>CM058237.1:59507137-62416071 GCA_030180135.1 Orychophragmus violaceus | reverse complement strand
TCTCTCAAGGACATAGTCCTTTCTCTCCTGCCTGAGGACTAGCCTCAGGTTCCGCGACCAAGTCAAGAAATTTGATCCGTTCAGTTTGTCCTTCTCAAGGACAGACCGGATCGAGAAAGTGTTTTGATTGTTTGTGCTAGTCATAACTGAAATTTAGAGATAAATAGAGTTTTAGTTATTTAGTTCATAAAAGAGTAATCTTAATAACTTATAAGAAAACTCGCATTGCATTCAAAATTTCTTTGTTTAACCTCATAAGAATGCAATGATTCCGAGACCCATGTTCAACTAAAACCAAAGTGGGCCACTGGCCGTCACCCGAAATTAGCTTTACTTGGTAAGCATACACACAGCTAGTTATATCCATATAACTCTCGGTTGTGGATTGGGCCCAAGGCCCAATTCACCAGATGTCTCAAGGCCCGGGACTCCCGATGGCCCAATCAAGGAAACCAATCTCTTACAGCCAAATAATCACTAAAGTCTGGGACTCCCAATGAAATTAGTGACTATATACTACTTTACTTACGCAAAAACAGACACCTCACACTGTAAGTCATATCTGTAATTGAATAAGCGTTAAGTAGCTGACAAGATTGGGCAAGACATCCAAGCTTGATATTGGTTTTGAGGATTTTAGGTTTTCTTTCCAAAAATAGAGGATTACTATTTTGGGAAACTTTCCAATTCAGGTAACTTACTAAATATGGAAACTTTCTATTTTAGGAAACCTACTTATTTTAGAAACTTTCTAAATTCAGAAACTTACTATATTTAGAAATTTCTTAACATGCCAAAATTAGAAACTTCTAATCAAAGAAACTTTCTAATTTAATGTTTTATTAAAGTTTTCGGTTGGGTCACAAATTATAGGCCCAATTCTTGGCCCAAGACCACAGAATTCCAATTGGCCCAATAATTTGACATAACCGAGTCGGTTCATTAATTCTGGTCCAAGACCAAATTAACTATTAAATCCAACTGGTTATTTACTAAACCAGACCAGCTCTAAATTATTTGGTCGACCAAATCAAACTTAGACCAGCCTTCGGTTTAGGTTAAAATTCAATTTTTGAATTTAAATCCGGTTTAACCAGAAATTAAATAATACCAATTGCATTAAATAATTTCCAGCAAACCGCGATTTTGGGTTAACCGCTTAAACCATAATTAATTAAATAATTAATCGATTCAAACTAAGCAATCTTTTTACGATCATGATATTAACAAAATCGTAACAAACAAGATTTTGACTTTTGCTTAAACGATTTCCACATTGATTATTAGATCCATAAACGATCGCTTATGATTCAATAATTGATCAAAGTCAAAACAAAAATCAATGACGACAAAGACATGCGATTACAAAACAAAGTCAAAGCTTATGATTATCACATGACATTCATTAAAAGACAAAATCGAAATTGAACATTGACAAACCTCATTTCAATAATTCGATCGTCACATTCACAAGAGGACAAAAACGATTCTTAAACAATGAATTTGACTTTTCCTCTATCGCTTATGAACAAAACGATTTTGTCTATATAATTAAACAATTGATTCTTAACTTTCACAATCAAATCGCTTTGAACATTAACATAACTGACACGTTTCTTTATAAACATGACTTTTTCCAATTCGCTTACGAACCAAAACGATTCATACACATTAACAATCAACTTTGACTTTTCAATAATTGAATTTGACAAAAGCGATTCATATTAAGTCAACAAGCGAATCATACAAAGAAACGATTTCAACATAATTAACAAGAATTTCTAGGTTTTCAAGTTTCAATCAATTTTACTCATTAAAATCGATTCATCAAACTAATAAACAACCTAGTATGATCCAAAAAGCAAAAACCTAACGACCTAGGCTCTGATACCACTGAAGGATTATGTGAATTCATGGTGTAATTCTCAGGTTACAACCTAGCACATAATTAACTAGGATCTAGGTGATTTGCAGTTGAATCATAAAACAGATCAGGATCATTACCTTATGATTGCAGCGGATTAATCAATGGAATATCGAGAGCTGCAAGAGCTGATGATTACCGGCTCCTCCTCAGGTATCCACACGCTTACAAGCTATTGGATCAGGCTGCTAGACCAAGTTGGAATCAACAGAGAGAGAGGACGGCCAGACCTAATAAAATCGCAGGAGACTAGTCTTACTGGCGCCTGTGCTCTTCCTTATATGGGCCCAAGTAGTTAAACTAATGGCTCATTAGGCTTTTGGGCCCAAGGCCCAAAGCAGACAAAAGACTGTCTTTTGTCTGGCCCAATTCTCTGTACAAATACAGTAAATGCCTTTGCATCTTACCGTATCAATTCCATTTAACTTTCCCGTTAGGTATGGTGTCTGACCCTTTGGGATCATACAATACTGGTAATAAGTCCTAAACTTATAGATCATGAGCGGGCTCTAGCAAGTCATCATGATCACCCAGTATTTATGACTTATGTCTGATCTCGACACTTATCATACTTTCTAGAGATAGTACGGTAGATTTCAGGACATTCCCAACACTATGATCATGCTACTTATAAAACCCCTCTCATTTCAGTACCATTTACCATTTCCTAAAGACTTGAGTGTGTTTGATTGTGTTTGAAGTGTTGAAAATGTTTTCAATCAATTCTCAAAACGTTTTGCAACCTATTGAAGTTCAAACTCTTGTTATTCTCTTGATTATGATCATGTTTCATCCTTTCAAAGTCAAAAACGTTTTAAAACTCATTCTCAAAACGTTTTCAGACTTGAGTTCTTCATTTGTATCTTTTGTGATCATGTGTCTCATATATAAAATGTTTCATACTTAATGGTTTCATTCTTAGCTAATGTTCCTAAATGCCATTGCATATACTTTAACAAGTTTTCTGTAAACCTTTGTGTTGAAGGTTTATAAGGAGAGGAGAAAGGCATGGACATTCTTAAGGACCATTAGGAAGTAAAGGAAGATGAGACCGACTTGAAGTTCTTCCAAGAAGAGAAGGATGATTGGGGTTAAAGGCCGGAGCCCTAAGGATTCCAAATTTCAAAAGACACAACAAGATCAAGAAGTTCATATCAAGAGAAGTCAAGTCAAGGAATGCTAAGGAATGAAAGAGTTATGGAAAGGAGTAGCTGTTGTTCTAGATGTTCATACCAAGGTCAAGTTACATCTTGAGTATGTGGGCTATACTTTTGCCTCCTTAAGGTTTTATCCCAAAGACGTTTTCCTTACGGAGGTTTTTAATGAGGTAGTTCCACAGCTCCAAGCTTGGCCTTTGGTCCTCTTCTCCCTTTGGTCCTTTTGGAGTCCCGACAACCAAGCTTGCGGGGGAGTATTAGAGAGGGTGATGAAATGGAGGAGGAGAGGCTGAAGTCAATCAGACAAAGCCGAGGCTCACTCCAAGAAGAAGCCTTGGTGTTGATCACAAGCAAGTGAAGTTGTGCTTAAGTGAGCAACAAATGCAACTATCAAGATGTGCAATGTGCAAAGTTGGGGCACACAGACACGGACACAGACATAGACACAGACACGGACACAGACATAGACACAGATACAGACAGACAGATGATCAATGTGCAAAGTTGGGGCAAGATCATCATGTGCAAATTCAGGGCCAAAGTGTTGAAGTGCAAAGTTGGGGCACTTATATAATCAGACAATCAAGTATGTGCAAAGTTGGGGCCAAACGGAAGTTTGTCATGAATCAGACTCAAGAAGAGTCACATGTGTGTTTAAGGAGGAAAGTGGTTACAAGGACATGTCACACTCACCCTTGGGAGTGTGCACTCTCTCTCTCCAGAAGCAAGTGGCTAAGACAAGTCACTATCATGGTCTGAACACATCAAAACCGAGCTGGACAAGAGGAGAAGATCCAGCCATTCATTCAAACTTAGTTTTCCCTCCATTAAATCAATGGCTGTGATTCAAAGCCTTAGTTTATGAGTTTAACCTAATTGTATGCTATTTAAAGGCCTCACACGACATTGTAAAGGTTTCTAAGTCACAATACAATTCAGAACTCATTTGTTACAAGAAACTCTTATCTCTTTCTCTCTTCTTCTTGTAACCGGTACCACTCTTTGTCTTCATTGTATATACAAGTTCATATACAATGTAGACCTTAAAAAGCCACGGTTATCGCTGCTTAAGGCAGCCTCTCATCATGCTTGGATAACTCTTCCATAGTTAGTCCAAGTATGATGAGAGAATCGCTCATAGTTAGTTTTTTATCTTCTCTTGGATGTTCTTTTAGCTAATTGCTAATTCTCTTCCATGTTTATGAGTAGACTCTCCTTGGTGAGATGTTAAGCTCTTGGAAGTGTTTTCATATAGCTAAGGACTCCTTTATACAACTAGTTTCATGGTGTTCTTGAAGTATAAACTAGTTGTCTTTGTTTGAGCAGAACCGGTTTTCTTCTTCTTCTTTGATGTGTTTTTGTTCTTGGTATGAGTTATGGTTCAGAGCTTCTTATGAATGTCTCATGAACTAAACTAGATGATCAAAGCTTCCTCATGGATGCTTCTGATATTCTAACATTCAAGACCCATACTTTCAGCTTATTTCATAAAGGTCTTTGGAGATGAAGCTTTCGTAAATAGGTATGCAATCATAAGCTCTTTGCCTATGTGTTGAATTACTAAATTTTCTCTTCTGACATCTTGCTACGGTGAGATATTTAAGGTCCATATGCTTTGATCCTTTTGATATCCTATCATCCTTAGACAAGAATTTTGCATCTTGATTGTCACAGTAAAGAGTTAAAGGCTTGTCAACAAAGCTCAAAGCCTCAAACTCAAACACAAAATTCTGCAACCATGTTCCTTGAATATAAGCCTCATAACATGCTACATACTCATATTCCATAGTGGATATGTAAATCAACTCTGACTTCTGGCTTTTCCATGAAATGACACCTCCACAAAGGAGATACACAGTGCCAAGAGTGCAGTTTCTAGAATCGTGCCATCTACCAAAATATGAGTATGAAAATCCAACCATTTGTAGATGTGTTGATTTCTATATGTCAGCATATATTTTCTTGTTCACGTTCGGTATCTCAAAACTTTTTTTGCAGCTTGCCAATGAGTGAGAACTGGATTACTCTGAAATCTACCCAACATGCCAATTGTGTGGCTAATACCAGGTTTAGTACAAACTTGTGCATAAACCAAACTTTCCACAAGAGATGCATAATGATGTAAGACCGGGTGTGGGTCTTACATACGGGTCGCCAGCTGGTCGGAGACGCTCTCTGGACTGCTCCGTGGT
This sequence comes from Orychophragmus violaceus, assembly GCA_030180135.1. Taxonomy (NCBI): domain Eukaryota; kingdom Viridiplantae; phylum Streptophyta; class Magnoliopsida; order Brassicales; family Brassicaceae; genus Orychophragmus; species Orychophragmus violaceus. Next base: position 62,410,798 of record CM058237.1, on the reverse strand, counting down.
TGAGGAATGGTTGAGGGTGGGACGTGGGCGATGGATGGTCGAAAGTGGGACGATGGGCGAGCGATGGATAGCGATGGTCGAATGGGAACCTTGCACTGGCCGAGGGCACTCTTGCTTGGTTCAAGGAATGATTTAATGGAGGTTTAGTGACTGGACAGAGAACAAGTAACCAAAGATCTTCAAACAGAGGGGAAACCGCGCAGCTTCTTGAGAGATCACACCGTCTTAGGGCTAGAACACACTTAGGGTTTTTCTTAAAAGTTGATTAATTATTAACAAGGAAAAGAGAGGCTTAAATAGCCTTGAGTCTCGTTTACAAGATGGTCCAATTGGGCCATCGAAAATGCTTAAAGAAATAAAACAAAAGACTTATGAAAATTAAACAAAGAAAAGGAAAAAGTCTTAGAGAGATAAAACGGGCCGGCCTATCTCTTTAGGATGAACGGGCCTGGGATCACCTCATTAAAAACCTTGAAAGGAAAACCCATTTGGGACAAAACCTCACAACTGAAAAAGAGTATGATCTTTCGGTCCAAGAGATGGCTCGGTCTAAGGTACACGGACATGATGGTGAAGATCATGGACGGTCCGTTGGTCTTGATCATGGGCCACGCGATGGTCGGGTCGAGTGGGTCGACGGTCTTGATCATTCTCCAAGCAAGCTGGTTCAGGACAGGCTGGTCGTGAGTTAGCTGGTACAAGTGCTCCGTGATATCTTCCATGATTTTCCTAGAGATCAGTTGCTCCATGGCTTGGTTAAAATCGTCTCGAAGTTGCCTTTGTTCTGACCGCGTCTGCGGTACATTCCGCATGGTCGGGAACTGGTCGACCAGCCTCATGGTCGAGGGCGGTACGTCCGGCTTGTCCGGGTCGGGTTCGGATGATCCGATATTCTTATCATTCCCTCTCCCTTGAGAAGGTTCTGGCTTCAGAACGGAATCACCTGCACGATAAGGAGATAAATCAGTAATATTAAAGCTCGAGGAAATACTCATCTCACCTGAAAGTTCAAGTTGGTAGGCATTGTCGATGATATTCTTCTGGAATCTGAACATGCCATCTCCACGAGGCGAAAGCTTCGACCTTCGTTGGTTTGGAAACCTCTCGGACCGCATATGCACCCTTACCCAGGCGCCAGGTTGGAAGGTGATCTCTTTGTTGGAATATTTAGTCTCTTGGTTTAATTCTTTCAGTTAAACCTACTAACATATTCATCTAAGATCTAGGTGATTTGCATATGAATCATAAACGGATCGAGATCATTACCTTAATATTAAGTGCAGCGGATTGGTGGTAATGAAGAGATCACTGAGAGCTGATAGAAACCGGCTCCTCCTAGGTATCCACACGCTTACAAGCTACTGGATCAGGCTGCTAGACCAAGCTGGAACAACAGAGAAACAAGGAGGGCGGCTAGGGTAGAAATCGCAGAAGCCTTCGCATAAAATTCGTCCCCTCCTTGGCTTTATATAGGTCCATTAAATGACCTAACAGCCTATTGGGCTTTTGGGCCCAAAGCCCAAATCAGACAAAAGATTGTATTTTGTCTGGCCCAATTCTCTGTACAAATACAGTAAATGCCTTGCATCTTACTGTATTAATTCCTTTTAACTTTCCCGTTAGCTATGGTGTGTGACCCTTTGGGATCATACAATACTGGTAATAAGTCCTAAACTTATAGATCAAGAGCGGGCTCTAGCAAGTCATCATGATCACCCAGTATTTATGACTTATGTCTGATCTCGACACTTATCATACTTTCTAGAGATAGTACAGTAGATTTCAGGACATTCCCAACAATCTCCCACTTGTACTGGAATTCTACATTCCCTAATCCTTTTGTCTCAATAACTCGATCTGGCATAAGGCAAGATGTGTGTCATCCTTATATAGCCAAGATCATGTTCATCGGACCAGAATTGATACTGACAATGCAAACGACTTGGGCAAGTCCGTTTGGGTGTGGCCACACTCTTACCAGCTATCAAGTCTCCGATTGGCCTAGAGATATTACCTCCATTAACAGGAGGGACAAATCCCATCTTGTTCCATCACTATGAACTACTCACTTTATAATACACCCAACCAAGGTCCTTATTGCTCCCAGTAACGAAACAGCGTTAGAAAGTGATCAAAGTGCATCAATCCATGTGCAGCCACATGCATGCGAACTCAGGTCTAAGGACTATACTCTTTAGTCGTAGATGAGAACCTCTTATGACACAGATATTAATATCTTGTAGAGTTCTCATCAGCGGGTCATGTCCGGTCATATGCTCCCCTACATATACCTATATGTCGACTTTGATGCCGCGCATCTATGACCCATGAAACTTGGTCATAAGTCTCATTACACTCTAGTCTCAAGTGGTTGTTGGTGTTCCAATTTCAACAACCTTCGACTATGGACACTCTGATTTATGTCATTTTGTTAAATATAGGGTTTCATGATCAAGTCTTTCTCATGTACTTCGATGGCCTATATATAATGACATGAATCATTTTGGAACGATTATTTATATCACAGTTAAAATAATCCAGAAATCATAAATTTCATAAACATAAAATATTATGTTTACATGAACCTTTCAAAACAACTAAATAAAGCCCTTTGCAAACTCCCACTGAAATTAAGACTACATCTTAATTTCACTTATCCTACAGCTACAGTCCGCGACTCGTGCTTAGGCCTAAGGAGTGGCTTCGTTAATAGATTAGCAACGTTCTCATTCGTTGAAACTTGCTGATCTACTTAACGCCTCTGTCATTTATCTCACGGAATAGGTTATACCTACCCTCAAGGTGTTTGGACCTCTGATGTGCAGCTAGCCTCATCTATGCTAGGAATCACATCAAGTTCAGTGATGAATTCTTCTTTCCAAACAACCTCTTTCGCCGCTACCCAAGCTGCGAAATGTTCAGCTTAAGTCATGGAGTCAGCAACAGTGCCTTGCACCGCCAGACAGACACAAGATATAACCGGACTGTGACCGGAAATCATCTTTGTCTGTTGGAAACTTGCCTTTCAGACTCTACCGACTTCTAGCACCTCACTTTCTCCGTAAATCAAGAACTTATCCTAAGAGTTTTCCAAATACTTGAGGATATTCATTACGTCTATCCAGTGATTCTTTGCTGGATTTGACTGGTCTTTACTTGTCTTGCTTAATATTAAAGCAACATCAAAACAAGTACATGTCATGGCATACATGATAGATCCAATTGCCGACGCATATGGAATCTCATCCATGCATTCAAGCTCAGCAGATATCGTAGGACACTGTATCTTGCTTAACGTAATGCCATGTGACATTGGCATAAAACCCTTCTTGGAATGCTGAAAAACGTGTAGGTCTTTGTCAATATAAGAATCCTGACTTTGTCCTATCAGCTCTTTTGGATCTTTATCTTTAGATCCAAAATCCAAGAACATATGTGGCTTTACCCATGTCAATCATAAAAACAACTCCCAAGCCAGTCCTTTACCGACTGCAGCATTGGAACGTTATTTCCGAGAATCAGTATGTCATCGACATACACTATGAGAAATGCAACATCGCTCCCACTTATCTATTAGTAAACGCACAGTTCCACTTCGTTCCTGTTCAAGTCAAAACCTTGACTACTTCAACATAACGAAGATTCCAACTCCGATATGCTTGCTTCTATCCATGAATGGATCGATGAAGCTAACTTACATACAGTATAATTTTTCGGAGTCCGGGCTCACTTTCGCTTCTGTGAATTTCGCAGGTTCGTCACTTTCAATGATCATCAGATCATGGCAATTAATCACGAGAAATCACTCTCGGATTAGTGACGGATTCATTCAGATCTGCGAACTTCAGGCTCTACAGGTGTAGATTCTACAGAAATCTGTAAATCCATCCGCTGCTCTCCCTCAACAGGTTGAGCAGCCTCCTGTATTTCTCGAATTTCTTCGAGTTATACTTTTACTCCCACTGTTCTTCTTGGAAAGAAACTTTCCTTTTAGAAAACAGAATTCCGAACAACCTAACTTCGTTTTCGGAATGGACGTAAAAAGTAACAAGCCTTGGTTTCCCTAGGACAACCAGCGAAGTAGCACAACTACAAATACTCAGTAAAGACGAATTTGGATCATTTCCAGTCCACATTTATGTGGTGTCTTTCAACTGATATTGGTGGAACTATTTCAGCGTAAACTTAGATATTTCTAGAGCGTTATTCTTAAAGAATATCATGGAAGATTCGTGTGACTCATCTTTAATCATTTCTAATAAGATCTGATTCTTTCTCACAGAAACACCTCCAGGTTTTCAGGAGAAATGAGCTGTGAAACGACTTCACACTCATTCAGATGATCACACCATCAATGACTTAAGTATTCTCACTCGTGATCTAATCCAGAGTCTCAATACTTCTGTCACTCAGATTCTATACCTCATTCTGGAACTCTTTCGACCATTTCAAAGAATTCCGACTCGTGTCTCATCAAATGAACACAGTCATACTCACTGAAGTAATCAGTAAAGATAATGAAGTACAGGAAATTTTCTCTGGCATTACTGCTCATCGGGCCACATACATGAGTATGTTCAAAGTCCAATAAGTCTTTGGGCCTTTCTCTAGCTCGGCTAAGATGGGCCCTTTGTCTTTTGGTCCAGTAAGCAGAATTCAAGTCTCATAAGATATCCGATCAAATGAGCCCAAAAGTCCATAACTATGGGATTTCTGAATCCGACTCACTCTATGTGACCAAAACATTTACGCCAAGAAAAATCAGGTTTAATTCATCAGATTTAAACCAATTCGGTATTTATGTTACATTTAGGCACTCTTTGGTTTAAGATATAAAACCCATTCCTTGAATAGGGTGCTACAATTAATATTTCATTAAGATCAAAAGAACAAAACTTGTCTTTTATCAAAACAAAAATTGTCTTTTATCAAAATGAAAAACATTCAAATTCTTACAAGAAAATGAAAGACAACTCTGCTTAAAGCAGGTACATTGTAGCAATTACTTAATACAAAACCAAGCCTCAAAGACATCTACAAGTGAAAACCCTACGGCTGAGGCAGCATCCATAGCTCCTTCCAGACACGCAGTTCCACTTGTCCTTCCTTCAACGTACTACTGTTGCTTAGGCTCTGCATATTATAACAAATATCAGTGCCACAACCAGTATCCAATACCTATAAGGTAGAACTTGAAGTAATAACATGAATACCTGAGGAAGTAGTCTCATACATCATCTTCAACTCCTCATAATCTTCCATGAATTTAATGCAATCTCTCTTCCAATGCCCAGTCTCTTTACAGTAGCAGCACTTACCAACGTAAGATGTATCTGACTCGGGCTCAGAAGACACAGGCTTGCCATGATTCAAAATCTGGACAACTTTGTCTTCACCCTTGTCAGCACTAGGTTTAGTAAACCTACCCTTCTCCATTATGAGATTATACAGGGTACTCTTCACGTTTGGCTCAACTGTCTTGAGCATATCATGCAGTTCAGTCAGCGTCTTCGTTAAGCCTTTCTTGATATAGTTCCTTTTGAACTTATCATAGCTTGACGGCAGTGACTACAGAATGATCTCAGTTGCCAATTCTTGGCTAACTGGATAATCCAGTTTCCTCAGGTTATCAATGTAACCCATCATTTTACTGACATGAGGACTCACTGGATGATCATTTGGTAGCTTGCAGCTAGTGAGAGACTTAACCAACTGGTATCTCTCCACTCTTACCTGCTCCTGAAATTTCAATTTCAGGCTGTTGATCATCTCTATTGGCGACTCCATGTTCTCATATTGCTTCAGCAAATCTGAGTTCATGGTAGCCAACATCAGACCATGCACATCTACCGCATCATTATAATGCTTATTCTAAGCATCATATACTGCATGAGAGGCATTGGACCCGATCCTCTCGGGGAGAGCTCTCTCAAGGACATAGTCCTTTCTCTCCTGCCTGAGGACTAGCCTCAGGTTCCGCGACCAAGTCAAGAAATTTGATCCGTTCAGTTTGTCCTTCTCAAGGACAGACCGGATCGAGAAAGTGTTTTGATTGTTTGTGCTAGTCATAACTGAAATTTAGAGATAAATGGAGTTTTAGTTATTTAGTTCATAAAAGAGTAATCTTAACAACTTATAAGAAAACTCGCATTGTATTCAAAATTTCTTTGTTTATCCTCATAAGAATACAATGATTCCGAGATCCATGTTAAACTAAAACCAAAGTGGGCCACTGGCCGTCACCCAGAATTAGCTAACTAGGTAAGCATACACACAGCTAGTTACAACTCATATAACTCTCGGTTGTGAATTGGACCCGAGGCCCAAATTCACCAGATGTCTCAAGGCCCGGGACTCCCGATGGCCCAGTCAAGGAAACCAATCTCTTACAGCCAAATAATCATTAAAGTCTGGGACTCCCAATGACAGTAATGACTATGTACTACTTTACTTACGCAAAAACAGACACCTCACACTGTAAGCCATATCTGTAATTGAATAAGCGTTAAGTAGCTGACAAGATTGGGCAAGACATCCAAGCTTGATATTTGTTTTGAGGATTTTAGGTTTTCCTTCCAAAAATAGAAGATTACTATTTTGAAAACTTTCCATTTCAGGAAACTTACTAAATTTGGAAACTTACTTATTTTAAAAACTTTCTAAATCGGGAAACGTTCTTCTTATAGAAATTTCCTATTTTCCAAAAACATGCTAAATCTAGAAATTTCTAATCTTAGAAACTTTCTAATTTAATGTTTTATTAAATTTTCGGTTGGGTACACAAATTATAGGCCCAATTCTTGGCCCAAGACCACAGAATTCCATTGGCCCAATAATTTGACATAACCGAGTCGGTTCATTAATTCTGGTCCAAGACCAAATTAATTACTTAATCCAACTGGTTATTTACTAAACCAGACCAGCTCTAAATTATTTGGTCCAACCAAATCAAACTTAGACCAGCCTTCGGTTTAGGTTAAAATTCAATTTTGAATTTAAATCCGGTTTAACCAGAAATTAAATAATACCAATGTATTAAATAATTTCCAGCAAACCGCGATTTGGTTAACCGCTTGAACCACCAATTAAATTGGATCGGTTCGGTTAAGTCCAAAACCGGGAAGAAACGCCTTGCGTTTTAGCCAATTTTGACCTAACTTGCGGGATAAGACAAAACCAACGACGAACCGCAATGGCCCAATGGCACGATTGGTTCGCGTCTCGGGTTAGGTGGGACGAACCGCGAGGCTCGGCTTAACCGAATGGCTACTCGCGGGTCGTGATGCTCTCTCGCCGGATGCTCGCGTCAAGCTCGACTGATCGGATCACATCGAGACACAGCGGGACGCGGAGCGGGACGGCTTGAGGCGATGAGCCGGGCCGATCAGCACATGCGATGTGCCCGATCGATTCACGCGACCACCTCGAACTCGTCACGCATACTGTCACGATCCATCCGGATCGATATGCGAAACGAGACAGCCGGGAGAGCTGATGCGCTGAACGTGACCCGGGAGTCGATCGTGATACGATCATATCGATCGATACACGCATCGATCCCGCGATCGGTCTGCGCATCCGGACATGCGATCGATTCGACGCATCGCAGTCCGACGCATGCCGATCAACGGATCCGGCTATGCGATTTAGTTTTGTTAGGTTTTTTAAAGTTTTCTTAATCAAATTTACATTCAAATTCGATTCTACAAACATTAAAACAACCTATATGATCCAAACATGCAAAACCTAACGACCTAGGCTCTGATACCACTGTTGGAATATTTAGTCTCTTGGTTTAATTCTTTCAGTTAAACCTACTAACATATTCATCTAAGATCTAGGTGATTTGCATACGAATCATAAACGGATCGAGATCATTACCTTAATATTAAGTGCAGCGGATTGGTGGTAATGAAGAGATCACTGAGAGCTGATAGAAACCGGCTCCTCCTAGGTATCCACACGCTTACAAGCTACTGGATCAGGCTGCTAGACCAAGCTGGAACAACAGAGAAACAAGGAGGGCGGCTAGGGTAGAAATCGCAGAAGCCTTCGCATAAAATTCGTCCCCTCCTTGGCTTTATATAGGTCCATTAAATGACCTAACAGCCTATTGGGCTTTTGGGCCCAAAGCCCAAATCAGACAAAAGACTGTATTTTGTCTGGCCCAATTCTCTGTACAAATACAGTAAATGCCTTGCATCTTACTGTATTAATTCCTTTTAACTTTCCCGTTAGCTATGGTGTGTGACCCTTTGGGATCATACAATACTGGTAATAAGTCCTAAACTTATAGATCAAGAGCGGGCTCTAGCAAGTCATCATGATCACCCAGTATTTATGACTTATGTCTGATCTCGACACTTATCATACTTTCTAGAGATAGTACAGTAGATTTCAGGACATTCCCAACACTCTTTCCGGTTCTTATCAGCCTGCCTCTGATATTGTGTCGTCTTCTTTTTTAGGTTTTCCTTAACCTTCTGATGTAGTTTAGCAACAGCTTCGGCCTTGCATTCCCTGTCCATGTTGGTGAACTCCAACAGTGGTATTGGCTTAAGGTCGATGGGCGTCTCTTGCTAAAGACCATCAACAATCTCAAACGGTGACAGCTTAAGAGGCAAATGGTTAGCATTGTTATAGGCGAATTCAACAAATGGAATACAATCTAACTAGCTACTCAAATTTTTACCAACTGTGGCCCGTAAGAGGGCTAAGAGTGTTCGGTTGACGACCTCAGTCTGTCCGTCCGTCTGTGGTCGTGGAAAACAGGAGCTTGGTGCCAACTTCCTCCAAAGCGTTCTCCAGAAGTGGACGAGGAAGGTCGGGTTGCGGTTGGAGAAGATGGTGCGGGGCAGACCGTGCAGTCTCACCACTTCTTTGAAAAATAGGTCGGTTGTTGGGTGGCAACATTGGTCTTTGAACATCGTATAAAATGGGCCATATTTGAAAACCGGTCGACCACAACGAAGATGGAGTCTTTTTCCTGATTTTTGGCAATCCTAACACAAATTCCATAGAGATATCGACCCAAGGTCGGCTAGGTATAGGCAAAGGCATATATAGGCTGTGTGGATGTGACCTGGACTTGGCCTTAAGGCACGTGATGCATTTGGAACAAAAGCGTCCCACGTCTTGCTTCTGGTGCGGCCAGAAGAAACGGTCGGTCAAGTCACTCAAGGTTTTGTCCACGCCAAAGTGTCCCATCAGTCCGCCTCTATTGTCTTCTCGGATCAGTAGGTCTCTCATCGAACCTTGTGGGATGCACATACGTTTGCCTCGGAACATGAACCCATTTTGTATGTCCCCTTAGCTCCATGTTGACAATCCTGAAAAGTTACACCAAAATCCGGGTCAGATTCATATTCATCTTTAATCAACTCAAAACCAAAAACTTTGGCCTCCATGGTGCTGATCAGTGCGTGTCTCTTGGACAGAGCGTCTTCCACAATGTTCTCCTTTCCCTTCTTGTACTTTATGATGTACGAGAACGTCTCCATAAACTCAAGACACTTGGCGTGCCTCCTCTTTAGGTTCGTCTCTCCGCGCAGGTTCTTCAATGTCTCATGGTCGATGTGGATCACAAACTCCTTGGCCAAGAGATAGTGCTGCCATGTCTCCAAAGATCGCACCGAGGCATACAGCTCATTGTCGTATGTTGGGTAGTTTAGTGTGGCGCAATTGAGGTTCTCACGGAAGTAAGCTACTGGTCGTCCACCTTGTGTCAATACTGCTCCAATCCCCAAACCTGATGCATCACACTCAATTTCAAACGTTTTGTCAAAGTTAGGTAAAACAAGAATTGGGGCGTGGGTAAGGAGGTCCTTGAGCTTCTGAACCACCTCGTCATGTGTGGTTCCCCACTTGAGCGGGACGTTCTTCTTGATAACGGCTGTGAGTGGTGCAGCCACAGTGCTGAAGTCCTTAACGAACCGTTGGTAGAAGCTGGCCAGTCCGTGGAAATTCCTGACATGACCAATGTTGGTCGGGGTCGGCCACTCTTGGATGGCTTTGACCTTCTCCTGATCCACCTGTAATCCATGTGAACTTACAATAAAACCTAAAAACATAAGCTTATCAGTGCAGAATGTGCACTTCTTGAGGTCGCATAAAGATCTTCCTGTCGAAGAGTATCTATTACTTGCTCAAGGTGCAACAAGTGATCAGTACAGCATTGACTATAAATCAAAATGTAATCAAAGTTAACTACAACAAACTTACTGATGTAGGCCCGTAGGACCTGGTTCATGAGCCGCATGAACGTATTGGGGGCGTTGGTAAGGCCGAATGGCATCACAAGCCACTCGTACAGACCCTGCTTGGTCTTGAATAAGGTTTTCCACTTGTCCCCTTCTTTCATTCGGACCTGATGGTATCCACTCCGTAGATCTATCTTGAAAAAGACATACGCTCCGTGCAGCTCGTCCAGCATGTCGTCCAAGCGTGGTATGGGATGACGGTACCTGATCGTGATGTTTTTTATCGCTCGGCAGTCCACATACATTCGCAATGATCCGTCCTTCTTGGGTACTAACAGGACAGGAACGGCACACTTGCTTAGGCTTTCGCGGATGTAGCCTTTAGACATAAGGTCCTGAATCTGCTTCTTCAATTCCTTGGACTCGGTCGGATTCATGCGGTAAGCTGGTCGGTTTGGCAGTGCGGCTCCTGGTACGAGGTTGATCTGGTGCTCTATGCCTTGGATGGGTAGCAAGCCGAATGGTATCTCCTCCGGGAACACGTCCTTAAACCTTCTAACAAAGAAACAACTTCTCGGGGCAACTCTATGTCATCAGAACAAGAGTGTAGAGCCTCCTTAAAGATCATTAGTAATACCAGCGTGTTATGACTTATAGTTTTAGAAACAGAATGGGAAGAGATAAACAGATTTTTCTTATTGTTCTTACGGTCCTTGGCAAGTTTCAGTTGCATCTCGTGAACCTCCATGGGCGTGAGCGGTGCAAGTTGGTAATTGCGCTTGTCATGGACGAACCAGTAATTGTTGGTGCGTCCGTTGTGAAGGGATTCCTTGTCGAACTACTAGGGTCGGCCTAGAAGTAGGTGTCCAACCTGCATGCTCACGACATCGCACAGTATTTCGTCACAGTACTTGCCAACACTGAAGGGGACGGTGACCTGATCGTCTATCCTTAGCTCTGTGTCGTCGTTCAGCCATCTAAGTTGGTACGGTCGAGGATGCCTCGTGACTTGGAGACCAGGATTATCGACCACGTACCTTCTAGCAACGTTAGCACAAGATCCATCGTCTATAATAAGACTACATACCTTGTTGTTCACGGTTCATCGAGTGTGGAAGATGTTCTCACGTTGGACCGAGGTCGACCAGAGCACTGAGTGTAGCACTCGTATCCCAGGAAACCCACCCTAGAAGGATTGGGGGATTGAGGCGAGGAACCATAAAGTGGACAATCAGTCTAAGAGACCAAGGAGAAGTGTTCTAAGGTCTGGATTTAGCTAAACTCATTGAGGAAGGAGCTTAGACAAGCTGGACATGAAGTATTCAGCTGAAATGAGATGAACGGTCGAGCTGGATCAGCTGGGTCAGCTGATATCTAGCTCAACTCAGATGAGAGGAGTGTTCACTAGTTGGGTCAGCTAGTGAGCTAGGTCAGCTATTGACACTAGCTGGGTGGTTGGGCGGTTACCAGCCAAGGGGCACAAGTGGTTGGCACCCATTCACCAACCCTTTGCACCCCTTCGTTTAATGGGCAGTTTTTGGAGATGGCCTTTAAAAGGGAAGATGAAGGACGAATCTGGGCATGATCTTACACATAACCCACGCCCAGAAATACTCTACAATACACATGAAAAATCCCAGAAATTCCCAAGAGGATTTGCAAGGATCAAAGGCAAGATCGGAAAGGGTTTTTGGACCGGTTCTACAAGGAGTTTGTTGGGGGATTGGGAGAGGAAGCATGGGCGGTTTCTCACACCTCACCACACACCTGGAAACTCATAAGAAATCACAAGAAGAGATACAAGGAGTAATCGCCATTAGTGGAAGGGAGAAAAAGAAGACTTGGCAGGAATCTTCATGGGAAGATGCTAGTGGTTGGAAGAATGTTTGGGGTCGGTTTCTTCTAAGAAACCATAACCACGCACGTCTGGAAACATCACACACCAAAGAAAACTCAAAAGATGACAAACCGTGAGAAAAGGGCGGAGAGAAACAAAAAGGGACTCGACTGGAATCTTTAAGAAAAGATGACCGGCGGTTTCCAAGGCAAATTTAGGGTTGTATCCAAGATAGATTGAGGGCGTTTGTCAAGGAAAATCATGATCTTTCTTACACCTCTCTCACTCCTAGAATCACAGTAGAAACTCAGAGAGAAACCCAGCAATGATTCACGAGAAAATACAAGGCATAAGAGGAAGAACGAGAAGGGTTTCATGGCCGAAAGTCACAAGGAATGGCAAGCGGATTTATAAAGTATTATGGGCGGTTCAGAACAGAATCAACGGAATAAGAAATCCCAGAAAACCCCTAAGCCAAACCGTGAATTGAAAAGGAGAGATCAAGGAGAGCATGGCTGGAATCTCTCAAGGGAATGGCCGGTGATTGTCAAGGTTATTGGCTGTGGTTGAAGAGAGATTATGAGGCATGGAAAGGAAGGGAAATTCCCAGAATTTCTCTAAGGCAGAAGTGGAGTTCAAGGAGAAATCATGATAGGTCAACGGTGTATGATCGGGTCGAGCGTAAGGGTCATCAGGTCGACCAGAAATCGTCTGTGGGTCGTCCGTAACTATCCGTGGGTCGATTCTACTCGTCCGCGGGTTGATCGAATCCACACGTGGGTCGACCGTAACCGTCCGCGGGATGTTCGTGTCCATTCACGGACGAACATAACCGTTCGTGGATGATCGTAGACATTCACTGATGATTGTAACCATTCATAGACAATCGTCTCAGTTCACGAATGATCATAACCATTCACGGACGATCGTATCCGTTCGCAGGACGACCATAACCATTCACAGACGATCGTGCCTATTTGCGGATGACCGTAACCTTTCGCGGGAGGGTCGCGCTTGTTCGTGGGATGAACGTACCCGTCCGCGGGACGTCCATGTCCATTCGTGGGACGAACGTACCCGACCGTGAGACATCCGTGTCCGTTCGTGGGACAGACGCGTTTTTTCGTGATCATGGAAAATTGACGGGTTCAGCAAGCGTGATGGATTCATGTCCAATAAACCGTTTGGGTCGATCAGAAGATCATCCACAGTCAAGTTCAGGCTAGCGGTACGGCATGGGTTGGAACGCGGATTGGATTGGGAGGATTGCGTGGTCGGGACGCGAGCAAACCGGTCGTACAATCGGAGGAACTGGGTCTGATGAGGACATCACCTCAGCAAGCGATCCGGATGAAGGCAGCTCGGAGGACACTAGCATCACCAGCATGAACCACCTTCCAAAGACACGTTCAGGAGCTAGAAAGATGAGAGGTCGGTTCATAGCCAGCGTGCAGGACTTCATGGAGCTAGAAGAACAAGTCTTGGAAGCCAGGACGCAAGCTAGCGTCGCTGAATGCTCAAGAGAACCTTTGGCCGGACAATGCCAAGTCTTTACCATCCGGTCCGGCCCAAGCTAAGTCCGAGAGTTGGTGGACTTTCTTGCACTCTTTTTCCCTTGTGTGGTTTTGTCCCAAGTGGTTTTACTCACAAGGTTTTTAATGAGGCAAGTCGGCCCACCCACACCCATAGCTCACGGATTAGCCAACAAGGAAAGATTACACACTTTCCTTTCTTGTCAAACTCGGTTATTCTCATTCAATTCCGAGATCATTTGTTTCCCCTTTGTATCTTTTCAATTCTGTATTTAATCATGTCTTGTATCATTGAGAAATACACCTTTTGAATGAAATAAGCAATTCGTTTTCTTAGCACAGAAACATCTTTTGTTCTACGGCTTTCTTGAAGAGATTTCAAGCGACTCAAGAACTTGTCTTATCACAAGGCCAACCATCCCTTGTGTGGCGACCTCACCACCGCTCAATCCACTTCTCAGCCTGTTCAAAGAGCGCCCCTCCGGCCAGTTGAACACGCCCCATCAACCGCAACATTCGCCACTCTGATTAGGCTTGAAGAGAGTGCCCCATCCGGCCAGCTTCTAGCCACCATTCCCCCGTGAGTTTGATCCTTTAAGGGCCAAGCTTACATCATCTGGTATCAGAGCTAAAAGGTTCTACCACAGGTGTTTTCTATCCTTTTCTTACCTTGCAATCGTTTAAGTTTAGTTTTGCTTCTTAGTTTTCAATTCAAAATACAAAATCATAGCTAGTTGTTTCTTTGCTTTCTTTATAAACATAAAATCCATATAAAAGTGCTTTTGATTCCTGTTCTAGTTGTTAGTTTTGATTACAGAAAAAGAAAGAAAAAGAAACAAAGAAGAATCCAAGGACAGGCTTGGTGACGATCGACAGAAGGTTTGGGACGAGGGTCATTGTCCAAAAACCGATCCGCAAGACTTGCCATATCCAGGTTTAGTCTTTCTGAATCTTTACCTATTATTGTAGGCGACTTATAGGACCTATCTAGCTAAGGAAATAGATTAAAATTCGAGTTAGAATTTGCTATATTCTAGCGTGAATCGAAATTGCATACTTTCCTTTTGGTTCAATCGAATATTGCTAAGTTTCCTTTAGTCTAGTCTGAGTTAGAATTCACTTAAGTCTAGGACCACCTTACCTTAGTTGAATTAGACCAATCTGGTTAAGGTTTAGCATCGGTTTAGTAATCTATAATTAAACATAACCGCAGCTGGAATCAGTCGGTTATCTTTGGTTGATTGGTCTAATCCTTAATATTCCCAAAGCACTTGATTGTCTACCTTAGTGCACGCAGGAACAGGTTCATAGTAATGGCAGGAGAACACCTCGACCCCATGGCTGCCATCTTAGAAGCCATGAACGCCTTAAAGAACGACTTAGTCGCACATATAGGCCGAGTTGAACAAAGAGTTGGCCAGCTAGAGATTCCTAGGCAGGAGAGGAACGAGAGACACGCTAGGAACCGGAGGCAAGAGGAAGAACCGTCCTCTGAGGAAGAAGAAGAAATCCCATATAGGGATAGGAGAAGACAGCCACGACAAAATCGAGAGGTAAACACCAATGCTAGTAAAGACTTGAAACTAACACCACCTACCTTTGCAGGTCGTGTCAATCCTCAAGCTTACCTGGATTGGGAGAGAAGAATGGAGTACATCTTTGACTACTATGAGTATAATGACTCCAAAAAGGTGGCCTTAGCATCAGCACAGCTCACGGACCATGCGCTTTCATGGTGGGACAGAGTAGTTCAAGATAGAAGGAGGAACGACTTGGAACCTATCTCAACCTGGACAGCCATGAAATACAACCTCAAAAGAAGGTATGTACCACCTCACTATCACCGTGAGATGCAGAGACAGTTTAGACAGCTTTCACAAAAGAACCAAAGCGTGGAGAAGTACTTTGAGGAATTTGAGCAGCTACGCAACCGGATGAACCTAGATGAAGATGAAGAAGTCCTCATGGGCCACTTCATTGATGGATTACAAGACCGGATAGCCAGGAAGGTAGAGAGGCAGCAATGCCATGATCTTAATGAGCTTTTACACCAAGCTATTCTTGCTGAACAAGGGATCAAGCGCAAGACCACAGCAGCCAACCGGTCCCGGCCCAGCACTTCTTGGAACAATCCTCCACCAAGAGACAAAGGAAAGGCTATAGAACTAGATTCTAAAGACAAATGGCAAATGTGCCATAGTAAAATGCCTGAAGTGACACAAGGTGTCACAAGGGCCAAAATGGCAAAGGTGCCATAGTAAAATGCATGAAACGACAAAGGTGTCATAAGGCCAAAATGACAAAGGTGTCATAATGAAATGCCAAATGACAAAGGTATCACAAAGAAATGCCAAAATGACATAGGTGTCATAAAGAAATGCCAAAATGACAAAGGTGTCATAAGGAAATGCCAAAATTGAAGGATTATGGTGTTTTCCAAGGTTCAATTCCCAAATTGCAACCTAACACATAACCTTAAACAGATCTAGGTTCTTGTCAAATGAATTATAAAACAAACCTGGACATTACCTTTTGCAGCGGAATGATTGTAATGTCGAGATCAACGAACAGATGATTACCTGTTCCTCCTTGGTATCCACACGCTTACAAGCACGGATGGCTGCTAGACCGGATGGAATTCAACCAGAGAGAGAGAGAGAGGAGCCTGCGGCTGAGTCTCTCCAAAATCGCAGGAAACAAAAGAATTACCAGGGTTTCTCAACCCTTGTTACCTTCTTATTTCACTAATGGGCCCAAGTTTAATTAATCAATTAAACTAATGGTCCATTAGACTTTTGGGCCCAAGACACAAATCAGACAAAGCCCATTTGTTGTCTGCCCATCTCTCTGTACAAATACAGTAAATGCCACTGCATCTTACCGTATTAATTCCATCTTAACTTTCCCGTTAGCTATGGTGTGTGACCCTTTGGGATCATACAATACTGGTAATAAGTCCTAAACTTATAGATCAAGAGCGGACTCTAGCAAGCCATCATGATCACCCAGTATTTATGACTTATGTCTGATCTCGACACTTATCATACTTTCTAGAGATAGTACGGTAGATTTCAGGACATTCCCAACAATCTCCCACTTGTACTGGAATCCTACAAAGGACATTCCCAACAATCTTCCGATTGTACTGGAATCCTACATTCCCTAATCCTTTTGTCTCAATATCTCGATCTGGCAGAAGGCAAGATGCGTGTCATCCTTATATAGCCAGACCATGTTTATCGGACCAGATTTGATACTGACAATGCAAACGACTTGGGCAAGTCCGTTTGGGAATGGCCATTCTCTTACCAGCTATCAAATCTCCGATTGGCCTAGAGATATTACCTCCGTTAAACGGCAGGGACAAATCCCATCTTGTTCCATCACTATGAACTACACAATTCATAATACACCCAACCAAGGTCCGTATAGCTCCCAGTTACGAAACAGCGTTAGACAATGATTGATATATCATGGTTTTTACCCATTTTATGCCATGATATAGATGTTTTTTTAGTGTCTTTTGTGTTCTTTTTAGTATGTTTTCAGGTTTAGACACATCTGGAGCCTAATTGGACGTTTTGGGAGCATTTGGAGCAATTCTGCACTATTTAGAGACTTCACAGAGTTCACTGGCTGCATTTTCGCAGTGCAACGATCGTTGCAGTCTGTGCAACTGTCGTTGCAGTTCTGAGCCCAAAAATCTGCATTTTCCAGAAATTACAGTTTTTGCCCAGAAACTTCCCAGACTTGCAAAAAGGCCCCCAGCCGACTTTAGACCAATATATTAGGGTTTTTAAGCCATTGTTTAGGCTACGCTTTACTTTTAAGTCTTATTTTATTTTCAGAGAGCCTTAGGGGCTGATCTTGCTCTCGAAAGAGAGAGGATTTTGAACCCCAGTTCTTTATTTGATTTTATATTATTTGGTTTTCTATTCAAGATGTTTTCTGTTTCGATGAACATGTCTGAGTAGTTTACCTGTTAGGTTGAAGGATTCTCATTAGGGATTTCAGAGAATTATAGTTTAAATCAATCTGTAGAGATTTATATCTGCTAGTTCTTTATCTAAGTTGTTCTTAATGCTAAATCTGAAGTAGCTAATCAGAGTTATGATATTAGGTTGATTAATTCAGCGGAAGTTGGTTAATTTAACTAGAAAGAACTTAGATAAGCAATTAAACTATTCGCAAACGAAAGTTTGGTTTAGGATAATTGTGAACATATCAAACTTGGAATTAAAGCTGGTTTAATCTGTTAGTTCTCGCAAACGAAAGTTTGGTTTGCTGCACTTAGACTTAGAGAATTATCGCAAAGGAATTTGGTTAATTCTATATCAGTGTTTGAGTTCTAGAACAGTTATTGATTAGATCTAGATAGATTGATTGCTTGCGTTCCTGATTTCCTGAGAACTCCTGAAACCTAACGCTTCGCTTCCTTGCTCACAAACAAACTCCTGCTACTGATTTACTTTTCTGCTCTGCTTTTAGTTTAATCACCTTTGCTTTCTCCTAGTTTAATCTTAATAGTTCTAAATCTATCGTTGACCAGAGTCCCTGTGGATTCGATACCCTAAGTACTACAACTACATCACTGTGCACTTGCAGTTAGAATAGGGTTAAAACTAGACCTATCAAGTTTTTGGCGCCGTTGCCGGGGACTCTTTTGAGTCCTCGATAGATTTGAACTTAGGGTTTAGACTAGGTTTTTCGTTTTTTATTTTTTGTTGCTAATTTTTTTCTTTTTTTGTTTCTGCGTTTCAGGTACGCCTGTAATCGCCTTGCATCGATCGACACCCCCTTAGTGTCGATCGTTGCATTCTCGAGCTTGCATCGATCGACGCTTCTCCTGCATCGATCGACACATATCATAAGGAAGATGTCTTGTTTCTTCAATCCAGGGATTGATAACTCGCAGATAACTTGGTTAAAGAGCAAAGTAGAGTCTCTGCATAGTCTTGTACTTGAAAAGTATGGGCAAAAAGCTATCAACTGCATTGGAGGGAATAAATTCTACAGTCAGGAATCAGCTTTTCAGGGACCTTTCCAGCAACAGGGCAACGCCTTCTCGAGGAACTGTGGTGTTTCTTCTTACCAAGCACCGCCTGCACCTACAGCTCATGAGAGCAGAATAGAAATCATGATAGAGCAGTATCTTGAGAGGCAACAACAGATCAGTGTGTCACACCACTCAAAGATGGATGCATTGTATAAAGATCTGAATGAGAAGTTCGAATCTTTGAGCACACATATGGAGGAGCTGGATGCAGCAATAGAGAGGCGAAATGAAGCTAGGGAAGCTGAACAGCACAGATCCATCAAAGTTGTGACCTTAAGGGATGAGATTAAGTTGCTAGATGAAGAAGAGAGCATAATCTCGGATTTTCTGGATGAATATTGTCTGCCTGATACATGCATCGATCGACACCCCCTATGTGTCGGTCGACCCGCCGTTCTGACGGCAATTTCGAGTTCTTTCGAGAAACAGAATCGCCTTGCATCGATCGACACACATTATGCAACGATCGATGCAGAACGCACACATGTCCAGAAACCTGCAACAGTGCCAGAACGAGCTTACAAGCCCCGAGTGCCATATCCTAAGGTTCCTAAACCTTCCAGACAAGAGCTAGAAGTGGCTAACTGCATAAAAGTGATGGATAAGAAGGTGAATAAAACACCACCAGTTGAAACTTTGCGAGTTCATGCAAAGAAGATGATCTCCACTGACGGTCATCTGGAAGAAGAAGTTCAGATTGGTGGAACTACAGTATCTGATAGTGGAAAGAAGAAGAAGATGGCAGTTCCTCTTGAACCTGCTCTAACATCTTCAGTACCTGCAACTGCTCATAAGCAGAAAGCCCCAAACATCAGATCTACATCAAAGGTAAGGAACAAATCATCTAAGCTTAAACCTTCTAATCACATTGTTTTGAATGCAGGAAAACGCAGTAGACCGCCCAAGCTTCGCTCCCGCCCTGATTATGATTTCTCATTCCTTGGGAAGCCTCATGATCTGAATGCCTATACACCTCCTTGGATGAAGAGATATTCACAGAGACACTCAAAGTCTCTGTTGAAACCGCCTTGAATCAAATCTCTTCCAATAGTCAAGCTAATGACTAAAAACAAGCGCTGAGTGGGAGGCAACCCACTGTTAGGTTCGTTTTAGTTTTCATTTTCCGTTTTTATTTTTGGTGTTTTGATTTTCTAGTTAAGTGTGTTCAGAGCCGAGGGAAACAGGAATAATCGCATTGCATCGATCGACACACATTGTGCATCGGTCGATGCAGTCGCGATTTACGGTTTAACGAATTGATTGCGGTTCAGACATCGGTTATCTACATAACCGAGAGCATATTCGCCTTGCATCGATCGACACCCTTGTGGCATCGATCGACGCAGGGCGACGACAGGTAAGTATTCTGCAACTTTTCGGTTTGTTCTTCAATTTGATTATTCTTTCACCGAGCTCATGCTTCGATTACACTGGGGACAGTGTAGTTTAAGTGTGGGGGAGGAAGCTACTGACGCACGCTTTTGTTTTCTTAGTTTTTCAAAATTTGTTTTATTGAGTCAAAATTTGTATGAAACTGTGATTTTTCGAGGAAACTTTTCGCTTGAACAGGAACTAAGTGACCATTGGACAGACTTGCAGAGCCTCTATGACTGTTAGAAAACCCAGACACAGATCAGCCTACTGAGGACACCCACATCACTTCAGGTATCAGAGGATCCTTTTACTGACTTCAACCTTAATACTGACTTAGATTTCTCACCTAAGGGCTTGGTATACTTTGTGTCGGATTCCCTTGTTAGTTCTGACACAGCCTGTAAACCTGTCATATTTAGTTCCCTTCTCCCCTTCCATTAAAAAAAAAAAAAAAAAAAAAAGAACTGAGGATGAGTTAGTAACTCCGAAGTGGTCACAGGAGTGGTAGAGACCCCTATTACCTCCTGTGCGATCCATGGAATGTGTCCAAAGTACACCCCATAACGGGAAGAACACTGATAAAAAAAATAAAATGATACCCAGTGGGGAAAAATCAGTTGTTAAAGAAGGGAAAGAGAAGAAAGGGACTAGAGAAAGATAGTATGGTGGTCTAGAGCTGATAAGGTAAGAATCCATGTGCCCTTTGATCGATACTCCTTAGGTGAGACCGCACTTAAATACTTGCAGAAGTCAGTAGGGTGAATTTGAATGCTTGAATGTGATTGTGGAGTTTACTTGGGACAGTTGCTAAGTGTGGGGGAAGTATATTGTGGTCTTGAGTTCTGTAGGGATGTTTTCGGTGGCTTACTAAGTGAATGTGATTGTGAAAGTTCCTAGGACGAAATGAGTTTCTGAGTTTTCAAACTTCTTTTCTTATGCTTTGGTTCTTTATTTGCTTGAGGACAAGCAAGAGCTAAGTGTGGGGGAGTTGATATATCATGGTTTTTACCCATTTTATGCCATGATATAGATGTTTTTTTAGTGTCTTTTGTGTTCTTTTTAGTATGTTTTCAGGTTTAGACACATCTGGAGCCTAATTGGACGTTTTGGGAGCATTTGGAGCAATTCTGCACTATTTAGAGACTTCACAGAGTTCACTGGCTGCATTTTCGCAGTGCAACGATCGTTGCAGTCTGTGCAACTGTCGTTGCAGTTCTGAGCCCAAAAATCTGCATTTTCCAGAAATTACAGTTTTTGCCCAGAAACTTCCCAGACTTGCAAAAAGGCCCCCAGCCGACTTTAGACCAATATATTAGGGTTTTTAAGCCATTGTTTAGGCTACGCTTTACTTTTAAGTCTTATTTTATTTTCAGAGAGCCTTAGGGGCTGATCTTGCTCTCGAAAGAGAGAGGATTTCGAACCCCAGTTCTTTATTTGATTTTATATTATTTGGTTTTCTATTCAAGATGTTTTCTGTTTCGATAAACATGTCTGAGTAGTTTACCTGTTAGGTTGAAGGATTCTCATTAGGGATTTCAGAGAATTATAGTTTAAATCAATCTGTAGAGATTTATATCTGCTAGTTCTTTATCTAAGTTGTTCTTAATGCTAAATCTGAAGTAGCTAATCAGAGTTATGATATTAGGTTGATTAATTCAGCGGAAGTTGGTTAATTTAACTAGAAAGAACTTAGATAAGCAATTAAACTATTCGCAAACGAAAGTTTGGTTTAGGATAATTGTGAACATATCAAACTTGGAATTAAAGCTGGTTTAATCTGTTAGTTCTCGCAAACGAAAGTTTGGTTTGCTGCACTTAGACTTAGAGAATTATCGCAAAGGAATTTGGTTAATTCTATATCAGTGTTTGAGTTCTAGAACAGTTATTGATTAGATCTAGATAGATTGATTGCTTGCGTTCCTGATTTCCTGAGAACTCCTGAAACCTAACGCTTCGCTTCCTTGCTCACAAACAAACTCCTGCTACTGATTTACTTTTCTGCTCTGCTTTTAGTTTAATCACCTTTGCTTTCTCCTAGTTTAATCTTAATAGTTCTAAATCTATCGTTGACCAGAGTCCCTGTGGATTCGATACCCTAAGTACTACAACTACATCACTGTGCACTTGCAGTTAGAATAGGGTTAAAACTAGACCTATCAATGATCAAAGCGCATTACTCCATGTGCAGCCACATGCATGCGAACTCAGGTCTAAGGACTATACTCTATAGTCGTATATGAGAACTTCTTATGACACAGATATTAATATCTTGCAGAGTTCTCATCAGCGGGCCATGTCCGGTCATATGCTCCCCTACATATACCTATGTGTCGACTTTGATGCCGCGCATCTATGACCCCTCGAAACTTAGTCATAAGTCTCAACACAATCTAGTCTCAACAGGTTGTTGGTGTTCCAATTTCAACAATCTTTGACTATGGACACTATGATTTATGTCACTTCGTTAAATATGGGGTTTCAGGATCAAGTCTACTCATGTACTTCGATGGCCCATATATAATGACATGAATCATTTTGGAACGATTATTTATATCACAGTTAAAATAATCCAGAAATCATTAGATTTCATAAACATAAAATATTATGTTTACATGAACCTTTCAAAACAACTAAGTAAAGCCCTTTACAAACTCCCACTGAAATTAAGACTACATCTTAATTTCACTCATCCTACAGCTACAGTCCGCGACTCGTGCTTAGGCATAGGAGTGGCTTCGTTAATAGATTAGCAACGTTTTCATTCGATGAAACTTGCTTATCTACTTAACACCTCTGTCATTTATCTCACGGAATAGGTTATACCTACCCTCAAGGTGTTTGGACCTCTGATGTGCAGCTAGGCTCATCTATGCTGTGAATCACGTCAAGTTCAGTGATGAACTCTTCTATCCAAACATCCTCTTTCGCCGCTTCTCAAGCTGCGAAATTGTTCAGCTTAAGTCATGGAGTCAGCAACAGTGCCTTGCACCGCCAGTTAGACACAAGATATAGCCGGACTGTGACCAGGAATTATCTTTGTCTATTGGAAACTTGCCTTTCAGACTCTATCGACTTGTAGCACCTCACTTTCTCCGTAAATCAAGAACTTATCCTTAGTATTTCTATACGGCAATCCAGTGATTCTTTGCTGGATTTGACTGGTCTTTACTTGTCTTGCTTAACATTAAAGCAACATCAAAACAAGTACGTGTCATGGCATACATGATAGATCCAATTGCCGACGCATATGGAATCCTATCCATGCATTCAAGCTCAGCAGATATCGTAGGATACTGTTTCTTGCTTAATGTATTGCCATGTGACATTGGCATAAAACCCTTCTTGGATTGCTGATTACGTGTAGGACTTTGTCAATTTAAGAATTCTGACTTTGTCCTACCAGCTCTTTTGGATCTCTATCTTTAGATCCAAAATCCAAGAACTACGTGGCTTTACCCATGTCAATCATAAAACCAACTCCCAAACCAGTCCTTTACCGACTGCAGTATTGGGACGTTATTTCCGAGAATCAGTATGTCATCGACATACATTATGAGAAATGCAATATCGCTCCCACTAATCTATTAGTAAACGCACAGTTCCATTTCGTTCTTGTTCAAGTCAAAACCTTGACTACTTCAACAGAACGAAAATTCCAACTCCGATATGTTTGCTTCCATCCATGAATGGATCGATGAAGCTAACTTACGTACAGTATAACTTTTCGGAGTCCGGGCTCACTTTCGCTTCTTTGAATTTCGCAGATTCGTCGCTTTCAATGATCATCAGATCATGCGAACTTTCAATGATCATCAGGTTCAACTAATGACGAGAAATCACTCTCGGACTAGTGACAAACTAATGAAGATTCATTCATATCTGCGAACTTCAGGCTCTACAGGTTGAGGTTCTACAGAAATCTGTAAATCCATCCGCTGCTCTTTCTTAACAGGTTGAGCAGCCTCCTGTATTTCTCGAATTTCTTCGAGTTGTACTTTTACTCCCACTGTTCTTCTTGGAAAGTAACTTCCCTTCTTAGAAAACATAATGGACGTAAAAGTAACAAGCCTTGGTTTCCCTAGGACAACCAGCGAAGTAGCACAACTACAAATACTCAGTAAAGACGAATTTGGATCATTTCCAATCCACATTTATGTGGTGTCTTTCAACTGATATTAGTGGAACTATTTCAGCGTAAACTTAGATATTACTAGAGCGTTATTCTTAAAGAATATCATGGAAGATTCGTGTGACTCATCTTTAATCATTTCTAATTAGATCTGATTCATTCTCACAGAAACACCTTTAGGTTTTCAGGAGAAATGAGCTGTGAAACGATTTCACACTCATTCAGATGATCACACAATCAATGACTTAAGTATTCTCACTCGTGATCTAATCCAGAGTCTTAATACTTCTGTCATTCAGATTCTATACTTCATTCTGGAACTCTTTCGACCATGTCAAAGAATCCCGACTTGTGTCTCATCAAATGAACACAGTCACACTCACTGAAATAATCAGTAGAGACAATGAAGTACAGGAAATTTTCTCTGGCATTACTGCTTATCGGGCCACATACATGAGTATGTCCAATGTCCAATAAGTCTTTGGGCCTTTCTCTAGCTCGGCTAAGATGGGCCCTTTGTCTTTTGGTCCAGTAAGCAGAATTCAAGTCTCATAAGATATCCAATCAAATGAGCCCAAAAGTCCATGACTATGGGGTTTCTGAATCCGACTTACTCTATTTGACCAAAACATTTACGCCAAGGAAAAAACAGGTTTAATTCATCAGATTTAAACCAATTCGGTATTTGTGTTACATTTAGGCACTCTTTGGTTTAAGATATAAAACCCATTCCTTGAATAGGGTGCTACAATTAACTTTTCATTAAGATCAAAAGAACAAAACTTGTCTTTATCCAAATGAAAAACATTCAAATTCTTTACAAGAAAATGAAAAACAACTCTGCTTAAAGCAGGTACATTGTAGCAATTACTTAATACAAAACCAAGCCTCAAAGGCATCTACAAGTGAAAACCCTACGGCTGAGGCAGCATCCCAAGCTCCTTCCAGACACGCAGTTCCACTTGCCCTTCCTTCAACGTTCTACTGTTGCTCAGGCTCTGCATATTATAACAAATATCAGTGCCACAACCAGTATCCAATACCTATAAGGTATAACTTGAAGTAATAACATGAATACCTGAGGAAGTAGTTTCATACATCAACTTCAACTCCTCATAATCTTCCATGAATTTAATGCAATTTCTCTTCCAATGCCCAGTCTCTTTACAGTAGCAGCACTTACCAACGTAAGAGGTATCTGACTCAGGCTCAGAAGACACTCGCTTGCCATGATTCAAAATCTGGACAACTTTGTCTTCACCCTTGTCAGCTTTAGGTTTGGTAAACCTACCCTTCTCTTTCATGAGATTGTACAGGGTGCTCTTCACGTTTGGCTCAACTGTTTTGAGCATGTCATGCAGTTCAGTCAACGTCTTCGTTAAGCCTTTCTTGATATAGTCCCTTACGAACTCATCATAGCTTGACGGCAGTGACTGAAGAATGATATCAGTTGCCAATTCTTGGCTAACTGGATAATCCAGTTTCCTCAGGTTATCAATGTAACCCATCATTTTACTGATATGAGGATTTACTGGATGATCCATCGGTAGCTTGCAGCTAGTGAGAGATTTAACCAACTGGTATCTCTCCACTCTTACCTGCTCCTGAAATTTCAATTTCAGGCTGCTGATCATCTCTATTGGCGACTCCATGTTCTCACATTGCTTCCGCAACTCTGAGTCCATGGTAGCCAATATCAGACCACGCACATCTACTGCATCATTATAATGCTTATTCCATATACTGCATGACTGGCTTTGGATCCGATCCTCTCGGGGAGAGCTTTCTCAAGGACATAGTCCTTTCTCTCATGCCTGAGAACCAGCCTCAGGTTCCGCGACCAAGTCAAGAAATTTGATCCGTTCAGTTTGTCCATCTCAAGGACATACCGGATCGAGAAAGTGTTTTGATTGTTTGTGCTTGTCATAGCTGAAATTTAGAGATAAATAGAGTTTTAGTTATTAAGTTCATAAAAGAGCAATCTTAACAACTTATAAGAAAACTCGCATTGTATTCAAAATTTCTTTGTTTAACCTCATAAGAATACAATGATTCCGAGACCCATGTTTAGCTAAATCCAAAGTGGGCCACTGGCCGTCACCCAGAATTAGCTTTACTTGGTAAGCATACACAAAGCTAGTTATAACCAATAACTCTCGGTTGTGAGTTGGACCCGAGGCCCAAACTCACCAGATGTCTCAAGGCCCGGGACTCCCGATGGCCCAGTCAAGGAAACCAATCTCTTACAGCCAAATAATCACTAAAATCTGGGACTCCCAATGAAATTAGTGACTATATACTACTTTACTTACGCGAAAACAGACACCTCACACTGTAAGCCATATCTGTAATCAAATAAGCGTTAAGTAGCTGACAAGATTGGAAAGACATCCAAGCTTGATATTGTTTTTGAGGATTTTTAAGTTTTATTTCCAAAAATAGAAGATTACTATTTTGGGAAACTTTCCTATTTTAGAAACTTTCTAAATTTAGTAACTTACCAAAAATAGAAATTTCTAATTTAAATATTTTATAAATATTTTGGGTTGGGTCACAAATTATAGGCCCAATTCTTGGCCCAAGACCATAGAATTCCAGCTGGCCCAATAATTTGACATAACCGATCCGGTTTATTAATTCTGGTCCAAGACCAAATTAACTATCAAAACCATCGGTTATTAACTAAACCAGACCAGCTCTAAATTATTTGGTCCAACCAAATCAAACTTAGACCAGCCTTCGGTTTAGGTTAAAATTCAATTTTGAATTTAAATCCGGTTTAACCAGAAATTAAATAATACCATGTATTAAATAATTTCCAGCAAACCGCGATTTTGGGTTAACGCCTTAACCATACATTAATTAAATAATTAATGATATATATAATATACCATTATATATTATATATTCTAATATATAATATATATAATGTATATAATATATATATAATATATATATATATATCACGATCATGTGATCATGTGATCATAACACACGATCCCATTAATTATCATAACAGGAAATCGCAAATAACACATGAACAAAATCGTGATCAACTCTCAGCTTCGATAATTAATTGAGATCACAAGCCATCGGTTATCACAATGGTATATTATATATAACAATATATATATGTATATATATATAATATATAAAAGGCGTAAAACAAAATGATGGTTAATTAATAGCAACAATCAGATTGCAAACCCTAACTATCACACGGCCGCAAGCAAGATTCGATTATTAATTATGAACTCTTGCTGTTCAACTTTAACACATGCGATACCAAATTATATCACTGAATGCTATTCTATTATTATGAACAACTCATACACAACACATGAACAACATTCGATTATTGAATTACATTATTCGGCCGAGACCAAAATCAAGTTTTTCATTAATCAATTTTCAATCAAAATCAATTAATCAATTAATCATTCATATGATCCAATTTCACAAGAAACCTAAAACCTGGCTCTGATACCACTGAAGGATTATGGTGTTTTCCAAGGTTCAATTCCCAAATTGCAACCTAACACATAACCTTAAACAGATCTAGGTTCTTGTCAAATGAATTATAAAACAAACCTGGACATTACCTTTTGCAGCGGAATGATTGTAATGTCGAGATCAACGAACAGATGATTACCTGTTCCTCCTTGGTATCCACACGCTTACAAGCACGGATGGCTGCTAGACCGGATGGAATTCAACCAGAGAGAGAGAGAGAGAGGAGCCTGCGGCTGAGTCTCTCCAAAATCGCAGGAAACAAAAGAATTACCAGGGTTTCTCAACCCTTGTTACCTTCTTATTTCACTAATGGGCCCAAGTTTAATTAATCAATTAAACTAATGGTCCATTAGACTTTTGGGCCCAAGACACAAATCAGACAAAGCCCATTTGTTGTCTGCCCATCTCTCTGTACAAATACAGTAAATGCCACTGCATCTTACCGTATTAATTCAATCTTAACTTTCCCGTTAGCTATGGTGTGTGACCCTTTGGGATCATACAATACTGGTAATAAGTCCTAAACTTATAGATCAAGAGCGGACTCTAGCAAGCCATCATGATCACCCAGTATTTATGACTTATGTCTGATCTCGACACTTATCATACTTTCTAGAGATAGTACGGTAGATTTCAGGACATTCCCAACAAAAATGACATAGGTGTCATAATGAAATGCCAATTGACGTAATGCCTGAATGTGTTTATTTGGGACTGAAACCAATTGGTGGTTTGGAGACACACGCACTGTTGACTTTGGGGCTACACATGGATTTGTGAGTCCGAAGATGATGGATAATAGGTCAACACCGACAGGGCCAAGGGTGAGAAAAGGCTTACCAATGACGAAAGGAGCGGTAGGAGGACCAGACGTGGATCTCTCAAAAGCTAAGGAGTCTAAGAAAGCAACCATAAACAGCCAAAGTGTGTACCGGCCATGGCTTGAACCGCAACCGCGGCTAAGTCGGGTAGTCGACGGTTGAGTGCATGGTCGGACGGAATCATTCTTCTCTTTCTCTACTCAATTTCTAGAATCGGAAGGATAGGAATGTGCTTGACTAAGAGTCTCAGCTAAGTCCATGAAACACACGTTCGGTCGTCGAATCGATCGTGGTGGTGAAATGGTACGACAGATGGACCCAAGGTCGGACCGTGGGACGACCGTACGGTCGCGTTGGCAACACAAGGACAATCCGCCGATAAGCCAAGGGCTGTATCGGGGACGACAGGTCGACGCCACGGATCGGGCGAACCCACAGATGGATTAGACAAACCATACGGGCGTACGTACGACCGCGGGACAATCGCGGGTCAATCGCAGGATGATCAACGGACAAACGTACCCATCCGTACGGACGTGAACTCATGGCACCTGTTCGTTGAACACGACCCGACTACGGTCGAGTCCGTTCACATAAGGGACCATATAAGGAAGATATACAAAGAGTAATCGCCATTAGTGGAAGGGAGAAGAAGAAGACTTGGCCGGAATCTTCATGGGAAGATGTTGGTGGTTAGAAGAATGTTTGGGGTCGGTTTCTTTTAAGAAACCATAACCACACACGTCTGGAAACATCACACACACCAAAGAAAACTCATAAGATCCTCAAGATAAACCGTGAGAAAATGGAGGAGAGAAAAAAAAAGGGACTCGACCGGAATCTTTAAGGAAAGATGACCGACAGTTTCCAAGGCAAATTTAGGGTTGTATCCAATATAGATTGAGGGCGCTTTGTCAGGCAAATCATGATCTTTATCACACCTCTCTCATGCCTAGAATCACAGTAGAAACTCAGAGAGTCATTGGACCAATCTGGTTAAGGTTTAGCATCGGTTTAGTAATCTATAATTAAACATAACCGCAGCTGGAATCAGTCGGTTATCTTTGGTTATTGATTGGTCTAATCCTTAATATTCCCAAAGCACTTGATTGTCTACCTTAGTGCACGCAGGAACAGGTTCATAGTAATGGCAGGAGAACACCTCGACCCCATGGCTGCCATCTTAGAAGCCATGAACGCCTTAAAGAACGACTTAGCCGCACAGATAGGCCGAGTTCAACAAAGAGTTGGCCAGCAAGAGATTCCTAGGAAGGAGAGGAACGAGAGACACGCTAGGAACCGGAGGCAAGAGGAAGAACCGCCTTTGAGGAAGAAGAAGAAATCCCTTATAGGGATAGGAGAAGACAGCCACGACAAAATCGAGAGGTAAACACCAATGCTAATAAAGACTTGAAACTAACACCACCTACCTTTGCAGGTCGTGTCAATCCTCAAGCTTACCTGGATTGGGAGAGAAGAATGGAGTACATCTTTGACTACTATGAGTATAATGACTCAAAAAAGGTGGCCTTAGCATCAGAACAGCTCACGGACCATGCGCTTTCATGGTGGGACAAAGTAGTTCAAGATAGAAGGAGGAACGACTTGGAACCTATCTCAACCTGGACAGCCATGAAATACAACCTCAAAAGAAGGTATGTACCACCTCACTATCACCGTGAGATGCAGAGACAGTTTAGACAGCTTTCACAAAAGAACCGGAGCGTGGAGGAGTACTTTGAGGAATTTGAGCAGCTACGCAACCGGATGAACCTAGATGAAGATGAAGAAGTCCTCATGGGCCACTTCATTGATGGATTACAAGACCGGATAGCCAGGAAGGTAGAGAGGCAGCCGTGCCATGATCTTAATGAGCTTTTACACCAAGCAATTCTTGCTGAACAAGGGATCAAGCGCAAGACCACAGCAGCCAACCGGTCCCGGCCCAGCACTTCTTGTAACAATCCTCCACCAAGAGACAAAGGAAAGGCTATAGAACTAGATTCTAAAGCCAAGAAACCGGCCCTAGACACCCCTAAAACATCACAGTCAGAAACAGGTAAGTCTTCTAACCCTACTAACACTAGAGATATTACTTGTTTTAAGTGTCAAGGCAGGGGACATTATGCAAGAGACTGCCCAAACCAGCGAGCAATGATAGTCACAGCTGAGGGTTATGAGTCTCAAGATGAAGTGGAAGTACCTGATCACACGGATACTGAAGAAGAAGTAGCTTATCCAGAACAAGGAGAGATGCTTGTAGTGTGTAGAGCATTAAGTGCTTTAAGTGATCCGGAAACCGTTCAAAGGGAGAACTTGTTCTTCACACGCTGCAATGTGCAGAATAAGGTATGTTCTATGATCATCGATGGTGGATCTTGTACTAATGCTGCTAGCAAGATACTTGTAGATAAGCTAGGTCTCAAGACCAGCAAGCATCCGAGACCATATAGGCTAAGATGGCTCGACTCAGCCATTGAGATAAGGATAGCTGAGCAAGTGACTGTAGCTTTCAACATTGGAAGATACCATGATCAAATTGCGTGTGATGTGGTGCCAATGCAAGTGGGACATCTACTCTTAGGACGCCCTTGGCAATTTGACAGGGAAGTTATGCACAATGGCCGCACCAACACTCACTCATTCACCTTCAACAAACGCAAGTTTCAGCTTGCCCCTTTATCACCACAAGAGGTACATGAAATGCAAGCGAAGTTTGCTGCTGAGTATAAGGCAAGTAAAACTAACTTATATATCACTCCTAGTACTATTGTTAAGGCTTTAGATCATAAAGAAACTGTGCTACTAATGGTGTTCAAGGAAATGGTTCTTACGAGCTCACAAGATATTACCCTTGCACCCGAAGTTTCTTCTTTATTGGACAGGTTTAAGGACGTGTTCCCTGATGAGATACCCGCTGAATTACCTCCTATCCGAGGCATAGAACACCAGATTGACCTTGTACCAGGAGCAGCCTTGCCTAACCGACCAGCTTACAGGATGAATCCCACGGAGACAAAGGAGCTTGAGAAGCTGATTCAAGAATTGATGTCTAAAGGCTATATTCGAGAGAGTCTAAGACCATGTGCCGTGCCTGTATTGTTAGTGCCTAAGAAGGATGGAACATGGAGAATGTGTGTAGACTGCAGGGCCATCAACAACATCACCATCAAGTATAGAAACCCCATTCCACACCTAGATGATATGCTGGATGAATTTCACGGAGCAACCATCTTCAGCAAGGTAGATTTGAGAAGTGGTTACCATCAGGTCCGGATGAAGGAAGGAGATGAATGGAAGACAGCCTTCAAGACCAAGCAAGGCCTCTATGAATGGCTAGTCATTCCGTTTGGCCTAACCAACGCCCCAAGCACATTTATGCGTTTAATGAACCAGGTTCTAAGGGCTTTCATTAGCAAATTCGTGGTAGTTTATTTTGATGATATCCTGGTTTATAGCAAGTGTTTTGATGATCATATTAAACATCTTGAGTTAGTACTAGAAACACTCCGCAAGGAAGGTCTCTATGGAAACCTTAAGAAATGCACCTTTTGTACTAATGAGCTAGTTTTCCTAGGTTTTGTTGTTAGTTCACAGGGTTTACAGGTGGATCAAGAGAAGATAAGGGCTATTCAAGAATGGCCAACTCCTACAACTATTGGACAAGTTAGGAGCTTCCACGGCCTAGCAAGTTTTTACAGAAGATTTGTCAAAGATTTCAGCACAGTGGCTGCACCTCTAACTGCTGTAATCAAGAAGGACATAGCATTCAAATGGGGGCCAGCTCAAGACGTAGCCTTCCAGCAGCTCAAAGACCGTTTGACTAATGCACCTGTTTTGGTTTTGCCTAACTTTGAAAAAACCTTTGAGATTGAATGTGATGCTTCAGGTCTAGGTATTGGAGCTGTACTCACTCAAGGAGGACGACCAATAGCTTATTTTAGTGAAAAACTAAGTGGAGCCAGCCTCAACTATCCAACATATGACAAGGAGCTTTATGCACTAGTAAGATCGTTGGAGACGTGGCAACACTACCAGCTGTCTAAGGAATTCGTGATACACACTGACCACGAGACGCTCAAGCATTTGAGAGGGCAGACAACACTCAAGAGGAGGCATGCTAAGTGGTTAGAGTTTGTGGAGACATTTCCTTACATAATCCAGTACAAAAACGGAAAGGACAACATTGTTGCTGATGCTTTATCAAGAAGACACATGCTGATCACAACAATGGAAGCCAAAGTGTTAGGATTTGAGCACATGAAGGACTCATATGAAGAGGATCCGGATTTCGGCCATATCTATCAAGAATGCCTCAAATCGCCATCAGGTTCTTTCTATACTCATAATGGCTATTTGTTTAGAGAAAAGAGACTTTGTATTCCACAGGGATCCATGAGGGAGCTGCTGATCAGTGAAGCACATGGAGGAGGACTCATGGGACACTTCGGAATAGACAAGACCATGGCCGTTCTGACCGATCATTTCTTTTGGCCACACCTTAAGAGAGACGTGGAGCAATTCATCTCCAAGTGTGTCACTTGCCATCAATCCAAATCAAGATCACATCCCCACGGGTTATACATGCCTTTACCCATTCCTACTATGCCTTGGGTTGATATATCTATGGATTTTGTTTTAGGCTTACCCAAAATCCGCGGAAAGGATTCTATCTTTGTTGTAGTGGACAGGTTCTCAAAGATGGCACATTTCATACCGTGTGCAAAGACCAATGATGCCACTCAAACTGCTGACTTATTCTTCAGAGAAGTGGTGCGCTTACATGGGATTCCAAGGACAATTGTATCTGACCGTGACACCAAGTTCCTAAGCCACTTTTGGAGAGTGTTGTGGAGAAAGCTCGGAACCAAGCTTGTCTTTTCAACCACGTGCCATCCTCAAACTGATGGACAAACTGAGGTAGTAAACAGGTCACTCTCAGCTCTATTAAGAGCCACGGTGGGTAAGAATTTGAGAAATTGGTTGGATTGCATTCCTTTTGTTGAATTGTCTTATAACTATGCTAACCATTCAGCTACTAAGCTGTCACCGTTTGAGATTGTCTATGGCTTTAAACCAGAAACTCCTCTAGATCTTTCCCCATTGTCTCCTTTAGAGTTCACTAATCATGATGGAGAAAGCAAAGCAGCAGCCATTCAAAAGCTACACCAAAAGTTTAAGGAGAACTTGGAGAAGAAAACCGCAACATACAAGAAGGCCGCGGATAAGGGAAGGAAAGAAGTGATCTTCAACCCAGGAGATTGGATGTGGATTCACATGAGACCAGAACGAATCCCCAACCAGAGAAAGAGCAGGCTATCACCTAGAGGAGACGGCCCATTCAAAGTCTTGGAGAGGATCAACAACAATGCATATCGCTTGGAGCTTCCGGGTGAGTTAAACATATCTCCTACGTTCAATGTTGCTGACTTGTCTCCTTATTTTGTAGATGATGGAGTTCTGAGGTCAGAACCTTCTCAAGAGGGTGGGAATGATGAGGACATCACCTCAGCAAGCGATCCGGATGAAGGCAGCTCAGAGGACACTAGCATCACCAGCATGAACCACCTTCCAAAGACATGTTCAGGAGCTAGAAAGCTGAGAGGTCGGTTCATAGCCAGCGTGCAGGACTTCATGGAGCTAGAAGAACAAGTCTTGGAAGCCAGGACGCAAGCTAGCGTCGCTGAACGCTCAAGAGAACCTTTGGCTGGACAATGCCAAGTCTTTACCATCCGGTCCGGCCCAAGCTAAGTCCGAGAGTTGGTGGACTTTCTTGCACTCTTTTTCCCTTGTGTGGTTTTGTCCCAAGTGGTTTTACTCACAAGGTTTTTAATGAGGCAAGTCGGCCCACCCACACCCATAGCTCACGGATTAGCCAACAAGGAAAGATTACACACTTTCCTTTCTTGTCAAACTCGGTTATTCTCATTCAATTCCGAGATCATTTGTTTCCCCTTTGTATCTTTTCAATTCTGTATTTAATCATGTCTGGTATCATTGAGAAAGACACCTTTTGAATGAAATAAGCAATTCGTTTTCTTAGCACAGAAACAACTTTTGTTCTACGGCTTTCTTGAAGAGATTTCAAGCGATTCAAGAACTTGTCTTATCACAAGGCCAACCATCCCTTGTGTGGCGACCTCACCACCGCTCAATCCACTTCTCAGCCTGTTCAAAGAGCGCCCCTCCGGCCAGTTGAACACGCCCCATCAACCGCAACATTCGCCCCTCTGATTAGGCTTGAAGAGAGTGCCCCATCCGGCCAGCTTCTAGCCACCATTCCCCCGTGAGTTTGATCCTTTAAGGGCCAAGCTTACATCAGGTTCTATGGTACAAACCACTGATCAGACCATCCGCAAAAGTGATCGGGTGAATCAGTCTGACCATGTACGTGTCGCTATGTCCGGCGATATTAAGGGCGACCGGTGAACGAAGCTGATCGTGTTTGGTTCATGGAGCTGATCGTACCTAAAGGACTTGGATCGGTCTAAGAGTCAATGACGAAGGAAGCAAACAAGGTTTAAGCACGAGAACGAATGATAAAGTAAAACAAGGAGCAAGAACGAATTGTGGTCAAAGGAAGGAACTAGAAGATCTCTCTTGTGGTTGGTCATGTGGGGATGGTTGGTTGAATGACATCGATGAACGGATGAGCTAAGCTGGACACGGAGCTAGCTTCACACCAGCTTCACCAAAGGATAAGGTACACGTTCAAAGTACTCTTTTATTGTTCTAAGGAATGATTAGAACTGAATAGGTGAATGGAACAATCTAAGCAATATTTAGGTGGTTAGAATGGATATATATGATTGGAACCTCGGAAGAGTTTTAAAGAAACCAAATAAGGATGTAAGAGCTTCACGGTTGGATCGTTCTTTAGAAGAACAGTATTGAGGTTGATAAGGATTTCCGCTGCGTATTATTAAGTATGAAGTATCTAAGACTAGAATTTGATAGGAAGATCCGAGGAATACTTGTCCTAGGAGGAAAATTTAACTAGGACGTAATTTAGGAAGGTTCAGGCCTGGATGTGGCGTGACCAATGGAGCGCATCGACCGTGGCCTAGGAAAGCTGGGTCGAGGTGTTTCAAGTTGGTATCAGAGCATGCTTGGTTCTAAGACATTGCGGTCCACTTCGTGGAAGGGTACGCACATATCTGGTGTCTTGCGGAGACAAGTGCACCGGGGACGCACTGAGTCTTGAACAGGCTTTGGGTCCGAGCCCAACTGGAAGTACTTTTCAGCTGAGTATGGGATCAGTTGGAAGGTCGTATTTTCCAGCCGATTATGGGATCGGTTGAGAGATTAGTTCCTAGACACGACTCAAGGTCGCAAGACAGTGCCAAGGTGAACCGGACGAGGGTGCAGTCGCGGAAGAAGTGGATGGCCGAACCGCGAGGGACCTAAGAGGCTACACATGATAATGTATACCTTGGGATTTTGTAATGACATAATGCCCTAACGTGTCATTACGTAATGCCTTGATAACATAGTTCTTGAAGTGACACAAGGTGTCATAAGGGCCAAATGGCAAATGTGCCATAGTAAAATGCCTGAAGTGACACAAGGTGTCACAAGGGCCAAAATGGCAAAGGTGCCATAGTAAAATGCATGAAATGACAAAGGTGTCATAAGGCCAAAATGACAAAGGTGTCATAATGAAATGCCAAATGACAAAGGTATCACAAAGAAATGCCAAAATGACATAGGTGTCATAATGAAATGCCAAAATGACAAAGGTGTCATAAGGAAATGCCAAAATGACATAGGTGTCATAATGAAATGCCAATTGACGTAATGCCTTAATGTGTTTATTTGGGACTGAAACCAATTGGTGGTTTGGAGACACACGCACTGTTGACTTTGGGGCTACACATGGCTTTGTGAGTCCGAAGATGATGGATAATAGGTCAACACCGACAGGGCCAAGGGTGAGAAACGGCTTACCAAGGACGAAAGGAGCGGTAGGAGGACAAGACGTGGATCTCTCAAAAGCTAAGGAGTTTAACAAAGCAACCATAAACAGCCAAAGTGTGTACCGGCCATGGCTTGAACCGCGGCCGCGGCTAAGTCGGGTAGTCGACAGTTGAGTGCATGGTCGGACGGAATCATTCTTCTCTTTCTCTACTCAATTTCTAGAATCGGAAGGATAGGAATGTGCTTGACTAAGAGTCTCGGCTAAGTCCATGAAACACACGTTCGGTCGTCGAATCGATCGTGGTGGTGAAATGGTACGACCGTATGGACCCAAGGTCGGACCGTGGGACGACCGTACGGTCGCGTTGGCAACACAAGGACGATCCGCCGATAAGACAAGGGCTGTATCGGGGACGACAGGTCGACGCCACGGTTCGGGTGAACCCACAGATGGATTAGACGAACCATACGGGCGTACGTACGACCGCGGGACAATCGCGGGTCGATCGTAGGATGATCAACGGACAAACGTACCCGTCCGTACGGACGTGAACTCATGGCACTTGTTCGTGGAACAGGATCCGACTACGGTCGAGTCCGTTCACATAAGGGACCATATAAGGAAGATATACAAAGAGTAATCGCCATTAGTGGAAGGGAGAAGAAGAAGACTTGGCCGGAATCTTCATGGGAAGATGTTGGTGGTTGGAAGAATGTTTGGGGTCGGTTTCTTTTAAGAAACCATAACCACACACGTCTGGAAACATCACACACACCAAAGAAAACTCATAAGATCCTCAAGACAAACCGTGAGAAAATGGAGGAGAGAAAAAAAAAGGGACTCGACCGGAATCTTTAAGGAAAGATAACCGACAGTTTCCAAGGCAAATTTAGAGCTGTATCCAAGATAGATTGAGGGCGCTTTGTCAGGCAAATCATGATCTTTATCACACCTCTCTCATGCCTAGAATCACAGTAGAAACTCAGAGAGAAACCCAGAAATGATCCACAAGAAAACGCAAGGCATAAGAGGAAGAACGAGTAGGGTTTCATGGCCGAAAGTCACAAGGATTGGCAAGCGGATTTATGAAGTATTATGGGCGGTTCAGAACAGACTCAAGGGAAGAATAATTCCCAGAAAACCCCTAAGACAAACCATGAAATTAGAAGGAGATATCAAGGAGAGCATGGCAGGAATCTCTCAAGGGAATGGCCGGTGATTGTCAAGGTTATTGGTTGCGGTTGAAGGGAGATTGTGAGGCATGGAAAGGAAGGGAAATTCCTAGAACTTCTCTAAGGCAGAAGTGGAGTTCAAGAGAAATCATCATAGGTCAACGGCATATCATCGGGTCGATCGTAAGGGTCAACGGGTCAACCAGAAATTGTCCACGGGTCAGCCGTAACCATCATGGGTCGATCGTACTCGTCCGCGGGTCGATTGTACTCGTCCGCGGGTTGATCGACTCCACACGCTGGTCCACCGTAACCATCCACGGGATGTTCGTGTCCGTTCACGAACGAACGTAACCGTTCACGGACGATCATATCCGTTCACGTACGATCGTTACCGTTCACGAA
Source organism: Orychophragmus violaceus (assembly GCA_030180135.1). Classification (NCBI taxonomy): domain Eukaryota; kingdom Viridiplantae; phylum Streptophyta; class Magnoliopsida; order Brassicales; family Brassicaceae; genus Orychophragmus; species Orychophragmus violaceus. The sequence continues at coordinate 62,372,842 of CM058237.1, read as the reverse complement.
CGATCAAATCTGTTCACGGACGATCATAACCGTCACGGATGATCGTATCCATTCGTGGGACGACCGTTACCGTTCACGGATGATCGTGCCTGTTCGCGGATGACCATAACCGTTCGCGGGACGGTTTCACCGTCCATGTCCGTTCGTGGGACAAACGTACCCCACTGCGAGAGGTCCGTGTCCGTTCGTGGGACAGACGCATCTGTTCATGGTCATGTAAAATTGACGGATTCAGCAAGCGTGAGGATCGTGTGGGTCGATCAGAAGATCATCCACGGTAAATTCGGGCTAGCGGTACGACATGGGTTGGAACACGGATTGGATCGGGAGGATCGTGTAGTCTGGACGCGTGCGAACCGTTTAAACAGTCGGAGGAATTGGGTCAACGGTCGATGGTACGAACCACGGATCAGACCATCCGCGGAAGTGATCGGGTGAATCAGTCTGACCATGTACGGGTCGCTATGTCCGTCGATATTAAGGGCGACCGGTGAGTGATCAAGACAGGACAAGATCCGTGTCAACGTCTGGTTCATGGAGCTGGTCGTACCTAAAGGAATTGGATCTGTAATACCCTATCTCTCAAAATTGGTCAACGGGCAGCAGAAAAGTCAACAGGGGCATTTTCGTAATTTTCAAGACTTGAGGGCATTTAGTAATTTTACCAAAATGCGAGCCGGAAGCTGAGACGGACCAAATTTTCTTCTTTTAAAATAAAGAAAACATTTAGAAGACCAAGAATGGTGGAAACGGACCGTAAATGAGTTTTTCGGACTATCAGGAATGGAAACCGATAGAACCGAGAAAATTTGTAAAATCCATAACCGGAGCTACGGATGTCCAAACGAAGTGATTCAAATTGATAAATTCATCTACGATCAACTAGAATCTGAAAATGAGGCTTGGTATTTTTATAGAAGCTGCTAAGGAGTTCCTAAAATATTAAAAACGAAAAACAGCAATATCGGTACGTCAGAATGTTTCAGGAATAGGGAGCTTCTAGAAACGAATGGGTGCAATGTTTTTGGCAAGATTGAATCCTGGAGAGCCAAGTGTACCCCCTCACTCACTCACTCGGATGGCGCCACCTCTTTGGATTCAAGGGATAAGATTGATTCATTGAATGTGTATAAAACTTGCTCATCAAGTCATACATTGAATCTTGGCTGAATTGTGGGTTGATAAATTGGATTGGTGATGGAGAGGCAAGGACAGCTGTTCAAATCTTGTGCACTTGAGTTGTGTAAATAGAAGGAGAGAATAAGAAGAAGAAGAAGAAGAAGAAGAAGAAGAAGAAGAAGAAGAAGAAGAAGAAGAAGAAGAAGAAGAAGAAGAAGAAGAAGAGAGAAGAAGAAGAAAGAAGAAGAAGAAGAAGAAGAAGAAGAAGAAGAAGAAGAAGAAGAAGAAGAAGAAGAAGAAGAAGAGAGAAGAAGAAGAAGAAGAAGAAGAAGAAGAAGAAGAAGAAGAAGAAGAAGAAGAAGAAGAAGAAGAAGAAGAAGAAGAAGAAGAAGAAGAAGAAGAAGAAGAAGAAGAAGAAGAAGAAGAAGAAGAAGAGAGAGAGAGTAAGAAAATAAATAAAAGAAAGATGGGGAAAGAAAAATTACTACGTCGGAATATTCTTCGGAATATTCTCAAGAATATTCTTCGGAAAAGAATGTTTCCGACGTAATAATCTTCCCGATAAACCGGATTTCTTTTATTTAGAAATAGGATAGACGGTTGTAGTAGACATCATATGAGGTTGGTCCGGAGGTTCGTGTGGAGGAAAGATCAGAGTTACTAGGGTTAACGCTCGGGTCAAGGTCGGGTCAAAGCAAGTCAACGGTTCGGGCAAGGTTCGGGTTAGCGTCGGGTTCGGGTCGGGGTTCCTTCAATCCATCCATATGTCATCATGATAACACTGTGAGTCGGCTAAATTTTTTGTTGCATATAGATTAGGACATATAGACCTTTGGATTCATTAACCGTAGATTTAGGTTGCTTACCTCAATGATTGAATTGGTTAGAACGGTTAGGTTGATTAATAACTCGGTTAAATAATTAAATGGTTAGGTTAAAGAGATGCATACTAGTTAGCTTATATCGGTAATTGATTGATAGTTTCCTTCATTGCTTGATTGGGTGTTTCATACATATAGAACGGCATGCTATGACGTATATGCATATATAAGTATTTAAGAACATATCTAAATGAATATATATATGGGGAGTTATGAGTTGATTAAAATACGGTTAAAACGTATAACACACTTAGTCTATAGTCGGGGTGGGTTAATTAGTCTATAGTCGGGGTTATCGGGTTAAATGAATTAATTAAATAATAATGAAGTCAGGAGATTAGTAAGTTTACTAATCTTAAGCTGACGGATCGAAGAGGTTAAGAATAATAATTTAAGGAGATAAGAATTAATAATTAAAATTGAATTAAGCCGTCTACGGGATTAGTAATCCACTAATCCAAGGTAGCAGATCGAATGAGCTATGGTTAATGGAAAGGTTAAAAGACTAATAAACCTAAATAATTGTTTGTGTGGTGTTGTGATTATTGTTTGTGTAATTGTGTAACTACTTCGGTGTTGGGCCGAGTAGATTATTGATTGCTTGATTATGTATCTACTTCGGTGTTGGGCCGAGTAGACTATTGATTGCTTGATTGTTTATCAACTTCGGTGTTGGGTAAGTCTGGGTAAGGTCGGCTGATATGGAGGTTGGTGATAGGACTTGCGGGATAGATTGGAGATTGAGATGGTATTTCTATTTGACCTTGTTGGTATTTCGTGATAGAGTCCCAATGAGTCTGCTTGTTTACATTACCGTTATTAGGACTCTATAGGGTGCGTTAGATCCCGCAAGTTTAGAGATGGCGTTCCGGTACTTCCGACCCGATTGGATCCTCGGGTAGTTACCTGATCTGTTCATGTGCCTTCGGGTGGTGTCTGGTTATGGTGTTAACCTACTGAGTGACGCCGGTAGGTGTGTGGTCCAAAGAATACGGGGTCGCGTCCTAGGGCCGGACTGCATGGAAGCTTTGGTTATCTAGCGGTAGCCTGTTATATCATGGTTTTTCTAGGTTTTCAACCATGATATAGTTGTGTATATTGAGTCTTTAACCTGGTTTTTCGAGTCTATTGAGTCTTCTACAAGTAGGCTTGCGTTTGGAGCAAAGAGTGTGATTATAGGACGTTTTTGGCAATCTGTGAAATGAGCTGAAGTTGGAGTCTCGACCACGGTTGGATGTCGACCGACATCAACTTAGTGTCGGTCGACACTGAGGGCGACAGCACACTACGCCGAGTTGAAGACATCTTTTGAAGAATTGCAAAGTTGCCCAGAAGTTTTCTCTAATTCTAATCTAGCCCTAAAACGTGTTTAGGAGTTTTAATTAGGTTTTCAGACTCATTATCATTGATCTGGTTCTTACTTTTGTTCTTGCTTTGGATTGAGAGATTTGATGCCAATGGGCTGTTCTTGCTACTTGTAACCTTTGAGAGAAGGATTTCGAACCCCTTTTATCTATCTATTCAGTCTTTGGTTTTCTATTCAACGATGTATTGTTTATCTGATAATATGTCTGAGTAGTAACCTAGTTAGATTTAGGAATTCTCATAGGGTTTTTATGCATGTTTAGATAACTGATTGATTGGATTCTAAATCTATTCGTTCATCGCCTAAGTTGCACTTAATACTGAATTCTGGACTGATAACCTAGGATGATGCAGGCACGGATAGGGGTGGAGATTGATCAGCTGGCTGTGTAGCTCTCTCTGATGAATCTGATTGATGGAAGGCGTGGATGAACAACTCTCTTGCTCTGTGGGCTGATTGACTCTCGCAATCCTTGGCAGAAACAGTCTCTTTGAATCACACAAAAGAAACTAATTCTGAAAACTCAAAAGAAACAATGAATCACTCAATTGAATCTAATGAACACAAAACTCAAAGAACACTCTTTGAAACAAAATACTCTGATTATTCTTAATTGATTTAAAGGTGTTTTACAAATGAGAATGACAATGAGACTTTATAGTCTGGACTACCAACTATCTAATGACCAGAAATAAGAGGAAAATCAGCAGAATTAAAAGAAAAGAGCTATTAGAGAATTGATGATCAAATCTGTCCAAGAATGGAAAGTCTGGTGTCTTGTATCTTGAGAGCTTGGGGAGGTAATTGCACGACCTTGGGACATTCTGAAGGCAATAGAAAACTTCTGATTCGTTTATAAAGGCATAAGAAAGTAGCTGTTGGAGTTTAATGTCATTTGGGTCCAAATATGGCAAGTGTGTCTTCTTGTTGATCTGAGTGATCCGGTGAGGTCTGGTGCATCTATGGTCTTCTGGATACCTTAATAAAGATCCCAAGACGTTGTAGCTTTGATTATGTGGTTCTCCTGGTCGCCAAATATGGGTCTGAGCCTTCATAAATCTGGGAGACTCCAAATAAGGTAAGCTGGCAACCCATTGGTTTAGAACTTGAATAAATTCTTTCTCAGAACCGGGGTTGGTCTGATTCCAACTCTCCTGGATTCCCTGATGAATCAAGATTCCAGAACAAGTCACCTTATGGCTTGATTCATCCTGGTTGAGTTGCAATGCTTCAGTTTGTGGTCGTATGTCTCCATCGAGTCCACAGGTAGTCGTAACGCTTTGCTAGAAGCCACTTATGATCGATGAGTTGAGAACTCATTGCTAGTGTTATATGATCCTACAGGGTCACACACCTAAGCAAACTGGGCGTCATAGACGAGGTTGATCATTAATGTAATGATCCAATGAATGCATATTTGATATGCATTCGATATCAATGTTCTGGGGAGTGTCGATCGTTGCAGTTAGTGCATCGATCGATGCACTCGCGGATTAATCAGATTAATTCAGTTTAATCGTTGGTTAACTCCGTTGTGGTTTAAGCCGACATATATAAGATATATGGTCGACCTAAACTCGTCCCTAACCTAATTCACAGCCACCAGAACACAGATAGAAACCTCTCTGGATTTCAGATCTCTGTAAGGCACTAGCATCCCTGCGGTCCAGTTTGTGTGGGTATGGATACCAGTAGAGGCGCAGCATTTGAGGCGCTTCGTGATCTCGATTATCTGCTAACACTTCCGCTGCATATTCATCAGGTAATCTCGAGATCTGATAGATTCAATTACATGAACCTTAGATCCTAGGCTTGGAATTCATACTAGGGTTGCTAATCTTGATTAGAACTGCTAGAAATTCCTTCAGTGGTATCAGAGCTTTAGGGTTCCATTGAATCTGTAGCATGATGATTAGATTAGTTGAATCTAGATCATTGTATAATTGATACAAGCATGCTAAAACTCGTTTTTATCAAAGTAACCTAGTTTAGGGTTTTGTTCGAAAACGTTTTAAGGTTTTTCGCATAGTGTCGATCGTTGCTAATCGAGCATCGATCGATACATAGCGAAAACCCGAATAAAATTAGGGTTTTTCGCATGGTGTCGATCGTTGCCAATCCGGCAACGATCGATGCAGGGCAAAAATCCGAATAAACCTAGTTTTCGCCTAGTGTCGATCGACGCAAGTGTTGCATCGATCGACACAGCCTCGCGAGATTGTTGAATCGGTTCAATTGGATTGGACCGGTTATCGAGCTTGGTTAATAATGGTCGAACACTGTGAATGGTTGAAATGCGATTGTTTTGATTAGGTTGGCATCGACCGATGCTAATGTAGCATCGATCGACGCTGACCGGTATTCAAAACCGGATCAATTGGATTGATCGGTTATCGTGGATTAATTAATTATAAGAATTAAAACATAGTAAAACTGAACGTTTTAATGGTTCCGTTCCTCAACCAAATATCAAGTGATACTTGATGTCTTTCCAATCTTGTCAACTGTCAAGACTCGTTTCATTGAGTGATAGGCTTGCAGTGCAAGGTATCCACAATTACATGAGTAAGGCATGAAGTAATCGTGTTGATGGGCTTGCAGTGCAAGGCGTCAACAATTACATGACTTAAGAGATTGGTTTACTTGACTGGGCTATCAAAATCGGTTTGGGCCCAGAGACATCAGGTGGATCGGACATAAGATGTCGATCCACAACCAAGAGTTATATTGGATATAACTAGCAAGGTTGTTGCTTACCTAAATAGCTAAATTTGAGTGATAGCCAGTGGCTCACTTGAATTTAGTAAAATATGGGTCTTGGCTCACTTGAGGAAGCATTGATTGAATATAATGCGAGTTTTCTTAAAAGTTAAGATTTCTCATTTCTTGAACATCATAACTAAACCTTTTCTTTTCTATGATTCTCAGCTATGACTGCTACTCATAACAATTCTTTCTCCCTGCGATCCGTCCTTGAGAAGGACAAGTTAAATGGATCGAATTTTCTCGAATGGTATCGGAACTTTAGAATTGTTCTCAAGCAGGAGAAGCGGGACTATGTCCTTGAAAATGTTCTCCCTGAAAAACCGAGAGCCAATGCTCCACATGCAGAAAGGAATGCTTGGGATAAGCATTCTAATGATGTGGTCGATGTGAATTGTCTCATGTTGGCTACCATGAACTCGGACTTGCAGAAGCAATACGAGAACGTGGAGTCGCCCGTGGAGATGATCACTAGCCTGAAAAGTATGTTTCAGGAGCAAGCACGAACTGAGAGATACCAGACGGTTAAATCTCTCATTGAATGCAAGCTACCAAAGAACAGTCCAGTCAATCCTCATGTCATTAAGATGATGGGTTATATTGATAACCTGGGGAAGCTGGATTGTCCCATTAGCCAAGAGTTGGCTACTGACATTATTCTGCAGTCACTGCCGTCAAGTTATGATCAGTTTGTTATGAACTATAACATGAATAACTTGACAAAGACATTGACTGAGCTGCATGACATGCTCAAGACAGCTGAGCCAAATATCAAGAAGGGCACTCCTAATGTACTTATGGTACAAGGGGGTAAGAAGTTTAAGAAACTTGGCAAAGGTAAGGGAAAGGGCAAGGCAGTCCCGGTTGAGAACCAGGACACGCCGGCGCCAGCCCCAAAGCCTAAGCCGGGCCCATCTGAGACTGATAAGTGCCATTACTGTAAAGAGCCTGGGCATTGGAAGAGAAATTGCAACAAATTCTTGGAAGAGAAGAAAAAGAAGAAGAAGACTTTCGAGACTTCATCTTCAGGTATTTATGTTATAGAAGTAAATGTTACTACTTCTGGTTCTACTTCTTGGGTATTGGATACCGGCTGTGGTGCTCATATTTGTACAAATATGCAGGGCCTAAGCAACAGTAGGACGTTGGAAAGGGGACAAGTGGACCTGCGCGTGGGAAATGGAGCAAGAGTTGCTGCATTAGCCGTAGGAACATATGACTTGTCTTTACCTTCTGGTTTGGTGTTAAAACTTAATAATTGCTACTATGTACCTGCGATAAGCAGAAATATTATTTCTATTCCTATTTTGGATGTGGAAGGATATCAGTTTTCAATAAAGAATAAATGTTGTTCTTTTGATTACAATGATATATTTTATGGTAGCAGCCCATTAGAGAATGGGCTTTATGTTTTAAACCAAAGCACACCAATCTATAACATTAACACCAAGAGATTCAAATCAAATGACACGAATCAGACTTTTCTATGGCATTGTCGTTTGGGCCACATAAACGAGAAACGGATTCAAAAGCTCCATAGTGATGGGCTTTTGGGCTCATTTGATTATGAATCATGTGAGAAATGTGAATCTTGTTTACTGCGCAAAATGGCAAAGGCGCCTTTCAACAAACAAAATGAAAGGGCCAGTGACCTATTGGGCCTTATACATACAGATGTATGCGGCCCAATGAGCACAAGCGCTAGAGGAAATTTTCGATACTTCATTACCTTCACTGATGATTTCAGCAGGTATGGCTATGTCTATTTAATGAGACATAAGTCGGAATCCTTTGAAAAGTTCAAAGAGTTCCAAAATGAAGTACAAAATCAACTTGGCAAAAGTATTAAGGCTCTTCGATCAGATCGTGGAGGAGAATACTTAAGCCAAGAATTCAGTGATCATTTGAGAGATTGTGGAATTGTTTCACAACTCACTCCTCCTGGAACACCACAATGGAATGGCGTGTCTGAGAGGAGGAATCGGACTTTATTAGATATGGTTCGCTCAATGATGAGTCTCTCAACTCTTCCATTATCCTTTTGGGGATACGCTCTAGAAACGTCTGCGTTTACACTAAATAGGGTTCCGTCAAAATCAGTTGCAAAGACACCACATGAGATGTGGACTGGAAATGTTCCGAATGTGTCTTTCCTGAAGATTTGGGGTTGTGAAGCTTATGTTAAGAGATTAATTACAGATAAGCTCGAGCCCAAATCTGATAAATGCTACTTCGTTGGTTATCCTAAGGAAACCAAGGCATACTACTTTTACAACCAATCCGAGAACAAAGTGTTTGTTGCTCGGAACTGCGTCTTTCTTGAGAGAGAATTTCTTTCCAAGAAAAACAGTGGGAGTAAAGTACAACTCGAAGAAGTTCGAGAACCGCAGGAAAATGCTCAACCCGTAGAGGAAGAGCAACAGTTGGATCTACAAAGAGTTGTAGAACCCGCGCCTGTGGAGCCTGAAATTCGCCGATCCGAAAGGATCCGTCACGAACCCGAGAGATATGGATTTCTCGTAACCAATTGTCATGATTTGTTGATCATTGACAGTGACGAGCCAGCGAATTTCGAAGAAGCAATGATGAGCCCTGACTCCGCAAAGTGGCTGAAAGCCGCTGAATCCGAAATGGGATCCATGTCACAGAACCAAGTATGGACTTTGGTTGATTTACCCGATGGTGCAAGACCCATTGAGTGTAAATGGATTTTCAAGAAGAAAATTGATGTGGATGGAAATATTCAGATATATAAAGCAAGGCTAGTGGCAAAAGGTTTCAAACAAATTCATGGTATTGACTATGAAGAAACCTATTCACCTGTCGCCATGCTTAAATCCATTCGGATTCTCCTAGCAACAGCTGCTCATTATGATTATGAGATCTGGCAGATGGACGTGAAAACAGCTTTCCTTAATGGAATTCTGGAAGAGGATGTGTACATGACACAACCCGAAGGTTTCATCGATCCAAATGCAGCTAGGAAAGTATGCAAACTTCATCGATCCATTTATGGATTGAAGCAAGCATCTCGGAGTTGGAATCTTCGTTTTGATGAAGCAGTCAAAAAGTTTGATTTCATCAGAAGCGAAGAAGAACCATGTGTTTACAAGAAGACTAGTGGGAGCGCAGTTGCATTTCTCGTGTTGTATGTAGATGACATACTTCTTCTCGGAAATGACGTTCCGTTGTTACAGTCTGTTAAGACTTGGCTCGGAAGTTGTTTTTCAATGAAAGACATGGGAGAAGCCGCGTATATTCTTGGAATAAGAATCTATAGAGATAGATTAAACAAGATAATTGGACTGTGTCAAGACACTTATATCGATAAGGTCTTACACAGGTTCAGAATGCAAGATTCCAAGAAGGGCTTCATACCAATGTCTTATGGCATAAGTCTCAGCAAGAAGCAGTGTCCTGAGACACCTGCTGAGCGAGATCGCATGAGTCGGATTCCCTATGCCTCGGCGTTGGGATCCATCATGTATGCCATGCTCTGTACTCGTCCAGATGTTGCTTGTGCTTTAAGCATGACGAGTAGATACCAATCGGATCCAGGTGAAAGTCACTGGACAGCAGTCAAGAATATTCTGAAGTATTTGAGAATACTAAAGATAAATTCTTGGTGTATGGAGGAAGTGATGAGCTGGTAGTAAGTGGTTACACAGACGCAAGTTTCCAGACAGACAAAGATGATTTCCGATCGCAATCTGGTTACATCTTCTGCCTGAATGGCGGTGCGGTCAGCTGGAAGAGTTCCAAGCAGGACACTGTAGCAGATTCCACAACTGAAGCTGAGTACCTCGCTGCTTCTGAAGCGGCAAAGGAGGCTGTTTGGATCAAGAAGTTCATCACTGAACTTGGTGTGATTCCTAGTATTTCTGAGTCAGTGGCTTTGTATTGTGACAACAATGGAACCATTGCGCAAGCAAAGGAACCTAGATCACACCAGAAATCCAAACACATAGAAAGGAGATATCACCTTATCAGCAGAGTCCCGACGGATGAGAATGTTGCTGATCCACTGACCAAGCCTCTCCCAAGGCCTAAGCACGAGTTTCATACCACTGCTATAGGCATTAGATTTCTTAAGATATGATCTTGATTTCAGTGGGAGTTGTATTTGTTTTAGTTATGACATGATGTTCACAAAGACATAATAGTTATGTTATTTTAATGAAATTGTTTCAGCATTATTTAATTGTGTTAATTAAATATATAATGTCCCAAAGTAATTTATGACATTTTATAGGCCATCAAGTATGTGACTTGATCATGAAACCCTATAAACAATAAATGACATAAATTATAATGGTCCCTGGTCGAGGTTGTTAACGTGGGACATTAACAACCACGTGAGACTAGTATGTGAGGTGACTGATGACCATGTTTCATGGAGTCATTAATAAGTGTATTAAAGTCAATCACATAGACATGTGTTAGAGAACACATGATCGGACTTGACCCGTCAATGAGAACTCTACAAGATGTTATATTAGTGTCATAAGAGTTTCTCATTACGACAAAAGAGTTTAGTCCTAAGACCTGAGTTCATCATGTCCTCTCTCATATGGATTGGTTCGTCTTGACTTTGTCAAACGTCAGCCGTAACTGGTGATTATAAAGACACTGATTAGGAATATCATGAAATATGAAAGAGACATGGATGGGACAAGATGGGATTTGTACCTCCTATATAACAGGAGTTAAATATCTCTGGGCCTATCGAAGATTTGTACTGGAAATGCGTGGCCGCGCTCAAACGAGGTGATTGTCAGTCGTTTGTTTTCATCAGTACAAATCGGGATTCGATAAACGTAATCTGGTTGAATAAGGATGACACAGTGCTTGCCTTATGCTAGATTGAGATATAGCTACAAAGGGATTAAAGGAATAGATGATTCCAGTACAAGTGGGAGATTGTTGGGAATGTCCTGAAATCTACTGTACTTGCTCTAAGTGAAAGTCGTATAGTCGAGATGAGACAATCACATAACACTAGGTAGTCGTAATGCTTTGCTAGAAGCCACTTATGATCGATGAGTTGAGAACTCATTGCTAGTGTTATATGATCCTACAGGGTCACACACCTAAGCAAACTGGGCGTCATAGACGAGGTTGATCATTAATGTAATGATCCAATGAATGCATATTTGATATGCATTCGATATCAATGTTCTGGGGAGTGTCGATCGTTGCAGTTAGTGCATCAATCGATGCACTCGCGGATTAATCAGATTAATTCGGTATAATCGCTGGTTAATTCCGTTGTGGTTTAAGCCGACATATATAAGATATATGGTCGACCTAAACTCGTCCCTAACCTAATTGACAGCCACCAGAACACAGATAGAAACCTCTCTGGAGATCAGATCTCTGTAAGGCACTAGCATCCCTGCGGTCCAGTTTGTGTGCGTGTGGATACCAGTAGAGGCGCAGCACTTGAGGCGCTTCGTGATCTCGATTATCTGCTAACACTTCCGCTGCATATTCAACAGGTAATCTCGAGATCTGATAGATTCGATTACATGAACCTTAGATCCTAGGTTCGGAATTCAGACTAGGGTTGCTAATCCTGATTAGAACTGCTAGAAATTCCTTCATCTCCATGCTCCTTGGTTGATGATGACTTGATGTCCTCATCATACTCTCCCTCTTGAAAAGGTTTCGACCTCGAAACTGAATAATCTGCACCAAGAGAAAGCAAGTTAGCTTTCATTCTCCTTTGGGAGTTTAGGGCCTTACATTGATGTGTATGTGGTCTGGTGATGAGTGTAGTGTCTGGAGGTTCTCCTTTGAGCAGATATGACAGTATTACTCCTCTTCTTTGAGCTGGTATGGTGTCTCCTTTGCTTATCTTGCTTCTGCTCTCCTTAAGACCTGAAATATGTTCAACACTTTGGCAAAGAGACAAGTGCATTATGGGCTCTTTATCACAGAATAAACAATTTGAATCATTCTTCTTATGGTCAATTTCCTGTGCTTGTGATTTCTCATATTCTTGCAAGCTTAACAAGTTCTTTAACACATCTATTGAATCATTGGAAATGAAATGCATCAAGGAAATACTTAACATGTTAATAGATGTTGTGTTCTTGCTTTGGTATGGAGGTTTCTCCTTGATGTTCTCCTTCCCTCTACTGCCTTGATCAGTCTGATCACTTAGTGTAAGGGCTATTTCTGAGCTTCTGTTCACATTCTCTTCTCCCTTGTGGTTTATATCTGTAGAGATGCTCATTGGGAAGAACAAGTGCATTATATCTGTTCTTAGAGTACTTAAAACAGATTGTATGATACTTGTACTTACATGTTCAGCTTCAGTAGGTTGTATGAGAGTTTGGACCTTCTGCTCTTGTGAGCTAGTGATCACTAAACGTTCATCTTTTTTCCTGATCACAAACACATGTTTCTCTTCTCTTTGATCTTCCCTACTGAATTTGGTTTGCTCATGCTCTTTACTGCTAAGTTCTTCTTTCCATGTATCAAATCCTCTTGACAAAGACAAATGCATGACACTAGAATTGGGAAATAACAAATCAGAATGAGCTAAACTATCACTGGTTTTAGCTAATGGGGTTTTATATCCTAGTGATGTTTCTTTCAACAATTGTTTAGATGGACAGGTTGCAGCAAAATGCCCTCTCTTATGACATCTATAACATGTCTGATCTTTAACTTTATTAGAGTTGGAATACTTACCTTGGTGTGGTGCTGCTGATTGCTTGTGTAAGGTAGTAGAGCTTGAGACATTGACCTCTTCTTGTGGTTTACTAGTACTCTTCTCTTGTACTGCTTTCTCTGCCGGTTTCTTCCTAACCTTAGAAGCTTGTTGCTTCTTCTTACTGAACGTTTTCCTTTTTGTTTTAGGGCTTGCAGTCTTTGTTGGTGGGGTAATTGTGATCCACCTTCTTGGTTCTTGAGTAATTTGACACCTTGAGTAGTATGGGTCTGTTGAGATTTCTTCTACAAACTCCTTATGCAGCAGCTGCTTCATCTCTTACCAAGTGCGGTCTGGTAGATCATATTCAAGCCTGAGGTAAGCATCCGGATCCTATTCTAGATAGGCTTCTTCAATTAAAGTTTCTTCAGCAATGGTTGTCTTCTCCTCTTCTGGAACTTGATTTGCTTGAAACCAGTCATCCATATCTCTTTCCCACCTTAGATAAGCTTCTGGTCCTTGCACACGACCTGAAAAATAGATGTTATATGGTTCTTCTTGACAAAACTCACCTTGGTATTCTTCTCCTTCATTGATTCCAGAATGGTTGTTGCTCTCCCATGCTTCTTCAATTTGCTCTTCTCTTGTTTCTATCTCAACTTCACTTAAACTGTATTGGGAATCAGCTTCTTCACAACCTGGTTCTTCTTCAGAGTTGGTTTCAGTTTGAGCTTCTCCATCCCAAGAGTCAAAATCTTGTTGCTCTTCTTCTTCTTTGCAATCCGGTTCTTCTCTATAAGGATCTTCAAAGTCAGATTGATCCTCCCATGCTTCCTCCTGCCTTGACTCGCATTGTACTTCATCTTGGTAAGGGTTTGGAGGTTCTGGTTCAGGTTCTCCATCATTAAATTCCTCTTCATAGTATGTGCTATAAAAGTCCTCTCCATGTGCTTCCTCTTCAAGCTCGGATCCTTCCTGATCTTGCTCAGCATATGCATCAAAGCTAGCTTCTGATGCTGCTTCTTCTGTCCAAGATGCTTCAGAGAACTCTTCTTCTCTATTCCATGAGTGATCTTCATCACCCCAATCAACCTCTGAGGTAGTGTAGACACTTGCTCCATCTTCATCTTCCATGTTTTATCTCCTGTTCACAAGTTAAAAAAAAACAAGATGTATGAATGTGTAATAAATTATAGTTGATATAATATGTCACACAGTCCAATTAATTTTCAAAACTCAGAGAATAAAAGTTTGAAATATGGTTTCCTTTATTGGAGAAAAGGCTACACGTTTTGGCTATTAGAAATAAGGAAAACAAGCTTGAAAATATGGTAACAACTTCTTTTGGGTTTTTGGTTTAAGAAAAATCAGATCAAAGCAATAAAATTTCTTCTTTTTTTCCTTTGGATGTATTGGAAAACCAGAATAAGAACAAGCACACAAACTATAAAGAACTTGAAAACTAAATGATTTCTTTTGGGTTTTGGGGTTTAGGAAAGCAAAAACAATGATTTTCGTTTTTTTTTTTTTGATGAAAGACTTGAAAACAGAAATATCTAAATGAAAAAGAATGAATGAGTGCAAGGCAAACACAATTTTTATGAGTTTTTCTTTAAGGATGCAAACAAATCAGAGACTATAGCTAAGCAGGAATTATAGAACAAACAATTTTATGGTTTTTGATTTAAGATGCAATGAAGAACAGAATAAATCTAGATGCAATGTAAAACGAAAGGAAAAGTAGTAGATACACCTGATCTAAGAACCTTTCGGCTCTGATACCAGATGATGCAGGCACGGATAGGGGTGGAGATTGATCAGCTGGTTGTGTAGCTCTCTCTGATGAATCTGATTGATGGAAGGCGTGGATGAACAACTCTCTTGCTCTGTGGGCTGATTGACTCTCTCAATCCTTGGCAGAAACAGTCTCTTTGAATCACACAAAAGAAACTAATTCTGAAAACTCAAAAGAAACAATGAATCACTCAATTGAATCTAATGAACACAAAACTCAAAGAATACTCTTTGAAACAAAATACTCTGATTATTCTTAATTGATTGAAAGGTGTTTTACAAATGAGAATGACAATGAGACTTTATAGTCTGGACTACCAACTGTCTAATGACCAGAAATAAGAGGAAAATCAGCATAATTAAAAGAAAAGAGCTGTTAGAGAATTGATGATCAAATCTGTCCAAGAATGGAAAGTCTGGTGTCTTGTATCTTGAGAGCTTGGGGAGGTAATTGCACGACCTTGGGACATTCTGAAGGCAATAGAAAACTTTTGATTCGTTCATAAAGGCATAAGAAAGTAGCTGTTGGAGTTTAATGCCATTTGGGTCCAAATATGGCAAGTGTGTCTTCTTGTTGATCTGAGTGATCCGGTGAGGTCTGGTGCATCTATGGTCTTCTGGATACCTTAATAAAGATCCCAAGACGTTGTAGCTTTGATTATGTGGTTCTCCTGGTCGCCAAATATGGGTCTGAGCCTTCATAAATCTGGGAGACTCCAAATAAGGTAAGCTGGCAAACCATTGGTTTAGAACTTGAATAAATTCTTTCTCAGAACCGGGGTTGGTCTGATTCTAACTCTCCTGGATTCCCTGATAAATCAAGATTCCAGAACAAGTCACCTTATGGCATGATTCATCCTGGTTGAGTTGCAATGCTTCAGTTTGTGGTCGTATGTCTCCATCAAGTCCACTGCAATTCTCTTAACTTGTAACTTGAATAACTTCTTCATGTGGAAAGCTTTTGAAACAGTCCACTTGTTCGTGATTCCTTGATGAGTTAAGTTTCTGAAACAGGTTGATTTGTATCTTAACTCTTCCTTGTTGGATAGATATGCTCCAAGATATGCACACATGTCTCTGGTGCACACAAACTGCTTCTCTCCAAGGGTCTTAGTTGGTTGATCTATGCCCTCTCCATGTTCCTTGGTTGATGATGACTTGATGTCCTCATCATAGGATTTAGATCTGAGATAATTAACTTAGCACGAGAGTGTGAGTTATAATCTGAATAAACTTAGTGTGAGCAATTTGACTAGATACAAAGAGATTTGGTTTAGGAGAATTATGAACCGAAGAACCTGTTCTTAATGCTTGTTTAGAACTCTAGGATCACAAAGAGATTTGGATCGCTAGGTTGCTAGATATAGAAATAATCTCAGCGAGAGTTGGATTGTTTAGCATTGTGTTTCTAGTTCTTGAACTCGAGCTTAATCTGAATCCGGTTAGTTAAGTGTCTAGCATTGTATAATTCCCGAGAACTTCCTAAGTCTGACGCCTTTCTCCAATCAAAACTCACTTTAATTTACTTGTATTTGTTTACTGCTTTCTCTTGATTGGATTAGCTTAGCTGAAAGACATATAATCTGTCGTGTGAAACTTGAGTCCTTGTGGATATGATGCCCTGAATACTACATTCGCATAACTGTGCACTTGCAGTAGAATAAGGATATAATTTGACTCTATCAAGTTTTTGGCGTGCCGGGGACTCAACTAAGTTCGCCGATAGATTTTGTTTTAAGGTTTATTCTAAATCTTTTATTTCTTTTGTTACTCACATTCTCTTGTTTGGCTTGTTTTTGTTGTTGTGGGAATCGACAGAAGCACTCAGCGTCGACCGACACCACTCTAGTGTCACCCGACACCAAGCACGGATTTCAGCCTTGAGATCAGTGTATGCCAAGTCGACACACCCAAAGAAACCTGAACGAAGAACTTGTTAACCTCAGGCTTGAGGAGCTAGCTAAACTTGAGAAAACGAACAGAAAGACGCAGAGATCTTCAAGGATGATGAACAATCGTTTGATCTTGAGACCAGATGTTGAAGGAGTTCTAAGAGACCAATAGAACAACCGATACAATGTTCAGGGGCAAAGGATTGATGCCCAAGGGAATGGGATCCCTAAACCTGAGAAGCCTCAAGATGAGAGGCAGTTGGTCAACCCTGGAGCTAATGAACATCCACCTAATCCTCCTGTTGTTGAGAGGACTCTTGCTGACTACAACCGACCCGATGAG
Source organism: Orychophragmus violaceus (assembly GCA_030180135.1). Classification (NCBI taxonomy): domain Eukaryota; kingdom Viridiplantae; phylum Streptophyta; class Magnoliopsida; order Brassicales; family Brassicaceae; genus Orychophragmus; species Orychophragmus violaceus. The sequence goes on along the minus strand of CM058237.1, from coordinate 62,356,026 downwards.
TTTTATGCTAACCGGTCAGCAATTGTACCTCCTCCTTTTGAGAGGAATGAGTTTGAACTCAAGATTGCCTACTATGCACTTCTGAGGCAGCATCCTTTCCATGGTCTTCCACATGAACAACCCATGGACCACATTGAGGATTTTGAAGCCTTCGTCACTGGGATGAAGCACAATGGAGTGGGTTATGACTTCCTTTTCCTCAAAATTTTCCCATATTCTCTTGCTGGAGAGGCTGCAGCTTGGCTTAAGCAACTTCCACCTGGGAGGTTAACTACTTGGGATGCAGTGAAGAGAGAGTTCCTGCGACATTTCTATGATGATGCTCGCTCCGATCAGCTCAGACAGGACCTCTTGACATTCACTCAGGGACCTACAGAGCCACTTAAGTCTGCTTGGGTAAGGTTTAAGATGTACAAACAAGACTGTCCACATCATGGATTCTCTGAAGTTCAGCTGCTGGGCATTTTCTTCAGAGGTGTGGATCTCTGGTACCAGTCTGCGTTAGATGCTGCCAACAATGGTAACTTCAACACAAAGACTCTTGAGCAGGCCAGGATATTGATTGAGAACTTGGTAAGCAGCAACAGTACTAAGACTGCAGATCAGAGAAGGAAAGAGTCTCGTGGAAAAGTTGATCATCTGCAGATAGCTGAGATGAAGAACAAGCTGGATACTGTTCACAGCATGTTGACTGGCAAGAAGCATGTCCACTTTGCTCAAGATGTTGAAGAGTTTGGACCTGAAGAAGGCTGCACAGAAGAAGATGTGAACTACATTGGTGGTTCTAGATTCCAAGGAAACAGGTTTGGGAATCAGCAAACCAACAAGTTCTTTACTGGTGGACAGAATAATGCTTTCACAAGCAATCAAAACTCTTCTGAATATGGTCAGAATGCTGGTTACCAGAAGCCTTTTCAGCAGAAAAAATCTTATCAGAGGACCTATGGATCATCTTCCTATCAAACACCTCCTGCTACTAGTGCTCATGAGAGTAAGCTGAAAGCTATGATGGAGCAATTGCTGGAGGGTCAGACAAAGACTGCTGTGGATTTCAACAAGAAGTTAGATGGTGTCTACACTGAGCTGAATGGAAAGTTTGAGTCTTTGAGCACGCATATGGAGCAACTGGATACACAAGTGAACCAGATTTCAAGCTCAGTTAAGGGGAAGAATGTTCAGAACACCCACATAAACGCTTGGTCAGTTCAGGTTGAGGATGGGCTGGATCAAGGAGAAGGATTTGAGGTTAAGACAGCTGAATTTGTTATTGATGGTCAAAAATCCGAAGCTGAAACCTCAACGTCGACCGACACTGCTCTTGACGTCGGCCGACACCCATCTTCAAAAGTGATTTCGAGTTCTCACGACGAACAGAAATCGACCATGACCGATTGTGGAGTCGACGTCGAAGAAGAGTTGGCTAATGTCGACCGACATCAATCCAACGTCGGTTGACACTCTGAGCGAGAAGGATCAACTTCACCAACATCTTGTGGCATTGCTGAAGAGAAGGTCTACAAGCCCCCAATACCTTCCCCTAGGGTGGTTGTGAAGTCTAAACAAGAACTTGATGAAGCCAGACATCTGGAAGTTATGGATAAGAAGTTAAAAGAGGATCTACAAGCTGATGTTTTGCCCTATCATCCTTGTCTACAGAGATACATAGAGAAGATGATGCCCATGGACGAGGATTTGAAAGAATGGGTAGTAGTGCTTCCGAAACGAGTAGCTACCAGATCCTGGTGTATTTGTGCTGGATTGTTCTATCTTCGAGGATAGCTTTGAGCGCTCCTTATGTGATTTAGGAGCTGCTGGAAATCTCATGCCATACTCTGTGGCAGAAAGATTGGAGATTACAGATTTTGCACCCACTAGGATCTCTATAATCCTAGCCGATCAGTCAAGGAGGATTCCAGAAGGAGTTCTTGAGGATGTCCCTGTCAGAGTTGGGAACTACTTAGTCCCAACTAACTTTGTGGTGCTGAAGTACGATAGCAAACCGGATGATCCTCTGATACTGGGAAGACCCTTTTAGCTACTGCTGGAGCGAGGATCAATGTGAGGCATAGTCTGATTGATCTCCACCTGGGAGATGAGCCTCTGCATTTCAAGATGGATAGGCTGCGAAGACCTGCTATTGACAGTCAAGCCTTTAGCATTGAGTTGGAGCCAGAAGCTCGGACTAGTGAGGTTTCAGTTTCTGATCATGGAGATAAGAAGATGGTGGTTTCGCAAGATCCCACTCTAACATCTTCAGAACTTGCAACTGCTCATAAGCAGAAAGCTCCAAACGTCAGGACTCCACAAAAGCAAAGGTATACATCTTCACAACTCAGTTCTACTAACTTCATTGCTATGAATGCATGCGAACATCTCATTCCTTCTTTCCTTGGACGATCTCACGATGACACTGCTTACTCTCCGTCATGGATGTAGAGGCTTTCGCAGAGGCACTCACAACCTCTGTCGAAACCACCGGGAGTCTAATCTCCAACCAAAGTCAAGCTAATGACTAAAAACAAGCGCTGAGTGGGAGGCAACTCACTGACAAGTTGTATATACTAGGATTTTTGGTCTTGCATTTTGATTTCTTTTGTTTTTGGTGTTTTGTGTCAAGTCCCGTAGGATCAGTAGTACTGAAAGATCAGTGTTGGTCGAAATCCCATTGATGTCGGTCGACATCGATCTCGAAGAAGTTTCGAGCACGGACAATAATCGACCTCAGTTGATTCATAGGGTCGATTTGGGTTACACATACGAATGTCGACCGACATTAACCTCAGTGTCAGTCGACATCAACGAAATCGAGGTAAGTTGTCTTAAAACCCTCAACCCGAGATCATCTTCTTCATTTCTCCTCTCGCTGAAAAACATTCACAAATCGCCATCTCCTTTTCTTCACCGTTTTTGACGATTCAAAGCTCCATTCCACTTGTTTTTCCTTGCTCTATCCATTTCTAGTATCCATTTAATCGATTTGCGAAGGTATGACTCTGAATCTCCAATTTTCAGTTCGTGTTCAAAGGAAGAAAGCTTCGAATTTTGATCGATTTATTGATATCTAGGATGAGTTTATGATGGAATATGGTTGATTTGAGTGTTGTGGGATTGTCTAGGCTCAATTGAATGAGATCGTGGATTTGAAATTTTGATGTGTTTGAGTCTCATTCTTTTCGACTGCTCGTTTGTTGTCTTACAGATGGAGCCTTGTCTGAACCCCGGAAAGCGCCCACGAAGAGCCTCTGCCACCGCTGCTTCTGGCTCAGCCTCGCAGCAGGATGACACGGCCGGTTCAAATGCCCGTAATGCACAGATCAGATCGCCTTGGCCAAGGATGGAAAGGACCAAGTTCAAGCTCACATGCTTCGTATTGAATTGGAGATCATAAGTTAGACATGTGCATTGTGTTACAAGGAACCGAGAAGGAGTGATGTGCAAGCTAGGGTTTCTCACTCCAAAACCTAATACATTTACAAGTCTCTGTTTCTTTTACTATTTGGGGAGCTACTATTTGAAGTCTACTATTTGGAACTATTTGGGGAGCCACCAGAACCCAGAAAGAAACCTCTCTGGAGATTAGATCTCTGTAAGGCACTAGCATCCCTGCGGTCCAGTTTGTATGCGCGTGGATACCAGTAGAGGCGCAGCATTTGAGGCGCTTCCTGATCTCGATTATCTGCTAACACTTCCGCTGCATATTCATCAGGTAATCTCGAGATCTGGTAGATTCAATTACATGAACCTTAGATCCTAGGCTCGGAATTCAGACTAGGGTTGCTAATCCTGATTAGAACTGCTAGAAATTCTTTCAGTGGTATCAGAGCTTTAGGGGTCCATTGAATCTGTAGCATGATGGTTAGATTAGTTGAATCTAGATCTTTGTATAATTGATACAAGCATGCTAAAACTCGTTTTGATCAAAGTAACCTTGTTTAGGGTTTTGTTCGAAAACATTCTAAGGTTTTTCGCATAGTGTCGATCGTTGCCAATCGGGCATCGATCGACACAGAGCGAAAACCCGAATAAAATTTAGGGTTTTTCGCATGGTGTCGATCGATGCCAATCCGGCATCGATCGATGCAGGGCGAAAACCCGAATAAACCTAGTTTTCACCTAGTGTCGATCGATGCACTTGTTGCATCGATCGACACAGCCTCGCGAGATTGTTGGATCGGTTCAATTGGATTGGACCGGTTACCGAGCTTGGTTAAAGATGGTCGAACACTGTGAATGGTTTAATGGTGATTGATTTGATAAGGTTGGCATCGACCGATGCTAACGTAGCATCGATCGACACTGGCCGGTATTCAAAACCGGATCAATTGGATTGATCGGTCATCGCGGATTAATTAATTATAAGAATTAAAACATAGTAAAACTGAACGTTTTAAATGGTTCCGTTCCTCAACCAAATATCAAGTGTACTTGATGTCTTTCCAATCTTGTCAACTGTCAAGACCCATTTAGTTGTGTGATAGACTTGCAGTGCAAGATGTCCACAATTTCATGAGTAAGGCAGAGGTAATCGTGTTGATGGACTTGCAGTGCAAGACATTGACAATTACGTAACTGAAGAGATTGGTTTACTTGACTGGGCCATCAAAATCGTTTTGGGCCCAGAGACATCAGGTGGATTGGACATAAGATGTCGATCCACAACCAAGAGTTATATTGGATATAACTAGCAAGGTTGTTGCTTACCTAGATAGCTAAAGTTGAGTGATAGCCAGTGGCTCACTTGAATTTAGTGAAGTATGGGTCTTGGATCATTATATTCATCTGAGGAAACATTGTTTGAATATAATTCGAGTTTTCTTAAAAGTTAAGACTTCTCATTTCTTGAACATCATAACTAAACCTTTTCTTTTCTATGATTCTCAGCTATAACTGCTACTCATAACAATTCTTTCTCCCTACGATCCGTCCTTGAGAAGGACAAGTTAAATGGATCGAATTTTCTCGAATGGTATCGGAACTTGAGAATTGTTCTCAAGCAGGAGAAGCGGGACTATGTCCTTGAAAATGTTCTCCCTGAAAAACCGAGAGCCAATGCTCCACATGCAGAAAGGAATGCTTGGGATAAGCATTCTAATGATGTGGTCGATGTGAATTGTCTCATGTTGGCTACCATGAACTCGGATTTGCAGAAGCAATACGAGAACGTGGAGTCGCCCGTGGAGATGATCACTAGCCTGAAAAGTATGTTTCAGGAGCAAGCACGAACTGAGAGATACCAGACGGTTAAATCTCTCATTGAATGCAAGCTACCAAAGGACAGTCCAGTCAGTCCTCATGTCATTAAGATGATGGGTTATATTGATAACCTGGGGAAGCTGGATTGTCCCATTAGCCAAGAGTTGGCTACTGACATCATTCTGCAGTCACTGCCGTCAAGTTATGATCAGTTTGTTATGAACTATAACATGAATAACTTGACAAAGACATTGACTGAGCTGCATGGCATGCTCAAGACAGCTGAGCCAAATATCAAGAAGGGCACTCCTAATGTACTTATGGTACAAAGGGGTAAGAAGTTTAAGAAACTTGGCAAAGGTAAGGGAAAGGGCAAGGCAGTCCCGGTTGAGAACCAGGACACGCCGGCGCCAGCCCCAAAGCCCAAGTCGGGCCCATCTGAGACTGATAAGTGCCATTACTGTAAAGAGCTTGGGCATTGGAAGAGAAATTGCAACAAATTCTTGGAAGAGAAGAAGAAGAAGAAGACTTTCGAGACTTCATCTTCAGGTATTTATGTTATAAAAGTAAATGTTACTACTTCTGGTTCTACTTCTTGGGTATTGGATACCGGCTGTGGTGCTCATATTTGTACAAATATGCAGGGCCTAAGCAACAGTAGGAAGTTGGAAAAGGGACAAGTGGACCTGCGCGTGGGGAATGGAGCAAGAGTTGCTGCATTAGCCGTAGGAACATATAACTTGTCTTTACCTTCTGGTTTGGTTTTAAAGCTTAATAATTGCTACTATGTACCTGCTATAAGCAGAAATATTATTTCCATTCCTATTTTGGATGTGGAAGGATATCAGTTTTCAATTAAGAATAAATGTTGTTCTTTTGATTACAATGATATATTTTATGGTAGCAGCCCATTAGAGAATGGGATTTATGTTTTAAACCAAACTGCACCAATCTATAACATTAACACCAAGAGATTCAAATCAAATGACACGAATCAGACTTTTCTTTGGCATTGTCGTTTGGGCCACATAAACGAGAAACGGATTCAAAAGCTCCATAGTGATGGGCTTTTGGGCTCATTTGATTATGAATCATGTGAGAAATGTGAGTCTTGTTTACTTGGCAAAATGGCAAAGGCGCCTTTCAACAAACAAAATGAAAGGGCCAGTGACCTATTGGGCCTTATACATACAGATGTATGCGGCCCAATGAGCACAAGTGCCAGAGGAAATTTTCGATACTTCATTACCTTCACTGATGATTTCAGCAGGTATGGCTATGTCTATTTAATGAGACACAAGTCGGAATCCTTTGAAAAGTTCAAAGAGTTCCAAAATGAAGTACAAAATCAACTTGGCAAAAGTATTAAGGCTCTTCGATCAGATCGTGGAGGAGAATACTTAAGCCAAGAATTCAGTGATCATTTGAGAGATTGTGGAATTGTTTCACAACTCACTCCTCCTGGAACACCACAATGGAATGGCGTGTCTGAGAGGAGAAATCGGACTTCACTAGATATGGTTCGGTCAATGATGAGTCTCTCAACTCTTCCATTATCCTTTTGGGGATATGCTCTAGAAACGTCTGCGTTTACACTTAATAGGGTTCCGTCAAAATCAGTTGCAAAGACATCACATGAGATGTGGACTGGAAATGTTCCGAGTGTGTCTTTCCTGAAGATTTGGGGTTGTGAAGCTTATGTTAAGCGATTAATTACAGATAAGCTCGAACCCAATTCAGACAAGTGCTACTTCGTTGGTTATCCTAAGGAAACCAAGGCATACTACTTTTACAACCAATCCGAGAACAAAGTGTTTGTTGCTCGGAACTGCGTTTTTCTTGAGAGAGAGTTTCTTTCCAAGAGAAACAGTGGGAGTAAAGTACAACTCGAAGAAGTTCGAGAACCGCAGGAAAATGCTCAACCTGTAGAGGAAGAGCATTAGTTGGATCTACAAAGAGTTGTAGAACCCGCGCCTGTGGAGCCTGAAATTCGCCGATCCGAAAGGATCCGTCACGAACCCGAGAGATATGGATTTCTCGTAACCAATTGTCATGATTTGTTAATCATTGACAGTGACGAGCCAGCGAATTTCGAAGAAGCAATGATGAGCCCTGACTCCGCAAAGTGGCTGAAAGCCGCTGAATCCGAAATGGGATCCATGACACAGAACCAAGTATGGACTTTGGTTGATTTACCCGATGGTGCAAGACCCATTGAGTGTAAATGGATTTTCAAGAAGAAAATTGATGTGGATGGAAATATTCAGATATATAAAGCAAGGCTAGTGGCAAAAGGTTTCAAACAAATTCATGGTATTGACTATGAAGAAACCTATTCACCTGTCGCCATGCTTAAATCCATTCGGATTCTCCTAGCAACAGCTGCTCATTATGATTATGAGATCTGGCAGATGGACGTGAAAACAGCTTTCCTTAATGGAATTCTGGAAGAGGATGTGTACATGACACAACCCGAAGGTTTCATCGATCCAAATGCAGCTAGGAAAGTATGCAAACTTCATCGATCCATTTATGGATTGAAGCAAGCATCTCGGGTTTGGAATCTTCGGTTTGATGAAGCAGTCAAAAAGTTTGATTTCATCAGAAGCGAAGAAGAACCATGTGTTTACAAGAAGACTAGTGGGAGCGCAGTTGCATTTCTCGTGTTGTATGTAGATGACATACTTCTTCTCGGAAATGACATTCCGTTGTTACAGTCTGTTAAGACTTGGCTCGGAAGTTGTTTTTCAATGAAAGACATGGGAGAAGCCGCGTATATTCTTGGAATAAGAATCTATAGAGATAGATCAAACAAGTTGATTGGACTGTGTCACGACACTTATATCGATAAAGTCTTACACAGGTTCAGAATGCAAGATTCCAAGAAAGGCTTCATACCAATGTCTTATGGCATAAGTCTCAGCAAGAAGCAGTGTCCTGAGACACCTGCTGAGCGAGATCGCATGAGTCGGATTCCCTATGCCTCGGCGTTGGGATCCATCATGTATGCCATGCTCTGTACTCGTCCAGATGTTGCTTGTGCTTTAAGCATGACGAGTAGATACCAATCGGATCCAGGTGAAAGTCACTGGACAGCAGTCAAGAATATTCTGAAGTACTTGAGAAATACTAAGGATAAATTCTTGGTGTACGGAGGAAGTGATGAGCTGGTAGTAAGTGGTTACACAGACGCAAGTTTCCAGACAGACAAAGATGATTTCCGATCGCAATCTGGTTACATCTTCTGCCTGAATGGCGGTGCAGTCAGCTGGAAGAGTTCCAAGCAGGACACTGTAGCAGACTCCACAACTGAAGCTGAGTACCTCGCTGCTTCTGAAGCGGCAAAGGAGGCTGTTTGGATCAAGAAGTTCATCACTGAACTTGGTGTGATTCCTAGCATTTCTGAGCCAGTGGCTTTGTATTGTGACAACAATGGAGCCATTGCGCAAGCAAAGGAACCTAGATCACACCAGAAATCCAAACACATAGAAAGGCGATATCACCTTATCCGTGATATTGTGAATAGAGGAGATGTGAAGATCAGCAGAGTCCCTACAGATGAGAATATTGCTGATCCACTGACCAAGCCCCTCCCAAGGCCTAAGCATGAGTTTCATACAACTGCTGTAGGCATTAGATTTCTTAAGATATGATCTTGATTTCAGTGGGAGTTGTATTTGTTTTTAGTTATGACATGATGTTCACAAAGACATAATAGTTATGTTATTTCAATGAAATTGTTTCAGCATTATTTAATTGTGTTAATTAAATACATATAATGTCCCAAAGTAATTTATGACATTTTATAGGCCATCAAGTATGTGACTTGATCATGAAACCCTATAAGCAATAAATGACATAAATTATAATGGTCCCTGGTCGAGGTTGTTAACGTGGGACATTAACAACCGCGTAAGACTAGTATGTGAGGTGACTGATGACCATGTTTCATGGAGTCATTAATAAGTGTATTAAAGTCAATCACATAGATATGTGTTAGAGAACACATGATCGGACTTGACCCGTCAATGAGAACTCTACAAGATGTTATATTAGTGTCATAAGAGTTTCTCATTACGACTAAAGAGAGTAGTCCTTAGACCTGAGTTCATCATGTCCTCTCTTATATGGATTGGTTCGTCTTGACTTTGTCAAACATCAGCCGGAACTGGTGATTATAAAGACACTGATTAGGCGTATCATGAAATATGAAAGAGACATGGATGGGACAAGATGGGATTTGTACCTCCTATATAACAGGAGTTAAATATCTCAGGGCCTATCGAAGATTTGATACTGGAAATGCGTGGCCGCGCTCAAACGAGGTGATTGTCAGTCGTTTGTTTTTCATCAGTACAAATCGGGATTCGATAAACGTAATCTTGTTGAATAAGGATGACACAGTGCTTGCCTTATGCTAGATTGAGATATAGCTACAAAGGGATTAAAGGAATAGATGATTCCAGTACAAATGGGAGATTGTTGGGAATGTCCTGAAATCTACTGTACTTGCTCTAAGTGAAAGTCGTATAGTCGAGATAAGACAATCACATAACACTAGGTAGTCATAACGCTTTGCTAGAAGCCACTTATGATCAATGAGTTGAGAACTCATTGCTAGTGTTATATGATCCTACAGGGTCACACACCTAAGCAAAATGGGCGTTAAAGACGAGGTTGATCATTAATGTAATGATCCAGTGAATGCATATGTGATATGCATTCGATATCAATGTTCTGGGATAGCATCGATCGTTGCAGATAGTGCATCGATCGATGCACTCGCGGATTAATCAGATTAATTCGGTTTAATCGTTGGTTAATTCCGTTGTGGTTTAAGCCGACATATATAAGATATATGGTCGACCTAAACTCGTCCCTAACCTAATTCACAGCCACCAGAACACAGAAAGAAACCTCTCTGGAGATTAGATCTCTGTAAGGCACTAGCATCCCTGCGGTCCAGTTTGTGTGCGTGTGGATACCAGTAGAGGCGCAGCATTTGAGGCGCTTCGTGATCTCGATTATCTGCTAACACTTCCGCTGCATATTCATCAGGTAATCTCGAGATCTGATAGATTCAATTACATGAACCTTAGATCCTAGGCTCGGAATTCAGACTAGGGTTGCTAATCCTGATTAGAACTGCTAGAAATTCCTTCATTAACAATCTCCAACAAGAAGACATGGAGTTTAAAGCTCACTTTGGGAAGTTTAGATCACTGTGGTCAGAGTTGGAGATGTTAAGACCCCCAAAGCAATGATCCTTTGGTGTTGCAAGAAAGAAGAGAACAAGATAAAGTCTTTGCTCTTCTGCTCACCATGAACTCATCCTACAATGGGCTGATTAAACACATCCTAAGGGCAGATATTCTCCCTGATATTGATGATGTGTGTGGACAGATTCAAAAAGAGCAAGGCTCATTTGGGTTGTTCAAAGGGAAAGGAGAGTTGGTAACCGCCAACAAAGGAGTGTTTAAAGCTGAGGAAAGGCAGAACTATGGAGGTGACAAGAGAGGAGTCTTGATATGTGATTTTTGCAAGAAGAGTGGGCACTTGAAGGATAGATGCTGGCGCCTTCACCCAAACCTCAGACCATCATCCCACAACAACCGGTTCAAGGATCAAAGGGCAAACTACTCATATGGTGCATATGGACCAGGTTCTTCTTCTATGCAGCAATGTGATGAAGGGAGAGCAATGATGGTTCATCAAGCTCTAGCTATGACTGATCAGAATGATGTGGTAAGAAGGTCAGACCTTGAGGCACTCATCAAAGCCCTCTAGGAAAACTCTGGTATGGTCCTTGGTACTTCACTCTTTGCATCAAATAAAATCAGACCTTTGATTATTGATTCTGGAGCTTCTCATCACATGATCAGTGACCCTAAGTTGATAGAAAATGTTAAACCAGCTTTAGGATGTGTAGTGATTGCAAATGGTGATAAAATTCCAATTCAAGGCATAGGAAATCTGAAATTATTTGATAAAGAATCCAAAGCTTTCTTTATGCCTAGCTTCACATCCAACTTAGTATCTGTTAAAAGAATAGCCACTGATCTAAATTGCAATGTTGTTTTCAGTCCTAATGATGTTGTGTTTCAGGATATTAGAACAAGTAAGTTGATTGGGAAAGGTGTGACAAAGGATGATCTCTACATGATTGAAAACACTAATCCCTCTTCTGAATTATCTCCTGCTTTATCTACTGCTTTATCTACTTGTGTTGGTGTGGATGACTCTATTTGGCATGCTAGACTAGGACATCCACACTCTAGGGCTTTAGGACTTTTATTACCTTCTGTTGTGTTTAAAAATGATGAATGTGAGGCTTGTATTCTTGGGAAACATTGCAAGTCTGTTTTTCCAACTTCTAAAACTACTTATGAAAGTTGCTTTGATCTTGTTCATTCTGATGTGTGGACTGATCCTTGTTTGTCTAGAGAGAACCATAAGTATTTTGTCACTTTTATTGATGAAAAATCTAAGTATACTTGGATAACATTGATGCAAACTAAGGATAGAGTGTTAGAAGCTTTTATGAACTTTCAAAGTCATGTTACTAATCATTTCAATGCTAAGATCAAAATTTTTAGATCAGACAATGGTGGTGAGTATACAAGCAATGCTTTCAAACAACACTTGTCCAAACATGGGATTCTCCATCAAACAAGCTGTCCTTATACCCCACAACAAAATGGACTGGCTGAGAGAAAGAACAGACACTTAATGGAGGTGGCAAGGTCCATGATGTTCTACAGGAATGTTCCTAAGAGGTTTTGGGGAGATGCAGTCATGACTGCTTGCTACTTGATCAACAGAACTCCTACAAGAGTTCTTAAGGATCAATCTCCATTTCAGGTACTAAACAAAACCAATCCATTAGTTGATCACTTACGTGTGTTTGGGTGTATTTGCTTTGTATTAATACCAGGAGAACAAAGGGATAAGCTGGATGCTAAGAGCACCAAAGCTTTGTTCATTGGTTACTCCACAACACAAAGAGGATACAAGTGTTATGTACCTGAAACAAGGAAGATTTTGATCTCAAGAGATGTGAAGTTTATGGAAACAAGGAGTTTCTATGATGAAAAGAATTGGGATAGCTTGAAGGATCTTCCCACTTCTCAATCAGATAGAGCAGCTAACCTAAGGATGATCATGGAAAACTTGGGTATTAGTATGCCTCAGCAACCGGCCAAGACAAGTCCTACCACTTCAGTCCCTGCTCCAACTTCAGAAACTCCTCCACATTCCCATCTTGATCATGAGGGGGACAGTCATGAATCAGCTCCAGAACCGCAAGTAGCTGATCCTTCTGCACATGATCAAGCTGAAAATGAGGAGCATGAGGAACATGTTGAAGAATCTGAGGAGTTGGATCATCAAGTTGAGGAACCGGTTATGAATGAGCAGCAACAAGTTCAAGTGTTAAGAAGAAGTACAAGGGAGAAGAAGGATCCATCAGAATGGAAGAAGACTAGGGTTTACTTCAACAGCAATGCAGTAGCTCATCCCATTCAAGTTGTTTGCAGTTTAGCTCAAGTACCATTGGAGCATCAAGTGTTCATTGGAAAGTTGGATTAAGAATATGTACCAACAACCTATGAAGAAGCAAAGGGAGATAAGAGGTGGATGCAGGCTGTGGATGAAGAGATAAAAGCAATGGACAACAATGGGACTTGGTATGAAGCTGAACTTCCTAGAGGAAAGAAGGCAGTAACTTCCAAATGGGTTTTCACCATCAAGTACAGAAGTAATGGAGAAGTAGAGAGATACAAAGCAAGGATGGTTGCAAGAGGTTTCACTCAAACTTATGGAAAGGATTACTTGGACACCTTTGCACCAGTAGCTAAGCTTCACACAGTTAGGATCATCTTGTCTTTGGCAACAAATCTTGATTGGGAACTTTGGCAAATGGATGTTAAGAATGCATTCCTTCAAGGGGAGCTTGAAGATGAGGTATACATGACACCACCCTCTGGTCTTGAAAGCCTTGTTAAAACAGGGAAAGTACTAAGACTCAAGAAGGCCATCTATGGGTTAAAACAATCACCTAGAGCTTGGTATCACAAGCTGAGCTCAACACTTATGCAAAGAGGTTTCAAGAGGTCTGAGGGAGATCATACATTGTTCACTCTCCAAGATCAGGAAGGTATCATTGTTATCCTTGTTTATGTTGATGACATTATCATATCAGGGAGTAACAAGTCAGGTATACAAGAAACTAAAGCTTATCTCAAATCTGTTTTTGATATTAAAGATCTTGGTACTCTAAAGTACTTCCTTGGAATAGAAGTTTGTCGATCTAATGATGGACTCTTCTTATCTCAAAGGAAATACACACTTGATTTGTTATCTGAGGCAGGAAAGATTGGATCAAAACCAGCTAAACACCATTGGAGGAAAGCTACAAAGTCATAAGAGAGGGGGAGCTTGAAGACAGACCATTTGAGGACATTACCCAATATAGAAGGATGGTTGGTAAGCTTATTTACTTAACCATAACCAGACCTGATTTGTGTTTTGCAGTGAACCAGGTAAGCCAACATATGCAAGCACCAAAGATGCATCATTGGGATATGGTTGAGAGGATACTCAGATATCTAAGTGGTGCTCCTGGTCAAGGCATTTGGATGGGTTGCAATCAAAGTAAAGAGATAGTTGGGTATTGTGATTCTGATTGGGCAGGAGATAGAGTGGACAGGAGATCTACTACTGGATATTGCACATTCATTGGAGGAAACCTTGTCACTTGGAAGAGCAAGAAGCAGAAGATAGTGTCATGTTCAAGTGTTGAAGCTGAATATAGAGAAATGAGGAAGCTAGCAACAGAATTGGTGTGGATCAAAGCTCTTCTTGTGGATTTGGGGATTGAGACTTCAAGACCAATTACCATGCATTGTGACAACCAAGCAGCCATTCACATTGCCTCAAACTCAGTCTTCCATGAAAGGACCAAACATATTGAAGTGGATTGCCACAAAGTGAGGCAGTTGATTGAGCAAGGAGTTGTGTTACCTTGCTTCACAAGGAGTGAAGAACAACTAGCTGATGTGTTCACCAAGGCAGCTAGCTTGAAGGTGTGTGAGTCCATTCACACTAAGCTTGGACTCATGGAAATCTCGGAATCCTCTAAGGCCATGGAGTCTACACTCTTTTTCCCTTCATGAAGTTTTATCCCAAGTGGTTTTCTTCATGAAGGTTTTTAATGAGGTAGATCTCCATTGTCACTCCAAGCTTGATTCAATCCTTGAATTCAAGCTTGAGGGGGAGTATTGAATTGGAGATCATAAGTTAGACATGTGCATTGTGTTACAAGGAACCGAGAAGGAGTGATGTGCAAGCTAGGGTTTCTCACTCCAAAACCTAATACATTTACAAGTCTCGGTTTCTTCTACTATTTGGGGAGCTACTATTTGAAGTCTACTATTTGGTCTCACCTACATTTCACCTACTTATCTCATTGGAACCATGGAAAGACTTCTTGGTGCCGTTGGTCCTCTCTCTCTCCCCATGACCGAGATGGTTGTGTCCACACTTGTTACACTTTCTTAACCTAGTCTTATTGCTTATATATACTCTTGTAAGTTCCTTGTTAATACACATTGAGAGTTATACATCTCTTGTTCTCGCCATCTCTCTTACTCTCTCTCTCTACCGGTTCATAAACCCTAATCGGGTGCCAGTTCCTCTCTCTACATTCTCTCCTCATTCTCTCTTCAATCTAAGTTGTTCTCTTGTTCTAAACTTCATATTCTAACACTTCGAAAACGATTCTACGACAGAGTCTAAGACAACCGCTTGCACCCACATAACGATCTCGGAGCAGTGGGATAACTATGACTCCATGTTTTATAACGCTTGGTGTGGCGTTTATCTCCTGCCCACACGGATCGCTTGTACAATCACGATGAACAAGCTGAAGATCAGATCAGACGTCCTGCGCATTCTGAGAACAATAGGCTTAGGTACCATCTGTACCAAGTACTATGATATGCATGAGGAGCTGGTTCGACAGTTCATGGCGACCGTCCGAGTGTACTACACTAACGATGTGGTGAGAAAGGCTTCTGAAGGGACGTTGACTTTCATGGCTAAGGGTGTGAGGTACAGGATTTCTATCCCTGAGCTGTGTGACATCTACTCATTCAACCGGAATAGGGAGCGCGTAAACCTGCCTGAGCAGTGGCTCGATGTGCAAGTGTTTTGGGAGCATTTTGGTAACGGAGTTTATGACTCTCAGACCACTCGACAGTCTGCAGTGCGACATCCGGTCTTGCGATACCTTGTCCGCCTGTTCGCCAACACGATCCTGTGCACGATGGAGCCAGGAACGATGAGGATAGCTGAGCTTCTGCTGCTGTATTTTGGGATTGGCGACATTATTGACGAGAGTGTGTATAAGGATGCTCGTTTAGTGGCTGATGTGAACATGGGAGCTGTCTTTGCCCATCATCTAAAGGATCTCAAGAAAAGAGCATTCAGTGGAAAGACGACAAAGACAGAGTCTGTTGGGAATCTGCTAACTCCTATTTTTGACCACTTTCAGATTGACAGGAGTCAGATGTCTATATGAATTCCACGATGGACTTTACACACCTGAAGAGCATGCAGTGGATCAAGGGAGATATCAGTGGGAGACAGTTCTTGTGGCGCTTCACGGATACATCTGGGGTTGAGCGTCTCTTTCCCCTTCCAGTGACCAAGCTTACAGGCATCACAGATGAGCCTCTCTCACTCTCTTTTCAGCCCAATGTGGAGCTTTGCAGGGCTGTTCCGCGTCGCTCTACTGTACTTCGAGGAGCTTCTTCTGGAGCTGCTTCCTCCGCTGCTGAGCATGAGACTGTCCCTACTGATGATCCAGATGAGACCTATGGGTTTCCTGAGCTTCCAGGACCAGCATAAGACATGTCACCAGGGCAGTTTCAGAAGTGGGCAGCATGTGTTCTCAAGGGCATTTGGAAGAAGGTTCACTGCATGTCTTGCCAACGCTCACAGCGCTTTCACCACCCGTAGCCACGACGTCGCGCACCAGCGCAAGCACCTGCCCATGTGAGCTCAGAGGATGAGGAAATAGAGGAGGCTGCTGACTCCGAGGAGATGGGTGATGGAGACTCTCCAGTCTTCTAGACACTTGCTGCTGATTCTGCGTTTGTTTTTCTTTTTCCTTTCTCTTGAGTCATTTTGATGTTTCTTTTTCAGTCTGTCAGTCCGGTCTGTTAGGAACTTTGACTATTTGAGTTTATGCATCACCACTGTTTTTTTTTTATGTGATTTTGAGTGATTTAACGCAGCTAACAAGAGAGGAATTAAGTGCTAACTCATAAACTTAACCACGGCCGATTTGAACATCCAGCGTATGATCACACGACCCTGATGTCGGGCGACACTAAGCTTAGTGTCGGTCGACATCGGTCGTGTTCAGGTTCGATTCTTTAGCTCAATAACTCTATGGTTCCAGATTGATTTCTTCCGAACCCAAGCTGCAATTGCACTGGGGACAGTGCAGTCTAAGTGTGGGGGAGGTGGTTACTGACATTGTGTTTTGTTTTCTTAGAGTCAGTCCCTTGTTTTCACTTGTTTTCAAATGGTTTTATTGAGTCAAAATGTGTATGAAACTATGATTTTTCGAGGAAATTTTTTGCTGGAACAGGAACTAAGTGACCATTGGACAGACTTGCAGTAGCTCTATGACTATTAGAAAACCCCAAATGGATCAACCTACCAAGGACACCCATATCTAACCAGGTGTTCAGAGGATCCATCACTAACTTCACCTCTAATCATGACTTAATTTCTCACTTAGGGGCTTGGTATCTCTGGATCGGATTCCTCTGATGTGTTGACACAGCCTATGATCCTGTCTAAGTATGGTACCTGATTTTCCCCTCCTTTGAAAGTAAAAAAAAAAAAAAAAAAGATTAAAACTGAGGATAAACTAGTAGCTTTGAAGTGGTCACGGGAGTGGTAGAGACCCCTATTACCTCATGTGCATCCATGGAAACATGTCCAAAGTTACACCCAGAATAAAAAGGGAAGAGCACTGATAGAAAAAATAAAATGATACCCAGTGGGGAAAAATCATTGCTAAGGGAGAAGGAAAAAGAAAGGAACCAGAAACCGACAGTTTGGTGGTCAAGTACTGGCTGAGTTGAGTCCATATGTCCTCTAATCGATAATCCCTTTGTGAGACCGCGCCTAATTTTATACAGAGGTTAGTGTGATGAACTTGAATGTCCTAATCTGATTGTGGAGTTTACTTGGGACAGTTGCTAAGTGTGGGGGAAATATATTGTTGTCTTGATCTCTGTAGGAAAGTTTTCAGTGGCTTACTAAGTGAATGTGAATGCAAAAGTTCCTAGGGCGAAATGAGTTTCTGTGTTTTCAAATCTCTTTCTTATACTTTGGTTCTTTTACTTGCTTGAGGGCAAGCAAGAGCTATGTGTGGGGGAGTTGATATATCATAGTTTTCCTAGTCATTCAACCAACCATCCCCACATGACTAAGTAGAAGAGAGGTCTTCTAGCTCCTTCCTTTGTCCACCATTCTATCTTGCTCCTTGTTTTCCTTTATCGTTCATCCTCTTTCGTTAACCGCGTTTGATTCCAGCTTCTTTGACTCTTAGACCGATCCAAGTCCTTAGGTACGATCAGCTCATGAACCGGACGTTGACACGGACCATGTTCTCTCCTGATTACTTCACCGATCTCCCTTAGTATCGCCGAACATAGCGTTTAGTACATGGTCGGACTGACTCTCCCGATCACTTCCACGGATGGTCTGATCTCTGGTTTGAACCGTTGGTCGTCGACCCAAATCCTCTGACTGTTCGCTTTCTACCATGAGATATTCCTGATCCGATCCGCGTTCCAACTCATGCCGTCCTACTAGCCCGATCTTGACCATAGTTGATCCTTTCGATCAACCCAAACGGTTTATTGGACATGAATCTGTCAAGCCTACTAAACCCGTCAATTGTTCTTACCACGAACAGACGCGTCTATCCCACGAACGGACAGGTACGTCCCACAGACGTGTATGTTCGACCCGCGGATGGGTACAGACGACCCGCATGTGGATTCGATCAACCCACGGATGAGTACTATCGACCCACGGACGGTTATGTTCCATCCGTGAACAGTTTTCGGTCATCCGCGAACAGGTGCGATGATCCGTGAACGGACACGACCGTGCGTGAACGGTCACGGTCGTTCGTTGACATCCCGCGGTCGTCCATGAACGACCTGCGGTCGTCCGTGAACGACCCGCGGTCGTCCGTGAACAGACACGACCGTACATGAATGGTCAAGGTCGTCCGTTGACATCCCGCGGTCGTACGTGAACGATCTGCGGTCTTCCGTGAGCGTCCCACGGTCGTCCGTGAACAGACACGACTATCTGTGGATGGACACGACTGTGCGTGAATGGTCACGGTCGTCTGTGGACATCCCGCGGTCGTCTGTGAGCGACCCGCGGTAGACCGTGAGCATCCTGCGGTCGTCTGTGAATGACCCGCAGTCGTCTGTGAACGACCAGTGGTCGTCCGTGCACGACCCGCGGTCGTCCGCGCACGCCCCACGGACGGTTACCCGATTTTGCCTTCAAACCTTCAAGTGTTTCCTTCATTAATTTCTGGATATTTCCTCTTGTTTCCCAGCCTTGATTGCCTTAGAAAACCTTCCTAAATCTCCATTAAACAGCCGACCAATACCCTTGAGTATTGGGGCCAAAATCCCATTCTTTCGGTTGGCATTTGCCTTAGAAAAAATCGTAGATTTTCCTTGTGTGAAGATGGTACGAAAATGGCCTCCTAATGGGGTATTTATAGGCCCCTATTTCATCCCATAACTTCTCTTGGCGAAGGGTTGACTTTGGTTGGCCGAAAGGGTACCAACCATTGGTGACCCTTCAGCCCAACCACCTCTTGGATCAGCTAGTGTCACTAGCGGACCAGCTGACCTATTAAGTCATCACTCCACCTAGCTGGGTTGAGCTGATTGCCAGTTGACCCAGCTGACCAGCTGGACTGTTCAGTTCATTTGAGTTGAACACTCCCTTCCCAGCTCTTTTCCTCTTAGTTAAGCTGCCATTCAGCTGAACTTAACTACTTTTAGACTATTGAACACTTTCGTTTAGTCTTTCCGACTAATTGAACACGTTTGGGTTTCATGTCTCATTTCCCCCAATCCTTCTAGGGTGGGGTCCCAGTTCCGGGATGTTTCAAGCTACCCCCCTTAAAAGGGATTCGTCCCCGAATCCGACTCAAGGTGTTTACCCCGTTCAAATTCTATGAACATTTGGGGCTAGTAACATCCCGACTGATTGTACCAACTCTGGTCTCATGTCTTGATCCCCCGATCCTTCTAGGGTTGGTTCCCGGGATACGGGTGTTACAAAGCTTACTAATGTCATCCCCTCTCGGGCTCGAGTAAGGGTTTCTACTGTTAGAATTTGAGTTTAGGAAGAGTTCTTGGAGAGTTCTTAAAGAGAGAAGCTCATGTACCCGATTAGGGTTTTAGAGCGAGAGAAGGTGTAACCGAGAGTATGAAGAGAGAATGAGGTTTAGGAAATGGTTTCCCAAAATGTGTATTAATTCTCATAGCTTACAAGACTTATATAAAGAGACATCTAGGGTTCTGAACATAAGATACAATAAAATAAAGAGGAAGAAGACAAGAATGGTGCAACGGCTACAAGGTGGATAGCGACAGCACATTGAGGAGAGAGAATAGCCCTTCTGACCTAGGGATCAGTCTCCTGCGCCTCTGCTTTGCTCCAGACTGCTTGTACTATGTTTGGGAACTTTAAACAACTCTTTAGGACCGAGATCACATGTTTGAACATGTCCTAAAGTCCCCAATATTGCACAAGACCAAACCGGCTCATTTCCTTGTGTTGCACTCTAACTTCTTTCTTCTTCATTTCAATACTCCCCCTCAAGCTTGATCATGGAGATGGAGTGATCAAGCTTGGAACCGTAGACACTTACCTCATTAAAAACCTTGATATAGAAAAAACCACTTGGGATAAAAACTATATCAAGGGAAAAAGAGTATAAGCTCTACGGCCTAGGGTTCTTCAAGCTTGAGAGAGGTCAATGAGTCCAAGCTTAGGAAGAATGAACTCACAAACCTTCAAGCTAGCAGCCTTGGTGAATATTCTGCTAGTTGATCTGAACTTCTTGAAGGATTATGTGTGTTCATGGTGTAATTGTCAGGTTACATCCTAGCACATAATCATCTAGGATCTAGGTGATTTGCAGATGAATCATAAACAGATCAGATTCATTACCTTGTGATTGCAGCGGATTGATCAAGGAATGAAGAGATCACTGAGAGCTGATTGTCACCAGCTCCTCCTAGGTATCCACACGCTTACAAGCTACGGATCAGGCTGCTAGACCAAGTCAGGAATCAACAGAGAGAGAGAAGAAAAGAGAGGCAAAAATCGCAGACAACTGAAGCCTTAGGGTTTCTAGCGCCTTCCCTCTTCCTTATATGGGCCCAAGTAATTAAACTAATGGCTCATTAGGCTTTTGGGCCCAAGGCCCAAATCAGACAAAAGACTGTCTTTTGTCTGGCCCAATTCTCTGTACAAATATTGTAAATGCCTTGCATCTTACTGTATTAATTCCTTTTTAACTTTCCCGTTAGCTATGGTGTGTGACCCTTTGGGATCATACAATACTGGTAATAAGTCCTAAACTTATAGATCATGAGCGGGCTCTAGCAAGTCATCATGATCACCCAGTATTTATGACTTATGTCTGATCTCGACACTTATCATACTTTCTAGAGATAGTACGGTAGATTTCAGGACATTCCCAACAATCTCCCACTTGTACTGGAATCCTACATTCCCTAATCCTTTTGTCTCAATATCTCGATCTGGCATAAGGCAAGATGCGTGTCATCCTTATATAGCCAGACCATGTTCATCGGACCAGATTTGATACTGACAATGCAAACGACTTGGGCAAGTCCGTTTGGGAGTGGCCACTCTCTTACCAGCTATCAAGTCTCCGATTGGCCTAGAGATATTACCTCCGTTAAACGGCAGGGACAAATCCCATCTTGTTCCATCACTATGAACTACACACTTTATAATACACCCAACCAAGGTCCTTATAGCTCCCAGTTACGAAACAGCGTTAGACAATGATCAAAGTGCATCAATCCATGTGCAGCCACATGCATGCGAACTCAGGTCTAAGGACTATACTCTATAGTCGTATATGAGAACCTCTTATGACACAGATATTAATATCTTGTAGAGTTCTCATCAGCGGGCCATGTCCGGTCATATGCTCCCCTACATATACCTATGTGTCGACTTTGATGCCGCGCATCTATGACCCCTCGAAACTTGGTCATAAGTCTTAACACACTCTAGTCTCAAGTGGTTGTTGGTGTTCCAATTTCAACAACCTTCGACTATGGACACTATGATTTATGTCATTTCGTTAAATATGGGGTTTCAGGATCAAGTCTACTCATGTACTTCGATGGCCCATATATAATGACATGAATCACTTTGGAACGATTATTTATATCACAGTTAAAATAATCCAGAAATCATAAATTTCATAAACATAAAATATTATGTTTACATGAACCTTTCATAAATTTCATAAACAAGTTGTACCTTACTCCCACTATCTTTCTTAGAGAGAAATTCCCTCTCAAGAAAAGTACAATCCCGAGCAACAAAGATCTTGTTCTCGGATCGCAGATAGAAGTAATAAGCCTTGGTATCCCTAGGATAACCAATGAAGTAGCATTTGTCAGATTTTGGTGTAAGCTTGTCTGAGATTAATCTTTTGACATAGGCTTCACAACCCCAAATTCTGAGAAAAGACATTGCTGGAGCTTTTCCAGTCCATAACTCATATGGTGTCTTTGCTACTGCTTTTGATGTCACTCTGTTCAGTGTGAACGTTGCGGTCAGCAAAGCATATCCCCAAAGGGATATAGGAAGGTCTGTGTGACTCATCATGGATCGGACCATATCTAACAATGTCCGATTCCTTCTCTCAGACACACCATTCCACTGAGGTGTTCCAGGAGGTGTGAGTTGGGAGATGATCCCACACTCACTCAGATGATCACGGAATTCCTGGCTCAAGTATTCTCCTCCTCGGTGCGACCGAAGAGCCTTAATACTTTTACCAAGCTGGTTCTGTACTTCATTCTGGAATTCTTTTAACTTTTCAAAGGTTTCCGACTTATGTTTCATCAAGTAGACATATCCATATCTACTGAAATCATCAGTGAATGTAATGAAGTACTGATAGTTTCCTCTAGCATTTGTGGACATTGGGCCACACACGTCAGTATGTATCAGGCCCAATAGTTCACTGGCCCTTTCTGTGGGTTTATTAAAAGGGGCCCGTGTCATTTTGCCCATTAGGCAAGATTCGCATTGCTCACAAGACTCAAAGTCAAATGAGCCCAAGAGTCCATTTGAATGGAGCCTCTTAACGCGTTTCTCACTAATGTTCCCCAAACGACAATGCCAGAGAAACGTTTCATTCTCTTCGTTAGATTTGAACCGTTTTGTATTAATGTTATATACTGGAGCAGATTGATCCAGCATGTACAGCCCATTTATAAGAGGGGCACAGCCATAGAACATATTATTGAGATTAAAGGAACACAATTTATTCTTAATAGAAAAATCAAATCCTTGCAAATCCAATAATGAAACTGAAATGATATTTCTGCTTATAGCAGGTACAAAATAACAATTCTCAAGTTCTAAAATCAATCCAGAAGGTAAAGACAACAAGTAAGTGCCAACGGCTAGTGCTGGAACCTTCGCTCCATTGCCAACCCGCAACTCTACTTGCCCTTGCTTCAACCTTCTACTGTTGCTGAGCGCCTGCATATTAGTACAAATAAGAGCCCCACATCCAGTATCTAATACCCAAGTGGTATTATCAGAAGTAGTAGTATTTACTTCAATAACAAAAATACATGAAGATTTAGTCGCCAAGGACTTCTTCTTCTCCTTCAGACTTTCCTGGTATTTCTTACAGTCCCTGCGATAATGCCCTGCCTCTTTGCAAAAGTGGCAGATATCAGAAGGCCCAGCTTTAGACACGGGCTTGGGCTTGGCCTTTTCGACTGCCTTGCCCTTTCCCTTGTCTGCAGCGGATTTCTTGAAACCCTTGCCCTTCTGCACCATGAGTACAGACGGCTCCTTGGCCTTCTTCAGATTAGGTTCTGCAGTCTTGAGCATACCATGTAGCTCAGGCAAAGTCTTTATCAACCCATGCATATTATAGTTCAAGATGAACTGGTCATATGCAGGAGTAAGAGACTGCAGAACGATATCACAAGCAAGCTCTTGGCTTATAGGACAGTCGAGTCTGGTCAAATGATCGAGATAACCCATCATTTTCAGAACATGTGGACTCACTGCTGTATCCTTAGCCATTTTACAGTCCAAGAGATTCTTTACAGTTTGGAATCTCTCTGTACGAGCCTGCTCCTGAAACAACGCTTTCAGGTTTGCCATCAGTTCCATGGGACAAGTCAGGCCTTCCCACTGCATCTGCAGTTCGGGAGCCATTGTCTCCAACATTAGGCAAACCACGTCATTAGCATCTGAAGAATGCGTATCCCAAGCATTCTTCACAGCTTGTGCGGCATTATTCGCAGGTCTAGGGGGGAGAACTCTTTCAAGGACATAAGCCTTATTCTCCTGCCTGAGCACAAGTCTCAGGTTCCTGGACCAGTTCAGGAAGTTTGATCCGTTCAGTTTGTCCTTCTCAAGGGCAGACCGGATCGAGAAAGTGTTTTGTGTTGTTGTGCTTGACATAGCTGAAATTATGAGACAATAGAGTTTTAGTTATTTAGTTCATAAAAGAGTTATCTTAATAACTTATAAGAAAACTCGCATTGCATTCAAAATTTCTTTGTTTAACCTCATAAGAATGCAATGATTCCGAGACCCATGTTCAACTAAAACCAAAGTGGGCCACTGGCCGTCACCCAGAATTAGCTTTCCTTGGTAAGCATACACACAGCTAGTTATATCCATATAACTCTCGGTTGTGGATTGGGCCCAAGGCCCAATTCACCAGATGTCTCAAGGCCCGGGACTCCCGATGGCCCAGTCAAGGAAACCAATCTCTTACAGTCAAATAATCACTAAAGTCTGGGACTCCCAATGAAATTAGTGACTATATACTACTTTACTTACGCAAAAACAGACACCTCACACTGTAAGCCATATCTGTAATTGAATAAGCGTTAAGTAGCTGACAAGATTGGGCAAGACATCCAAGCTTGATATTGTTTTTGAGGATTTTAGGTTTTCTTTCCAAAAATAGAAGATTACTATTTTGGGAAACTTACTTATTTTAGAAACTTTCTAAATTTAGAAACATGCTAAAAATAGAAATTTCTAATTTAATATTTTCTTAAAGTTTTCGGTTGGGTCACAAATTATAGGCCCAATTCTTGGTCCAAGACCACAGAATTCCAATTGGCCCAATAATTTGACATAACCGAGTTGGTTCATTAATTCTGGTCCGAGACCAAATTAACTACTAAATCCAACTGGTTATTTACTAAACCAGACCAGCTCTAAATTATTTGGTCCAACCAAATCAAACTTAGACCAGCCTTCGGTTTAGGTTAAAATTCAATTTTGAATTTAAATCCGGTTTAACCAGAAATTAAATAATACCAATTGTATTAAACAATTTCCAGCAAACCGCGATTTGGGTTAACCTCTCGAACCATAATTATTCAATAATTTCTTATTCAACAAAAACGATCATGTCCTTCTTATGAAGACAAAAACCATTCTTAAACATTAACCATTCTTATGATTAGCATTCACAAAAGACAAAATTGATTTTTGACCTTAACCAAATCGTATGAAACTTAATTAAACAATCACTTATGATCAAGACATCATCGATCATGACAAACACATGAAGACAAAAACGATTTTGTCATTTTCCAATTCAACAATCGATTCATGTCATACACTTATGAAACAAAACCGATTTTGATCATTGACAAACCTTATTAAATCGTTTCTTATTATCAAACAAAGTCAACAAGCCATTCCAAATCGAATGATAATTAATTCAATCAACCGACTTTTCCAAATCACTTATGAACAAAACCGATTCTTATACATTAACCAATTAACAATCGATTTCTTAACATGCGATTGATACAAGCGATTTCATATTAGGGTTTTTACAAGTTCTAATCAAATTTCTTAAGCCAAATTCGATTCTAAACATTAAAACAACCTAAATATGATCCAAACAGCAAAAACCTAACGACCTAGGCTCTGATACCACTGTAGGATTATGTGTGTTAATGGTTTAATTCACAGGTTACAACCTAGCACATAATCAACTAGGATCTAGGTGATTTGCAGTTGAATCATAAACAGATCAGATTCATTACCTTATGATTGCAGCGGATTGATCACAGGAATGAAGAGATCTGCAAGAGCTGATAGAAACCGGCTCCTCCTAGGTATCCACACTCTTACAAGCTATTGGATCAGGCTGCTAGACCAAGCTGGAATTGACAGAGAGAGAGAGGACGGTTGAGGCTAATATCGCAGGAGTTATGAACCCTAGGCGCGCCCCCTCTTCCTTATATGGGCCCAAGTAATTAAACTAATGGCTTATTAGGCTTTTGGGCCCAAGGCCCAAATCAGACAAAAAGACTGTATTTTGTCTGGCCCAATTCTCTGTACAAATACAGTAAATGTCTTGCATCTTACTGTATTAATTCCTTGTTAACTTTCCGTTAGCTATGGTGTGTGACCCTTAGGGATCATACAATACTGGTAATAAGTCCTAAACTTATAGATCATGAGCGGGCTCTAGCAAGTCATCATGATCACCCAGTATTTATGACTTATGTCTGATCTCGACACTTATCATACTTTCTAGAGATAGTACAGTAGATTTCAGGACATTCCCAACACTTAGTCATTTTGCCTAGTAAACAAGATTCACATTTCTCACATGATTCATAATCAAATGAGCCCAGAAGCCCATCACTATGGAGCTTTTGGATCCGTTTCTCGTTTATGTGGCCCAAACGACAATGCCAAAGAAAAGTCTGATTCGTGTCATTTGATTTGAATCTCTTGGTGTTAATGTTATAGATTGGTGCGGTTTGGTTTAAAACATAAAGCCCATTCTCTAATGGGCTGCTACCATAAAATATATCATTGTAATCAAAAGAACAACATTTATTCTTAATTGAAAACTGATATCCTTCCACATCCAAAATAGGAATGGAAATAATATGTCTACTTATAGCAGGTACATAGTAGCAATTATTAAG
This sequence comes from Orychophragmus violaceus, assembly GCA_030180135.1. Taxonomy (NCBI): domain Eukaryota; kingdom Viridiplantae; phylum Streptophyta; class Magnoliopsida; order Brassicales; family Brassicaceae; genus Orychophragmus; species Orychophragmus violaceus. The sequence continues at coordinate 62,329,498 of CM058237.1, read as the reverse complement.
CTTTAAAACCAAACCAGAAGGTAAAGACAAGTTATATGTTCCTACGGCTAATGCAGCAACTCTTGCTCCATTCCCCACGCGCAGGTCCACTTGTCCCTTTTCCAACTTCCTACTGTTGTTTATGTTGGGAATGTCCTGAAATCTACCGTACTATCTCTAGAAAGTATGATAAGTGTCGAGATCAGACATAAGTCATAAGTACTGGGTGATCATGATGGCTTGCTAGAGTCCGCTCTTGATCTATAAGTTTAAGACTTATTACCAGTATTGTATGATCCCTAAGGGTCACACACCATATCGAGATACAGGACTTGTGTCGATCGACACAGGTATATGTGTCGGTCGACACAATAGCGAAACCGAAACATCAGTTTAGGTTTTGACGAGTCGAGATAAATAAGAAGTTAGTCTTATTATTTCGATGGGTGTCTGCGAATCTGAAAACTGGCCGTCCTGTTTCTCTCTGTTTCCTCCAACTTTGGTCTAGCAGCCGTCCCGTGCTTGTAAGAGTGTGGATACACGAGGAGGAGCCGATTCTAATCAGCTCTAATCTGATCTCGACATTACAATCATTCCGCTGCAAAAGGTAATGTCCAGGTTTGTTTTATGATTCAGTTACAAGAACCTAGATCTGTTTGAGTTATATGTGCTAGGTTGCAATCTGTGAATTACACCAATGAACACACATAATCCTACAGTGGTATCAGAGCCAGGTTTCAGGTTTCTTGTAAATTTGGATCATTCTTAGGTTGTTTTACTGATTAGAATCGAATTTGAATGTTAAAATTTGATTAAGAATCTCAAAAAACCTAAAAGAAATCGCATTAATCCGATTGAAAAGCCATCGGTGTGCGATTTGGACACTTGTGTCGATCGACGAGGGGGCGATATCGGTCGATATGCATATCGGATCGATTGTGTCGCTGACCCGAAGACCCGATTGACCCGAGCTGATACACGCTAGTATCGATCGACATGAAAGACTCATATCGATCGATACGAAGGCGATGCCGATGTCGATCGACGAGGGAGCGAGGTATCGGTCGATATCGATCGATCCGATTGACATCTCGCGGTCCTGATGACCCGATTGACCCGAGCTGATACTCGCTAGTATCGATCGACATGAAAGACTCATATCGATCGATACGAAGGCGATGCAGATAATCCGCGAGTAGCCAATCGGTTCAGCCGAGCTTCGTGGTTCATCTTTCCCTAAACCGAGACAATGAACCGATCAATCCGATTGTGGTTCATTGTCTACTTTAGCCAGAACCGCAAGTTAGGTCAAAATTGGCTAAAACACAAGGTGTTTCTTCCCGGTTTTGGACTTAACTAAACCGATCCAATTTAATTGGTGGTTCAAGCGGTTAACCCAAATCGCGGTTTACTGGAAATAATTTTATTTCTGGTTAAACCGGATTGAAATTCATAAAATTGAATTTTAACCTAAACCGAAGGCTGGTCTAAGTTTGATTTGGTTGGACCAAATAATTTAGAGCTGGTCTGGTTTAGTAAATAACCGATGGTTTTGATAGTTAATTTGGTCTTGGACCAGAATTAATAAACCGGATCGGTTATGTCAAATTATTGGGCCAGCTGGAATTCCATGGTCTTGGGCCAAGAATTGGGCCTATAATTTGTGACCCAATCTAAAATATTTATAAAATATTAAATTAGAAATTTCTAATTTTAGTAAGTTACTAAATTTAGAAAGTTTCTAAATTAAGAAAGTTTCCCAAAATAGTAATATTCTATTTTTGGAAATAAAACTTGAAAATCCTCAAAACAATATCAAGCTTGGATGTCTTGCCCAATCTTGTCAGCTACTTAACGCTTACTTGATTACAGATATGGCTTACAGTGTGAGGTGTCTGTTTTCGCGTAAGTAAAGTAGTATATAGTCACTAATTTCATTGGGAGTCCCAGATTTTAGTGATTATTTGGCTGAAAGAGATTGGTTTCCTTGACTGGGCCATCGGGAGTCCCGGGCCTTGAGACATCTGGTGAATTTGGGCCTCGGGCCCAATTCACAACCGAGAGTTATTGGTTATAACTAGCTGTGTGTATGCTTACCAAGTAAAGCTAATTCTGGGTGACGGCCAGTGGCCCACTTTGGAATTAGCTGAACATGGGTCTCGGAATCATTGTATTCATATGAGGTTAAACAAAGAAATTTTGAATGCAATGCGAGTTTTCTTATAAGTTGTTAAGATTACTCTTTTATGAACTTAATAACTAAAACTCTATTTATCTCTAAATTTCAGCTATGACAAGCACAAACAATCAAAACACTTTCTCGATCCGGTATGTCCTTGAGATGGACAAACTGAACGGATCAAATTTCTTGACTTGGTCACGGAACCTGAGGCTAGTCCTCAGGCATGAGAGAAAGGACTATGTCCTTGAGAAAGCTCTCCCCGAGAGGATCGGATCCAAAGCCAGTCATGCAGTATATAATGCTTGGAATAAGCATTATAATGATGCGGTAGATGTGCGTGGTCTGATATTGGCTACCATGGAATCAGATTTGCGGAAGCAATATGAGAACATGGAGTCGCCAATAGAGATGATCAGCAGCCTGAAATTGAAATTTCAGGAGCAGGTAAGAGTGGAGAGATACCAGTTGGTTAAATCTCTCACTAGCTGCAAGCTACCGATGGATCATCCAGTAAGTCCTCATATCAGTAAAATGATGGGTTACATTGATAACCTGAGGAAACTGGATTATCCAGTTAGCCAAGAATTGGCAACTGATATCATTCTGCAGTCACTGCCGTCAAGCTATGATAAGTTCGTAAGGGACTATATCAAGAAAGGCTTAACGAAGACGTTGACTGAACTGCATGACATGCTCAAGACAGTTGAGCCAAACGTGAAGAGTACCCCGTACAATCTCATGAATGAGAAGGGTAGGTTTACTAAACCTAAAGCTGACAAGGGTGAAGACAAAGTTGTCCAGATTTTGAATCATGGCAAGCGTGTGTCTTCTGAGCCCGAGTCAGATACCTCTTACGTTGGTAAGTGCTGCTACTGTAAAGAGACTGGGCATTGGAAGAGAGATTGCATTAAATTCATGGAAGATTATGAGGAATTGAAGTTGATGTATGAGACTACTTCCTCAGGTATTCATGTTATTACTTCAAGTTATACCTTATAGGTATTGGATACTGGTTGTGGCACTGATATTTGTTATAATATGCAGAGCCTGAGCAACCCAATAGAACGTTGAAGGAAGGGCAAGTGGAACTGCGTGTCTGGAAGGAGCTTTGGAAGCTGCCTCAGCCATAGGGTTTTCACTTGTAGATGCCTTTAAGGCTTGGTTTTATTAAGTAATTGCTACAATGTACCTGCTTTAAGCAGAGTTGTCTTTCATTTTCTTGTAAGAATTTGAATGTTTTTCATTTTGATAAAAGACTAGTTTTGTTCTTTTGATCTTAATGAAATATTAATTGTAGCACCCTATTCAAGGAATGGGTTTTATGTCTTAAACCAAAGAGTGCCTAAATGTAACATGAATACCGAATTGGTTTAAATCTGATGAATTAAACCTGATTTTTCTTGGCATAAATGTTTTGGTCATATAGAGTAAGTCGGATTCAGAAACCCCATAGTTATGGACTTTTGGGCTCATTTGAATGGATATCTTATGAGACTTGAATTCTGCTTACTGGACCAAAAGACAAAGGGCCCATCTTAGCCGAGCTAGAGAAAGGCCCAAAGGCTTATTGGAGATTGAACATACTCATGTATGTGGTCCGATGAGCAGTAATGCCAGAGAAAATTTCCTGTACTTCATTGTCTCTACTGATTACTTCAGTGAGTGTGACTGTGTTCATTTGATGAGACACAAGTCGGAATTCTTTGACATGGTCGAAAGAGTTCCAAAATGAAGTATAGAATCTGAATGACAGAAGTATTAAGACTCTGGATTAAATCACGAGTGAGAATACTTAAGTCATTGATTGTGTGATCATCTGAATGAGTGTGAAATCGTTTCACATCTCATTTCTCCTGAAAACCTAGAGGTGTTTCTGTGAGAAAGAATCAGATCTTATTAGAAATGATTAAAGATGAGTCACACGAATCTTCCATGATATTCTTTAAAAAAATAGCGCTCAAGAAATATCTAAGTTTACGCTGAAGTAGTTCCACCAATATCAGTTGAAAGACACCACGTAAATGTGGATTGGAATCGATCCAAATTCGTCTTTACTGAGTATTTGTAGTTGTGCTACTTCGCTGGTTGTCCTAGGGAAACCAAGGCTTGTTACTTTTACGTCCATTCTGTTTTCTAAGAAGGGAAGTTACTTTCCAAGAAGAACAATGGGAGTAAAAGTATAACTCGAAGAAATTCGAGAAATACAGGAGGCTGCTCAACCTGTTGAGGGAGAGCAACGGATGGATTTACAGATTTCTGTAGAATCTGCACCTGTAAAGCCTGAAGTTCGCAGATCTGAATGAATCAGTTACTAATCCGAGAGTGATTTCTCATCATTAGTTGAATCTGATGATCATTGAAAGTTCGCATGATCTGATGATCATTGAAAGCGACGAATCTGCGAAATTCAAAGAAGCGAAAGTGAGCCCGGACTCCGAAAATTACACTATGTGTAAGTTAGCTTCATTGATCCATTCATGGATGGAAGCAAACATATCGGAGTTGGAATCTTCGTTCTGTTGAAGTAGTCAAGGTTTTGACTCGAACAGGAACGAAGCGGAACTGTGCGTTTACTAAAAGATAAGTGGGAGCAATATTGCAATTCTCATAGTGTATGTCGATGACATACTGATTCTCGAATATAACGTCCCAATGCTGCAGTCGGTAAAGGACTGGATTGGGAGTTGGTTTTATGAATGATATGAATAAAGCCACAAAGTTCTTGGATTTTGGATCTAAAGATAGAGATCCAAAAGAGCTGGTAGGACAAAGTCAGGATTCTTAAATTGACAAAGTCCTACACGTAATCAGCAATCCAAGAAGGGTTTTATGCCAATGTCACATGGCAATACGTTAAGCAAGAAACAGTATCCTACGATATCTGCTGAGCTTGAATGCATGGATAGGATTCCATATGCGTCGGCAATTGGATCTATCATGTATGCCATGACACGTACTTGTTTTGATGTTGCTTTAATGTTAAGCAAGACAAGTAAAGACCAGTCAAATCCAGCAAAGAATCACTGGATTGCCGTAAAGAATATTCTGAAGTATTTGAGGAATACTTAGGATAAGTTCTTGATTTACGGAGAAAGTGAGGTGCTACAAGTCGATAGAGTCTGAAAGGCAAGTTTCCAATAGACAAAGATACTTCCTGGTCACAGTCCGGCTATATCTTGTGTCTATCTGGCGGTGCAAGGCACTGTAGCTGACTCCATGACTTAAGCTGAACATTTCGCAGCTTGAGAAGCGGCGAAAGAGGTTGTTTGGAAAGTAGAGTTCATCACTGAACTAGATTTGATTCCCAGCGTAGTTAAGACTAGCTGCACATCAAAGGTCCAAACACCTTGAGGATAGGTATAACCTATTCCGCGAGATAAATGACAGAGGTGTTAAGTAGATAAGCAAGTTTCATCGAATGAGAATGTTGCTAATCTATTAACAAAGCCACTCCTTATGCCTAAGCACGAGTCGCGGACTGTAGCTGTAGGATGAGTGAAATTAAGATGTAGTCTTAATTTCAGTGGGAGTTTGTAAAGGGCTTTACTTAGTTATTTTGAAGGGTTCATGAAAACATAGCATTTTATGTTTGTGAAATCTAATGATTTCTGGATTATTTTAACTGTGATATAAAATAATCGTTCCAAAATGATTCATGTCATTATATATGGGCCATCGAAGTACATGAGTAGACTTGATCCTGAAACCCCATATTTAACGAAGTGACATAAATCAGAGTGTCCATAGTCGAAGGTTGTTGAAATTGGAACAACAACAACCTGTTGAGACTAGATTGTGTTGAGACTTATGACCAAGTTTCGAGGGGTCATAGATGCGCGGCATCAAAGTCGACACATAGGTATATGTAGGGGAGCATATGACCGGACATGGCCCGCAAGATGAGAACTCTGCAAGATATTAATATCTGTGTCATAAGAAGTTCTCATATACGACTATAGAGTATAGTCCTTAGACCTGAGTTCGCATGCATGTGGCTGCACATGGAGTAATGCGCTTTGATCATAGTCTAACGCTGTTTCGTAACTGGGAGCTATACGGACCTTGGTTGGGTGTATTATGAATTGTGTAGTTCATAGTGATGGAACAAGACGGGATTTGTCCCTGCCGTTTAACGGAGGTAATATCTCTAGGCCAATCGGAGACTTGATAGCTGGTAAGAGAGTGGCCACTCCCAAACGGACTTGCCCAAGTCGTTTGCATTGTCAGTATCAAATCTGGTCCGATGAACATGGTCTGGCTATATAAGGATGACACGCATCTTGCCTTATGCCAGATCGAGATATTGAGACAAAAGGATTAGGGAATGTAGGATTCCAGTACAATCGGAAGATTGTTGGGAATGTCCTTTGTAGAATTCCAGTACAAGTGGGAGATTGTTGGGAATGTCCTGAAATCTACCGTACTATCTCTAGAAAGTATGATAAGTGTCGAGATCAGACATAAGTCATAAGTACTGGGTGATCATGATGGCTTGCTAGAGTCCGCTCTTGATCTATAAGTTTAAGACTTATTACCAGTATTGTATGATCCCTAAGGGTCACACACCATAGCTAACGGGAAAGTTAAAATGGAATTAATACGGTAAGATGCAAGGCATTTACTGTATTTGTACAGAGAGACTTGGGCCATTAGTTAATTACTTGGGCCCATATCGAGATACAGGACTTGTGTCGATCGACACAGGTATATGTGTCGGTCGACACAATAGCGAAACCGAAACATCAGTTTAGGTTTTGACGAGTCGAGATAAATAAGAAGTTAGTCTTATTATTTCGATGGGTGTCTGCGAATCTGAAAACTGGCCGTCCTGTTTCTCTCTGTTTCCTCCAACTTTGGTCTAGCAGCCGTCCCGTGCTTGTAAGAGTGTGGATACACGAGGAGGAGCCGATTCTAATCAGCTCTAATCTGATCTCGACATTACAATCATTCCGCTGCAAAAGGTAATGTCCAGGTTTGTTTTATGATTCAGTTACAAGAACCTAGATCTGTTTGAGTTATATGTGCTAGGTTGCAATCTGTGAATTACACCAATGAACACACATAATCCTACAGTTTAGGCCCTGCATATTTGTACAAATATGAGCACCACAGCCGGTATCCAATACCCAAGAAGTAGAAACAGAAGTAGTAACATTTACTTCTATAACATAAATACCTGAAGATGAAGTCTCGAAAGTCTTCTTCTTCTTCTTCTTCTCTTCCAAGAATTTGTTGCAATTTCTCTTCCAATGCCCAAGCTCTTTACAGTAATGGCACTTATCAGTCTCAGATGGGCCCGGCTTGGGCTTTGGGGCTGGCGCCGGCGTGTCCTGGTTCTCAACCGGGACTGCCTTGCCCTTTCCCTTACCTTTGCCAGGTTTCTTAAACTTCTTACCCCCTTGTACCATAAGTACATTAGGAGTGCCCTTCTTGATATTTGGCTCAGCTGTCTTGAGCATGCCATGCAGCTCAGTCAATGTCTTTGTCAAGTTATTCATGTTATAGTTCATAACAAACTGATCATAACTTGACGGCAGTGACTGCAGAATGATGTCAGTAGCCAACTCTTGGCTAATGGGACAATCCAGCTTCCCCAGGTTATCAATATAACCCATCATCTTAATGACATGAGGACTGACTAGACTGTCCTTTGGTAGCTTGCATTCAATGAGAGATTTAACCGTCTGGTATCTCTCACTTCGTGCTTGCTCCTGAAACATACTTTTCAGGCTAGTGATCATCTCCACGGGCGACTCCACGTTCTCGTATTGCTTCTGCAAATCCGAGTTCATGGTAGCCAACATGAGACAATTCACATCGACCACATCATTAGAATGCTTATCCCAAGCATTCCTTTCTGCATGTGGAGCATTGGCTCTCGGTTTTTCAGGGAGAACATTTTCAAGGACATAGTCCCGCTTCTCCTGCTTGAGAACAATTCTCAAGTTCCGATACCATTCGAGAAAATTTGATCCATTTAACTTGTCCTTCTCAAGGACGGATCGCAGGGAGAAAGAATTGTTATGAGTAGCAGTCATAGCTGAGAATCATAGAAAAGAAAAGGTTTAGTTATGATGTTCAAGAAATGAGAAGTCTTAACTTTTAAGAAAACTCGAATTATATTCAATAAATGTTTCCTCAGATGAATATAATGATCCAAGACCCATACTTCACTAAATTCAAGTGAGCCACTGGCTATCACTCAACTTTAGCTATCTAGGTAAGCAACAACCTTGCTAGTTATATCCAATATAACTCTTGGTTGTGGATCGGCATCTTATGTCCAATCCACCTGATGTCTCTGGGCCCAAAACGATTTTGACGGCCCAGTCAAGTAAACCAATCTCTTCAGTCACGTAATTGTCGATGTCTTGCACTGCAAGTCCATCAACACGATTACCTCTGCCTTACTCATGAAATTGTGGACATCTTGCACTGCAAGTCTATCACACAACTAAATGGGTCTTGACAGTTGACAAGATTGGAAAGACATCAAGTACACTTGATATTTGGTTGAGGAACGGAACCATTTAAAACGTTCAGTTTTACTATGTTTTAATTCTTGTAATTAATTAATCCGCGATGACCGATCAATCCAGTTGATCCGGTTTTGAATACCGGTCAGTGTCGATCGATGCTACGTTAGCATCGGTCGATGCCAACCTTATCAAATCAATCGCCATTAAACCATTCACAGTGTTCGACCATCTTTAACCAAGCTCGATAACCGGTCCAATCCAATTGAACCGATCCAACAATCTCGCGAGGCTGTGTCGATCGATGCAACAATTGCATCGATCGACACTAGGCGAAAACTAGGTTTATTCGGGTTTTCGCCCTGCATCGATCGATGCCGGATTGGCATCGATCGACACCATGCGAAAAACCCTAAATTTTATTCGGGTTTTCGCTCTGTGTCGATCGATGCCCGATTGGCAACGATCGACACTATGCGAAAAACCTTAAAACGTTTTCGAACAAAACCCTAAACTAAGTAACTTTGATCAAAACGAGTTTTAGCATGCTTGTATCAATTATACAAAGATCTAGATTCAACTAATCTAACCATCATGCTACAGATTCAATGGAACCCTAAAGCTCTGATACCACTGAAGGAATTTCTAGCAGTTCTAATCAGGATTAGCAACCCTAGTCTGAATTCCGAGCCTAGGATCTAAGGTTCATGTAATTGAATCTATGGGATCTCAGATTTAGCTGTTGATTTGCAGCGGAAGTATTAGCAGATAATCGAGATCACGAAGCGCCTCAAATGCTGCGCCTCTACTGGTATCTACACGCACACAAACTGGACCGCAGGGATGCTAGTGCCTTACAGAGATCTAATCTCCAGAGAGGTTTGTTTCTGTGTTCTGGTGGCTGTAAATTAGGTTAGGGACGAGTTTAGGTCGACCATATATCTTATATATGTCGGCTTAAACCACAACGGAATTAACCAACGATTAAACCGAATTAATCTGATTAATCCGCGAGTGCATCGATCGATGCAATATCTGCAACGATCGATGCTCCCCAGAACATTGATATCGAATGCATATCACATATGCATTTACTGGATCATTACATTAATGATCAACCTCGTCTTTAACGTCCAGCTTGCTTAGGTGTGTGACCCTGTAGGATCATATTGTTGGGAATGTCCTGAAATCTACTATGCTATCTCTAGAAAGTATGATAAGTGTCGAGATCAGACATAAGTCATAAATACTGGGTGGTCATGATGACTTGCTAGAGCCCGCTCTTGATCTATAAGTTAAGTACTTATTACCAGTATTGTATGATCCCAAAGGGTCACACACCATAGCTAACGGGAAAGTTTAAAAGGAATTAATACAGTAAGATGCAAGACATTTACTGTATTTGTACAGAGAATTGGGCCAAACAAAATACAGTCTTTTGTCTGATTTGGGTCTTGGGCCCAAAAGCCTAATAGGCCATTAGTTTAATTACTTGGGCCCATATAAGGGAAGAGGGGGCGCCAGATAGCCTAAGTTTCTGCGATTTTAGGTCTGGCCGTCCTCCTCTCTCTCTGTTGTTCCAGCTTGGTCTAGCAGCCTGATCCAGTAGCTTGTAAGCGTGTGGATACCTAGGAGGAGCCGGTAATCATCAGCTCTTGCAGATCTCGATATTCCCTTGATCAATCCGCTGCAATCATAAGGTAATGATCCTGATCTGTTTATGATTCAACTGCAAATCACCTAGATCCTAGTTGATTATGTGATAGGTTGTAATCTGATAATTAAACCTATGAACAAACATAATCCTACAGGTGTATCAGAGCATAGATCGTTAGGTTTTTGCTGTTTGGATCATATTTAGGTTGTTTTTAAATGTTTAGAATCGAATTTGTGTTAAGAAATTTGATTAGAAAACTTGAAAACCTAATATGTAAATCGCATGAACCGATTGAAACCCATCGGTATGCGAAGTGGACGCCCGTATCGATCGACGAGGGAGCGTGATATCGATCGATATCAATCGGATCGATTGCTTCTCGCTGTCCCGATGACCCGATCGCAACGAGCTGATGCACGCGAGTATCGATCAACGAGGGAGCGTGATATCGATCGATATGCTGGCGAGGCATATGTTCCACGAGTAGCCAATCGGTTCAGCCGAGCTTCGCGGTTCGTCCTTCCCTAACCCGCGACAATGAACCGATCAATCCGATTGTGTTTCATTGTTAGCTTAAGCTTAACCCGCAAGTTAGGTCAAAATCAGCTAAAATTGATTGGTTAGACCAATCTATTTCTTCCTGATTTGGACTTAACCGAACCGATCCAATTTAATTGGTGGTTCAAGCGGTTAACAAAATCGCGGTTTGCTGGAAATTATTTAATGCAATTGGTATTATTTAATTTCTGGTTAAACCGGATTTAAATTCAAAATTGAATTTTAACCTAAACTGAAGGCTGGTCTAAGTTTGATTTGGTTGGACCAAATAATTTAGAGCTGGTCTGGTTTAGTAAATAACCAGTTGGATTTAGTAGTTAATTTGGTCGTGGACCAGAATTAATGAACCGACTCGGTTATGTCGAATTATTGGGCCAATTGGAATTCTGTGGTCTTGGGCCAAGAATTGGGCCTATAATTTGTGACCCAACCGAAAACTTTAATAAAATATTAAATTAGAAATTTCTATTTTTTGGCATGTTTCTAGATTTAGAAAGTTTCTAAAATAAGTAAGTTTCCCAAAATAGTAATCTTCTATTTTTGGAAAGAAAACCTAAAATCCTCAAAACCAATATCAAGCTTGGATGTCTTGCCCAATCTTGTCAGCTACTTAACGCTTATTCAATTACAGATATGGCTTACAGTGTGAGGTGTCTGTTTTTGCGTAAGTAAAGTAGTATATAGTCACTAATTTCATTGGGAGTCCCAGACTTTAGTGATTATTTGGCTGTAAGAGATTGGTTTCCTTGACTGGGCCATCGGGAGTCCCGGGCCTTGAGACATCTGGTGAATTGGGCCTTGGGCCCAATCCACAACCGAGAGTTATATAGATATAACTAGCTGTATGCATGCTTACCAAGTAAAGCTAATTCTGGGTGACGGCCAGTGGCCCACTTTGGTTTTGGTTGAACATGGGTCTCGGAATCATTGCATTCTTATGAGGTTAAACAAAGAAATTTTGAATGCAATGCGAGTTTTCTTATAAGTTATTAAGATTACTCTTTTATGAACTAAATAACTAAAACTCTATTGTCTCATAATTTCAGCTATGTCAAGCGCAACAACACAAAACACTTTCTCGATCCGGTCTGCCCTTGAGAAGGACAAACTGAACGGATCAAACTTCCTGAACTGGTCCAGGAACCTGAGACTTGTGCTCAGGCAGGAGAAGAAGGCTTATGTCCTTGAAAGAGTTCTCCCCCCTAGACCTGCGAATAATGCCGCACAAGCTGTGAAGAATGCTTGGGATACGCATTCTTCAGATGCTAATGACGTGGTTTGCCTAATGTTGGCGACAATGGCTCCCGATCTGCAGATTCAGTGGGAAGGCCTGACTTGTCCCATGGAACTGATGGCAAACCTGAAAGCGTTGTTTCAGGAGCAGGCTCGTACAGAGAGATTCCAAACTGTAAAGAATCTCTTGGACTGTAAAATGGCTAAGGATGCAGCAGTGAGTCCACATGTTCTGAAAATGATGGGTTATCTCGATCATTTGACAAGACTCGACTGTCCTATAAGCCAAGAGCTTGCTTGTGATATCGTTCTGCAGTCTCTTACTCCTGCATATGACCAGTTCACCTTGAACTATAATATGCATGGGTTGACAAAGACTTTGCCTGAGCTACATGGTATGCTCAAGACTGCAGAACCTAATCTGAAGAAGGCCAAGGACCCGTCTGTACTCATGGTGCAAAAGGGCAAGGGTTTCAAGAAATCTGCTGCAGACAAGGGAAAGGGCAAGGCTGTCCACAACGAAAAGGCCAAACCCAAGCCCGTGTCTAAAGTTGGCTGATATCTGCCACTTTTGCAAAGAGGCAGGGCATTATCGCAGGGACTGTAAGAAATACCAGGAAAGTCTAAAGGAGAAGAAGAAGTCCTTCGCGACTACTTCTTCAGGTATTTTTGTTATTGAAGTAAATACTACTACTTCTGATAATACCACTTGGGTATTAGATACTGGATGTGGGGCCCATATTTGTACTAATGTGCAGGCGCTCAGCAACAGTAGAAGGTTGAAGCAAGGGCAAGTAGAGTTGCGGGTTGGCAATGGAGCGAAGGTTCCAGCACTGGCCGTTGGCACTTACTTGTTGTCTTTACCTTCTGGATTGATTTTAGAACTTGAGAATTGTTATTTTGTACCTGCTATAAGCAGAAATATCATTTCAGTTTCATTATTGGATTTACAAGGATTTGATTTTTCTATTAAGAATAAATTGTGTTCCTTTAATCTCAGTGATATGTTCTATGGCTGTGCCCCTCTTATTAATGGGCTGTACATGCTGGATCAATCTACTCCAGTATATAACATTAATACAAAACAGTTCAAATCTAACGAAGAAAATGAAATGTTTCTCTGGCATTGTCGTTTGGGGCACATTAGTGAGAAACGCGTCAAGAGGCTCCATTCAAATGGACTCTTGGGCTCATTTGACTTTGAGTCTTGTGAGCAATGCGAATCTTGCCTAATGGGCAAAATGACACGGGCCCCTTTTAATAAACCCACAGAAAGGGCCAGTGAACTATTGGGCCTGATACATACTGACGTGTGTGGCCCAATGTCCACAAATGCTAGAGGAAACTATCAGTACTTCATTACATTCACTGATGATTTCAGTAGATATGGATATGTCTACTTGATGAAACATAAGTCGGAAACCTTTGAGAAGTTCAAATAATTCCAGAATGAAGTACAGAACCAGCTTGGTAAAAGTATTAAGGCTCTTCGGTCGGACCGAGGAGGAGAATACTTGAGCCAGGAATTCCGTGATCATCTGAGTGAGTGTGGGATCATCTCCCAACTCACACCTCCTGGAACACCTCAGTGGAATGGTGTGTCTGAGAGAAGGAATCGGACATTGTTAGATATGGTCCGATCCATGATGAGTCACACAGACCTTCCTATATCCCTTTGGGGATATGCTTTGCTGACCGCAACGTTCACACTGAACAGAGTGCCATCAAAAGCAGTAGCAAAGACACCATATGAATTATGGACTGGAAAGGCTCCAGTAATGTCTTTTCTCAGAATTTGGGGTTGTGAAGCCTATGTCAAAAGATTAATCTCAGACAAGCTTACACCAAAATCTGACAAGTGCTACTTCATTGGTTATCCTAGGGATACCAAGGCTTATTACTTCTATCTGCGATCCGAGAACAAGATCTTTGTTGCTCGGGATTGTACTTTTCTTGAGAGGGAATTTCTCTCTAAGAAAGATAGTGGGAGTAAGGTACAACTTGATGAAATTCAAGAAGGACAGGAACCTGTTCAACCTAATGAGGGAGAACAGCAGGATGAATTACATGAAGTTGTAATAGAACCTGAACCTGAAGTACCTGAAGTTCGAAGATCCGGAAGGATCCGTCACGAACCCGATAGATATCAGGGATTCCTCGTGACTAATTGCCATGATCTTTTGATCATTGACGGTGATGAACCCTCGAACTTTGCAGAAGCCATGATAGGCCCTGACTCCTCAAAGTGGCGTGAAGCCACTGAATCCGAGATGGAATCCATGTCTGTCAACCGAGTGTTCTCACTGGTTGACTTACCCGCTGGTGCTAAAGCCATCGAGTGTAAATGGATCTTCAAGAAGAAGATTGACATGGATGGAAATGTCCAGATTTACAAGGCCAGGTTGGTGGCAAAAGGTTTCAAGCAAATTCATGGTATAGACTATGATGAAACCTATTCACCAGTGGCCATGATGAAATCAATTCGGATTCTCCTAGCAACTGCCGCTTATTATGATTATGAGATTTGGCAGATGGATGTGAAAACCGCCTTCCTGAATGGAATCTTGGAGGAGGATGTGTATATGACACAGCCTGACGGTTACATTGATCCTAAGAATGCTGGGAAAGTATGCAAGCTTCACAAATCCATTTATGGATTGAAGCAAGCATCGAGGAGTTGGAATCTTCGTTTTGATGAAGCAATAAAGAATTTTGACTTCATCAGAAACAAGGAAGAACAATGTGTGTATAAGAAAACTAGTGGGAGCAAAGTGGCGTTTCTTATCCTATATGTCGATGACATATTGCTTCTTGGAAATGATATTCCAATGCTGAAGTCTGTTAAAGACTGGCTGGGAAGTTGTTTTTCCATGAAGGACATGGGTGAAGCCGCGTATGTTCTTGGAATTCGAATCTTTAGAGACAGATCTAAAAGGATGATTGGACTTTGTCAAGATTCTTATATAGACAAAGTCCTGCATCGATTCGGAATGGATAAATCCAAGAAGGGATTCACGCCAATGATACATGGTGCTACACTAAGCAAGACTCAGTGTCCTAAAACACCTGATGAGCTTAAGCGCATGAGTAGGATACCTTATGCTTCGGCTATAGGATCTATCATGTATGCCATGATCTGTACTCGTCCTGATGTTGCTTATGCACTAAGCATGACGAGTAGGTACCAGTCTAATCCAGGTGAGAATCACTGGATTGCCGTAAAGAATATCCTGAAGTATTTGAGGAATACTAAGGATAAATTCTTGGTTTACGGAGGAAGTGAAGTGCTTGAAATGAGTGGATTCACGGATGCAAGTTTTCAGACAGATAAAGATGATTTCCGGTCACAGTCTGGTTACATCTTCTGTCTGAATGGCGGTGCAGTAAGTTGGAAGAGCTCCAAGCAGAGCACCGTGGCAGATTCCACGACTGAAGCTGAATACATCGCTGCTTCAGAAGCTGCGAAGGAAGGAGTTTGGATAAGGAACTTCATGATTGAACTCGGTGTATTCCCAAATGCCACTGAGCCTCTAACACTGTATTGTGACAACAATGGTGCAATTGCTCAAGCTAAGGAACCGAGACATCATCAGAAATCAAAACATATTATGAGAAGGTATCACCTGATTCGTGATATAGTGAATAGAGGTGAAGTGATGGTCAGCAGAGTTCCCACTGATGAGAACGTGGCTGACCCGTTGACAAAGCCACTCCCGAGACCTAAGCACGAGTTGCATACTGCTGCTGTAGGAATTAGAGATTTTCAAATGTAATCTCTTTTTGAGTGGGAGTTGTGAGGGCTTTATTTTAGTTATTTTGATTGGTTCATGTAAACATTTTAATGTTAATGAAATTTTATTTCTGGATTATTTTTAACTGTGACATAAAATAATCGTTCCAAAATGATTCATGTCGTTATATATGGGCCATCGAAGTACATGAGAAAGACTTGATCATGAAACCCCATATTTAACGAAATGACATAAATCATAGTGTCCATAGTCGAAGGTTGTTGAAATTGGAACACCAACAACCACTTGAGACTAGAGTGTGTTGAGACTTATGACCAAGTTTCATGGGTCATGGATGCGCGGCATCAAAGTCAACACATAGGTATATGCAGGGGAGCATATGACCGGACATGGCCCGCTGATGAGAACTCTACAAGATATTGATATCTGTGTCATAAAAGGTTCTCATTTACGACTATAGAGTATAGTCCTTAGACCTGAGTTCGCATGCATGTGGCTGCACATGGATTGATGCGCTTTGATCATTGTCTAACGCTGTTTCGTAACTGGGAGCTATAAGGACCTTGGTTGGGTGTATTATAAAGTGTGTAGTTCATAGTGATGGAACAAGATGGGATTTGTCCCTGCCGTTTAACGGAGGTAATATCTCTAGGCCAATCGGAGACTTGATAGCTGGTAAGAGAGTGGCCACTCCCAAACGGACTTGCCCAAGTCGTTTGAATTGTCAGTATCAAATCTGGTCCGATGAACATGGTCTGGCTATATAAGGATGACACGCATCTTGCCTTATGCCAGATCGAGATATTGAGACAAAAAGGATTAGGGAATGTAGAATTCCAGTACAAGTGGGAGATTGTTGGGAATGTCCTGAAATCTACTGTGCTATCTCTAGAAAGTATGATAAGTGTCGAGATCAGACATAAGTCATAAATACTGGGTGGTCATGATGACTTGCTAGAGCCCGCTCTTGATCTATAAGTTAAGTACTTATTACCAGTATTGTATGATCCCAAAGGGTCACACACCATAGCTAACGGGAAAGTTTAAAAGGAATTAATACAGTAAGATGCAAGACATTTACTGTATTTGTACAGAGAATTGGGCCAAACAAAATACAGTCTTTTGTCTGATTTGGGTCTTGGGCCCAAAAGCCTAATAGGCCATTAGTTTAATTACTTGGGCCCATATAAGGGAAGAGGGGGCGCCAGATAGCCTAAGTTTCTGCGATTTTAGGTCTGGCCGTCCTCCTCTCTCTCTGTTGTTCCAGCTTGGTCTAGCAGCCTGATCCAGTAGCTTGTAAGCGTGTGGATACCTAGGAGGAGCCGGTAATCATCAGCTCTTGCAGATCTCGATATTCCCTTGATCAATCCGCTGCAATCATAAGGTAATGATCCTGATCTGTTTATGATTCAACTGCAAATCACCTAGATCCTAGTTGATTATGTGATAGGTTGTAATCAGATAATTAAACCTATGAACAAACATAATCCTACACATATAACACTAGCAATGAGTTCTCAACTCATTGATCATAAGTGGCTTCTAGCAAAGCATTATGACTACCTAGTGTTATGTGATTGTCTCATCTCGACTATACGACTTTCACTTAGAGTAAGTACAGTAGATTTCAGGACATTCCCAACACAAACACCTACTGAGGTTAGACATGTTGGCATAGACCTTTTGCAGAGTGTCCCATAAGTCCTTAGAGCTCTCACAGTAAGAGTAAGCCTCCAACAGAGAAGGTTCAAGAGAGCTTTGAATGATGGACAGAACGTTTTGGTCCCCTTGAGTCCATGCTTCTTCATCTTCAAGGCCTGTTTCTTCAACAGCCTCTTCATCAACCTTAGCCTCAGCTTCAGCTTCACCTTTAGTAGCTTCACCTTTGGGCTCAGCCTTCTTCATCTTCATTGGAGCAGTGTCGCTTAGGACATGCTTCCACAAGCCTCTCCTACCGAGAGCACTTTTGGCCATTCTAGCCCACACCAAGTAGTTGGCTCCTTTAAGACTCACTGGAATGATTACTCTTAAGTTCTCCATGACTGAGTAATGAGAAAGTTTCAAGAGAAAAAGGTTTCAAAGAGTTTAGAGCAAGAGAAACTAGAACCGGGTAGAAGAGAATGTAAGTTATCCGAGAGTAAGTGAGATTCAAGTGAGTAATAAGAACAAGAATGAGAGTTTCAGAGAATTTGCGGAAGAGAGAATAGGTATAGGAGCTTTATCGCTCTGATACCATGTTAGAATTTGAGTTTAGGAAGAGTTCTTGGAGAGTTCTTGAAGAGAGAAGCTCATGTACCCGATTAGGGTTTTAGAGCGAGAGAAGGTGTAACCGAGAGTATGAAGAGAGAATGAGGTTTAGGAAATGGTTTCCCAAAATGTGTATTAATTCTCATAGCTTACAAGACTTATATAAAGAGACATCTAGGGTTCTGAACAAAAGATACAATAAAATAAAGAAGAAGAAGACAAGAATGGTGCAACGGCTACAAGGTGGATAGCGACAGCACATTGAGGAGAGAGAATAGCCCTTCTGACCTAGGGATCAGTCTCCTGCGCCTCTGCTTTGCTCCAGACTGCTTGTACTTTGTTTGGGAACTTTAAACAACTCTTTAGGACCGAGATCACATGTTTGAACATGTCCTAAAGTCCCCAATATTGCACAAGACCAAACCGGCTCATTTCCTTGTGTTGCACTCTAACTTCTTTCTTCTTCATTTCAATATCTACTTGGTGTTTTAGACTTGGCTCTTTGTATTGGAATGGAGATCATGGAATGCACAAAGCTTCCTTGTACAAACCTTGTGCATTCTATGATAATGTAACCGGATGGGAAATGTGCAAACTTAGGGTTACTCTCTCTCTAAGACTTGGACTCTTTCTTATCTCGGCCTACTACCATTTTAGGAAAGTCACAAGAGCCAAGAACATTAATCCCAAGACTCTGAAGGCGCAGGGACATGTCATTATCAACATGGAACAAAGGAAGGACCAGTCACTCTCATTGTGACCGTTACCTCCTCTCTCTCTTCAACCGAGCTCATCTTGTCCCATCCTCTTCATTCATTGTTTATTCACATGTTAACCTAATTGTATAGCATATATAATGTCTTGTAAACTCTCCTTAGTAATCAGATAAGAGATTTACACTCCTCTTACACTCGCTTATCTCTTCTCTCTCTCTAGCGGCTAAGAACCCTAGTTTGGTTCTACGCTTCTCTCTTGATTCTCTCTTAGTTCTCTCTTGATTCTCTCTGGTTCTACTCCTTTATTCTACTATTCTAACATGGTATCAGAGCAATAAGCTCATATACCTTTACTACTTCCGCAAATCTTTACTCTACAAAGCTCTAAACTCTGTACTTGAAACCTTGTTCCTGTTCTTGAAAGTTTCAAGCTCTTAAGCGCATCTCTCTTACTTGTTTACTTTTGTGTGTGTTCTCTGTGAGTTGAGAACCTTTCTGCCATTAAACTTTTCATCTTGAACACTCCCTCCTTGCTACAAATCAGAGGCAATGGAGAACTCAAGAGTTATTATCCCGGTGATTCTCAAAGGCGACAACTACATAGTGTGGGCTAGAATGGTTAAGTCTGCTCTTGGAGGCAGAGGTCTTTGGAAGTACATCATGAGGAGTACTGCTCCACAGAAGGTGATGAAGGCTGAAGCTAAGGCTGGAACCGAGGCTGAAGCTAAAGATGGTGTTGAGTCTCATGAAGAGACCACTGAAGCTGATGAAGAAGCATGGACACAAGGAGACCAAAATGTGTTGTCCATACTTCAAAGCTCACTTGACCAGCATCTGTTAGAAGCTTACTCTTATTGTGTGACTTCCAAGGAGCTGTGGGATACTATTGAGAAGGTTTATGGAAACAAATCAAATCTGAGCAGGGTCTTTGAGGTTAAGTTGGCTATCAACAATCTCCAGCAAGAAGATATGGAGTTTAAAGCTCATTTTGGGAAGTTTAGCTAACTGTGGGCAGAGTTGGAGATGTTGAGGCCACCAAGCATTGATCCTCTTGTGCTAAATGAAAGAAGAGAGCAGGATAAAGTCTTTGCTCTTCTGCTTACCTTGAACTCAACTTACAATGGGTTGATTAAACACATTCTAAGGACAGACACATTACCCTCTTTGGATGATGTGTGTGGACAAATTCAGAAAGAGAAAGGCTCCTTTGGGCTGTTCAGTGGGAAAGGTGAGCTAATGACTGCCAACAAAGGGGCATACAAGGCGGATAAGAGGCAGAGCTATGGTGGTGATAGGAGAGGAGTCTTGATGTGTGAGTATTGCAAGAAGAGTGGGCATCTAAAGGATAAATGATGCCACCTTCATCCACACCTCAGACCCTCTTCTCACAACAAGTTTAAGGATCAAAGGGCACATCTCTCCTATGGGGCAGCTGGACCTGGTTCTTCTTCAATGCAGCCTTGTAATGAAGGAAGAGCAATGGTGGTTCATCAAGCTCCAGCTATGACTGATCAGAATGATGTGGTAAGAAGGTCAGACCTTGAGGCACTCATCAAAGCCCTCTAGGAAAACTCTGGTATGGTCCTTGGTACTTCACTCTTTGCATCAAATAAAATCAGACCTTTGATTATTGATTCTGGAGCTTCTCATCACATGATCAGTGACCCTAAGTTGATAGAAAATGTTAAACCAGCCTTAGGATGTGTAGTGATTGCAAATGGTGATAAAATTCCAATTCAAGGCATAGGAAATCTTAAGTTGTTTAACAAAGAATCCAAAGCTTTCTATATGCCTAGTTTCTCATCTAACTTAGTATCTGTGAAAAGAATAGCTACTGATCTAAATTGCAATGTTGTTTTTAGTCCTAATGATGTTGTGTTTCAGGATATTAAGACAAGTAAGTTGCTTGGGAAAGGTGTGACAAAGGATGAACTCTACATGATTGAAGACACCAACCCATCTTCTGAATTATCTACTGCTTTTTCTACTTCCTTGAGTGTTGATGATTCTATTTGGCATGCTAGACTAGGACATCCTCACTCTAGGGCTTTAGGACTCTTATTACCTTCTGTTTCTTTTAAAAATGATGATTGTGAAGCTTGTATCCTTGGGAAACATTGCAAATCTGTTTTTCCAAGTTCTAAAACTACTTATGAAAGTTGCTTTGATCTTATTCATTATGATGTGTGGACTGCCCCTTGTATGTCTAGAGAGAATCATAAGTACTTTGTCACTTTCATTGATGAAAAATCTAAATGGATAACATTGATGCAAACTAAGGATAGAGTGTTAGAAGCGTTTATGAACTTTCAAAGCCATGTTACTAACCATTTCAATGCTAAGATCAAAATTTTTAGATCAGACAAGCAATGCCTTCAAACAACACTTGTCCAAACATGGGATTCTTCATCAAACAAGCAGTCCTTACACTCCACAAAAAAATGGAGTGGCTGAGAGGAAGAACAAACACTTAATGGAGGTAGCAAGGTCCATGATGTTCTACAAGAATGTTCCTAAGAGGTTTTGGGGAGATGCAGTCATGACTGCATGCTACTTGATCAATAGAACTCCCACAAGAGTTCTTAAGGATCAATCTCCATTTCTGGTATTAAACAAAACCAATCCAATAGTTGATCACTTACGTGTGTTTGGGTGTATTTGCTTTGTGTTAATACCAGGAGAACAAAGGGATAAGTTGGATGCTAAGAGCACCAAAGCCATGTTCATTGGATATTCTACAACACAAAGAGGATACAAGTGTTATGTGCCTGAAACAAGGAAGGTTTTGATCTCAAGAGATGTGAAATTTATGGAGACAAGAAGTTTCTATGATGAGAAGAATTGGGATAGCTTGAAGGATCTTCCCACATCTCAATCAGATAGAGCTGCTAACCTAAGGATGATCATGGAAAACCTTGGTATTAGTATGCCTCAACAACCGGCTAAAACAAGTCCTGCCCCTTCAGTCCCTGATTTGCCTTCAGAAGCTCCACAACATTCCCATCTTGATCATGAGGTGGACACTCAAGAATCAGAACAAGAACCGCAAGAATCTGATTCTTCTACACATGATCAAGCTGGAGTTGAGGAACATGAGGTAGAAGCTGAGGAGTTGGATCATCAAAATGAAGAGGTTGAACAGCCGGTTATGAATGAGCAGCAAGTTCAGGTAATAAGGAGGTGTACAACGGAGAAAAAGGATCCATCAGAATGGAAGAAGACTAGAGTTTACTTCAACAGCAAAGCAGTAGGTCATCCTATTCAAGTTGTATGCACTTTAGCTCATGTACCTTTGGAACATCAAGTGTTCATTGGGAAGTTGGATCAAGAACATGTACCAACAACCTATGAAGAAGCCAAGGGAGATAAGAGGTGGATGCAAGCTGTGAATGAAGAGACCAAAGCAATGGAAAACAATGAGACTTGGTATGAGGCTGAACTTCCTAAAGGAAAGAAGGCAGTGAGTTCTAAATGGGTTTTCACTATCAAGTATAGAAGCAATGGAGAGGTTGAGAGATACAAAGTAAGGCTGGTTGCAAGAGGCTTCACTCAAACCTATGGAAAGGATTACTTGGATACCTTTGCACCAGTAGCTAAGCTTCACACAGTCAGGATCATCTTGTCCTTAGCAACAAACCTTGATTGGGAACTTTGGCAAATGGATGTGAAGAATGCATTCCTTCAAGGGGAACTTGTAGATGAGGTATATATGACACCACCTTCTGGTCTTAAAAGCATTGTGAAAGCAGGGAAGGTACTAAGACTCAAGAAAGCTATCTATGGACTCAAGCAATCACCTAGAGCTTGGTACCATAAGCTGAGCTCAACACTTATGCAAAGAGGATTCAAGAAGTCTGAAGGAGATCACACCTTGTTCACTCTTCAAGATCAGGAAGGTATCATTGTCATCCTTGTCTATGTTGATGACATTATCATATCAGGAAGCAACAAATCAGGTATACAAGACACTAAGGCTTATCTCAAATCTGTTTTTGATATAAAAGACCTTGGTGCTCTAAAGTACTTCCTTGGGATAGAAGTTTGTCGATCTAATGATGGACTCTTCTTATCTCAAAGGAAGTACACACTTGATTTGTTATCTGAAGCAGGAAAACTAGGATCAAAACCGGCTAAGACACCTCTTGAGGAAGGCTAGAAGGTCATAAGAGAGGGGGAGATTGAGGACAGGCCATTTGAGGACATTACTCAGTATAGAAGGATGGTTGGTAAGCTCATCTACTTAACCATAACCAGACCTGATTTGTGCTTTGCAGTGAACCAAGTAAGCCAACATATGCAAGCACCCAAATTGCATCATTGGAATATGGTTGAGAGGATACTCAGATACCTAAGTGGTGATCCTGGTCAAGGCATTTGGATGGGTTGCAATCAAAGCACAGAAGTGGTTGGGTATTGTGATGTTGATTAGGCAGGAGATAGAGTAGACAGGAGGTCTACTACAGGATATTGCACATTCATTGGAGGAGACCTTATTACTTGGAAGAGCAAGAAGCAGAAGATAGTCTCTTGTTCAAGTGTTGAAGCTGAGTACAAAGCTATGAGGAAGTTGGTAACCGAGTTAGCATGGATCAAAGGTCTTCTTGCAGATTTGGGAATTGTAACATCCAAGACAATCACCATGCATTGTGACAACCAAGCATCCATCCACATTGCATCCAATTCAGTCTTCCATGAAAGAACCAAGCATATAGAAGTGGATTGCCACAAGGTGAGGCAGCTGATTGAGCAAGGAGTGGTGTTACCATGTTTCACAAGGAGTGAAGAAAAACTAGTTGATGTGTTCACCAAGGCAGCTAGCTTGAAGGTGTGTGAGTCCATTCACACTAAGCTTGGACTCATGGAGCTTACTGAATCCTCTAAGGCTATGGAGTCTACACTCTTTTTCCCTTCATGAAGTTTTATCCCATGTGGTTTTCTTCATGAAGGTTTTTAATGAGGTAGATCTCCATTGTCATTCCAAGCTTGATTCAACTCTTGAATTCAAGCTTGAGGAGGAGTATTGG
This sequence comes from Orychophragmus violaceus, assembly GCA_030180135.1. Taxonomy (NCBI): domain Eukaryota; kingdom Viridiplantae; phylum Streptophyta; class Magnoliopsida; order Brassicales; family Brassicaceae; genus Orychophragmus; species Orychophragmus violaceus. Next base: position 62,305,674 of record CM058237.1, on the reverse strand, counting down.
AATGGAGATCATGGAATGCACAAAGCTTCCTTGTACAAACCTTGTGCATTCTATGATAGTGTAACCGGATGGGAAATGTGCAAACTTAGGGTTACTCTCTCTCTAAGACTTGGACTCTTTCTTATCTCGGCCTACTACCATTTTAGGAAAGTCACAAGAGCCAAGAACATTAGTCCCAAGACTCTGAAGGCGCAGGGACATGTCACTATCAACATGGAACAAAGGAAGGACCAGTCACTCTCATTGTGACCGTTACCTCCTCTCTCTCTTCAACCGAGCTCATCTTGTCCCATCCTCTTTATTCATTGTTTATTCACATGTTAACCTAATTGTATAGCATATATAATGTCTTGTAAACTCTCCTTAGTAATCAGATAAGAGATTTACACTTCTCTTACACTCGCTTCTCTCTTCTCTCTCTCTAGCGGCTAAGAACCCTAGTTTGGTTCTACGCTTCTCTCTTGATTCTCTCTTAGTTCTCTCTTGATTCTCTCTGGTTCTACTCCTTTATTCTACTATTCTAACACTTTGTACGTGTGATCCAGTTCCTTCTTGCTCTGGTGTCTCCTTTGGCTCTATCTTGGCGCTTCGATCCTTCTCGACATCGCCGTTTCTGGAAGTATTACTAGTGTTGCTTTCCGGTTTATGATGCCATGTTACTTGTTACGTGTTTCGTGAGAGAGTGTCTCTCCTTCTACAAGAGCAAGTTCGGGTTCGATGTTTGGCCGAGGGCATCTTCGAATCTCTTGGGTTTTGGTTCTCCAGAAGATAAAAAGTGTCAAGCAAGTTTTTGATTAGCTTTAGACCAACGGTTGAGCTCGTTGCTTTTATGTGTTAGATCTTGGTTCATATGGTTTTATCGTTGTGTACATCTGTTTTCGTTTCGTTTCTCGTTTGGTTTTCGGTTTGTGTTTCATCTGTGTAAGATCTGATTCTCATCCCAGTTTGGGGTTGGTAGTATTATCCTACATAACCAAAAAAAAATAATCTCTTTTCTGTTTTATTCATTTTCCGATATATTAAAAGAATATTCCAAACGTCACGAAAAATGGAAAAGTCTACAACCCGCATCTCTCACCTACGTCGTTACACTACACTGTAAAATATTCTTCTCTCCGACTCCAACCATGAACCGCCGGGATACGGGTGTTACAAAGCTTACTAATGTTCATCCCCTCTCGGGCTCGAGTAAGGGTTTCTACTTGGTGTTTTAGACTTGGCTCTTTGTACGTGTGATCCAGTTCCTTCCTGCTCTGGTGTCTCCTTTGGCTCTATCTTGGCGCTTCGATCCTTCTCGACATCGCCGTTTCTGGAAGTATTACTAGTGTTGCTTGCCGGTTTATGATGCCATGTTACTTGTTACGTGTTTCGTGAGAGAGTGTCTCTCCTTCTACAAGAGCAAGTTCGGGTTCGATGTTTGGCCGAGGGCATCTTCGAATCTCTTGGGTTTTGGTTCTCCAGAAGATAAAAAAGTGTTAAGCAAGTTTTTGATTAGCTTTAGACCAACGGTTGAGCTCGTTGCTTTTATGTGTTAGATCTTGGTTCATATGGTTTTATTTTTGTGTACATCTGTTTTCGTTCCGTTTCTCATTTGGTTTTTGGTTTGTGTTTCATCTGTGTAAGATCTGATTCTCATCCCAGTTTGGGGTTGGTAGTATTTAACCAAAAAAAAAATTATTTTCTGTTTTATTCATTTTCCGATATATTAAAAGAATATTCCAAACGTCCCTAAAAATGGAAAAGTCTACAAACCGCATCTCTCGCCTACGCCGTTACCCTACACCGTAAAATATTCTTCTCTCCGACTCCGACCATGAACCGCCGGGATACGGGTGTTACAAAGCTTACTAATGGTCATCCCCTCTCGGGCTCGAGTAAGGGTTTCTACTTGGTGTTTTAGACTTGGCTCTTTGTACGTGTGATCCAGTTCCTTCCTGCTCTGGTGTCTCCTTTGGCTCTATCTTGGCGCTTCGATCCTTCTCGACATCGCCATTTCTGGAAGTATTACTAATGTTGCTTGCCGGTTTATGATGCCATGTTACTTGTTACGTGTTTCGTGAGAGAGTGTCTCTCACTACAACAAATATGTTCATTGTCAGCGCGAAAATTATGCTATCATATGTCATCCATAGCGTTTTCACAAATGCTATGACATCCGCAGCTATAGTAGATGGTACCCATACGATAGCGTTTTTTATGTATGCTACGATATGTTAGTTTCGATAGCAACAAATGAACGCTGTGTTTTATATTTTAATAGCGTAATCGATTTTTATAGAAAAAAATACGAGAATTCTAATTTTGTGCTATGATTGATTTTCTACTATAGCAATTGAATATTGTTCTAATATTCGAGCCGTATTAGCCGAGCCGAGCCGAGCTGAACCATATTAAATTATTATTATCATATTTATTTTGTATCAATGTAATTTATATTACAAAACATTCAAAATATTCATAAAATGATTTTATTAATAACAAGTGATAATTACAAACATATCAAATTTACAATCTGAAATTTACAATGCATGAAGCCGATACAACATAACTAACCCCAAAAAAACATACCATCTCTAGTAGTCATCCAAAATCTCTTCTTGCTCTTCTTTACCTTCAACTTCATCAGCTCACTTTTCCTTGTCCTCATCAGCTTGCTTCAATGTCTCGACTTGTGGGTTTAACCAACTTGAAAAAGAAAACAAAAGTGCAGGATTAGAAAAGACATCAAGAATAGCTTCGGAGATATACACTCAAAGATGATACTTTCAGACTTTGAAGTCTAACAGAATTCAAGAATGAGAGACTTGCAACCATTTAAGAAGAAGGAGAAATAAATAAAACAAACAAGAGTTACCAAGGAAATCATCAATGCCATAATCAAGAGTTGAACCAAGAAGGGCTCCATATAAGGATCAGCTAATTAACCTACACAATAAGATGCAGTGAAAACATCAATCAAACCATAAAGACCAAACCCGACTTCAAAAATCTTTGCTTTTAGGGTTGTTGTTACCTTGTTCACTTGTAAAATTGGTCGTCATCATCACTAGTGATCTCGTCTAACCGTTGGGATGATGAGGTTGGAACAGATGAAATAGACCACGCTGAAGCTGCTGGTAGTTCATAGCTGCCGGTAGTTCATCTGAGAAATATCTTCGTCTTATCAACTCATGACCATCTGCAACACCATACAAAAACTGATGCGTTATGATAGATTAGATCACACGAAACAACAAAAACAATGATCTACTTTGTATTATTCACAGAATCACTTACTGTTCAATACGAGGTAAGATGTTCTCAGATGACATAATCACTACTGGTATTTCTCTGAACGCAGAAGATTCCTGCACATATCAATGGAAATTGTATTAGCAATTTAGCATTAAAGAATATTTTATTCATCCAGTATTTTTTTCTCAGATTGAAAAAAACAAAATCTATTACTATTTATTTATTTAATCTTCTTGAGAAGATCATATCCTGTTAGTCCTGGCATGGAGTAATCCGTCACTATCAAATTCACCTTCAAGTCCTGTTATAAGAAAGATCACACATAATTATTGGTAAAACATTTCAACAAATATCAGATCTTACTACCAAAACAGACTAATTAAAGTTCTAATATTATTTTTCCTCACAAGAAGCAAGAGCAAAAGTTTCAAAGGTCTCTCTTCTTTCCTTAGCTAGAGGATTTCTCAGTAACCAAACAGATTTGTAGATAACAAAAAAATAGTTTACCTTAAGATCAGAAATATAAGTAAGAAAGATTCGGGAAGATCGGATCCTAAGCTTTTCGTTTTTGCATCACATGTAACTCCGTTCCATTTACATGGTTTCGGATCCTAAGCAAACCTGGTGCCTTCATGAGCTGGCACCTCAGGCAGATATGTGGCACTTCGCTTTGTGTTAGTCACAGGTTCAATGAACTCAATGATTAAACCATGCTTTCCAACCTTCAATAGTCAAATCAGAGAAGGTGTGTAAGACAAACTAAGTTTTAGAACCAGGTGATTGACATGAAGTAACACAAGAATGAAGATAATACCTCCCAATCAAGATAATCCTCTACATCTTCATAATCAGTCAGGACAGACACTGCACATTGCAGAAATGGCAGCTCTTTGGGTTGTATTGGTGGGAACCTACGATCCCTCATGGCACTGTAATATTACATAAAGAAAAAAAGATACATTTACAACCAATTACATCGAAGAAACAAAGGCAGGTTAAGCTATGGAGTATTTAAGTACCTTGTCAAGGCATAGTCCTTGAAGCCACTGATCAAGTGGCGTGCTTCCAGTGTACCAATACATCCACGCAACCGACTCCCCATCATTCACTATTTTCTTCCATGTGACAAACAATGGGCTACAAGGAAAACACTAGACTATGAGTAAGACAAAAGATTATTTGTTTCAGGATATACTCAATCTATTCAACATATTAAACTCAGAAAACAAAGAGAAAATGTCAACATAAATACTAAGTACAGCTTATACAGGACATGAGCTAAGTACATAACATTAGCATAAAACCAAACAACTGATTCTCAATTACAAATCAAAGCCCTCTCCACACAACTTATGCATGCTCTCATCCACATTTTGAGTACCCAGAAAAGTGATATTGTCTCAACCCGATTAATCCCAATTCCCAATTTCTAAAGAGCAGAAAGCAAGAGTGAAATTCTCCTAGAAAACTCAATTTCATCATTAACCACGAGCTCAAACAGCTCAAGCTTTGTAAAAATTACGAAATTCCCAGATAACATTACAGTCCAAACACAAGAAGAACTAAGATTCAATCAGCTTAACAATCTAAACTCGTAATCGGAAAACGTTTAAAGCGAAACATCAAAACCCACTCATGCTGAATCCACTTATAATGAATCAAACACTAAACCCAGATACCAACAATATCTTATTCGAATTATAATCAATTGCTGAATCCAAAATTATGCCCTAAATACCAATCATGTAGTTAAGGAGAAATGAAAACAAAGATCGAAAGATTTATGGGTCGAACCTTGAGAATTCGAATCTCGTTGTCGAGGAGAAGAGTAGCTCTAATGATATATTCGGTGGACATGGACGCGAGCTGATCCTCTTCGAAGCTTGTCGTATCTTCAACCATCGGAGTTGCCATATCAATAAGCAAATCGGGAAAGACAGAGATCGCTGGGAAGAGGGGAGGAGAGTATGGGGTTTCATAAGAGAAGAGCGACTATGAGAAAAAAGGGGAGAAGACGAGAGAAGAGAGAAGAGAGAAGAGAGGAATGGATCCATTTTTGTCAAGGATTTTTGTATATTTTTGTCTGTAAAGGAGGAAGAAAGAGATGGTTTTCGTATAGGGTTTTATTAGAAAGGGGGGAAAAATGAAAAGTGGGAGCCAAAATAAACTAAAATTTTGCTAAGTGTTTGGCGGACAAGAATTTTCACATTCCCGCTTAATGAAATAATGGCATAGCGCTTATAAAATGCTATAATATAGTTTCGATAAATTCATACCCATCTATGATAGCAGTTCAGTAAAATGAGCTATAATAATGTGCTATCAATGTGGACTTTTTTTGTAGTGTCTCCTTCTACAAGAGCAAGTTCGGGTTCGATGTTTGGCCGAGGGCATCTTCAAATCCCTTGGGTTTTGGTTTTGCAGAAGATAAAAAAGTGTCAAGCAAGTTTTTGATTAGCTTTAGACCAACGGTTGAGCTCGTTGCTTTTATGTGTTAGATCTTGGTTCATATGGTTTTATCTTGGTGTACATCTGTTTTCGTTCCGTTTCTCGTTTGGTTTTCGGTTTGTGTTTCATCTGTGTAAGATCTGATTCTCATCCCAGTTTGGGGTTGGTAGTATTATCCTACATAACCAAAAAAAAAAAAAAAAATTCTTTTCTGTTATTCATTTTCCGATATATTAAAAGAATATTATATTTAAGCCCTTACAATCATTCATTAAGGGTAAAATTGTCATTTCGACATTAAAAATATAACAGGGACATTTCAGATTACTGATGGAGATATAGGGGCATATGAGATTATGTCTCTATTCCAAGCGCACTAAAAATGGAAAAGTCTACAACCTGCAGGGACAACTTCTCGTGTAGCCTTATGGCTCTAAAAAAATCCACACTACCCCCTACTAATCTGCTATACCCTTCCCAGTTTAATGAAATGTTGTTTGACCCTTTTACCCTTGGTTTCTTGGTTAAATTGGGTATTGGATGGATTTGGTTGGTTGGGATTTAATCCATTTAATTGGATTGATTTTGTTTATGCAAAAAAAAAAATTCCTGAGCCTCGCTTCCGAACCTCGCCTCGCCTCCGAGCCTCGTCTCCGAGCCTTGCCTCCGAGCCTCGCCTCCTCGTCTCGCCTCAACCGGGTTTTGCTCGTCGGCATCCCGCCGTCGCCTCGCCTCCGACCACCATTCGCCGGCTCCGTCGTGCCTCGTCACCATTGGGACTACCAATTGAGTAGAAATGTATTACAGAGGTAATATTGGCCGCGGAAATCGATTCAAATTGGAATTTGTGTTGCAGGTGAGCTGGGGAAAACCAGTGCAACTAGTAGAACTTGTAAAACTGGTACAACTAGTACAACTGGTAAAACTAATATAACTGGTACAACTAAGAATCGTTGTGTATAACTGGTACAACCTGTAAAACTGGTATAATTGGCACAATAAATCCGTGAAACTAGTCATAAATAGTCATAAATCGATATGACGTTTACACTTCTCTAAATATTATCAAATCAAGTTAATTGAGCTGTTTAATGCCCCATTTGATGCATGCAGGGGACAAAGAAGAACGTCGGACCGTCACCTCGGGTATCTCAACAAATCCTTTATTGGTCAGTCTCTTCGAAGCCGGCGAACAGTCACGTCTCATCATTACAAATCCTTTATGGACGCTACCCATCAAACGGGATTCCACTCTATAAATACAGAGTTATGCGTCTCTCTCATATCCATCACACAAGAGTATTTCCGGTCTAGAGAAGTTAAAAAAAAACAGAGAGAAGTTAGAAAAAACAGAGACTCACCATGGCCAACAGGAGATCGATCGTCTCTCTTCAACAACTTCCGGTCGAAATCCTCACCAATATTGTTCAAAAAACCGGCAAAGCTTCCTCCGCCCGTTACTGCAATCTCAGAGCAACCTGCAAAATTATGCGGCAAGCCTCAGAGAAACCTGAAGTCCTCCAATCTCTCTGTCTCTCTCCGCTTGTGAAGAAGCCTCTCCGTGCGATGCTGCACCAACACATTCACCTTAAATGCTTATATCAGAATAACAACGCCGCAATCTTCATTGAAGGTATTATCACCTACTTTGTAGAAAATAATGTTGCAGGCGGACTTGCGGATTTACGCAGAGCAGCGCTCAGGGAGGGGGACGATGAGATTCTGGAAGCTTGTTATTTGTACGGCGTTCTGCGCTTCCTCCACGGCGATCCCCTGGCCTCTCCTTATGACGAAATGCCCTTCATGTACTGGCGCGAAGTTGAGGAGGATTTTGTGGCCCGTGTTTGGAAGAACCTGAGGAAGATGCTGAATGGAATCCCTGTTGATAAGAAGAGGGTTTATAAGCAATCGTTGAGAAGCAGAAGGCCCGTTAGATCTTGCCACATTCTCGATATGGAATTCGACTGTTCCGAGTGCTTCATGTACAAACGGGGCATCAAGCTCTTCTACATGACTCAATTTGTTCCTTATCTGCATTAATTTTCTTTCTCGTACTCTGTATTTGTTTTTTAATATCTCGGGCTATGTTGTACTCTTTTTGGAATGTTAAGTCTATATCATTTTTATTTTCTCTTCACTCTGTAAAACTGTGTAAAACTAAGCATATGTTTCACGTTTTAAGCATATGTTACACACAAAGATAGCGAAAACATACAAAGACAACGACAATAACCAACAATACAACCACGAACTACATAGAACCAAGCTCGATTTTATGCTTCTTTGCCTTAACAACTATCGTCATCAAAATGGCAATGATAGTAACACAAATGAACCCAACACAACAACATATGTGTTGGAATTGTGTCCAGTAATCTCGGTACTGTCTCTAGAAAGTAAGAGTATGTCAATGATCAGACATAAGTCATATAATACTGGGGGTCATGATGGCTTGCTAGAGTCCGCTCATGATCTATAAGTCTTGGACTTATTGCCTCTATTATATGATCCCATATGGGTCACACGCCTAAGCTAACAGGAAAATGTGTAAGAATGGCTTAGCAGAAGTACGGTAAAAGTGCCAGGCATTTACTGTACTTAGAGAGAATAAAAGGGTTTAGCCACTGTGTGTCGATCGATGCACATGATGTGTCGATCGACACAGTGCGCGAACGGCCAAATGGCCCAAGAGGAACCGGACGAGTTTTATAAATAAAACTCGAGTCTGTTTTCCTCTTTAACCCTAACCCAGCCGCCAACTCTCTCTCTCCTGCGACGCCTCCTCAGCTCGGTCTAGCAGCCTCTCTTCCTGCTTGGTGTGCGTGTGTGAACCTCTGGAGGAGTTATCCCTCGGTGGCTCTCTGATCTCTGAAAATACCATCCCTTTCCGCTGCATAAACAGGTATAAGGTGAGATCAACAATTGTTTCTAATCAAGAGAACCTAGATCCGCATGTTTAGGATTATCTGAATCAGAGAATTGAATCAGGATTCATCTAAACATTCCTTCAGTGGTATCAGAGCTATTGGTTCTGGTTTTTCTTGTTTAGATTCAAGTTTAGGATTGTTTTCTTGTTTAAGAAGTGTTTTGAATCAACTACTGATAAGAGAAATCACTTAAGCAACAAGGAATTGAAACCTAAACACACTTGAAATCGCAAATCCAAGCTATATTGATTTGGAATGCGATTTTCATAAAGTAGTATCGGCTGTGATCGCATGGATCGATCGATACGATCGCATGGATCGGTCGATACAACCGCGAGAGATCGACTGCAATCGCATGGATCGATCGAACGATCGCATGGATTTCGCATATCTCGGCCAAGCCTGCTCAACGCGTGAACGCATCGATCGATGCTGAGAACATCGACCGATGCGATTGAAGAATCGATCGATGCGGTTGATGAATCGATCGATGCGGTTGGTTCATCGATCGATACGGTTGGGTTTAAGACTCGGTTTAGAATTTTGATTAAAATTATTCGTCCTGGTTTAATAAACAGATTTAATAATTTTATTAAGTCTGGTTAAACCGGGATAAGAAATCCAAAGTCGAAAAATTGGATTTTGTGCCTAAACCAGGATTTTCTAATTTGATTTGGTTGGACCAAATAAATTGAGAAAATCCGGTTTAGTAAATAACCGGTTGACAATTGTGGTCATCGTAGTAATTAAAATTTGGTTAGACCAATTTTAATGAACCAGACCGGTTATGTCATTTAATTGGACAATTGGGTCATGTCTTGGACATGGACCAATTCTTGGGCCTCGGGCCAAGAAGTTAAAACAATTGGGCCAATTATTTGAGTCTTTCTTCAGATTAATTTAGAATTTATTTTATAAAATTATAAAGTCGATTTTAAATTAAAGTTTCCGAAATTTTGAAATTAGAAAGTTTCTTAAATTAGAAGTTTCTAGATTTGCGGGTTTTGGATTTTAAAGAAATTTCTAAAGTTAGAAAGTTTCCGTTTTTAGAAAGTTTCCAATTTTAGAAAGTTTCCAAAAATAGTAGGTTTCCAAAAATGGAAAGTTTCCCGAAATAGTAATCTTCTATTTTGGGAATGAATTTTTAAATAAACCTACGAACCTCAAATAATATCAAGCGTTGGATGTCTTGTCCATTCTATGTCAGCTGTCGAAGCCCATTCAATTGTATTCATGGCCTTACAGTGTGAGGGTGTCTGCTTTTGCGTGGATAAGACGGTTTGTGATTCATAAATGTCATTGGGAGTCCCAGACATTAATGATTACATGACTGTATAGTCTGGTTTTCTTGACTAGGCCATCGGGAGTCCCGGGCCTTGAGACATCAGAGTGAATTGGGCCTCGGGCCCAGATTCACAACCAAGAATTATATCACGGATATAATTAGCCGACATAGGGCTTACCGATATAAGCTGAGTTTTGGTGACGGCCAGTGGCCCACTTTAATCTTAGTTATATGTGGATCTTGGAATCATTATATTCTATTGAGGGTAACTTATGTTATTGAATATAATGCGTGATTAATCATATTAAATATAATACGAGATTAATCATATTGAACATAATAACTAATAACCTTTTATCTTATATATTTCAGCTATGACTACTACAAGCACACAAAACATATTCTCAATCCGGTCTGTTCTCGAGAAGGAGAAGCTGACTGGAACGAACTTCCTGACATGGTCAAGGAACTTGAGGCTGGTCCTCAAGCAGGAGAAGAAGGATTATGTCCTTCGTGATCCTCTCCCCGAGAGGCCTGCTAACAATGCCGCCAGGACTCTGCAAAATGCTTGGGAAAAGCATTCGTCAGATGAAAATGATGTGTATTGCCTTATGTTGGCGACAATGACTGGTGAGCTGCAAATGCAGTTCGAGAGTGTGTTGTCACCAATTGAGATAATGGCAAGCCTGAAATCGCTTTTTCAGGAGCAAGCAAGGACTGAGAGGTTTCAGACTGTTAAGAACCTCTTAGACTGTAAGTTGGCTGCGAATGCGGCAGTGAGTCCTCATGTCTTGAAGATGATGGGTTATCTCGATCATCTTCAGAAACTCGACTGTCCTATCAGCCAAGAACTTGCCTGCGACATCATTCTGCAGTCATTACCTGCAAGCTATGATCAGTTCATTCTGAACTTTAACATGCATGGCTTGAGTAAGACATTGCCTGAGCTTCACGGAATGCTCAAAACTGCAGAGCCCAACTTGAGGAAAACCGCCAAGGACCCCAATGTGCTTATGGTGCAAAAGGGCAAGGGGTTTAAGAAATCCTCTGCTAAGGATAAGGGAAAGGCCAAGGCTGTCCAAGTCACGGACAAGGACACGCCAAAGCCCAAGCCCAAGTCCAAGGCTGGGCCAACTGACATATGCAGGTTCTGTAAAGAACCAGGGCATTGGAGGAGAGAATGTAAGAAATTCCAAGAAGGTCTAAAGGAATTGAAGAAGAAGACTCTCGAGACTTCTTCGACAGGTATTTTTGTTATAGAAGTTAATACAACTACTTCTGATAATACCTCATGGGTTATGGATACTGGTTGTGGGGCTCATATTTGTACTAATATGCAGGCACTCAGCAACAGTAGAAGGCTGAAGCAAGGACAAGTGGAGCTACGAGTTGGGAATGGAGCGAAAGTTCCAGCACTAGCTGTAGGCACATACTTGTTGTCTTTACCTTCGGGATTGATTTTAGAACTCAATAATTGTTATTTTGTACCTGCTATAAGCAGGAATATTATTTCAATTTCTTTGTTGGATTTGGAAGGTTATGATTTTTCAGTTAAGAATAAATTATGTTCCTTCAATCGCAACAATTTGTTCTATGGTTGTGCCCCTCTTACGAATGGGCTTTACATACTCGATCAATCCGCGCCAATTTATAACATTAATACCAAACGGTTCAAACCTAATGAGGAGAACCGAACGTTTCTATGGCATTGTCGTTTAGGGCACATCAGCGAGAAACGCATCAAGAGGCTCCATTCGAATGGACTTCTTGGCTCATTTGACTTTGAGTCATGTGAGAAATGCGAATCCTGCATAATGGGCAAAATGACGCGGGCCCCCTTTAATAAACCTAACGAGAGGGCCAGTGACTTATTGGGCCTGATACACACTGACGTGTGTGGCCCAATGTCCACAAATGCAAGAGGAAACTATCAGTACTTCATTACCTTCACTGATGATTTCAGTAGGTATGGATATGTTTATTTAATGAAACATAAGTCTGAATCTTTTGAGAAGTTCAGAGAATTCCAAAATGAAGTACAGAACCAACTTGGTAAAAGCATTAAGGCTCTTCGGTCCGACCGAGGAGGAGAATACTTAAGCCAAGAATTCAGTGATCATCTAAGAGAGTGTGGGATCGTATCCCAACTCACTCCTCCCGGAACACCTCAATGGAATGGTGTGTCTGAGAGGAGAAATCGGACCTTATTGGATATGGTTCGATCTATGATGAGTCACACAGACCTTCCAATATCCCTTTGGGGATATGCTCTGCTAACAGCAGTGTTCACTCTAAATAGAGCGCCATCGAAAGCAGTAGCAAAGACACCATATGAATTATGGACTGGAGAAGCTCCAGTGCTGTCTTATCTCAGAATTTGGGGTTGTGAAGCCTATGTCAAGAGATTGATCTCAGACAAGCTTACACCAAAATCTGACAAATGCTACTTCATTGGTTATCCACGGGAAACCAAGGCTTATTACTTCTATCTACGTTCCGAGAACAAGATCTTTGTTGCCCGGGATTGTAACTTTCTTGAGAGGGAGTTTCTCTCTAAGAAAGACAGTGGGAGTAAGGTACTGCTTGAAGAAATTCAAGATGAACAGGATACTGCTCAACCTAATGAGGAAGAGCAGCAGGAGGACCTACAAGAAATTGTAGAGCCTGAACCTGTAGTACCTGAAGTTCGAAGATCCGGGAGGATCCGTCACGAACCCGAGAGATATCAAGGATTCCTCGTGACTGACTGTCATGATCTTCTGATCATTGATGGTGATGAACCATCGAACTTCAATCAAGCCATGATGGGCCCAGATTCCTCTAAGTGGCGCAAGGCCACTGATTCCGAAATGGACTCCATGTCGGTCAACCAAGTGTTTTCGTTGGTTGACTTACCCGCTGGTGTAAAAGCCATCGAGTGCAAATGGATCTTCAAGAAGAAGATTGACGTGGATGGAAATGTCCAGATTTATAAAGCCAGGTTGGTGGCAAAAGGTTTCAGACAAGTTCACGGTGTGGATTACGATGAAACCTATTCACCAGTGGATATGATGAAATCTATTCGGATTCTACTAGCAACTGCAGCTTTTCATGATTATGAAATTTGGCAGATGGACGTGAAAACCGCCTTCCTGAATGGTATTCTGGAAGAGGATGTGTATATGACACAACCTGACGGTTACATAGATCCAAAGAATGCTGGGAAAGTATGCAAGCTTCATAAATCCATTTATGGATTGAAACAAGCATCGAGGAGCTGGAATCTTCGTTTTGATGAAGCAATCAAGCAATTTGACTTCATCAGAAACGAAGAAGAACAATGCGTGTATAAGAAAACTAGTGGGAGCAAGATAGTATTTCTTATTCTGTATGTCGATGACATACTGCTTCTCGGAAACGACATTCCAATGCTGAAGTCCGTAAAGGACTGGCTTGGAAGTTGTTTTCCATGAAAGACATGGGTGAAGCCGCATACGTTCTTGGAATCAGGATCTACCGGGATAGATCTAGAAGGCTGATTGGCTTGTGTCAAGATTCATACATTGACAAAGTCCTGCAAAGATTCAGCATGAAGGATTCCAAGAAGGGCTTCACGCCAATGGTACATGGCACAACGCTAAGCAAGAAGCAGAGCCCTACGACGGCTGCTGAGCTTGAGCGCATGAAGAATATTCCTTATGCATCTGCAATAGGATCTATCATGTATGCCATGATCTGTACTCGTCCTGATGTTGCTTATGCATTGAGCATGACGAGTAGATACCAGTCAAATCCAGGTGAAAACCATTGGATTGCCGTAAAGAATATCTTGAAGTATCTAAGACATACTAAGGATAAGTTCTTAGTGTACGGTGGAAGTGATGTGCTTAAAGTCAGTGGATTCACGGACGCAAGTTTCCAGACAGACCAAGATGATTTCCGGTCACAGTCCGGTTATATCTTTTGTCTGAATGGCGGTGCAATCAGTTGGAGAAGCTCCAAGCAAGACACCGTTGCTGATTCCACTACAGAAGCTGAATATATCGCCGCTTCAGAAGCTGCGAAGGAAGCTGTTTGGATACGAAAGTTCATTATTGAACTAGGTGTGATACCAGATGCGGCTGAGCCTCTGGCACTATTTTGTGATAACAATGGTGCTATTGCTCAGGCAAAGGAACCAAGATCACACCAGAAATCCAAGCATGTTCTAAGAAGATTTCACTTGATACGTGACATCATTAATAGAAAGGAAGTCAAGATCAGCCGAGTTCAGACAGATGATAACGTCGCTGATCCGTTGACAAAGCCACTCCCAAGGCCTAAGCTCGAGTTTCTGACTGAAGCTGTAGGCATTAGAGACATTGAAATGTAATCTAAATTTGAGTGGGAGTTTGAGGGCTTTTATTTAGTTATTTGATATGTTCTTGTAAAACATTCTTATGTTTAATGAAATTATTATTTCAAGATTATTTTAACTGTGATGAAATAATCGTTCCAAAGTGATATAAACCATTTTATAGGTCATCGAAGTAAGTGACTTGATCTTGAGTCATCAAAGTCATTTAGCTTGATCATGAGACCCTATATTTGATAGATGGATTATATCATCCTGTCCCTAGTCGAAGGTTGTTGAAATTGGAACACCAACAACCGTGAGAGACTGGATTGGTATGTGACTTATGACAAAGTCTCAGTGTGTCATAGATGCGCGGCATCAAAGTCAATACATAGGTGTATGTTGGGAACATACGACCGGACAAGACCCGATTATGAGAACTCTTCAGGATATTTATATCTGTGTCATAAGAGATTCTCACTACGACTATAGAGTATAGTCCTTAGACCTGAGTTCGCATGCATGTGACTGCACATGGACTGATGCACTTTGATCATTGTCTAACGCTATCGTTCTGCGATAGCTATAAGGACCTTGTTTGGGTACATTATGAAATGAGTAGTTTACAGTGATGGAATAAGACGGAATTTGTCCCTCCAATATAAATGGAGTGAATATCTCTAGGCCAATCGGAGATTTGAATACTGGAAAATGCATGGCCATGCTCAAACGGACTGTCCCGAGTCGTTTGGATTGTCAGTATCGAATCAGAGTCCGATGAACAAGATTAGGCTTTATAAGGATGACACTAATCTTGCCTTATGACTAATCGAGATATTGTGACAAAAGGATTATGAATACAGAGATTCCAGTACAAGTGGGAGATTGTTGGAATTGTGTCCAGTAATCTCGGTACTGTCTCTAGAAAGTAAGAGTATGTCAATGATCAGACATAAGTCATATAATACTGGGGGTCATGATGGCTTGCTAGAGTCCGCTCATGATCTATAAGTCTTGGACTTATTGCCTCTATTATATGATCCCATATGGGTCACACGCCTAAGCTAACAGGAAAATGTGTAGGAATGGCTTAGCAGAAGTACGGTAAAAGTGCCAGGCATTTACTGTACTTAGAGAGAATAAAAGGGTTTAGCCACTGTGTGTCGATCGATGCACATGATGTGTCGATCGACACAGTGCGCGAACGGCCAAATGGCCCAAGAGGAACCGGACGAGTTTTATAAATAAAACTCGAGTCTGTTTTCCTCTTTAACCCTAACCCAGCCGCCAACTCTCTCTCTCCTGCGACGCCTCCTCAGCTCGGTCTAGCAGCCTCTCTTCCTGCTTGGTGTGCGTGTGTGAACCTCTGGAGGAGTTATCCCTCGGTGGCTCTCTGATCTCTGACTATACCATCCCTTTCCGCTGCATAAACAGGTATAAGGTGAGATCAACAATTGTTTCTAATCAAGAGAACCTAGATCCGCATGTTTAGGATTATCTGAATCAGAGAATTGAATCAGGATTCATCTAAACATTCCTTCAATATGATCATCACTCTCCCCTTGTTAAGGTCTCTTTTTGTTACTAACGCTTCTTCCTCCAAATCATGGATCCTACACTTTAAGGCTTCAATTTCGATACCAATCTCGGATTTGGCTTTCTCAATCTCAATTTCAATACTCGAAATTTTGGGCAGTGCATCATTGACTTCCTCATACATGCTATCCTCCACCCATTTGAACAAATGTTTCTGAGTTTAAAAACAAAAGCAAAATATAGTGAAGCATAAACAAAAAACAGAGCATAAATCATTATCCACAAATTATTTGACAATATGCTTACATCTTTCATGGTTGAACATCTGAAGAATGGTCTTCCTGGGTTGTCTTTCGTCTTAGACGTGAGAATGACGACGCCTTTACCGCAGTGACACTTCGCCGGAAACCCTCGGTCTCCATCTTCAATAGTCAACGAAGATGTATTGCAGCTCATGGAGGATGAAGAATATGGAGAAATCGAGGGACTTATGGATAGAATGAACGAGAGGTGAGATGAAATCGTTGTTTAGATGAAGAAATCGAAAGGGTAAATCGAAATCAATTGAGAGGAATTGGAATTATTTTGATATCTAGGGTTTGAATTCAAGAAATTGGGGATTTTTTAATTGAATGGGGGTCATGTAGGACCCGGCCATGTATCCGTGGGACCCGTCCGAAAGTTCATGGTTTATCATTGGATAAAATAATAACATTTTTCCCCATAATGAATATCATTGGATAAAATAACATTTTTCTCAGATTGAATATCATCTAACTATATGAAATTTGAACTTGTAAAATCACTTTTATCCTAACTGTGGTCAATGGGTGACATTACATCAAATTAGTTTGGGAAAATCGCTCGACTAAGTAATTCACCAACAATGTTCATATACTTGCAAGATCATTTTTGGAAAACGGACAAGATAGGAGGGTAAATTTACAAAGAGCGAAGGTTCTAACATATTAAATTACATAGGCATTAGATTCATATATTAATTGAGTAAAATCAAAAGTAAAACTATAAAATCGAATTTAAAGTTCCAATAAAACTTATTATATTGAAAACAGCCAAAGTACAACTATTAAGAAATTTTGTACAACTACGAACTCCTGTAAAACTATGTGTTAAGTTTTGGCGCCAAAATTCCATCGTTATGTATAACTTGTATAACTGTGTACAACTGTCTGAGTCTCTGTTTTCGACCGAGACTTGTAATGATGAGCATCTTTCTTGGGTTTGTCAAGAGTCGCCTTGTCTTCCTTCTTTGTTCCCTGCATTAAACGGAGCATTATTACAAGCCGGCGAACCGTCACATCACATGCTCCGTTTAATGCAGAGACAAGCATGACAACCCGTCGCTTGACAAATCCAAGAAAGATGCTCTTTATTACAAGCCGGCGAACCGTAACATCTCTGCGTCTTATGGACGCAACCCAAACAAAATTTATTTCTCTATAAATACGGAGAAGAAGTTCTTCCTCTCTCACATAACCGTTTTCCACACAAAAACAGAGAGAAGTTAGAGAAAACAGAGAGAAATTAGAGAAAACAGATCACCATGGCCAACAGAAGATCGATTGTCTCTCTTCAACAATTTATGGTCGAAATTCTCTCCAATGTCTTGCTGAAAGCCGAGAAAAATTCCCCCGCCGATTACTTCAACCTGCCAAAAACATGCAGAATTATGAACAACACCGGCAAGAGTCAAGAAGTCCTCCGTTATCTCTCTCTCTCTCAACCATGGTGAAGAAACCTCTCAGTGCGTATGCGCACATGGATTTTCTGGACTTATGCGTAGACAATCACAACTGCGCTGCTAGCTTCGTGAAAGGTATCCTCAATAGTTTTACTTTAACATTTCAATCAGTTTTACCGGTTTTACATCGACATTTTTACTCAGTTTTACATAGTTTTACACAGTTTTATGTCGATAGTTTTACTCAGTTTTACCGGTTTTACATCAGGTATCCTCACATACTTCCAAGAGGGTGATGTGGTAAGAGGAATGTTATATCTTGAAAATGCCTCCATTGGAGAGGGCGAGGAAGAGATTCTGGAAGCTGCTTACCTCTGGGGTGTTCTGCGCTTCCTCCACGACGATCCTCTAGAAGGTGATATTGAAGAAGTTGCTTTCCGTGACTGGCGGGAAGGTGATGAGGATTTGGTGGCCCCCGTTTGGAAGAACTTGAGGAGGATACTGCATGGACTCAATGTCGAGAAGAAACCGGTTTATTTGCAAACATTGCGGAACCGAAAGCCCCCTGAATCTTGCCATCTTCTGGATTTGGAAATTGACTGTCCGGATTGCTTCATGTTCAAACGGGCCATGAAGCTCTTCTACATGAATCAATTTATTCCTTATGTGCAACCCCAATAATTTCTTTTCTCGTACTCTGTTTTTTTTTTAAATTTCTCGGCTATGTAATACTCTTTTTTATTAGTTTTAATTTCTCGGCTATGTCTCTATCATTTTCCAAGAAAATTCGAAAGTTGTTCATGTTAAAATACATAAGCATTAGATTCATAGATTAATTGAGTATAATCAACTGTACAACTATAAAATCAAATATACATCAATAATTTTACTCAGTTTTACCCGTTTTACTTCAAAAGTTTTACTCAGATATTAATAAATCCGCGTTATTATTAAAAATTAAAATAAAAACGGAAAGTTTAAAAACATATAAAATTTAGTGTTTTTGGTTTTTTACACGAGAAAAATAGATTCCGTTTTGGATACCCATTTGTTTTGAATCGATCACTTCTCCCCAAATAAATTTAAATATAATAGCTTGAGTACATTAACAATATAACACGATAGTTCAGTGGCTGTGGTGTTTTTAGTTCATATACCCACCCGAGTTCGATTCCAATCGGTGTCACTTTAATGTGATTTTTCCTCTTTGTGTTCATTAAGGTTAAAATCGTAATTTCTAATATCTTTGAGTTGGGCGGGATATCCGATTTGTGGGTTATCCGATCCGGGTAAGTCGGGTGAACCACCGAGTTTTTGGTTTCCTTGGTTCATTTACGGTCTGAAATTGAATTTCGGTTTGGTCGAGAAAACCGGCTGGTTTATCATGTAATTAAACGAAAATCATAAGGTCTTTTGGTAAATTCACAAGTTTTCGATTAAAAATAAATATTAATAAAAATTCTAATAAATAGAGGGGCATATGAGATTTGTTTCCTGAACAATAATCCCAACCCGCATCTCTCGCCTACGCCGTTGCCCCCACACTGTAAAATATTCTTCTCTCCGACTCCGACCATGAACCGCCGGTGATTCCCCGCCCCCCCCCCGAATTTCTCCGTCTCCCTTCACAGCCTCAAATTCAATCTTCTGAATTAGAAATTTTCTTAGGTTATTATTTTGGAAACAAAGGATTTGAGAGACGATGATGAAACGATCTAGTAACTGCGCAATTTGCGAGAATACGAATCGTGCTTCTATATGTAGCGTTTGCGTTAATCATAGGTAACATCGATTCTACCGAAATTGAGCTTTTTCGATTTTCGGAGTTTTTATTCTTTTTCTTTTACAGATTGATTGAGTATAACACTTTGTTGAAGTCGCTTAAGACTCGACGAGATTCTTTGTATTCAAAGCTGAGTGAGCTATTGGAAGCTAAGGTTTGTGTCACGAGATTTATCATCAGTATCTATCTCTTTTGTTCTGCAACTTCTAATTTCACGTTTTTAGGGCAAAGCTGATGACCAGAAAAATTGGAGATTGCTTCAAACCGACAAGCTTTCAAACGTGAAGAATAATCTTCGCCGTAACAAGGAACAAGTAACTCAAGGTA
The DNA here is from genome assembly GCA_030180135.1 of Orychophragmus violaceus. NCBI lineage: Eukaryota > Viridiplantae > Streptophyta > Magnoliopsida > Brassicales > Brassicaceae > Orychophragmus > Orychophragmus violaceus. The sequence goes on along the minus strand of CM058237.1, from coordinate 62,286,117 downwards.
TGCTTTAGTCAACTCCTAAAGAACCCTGTGGCCAAGTGGTTTGTGAGTGAAGGTCAAGGATCCAGCTCTCTCTTGGCCTCTATAGACGCTTCCTGGATTAGTCTAAGGATCTACCTTGATTAGCAAAGAACAAAAGAACACAACATCACTCTTACTATGTTTTTTTAGCTAGTAAGCTCTGCTCAAGTAATGTTTTTTATGTAACATTCACAGGGAAGGCCAAGATTGAAAGAGAATCACGTGATCTCAAACTTAAATATGGAGTCCTTGATTCAGCTCGCTCCACGGTATAAAATTCAATGCTTAATCAATCATAAGCTTAATGTATATTTATGTTAACGAAAGAAGGGTTTTTGTCACAATTTATTCGTACTGTTTTAATGTGTTGGACTATGTTTGTAGCTTGAAAAGATTAGAGTTGAACAAGTTGAGAAGTATTTTCCCAATCTAATATGTACGCAGAGCCTTGGCCATGTAAGGAACTATATTGTACTCTGGAATGGTTCATGGATATGAAATATCAAATGCGATGTAAAATACTTGGATTTCGTAATTACAGATGGCAATATCATCTGAACGCCTTCATAAACAGTCAGTCGTTGTGAAGCAAATATGCAAATTATTCCCTCAACGCCGAGTAAGTTTATTAACTTGAAAGGTTCCTTTTTTTTTGCATACAATTCCCAAAATTCTCAGCTTCTTGGACTTGTGATTTACAATAATTTCTTTGTATTGTATTCAGGTTAGTTTTGATGGAGAGAGTCAAAACGGTTCAGGTGGTCAGTATAATCTCATTTGCAATTCACGTCTCCCAAAAGGTCTGGACCCTCATTCCATCCCATCAGAAGAGCTCGCTGCGTCTTTGGGGTAATGTATTTTCTTCGTCCTTCTTAAGGCTATACATTTTGGATATTCATAAATTGTATGTCTGGTTTTGTAAGACATTCTTTGACATGTGGAGTAGGTTGATGGTCCAGCTTCTGAACCTTGTTGTTCACAACTTAGCCGCTCCTGCACTCCATAGCTCAGGTTTTGCGGTATGATTGTTTATCATCAATAACTTTGCATTGCAAGTGGAAAAATCTTTCAGCAATAACTTATACTTCACTGTCTGCTCTTGTAAAAATCGTCCATGTCTGTTGGTTTTCACCACACAGGGATCTTGCTCCCGTATATGGCAACGAGATTCGTATTGGAACGCACGTCCTTCTCCTCGAAGGTACAATCGTTTTCCCTTTTTTGGAAACCTCTTTCTACATTAATAAACTAAATAAGCCATCGTTCTGTTGCAGCCACGAATATCCTCTCTTCATACCCCGCCAAAATTATTGTTCAACCAGCGTTGAAAACTCATGGACAGATAAAAACTCGAGCAATTTTGGTGTTGCTTCCATGGATTCCGATAGGAAAGAAGCGCGTCTGGACTCTACAGGAAGCAACAGCTTTAATTACTCGTCTTCTTCTCCCCATTCGGTTGAGTCACACAGAGATCTGCAGAAAGGGATAGCTCTTCTCAAGAAAAGTGTTGCGTGCCTGACAGCGTATTGTTACAATTCACTTTGCCTCGAAGTACCTCCCGAGGCCTCGACTTTTGAAGCATTTGCCAAGTTATTGGCCACACTTTCGTCATCAAAGGAGGTCCGGTCTGTTTTCTCGCTGAAAATGGCTTCATCAAGGTAAAACCAACCGTATGTTCAACTCACAAATCCCCACATCGTAGGGGAAATCCCTGTCACATGTTGTTTCTTTTTCTCCTTGGTATTTGGATTTTTGTATGACTGTTCTGACGATGCAGATCATGCAATCAGGCTCAACAACTCAACAAATCCATTTGGAATGCTCACTCGGTCATCTCCAGCTCCATACTTGAAAGTGCCCATCTTCCGGTACATGTTCCTCTTTGTCGCGTTATTATTCTTCTGAATGAAAACGCCAAACATGATCGAGATCCATATTAGACACTTTTGAACCCGTCAAACAATTTCAGAATTCATATTACTTCCGAATATATAGTAACACACGTTAGATCTTTCATCCAGATCCTTTACAAATAGCCAAAGTATGTAAATGTTGATGGGCTCATCTAGCATTTACTTGGATGATTAGTCTACATGGATTGATGTTTCATTTAGCATAAACAGTTCATATGTTTTGTTTAGACACGATTTCTTTCTAGCGACACTTCTAAAATAGAATTTTCTGGCAGAGGAACGCAACTTATAACCAGGATCCGAACTCAGCTGCCAGTTATCTCTCTGCAACTGAATCATTAGAGACCCGGAAGAACAACGATATGAACGGATGGGATTTGGTGGAGCATCCCAAGTACCCGCCACCACCATCACAGTCCGAGGATGTTGAGCACTGGACGCGTGCTATGTTTATCGATGCCAAGAAAAAATGAAATGTTGATTATTGCTTGCTGAATGAAGCTAAACTTGGGTATATATTGTCTTACAATGTACAGAAACACAGATCATCGGTAGATTCTATTTCAACCGAACAAGACCAAACTAAGACGAATCTTAGTATTATGGTTTTATTTATATATTTTTCATTCCCACATTAGTTTTAATAGTTAAAAGAATAGCTACAATTGAAATATTTTAGTGAGGGCAATGCAGCACTTTTAACAAAGTCGTTCGCTCTAATTTTGTTCTTGGGTCTGGCTATCTCAGTCCGCCCCAAAGGTATTTTTGCACTGCCGTTGACTCTTTGGTGCCGGCTTTTTTCACCTCTGCTAGGGAGAGGTTGCCGTTTGTGTTTTTCGTCTCTTGTAGTGGCTAAGCTTGCTTCTCTCTTCATCAAGTGATGAATGAGTGTTTTTCTTTATCTATGTTAGTCAGCGTGGTCGTTCTCTTCCTCTATTGTGGATGTGTTCGTATCGGTTTTGATCTCTCCGGTTTTAGAATGCGTTTTGCTCGGGAGAGTTGACGTGCTCGGGTCCGGAGGCCAAAATTTCTCTAAGAGAGAACCGACTAGGTTTGATGATGAGTCAAGAGAAGAATGCTTGGTACGCAAGCAGTAGAGAGGGAGATATGCTCGGTAACGAGCGTGTTGTATTTAAGTGAAAGTCCGAGCTTGTTGAAAGACGAGCTCGGTTTTTACAGTTCGGGAATGTTTTACTCTAGAGAGGGAAAGTAGTGAGAAGTGCACAAATCCCCTAAAGTTACATTAATGTACAATGACAACTCCTATTTATAGTAAAATACGGTCGTACTTTCTTCAGGCCGTTGACTGCTTGTCGAGCTCGTGCGGATGGGCCGTACTTGATGACAAGATGGGCCGAGCCGTACGTTCTTTTGGCTGTTAGTGGAGCCGAGCTGACTTGCAGTCGTGGTCCGAGCCGATCCGAGCCGATGTCTATGGGCCTGGTTCGGACATGTGTGTTCGGGCTTTTAGCTTGTTGGGCCGACCTCTGTACAGAGAATAGGTATGGGGCCTTCTAAGTGGATGAGGTGCTAAACCCATATATAACAGTAAGCCCCCCCCCCCCCCAGTTCGTCGATCTCCGTAGCATTTCGAAGTCGGCGGATTTGTGAATGTTTTAGTTGGGTTAATACCTATTCGGTGTAGATTTGGTCGGCTTGTTTTGTTTGCTCGTTTTGTCGTCTCTCCTTCGGGAATCTCAACGGATTTCTTGGGAGAAAAGCTGGATATTGAAGAGTCGCATCGGTGCAATGATGATGCCTATAACCGTTGAAGCTGAAGAGTCGCATATGTGTCATTATTGCTCTTGCCTCGATAACTTCCCGCTCTGCCTATAAAACCTTGCTCCTCTCTTCGCTTCATTTCATTTTTCAGCTTTCGCAGGTATTTCGCTTTCCCTTCTCTCTAGAATTTAATTCTCTCTCTAGCTTTTGTTGTTGTATTTAGTAAAGTCATGAGAATCGATTCTCGCTCAGAATCATCCTCCGATCGGGATCTCCATTTGGTAAGATTGTCCGAAGACGATTCTACTCAGTACAGCTCGTCTGTTGCACATGGAAATTTTTCGTCGGGTTCGGGACGAACAGAGAACGTATCGTACAATCCAGAGGCTTCTGGTGGTTCTCTGAGCATACAAATTTCGTATTCGGTGGATTCCGAGGACGACGGGACGCGACCTTGGACATCTTCATTGAGTTGCCTTCGTGTGAAGGAAGAAGACATTTATCTTTTCGACCAAGCCCTACTCGGTACGATTGCCCCAGTTCCGAGCAGGTCCAAGAAATCTCGAAAGATGACGAGCCAGACGGCTTCGGGTGACCCCGAGAAGCCTAAGAAGACCCGTCCTTTACGTCCGGTGTTGAAGACGAAGTGTACGGACGATGATCTTGAGTGGTTGCTGGAAAATTGCGCCTCGGAGGGTACTGGTCGGCCTGTGCTTCGCAGACCCGAGGAGCACGAGAGGCCCTGGGATTGCCCGGAGGGGTGGATCTGTCTTTATGATTACTGGTTTAAGCAGATCCATCTGAGATTTCCCCTCCCGAGGCTTCTTGTCGCTAATTGCGAGGAAAGGCGAATTGCGCTGTCTCAGCTCTGTCCGGCGGCCGTTCAGAACTTGGTCGGGTCCATGATCCTTGCCAACGAATGTGGAGTTGATATGAATCTCCGATTTTTTGAAGAGATTTCGTCTATATCGACGAACGGTACTACCGTAAGGACTCGCTACGTATGTTTGAGGTCTCGCTATAATCTCAAGGTGGTGATCGTGTTGGGAATGTCCTGAAATCTATTGTACTTACCCCAAGAGAAAGTCGTATTGTCGAGATGAGACAATCATATGACACTGGGCAGTCATAATGCTTTGCTAGAAGCCACTTAGATCAATGAGTTTAGAACTCATTGCTAGTGTTATATGATCCTACAGGGTCACACACCTAAGCAAACTGGACGTTGTATGTGAAGGAATTTCTGGCAGTTCTAATCAGGATTAGCAACCCTAATCTGAATTCCGAGCCTAGGATCTAAGGTTCATGTAATTGAATCTATCAGATCTCGAGATTACCTGATGAATATGCAGCGGAAGTGTTTGCAGATAATTGAGATCACGAAGCGCCTCAAATGCTGCGCCTCTACTGGTATCCACACGCACACAAACTGGACCACAGGGATGCTAGTGCCTTACAGAGATCTAATCTCCAGAGAGGTTTGTTTCTGTGTTCTGGTGGCTGTTGATTAGGTTCGGGACGAGTTTAGGTCGACCATATATCTTATATATGTCGGCTTAAACCACAACGGAATTAACCAACGATTAAACCAAATTAATCTGATTAATCCGTGAGTGCATCGATCGATGCAATATCTGCAACGATCGATGCTATCCCAGAACATTGATATCGAATGCATATCACATATGCATTCACTGGATCATTACATTAATGATCAACCTCGTCTTTAACGTCCAGTTTGCTTAGGTGTGTGACCCTGTAGGATCATATAACACTAGCAATGAGTTCTCAACTCATTGATCATAAGTGGCTTCTAGCAAAGCGTTATGACTACCTAGTGTTATGTGATTGTCTCATCTCGACTATAAGACTTTCACTTAGAGTAAGTACAGTAGATTTCAGGACATTCCCAACAATCTCCCACTTGTACTGGAATCATCTATTCCTTTAATCCCTTTGTAGCTATATCTCAATCTAGCATAAGGCAAGCACTGTGTCATCCTTATTCAACCAGATTACGTTTATCGAATCCCGATTTGTACTGATGAAAAACAAACGACTGACAATCACCTCGTTTGAGCGCGGCCACGCATTTCCAGTATCAAATCTTTGATAGGCCCAGAGATATTTAACTCCTGTTATATAGGAGGTACAAATCCCATCTTGTTCCATCCATGTCTCTTTTATATTTCATGATACGCCTAATCAGTGTCTTTATGATCACCAGTTACGGCTGACGTTTGACAAAGTCAAGACGAACCAATCCATATAAGAGAGAACATGACGAACTTAGGTCTAAGGACTACTCTCTTTAGTCGTAATGAGAAACTCTTATGACACTCATATAACATCTTGTAGAGTTCTCATTAACGGGTCAAGTCCAATCATGTGTTCTCTAACACATATCTATGTGATTGACTTTAATACACTTATTAAATGACTCCATGAAACATAGTCATCAGTCACCTCACATACTAGTCTCACGTGGTTGTTAATGTCCCACGTTAACAACCTCGACCAGGGACCATTATAATTTATGTCATTTATTGCTTATAGGGTTTCATGATCAAGTCACATACTTGATGGCCTATAAAATGTCATAAATTACTTTGGGACATTATATATATTTAATTAACACAATTAAATAATGCTGAAACAATTTCATTAACATAACTATTATATCTTTGTGAACATCATGTCATAACTAAAACAAATACAACTCCCACTGAAATCAAGATCATATCTTAAGAAATCTAATGCCTATAGCAGTGGTATGAAACTCGTGCTTAGGCCTTGGGAGAGGCTTGGTCAGTGGATCAGCAACGTTCTCATCCGTCGGGACTCTGCTGATCTTCACATCTCCTCTATTCACAATATCACGGATAAGGTGATATCTCCTTTCTATGTGTTTGGATTTCTGGTGTGATCTAGGTTCCTTTGCTTGCGCAATGGCTCCATTGTTGTCACAATACAGAGCCACTGGCTCAGAAATGCTAGGAATCACACCAAGTTCAGTGATGAACTTCTTGATCCAAACAGCCTCCTTTGCCGCTTCAGAAGCAGCGAGGTACTCAGCTTCAGTTGTGGAATCTGCTACAGTGTCCTGCTTGGAACTCTTCCAGCTGACTGCACCGCCATTCAGGCAGAAGATGTAACCAGATTGCGATCGGAAATCATCTTTGTCTGTCTGGAAACTTGCGTCTGTGTAACCACTTACTACCAGCTCATCACTTCCTCCGTACACCAAGAATTTATCCTTAGTATTTCTCAAATACTTCAGAATATTCTTGACTGCTGTCCAGTGACTTTCACCTGGATCCGATTGGTATCTACTCGTCATGCTTAAAGCACAAGCAACATCTGGACGAGTACAGAGCATGGCATACATGATGGATCCCAACGCCGAGGCATAGGGAATCCGACTCATGCGATCTCGCTCAGCAGGTGTCTCAGGACACTGCTTCTTGCTGAGACTTATGCCATAAGACATTGGTATGAAGCCCTTCTTGGAATCTTGCATTCTGAACCTGTGTAAGACTTTATCGATATAAGTGTCTTGACACAGTCCAATCAACTTGTTTAATCTATCTCTATAGATTCTTATTCCAAGAATATACGCGGCTTCTCCCATGTATTTCATTGAAAAACAACTTCCGAGCCAAGTCTTAACAGACTGTAACAACGGAACGTCATTTCTGAGAAGAAGTATGTCATCTACATACAACACGAGAAATGCAACTGCGCTCCCACTAGTCTTCTTGTAAACACATGGTTCTTCTTCGCTTCTGATGAAATCAAACTTTTTGACTGCTTCATCAAAACGAAGATTCCAACTCCGAGATGCTTGCTTTAATCCATAAATGGATCGATGAAGTTTGCATACTTTCCTAGCTGCATTTGGATCGATGAAACCTTCGGGTTGTGTCATGTACACATCCTCTTCCAGAATTCCATTAAGGAAAGTTGTTTTCACGTCCATCTGCCAGATCTCATAATCATAATGAGCAGTTGTTGCTAGGAGAATCCGAATGGATTTAAGCATGGCGACAGGTGAATAGGTTTCTTCATAGTCAATACCATGAATTTGTTTGAAACCTTTTGCCACTAGCCTTGCTTTATATATCTGAATATTTCCATCCACATCAATTTTCTTCTTGAAAATCCATTTACACTCAATGGGTCTTGCACCATCGGGTAAATCAACCAAAGTCCATACTTGGTTCTGTGTCATGGATCCCATTTCGGATTCAGCGGCTTTCAGCCACTTTGCGGAGTCAGGGCTCATCATTGCTTCTTCGAAATTTGCTGGCTCGTCACTGTCAATGATTAACAAATCATGACAATTGGTTACGAGAAATCCATATCTCTCGGGTTCGTGACGGATCCTTTCGGATCGGCGAATTTCAGGCTCCACAGGCGCGGGTTCTACAACTCTTTGTAGATCCAACTGTTGCTCTTCCTCTACAGGTTGAGCATTTTCCTGCGGTTCTCGAACTTCTTCAAGTTGTACTTTACTCCCTCTGTTTCTCTTGGAAAGAAACTCTCTCTCAAGAAAAACGCAGTTCCGAGCAACAAACACTTTGTTCTCGGATTGGTTGTAAAAGTAGTATGCCTTGGTTTCCTTAGGATAACCAACGAAGTAGCACATGTCTGATTTGGGTTCGAGCTTATCTGTAATTAATCGCTTAACATAAGCTTCACAACCCCAAATCTTCAGGAAAGACACACTCGGAACATTTCCAGTCCACATCTCATGTGGTGTCTTTGCAACTGATTTTGACGGAACCCTATTTAGTGTAAACGCAGACGTTTCTAGAGCGTATCCCCAAAAGGATAATGGAAGAGTTGAGAGACTCATCATTGATCGAACCATATCTAATAAAGTCCGATTCCTCCTCTCGGACACGCCATTCCATTGTGGTGTTCCAGGAGGAGTGAGTTGTAAAACAATTCCACAATCTCTCAAATGATCACTGAATTCTTGGCTTAAGTATTCTCCTCCACGATCTGATCGAAGAGCCTTAATACTTTTGCCAAGTTGATTCTGTACTTCATTTTGGAATTCTTTGAACCTTTCAAAAGATTCCGACTTGTGTCTCATTAAATAGACATAGCCATACCTGCTGAAATCATCAGTGAAGGTAATGAAGTATCGAAAATTTCCTCTGGCACTTGTCCTCATTGGACCACACACATCTGTATGTATAAGGCCCAATAGGTCACTGGCCCTTTCATTAGATTTGTTGAAAGGGGCCTTAGTCATTTTGCCTATTAAACAAGATTCACATTTCTCACATGATTCATAATCAAATGAGCCCAGAAGCCCATCACTATGGAGCTTTTGGATCCGTTTCTCGTTTATGTGGCCCAAACGACAATGCCAAAGAAAAGTCTGATTCGTGTCATTTGATTTGAATCTCTTGGTGTTAATGTTATAGATTGGTGTGGTTTGGTTTAAAACATAAAGCCCATTCTCTAATGGGCTGCTACCATAAAATATATCATTGTAATCAAAAGAACAACATTTATTCTTAATTGAAAACTGATATCCTTCAACATCCAAAACAGGAATAGAAATAATGTTTCTGCTTATCGCAGGTACATAGTAGCAATTATTAAGTTTTAACACCAAACCAGAAGGTAAAGACAAGTTATATGTTCCTACGACTAATGCGGCAACTCTTGCTCCATTTCCCACGCGCAGGTCCACTTGTCCCTTTTCCAACTTCCTACTGTTGCTTAGGCCCTGCATATTTGTACAAATATGAGCACCACAGCCGGTATCCAATACCCAAGAAGTAGAACCAGAAGTAGTAACATTTACTTCTATAACATAAATACCTGAAGATGAAGTCTCGAAAGTCTTCTTCTTCTTCTTCTCTTCCAAGAATTTGTTGCAATTTCTCTTCCAATGCCCAAGCTCTTTACAGTAATGGCACTTATCAGTCTCTGATGGGCCCGGCTTGGGCTTTGGGGCTGGCGCCGGCGTGTCCTGGTTCTAAACCGGGACTGCCTTGCCCTTTCCCTTGCCTTTGCCAAGTTTCTTAAACTTCTTACCCCCTTGTACCATAAGTACATTAGGAGTGCCCTTCTTGATATTTGGCTCAGCTGTCTTGAGCATTCCATGCAGCTCAGTCAATGTCTTTGTCAAGTTATTCATGTTATAGTTCATAACAAACTGATCATAACTTGACGGCAGTGACTGCAGAATGATGTCAGTAGCCAACTCTTGGCTAATGGGGCAATCCAGCCTCCCCAGGTTATCAATATAACCCATCATCTTAATGACATGAGGACTGACTGGACTGTCCTTTGGTAGCTTGCATTCAATGAGAGATTTAACCGTCTGGTATCTCTCAGTTCGTGCTTGCTCCTGAAACATACTTTTCAGGCTAGTGATCATCTCCACGGGCGACTCCACGTTCTCGTATTGCTTCTGCAAATCCGAGTTCATGGTAGCCAACATGAGACAATTCACATCGACCACATCATTGGAATGCTTATCCCAAGCATTCCTTTCTGCATGTGGAGCATTAGCTCTCGGTTTTTCAGGGAGAACAGTTTCCAGGACATAGTCCCTTTTCTCCTGCTTGAGAACAATTCTAAAGTTCCGATACCATTCGAGAAAATTCGATCCAATTAACTTGTCCTTCTCAAGGAAGGATCGCAGGGAGAAAGAGTTGTTATGAGTGTTAGTCATAGCTGAGAACATAGAAAAGAAAAGGTTTAGTTATGATGTTTAAGAAATGAGAAATCTTAACATTTAAGAAAACTCGCACTATATTCAAACAATGTTTCCTCAGATGAATATAATGATCCAAGACCCATGTTTCACTAGACTTGAGTCAGCCACTGGCTATCACCCAAATTTAGCTATCTAGGTAAGCAACAACTTTGCTAGTTATATCCAATATAACTCTTGGTTGTGGATCGACATCTTATGTCCAATCCACCTGATGTCTTTGAGCCCAAAACGATTTTGACGGCCCAGTCAAGTAAACCAATCCTTTCAGTCATGTAATTGTTGACGTCTTGCACTGCAAGTCCATCAACACGATTACCTCTGTCTTACTCATGAAATTGTGGACATCTTGCACTGCAAGTCTGTCGCACAATCAAATGTGTCTTGACAGTTGACAAGATTGGAAAGACATCAAGTACACTTGCTATTTGGTTGAGGAACGGAACCATTTAAAACATTCAGTTTTACTATGTTTTAATTCTTATAATTAATTAATCCGCGATAACCGATCAATCCAATTGATCCGGTTTTGAACACCGGTCAGCGTCGATCGATGCTACATTAGCATCGGTCGATGCCAACCTGATCAAACCAATCGCATTTAAACCATTCACAGTGTTCGACCATTATTAACCAAGCTCGATAACCGGTCCAATCCAATTGAACCGATCCAACAATCTCGCGAGGCTGTGTCGATCGATGCAACAATTGCATCGATCGACACTAGGCGAAAACTAGGTTTATTTGGGTTTTCGCCCTGCATCGATCGTTGCCGGATTGGAAACGATCGACACCATTCGAAAAAACCCTAAATTTATTCGGGTTTTCGCTCTGTGTCGATCGATGCCCGATTGGCAACAATCGACACTATGCGAAAAACCTTAAAACGTTTTCGAACAAAACCCTAAACTAGGTTACTTTGATCAAAACGAGTTTTAGCATGCTTGTATCAATTATACAAAGATCTAGATTCAACTAATCTAATCATCATGCTACAGATTCAATGGAACCCTAAAGCTCTGATACCACTGAAGGAATTTCTGGCAGTTCTAATCAGGATTAGCAACCCTAGTCTGAATTCCGAGCCTAGGATCTAAGGTTCATGTAATTGAATCTATCAGATCTCGAGATTACCTGATGAATATGCAGCGGAAGTGTTTGCAGATAATCGAGATCACGAAGCGCCTCAAATGCTGCGCCTCTACTGGTATCCACACGCACACAAACTGGACCATAGGGATGCTAGTGCCTTACAGAGATCTAATCTCCAGAGAGGTTTGTTTCTGTGTTCTGGTGGCTGTTGATTAGGTTCGGGATGAGTTTAGGTCGACCATATATCTTATATATGTCGGCTTAAACCACAACGGAATTAACCAACGATTAAACCAAATTAATCTGATTAATCCGCGAGTGCATCGATCGATGCACTATCTGCAACGATCGATGCTATCCCAGAACATTGATATCGAATGCATATCACATATGCATTCACTGGATCATTACATTAATGATCAACCTCGTCTTTAACGCCCAATTTGCTTAGGTGTGTGACCCTGTAGGATCATATAACACTAGCAATGAGTTCTCAACTCATTGATCATAAGTGGCTTCTAGCAAAGCGTTATGACTACCTAGTGTTATGTGATTGTCTCATCTCGACTATACGACTTTCACTTAGAGCAAGTACAGTAGATTTCAGGACATTCCCAACAGTATATGAGGTTGATCATTAATGTAATGATCGGATGAATGCATATTTGATATGCATTCAATACCAAGTTTCTGGGCAGTGTCGATCGACACAATAAGTGTGTCGGTCGACACAGATCGACAGTGTCGATCGACACAAAGAGTGTGTCGGTCGACACAACTCGCGGATTACCAGATTAATTCGGTTTAATCGTTGGTTAATTCTGTTGTGGTTTAATTCGACATATATAAGATATATGGTCGACCTAAACTCAATTCTAACCTAATTCACAGCCACCAGAACTAAAAGAAACCTCTCTAGGGATTAGATCTCTTACAGGCACTAGCATCCCTCCTGTTCAGTTTGTGTGCGTGTGGATACCAGTAGAGGCACAGCGTTTGAGTTGCTTCGTGATCTCGATTATCTGCAAATCTTCCGCTGCTAATCACCAGGTAAATCTGAGATCCCATAGATTCAATAACATGAACCTTAGATCCTAGGCTTGGAATTCAGACCAGGATTGCCTAATTGGATTAGGATCTGCTAGAAATTCCAACAGTGGTATCAAAGCTTTAGGGTTCCATTGAATCTGTAGCATGTTGATTAGATTAGTTGAATCTGAATCTGTGTATGGTTGATACAAACTTGCTAAAATTCGTTTTCATGAAAACCTAGTTTCAGGATTTTTTGCTTGAAAACGATTAGGGTTTATCGCCCTGTGTCGATCGACACCAATCCGGTGTCGGTCGACACAGAAGGATAACCCGAACAAATTAGGTTTCGCCTAGTGTCGATCGATACAATAGTTGTGTCGGTCGACACACACCTCGCTAGATTGATGAATCGGTTCAATTGGATTGGACCGGTTATCGAGCTTGGTTAATGATGGTTAAACGCTAAGAATGGTTTATTGCGATTGGGTTGGTATCGACCGATGCTAATGTAGCATCGATCGACACTGACCGGTACTCAAAACCGGATCAATTGGATTGATCGGTTATCGCATATTGGTTTTGGTTAATCTGCATCGATCGACACTAAAGTAGTGTCGGTCGACACCAGATTCGATGGTTTAGGTTATGGAACCTGAAACCACAGAACCAAACCAAGACAAATCATTTAATTAGAAGAATTAAAACATAATAAAACTGAACGTTTTAAATAGTTCTGTTCCTCAATCAAATATCAAGTGATACTTGATTTCTTTCCAATCTTGTCAACTGTCAAGACTCGTTTCATTGTGCGATAGACTTGCAGTGCGAGATGTCCACAATTACATGAGTAAGGCAGGAGGTAATCGTGTTGATGGGCTTGCAGTGCATGACATCAACAATTACATGACTGAAGAGATTGGTTTACTTGACTGGGCCATCAAAATCGTTTTGGGGTCAGAGACATCAGGTGGATTGGGCATGGGATGTCGATCCACAACCAAGAGTTATATTGGATATAACTAGCAAAGTTGTTGCTTACCTAGATAGCTAAATTTGGGTGATAGCCAGTGGCTCACTCAATTTTAGTGAAATATGGGTCTTGGATCATTATATTCATCTGAGGAAACATTGTTTGAATATAATGCGAGTTTTCTTAATAGTTAAGACTTCTCATTTCTTGAACATCATAACTAAACCTCCCTTGTTTTTCCAGCTATGTCTAGCACAAACCATCGTAATAATTTCTCCCTGCGATCCGTCCTTGAGAAGGACAAGTTAAATGGATCAAACTTTCTTGAATGGTATCGGAACTTGGGAATTGTTCTCAAACAGGAGAAAAAGGACTATGTCCTTGAGAAAGTTCTCCCCAAGAAGTACCGAGCCAATGCCTGGCAGTCAGATAAGGATGCTTGGGATAAGCATTCTAATGATGCGGTGGATGTGAGTTGTCTCATGTTGGCTACCATGAACTCGGAATTGCAGAAGCAATATGAGTACGTGGAGTTGCCAATAGAGATGATCACTGGCCTGAAAAGTATGTTTCAGGAGCAGGCACGAACTCAGAGATACCAGACGGTAAGATCTCTGATTGAGTGCAAGCTACCAAATGGCAAACCAGTTAGTCCTCATGTCATTAAGATGATGGGTTATATTGATAACCTGGGGAAACTGGATTGTCCCATTAGCCAAGAGTTGGCTACTGACATCATTCTGCAGTCACTGCCGTCAAGCTATGATCAATTTGTTATGAACTATAACATGAACAACTTGACGAAGACGTTGACTGAATTGCATGGGATGCTTAAGACTGCTGAACCTAACATCAAGAAGGACACCCCAAATGTCCTTATGGTACAAAAGGGTAAAAAGTTTAAGAAACTTGGTAAGAACAAAGGTGATGGCAAGACGAGCTCGATTGTGAATCCAAGCGAGTCTGGCCATGCTCCGAAGGTTAAAACCAGTCCTTATGAAGATGTTAAGTGCCGTTATTGTAATGGTTATCGACATTTGAAAAGAAACTGCAATAAATTCATGGAAGATTATGAGAAGCTGAAGAAGACGTACGAGACTTCTTCTTCAGGTATTTATGTTATAGAAGTAAATGGTACTTCTTATAGTTCTACTTATTGGGTATTTGATACCAGCTGTGGTACTCATATTTTGTGAAAATGTGCAGGGCCTGAGCAAAAGTAGGACTATGGAGAAAGGACAAGTGGATCCACGCGTGGGAAATGGAGCAAGAGTTGCTGCATTAGCTGTAGGAGTATTTCATTTGTTTTCTTTTATGGCATGTTTTGAACTTAAAACTGCTACTATGTACCTGCTATGAGCAGAAAGATTATTTCTATTCCTTGTTTGGATATGGAAGGATATCAGTTTTCAAATTAAGAATAAGTGTTATTCATTTGATTACAGTGATATATTTTATAGTAGCAATCCATTAGAGAATGGACTTTATGTTCTAAACAAGAATGTGCCTAACTATAACATTAATACCAAGATATTCAATTCAAATGATACGAATCGAACTTCTCTCTGGCATTGTCGTTTTGGGCCACATAAATGAGAAATAGATGCAGAAGCTCCATAGTGATGGGCTTTTGGGCTCATCTGATTATGAATCATAATGAGTAAAGTGAATCTTGTTTATTGGGTAAAATGACGAAGGCCCCTTTCAACAAAGGTAGTATCGATCGACACAAACGGTGCGTCGGTCGATACAGGTTGCGAACGAACAAAATGAAAGGGCCAGAGGCTTATTGGGCTTTATACATACAGATGTATATGGGCCGATGAGCACTAGTGCTAGAGGAAAATTTCAGTACTTCATTACCTTTACTGATATTTTCAGTAGGTACGGTTATGTCTTATTTATAAGACATAAGTCAGAATCTTTGAAAAGTTCAAAGAGTTCCAAAATGAAGTACATAATCAATTTGGCAAAGGTATTAAACCTCTACGATGAGATCATGGAGGTGAATACTTAAGTCAAGAATTTAGTGATCATCTGAGAGATTGTGAAAGTGTTTCACAATTCACTCCTCCTGAATCGGACTTTATTAGATATGGTTCGATCAATGATGAGTCACTTAGATCTTCCATTATCCTTCTAAGAATACGCTCTAGAAAAGTCTGAGTTTACATTAAATAGAGTTCCATCAAAATCAGTTACAGAGATACCACATGAGATGTGGAATGGAAATGTTTCTGATTTATCCATCATGGAGATTTGGAGTTGCGAGACTTATATAAAACGTTTAATCTCTGATAAGCTCACACCCAAATCTGATAAGTGCTACTTCATTGGTTGTCCTAACAAAACCAAGGCATGTTACTTTTACAACCAGTTCGAGAACAAATTGTTTGTTGCTCGGAACTATGTTCTCTTAAGAAAGACTTTCTTTCCAAGAAGAACAGTGGGAGTAAAAGCACAACTCGAAGAAATTTGAAAGTCACAGGAGACTGCTCAACCTGAAGACGAAGAGCAGCAGTTAGATCTACAAAGAGTTTTAGAACCTGCACCTGTGGTGCCTAAAGTTTATAAAGGATCTGGTGAATGTATGTTCGATGTACATTCAAATGCGAGTTTCTGAAGAAGTGTCGATCGACACAAACGTTGTATCGATCGACACAGATCGCGAACCAAAATATTTTGGTTTATGACTCAATTAACTACGGTTTAAATCTTGGTTAATTAGGTCGTGGTAAAAGTATACATATGAGATATGTGTGCGCGACTTTTATAGGAAACTGAAGCTCAAAGATATATTTGATATGCATTCAATACCAAGTTTCTGGGCAGTGTCGATCGACACAATAAGTGTGTCGGTCGACACAGATCGACAGTGTCGATCGACACAAAGAGTGTGTCGGTCGACACAACTCGCGGATTACCAGATTAATTCGGTTTAATCGTTGGTTAATTCCGTTGTGGTTTAAGTCGACATATATAAGATATATGGTCGACCTAAACTCGATTCTGACCTAATTCACAGCCACCAGAACTAAAAGAAACCTCTCTAGAGATTAGATCTCTTACAGGCACTAGCATCCCTCCTGTTCAGTTTGTGTGCATGTGGATACCAGTAGAGGCACAGCGTTTGAGGTGCTTCGTGATCTCGATTATCTGCAAATCTTCCGCTGCTAATCACCAGGTAAATCTGAGATCCCATAGATTCAATAACATGAACCTTAGATCCTAGGCCTTCGAAGGTCGATGATTGGCAAGACCGCTATTTCTTTGCTCGGGTTGATTCGGCTTCGGTTCCCGATCCGGAGAGGCCGTATAGGACATTATGGAATAATTTTCATGGTAACTTGCTCTGCTTTGCTCGTGCCTTTTTTTTTGACTAACTCATGCTCGTTCTTTATTTTTGTAGATCGTCATCCTATCTCTCTTCCGCCTCCAGTCGGGTTTTTAGAAGATCTTAAAAAACTCGTTGCTCGGGGTATTCAAAAGTGGCCAGACGTGCACGCTGATCGGATGAAGCGAGCTGTAGAGCGTTTTAACGAAGGTATTTTCCGATCCTTGACTTGCATTTCCTCTCTCTTCTTTGGCTGATCGGGGTTTTGTTGTAGGTTGCCGTCTTCGTTCGGTTGAATTTTTAGCCGAACTAAATAATAGGCCTCTCGTTCCAATCGTCTAGAAGAGTAGGAAGACAGGAAAGATGGGTCAGATGGACCTTGAAGTTCTGAACTATGTCGAGGAGAACCTTACCGGTCCAGGGGCCCCGACCGTTCCTCAAAGCAAGGAGGTAATTCCTGTCGACTTGGACCCCAATCGTCCTTTTTCTCCGTTGGTCGGGCCCGTTCCTTTAGAGATGATTTTTGTAAATGAATATCATCGGGACTTGTTTCGTCAGGTGAGTGCGACGGTAGACGCAATCGAGGCCGAGAAGGCTGAGAAGCGTCGAAGGAAGAAGGAGAAGAAGAGGTTGCGAACCGAGGATGCAGCTGCCGCCGCGGATACCTCAGAGGTGCCTCCTCCTGAGAGGAAGAGGAAGACGAAGAAAAAGAAGTCGATCGCTGCTACGCAGGTGGTCGGTGCTCAGACGACCGAGGATTTTGAGCATACTGAGGTCGGGGGGAGAGAGCTAATGGTTCATCCCGGGACCTTGAATGCTCGGGTTTCCTCTCCAGAACGTGACGTTGCAGATGAGGCCGCTAATCTGGGAGTTCAGGACGAAACTTCTGACCAAGATGGGACGGATGGTCGGGGGGAGAACGAGGCTCCTGAGTCTCGAAGTGATCGAGACGGAGCAGATGGTCGAGAAGAGGATGAGATTGCTGAGCCTCAAAATGACATGGTCGGTCCTAGTAGTGATGAAGTCGCTGGGCTTCGTTTCCTCGGGGGTCAGGGTGAGGGTGCCGTTACGGATTACGGCTTTTCCATGAGATATGAAGGCTCACGGTCAATCATTCGTGATGGGAAGGCTTGCGCAGATTTGTTCCGGATGTTGAGGGACAGTCCGCCAAGACAACTTTGCTCGGTTGATCATACGCGTTTCCCGGAGCACAAGAAGGCGATGGCGAAGGATTTGGCTCGGGTAAAGCTTTTGCTTGTCCTCTCTTTTTTTTTTACCTTTCTTTTTTGGTTGGTTTTGATCTGGTATTTTGTTTCAGAGCCTCGCCAACTATAACCTGCTCGTTGATGAGTATGAGAAGAGAGACGTTGAGCTTGAGAGGATGATCAGCGGTCTGAAGAGGAGCCTTGGAAAAGCTGAGCGGGTCATTGCTGAATTGGAAGGATATCGCGAGGCGGCGGCTGTTACGGAGGCACTTCGTTCGTCCCTCAAGGTTGAGGAGGAGAAGGTGTCTGTCTTGGAGAAGAAGGTTGCTGACCTTTCTTCCGAGAATGCTCGGTTGGATGCCGAGAATAGGCAGTGCCTGACTGATTGCTCGAACGCTCAGGCCGAAGCTGATGAGCTGGCTGTTCGGGTGGCGGATCTTGAAAGCAGGTTGGAGTCGGAGTGTGTTCGGCTCAAGGCTTCTATCCTCGGGAGAAAGAGCGTATATCGAGCAAGGCGCAGGCTCGGCTTTCCAAGATAAAGAAGGCCAATGAAGAGAAAGAGCTCGGAAGAAAGAAACAGATAATCATGAACCAGGCCGCCGCTGTTGCCCCTATTCTGAAAGTGCTTGTTAACGAAGGTTTTGCTATTCCCCCCGAGAGGATAGCTAAAGCTGATTCTGATTTTGAGCGGTTCAAGCAGGAGCTTAGCGAGCTCGAACACACAGATTTGGTCGATAAGGACTTTGTCATGACTCCTGTCGATAGCCACGGTCGTACCGAAGAGGATTCAGCGATGCCTGTTCGAGATCAGCACGGTTCGAACCAAACGGTGGTAACTTCGGCGGTGGTGGACGACCTTCGTGAAGGATTATGTTGGTTCATAGGTTCAATTGTCAGATTACAACCTATCACATAATCATCTAAGATCTAGGTGATTTGCATATGAATCATAAACGGATCGAGATCATTACCTTAATATTAAGTGCAGCGGATTGGTGGTAATGAAGAGATCACTGAGAGCTGATAGAAACCGGCTCCTCCTAGGTATCCACACGCTTACAAGCTACTGGATCAGGCTGCTAGACCAAGCTGGAACAACAGAGAGAGAGGAGGACGGCCAGACCTAGAAAAATCGCAGAAGCCACAGGCTCACTGGCGCCTCCTCTTCCATTATATGGGCCCAAGTAATTAAACTAATGGCCTATTAGGCTTTTGGGCCCAAGACCCAAATCAGACAAAAGACTGTATTTTGTCTGGCCCAATTCTCTGTACAAATACAGTAAATGCCTTGCATCTTACTGTATTAATTCCTTTTAACTTTCCCGTTAGCTATGGTGTGTGACCCTTGGGATCATACAATACTGGTAATAAGTCCTAAACTTATAGATCAAGAGCGGGCTCTAGCAAGTCATCATGATCACCCAGTATTTATGACTTATGTCTGATCTCGACACTTATCATACTTTCTAGAGATAGTACAGTAGATTTCAGGACATTCCCAACAATCTCCCACTTGTACTGGAATCCTACATTCCCTAATCCTTTTGTCTCAATATCTCGATCTGGCATAAGGCAAGATGTGTGTCATCCTTATATAGCCAAGATCATGTTCATCGGACCAGAATTGATACTGACAATGCAAACGACTTGGGCAAGTCCGTTTGGGTGTGGCCACACTCTTACCAGCTATCAAGTCTCCGATTGGCCTAAAGATATTACTGTTGGGAATGTCCTGAAATCTACCGTACTATCTCTAGAAAGTATGATAAGTGTCGAGATCAGACATAAGTCATAAATACTGGGTGATCATGATGGCTTGCTAGAGTCCGCTCTTGATCTATAAGTTTAGGACTTATTACCAGTATTGTATGATCCCAAAGGGTCACACACCATAGCTAACGGGAAAATTAAATGGAAATAATACGGTAAGATGCAAATGCATTTACTGTATTTGTACAGAGAATTGGGCCAAGACAAAAACGGGCTTTTTGTCTGATTTGTGTTTTGGGCCCAAAAGCCTAATAGGCCATTAGTTAATAACTTGGGCCTATATAAGGCAGAAGGAGGCGCCAGAAACCCTAAGCCTTTGGCGATTTTCTGAGCTGAGCCGTCCTCTCTTTCTCTGTGATTTCCACCTCGGTCTAGCAGCCTGATCCGTAGCTTGTAAGCGTGTGGATACCTAGGAGGAGCCGGTGATAATCTGCTCTAATCTGATCTTGACATTACCATCAATTCCGCTACAAAAGGTAAAGATCAGGTTTGTTTTATGATTCGATTTGCAAGAACCTAGATCTGTTAAGGATTTGTGTTAGGTTGCAATTGGGAATTGAACCTTGGAAAAACACCCATAATCCTTCAGTGGTATCAGAGCTAAGGTCATTAGTTTCTTGTAAAATTGGATCATATGAAAAATTGATAATTGGGTTTTGGTTATAATATACGATGTAATTGTTGATATTCGATTAATTGAATGGCTCGCGTGTGCTGTATTATTAATTGAATGGCCATCATCGCATGTTATATGAACCCTAAATTGGCTAAGAATGAATATGTGCTACACGATTATTAATAATTGAATGGGAATGAAACCCGTTGCTAAAACGTTGCAAGTGTAATGCTAAGAGCGTGAGCCGGCGTGTGTCAATCGCATGTTGTGTTTGTCTTATTACGATTTGCAAAAGAGTCAAAGCGATTGTTGAACTGAATGGCGGCTGATCATGTGTGTTGTTAATGATAATAGAATGAGCCGTGGGTTGTGCCTAATTAATTATTCGATTGTTAATGGGCCTAGGGTTGGATCATGGATCCGATCGTTTGGCCCATTAAAATTTTACGTCCCGCGAATAGTCAATCGGTTAAACCGAGCTTCGCGGTTCGTTGCCCAAAACCACACCGATTTAACCGGTCCATTTAATTGGCGGTTAATTGTGTGTTTAAAGCCTAAAACCACAAGTTAAATCAAATTGGCTAAAACACTAGGTGTTTCTTCCCGGTTTTGGATTTAACTGAACCGATCCAATTTAATTGGTGGTTCAAGCGGTTAACCCAAAATCGCGGTTTGCTGGAAATAATTTAATACATGGTATTATTTAATTTCTGGTTAAACCGGATTTAAATTCATAAAATTGAATTTTAACCTAAACCGAAAACTGGTCTAAGTTTGATTTGGTTGGACCAAATAATTTAGAGCTGGTCTGGTTTAGTAAATAACCGATGGTTTTGATAGTTAATTTGGTCTTGGACCAGAATTAATAAACCGAATCGGTTATGTCAAATTATTGGGCCAACTGGAATTCTATGGTCTTGGGCCAAGAATTGGGCCTATAATTTGTGACCCAACCCAAAATATTTAATGAAATATTTAAATTAGAAATTTCTATTTTTAGTAAGTTACTAAATTTAGAAAGTTTCTAAAATAAGAAAGTTTCCCAAAATAGTAATCTTCTATTTTTGGAAATAGAACTTAAAAATCCTCAAAAACAATATCAAGCTTGGATGTCTTGCCCAATCTTGTCAGCTACTTAACGCTTATTTGATTACAGATATGGCTTACAGTGTGAGGTGTCTGTTTTCGCGTAAGTAAAGTAGTATATAATCACTAATTTCATTGGGAGTCCCAGATTTTAGTGATTATTTGGCTGTAAGAGATTGGTTTCCTTGACTGGGCCATCGGGAGTCCCGGGCCTTGAGACATCTGGTGATTTTGGGCCTCGGGCCCAATTCACAACCGAGAGTTATTGGTCATAACTAGCTGTGTGTATGCTTACCAAGTAAAGCTAATTCTGGGTGACGGCCAGTGGCCCACTTTGGATTTAGCTAAACATGGGTCTCGGAATCATTGTATTCATATGAGGTTAAACAAAGAAATTTTGAATACGATGCGAGTTTTCTTATAAGTTGTTAAGATTGCTCTTTTATGAACTTAATAACTAAAACTCTATTTATCTCTAAATTTCAGCTATGACAAGCACAAACAATCAAAACACTTTCTCGATCCGGTATGTCCTTGAGATGGACAAACTGAGCGGATCAAATTTCTTGACTTGGTCGCGGAACCTGAGGCTAGTTCTCAGGCATGAGAGAAAGGACTATGTCCTTGAGAAAGCTCTCCCCGAGAGGATCGGATCCAAAGCCAGTCATGCAGTATATAATGCTTGGAATAAGCATTATAATGATGCGGTAGATGTGCGTGGTCTGATATTGGCTACCATGTACTCAGATTTGCGTAAGCAATATGAGAACATGGAGTCGCCAATAGAGATGATCAGCAGCCTGAAATTGAAATTTCAGGAGCAGGTTAGAGTGGAGAGATACCAGTTGGTTAAATCTCTCACTAGCTGCAAGCTACCAAATGATCATCCAGTAAGTCCTCATATCAGTAAAATGATGGGTTACGTTGATAACCTGAGGAAACTGGATTATCCAGTTAGCCAAGAATTGGCAACTGATATCATTCTGCAGTCACTGCCGTCAAGCTATGATAAGTTCGTAAGGGACTATATCAAGAAAGGCTTAACGAAGACGTTGACTGAACTGCATGACATGCTCAAGACAGTTGAGCCAAACGTAAAGAGTACCCTGTACAATCTCATGAATGAGAAGGGTAGGTTTACTAAACCTAATGCTGACAAGGGTGAAGACAAAGTTGTCCAGATTTTGAATCATGGCAAGCGTGTGTCTTCTGAGCCCGAGTCAGATACCTCTTACGTTGGTAAGTGCTGCTACTGTAAAGAGACTGGGCATTGGAAAAGAGATTGCATTAAATTCATGGAAGATTATGAGGAGTTGAAGTCGATGTATGAGACTACTTCCTCAGGTATTCATGTTATTACTTCAAGTTATACCTTATAGGTATTGGATACTGGTTGTGGCACTGATATTTGTTATAATATGCAGAGCCTGAGCAACAGTAGAACGTTGAAGGAAGGGCAAGTAGAACTGCGTGTCTGGAAGGAGCTTGGGATGCTGCCTCAGCCGTAGGGTTTTCACTTGTAGATGCCTTTGAGGCTTGGTTTTGAATTAAGTAATTGCTACAATGTACCTGCTTTAAGCAGAGTTGTTTTTCATTTTCTTGTGAAGAATTTGAATGTTTTCATTTTGATAAAGACAAGTTTTGTTCTTTTAATCTTAATGAAATGTTAATTGTAGCACCCTATTCAAGGAATGGGTTTTATATCTTAAACCAAAGAGTGCCTAAATGTAACATAAATACCAAATTGGTTTAAATCTGATGAATTAAACCTGATTTTTCTTGGCATAAATGTTTTGGTCAAATAGAGTAAATTGGATTCAGAAACCCCATAGTTATGGACTTTTGGGCTCATTTGAATGGATATCTTATGAGACTTGAATTCTGCTTACTAGACCAAAAGATAAAGGGCCCATCTTAGCCGAGCTAGAGAAAGGCCCAAAGGCTTATTGGAGATTGAACATACTCATGTATGTGGTCCGATGAGCAGTAATGCCAGAGAAAATTTCCTGTACTTCATTGTCTCTACTGATTACTTCAGTGAGTGTGACTGTGCTCATTTGATGAGACACAAGTCGGAATTCTTTGACATGGTCGAAAGAGTTCCAGAATGAAGTATAGAATCTGAATGACAGAAGTATTAAGACTCTGGATTAGATCACGAGTGAGAATACTTAAGTCATTGATTGTGTGATCATCTGAATGAGTGTGAAGTCGTTTCACAGCTCAATTCTCCTGAAAACCTTGAGGTATTTCTGTGAGAAAGAATCAAATCTTATTAGAAATGATTAAAGATGAGTCACACGAATCTTCCATGATATTCTTTAAGAATAACGCTCTAAAATATCTAAGTTTACGCTGAAATAGTTCCACCAATATCAGTTGAAAGACACCACGTAAATGTGGATTGGAATCGATCCAAATTCGTCTTTACTGAGTATTTGTAGTTGTGCTACTTCGCTGGTTGTCCTAGGGAAACCATGGCTTGTTACTTTTACGTCCATTCTGTTTTCTAAGAAGGGAAGTTACTTTCCAAGAAGAACAGTGGGAGTAAAAGTATAACTCGAAGAAATTCGAGAAATACAGGAGGCTGCTCAACCTGTTGAGGGAGAGCAACGGATGGATTTACAGATTTCTGTAGAATCTACACCTGTAGAGCCTGAAGTTCGCAGATATGAATGAATCAGTCACTAATTCGAGAGTGATTTCTCGTCATTAGTTGAACCTGATGATCATTGAAAGTTCGCATGATCTGATGATCATTGATAGCGACGAATCTGCGAAATTCAAAGAAGCGATAGTGAGCCCGGACTCCGAAAAAATTACATTTTGTGTAAGTTAGCTTTATCGATCCATTCATGGATGGAAGCAAACATATCGGAGTTGGAATCTTCGTTCTGTTGAAGTAGTCAAGGTTTTGACTTGAACAGGAACGAAATGGAACTGTGCGTTTACTAAAAGATTAGTGGGAGCAATATTGCATTTCTCATAGTATATGTCGATGACATACTGATTCTCGAAAATAACGTTCCAATGCTGCAGTCGGTAAAGGACTGGCTTGGGAGTTATTGTATGAATGACATGGATAAAGCCACGTAGTTCTTGGATTTTGGATCTAAAGATAGAGATCCAAAAGAGCTGGTAGGACAAAGTCAGGATTCTTAAATTGACAAAGTTTTACACGTAATCAGCAATCCAAGAAGGGTTTTATGCCAATGTCACATGGCAATTCATTAAGCGAGATATAGTGTCCTGCGATATCTGCTGAGCTTGAATGCATGGATAGGATTCCATATGCGACGGCAATTGGATCTATCATGTATGCCATGACACGTACTTGTTTTGATGTTGCTTTAAAGTTAAGCAAGACAAGTAAAGACCAGTCAAATCCAGCAAAGAATCACTGGATTGCCGTAAAGAATATTCTGAAGTATTTGAGGAATACTTAGGATAAGTTCTTGATTTACGGAGAAAGTGAGGTGCTACAAGTCGATAGAGTCTGAAAGGCAATTTTCCAATAGACAAAGATAATTCCTGGTCACAGTCCGGCTATATCTTGTGTCTATCTGGCGGTGCAAGGCACTGTAGCTGACTCCATGACTTAAGCTGAACATTTCGCAGCTTGAGAAGCAGCGAAAGAGGTTGTTTGGATAGAAGAGTTCATCACTGAACTAGATGTGATTCACAGCGTAGTTGAGACTAGCTGCACATCAGAGGTCCAAACACCTTGAGGATAGGTATAACCTATTCCGTGAGATAAATGACAGAGGTGTTAAGTAGATAAGCAAGTTTCATCGAATGAGAACGTTGCTAATCTATTAACGAAGCCACTCCTTATGCCTAAGCACGAGTCGCGGACTGTAGCTGTAGGATGAGTGAAATTAAGATGTAGTCTTAATTTCAGTGGGAGTTAGTAAAGGGCTTTACTTAGTTATTTTGAATGGTTCATGTAAACATAATATTTTATGTTGATGAAATCTAATGATTTCTGGATTATTTTAACTGTGATAGAAATAATCGTTCCAAAATGATTCATGTCATTATATATGGGCCATCGAAGTACATGAGTAGACTTGATCCTGAAACCCCATATTTAACGAAGTGACATAAATTATATTGTCCATAGTCGAAGGTTGTTGAAATTGGAACACCAACAACCTGTTGAGACTAGATTGTGTTGAGACTTATGACCAAGTTTCGAGGGGTCATAGATGCGCGGCATCAAAGTCGACACATAGGTATATGTAGGGGAGCATATGACCGGACATGGCCCGCTGATGAGAACTCTGCAAGATATTAATATCTGTGTCATAAGAAGTTCTCATATACAACTATAGAGTATAGTCCTTAGACCTGAGTTCGCATGCATGTGGCTGCACATGGAGTAATGCGCTTTGATCATTGTCTAACGCTGTTTCGTAACTGGGAGCTATAAGGACCTTGGTTGGGTGTATTATGAAATGTGTAGTTCATAGTGATGGAACAAGATGGGATTTGTCCCTGCCGTTTAACGGAGGTAATATCTCTAGGCCAATCGGAGATTTGATAGCTGGTAAGAGAATGGCCATTCCCAAACGGACTTGCCCAAGTCGTTTGCATTGTCAGTATCAAATCTGGTCCGATAAACATGGTCTGGCTATATAAGGATGACACGCATCTTGCCTTATGCCAGATCGAGATATTGAGACAAAAGGATTAAGGAATGTAGGATTCCAGTACAATCGGAAGATTGTTGGGAATGTCCTTTGTAGGATTCCAGTACAAGTGGGAGATTGTTGGGAATGTCCTGAAATCTACCGTACTATCTCTAGAAAGTATGATAAGTGTCGAGATCAGACATAAGTCATAAATACTGGGTGATCATGATGGCTTGCTAGAGTCCGCTCTTGATCTATAAGTTTAGGACTTATTACCAGTATTGTATGATCCCAAAGGGTCACACACCATAGCTAACGGGAAAATTAAATGGAAATAATACGGTAAGATGCAAATGCATTTACTGTATTTGTACAGAGAATTGGGCCAAGACAAAAACGGGCTTTTTGTCTGATTTGTGTTTTGGGCCCAAAAGCCTAATAGGCCATTAGTTAATAACTTGGGCCTATATAAGGCAGAAGGAGGCGCCAGAAACCCTAAGCCTTTGGCGATTTTCTGAGCTGAGCCGTCCTCTCTTTCTCTGTGATTTCCACCTCGGTTCAGCAGCCTGATCCGTAGCTTGTAAGCGTGTGGATACCTAGGAGGAGCCGGTGATAATCTGCTCTAATCTGATCTTGCCATTACCATCAATTCCGCTACAAAAGGTAAAGATCAGGTTTGTTTTATGATTCGATTTGCAAGAACCTAGATCTGTTAAGGATTTGTGTTAGGTTGCAATTGGGAATTGAACCTTGGAAAAACACCCATAATCCTTCAATTACCTCCATTAACAGGAGGGACAAGTCCCATCTTGTTCCATCACTATGAACTACACACTTTGTAATACACCCAACCAAGGTCCTTATAGCTCCCAGTTACGAAACAGCGTTAGACAATGATCAAAGTGCATCAATCCATGTGCAGCCACATGCATGCGAACTCAGGTCTAAGGACTATACTCTATAGTCGTAGATGAGAACCTCTTATGACACAGATATTAATATCTTGTAGAGTTCTCATCAGCGGGTCATGTCCGGTCATATGCTCCCCTACATATACCTATGTGTCGACTTTGATGCCGGGCATCTATGACCCATGAAACTTGGTCATAAGTCTCAACACACTCTAGTCTCAAGTGGTTGTTGGTGTTCCAATTTCAACAACCTTCGACTATGGACACTTTGATTTATGTTATTTTGTTAAATATAGGGTTTCATGATCAAGTCTTTCTCATGTACTTCGATGGCCTATATATAATGACATGAGTCATTTTGGAACGATTATTTATATCACAGTTAAAATAATCCAGAAATCATAAATTTCATAAACATAAAATATTATGTTTACATGAACCTTTCAAAACAACTAAATAAAGCCCTTTACAAACTCCCACTGAAATTAAGACTACATCTTAATTTCACTTATCCTACAGCTACAGTCCGTGACTCGTGCTTAGGCCTAAGGAGTGGCTTCGTTAATAGATTAGCAACGTTCTCATTCGTTGAAACTTACTGATCTACTTAACACCTTTGTCATTTATCTCACGGAATAGGTTATACCTACCATCAAGGTGTTTGGACCTCTGATGTGCAGCTAGCCTCAACTATGCTAGGAATCACATCAAGTTCAGTGATGAACTCTTCTTTCCAAACTACCTCTTTCGCCGCTACCCAAGCTGCGAAATGTTCAGCTTAAGTCATGGAGTCAGCAACAGTGCCTTGCACCGCCAGACAGACACAAGATATAACCGGACTGTGACCGGAAATCATCTTTGTCTGTTGGAAACTTGCCTTTCAGACTCTACCGACTTATAGCACTTCACTTTCTCCGTAAATCAAGAACTTATCCTAAGTATTTTCCAAATACTTGAGGATATTCATTACGTCTATCCAGTGATTCTTTGCTGGATTTGACTGGTCTTTACTTGTCTTGCTTAACATTAAAGCAACATCAAAACAAGTACGTGTCATGGCATACATGATAGATCCAATTGCCGACGCATATGGAATCTCATCCATGCATTCAAGCTCAGCAGATATCGTAGGACACTGTATCTTGCTTAACGTAATGCCATGTGACATTGGCATAAAACCCTTCTTGGAATGCTGAAAACGTGTAGGACTTTGTCAATATAAGAATTCTGACTTTGTCCTATCAGATCTTTTGGATCTTTATATTTAGATCCAAAATCCAAGAACATATGTGGCTTTACCCATGTCAATCATAAAAACAACTCCCAAGTCAGTCCTTTACCGACTGCAGCATTGGAACGTTATTTCCGAGAATCAGTATGTCATCGACATACACTATGAGAAATGCAACATCGCTCCCACTTATCTAATAGTAAACGCACAGTTCCACTTCGTTCCTGTTCAAGTCAAATCCTTGACTACTTCAACATAACGAAGATTCCAACTCCGATATGCTTGCTTCTATCCATGAATGGATCGATGAAGCTAACTTACATACAGTATAATTTTTCGGAGTCCGGGCTCACTTTCGCTTCTGTGAATTTCGCAGGTTCGTCACTTTCAATGATCATCAGATCATGGCAATTAATCACGAGAAATCACTCTCGGATTAGTGACGGATTCATTCAGATCTGCGAACTTCAGGCTCTACAGGTGTAGATTCTACAGAAATCTGTAAATCCATCCGCTGCTCTCCCTCAACAGGTTGAGCAGCCTCCTGTATTTCTCGAATTTCTTCGAGTTATACTTTTACTCCCACTGTTCTTCTTGGAAAGAAACTTTCCTTTTAGAAAACAGAATTCCGAACAACCTAACTTCTTTTCGGAATGGACGTAAAAAGTAACAAGCCTTGGTTTCCCTAGGACAACCAGCGAAGTAGCACAATTACAAATACTCAGTAAAGACGAGTTTGGATCATTTCCAGTCCACATTTATGTGGTGTCTTTCAACTGATATTTTGTGGAACTATTTCAGCGTAAACTTAGATATTTCTAGAGCGTTATTCTTAAAGAATATCATGGAAGATTCGTGTGACTCATCTTTAATCATTTCTAATAAGATCTGATTCTTTCTCACAGAAACACCTCCAGGTTTTCAGGAGAAATGAGCTGTGAAACGAGTTCACACTCATTCAGATGATCACACCATCAATGACTTAAGTATTCTCACTCGTGATCTAATCCAGAGTCTCAATACTTCTGTCACTTATATTATATACCTCATTCTGGAACTCTTTCGACCATTTCAAAGAATTCTGACTCGTGTCTCATCAAATGAACACAGTCATACTCACTGAAGTAATCAGTAAAGATAATGAAGTACAGGAAAATTTTCTCTGGCATTACTGCTCATCGGGCCATATACATGAGTATGTTCAAGGTCCAATAAGCCTTTGGGCCTTTCTCTAGCTCGGCTAAGATGGGCCCTTTGTCTTTTGGTTCAGTAAGCAGAATTCAAGTCTCATAAGATATCCGATCAAATGAGCCCAAAAGTCCAAAACTATGGGATTTCTGAATCCGACTCACTCTATGTGACCAAAACATTTACGCCAAGAAAAATCAGGTTTAATTCATCAGATTTAAACCAATTCGGTATTTATGTTACATTTAGGCACTCTTTGGTTTAAGATATAAAACCCATTCCTTGAATAGGGTGCTACAATTAATATTTAATTAAGATCAAAAGAACAAAACTTAGTCTTTTATCAAAATGAAAAACATTCAAATTCTTACAAGAAAATGAAAGACAACTCTGCTTAAAGCAGGTACATTGTAGCAATTACTTAATACAAAACCAAGCCTCAAAGGCATCTACAAGTGAAAATCCTACGGTTGAGGCAGCATCCATAGCTCCTTCCAGACACGCAGTTCCACTTGTTCTTCCTTCAACGTTCTACTATTGCTTAGGCTCTGCATATTATAACAAATATCAGTGCCACAACCAGTATCCAATACCTATAAGGTAGAACTTGAAGTAATAACATGAATACCTGAGGAAGTGGTCTCATACATTGCCTTCAACTCCTCATAATCTTCCATGAATTTAATGCAATCTCTCTTCCAATGCCCAGTCTCTTTACAGTAGCAGCACTTACCAACGTAAGATGTATGTGACTCGGGCTCAGAAGACACAGGCTTGCCATGATTCAAAATCTGGACAACTTTGTCTTCACCCTTGTCAGCACTAGGTTTAGTAAACCTACCCTTCTCCATTATGAGATTATACAGGGTACTCTTCACGTTTGGCTCAACTGTCTTGAGCATATCATGCAGTTCAATCAGCGTCTTCGTTAAGCCTTTCTTGATATAGTTCCTTTTGAACTTATCATAGCTTGACGGCAGTGACTGCAGAATGATCTCAGTTGCCAATTCTTGGCTAACTGGATAATCCAGTTTCCTCAGGTTATCAATGTAACCCATCATTTTACTGACATGAGGACTCACTGGATGATCATTTGGTAGCTTGCAGCTAGTGAGAGACTTAACCAACTGGTATCTCTCCACTCTTACCTGCTCCTGAAATTTCAATTTCAGGCTGCTGATCATCTCTATTGGCGACTCCATGTTCTCATATTGCTTCAGCAAATCTGAGTCCATGGTAGCCAATATCAGACCACGCACATCTACCGCATCATTATAATGCTTATTCCAAGCATCATATACTGCATGAGAGGCATTGGACCCGATCCTCTCGGGGAGAGCTCTCTCAAGGACATAGTCCTTTCTCTCCTGCCTGAGGACTAGCCTCAGATTCCGCGACCAAGTCAAGAAATTTGATCCGTTCAGTTTGTCCATCTCAAGGACAGACCGGATCGAGAAAGTGTTTTGATTGTTTGTGCTAGTCATAACTGAAATTTAGAGATAAATAGAGTTTTAGTTATTTAGTTCATGAAAGAGTAATCTTAATAACTTATAAGAAAACTCGCATTGCATTCAAAATTTCTTTGTTTAACCTCATAAGAATGCAATGATTCCGAGACCCATGTTCAACTAAAACCAAAGTGGGCCACTGGCCGTCACCCGGAATTAGCTTTACTTGGTAAGCATACACACAGCTAGTTATATCCATATAACTCTCGGTTGTGGATTGGGCCCAAGGCCCAATTCACCAGATGTCTCAAGGCCCGGGACTCCCGATGGCCCAGTCAAGGAAACCAATCTCTTACAGCCAAATAATCACTAAAGTCTGGGACTCCCAATGAAATTAGTGACTATATACTACTTTACTTACGCAAAAACAGACACCTCACACTGTAAGCCATATCTGTAATTGAATAAGCGTTAAGTAGCTGACAAGATTGGGCAAGACATCCAAGCTTGATATTGGTTTTGAGGATTTTAGGTTTTCAATAGATTTCCTCCCAAAATTAGAAGATTACTATTTTGGGAAACTTTCCATTTCAGGTAACTTACTAAATATGGAAACTTTCTATTTTAGGAAACCTACTTATTTTAAAAACTTTCTAAATCGGGAAACATGCTTATTTTAGAAATTTTCTAAATTCAGAAACTTACTATATTTAGAAATTTCCTAACAAGCCAAAATTAGAAACTTCTAATCAAAGAAACTTTCTAATTTAATGTTTTATTAAAGTTTTCGGTTGGGTCACAAATTATAGGCCCAATTCTTGGCCCAAGACCACATAATTCCAATTGGCCCAATAATTTGACATAACCAAGTCGGTTCATTAATTCTGGTCCAAGACCAAATTAACTACTAAATCCAACTGGTTATTTACTAAACCAGACCAGCTCTAAATTATTTGGTCCAACCAAATCAAACTTAGACCAGCCTTCGGTTTAGGTTAAAATTCAATTTTGAATTTAAATCCGGTTTAACCAGAAATTAAATAATACCAATTGTATTAAATAATTTCCAGCAAACCGCGATTTGGGTTAACCGCTTGAACCACCAATTAAATTGGATCGGTTCGGTTAAGTCCAAAACCGGGAAGAAACACCTTGTGTTTTAGCCAATTTTGACCTAACTTGCGGTTTAAGCTAAAGCTGACAATGAACCACAATCGGTTTGATCGGTTCATTGTCGCGGGTTTGGGAAGAACGAACCGCGAAGCTCGGCTGAACCGATTGGCTACTCGCGGAACGTATGTCTCGCCAGCATATCGATCGATATGACGCTCCTGCGTCGATCGATACTCGCGTGCATCAGCTCGTTGCGATCGGGTCATCGGGACAGCGAGAAGCAATCGATCTGATCGATATCGATCGATATCACGCTACCTCGTTGATCGAAACGGGCGCCCACATCGCATACCGATGGGTTTCAATCGGATTATGCGATTTTCATATTAGGGTTTTTTCAAGTTCTAATCAAATTTTACTCATTAAAATCGATTCATCAAACTAATAAACAACCTAGTATGATCCAAACAGCAAAAACCTAACGACCTAGGCTCTGATACCACTGAAGGATTATGTTGGTTCATAGGTTCAATTGTCAGATTACAACCTATCACATAATCATCTAAGATCTAGGTGATTTGCATATGAATCATAAACGGATCGAGATCATTACCTTAATATTAAGTGCAGCGGATTGGTGGTAATGAAGAGATCACTGAGAGCTGATAGAAATCGGCTCCTCCTAGGTATCCACACGCTTACAAGCTACTGGATCAGGCTGCTAGACCAAGCTGGAACAACAGAGAGAGAGGAGGACGGCCAGACCTAGAAAAATCGCAGAAGCCACAGGCTCACTGGCGCCTCCTCTTCCATTATATGGGCCCAAGTAATTAAACTAATGGCCTATTAGGCTTTTGGGCCCAAGACCCAAATCAGACAAAAGACTGTATTTTGTCTGGCCCAATTCTCTGTACAAATACAGTAAATGCCTTGCATCTTACTGTATTAATTCCTTTTAACTTTCCCGTTAGCTATGGTGTGTGACCCTTTGGGATCATACAATACTGGTAATAAGTCCTAAACTTATAGATCAAGAGCGGGCTCTAGCAAGTCATCATGATCACCCAGTATTTATGACTTATGTCTGATCTCGACACTTATCATACTTTTTAGAGATAGTACAGTAGATTTCAGGACATTCCCAACACTTCGGGATGCAGGGACTCGGACCGAGGATCATTCTGCCAAAGCTTCCTAGTTTTATCTCCTTTTTCCTTTGTAATCGGGCTCATGCCTTGTGCATGTTAGTATTAGTTCGGGGTCCTTTTATGACCGAGCATATTTTGGTTTCCCCTTTGTTGTTTTTCTTTTTGATAATATATAAATTTGGACTCCGCTTTTGACTTATTTGGCTTTTTCCGCGTACTTAAATTTTCATTCCGCGTACTTGACCCTAACCGCGCACTTTGATTTTGTAAGTGGCGTGCTCGGTTTAAATTAGATAGGTAATGAAGAGCGAGCAAAGTGCTCGGCTTACCTCGTAGAACGGACCAGGACAGTTGTGCGAAACTGGTTCGGCTTATTTTTTTCTGTCAGTCGTCCTAGTGCAGGAACTGGGCCCGGCTTACTTGATTGTGGGATTCGAGACTGTGCTCGTTATACCACAGGTCGGGTGCGAGTAAGTGCTCGGCTTACCCCTAAGGTCTGATCGGGACATTATGCGAAAGCTATGTTCGGCTTATTTACTGTCGAGCAGCCTTGTGCGGGAACTTGGCCCGGCTTATAATGTATCGAGCATTTGGCCAGAATATCGATTTGTTCGGGTGATTGAAACAAGTATTTAACTTAATAAAATTTTATTATTGATATAGCTGAGCCTCGTGAGAGGTTGCCTACGTACCCCTAAAGGGGATCAAGCCGATCGTAGTTCACTTTACATATTACTCGAGCTCGTGTATAGCGAGCTCGGTTTGGAGCGAGAGATGCTCGTTTTTTTTTGAGCGTGATGCTCGGCTTTTCTGTGAGCGAGAGATGCTCTTCTATTTTTTTCTTTTTTTTTAGCGCGATGCTCAGCTTAGTAGTAGTAGTACCTCTTGAGCTTGTTTGCATTCCACGAACGTGGAATGGCTTCTCCTTTCATCGTCACGAGTTCGTAAACGCCATGTTTTACTATCTTCGAGACGATGTACGGACCTTCCCAGTTTGCACCGAGTTTCCCTGTACGGTATTCCCGTGTGTTTTCGAACACCTTTCTGAGGCCGAGGTCACCTTCTGCGAAACGCCGACCTTTAACCTTTTTGTTGTAGTGTCGGATGATCTGCTGTTGATAGTTTTGGAGGCGTAAGAGTGCTCGGTCTCGTAATTCTTCCGCTTGGTCAAGGCAGTCGATGATCATGTTGTTGTTAAGCTCCTCGTGTTCGGGCGCGATGCTCAGGCGTATTGTCGGGACGCACATCTCGGCTGGAGACATTGCCTCCATTCCGTGAGAGAGTGAGAAAGGGGTCTGGCCGGTTGATGTCCTCGGTGTGGTCTGATGAGACCAGAGGACGCCGTCGAGCTCGTCGGCCCAGAGGCCTTTTTTGCTCTCCATTCGTTTCTTTAGCCCATCGATAATCTTTTTTTTGGTTGCCTCGGCCTGCCCGTTTCCTTGTGGGTATCTTGGGGTAGATTTACTCAGGCGGATTTTCCATTTTGAGCAGAAACTTTCAAACAAATTGGAAATGAATTGAGATCCGTTATCGGTTACGATCTCGTACGGGACGCCGTGGCGACATATTATGTATTTCCAGACGAACTTCTGAACGTCGAGGTTTTTGATTTCGTTGTCTCTGTGCGTGTCTAGCGCTGAGCTACTCGGGATTCCCATGCTGGGAGGCCGCTCGTCCTCGTTATGTTGTGATACCGCTCGGTTTCTTGGATTTGGAGGCGGCGTTTCTTCGAATAACGCTCGGTGGAGATGAGTTCGGGGAACGGATCCTTGTTGGCTTGCCATCTGTAAATCGTTGATTTGCCCCTGGCATACCGCGTGTGCCGTGGCAAGTTGGTCAAAGCGTGCATTGCTTCCCTGGGAGAGTTCGGTTACTTGTGTCATGAGAGTTTTGAGTAAGGCGGACATGTCCTGCTCGTTTGTCTGAGCTTCTGCGACTTGTTGAGGTCGTTCGATATTTTGAGGTTGCTGCTCGGCGCCGGCCGGCTGAATGATTGGATCTGGAACTTGAGAAACGTGCTGTTTCTGAGCTTGTTATGTCTTCGATGAGGACGTGATCCTTGTTCGGTGGTGCTCCTGCCATCGTTGAAACTGTCCGTTAGTGAAGAGAAAACTTTTAAGTCCCCACAGACGGCGCCAATTGTGATAACCGATCTTGTCACAAAAGTTTTTAGAATGCGTTTTGCTCGGGAGAGCTGACGTGCTCGGGTCCGGAGGCCAAAGTTTCTCTAAGAGAGAACCGACTAGGTTTGATGATGAGTCAAGAGAAGAATGCTTGGTACGCAAGCAATAGAGAGGGAGATATGCTCGGTAATGAGCGTGTTTTATTTAAGTGAAAGTCCGAGCTTGTCGAAAGACGAGCTCGGTTTTTACAGTTCGGGAATGTTTTACTCTAGAGAGAGAAAGTAGTGAGAAGTGCACAAATCCCCTAAAGTTATATTAATGTACAGTGACAACTCCTATTTATAGTAAAATACGGTCGTACTTTCTTCAGGCCGTTGACTGCTTGTCAAGCTCGTGCGGATGGGCCGTACTTGATGACAAGATGGGCCGAGCCGTACGTTCTTTTGGCTGTTAGTGGAGCCGAGCTGACTTGCAGTCGTGGTCCGAGCCGATCCGAGCCGATGTCTATGGGCCTGGTTCGGACATGTGTGTTCGGGCTTTTAGCTTGTTGGGCCGAGTTTATTTCTGTTGGGCCGACCTCTGTACAAAGAATAGGTATTGAGCCTTCTAAGTGGATGGGGTGCTAAACCATATATAACATCTCTGCAACTGAATCATTAGAGACGCGGAAGAACAACGATATGAACGGATGGGATTTGGTGGAGCATCCCAAGTACCTGCCACCACCATCACAGTCCGAGGATGTTGAGCACTGGACGCGTGCTATGTTTATCGATGCCAAGAAAAAATGAAATGTTGATTATTGCTTGCTGAATGAAGCAAAACTTGGGTATATATTGTCTTACAATGTACAGAAACACAGATCATCGGTAGATTCTATTTCAACCGAACAAGACCAAACTAAGACGAATCTTAGTATTATGGTTTTATTTATATATTTTCCATTCCCACTTTAGTTTTAATAGTTAAAAGAATAGCTACAATTGAAATATTTTAGCGAGGGCAATGCAGCACTTTTAACAAAGTCGTTCGCTCTAATTTTGTTCTTGGGTCTGGTTATCTCAGTCCGCCCCAAAGGTATTTTTGCACTGCCGTTGACTCTTTGGTGCCGGCTTTTTTTCACCTCTGCTAGGGAGAGGTTGCCGTTTGTGTTTTCGTCTCTTGTAGTGGCTAAGCTTGCTTCTCTCTTCATCAAGTGATGACGGAGTGTTTTTCTTTATCTATGTTAGTCAGCGTGGTCGTTTTCTTCCTCTATTGTGGATGTGTTCGTATCGGCTTCGATCTCTCCGGTAGTCTGTGGTGGAGTGAAAAGTTTCTGTGATCTTCCGCCATAGACTTTTCCTCTGCTCTTCCTTTACTTTGGTGGGTGGCATGTGTTCAGGAGGTTTGGTTTCTTCTTGGGTGATTCGTTTCCGAGCTGGATTTGATTCGTTTAGTTTGATCATGCAGCTCTTTGGGTCTGGTGGGAGCAGTTTGGCCTTGTACTTTCAGGTTTAGGATTATGGTTTTGGTTTGGTTAGTAGTGGTCTAGTTAGTTGGTCCTTTAGTAACATCAAATTTTTAGCATTAGATTTGAGAGTTTAATTATCATATCTCCATCTCGATTTGTAGTCCTTGTGTTGGTTGCTTTGTTATTACCGGTTTTGGCCTTGTTGTCGGACTGGCTGGTCGGTGATCATCTGGTTTTGTTGGTTTTGTTGCTCTTCTGGTTTTTTTTGCTAATTCAAAGGGGCACTTTGTCTCTTGCTTTGATCCAGCCTTCGATGGGCTGTTGGGCGTTGGTTTATGTTTGCTTATGTTGGTGACGAAGTAGTGTACTGAGACAGTGTGTTTTCCTCTTTTGGTTGGAACGGTATATCTTATGCGGTTTTCTTCCTTTTCAAAGCCTTTGGGCAAGGGTTTTCCAACTCGAATTATAGGAATTTGAGCTTTTTCTCTTTTTCATCTTGTCGTCGATTGTCGAATGGTAAAAGTTATGTTCCTTCGCCTTCCTTGATTTGTCTCGTGGCTTCTAATTTGTTGGAGCAGTATAATGAATTCTGGTGGATCAGCCTCAATAAAGTTCGCTGTGGATGCTTCGCTTTTTCTCTCTTTCATGGTGGATTTTGCTTATATGGTATCTTGGCTGTAAGATTTTGATTTGTCTTTTGTAGCTTTCTAGTGGGTGTTTGGATGCTAGTTATTTGTTTTCTATTTCTTTTTGTTTCTAGGGATTAATTGTTAATCCGTTGGCCTTTGAGTAACATTCCAATTTGTGGTATATTCGCAGAGGCTTAAAATAATTAATTTGGCTACCTATATTACTAAGTGCACTTATCTTTTCGGTCACTTGTCGAGAGAGAACTACATCGTTAAGTGGGCTTGAGATGGAGTGGCTGAAGGATGGGTGACGTAATGTAAAGTGATTCGCGGTATCGTGCGAGTGAATACAATGCACATGGAAATATCACATGATGATTTTAGGGACAATAAAAAAGTCTTTCGGACCTCCCAAAATAACGCATCGGCCATCAGACGAGGGTGGGCCCATAGACCGAAAAGGGGGTGTGGGGCCCAGACGGGGGCGGTCAGAGCATTACAAGTGGTATCAGATCCAAATACAAGGAGGTGTGTGGAGTCAGTCAGGCTCACACCATCAAAGATGACGATTATGGTGCGCAACGAGTGCTATGCACCCTGTGAGAGGGGTGATTGTAAAACGTGCTTGAGTTAGAGAGAACTCCATCGTTAAACGTGCTTGAGTTATAGTAGTTAAAGGATGGGTTGACCTATTAAGAAGTAATTTGCGGTATCGAGCGATTGAGGGAAAAACAAAGGAAAAAAATCGTGTGGTGAGTATAAAGACAATAAACAAATCTTTCAGACTTCCCAAAATAATGCACCAGCTGTTAGACGAGGATGGTTCATAAACCAAGAGAACATGCATGGGGCCCACATATATGATGGTCAGAGCGTTCACGACAAGAAAATACACCCTTTACTGACGGATTTACCGTCAGAAATTTCTGATAAAAACCGACCGATTCTCGTCGGTAAAATATTTTTCGGGTATTCGTCGATACTTTCTGACGGATTGGATTCCCGTCAGGAATTTCTGATGGAATATCAACGGAATACATTATCCGTCGATTAAATATCGGTTCAATGTAACCGTTAATAGATACGTTAGTCTAGCCATTGAGGTATCCGTTGGACCGACCATAAACTGATGGATTACTGTCGAATAACGGCTATACACGTCGATTTTCCGTCGGATGGAATACAAATACCAAATGGTTCCTCACTTCTCCTCCACACCTATTTCTCCCACTTTCTCTCTCTCTCTCTCTCTTTCTCTCTCTCTCTCTCACACAATCTAATATTTTTGATTACGGAAAAAATATCTTCTAATTATTATAGATCGTGGAAGGACGGTCCAAAGGTTGATCCGGCGACGAACTTATTGCACACCGAATGTTAAAATTTCCATGAACTCAGTGCCAGAATGTTAGGAATGCTAGGATTGACGACGTATGTCATCACTTGTAGTTATCTGGGTTTATGGCGGGTTATAAGATTTGTTATCTTCATGGGGGAAAAATCGGATTATGGAAGTGGTAGTAGATAACCTTATGCTAGTACTAGTAGTATGGCACCTTATGGTAGTTCTAGCGAACCTTATAGTTGAAAAGTAGATTTCGGAGTAGATACCATTCAAATGGCTAATAATGAATTTCGAGAAAATATTGAGGAAATGGGTGAATATCAAATTCCGAGGGTAGAAGAACCTAATTTAGAAACTACGCGATTTTTGATATGTTAGATGCAGCAAATCAGCCACTTTTCGAAGGTTGCAAAGAGGGTCATTTGCCATTATCTTATGCTACTAGATTAATGGGCATAAAGACGGACTACAATTTGACGGAGGAATGTGTGGATGCGATTTGCGATTGTGTGAAAGATATCCTACCTGAAGATAGTCCTGCGCCATCTTCATGCTATGAGGTTCAAAAACTTGTACCCTCATAGTAGCTTGGATTTTCGTATGAGATGAGATGTGTGCACGATAGGTCAAGAATTATCCCTATTCTAACTGCAAGTGCACAGTGATGTGAATGTAGTACTTTAGGGTATCGAATCCACAAGGACTCTAGGCAACGATAGATTAAGAACAGTCAAGTTAAACTAGGAGAAAGCAATGTAATGAGAAACTAAAAGCAATGCAAGAAAGTAAATAAGTAGCAAGATTTGTTTGTAGGCAATTAACTAAAAGCGCTAAGTCTAGGGCGTTCTCAGGAAATCAGACAAGCAGATAAATTATTCAGTCAGGATCAAATTAAGTACGGTTCTAGAACTCAAACACGGAAATAGAATTAACCAACTTTCGTTGTGAGAATTCTCTAAGTCTAATAGCAGAAATCCAAATTTCTTTGTAATTTCTAACAGATTAAACTAGCTTTGAGATTAAGTTCGATATGTTCACAATTCAATTAAACCAAATTTCTTTACGAGTAATTCAATTGCTCAACCTAAATAGTTCAGATTCTAAACCACACTTTCGTGTCAATTTAACAACCTAAGATCTAGATTCTAAGTGATCAGGTTAGAAACTAGTGTTTAAGCACAATTTAGATCGAAGAACAATTATTGATATGAATCCTTAACTGAATTAATTAAATCTAGCAAGTCATGAAATCCTTAATGAGAATCCCTAAACCTAACTATGAATCTACTTAGACATAGAATATGAAAACATAATCAATGAATTAATAGATTGCATAAAAGAGAATATAAAAGTAAAGGGGTTCGAAATCTTCTCCAAAAAGCAGGAAGCAGTACAGGATTAGATCAGCCCCAAGCTCTAAAAACTCTCAGCTCTAAGTATGAAAGCCTCTCTAAAAACTGATGTAAAAAAGCTAATCACGTCTTGGGGCTTCTTTGTAATTATCAGGAAATTTTGGGCAAAACTTTTGAATTCTGCATTCTTCATCAAACCGCCGAGGAAGGCCCATCTCGCTCGTGTGTCGATCGATGCACGATGTGTTTCGATCGATGCACGATGTGTGTCGATCGATGCATTACTCTGTTTTGGACAGTGAACTCTATCTCTCGGGTCAAAGCACCAAAATGCTTTAAAAAGCTCCATAAACTCCAATTCCGCTCCAAACATGCTAATATCTAATAACACCTGTAAAAGACTCTAAAGAAACACTAAAAGACTCAAAAACACACTTATATCATGGTTTAAACCGGTAAAAACCATGATATATCAACTCCCCCACACTTAGCCTTTGCTTGCCCTCAAGCAAAACAGAGAACTAAAACATGGTGAAGAGGTTTGAAAACTTTCAGAAACTCTTTTCATCTTAGAAGCAACAACACTCAGATTCCCCTTAGTAAGCCACTGAAAGAATCACCTGCAAGACATCAAGACCAACATGTACTTCCCACACACTTAGCAATTGTCCTAAGTAAACTTCACAATCAATCCAAGCAATTCAAATTCACCCTACTGACTTCTATAAGCTATTAAGTGCGGTCTCACCTAAGGATTATCGATCAAAAGGCACATGGATTCTTACTTTGTCAGCTCTAGACCACCATATTATCTTTTCTGGTTCCTTTTCTTCTCTTTTCCCTTCCTTAGCATTCTGATTTTTCTCCATTGTGTATCATTTTATTTTTTTTATCAGTGCTCTTCCCGTTAAGGGGTGTGTCGATCGATGCACGATGTGTGTCGATCGATGCACGATGTGTGTCGATCGGTGCATTACTCTGTTTTGGATAGTGAACTCTATCTCTCGGGTCAAAGCACCAAAATGCTCCAAAAAGCTCCATAAACTCCAATTCCGCTCCAAACGTGCTAATATCTAATAACACTTGTAAAAGACTCTAAAGAAACACTAAAAGACTCTAGTAGTGTTTGCTACTACTCTCGTGACCACTTCGGAGCTACTAGCTCATCCTCAGTTTATTACTTTTTTTTTTACTTTATGGAAGGGGAGAAGGGAACCATACTCGGACAGGTTTACAAGCTGTGTCAGAACTAACAAAGGAATCCGACTCAAGGTATACCAAGCCCTCAGGTGAGAAAATTAAGTCAGGTTAAGGGTGAAGTCAGTAAAGGATCCTCTGAATACCTGAATTGATATGGGTGTCCTCAGTAGGTTGATCCGCATTGGGTTTTCTAATAGTCATAGATAGATCCTGCAGCTTCATCCCAGTGGCTACTTAAGTTCCTGCAAGATATTGTTAACTTCTCAAAAATTCACTGTTTCCTACTTAAATTATTTTGAATCAATAAAACAAATTTTTTTGAAAAACAGGACTGACTCTAAGAAAACAGAAAGATAATAGTCAGTACCACCTCCCCCACACTTGAAACACACTGTCCCCAGTAGTGTCAAGCTAAGGATCGGTAAAAGAAAGAAAAATGTTAAAGGATGTGTTAAGTTCTGTCTGATTTTTACCTTTGTCGCTCATGCATCGATCTTTACATAAATGTAACGACCGTTGCAAGGCGATTTGCGTCATGAGTCGATCGTTGCTCAGGACCGCAACGATCGCTGCAATGCGATTTTTCATGTTGTGACGAAACACACACAGGACCGTGTCGATCGTTGCATTGCGATTCTGTCGAGACCAGTTAGCAGTTAGCAGTTAGCAGGTTAGTCCGTGAGAAATTATCAAATTTCAAACCTGCAAGCTGAAAATCAATGCAAACAAGTAGAATCAAAGCAACAGATAGTCTCAAAGTAAAAACATCATCCAAACATAATAATCCTAAGAAAAGCAAGAGAAAAATGCAAAAGAAAAGATGAAAAAGAAAATACAGAACCGTAGTCTCAAAATGCCACTACTCTCACTCGTCATCTATGCCATCATAGCGATCAGTACTGCTGGAAGCATCGGGAGTCGGAAAACGCTGTCTACGTCGACGGGAAGGTCCGGGCTGATGAATCTGCGGCTGTCTCCTGCAAGTGTAGGTACGCATGTAGTTCCACATGCTCCGTAGAATACCATCCTCATGCTCTCTCCACTCTCCCTCAGACATCTCACCAAAAGGTACCGAAGGCTCAGGATAAGGACCAATATCGTCAACAGGAGCAGCAGGTGCAGGCACAGATGAAGAAGAAGGGTGTGTAGAAGGCTCTCCTAGCGGATGAGCCATCGTAGGCACACTGCACTGATCTCGCGTAGGAGGCTGGAATCTCAAGGCAGCCAGCGTATCAATCTTGGTCAGATCAGCAGCAGGAAGATCTATACCACGCTCGTAGTGGTGT
The DNA here is from genome assembly GCA_030180135.1 of Orychophragmus violaceus. NCBI lineage: Eukaryota > Viridiplantae > Streptophyta > Magnoliopsida > Brassicales > Brassicaceae > Orychophragmus > Orychophragmus violaceus. The sequence goes on along the minus strand of CM058237.1, from coordinate 62,243,559 downwards.
CATAATAGACCCATATACGTCCCTCCTTCAGCCATGTAGCACTCTGCAGGTGGGTAAAATCAAGGAATTCCTTGCTGTCATTACACTCTGTACCCTCTAGAGGGATCCTGCAATGCCTGAAAATGGGAGTAAGCAGACTCCCTACTGACTCAGTGTCCTTCCCATCGAATGGCTTCTTCTGCAGTGAGCATAAGTGATGAGCAAAAACAGCTCCTATGTTGAGTCCACTGGTGGGATCTCTCAAATCAGTCTCAGCAAACTGCTCCTTCAACCCAATGAAAAGCATCTCCAGCTCGTTCTTACGCTTCTTGTTAGCTTCAGCTTTGCACAACAGAGTATATCCCAAGATGCGCAAGACATATCTGAGAACAGGATGCCTAACCTGTATCTGCTTCGTCGTCCTCGAGCAATACTGACTGTTGCCAATACAGTCCCAGAAATACTGAGCTTCCGGCACATCCCACTCAAGAGACATACTGGTGCGTGTAGGCTCAATGCTGAATCCATATATACGACAGATATCAAGAAGGGGAATCCGATACCTGACTCCTAGGCACATGAAGGTAAAGATACCTCCCGAAGATCTCCTGCTCTCTGATTCAGGATAAATAACTCTGCAGGTGGCCAGCAACTGTCTCACAGGATTAGGATACAACTCATAGTGCTGCATAGGCATTGTCCCCAGACCAATGCCCTTAACCAATGTCAGCACCTGCTCATCAATGCCTAGACCTCTACAAGTCCAATAATCAGCAAACTTGGTCGGCTTGATCTTCATGCAACAACAGCCATTGTAGAGCAATGTATCGAACTCGTCCCAATGCTCATGTAGCGGCCTGTGATACCCCGTATCCAAAAATATGGTCAACGGACAGAAGAAAAGTCAACGGGGGCAAAACCGTAATTTTGTCAGACCCAGGGGCAAAATGGTAATTTTGCCAAAGTTCGAGACGGAAGACGTGATGGGCCAAATGTTCACTTTTTAAACCATAAAGAACATTTACAAGACCAAATTTGGAAGAAATGGAGCAGAAATGCATTTTTCGGAGTATCGGTCGGAAAACCGACTAAACCGGGAAAACTTCGGAAAATCATAACGGGATCTAGGAAACTCCAAATGAGGTGATTCAAATTGATAAATTCATCTAAAATCAAGGAGAATTAGTTTATGGAAGTTTGGAGATTTATGGGAATCGTATTTCTTTTACTAAAATAATTATCGGGAAAACGAGCAAACCGAACAAGGATGATTAAGGGGATTAAGGAGAGATTAAGGGATTAATGAATGGATTAGTTGGCTCAAACTCACACCAGAATGACAAGTGTTTTCTCCCTGGAGGCGCCACCTATCCCTTGTGCATGCTTTGCATGAAAAGGATTCATGCACCAAAAGAGAACAATGTATCAAATCACCTTTTGGTGCAAGAATCTCACTCTCTCTCTACTCTCTCTCTCTGCCGAGCTCTCCTCTCTCTCAGATTCATCAGAATCATCTTCCTTTTCCAGAGATTCATCAAGTTTTCTTGCATCTTCAAGAATCTTCATCAAAAAGCTATGGTGTTCTTCATGACTTCTTCCACAAGAAAGTTCATAAATTTCTCATCCTAGACTCAAATCCTCCTCTACAAATTCCAACAGCTTCATCTCATCCTCCTCTTCAATCTCCAGCCAGCCACCGTCGTCGCCGTCGCCGGAGCTCACCAGAATCCGGCCAAGAAGCAGTCGCGGATTAGGGTTTGTGGGATATATCTCTCTCTTCATCATATTTCAGTGATTCAAGGCCATGGGTGGATAGTTCTGATCTAGATGAGCAGTTTGGTGGGTGGGTGAGCTTCTAGGTCGCCTGAAAAAGCCATCGCCGCCGTGGTCAACGCCGGAGCCGCTGCGGTCAATGCCGGAGAGAGTCGCCGGAAAACTTCTTCTAGCCGTCAGTCTTCAAGCGGTTCTTCATGGGTGGTTTTGGGATGGGTTTGAGTTGGTATAGCCTTGGGTCAGTGGAAGAATTGGTTTAGTCAAACCGGTTAAGTCTCGGTCAATGTCGGTCAATGGTTTGACCTAAACCGGTTGTTGATTTGAAGTCGGTTTGGTCCAATTGGTGGTTCAGCAGGTCAAGGGGGTTAACCGGAGTGGTCAACGGTCAACCGGAGTCAAAGTCAACGGTCGGTCAACGCCGGTCAACGTCGTGGTCAACGCCGGTCAACGCGTTGACTCTGGCCGGTTTTTGGTTTTGCGGTTTGTATTCGGGAAGTCTCGGGGTTCGTGTTCGGGTATTCAGAGAGGTTCGGGTTTAGTTCGGGTTTCGGGGGATCGTATCCGCATCCGGTCCGCCATTCCGCTTAATCACTGTGAGTCGGCTCAAACACCGTAGTTGCATATAGAACGATAATGGGAAAACCGTAGAGATATGAATTCATACCCGGTCGTGATGAATTGAATTGAATTGAGAATTGATTGACTGATTTAATGTTCAACCGGCTAGGGTTAAAGAAGCATGTTAGACTTAAACGGATTAAACCTGTTGAGTGCCGTTAGGTTGGTAGTAACGTTGCGTGATGCATTCATATAGTCGTTGCATGATTAAGGCCGTATATGCATATATATGTAGGTAAAGAACGGTACGAAATGAATATATGTACGGGAATTAAGACGAATTAAAATACGGAAGTTAAACCTGAACAAACGTATAGAATATGAATGGTATCAGGGTTCCCGAAGTTGAATGAATTAAGTAATAAAGGATGAGACGTCGGGGAGTTTAGTAAGCAACTAGCTCTAAACCGACGGATCGGGGAGTTGATAAAAGATGATTAGGATTGGTTAAGAAAAGAGAAGAGTTGTGATTGGTGAACCGTCTACGGGTTAGCAAGCTGCTAATCCAAAGTAGCGGGCGTAAATTGGTTAAAAGATGTTAGCAACCCTAATAGGTATGTTTGTGTGTTGTTTGTGTGTTGATTGTGTGGTTGTATTGTTGTGTGATTGTGGTTGACCTTTTGTACAGGCCTTTAGATTGTCTCGGTGTTGGGCCGAGCGATCCGTGTAGATACTCAACCTGGTCATGGGACCGGTTAAGTCGTAACCGCTGACTCGGTACGGTGCTGAGTCAGGGGGCGGTGTTGGTGTGTGTGAGTAGACTTGCGGGATGCGGGGTTGAGTTAATTGATGTTATTGATCGAGATTGATTGTTAGAGTCCAAGCGAGTCTGCGTGTTTACATTTCAGTACTAGGACTCTAGGGTGCGTTAGATCCCGCAAGTCTAGGTGTTCGATTATGTTCTGGTACTTCCGACCCGATTGGATCCTCGGGTAGTTACCTAACCGGGTCGTGGTGATTCTGGTTATGGTGTTAACCTATTGGGTGACGCCGGTAGGTGTGTAGTCCGGAGAATACGGGGTCATGTCCTAGGGCCGGACTACATGGAAACTTGGGTTATCTAGGGGTAGCCTGAGTAACCGCATATCGATGGACAGAGAACGGTGTCCTAGTCATTCGGCTGTGGATGCTTCGCTTTTTCTCTCTTTCATGGTGGATTTTGCTTATATGGTATCTTGGCTGTAAGATTTTGATTTGTCTTTTGTAGCTTTATAGTGGGTGTTTGGATGCTAGTTATTTGTTTTCTATTTCTTTTTGTTTCTGGGGATTAATTGTTAATCCGTTGGCCTTTGAGTAACATTCCAATTTGTGGTATATTCGCAGAGGCTTAAAATAATTAATTTGCCTACCTATATTACTAAGTGCACTTATCTTTTCGGTCACTTGTCGAGAGAGAACTACATCGTTAAGTGGGCTTGAGATGGAGTGGCTGAAGGATGGGTGACGTACTGTAAAGTGATTCGCGGTATCGTGCGAGTGAATACAATGCACATGGAAATATCACATGATGATTGTAGGGACAATAAAAAAGTCTTTCGGACCTCCCAAAATAACGCATCGGCCGTCAGACGAGGGTGGGCCCACAGACCGAAAAAGGGGGTGTGGGGCCCAGACGGGGGCGGTCAGAGCGTTACAAGTGGTATCAGATCCAAATACAAGGAGCTGTGTGGAGTCAGTCAAGGCTCACACCATCAAAGATGACGATTATGGTGCGCAACGAGTGCTATGCACCCTGTGAGAGGGGTGATTGTAAAACGTGCTTGAGTTAGAGAGAACTCCATCGTTAAACGTGCTTGAGTTATAGTAGTTAAAGGATGGGTTGACCTATTGGGAAGTAATTTGCGGTATCGAGCGATTGAGGGAAAAACAAAGGAAAAAATCGTGTGGTGAGTATAAAGACAATAAACAAAACTTTCAGACTTCCCAAAATAATGCACCAACTGTTAGACGAGGATGGTTCATAAACCAAGAGAACATGCATGTGGCCCACATACATGATGGTCAGAGCGTTCACGACAAGAAAATACGCCCTTTACTGACGGATTTACCGTCAGAAATTTCCGATAAAAACCGACCGATTCTCGTCGGTAAAATATTCTTCGGGTATTCGTCGATACATTCTGACGGATTGGATTCCCGTCAGGAATTTCTGATGGAATATCAACGGAATCCATTATCCGTCGGTTAAATATTGGTTCAATGTAACCGTTAATAGATACATTAGTCTAGCCATTGAGGTATCCGTTGGACCGACCATAAACTGATGGATTACTGTCGAATAACGGCTATACACGTCGATTTTCCGTCGGATGGAATACAAATACCAAATGGTTCTTCACTTCTCCTCCACACCAATTTCTCCCACTTTCTCTCTCTCTCTCTCTCTCTCTCTCTCTCTCTCTCTCTCTCTCTCTCTCTCTCTCTCTCTCTCTCTCTCTCTCACACACAATCTAATATTTTTGATTACGGAAAAATATCTTCTAATTATTATAGATCGTGGAAGGACGGTCCGAGGGTTGATCTGGCGACGAACTTATTGCACACCGAATATGCACTTGGTATTATGGAATTCATGAAGATAGCATGTTGTCAACCACATATTCAGAAAACCGATAAGTTAAAATGTCCATGAACTCAGTGCCAGAATGTTAGGAATGCTAGGATTGACGACGTATGTCATCACTTGTATTTATCTGGGTTTATGGCGGGTTATAAGATTTGTTATCTTCATGGGGGAAAAATCGGATTATGGAAGTTGTAGTAGATAACCTTATGCTAGTACTAGTAGTATGGCACCTTATGGTAGTTCTAGCGAACCTTATAGTTGAAAAGTAGATTTCGGAGTAGATACCATTCAAATGGTTAATAATGAATTTCGAGAAAATATTGAGGAAATGGGTGAATATCAAATTCCGAGGGTAGAAGAACCTAATTTAGAAACTACGAGATTTTTGATATGTTAGATGCAGCAAATCAGCCACTTTTCGAAGGTTGCAAAGACGGTCATTCACCATTATCTCATGCCACTAGATTAATGGGCATAAAGACGGACTACAATTTGACGGAGGAATGTGTCGATGCGATTTGCGATTTTGTGAAAGATATCCTACCTGAAGATAGTCCTGCGCCATCTTCATGCTATGAGGTTCAAAAACTTGTACCCTCATAGTAGCTTGGATTTCCGTATGAGATGAGATGTGTGCATGATAGGTCAAGAATTATCCCTATTCTAACTGCAAGTGCACAGTGATGTGAATGTAGTACTTTAGGGTATCGAATCCACAAGGACTCTAGGCAACGATAGATTAAGAACAATCAAGTTAAACTAGGAGAAAGCAATGTAATGAGAAACTAAAAGAAATGCAAGAAAGTAAATCTGTAGCAAGATTTGTTTGTAGGCAATTAACTAAAAGCGCTAAGTCTATGGCGTTCTCAGAAAATCAGACAAGCAGATAAATTATTCAGTCAGGATCAAATTAAGTACGGTTCTAGAACTCAAACACGGAAATAGAATTAACCAACTTTCGTTGTGAGAATTCTCTAAGTCTAATAGCAGAAATCCAAATTTCTTTGTAATTTCTAACAGATTAAACTAGCTTTAAGATTAAGTTCGATATGTTCACAATTCAATTAAACTAAATTTCTTTGCGAGTAATTCAATTGCTCAACCTAAATAGTTCAGATTTTAAACCACACTTTCGTGTCAATTTAACAACCTAAGATCTAGATTTTAAGTGATCAGGTTAGAAACTAGTGTTTAAGCACAATTTTGATCGAAGAACAATTATTGATATGAATCCTTAACTGAATTAATTAAATCTAGCAAGTCATGAAATCCTTAATTAGAATCCCTAAACCTAACTATGAATCTACTCAGACATATGTAGGAATTTCTAGCAGTTCTAATCAGGATTAGCAACCCTAGTCTGAATTCCGAGCCTAGGATCTAAGGTTCATATAATTGAATCTATCAGATCTCGAAGTTACCTGGTGAATATGCAGCGGAAGTATTGCAAGTAGTCAAGATCACAAAGCGCCTCAAGTGCTGCGCCTCTACTGGTATCCACACGCACACAAACTGGACCGCAGGGATGCTAGTACCTTACTGAGATCTAATCTCCAGAGAGGTTTCTATCTGTGTTCTGGTGGCTGTGAATTAGGTTAGGGACGAGTTTAGGTCGACCATATATCTTATATATGTCGGCTTAAACCACAACGGAATTAACCAACGATTAAACCGAATTAATCTGATTAATCCGCGAGTGCATCGATGGATGCAATATCTACAACGATCGATGCTCCCCAGAACATTGATATCGAATGCATATCACATATGCATTTACTGGATCATTACATTAATGATCAACCTCGTCTTTAACGCCCAGCTTGCTTAGGTGTGTGACCCTGTAGGATCATATAACACTAGCAATGAGTTCTCAACTCATTGATCATAAGTGGCTTCTAGCAAAGCGTTATGACTACCTAGTGTTATGTGATTGTCTCATCTCGACTATACGACTTTCACTTAGAGCAAGTACAGTAGATTTCAGGACATTCCCAACAATCTCCCACTTGTACTGGAATCATCTATTCCTTTAATCCCTTTGTAGCTATATCTCAATCTAGCATAAGGCAAGCACTGTGTCATCCTTATTCAACCAGATTACGTTTATCGAATCCCGATTTGTACTGATGAAAAACAAACGACTGACAATCACCTCGTTTGAGCGCGGCCACGCATTTCCAGTATCAAATCTTTGATAGGCCCATAGATATTTAACTCCTGTTATATAGGAGGTACAAATCCCATCTTGTTCCATCCATCTCTTTTATATTTCATGATACGCCTAATCAGTGTCTTTATGATCACCAGTTACGGCTGACGTTTGACAAAGTCAAGACGAACCAATCCATATAAGAGAGGACATGATGAACTCAGGTCTAAGGACTACTCTCTTTAGTCGTAATGAGAAACTCTTATGACACTCATATAACATCTTGTAGAGTTCTCATTAACGAGTCAAATCCGATCATGTGTTCTCCAACACATATCTATGTGATTGACTTTAATACACTTATTAAATGACTCCATGAAACGTAGTCATCAGTCACCTCACATACTAGTCTCACATGGTTGTTAATGTCCCACGTTAACAACCTCGACCAGGGACCATTATAATTTATGTCATTTATTGCTTATAGGGTTTCATGATCAAGTCACATACTTGATGGCCTATAAAATTTCATAAATTACTTTGGGACATTATATATATTTAATTAACACAATTAAATAATGCTGAAACAATTTCATTAACATAACTATTATGTTTTTGTGAACATCATGTCATAACTAAAACAAATACAACTCCCACTGAAATCAAGATCATATCTTAAGAAATCTAATGCCTATAGCAGTGGTATGAAACTCGTGCTTAGGCCTTGGGAGAGGCTTGGTCAGTGGATCAGCAACGTTCTCATCCGTCGGGACTCTGCTGATCTTCACATCTCCTCTATTCACAATATCACGGATAAGGTGATATCTCCTTTCTATGTGTTTGGATTTCTGGTGTGATCTAGGTTCCTTTGCTTGCGCAATGGCTCCATTGTTGTCACAATACAGAGCCACTGGCTCAGAAATGCTAGGAATCACACCAAGTTCAGTGATGAACTTCTTGATCCAAACAGCCTCCTTTGCCGCTTCAGAAGCAGCGAGGTACTCAGCTTCAGTTGTGGAATCTGCTACAGTGTCCTGCTTGGAACTCTTCCAGCTGACTGCACCGCCATTCAGGCAGAAGATGTAACCAGATTGCGATCGGAAATCATCTTTGTCTGTCTGGAAACTTGCGTCTGTGTAACCACTTACTACCAGCTCATTACTTCTTCCATACACCAAGAATTTATCCTTAGTATTTCTCAAATACTTCAGAATATTCTTGACTGTTGTCCAGTGACTTTCACCTGGATCCGATTGGTATCTACTCGTCATGCTTAAAGCACAAGCAACATCTGGACGAGTACAGAGCATGGCATACATGATGGATCCCAACGCCGAGGCATAGGGAATCCGACTCATGCGATCTCGCTCAGCAGGTGTCTCAGGACACTGCTTCTTGCTGAGACTTATGCCATAAGACATTGGTATGAAGCCCTTCTTGGAATCTTGCATTCTGAACCTGTGTAAGACTTTATCGATATAAGTGTCTTGACACAGTCCAATCAACTTGTTTAATCTATCTCTATAGATTCTTATTCCAAGAATATACGCGGCTTCTCCCATGTCTTTCATTGAAAAACAACTTCCGAGCCAAGTCTTAACAGACTGTAACAACGGAACGTCATTTCCGAGAAGAAGTATGTCATCTACATATAACACGAGAAATGCAACTGCGCTCCCACTAGTCTTCTTGTAAACACATGGTTCTTCTTCGCTTCTGATGAAATCAAACTTTTTGACTGCTTCATCAAAACGAAGATTCCAACTCCGAGATGCTTGCTTCAATCCATAAATGGATCGATGAAGTTTGCATACTTTCCTAGCTGCATTTGGATCGATGAAACCTTCGGGTTGTGTCATGTACACATCCTCTTCCAGAATTCCATTAAGGAAAGATGTTTTCACGTCCATCTGCCAGATCTCATAATCATAATGAGCAGCTGTTGCTAGGAGAATCCGAATGGATTTAAGCATGGCGACAGGTGAATAGGTTTCTTCATAGTCAATACCATGAATTTGTTTGAAACCTTTTGCCACTAGCCTTGCTTTATATATCTGAATATTTCCATCCACATCAATTTTCTTCTTGAAAATCCATTTACATTCAATGGGTCTTGCACCATCGGGTAAATCAACCAAAGTCCATACTTGGTTCTGTGTCATGGATCCCATTTCGGATTCAGCGGCTTTCAGCCACTTTGCGGAGTCAGGGCTCATCATTGCTTCTTTGAAATTCGCTGGCTCGTCACTGTCAATGATTAACAAATCATGACAATTGGTTACGAGAAATCCATATCTCTCGGGTTCGTGACAGATCCTTTCGGATCGGCGAATTTCAGGCTCCACAGGCGCGGGTTCTACAACTCTTTGTAGATCCAACTGTTGCTCTTCCTCTACAGGTTGAGCATTTTCCTGCGGTTCTCGAACTTCTTCAAGTTGTACTTTACTCCCACTGTTTCTCTTGGAAAGAAACTCTCTCTCAAGAAAAACGCAGTTCCGAGCAACAAACACTTTGTTCTCGGATTGGTTGTAAAATTAGTATGCCTTGGTTTCCTTAGGATAACCAACGAAGTAGCACTTGTCTGATTTGGGTTCGAGCTTATCTGTAATTAATCGCTTAACATAAGCTTCACAACCCCAAATCTTCAGGAAAGACACACTCGGAACATTTCCAGTCCACATCTCATGTGGTGTCTTTGCAACTGATTTTGACGGAACCCTATTAAGTGTAAACGCAGACGTTTCTAGAGCGTATCCCCAAAAGGATAATGGAAGAGTTGAGAGACTCATCATTGATCGAACCATATCTAATAAAGTCCGATTCCTCCTCTCGGACACGCCATTCCATTGTGGTGTTCCAGGAGGAGTGAGTTGTGAAACAATTCCACAATCTCTCAAATGATAACTGAATTCTTGGCTTAAGTATTCTCCTCCACGATCTGATCGAAGAGCCTTAATACTTTTGCCAAGTTGATTATGTACTTCATTTTGGAATTCTTTGAACCTTTCAAAAGATTCCGAATTGTGTCTCATTAAATAGACATAGCCATACCTGCTGAAATCATCAGTGAAGGTAATGAAGTACCGAAAATTTCCTCTGGCACTTGTGCTCATTGGACCACACACATCTGTATGTATAAGGCCCAATAGGTCACTGGCCCTTTCATTAGATTTGTTGAAAGGGGCCTTAGTCATTTTGCCTAGTAAACAAGATTCACATTTCTCACATGATTCATAATCAAATGAGCCCAGAAGCCCATCACTATGGAGCTTTTGGATCCGTTTCTCGTTTATGTGGCCCAAACGACAATGCCAAAGAAAAGTCTGATTCGTGTCATTTGACTTGAATCTCTTGGTGTTAATGTTATAGATTGGTGCGGTTTGGTTTAAAACATAAAGCCCATTCTCTAATGGGCTGCTACCATAAAATATATCATTGTAATCAAAAGAACAACATTTATTCTTAATTGAAAACTGCTATCCTTCAACATCCAAAACAGGAATAGAAATAATGTTTCTGCTTATCGCAGGTACATAGTAGCAATTATTAAGTTTTAACACCAAACCAGAAGGTAAAGACAAGTTATATGTTCCTACGGCTAATGCAGCAACTCTTGCTCCATTTCCCACGCGCAGGTCCACTTGTCCCTTTTCCAACTTCCTATTGTTGCTTAGGCCCTGCATATTTGTACAAATATGAGCACCACAGCCGGTATCCAATACCCAAGAAGTAGAACCAGAAGTAGTAACATTTACTTCTATAACATAAATACCTGAAGATGAAGTCTCGAAAGTCTTCTTCTTCTTCTTCTCTTCCAAGAATTTGTTGCAATTTCTCTTCCAATGCCCAAGCTCTTTACAGTAATGGCACTTATCAGTCTCAGATGGGCCCGGCTTGGGCCTTGGGGCTGGCGCCGGCGTGTCCTGGTTCTCAACCGGGACTGCCTTGCCCTTTCCCTTGCCTTTGCCAAGTTTCTTAAACTTCTTACCCCCTTGTACCATAAGTACATTAGGAGTGCCCTTCTTGATATTTGGCTCAGCTGTCTTGAGCATGCCATGCAGCTCAGTCAATGTCTTTGTCAAGTTATTCATGTTATAGTTCATAACAAACTGATCATAACTTGACGGCAATGACTGCAGAATGATGTCAGTAGCCAACTCTTGGCTAATGGGGCAATCCAGCCTCCCCAGGTTATCAATATAACCCATCATTTTAATGACATGAGGACTGACCGGACTGTCCTTTGGTAGCTTGCATTCAATGAGAGATTTAACCGTCTGGTATCTCTCAGTTCGTGCTTGCTCCTGAAACATACTTTTCAGGCTAGTAATCATCTCCACGGGCGACTCCACGTTCTCGTATTGCTTCTGCAAATCCGAGTTCATGGTAGCCAACATGAGACAATTCACATCGACCACATCATTGGAATGCTTATCCCAAGCATTCCTTTCTGCATGTGGAGCATTGGCTCTCGGTTTTTCAGGGAGAACAGTTTCCAGGACATAGTCCCTTTTCTCCTGCTTGAGAACAATTATCAAGTTCCGATACCATTCGAGAAAATTCGATCTAGTTAACTTGTCCTTCTCAAGGACGGATCGCAGGGAGAAAGAGTTGTTATGAGTGTTAGTCATAGCTGAGAACATAGAAAAGAAAAAGTTTAGTTATGATGTTTCCTCAGATGAATATAATGATCCAAGACCCATGTTTCACTAGACTTGAGTGAGCCACTGGCTATCACCCAAATTTAGCTATCTAGGTAAGCAACAACTTTGCTAGTTATATCCAATATAACTCTTGGTTGTGGATCGACATCTTATGTCCAATCCACCTGATGTCTCTGGGCCCAAAACGATTTTGATGGCCCAGTCAAGTAAACCAATCTCTTCAGTCACGTAATTGTCGATGTCTTGCACTGCAAGTCCATCAACACGATTACCTCTGCCTTACTCACGAAATTGTGGACATCTTGCACTGCAAGTCTATCACACAACTAAATGGGTCTTGACAGTTGACAAGATTGGAAAGACATCAAGTACACTTGATATTTGGTTGAGGAACGGAACCATTTAAAACGTTCAGATTTACTATGTTTTAATTCTTATAATTAATCCGCGATAACCGATCAATCCAATTGATCCGGTTTTGAATACCGGTCAGCGTTGATCGATGCTACATTAGCATCGGTCGATGCCAACCTAATCAAACCAATCGCATTTAAACCATTCACAGTGTTCGACCATTATTAACCAAGCTCGATAACCGGTCCAATCCAATTGAACCGATCCAACAATCTCGCGAGGCTGTGTCGATCGATGCAACAATTGCGTCGATCGCCACTAGGCGAAAACTAGGTTTATTCGGGTTTTCGCCCTGCATCGATCGTTGCCGGATTGGCAACGATCGACACCTTGCGAAAAAACCCTAAATTTATTCGGGTTTTCGTTCTGTGTCGATCGATGCCCGATTGGCAACGATCGACACTATGCGAAAAACCTTAAAACGTTTTCGAACAAAACCCTAAACTAGGTTACTTTGATCAAAACGAGTTTTAGCATGCTTGTATCAATTATACAAAGATCTAGATTCAACTAATCTAATCATCATGCTACATATTCAATGGAACCCTAAAGCTCTGATACCACTGTAGGAATTTCTAGCAGTTCTAATCAGGATTAGCAACCCTAGTCTGAATTCCGAGCCTAGGATCTAAGGTTCATATAATTGAATCTATCAGATCTCGAAGTTACCTGGTGAATATGCAGAGGAAGTATTGCAAGTAGTCAAGATCACAAAGCGCCTCAAGTGCTGCGCCTCTACTGGTATCCACACGCACACAAACTGGACCGCAGGGATGCTAGTGCCTTACTGAGATCTAATCTCCAGAGAGGTTTCTATCTGTGTTCTGGTGGCTGTGAATTAGGTTAGGGACGAGTTTAGGTCGACCATATATCTTATATATGTCGGCTTAAACCACAACGGAATTAACCAACGATTAAACCGAATTAATCTGATTAATCCGCGAATGCATCGATCGATGCAATATCTGCAATGATCGATGCTCCCCAGAACATTGATATCGAATGCATATCACATATGCATTTACTGGATCATTACATTAATGATCAACCTCGTCTTTAACGCCCAGCTTGCTTAGGTGTGTGACCCTGTAGGATCATATAACACTAGCAATGAGTTCTCAACTCATTGATCATAAGTGGCTTCTAGCAAAGCGTTATGACTACCTAGTGTTATGTGATTGTCTCATCTCGACTATACGACTTTCACTTAGAGCAAGTACAGTAGATTTCAGGACATTCCCAACAACATAGAATATGAAAACATAATCAATGAATTAATAGATTGCATAAAAGAGAATATAAAAGTAAAGGGGTTCGAAATCTTCTCCAAAAAGCAGGAAGCAGTACAAGATTAGATCAGCCCCAAGCTCTAAAAACTCTCAGCTCTAAGTATGAAAGCCTCTCTTAAAACTGATGTAAAAACCTAATTATATAAGCTAATCACGTCTTCGGGCTTCTTTGTAATTATCAGGAACTTCTGGGCAAAACTTGTGAATTTTGCATTCTTCATCAAACCGCCGAGGAAGGCCCATCTCGCTCGTGTGTCGATGGATGCACGATGTGTTTCGATCGATGCACGATGTGTGTCGATCGGTGCATTACTCTGTTTTGGATAGCGAACTCTATCTCTCGGGTCAAAGCACCAAAATGCTCCAAAAAGCTCCATAAAATCCAATTCCGTTCCAAACGTGCTAATATCTAATAACACTTGTAAAAGACTCTAAAGAAACACTAAAAGACTCTAGTAGTGTTTGCTACTACTCCCGTGACCACTTCGGAGCTACTAGCTCATCCTCAGTTTATTACTTTTTTTTTACTTTATGGAAGGGGAGAAGGGAACCATACTCGGACAGGTTTACAAGCTGTGTCAGAACTAACAAAGGAATCCGACTCAAGGTATACCAAGCCCTCAGGTGAGAAAATTAAGTCAGGTTAAGGGTGAAGTCAGTAAAGGATCCTCTGAATACCTGAATTGATATGGGTGTCCTCAGTAGGTTGATCCGCATTGGGTTTTCTAATAGTCATAGATAGATCCTGCAGCTTCATCCCAGTGGCTACTTAAGTTCCTGCAAGATATTGTTAACTTCTCAAAAATTCACTGTTTCCTACTTAAACTATTTTGACTCAATAAAACAAATTTTTTTGAAAAACAGGACTGACTCTAAGAAAACAGAAAGATAATAGTCAGTACCACCTCCCCCACACTTGAAACACACTGTCCCCAGTAGTGTCAAGCTAAGGATCGGTAAAAGAAAGAAAAATGTTAAAGGATGTGTTAAGTTCTGTCTGATTTTTACCTATGTCGCTCATGCATCGATCTTTACATAAATGTAACGACCGTTGCAAGGCGATTTGCGTCATGAGTCGATCGTTGCTCAGGACCGCAACGATCGCTGCAATGCGATTTTTCATGTTGTGACGAAACACACACAGGACCGTGTCGATCGTTGCATTGTGATTCTGTCGAGACCAGTTAGCAGTTAGCAGGTTAGTCCGTGAGAAATTATCAAATTTCAAACCTGCAAGCTGAAAATCAATGCAAACAAGTAGAATCAAAGCAACAGATAGTCTCAAAGTAAAAACATCATCGAAACATAAGAATCCTAAGAAAAGCAAGAGAAAAATGCAAAAGAAAAGATGAAAAAGAAAATACAGAACCATAGTCTCAAAATGGCACTACTCTCACTCGTCATATATGCCATCATAGCGATCAATACTGCTGGAAGCATCGGGAGTCGGAAAACGCTGTCTACGTCGACGGGAAGGTCCAGGCTGATGAATCTGCGGCTGTCTCCTGCAAGTGCAGGTACGCATGTAGTTCTAGATGCTCCGTAGAATACCATCATCACGCTCTCTCCACTCTCCCTCAGACATCTCACCAAAAGGTACCGAAGGCTCAGGATAAGGACCAATATCGTCAACAGGAGCAGCAGGTGCAGGCACAGATGAAGAAGAAGGGTGTGTAGAAGGCTCTCCTAGCGGATGAGCCATCGTAGGCACACTGCACTGATCTCGCGTAGGAGGCTGGAATCTCAAGGCAGCCAGCGTATCAATCTTGGTCAGATCAGCAGCAGGAAGATCTATACCACGCTTCGTAGTGGTGTCATAATAGACCCATATACGTCCCTCCTTCAGCCATGTAGCACTCTGCAGGTGGGTAAAATCAAGGAATTCCTTGCTGTCATTACACTCTGTACCCTCTAGAGGGATCCTGCAATGCCTGAAAATGGGAGTAAGCAGACTCCCTACTGACTCAGTGTCCTTCCCATCGAATGGCTTCTTCTGCAGTGAGCACAAGTGATGAGCAAAAACATCTCCTATGTTGAGTCCACTGGTGGGATCTCTCAAATCAGTCTCAGCAAACTGCTCCTTCAACCCAATGAAAAGCATTTCCAGCTCGTTCTTACGCTTTTTGTTAGCTTCAGCTTTGCACAACAGAGTATATCCCAAGATGCGCAAGACATATCTGAGAACAGCATGCCTAACATGTATCTGCTTCGTCGTCCTCGAGCAATACCGACCATTGCCAATACAGTCCCAGAAATACTGAGCTTCCGGCACATCCCACTCAAGAGACATACCGGTGCGTGTAGGCTCAATGCTGAATCCATATATACGACAGATATCAAGAAGGGGAATCCGATACCTGACTCCTAGGCACATGAAGGTAAAGATACCTCCCGAAGCTCTCCTGCTCTCTGGTTCAGGATAAATAACTCTGCAGGTGGCCAGCAACTGTCTCACCAGATCAGGATACAACTCATAGTGCTGCATAGGCATTGTCCCCAGACCAATGCCCTTAACCAATGCCAGCACCTGCTCATCAATGCCTAGACCTCTACAAGTCCAATAATTAGCAAACTTGGTCGGCTTGATCTTCATGCTACACCAACCATTGTAGAGCAATGTATCAAACTTGTCCCAATGCTCATGTAGCGGCCTGTGATATCCCGTATCCAAAAATATGGTCAACGGACAGAAAAAAGTCAACAGGGGCAAAACCGTAATTTTACCAGACCCAGGGGCAAAATGGTAATTTTGCCAAAGTTCGAGACGGAAGACGTGATGGGCCAAATGTTCTCTTTTTAAACCATAAAGAACATTTACAAGACCAGATTTGGAAGAAATGGAGCAGAAATGCATTTTTCGGAGTATCGGTCGGAAAACCGACTAAACCGGGAAAACTTCGGAAAGTCATAACGGGAGCTAGGAAACTCCAAATGAGGTGATTAAAATTTATAAATTCATCTAAAAGCAAGGAGAATTAGTTTATGTAAGTTTAGAGATTTATGGGAATCGTCTGTAATTTACTAAAATAATTATTGGGAAAACAAGCAAACCGAACAAGAATGATTAAGGGGATTAAGGAGAGATTAAGGGATTAATGAATGGATTAGTTGGCTCAAACTCACACCATAATGACAAGTGTTTTCTCCCTGAAGGCGCCACCTATCCCTTGTGCATGCTTTGCATGAAAAGGATTCATGCACCAAAAGAGAATAATCTTCATCAAAAAGCTATGGTGTTCTTCATGACTTCTTCCACAAGAAAGTTCATAAATTTCTCATCCTAGACTCAAATCCTCCTCTACAAAGTCCAACAGCTTCATCTCATCCTTCTCTTCAATCTCCAGCCAGCCACCGTCGTCGCCGTCGCCGGAGCTCGCCGGAATCCGGCCAAGAAGCAGTCGCGGATTAGGGTTTGTGGGATATCTCTCTCTCACTCTTCATCATATTTCAGTGATTCAAGGCCATGGGTGGATAGTTCTGATCTAGATGAGCAGTTTGGAGGGTGGGTGAGCTTCTAGGTCGCCGGAAAAAGCCATCGCCGCCGCGGTCAACGCCGGAGAGAGTCGCCGGAAAACTTCTTCTCGCCGTCAGTCTTCAAGCGGTTCTTCATGGGTGGTTTTGGGATGGGTTTGAGTTGGTATAGCCTTGGGTCAGTGGAAGAATTGGTTTAGTCAAACCGGTTGAGTCTCGGTCAATGCCGGTCAACGGTTTGATCTAAACCGGTTGTTGATATGAAGTCGGTTTGGTCTAATTGGTGGTTCAGCAGGTCAAGGGGGTTAACCGGAGTGGTCAACGGTCAACTGGAGTCAAAGTCAACGGTCGGTTAACGCCGGTCAACGGCCGGTCAATGTCGTGGTCAACCCCGGTCAACGCGTTGACTCCGGCCGGTTTTTGGTTTTGCGGTTTGTGTTCGGGAAGTCTCGGGGTTCGTGTTCGGGTATTCAGAGAGGTTTGGGTTTAGTTCGGGTTTCGGGGGATCGTATCCGCATCCGGTCCGCCATTCCGCTTAATCACTGTGAGTCGGCTCAAACACCGTAGTTGCATATAGAACGATAATGGGAAAACCGTAGAGATAGGAATGCATACCCGGTCATGATGAATTGAATTGAATTGAGAATTGATTGACTGATTTAATGTTAAACCGGCTAGGGTTAAAGAAGCATGTTAGACTTAAACGGATTAAACCTGTTGAGTGCCGTTAGGTTGGTAGTAACGTTGCGTGATGCATTCATATAGTCGTTGCATGATTAGGGCCGTATATGCATATATATGTAGGTAAAGAACGGTACGAAATGAATATATGTACGGGAATTAAGACGAATTAAAATACGGAAGTTAAACCTGAACAAACGTATAGAATATGAATGGTATCGGGGTTCCCGAAGTTGAATGAATTAAGTAATAAAGGATGAGACGTCGAGGAGTTTAGTAAGCAACTAGCTCTAAACCGACAGATCGGGGAGTTGATAAAAGATGATTAGGATTGGTTAAGAAAGAGAAGAGTTGTGATTGGTGAACCGTCTACGGGTTAGCAAGCTGCTAATCCAAGGTAGCGGGCGTAAATTGGTTAAAAGATGTTAGCAACCCTAATAGGCTTGTTTGTGTGTTGATTGTGTGGTTGTATTGTTGTGTGGTTGTGGTTGACCTTTTGTGCAGGCCTTTAGATTGTCTCGGTGTTGGGCCGAGCGATCCGTGTAGATACTTAACCTGGTCATGGGACCGTTTAAGTCGTAACCGCTGACTCGGTACGGTGCTGAGTCAGGGGCGGTGTTGGTGTGTGTGAGTAGACTTGCGGGATGCGGGGTTGAGTTAATTGATGTTATTGATCGAGATTGATTGTTAGAGTCCAAGCGAGTCTGCGTGTTTACATTCCAGTACTAGGACTCTAGGGTGCGTTAGATCCCGCAAGTCTAGGTGTTTGATTACGTTCTGGTACTTCCGACCCGATTGGATCCTTGGGTAGTTACCTAACCGGGTCGTGGTGATTCTGGTTATGGTGTTAACCTACTGGGTGACGCCGGTAGGTGTGTAGTCCGGAGAATACGGGGTCATGTCCTAGGGCCAGACTGCATGGAAACTTGGGTTATCTAGGGGTAGCCTGAGTAACCGCGTATCGATGGACAGAGAACGGTGTCCTAATCGTTAGGCCTTGTGTGGACGGCTAGGAGTCGTGGATTAGTTGCCATATCGGTAACGGTGAAAGCCCGTGGAAGTTACCAAGATCGTAGGGGCCCAGCGTGGTGTTTTGGAGTAGTTGGTAGTGCGTGGTAGATAGATCGAGTCTCAATCGGGAACATGTGCCGCAGTGCTCCCGATTTCCTTTAATCGCCTTCTCTTTCTTTTGGCAATTGATTGTGTGTGGGCTCGACACGACGTGGTAGTGCGTGATCGGCTATTTGTTATGATTGATTGTTATTTTGGGGTTTTCAGGCGGGAATCTATAGATGGTAGATAAATTAGAAGCCTTAGTGGGGAGCCGATTCACTGGGTGATCTTAGATCGCTCATTAGACTCTTTTTATGTTTTCAGGTTAAGCAGCGACGGACGCGGGAGGTCCTCGGTGTAGTTTCGGGATGGCTTGTGGCGGGGTTTTTGATTCGATGATTTTTGGGGTTTTTCTCTCGGTTCGGCTTGGCGCCACTCTTGTATTGATTTGCGTGTTGATTGTTTATTGGTGAAAACGATTTGTAAAGTGACTGTTAAACGTTGTGCTGAACGTTTAATTTACTCAGAAATGAATATGCTTTCCTGATATTGTGTTTCTTCCGAACCGACACAACTCGCAGAAGTAGTGCAAGGTGATCGACTTGTACTATGGAAGTGAGGATAGCAGAGTCAAGGATGGTTTAGTGCGAGCCTTTGTCTCAAACCGATCTGTCTCTGGCTTCGTCATGTGATGAACTTTTCCTGTTCGACTTGCTTTTGTTCGATCGGTCATGTTCTTGTTTGATTGTTGACCGGTCAGCTCGACGGTCAGCGGAGAATGGGAAAGGGGCGTTACACGTCCTCTCTGTGAATGTGTCAGTCTTAGGCGGCTTATAAATCTCCATATCCCAGACCTTGTTATCGGAATCTGCTCCTTATCTGCCTTAGGCTAAGGCAACTGTATCGCTTCCCTATCTCTCTGATAAGGCTCAGGATATGGCGAGTCTCGAGGAAACCACTCAACGGGCGGAGGATGATTATCTGCAGCTGCAGCTGCTGTGGTAGCTCTACGTTTGCGAGGTTGTCCACGGGGAGGCATCTGCAAACAAGAAAACAATGCATATTAGTTACGACAGATTTCTCTGTGAAGTCGCAGTGCAACGACCGTTGCACAAGTGCAGCGATCGTTGCAAGGCGATTTCACAGTTGCCAAATAATCCTTCAAATCCTGTAAAATTCATCCCACAATCTCACAAACAGCTTAGTTCTATCACCAATCAACCTAAATCAAGCTTCTAACAGTACATAATCATCATCTCAAAGCTAAAAATCCCTAATTTCAAAACCCTAGAACCGAATCCGAAAATGGCGAATTTAAGAGCTCTTACCTTGGAATCGCTTTGATTGGGTTATAGAAACAGATAGAGAGTGTAAAAATAAGAAGAATAAGCTTTGAATCAGAGAAAATGATGAAGAAATGAGTGATTTAGGTGATAGGAGATTCAGGTTGTACGGATGGCGAAATGGGGAAGAAGAGAAGAGAGAAAAGGGTTAAGGCACTTACCTGGATCGTGTGTGCAACGACCGTTGCAGCTAAGCAACGATCGTTGCTAGTGAACCGAATTGATTCCGGTTTAGCATGCGTACCTTAATTTTGCGATTGAACCATTTGCAACGACCGTTGCACAGGACCGCAACAATCGTCACAAGGCGATTCATCTCTTCGTTATTTCTCCCTGCAACGACCGTTGCACATGTAGGCAACGATCGTCACACATCTCCAGACAGTGTTCTGTAACGAAAAACTTAGCAAAAAAAAACCAAAACGTTAAATCCTAAGAAAAACACCAAAAATAAATAAGAAAAACACTAAAACCTAACAGTGGGTTGCCTCCCACTCAGCGCTTGTTTAAGGTCATTAGCTTGACCGGACGAACAAGATTCAGGCCCCTGGAGGTTTCAACAGAGATTGTGATTGCCTCTGCGAAAGTCTCCTCATCCAAGGCGGAGAATAAGCTGTCTCACTGTGAGCTAGTCCAAGAAAAGAGGGAATAAAATGATCTCCAGGACCTAAAACCAAAGTCTCACTCATTTGCTTTCCATATCCATCCTCAATCCTGAAGGTTTGCCCATCAATATGCGGCTTGCGCAGCATATCCATCTCAAAGTGCATAGGCTCATCTCCCAGATAGAGATCAACAAGACTGTTCCTTACGTCAATCACTGCTCCAGCTGTGGCTAAAAATGGTCTTCCCAGTATCAAAGCATCATCCTGCTCACTGTCGTACTTAAGCACCAAAAAGTCTCTCGGAACCAAGTAGTTTCCAACTCTTACTGGGACGTCCTCAAGAACTCCTTCCGAAATCCTTATTGACTGATCAACTAGGACAATAAAGGTCCATCATCCCCAGCTTCTCTGCCACAGAGTATGGCATGAGATTTCCAGCAGCTCCTAAGTCACACAGAGAGCGCTTGAAACCATCCTCAAAAATAGAACAACTCAGCACAAATATCCCAGGATCATGTAGCTTCTTCGGGATCTTAGTTAATAGCACATTACTTATATGTTGAGGGACCACTACCACCCAATCTTTCAGCATCTCATCCATTGGCAGCATCTTCTTCAAGTACCTCTGCACACAAGGGTGATAAGGTGGATCATCAGATGATGGAACTTCTTCCAACTCTTCACCAATCTCTCCTATCTGTCGGACCTCATCAATCTCATGTTGAGTTATCTCAGACACTCCAGGGAATAATCTAATAAGCTCCAGATCCGTCTCTGCATCAATGCCATGAGACTCAAGTGAATCTGTCTGTCCACGGCATGCAACGATCGACGCTATAGGTGCATCGATCGATGCAGCAAAAGTTTCACAGATTCCACCCGAGAGATTTTCCTCAGTTTCAGAATTTTCAGCTTCTTCCACCAGTTCAGCTGTATTTAACTCGAAATTTTCACCTTGGTATGATCCATCATTGATATAGACTGACCAAGCCTTGATGTGGGTGTCCACGACACTCTTTCCCTTAACAGAGCTTGAAATTTGGCTCACTTGTGTGTCCAATTGCTTCACATGTGTACTTAAGGACTCAGACTTTCCATTAAGGTCCTCATTTACAGCATCTAGCTTCTTGTTGCAGTCCACAACAATCTTAGTCTGTCCTTCTAGCAACTGCTCCATCATACTCCATCTTGCTCTCATGAGCATTAGCAGCAGGAGGTGTTTGGTAAGAGGAAGATCCATAAGTCCTCTGATTACCTTGTTGAAAAGGCTTCTGGAAACCAGCATTATGTCCAAAGCCAGAAGAGTTTTGATTGCTTGTGAAAGTACTCTTCTGTCCACCATTGAAGAACCTATTACCTTGATGTCCTCCAAACATGTTTCCCTGGAAACCATATCCTCCAATGTAGTTCACATCCTCTTCTTGACCATCTTCTTCAGCTTGGATCACTTCAACATCTTGAGCAAAATGGACAGCTTTCTTCCCAGCCAGCAAATTACAGACAGTGTCCAACTTAGTCCTAATATCAGCAATCTCCAAGTTATCTGTCTTCCCACCAGATTCCTTCCTTCTCCTATCAGCAGTCTTGCAGCTATTACTGCTTACTAAGTTATCTATCAATTGCTTAGCTTGCTCAGGAGTCCTAGTGTTGAAATTTCCATTGCTGGAATTATCCAACGCGGTCTGGTATGGGAGATCTATACCTCTAAAAAAAATGCCCAGCAATGTTACCTCAGTGAATCCATGATGCGGGCAGTCACGTTGGTACTTCTTAAATCTTATCCAAGCAGTCTTAAGAGGCTCTATAGGACCTTGGGAGAAAGTGAGAATGTCCTGTCTCGACTGATCAGAGCGAGCATCATCATAGAAGTGTCTCAGAAACTCACTCTTAACAGTGTCCCAAGTAGTAAACTTCCCAGGTGGAAGTTGTTTCAGCCAGGCAGCAGCATCTCCAGCGAGAGCGTAGGGGAAGAGTTTGAGAAACAGATAATCATAGTTCACTCCATCATACTTCATCCCAGTGACTATGTCCTCAAACTCATCAATATGATCCATTGGCTGCTCATTAGGGAAACCATGGAAGGCATTCTGCCTCAGAATAGAGTAGTAGATGGTTTTGATCTCGAAGTCATTCCTCTCAAAACCAGGAGGCACAAGAGCTGACCGGTTAGCATGAAACTCATCCAGACGGTTATAGTCAGCTAAGGTCCTCTCATTAGCAACAGGAGGATTAACCATCTGCCTCTCACCTTGTCCTTGTCCTTGTCCTTGTCCTTGCTCTTGTTCTTGTTCAGGCTCAGGAATCACATTCCCTTCAGCATCAATCCTATGCCCAGCAGCATTGTACGGATTGTTTTGTCGGTCCCTCAGGGTACCTTGAGCATCGGGTATCAGAATCAGACATTCTCGAACCATTATTGCTCGTTGAACTTTCCTGTTAGTCCTCTCTAGTCTAGCAAGCTCTTCAAGTTGGAGATTAACGAGATTAGTATTCGGATTATTTCTGGTATCACGCGTCTGCATAAACCGTCAGTAATCGCAGTGCAACGATCGATGCTAAGGTGCAACGATCGACTCAACTCAGTCGCTTAGTAACGATCGACACAAAAGGATGCAACGATCGATGCTAGGCGAATGTCAAACCTGCGACAGAGAAAAACAGAGAAAATTAGTAACCAAAAAAAAAAAAAATCCTAGTCTAAACCCTAAGTTCAAATCTATCGAAGACTCCAACGAGTCCCCGGCAACGGCGCCAAAAACTTGATAGGTCAAGAATTATCCCTATTCTAACTACAAGTGCACAGTGATGTGAATGTAGTACTTTAGGATATCGAATCCACAAGGACTCTAGGCAACGATAGATTAAGAACAGTCAACTTAAACTAGGAGAAAGCAATGTAATGAGAAACTAAAAGCAATGCAAGAAAGTAAATCAGTAGCAAGATTTGTTTGTAGGCAATTAACTAAAAGCGCTAAGTCTAGGGCGTTCTCAGGAAATCAGACAAGCAGATAAATTATTCAGTCAAGATCAAATTAAGTACGGTTCTAGAACTCAAACACGGAAATAGAATTAACCAACTTTCGTTGTGAGAATTCTCTAAGTCTAATAGCAGAAATCCAAATTTCTTTGTAATTTCTAACAGATTAAACTAGCTTTAAGATTAAGTTCGATATGTTCACAATTCAATTAAACCAAATTTATTTGCGAGTAATTCAATTGCTCAACCTAAATAGTTCAGATTCTAAACCACACTTTCGTGTCAATTTAACAACCTAAGATCTAGATTCTAAGTGATCAGGTTAGAAACTAGTGTTTAAGCATAATTTAGATCGAAGAACAATTATTGATATGAATCCTTAACTGAATTAATTAAATCTAGCAAGTCATGAAATCCTTAATGAGAATCTCTAAACCTAACTATGAATCTACTCAGACATAGAATATGAAAATATAATCAATGAATTAATAGATTGCATAAAAGAGAATATAAAAGTAAAGGGGTTCGAAATCTTCTCCAAAAATCAGGAAGCAGTACATGATTAGATCAGCCCCAAGCTCTAAAAACTCTCAGCTCTAAGTATGAAAGCCTCTCTAAAAACTGATGTAAAAACCTAATTATATAAGCTAATCACGTCTTGGGGCTTCTTTGTAATTATCAGGAACTTCTGGGCAAAACTTGTGAATTCTGCATTCTTCATCAAACCGCCGAGGAAGGCCCATCTCGCTCGTGTGTCGATCGATGCACGATGTGTGTCGATCGATGCATTACTCTATTTTGGACAGTGAACTCTATCTCTCGGGTCAAAGCACCAAAATGCTCCAAAAAGCTCCATAAACTCCAATTCCGCTCCAAACGTGCTAATATCTAATAACACCTGTAAAAGACTCTAAAGAAACACTAAAAGACTCTAAAACACACTTATATCATGGTTTAAAACCGGTAAAAACCATGATATATCAGTGCATCGAAAACTATATGATATATTGGCAAGAAAATGAAAGCCGTCTACAATGTAAATTTTGTGGGAAGCTGCGCTATCAGGACACAACGGGAAGAGTTAGAGTTCCATTCAAGCGGATGTGGTATTTGCCGTTAACCAATAGGTTCAAGCGGTTATACCAATATGAACCAACCGCAGGGGAAATGAGATGGCATGCCGATCATAGAAGAGGAGAAGAGATTGCACATCCTTCAGATGCTGAGGCGTGGCGACACTTTCAGAGAGTATATCAGGATTTTTCTTATGAGCCACGTAACATGTACCTTGGATTATGTACATATGGTTTCAACCCATTTGGAAGGCATGGGAGACAATATTTGTTGGGGCTAGTGATTTTGATTCTTTATAACCTACCACCATCTCTATGCATGCGTCGAGAGTTTCTTTTCCTCTATGTACTCGTTCCCGGACCAGAGCATCCAAAAAGGTCACTGATGTATTCTTACAGCCACTGGCGGAGCCAGCTTAGTAGGAGGGGGGTCAGTTGACCCCATGACATTTGATTTTTTTTTTTTGCAAGCTTAAAATTTGATATTTGAAAGATTATTTGATTATAATAATGAAATTAACCCCATGCAATGTGTTTGAATCTTCTTGTCTAACCCTTGTTATCTTTTTTTATCATTTAATCATTTGTTCTTTTTTGTTTTTTTTAACCTCTAATTTCTCCTTAATCAAAAAAACCCTTGCATTTTTTAATCTAATTTTCATTGTTCCTTTTTATTATATGTCTAATTTTTAACTGCTTTCTTCCCTATTAAATCTTTTTTTTGTCTTTTATTTACTTTTTCCTTGTCAAATATGGCATTCATCTAAAAACTGGTTTTAGATGGACTCAAAAATTATTAATGTTAACATATAAATGAATATTTTTGATGAAAATTATGTTATATTATCTTTCTTCACCAATATGATAGAAATAGATTAAAAATAAAAATAAAAATAACAAACAACATGAAACAGGTCATATGTTTTACATAAAAAGTGAAATACCTTTAAAAATACATATATTTTTATAAAAAGGAGTTTTTTAAATTACAGAATTTACAGTAATAATGATATTATCGTTAGTTAATTTTTTATTAATAACAATACTTAAAATCTTTGTTTTTTAGGAAATAATTTTTCTAAACATAATTTTTTAATACTATTATTAACTATAGTAGTACTGATCCCTGTAAAAAAATATTTCTCGCTCCGCCACTGCTTACAGCCATTGATATATGAGTTGCAAACACTACAAAAAGGCTGTTTTGTATCGTTTATTTTTAAGGTTTGCATTACTTTAAGTGATGCAAACGTTTTTTGCATCAGGTAAAAAAGCGACTCAGAACGCAATGATGCAAATACATTAAATCGATTTAAAAAACTGTTACAAATACTTGCATCAATTATTATAATTGATATTAATTTGTGTCATTCGGGAAAAAATGATTTGAATTTTTATGTCAATTAATCTAACCGATGTTAATCTTCGTAACGCTTATTGTTATTGATGTCAAATATTTACATCGTTAGTAAATAATTGATGTTAAAATTAGTGTCAATTTTGATAAATGATTTTAACATCTATCATTTACAATAACTGATGTAAATATTTCAATCAGTTTTTATTAATGATGAAAAAAAATGTTATTTCTTGCATCAAGTTATATAATCGATTCTAATATTTGTAACAATTACAACAATTAATGTAAAATATTTACATCACAATGAATTAACTGATATTAAAATCAGTGTTAATTATGATAAGTGAAACTTAATAATCGCATCATTTACACTAAAGGATGTGAAAAGTGAAAACTATTTATTTCAATTGTTAATAATTGATGTAAAAAAGTAATGTTCCATTAAATAATTAAATTAAAAAGTTAATTTTTAAAAAATTACTCAGAACTCGATTTTTTCGATTAAAAAATGGGAGAATCACATGAAAAAATCTCCAAGTGGCACCACTTCTATTTTAAACCTCAAGACTATTACGTGATTCAATTAACCTTCCATGTGACAAAACTAACAGATTAAACCTTCAACATGGTTTTCTTCTTCATTGTTGCAAAACCCTAACGGAAATGTTCACGGTGAACAGTAATTCCGTTAAATAAACAAATTTTTTTAAAAATATATGCAAAAATTCTATAATTATTCCAAAATATTCAAAAAAATTCTAAAAAATCCAAAAAATTGAAATAAAATCCAAAAATATCAAAAAAATTTGAAAATTCTAATAAAACTCTTTAAATATTTTAAATAATTCAAAAAATCATAAACTTTTACAAATAAAATTCAAATATTTTTTAAAATTCAAAAATAAAAAGATTAATAGATTATATAAAATTTAAAATAAAAAAAATTAAAAATGCAAAATTTTATTTTTTTTGATGATTTTAATGTAAATTACAAGAAAAGTGGTTATGACGAGATACATATATAAGAAAAATTGAAAAAGCCTATATATGTATCTTGTTATAACCATTTTTTGCTTATAATTTATCTTAAAATCATCAAAAATAAAATTTTGCAATTATAATTTTTTTTTAATTTTATATAATCTATGGATTTTTTATTTTTGAGTTTTAACAAAATATGAAGAAATATATATAAATCATTATTTTATTTTATATTTTCGGATTTTTTTAAAGAACATTTTTGAATTTTTCTGTAAAAGTTTAAGATTTTTTGAATTATTTGAAATATTTAAAGAGTTTTTTAGAATTTTCAAATTTTTTTGAAATCTTTTTGATTTTATTTCAATTTTTTGGATTTTTTAAGAATTTTTGGATTTTTTTTGAGTAATTATAGAATTTTAAAAATATTTTTTTTTAAAAATTGTTTTTCTAACGAAATTACTGTTCACCGTGAACAGTTCCGTTAGGGTTTTGCAACAATGAAGAAGAAAACCACATTGAAGGTTTAATGTGTCAGGTTTGTCACATTAAATGTTTAATTGGATCACGTAATAGTCTCGAGGTTTAAAGTAGGAATGTGTATCACTTTGAAGGTTTTCCATGGGATTCTCCCTTTAAAAAATAGCATAAAAAAAGTTTTCAAAAGAAAACACACTAGTGTTCAAATGCATAAAACCTAAACAAACTAAAAATTTGATAAACGATCAAATGCATAAAATCAAAACAAACTAAAAATTTCTACAAGTTTTCCTAAACATAGCTGCCACTCTTAAACGTGCTCATGACTTTCATTACCACCATCAACCATTCCCTACAAAATAAAAGCATAATAAATTAGTATATCATCATAAAACATGGTAACTATGAATTATATATATAAATGACATTCACCTGAGAACTAGATGAGTTTGGTATGCTTGCTAAAACTGCAGCAAGTTTAGCTGACCATGCATTTTTCTAAATAGTTACATTAAGGTGTTAGTGTTATATCACGAATTCTAGTAATATATAATTTAAAAGGATCAGTTTATATTGAGTAAGTGTTGGATGATGGTATTCACTAAATTATATATTACTAGATGAGTTTGTGTATTCCGGTCTTGGAATATACAATTACTTAATTCATCTGATGAGTTTGTGTATTCCGGTCTTTCATCCTCTAAAACCTCAATAAAGAAAATAAAATTATTTACATTCTATATAATAGACAATTATATAAATATCTGGTGTACAAATTATACCTTCCACTTATTAGTAAACCTTATGTGAACAGGTGGGACCATTGATCTTCAGGAACATCCTTAGGTCAATTTTGCAACGCTGCAGCTCGATCATTTCGTTTGTGTTCTTTCCAAAGACGCAATTTGACATCCTTACATCTACTCCCAAGTGCACCCATCACATACTTTTTTCTTCTCATTGGATCAGCAAACCAAAACCTTGACTAAAATGAAACCAAAAGCACATTTTTGTTTTTAAAGAATCTAAAATTTTGCAGAAATTACAAAACTTGATAGATGCTAGATGTTACCTGAATTACGTCCCATGCCTTATCTTTTATGTGAGGAGCCACTGTTCTCCAATCGCTGTAGTTAATAGGTAACAAATGCACATCATTGCTTAATTGCCCTAAACATGATCCAAGCAACCGTGCAGAATCTCCAACAGGTTGACCGCTATCCTCATCAAAATGGACTATCACTTTGCAATTTTGCAGTTTCCAAACATCTCTAGATGTCACCATTTTGCTTTTTTATGTTACTATCGTCATCTTGAAAAAAAAACACATAGAGAATTAGAACTTAAAGTAATAGTGTAAAACAAGTCATGATCTCGTGCAATAAGATGATTTGAAACATAAGTTATATGGTAAATCGCAGTCATAAGAAGAAAAAGTGACCAAACATATTATCTCTACAAATAACCATTCCCAGAAGAAAAAATGACTAATGTTTAATTCTCATGATTATAAATTTTTAATAATATGAATTCACATAAATCTACCTAAGACGATCATGAGTACACATGAAGAGTACATATGTGATGATTTTACCTATGACTTGTACTTTCCATTTGAAAGTATTACACTCTTGAGCAAGTGCGGGAGGAGAATCATAACCACTCTCCAAATCAGTGAAATCATCAGGAATTTGTGTCTCTGAATCCATGGAATCCAACAAACTACACATAGCAAATAAAAGAAAAACAAGTCAGCAATAGAAGAAACCCTACAGAATACAAGTTTTCTGAGATTAAGATCAAACAAATACAACGATCTCTTGGATGTAACCTTAATCGCTTGGAGATCTAGTTTTCTGAGATTTTATTCGTTTCTCAATACAAGTTTCGGTAAAAACCCTACAGAATAATCGTCCAAATATAAAGACGTGACTGATCTGTAAAAATGAAACCTTTGGACTCCCGCTTAGAATGAAAAACCAGCGGGATTTGCAAAATATTTAGCAAACTGATTTGATCAGAAGGATTGATATTTTTATTTTAATTTAAAATGATAAGTTCCTTTATTTATTCTTAAACATAATAATATCCTAAGTGATTCTAACTTAAAGCTATTACTCAATCTCATATAAATCTTGCAATAAAAAGGACTAATATCATGCAAAAAAATAAAAAGATTTGTTACCATGATTCTTTTAGTTGCACATCAAGTTGTTGTTGAGTATATATAGATCAGTATGCCGACATCAGCCTATTAAAACAAAAATAAATAAAGCTGCTACAAAGTAAGATAACAGTTGGTTAATAGGAAATAAATGAGTTTTGTTTACTCTTTCCTATGTTAGGATCTTCACAACAATGTGGTCTGGGACAAGCGGTTGAAGCTCTCTTTCACTGCAACAGACATCAACTTCTCTAATAATTAAGAGTATTACTCACCATTGATAACTAATTCATCGTATACTTACAGTCTCTCCTTAAGTAAGAATGGCATGAGCTTACGGCTCAGACAATGCACTCCGCAAGTCCCGCCTGATTCATCCTTGTCCAAAAGAAGAAATATAAGTAGAGTAGCATCATCGTCAACCTTCATTCTTGTTGTTGATACAAGAAACAACCCTAGAAACACACACAAAGACAAGAATGGCAAACAATTCTCTCCGGACAAATGGCTGCAGAAAAACAGTCAATAAAATGCATACCCTTATAAGAGAGGAAAAGAAAGAACATAGATGAAACACCTGCAATTGAGTACATTTTGCACAAGTTCTTAATGCTTATGAACCATATGAGTTGCTTACATGATGAGATGAGCACACAGCCACACAACAAACAGGTACTAAGTCTCTTCAAGTGTCTCTACCTCTTACTCAACAATTGCTAGACGTATCCAAACTCGCTCAAGCTTCTATCGGAAGCAAACTATTCTCTAACCTGAAACGAAAGACTCTGGAGGTAACTAGATACGAAAATATGGGCTTAAGAGAGTTCCTCTTTGTTGAACCTGTTCCAAGCTTCCTGTTCAATGCAAATTTGTATGCAGTTAAGCAATAGGATAATCCAAACAATATTGTATAAGGAAATTTGCTTGAAGCTGAGTGCAAGATTTGTGGATCTATGCAAGAGACTGGTCCAACTAATAATTTTTTTTTGTTTGGAACATCTTTTACTGATTGATTCCGTTGGAACTAAACCATCAAATTTCTTATGTCAACTTTCGTCAAAATGAGATTATAGAAAAAGAAATGGTCATGTCGATCCAGTGAGAAAATACCTTCAAAATGTCAAAAACCTTTTCTGCAATATTCTTCTGTTCAAGGGTTGGAGATGCTCTTAGAGAGGTTCACTGATTGATCATAATAAGGATATTAATTCATTTCTACTTCAAGCCGAGCCTCAATTTCACATCAAGCCGAGCCTCAATTTCACAAATCACATCGAGCCGATCATATTAGAAAATCACTCCGCCTCTGTTGAGTCACCTCTTCTTAGAAACACGCATGCACGGCAGAATATTCTTTAGTCCCAGGGGTCATTGAACTCAAATGACTGTCAAAACATCTCAATCATGTCCTATTTTATAAAGGCAAAAGACCATTCCAGGCAACAAAACAAAAGAAATCAATTGATTTGTTCTTTAAAAAAAGGAAGGGAGTAGGGGCTAGGAGATACCTCACGAGGTCTGTAGAAATGAAATAGCAGCTGTGAACCTCACAAGGAAAACAAGGAAACCGCGCAGGAACTTGTTTTCACATATAAAATCGCTATCAACGCCGATCTCTTCTCCATGGTATCAAATTCTCTCCGATCTCTGACCACGATCGCAAGCGACCTCCCATTTTCCTCTCTTCAAAGACTTCTTTGAATCTGAAAAAGGAAAAAGGAAGGAGACTTCATCACTACACAGATAATTTATCTTTGGTTTAACGAAACCACCATCGGTTCAGTAGAAGACAAAACCAATCCAATAAAAAAAGTTATATCATCGGCAATCGCCTATAGGCCTAAGTCTATTTATCTATTTCCCAAAACCGAAGTTCAGTTGGTCTCTACGGTAAATCATTTTCCATAAACACGGCATCGATCACGCAGCTCAGCAAAATTCAGAACGGAGATCTAAGCTCTAAGTTCACACTTCAGTTCATCATGCTAAGATGATCACTAGAAGTCCTTAACAAGCAGATCTTCCAAAAATCCAAAATCATCATACAAATTAAGAAACTGAAATCCGTAAAAGCTTAGTCTAACAATCCAAAACCCAATAATATCAAAAACTTTAGAATCTCACTAAGCAGTCTGAATTTCGAAGAAAGCTAAAGGCCATGGAGATTATAAATTGAGAAAGATAGAGACAAAAAGAGCCAAACATGAAGGCAAGACAAAGAACCTTACAACTTCATATGCGAATGTTCCAGATCGAGAAACAATCCCTATCTTCCCCCGGCTTGTGGGTGTTTCCAGGCATGATCCCAATCTTGCATTCACTAGGTTTAATAATCACAGGGCAGTTAGGGCCAATCAGCCTAGTTTTTGATTGACAGTTAAGAGCAGCCTTGACACGAACCTACCTTACAAAAGCCAGAGAAAATTAGTAGAGCCACTTATAAAAATCTACCGAATAAGCATTAAAGCAGATATCACACCAAAAAGGGAATGGTAAGCGACTATTATACCATGTCATGTTAAGGAATTCCTTCAGTAATGCAGACAACAAGATCTAACTCAGCAGCCAGACCTTCCATGATAGCAGCAGCATAGAAAGGTGCAGGAACGTAGATCACAGAGGCATTGGCTTTTGTTTCGGCCTTAGCTTCAGCAACAGTATTAAAAACAGGGAGACCCAAATGTTCTGTCCCACCCTTCAGCAACGAAAATTAGTTGACTCGACAATTGATTAGTGTAAGAGGAAAGATTCTCGCTCTGGAAAGGAGCAGCCGGAGAAAATTAAGAAAATTAAGAAATTAGTCATCAATACTACGATTCAGCACCATGTATAACAAATTAGTCATCAATGGATCTTTCGGAAATCCTAGAAAATAAAGAAGAAAAAACGTTTACGATATTCAAAAAGTTAAAACAGTAGTCATAATCACAAACACGTCATGCATCTTCTGGATCATCCTATCATATACATCTCTGGGCTGAATATGAACCGTGATATCCCATTCTGACTCGTTCGGATGTTTGACATAATATACCATTTTTTCTTGAGATGCCAATACATATGGCTCATCTTCATCATTATCTCCAACGTCTACCAGGTGTGAGAAGTTGACCATATGATGACCATATGCATCCATTTTATATCCCCGTTCAGTACGCGTATCAGCCCATTTGCACTTGAATAACACAACTTTGAAAGTCTCATAGTAGTTCAACTCCACAACTTCAACTAGTTTCTCATAGTAAGCTACATCTCCTGATCTTGGATTTTGATCACGTGAGCTAGCATAACTCATAGTCTCAACAGCCACATAAACACCACTATTTTGAGTTCTTAGGCCAACATCTCTTTCTATTGTTCTGAACCTAAAGCCATTGACATTATAAGATGTATATTTCACAACATTGATAGATGGCCCTAATGCTAGGCATCATAAATCATCAGTTATCCCATCTCTGTCATTTTTATCTACTTTTTGTTTGAACCATATTGCAAAATTAAGATGCACTTCTCTGTCAATGTCAATAGCTCGGTTCCTCTTTCCCCGTCGTGATTGTTTCCTTTGTAGCTCATGTCTGTATTTCCTATACAAACATTATCAAGAACTTCTACATTAGAGAAACCTTATCATACGAAACAAGTATTAGTCATTTCATAATGAGAAAGACTTACTGGCATAATTGATCAAGTAGCTGACAGTTGGATAGAATATATCGATGTGCTTGTTGCCTCTCCATATAACTAAGTGTATGGACCCGTCTCGCTTTACCAAATCGACCAAGATTTGGGAAAATGTGAGAAAGTTTTGAGTTTGGATTCATATTGTTGTCAGCTAGGGGTTGATCGCCAACGCGGTTAACTCGATTAAATCGTGTCTCTATATCATCAAGATACATTGAGCAAAACGTTATACACTCATCTGCTAAATATTGCTCACATATAGAACCTTCTGGTTTGGCACGATTACGAACGTAAGCTTTGAAATGTCCTAGAGTCCTGCAGACGAGCGAGTAAAATAAGTTTAAAGTTATTTGTATATAAATACACCCTTAAAGAGATGAAAAACAAAGTTAACCTCTCAATCGGATACATCCAACGATATGGAACTGGCCCACCATTTTTTGCTTCTTCTGTGAGATGTACTATTAAATGTACCCTCATCATGAAAATGATGGAGGAAATATCATCTCCAAACGACATAAAGTCTCTACAACTCTGCCTTGTAGTTTGTCAAGCTCATTGATGTCGAGGACCTTTGCAGATATATCTCTGAAAAAACGACAAAGTTCAACAACGGCTGATGTTATATCTGCTGGCAGTAAATTCTGAATCGCAATTGATAACAAATCTCTCATTATCATGTGACAGTCATGGCTTTTTAACCCTGATAGCTTTCCATTGTTTACGTCAACACAATTTGAAATGTTAGAAGCATAAGCATCAGGAAGCTTAACATCTTTTGGGACACTTAGAAACATGTCTTTCCCATCTTTACTTAGTGAAAATCGTGATGCTTGGTACTTCCCATTGTCATCAGGCCACATAGCAGGACGAATGCCAAGCTCACAGAGATCTTTTCTAGCATTCAGATTATCTTTCGATTTCTTTTTATTATCCAATAATGTAAAATACTAGGTTTTCAAACACATTCTTCTCTATATGCATCACATCTAAATTATGTCGCAGCAATGTAAATTTCCAGTAAGGAAACTCAAAAAATACACTCTTCTTCTTCCGCTATTGAGATTTTGATGAATCGTTTTGATGTCTCTTTTCCCCAACTAAACCATGTTTATAAGGAAATAGGATCACTGGCCAGATGATGTAGCTTGTACTCATCGTACCAAATGGATTGAAACCATCAGTAGCTAGGCCTAGTCTGACGTTTCTTGGATCAGATGCAAACTCAGGATATTTATGATCAAATGCCTTCCAAGCCCCTCCATCTCTTGGATGTCGTAGTTTACCATCATTATTAGAAGAAGTTGCATGCCATCTCATGTATGTAGCAGTTTTTGATGACATAAAAAGACGCTGCAAAAGGGGATTTAGAGGAAAATAACGTAGAACCTTTCCCGGGACTTGTTTCGTCTTTTTTTCTGATACAGACTTTGTACTCCCTGCTGAAGTTTTAACTTTCCACCGAGATGATGCACAAACATTGCAAGTTTCTTTTTGTGCATCTGCTTCCCAATACAACATGCAATCAGTTGGACATGCATGAATGGACTTGTAAGACATACCTAGCTTGCGAATCACATGTTTCATATCATTGAATGAATCCGGCAATTTTGCATGCGGAAATGCTTCTTTAAGCAAGTCAATCACCATAGATATCCCTTTGTCGCTGATCCCACACATGCACTTGATTAAAATCAGCAAGCAACTCATCAAAACCTTCACCTCTTCCAGAATTTTCCGTTGAAGATGATGGCATATCTGTGTCCATAGGTTGCTCAAATGTTCCAAATTCATCTTTAATATTCGTAGTAATATCAGGAAGTAGATCATCTAAGAGATTCACAGTTGAATCTAATTCAACCGGAGCATTGTTAATGTCAGAAGGCATTGCTTCTGTATTCCCACTAACACCCATATCCTCTCCATGTAGTACACATCTAGTGTAAGAACTTAAAAAGCCTGAACACATCAAATCACCTTCAATATCTTCTCTCGACTTAAATTTAGCCAAAGAACAACGGTTACACGGAAAAAAAAAAACAACGGTTACACGGACACTTCATCGTGTTTGCATTTGAATTACCAAATGCAAAATCCAAGAAGGTTTTAACCCCTATTCTATAATCTTGAGATAAACGTGGTTTGTTTATCCATGACTTATCTATAATAACCTGAAAACCCATACTTATATAAATTACTTAGAAAATCTTAATATAACAAAAACGTACTTGAGTAATATTGCTTTACCGGAAACCCGGAAACAAGTAGACATAAAAAAACATAGCTATAATATATAAGAGGCCATGCCAACAAGAACACAATCAACTCTTGACCAACTACTATATCAATTCTATAACGTGATTTCTATAACTTTTGACATCGAAACATGAATAATTGTTTAAAGTTTATAATCTGATTTAATCGAAGGATATAAACACCTATTGAATAAGAAATTAAGTAGCAAGGCAAATCTTTGAATTTAAAAGTTTATTGAAGTTAAATTGAAGTTACCTTAGCTGTCTTTGAATAGTAATTGACTGAGTTACTCTCCCTTTATTCAAGTTGTTGCTACAAAAACAACAAGTCTCGTAGCTGTATTCTTTTTACGTTTGCTTTTCTTCCTTCACGGCTGTTGAGTAAGAACATGCCAAATATGACTTTGCAAAATAGACACAGTTTTAAAGCAAATTGAAAGAATCAGGAACAAATCTAGGTATAAGATTAGGTTTCTTATGATAAATACTCACACATAAAGCAGTTGCTTAAAATCGTTCTTCAAATTAGATTTTACTCAGTAACCGACTTGGAAAAACTTAGTTTCTCCGAGCTCACTTTCTCTAGAAACAGAAACCATTCACAATTGTAATAAAACCTATCAGAAGAATTCGATCTGTTCAGTCAGTAAACAAGAAAACAGAAACTATTACAGTTACTTGCTTAAGCTAACCACAATTTTCAAAAGATTCATAGTCTATCCTTGAGAATTTCACCGTCTTTAGATCCGAAAAATTGAGATTAATGAAGCTATTTCCTTGTTCCGATGTTGTTCTTAACGAGTTTAAGCAGATTTTTGTTATGAAAAAAGAAAATCCAGGAAAGAAGAAGATGGGTGAAGATAGAGACGTAGGTGTTTAGGTGATTCCCGTCTCTCTTTTTTTTTGGTCATCGGTGATTTATTCTTTTTGTCTTTATCTATATCAATTTTTTTAATCATGATTGAATACATGTATTATTAATTAGGGACTGTGTATAAAATTAAACATATAATAATTTAGGGACTTATATATAAAACTACATGTATAAAACAATATAATGTATGAATATGTGAAAGTACATGCGTAATATTTTATATAGTCCATGTCTTATAACAAAATTATATGTTAGTTTACATTGCTTCAAATGAGAGACTTATGGAATTGGTCAACAAATCTTACAATTTATATAGACCAATGATATTTTCTTATTAAAAACTTTTAGAGATATTAACTACATATAAAGAGTTATAAAGAGTTAAGACATGTATAAGTATAACAATATATATACAGAGCCGGTCCTGACAATATGTGGGCTACAAGCCCAAACAAAATTTGAGGCCTGTTATATTAAAAAAATAAACAAAAGAGGAAAAAAGCAAGACAACATGTTGAACTTGCGACCTTTCTTTAAGGAAATGAGTTCATTTACCAACTGAACTGTTGAATTTTAAGTATAAATTGTGGCCTAAAATTAATTTAAAGATATAAGGTCATAAGCATGGGCTTCATCACCTTGTATCAAGGGCCGGCTCTGTATATATATTAGCAATATCATATAAATTGGTCATATTGATCACACAATAAGTTTATTTTTATATTTCAGTTGTTATTACCAATACAGATTAAGATCAAATATATATATTTTATTTAATCGATTTAAAATTATTAAATACTTATATCAAATCTTATCACCGATCCTAAATCACGTAAACTAATTTTAATCTAATTAAATATTTTAATATCTACATCATTTATTATTGATATAAATTTGTATCAATATACTGAAGTGATGTTAAAAAGGACTAAAATACAACGGTTGTTGAATTGATGTAATTCAGTTATATATTTATATCAATATTTTACAAGTGATGCAAATTTACAGATATTTGTATCAATTTTAATGAACTGATTCTAAATAAGTCAATAACAACATCACTTATCGTAAGTGATGTTAAACAACAATTTTTGTATCATTTATCAATAAATAATTCAAAATAAGATCGCTTGATTTTATGATGCAATTTAATTGATGTAATTCAGCCTTTTTTGTAGTGAAATGTTATGGGAGTCCGGTGTCGAAGAATATGATGTCTCATGCAAACAAAACATTGAGATGCGGGCTGTACTACTGTGGACCATTAGCGATTTCCCGGCTTATGGTATGTTATCTAGATGGACAACTCATGGGAGGTTAGCTTGTCCGTATTGTCAAGAAAAGACTGATGCATTCTAGTTGAATAACGGGTTCGTCCATCATTGGTCGCAGCCATCTATATCAGTGACCTCTTCGACGAACTCGCAGAACCATAAGAGTCAGAGAGGCGGTGCCGGAATTACGATCTATAATGCGAGAGCAAAGAGCACATTGCAGCGGAAAATGGACTTTGTAAGTTTATATATTAATCTTTTTCATAATTTAATAGTCTAATTTCTAATTAATGATTATTTTTTGTAGATCCGACGAGAAGGACGAGAGCTAACGTATGTTGAGTTGGTCGAGGACGGCCACCAAAACAAGACTACTGGCGAGATCCAAGATCCGATCGCTCCGAGAATTGTCGAAGCGTCGAAGAAGCAAGTGGAGGAGTAATATCCCAGTAATCCGAGGAAGGCTTGACTTCGGCGACTTTGCTATCGCCGGAAAGATCAACGAGATCTTTCTCGAGGTAAATTTTTATGTTAATTATAACTTTGTTATTAATATTAGATTATTTGATTTCTAACTTGTACTTTTAAAATTTTTCACAGGAAATGCCGAAGAGTAAGGGCCATTTATACGGCTTAGGAAACGTTGAAGAGAGGGTCTCGACACCGCTTTCCAGCTTCCATCCCGACACCGACTCTTTCGCTGAAGCGTTAAGGGAGAAAAACGAATAAATCGCAGCATTGAAGACGATTCAGGCGCGTATGGAAGCTCAGATGCAAGCAGAACAACAAGAAACCATCTGGAAGATGCAGAAGATTCAAGCTCAGATGATGCACTTCATGATGTTCGGTACTCTTCCGCCAGGAGTGAGACCGGTAGCTCCAGGAGCGGAACGGGA
This sequence comes from Orychophragmus violaceus, assembly GCA_030180135.1. Lineage (NCBI taxonomy): Eukaryota > Viridiplantae > Streptophyta > Magnoliopsida > Brassicales > Brassicaceae > Orychophragmus > Orychophragmus violaceus. The sequence goes on along the minus strand of CM058237.1, from coordinate 62,204,942 downwards.
GTGGCACCTGGAGTGGGAACGGGAGTGGCACCGCTAGCTCCGGGAGAGGGACAAGGAGCTCTGGGAACGGGACAGGGATAGGGGGAATCAGGATCCGGACCGACAAATCTTGATTTTCAGTAATTTTAATACATTTATTGTTTTTAAAATATTTATATAATTAAAATTTTTATTATATATTCGATTTCATTAAATTTTTAGTTTTAATATTAATAAATTTATTATATAATTTAAAAAATTATTTAATATATTAAGAATATATATATATATTAAATACCGTCGGTAATCCGCCGATTTATAACAGTCGGTAATCCGTCGGAGTCAGTAATATGTCGGTGTTATTTTATCAGTAAACCGTTGGTTTATATCCATCGGTAAACCACCGGCAAATATCCATTGGTTATTCGTTGGTTCGTGTCCGTCGGTAAACTGTCGGTTTAGAGCTATTGGTAAACCAACGGTAACTGTCGGTAAATATCCGTGTGATATTCATCGGTAAATCCCGACGGTTTATCGATGTTTTCTATCGGACATATTACCGACAAAACAGCTGTTGGTAACCTTCGTCGATAATCCGACGGTTTATTCTCGTTGATAAACCGTCTGTATTTTTCCGTTAATAATATATTGGTAATTACCAACGAAAAACCGACGATTTCAATTTCTGATAAAATAAAACCGACGGATCCATTCGGTTGGAAATCTGTCGATAATGGCCATTACCGACGGACATCCGACGCATTCTTTCATCGGTTATGGCGTGCTTTTTTTTTAGTGATTACATTTCGGTTTATTGTTAGCTTTAGATTTTAGGGGTTGTCTTTTATCCTGCCGACTGTGGTCTTTTTATTTGTAATGTTCGATAACTTTTGGTACGAATATAATTTTTTCGTTAGAAAAAAAGAAGTATTTTAGTGAGGGGTAATTATTGCTCAAAGAGTCTGGGTTTGGTTTTACTTACGGTTTTCTTAAAAGTAGCAACCAGTATATAATCGAACTTACTTTGGATTATACGGTTTTTATTTTGGACCTTTTGGTTTCAGGTGTTTCGGTTTTAGACGGATATATCTTTAGTTTTCAAAGAGTTCAAAACTTGGTTCGATAGTTTTCAAACATTTTTTATTTACCAAAATACTAGTATGATTTCGTTCGCACCAAGTGCGAACACAAATATTATTAAATATATTTTTTAAAAATAAAAAGTTATCAAATTAATTTAAAAATAATAATAATAATTTAAAAATATATAAAGACTATTTATAATCAAAACCTACATAAATTATTATATATAATAATATTTTTTATAATTTAAAATAAATAAAACTATTAATAATAAAATAAATTGTAATTATATATTTTTATGTATAAAAACCAACACATAAATATCTTATCTAAAATATTTTATCATATATATATATATTAAAATATATAAATAATATAAATTTACGATATAAAATCCAAAAATATTTATTAATATTTAAAAATATTCATAAATATTCTCATATTTATTATCTTATTTTATTTTATTGAAGGTTATGTATATCTCTAAAATAAAATTAAAATCTTCATAAATATTTTCATATTTATCATCTCATCTTACTTTTTTATTCAAGGTTGTGTATATCTTCTAAATAATATTTAATAAATCTTCATAAATATTTCATATTTATCATCTTATTTTTTAATCTAATATTATGTATATGTTCATAGTAAAATTAAAAAATATAATAAAATTATCAATATAAATTAAAGTTATCATAGTAATTAGCCTAATTTCATTAATGGTAAAATAGTAATTAACAAATTTAAAAACGAATATAAGGCCAAAAGCACTTCTTAATTAATATAAAGATATTAATTTTGGAATTGCCTTATTTAGTCAACCTCTAATTGGAACAAATTCTTAGAGATTGTTGTCAAGACCCCCACAGTAAAATTCTATTAATTATGATTTTATTCGTTTCACAATCGATGGCGACAGCGACATCGACACCGATTCTAAACGTGTTCGTTTGATAGTTGATGACGTCAGCGACTATCGCATCGACTCCAAATTAGCAATTAAAGACTCAAAATCCAATTGCTAATTTTAACGGCGATTGCAATGATTTTAAAAAAAAAAATTAGCGACAGACACACTGACTCTAAAACGAATAACACAACGACTGTCGCAGCGATTGTCGCAGTCGATGTTGCTGTAGCTAGTCGCTAGAATTTTGAAAATGTTGGAATTTTGAAAATTTATTATATAATAGGAAACTTTTAATTAATTAATAAATTATTAAATTTTAAAAAAATAATTCTATTATGTTAAAAAATCTTTTAATTTAACTATCACTAGCATAATTTAACCGTATTATGTGCAGCACAAAAGTTTTTAATATTAATATTGAAAATTTTCATCTAAACTATAAATTAAAAATCCATTTATTTTATATTTTTTAATTTTAATTAATAATAATTATAAAATTCCTAATATAAAATTATTTTATCTATAATAAATATATCTAATAATAACTTAAAATCAAATAGCAAATATATTATAGAAATATCTGATATTTTAAAAAAAACTTATTACAATTTTTTTGTATATCTATTAAATATAATAAAAATTATTTTAAATTAATATGATAAATATCTATATATATATTAAATTATTAAAAATGTATCTTATATTTTTCAAATATTTTATTAATAATAATTTAAAATTTATAATATAAAATTATTTTATTTATAACAAATATATACAGTAATATCTTAAAATCAAATAACGAATATATTATAGAAATTATCTGATATTTTAAAATTTTTATTACTAAAATTATGTATATGTACGAAATATAATAAAAATAATTCTTTAAATCAGTATAATAAATCAAAATTTTAAATTTAAAATAAGGTTAACATAGTGAAACTTAATTTTATTGAGGGTAACCTAGTAATTAACCAATTTGAAAGTCAATAAAATCTCATAAGCTCTTATCAATTAATATAAAAATATGCACTATTATTTTTATATTTTATACTACATCAATTTTAGTTGCTTAATTTCCTTTTTATTTATTTTCTTCTACGAAAAATTAATTGTATTTATTCTAATACTATTATCTGGTTGGTTAAGCGTTTTTTTAATCAATACATCACATCCATTTCACGCTAAATTTAGAAATTGTTTACAATCTAAAATGTTCAAAAGTCAACAATGATATAAAAATACGCACATAAATATATGAATACATAAAGTTCATATGACATGCACTCGAAAAAAAAATTAGTTATGGCTTGAAGAAAAGAATCATACGCGTAAGTAATTATGGTTTTAGAAAATTTCAAGAAAAAGTTAGTTGAGAATTGAGAAAACAACACAATTTTTGAAATTCTAGGCTATAAAGAAGCATTTTATTCTATTGTAAAGTTTAAGCCATAATACATCTAAAATTCAAAAACTATCCGGGCTAATCGACCCTTAGCCGCGAATAGCCACAAACAGTTTTCGTGGCTGCGGATTCTTTGCTAATGTGTAATCGTGATTTTTTGTGACAAAGTTTTCAGGGAATAGCCACGAACTCATTCGTGGCTCGAATAGCCTATAAACCAAAATCGTGGAAATATAGCCACGAATGGACACGACCTTGTTCGTGGATATTAGCCACGAATGGACACGACCTTGTTCGTGGATATCAGCCACGACTAGCCACGACATAGTCGTAGCTATATAGCTACGAATTGCCACGACTATGTTGTAGACAAATAGCTATGAATACTTTCCGTGGCTTGGCTACAGATATCCACGAATGTGTCGTGGCTAATTTAGCCACAAATTAGCTACGAACATTTTATCGTAGCCAATTAGCCACAACAAATTTGTAGCTATCCGTGGAAATGTAAATTCAAATAGCCACGAAAATTTATAAATATTTCCCCGAATAGACTAATTAATTAGTATTAACATTATAGTTATGATTAATCAAAACTATATTAAATTAGTAACTAATTGTGACACATTAGTTACTAAACTATAACATAAATTCATTGCATTCAAAAGATCCTATATATACATAACTAAAAAAACATCAAATGATGTTTTAAGTTTACAGAGGAGGTTAATAATATAATACACATCCTGATTAATATAATAAAATCACTTAATCAAACATAAACTTAGTCCTGAGCTTGTTCATTGATGATTGACAGAGAATGAGGAGTTGCATTAGCAAGGTTGATTGGAGAGAAGTTGTTGGGGTCATTTGGCCGCTCCTGGGAAGGGTCTGAGTGGAAGCTTGGTGCATAACCAACTGATGCGGTCATCAAAACCATACTAGACCAGGCGCTCGCTAACTCAAGCACTACGTCAGTCACTACATCAGTCAGCACGCTGACTAACTCAACCACTACGTCAGTCAGCGCAACCAGACCCGATGGAGACCAACAGTCAGAAAATGAAGCACTCCGACCAATCCAGGAGGAACCAATCAACAAATCCAATTGTTCTGGATTCCCAACTCATCAGAGGACCAAGGAGAATTGGATTCGAACCAAAAGGAGTAATGGTTTGAAAGATATTCAACTTCCAAATCAGGAGATGCTACACTTGCCTTATTTGGAAGATTATGAGTTTATATGTTGCCAAACTCGAACTTGGCGACCAGGAGACTTATTACTACTCCTAGAAGCACTCTACAACACCTTAAGAAGCACCAGCACACACAGGATCAGGCGGATCCTATTGGAACATAAACCAACTCAACCGAAGCTATTTATGGAAGCTATGAAGACCAATTGGTTTGCCACCTCTCAAACCAAGATTTGGCGACCAGGAGACATTTACCACGAGGCCAAGAATATAGAAGATGTCCACAACTCATCCAGAATGCTCAGAATCAATTGGAGGCTCAGCTTGTTCAACTTTCCTTATTCTGACACAAGCACATTCAAGGAGAAGATCATCCAACGGCTCCTTTCCAAGAATGAGAGCTGCGAATTCTTTGCCTGTCAAGATGTTCCAGAGATTCTAACTTATCCCCTAAAGCCATCCAGATACAAAGAAAGCATCCAAGCCATTGAAGCCTTGCCATATTCAGCCTAACGGCTAGTTTTTCATTAAGTTCGATTTCTTTCTTGTTCAAGGTCAATATGACCGTTTGTAAAGAGCCTATAAAGGCATAGTTTAGCTCATTGTATTATTCACCTTTCAACCTTTCAATTAATCAAAGTATTATTCAGTTCTTCAAAGAGTGTTCTTTGTAGAGATCTTTTGTCTTAGGAATTCATTGAGTGATTCAATTGTTTCCGAAGATTGTTGGATTAGTATTTCTTGTGTGACTCAAGCAGAACTAGTTCACCACCGATTGAGAGAGTCAATCAAATCCACCGGTTGAGAGAGTCAATCATTTCATTCATCCATCCCATCCATCTCGGTCAAGTAAGAGAGCTTTTAAGCCAGTGCTTGTCCTCCATCAATCCATCGCTCAAGCTTCCGCTCCGGGGCTGCATCATCTGGTATCAGAGCATCACTTTGATTCCAGGGCTGCATCATCTGGTATCAGAGCATCACTTTGATTCCAGGGCTGCATCATCTGGTATCAGAGCCGAAAGGTTCTAAAATCAGGTGTATCCTATCCTTTATCCTTTCGGTTTTCATTTTCATCTTGTTCATTTTGTTTGTTTCATTGCATTTCAAAACAAAAACCCATAAAAAAAAAAAATTGTTTTCATTTTATTCATAGTTCAATTCTGTTTTGTTTTACATCTTAAAAAAAAAAAAAGTTTGTTTTGTGTTTCTTTTGATTTCTATTTTTGTTCTTAGTTTGTTTCAAAAAGTTCAAAAAAAAAAAAGTTTTCATTCCTTTGATTCGATTTCTTAAACCAAAAAAAAAAAAGTGTTATTTCCATATTAGTTTTTGTGTCATTTCGAAATTCAAAAAAAAAAAAAGTTTCCTTAAATCTTTGCATCACAAATCTTGTTTCCATTTCTTTTGTGCAGAATTTTATTTCCATATTTGCACCAAATCGTGTGGATTCTTTTAATTAAAGAAAGTTTGCAATTCTCTGAATTTTACTTCTTTGTGTTAGAATCCATTGATACGCTTTTGAGTTTATTGTGTCAGGTACTGAATCAGACATGGGAGAAGGAGCAGCTGCTGATCAGATCACCATGAATCAGCTTCTTGAAGTCTTGAGAGGCATGAGTGAGCATCTGACCCAGCTAGAGAAGTCCCATCCTACACAACAACAAGAAGAGAATGGACTTGGGAATGCACCAGGAACTACTTATGTGGAGCCTAAACCACCAGACCAATCTTGGAGAACAAGAACGACAAAGTCACATCCACCAAGGACTTCCCAACGAAAATCAGGGAGTGACTCAAGCCGTGCGACATTCCAAGCCACCTACAAGTCAAAAGTCAGGTTAATTTTGGATGATGGATATTATTATTATGGACCTGAATTCTTTGTATATCCAGGAGGTAAAGCAAGCTATATAGATTGGGAAAGCAACATGGAAGAGTACTTTAGCTACTATTGTGTTCCTGATGAAGAGCGACTCCATATAGCACTTGGACAACTCACCAAAGAGGCTCTAAGATGGTGGAACAAAGAAGAGTACGAGAGATGGTACTACAAGGAGCCAAAGATCAGAACATGGGATGACTTAAAGTTGAGCATGTGGGAGAAGTATTGTTCACAGAACAAAACTACTTATCCACCGAAGAGATCATCAACTCCTAAACTTGTGCAAGACGCCAATAACTCTCAAACAAAGTATCAAGGTAAGTTCTCTGTCTATAAGAATACATTAGAACTAATGTGTTGTAAGTGTAAGAGCAGGGATCATGTTGCTAAGGACTGTCCAAGAAAGAGGACCACAACATCAAATGGTGAAAAGCTAGTACCACAAGAGACCAAAGGAGGAGAAAAGCAACCAGCAGCCTTTGAACCATTTAATGAGTTTCCCACCTTCAGTTTAGCACCAGTAGAGCACACTCACGAAGTCCTGAAGGAGAAACCAGATTTGAGCATCAACTCATTGTCTAAATCACAAGACATCCCCATAATTGAAGAAGTTCAATTTTTGGCAAATAACAAGGTAAGTTCTGAACTTAAAGTGAATAAACTTGTTTGTCCAACCACTGTTATGATGCACTTGTGTCTGGACCAAAAGGTTCATGAAAGTTCAGGTGACAAAGAAGAAGTGGAGCAACACCAATGTCATGATCCAGAAGCAAGTAAAGGACAAGAGTACATTCAAGGTACCATCATGACTGTTGTACCAAGACATGAGCGAGACAAGGTAAGTCAATATCTTACTCAAAATGTTCATACTGATTCCAAGGATATGATAATGCATTTGTCTTGTCCAAAAGAACTTGAGAAAGGTATAGGTCTTGAAGTCAAGTTTCGGGCAGAATCATCAATACACAAGAATCAAGATGAGAAATATCAGGGAGCTTCAACCACTGATGGACTAGAGCATAAAACCTCTAGTAGTACACGCATAAGGAGAGAGGCGACTCTGAACCAGCTTGTCAAAGCCATAATGGTAAGCTTCAACCTTTTGCAACCTGTTTTTAAAGTCCTAAACTCAGATATAATCCACTTGCTCTTTCCCTTAAGAGTTGACTTAGGTACAGGTCCGATAAAGATCAAGAAGCCAAGGGCAGAAGGAGTCTTGAAAGAGAGACCAAAACCGAGCCATGTTTCCACACATGAGCCACAAGCAAATCAAAGGCTTGAATTATATCATGCTCCTACCAAACATGAGGTTATTTCTGAGCTTAAAGTGCCTAACACTGATTGTCAAGCCACTGGTATAATGCACTTGTTTCTTGAGTCAAGTGTTGAGACAGGGATTAGAGCCAAAGATAAGGCCAAATGGGAGATCAAGGAAAATCCACCGGACCATGCATCACTTTTCTCTATCATCATGCCCACTGAAGAAAGCCACCACCATCAGGATGTTAGCCAGGTAAGTCTATCTATAATCCACCTCATTTCTAATGATCCAGCAGCTCTGTTGAAGGACTTGTTAAACTTGCCAGAAGTTACTACAACTAGGGACAGTGAAATAGCTTCAAGTTTATCTCTTCATAAGAAGCCCATAATGCACTTGTCTCTTTGCCAAAGTGTTGAGAATATTTCAGGTCTTAAGGAGAGCAGGAGAAAGATAAGCGAAGGAGATGTCACACCAGCTCAAAGAATAGGAGCATTGCTGCCCTATTTACTCAAGGAAGAGCCACCGGATGCTCCACAACTCAACCGGAATCAAAATGATTCCCAAGGTAATCTTCTAAACCCTCATTCACTTCACTGGACTAACTTGACTTATCTATGTGCAGGTTATCAAGTTTTGAGGTCAAAACTTCTTGAAGAGGGAGGGTATGATGCGGTCATCAAAACCATACTAGACCAGGCGCTCGCTAACTCAAGCACTACGTCAGTCACTACGTCAGTCAGCACGCTGACTAACTCAACCACTACGTCAGTCAGCGCAACCAGACCCGATGGAGACCAACAGTCAGAAAATGAAGCACTCCGACCAATCCAGGAGGAACCAATCAACAAATCCAATTGTTCTGGATTCCCAACTCATCAGAGGACCAAGGAGAATTGGATTCGAACCAAAAGGAGTAATGGTTTGAAAGATATTCAACTTCCAAATCAGGAGATGCTACACTTGCCTTATTTGGAAGATTATGAGTTTATATGTTGCCAAACTCGAACTTGGCGACCAGGAGACTTATTACTACTCCTAGAAGCACTCTACAACACCTTAAGAAGCACCAGCACACACAGGATCAGGCGGATCCTATTGGAACATAAACCAACTCAACCGAAGCTATTTATGGAAGCTATGAAGACCAATTGGTTTGCCACCTCTCAAACCAAGATTTGGCGACCAGGAGACATTTACCACGAGGCCAAGAATATAGAAGATGTCCACAACTCATCCAGAATGCTCAGAATCAATTGGAGGCTCAGCTTGTTCAACTTTCCTTATTCTGACACAAGCACATTCAAGGAGAAGATCATCCAACGACTCCTTTCCAAGAATGAGAGCTGCGAATTCTTTGCCTGTCAAGATGTTCCAGAGATTCTAACTTATCCCCTAAAGCCATCCAGATACAAAGAAAGCATCCAAGCCATTGAAGCCTTGCCATATTCAGCCTAACGGCTAGTTTTTCATTAAGTTCGATTTCTTTCTTGTTCAAGGTCAATATGACCGTTTGTAAAGAGCCTATAAAGGCATAGTTTAGCTCATTGTATTATTCACCTTTCAACCTTTCAATTAATCAAAGTATTATTCAGTTCTTCAAAGAGTGTTCTTTGTAGAGATCTTTTGTCTTAGGAATTCATTGAGTGATTCAATTGTTTCCGAAGATTGTTGGATTAGTATTGCTTGTGTGACTCAAGCAGAACTAGTTCACCACCGATTGAGAGAGTCAATCAAATCCACCGGTTGAGAGAGTCAATCATTTCATTCATCCATCCCATCCATCTCGGTCAAGTAAGAGAGCTTTTAAGCCAGTGCTTGTCCTCCATCAATCCATCGCTCAAGCTTCCGCTCCGGGGCTGCATCATCTGGTATCAGAGCATCACTTTGATTCCAGGGCTGCATCACCAACACTCTCACGTGGAGCAGGTCGTGCAATGGGCTGATAAGTCACCAGATCTATTCTAGCCAGGGTTAAGAGAATATCCAGCCCTTTGTTTATCCCACCCATATTATCCTTTAGCCCTGATATATGCTGCTCTATATTGCCCATCCTTGCATTAGTTTCCACATGCTTGAGAAGTGAAGAAGCTGCAGTCTCATTTGGTGAGGCATTAAGGTACTGGATAGAACCGAGACCATACACTCGCCCCTTGCTGTTTTTTGCAGTCTGCAACATGAAAACAGAAAGAGCAGCATTACTGAACTACGTAACACTAAATAGAAAACTTAACAGAAGCAATTAACATCAACACTTGACAAATCATAACACTTAAAAGCCATTTCATTTCAATGCTTCACAAAATCATAACATGAAGAGTAAAGACTACCTAATGAAGTCAGATTCTAATCTAATAAATACAAATACAACCATTTCTAAAACAATAAGAGTTAACCATTCCTATTACAAAATTCAGAAGCATCATAAAACCAATATGGATTCTTACCTCGATGTATGCAGTCGTGAGCTCTTGGCTAGAGGGAGTAACAAGAAGACTGCTGCGATCTGGACATAGCCAACTCCTCAGCAGCCTTCACAAGAGCCTCTGCTCGCTTATCTACGATTTGGCCGTTTTTGTTCGTGTGAGTTTTAAGAACCACCGCAGTTGCAGGTGGTTCCTCGCCCATCTCGAGAGCCTACAAAAGAAAGCAGTGTGTTAGTAATCAAAAAGAAAAAAAACATACATTATATAAATAATTAAAGTATTGAAATACTTACTATATTATGTGCCACACGAATGTGTGACACACGTCCAGAAGTATGGCAGTGCTTCCCTAATCCATCTGGATTAGATGCAGAGTTCTCTGAGTTTGTCTTGCTTCTCTTTTGGTGAGGCTCCCCCTCCCAAGTCACAAGCATGATGTTCCAATCCGCCAGTCCTATAAATCTAGGTTTCTTGCCAGAGCGCTTCCTCTTGCTCACTAGATCACTAATAGACAGTCTCAGAACCTTCTCCCACCGCTGATACACCAAATTCCGATGGTGGGGTTCCCAGTTGTATTTTTGCTTCAAAAAAGAAAACATGTGAATTAGTTAAATAATGAAGCAAGCTTTACAGTTATCTAATTATATAATGAAAAAGATTTAAATACGTACCACAAAGCTTGTCCACCATTCATCTTTCTTGTCCTGCGGCACCATTCCATAATTCCACCATGGACCCCAGAAGTTTGACTGATATGAGGCAACAATGTCCTTGCGGATGCAATCATCAATGCCAAACCTGTGCAAATTGATAAACCAGACAACAACATCAAACCGAAAAGACGAAACAAACAGTTTTCATACAAATCTCACAAGTTTCAGACAAGTCAGACAACAACATCATACCAAAAAAAAGAAACAGACACAAACCATACTTAAAGCCATTGTACAGATTTTAAACAAACACAAGTCTAGAGCAAACAACCGATATGAGTCATTATATAGCTAATAGCGACATTATACAGACAAGTCTAGAGACAATATACAGACTTTATACAGACAAGTCTAGACCATTATACAGATTTTATACAAACCGTAGCCAAAGCAAACAACCGATATGAGTCATTATACAGCTAATAGCGATATTATACAGACAAGTCTAAAGCCATTATACAGATTTTAAACAAACCATACTTAAAGCAATTAACCATACTTAAAGCCATTATACAGATTTTAAACAAACACAAGTCTAGAGCGACATTATACAGACTTTAAACAAACACAAGTCTAGAGAAAACAACCAATATGAGTCATTATACAGCTAATAGCGACATTATACATACAAGTCTAGAGACCATATATAGACTTTATACAGACAAGTCTAGACCATTATACATATTTTATACAAACCGTAGCCAAAGCAAACAACAGATATGAGTCATTATACAGCTAATAACGACATTATACAGACAAGTCAAGAGCCATTATACAGATTTTAAACAAACCATACTTAAAGCAATTAACCATACTTAAAACCATTATACATATTTTAAACAAACAGAAGTCTAGAGCGACATTATACAGACTTTAAACAAACATAAGTCTAGAGCAAACAATCGATATGAGTCATTATACAACTAATAGCGACATTATACAGACAAGCCTAGAGACAATATACAGACTTTATACAGACAAGTCTAGACCATTATCCATATTTTATACAAACCGTAGCCAAAGCAAACAACCGATATGAGTCATTATACAGCTAATAGCGACATTATACAGACAAGTCTAGAGCCATTATACAGATTTTAAACAAACCATACTTAAAGCAATTAACCATACTTAAAGCCATTATACAAATTTTAAACAAACACAAGTCTAGAGCGACATTATACAGACTTTAAACAAACACAAGTCTAGAGAAAACAACCTATATGAGTCATTATACAGCTAATAGCGAAATTATACAGACAAGCCTAGAGCAAAAAAACAGACTGTAAACAGACAAGTCTTGAGACAATATACACACTTTATACATACAAGTATAGAGCCATTATACAGATTTTAAACAAACCATACTTAAAGCAAATAACCATACTTAAAGCCATTATACAGATTTTAAACAAACACAAGTATAGAGCGACATTATACATACTTTAAACAAACACAAGTCTAGAGCAAACAACCGATATGAGTCATTATACAGCTTATAGTGAAATTATACAGACAAGTCTAGAGCAATATACAGACTTTAAACAGACAAGTCTTGAGACAACATACCTTTATACATACAAGTCTAAAGCAATATACATATTTTATACAGACAAGTCTCGAACCATTATACAAACAACTACACAGAGAACCAGTTCTACAGTCTAAACAAATCAATTAGTGGGCGGCTAAACTACAGCTGAAGAAAATAACAAGGGAAAAACAAAGACTTACCATAAACCACCGTTCCGCCTTTGCGGATGGATAAGAGGCATGTGCTGTCTCTCCGACGCAGCCATCACGGCCGCGAGGCTGGGTAACGGATGACTTGCTTGGGCGGTAGCGGCAGCCCTAAGCTCTCCTGGCGGGATAGTAGTTTGGGCTCGCCTTTGGGATTCGGTCCTTCCATAAGAAGAAGTGATTGATCGAATCATCTACATGCAAAAAGACAACAGTATATTAGCAAAACTGTGAAGGAAAATCCCAAAATCAAAATCCGAACCTGCATGCAATCAAAATTATTTAGAGTACAAAAGGATTTAGGATTTACCATGTTAAGCTAGGAGATGCGAGAGAGATCGAGGCGGAGAGGATGAAGATCGACAGAGAAACAGAGATCGACAAACGGAAAGGATGAGAAACGGGAGAGGTCGACAGAGATCGATAGATCGAGAGAGAGATCGAGACGGAGTTGATGAGGATCAAGAGAGAAAGAGAGATCGAGAACGGGAAAGATGAAGATCGACAGAGATCGATCGAGAAAGGGTCGGAGAAGAAGATCGGAGAGAGAGGGATCGAGAGAGAGGCGGTGAGGATTAGATTTAGGGTTTCCCCGATTAGATTTAGGGATATATACCCAGGCCAAATTTGGGCCGAAAACCTTAAAGCGACAATCTACTTTCTGGGCCAAAATTGGGCCGCGAAACCCAAAATTACATAGCCACGACAATTTTAAGGCCATTCGTTGCTATGAAAAATTATTTAACCGTGAAATTAAGATTAAACCGCGAAATCATCTTTAGAAATACCGCGAAACCAAATATTCATATAGCCACGAACATGTTCGTGGCTATCCGTGGCTAATTGAAATATAACCACGGATTCGTGGCTATACGAATATTTGAGTTTTGTTTGATTTTAAGAAGTTTAGATTTCTTCTAAACTAAATGTTTTAACATTAATATGATTTATGATTAAAAAAATAAAATTTATGATTTACGCATATTTGAATATTAAAATTTAATTTATGATTGTCATTTAATTTTTATAAAAATTGGATTTTAAAACTCACAAAATATTTATGTTTGATTTTTCATCTTGATAACAATTTAAATTTATGATTCTAGTTGGATTTTGATTAATAATTAAATTTTATGAATCTAGATTTTGACAGAATTTTTTTTTTCAAACTCCCATAAAATTTATGATTTAGTTTGATCTTGTAAAAAACAACACACTAAATTTTATTAAGATCATAAAAAGTACACAAATACAATTATTCGTCTGAACATGAATCTGAATCTGAATATTCACTATATTGATCGTCCACATCATTTTCGGAATCATACTCGTCATTGGGATTTGTGATCGGTGTAGGATCATAATCAAAAGCATCTTGAACCGCATCAGCTTCTACTCGTAGTATAGCAGTATCTTGTATCTCGTGATCAACATAGTCGTTTTGTACTGCAATTTGGGCCACTTCCTGAGTTTTAGTATATCCTCTCGGCATTACCCTCGTTGTTGCCCACCATTCCTCTCTGATTGGCCGTATTCGTTGATAAGGGATATAACAAACTTGATCGCATTGCTCTGGTAATATGAAAGGATCGTACTTCTCGTAATGCAATTGGGGGAAAACGTCGACAATACCCGACGGATGTTTTCGTATTCCTCGAGTGTTGTTGAACCATTGGCATTTGAAAATCATGGCCTTTAACCCTACAGCACCACTATACTCAATCATGAATATTTCATCAATCAACCCAAAATACTCTAATTCAGTGGTTCAATGAACGACAACACCATAATTCATAGTCTTCCTATTTTGCCCATGGTTCTGCGTTTGGTAATGATATCCCCTCGAGAAATACATGGGCCATGAAGTGATTTTATGCGTTGGCCCTTGCACAAATTCTAGAAACCACAATGGGAATTCAAACAATTTGCTTGCATCATTAACCTGCACATATTTCAAATTTCGTCAATGACAAAGATATATATATATATATATATATATGTTTATACTTTATTTTATTTAAATTTTAATTTTACGTAGTTTTTTCACCAAGTTGCAAAATTGGCATCTTTAAGTCGCGTTAATGCGTCTGGAGTAATTTTTGGCATATCATTCCTCATCTCTTCTTCATACATCCTACATACAGATTAGTAAATAGATTATATACATTTAACCAAATTTTTAATTTTAAAGTTATAAATAAAAAAACAAACCTTTCGTATAGTTCAAACTCGTGACAGTTGCGGAGTAAAAAAGTCTGTAGCACTTTATGATCTTCATCATCTAGCCATGTTGTTGTTGCTCTTCCGATGATTCGTCCCACTTGTTGAAACATGATAGGAACATCTGGATAGTTGTAGATGAATCAAATTTCATGGACATCTTTTTTGGAATCTAAATCTTCTGGAGGAGTAATATAATTAGATGCCACATGGGAGATTTCTTCGATGACACACTGAGCTACTATCGATCCTCCAATTCGTGCTTTGTTCTTAACCTTTTTATTCAAGTGATACATGTATCGTTCAAAAGGATACATCCACCTATATTGGACCGGACCTCCTAAATCAGCTTCATCTGGAAGATGCACTGGTAAATGTTCTATCACATCGAAGAATGCTGGTGGGAAGATTCTTTCCAGATTGCACAACCTCACGACAATATTTTCTTTCAAAATTGCAACATCTTCGGTCCGTAGGACTTTGGTTGATATATCTCGGAAAAAGTGCTATATCTACATAAAACATCAAGGAATTATATACATGTAAATATATTTCAATCACAAATTATATAAATCTTATATCAGCTATTTTACCTGAAATAGCCGTATGAACGGCGGTCGAGAGTAGTTCTGAGAATGCAAATGGGAGAAGTCGTTGCATGATGACATGACAGTCATGACTTTTTAGATCTGAAATCTTCCCACTTTCGATGTTAACACAATGTGAAAATTTCGATACATACCCGTCTGGAAATTTGATGTCATCCTTCAACCATCTTAAGAATTTGCCTTTGCCTTCTTTCGACAATCTAAAGATAGGAATAGGCACTTTTCCATCTTGAGTAACTTCTAAGTCAGGTCTTCTGCAGAACGAAGGAAGGGCCAACCTTGATTTTACGCTATCCTTCATCTTGCCAGGAACATTTAGGATTGTGTTGATGAGATTGTCGAAGAAATTCTTCTCAATGTGCATAAAGTCAAGGTTGTGCCGAAGAAGAAGTTGTTCCCAATACGGTAACTCCCAGAAGATACTTTTCTTCACCCAATTTTGGTGCACACCATACGATTCGATTGTTCGAGCAGAGTTGTTATGTCTGTTGCCTCCGCAAATCACTGTCTTATGCAGTCCGTTGATGTTGCTTATCCTTTCATGCAAGATTTCTTCTCCGTTTAACCATGGCGGAATATCATCATGGACTGTCTTGCCTTTTAGGAAAGCTCATACATTCCGTCTATAAGGATGCTCAAGGGGAAAAAACCTTCTGTGACAATCAAACCAGCTATGTTTCCTCCCGTTTGGCAACCAAAACGATTTTGTCTCATCCATACAATACGGACACGCCAATATCCCATGTGTCATCCATCCAGATAGCATACCATATGCTGGAAAGTCGCTAATTGTCTACATCAAGGCTGCTCGCATGGTGAATGTTTCCTTTCGTGAGACATCGTAAGCCTGCACGCCTTCACTCCAAAGATCTTTTAATTCTTCAATCAGCGGTTGTAGATAGATATCCAGGCTTTTTTTGGGATGCTTTGGACCGGGGACTAATATGGGAAGGAAAAAACATTCCCTTTTCATGCACATCACGGGGGTAAATTGTATGGTGTTACTATGACGGGCCAAACAGAATATGACTGTCCGTTCATACCAATTGGATTAAATCCATTAGTTGATAAACCTAGATAGACATTTCGACTCTCAGAAGCAAATGAAGGATATACCTCTTGAAAATGCTTCCATGCCTTTCCATCTGACGGATGATGCATTTCTCCTTCGGGAGACACATGTTCAGCATGCCATCTCATTTGTGAAGTTGTCGTCTTTGATTAATACAACCGCTTCAGCCGATCTCCAAGTGGCAGATAAAACATCCGTTGCTTTGGTATCTTTTATCGACCGACCCACTATAGGCTCATACCTATCTTTTCCACAAAACCGACAATGTGACAACTCACTATCTTCTCCTTTCCAAAATAGCATACAGTTCTCTTCGCATACATCAATCTTATGACACGGCAACCCAAGAGACTTCGTCAGCTTCTTTGTCTCGTAGTACGACTTTGGAGCAGTATTAGGCGATGGAAGGACATAATTAAATGTTTGTGCGATATCATCCAAGCATTCCTCTGGGATATTGTAATTTGTCTTCCATCGGCACATCCATCATATAAAGGTTGGTTGGCAGCTTCTAACGCCTGCTGAACGGGATCCTGGTATTCCTCGTAGATTGGTTCTTGGAAAGCTTCGCCACCTTCGGGTAACATGTTCAAATGTCCAGGGGGATCATGGAGTTGATCGATTGGAGCTTCGGTATCAGGAAAACCAGTCCACGCTTCTTGCTCTTGCTCCGTGACATGATGACTTGTTGAAGCTTCACCAGCGTAATAACAATTTTCTCCGTGTTGCGTCCAGACATAATAATTTTCCATAAATCCTTTCATCATAAGGTGAGTCGTCACGGTATTAACATCGTGGGGCTTTTGATTCTTGCACCTTTTGCACGGACAGAATAATTCTCCACTCTCAAGATAAGAAGCTTGACTACAAGCAAAAGAAATAAAAGTGTTTAACCCCTCACTAAATTTTGCAGACACACTATTATTAGCACGTTTTCGACGTTTATACATCCACTCTCTAGATTCGAAAAACTCGGACATTTTGTATTATTTCGTTTTTTTTTGGAAAGAGATGTATTTACGTTTTTCTTTGATACTCTCAACTTACTCTTGGTTGAAGTTTTATAAGATGATTGAGGCACAGATAGCTACGAACAAGTCGTGGCTATGGAGAATATATTCTCTGCAACATCCACAGTTAAAATGGCTTTTGAGTGATGGGATAGAAAACCGGTTGGGAGTTGAAAACGTGTGTTTTTAGCCGAATAGCCATGACTAGTCACGATCTGTTCGTGGCTACAAAGTTAACCACGAATAGACACGAACATGATCGTGGTTGTTTGTGGCTAAAATATTAGCCATGAACAGAGTCCTGGCTAGTCGTGGCTATGCGACAGAATGTGACATACAGCCTGCCTAGACATAAAGGTTGATATGATCAGACTACTACACCCGTGACTTCGCGCCTTTTATCATATCAAGTTAGCCATGACTAGCTACGAAACTAGACGTGGCTATAGTTTTCCACGAAAGCTTCGTCGCTATTCGTGGTTATTGATATCCACAACCCTACTCGTCACTATTCGTGGCTATATTTCCACAAATAGCCACGAACATGTTGGTGGCAATGTAGTCACTGACGGCGTCGTGTCTATTCGTGGCTAATCTTAGCCACGAAGGGTGTCGTAGCTATTCATGGCTACTTTTTCATGAATAGCTACAGAGCACTATTTATGGCTACATAGCCACGAATATCTACGAATTAGCCATGAACCATGTTTTTTTCCAGTCGTGGCTGGTTCGTAGCTATTCGTGGCTGGAAAATTCTTAGCCACGAGCAGTTCGTGGCTCGTTCGCGGCTAAATACAGATTTTCTTGTAGTGTAAAAGCAGTTGTCGGTTTCTTGAGCTTGTGAGACTTCTTCTTACTCTTGAATCATCTTGTTACTTGTTCCTATCCACCATGCCATCCCTTGACACTAGTAAAGAGTGCCCTTCGGCCAACTACTCATGTTCCATTATCCATGGCCCGTTCAAATACCAATAGAAGAGAGCTTGTCAGCCAATCTCTTGTTTACGGCCAGCTAGTGTGAGATTCATTCCTTGGATCTTACATCATCTGGTATAAGAGCTGAAAATATCCTATCCCTCAAGTTGTACCAATCCAACCTTTGTCTTTCTTTTCTGTTTTGCTATTTCATTTGTTTAACAAGAAAATCCATAAAAAAAATATTTGTTGTTTGCCTTGTTTCTGTGTGCATCTAGTTTAATTTATTTCTTTGTTTCTTCATCCAAAATTTTGAAAACCCTAAAAGAATAGCCTTAGTTCATCTAGATTGCTTCTGTTATTGTAGTTCCTGATATAAAAAAGAAAAAAGATGTAGGGTTAGATTTGTTAGGGTCATTTGCATATAAGTTGCTTGAGTTAGCTTGTTTCCAAGTTATTCCTTTGTTGCTTGTCTTGTGTTGCTCGTCCTGGTTTTGTTAGAATTGCTGCTTGGTCTTTGTTTCTGGAAATCAATTCTTCCTTACCTTGCTTTTTTCCAAGTTATTCATTTTCTTTAAGTGATGCGTCAAGTGATCTCAATATCTCAGAGATTGACTGTGGTGAAGAAGAGAACCACTCTTGGAATGGAGGAGTAGAATCCGACCACTTCAAGAAAACAGTCCTCTTGCCACAAAATTTAACGAGAAAATTCATCCCTCGCTAATTAGCAATTGTTTTGTGACGAATTCACGATGAACATCGTATCCATCGTAATTCGTCGTTAATTAACAATGGATTTATTTCACCGTTAAATCGTAGCAATTAGCGATTAAACGTGTAGTCGCTATACTTCATCGTTAATACGTTGTTTTTTTCCACGATTTAACGACGGAATATATTCCTAGTACATTACTACAAATTAACATCAAAATATAATGTAGTTATTTGGTAGATAAACACGTTTTAATAACTTATACATGTTTTATAACGATGTGTGTTTATGTCGTTATTTGACCTAAAATCGTCGTTAAAATGTTGTTATTAGAATCCGTTGCGAAATCGTTGTTAATATTTTATTGCTAATTCGTTGCAAAGTCACAAAAAATCTATAAATACTTCATAATTCAAAACGAAAATCACAGCTCATAACACCAAAAAGTACAACTCTCTCTCTCTCAAAAAAAAAAACTCCTTTCCAAAAATATGTCTATATACGAACTACGGAGTTGGATGTATCAACGGAAGGATGCAGAAGGAATGGTGACAAAGGAGTTTCGAGATGGGCTTGAGATATTCATGTATCGAGTAGGTCAGACATCGATAACTATAGAAAGCGGTAAGATGTTTTGTGCTTATCCCAAATGCATGAATCAGAAGTTTATTCTTGTTGAGACGGCTTGGCGTCACTTATTGAATAGAGGATTTACACCGCATTATTATATATGGTATCAACACAGAGAAGGTTATAGTACTAGTAGTGGATATGATGCAGGAAGTAGTAGTAGCAATGTTCAGCATGAAAATGAAATGCTTGTTAATCATGATCAATTTGGTTATCACGAGCATGATAGGGTGCATGAAATGGTTACCGATACATTTCATGAAACAATAAGTAATGATCAGAACGATATTGAGGAACCCAAATTAGATGCCAAATGATTTTATGATATGCTAAACGCAGCAAATCAGCCTTTCTACAATGGATGTAGAGAAGGGTTGTACAAATTATCGTTGGCAGCTATGATGTTGAACATTAAAACTGATCATAACTTAGCTTAAGTTTGCATGGATGATTGGGCAGATCTTTTAAAGAATATTTACCGGAGGATAATTTGGCTGCTGAAAGCTATTGTGAGATTCAGAAAATGCTTTCTAGCCTTGGTTTGCCTTCTGAAATAATTGATGTATGTTTTGATAACTGCATGCTTTTTTGGAAAGACGATGATAAGCTGAAGGAGTGTCGCTTTTGTGGAAAACCAAGATATAAGCCGCAAGGAAGCATCCCGTACCAAAGGATGTGGTATCTTCCCATAAAGGATAGATTGCAAAGGATGTTTCAGTCTGAAAGAACAGCTTCTTCTATGAGATGGCATGATGAGCATTCACAAACGGATGGGACGGTGACTCATCCTTCAGATGCCAAGGCGTGGAAACACTTTAAGACAGTACATCATCAATTTGCTAGATAAGCTGGAAATGTATATCTTGGTCTTTGCACATATAGATTTAGTCAATTTGGTATGTCTACTTTGGTAGACAATATTCTTTGGGGCGGGTAATATTGACTCCTTACAACCTCCCGCCAACTATGTGCAGAGAATTTTTTTTTTTGAATATTCTAGTCACATGTCCTAAGCATCCAAAGCGGGCGCTCGACATATATCTACAGCCCCTGATACATGAGTTAAAGCAGTTGTGGTCCACTGGTTTTCAAACGTAGGACACTTCGAGGAAAATGAATTTCACAATGCGGGCGGTTCTTATATGGACGATAAGCAACTTTTCCGCATATGGAATGTTATCAGGTTGGACTACTCACGGGAGATTGGTGTGTCCATATTGCATGAATAAGACAGAAGTGTTTCAGTTGAAACATGGTTAGAAAACATGTTGGTTTGACTATCACCGCCGGTTTCTACCAATCAACCATTTGTATCGGAGAAACAAAAAATTGTTTAAGAAAAACAGAGTGGTCCGTCCGCCACCGCTAGTTTTTCTATCTGGGGAACAACTGGAGGAGCAAATTGATTATTATGGGTCACTAGAAACAGTTAGGCGCGAAGGGAACTGGCACACAACAGCTAATATGCCCGATCAGTATGGTGAAAACCATAATTGGCATAAGAAAAGCAGCTTTTGGGAACCACCTTACTAGAAAGATCATCTGCTGAGACACAATCCTGATGTGATGCATATCGAGAAGAACTTCTTTGATAACTTCATGCATACATTTTTGAATGTGCTGGGAAAAACTAAAGATAATTTGAAATCCCTTGATCTTCCTATTTTCATAAATATATTTTAATACTTTTAAGTATATTAACTTTATTTTATAATAACATGACTTATTTTTCATTTCAGCAAAAGTGGCATTTGAATTATGACAAACACCAAGAGCTTGTCAAGGCGGAGTTCAACAGAGAGGCGGGGCTTCGCCTCAGGGACACCGTCTCAGACTGGAAGATCAAGAGATGGAAGGTGAAAGGCGACAAATTGAAGCCGGCCTACTTGTCCAAAAAATTTTGGGAAGGCTTTGTGAGGTTTTGGGTCGATGACCACTCGATCAACAAGTCATTAAAGTGCTTGGCAGCGCGGATGACCCCGGAGTCGGATGGTCAGCCACCGACACCCCATACTGCCAGGCATAAGTCTTTTGCCGGCATCCACATAGAAATGATAATAAATTACTATTTTTATCTTTTCATTTTAAAACTATTCAAATAATTACGTCTAAGCATTGTTTAAATTTTTTTTGTAGGCTAAGGACGGAGAGCTGCCATCACTGCCTGACCTCTATGCTGCAACTCACAAAAAGAAGAATGGTCTTTTTGTGAGTCCTTCGGCCGAGATGTTCTACACCGAAGTGACGTCTCGAGTCACAAAACGAGAGACGCATCTATCACAGAAGCTCTCGTCGGGCGGTATTCCGATCCACGATAGGCTGACGACGAAGGAGATCGATGAGATCTTCACTTAGGTAAATATTCTTCTATTTCTGCTAAGTTTAATTATTTTCATATTATTTTCGATATTCACATTTTTTCTTTATCGCTTTTATTTGTAGGTCGCTCCTAGGAAGAAGGGACGGATCGTCGGAATTGGATCCATCCAAGATACTCCAGTTGCTTCTACGTTACACCTGAGAGGTGTTAACCAGGAAGAAGCTGCTTTACGGACGGAGCTCCAATCCGCGAATGCCGTTATCGCGGAGTTGACGACGAAGACTGCCACTTTGGAGCAGAAGGCGGCTGCTCATGAGCAGAAGGCAGTTGCTTATGAGCAGAAGGCGGCTGTTCATGAGTATAAGGCGTCTTTTTACGAGGAGAGCTCAATATGGATTGTTCGACCTTCTAGCCGAGGATAACCCCCGATTAGCACGGGGTATAACGGAGATGAAGAAGTAGCGAGCGTTAGTGGCAGCGGCAGTGAGATCAGGACCGAGCAAGACGGGACCATCTCAGACGTCTTCTTCCGCACAGGAGACGTTCGTTCCGGAGACCAGAGAGTTGACCGAGGCGGTGGATTTTCTGGCTCGAACGGATTTGGACCTGAACTAGGCTAGTTTAGTGACGGTTTTTTGTATATATTTCGGTTTGTGAAATATTTTTATAATATTTATATATTTTGGTTTTTGAATTTGATTATTAAATTTTAATTTTTTTAATTCATTATATATTAAATATATATTTTAAATACTAAAATTATATAATAAATTTATTAAATATTCGTCGTTAATTCGGCTTTAATTAACGACGAATACAGTGAAAACATTTTAACGATGAAAATGGCTAACGAAGAAGTTGCGACGAATATCTCTACGACAAATAAATGATGAAAATATTAACGACGAATCACCGACGAAAAAGTTAACGACGTATTAACGATCCATTTTTTTAAAATATATATTTTCTTATTCGTCTCTTATTCGATGTTAATCCATTGCAAATTAAACAACGGATTAACGACGACTTGCGACCATTTCATTTCTTCGTTATTTCGTTGCTACATTTGCTACGGATTAACGACGGATTTTTAACGACGGATTAATGACGAATTTGTACAGTCGTCTCTTAACGACCAATTAACGACGAAATTCGGATAACAACGAACGTTTAACGACGAATGATGATTCGTCGCAAATTTGATGCTAAGACTTATTAGCGACGGATTTGCGACGTAATAGGCTGTTGTTATAGACATGTTTTTTTGTAGTGGACTATAGCTCATGGGAAAAGGAAACTGATTATGAAATCAGTATGAAGGGAGAACATGAGTTTGACGATGAACTTGAACAAGAACCCCTATACAGTTACTCATGTAACCCGGAGCAGATACACTATTTGCCTCACACGCCAATAACTTGGATTCAGCCCAACCTAACCTTTTGTGAGGATGGTTTACATTATGAGGCAGAGCCAAACCAGGATGAAGAGGAGGTTGACCACAAAACTGGTTCTCAAGGATACTATGATCAAGGTTCTTGGAAGGAAGAGGTTAGATCACAATTCAGCCAAGGAGATGAGTACTGTGTAGACAAGCCATGTTTTGAAGAAGTTGATTCAGAGATCAGCCAGAAGACAATGAGCACTATGGAGGAAAACCTTAGGCATCATGAGGAAGATTAAAAAGTAAACTTAGAAGCTGAATCAGATTATGAAAGGAGAAGCATTTTTGGGGAGACTACTGATCGGTTCATTGATGAGCCATGGAACTATGTAGCTGGCTTAAACATGAACCACAACCTATTAGCTATTCAGGCTATTGTCGAAAGACAAAAGATTATCAAAGTTGGGAAGGAGATATGGTGACTTGTTTCCAATCTAATCATGTACCAAATGAGGATAAGCTTTCATGTGCCATAAGACATTCACCGAAGCTGCATATGACTGGTGGGAGCAAGAAGAAGAAGCCCAAATATACTACAATAAACATGTCCATACTTGGGAGGGTTTCAGATTGAAGATGTATAAGGAGTTTGTGATGAAAACACTAGCACAAGACCACCCTTATACAATGATTGATGTACACGCCAGATGGAGTCCAAAAAAACCAGCCACAACTAGTTATAAAAATGTAGGCAAGCAAGCTGTTCTTAAGCCAAAGAAGAAGCAGAGCCATAATGTCTCTCTCACGAGTTTAGGAGAGCCACTAGTTTGCAGCCAAAGTAACTACTTCATGCTACAACACTTCACAAGCACTAGCAGTCACACCCACCCAAGGTAAGTCTTCTAATGCCTTAAAACTAAGAAATCCGAATATGTCAATGGATAGGACACTTTTCTGCCACTTGTCCATCTAGAAATTTTTTGAAAGCCACTTCTTTTGGACAATAATTGGAAACTAGTGATAGATTGGTTCAACGTGATTTGTTAAATTCCAGTTCTAATATAATGCACTTGTCTTTGTTAAAGAAATTTGAAACATGATAAAAAAAATATGGAAAAATAAATGGAAGTACAAGCTACTGCCATCACAAGAGATCAAAGGCCAAAACAAGATATTGTGGCAAGTGAGGAAGATACACATTTGGTGACAACCACCCCCAAAAGAAAAGATAGTCCACATCCTTATGCAACTTGTTGAAGCTAACAATGTAAGAACAAGTATCATACACCCCGTTCTTACTATTTCAAAGTCAGATGTGATGCATTTGTTCTTTCTATTGAAAAACTATGCGGGTGCAAGTTCAAAGATAAAGTACAAGGCATAAGGACTTGTGAAGAGAAGAGCAGAACCGTCCCTAATATCTCCCTATAAGCAACCAATAAATCAAGAGCTTGGAGTAGTAACAGCTACATCCATCACACTAAGGGCCACGAAAGATCCAAGCACTAAAGACATACAAGATTCCAGAGAGACCACCAAAAAAGAGAAAGAACACTGAGAGTGCTAATCAGGTAAGTCTCTCTTTAGTCCAATTTGTTTCTACTGATTCCATAGTTGTGCTAAAAGATTTAATGAATTTGAAGATGAGGATTTTAAATAGTTTTCTTAAAACAATTATATAAAAACCATGATAAGAGCCTAGGTTCCACAAGCTTATTTTTTCAAAAAGAACACCTAATGCACTTGTTTCTTGCCAAAAGTGTCAATCTTATTGCAGGAACTAATGAAGAAAACCGAAAAGAAGATCCACCAGGAGATAATCTACAAAAAAAACTTGTTCCAGAAACTTAACTAACCAAAGGATAATCACGATGTGGAAGTGTTTCAAAATATTTTCACATGAAGATGTTATACATGTTACAACTCAGAGGATTTCCAAGGAACCCGCTGGAGACCAAGTGACACTTATTGGAAATATCAGATAAGACTAGAATGAATCCAGTTGTGAACCAACTTTGTATAGAGACTAAACTCATCAGAGGCATACGTCAAATTGGAATTGGTACAAAATCACTTATGGTTTGAAAGTTATTCATTTTCTAAACCGATCTGCTCCCGGTATGCCTTATTTGGAGTCTTCCAGATTTAATGCACTTCAAAATTATACATGGCGACCAGGAGGGTAATTTCAACACTCTTTGGGCCTGGACTGTACTCTAAGTCCCATAGTATTGTTTTATCCAAAGTAGTTTTCCATGCTAAGGGTTTTAATGAGATAGCTCTTATGGCCCACATCATGAAAAGAATCTTATGGCCCATTCTTCCTTCAATAAACGTTTTACATTTCATTTCCATAGTATTTTCAAAACTCTAGGCTATAAAGCAACATTGTATTCTATTGTGAAGTTTAAGCCTTAATACATCAAAAATTCAGAAAATTATTTTCCCTAAAAGCAGATGTCGGTTCCATGAGCTTGTGAGGCTCCCACTTACTCTTGAATCATCTTGTTACTTGTTTCTATCCACTACGCCATCCCTTGACACCATTAGAGAATTACCTTCGGCCAGCTGCTCGTGTTCCATCATCCACGGCCCGTTCAAAGACCAAGATAAGAGAGCTTGTCGGCCAAGCTCTTGTTCACGAGCAACTAGTGTGAGATTCATCCCTTGGATCTTACATCAAGATTCATATTTTACTAAATGGTCTTACTATGTGAAAACAACATTTATAATTATTAATTGATATTATTATTGGGACCATACATATACATAGGGTTTTCAAACAAAAATATATCTTATTATTTAATCGATATTTGTTAAATTTTACATAGTCCCAATTCATGACTTATAATTTTATTATTTTATGGTGATTATAAAATGATTGAATATTAATCTACGGAATTTTTACTGCAATTTCCAAATCTTTAAAGTTCAGTGGACCTATCAAAGAGGTTTGCCAACCATGAACTCTTCATTTCGGCCACTTGTCAAGAGAAAACTCCATAGTTAAGCGTGATTGAAGTGGATTATTTGAAGGATAGGTGACCAACCGGGAAATGATTCCCAGTAGTGTGCGAGTGAGGACAAAGTACGGCAAAGATCATGTGGTGATTTCAGTGTCAATAAACAAGTCTTTTGAGCCTCCCAGACTAACAATTCGGCCGTCAGACAAGGATAATCCCATGGGTCGAGAGAGCGTATGTGGGGCCCACAGACGGTGGCGGCCGGGTCGTTATAATTGGTATCAAAACTGAATCCAAAAATGTTTGTGGATTCATGTGTGGGCTTACATCATCAAATATAACGATTATGATGCGCAACAAGAGTGTTGCACTCTCTGAGAGGGGGTGAGTGTAACATTCCGGTTTATGGTATATGTGGAGAGGCCTAAACAAATTGATTTAGATACCATGTCACCATAGATCACTTATCTTCTTGGTCACTTTTCCAGAGAGAATTATAGAGTTAAGTGTGCTTGAGCTGGAGTAGTTGAAGGAAGGAGGACACACTGGGAAGTGAATCGCGGTATTGTGCGAGTGTGAAAAAATCACGGGGAAAGATCATGTGGTGATTGTCTGGTCAGTAAAAAAGTATTTCAAGCCTCCCAGACTAACAACCTGACAGTCGGAGAAGAGTAGGCCCACGGGCTGAGAAAGCGGGAGTGGAGCCCACATACGGTGGCGGCCGGGGCATTATACTAAAGGTCTCCAAATAGTCAATTCCAGGATGATGATTTTAACCCTTCGCAACAAGTCGCGCCTTATACATCTCGATTTGATCATTAGGTAAATGTATGATTCAAAACACCCAGTGGCATCCCACTACATTCTCAGCGCCATCATACGGTACCAAGTTCAAAGTTTCCTCATGGATTTAACTATCTATCTCTTCAGTCATATCTTGGCAATTTGTCGCATGTTCAATATTAACATATGCGTCATAAGAGATCTTAGCAGTGAGTCCATACATTGGGTGCTTCTTTGTAATCTTGTTCCTCGCTCATGTACCATTTGATGCAGGTGCTTAAATTGCATGAGTGTCGATCGAATCTTCCTCCTCTCCGTCGATCGACACTTCTGTGAAATTTAGCGTCTCCATTGAAGGCGACAGAGGCAAGACTGGTTTCACATGTGAAGAATCCTGACTTGGCTCCGATACTTTTGTGGGATACGCGAGTGGTGCTACAATTAAGGAAGACTGTATTGTTTCATCAAGAGAAGACAAAGACCAAGATGAAAAAGAAGATTATCGAGATTGTGGAAATATATTTTCATAAAACTAAACAGGTCGAGAGACATAAAGACGAGAAATTTGAGGATCAAAACTGTAGTACCAATTTGAGTTAGAGAGTAACCCAGAAATAGACAAGGTGATGAACGATTCTAAATTTTTTCGATGCGTAGGAACGTAACCAAGGCAAAAAAAACACCACTCGATTATTCGTATAGCTTCACATTTTCCGTGACTTGCAATTAAATAGCTGCAAAAGGCTCCATGACTCTATAGCCACATACTAGCCACGAAGCTATAGCCACTGACTAGCCACGACGTTTTTTCGTGGCTATAGCATCGTGGCTATCTGATTTTGTTTATTTCTATATCGGCTTTTCCATAGATTTTTGTAGCTTTTTCTTGGATTTATGAATAAGCCACGAAAAATACGTGACCGGTCCGTTCTACTAGTGCATAAAGACTTAACTTTTGTGACTTTTTAAAAATAAGAGTATACGGAATTTAAAACCCAAGAGATGAGGAAGGTATACGTTTAAAACCATAAACCGCAGTGGAGAGTGGAAAGGACCAAAACTTAACATAAAGAGATGCATGAGAAATAATGGAAAGCCCAGTTTCGACAATGTGTCGATGTTTTCTTTCCGAAACACCATTATGTTGAGGTGTATGTGGTGGATTTCGAAAGCAGAGGATATTAAATACTATTCGAAATTCAGAAGAACTACGTGAAGGAGCTATTCAACAATTATAAAACGCCCGAGCTCGCCTGCGTATAGTAGAAACGGAGGCGGATCAGTTTCGCGTGAATGGATACTCTGAAATCGAACGAGAAAAACTAAATTTGATTAATTCAACTTATAGGACTGTGTGAGATGAGAAATGTTGTGAGTGGCAAGATAGTTGGCCATTATACAACTAAAGCATGATAGTGCAGGTTTGAAACTTGTTTTTCACTAAGGCTTTGAATTTCACAAAAGTTTCAAAAGCTTGTGACCTTCTTTTCAACCCATAAAACCATGTATAGGAGTGAAATGATCAACCAAAACCAAGTAGTATTTAAAAACATCGAATGAGATTGAAGGCGAGGTCCAAATGTCATTATAAATTACATCAAAAGGTTTAGAAGATCGAATTGTGTTTTCCTTAAATGGCTTTTATAGCTTTTGTGCAATGAACTACATTGGCAAAACAAATACTATGATGTTTTATTAGATAAATGGAGATTGAAACTTGCAGTTTTTTAATTTAAAAGCTCAACTTGTGGATTTCCTAAATGAGAATGCCAATCAAAGAAAGAAAATTTAAAACAAGAGAAAGCATGAAAATCAGGCTCGGATGGGGAAGGCAACCACTCAACATCCCATCTTTAAGTTTTCCCTTTGCAGAAGCCCTCAGTCGAGATCCTTCATATGAAACATCAAAGGATCGAATGTAACAGCCATGTTGTTGTCAACACATAAACGATAGACCGATATCAATTTCTTTTCCATATTAAGAACATGTAAAACTAGAGAAAGAGAAAGATCAATAGCAGGACAAGGAAGAGAGGCCGAGCATGTACGCGCAATTGGAAGACCATGTCCGTCGCGAATCATGACATTTCCGGAACCAGAGTAGGGTCATGGAGCAACATATTCTAAAGATCCGAGGTGATGTGATAAGAAGCTCCACTATTTAAGAACTCATACTCTCAACAGAAGTGGAAAAAAAAGATGGTAACAAGCAAGAGAAATCAATATTTGTGAATGAATGTTACTGTTGTGGAGGAAAAATCATTGGTGTTGAACATGCCATACACCAAAGCATCTTGTTGAGCTCTATCAATAGTCAATGAAGCAAAAGGGAAAGAAATTTGAAACAAATTTGGTGTACAAATATAGAGAAGATGATTTAACCTTTGGTGATACTACTCACATGGATCTCTCCGACTTTCTCCTTGATGAAGAGAACAAGTGATTTCATTATAATTATTTAACATATTTTGGCTTTTACTTATTTGAATTTTGGTTTTTATTCTATGAATTGATGTTTCTGGTTAAAGTTGATTTATTTTATTAAATTGTTATTATTGAGTTATTTATATGAAATATTAGTTTATTTTATTTGTCTTTTTGAAGAAAATGAATGGTGGAGATTTATGTTTGGTAGACAGTGCAATTAGCCACACTATTTAAAAAAAAAAAGAATTATTTCACTTGTTTGACAATGAAAGAAGCAAGTGTAAGTACCTAACAGGTAGTGCAAAGATAATGGAAGGTTGTGGAAGAGAAAATATATCACTGCCTATGAGAAAAAAGTTTGAAATTGCTGATGCATTATACTTCCCTAAGTCTCAAAGAAATTTATTAAGTTTTAAGGATATCCGTTGAAATGGATACCATATTGAGACTATGAGTGACGTAATGTCGAATACCTTCATATCACAAGTAATACCCAAGGCTCTAAAGATACAGTAAAAAAACTACCCGCATTCACCAAGGACTCTACTATACTACAATTAATACAATTGAAGCAAATGCTATAGTAGACCATAAGTCCACATAAAACATCAAATTTTGGCATGAACGGCTAGGCCATCCTGGTACAATAATGATGTGAAAGATTATCACTAATTCATGTGGACATTCATTAAAGAACCAAAAGATGCTTCCTAATGATTTTTCATATGCTGCTTGTTTGCAAGGCAAGTTGATTATACGGCCTTCACCAGTAAAGATAAATTCAGAATCAATAAATTTTCTGGAACGCATACAAGAAGATATTTGCGGGCTGATGCACCTATCATGTGGAACCTTTAGGTATTTATGGTTTTAATTGACGCATCTAGTATATGGTCACATGTATCCTTGTTATCAACTCGAAACTTGGCGTTTTCGAGATTGCTTGCTCAGTTGATTAGACTAAAAGCACATTTTCAAGATTTTCTTTTAACGCCTTGATAATGCTGGTGAATTCACGTCTCAAGCATTTAATGATTGTTGCATGTCCATTGGGATACGTGTTGAACATTTTGTAGCATATGTTCACAAACAAAATGGTTTAGCAGAATCGCTAATCAAGTGTCTTCAGTTGGTTTCTAGACATGTTATATTAATGAAATCAAAATTCCTAATATCTGCTTGGGGACATGTTATATTATATGCAACAGCATTGATTCGCATCATACCAACAAGTAATCAAAATTTCTCTCCATCATAAATGGTTTTGGGTCAGGAACCAAATATTTCCCATTTGAAAGTTTTTGGATGTGCTGTATATGTTCCAATTGCTCCACCACAACGATCTAATATGGCTCCTCAAAGGAGATTAGGAATATATGTAGGATATGATTCTCCATCAATAATTAAATATCTTGACCCATCTACAGTGGATTTATTCAAGGCTCGATTTGCATACTGTCATTTTAATGAGTCTGTTTTTCCAACTCTAGGGGAAGAAAATAAACAGCTGGGAAAAGATATAAATTGGAATGAGTTATCAATTTATTATCTTGATCCCCGGACTAAAGAATGGGAATTAGATGTCTAAAAGATAATTCATTTATAAAGCTTAGCAAGTTAGTTGGCAGACGCGTTTACTGACTTAAAAAGTGTGATCAAATCACATATAGCAGCTGTAAATGCTCCAATAAGAATAAATATTCCAAAAGGACAAAATCAAACTGCTAATGAGTCTAAGGCACGTTTGAAGCGTGGTAGACTTATTGGTTCCAAAGATAGTAAAAGGAGCAGAAATTGTCAATGGTGAAGCCGAGGAAATAATTACGAATGAGGGATCTCTAGAAGAGACTTCAGACATGACAAAGAATGAAATTCAGGTACCTGATAATGAAGAGATCTCAATTAGTTATGTCATGTATGGGATAAAATGGAACCGAAAGCAAATCGATGTCGATGATATTTTTGCATGCAATGTAGCAGTTGATTTTATGGATAAGGATCATGAACCAACATCTATTGATGAGTGTACACAAAGAAGTGATTGACCAAAATGGAAGGAAGCCAATATATGCAGAATTAAAGTCTCTCACTAAAAGAGAAGTATTTGGACCAGTAGTCCGTACACATAAATGTGTAAAACCAGTGGGACATAAATGGGTCTTTGTACGAAAGAAGAATGAAAATGGTGAAATTGTGAGGTATAAAGCATGTTTAGTCGCACAAGGATTTTCAAAAAGACCTGGAATTGATTATGAAGAGACATACTCCTGTGGTGGATGCAACTACTTTCATGTTCTTTATTAGTCTGATGATAAAAGAAAGACTTGATTAGTTTAATGGATGTAGTGACAACCTACTTATATGGACCACTGGAAAATAACATTTATATGAAAGTCCCAGCAGGATTTAAACTGCATGAAGCAGCAAATTCTAATTCCCGAGATCAATACTGCATAAAACTAAATCGATCTCTTTATGGATTAAAACAGTCAGTGCGTATGTGTAATACCCTGTCTCACAAAATTGGTCAACGGGCAATCAGAAAGTGAACAGGGCCATTTCTATATTTTCCAAGCGATGAGGGGCATTTTGGTAATTTTACCACAATGTGAGCCAAAAGCTAAGACGGGCCAAATGTTATTCTTTTTAAGTAAAGAAAACATTTAGAAGACAAAGAATGGTGAAAACAGACCATAGACGAGTTTTCGGATTATCGGGAATGGAAACCGATAAAACCGAAGAAACTTGTAAAATTCATATCCGGAACTACGGGTGTCCAATTAGAGTGATTCAAATTGCGAAATTCATCTAAGAGCATCTAGAATCTGAAGATGAGGCTTGGTGGATTTATAGAAGCAGCTAAGGAGTTTTTAAAATATTAAACACAAAACCGGTTAAACCGAAGCATCAGAAGAAATCGGGAATGTGAGCTTCTATAGAATGTTTGTAGAAATCTAATTGGTCATAAAGCACTTCTCAGTAACATGTGGCATTTATCTGATGGCGCCAGGTACGTCTTCTAGAAGCATGGACACTTGTCATTGTTGCTTGGAGATGAAGCTAAGAAGAAAAGTGCATTGAACTTGGCTGAATTTTGGTGGGGTGGCGTGGCGGGCTGAGATGAAGGGGAGGACAGGTGTCTAGAAAGGTGTCTTCAATCCATGGAGTTGCTTCAGCTATAAAAGGAGGCCTTGGGTTGATCATTTTGCTCACACCAACAAAGAAAAGAAAAAGAGAGAAGAAGAAGGAGGAGGAGGAGGAGGAGGAGGAGGAGGAGGAGGAGTAGGAGGAGGAGGAGGAGGAGGAGGAGGAGGAGGAGGAGGAGGAGGAGGAGGAGGAGGAGGAGAAGAAGAAGAAGAAGAAGAAGAAGAAGAAGAAGAAGAAGAAGAAGAAGAAGAAGAAGAAGAGGCGGGCTGAGATGAAGGGGAGGACAGGTGTCTAGAAAGGTGTCTTCAATCCATGGAGTTGCTTCAGCTATAAAAGGAGGCTTTGGGTTGATCATTTTGCTCACACCAACAAAGAAAAGAAAAAGAGAGGAGGAGGAGGAGGAGGAGGAGGAGGAGGAGGAGGAGGAGGAGGAGGAGGAGGAGGAGGAGGAGGAGGAGGAGGAGGAGGAGGAGGAGGAGGAGGAGGAGGAGGAGAAGAAGAAGAAGAAGAAGAAGAAGAAGAAGAAGAAGAAGAAGAGGCGGGCTGAGATGAAGGGGAGGACAGGTGTCTAGAAAGGTGTCTTCAATCCATGGAGTTGCTTCAGCTATAAAAGGAGGCTTTGGGTTGATCATTTTGCTCACACCAACAAAGAAAATAAAAAGAGAGGAGGAGGAGGAGGAGGAGGAGGAGGAGGAGGAGGAGGAGGAGGAGGAGGAGGAGGAGGAGGAGGAGGATGAGGAGGAGGAGGAGAAGAAGAAGAAGATGATGATGATGAAGAAGAAGACTGGAGGAGGAAGAAGAAGGAGAAGAAGAAGAGAAGCGTGAGGGAGGAGGAGAAGAAGAAGAAGAAGAAGAAGAAGAAGAAGAAGAAGAAGAAGAAGAAGAAGAAGAAGAAGAAGAAGAAGAAGAAGAAGAAGAAGAAGAAGAAGATGATGATGAAGAAGAAGAAGACTGGAGGAGGAAGAAGAAGAGAAGCGTGAGGGAGGAGGAGAAGAAGCATAAGAAAAAGAAGAAGAAGAAGAAGAAGAAGAAGAATGGAGAAAAAGAAGAAGAGATAGAAGAGGAAGTGCGAGAAGAAGAAGAAAAGAGAGAGAAGGAAGAAGATCGGAGGAAGAGAACCGGAGGAGAGAGAGAAAGAGAGAAGAAGAGAACCGGATGAGAGAGAGAAGAAGAGAACCGGAGAAGAGAGAGAGAGAGAGAGAGAGGGAGACAATGAGGCTTGTCCGGAGGCTCTAGTGAAGATACGATCACTAAGGTCAACGCTCGAAGTCAAGGTCAGGTCAGAGCGAGTCAACGGTTCGGGAAGGGTTCGGGGTAGCAGCGGGTTTGGTTCGGGTCTCGTGGGTTCCGTCAATCCATCCATCCGTCATCATGATAACATTGTGAGTCGCTAAAGTGTTGTTGCATATAGATTAAGACATATAGACCTTGAATTCATTAACCGTAGACTTAGGTTGCATACCTCGATGATTGAATTGGTTATAACGGCTAGGTCGATTAATAACTCGGTTAACTAATTAAATGGTTAGGTTAAAGAGATGCATGCTAGTTAGCTTATATCAATAACTGATTGATAGTTTCCTTGATTGCATGATTGGGTGTTGCATACATATAGAACGGCATGCTAAGACGTATATGCATATATAAGTATTTAAGAACGTATCTAAATGAATCTATATATGGGGAATTATGAGTTGATTAAAATACGGTTAAAAATATAACACACTTAGAATATAATAACGGGGTGGGTTATTTAGTCTATAGTCGGGGTTATCGGGTTAATTGAATTAATTAAATAATAATGTGAAGACAGGAGGTTAGTAAGTTTACTAAGCTCAAGCTGGCGGATCGAAGAGTTTAAGAATAAGTATTTAAGGGATAAGATGAATTAAATGTGAATTAAGCCGTCTACGGGATTAGTAATCCATTAATCCCAAGGTAGCGGATTGAATGAGTAAAGGTTAAGAAAATATTAAAAGACGAATAAACCTAAATAATTATTTGTGTGGTGTTGTGATAATTGGTTGTGTGATTGTGTATCTACTTAAGTGTTGGGCCGAGTAGACTGTTGTTTGCTTGCTTGTGTATCTACTCGGTGTTGGGTCGAGTAGACTGTTGTTGTGTGATTATGTATCTACTTCGGTGTTGGGCCGAGTAGACTGTTGATTGCTTGATTATTTATCTACTTCGGTGTTGGGCCGAGTAGACTGTACTGTAGACACTTACTCTGGTGTGGAACCGGGTAAGTCTGGGTAAGTTCAGGTGATGTGGAGGTTAGTGATAGGACTTACGGGACGGGATCAACTGGGGATTGAGATGGTAGTTCTATTTGTCCTTGTTGGTATTGCGTGATAGAGTCTCAGTGAGTTTGCTTGTT
Organism: Orychophragmus violaceus; assembly: GCA_030180135.1. Classification (NCBI taxonomy): domain Eukaryota; kingdom Viridiplantae; phylum Streptophyta; class Magnoliopsida; order Brassicales; family Brassicaceae; genus Orychophragmus; species Orychophragmus violaceus. Next base: position 62,169,784 of record CM058237.1, on the reverse strand, counting down.
TACATTGCTGCTATTAGGACTCTATAGGACGCGTTAGATCCCGCAAGTCTAAATATGGCGTTCTGGTACTTCCGAATTGGATCCTCGGGTAGTTACCTGATCGGCTCACGTGCCTTCGGGTGGTGATTCTGGTTATGGTGTTAACCTAGTGAGTGACGCTAGTAGGTGTGTGGTCTGGAGAATACGGGGTCGTGTCCTAGGGCTGGACTGCATGGAAGCTTGGGTTATCTAGGGGTAGCTCGAGTCAAAACGGATCGATGGACAGAGAACGGTGTCCTAGCCGTAGGACTTCGTGTTTTCGTCTAAGAATAGTGGGAGGTGTTAGTTACCATGGCGGTAGCTAAGTGTTCCCGTGGAAGTTACCGAGTTCACAAAAGTGGGCCCATATGGTGTGGAGTTGTGTAGAGCCGCGATAGATAGATCGAGTCAAATCAAGAGCATGTGCCGCAGTGTTCTCGATTTCCTTCGTTGGTGATTATGTTATTATTTGATTGCTTGTGTGTTGTAGAGCTCATCACGTCTTGGTAGCACGTGATCAACGATTTTATACTTAATTGATATTTTGGGTTTGGGCCGGTTTAGTAGATTATTAGCAGCCTTTTAGTTGGGAGCCGTCTTATTGGGTAATCTTAGATTGCTCATAGACTCTTTTGTGTTTTTAAGGTTTGGCGTAGCTCGGCGGACGCGTAGGGCACTCGAAATAGGTTCGGGTTGGCATTTGGCATCAGTCTGCTTACACATTTTGAGTTTACTTTTCGGTTTCGGATTTTGTGGGTGCCCTGTTAAACATTTTGTATTAGACCGTATATTGTTATGAATGATGTTTATGGTTTTTAAAGTAATAAAAACGGAATAATTCCATGATATGCGATTTAGTCCGAACCGAACACAACTCGTGGAGGCGGTACGGTTGAAAAGCTTTGTATCATGGAAACGAGGTTAACGGAGTCAAGGACGGTTTGGTTTGAGCCATTGACTCAAACTGGACTGTCTCTGGCTTCGTATTGTGACAAACTCTTCTTGTATGGCTGTTTTGGTTCGATCGGTCATGTTCTTATTTGATTGTTGGCCGGTCAGCTCGACGGTCAGCGGAAAAAGGGAAGGGGGCGTTACAAAAGGCGGTATCAGAGCATGGTTCATCATGGATTCAAAAATTCCGGTTTTTCAACGTTTTCAAAGTTTTATCGAGTCAAAATGTGTCGCCAATGGAACCATTAGGAATCAGAGTCGTGTCCGTCTCCGGGGAAATGGGTATGTTAGAAACTTTATTAGGATTGTGCTCATCGTTTAGTGTCTTGTTGCAGTCACACAGCAGAGTTGTCCTGGGAGGATCAGTGTGTGTGTGTGGTTTGGGACGACATAATGAGCAACCTCCCGTATGGACGACTGAGAGTTTGTTGGTTCTACCCCAGCTAGTCCACGCCTATACTAATAGCATGCAGAGTGTTCACGTATTCGCGGCCTATCCTGGAGCAGCAGTCGGCAGACATGATGGTGGGCTTAGCCGCAACCGCCTTCACTAGATGTTGTCGGTCACTACTATTTTGTTGGTGTCGATCTTACCAAGTCCGATCAGGCGCCGGTTCCAGAATCTTAGCCGTCGCCACTGATGCAGTTCCCGCCTTGCCTCACTTATGACCGAGTAGGATTCTACGCTCATTCCTGCCCTACTAGACCTTTCTATCGAGACCGCGTCGCACCACCGCCACCACCGCACTCATTCCATCCTCCTGGCGCACCTGCCGGTTGGGATCCACATGAGTTGTACTGCTCATGTTGGAGATTAGGAAATATATTAGGCCCAGGTAAGTAAGGGCTCTAACTCGTTGGTTGATGTGTATCGGCTTGCATTCGTCTCTGACGATTCAGTTGTGTGAAGCGGTGTTTCTTGTTGGACGGATTGGAACCGTTAGTATGTAGACTCCGACATACCTATGCATTTAAAACTCTATATGGTCAATAGAAGTTTTATTTACATAGTGGATGTTGAGTATTTCGGTTGTCGTTTTGAGTAGCGGAGTGGTTATATTGCATACTCGTGTTGGTTGTGAATGCAATATAGTTGCGATGTGAAAATAAGATGATGGTCCGAACAGACGGTTTCCATCAGAACCCTGAGAGACAACTGCGATCGCCGATTTGCTTGATTGATTGTGTATGATTGATTGCCTTGCTAGGATGTTAGAATTTTGAATTGCTGTGATTGCTCGCTAGGTTGTTAGTCGTGGATTGGAATCTCTGCATTTGATGCACTAGGTTGCTAGCATTGCGTTTGTTTAAGGTGATTGATGCATTGCTTGTGTTTGATCGCTAGGTTGTTAGATTTTGATTTTTGAATTGCAGCATTCATTTGATGGATAGGACGGTAGCATGGCATTCACGTGATCGTTAGGTTGTTAGAATTTCCATGTTGCATTGCGAATGATTGCTAGGTTTATAGGTGGTTAATTGAGATTTGTTGCATTAATCATTTTTTTAAGTTGTTATTTGAATAATGAGCATTTCCGCGTTGTTTGATTCGCCAGGTTGCTAGAAAGTAGTTCTTGAGTTTTAATTAGCGGAATCGTAGACTAGACCTTTAGTCTTGTATAGATTGAAACAATAAGTTATCGGTTGAAGTTGTTGTTGGTTAAGAAAGGTTAGAGAACCTCTTAGATAAAACTAATCTTGGAATTGATAAAGCGGTTTTTATAGGGAGCTTATTTGAGATTGAGCGGAATTATAGGATATTGTTATTTAGCCATGTGTGACCGTTGGGTACATGACTAAGTAACCATATTTATATAAGCAAAGTGATATCGAGAAGTAAGTTAGAAGGGTCTGACCGCTCCAGTGTTGATGAGGTTGTTAATGCAGGACGTGATGGATGATTTGACGCGAACATGAGACCGAACCCGAACCCTAGAGACAAGATGGTGTTTCAGGAGGCAGTTTGATCAGAGCTTGCAAGCAAGTCAGTGAAGTTACAGAATCAGAGTGGGTATCAGTGATAGGAGGAATCAAGACAGATGGGTATGATGAGTTAGCAAAGGAATTCAGAAGCATCATTGCCAGTTTTGGATCAGTTCGAGGGTACCAAAGGAAAGGCAGTTTTGATGTCCATGAAGCGTGGAGTTCAGTGATCGAGAAAGTTCGAGACGTGTATGAGTATGGCGGTTTAGTTAGAAGGAGGAACCTCGATATTATCAGAATGTCAATGGGGAGCGATAAGCAGTAAAGGGGGAACAAGTATCAGAAATGGAGGACGAGTCGATGTTGCGTGCTTTGGGAAGTCGAGGCGAAGTGAGGAAGTCAGAATTATTGGTTTAGGAAGATCAAAAAGTAGCGCCGAGGAGTCGAGGAAGCAGAATGGAGAAGTTCAGATGGAATCATCGGTTTTGGGAATCAGGATTGGAGTCAGTGAAGCAATCAGATGAGGAACCAGGGGTAATCAAGAGTATATTTTTCAGTGAAGGAAGTTCAAGGTGTCGATAATTTGGGTTTGTGCAAGATCGTGGTTCAGACGTCAGTGAACATTGGGAGTGCAGTTTCAGTCGACTCATAATTCAAGCATCGGAGCAGTTGGATTGGATTCAGAGACGGAGCCTCACATGATTCAGACTCCGATTTGAAGTTTGTCAGTAACGGAGAATTTGGGGACCGAATTCCTGTAAGTGGAGAAGAATGTAATACCCTGTCTCACAAAATTGGTCAACGGGCAATCAGGTCAACATGGGCATTTATGTAATTTCCAAGAGATGAGGGGCATTTTGGTAATTTTACCAAAATGTGAGCCGGAAGCTAAGACGGGCCAAATGTTATTATTTTTAAGTAAATAAAATATTTAAAAGACAAAGAATGGTGAAAACGGACTATAGACGAGTTTTTCGGATTCTCAGGATTGGAAACCGATAAAACCGAAAAACTTGTAAAATTCATATCCGGAGCTACGGGTGTCCAATTAGAGTCATTAAAATTGCAAATTTCATATAAGAGAATCTAGAGTCTGAAGATGAGGCTTGGTGGATTTATATAAGCAGGTAAGGAGTTTTTAAAATATTAAACACAAAACCAGTTAAACTAAAGCATAAGAAGAAATCGGGTTATAAAGCACTTCTCAGTGACATGTGGCATTTCTCAGATGGCACCAGCTACCTCTTCTAGAAGCATGGACACTTGTCATTGTTGCTTGGAGATGAAGCTAAAAATAAGAGTGTATTGAACTTGGCTGAATTTTGGTGGGGTGGCGTGGCTGGCTGAGATGAAGGGGAGGACAGGTGTCTAGACAGGTGTCTTCAATCCATGGAGTTTCTTCAGCTATAAAAGGAGGCCTTGGGTTGATCATTTTGCTCACACCAACAAAGAAGGAGGAGAAGAAGAAGAAGGAGGAGGAGGAGGAGGAGGAGGAGGAGGAGGAGGAGGAGGAGGAGGAGGAGGAGGAGGAGGAGGAGGAGGAGGAGGAGGAGGAGGAGGAGGAGGAGGAGGAGGAGGAGGAGGAGGAGGAGGAGGAGGAGAAGAAGAAGAAGAAGAAGAAGAAGAAGAAGAAGAAGAAGAAGAAGAAGAAGAAGAAGAAGAAGAAGAAGAAGAAGATAAGCGTGAGGAGAAGAAGATAAGCGTGAGTAGAAGAAGACCGGAGAAGAAGAAGAGAAGCATGAGGGAGGAGAAGAAGAAGCATGAAGAAGAAGAGAGAGAGAAGAAGAAGCGTGGAGAAGAAGAAGAGATAGAAGAGGAAGCGAGAGAAAAAGAAGAAGAGAAAGAGAAGGAAGAGGATCGGAGGAAGAGAACCGGAGGAGAGAGAGAAAGAGAGAAGAAGAGGACCAGAGGAGAGAGAGAGGGAGAGAGAGAGAGAGAGAGAGAGAGAGAAAGAGAGAGAGAGAACGTGGAGAGACAATGAGGTTTGTCCGGAGGCTCTAGTGAAGATACGACCACTAAGGTCAACGTTCGAAGTCAAGGTCGGGTCAAAGCGAGTCAACGGTTCGGGAAGGGTTCGGGGTAGCAGCGGGTTTAGTTTGGGTCTCGTGGGTTCCTTCAATCCATCCATCCATGATCATGATAACACTGTGAGTCGGCTAAAGTGTTTGTTGCATATAGATTAAGACATATAGACCTTGAATTCATTAACCGTAGACTTAGGTTGCATACCTCGATGATTGAATTGGTTATAACGGATAGGTCGATTAATAACTCGGTTAACTAATTAAATGGTTAGGTCAAAGAGATGCATGCTAGTTAGCTTATATCGGTAACTGATTGATAGTTTCCTTGATTGCTTGATTGGGTGTTGCATACATATAGAACGACATGCTAAGACGTATATGCATATATAAATATTTAAGGACGTATATAAATGAATCTATATATGGGGAATTATGAGTTGATTGTTAAAAAATATAACACACTTAGAATATAATAATGGGGTGGGTTATTTAGTCTATAGTAATGAATTAATTAAGTAATAATGTGAAGTCAGGAGGTTAGTAAGTTTACTAATCTCAAGCTGACGGATCGAAGAGTTTAAGAATAAGTATTTAAGGGATAAGATGAATTAAATGTGAATTAAGCCATCTACGGGATTAGTAATCCATTAATCCCAAGGTAGCGGATTGAATGAGTGAAGGTTAAGAAAATATTAAAAGACGAATAAACCTAAATAATTGTTTGTGTGGTGTTGTGATAATTGGTTGTGTGATTGTGTATCTACTTCGGTGTTGGGCCGAGGAGACTGTTGTTTGCTTGCTTGTGTATCTACTCGGTGTTGGGTCGAGTAGACTGTTGTTGTGTGATTGTGTATCTACTTCGGTGTTGGGCCGATTAGACTGTTAATTGCCTGATTGGTTATCTACTTCGGTGTTGGGGCGAGTAGACTGTACTGGTAGATACTTACTCTGGTGTGGAACCGGGTAAGACTGGGTAAGGTCGGGTGATGTGGAGGTTGGTGATAGAACTTGCGGGACGGGATCGACTGGGGATTGAGATGGTAGTTCTATTTGACCTTGTTGGTATTGCGTGATAGAGTCCCAGTGATTCTGCTTGTTTACATTGCTGCTATTAGGACTCTAGAGGACGCGTTAGATCCCGCAAGTCTAGAGATGGTGTTCCGGTACTTCCGATCCGATTGGATCCTCGGGTAGTTACCTGATCGGCTCATGTGCCTTCGGGTGGTGATTCTGGTTATGGTGTTAACCTACAGAGTGACGCCGGTAGGTGTGTGGTCTGGAGAATACGGGGTCATGTCCTAGGTCCGGACTGCATGGAAGCTTGGGTTATCTAGGGGTAGCTCGAGTCACCACGTATCCATGGACAGAGAACGGTGTCCTAGCCTTAGGACTTCGTGTTTTCGTCTAGGAGTCGTGGGAGGTGTTAGTTACCATGGCGGTAGCTAAGTGTTCCCGTGGAAGTTACCGAGTTCGCAAAAGTGGCCCCAGATGGTGTGGAGTTGTGTAGAGGCGCGATAGATAGATCGAGTCTAATCAAGAGCATGTGCCGCAGTGTTCTCGATTTCCTTCGTTTGTGATTATGTTATTATTTGAATGCTTGTGTGTTGTGGAGCTCATCACATCTTGGTAGCACGTGATCAGCGATTGTATACTTGATTGATATTTTGGGTTTGGACAGGATTAGTAGATTGTTAGCAGCCTTTTAGTTGGGAGCCGTCTCACTGGGTAATCTTAGATTGCTCATTAGACTCTTTTGTGTTTTTCAGGTTGGCGTAGCTCGGCAGACGCGTAGGGCACTTGGAGTAGGTTCGGGTTGACATTAGGCATCAGCCTGTTTACACATTTTGACTTTACTTTTCGGTTTCAGACTTTGTGGGTACCCTGTTAAACGTTTTGTATTAGACCGTATATTGTTATGAATGAAGTTTATGATTTTTAAAGTAATAAAAACGAAATAATTCCCTGATATACGGTTTAGTCCGAACCGAACACAACTCGTGGAAACGGTACAGTTGAAAAGCTTTGTATCGTGGAAACGAGGTAAACGGAGTCAATGACGGTTTGGTTCGAGCCATTGACTCAAACCGGACTGTCTTTGGCTTCGTATTGTGACAAACTCTTCTCGTATGGTTGTTTGGGTTTGATCGGTCATGTTCTTGTTTGATTATTGCCCGGTCAGCTTGACGGTCAGCGAAAAACGTGAAGGGGGCGTTACAGTATGTGGCATAATCACCTTAATGAGTATTTGTTAAGAGAAGTCTACAAGAATGACTGTGTTAGTTTATACATCTTTATAAAGAGATTTGAAAAAGGATTTGTTATAATTGCAGTATATATTGATGATTTAAATATTATTGGAACTCCTGCAAAGATTTCCTACACAGTATAATATTTGAAGAAAGAATTTGAGATGAAAGATCTTGGAAAAACAAAATTTTGTTTGGGACTACAAATTGAACATGTAAAGAATGAAATTCTAGTATATCAAGAGACATACACATAAAATGTGCTCAAAAAGTTCTATATGGATAAAGCACACCCCTTGAGTTGTCCAATGTTGTAAGATCACTTGATGTGTCAAAGGATCCATTCCGCTCTCGATGAAGAAGTTCTAGGTCCTCAAGTATCATACTTAATTGCAATAGGAGTATTGATGTACCTTCCTAGTCACACAAGACCAAATATATCATTTTCGGTGAATTTATTGGCAAGTTTTAGCTCATGTCCAACTCAAAGGCATTGGAATGGGATTTAGCATATACTTCGTTACCTCCAAGGTACAAAATATGTTGGGATTTTCACAATCATGACCATGGAATCATGTTGAGAAACCTTGAGATTACTCTAAACCCTAGTTTAGAGAGAGAGAGCATAAGTGAATCCGCAACCAAGTTTGTCTTGGAAGTAACCGGTTCTACTTAGCTTTTATCAAGAACACCACTCTATTTGAGACTTATCCAGGAGCCTAACATCACTTATAGAGTGTGTTTACTCATGAGGATTAAGAGAATCAGTAAGTAGATGGTGTTTGTTCTTGTAATATACATGAAGAGCCGGTTTTATGTTAGCTCTTGATTTAGCTATGGAAGAGCTAATCAATGTAGGATTGTTCGGTTGATCCTGATTCAATTCTCATATTGATATCAACCTAAACATGCATCAGATCTAGGTGTTCTTATTTAGAAACATTATGATCTCACCTTTTACCTGTTTGTTGCAGCGGAATTGATGAACAGGTCAGAGATCAGGGAGATACACCAAGGGATGAATCCTCCAAAGGCTCACACACGCTTCACAAGGAAATGGCTGCTAGACCGAGCAGGAGAGAGGCGCAGAGAGAGGAGAAAAGAGGCGCAGATTGACTGAAGAATTAGAGAGCTTTAGGTCAAGTTTTATTCATTAAAACTCCCTTTAGTTCTCATGGGCTTTTGGGCCCAATTCTCAGTTCTAATTAAATCCCATGGATTTAATCAGGCCCTTTAGTCTCTCTTAGTACAGTAAATGCCTAGCACTTTTACCGTACTTCTGCTAAGCCGTTCCTACACATTTTCCTGTTAGCTTAGGCGTGTGACCCATATGGGATCATACAATAAAGGCAATAAGTCCAAGACTTATAGATCATGAGCGGACTCTAGCAAGCCATCATGACCCCCAGCATTGTATGACTTATGTCTGATCATTGACATACTCTTACTTTCTAGAGACAGTACCGAGATTACTGGACACAATTCCAACAATCTCCCACTTGTACTGGAATCTCTGTATTCACAATCCTTTTGTCTCAATATCTCGATTAGTCATAAGGCAAGATTAGTGTCATCCTTATAAAGCCTAATCTTGTTCATCGGACTCTGATTCGATACTGACAATCCAAACGACTCGGGACAGTCCGTTTGAGCATGGCCATGCATTTTCCAGTATTCAAATCTCCGATTGGCCTAGAGATATTCACTCCATTTATATTGGAGGGACAAATTCCGTCTTGTTCCATCACTGTAAACTACTCATTTCATAATGTTCCCAAACAAGGTCCTTATAACTATCGCAGAACGATAGCGTTAGACAATGATCAAAGTGCATCAGTCCATGTGCAGTCACATGCATGCGAACTCAGGTCTAAGGACTATACTCTATAGTCGTAGTAAGAATCTCTTATGACACAGATATAAATATCCTGAAGAGTTCTTATAAGCGGGTCTTGTCCGGTCGTATGTTCCCCAACATACACCTATGTACTGACTTTGATGCCGCGCATCCATGACACACTAAGACTTTGTCATAAGTCACGTACCAATCCAGTCTCACACGGTTGTTGGTGTTCCAATTTCAACAACCTTCGACTAGGGACAGGATGATATGAACCATCTATCAAATATAGGGTCTTATGATCAAGCTAAATGACTTTGATGACTCAAGATCAAGTCATTTACTTCGATGACCTATAAAATGGTTCATTTCATTTTGGAACGATTATTTCATCACAGTTAAAATAATCTTGAAATAATAATTTCATTAAACATCATTATAAGTTTTACAAGAACATATCAATAACTAAATAAAGCCCTTTACTAACTCCCACTGAAATTAAGACTACATCTTAATTTCACTTATCCTACAGCAACAGTCCGCGACTCGTGCTTGGGCTCAAGGAGTGGCTTCGTTAATAGATTAGCAACGTTCTCATTCGTTGAAACTTGCTGATCTTCTTAACATCTCTGTCATTTATCTTACGGAATAGGTTATTCCTCTAAGTGTTTGGATCTTTGATGTGCAGCTAGTCTCATCTAAGCTGGGAATCACATCAAGTTCAGTGATGAACTATTCTTTCCAAACAACCTCTTTCGCCGCTTCCCAAGCTGCGAATCATTCAGTTTAAGTCATGGAGTCAGCAACAGTGCCGTGCACCGCCAGACAGACACAAGACATATCCGGACTGTGACTGGAAATCATCTTTGTCTGTTGGAAACTTGCCTTTCAGACTCTATCGACTTGTAGCACCTCACTTTCTTCTTTACCTAAAGAACTTATCCTTAGTATTCCTTAAATACTTTAGGACATACTTTAGGAAACTTGATTCTTTGCTGGATTTGACTGGTCTTTACTTGTTTTGCTTAACATTAAAGCAATATCAAAACAAGTACGTGTCATGGCATACATGATAGATCCACTTGCCGTCGCATATGAATCCTATCCATGCATTCAAGCTCAGCAGTTATCGTAGGACACTGCTTCTTGCTTAACGTATTGCCATGTGACATTGGCTTAAAAAACCCTTCTTGGAGTGCTGAAAACGTGTAGGACTTTGTCAATTTAAGAATCCTGACTTTGTCCTACCAGCTCTTCTGGATCTCTATCTTTAGATCCAGAATCCAAGACTTTCGTGGCTTTACCCATGTCAATCACTTAAACCAACTCCCAAGCCAGTCCTTTACCGACTACAGCATTGGGACGTTGTTTCCGAGAATCAGTATGTCATAGACATACATTTTGAGAAATGCAATATCGCTCCCACTAATCTATTAGTAAACGCTCAGTTCCATTTCGTTCCTGTTCAAGTCAAAACCTTGACTACTTCAACAGAACGAAGATTCCAACTCCGATATGTTTGCTTCCATCCATGAATGGATCGATGAAGCCAACTTACACAAAATGTGATTCTTCGGAGTCCGGGCTCACTTCTTTTAATTTCGCAGATTCGTCGCTTTTAATGATCATCAGATCATGCGAACTTTCAATGATTATCAGGTTCAACTAATGACGAGAAATCACTCTCGGATTAGTAACTGATTCATTCATATCTGCGAACTTCAGGCTCCACAGGTGTAGATTCTACAGAAATCTGTAAATCCTTCCGCTGCTCTCCCTCAATGGGTAAAGCAGCCTCCTGTATTTCTCGAATTTCTTCGAGTTGTACTTTTACTCCCACTGTTCTTCTTGGAAAGTAACTTCCCTTCTTAGAAAACAGAATGGTCGTAAAAATACTTTTTACTCCCACTGTTCTTCTTGGAAAGTAATTTCCCTTCTTAGAAAACAGAATGGTCGTAAAAGTACCGAGCCTTGGTTTCCCTAAGAAAACTTCGAGTTATGCTTTTACTCCCACTGTTCTTCTTGGAAAATAACTTCCCTTCTTAGAAAACAGATTGGACGTAAAAGTAACAAGCCTTAGTTTCTCTAGGACAACCAGCGAAGTAGCACAACTACAAATACTCAGTAAAGACAAATTTGGATCGATTCCAATCCACATTAACGTGGTGTCTTTCAACTGATATCGGTGGAACTATTTTAGCGTAAACTTAGATAATTTAGAGCGTTATTCTTAATAATATCATGGAAGATTCGTGTGACTCATCTTTAATCATTTCTAATAAGATCTGATTCTTTCTCACAGAAACACCTTCAGGTTTTCAGGAGAAATGAGCTGTGAAACGATTTCACACTTCATTAAGATGATCACACATTCAATGACTTAAGTATTCTCACTCGTGATCTAATCCAGAGTCTTAATACTTCTGTCATTCAGATTCTATACTTCATTCTGGAACTCTTTCGACCATGTCAAAGAATTCCGACTTGTGTCTCATCAAATGAACACAGTTATACTCACTGAAGTAATCAGTAGAGACAATGAAGTACAGGAAATTTTTCTCTGGCATTACTTTTCATCGGACCACATACATGAGTATGTTCAATGTCCAATAAGCCTTTGGGCCTTTCTCTAGCTCGGCTAAGATGGGCCCTTTACTTTTGGTCCAGTAAGCAGAATTCAAGTCTCATAAGATATCCTTTCAAATGAGCCCAAAAGTCCATAACTATGGGGTTTCTGAATCCGACTTACTCTATTTGACCAAAACATTTATGCCAAGAAAAATCAGGTTTAATTCATCAGATTTAAACCAATTCGGTATTTATGTTACATTCAGGCACTCTTTGGTTTAAGATATAAAACCCATTCCATGAATAGGGTGCTACAATTAATATTTCATTAAGATCAAAAGAACAAAAACTTGTCTTTTATCAAAATGAAAAACATTCAAATTCTTACAAGAAAATGAAAGACAACTCTGCCTAAAGCAGATACATTGTAGCAATTACTTAATACAAAACCAAGCCTCGAAGGCATCTACAAGTGAAAAACCCTATGACTGAGGCAGCATCCATAGCTCCTTCCAGACATGCAGTTCCACTTGCCCTTCCTTCAACGTTCTACTGTTGCTTAGGCTCTGCATATTATAACAAATATCAGTGCCACAACCAGTATCCAATACCTGCAAGGTAGAACTTGAAGTAATAACATGAATACCTGAGGAAGTAGTCTCATACATTAACTTCAACTCCTCATCGTCTTCCATGAATTTTATGCAATCTCTCTTCCAATGCCCTGTCTCTTTACAGTAGCAGCCCTTACCAACGTAAGAGGTATCTGACTTGGGCTCGGAAGACACACGCTTGCCATGATTCAAAATCTGGACAACTTTGTCTTCACCCTTGTCAATACTAGGTTTAATAAACCTACCCTTCACGTTTGGCTCAACCGTTTTGAGCATATCATGCAGTTCAGTCAACGTCTTCGTTAAGCCTTTCTTGATATAGTTCCTTACGAACTTATCATAGCTTGACGGCAGTGACTGCAGAATGATCTCAGTTGCCAATTCATGGCTAACTGGATAATCCAGTTTCCTCAGGTTATCAATATAACCTATCATTTTACTGACATGAGGACTTACTGGATGATCATTTGGTAGCTTGCAGCTAGTGAGAGACTTAACCAACTGGTATCTCTCCACTCTTATCTGCTCCTGAAATTTCAATTTCAGGCTGCTGATCATCTCTATTGGCGACTCCATGTTCTCATATTGCTTCTGCAAGTCTGAGTCCATGGTAGCCAATATCAGACCACGCACATCTACCGCATCATTATAATGCTTATTCCAAGCATTATATACTGCATGGGAGGCATTGGACCCGATCCTCACGGGGAGAGCTCTTTCAAGAACATAGTCCTTTCTCTCCTGCCTGAGGACTAGCCTCAGGTTCCGCGACCAAGTCAAGAAATTTGATCCGTTCAGTTTGTCCTTCTCAAGAACAGACCGGATCGAGAAAGTGTTTTGATTGTTTGTGCTAGTCATAACTGAAATATATATAAGATAAAAGGTTATTAGTTAATATGTTCAATATGATTAATCTCGTATTAAATTTAATATGATTAATCACGCATTATATTCAATAACATAAGTTACCCTCAATAGAATATAATGATTCCAAGATCCACATATAACTAAGATTAAAATGGGCCACTGGCCTTCACCCAATCTTAGCTTATATCGGTAAGCCCTATATCGGCTAATTATATCCGTGATATAACTCTTGGTTGTGAATCTGGGCCCGAGGCCCAATCCACTCTGATGTCTCAAGGCCCGGGACTCCCGATGGCCTAGTCAAGAAAACCGGACTATACAGTCATGTAATCATTAATGTCTGGGACTCCCAATGACATTTATGAATCACAAACCGTCTTACCCACGCAAAAGCAGACATCCTCACACTGTAAGGCCATGAATGCAATTGAATGGGCTTTGACAGCTGACATAGCCTGGACAAGACATCCAACGCTTGATATTATTTGAGGTTCGTAGGTTTATTAAAATCATTCCCAAAATAGAAGATTACTATTTCGGGAAACTTTCTATTTATGGAAACCTACTATTTTTGGAAACTTTCTAAAATTGGAAACTTTCTAAAACCGGAAACTTTCTAACTTTAGAAATTTCTTTAAAATCCAAAACCCGCAAATTCAGAAAATTCTATTTTAAGAAACTTTCTAATTTCAAAATTTCGGAAACTTTAATTTAAAAACGACTTTATAATTTTATAAAATAGATTTTAAATTAATCTGAAGAAAGACTCAATTAACTGGCCCAATTGTTTTAACTTCTTGGCCCGAGGCCCAAGAATTGGTCCATGTCCAAGACATGACCCAATTGTCCAATTAATTGACATAACCGGTCTGGTTCATTAAAACTGGTCTAACCAAGTTTTAATTACTACGATGACCACAATTGTCAACCGGTTATTTACTAAACCGGAATTTCTCAATTTATTTGGTCCAACCAAATCAAATTAGAAATTCCTGGTTTAGGCACTAAATCCAATATTTCTTTCGACATTGGATTTCTTATTCCGGTTTAACCAGATTTAATAAAATTATTAAATCTGTTTATTAAACCGAAACGTTGATTTTTAATCAAGTTTTAAACCGAACCATTAACCGAAACGAACCGACTGATCACGTAAACCGATTACGACCTAATCGTAAGTTTTACGCAATCACGTCAGCCGTCAAGCCGCACGCAATCGATCCGAGATCGACACGGCAGCCGGACGGTACGCTCGGTCACGCGGGACGGTACGAGGCAGCACGGACGGACGCTCCACGATCGCCGAGCGATCGGGACGCGACGCACGCGACAGCCGGGACGCGATCGGGACGTCGCGATCGGACGCGATCGCCGTGCGATCACTCGGCCGATCGACCCAACCGGTCATCCCGACCGTCCGATTCCGACCGTCCTCCTTCGTCCGACCGGTCGCCTTTGAGGCCAATCACCAAAAACCCGAGTCATATAGCTCGGTTTTGTGATCCAATTAATGTGTTTAGAGTTCAATTCTGATTCTTAACTGTTTTATCTTATCAGTAATTGATTCAAAAACAATTCTAAACAGATTAAACAACCTAAACATGAATCTAAAACAAGAAACCTAAGAACCAATGGCTCTGATACCACTGTAGGATTGTTCGGTTGATCCTGATTCAATTCTCATATTGATATCAACCTAAACATGCATCAGATCTAGGTGTTCTTATTTAGAAACATTATGATCTCACCTTTTACCTGTTTGTTGCAGCGGAATTGATGAACAGGTCAGAGATCAGGGAGATACACCAAGGGATGAATCCTCCAAAGGCTCACACACGCTTCACAAGGAAATGGCTGCTAGACCGAGCAGGAGAGAGGCGCAGAGAGAGGAGAAAAGAGGCGCAGATTGACTGAAGAATTAGAGAGCTTTAGGTCAAGTTTTATTCATTAAAACTCCCTTTAGTTCTCATGGGCTTTTGGGCCCAATTCTCAGTTCTAATTAAATCCCATGGATTTAATCAGGCCCTTTAGTCTCTCTTAGTACAGTAAATGCCTAGCACTTTTACCGTACTTCTGCTAAGCCGTTCCTACACATTTTCCTGTTAGCTTAGGCGTGTGACCCATATGGGATCATACAATAAAGGCAATAAGTCCAAGACTTATAGATCATGAGCGGACTCTAGCAAGCCATCATGACCCCCAGCATTGTATGACTTATGTCTGATCATTGACATACTCTTACTTTCTAGAGACAGTACCGAGATTACTGGACACAATTCCAACAATCAAGAGCATAACCAGGAGCATTAAAGCATCCTTAGAACCGAGACTCATCATGTTTTCATTGTGTTTGAGTGAGAGACACAATGAGAGTGAAGAAGAATTGCATGAGAGAAAGAATGGAGAAGAACTCTTTTATTCTCTCTTAGTTTCTTGTTATGAAATGTGTTACAAGTGAAGTCTTTTTATAGACCTTTACAATACTGAACACAAACAATAAAATGAGCCTAAATACATTCAGATTCGTCCATAAGCAAAGGAGAGGAGAGCTGCAGCAGTCTGAATTCAAAAACATGTGAGGAGAGAGGTTTAAGGCATGTTCACACTTGTGATAGTGACTGGTCTGAACTGTGGACCACTTCTCCTTTTGTTTGATTCCCTTGAGCTGCAGGAGATAGAGACAGGTCTGGTTTGTGTCTAAAGGAGAGAGAGAGAGAGAGTGATAGTGACTTGACCTAAACGGTCCTTAAGAGCCACAACTCACTTATCTGCCCTCTTGATAGCTTATCACCTCTTTGGACTTTTGATAAGCTGAAGCACATCTCTTCCTTTGTCTCACACATTCTTGGACGTGATATGAACACTTCCAAGTATAGCCAGCTCCTCTTAACCGCATCATTAACTCATTTGGCTCCTTTGGAAACATTTAAGCTTTTGCTTAAATGTTTCTTCCTCTTCTTGCTTCTTTACCAAGTCTCGGTTGTACACTTGCACAAGGCATTGGTTTGTGCTTCTTCTCACTTCTAGTGTGGACTTTAGACTTCATGATGCCTTCATCCTTAGCTTTACTAAGTGTTGATCCCATCTTTGGTCTTCTTTGTCTCACACCAAAGTGCATCCAAGGAATGACTTCTAGGCCTTGTCATTGTGACTTCGGCCTTTCCTCCTCCTTGATTGCTTACTCTCTAATAAAATACATGGGCTTAGTGTTTTTTAACCTATTTAAGGAAGGATTAATTGGTTTTGCAGACGCAGGATGCTTATCCAATCTCGACACTGCTAGATCACAAACAAGATATGTGTTCACTTGCGGAGGTACTACCATTTCTTTCACAGATTTTAGCCATTCATGAAGCTAGTCGCGAGTGTGTATGGTTAAGATATGTAGTTCCTCATATACAAGAAGATTGTGGTATTTTTATAGGGAAATAAGCTCCAACAATTATGTATGAAGACAATGCAGCATGCATCGCCATCTGCCGATGCCAGAGCCATCCTCCGGTCACCGAGTCGACTCGCCGGAAAACTGAATCAACTCAGTCCGGTTCGATTTGACCCGGTTTGGTTTGGTTTGGTCCAATTCCAATTTCTCCCGGTTGAATTCCAATTCGATCGGTTTAGTCTGGTTCTATTCGATTTTCGGTTTAAATCCAATCTCAATTAGTCTATTTGGTTTATGTTGGTTTAGGGTAATTGGGTTGGTTATGCAAATGGGCCTGGTTTAATCTAGGTTTGGGTTTGGGTCTGAGTTGACTGGGTTGACCGGTTTACTTTGACTCGGACCGTTGACTTTTAGTCAAAAACTTCAAGGGGTCATAACTAGCCCGTCATTATGCTGATTTTAGCGAAACAAAAGCCTAACTCCCTCAATTTCCATCCTCAATACATATATGAAGTCTGATCGGGCGTCAGAAGTTCCTAAATTACGCCTTTTACCTTATTCGTCCAAGGTAAAGACCGGTCGTGATCTTTACTTATCCCATCTCAATTCCGGGGCGCGATTCCCTTATTAAGAGCGTCTTTCCTAGGTAGCTTAGGTTTAGTGAAGCACTTGATGTGATTGAAAGAACGTAGAACTGCTAGGTTATCGCTTAAACCGAAAACATTGGTTGTGATTGATGGCTTGTGTGCGTTAGTTGTTGTGGTAGATGCCTGTGATGGGATTGTGTGGGGGGGGGGGCACGTGACCTGGTACCGAGAAGGAAGTTTTGTGTCCCTGTGAAGGTCGTGGGGGGAGGGGTGACACGCCTCCCCGAGATGGTGCCGGTTGGTGCTGGTGGTGCGGGGCGTACTTGCTGGTTCATGAGTGTGTGTTGTTGGTTGGGGCCCGAGCGCACATCTATGGACAAGTAGCTAGATGTGTAGGTTGTGTGGTGAGCCTTCGGGCGGTTGTTGTGCAAGGTTTTATTAGCTCGTTACTTGTTCATGTAGTTGCGTTGGCGTAAGCCGAGATCGCAAGTTCTTTAAATCCGCCCTCGCTGGGTAATTGTGTTTGAATCAATTACTCAGTCCTCTTCCCTTTTCCTGCTCTTTTCTTCTCGCAGGTCCGGATGCAGGATGATCGTTCGGCTGGTGTACGTTGGTGAATTTGAATCGAACGGAGCGCGCAGAATCTTGAGGCCGCTGGTGGATGTCCCAGTTAACCATTTCTTGGTTTGGTGGATATCCCACGACACCGTTTCCGGTTCGTCCGGAGCGAAGCGTCATAATTTGTCTTAGAGGTCTTTGAGAAAACATATTTTTTAAAAGATAATTTGGCAGCATTAGTTGTCTAATCATCCAAGTAATACTTGACAGCCACACGTTTTCCTTCAGAGTCCAGAAGCTGAATGTTTTTACCAAAGGACAAGAATCATGTTCATTATAAATTGGACAGTCAAGTATAAGTACTAAGATAGAAGCAAAAGCGGGAATCAATAAAAAGATAATCTCCAGCCCAAAACAGGTTTGAGAAGCTTTAACTAAATTGAACCTGACCACTAGAAGGACATAAAAGAACATGACATAAGAGACGAATGATAGATTCCGCAGATAGAATCCAAATTGTTTTGTATCAACAAACAAATGATGAGAAGATTAATTGCACAGAAACAAAACAGATCATAAGCAATTGGGAATTCCTCAACAGCAAAAGGTTGTTTCCCCAAAATCTACCAGAACTTATGTCTCTAAGACTCTAATAAAGCTTAATCATGCCTCTAGATTGCTTAAGGGGGCATGAGTCTCAAATTTGTCACACTAAAAAAAAATAACTAAAATTTAACCACTTAACAAAAGAAACAAGAACAAAAAGTAATCTTAACATCGTTATTCATAGACAAACAAACAAAGAAGTCTATACACAGTCTATCCATAGAAAAACAAACAAAGAAAACAAACAAACAATTTTTTTATATCCTCTTATATTGCTTTTTAAAGATGCTTTTTCTCTTGTGCAAAAAGTGCGACGTTTAGTGCGATCTAAAACTTTATTTTTCAACTTTCGTCAACTTGTCGGCACAAATTTTCCGGCCAGTTTTGGCCATGGAAATGACTGCCAAACCACCGGCTACCTCTCAGATCAACCTCTACAAATCAGAAGTTGGTGGAAAGGAATCTCAACAAGCAAAGGAAACCTGCAACATTGATGAAAGTCTCTCGGAAAAAACTTCAGAACAATTTACTTCAGCTTTTCCAGCAGCCAAGTCAGACGAGACCCCAGCTCCAACTACTCAAGAGATAATGAAGGCTTTGATAAAGGAAACAGTAAATGAAAGAACAAAGCAAGGATCCATCGGACAATCATGGACATCAGTGGTCCAAAATCAACGGGCTCAAAAACATGAATTAATAATCAAACTAATAGATGGATCTCCGACGATCGTCATCCCTGACGAGATATTTGAAGATTCAACCCCTTTCTGGGAGGAATTTTTGATTGGGAAACTTATGTCATCTGCTCCACATATAGCAAAAACTCACATGATCGTGAATAAAATTTGGACACTCGGTGATAAGATGGTGAAGATAGATCATATGGGGTCAACGATGTTACAATCAATTTTCGGATCAGAGATGCATCAATGAAAGCATGGGTGCTGCGTCGCAGAATGTGAAGTGATGGGGACCACAAGCCCAACCACGAAGGCCTAAGCTCAGATTCAAACCAGTACGTGTTCTTGGCCCAACAAGGACTCACGAAGAGGTGTTCCCAGCCCAAGAACAGACCAGGCCGAGCCATGACTCACCGGACAAGTCGACGGCCCCGGAACTTACCATATTTGGAACTCTCCTTATTTGAAAGTGTCCAAACGTTTAATTGGCATCCAGGATACTTTGTGATACTACTAGAGTGCACCAGAACGCCTTGGATCAGGAGGATCCGTCCGTGTCACCAACTGAACCAACCAGACATGGTTATGAAGATTGTTTCGAACGATGGGTTTGATATGTTACAAAACCATCTATGGACACCCGGAGGACTTTTGGATACTACCAATTCAAGAGAGAATTGTACTGAGAGTACGACAAGCTTAGATCTTGTTTATTGGCGACAGCGATTCTTTTCTGAGTTTGGGACAGTAACTCCTAAAATCACCTCACCGCGGGTAAATCGAGCAAATGACTTGCAGGCGATGTTTAAACAAGTGTTTCTTTCAGCTCACGTCACTTCAGAAAGCGATCTACATATGGTTCGAAAGCTCTTAGAGTCTAGTTTCCAGAACATCCAAGATCTCTCCATTTGGCTCAGCCAATCACTCGGAAACGGCCCAACAGTAGAGACATATCCAATGGACTCTATCCTAGCCGAAAATGTCAAGTGGGATCTCTTGAAGCCCAATCATAAAAGGCCACTTGAGAAAGGCTTCTATGAGCTTAAGAGACACTGGATAAGTGTTATAGAAGCCACTCTACATGACCTAAGGTGCACCACACCTCACTTGATCAAGTGGATCAAGTTTGAGCTCCACTTGCCTTATTTGGAGTCTCATGGCTTTAATCACCAACAGCTCATCCTCCTTCATGTCTGCTGTGCTTTGTGTGTGATTAACTCTCTCCAGGGTGTGCCTAAGGCACGAAATTACCTTCCCAAGTTGACCAGATACAAGCCCCTCATCTACTTTCCTTACTTTGGTAGATTTGCTCATTTAGAGCCTAACAGCTAGTTTTTGATTAGATTTGATTTGTTTCTTGTTTTATTTTGATTTTTAGAATGTTAGATCTTATCTAGTCTGAGCAGTATATAAGCTCTTCATAGCCTCATTGTAAAAAAACACCTTTCAATCAAATTATTAAGAAGTATTCTTGTTTATCTTTCAAAGCGTTTCTTTGCAAAGATTGTTCCTTTTCTTTAGAATTAAGTGTGTGATTCAATTAGCTCTATAGAAGCTGCGGAATTAACTTGTTTGTGTGATTCAAACAGTCTTTTTCGTTCATTGACTGAGAGAGTCAGTCACCAACGATTGAGAGAGTCAATCAAACCATCACCTTCCACCTCGACATCACGCCCACTTCCGCAACAACTTGTTGTCTTTGACAACCGTGGTGATTCATAAGATCGGTGTGACTCCGAGCTTACATCATTTTGGTATCAGAGCCCAAATTCCTATCAAGGTGCTTTTGTTCTTTGTCTTTTCTTTTTTTGTTATTTCAATTCAGTTTTTGTTTCATCTTAAATCGAAAACCCATAAAAATTATCTATTGTGCTGCTGATGTTGTTTCAATTTTATAAAATTCATAAAAACTCCCAAAAAAAAAATTTGTTTGCTATTTTAGTTTCTTAACTCATTGAAAAAGCAATAAAAATTAGTCCTAATATTTTTAAAATCGATTTGTTAGTTTTTAGAATCAATCAAAGTTCAATCAGAAATTTTGTGCAAAAAAAAAAATCTGCTTTACCCGTCTGCTTGTTTTAATTTTCATAAAATCATAAAAACTCAAAAAAAATATTTCGTCTTTTGTTTTTGGTTGTTAACTCATTAAAGAAAAATATAAAATTGTTTCTAGAATTTTTGGAGTCGATTTGATAATTCTTTTGATCAAGCAAAATCGAACCAGAAAATTTCTGTTTTGTGATCTCGTCTTTACTCTCTTTCCTTTTCTTGCTTAAGTCGAGATTCTGAATCAATTGTCTCTTTGTTTTTGCGAGGAAAAAAAAAACACTGAGCAGCTGCCATGAATTATGAAGAAGAGGCTATGGAGCACACAGGAGAATTGAGTGACTATTCCTCCTCTGAGGTCGATTGGGGCGAAGAGAGCCAAACCACAAGCGATGGAGAATTAGCCTACGAAGGAAGCAGATGGTATGAGGAAGGTTGCTCGGATTCTGAGGGAGACGGGATTGAACCAGAGCCACCAGACTGTAGGCAAGACAGCCACGCTGATCACTCTACTTGGTCAAGTGAAGAAGAGTACGAACAAGAGGATGACATCGGAGAAGATCGTTCATTGCAAGATGAGACTGAATCCCAAATCAGTCTAGAAGAAGGAGACCACGAAAGTGAACCAGGACATGGAGAGTTCACTCATGAAAGAGAGCATGATCAGCTCGAAGAGCCACACCAAAAACCTTGGTGTGAAGAGACCGACTCTCAAATCAGTTTAGGCGAAACTGATTCGTATCAAGGCGAGCCATATGATGCAACAACGGATGATGAGGCAGATAGTGAGCCATGACACATCTATTTTTCAGGTCATAAGCAAGGACCAGAAGCTTACCTACAATGGGAGAATGAAATGGAGCATTGGTTTAGGTCCCACAACATCCCAAAGGAGGATAGACTCACCTACGCCATTAAGTCTCTTGGTGAAGAAGCTTCAACATGGTGGGAACGAGAAGAATTAATTATGGGCTACTACCATAATCTGATCATCACATGGGGTGATCTCAAGAAGCGTATGTACAGAGAGTTTGTGCAAAAGTCCCACAATCGCAGCTACATACCAAAGAGGTCTTTGTTCCAAGCAACTACAAGAAGATGGATGTCAACACCAAAACCGCAGCCTGATTCTAAGTCAAAGAAAGCTTGCTGTCCTGAGCCAAAGAAAGTGTCTCACAATTCTTTAGAGAAGGAGACATAGGTTAAAAAGCCATTGGGAGCAAAAGAATTCAAGCCAGCCCCCAAACAAACTGATGCAGCTCCAACGCAAAGCACAAAACCGAAGCATGAGCCGCAACTCAAAACAGAGCAATGTAAGTCTTCTAAATCTTTAAAAATAAATGACACCATCTGTTATAGATGTCATAAGAGAGGCCATTTTGCTGATGTGTGCCCTGAGAGACAAGAGATTAAGATTGCCAAACCTGAGCCAAAACTGAATTCATTAGATAATTGTCTTAAATTTACGAATTCAGATTTGATGCACTTGTCTTTGCCAAAGGTTTTGATGCAGGTTTAAATCATGAAGAGCAGAACTATGAAGAGATCAAGACGTGTCAGCCTGGCCCTGAAAAAGATGAAGTTGCCACCAGCTTCATCACACTCCAAGAAGAGCCACCGGAGTACGCGATGAATCCGAATTTCGTGGCATTCAAGGAAATGGAACTTATCAAGAGTTATGCTAAGGTAAGTCCATTTCTTCAATTTTCTTCTAATGATTATAACTCTATGACACTGAATCTTCCAAGGCCAAAAGAAAATTTAGTTTCGTTAGTTACAAAAGAAAATCGGTTGGATGATCTTGAACCGCAAGTGATTGAGGAACAAGAAATTATTTCCCATGAAAACAAAAAAGTCTCATCTGAAATTAGTCAACCTGTTTATAATACTTCTATGACTGTTTTAACACACTTGTCTAGTGCCAAGGAGGTTGAGAAGATTTCAGGTGCTAAGGAGATCATTACGGATCAAAAGGCAACCACAACAATGGAGGAGCCATTGTCGGACCAGAACACGACCCAAGAAAAACCAATGCCGATGTTGAACCATACTGTCCCAGGAGATGATTGTGTCAAAAACAAAATTCAGATCAAAGAAGAACCGCCGGAAGTTCAGCCCTTTTATCAAATCCGAGAGTATACACAAGAACCAATAAAGAAGCAACTCAGTGTCCGCTCAACACCAAAGGCCAGCAAGTTCATGGTGCATGAAGAAGGCTACATTTATTCAATGCTGATCCAAGAAGCACCACCACTTACAGCCCAAACCAAAAACTCAAGCAAAACCCGAGGTAAGAATTTAGACAAGTTTACGGGATACAAGCCTAACTTACTTTGTTTTGATGTAGGTTTGAAGATTTCGAGGACGAAATCACTTGAAGAGGGAGGGTATGATGGGGACCACAAGCCCAACCACGAAGGCCTAAGCTCAGATCCAAACCAGTACGTGTTCTTGGCCCAACAAGGACTCACGAAGAGGTGTTCCCAGCCCAAGAACAGACCAGGCCGAGCCATGACTCACCGGACAAGTCGACGGCCCCGGAACTTACCATATTTGGAACTCTCCTTATTTGAAAGTGTCCAAACGTTTACTTGGCATCCAGGAGACTTTGTGATACTACTAGAGTGCACCAGCACGCCTTGGATCAGGAGGATCCATCCGTGTCACCAACTGAACCAACCAGACATGGTTATGAAGATTGTTTTGAACGATGGGTTTGATATGTAACAAAACCAGCTATGGACACCCGGAGGACTTTTGGATACTACCAATTCAAGAGAGAATTGTACTGAGCGTACGACAAGCTTAGATCTTGTTTATTGGCGACAACGATTCTTTTCTGAGTTTGGGACAGTAACTCCTAAAATCACCTCACCGCGGGTAAATCGAGCAAATGACTTGCAGGCGTTGTTTAAACAAGTGTTTCTTTCATCTCACGTCACTTCAGAAAGCGATCTACATATGGATCGAAAGCTCTTTGAGTCTAGTTTACAGAACATCCAAGATCTCTCCATTTGGCTCAGCCAATCACTCGGAAGCGGCCCAACAGTAGAGATGTATCCAATGGACTCTATCCTAGCCGAAAATGTCAAGTGGGATCTCTTGAAGCCCAATCATAAAAGGCCACTTGAGCAAGGCTTCTATGAGCTTAAGAGACACTGGATAAGTGTTATAGAATCCACTCTATATGACCTAAGGTGCACCACACCTCACTTGATCAAGTGGATCAAGTTTGAGCTCCAATTGCCTTATTTGGAGTCTCATGGCTTTAATCACCAACAGCTCATCCTCCTTCATGTCTGCTGTGCTTTGTGCGTAATTAACTCTCTCCAGGGTGTGCCTAAGGCACGAAATTACCTTCCCAAGTTGACCAGATACAAGCCCCTCATCTACTTTCCTTACTTTGGTAGATTTGCTCATTTAGAGCCTAACGGCTAGTTTTTGATTAGATTTGATTTGTTTCTTGTTATATTTTGATTTTTAGAAAGTTAGATCTTATCTAGTCTGAGCAGTATATAAGCTCTTCATAGCCTCACTGTAAAAAAACACCTTTCAATCAAATTATTAAGAAGTATTCTTGTTTATCTTTCAAAGCGTTTCTTTGCAAAGATTGTTCCTTTTCTTTAGAATTAAGTGTGTGATTCACTTAGCTCTATAGAAGCTGCGGAATTAACTTGTTTGTGTGATTCAAACAGTCTATTTCGTTCATTGACTGAGAGAGTCAGTCACCAACGATTGAGAGAGTCAATCAAACCATCACCTTCCACCTCGACATCACGCCCACTTCCGCAACAACTTGTTGTCTTTGACAACCGTGGTGATTCATAAGATCGGTGTGACTCCGAGCTTACATCATTTTACACTTTTTTTAATTCATAGAGATTGTGTGAGAAGCCTTTCTCTTGTGTTCTTAGACTTATCAAGGTTTCTTTCATAGACCTTGTGGCGTCTTTCACTCCATCATTTACACCATCTACTGAGTTGATTTGAGAGAGTTCTAAAACCAGCAGATCAATTCCCATCTTCAATCATTCATCCCATCTCATCCGGACAAGTAAGAGAGTCTTAAGACCAGTGCTTGTTCTCCATCAATCTATCCATCTAGTTTCAACTTTGGGACTACATCATCTGGTATCAGAGCTAAAAGCTCCTACCATCTATCATCTATCTCATTTCAATTTTGTTTACATTTTATTCAAAATTTTTTTATAAAAAAACATTTTACAAGTTTATTTGTTTATGTTATTTTTTATATTTAAAAAAACCAAAAACAAATTTGCTACTAGTATTCTTATTTTCTATTTTTAAAATTTTCTTTTAAAAGAAAAGAAAAGCGTTTTTCATTCTTTTATTAAATTAATGTATAAAAATTAAAAAAAAAACATATATTTTCTCCTTCATTCCTTTTTCCAATCCCTGGTATTCTTCTCTTTGTGTTGTTAATACCATTGAGTAATGAATAACATTAAAGGAGATAATGTTACTTCTTTGAAAATGATTTATGAAGAGATCAAAATGCTTGATCAAAGGCTCACACGCTTGGAAGAAAAGAGAGGCATAAAGGTGCACAAAGCTGCTGAATCTTTATCAAAAGCACTTGCTCTCAACATATGTATCACGAAAGAAGTAGATCAGGATTTGAGGACAAATCCTTTTGAAGAGAGAGAGTATGATGAGGTCATCAAATCCAAGGCCAATCATGAAGATATTAAGGAGAACAAAATCTTCCCATGAAAGAGCAAGTTGAAGTTTGTTCCAACAATCGGTTCTTCAAAGACAGATTTTACGAGAAAAATCAAATCATACCGGAAAGAGAATTATGGCCCAAGAAAAGCCAGCCTAGCTACAAGGATAACAACATTGTTTTGTTGGCCCAAAAAAGAAGCAAGAAAATCCAAGAAAAGTCCAAAGTTTCATCTGATTTCATCATCAAAGGATTAAAGTTTCCAAAATCTGATTGGACCAAACTCAAGGTATTTCAACTCCCACAACTCTCTCCTCCTGATTTAAATGGTTTGACTGATATAAAGAACCTCCAGCCACGACATAAAGACCCTGGATTCTTACCTAAATTATCAAGATACAAAATTAGCAAATCATTGATTTTGTTTGACCAAGCAATTATTTTTAATGGCTATAAAATATCCAAGACATTTATGTACGTTTCTTTTTCAAACTCTTTTACAGATTATTATCTTTTTTGTTTATGGTTTGATCTTTGTACGAGCCTATATAAAGGTCTCTAATCTCAATGTAAAATCAGACTCATTTTGATAATAAAAATTGTTTGTTTTGTGTTCATAAACACTTTTTTGAATTCATAGAGATTGTGTGAGAAGCCTTTCTCTTGTGTTCTTAGACTTATTAAGGTTTCTTTCATAGACCTTGTGGCGTCTTTCACTCCATCATTTACACCATCTACTGAGTTGATTTGAGAGAGTTCTAAAACCAGCAGATCAATTCCCATCTTCAATCATTCATCCCATCTCATCCGGACAAGTAAGAGAGTCTTAAGACCAGTGCTTGTTCTCCATCAATCTATCCATCTAGTCTCAACTTTGGGGCTACATCATGAAGTATAGCGGATGTTCCGATGATAGTGAAAACGTGGTCTCCTATGCCTGAAGAGGAACAACCAGAAATGAAATCAATTCCAATGGGTGGCAATCAAAAACGTACCACAAAAGCTTTTCCATCGCAAAGGATTAGGATTTCTCGCGAGTGATGTGGGAAGCCCAAAGAGTTTATATCCGGATACAGAAATATGCAAAAGCTTTGAAGAGGCGAAGATCTTTGTGGAGGCAGATCTAACAAATGAGCTACCAAAATCATTCCGGTTTAAATCATGTAAAGTATTAAATGCATTGGTGGAGTTCAAATACCCATGGTTACCACCTCATTTCTCTATCTTCTTTAAATGGGAACATCTTCAAAAGTCTTGTTTGGTTGGGAAAGGTAATGAAAAGGAGATAAAAGTAATCAATATGGAGAAATTCGGATTCTTAGAGGAAACAAAAGTTTGAGCCCGGTGAGACAAATTGTTGAAACTGGGAAAAGTACAACAAATGTTCCTTCCCCTGAGGTTGTGAAAGAGGACAAATTTCCAGAAAAAAAAAGTCAGGAAGAAACACAAGAGACAGAAGAAGTGCAGGGGATCATGAAGGAGAAAGAAGAAATTGAAAAGGAAAAAATGGGAAAAATACAGAGAAGGAATTATTGCATAAGCAGCAGTTAAAAGAAATTGAAATTGAATCCAATGTGATTGAAAACAGAGTTATAGAACAGTATGAAGGAGTCCATAAGAGAGGAGAAGAGTATGTGGCTACAAGAGGTTTAGCAAATGAAGAGTATGAGTGGAAAGAGGTCGTTTTTGCAAAAACCGCAGAACAATTGAAGTCTGGACAAGTACAAATTGCCTCACCATCAAGATATGCAGCATTAGAAGAACTTGGAGAAGAAGGAGAAATACTGGCTGCAACCTAGGATGAGCAGGAAGAAATTACGACAAAGGAATCTGATGTAGACAAAAGCAATTGACTTGGCTAGAAAGGATGACAAAGACAATGCAAAGGAAAGTAATGACAACTTGGCAGCAGGTTCTCAAACATGTTCTGAGGTGAAGGAAAGCTCACAGAGAACGCAGACGCGCATAACAAAATCAGGACAGAAACCTCGGACCAATCCATCAAGCCAAACAACAAAGGACCTTTCCAATGTTGTTATAAAATGCACAACCCGACGCCATCATTAAATGTCAAGTTTTTGCTGGAACATTCGCGGATTCAATAAATCATCGAATCATATGGTTATTCGTTCGTGAATAAAGAATGGACCATTTAGCTAGTCAGCATGATTGGCTTGTATTATGGAGTATAGTTCAAATGGTTTGTGAAGTCATCATTAATATTGAGTATGATTGAAAATATGGTCGGATTTTGCGAGCTGACATGACCAAGGCCAGAGTCAGTTTTTTCCATTTCTAGGTACCGGGTCTTTACATCTATTAACGTTTTTCATACATAAGATATTGGTTGTTGCTTGTGTTGCTCATCACGAATTAGTACCACACTCACTTCATCAGATGATTCTACGATGTAGAGAGCGGTTCTCCTTCTACAGGTTTAGCTAGGTTAGGAGGTTTGCTTATATATTCTTTGAGCTGTTTTTGAATGCATCTTGCATTTTTCGTCCCATATGAACTTTTTGTTCCTTTTGAAGAGCTGACAGAATGGGAGACATTTGTCAGTAGATCGGGAGATAAAGCGACTGAGGACTGCTATTCTCCCCGTTAGTTGTTGCACTTATCGAGTGGTCTTAGGAGATGACATCTCAATTAAGGCTGCAATTTTTTTAGGTTGGCTTCAATTCCTCTTTTGGGCATGTTATAACTGAGGAGAGCATTTTACTAGGTTTATTTTAATCCCATATTTATTCAAGATGAGTAAGCATTCCTTTAGCTGAGCTACATGATTGCATTTCTGAGAGTAATTGATCATAATGTCAGCGATATGAATTTCCATAGTTTTACCAAGCTGATCTGCAAACATCTTGTTCTCTAGGCACTGATAGGTCGTACCTGCGTTTTTATTTTAAAGGGAATTACCCTGTAGTAGTAAATGCCTTTGTCTGTGATGAAGGCTGTTTTTTCTTGGTCTTCTTGGGTCATCATGATCTGATTATACCCTGAAAATGCGTCCATAAAGGATAAGAGCTAATGACCGGTTGTAGTCTCTACCATTCGATATATGTGAGGAAGTGGAAAGATGTCCTTAAGACAAGCTTTGTTGATTGGTGAAGTGGATACATACTCTCCACTTCCCGTTTTTCTTTTTGATGACTACTGAGTTAGTGAGCCAATCATGATATTTTTTCCTTGATCTGACATACTTTGAGTAATCGGTCAGGACTGAGCTTATGTTATTTTTGTTTGATGGGTTTTTAATGGTGTCAACGTTTAGGTCGTGAGACGTCACTTCCATACTGATAATTTTCATGTCTAAGGTGGAACACATGAAGTTTTTCACGTTGGCTTTGAGGAAGGCAATTAGCTCATCCTTTATTAGGGTTTTTTGGTTGGCTTCGATGCTGACGCACCGCTCGGGGTTGGCATCGTCAATGTAGACTTGTATAATGATCTCTTTTCGAGGTCTGCATATCGTGGGATCATTTTTATGTTTGACATGTTGTACTGCGAGCTCATTACTTTTCTGTAATTGCTATAATTCAGACTGTTTGAGCTGACTTTAGCCATCTAAGTCGTGTACTCGGGAGGCCTTTTGGGTTTCGTAAATCGTTTTGTTCCCTTAGTGGTGGGAAATTTTATGCAGTGAAGGTATGTAGACGGAACTGATTGCATGGTATAAATCTATAGCCTGCCTAGTATTGTGTTATAGAAAGTTGGCATGTTTACTATAGTGAAACCTATCTATTAAGGCTTCGATAGGTAGTCGGATTGTGCTGAGTGAGTATGTGGTTTCACCAGCAAAGCCAATGATAGATGCTTCCTCGCCCTTTAGATCACTGTATACAAAACCCATTTTTCTAAAGGAGGGATAAAATAGTACATCTACCAAGCTACCGGTATTGACCATGATTCTACATTGCTCGAACCCATCTACATCGAGCTGATTTATGAGAGCATCGTCATGTGTTTTTTTCAGGCTTAGCAATTCACTTTCCCAGAACGTGATATTTTTATCAGGTCCTTCCAATTGACTTTCATTCCTAGTCTTTGAAGACTTTTCATTGGAATTTTAAAATTAAGTTTACCAATTCGCGGCAAAATTTGGAACCTCCACAAATGAAGTTGATGACTTTTGGAGGCCGGCATAGCCCTTCTCCCACCCGGGAAGTGCGAGGTGATCTGAAGACAGAGCTGAAACTTGATTTCGCACTAACCAAGGCAGAGGGTGATTGTAATGACACCCCCCCCCCCTCCCCAATAAGTGTGAGATGAGCTAAAGCTAGAGCTGGAGCTCAATTTTGCACTAACCAAGGTAAAGGGTGGATGGGAGACATGTGTTTCGGCTAATCTTATCCATATTTTTTGCTTCTAGCGAATGAGGTCGATGCATTTATGTGCAATTATCTCAGGCAAAATGCTTTTAAGCGGGCATAACCACCACAAAATGTGAGGTTTTAGAAGATAATCTCCTTTAGGAAGAATCCGCGAACTGACAAGAATTTTAGCTTTTGAGATCTTATCGAGTCTGCTTGCGAGATCTTGTTCTTGTTGATCTAGTCGAGCTGTTAGAGCTCGAGTTGATATTTCGCGGTAGAGGCAGAGCATCTTGTGGATCTTGGCCAAATCGTTATGGTTGGATCTTGTAGGCCTTGTCACTTATGGAGAGACATGGCTTGGATCGGTTCTGGTCGGGGTTTGTCTAGGAAAAGTTGGGTTTTCTTTGGATCTTATCCAGACCCGGAAGTTTGTGCGATCTGCAACAAAGGTGTTCCCACTGGAGTGACTTTCCCCATCTGTAGTGCTAGATCACGATAGGCTGGATCCACAATAATGTTAAAGGGATGGGTTGCATTTCCTAGAGCTTGTTGAATCAATTTCAGTGGGAGTATCGACTTGTGGGGTCGATGCTCGAGATTTTCAAAGATTAGTTGTTTTGTGAGAGATCGCGAGTCCTTTTTTTCAAGACCCATTTCATTTTTTGAGATCTTCTATTGGACTTCTTTGACAGAGAATACTATGATATGTCCCCACAGACGGCGCCAAAATGTGGATTCAGAAATCCATACTAAGAATTTGTTGATTAGAAAATACACACTAGAGATTTTTAATTTAGAAGGGAGATTGTCGAAGGGGTAGAACCTCAAAGATCACACGATGCTTCAATGAACTATCTAAAACGAACTATTTTTGTGTGTAAAAAGTAAGTGAAAAAGAAGGTCCAGCTTTCCCACAATGATAGCAACTTCTGGACTTTTCTCCAGATCTCCTCGGTTTCCCTTTCTCCGGCCTTGGGCAATTTTGAGCTTCATGGTCCTTGCTTCCACATCGAGTATTTGTACCAATCTTCTTCCAGCATTCCCTACCGTGTCTTCTTCCACACGACCTACACTCGGGGAGCCGTCCTGTAGGTTTAATGGACTAATCCATATTGTCCCATTTCCTCTTTCTGTCGTCTGAATTACTCTGTCCAGACCAGTTAAGATTCTTGGACCCCTTCATTCGGTCCTCTTCTTCAATCAGAGTAGCCCGCTCAACAATTCAAGTGACAGTCTCGAACTTATGAGCCAAGAAATAGTTACGGATATCCGCCCGGAGTCCACGGATGAACCGACTAGCTTGCATGTGTTCGTCTTCCTGAACTGTCCCCACATAGCGTGTCAAGCGGTTGAATTCCTCTTCATATACCCAGATGGTGCGCTGACCCTGCCTCAGCTCCAGATAGGCACAATTCAATTTGTCTCTGCCTATGGTGGAAAGAACTTCTTGTTGAACTGGACTTCAAAGTCCTCATAGGTCTTAATCTTTTCACCCATCCTCTTATCAATGAACTTCCACCAATTTGCCGCATCCCCTTCCATGAAGTGGGCTGTGATATCCTTCTGGTAATCCAGTGGACACCTAGTGGACCAAAATGTTTTCACCAAAACTCTCTTCCACTCATCCACCTTTACTGGGTCAGAGCCCCCAGAAAAGCTTCATGTTTTCAATTCTTAACCATGTGCTCTAGGATACTCAAGTATCCAACCCTTTTCTTGAGAGTTTTTATACTTCATCATTAATCATGACATCTTGTTCCTTCTCGTTCTTCTCAGTAACCAGAGCATTCGGAAGGGATTGTGGCAATACCGATGTTTTCCCCATCATTGTTTTGATCGCGTACCAAATCTCTAGGTTAGTAGGAGGCATAGGCTGGTCAATGTCCTTTTCGTGATCCCTCACCACTTCCCGAAGAATAGAATCTTGGTTGTTTGTGGTCGATTCCATATCCTTATCCCTTTGGTTTCCTTGCTCCTGGGGAATCTTTTTATTCTTACATGTTCCTCTGTTCAAATCAAGAATCAGAAATGCAATCATGACAGGGATAACAGGCAGCCCAGTCACTGGATCAATTGTCGCTCCAGGAGTTTGGTTCAGATTAGACTTTTCACTCGCTTTCGCAAGTGCCTTTCTGTGACTTGGCGACTTTGTAGTATTGTCTTTCTCATTTGGAACCTTTGTAGGCTTTAGATCAACCGTTTTCTTGGCGCTCGTGCCAACAACATCATCCTTCTTACACATCTGCAAAATTGAATGTTATTCTTAACTAACAATTCCAATAATCATCAGATAATACCTTGATATGCGAGACTTGGCACCCGATGAGTGGTCTGTCCCAACCCAGTATCTAAATTGTCCTAGAAAATCCTCAGCTCTGATACCAACTTGAAATGCCCTATCTCGGAGCCTTAGTACGGAGGGGTTGTCTATTCTCGATCCACTAAGTGTTTCGGGAAATAAGTTCAGTTTTTATGTCTGAATTCCATACTTCGTCAATTTTCTTGCTTATTCTGTGATTCAACATTCTAGAGTCAATATGCGGAAATAGTTAGAGTCGTTATCCAACATAAAAGTATTGGGTCTTTATTTAATTAACTTTAGGATTCAACAACATGTGTAGGTTTTCCTGTAGGCTTACATAGTTTAAATCGATTCTAGCACTACCCAGTCTTCACACCACCCATCTTCATTGGGCCGCCAATCGATCGCTTAGGCATGATCCAAAGAGGTGTAACTAACTCGACAATTACTTAGTGAATGCATACTCTAGCGACTTATATACATGAATGAATGATATGCAGATCATGCAACATAAATAGGATGAAACACTTAGGATCTTCTGGCTAAATCTGGATTAAGACTATCGTCTTCAGACCGGTCGAGGTTGGCGGAATTGTCCCGTTCCCCAAGCCACTCGCCCTTATGTGATGCCTTGATCCTAGACTTAGCCATTTAATCTAAGTTAAGCATGATAATGAATAGTCGGACTCTAGGAATAGGCGCAATAATTGGAATCACCCATCCAACCCGATCCCATCCTAGCCAGCAAACATGACTGGCATTCGAACATAAAGTCCCGGTTCGCACTCCGTTGCCCTGCAGTTTGGTAATAACCATCCGCTGAACCTAGGGACGTTCCTCATCGATCCGACTATCGTCTCGATCAAGCCTATCCTTCCGACTAGACTACTTTCGACGATTTTCGTAACTCGTTCTTTCCTTCTCTGTGTTTTCAGACTTGATAATTTTCTGGAAATTTTCCCTTTATGTGCGTGATGGCAAAATTTGGCCCGTCTCCTGACATTATATGGTGGTTGGTCAGTTTTCTGCGAATAGAAATGACTTTCCCTGGACCAATCATATTCCAGGCCGAACTGTCGTGATTTTTCACTCGAACCGGTTCAGGTGTAACTGCCCAACCTTCAGCTAATTCGGTTACATAGTCCGACTAATTGTCTTCACTGGCGATCCAATTGACTATATTGCTCAGCACACTTCCCAATACTAAGCTGAGCTACCTAATTGTCTATCGAGCTGATCCAGCTGGTTTAGCTTGATGATTCAGCTGGTTCAAGCTGATTATCTCGGCAACTTAACCTTTCTCCTTTGATTTTGGCTAAGTCTCGCACTTGATCTTAACCGGATGGATCGATCCCTCGGTTCCACCACAAACTTGGACATCTAGATTCCCTTTCCAACTGAATTCTTCCCTTGATCTGATCTTAATCCTTCCTTTGTTCCTTTTAACCCTTGTTAGACTCGGTCTATCCGAGTTTGGGTGAGTATAACCAGCCCACGGTCCATTCGTGGTCAAGTTCCTAGGATGCACGGTTACTCAAGGATACCCATCCCCTTATATAGCCAAAATACCATTTTTGACTTGGCAACAACAGACACTGATATGTCTAAAAATCACTATTATTTTCTAAATTAATTAAATTAATTCAGAAAATAATGTTTTGACCATGAATGAGTTTCTAAGCTTCTTCTTCATGATTTCTTCCTCCAACTCAGTCACAGTGCATCCCAATGTTCCTATTGTGGATCGGGAATGTTACAGAAAGCATGCCGCTCTCGAGTTTACTCAAGGAGACTACATGGGAAAGGTTTTGAGACAATACAATATGGATCAAGCTAAAGTTGTAAATACACCAATGGGGATTCATTTCAAATTAGCAACTACAATAGAATATCAGTTAAGGATGGAATGAAATTACATGAGATCAGTACCTTACTGCAGTGTTGTAGGAAGCCTTATGTATGGAATGATTGGAACCAAGCAAAATCTTGCTTATCATGTAGGACTCATCAGTAGGTTTGTGAGTAATCCCATTAAGGAGAACTGGAATGTTGTAAAATGGGTGCTAAAATATGTGAAGGGTAATCAAAACATAAGTCATACATTCAAGTTAGGTGGAGATTTAAGGTTGTGTAGATTTTTTGATTCATATTATGCAGCAGATTTGGATAGGAGAAGGTCAATATCGGATTATGCTTTTACATCTAGTAGATGTGTGATAATTTGGTAGTTAAGCCTTTAGAAATTAGTTGCTCTATCCACAACAGAGTCTGGGTACATATCCATGATTGAGGCAGCGAAAGAGGATGTATGGCTAAAGGGTTTGAGTGAGGAGTTTGGTTATCCTCAAGAAACAGTAGATTTCTTCTACGACTCTCAAAGTGCTCTAGCTTTGGCAAAGAACAATGTTCATCATGAATGAACCAAACATATGGAAGTGAAGTTAAGCTTCATAAGAGAGAGGGCTGAAGATCATGAAGTTCAGGTTTCTAAGGTGATATACGGTGAGAACTCTGCGGATTTCTTCACAAAAGTTTTGCATGTGCATAATTTCAAGCAGTTGTTAAGCTTGCTTGGTGCTTCAACTTTCTAAATAATGAAGGAAAACGAGGATGAATCTACAAAGAGTTTCATGGTTTATCAACAAAGGTGGAGTTTATTAGGTTAAGATGGTTGCCATGGAACCTTAGATTGAATCAGAGTGTCCCGGTCTAGGAACAGATTTAATGAACCAGTCGATTAAGCCGTTTTGGTAAAAATTGAGTTCTGGTATAAGGTTCAACACGTCGTTGTTTTGATAACATATTGAGCTTGATGACGAAGCTTTTGCAGAGTTCATCAGAGCCCTTAGAAGGTGAGCTCACCCGCCTTGCTTTGGTTACGATTAGTTAGAATTTGAGAGCAATATATAATCTCAAATTCTTTCTGTAGTTTGGGTATTGAAAACAATAGACAATTTCAAGTGAGAGATTTTCTTTTGGGTTCAGATTGAGAGAATTTCAGAAACTGTGTTACGGGTGAGTGACGGTGAAATTTATGGGTTTCTGTTGAGTGTGATGGTTGATCTTAGTGGATTCTGAGGGGAACCTCTTCCAGAGTAGAGAGACAGTTTAACTCATGAACTGGATAACATTTCTTGTGTTCTTAATTTTACGTTTCCAATTCTTTGCTTCCACAATTGTGAATTGACGTTGATAAAATTATGATTCAAACTTCTTCTGAATCTTACTAAGTTTCACTAGAATATGAAACAAAGAGAAGGATTGAAGAAGAATACAAGTCTTATTTAAGAGAACGGAAGTTATTGCCTTTCTTTCTCTGACTGATATGAGAGGGAGAAGAGAGAGAAGTTCTTTTTGAAAATGAATGTATAATATAATGTAGCATGCGCATTGTAGATTGGTTATTTAATTTTGTATAATTTTTGTTGGTCTTTTCTTTGTTTTCTTGTCTTTGTGATGTCTCCATATATTTTCTCTCTTTTTTCTTCAATTTTTTTTGTTTGTGTATTTTGGGTAGTTCTTTATCCTTGATGGTTTTATGAAAGTAAAATCTTGTTGATAGAGTTGATTTCAGCACAAATTTCCTGTAATATAAAATGTTTAATATGTTAACGAATGAGAGAGAACTAGAGGGTTCACCCTCATTATAAAAAAGCTCTTTAGCCAAAAGTAGTCGTGGTTTCAGATCTGCGTGTTTTAAAAGTTTCCCGGTCTCCGGCGTTTATCACCGGTGTGCTGAGGAAACCTCCAATTTAGGTATGCTTTCGGTTTTCATCGCAGATCAGTTTGCTTGAAGGTGGAACATGAAGCACCTCTTTCTCTTATGTGGCGACGAGGTAGCTATCTCCGGGGAAGAATACTGTTGCAGAAGCTCCTGGACTTTAGAGACTTTTCCGTGGCGTCGATGGTGGTTGTCTCCATAAGAGGACAGTGGGGGGTGTGGGTTTGTCACTGTTTGTATTTGCCATCTCTTTTGTGGACGCCGGTGGCTCTCAGTGATGGTGGTTTGTCTGGGTGTATGTCTGGCGGAGGTGGAGTTGCGGTAAACCGGATTGAAGCCATGATTTGTGTGTGGTAGCTGAAAGGCAGCGGGAGCACAATACCAGAGGTGTCTAGGGTTAGGGGATGAGGTGGTCGGTGGTTCCTTTATGTCGGTGCTGTGGCCGCGGGATCTCTCCGGTAGTGGATCAAGACTGGAAGCCTTGGTGTTGTGTGGATTTACATTGGTTACGGTCAATCGGATCTGGTGAAATCAACTCGAGGCGGAATGTAGAGACTCGGTTTCGACCGTTGGAGTTGAAATTTGTTTTGCTTCTCAAATATCTTTCCACCTCCTTGTTTTCTGTCTTAGGTCTCCCTCCATATATAATGCTTTGTTTGTTCTCTTTTATCTTGGCAGATTTTATCCCGGAAAACTTGTATTGTAAGCTGCTCCGATCACCGGTTTTATTTCCAGTCAGATTTTATATAATATAATATATTATAAGAAATGTTTACTATGTTTGATGTTTTATTAAATAATTTATGAAGATGTGAGTTAGAGTATTTTATACTTTTTTAGGTTAATGCTTGTCACCAACATATGTTTGTGTTTCGTGTCTTCGTTATTAAGTGTTGACGGAAAACTGCTGCTTTTTTGTTCCATAAGAAAACCCGAAAAACTTTTTCCTGAATTTTTAAAACCCCTATTCCCTTCTCTCTACATGTCATTTATTATTTGAGGGTTACCTTTGAAGCTTTATACGGACTAATATGTGCTGATGCCTTGCTTGTAAATTTCGGAGTTCTATGCCTCGTATGAAGGGTTTGATTGGGAGAGCATTAGGAAGAGAATTATACTTTTTATTAACCAATCATGTTTTATTTAAAAAGCATGTAGAAAAGCATTTAGAAGATGCAAATTGTAACACCCGCCTCCCGGTTAAACCGGAGACGCGGCATTAGGACACCCGTGGAGCCCATTTCGGTCCAACCGGGATGTCACTCAACTTGTCCCAGGACCCGGCGCTCTCTTCGGATTCAAATACACCAATGTCATCACCCGATCGAATCAATCCCGCATCCGGACCTGCAAGAAAACGGGGGCAGGGGAAAAAGGGAAAGGAGGTCTGAGTAATTGTTTCAAATACAATTACCCAGTGAGGGGCAGATTTAGGGAACCCGCGATCCCAGCTTACACTACACAACAACGAATCACAAGTCCTAGGCTAATAAAATTTTGCAATCAACAATCATCACCCGAAGGCTTTCACCACACAACCTACGTCCCGAAGGACATCTACTGTGCACGAAGCGCAAACAATTCCCAGGGAAACCGAAGCCCGCCATTGGCTCCGGCGCCCAAATTTATTCCACTTGGGGGGCTCGCCAAAACCCCCTTCCGACGACACAAGGGTTGCGTACCAAACTCGTTATACGCAAGCTGCCACCAAACACCCTTTCGGGGGCCCTACCACAGTTCTAAAAAATACGAGTCCATCACGCACAATCAACATTTTCAGTTTGAGCGATATCCTAGCATTCTAAGTTCCACAATCAATCACATCATGCGCATATATCTACTCTACACTACCTAGGAAAGACATTATTAACTAAGGACTATCGTCCGGAATCGAATAGGCAAGCAAGGGTCAAGAACCGATCCTCACCTTAGCCAAAGAAGGGCATTTTCGTAATTTAGGAACTTCATGAGACCGAACGGACGACAGACCTGGAAAGAGGGCGAGAAATAGAAAAACTTAGGCTTTTGAATCACTCGAATCGGGTTTAAGACGGCCTAGATATTAATGAAAGAAGTTGGAGGTCCAAATCATAACTAACTCAAACCGAATTAAAATCGAATTGAAATTGGTTTGGGTTAAACCGGAAATTGGAATCAATTTTGGCAAACCGAAGCAAACCGGATCTAATTGAATTAAACCGAATGGGAACCGAAATCGAAATTGATTTAGCTAAACCGGATTAAACCGAACGAAATTGATTTAAACCGGAATCAAATCGAAATTGGAATTGAACCGAACCGGACCAACCAAACCGGACCGGCGGTCAACGGCGGCGGTCAACGGCGGATCTCCGGCGACGGACGGCGGCTCCGGTCGGCGGCGGCGGCGGCGCGTGACGGCGGCGACGGTGGCGCGTGGCGGCGGCTGCGGCGGGCGACTCCGGCGGTCGGCGCGTGGGCTCCGGCGCGTGGCTCCTCCGGCGCGCGTGGATCTCACGCGCCCGGCACTCCGGCGGCGCGTGACGGCGCGTGCGGCGGCTGATCGGCGATCGGTCGGCGGCTCCGGCTTCGTCTCGTCAAGGTGGTATGCTCGGTTTCTCGGGATTCGGGATATTTTTTAGAAAACGATTGAAAACGTTTTTTCGGGTTTTGAAAACTCAGATCTACGGGGTTCGAAGGTTACCTGGATCGAAGGGAGGCTTGAAAACGTGAATAGTGGCTTCTAGGGCTTTGGTCAACTTCGCACTCCGACAGAGCTTCGCAGCAGAGAGAAAAGAATGGGTTTTGAAGAGGTGAAGGCTCCTATTTATAAGGGAGAGCTAGGGTTTTGCAAAAAGGAAAAATGGGCTTGGCTAGTGGGCTGGGCTTTTTCTCTCTTTCTTTTAAAAATTTTTGGGCTAAGGAAATTGGGCCATTACAATTCTCCCCCCCCCCCCCCTTGAAAAGAATTCGTCCCGAATTCTGAAGGACTCGGTTTCCCGGTCGCTACAGAACTCAAGGGTTCGAACAATCAGAGGAGCTGAAATGACTACGGAACGTCCGAACGGAAAGGCACGATTGAATAAAATAATGAATAGAATAAAGAATAAGTTGACTACGCGAAAACCGCGGAAAACAAGGAAACTCAAAACCAACACCAACTAAATCATAAATAAAACGCCCTACTCCTAACAACTCCTAGGTCTCCTGACTCTAGCCACTTGGCGATCCCGGGGTCCGGCGCTCGAGGTCCTGGTCGCCATGATACAACTGTCCCGACGCATCCTCATCCTCTGACGGGTCTGAGTCTGGCTCTGGCTCTGAATCTGAGATGGTGATCACTGGTGTTGCCGCTGCCTGCCCTGGACTTTGTGCAGCCTGCTGCCGATCGAACCCATCTGGTCCTTGCTCCGGAATGTTCATCTGCTCATCCAACCAAGCGTAGTCCCGATCTTCCTGCCTTCGCTGCCTCCTCTGCTCTCGCTCCTGCTCCCAGGTGGCCCGCTGCTGTGCCCACTCTGCCCGCTGCCGATCAAACCTCTCTCGGGAC
Source organism: Orychophragmus violaceus (assembly GCA_030180135.1). Classification (NCBI taxonomy): domain Eukaryota; kingdom Viridiplantae; phylum Streptophyta; class Magnoliopsida; order Brassicales; family Brassicaceae; genus Orychophragmus; species Orychophragmus violaceus. Next base: position 62,130,322 of record CM058237.1, on the reverse strand, counting down.
CGGGCTAAGGCGAGCTTATGCTCACTCAGCCAGTCATGATCTGCAATCTCCTGTCTCCGTCGCAGCTCCTTGTTCCAAGTGGCCTGCTGCTCGGCCATTACGCGTCGCCGGGTATCCTCATCTCTCTGACGCTCTTCCCTCACCCGCTGTCGATACGCTGGATCCATCTGGTTCCGCTCCACCGCCTCTGCATATCTAGCAGCCATCTCAACCAGTCTGTACTCTCCGTACTCACTCCCATCTGTCATCCCTTGACGGATCTCCGGTAACAGTCCACTCATAAACATGGTCATCAGATGGGCCGGGGATCGGGGATAGGTACAGTCGGCCCTAAGGATAAATGCATCTAGGTACTCCTGCACGCTCATACCCACCATCTGGAACGGTCGGGGGACGTCCCGAGGGGGTGCCTGCGCCGGTGGCCTCGTGGTCGACGATCTCGGGGTGTCGTCTGCCTGCGGTGCCACTCCTGGTCTCAGGTCCGGGAAAGCCGGGTCACACTGGGCTGAAGGTCGCACAGTCATGAAGCACACATGAGCTGGAGGATCCGGATAGCTCTCCTCAACTACATGCTCCTTCCCTGGCCTTCTTGCAATGGGTGGCTCTACTGGGTCCACAGGTGCTGCCGAAACAACGATAGGCGTCTTCCGTGGTCGTCCTCTGCCTCTCACTGGTCTCGTAAAAGTCCCAACTGGCGGAAAATCAAGTCTACCTCTAGGGTGCGGGGTGGGTGGTCGGACGGGTCCCGGAGTCGCGGCTGGGGTCCCGATCGTGAGACGTCTCCTCTGCCTTGGTGGTTCTGCCTTGGTCGAAACACGGTTGCGCAAGACACTGGTGGGACTAGGTGACCACTCGGACCCCGAATCAGAACTCGAATCAGAACTCGAATCAGAAGACATACTGCAAAAATAGATACTAAGAGAGGTCACCACAGGAGATAATCATGTAGGATTATAGTGTTATTCAAGGTTCAATTCTCAATTACAACCTAACACAAAACCTTAAACAGATCTAGGTTCTCGTCAAATGAATCATAAACCAAACCTGATCACTACCTTTCAGATTGCAGCGGATGATGGATGGTAATGATGAGATCAGCTATAACAGATGAACAACCTGCTCCTCCTTCGGTATCCACACTCTTACAAGCCGGGATGGCTGCTAGACCAAAGAGATGGAAGAATCAGAGAGAGAGAGAGATTTTAGAGAGAGAGGGCGCGGCCAGAAAAGAAAAATCGCTGGAAGCCTTCTTCCTTAGGGTTTTTCTTAATCTCTTATATCTCATTAATGGGCCCAAGTCATTAGACTAATGGCTCATTAATCTTTTGGGCCCAAGACACAAATTAGACAAAAGCCTACATTTTGTCTGGCCCAATTCTCTAATCCAATACAGTAAATGCCATTGCATCTTACCGTATTAATTCCATTTAACTTTCCCGTTAGCTATGGTGTGTGACCCTTCGGGATCATACAATACTGGTAATAAGTCCTAAACTTATAGATCATGAGCGGACTCTAGCAAGCCATCATGATCACCCAGTATTTATGACTTATGTCTGATCTCGACACTTATCATACTTTCTAGAGATAGTACGGTAGATTTCAGGACATTCCCAACAATCTCCCACTTGTACTGGAATCCTACAAAGGACATTCCCAACAATCTTCCGATTGTACTGGAATCCTACATTCCCTAATCCTTTTGTCTTAATATCTCGATCTGGCATAAGGCAAGATGCGTGTCATCCTTATATAGCCAGACCATGTTTATCGGACCAGATTTGATACTGACAATTCAAACGACTTGGGCAAGTCCGTTTGGGAATGGCCATTCTCTTACCAGCTATCAAATCTCCGATTGGCCTAGAGATATTACCTCCGTTAAACGGCAGGGACAAATCCCATCTTGTTCCATCACTATAAACTACACAATTCATAATACACCCAACCAAGGTCCGTATAGCTCCCAGTTACGAAACAGCGTTAGACAATGATCAAAGCGCATTACTCCATGTGCAGCCACATGCATGCGAACTCAGGTCTAAGGACTATACTCTATAGTCTTATATGAGAACTTCTTATGACACAGATATTAATATCTTGCAGAGTTCTCATCAGCGGGCCATGTCCGGTCATATGCTCCCCTACATATACCTATGTGTCGACTTTGATGCCGCGCATCTATGACCCCTCGAAACTTGGTCATAAGTCTCAACACAATCTAGTCTCAACAGGTTTTTGGTGTTCCAATTTCAACAACCTTCGACTATGGACACTATGATTTATGTCACTTCGTTAAATATGGGGTTTCAGGATCAAGTCTACTCATGTACTTCGATGGCCCATATATAATGACATGAATCATTTTGGAACGATTATTTATATCACAGTTAAAATAATCCAGAAATCATTAGATTTCATAAACATAAAATATTATGTTTACATGAACCTTTCAAAACAACTAAGTAAAGCCCTTTACAAACTCCCACTGAAATTAAGACTACATCTTAATTTCACTCATCCTACAGCTACAGTCCGCGACTCGTGCTTAGGCATAAGGAGTGGCTTCGTTAATAGATTAGCAACGTTCTCATTCGATGAAACTTGCTTATCTACTTAACACCTCTGTCATTTATCTCAAGGAATAGGTTATACCTACCCTCAAGGTGTTTGGACCTCTGATGTGCAGCTAGCCTCATCTATGCTGTGAATCACATCAAGTTCAGTGATGAACTCTTCTATCCAAACATCCTCTTTCGCCGCTTCTCAAGCTGCGAAATGTTCAGCTTAAGTCATGGAGTCAGCAACAGTGCCTTGCACCGCCAGTTAGACACAAGATATAGTCGGACTGTGACCAGGAATTATCTTTGTCTATTGGAAACTTGCCTTTCAGACTCTATCGACTTGTAGCACTTCACTTTCTCCGTAAATCAAGAACTTATCCTAAGTATTCCTCAAATACTTCAGAATATTCTTTACGGCAATCCAGTGATTCTTTGCTGGATTTGACTGGTCTTTACTTGTCTTGCTTAGCATTAAAGAAACGTCAAAACAAGTATGTGTCATGGCATACATGATAGATCCAATTGCCGTCGCATATGGAATCCTATCCATGCATTAAAGCTCAGCAGATATCGCAGGACACTGTATCTTGCTTAATGAATTGCCATGTGACATTGGCATAAAGCCCTTCTTGGATTGCTGATTACGTGTAGGACTTTGTCAATTTAAGAATCCTGACTTTGTTCTACCAGCTCTTTTAGATCTTTATCTTTAGATCCAAAATCCAAGAACTACGTGGCTTTGCCCATGTCAATCATAAAACTAACTCCCAAGCCAGTCCTTTACCGACTGCAGCATTGGAACGTTATTTTCGAGAATCAGTATGTCATCGACATACACTATGAGAAATGCAATATTGCTCCCACTTATCTTTTAGTAAACGCACAGTTCCACTTCGTTCCTGTTCAAGTCAAAACATTGACTACTTTAACAGAACGAAGATTCCAACTCCGATATGTTTGCTTCCATCCATGAATGGATCGATGAAGCCAACATACACAAAATGTAATTTTTTGGAGTCCGGGCTCACTTTCGCTTCTTTGAATTTCGCAGATTCGTCGCTTTCAATGATCATCAGATCATGCGAACTTTTAATGATCATCAGGTTCAACTAATGACGAGAAATCACTCTCGGATTAGTGACTGATTCATTCATATCTGCGAACTTTAGGCTCTACAGGTGTAGATTCTACAGAAATCTGTAAATCCATCCGTTGCTCTCCCTTAACAGGTCGAGCAGCCTCCTGTATTTCTCGAATTTCTTCGAGTTGTACTTTTACTCCCACTGTTCTTCTTGGAAAGTAACTTCCCTTCTTAGAAAACAGAATGGACGTAAAAGTAACAAGCCTTGGTTTCCCTAGGACAACCAGCGAAGTAGCACAACTACAAATACTCAGTAAAGACGAATTTGGATCGATTCCAATCCACATTTACGTGGTGTCTTTCAACTGATATTGGTGGAACTATTTCAGCGTAAACTTAGATATTTCTAGAGCGTTATTCTTAAAGAATATCATGGAAGATTCGTGTGACTCATCTTTAATCATTTCTAATTAGATCTGATTCATTCTCACAGAAACACCTCTAGGTTTTCAGGAGAAGTGAGCTGTGAAACGACTTCACACTCATTCAGATGATCACAAAATCAATGACTTAAGTATTCTCACTCGTGATCTAATCCAGAGTCTTAATACTTCTGTCATTCAGATTCTATACTTCATTCTGGAACTCTTTCGACCATGTCAAAGAATTCCGACTTGTGTCTCATCAAATGAACACAGTCACACTCACTGAAGTAATCAGTAGAGACAATGAAGTACAGGAAATTTTCTCTGGCATTACTGCTCATCGGACCACATACATGAGTATGTTCAATCTCCAATAAGCCTTTGGCCCTTTTACTAGCTCGGCTAAGATGGGCCCTTTGTCTTTTGGTCTAGTAAGCAGAATTCAAGTCTCATAAGATATCCTTTCAAATGAGCCCAAAAGTCCACAACTATGGGGTTTCTGAATCTGACTTACTCTATGTGACCAAAACATTTATGCCAAGAAAAATCAGGTTTAATTCATCAGATTTAAACCAATTGCGGTATTTATGTTACATTTAGGCACTCTTTGGTTTAAGACATAAAACCTATTCCTTGAATAGGGTGCTACAATTAATATTTCATTAGGATCAAAAGAACAAACTAGTCTTTTATCAAAATGAAAAACATTCAAATTCTTACAAGAAAATGAAAGACAACTCTGCTTAAAGCAGGTACATTGTAGCAATTACTTAATAAAACCAAGCCTCAAAGGCATCTACAAGTGAAAACCCTACGGCTGAGGCAGCATCCCAAGCTCCTTCCAGACACGCAGTTTCACTTGCCCTTCCTTCAACGTTCTACTGTTGCTCAGGCTCTGCATATTGTAACAAATATCAGTGCCACAACCAGTATTCAATACCTACAAGGTATAACTTGAAGTAATAACATGAATACCTGAGGAAGTAGTTTCATAAATCAACTTCAACTCCTCATAATCTTCCATGAATTTAATGCAATCTCTCTTCCAATGCCCAGTCTCTTTACAGTAGCAGCACTTACCAACGTAAGAGGTATCTGACTCGGGCTCAGAAGACACACGCTTTCCATGATTCAAAATCTGGACAACTTTGTCTTCACCCTTGTCAGCATTAGGTTTAGTAAACCTACCCTTCTCCTTCATGAGATTATACAGGGTACTCTTCACGTTTGGCTCAACTGTCTTGAGCATATCATGCAGTTCAGTCAACGTCTTCGTTAAGCCTTTCTTGATATAGTTCCTTACGAACTTATCATAGCTTGACGGCAGTGACTGCAGAATGATCTCAGTTGCCAATTCCTGGCTAACTGGATAATCCAGTTTCCTCTGGTTATCAATGTAACCCATCATTTTACTGACATGAGGACTTACTGGATGATCATTTGGTAGCTTGCAGCTAGTGAGAGATTTAACCAACTGGTATCTCTCCACTCTTACCTGCTCCTGAAATTTCAATTTCAGGCTGCTGATCATCTCTATTGGCGACTCCATGTTCTCATATTGCTTCCGCAAATCTGAGTCCATGGTAGCCAATATCAGACCACGCACATCTACCGCATCATTATAATGCTTATTCCAAGCATTATATACTGCATGAGAGGCATTGGACCCGATCCTCACGGGGAGAGCTTTCTCAAGGACATAGTCCTTTCTCTCCTGCCTGAGAACTAGTCTCAGGTTCCGCGACCAAGTCAAGAAATTTGATCCGTTCAGTTTGTCCATTTCAAGGACATACCGGATCGAGAAAGTGTTTTGATTGTTTGTGCTCTTCATAGCTGAAATTTAGAGATAATTAGAGTTTTAGTTATTTAGTTCAAAAAGAGCAATCTTAACAACTTATAAGAAAACTCGCATTGCATTCAAAATTTCTTTGTTTAACCTCATAAGAATGCAATGATTCCGAGACCCATGTTTAGCTAAATCCAAAGTGGGCCACTGGCCGTCACCCAGAATTAGCTTTACTTGGTAAGCATACACACAGCTAGTTATAACCAATAACTCTCGGTTGTGAATTGGACCCGAGGCCCAAATTCACCAGATGTCTCAAGGCCCGGGACTCCCGATGGCCCAGTCAAGGAAACCAATCTCTTACAGCCAAATAATCACTAAAATCTGGGACTCCCAATGAAATTAGTGACTATATACTACTTTACTTACGCGAAAACAGACACCTCACACTGTAAGCCATATCTGTAATCAAATAAGCGTTAAGTAGTTGACAAGATTGGAAAGACATCCAAGCTTGATATTGCTTTTGAGGATTTTTAAGTTTTATTTCCAAAAATAGAAGATTACTATTTTGGGAAACTTTCTTATTTTAGAAACTTTCTAAATTTAGTAACTTACTAAAAATAGAAATTTCTAATTTAAATATTTCATTAAATATTTTCGGGTTGGGTCACAAATTATAGGCCCAATTCTTTGGCCCAAGACCATAGAATTCCAGCTGGCCCAATAATTTGACATAACCGATCCGGTTTATTAATTCTGGTCCAAGACCAAATTAACTATCAAAACCATCGGTTATTTACTAAACCAGACCAGCTCTAAATTATTTGGTCCAACCAAATCAAACTTAGACCAGCCTTCGGTTTAGGTTAAAATTCAATTTTTGAATTTAAATCCGATTTAACCAGAAATTAAATAATACCATGTATTAAATAATTTCCAGCAAACCGCGATTTTGGGTTAACGCCTTAACCATACATTAATTAAATAATTAATGTTTTATATAATTTACCATCATATATTATATATATTCTAATATATAATATACATATTATATATGCAAAAGCGCAAAAAAATTAGCAAACCCTAACATGCGACCATTAATAATCGAGACATACAAGCGATTTTGACTAAAGCAACACAAGCTTTCAGCGAATGAACAACGATCGCTCTTCAAATTAATTAAAACAACAAGGAATCGCAACACAAGTTTGCAAGCCCTAATTTAATTATCGTGAACACACGCACTCATGAACAAAATCGTGACATACAATCTTTCAGATTATTAATTGAGCCGACACACACACAACACATGAACAAAAATCGTGATCAACAAAGCATCAACTCATTAATAATCAGCGGATACAAGCCGAGACCATAACTAGCGATTAGGGTTTATTAATTTGCTCAAGACATGCGATTTACAAACATGATCACATTCATATGATCCAGATTTACAAGAAACCTAAAACCTATGCTCTGATACCACTGTAGGATTATAGTGTTATTCAAGGTTCAATTCTCAATTACAACCTAACACAAAACCTTAAACAGATCTAGGTTCTCGTCAAATGAATCATAAACCAAACCTGATCACTACCTTTCAGATTGCAGCGGATGATGGATGGTAATGATGAGATCAGCTATAACAGATGAACAACCAGCTCCTCCTTCGGTATCCACACTCTTACAAGCCGGGATGGCTGCTAGACCAAAGAGATGGAAGAATCAGAGAGAGAGAGAGATTTTAGAGAGAGAGGGCGCGGCCAGAAAAGAAAAATCGCTGGAAGCCTTCTTCCTTAGGGTTTTTCTTAATCTCTTATATCTCATTAATGGGCCCAAGTCATTAGACTAATGGCTCATTAATCTTTTGGGCCCAAGACACAAATTAGACAAAAGCCTACATTTTGTCTGGCCCAATTCTCTAATCCAATACAGTAAATGCCATTGCATCTTACCGTATTAATTCCATTTAACTTTCCCGTTAGCTATGGTGTGTGACCCTTCGGGATCATACAATACTGGTAATAAGTCCTAAACTTATAGATCATGAGCGGACTCTAGCAAGCCATCATGATCACCCAGTATTTATGACTTATGTCTGATCTCGACACTTATCATACTTTCTAGAGATAGTACGGTAGATTTCAGGACATTCCCAACAAATCAGCAATGTATATTGGTGTTTGAAAAGGTTTTCACAACGTATCTATTTAAAAAAAAAGTTTTTGCAAACGCTTTGGAAAAGATTGAAATCAGGGTTTTGGGAAAACAACGAAAGTTGATCTCCCAGGATAGGACTGGGAGATCTTAACCTCGGCTCTGATACCAAATTGTAACACCCCCCCTCACGGTTAAACCGGAGACGCGGCATTAGGACACCCGTGGAGCCCATTTCGGTCCAACCGGGATGTCACTCAACTTGTCCCAGGACCCGGCGCTCTCTTCGGATTCAAATACACCAATGTCATCACCCGATCGAATCAATCCCGCATCCGGACCTGCAAGAAAACGGGGGCAGGGGAAAAAGGGAAAGGAGGTCTGAGTAATTGTTTCAAACACAATTACCCAGTGAGGGGCGGATTTAGGGAACCCGCGATCCCAGCTTACACTACACAACAACGAATCACAAGTCCTAGGCTAATAAAATCTTGCAATCAACAATCATCACCCGAAGACTTTCACCACACAACCTACGTCCCGAAGGACATCTACTCCGCACGAAGCGCAAACAATTCTCAGGGAAACCGAAGCCCGCCATTGGCTCCGGCGCCCAAATTTATTCCACTTGGGGGCTCGCCAAAACCCCCTTCCGACGACACAAGGGTTGCGTACCAAACTCGTTATACGCAAGCCGCCACCAAACACCCTTTCGGGGGCCCTACCACAGTTCTATGAAATCCGAGTCCATCACGCACAATCAACATTTTCAGTTTGAGCGATATCCTAGCATTCTAAGTTCCACAATCAATCACATCATGCGCATATATCTACTCTACACTACCTAGGAAAGACATTATTAACTAAGGACTATCGTCCGGAATCGAATAGGCAAGCAAGGGTCAAGAACCGATCCTCACCTTAGCCAAAGAAGGACATTTTCGTAATTTAGGAACTTCATGAGACCGAACGGACGACAGACCTGGAAAGAGGGCGAGAAATAGAACAACTTAGGCTTTTGAATCACTCGAATCGGGTTTAAGATGGCCTAGATATGAATGAAAGAAGTTGGAGGTCCAAATCATAACTAACTCAAACCGAATTAAAATCGAATTGAAATTGGTTTGGGTTAAACCGGAAATTGGAATCAATTTTGGAAAACCGAAGCAAACCGGATCTAATTGAATTAAACCGAATGGGAACCGAAATCGAAATTGATTTAGCTAAACCGGATTAAACCGAACGAAATTGTTTTAAACCGGAATCAAATCGAAATTGGAATTGAACCGAACCGGACCAACCAAACCGGACCGGCGGTCAACGGCGGCGGTCAACGGCGGATCTCCGGCGACGGACGGCGGCTCCGGTCGGCGGCGGCGGCGGCGGCGCGTGACGGTGGCGCGTGTGACGTCGGCGACGGCGGCGACGGTGGCGCGTGGCGGCGGCGGCGGCGGGCGACTCCGGCGGTCGGCGCGTGGGCTCCGGCGCGTGGCTCCTCCGGCGCGCGTGGATCTCACGCGCCCGGCACTCCGGCGGCGCGTGACGGCGCGTACGGCGGCTGATCGGCGATCGGTCGGCGGCTCCGGCTTCGTCTCGTCGAGGCGGTCACGGTGGTATGCTCGGTGTCTCGGGATTCGGGATATTTTTTAGAAAACGATTGAAAACGTTTTTTTGGGTTTTGAAAACTCAGATCTACGGGGTTCGAAGGTTACCTGGATCGAAGGGAGGCTTGAAAACGTGAATAGTGGCTTCTAGGGCTTTGGTCAACTTCGCACTCCGACAGAGCTTCGCAGCAGACAGAAAAGAATGGGTTTTGAAGAGGTGAAGGCTCCTATTTATAAGGGAGAGCTAGGGTTTTGCAAATAGGAAAAATGGGCTTGGCTAGTGGGCTGGGCTTTTTCTCTCTTTCTTTTAAAATTTTTTGGGATAAGGGAATTGGGCCATTACACAAATGCTTTCAAATGCTTATGCTCTCTATGCTCTCACATGGAGCATTTCCACAGCATTAACCTCTAAAATATTAAATATTTTTTAAATAAATCATATAATTAATTAATTTGTTAATTAACATAAAATATATGCATATATTTAAAATTATTATTATTAATATTTTATTTCATCTATTTTTTAAAAAAATATATATGAAAATATAATATATACATATAATAATTTAAATACATATGATTTAAATATATGAAAAATAAAACACTTATTTCTAAATATAATATACAGAATATAATAATTTAATAAATATAATTTAAATATATGAAAAATAAAACACTTATTTCTAAATATAATATATACATATAATAATTTAATAAATATAATTTAAATATAAAAAAAAATAAAAATTTATGTTTTAAATATAATATATATATATATATAATAATTTGATAAATATAATTTAAATACATGAAAGAACAAAAAAATTATGTTCTAAATATAATATATACATATATAACACTTTAGAATAATTATAGTTAAATATAATTAAATATTTTATAATTTAATATTTAACCACTAACAATTCTACCAATCACTAAAAATGTATATTAATTAGAGCATACAGCTTCAACAGCATACTGCTCAAACTACTTACTGCTAATGCTCTGTATGAAGTGTATATTTCCTATCGGAGTTCTATGCCTTGTATGAAGTGTATATTTCCTACTACGTCTGCAGTATATATTTGTTATTGTTGGTTTATAATTGTAGATGCAATGCCGGTCTTGAAAAAGCATTGGCTTCTAGCTCTCAATATTATTAATAAATTTTCGGCCACAACATAATAAAAGTGTCTTTAGTGTGGTGGTATAATTTCATTGAATAAATGTTAGGTCATTGTTCAAATCGTGATGGTAACTTAAGATTTTTTCTTTTTTGCTTTTTATTTTAGTTCAGAAAAAGATTAAAAAAAAAGTAAATGCAATTAGAGTCAATTGGGTGGAAAATACAAACCATAGTGAAAATTAAGTAGATAGGAATTGGTTTTACAAAACCAAATGAACGAATGAAAAAAGACCAGCGTGCCCTCGACTCCTATAAACACAGTAAGTCCCAGCAAGTTACACTGCAACGAAATGATGATGTCTAAGATTTAATAGGATATGAAAATATTTTCCATAGATTTATGTAGTGTGTGAACTCGACGAGAGGACAATATGTGGCCACATACTTCTTTCCCGCCAACATGCATTAATTGCTAGATATTTAGAGATTTGTGAACAAATATTTGCGGTAGGGATGTATCTATCGACATGTCCAAAGCGGTGGGAAAGCTTTCTATTTAAGAATGGGGCCAGTGTTGCAGAGGAAAGAACAATAATACCCTAAGAAAACTCAGAATAACTAGTAAGCATTAAGTGTGAGAGAGAGAACAAAAAAAAATCAGGAGATTCGTGTGGAGTCCATTTTAGGTAAGTTTTCAAATATTTTAGGGATTCAACTTTAAATGGTCCTCATTTCTCTTTACCTTTATACATGTAAGGAAAAGTTGAAACATCCATAAATGTACTCGACAACTTTAAGAGAATTTAATTTGTATCCGATTTGGAGACATCTCTCACCATAAACCCATAATCTTTCCATAAAAGGGAACGAGGATAAACATATTAAATTTGTCTGTAATATTTTCTCTTAACATTGCTAAAAAGAATAGATCTGTCAAATGTGTGTTTTGCATGTCTTCTTTTGTTATTCTTGAGAACTTTATAGCTTTCGCTTGTTGTGTTACCACTGACACGTTCCTCTGTTTGCAGGTGCTCTACAAGTAGCGAAAATGATGAGATGTTTGGTCAGCCTCGTAAGAGAATAATGGGAAAGATCGATTACAGGAGAGTGGGATTTCAAAGTAGATGCGGCTGAATGCAGCTCTAGTACAATGGTACAAGAAAGCGAGAAGTACAAGACTCTGCTCAAAATGGTGAGGGCAAGGTACCAAATCCAGGACATGGTGCTGCTGACATACCAATTTTTGATGTACATGTTAGAACCTGAAGGTAATCATACACGTTCCCTTGACATAAACGAGGATGGAGATGTTGAGTTGTTCATGGCACTTCGAGTGGAGCACGTAGAGATGTTGCTCTATGTAACAGTAGGTTCACAGGCGATTGATATTGTTTCCATTGTCGTTCCGCTTTTGACATGTGTGGGTTGCCGCATATTTTTGGAGAAACAAGTTTGTCGTTAGGCATCCAATATCCTAGTTACCTTAAAACTCCTATAAAAATGAGACCGCGCAGAGGTCGGGGAACTAGTACGGGAGCGGATGCATCGAGTTACTAGGATGCCTTGCTTGCAAAAGGAACAATACCATTTTCCCTCTCATGTCTAGACGGTATAATGACCACTGAGGATACACTTCAAAAATGCACACTTAACGAATAAATCGATCCTCTGGAGGTGGACCGATCATCAACTGAATCGTCAGAGGGATTATTTGTGGGGTCTCCATTCACCCGAAATATTTGGTCAGTTGTTCAGAAATGGCTAGATGAGAATGCTACACTGGGGACGACAATAGCAAACCCAAGCCTGCAAACAACAGAGTTAGAAGGTATTTTCTTGGTTAACCATCCCAGTAAAAAATATTAATAGCTATTCTTTTAGTTAGAGGTCCTAATAGTATATTTTTCAGGACAACGAAGTATAAACACTATGTAGTATGCAGAGTTACCAAGGTACCAAACAGAGCCGAAAGAGATTATAATGTTTATATTAACGTATTAATGAGCTATTAACAGTGTTGTGATCCCCATATTAACTATGGCCGAGATGAAAAAGGGTATATTAACGAATTAATGAGATCTTGGAGAATCATCAACTGATCTGACAGTAGGACATAGTGTGGAAAACGAAAAAGAGTTAGCTTGGACTATGAGATTTTCAACATTCTGAGTAAGGGAGATTATCGGGGTAAGATGACGGATTTAAATATAATATTCTAAATCACTATATAAGGGTTAGTGACGAATTAAACGATTTATTTTATTTCATAGGAGGTCAAACATCAAGTTTCATCCCAGCGAATGATAGCATAATGGAGGAGATTTTTACGACAGACAAAATGGCATTGTTGAAGGAGGGGGTATAAATATGATGAAGGGAATAGTCCCAACAAATTGAGGTGATGGCATTGACCCGCCTCCAAACGGGGGAGATACTGAGATACCCACTCTAGTTGATGGAATTATCCGGCTCATAGATGAGACAGACAACGATATGATGGAGACAAGGGAAGCAATTGAAAGGTTTGACAAACGCGTGGATACAAAAGGAATTGAAGGTACGCAAAACTTTTTGTTGATAAGAAAAACAAGCACTTACGTAACTGTTGTTGATTAAGTGTGGTTATTGCTTTGCTAAGCTTAACATTAGCATGTAAATCATCAAGGAAAGCAGGCATTTTAGAAGATTTAACAAGGTGGGACTCAGTTTGTGATATTGTGACCCCATTTTTAATCCATTAATTTACCAACTTTATGGTGTCGACAAGTGTGAGGGTCCTGCTGATGAACCTTCGAAGGAGCTAACCATAGGCCCGAACGTTGATAAGGCCACACCATGGACATGCACTACAAGAAAAACAACGTTTTCGACTGAATCTTGCGACTATATTTGTAGTCGTTACATTTTGCGACTATTTTGGGACCATATTGCTACTAGTTTCCGACTACAAATATACTGGTCGTCAATTGGTCGTTACTTTCTGACCAAAAATGGTTGTTGCCAATTTAGTCGCCAATTTACGATAAATTAACGACTATAGTCGAGACCGGAAACAGTGGTCGCTGCCTAGTCGCTAGTTTGGCGACCACGCTGCGACTATTTTGAAGGGTCGTTAGGAAGTCGTTGTGTAGTGGTAATAGAGTCGTAAGTGGGCCGCTAGTGTTACGACTAATGTACGACCCGTTAGTCAGGTCGCAAAGTAGTCAGGTATGATTCATATCATATAATATGTTTTTGATTTATTAATAATATAAAATAGTTTGGTTATATTTGCTAATCTTAGATGAATATCAAAGCTAATATTTTCTTAAACTAAATGTAAATTTTCATAATCTTTAATATAATTAAGTATTCTTTACCAACATTTTCTTTATAAATTATTATATATATATGCACTATTAATATAATTATAAAAAAAATAATTACTTGATCGAATATTTATATATATATATATAGAATCTACACTAACATACCAAATATAGTTTGCATTGAGATAAGAAAAACAAACATATAATAGGTTCTTAAACTCTGAAAGTAAAAGTATCAAATAAAAGGACCAAGCTACAAGTTCATATAGAGTATAAGTTGATCCACAATAAACAAAAGATAAAGTTTCCAATAATTAACCAATAACTGGGGATAGACGAATTAGTTAATAGAACCACAAAATCATATTTTCTTCCGGGTTGTATTCCTCTGGTACTGGTTTGGAAAACCTAAAAAGAAAGCAAAAAAAATTTATTAACTATATGCAATATATATATATAAACATAGTAAATTAATGAATTGTTAAATGGAAATTAACACAACCTGTTGACGAATTCAACCTACTCAGAGTTCTCATACTGGTCATACATGATTGTTGAAAGCCTTTCTTGTTCTTTTATCCAAGTATAGCCTAATATATAAACAATCACGAACAAACTGAATTACTACCAAATGCAATCATTCTCATTCATATATAATAAGACTTTGTACATCTTACCTGACTGTCGTTTGACAAAGAAGCATATGAGAATTACAAAGACATGCTTATTTGCATCGTACATAAACCTTTTGGCCAATTCTTTCCCATCTCTCCCAACTAACACAAAATGGATATTCTGAAGGCTATATATGATATAAATTCATTAAAGATATTATAAGATTCTAATATAAAAAAAAAATCTTCAAAATAAAAGAGATAATATATCTCCTTGTATCACGAATGGTAAACTTTAACTTAGGTCCTTCCCAGCAATACTCGACCTTTCCAACATGTGTTACAACACCAAGGATAGCTATAAAGGAAATATTATCATTTAGTGTACCAGATCCAAATAACATGCATATCATTATAATCTTAAGCAACAATTAAAATATTTAATGAAAAATACCTCTTGTATTAGGATCATTAACTAACCCATCCAATATATCTGGAATCGGTGGAAACACCATGAAATTACCTCGAGGGAGATTATCAAAAGTAAGTCAGAACGATATATTTAATTCGAATATGAGCTTAAATCTGTGAGGATTTAAAGAAATCAAATATGGTGCAACCAGGACTTGAGCATCTTCAAGGCGAAACCAACGACTCTCGCACCATTGTGAATACCACAATAGTTTGAAATCATGAGCGTGCACATTTCCGTCAATCCGGATACCCTAAATCAAAATAATTATTCTCCGATTTAAAAAACATGTGACCATCAAAAACTAAAATCGTCTAAAATTCTGTAAGAGAAACGCGATTGATTACCTCTTCATCGCACAAGATCATGGAGATATTGGAATCTCCATTTGGAAAAACACACATCCACACACGAATGAGCATCACCCTTAAATCACAAAGAGATAGAAGATGTTTGTTGATCTGAGATACTCACTTGAAAATCTGCACCTCCATGGTCGTTTGAGAGAATATCTCTTTCTTGGTTGGAAATCTAGAGAAGAAAAATATTACTTATATTCGCAAAGACCTAATAGAGAAAACGAATCGTTTGAGGAAAGAGACTAAAAGTCGCGGCGTACGATATATTCTACAATTTTTTCTTGTGTGTTTATTTAAAAAAACTGAATATGTTTAGGCCTCAATAAATATGTTTATGTCATCATACATGCATACTCTAATAAGTAGTCTCAAGCGCCGCATCAAAACACACACACACACACACACACACAGAGAGAGAGAGGAGAGAGAGACAGAGAGAGAGAGAGATAGAGAGAGAGAGAGAGAGAGAGAGAGAGAGAGGAGAGAGAGAGAGAGAGAGAGAGAGAGAGAGAGAGAGAGAGAGAGAGAGAGAGAGAGAGAGAGAGAGAGAGAGAGATAGAGAGAGAGAGGAGCTGTTACACGCCGCACGTGTCTTTGTAATATAAATAGAGCATTAATAGTACAATAACTGGTGGCACTTAAGGGGATTTTCTTTTTAAGACCTCACCAAATCAACACTAATCATGGTTAAATATCATGAAAATGAAGGGTTATGATGCTTGATTAACTTACTATGTTTTTTTATTAAAGGTCTCCATAATGCATTGGTTACTTGCAGTTCAAAATTTATTTCGCTGGGTAAGTATATGTACATGATAAATCTATTTCGCTAGGTAATGATATATAATGTCGAATCATTATTTATTGCAGTTCAGAATTTATAAAACTAAACATGTAGTTACTTGCATCGATTGTTGAAAAATAATTTATGTATATGTCCTATCAGTTTAATAATCTCGCCTGTTTGCAAAAATACATACACTATTTGAAAATATGTATTACGATGGCCAAACTAACCATAAGTGCATCTTGATCTTCATATTAGTCTATAAATAGTCGTTAATTCAGTCATGAAATAGTAGCAAAGTAGTCGCAATGTACTGAACGATCATGCATAGTCGTTAATTTGGTCATGAAATAGTAGCAAAGTTTACGGTTTTTGAAAAGAAATTAAGAAATCATTTAATTTTTATTCTTTTCCTAAATAAAACATCAGTAATTAGATACCTAAACACAATATAACCAATGATTAAAAAATATTAGAATATAAAGGGTAAAAAAATAAAAATCTAATTAATTTTACATTAAATGTTGAAAACATCTTATTGAAACAATTTCTCACTAAAACATCATATATTTTGAAACATCATATATTTCTAACACTGATTTTTTCTGTACTAAGTTCTGAAACCTTATTTACAAATATTATTTTATTTATGTATTTAATACAATTATTTATCATGCTATATGAAAATCTGATTAGTTTTGCTGTTGGGTTTTGCGGGTATTTTCGATAGGGTAATCATGGGACATGTTCATAAGGCCAATTTATAGAATTAGGATGCTTTATTTCAATGATAAACGAAAAATGCGAGCATAAGATTAATAAAGCCACTAGCATGCTGAAATTATTAACCAGAGTTAGGATATGCGAGCATATGCCAATAAGAGAAGGTTATTGTGGATTTTTTGTTGATATTTTTAATTATTTTTAAAATAAAATCTAATTTAATAAGAGAAACTAGAATCGGAAATACATATTTCATTAGAAGGTATATAAAATAATGAAGGGTATTTGTGAATTAGATTTACAAAATAAGGGTAGTAGAGACATTGATCCGCTCTTTGGCTCTTTTCGCATCTACTCCTCAGTTGTCGTTTGGTGAAAGATATGTTCTCTCAGCTTTCTCAGTATATATGCATACGGTTAATTTGTCTCGTGGCTTTTATGATGCAGCAATATAATGATTTTCGGTGGATCAATCTTAATAAAATTCGGTTAAAGATACTTAAGTTTTTATTCTCTCGATTCGTGGTATATATTTATGCTTGGGTGTCTTATGTGTAGGTTGTTAATTTATTTATTTCTGAATTTTAGCAGTTGTTTATACACTTGTTTGTTTTTGTCTAATCCTAGGGGATTAATTTTTTTATCTACTAACTTACGGCTTTTTATGGCTTTTGATTTTGGGGGTGATCTTGTTAACAAGCCGCCGACTTCGTATATGTTGTAATGTTCGTGATTTATCTGTAACGATCCAAAACATCATAAGCCCAAACCGCTTAATATTCTCTCCCATTGGCCCATATTTTCCTCGATCGTGTGTGTTGGTGTATAGGTGCATATAATCTCTTCCTCATTTCAACCCTAGCCACATTGTTTCCCATTGAAAAAAAAAACTGCAGATGTCAAACATCCTCTCATTTTATTCATTTCTCATTTCTGCTCAAGTGAAAAAGGTACACTCTTCTATGCCCTCTGTCATTTTTTATTTCCGATATACTTCCGCCATTGCTCAGTCGTGGTTTATTAGAATTTTAAATCTAGGCTCTCTTCCTTTCCTTTAGTTCTTTGCCTGTTCTTCGCGAAACGATGTCTTTGATCCGCTGCTCGGAAAACAAAGGTAAAAAGATTTTAATTGTGATGTCACCATCGGAGGATGAATCTGGAAGTCGGCAAAGTTATCCTGAGGATTTGGGGTCTAGCGACACGTCGTCCAATTTGATGGATCATCCTGGTTACACGACAATGAAGGAGCTCGAGCTTCGTCGAGAGTTAGCTTTATTCGAGGCTGCCGTCGAGAGCTCAGGTCGGCGTGATTTTTAGATTCCTCAATTGTGGGATGCCGATTCTGATTATCTCGAGGAAGAGAATGGAGATGGCGCCGAGGAAGACAGTGCCGAGAAGAATGATGCCGCGATTATTCCCGTTGAGAGAGAGTGTCAAGCTGCCCCAAGGAGTTATTCGATAACGTCTTTCCAACTTGGTCAAAAGATAGTACGGTCAGGTTTGCACTAACGGACTATGGTGCCAATCCGATAATAAAATTCATCGTTCCTGAGACGACAGTACGGCTATGGACACCGCCAGCGCGCTACATCTGTTTTTACGAGTCTTTCTTCCTTAACATCGGCATCTGCCGACTTTAACTTCCTCTTTTCCTGATCTCCTCATTTCTTATTGTGCTCAGCGAGATATTGCCATCTCGCAGCTCTCGGCAACAACTATTCGTCACATGGTGGGTATCTTGATCATTTCCGCTGAATGCGAGATCACTAATGGCGTTAGGACATTCGAGGGAATGACGTCAATCAGTCAGATGACGAGGACGAGCCCTGGATGTTTTGCCGTCAAGATGAGCCCTGATTAGGGGGTGGTTATTGCCCGGTTGTTCCCGATCCGCGTAGGGATTTTAGGTCCACTTGGAATACTAACATCGGTAGAGATTGTCCCCTAACTCCATTGCCGTGTTGATTGATAATTTACTTATTCGTTCTACCTTTTTTGTAGTGCGTCATCCTTTCTACAAACCCTATCCGGACAACTTCTTTTCCATCGTCGAAGTCATACGAACTCTAAGTCATCGCAACTGGAAACAGATCGACCGTGCACGTATCAATCGATCTCGTTCAAAGATCAGTAAAGTTAAGGACATCATGAATTTCAATTATTTATCTTCTTCTGTTTTTAATCCGTCTGGTTTTAAAGTTGAGTGGGATACTTTTGAAGCCGTCGACCTTTTCGAACCAGAATGGGAAAAGTGAAGAAAATCAAAGTCGACTATTCTCAGAAGTTTAGCGTGAAATCTTCCACCGCGAAGGATTCACTGACAGAGAATCCTGAGGCTCTTCCTTTAGTTCAAGGCGGCAGTACTGATATGCCGATTAGTACGAGGATGACTTCTGATTCTTCAAAGAAGAAAAAGAAGAAGGCAATGCTGAAGATAGCAAACCGGCTGCTTCGGGTTCGGTACCATCAAAGAAGAGGTCGGCCACCGATAGGCCTGCTGGAGAGAGCTCTCTAAAAAAGAAGGATGTGGAAGATCCTTCAAAGAGGACTAAAGGATCCACGAAGAAGAAAGCTGCTAAATCATCTAAGGAAGTATCCGTGATCTCGCCGCAAGAGGGTAAAGCGGAAGAGAAGATCCCCTCGATTCACAACTTCTCGTACAAATACGAGAGTGAGGTTCCTTTTGTGAACAATCTCCGAGCATGCTTGAATCTGCTATCAAATACCAGAGGTTCAGCGAGAGAGTGGCCCTCTTTGAAAGATCTTCCAGATGCAAAACGGATTGTGGAACTCAAACATAACTAAGCTGCAGTAAATTTTCTTCCTTTCCTCTTTTCCATATTTTGGTCGGCTCCTTGTCACATATTGCTGATTTTTAGGTTACGGCAGCATCTAATCTGTTGATCTTGGAGTATGCCGCTAAGATTCGAAAAGCCATCATGGAGGTGAAAAGGAGGTGTTTTTGCTTCAAAAACTGAAAGAGAGGATCCAGGAGCTTGTGAAAATTGGAGACGAATAGAAGAAGGATTGAACTGAAACCCTTGAAAAACTGCTCGACGTCAAGAAAAAGGCAATTGCCGACTTTGAAAGGTACGAGGCATAAGAGAAACATCTTCAAAAACTTTTCGAAGAACTTATACTGAAGGAGAGGCAGCGCGTCTAAGCCGAGGTGAGGGCGAAGACTCAGTCCTATTTTGACGTATTCTGGCAGTACATCGAGGCACAAGAGATGGTGAAGCTCAAGCAGGTTGAGCAAGGTCAGATTAGTGGCACCAAAAGTTGTCTAGAAAAGTTAATCGCGGAATTTCTTAGTCAGTGATAGATCATCTGACTGAGGACGAGAAGAAGATAGAATTTGAACTTGATCAGTTTGATGTGATTGATAAAGATGACTTAAAATTTGCTCTCTCGTCGATCAAGCATCCCCTGATCTCGCGCCGCCATGACTCTCCGGCTCTTGCTCCACGAAATATCGATGAGTTTAGGATAAATAAAGGAGTGATCTCTACCGCTCTTCTCAACGATCCATCCGTTCAGCTTTTGAGGATTGAGGATTTTGGTGCACTACAAGAAATATGGGCATTGGTAGCATGGCGTTGTAGCACTAATTCACGAACTGCTACCGAAAGTGCTAAAATCGGATCCAAACTCTATAGTAGCATTAAATCAACGCTAGGAAAGAATTTCATTAAGCGGGAACCCAAATATCACTACTATAGCGGAAAAAATCATTTTGGAGGCAAAACACTTAGCAAAAAAATACTTTGCCACCAAAATGTTTTGGTTCTTGCGAACTATTTTTTGTCTTAATCATTTTCTCTTTTAGACAAAAAAAAAATTCCTTCACCCTCCATATCCTTCACCCTTCATATCTCTTCTTCAATCGATCTCTCTTCATCCTCTTCATCAGATTCCCAGACAGCATGGAGAGCACGACGGTCCCATCCGCCGGATTCGACTTCTCCGCAATCCCCACCGTCAGATCATCATCATCTCGTCCATTCATCTACTTCACCTCCTTCCTCCGTTTCCCTCTCCGCCTAATCCAATCAACTTTCGAATCCTACAAAATCCTCCGTAAATTCAAACCCCAAATCGTCGTCGGCACCGGTGGACACGCCTCATTCCCAGTCTGCTTCGCCGCCGTGAACAAGATTCGTTTCGCTTCTTCTTGTTTGTCTCCTGCAGGTGGTGGTCAAGGATCTGCTTCTTCTCCGATGAGTCCGTGTACAAACATGTTGAGATTTAAGACGGATCGTTCCAATTCAAGCCCTAGTTCTCCGTTTTCTCCTTCGATTCTCGGAAACGATAATGGCTTCTCTAGTGATTCGTCTCCGCCTCCTAAGCCTCCTCGCAAGGTTCCTAAAACGCCTCATAAGGTATATCAGTCATTCACATTTGGTGTGAGATTTAGAAATGTAAGATTTATTGGCTTTTTTGATGGTCTTAGGTCTTGGATGCATAAATGTTATTTGGTGTGTTGGGTTTGTTGATTAGTTAACTAATTATGGGTCAGGTGACGAAGTTATGTGACATGGGACCTAATGATAGCGATTATCGCTTTATTTGGTGAGAAATATTTCCTTCCTTGTCTATTTGTTTGGGAATTTCTATTGCTTTGACATGGATTTTGCGGGATTGAGTGTGTAAGCTAGTTCAATGCGAAGCTTCCGTATGATTTTTGGTAAAGTTTGAGATAGATTCTTTATTGGATGTTTTTGAATCAGAATTTTGAGCATTAACACAGTTCTAGGATTTAGATTTTGCTACACAATTTTGAGTTTAAGTTGTTGAGTTTTGTGCCTGAATAACTGAGAGAGTTCGGATAGGATCTGATCATCTCTTAAATTGGAAGGTGTGTTTATGATCTGACAAAACATTAAGACGAGTTGATCCCTTTGTGTTAGTAGCAACTGATTGCTATTATTTGATTTCTTCTTATGGTTTAGATGTTATCTTGAGGGTTATCTGTTGATCATGTAGTAAGTAGGCTCGCTGAGTGATTCCTTTTCCATGCTCTAAAACTTGTAGGAGAATCCATCAAATCATATATGCATTTTTTGATGCGACTATACTTTAAACACAAATCTTTTTTATCTCAAGGAAAAATTGAAGCATATAGTAAAGATGTTGAGCCTGTTGGTGGCAATCTCTGCCTTCTGGATTGGTCTTTTGCAGGCTGCAATCGTTCCTCGAATCCATACATGGTTGGTGAGTAAACTAATAATTCTTCACTTGAATCTTTTGAAATTACGATTGTAACGTTGCCGGTTTCTATTACAGCTACCGATCTACTTTGTAGTATCTCTCGGATGCTATGGTCTATTAATGGTTGGTATTGGGCTAATGCAGCTTCCTACCTGTCCCCAAGAAGCACTTCTATTGCAGCAGGTAGTGTTTTAAGAAATGCTCCTTGTTTGTTAGTTTTTTTTTTTTTTTGCTAATTTCTGGACTTGCAGGATATTGCAGAGGCCAAGGACTTCTTCAAGCACAAAGGAGTCGATATCAGATCAGACTGATACAATGGCTTACCATTAGAATAGTGGCAAGAGATCTTAAATGTGTCGTTTGAATAGTTTAACTAAAAGTGGCAAACGCTCATAAAGCAAAAGCAACATAAATAATAATGATAAATTTCTTTTGTATTTTGAGGAGATGCTAGATCTTGAGAGAGAGTTTGATAATTCCTTTTGCTATAAATAGGATTTAGGGTTTGAACCCTAACCCTATACTCCAAATTGTATATACATAAAACAATATTTTTAACATTAATGATAATTTGTTTCGAGTATAAATAGGTTTTAGGGTTTGAACCCTAATCCTATACCCCAAATTGTATATACATAAAACAATATTTTCAACATTAATCTCAAACCTCAAATCTTAAATATAACCTTAAACATACCAACTTTTAAAATAAAAAATGTTATAAACATACAAAATCTTGATTTTTTTATTTTAGGGTATGTTTAGAGGTTCGGGAGTGAAATATATAATTTTTTAATTCTCGAAATTGAATAAAATATAAAATTAATAACTTGTAATATTATAAGTATTTTAGTAATATAATATTTTTTTTTTAAAAATATCAAATAATGTAAAAGTAAATGTCTTATAAACATTTGGATTGTTTAGGGTATTGTAGGGTTTAGGTATTGTAGAGTAACTAGAGTTTATGTTATTAGATTGTTTAGGGTATTGTAGGGTTTAGGTATTGTAGAGATTATGGTATTGGAGTTTAGGGTATTGGATTGTTTAGAGTATTCGAGAGTTTAGGATATTGGAGAGATTATGTTATTTGATTTAGAGATTAGTGTATTGGAGAGTTTAGGGTATTGGAATATAGGGTTTAGACTAATCGAAATTTCAAACGGACATTGAAATTTAAAATCAATTGTGAGTTCGAACTAAACCCTAAACCCTAAACAAACCCTAAAACTCTAATTAATAACATTTCAATTATTGTAACATATCAAAAATTAATATTCAAAACTTATAAAAGAAAAATATTTCCAAAACTAATATTTTCAAACATTAACTTATAAACAAAAATATAAAACATAAACTACAAACCCTATACCCTAAACTCTAACATTTAATTGTTTATACATTATAACTTAATCTTTAAATTCTACAATAAAACATAAAATTAATTTATATTGGTTGTAAAGTAATTTTTAAAAAATTATAAACTCAAATCCTCTTATTTATATATTAATTAGTTGAAAATTTTATACATTATATTACCAAACTTTAAAATTATGATTCTAACCCTTAAACAAACATAAAAACGAAACAAAAACTATAAAACTAGAATACAATCATGAAAATAAAAATAATTGAAATATTTTATCAAATAGTTTTATAAATAATATTAAATATCTTAATGTTTTAGCTCTAATCATAAAATCTAAATATAATAAAAAAATTATTGTATTTTTTAATAATAAAAGATACTGATTTTTTATTGGTTACTAGTGAAAGGTGAGGATTACTTCTAATGTATCCTAGACTGTTAGATTAAAAAGATCTATGGACCCTCTTGCGTCTACAAATTTGATTCTCTCTCTTTCACTCTGGAACAAGAGTTTCGGGCGAGTGGAGTCGCTCTCTCTACCTTCCATGTCTCTCAAAGGAAAGCTCTCTCCTTTTCTCTTCTCCCTTCGGTTTCTGTCCGACCTCGACCTCTCGGAGAACTCTTTTTCCGGCGAGATTCCAAAAGGAATTGCAAGGCTGAAGAACCTGAAATCGCTTCGGCTCGGCCTCAACTCTCTCCCCGGCGAAATCCCTCCGCAGATCTCTCTGGAAACTCACTGTTGGGACTCCTTCCGAGTCTGAAAGGCTGTCTTCGCTTGATATCTCCAACAAATCGCTCTCCGGCCTCAGATCCAATCATCTCCCGGGGAAAGCAACCTGTTCTCAAAAGGTATCATCTTTCTTTCAATATAAACATGGATTCATCGCAAATTAAAAAGGTATCGTCTTCTGTCTCGTTTTTAATAATTGATGGTTCAGATTCGTTTGTCTTTGGTTCATGGTTTCGTATGGTTTGTTAGTACATTAGAATGTTTCTTAGACAAGTGGAAATTTTAAGATATTAAGCAAACTTGTATCGTGCGTATTTTTCTTGTGTCAATGAGGATATGCTCGTATTATCTTTGAATCAGATCTTAGTACTTTCCTCTACTTTATACTGCTCAAAGCTTTGCTTTTTTGTACCTAGATTCTTAATTTAGACTCTCTTTACTTAAACGCAGGCTGCAATCTGAACTAATGGGATTGATGGTAAGTTATCATCTCTTTTTACACTTGTTGTACATAAGCAAATCTTGAACCAGTTTTCTGTAGTGAAGATGCTCATATCGGCTTTCCCAGAGGAAGACAACATGTTCTGTTGGAAAAGGACAGAGACCACATAAAGAGTTAAATCTTATTTTTTAATGGTGCACATTTGATATGTTCTTTGTTTATTTATTGACAGTGGACCTTGTGTTTCTTACTTGCTTCGGAGAAGAGCTCTTTACAATGATATGTCAAGGTATGATGTTTCTAATATATGTAGATTATTGGTTATAAAATATTTTTAATTTCTTCCTTTGCTAAGATATTATGAGTCTTTTTTTTTGCAGGTATACTTGCTGTGCTGGATATATGCCTTGTAGTGGAAGGTGTGGAGAAAGCAAATGCCCTCAACTTTGCCTTGCCACCGAGGTGAGTCTTCCATTACATACATCTATATACTCAACTTACCTCAATATAGTCATCATTATTGCTTCTTGTTGTTATAAATAATTCTTCGAAGTGTTTTTTTCTTGCTGCAGTATGATTCCAAAGGAGTACGTTGCTCAAATCTTGACATTCCTTAACCGAGCTTCCGTGCGGCTAGATGCATGGTGTCAGTGGTTCAAGAACAGACTATATATGGAGCTTGAACTACTGAAAAACTCTTAGGATGGAGATCTAGTCATGCTACCCTTCATAACACAACACTCTTGAAGCGGTTCCAACAAAAGGACTTGTATCAAAGGAGTGAAGTTTTCCACTGCTGGTGACATTGGGGACAATAAAGACTTAGCGGTTTGGTTTGATGTCATAGAGTTTGAGTTAGTTTTAGTTTGTATAAGACTTGGTATGTAGTTTTTGGATAATATATGTTTATATGTATTCTTTGGATAATTTATGAAAATATAAAAGTTTTATATAAATCTAATAAATATATATTATGCAAAAAATAAAATAGCATTATAATTTATAAAAATTCACATCAATATAAAAATGTCACGGAACAGTATTTAACATCATTATATTTGTGTTATAATATGATAAATTACAACACTACAAAAATGATACGAAAACTCGAATAATAGCACTGATACGGCACGATGAAATAATTTCTGATAGCGATTATGTAATGCTACAATATGTCCATTT
Organism: Orychophragmus violaceus; assembly: GCA_030180135.1. Lineage (NCBI taxonomy): Eukaryota > Viridiplantae > Streptophyta > Magnoliopsida > Brassicales > Brassicaceae > Orychophragmus > Orychophragmus violaceus. The sequence goes on along the minus strand of CM058237.1, from coordinate 62,104,382 downwards.
ATTATAGCATTAAAAACGCTATGGTAGGGGGGGTCTATTATAGATGTGGCTGACATAGCGTTCATGAAAACACTACCAAAACCCTGTGGTAGCATTTTCGGTGTGCTACTAATGCCGATATTTCTTGTAGTGGTGGTATAGCGGTTGAGGCCATTCAAGATCAAGTTGACCCATCAACCCAAGGCCAAGAGCGGACTGAGAACGAAATCCATACTGATCCATCTGAGAAGGTTGATGATCAATCGAGTGAGAAGGAGAAGGCGTCTGAGGTCGAAGCAGAGAAAGAGAAGGCGTCGAAGGCTGTGATGGAAGCCAATCTAACTTAGTCTTATCTTTTTGCTTGTAATTTTATGTTTTTGTTATGTGTTTGAACATCTCTCTGTTTTGGGGAGGTACATTTTTTGAATCGGAAGTAATTTTCATTTCCGTATATTTATTCCATGGAAAGTACTTTTTCTTTTTCCTTGTTAAGAAGATCTTTCAAGATAGAAAATGCTGTTTTTCATAGCTCTACTCGATCTCGTAAAAATCAACATGTGTTGTCGATAGAAGGTAGCCGATAGCGGCATTACCCATTCGGAAGCTTGGCTTATCGAGGCTTTGTTAAATCGGGCTACTCTGGTTGCTCTCTACCGGATTATTTGTGAGACCAGTGAATACCCAGTCGAGTGATTTATGGGTAACCTTAGTTGTGAGGCTTTACGTGCTCGACTTTGCCACTCTAAGGACGAAATGAATGTGCAAGGCTTGAGTGCTCGGCTTATTTATTACCGTCCATCTCAGAGAACATACGGGTAAGTGCCCAGTTTCTTAGTGCGAGACGGATCTCGGATTTTCCTTACTGTGAGTTGTTTAGCATTCAATTTTTAGGCTGATATGCATCTCATCATGTAAAGAAGATCATACCCCTGGCCAGGGAGCATGATGCTAATTTCGTGTGAGTCTGTGTGCTCAGATTTCAGTAAAGGCGTGTGTTGCTCAACCTTTGCGAACTAAGGATCTCGGCTTTACGATAGGTCATCGTTGTTAAAAGAATGATTGAACTCGGCATACAATCAAAGAATAATTGAACTCGACATAGAGTCAAAGAATAACTGAACTCGGCATAGAGTCAAAGAATAAATTAACTCGGCATAGAGTTAAAGAACAATTGAGCTCGACATAAAGTCAAAGAATAATTGAACTCGACATAGAGTCAAAGAATAATTGAACTCAGCATAGAGTCAAATAATAATTGAACTCGGCATAGAGTATAAAATATTATTTTTATTGAGTTTGTGATTGTGCTGATGAAGGCTGCCTACGTATCTTTTGAAGAAGAATCAAGTCACTCGTTGTTCTTTTACAATGATTGAGAGAGAACGAACTCGGCGTAGCGAGTTCTCTTTTTCTTTTTCTTTTTTTCTTTTATAATTTATTTTGATGAAGACTGCCTACGTACCCATTTGATGGGATCAAGTCACTCGTAGTTCTCTTTGGTTGTTGAAGAAGATGTAAAATCGAGACGAAGTAAGGTGTCTAGTGATTTTCTTTTAGACTGGACGAGTTCCAAAATCGCGGAAGAGCCTTGTCTTTCATCGATTCAAGCTTGTATACTCTAGGTTTGAAAACTTTCTTGAGTTTATAGGGTCCTTCCCAATATGCACCGAGCTTGCTTGCTCTCCATTCCTTCGTATTTTCATACACCTTCTGAAGGATGTAATCACCGAGTTCAAAGTGACGTTCGTGTACCTGTTTGTTGTAGTAGTGGGCGGCAAGCTGCTGATAGTTTTGAATGCAGAGTAAGGCTCGGTCTCGTTATTTCTCGATTGTATTGAGAGCATGAATGAGCATCTGTTCATTGAGGTCGACGTGTCAAGGCATAAGAGCACAACGCAAGGTGTATACATTCTCTTATGCTGGAACCATTGCTTCAACCCTGAAATCTAGAGAGAATGGAGTGGCTCCGGTTGTGCGGCTAGGGGTTATTCTGTGTGACCAAAGAACCCCGTCAATTTCTTCGGCTCAGATCCCTTTCTTTTTCTCCAATCGCTTTTTGATGCCATCAATGATGATTTTATTAGTAGCCTCAGCTTGACCGTTTTCTTGAGGATAGCGTGGGGTTGACTTGCTGAGTCGTATGTCACATCTTTTGCAGAATCCTTCAAAGAGGTTGGATGTGAACTGAGATCCATTGTCTGTGACGATCTCGTACAACACTCCATAGCGGCATATGATGTATTTCCAGACAAAGTTCTGGACGTGTATGTCGTGGATTTCTACATAAGCCTTTGCCTCGATCCATTTGGTAAAGTAATCGGTCATGATAAAAAAGAATCGCCTTTGATTTGATAGCGGCAACGGCCCGACGATGTCCATAGCCCATCTCATAAAGGGATATGTGGATGTGGAAGTGAGTAGTTCTGTCGGCCAATGGATGAATGGTGCATGACGTTGACATTTCTCGCATTTGTTGGAGTATGTTTTTGTTGGAATTGTGTCCAGTAATCTCGGTACTGTCTCTAGAAAGTAAGAGTATGTCAATGATCAGACATAAGTCATATAATACTGGGGGTCATGATGGCTTGCTAGAGTCCGCTCATGATCTATAAGTCTTGGACTTATTGCCTTTATTATATGATCCCATATGGGTCACACGCCTAAGCCAACAGGAAAATGTGTAGGAACGGTTTAGCAGAAGTACGGTAAAAGTGCTAGGCATTTACTGTACTTAGAGAGAATAAAAGGGTTTGGCGACTCTGTGTCGATCGATACACAAGGAGTGTCGATCGACACAGTGCGCGAACGCTTTCGGGTTATTTGGTATTTGGGCCAAACGGCCCAAACGGAATTGGAAAAGTTTTATAAGTAAAACTCGAGTCTTTTTCTTCTCCAACCCTAACTAGCCGCGCCTCTCTCTCTCTCCTGCGCCGAGTTCCTCAGTAGCCTAGCAGCCTTCTTCCTGATTGGTGTGCGTGTGTGAACCTCTGGAGGAGTTGTCTCTCGGTGGCTCTCTGATCTCTGACATACCATCCCTTTCCGCTGCAATTAACAGGTATAAGGTGAGATCATCAATTGTTTCTATTCGAGAATAACCTAGATCAGCATGTTTAGGATGATCTGAATCTGGAATTGAATCAGGAAACATCTAAACAATCCTTCAGTGGTATCAGAGCTATTGGTTCTGGTTTTTCTTGTTTAGATTCATGTTTAGGATTGTTTTTCTTGTTTAAAAGTGTTTTGAATCAACTACTGATAAGAGAAAACATTTAAGTAACAAGAATTGAAATCTAAACACATGAAAAATCGCATGATCAAACTATATTGATTTGGTATGCGATCTGATCCGAGAGAATGAGAATCGGCTGCGATTGCATGTATCAATCGATACGATCGCATGGATCGGTCGATACAATTCGAAGATCGCATGGATCGATCGATACGATCGCATGGATCGGTCGATACAGTCTATCGGGTAACCCTGTTAACGCGTGAAAGCATCGATCGATGCAGGATCGATGCAGATTCGATATTGGTGCATCGACCGATGCGGTTGGTGCACATCGATCGACACGGTTAGGGTTTTGGCTCGGTTCAGTGCATGCGTGAGAGCATCGATCGATACAGGATCGATGCACGATCGATGCAGGATCGATGCTGAGAGCATCGACCGATGTGATTGATGGATCGATCGACACGGTTGGTTCATCGATCGACATGGTTGGTTTAAGGCTCGGTTTAATATTTTGATTAAAATTAAACGTCACGGTTTAATAAACAGATTTAATAATTTTATTAAGTCTGGTTAAACCGGGACAAGAAATCCAATGTCGAAAGAATTATTGGATTTAGTGCCTAAACCAGGATTTTCTAATTTGATTTGGTTGGACCAAATAAATTGAGAAAATCCGGTTTAGTAAATAACCGGTTGACAATTGTGGTCATCGTAGTAATTAAAATTTGGTTAGACCAATTTTAATGAACCAGACCGGTTATGTCATTTAATTGGACAATTGGGTCATGTCTTGGACATGGACCAATTCTTGGGCCTCGGGCCAAGAAGTTAAAACAATTGGGCCAATTATTTGAGTCTTTCTTCAGATTAATTTAAAATTTATTTTATAAAGAATATAAAGTCGATTTTAAATTAAAGTTTCCGAAATTTTGAAATTAGAAAGTTTCTTAAATTAGAAGTTTCTGGATTTGCGGGTTTTGGATTTTAAAGAAATTTCTAAAGTTAGAAAGTTTCCGTTTTTAGAAAGTTTCCAATTTTAGAAAGTTTCCAAAAATAGTAGGTTTCCAAAAATGGAAAGTTTCCCGAAATAGTAATCTTCTATTTTGGGAATGAATTTTTAAATAAACCTACGAACCTCAAATAATATCAAGCGTTGGATGTCTTGTCCATTTTATGTCAGCTGTCGAAGCCCATTCAATTGTATTCATGGCCTTACAGTGTGAGGGTGTCTGCTTTTGCGTGGATAAGACGGTTTGTGATTCATAAATGTCATTGGGAGTCCCAGACATTAATGATTACATGACTGTATAGTCTGGTTTTCTTGACTAGGCCATCGGGAGTCCCGGGCCTTGAGACATCAGAGTGGATTGGGCCTCGGGCCCAGATTCACAACCAAGAGTTATATCACGGATATAATTAGCCGATATAGGGCTTACCGATATAAGCTAAGGTTGGGTGACGGCCAGTGGCCCACTTTAATCTTAGTTATATGTGGATCTTGGAATCATTATATTCTATTGAGGGTAACTTTTGTTATTGAATATAATGCGTGATTAATCATATTAAATTTAATACGAGATTAATCATATTGAACATATTAACTAAAATCCTTTTATCTTAATTTTCAGTTATGACTAGCACAAACAATCAAAACACTTTCTCGATCCGGTATGTCCTTAAGATGGACAAACTGAACGGATCAAATTTCTTGACTTGGTCGCGGAACCTGAGGCTAGTCCTCAGACAGGAGAGAAAGGACTATGTCCTTGAGAGAGCTCTCCCCGTGAGGATCGGGTCCAATGCTTCTCATGCAGTATATGATGCTTGGAATAAGCATTATAATGATGCGGTAGATGTGCGTGGTCTGATATTGGCTACCATGGACTCAGACTTGCAAAAGCAATATGAGAACATGGAGTCGCCAATAGAGATGATCAGCAGCCTGAAATTAAAGTTTCAGGAGCAGATAAGAGTGGAGAGATACCAGTTGGTTAAATCTCTCACTAGCTGCAAGCTACCAAATGATCATCCAGTGAGTCCTCATGTCAGTAAAATGATGGGTTACATTGATAACCTGAGGAAACTGGATTATCCAGTTAGCCAAGAATTGGCAACTGAGATCATTCTGCAGTCACTGCCGTCAAGCTATGATAAGTTCAGAAGGAACTATATCAAGAAAGGCTTAACGAAGACGCTGACTGAACTGCATGATATGCTCAAGACAGTTGAGCCAAACGTGAAGAGTACCCTGTACAATCTCATGAATGAGAAGGGTAGGTTTACTAAACCTAATGCTGACAAGGGTGAAGACAAAGTTGTCCAGATTTTGAATCATGGCAAGCGTGTGTCTTCTGAGCCCGAGTCAGATACCTCTTACGTTGGTAAGTGCTGCTACTGTAAGGAGACAGGGCATTGGAAGAGAGATTGCATTAAATTCATGGAAGATGATGAGGAGTTAAAGTCGATGTATGCGACTACTTCCTCAGGTATTCATGTTATTACTTCAAGTTCTACCTTAAAGGTATTGGATACTGGTTGTGGCACTGATATTTGTGATAATATGCAGAGCCTAAGCAACAGTAGAACGTTGAAGGAAGGGCAAGTGAAACTACATGTCTGGAAGGAGCTTGGGATGCTGCCTCAGCCGTAGGGTTTTCACTTATAGATCCCTTTGAGGCTTGGTTTTGTATTAAGTAATTGCTACAATGTATTTGCTTTAAGCAGAGTTGTCTTTCATTTTCTTGTAAGAATTTGAATGTTTTTCATTTTGATAAAAGACAAGTTTTGTTCTTTTGATCTTAATGAAATATTAATTGTAGCACCCTATTCATGGAATGGGTTTTATATCTTAAACCAAAGAATGCCTAAATGTAACATAAATACCGAATTGGTTTAAATCTGATGAATTAAACCTGATTTTTCTTGGCATAAAAGTCTTGGTCACATAGAGTAAGTCGGATTCAGAAATCCCATAGTTATGGACTGTTGGGCTCATTTGATAAGATATCTTATGAGACTTGAATTATGTTTACTGGACCAAAAGGAAAAGGGCCTATCTTAGCCGAGCTAGAGAAAGGCCCAAAGGCTTATTGGACCTGGAACATACTGATGTATGTGGCCCAATGAGCAGTAATGCCAGAGAAAAATTTCCTGTACTTCATTGTCTCTACTGATTACTTCAGTGAGTGTGACTGTGTTCATTTGATGAGACACAAGTCGGAATTCTTTGACATGGTCGAAAGAGTTCCAGAATGAAGTATAGGATCTTAATGACAAAAGTATTAAGACTCTGGATTAAATCACGAGTGAGAATACTTAAGTCATTGATTGTGTGATCATCTTAATGAGTGTGAAATCGTTTCACAGCTCATTTCTCCTGAAAACCTGAAGGTGTTTCTGTGAGAAAGAATCAGATCTTATTAGAAATGATTAAAGATGAGTCACACGAATCTTCCATGATATTATTTAAGAATAACACTCTAAAATATCTAAGTTTACGCTGAAATAGTTCCACAAATATCAGTTGAAAGACACCACGTTAATGTGGATTGGAATCGATCCAAATTTGTCTTTACTGAGTATTTGTAGTTTTGCTACTTCGCTGGTTGTCCTAGAGAAACTAAGGCTTGTTATTTTTACGTCCAATCTGTTTTCTAAGAAGGGAAGTTATTTTCCAAGAAGAACAGTGGGAGTAAAAGTATAACTCGAAGTTTTCTTAGGGAAACCAAGGCTCGGTACTTTTACGACCATTCTGTTTTCTAAGAAGGGAAATTACTTTCTAAGAAGAACAGTGGGAGTAAAAAGTACTTTTACGACCATTCTGTTTTCTAAGAAGGGAAGTTACTTTCCAAGAAGAACAGTGGGAGTAAAAGTACAACTCGAAGAAATTCGAGAAATACAGGAGGCTGCTTAACCTATTGAGGGAGAGCAGCGGAAGGATTTACAGATTTCTGTAGAATCTACACCTGTGGAGCCTGAAGTTCGCAGATATGAAAGAATCAGTCACTAATTCGAGAGTGAATTCTCGTCATTAGTTCAGCCTGATGATCATTGAATGTTCGCATGATCTGATGATCATTGAAAGCGACGAATCTGCGAAATCCTAGGAAGCGAAAGTGAGCCCAGACTCCGAAGAATTACATTTTGTGTAAGTTGGCTTCATCGATCCATTCATGGATGGAAGCAAACATATCGGAGTTGGAATCTTCGTTCTGTTGAAGTAGTCAAGGTTTTGACTTGAACAGGAACGAAGCAGAACTGTGTGTTTACTAATAGATTAGTGGGAGCGATATTGCATTTCTCAAAGTGTATGTCGATGACATACTGATTCTCGGATATAACGTCCCAACGCTGTAGTCGGTAAAGGACTAGCTTGGGAGTTGGTTTAATGATTGACATGGGTAAAGCCACGTAGTTCTTGGATTTTGGATCTAAAGATAGAGATCCAAAAGAGCTGATAGGACAAAGTCAGATTCTTAAATTGACAAAGTCCTACACGTTTTGAGCAATCCAAGAAGGGTTTTATGCCAATGTCACATGGCATTAAGTTAAGCAAGATACAGTATCCTACGATAACTGCTGAGCTTAAATGCATGGATGAGATTCCATATGCGTCGGCAATTGGATCTATCATGTATGCCATGAAACATACTTGTTTGATGTTGCTTTAATGTTAAGCAAGACAAATAAAGACCAGTCAAATCCAGCAAAGAATCAAGTTTCCTAAAGTATGTCCTAAAGTATTTGAGGAATACTAAGGATAAGTTCTTGATTTACGGAGAAAGTGAGGTGCTATAAGTCGATAGAGTCTGAAAGGCAAGTTTCCAATAGACAAAGATGATTTCCGATCACAGTCCGGTTATATCTTGTGTCTATCTGGCGGTGCAAGGCACTGTTGCTGACTCAATGACTTAAGCTGAACATTTCGCAGCTTGGGAAGTGGCGAAAGAGGTTGTTTGGAAAGAAGAGTTCGTCACTGAACTTGATGTGATTCCCAGCATAGATGAGACTAGCTGCACATCAGAGGTCCAAACACCTTGAGGATAGGTATAACCTATTCCGTAAGATAAATGACAGAGATGTTAAGTAGATCAGCAAGTTTCAACGAATGAGAACGTTGCTAATCTATTAACGAAGCCACTCCTTAGGCCTAAGCACGAGTCGCGGACTGTTGCTGTAGGATAAGTGAAATTAAGATGTAGTCTTAATTTCAGTGGGAGTTATTAAAGGGCTTTATTTAGTTATTGGATATGTTCTTGAAACAACATTTAAGATGTTTAATGAAATTATTATTTCAAGATTATTTTAACTGTGATGAAATAATCGTTCCAAAGTGATATGAACCATTTTATAGGTCATTGAAGTAAATGACTTGATCTTGAGTCATCGAAGTCATTTAGCTTGATCATGAGACCCTATATTTGATAGATGGCTTATATCATCCTGTCCCTAGTCGAAGGTTGTTGAAATTGGAACACCAACAACCGTGTGAGACTGGATTGGTACGTGACTTATGACAAAGTCTCAGTGTGTCATAGATGTGCGGCATCAAAGTCAGTACATAGGTGTATGTTTGGGAACATACGACCGGACAAGACCCGCTTATGAGAACTCTTCAGGATATTTATATTTGTGTCATAAGAGATTCTCACTACGACTATAGAGTATAGTCCTTAGACCTGAGTTCGCATGCATGTGACTGCACATGGACTGATGCACTTTGATCATTGTCTAACGCTGTCGTTCTGCGATAGTTATAAGGACCTTGTTTGGGTACATTATGAAATGAGTAGTTTGCAGTGATGGAACAAGACGGGATTTGTCCCTCCAATATAAATGGAGTGAATATCTCTAGGCCAATCGGAGATTTGAATACTGGAAAATGCATGGCCATGCTCAAACGGACTTTCCCGAGTCGTTTGGATTGTCAGTATCAAATCAGAGTCCGATGAACAAGATTAGGCTTTATAAGGATGACACCAATCTTGCCTTATGACTAATCGAGATATTGTGACAAAAGGATTATGAATACAGAGATTCCAGTACAAGTGGGAGATTGTTGGAATTGTGTCCAGTAATCTCGGTACTGTCTCTAGAAAGTAAGAGTATGTCAATGATCAGACATAAGTCATATAATACTGGGGGTCATGATGGCTTGCTAGAGTCCGCTCATGATCTATAAGTCTTGGACTTATTGCCTTTATTATATGATCCCATATGGGTCACACGCCTAAGCCAACAGGAAAATGTGTAGGAACGGTTTAGCAGAAGTACGGTAAAAGTGCTAGGCATTTACTGTACTTAGAGAGAATAAAAGGGTTTGGCGACTCTGTGTCGATCGATACACAAGGAGTGTCGATCGACACAGTGCGCGAACGCTTTCGGGTTATTTGGTATTTGGGCCAAACGGCCCAAACGGAATTGGACAAGTTTTATAAGTAAAACTCGAGTCTTTTTCTTCTCCAACCCTAACTAGCCGCGCCTCTCTCTCTCTCCTGCGCCGAGTTCCTCAGTAGCCTAGCAGCCTTCTTCCTGATTGGTGTGCGTGTGTGAACCTCTGGAGGAGTTGTCTCTCGGTGGCTCTCTGATCTCTGACATACCATCCCTTTCCGCTGCAATTAACAGGTATAAGGTGAGATCATCAATTGTTTCTATTCGAGAATAACCTAGATCAGCATGTTTAGGATGATCTGAATCTGGAATTGAATCAGGAAACATCTAAACAATCCTTCAGTTTTGCAATAGGCCACCATGGTTGGCCTGTATTGACCATTCAGCTTAATTTTAAGAGCAAGAGCTCGGCCGCTCGAATGATTTCCGCAAGCGTCATAATGAGTTTCCTCGAGAACGGGGCAGATTTCGTCGCCATATATGCATTTAACAAGGACTTTGTTGGTCGTTTACTTGTACAAGACGTCATTGTACAGCGTGTATCATGCTCTTTTGATTGGCAAGCTTTTCTTTGGAAAGCTTTCCTTCTGTCAAGTATGATTGTATCTCTTCTCGCCAATCCTCATCGTTCTGGCCGATGTATGGATTTGAGTGGCAGTATTCAGATCGGCAGGTTCCGCCGGATCATCATCCGGGTCTTTGATTGTTAGAATTGTATCTGAAGAAGGACTTTCGTGATCACTTCTCGGTACTGAGATACTTGGTTCATGATCGTTTCTACCGGAATTTGTCGGCATAACTCGGAGATAAACCTTTTATTGCCCCGAAGAATTTCGTAGAATAGCAAGCATTTATCTGGTGATCATGAGATAAATCTTTTCAAAGCGGCAATGCGGCCAGTGACGCGTTGTAACGACCCTTTCCCATTCTCCGCTGACCGTCGAGCTGACCGGTCAACAATCAAACAAGAACATGACCGATCGAACCCGAGCAAGTCGAACGGGAAAAGTTCATCACAGGACGAAGCCAAAGATAGTTCGGTGTGAGACAAAGGCTCGCACCAATCCGTCTTTGACCTCGCTATCCTCTTTTCCATAGCACAAGCAGTACTACTTGCACTACTTCAATGAGTTGTGTCGGTTCGGACTAAAACCTCATATCAGGGAAACTATTTCATTTCTGAGTAATCAACGTTTAGCACAATGTTTAATAGAATTTCACAAACAATCGTCATTGCAAGCATGCAATGAAATCAAACACACAAAAATAGCGATAATGCCGAACTGAGAAAACACACAAAAATCCCAAATCAAATCTCGCCACAAGCAACCCAAAACCACACCGAGGACCTCCCGCGTCCGTCGCTGCTAAACCTGAAAAATACAAACAGAGTCTAATGAGCGATCTAAGATCACCCAGTTAATCGGCTCCCCACTAACGGCTTCTAATCTATCTAGAGTCTACAATTCCCGCCCCAAAAACCTCAAAATAACAATCAATAGGAAAAATGGTCGATCACGCACTACCACGTCGTGATAAACCCACAACACACAATCAATGCCAAAGATAAAGAGAATTAAGGGAAATCGAAGGCACTGCGGCACATGTCCTTGATTAGACTCGGTCTATCTAACGCGCAATAAAAGAGATAACAAAACAACACTGGGCCCTACGATCTCGGTAACTTCCACGGGTTTACATCGTCACCTATATGGTAACTAACCCACGACTCCTAAACGTGTACACAAGATTCCACGATTAGGACACCGTTCTCCGTCCATCGATACGCGGTAACTCGGACTACCCCTAGATAGTCAGAGTTTCCATGTGATTCGGCCCTAGGACATGACCCCTTATTCTCCGAATCACACACCTATCGGCGTCACCCAGTAGGTTAACACCATAACCGGAATCACCATGATCCGATTATGTCAAAACCGAGGATCCAATCGGGTCAGATGTACCGGAACGTAAACAAAACCTAGGCTTGCGGAATCTAACGCATCCTAGAGTCTTAGTGCAGAAATGTAAACACGCAGACTCGCTGGAACTCTAACACAGATCACGCAGTCAACATCACAATAAAATAATCCCCAACCATTCCGCAAGCCGCCACACTACCAATACGATACCTAGTCAGCACCAACTAACTTACCCGGTCCCGTGACCGGAGTAAGTGTCCACAATAACTGCTCGGCCCAACACCGAGCAGTCTAATAAGCCTGCACGCAAAACTCACAACAACAACACAATAATCACGCAACCACAATCAATCACAACAATCACCACACAAGCAGGCTTATTAGGGTTTATATGTCTTTTAATCCATTCTTATCCGCTACCTTGGGTTAGCGGATTTCTAACCCGTAGACGGCTTACAAATCACACTAATCCCCTTAATTAACCCATTCTAGGTATCTTTCATTAACTCCTCGCTCCGTCGGTTTAGAGGTAGTAAACTTACTAACTCCCCGACGTCTCATTATCAATTAATTGATTCATTACCCATTTCCGCTATTAAACCTAAACCCATCCTGTTATAATATTCTATACGTTCGTTTAGGTTTAACTCGTATTTTAATGTCGTCTTAATTCATGTATATAGATTCATTCATTATCGTTCTTATACATATATATATATATGCATATACGGTCCTATTCAAACGGTATATATATGAATGCATCAAACAATCGTTACTAACAACCTAACGGCACGCAATTGATTAACCTTCTTAATTCTAAAACCCTAACATGCTTATTCGGTCTTATCCGGTTTATCATTAAACGTCCATTTAATTAACAATTACCAATCAAGTTATTAACGGGTATGCAATCCTAGTACTACGGTTTGTCGATTCCCGGTCTATATGAATCTAAAGGTTTATGAGCCGACTCACAGTGAGATAGGTGCGGAAATGGCGGCTCGATGCAGATGCGAATCCCGAGACACCCGACTCAAATCCCGAACTCCCGATCACCCGAATATCAAACTCTGAACTACAAATACTCCAGAAATCTCGGAACGGCCGTGGACCAAGCGTTGACCGGCTTGATCTCCGGCGTTTACCGGCTGACCGCGTTGACCGGCGGCGTTGACCGACTGCGTTGACCGTTGACCGACGAGTTGACCAAGCCTTGACCGTTGACCACTGAACCAACCTGAACCGACTGAACCAAACGAGTAAACCGAACCAAATCCAATTGACCGGTTTAGTTAAACCTGTTTAGGTCAACCCCTGACCGGGCTGACCAAAAGCGTTGACCAGTTTAACTAAACCGATTTCTTCTCTGAACCAAGGCTGAACCAGTTGCAATCCATCCCAAACATCCTGAAGAAGAACCGGCTGAAGATTTGGTGGCGGAGGAGATTTCTCCGGCGAGAAGTTCGGCGTTGACCACGGCGGAGGAGAGTTGACCGGCGGCGGAGGTGACTTTTCCGGTGGCTTCTGATGGAAAACTTCACACCAAACTGATCAGAGACAAGAGATCTACCCTCTCATGGCTTCAAATGTCCAAGAACCGGCGAGGAGAGAGAGAGATCCAACCATACACCACCCACAGTAGCTTTCTGGCCAGATTCCGGCGAGCTCCGGCGACGGCAAGAGAGAGGTGTCGGTTGTAGAGGAGAGTGAGAGAAAGCTATAGCACTTTGCAGAAGTTGATTTGGGTCTAGGAGTAGAAAGTTATGGATTTTCTTGTTCTTCAAGGTATTAAGAACATGATGAATGTTCTTGGTGTTCTTGGGGTTTCAAGGGAGATTTCTTGCAACTTTCTGGATTTCTTGATGAATCTGGAGATAGAGAGAGAGATGAGGGAGTGTCTCCAGTGGGTTAGAGAGATTAGAGAGAGTGGTTTGGGTGAGTACAATGAATTGGACAAGATGGTTTCTTGCATGCATGAGAGATTCATTGAATTCTCCATGCATGGCACTCCAAGCATGCAATGTGGCGACCTGGGGTGAAGACAGCTGTCCCTCTGAGTGTTTTATTGCCCAAAACCATCCCTTAATCAGCCTAAATCAACATATAATCCCCAATTCTTCCAATGCTCGGTGTAGACGGTTTTTGCGTTTAATATTTTAAAACCTCTCCGGATGATCCCATAAATCCTCAAACCTCCACAATCAGATTTTCCATGTTATTTGATAAATTTAGCATTTCGAATCACTCCGTTCGGACTTACGTAGCTCCGGTTATGAATTTTTGAAGTTTCTTCGGGTTTGTCAGTTTCCATTCCCGACAAGCCGTAAAACATGTTTCCGCTCCGTTTCTTCCAATCCTGGTCTTCTAAATATTCTTTATGTTCAAAAATAAGAATATTTGGCCCGTCACAGCTTCCGTCTCGGACTTTGGCAAAATTACCATTTTGCCCCTCACTTGGCAAAAATGACGATTTTGCCCATGGTTGACTTTCTGTTGCCCGTTGACCGTATTTTGGATACGGGGTATCACACGCGTTGTACCTCTCGAGTGTTCTTTGGTGACGACAAGTCAAATATGGTTTATATCTGCTTTGGATTAGATTCAATTCCCCTTGTGTGACCACATATCCAATAAATTCTCTAGATGTGACGCCGAAAGTACACTTAGTCGGGTTCAATTTCATTATGTATTGATTAAGTATGTTGAAGCATTCCTTGAGATGTCGAACGTGCTGGGATGCAATCAAATACTTAGCGAGCATGTTGTCAATGTAAACCTCCATTGTTGTGCCGAGATGGTTTGCGAACATTCGGTTTACCAAACGTTGATATGTTGCTCATGCGTTCTTAAGGCCAAAGGGCATAACCTTGTAGCAGTATATGCCGCGATGGTGATGAAAGCTATTTTCTCATGATCGTCAAGGTTCTTAAGTATTTGATGGTAGCCTGAGAAGGCGTCCATGAACGAGAGTAATTGATTACCTTCTGTTGCTTCCACAAGGCAATTGATGTGTGGTAGTGGAAAGCTATCTTTTGGGTAAGCTTTGGTGAGATCTATGAAGTCGACACAAACTCTCCACTTGCTGTTTTCTTTTTGGCGACAACTAGATTGTCTAACCAATCAGGGTATTTAACATCCTGGATTGATCCTGCATCCAAGAGTTCGTAGACTTCGTCATTGACAACTTTGGCTCTTTCATGGCCCATTTTGCACCCTTTCTAGCTTGATCGGTTTATATGCCGGATCAACATTGATCTCGTTGGTTTTAATAGAAGAGTTGATACCTTTCATATCTTTGACTGACTAGGCAAAGGTCGAGACATTTTGCTGGAGAAACTCGATCAGCTCCATCTTGATATCTTCTGGGAGTTCCGATCAAACTCCCACACACTTGATGGCGTTAGATTTGTCAATGATGACTTGTTGGATAAGCTCCTTTTTGGTCCCTTGTCGCCCTGCTCGGCATGGAGCATGCATGATGACGCTCGCAACTTATGCTCCATGAGAAAACATGACCGGCTCATCCTTTGACAACCTTTGATCGTCTGAATTCTGTTTTGCGTTGGAAATTTCAGACATTTATGGTAGGTCGATGATACCTCTTTCATGGTATATAACCAAGGAGTTCCGAGGATGGCATTATAGATCGCCGGTTTGTCGATGATATGGAACTTGACAAGCTTTGTTACTCTGCCAACGTATACGGGTAACTTGATGGTTTCGATAGTGTAAGTCGTCTCACTCGTAAAGCATGTGAGCTGTATGGCCTTTTGTTTGATGTCGCCATCTCTGATTTCCATCTTTCTTAGGGTTTACCTAAAGATAAAGTCGATGGAACTGCATGTATCGACTAAAATTCGCGATACATCGCAATTGCCGATCAAAAGTTTGATTACCAGGGGATCGTTATGAGGCAGGTGGTTCAAGCCAGATCATTGTCAGTAAATTTGATAGGTTGTTCGTCGGAGACTGGTCGGGGAGTGTTTTTGATGGCAATTGCCTTACGTTCATACTCCTTGATTGATTTGACGGAGTCATTAACAATGATCATGCCGCCCATAATCATGTTGATCTGTCGTACAGCCTATGGAGCTCCATCGTCTTCGTCGCGATTGTCACAGTTGAGTTTTGGGGCGTTGGTATTCAAAGTGCGACGTTGTTTCTTACCATGTTTGGGTGACCGATCTTCACCCTGCTCATCTTGTTGCCCGTTATCGGCGCGTTGTGTGATACTTCTCAGCACATCCATGGTGGTTTTCAGCTTGCCGCTCTGGAACTGCGAGAACAATGCTTCCTTGAGATGTCAGCATGGCGAGGTGTTGTGCGACGCTGTTTTGTGATAGTCGGATTATCGTTGGGAACCCTTTTGTTCTGAGGTCGGCGGTGGCGGAGTTTTCTATTTTACTCCCTGAACGTACTTATTCCAAGGTTTGGACGGTGCTTGTTGGGTCTCGGTGTTGCCGACAACCATGGTTGTCTTCGTACTTTTTTCTTTCTCGTAATGCTGCCTCGGCTCACTATCTTCGTTCTTGCCGGTTTACTTAAGGGTTTCGTACTTCTTGGCCAGATTTATCTTCTGCTCGTTTAGTTCTAAGAACTTTTTTGCTCGGTGAAAAGCATCATCGATGGTTAGCTTCTTGTTGAGGAATAGATCTTGGTGGAAAGGAGTTTCATGCCAGACGGCATTTTGCAAGGCTGTAACGGCGAGGCTATCAGAAACATCCACTCTCATGACGATTCCTTTGAAACGTTCGATGAAGGCTCGTAAGGTTTCCTTAGGCCCTTGAGACATGGAAAACAGAGTGGATAGTGACGTATCTTGTCCATGAATACGAAGTGATGTTTGATGAATGCCCAGGATAATTCCTGGAAATTATCGATTGATTATGTGGGAAGGCATGAAAACCAAGTAAGGGCGACCCTTTCCAAGCTTTCCACGAAAATCTGGCAGTATTCTAAATCTCGTTCATCGGCCGAGAACCGTGCTTTGGCTGCCGCAATTTTAAACAAGGTCAGATGAGTTGTAGGATCTTTGCTACCATTGTAGGACGGAAGCTTGAGTTTTTCGGGATGATGGATGTGCGCGTTGGTGATGTGCGACATGAACGGTGTTCTTTGAGTTTCCTCAATTATCTGATCAATTTCTGGGGTAGACCTCGTGATATGGTGCACCTCAATTTTTATCTCTTTGAGGCTGTCCCTTAATTCCATCAGTTCGCGACGGTAGTCGTCATCTCGATCTGATCCTCGGGTAGATGGTGCCTGGGTGGTATTGTACTCTTGAGTACCATAGGCTAGCTGCATGGCGACGCCATCCTTCGGATTTTGAGGGATGACGCGTTTTATTTAGACGTTCCTTTTGAATGCTACTCTGAGCGAAGTTTATCATGCTCGACACGCAATTCACTGACTTGTCCTGAGAATTCTCTTAGCAAATCATTCTGAGCATCGATTCTGGCTAAAAGTGTAGCATAGACAGAGTCGTTGTCGATCTGCTTTGTTATTTCGTTGATCGGCGGAAGACCCTCGTCGTCCTTACATGTCTGATTGGATTTGGGGTCCTGAGACCGCCAGTTTCGAGATCCCTAACTTCATGATCTTCGTGATCTCTAAGGTCGTGATCACTGCCATCGACGTCGACCACAATATTGACTTTGGGGTCTACGTTTTTGATGTTATCGGCCATACTTGAGCGTGATTTTACATAATTTTTTTAAGAAATCCCCACAATCAACGCCAATTGTAAGATATCTACTTGGCCTATCTAAAGACAAAAAGATTTTTAGGGTTTTTCTCAAGGGATTCTAGAAATTTTTGGTAATAAGCTCGACGGAGGGCGATTTGACTAGGGTTTCACTAGGTTTCAAAGAAGAAACAAAGCGGTGGACGAAGAGCTTCAAGTCGTCGGAGAACTGTTTGTTTATAGGTTTTGCGAAAGTTCTCAGAAGACTGTTTTTGCTGTTAAAGTTGTATATTGAATTAAGCGTGTTTACATCGGCGAGCTTTGACGCCTTTATATAGGTTACAAAGTCAGCATAAAAATAGAAAATATCATGAAAGATAAACTAGAATATTTCCGATTAACATAAACATCTCGAACGAATCTTCTTCATAAATCCATCTCCAACACCTCCTTTCTTCTTCTTCTCTTATTCTTCTCAATGTTTCATTTCTTCTATGTCCGTATGTAGAGAAAAGCTCGTCAAACCGGAGCCCACCGTACGAGTCATCGTCAACATTAACTATTCACCAGAGAGCCGCACCGTCGTCCTTGAGTCACTGCATTGTTGATTTCGTAACTCGGTCTATCCAAAGATAGAAAGAGTTTTAGGGTTTCTTGATGGATTCTTAAAGAAGAGTTTCTAAACTCGGCGAGAAAGAATAGAAACTAGGGTTTTGCTAGGTTTCCAGGAATAAATAAAACGGCTGAGAAAGGTGTTTAAGTCGTCAGAGAGTAATTTGCTTTTAATCTGCTTAATATCTAAGAACTCTCGAAAACTGTATTGAAAATTGGATCATTTATTGAATAAACTCGATGCCCTTATAGGCTTACAGAAGTCGGTCTAACAGAATAGGAAAACCTAGAATAATACCGAATATTTCCTGATATATCGGTGTAAATATGCGCGCCGCTTTCCTTTTCTGCCTTCGCTTTCTCCTGTAAGCCTAATTTCATTAAGTCGTTGCGCCGAGTTGAGACGAGCCCTTGATTCTGATCCAAGCCCTAGATCGACTTTCCTTACCGGACCGACCTAAATTCCTGAATGGGCTTTTTGGGAAAGGTGCTAATCTTGACTCCAACAATAAGCCCCCCAGTGCGGCGATTCAAATTTATTCAGATCGCCGATAGGAGGGAAATACCGATTGGTTTAGGAAGTGATTTAGGTCTGTCGGTATATTATCATCATTCTGGTTTAACCGGGCTAATTTAATCAAACTGTCAATGAGTATCAAATTGAATTCTGGTTGGACCGGTTCGTAGGTGCGGGAAACAAAGCGTCGCCCTAAGTAATTATGGCTTCTCGAACATGACGCCCATTTCCTCTATAAATCCTCCAGTCTCACTCTCACTCTCTCATTTCTGCTCGAGTGAAGAGATAAAGGTATTCTTCTTTGCTCTCTGCCGGTTTTTATTTTCCGATTAACCTCCGTCGTTGCTCCATCGTGATCCTTTTAGATTTCTAAATAAAATTCTGTTTTTTGGTTCTGTTCTTCGCCAAATCATGTCTTTGATCCTTTGCTCGGGGAGCACCCGAGCAAAGACAAGGAGATTGTTTCTGTGTCTTCTGGAGATCAGTCGCCAAATTGGTGCGATACTTCGGCCGATATTTCCTCCTGCAGCACTTCCTCGGACTTGAGGGACCACCCCGGCTATCATGCGTTGAAGAAACATGAAAGCCGCCGTGAGGCATCTCGGCTGATCAATCCCTCAGAAGGCTCAGGCCGTAATGAGTTTATGGTTCCGCATCTCAGGGATTCTGAATCTGACGAGCTGGAAGAGAACGAGGAGTCTGATTATGAGAAGAGTCATAGTGGAGCCGGGTTGGCGGAAATAGATCTTGGGACCGCATTCCTCGTTGGGGAGCCATCGTCAGCTCCTTCAGAGATGTTTGCGAATGTTTTCCCAACTCGGTCTACTGAGGAATCGGTGACTTCTACGTTGGCGGGTTGTGGAGCCGATTCGAGGATTAAATTTATCATTCCCGGTCCGAGAGACCGTCCTTGGACTCCGCCTCATGGTTACATTTGCTTATATGAATCCTACTTCCTTAATGCGGATACCTCGAGCTGCCGACTTTGGCTTCCTCTTACCGACTTGCTTGTTTCATACTGTGCTCGGCGCAATATCGCGATCTCATAACTTTTGGCAACCGCGGTGCGTCATATGGTGGGTCACCTCATTTTAGACGCCGAGTGCGATAAAGGGATATGTGGATGTGGAAGTGAGTAGTTCTGTCGGCCAATGGATGAATGGTGCATGACGTTGACATTTCTCGCATTTGTTGGAGTATGTTTTGCAATAGGCCACCATGGTTGGCCTGTATTGACCATTCAGCTTAATTTTAAGAGCAAGAGCTCGGCCGCTCGAATGATTTCCGCAAGCGTCATAATGAGTTTCCTCGAGAACGGGGCAGATTTCGTCGCCATATATGCATTTAACAAGGACTTTGTTGGTCGTTTACTTGTAGAAGACGTCATTGTACAGCGTGTATAATGCACTTTTGATTGGCAAGCTTTTCTTTGGAAAGCTTTCCTTATGTCAAGTATGATTGTATCTCTTCTCGCCAATCCTCATCGTTCTGGCCGATGTATGGATTTGAGTGGCAGTATTCAGATCGGCACGTTCCGCTGGATCATCATCCGGGTCTTTGATTGTTAGAATTCTATCTGAAGAAGGACTTTCGTGATCACTTCTCGGTACTGAGATATTTGGTTCATGATCGTTTCTACCGGAATTTGTCGGCATAACTCGTATTTTGGAGTTGGCGTCTGAGAGGCTAGAGCGTATGCTGATGCATTGTCGTTCCTTGGAATCGGGACTATGTCGAAGAATTAAAAAGGTTGAGTGAGTTCACGTGCCGCTTTGAGGTAAGCTTCCATTTGTTCGTTCTTAGCCTCGAATTCACCGTTAACTTGATTCGCAACAAGCTGAGAATCGTAGTGGGCTAATAGATTTTTCATGCCCATTGTTGGGAATGTCCTGAAATCTATTGCACTTGCTCTAAGTGAAAGTCGTATAGTCGAGATGAGACAATCACATAACACTAGGTAGTCATAACGCTTTGCTAGAAGCCACTTATGATCAATGAGTTGAGAACTCATTGCTAGTGTTATATGATCCTACAGGGTCACACACCTAAGCAAACTGGGCGTTAAAGAAGAGGTTGATCATTAATGTAATGATCCAGTGTATGCATATGTGATATGCATTCGATATCAATGTTCTGGGATAGCATCGATCGTTGCAGATAGTGCATCGATCGATGCACTCGC
Organism: Orychophragmus violaceus; assembly: GCA_030180135.1. Taxonomy (NCBI): domain Eukaryota; kingdom Viridiplantae; phylum Streptophyta; class Magnoliopsida; order Brassicales; family Brassicaceae; genus Orychophragmus; species Orychophragmus violaceus. The sequence continues at coordinate 62,083,862 of CM058237.1, read as the reverse complement.
GGATTAATCAGATTAATTCGGTTTAATCGTTGGTTAATTCCGTTGCGGTTTAAGCCGACATATATAAGATATATGGTCGACCTAAACTCGTCTCTAACCTAATACAAAGCCACCAGAACACAGATAGAAACCTCTCTGGAGATTAGATCTATGTAAGGCACTAGCATCCCTGCGGTCCAGTTTGTGTGCGTGTGGATACCAGTAGAGTCGCAGCACTTGAGGCGCTTCGTGATCTCGATTATCTGCAAATACTTCCGCTGCTAATCATCAGGTAAATCTGAGATCCCAATAGATTCAATTACATGAACCTTAGATCCTAGGCTCGGAATTCAGACTAGGGTTGCTAATCCTGATTAGAACTGCTAGAAATTCCTTCAGTGGTATCAGAGCTTTAGGGTTCCATTGAATCTGTAGCATGATGATTAGATTAGTTGAATCTAGATCTTTGTATAATTGATACAAACATGCTAAAACTCGTTTTGATCAAAGTAACCTAGTTTAGGGTTTTGTTCGAAAACGTTTTAAGGTTTTTCGCATAGTGTCGATCGTTGCCAATCGGGCATCGATCGACACAGAGCGAAAACCCGAATAAACCTAGTTTTCGCCTAGTGTCGATCGATGCAATTGTTGCATCGATCGACACAGCCTCGCGAGATTGTTGGATCGGTTCAATTGGATTGGACCGGTTATCGAGCTTGGTTAATAATGGTCGAACACTGTGAATGGTTTAAATGCGATTGGTTTGATCAGGTTGGCATCGACCGATGCTAATGTAGCATCGATCGACGCTGACCGGTGTTCAAAACCGGATCAATTGGATTGATCGGTTATCGCGGATTAATTAATTATAAGAATTAAAACATAGTAAAACTGAACGTTTTAAATGGTTCCGTTCCTCAACAAAATATCAAGTGTACTTGATGTCTTTCCAATCTTGTCAACTGTCAAGACACATTTGATTGTGCGACAGACTTGCAGTGCAAGATGTCCACAATTTCATGAGTAAGACAGAGGTAATCGTGTTGATGGACTTGCAGTGCAAGACGTCAACAATTACATGACTGAAAGGATTGGTTTACTTGACTGGGCCGTCAAAATCGTTTTGGGCTCAGAGACATCAGGTGGATTGGACATAAGATGTCGATCCACAACCAAGAGTTATATTGGATATAACTAGCAAAGTTGTTTCTTACCTAGATAGCTAAATTTGGGTGATAGCCAGTGGCTGACTCAAGTCTAGTGAAACATGGGTCTTGGATCATTATATTCATCTGAGGAAACATTGTTTGAATATAGTGCGAGTTTTCTTAAATGTTAAGATTTCTCATTTCTTGAACATCATAACTAAACCTTTTCTTTTCTATGTTCTCAGCTATGACTAACACTCATAACAACTCTTTCTCCCTGCGATCCGTCCTTGAGAAGGACAAGTTAACTGGATCGAATTTTCTCGAATGGTATCGGAACTTGAGAATTGTTCTCAAGCAAGAGAAAAGGGACTATGTCCTGGAAACTGTTCTCCCTGAAAAACCGAGAGCCAATGCTCCACATGCAGAAAGGAATACTTGGGATAAGCATTCCAATGATGTGGTCGATGTGAATTGTCTCATGTTGGCTACCATGAACTCGGATTTGCAGAAGCAATACGAGAACGTGGAGTCGCCCGTGGAGATGATCACTAGCTTGAAAAGTATGTTTCAGGAGCAAGCACGAACTGAGAGATACCAGACGGTTAAATCTCTCATTGAATGCAAGCTACCAAAGGATAGTCCAGTCAGTCCTCATGTCATTAAGATGATGGGTTATATTGATAACCTGGGGAGGCTGGATTGCCCCATTAGCCAAGAGTTGGCTACTGATATCATTCTGCAGTCACTGCCGTCAAGTTATGATCAGTTTGTTATGAACTATAACATGAATAACTTGACAAAGACATTGACTGAGCTGCATGGCATGCTCAAGACAGCTGAGCCAAATATCAAGAAGGGCACTCCTAATGTACTTATGGTACAAGGGGGTAAGAAGTTTAAAAAACTTGGCAAAGGCAAGGGAAAAGGCAAGGGAAAGGGCAAGGCAGTCCCGGTTGAGAACCAGGACACGCCGGCGCCAGCCCCAAAGCCCAAGCCGGGCCCATCTGAGACTGATAAGTGCCATTACTGTAAAGAGCTTGGGCATTGGAAGAGAAATTGCAACAAATTCTTGGAAGAGAAGAAGAAGAAGAAGACTTTCGAGACTTCATCTTCAGGTATTTATGTTATAGAAGTAAATGTTACTACTTCTGGTTCTACTTCTTGGGTATTGGATACCGGCTGTGGTGCTCATATTTGTACAAATATGCAGGGCCTAAGCAACAGTAGGAAGTTGGAAAAGGGACAAGTGGACCTGCGCGTGGGAAATGGAGCAAGAGTTGCTGCATTAGCCGTAGGAACATATAACTTGTCTTTACCTTCTGGTTTGGTGTTAAAACTTAATAATTGCTACTATGTACCTGCGATAAGCAGAAACATTATTTCTATTCCTGTTTTGGATGTTGAAGGATATCAGTTTTCAATTAAGAATAAATGTTGTTCTTTTGATTACAATGATATATTTTATGGTAGCAGCCCATTAGAGAATGGGCTTTATGTTTTAAACCAAACCGCACCAATCTATAACATTAACACCAAGAGATTCAAATCAAATGACACGAATCAGACTTTTCTTTGGCATTGTCGTTTGGGCCACATAAACGAGAAACGGATCCAAAAGCTCCATAGTGATGGGCTTCTGGGCTCATTTGATTATGAATCATGTGAGAAATGTGAATCTTGTTTACTAGGCAAAATGACTAAGGCCCCTTTCAACAAATCTAATGAAAGGGGCAGTGACCTATTGGGCCTTATACATACAGATGTGTGTGGTCCAATGAGCACAAGTGCCAGACGAAATTTTTGATACTTCATTACCTTCACTGATGATTTCAGCAGGTATGGCTATGTCTATTTAATGAGACACAAGTCTGAATCTTTTGAAAGGTTCAAAGAATTCCAAAATGAAGTACAGAATCAACTTGGCAAAAGTATTAAGGCTCTTCGATCAGATCGTGGAGGAGAATACTTAAGCCAAGAATTCAGTGATCATTTGAGAGATTGTGGAATTGTTTCACAACTCACTCCTCCTGGAACACCACAATGGAATGGCGTGTCCGAGAGGAGGAATCGGACTTTATTAGATATGGTTCGATCAATGATGAGTCTCTCAACTCTTCCATTATCCTTTTGGGGATACGCTCTAGAAACGTCTGCGTTTACACTAAATAGGGTTCCGTCAAAATCAGTTGCAAAGACACCACATGAGATGTGGACTGGAAATGTTCTGAGTGTGTCTTTCCTGAAGATTTGGGGTTGTGAAGCTTATGTTAAGCGAATAATTACAGATAAGCTCGAACCCAAATCAGACAAGTGCTACTTCGTTGGTTATTCTAAGGAAACCAAGGCATACTACTTTTACAACCAATCCGAGAACAAAGTGTTTGTTGCTCGGAACTGCGTTTTTCTTGAGAGAGAGTTTCTTTCCAAGAGAAACAGTGGGAGTAAAGTACAACTCGAAGAAGTTCGAGAACCGCAGGAAAATGCTCAACCTGTAGAGGAAGAGCAACAGTTGGATCTACAAAGAGTTGTAGAACCCGCGCCTGTGGAGCCTGAAATTCGCCGATCCGAAAGGATCCGTCACGAACCCGAGAGATATGGATTTCTCGTAACCAATTGTCATGATTTGTTAATCATTGACAGTGACGAGCCAGCGAATTTCGAAGAAGCAATGATGAGCCCTGACTCCGCAAAGTGGCTGAAAGCCGCTGAATCCGAAATGGGATCCATGACACAGAACCAAGTATGGACTTTGGTTGATTTACCCGATGGTGCAAGACCCATTGAGTGTAAATGGATTTTCAAGAAGAAAATTGATGTGGATGGAAATATTCAGATATATAAAGCAAGGCTAGTGGCAAAAGGTTTCAAACAAATTCATGGTATTGACTATGAAGAAACCTATTCACCTGTCGCCATGCTTAAATCCATTCGGATTCTCCTAGCAACAGCTGCTCATTATGATTATGAGATCTGGCAGATGGACGTGAAAACAGCTTTCCTTAATGGAATTCTGAAAGAGGATGTGTACATGACACAACCCGAAGGTTTCATCGATCCAAATGCAGCTAGGAAAGTATGCAAACTTCATCGATCCATTTATGGATTGAAGCAAGCATCTCGGAGTTGGAATCTTCGTTTTGATGAAGCAGTCAAAAGGTTTGATTTCATCAGAAGCGAAGAAGAACCATGTGTTTACAAGAAGACTAGTGGGAGCGCAGTTGCATTTCTCGTGTTGTATGTAGATGACATACTTCTTCTCGGAAATGACGTTCCGTTGTTACAGTCTGTTAAGACTTGGCTCGGAAGTTGTTTTTCAATGAAAGACATGGGAGAAGCCGCGTATATTCTTGGAATAAGAATCTATAGAGATAGATTAAACAAGTTGATTGGACTGTGTCAAGACACTTATATCGATAAAGTCTTACACAGGTTCAGAATGCAAGATTCCAAGAAGGGCTTCATACCAATGTCTTATGGCATAAGTCTCAGCAAGAAGCAGTGTCCTGAGACACCTGCTGAGCGAGATCGCATGAGTCGGATTCCCTATGCCTCGGCGTTGGGATCCATCATGTATGCCATGCTCTGTACTCGTCCAGATGTTGCTTGTGCTTTAAGCATGACGAGTAGATACCAATCGGATCCAGGTGAAAGTCACTGGACAGCAGTCAAGAATATTCTGAAGTATTTGAGAAATACTAAGGATAAATTCTTGGTGTACGGAGGAAGTGATGAGCTTGTAGTAAGTGGTTACACAGACGCAAGTTTCCAGACAGACAAAGATGATTTCCGATCGCAATCTGGTTACATCTTCTGCCTGAATGGCGGTGCAGTCAGCTGGAAGAGTTCCAAGCAGGACACTGTAGCAGATTCCACAACTGAAGCTGAGTACCTCGCTGCTTCTGAAGCAGCAAAGGAGGTTGTTTGGATCAAGAAGTTCATCACTGAACTTGGTGTGATTCCTAGCATTTCTGAGCCAGTGGCTCTGTATTGTGACAACAATGGAGCCATTGCGCAAGCAAAGGAACCTAGATCACACCAGAAATCCAAACACATAGAAAGGAGATATCACCTTATCCGTGATATTGTGAATAGAGGAGATGTGAAGATCAGCAGAGTCCCGACGGATGAGAACGTTGCTGATCCACTGACCAAGCCTCTCCCAAGGCCTAAGCACGAGTTTCATACCACTGCTATAGGCATTAGATTTCTTAAGATATGATCTTGATTTCAGTGGGAGTTGTATTTGTTTTAGTTATGACATGATGTTCACAAAGACATAATAGTTATGTTAATGAAATTGTTTCAGCATTATTTAATTGTGTTAATTAAATATATATAATATCCCAAAGTAATTTATGACATTTTATAGGCCATCAAGTATGTGACTTGATCATGAAACCCTATAAGCAATAAATGACATAAATTATAATGGTCCCTGGTCGAGGTTGTTAACGTGGGACATTAACAACCACGTGAGACTAGTATGTGAGGTGACTGATGACTATGTTTCATGGAGTCATTTAATAAGTGTATTAAAGTCAATCACATAGATATGTGTTAGAGAACACATGATTGGACTTGACCCGTTAATGAGAACTCTACAAGATGTTATATGAGTGTCATAAGAGTTTCTCATTACGACTAAAGAGAGTAGTCCTTAGACCTGAGTTCGTCATGTTCTCTCTTATATGGATTGGTTCGTCTTGACTTTGTCAAACGTCAGCCGTAACTGGTGATCATAAAGACACTGATTAGGCGTATCATGAAATATAAAAGAGACATGGATGGAACAAGATGGGATTTGTACCTCCTATATAACAGGAGTTAAATATCTCTGGGCCTATCGAAGATTTGATATTGGAAATGCGTGGCCACGCTCAAACGAGGTGATTGTCAGTCGTTTGTTTTTCATCAGTACAAATCGGGATTCGATAAACGTAATCTGGTTGAATAAGGATGACACAGCGCTTGCCTTATGCTAGATTGAGATATAGCTACAAAGGGATTAAAGGAATAGATGATTCCAGTACAAGTGGGAGATTGTTGTGAATGTCCTGAAATCTACTGTACTTGCTCTAAGTGAAAGTCGTATAGTCGAGATGAGACAATCACATAACACTAGGTAGTCATAACGCTTTGCTAGAAGCCACTTATGATCAATGAGTTGAGAACTCATTGCTAGTGTTATATGATCCTACAGGGTCACACACCTAAGCAAATTGGGCGTTAAAGAAGAGGTTGATCATTAATGTAATGATCCAGTGTATGCATATGTGATATGCATTCGATATCAATGTTCTGGGATAGCATCGATCGTTGCAGATAGTGCATCGATCGATGCACTCGCGGATTAATCAGATTAATTCGGTTTAATCGTTGGTTAATTCCGTTGCGGTTTAAGCCGACATATATAAGATATATGGTCGACCTAAACTCGTCTCTAACCTAATACACAGCCACCAGAACACAGATAGAAACCTCTCTGGAGATTAGATCTCTGTAAGGCACTAGCATCCCTGCGGTCCAGTTTGTGTGCGTGTGGATACCAGTAGAGGCGCAGCACTTGAGGCGCTTCGTGATCTCGATTATCTGCAAATACTTCCGCTGCTAATCATCAGGTAAATCTGAGATCCCAATAGATTCAATTACATGAACCTTAGATCCTAGGCTCGGAATTCAGACTAGGGTTGCTAATCCTGATTAGAACTGCTAGAAATTCCTTCAGCCCATCTCCTTGGCCAATCTGAGGCTAGCGAGTAAGGCTCGTAATCGGCTGTGTTATTGGATGTCGTGAATCCAAGTTGGAAGGATTGCCCCATAACATCGCCGGTTGGCAATATAAGTTGTACTCCAACACCCGCTCCTTGTTTAGAGGATACGCCATCAAAACAAAATTCCAATTATTGTCAACTTCTTGAATGTTGGTATTTAATTATGGTGAAAGCTCGACAAGGAAATCTGCAATTACATGAGATTTGGCAGTTGTCCTATTTCCATAGTCGATATCGTACTCACTGAGTTCAACGGCCCATTTAGCTAAACGACCCGATTCACTTGGATTGTGCAAGATTGTCCAGAGTGGTTGATTGCTCAAGACGGCAATCGTATGCGACTGAAAGTATGGACTTAACTTTCGTGTCGAGGTGGCGATTGCTAGGGAAAGTTTCTCCGTTGCAGGATACCTCGTTTCTGCACCATTCAATGTTTTGCTGATATAGAAGATTGGTTTATGTTCGCCTCTGTCATCGCGGACGAGAACCCCACTTATTGTCATTGTGGAAACTGTAATGTATAAGAAGAGCGTCTCGCCGTTTTCTGGTTTTGCAAAGACTGGTGGGTTCGAGAGATAATCCTTAAGCTGGATAAATGATTCCTGACACTTCTCATCCCAGACGAACCTTTTATTACCCCAAAGAATTTCGTAGAATAGCAAGCATTTATCTGGTGATCATGAGATAAATCTGTTCAAAGCGGCAATGCGGCCAGTGACGCGTTGTAACGCCCCTTTCCCATTCTCCGCTGACCGTCGAGCTGACCGGTCAACAATCAAACAAGAACATGACCGATCGAACCCGAGCAAGTCGAACGGAAAAAGTTCATCACAGGACGAAGCCAAAGATAGTTCGGTGTGAGACAAAGGCTCGCACCAATCCGTCTTTGACCTCGCTATCCTCATTTCCATAGCACAAGCAGTACTACTTACACTACTTCAATGGGTTGTGTCGGTTCGGACTAAAACTTCATATCAAGGAAACTATTTCATTTCTGAGTAATCAACGTTTAGTACAACGTTTAATAGAATTTCACAAACAATCGTCATTGCAAGCATACAATGAAATCAAACACACAAAAATAGCGATAATGCCGAACCGAGAAAACACACAAAAATCCCGAATCAAATCCCGCCACAAGCAACCCGAAACCACACCGAGGACCTCCCGCGTCCGTCGCTGCTAAACCTGAAAAACACAAACAGAGTCTAATGCGCGATCTAAGATCACCCAGTGAATCGGCTCCCCACTAACGGCTTCTAATCTATCTAGAGTCTACAATTCCCGCCCCAAAAACCCCAAAATAACAATCAACAGGAAAAATGGTCGATCACGCACTACCACGTCGTGATAAACCCACAACACACAATCAATGCCAAAGATAAAGAGAATTAAGGGAAATCGAAGGCACTGCGGCACATGTCCTTGATTAGACTCGGTCTATCTAACGCGCAATAAAAGAGATAACAAAACAACATTGGGCCGTACGATCTCGGTAACTTCCACGGGTTTACATCGTCACCTATATGGTAACTAACCCACGACTCCTAAACGTGTACACAAGATTCCACGATTAGGACACCGTTCTCCGTCCATCGATACGCGGTAACTTGGACTACCCCTAGATAATCAGAGTTTCCATGTGATTCGCCCCTAGGACATGACCTCGTATTCTCCGAATCACACACCTACCGGCGTCACCCAGTAGGTTAACACCATAACCGGAATCACCATGATCCGATTAGGTCAAACCCGAGGATCCAATCGGGTCGGATGTACCGGAACGTAAACAAAACCTAGGCTTGCGGAATCTAACGCACCCTAGAGTCTTAGTGCAGAAATGTAAACACGCAGACTCGCTGGGACTCTAACACAGATCACGCAGTCAACATCACAATAAAAGAATCCCCAACCATTCCGCAAGCCGCCACACTACCAATACGATACCTAGTCAGCACCAACTAACTTACCCGGTCCCGTGACCGGAGTAAGTGTCCACAATAACTGCTCGGCCCAACACCGAGCAGTCTAATAAGCCTGCACGCAAAACTCACAGCTACAACACAATAATCACGCAACCACAATCAATCACAACAATCACCACACAAGCAGGCTTATTAGGGTTTCTAAGTCTTTTAATCCATTCTTATCCGCTATGTTGGGTTAGCGGATTGCTAACCCGTAGACGGCTTACAAATCACACTAATCCCCTTAATTAACCCATTATAGGTTTCTTTCATTAACTCCTCGATCCGTCGGTTTAGAGTTAGTAAACTTACTAACTCCCCGACGTCTCATTATCAATTAATTGATTCATTACCCATTCCCGCTATTAAACCTAAACCCATCCTGTTATAATATTCTATACGTTCGTTTAGGTTTAACTCGTATTTTACTGTCGTCTTAATTCATGTATATAGATTCATTCATTATCGTTCTTATACATATATATTCATATACGGTCCTATTCAAACGGTATCTATATGAATGCATCAAACAATCGTTACTAACAACCTAACGGCACACAATTGATTAACCTTCTTAATTCTAAAACCCTAACATGCTTATTCGGTTTATCCGGTTTATCATTAAACGTCCATTTAATTAACAATTACCAATCAAGTTATTAACGGGTATGCAATCCTAGTACTACGGTTTCTCGATTCCCGGTCTATATGAATCTAAAGGTTTATGAGCCGACTCACAGTGAGATATGTGTGGAAATGGCGGCTCGATGCAGATGTGAATCCCAAGACACCCGACTCAAATCCCGAACTCCCGATCACCCGAATATCGAACTCTGAACTACGAATACTCCAAAAATCTCGGAACGGCCGTGGACCAAGCGTTGACCGGCTTGATCTCCGGCGTTGACCGGCGGTGTTGACCAACGTTGATCGGCTGCGTTGACCGTTGACCGACGAGTTGACCAAGCCTTGACCGTTGTGATAGATTCCCGGATAGGATAGACTCTTTGATGGATCGAAGGATAATCTGATCACGGATCGGTGGTGGATGGAAGGAGACCGTCAAAGGTTGCGGATGGCCTTTGGTATTCCCCGACTTCAAAGAGGATCGAAGAAGCAACCCTTAACAACGAACTCTAAGAAGGTTTGTTGCTTTGGAAGTAACCCTTGCCAAAGAAACGAAAATGTTCAACCAAGAACAAAGAGATGAACTCTCAAAGAAGAAGATAAAAATCGATGTATATTGAAATGATTAAGAGTTTGGTACTTATAGAAGAGAACCAGAATGTAAAGAGACTAAATTGTAGTAATAAAGTGCAAAGACCAAAGACTAAATTAAATGGAGTCAAAGAACTCTTCGGATTCAGCAAAGTCTTTAGAGTGACTCTTCGGCGCTTTTCCTTCCTTGGTGCAGTCATAGTGCGGCCCGGATCATGGAGACGGATGCTTCCTCGGATAACTCATGACTTGGTCGGTCCATAAGTGAAAGCTCACGTCTAATCTTCATCTTCAGTCCAATGGCTCGTTCTTTTGAAGTTTGGTCGGTAGAAAATTCGAATGGGTCGATAGAAATGATAGTGTGCCGTCCCACCGGTGATTCAGCTCGGACCAACGCGTTTCTGTCACGACCATTAGTCTTAGAATGGGATTTGGGTCGAGAAAGAGAACGTCTCGGTCGAGTGAATTGATCATCAGGTCGTGGTTCCAAATGTAGCTCCATTCCCGGACGTGTTGGGTCGATACGGTACACGGCCGTGCGGTCACTACGGACGGTTGGACGAACGTCACGGACGGTTGGATGAACCTCAGTTTCTCCTTGTTTCAGCTGCGTTCCAAGCGGTTCCTCATCGTCTGAGCTATCTTGATCTGATGTCCTAGCTCGGAATCCATCATTCCCCTCCTCTTGAAAAGGATTTGACCACAAATCTGGAGTATCTGCATGAAAAGGAGATAGATCAGCAACGTTGAAACTAGGAGAAATTTCATACTTACCTTGAAGATCAAGTTGATAGGCATTGTCATGGAGCCTCTTGACAATCGTGAATGGACCATCCTTCCGGGGCATAAGTTTTGACTTCCGTTCCTCGGGAAACCGTTCCTTCCTTAGATGAATCCAAACAAGATCGCTCGGCTCAAAGATCATTTGTTTGCGGCCCTTGTTTGCATACTTCTCATACTGCTTTGTCTTTGCCTCGATGTTGGCACGGACCTTGTCATGAACCTGCTTGACAATTTTGGCTTTCTTTTTCCCATCCAAACTTATCCTTTCAGTCACAGGCAAAGGCATTAGATCAAGTGGAGACAAAGGGTTAAAGCCATAGACAATTTCAAACGGTGAGTACTTAGTAGCATAATGCATGGAATGGTTATAAGCAAACTCAACATGTGGCAAATTCTCTTCCCAAGTCCTAAGATTCTTCTTAACAAGTGATATAAGCAAGGCTGAAAGTGTCCTATTCACTACTTCCGTTTGTCCATCAGTTTGAGGATGACAAGTAGTTGAAAACAAAAGTTTTGTACCAAGCTTAGTCCACAATGTTTTCCGGAAATAACTTAAGAACTTAGCATCACGATCAGAGACAATGGTCTTAGGCATGCCATGAAGTCTAACTATCTCTTTAAAGAACAAGTCGGCAATGTGAGATGCATCATTAGTTTTCAAACAAGGAATAAAGTGAGCCATTTTCGAAAACCTATCTACAACCACAAAGATGGAGTCCTTACCAGTCCTAGACTTAGGCAAACCAAGAACAAAGTCCATAGATAAATCAGTCCAAGGATGAGATGGGATAGGAAGAGGAGAGTACAAACCCTGAGAAGTATTTTTGGACTTTGTTTCCTTGCAAGTGATACACCGGCTGCAAATCCTTTCGACATCTTTCCTTAGTCCCGGCCAATAGAAATGATCCTCAAGCACCTTCAGTGTTTTGGCTGGTCCGAAATATCCCATCAAGCCTCCTCCGTGAGCTTCCCTGGTAAACAATTCCCTCAAAGAATAGTGAGGTACATACAACCGATTATCAAAGAACAGGAAATCTTCTAAGATGAAGTACTTGTCGTGGCCATGCTTTTGACAAGCCAAGAATGGTTCCCTAAAGTCAGAATCGGTTTCATACAAGCCTTTTATGAACTCAAATCCCAAGAGTTTGGTTCCAAGAGTGGATAGGAGTACATACCTTCGAGATAGTGCATCGGCCACTCTGTTTTCCTTACCTTGTTTGTACTTAATGACATATGGGAAGGTTTCTATGAATTCTGCCCAACGTGCATGCCTTTTTTCAGCTTTTGTTGGCCCTTGAGATGTTGTAGAGATTGGTTATCTGTGTGAATGACAAACTCCTTAGGCCAAAGGTAATGCTGCCACGTTTGAAGTGCCCGCACCAATGCATAAAGCTCCTTGTCATAGGTGGGATAGTTGAGAGTAGCACCACCTAACTTCTCGCTGAAAAATGCAATGGGCTTTCCTTCCTGCATAAGAATAGCACCAATACCCACACCTGAGGCATCACATTCAATCTCAAAGGTTTTAAGAAAATCAGGAAGAACAAGTAATGGAGCTTGGGTTAACTTCCCTTTCAAAGTCGGAAATGCGTCCTACTGAGCTTGCTCCCATTTGAACCCAACGTTCTTCTTGATAACCTCAGTGAGAGGAGCTGCAATCGTGTTGAAGTCCCGAACAAATCGTCTATAAAAGCCAGCCAAGCCATGGAAGCTTCTGACCTCTCCAACGGTTTTGGGACTTGGCCATTCTCGGATTGCCTTGACCTTCTCCTCATCAACTCGGATGCCATCTGCTCCTACAACAAAACCCAAGAAAACTAGGTGATCCGTTCCAAAAGTGCATTTCTTAGCATTGGCATACAAGCTTTCTTTTCTAAGTATTTCCAAGACTTTCTCGAGATGTCTAACATGTTCATTTAAACTTTTGCTATAGACAAGAATGCCATCAAAGTACACAACAACAAATTCACCAATATAAGCTCTAAGAACATGGTTCATCAATCTCATAAAAGTACTTGGTGCATTTGTCAACCCAAACGGCATAACTAACAATTCATACAATCCATGTTTAGTTTTAAAGGCCGTTTTCCACTCATCCCCTTCTTTCATACGAATTTGATGGTATCCACTCTTAAGATCTATCTTAGAAAAGACTTTGGAACCATGCAATTCATCAAGCATATCATCAAGACGAGGAATAGGATGGCGGTACTTAACTGTTATGTTGTTAATGGCTCGGCAGTCCACGCACATTCTCCAAGTGCCATCTTTCTTTGGAACAAGTAAGACCGGTACAGCACACGGGCTTAGACTCTCTCGGATGTATCCTTTCTCCATCATGTCGTTCACTTGTCTCTGTAGTTCCTTGGTTTCAACCGGATTGGTTCGATAAGCAGGACGGTTTGGAAGAGACGCTCTCGGCACAAGGTCTATTTGATGCTCAATCCCACGGATGGGTGGCAAACCACTAGGAGTCTCTTCAGGGAACACATCACTGAACCTGTTCATCAAAGCTTGAAGTTCACTCGGAATCTCCGGTGCTGGGTTAGAAGCCATTAGTGTTTCTTTAAACACAAGTAAGATAAAGGATTGTTGAGAAAACAGAGTTTTTCTTACTTGACTTGGCTTGATGTAGAAGTTGAATTTCCGGGTCGGTTCTTTGGAAGCTTCCTGTTGCTTTTCTTGCTCTCGGTTCTTCTTGAGTTGAAGTTGATCTTGGTGTACTTCGGCTGGAGATAAAGGAACAAGAGTTATCTTCTTTCCTTTGTGATCAAAAGTGTGACCGGTTTGTGTGGCCATCATGAATGGCTTTGACCGGCTGACCGCGTTGACCGGCGGCGTTGACCGGCTGCAATGACCATTGACAGACGAGTTGACCAAGCCTTGACCGTTGACCACTGAACCAACCTGAACCGACTGAACCAAAGGAGTAAACCGAACCAAATCCAATTGACCGGTTTAGTTAAACCTGTTTAGGTCAACCCCTGACCGGGCTGACCAAAAGCGTTGACCGGTTTAACTAAACCGATTTCTTCTCTGAACCAAGGCTGAACCAGTTGCAATCCATCCCAAACATCCTGAAGAAGAACCGGCTGAAGATTTGGTGGCGGAGGAGCTTTCTCCGGCGAGAAGTTCGGCGTTGACCACGGCGGAGGAGAGTTGACCGGCGGCGGAGGTGACTTTTCCGGTGGCTTCTGATGGCAAACTTCACACCAAACTGATCAGAGACAAGAGATCTACCCTCTCATGGCTTCAAATGTCCAAGAACCGGCGAGGAGAGAGAGAGATCCAACCATACACCACCCACAGTAGCTTTCTGGCAAGATTCCGGCGAGCTCCGGTGACGGCGACAGCAAGAGAGAGGTGTCGGTTGTAGAGGAGAGTGATAGGATGCTATAGCACTTTGCAGAAGTTGATTTGGGTCTAGGAGTAGAAAGTTATGGATTTTCTTGTTCTTCAAGGTATTAAGAACATGATGAATGTTCTTGGTGTTCTTGGGGTTTCAAGGGATATTTCTTGCAACTTTCTGGATTTCTTGATGAATCTGGAGAGAGAGAGAGAGAGAGAGAGAGATGAGGGAGTGTCGCCAGTGGGTTAGAGAGATTAGAGAGAGTGGTTTGGGTGAGTACAATGAATTGGACAAGATGGTTTCTTGCATGCATGAGAGATTCATTGAATTCTCCATGCATGGCACTCCAAGCATGCAATGTGGCGACCTGGGGTGAAGACAGCTGTCCCTCTGAGTGTTTTATTGCCCAAAAACCCTCCCTTAATCAGCCTAAATCAACATATAATCCCCAATTCTTCCAATGCTCGGTGTAGACGGTTTTTGCGTTTAATATTTTAAAACCTCTCCGGATGATCTCATAAATCCTCAAACCTCCACAATCAGATTTTTCATGTTATTTGATGAATTTAGCATTTCGAATCACTCCGTTTGTACTTACGTAGCTCCGGTTATGAATTTTCGAAGTTTCTTCGGGTTTGTCAGTTTCCATTCCCGACAAGCCGTAAAACATGTTTCCGCTCCGTTTCTTCCAATCCTGGTCTTCTAAATATTCTTTATTTTGAAAAATAAGAATATTTGGCCCGTCACAGCTTCCGTCTCGGACTTTGGCAAAATTACCATTTTGCCCCTCACTTGGCAAAAATGATGATTTTGCCCCTGGTTGACTTTCTGTTGCCCGTTGACCGTATTTTGGATACGGGGTATCACACGCGTTGTACCTCGCGAGTGTTCTTTGGTGACGACAAGTCAAATATGGTTGATATCCGCTTTGGATTAGATTCAATTCCCCTTGTGTGACCACATATCCAAGAAATTCTCTAGATGTGACGCCGAAAGTACACTTAGTCGGGTTCAATTTCATTATGTATTGGTTAAGGATGTTGAAGCATTCCTTGAGATGTCTAACGTGCTGGGATGCAATCAAATACTTAGCGATCATGTTGTCAATGTAAACTTCCATTGTTGTGCCGAGATGGTTTGCGAACATTCGGTTTACCAAACGTTGATATGTTGCTCATGCGTTCTTAAGGCCAAAGGGCATAACCTTGTAGCAGTATATGCCGCGATGGTGATGAAAGCTGTTTTCTCATAATCGTCAAGGTTCATAAGTATTTGATTGTAGCCTGAGAAGTGTTCATGAACGAGAGTAATTGATTATCGAAGTTCGATCCGGTTTGACCGGTTATCGAAGTTCGGTTTAAATTAGGTTGTGTCGACCGATGCAAGGATGTGTCGATCGACACACCACTCGCAGACTTGATGGTTGGACCTCAATTTGCAAATACCGGACCATATTTTTCACAAGTTCTAGATTAAACTTAAAAAATAATAAATCTAGATATTATAAGTAACTTAATATATTCTTGGATGTATATTGGATATACATCAAGATTAAATAGTTCATTTCCTCAAATAAATATCAAGTGATCTTGATGTCTTACCCGATCTTGTCTACTGTCAAGACTTGTTTCGTTGTTGGATAGCCTTGGAGTCCTTGGTATCCACAACTACATGAGTAAGGCAGGTGATCATTGATAGACTTGCAGTGCGACTGTCAGTGATCACAAGACAGAAGAGATTGGTTTTACTTGACTGGGCTATCAGAAGTTCTGGGCCCAGAGACATCAGAGTAGATTAGACATAGATAGTCTTGTCTGCGACCAGGAGTTGTACTGGGTAAAATTAGCAATGATTTGCTTACCTAGATAACTAAAGTTTGGGTGATGGCGAGTCGCCCACTCAGATTTTGGTGAAGCATGGATCTTGGCTTATTGTATTCATCTGAGGAAACATAGTTTTGAATACAATGCGAGTTTAATTCTCATTTCCTTGAGCATTATAACTAAAATCTCTACCTCTTTTAATTACAGTTATGTCTGTCCCAACTCACATCAACACTTTCTCGCTAAGATCCGTCCTTGAAAAGGACAATCTAAATGGATCTAATTTCTTGGAATGGTATCGGAACCTGAGAATAGTTCTCAGGCAAGAGAACAAGGAATATGTCCTTGAAAGGGTTCTCCCCGAGAGGCCACGTTCCAATGCCACGCAGGCAGACAAGAATGCTTATGATAAACATTCAGCTGATGTCAAAGACGTTAATTGTCTAATGCTGGTGACTATGAACTCAGAATTGCAGAAGCAATTTGAGAACGTGATGTCACCCATTGAGATGATTAACAGCCTGAAAGCCTTGTTTCAGGAGCAAGCTCGCACTGAGAGATACCAGATGGTTAAATCTCTCATGGATTGCAAGCTGGCAAAGGACAGTCCAGTGAGTCCTCATGTCCTTAAAATGATGGGTTACATTGATAACCTGGGGAAACTGGACTGTGCCATTAGCCAGAAGCTAGCAACTGACATGATTCTGCAGTCTTTGCCGTCGTGTTTTGATCAGTTCATCATGAACTACAACATGCAAAACATGACTAAGACATTGACTGAGTTGCACGGTATGCTGAAGACAGCAGAGCCGAATCTCAAGAAGGCTACTCCCAATGTCCTGATGGTACAAGGGGGTAAAAGGTTTGAGAAACCTGGTAAGGATAAGGGAAAGGCTAAGAATGTCCAAACTGGGAGTCAAGACAAGCCCAAGCCCAAGCCCAAATCCGGGCCTTCTCCTGAGGATAAATGCAACTACTGCAAGCAGCTAGGGCATTGGAAGAGAGGCTGCAAGAAGTTCATGGAAGATTACAAGAAACTAAAGCAGACGTATGATGCGTCAGATTCAGGTATTTATGTTATCGAACTTAATGTTATGACTCCTAGTTCTACTTCGTGGGTATTGGATACCGGCTGCGGTGCTCATATTTGTACTGATGTGCAGGCACTAAGAAACAGTAGAACGCTGAGGAAAGGACAAGTGGAGCTACGGGTCGGGAATGGAGCTAAGGTTGCTGCACTGGCCGTAGGTACTTATGATTTGTCTTTACCTTCTGGCATGGTTTTAGTATTGAATAATTTCTACTTTGTACCTGCGATCAGCAGAAACATAATTTCAGTTTCCGTTTTGGATTTGGAAGGTTTTGATTTTGCTGTTAAGAATAAAGTTTGTTCTTTTAATCGTGATGGTACATATTATGGTAGCGCCCCATTAGATAATGGGTTATACATATTAAACCAAGAAATGCCTGTCTTTAACATAAATACAAAGCGGTTTAAGTCAAATGACGAAAACCCGACTTTCTTATGGCATTGTCGTTTGAGCCACATCAATGAGAAACGCATCCAAAGGCTCCATCGAAATGGGCTTCTGGGCTCATTTGATTTTGAATCATGTGAGAAATGCGAATCTTGCTTGATGGGCAAAATGGCTAAAGCCCCTTTCAACAAACCGAATGAAAGGGCAGGTGACTTATTGGGCCTTATTCATACTGATGTATGTGGGCCAATGAGCACTGTTGCCAGAGGAAATTACAAGTACTTCATTACCTTTACTGATGACTTCAGTACGTATGGCTACGTCTATTTGATGAGACATAAGTCAGAATCCTTTGATAGATTCAAGGAATTCAAGAACGAAGTACATAACCAACTTGGCAAAAGTATCAAAGTTCTGCGGTCGGATCGCGGAGGAGAATACTTGAGCCAAGAGTTCAGTGACTATCTGAGCGAGTGTTGAATTGTTTCACAACTCACTCCTCCTGGAACACCTCAATGGAATGGAGTGTCAGAAAGGAGGAATCGAACCTTATTGGATATGGTTCGGTCTATGATGAGTCATTCAAATCTTCCATTATCCTTTTGGGGATACGCTCTAGAAACGTCTGCGTTTACACTAAATAAGGGTGCCATCTAAATCAGTGGAAAAGACACCACATGAATTATGGACTGGGAACATTCCTAGTCTGTCTTTCCTGAAGATTTGGGGATGTGAGGCTTATGTCAAACGTTTAATCTCTGACAAGCTCGCACCCAAATCAGATAAATGCTACTTCGTTGGTTATCCTAGGGAAACCAAGGCATACTACTTTTACAACCAATCTGAGAACAAAGTATTTGTTGCTCGGGACTGTTCTTTTCTTGAGAGGGAATTTCTTTCTAAGAAAAACAGTGGGAGTAAAGTACATCTCGAAGAAATTCAAGATGCACAGGAGACTGCTCAACCTACTGAGGAAGAGCAGCAGTTGGATCCACAAAGTTTTGTGGAGCCCACGCCTGTGGAGCCTGAAGTTCGCAGATCCGGAAGGATCCGTCACGAACCCGAGAGATACTATGGATTTCTCATGACCAATTCCAATGATCTGATGATCATTGAAAGTGAAGAACCTGCAAACTTCGCGGAAGCAATGATGGGCTCGGACTCCGAAAAGTGGCTTGGAGCCTCTAAATCCGAAATGGGATCCATGTCAGAAAACCAAGTATGGTCCTTGGTCGATTTACCTAATGGTGCAAAAGCCATTGAGTGTAAATGGATCTTCAAGAAGAAGATTGACGTGGATGGTAATGTGCAAATTTACAAAGCTAGGTTGGTGGCTAAAGGTTTCAAGCAAATTCATGGTATTGACTATGATGAAACCTATTCCCCAGTCGCTATGCTTAAATCCATTCGGATTCTTCTAGCAACTGCCGCTTATTATGATTATGAGATTTGGCAGATGGATGTCAAAACCGCCTTCCTGAATGGAATTCTGGAAGAGGATGTGTATATGACACAGCCTGAGGGTTTTGTAGATCCTGAGAATGCTGGGAAGGTATGCAAGCTTCACAAATCCATTTATGGATTGAAGCAAGCATCACGGAGTTGGAATCTTCGTTTTGATGAAGCAGTGAAACAATTTGGTTTCATCAAGAACGAGGAAGAACCATGTGTATACAAGAAGACTAGTGGGAGCGGAATTGCATTTCTTGTACTGTATGTCGATGACATACTTCTTCTCGGTAATGACGTTCCGTTGCTTCAGTCTATTAAAACTTGGCTCGGAAGTTGTTTTTCCATGAAAGACATGGGAGAAGCCGCGTACATCCTTGGAATCAAAATCTACAGAGATAGAGCGAACAGGTTGATTGGATTGTGCCAGGACACTTATATTGATAAGGTATTGCACAGATTCAAGATGCATGATTCCAAGAAGGGTTTCATACCGATGTCTCATGGCATTAGTCTCAGCAAGAAGCAGTGTCCGGCGACACGTGCTGAGCGAGAACGCATGGATAGGATTCCTTATGCTTCTGCAATAGGATCTATCATGTATGCCATGCTCTGCACTCGTCCAGATGTAGCTTACGCGTTAATCATGACGAGTAGATACCAATCTGATCCAGGTGAAGATCACTGGACAGCTGTCAAGAATATTCTCAAGTATTTGAGACATACCAAGGATAATTTCTTGGTATATGGAGGAAGTGAAGAACTTGTGGTGAATGGATTCACCGATGCGAGTTTTCAGACGGACAGAGACGATTTCCGATCACAGTCTGGATATGTCTTCTGTCTAAATGGCGGTGCAGTGAGCTGGAAGAGCTCTAAGCAGAATACCGTAGATGATTCCACGACGGAAGCTGAATATGTTGCTGCTTCAGAAGCAGCAAAGGAAGCTGTTTGGATCAAGAAGTTCATGACTGAACTTGGTGTGGTTCCTAGTATCTTGGAGCCAGTGGCTTTATTTTGTGACAACAATGGAGCCATTGCTCAGGCGAAAGAACCCAGGTCACACCAGAAGTCCAAACACGTAGAGAGGAGATATCACCTGATTCGTGATATCGTCAATAGAGGTGATGTGAAGATCAGCCGAGTTCCGACGGACGAGAATTTCGCTGATCCTCTGACTAAGCCACTCCCAAGGCCCAAGCATGAGTTCCATACTACTGTTGTGGTCATTAGAGATCTTAAGATGTAATCTTGATTCTAATGGGAGTTTTAGTTTTATTTTAGTTATAATAAGATGCTCTTGTAAACATACTTTTGGAAATGTTTAATGAAATTTGATTTCAGCATTATTTATTGTGATCTAAATAATGGTCCCAAAATAAGTTTATGTCATATTATAGGTCATCAAGTTGAGGACTTGATCATGAAACCCTATAAGTTATAGATGACATAAATTATGTTTTGTCCCTAGTCGAGGTTGTCAAAATGGGACACTGACAACTGCGAGAGACTAGCTTGTGAGGTAACTGTTGACTAAGTTTCATGGAGTCAATGATATGCGTATCACAGTCAGTCACATAGATATATGTTTGTGAACATATGATCGGACATGACCCGCTAATGAGAAGTCTACAAGATAGTTATATCTGTGTCATAAGAGATTCTCATTACGACTATAGAGTATAGTCCTTAGACCTGAGTTCATCATGTTTTCTTGCATATGAATTGGTACACTTTGACCTTTTCAAACGTCGACCCGCAACTGGCGGCTATAACGGCATTGTTCAGGTGTATCATGAAGTGTGTATAGGAACAGGGATGGAACAAGATGGGATTTGTCCCTCCTGAATAACGGGAGATAAATATCTCAAGGCCTATCGAAGATTTGATAAAGAGAAAATGTGTGGACGCACTCAAACGAACTGTAGTTCAGTTGTTTGTATTGTTCAGTATAAGATCAGGAGTTCGATAAACACGATGTTGGCTAAATAAGGATGACACTAATCTTGCCTTATGCCAAATCGAGATATAGAGACAAAAGGATTATAGGAATTGATGATTCCAGTACAAGTGGGAGATTGTTGGGATAGTGTCCTGAAATCACACTTGTACTCACTCCTGATGATAGTTGTGTGTCGAGATCAGACATTCATATAATACTGGGCGGTTGCAATGTTTTGCTAGAAGCCTCTTGCAATCTGTAAGTTGTAGACTTACTGACAGGATTATATGATCTTATAGGGTCACACACCTAAGCAAACTGGAAGCGTAAAATATGGGAATGATCATTATGGTAATGATTATATTGATGTGTATTGGATACACATTGATATTGAGTTTATAGTGGTGTGTCGATCGACACAGTATGTGTGTCGATCGACACAGTTCGGGTTTCGATACTGATGTTTCGATTTTATGACTTAAACGAATTGGTATTAACCAAGTCTCGGTTTTAGTCATTCCAGGTCTATATAAGGTTTATAGTTTCGACCTGGAACCCAAGCCGTCGACTTTTTCTTGACAGAGAAAGCAGAAACACCAAAACTCAGAGATCCCAAAGATCTGGCACTAGCATCCCGGTTTCCAGGTTTGTGTGCGTGTGTATCTGGTAGAGGCGAAGCATCTGAGTCGCTAGATCTCGTTCACCAATCATTCCGCTGCCAGTTCAAGGTAAGAACGAGGTTGGTAATTTCAATATAACAAACCCTAGATCCTAGGAGATCCAACAGCGCCGAGCAAAGTTCGTGTCTCGCAGAGATACTACTCCTACGCCGAGATAACACCCTTGGTTTTCTCTGAGCGGCACGGGAAGCTTAGATCATCGTGGAATACTAACTTTGGTATATATTCCAAAGTTATTTATTCGTCACTCAGATAATTTACTCATTTGTTTTTCTTCTTTGCAGTGCGTCATCCCTTCTACAAGCCTTATCCAGACGACTTTTTCTATTTCGTTGAAACTATCCGACGTCTTAGCCGTCGTAAGTGGAAACACATAACTCGAACGCGCATCAATCAATCCCGTTCGAAGATTGCCCAAGGTAGAGTTATTATGAATTGATTGATTCTTCATACTGAGTTCTAACCCCGTTTTTATTTGCAGTCAAGTGGGATACTTTAGAGAAAATTAACCCGGACGATTTAGTAAGGAAAAACATGGGCACGTTGAAGAGAATAGTAGTCGACTACTCTGAAAGGATTACTTCAGATCCCTCTGTCGCGATGGATCCCTCGAGAATGACCGAGGAGGTGCCACCCATCACCGAGGGTGGAGGCAAGCCGTCTACTGCGCCGAGTACGACACTTGTTGTTACAACTCAAGGGGTTAATTCAGCTCCGGTCAAGCCGACTTTACAGGCTCCTTCAGAGAGGACCCTTCCAAAGAAAAGAGCGGCCACTGATAAACCGGAAGGATAAAAGCCGACCAAGAAGACGGTCGCGGAGAATCCTTCTAAGACTCGGTCGAAAAATCCGTGGAGGAAGCTGACGGTTGAGACCGGGAAAGTGCATGTTTCTAATGCTGGCAAAGATAGGCCTTTTGCTTCTCATAAGGAGGTTGTTACTATGCAACCTCGCGGTTCGGGGAAGGATGTCAGGGAACGGCCCTCGCTTCATGAGTTTTCTTACAAATATGAAAGCGAGGTGCCCTTTGTGCAGAACAGGCAGGCTTGCTTCGACATGCTTTCATGCCTAAGGGGAGGAATTGACGCCGATTGGCCGTCCCTGAAGTATCACCCTCATGCCGAGGCGATTCTTAATTTAAAGCAGGCCGAGGCTACGGTGAGATCCCTTTTATTCTCTCTTGTTACTATTCGCTCTTCTTATGACGGTATTTCTTTTTCAGGCAAGCGCGACGTCGAACCGGGTTATCCTTGAATTCATGCGGGATATGAAGAAAATGCTTGAAGCGGTGCAGAGAAGAGACGTTCATCTTGAGAGGGTAAGGGAGGATAAAGATGTGCTGGAGGCGAATAATCTTGAACTCACGAATAAACTTCATGAAGCCGAAGAGAAAGTTCGTAGGGCCGACCAAACGGCGAAATCCGACTATTTATTGTACGAATCTGAGGGTCGGCGTTACAAGAAACTCTGCGAAGAGTTAGTCTTGAAGGAGGAGAGAAATCGTGTGGAAGCCGAGATGAGGGGAAAGGCCCAATCTTACTTTGACATCTTCCGCTGATACGTTAACGATCAGGAGGAAGCGACGAAGAAGCAACGAACATAGAGTGGCTTGAAGCGGTTCTTGTTTAAGCTGAACGAGGAAGGAGTACCGATTCCTCAATCAGTTTTGGATCAGCTCGTAGAAGACGAGATAAGAGTCGAGCGAGAGGCTGACTTTATGGACGTCATGGGGAAAGAGGATCTGAAGTTCGATCTCTCTCCGACTCGGCATCCTTTACTCGGTTCTCTGCGCCGTGATTCTCCAGCTATCGTCCCAAGGAATGTTGACGAATTCGGGACGAACCGCGGGGTGATCCCTCGAGTCCTCCCCGAGGATCCTCCTGCCCTGCCAGCGATGATTGAGAATTCGGAGACTCAAAACAATCTGGATGTATCTCTTGAAGTTCAAGATGCAAGCGCTAAGGACAGAGAAATCGATAAGACCGGGGAAGCGGAGAAGGCGTTGGAGACCGAGCTTGAGACCGTGTAGATTTTAACTCTTTTTTTGTTTAATCATTTGTAACCTTATTTTGTGAAACTGTCAGGTTTTCCTTGTTTGAATGAAAGTACTTTTAATCTATCGGAAGTTGATTTCTTTTCCTCTAAACTTTTTCATGGAAGCATTCCCTTTTCCGTAGTTATGTTAATCGGGCTGTTCTATCCTTTGATCCGTTTGTACGGTTTTCAGCGAACAGCGATTAAGATGTATAGATCGGCGTAAATGAACAGTTTTATTTCAAGGCTAACGTTCCACCTGATCTTTCTGCGAGGCTTATGTGTCTCGGCTTACTAGTTCTAGGGACGAGACGAATGTGCAAGGCTTTAGTGCTTGGCTTATTTGTTATCGCCCATCACAGAGAAAATATGGGTAAGAACCCGGTTTTTTTTTTTAAAGTGCGAGACGGATCTCGGCTTTTCCTCACCGCGATATGCATCTCGGCGTGCAAGGAAGACCACACTCCTGGCCAGGGAGCGTGATGCTAATAATGCGAGTCTTATTGGATGCTCGGCTTACAGTCATGGCGTGTGTTGCTCGACTTTTGCGAACTAAGGAGCTTGCTTTTAGTCCAGCTTTATCGAAAGTCTAGGACGAATGGCTTTATCTTGGCATAAGTTAAAAAGATTGATAACAGCATTAACTCGACATAAGTTAAAAAAGTAATAACTCGGCATAAGTTAAAAGGATTGATAACAGCAATAACTCGGCATAAGTTAAAAAAAGTAATAACTCGGCATTGGTTAAAAAAGTAGCAACTCGGCATAACTTAAAAAAAGTAGTAACTCGGCATAAGTTAAAAGGATTGATTCAGTAAAGAAAACTAACTCGACGTAAAATAATATTGACTCGGCTGGCGAGGCTTCTAACTCGGCATAAGTTGGAAAATAAAATTTTTATTAAGTTTGTGACTGTGCCGATGAAGGCTGCCTACGTATCTTCTGAAGAAGAATCAAGTCGCTCGTAGTTCATACATAGTATTATTATTATTTATTTTATTTTTTTACTCGGCGCAGTTCATGCAGAGGTGAGATAGCCGCCTAGAATTATTCCTTCAGACTTGATGAATTCCACGAATGCGGCAAAGCTTTGCCATTCATTGATTCGAGCTCGTAGACTTTGGGTTTGACGACCTTTGTGATCTTGTAGGGTCCTTCCCATTTCGCGCCGAATTTGCCTGCTCTCCATTCTTTGGTATTTTCATACACTTTGCGAAGCACATAGTCGTCGAGTTGAAAGTGACGTTCTCGTACGTTCTAGTTGTAGTACCGAATTGCGAGTTGTTGGTAGTTTGGATGCGGAGCAAAGCCCGATCTCGTTCTTCTTCGATCGTGTCGAGGGTGTGAAGCAGAATTCTCTCTTTGATCTCGTTATGTAGAGGCATAAGAGCTCGGCGGAGAGTATAAATGTTAGCCTTTGCCGGGACCATTGCTTCCACACCGAAGGCTAAGGAAAATGGGGTGGCCCCTGTTGCGCGACGAGGAGTTGTTCTGTGCGACCAGAGGACTCCGTCCAGTTCGTCGGCCCACACTCCTTTCTTCTTTTCGAGACGCTTTTTAATACCGTCGATGATGGTTTTGTTGGTGGCTTCTGCCTGGCCGTTTCCTTGAGGATATCGCGGGGTTTGACTTGCTGAGTCGTATGTCCCACTTTTTGAAAAATCCTTCAAATAGGTTCGATGTGAACTGTGAGCCGTTATCAGTGACTATCTCGTAGGGCAGCCCATATCGGCAGATGATGTATTTCCAGACGAATTTTTGAACTTGGACGTCGTGGATTGATACATATGCTTTGGCTTCGACCCATTTGGTGAAATAGTATGTCATGATCAGGAGAAAACGCCTTTGGTTTGATAACGGGAGAGGTCCAACAATGTCCATTGCCCACCTCATGAATGGGTGAGCCGCAGTGGATGTAGTAAGTAGCTCGGTCGGCCGATGTATGAATGGCGCATGGCGCTGGAACTTTTCGCACTTATTGGAGTAGGTCTCGCAATCAGTTGCCATGGTAGGCCAATAATGTCCATTTAACTTGATTTTAAGAGCAAGAGACAACCTCCCGAATGATTTCAACAAGCCCCTAAGTGAGTTTCCTCAAGGACTCAGTGGATTTCGTCTCCGTATATGCATCTGAGGAGGATTTTGTTGGCCGAGTATTTATAAAGGATACTGTTGTGTATCGTGTATCGCGCGCTTTTGACTTTTAGTCGGCGTGCAGCCCATTTATCCTCGGGAAGTTTTCCCTCGGTTAAGTATGCTAGTATCTCTTCTCGCCAGTCCGTGTCGTGATCCATTAAGAATGTGCTGAGATCGATGTGTTCAACATGATTATCATCCGGACCGACTTGGTCGCCTGGATTGCTAATTGCAAGGACCATATCATCAGAGGGATCTTGGTGATTACACTCTGGAGGTGGGATGCTTGGTTCGTGAATCACCTCTACCGGAATACGTCGGCAGAGTTCGGGGTTTGGTGCTGACGCCAGCGATGCGAGCGCATCATCTGGGGCGTTTTCTTTCCTCGGTATCTGGATTATGTCGAAGAGTTCCATTCGGTAAGCTTCCATTCGCTCGTTTTTAGTCTCGTATTCTCCGTTAATCGGAATAGCGACGAACATAGAGTCACAATGGGCTAGGAGATTTCGTACACCAATTTCCTTGGCTAATCTGAGGCCGGCTAGCAAAGCTTCGTACTCGGATTTGTTGTTAGATGCTGTGAATCCACGTCGGAATGACTACTCTAGTATCTCGCCGGTTGGTGATATGAGACGTACTCCTATCCCTGCTTCTCGTTTTGATGATACGCCGTCGACAAACAATTTCCAGTTTTTGTCTTGTTCCTGAGTGTCGATATTCAACTCGGGCGATAGTTCGACCAGGAAGTCGGCTATTACCTGAGATTTCGCGGTTGTTCTATTCCAGTAGTCGATATCATACTCGCTGAGTTCCACTACCCATTTTGCTAAACGACCTGATTGTCCTGGACTGTGTAAGATTGTCCGAAGAGGTTGGATGCTCAGCACGGCGATCGTATGAGATTGGAAGTAAGGGCACAGTTTTCGCGCCGAGGTTACGACTGCAAGGGCTAACTTTTCCATCGCGGGATATCTTGTCTCGGCTCCGTTCATCGTCTTGTTGATATAGAAGATCGGCTTTTGTTCGCCTCTATCTTTGCGTACTAGGACTCCGCTGACCGCGGTTGTTGAGACCGCGATGTACAGGAAGAGCGTTTCGCCGTTTTCCGGTTTTGACAGTACTGGTGGGTCCGATTAATAATCCTTAAGCTGTATGAAAGCCTCCTGACACTTATCGTCCCATATGAACCTTTTTTCCCCCGGAGGAGTTCATAGAAGGGCAGCATTTGTCCGTCGAACGAGATATGTGCGGCCGGTAAGACGTTGTACTTCATGAGTGTTCCTGGGTGATGGTAAATCTATGATTGCCGAGATCTACCTCGGGTTGGCTTCTATACCTCTTTGAGTAATGACATAGCCGAGGAACTCTCCTGATGTCACGCCAAAGTTGCATTTAGCCGGGTTAAGCTTCATTCTGTACCGGTTGAGGATGTTAAAGCATTCCTTCAGATGACCAACGTGTTGAGATGCGATTAGCGACTTGACCAGCATATCTTCAATATACACTTCCATCGTTGTGCCGATCTGACTTGCGGACATCTGGTTGACCAATCGTTGATAGGTAGCACCTGCGTTTTTAAGGCCGAAAGGTATAACCTTGTAGCAGTTATTGTCGCATTCTGTTATGAAAGCTGTTTTCTCTCTTTCGTCTGGATTCATGAGTATTTGATTATATCCCGAAAATGCATCCATGAACGAGAGGAGTTCATTTCCAGCCGTAGCTTCGACAAGTCGATCGATGTGTGGCAGAGGAAAACTTTCTTTTGGGCAGACTTTGTTGAGGTCCGTGAAGTCGACACAAACTCTCCATTTTCCGTTTTTCTTTTTAACAACAACGGGTTGGCTAGCCAGTCAGTGTATTTGACTTCCTGGATTGAACCGGCATCGAGGAGCTTGTCAACCTCGTCATTGACGGCCTTGGCTCTTTCGGAACCGAGTTTACGCCTCTTCTGCTTAATCGGCTTGAAAGTCTGATCGACGTTGAGCTCATGAGTTGTGATGGAAGGATTGATACCTTTCATGTCTTTGACCGACCAAGCGAAAGTCGAGACGTTCTGCTGCAGGAACACGATCAGTTCGTTTTTAATATCGTCAGGGAGTTCTGCTCCGATTCCCACGCACTTGCTTGCATCGGAATCATCGATGATGACTTTCTGAATGAGTTCCCTTTCTGGGCCCTTCCTACCTTGCTCCGTGTTTATCATGCATGACGGCACTCTCATCTTGTGTTCTCTCACGAAACATGACCGACTTGCTCTCTGGCACCTTTTCACTGTTTGAATTCCTTTAGGCGAAGGGAATTTCAGACATTGATGGTAGGTCGAGGATACCGCTTTCATGCTGTATAACCATGGAGTGATGAGAATGGCATTGTAAATAGTCGGTTTATCGATAACATGGAATTTTACCAGTTTGTTGACTCCACCAGCGTAAACAGGCAACTTGATTGTTCAGATAGTATACGTCATCTCGCTTGTGAAACCGGTGAGCGGCTTAGCCTTCTGCTTTATGTCTTCCACTTTGATTTCCATCTTTTTCAACGTATCTAGGAAGATCAAATCGATAGAACTGTCGGTATCAACTAGGATCCGAGATACCTGACAGCTTCCGATGAAGAGTTCTACTACCAACGGATCGTTATGAGGGTAATGAGTTCCCCAAAGATCTTGATCAGTGAAAATAACAGGTGGCTCGTCGGAGAGGATGGGCTGTGGTGCGTTTTGGGCGGCTAGTGCACTCGTACCCCCTGATTGACCGAACCGAATCGCTAACCGAGATCAGGCCACCCATGATCATGCTGATTCTTCGTACGACCGAGATTGTCTTGATCCTCGCCGGTGGGCGCCAAAAAAAAAATACTATGTATGAACTACGAGTGACTTGATTCTTCTGTGACTCGTTCCTTAAGTCGGCTAAAGATGCCTTTATCTTGCCACTCTTGTATTGGGCGTATAACGCATCTTTGAGGGTCCGACAAACTGAAGTGTTATGCGATGTTGTTTTGTGATACTTGCAATACTTTTCTTCCTGCTCAGAAGCGGTTTGTGGTGTTGCATCCTTGTCCTCCTTGCTCCATTTGTTCCAAGGTTTGGACGGGCGTTGACTTCCAAAGTTGCGGACCACCATGGTCGCCTTCGTTCCTTTTTCATAATGTTGTCTCGGTTCTCGATCCTCCTTTTTATCAGCCTGCTTAGTGGAGCTGAACTTCTTGGCTAAGGCCACTTTCTGCTCATCTAGTTCGATGAACTTGTTCGCTCGATGAAGAGCATCTTCGATAGTCAGCGGTGGATTAAGAACCAGATCTTGGAAGAAAGGGGTTTCATGCCATACGGCGTTCATTTAAGCCACGATAGTGAATTTATCTGGGGCCTCGGCGTGCGTGATGGTTGTTTTGAAGCGATCTATGTGAAGGAATTTCTAGCAGTTCTAATCACATTAGGCAACCCTAGTATAAATTCCATAGCCTAGGATCTAGGGTTCATGTTTATAATTGAATCTACAGAGAATCTCGAATATACCTAGATGATTATGCAGCGGAAAGTGAACAGGGATTCGAGATTGATTAGCGCCTCAAGTGCTGCGCCTCTACTGGTATCCACACGCACACAAACTGGAACGGACGTGATGCTAGTGCCGTTAGAGATCAGATCTCTTAGAGGTTTCTCTGTTTCACCGAGGTGGCTGTAAATTGAGTACCGTAGCTGTAAAAGTCGACCATATATCATATATATATGGGCTTTTACCACGACCTAATTAACCAAGGATCAAACCGTAGTTAATTAAGTCATGAACCAAAATCGTTATTTTGGTCCGCGATCTGTGTCGATCGATGCACCTGATGTGTCGATCGACACTGCCTCAGAAACTCGCTATTGAATGCATCACCAGATCATTACACTAATGATCAACCCCATATTCTATATCCAGTTTGCTTAGGTGTGTGGCCCTGTAGGATCATATAATACTAGCAACGAGTTCTAAACTCATTGATCATAAGTGGCTTCTAGCAAAGCATTATGATTGCCCAATATCATATGACTGTCTCATCTCGACAATACAACTTTCACTAAGAGTAAGTACAATAGATTTCAGGACATTCCCAACAATCTCCCACTTGTACTGGAATCATCTATTCCTATAATCCCTTTGTCACTATATCTTGATCTGGCATAAGGCAAGAACTGTGTCATCCTTATTAAGCTAGATCATGTTTATCGAACTCTGATTTATACTGATAAAACAAACGACTGACAATCACCTCGTTTGAGCGCGGCCACGCATTTCTCAGTATCAAATCTTCGATAGGCCCTGAGATATTCATCTCCTGTTATATAGGAGGTACAAATCCCATCTTGTTCCATCCATGTTCCTTTCACACTTCATGATACGCCCAATCAGTGTCTTTATAGTCACCTGTTACGGCTGACGTTTGACAAAGTCAAGACGGACCAATCCATATGTAAGAAATCATGATGAACTCAGGTCTAAGGACTATACTCTATAATCGTAATGAGAAGCTCTTATGACACTCATATAACTATCTTGTAGAGTTCTCATTAACGGGTCATGTCCGATACTATGTTCTCTAACATATATCTATGTGATTGACTTTAATACTCTTATTAAATGACTCCATGAAACTTAGTCATCAGTCACCTCACATACTAGTCTCACGCGGTTGTTAATGTCCCACTTTAACAACCTTGACCAGGGACCAACATAATTTATGTCATTTATTACTTATAGGGTTTCATGATCAAGTCACATACTTGATGACCTATAAAATGTCATAAATTACCTTGGGACTATTATTTAATAACACAATTAAATAATAATATTGAAACAAATTTCATTAAAATAACATAACCATAGTATGTTTTCATGAACACCATAACATAACTAAAAAACCAAAAATAACTCCCACTGAAATCAAGATCATATCTTAAGAAATCTAATGCCTATAGCAATAGTATGACTCTCATGCTTAGGCCTTGGGAGAGGCTTAGTCAAAGGATCAGCAACATTCTCATCCGTCGGGACTCTGCTGATCTTCACATCTCCTCTATTAATGATATCACGGATAAGGTGATACCTCCTCTCTATATGTTTGGACTTCTGGTGTGACCTAGGTTCCTTTGCCTGCGCAATGGCTCCATTGTTGTCATAATACAAAGCCACTGGCTCAGAAATACTAGGAACCACACCATGTTCAGAGATGAACTTCTTAATCCAAACAGCCTCCTTTGCCGCTTCAGAAGCGGCGAGGTACTCAGCTTCGGTCGTGGAATCTGCTACGGTATCCTGCTTGGAACTCTTCCAACTAACTGCACCGCCATTCAGACAAAAGACGTAACCAGATTGTGATCGGAAATCGTCTTTGTCCGTCTGAAAACTTGCGTCTGTGTAACCACTTACTACAAGCTCATCACTTCCTCCGTACACCAAGAATTTATCCTTAGTATTTCTCAAATACTTCAGGATGTTCTTGACAGCTGTCCAGTGACTTTCACCTGGATCAGATTGGTATCTACTCGTCATGCTTAAAGCACAAGCAACATCTGGACGAGTGCAGAAAATGGCATACATGATGGATCCTAGAGAAGAAGCATAAGGAATCCAACCCATGCGCTCTCGCTCAGCAGGTGTCGAAGGACACTGCTTCTTGCTAAGAGTAATGCCATAAGACATTGGTATGAAGCCCTTCTTGGAATCATGCATATTGAACCTGTGTAAGACCTTATCGATATAAGTATCTTGACACAATCCAATTAACTTGTTCAATCTATCTCTATAGATTCTTATTCCAAGAATGTATGCGGCTTCTCCCATGTCTTTCATTGAAAAACAACTTCCGAGCCAAGTCTTAACAGACTGAAGCAGCGGAATGTCATTTCCGAGAAGAAGTATGTCATCTACATACAATACGAGAAATGAAATTGCGCTCCCACTAGTCTTCTTGTAAACACATGGTTCCTCTTCGTTCCTGATGAAATCAAACTTTTTGACCGCTTCATCAAAACGAAGATTCCAACTCCGAGATGCTTGCTTCAATCCATAAATGGATCGATGAAGCTTGCATACCTTCCTAGCAGCATTAGGATCGATGAAACCTTCAGGTTGTGTCATGTACACATCCTCTTCCAGAATTCCATTAAGGAAAGCTGTTTTCACATCCATCTGCCAGATCTCATAATCATAATGAGCGGCGGTTGCTAGGAGAATCCGAATAGACTTAAGCATAGCAACTGGGGAATAGGTTTCTTCATAGTCAATACCATGAATTTGCTTGAAACCTTTTGCCACCAACCTAGCTTTGTATATCTGAATATTACCATCCACATAAATTTTCTTCTTGAAAATCCATTTACACTCAATGGCTTTTACACCATCGGGTAAATCAACCAAAGTCCACACTTGGTTCTGTGACATGGATCCCATTTCGGATTCAGCGGCATTCAGCCACTTTTCGGAATCAGGGCTCATCATCGCTTCTTCAAAATTTGCAGGCTCGTCACTGTCAATGATCAACAGATCATGACAATTAGTTACGAGAAATCCATATATCTCGGGCTCGTGACGGATCCTTTCGGATCTACGAATTTCAGGCTGCACAGGCGTGGATTCTACAACTCTTTGTAGATCCAATTGTTGCTCTTCCTCAATGGGTTGAGCGGTCTCCTGTGGTTCTCGAACTTCTTCGAGTTGTAGTTTACTCCCACTGTTCTTCTAGGAAAGAAACTCTCTTTCAAGAAAGACGCAGTTCCGAGCAACAAACACTTTGTTCTCGGATTGGTTGTAAAAGTAGTAAGCCTTGGTTTCCTTAGGATAACCAACGAAGTAGCATTTATCAGATTTGGGTTCGAGCTTATCAGTGATTAACCGCTTAACATAAGCTTCACAACCCCAAATCTTCAGGAAAGACAAGCTTGGAACATTTCCAGTCCACATCTCATGTGGTGTCTTTGCAACTGATTTTGATGGAACCCTATTTAGTGTAAACGCAGATGTTTCTAGAGCGTATCCCCATAAG
Source organism: Orychophragmus violaceus (assembly GCA_030180135.1). Classification (NCBI taxonomy): domain Eukaryota; kingdom Viridiplantae; phylum Streptophyta; class Magnoliopsida; order Brassicales; family Brassicaceae; genus Orychophragmus; species Orychophragmus violaceus. Next base: position 62,051,073 of record CM058237.1, on the reverse strand, counting down.
GATAATGGAAGAGATGAGTGACTCATCATTGATCGAACCATATCCAATAAAGTATGATTCCTCCTCTCGGACACTCCATTCCATTGGGGCGTTCCAGGAGGAGTGAGTTGTGAAACAATTCCACAATCTCTCAGATGATCACTGAATTCTTGGCTTAAGTATTCACCTCCACGATCTGATCGAAGAGCTTTAATACTTTTGCCAAGTTGATTCTGTACTTCATTTTGGAACTCTTTGAACTTTTCAAAAGATTCTGACTTGTGTCTCATCAGATAGACATAGCCATACCTACTGAAGTCATCAGTAAAGGTAATGAAGTACCGAAAGTTTTCTCTGGCACTAATGCTCATTGGGCCGCACACATCAGTATGTATAAGGCTCAATAAGTCATTGGCCCTTTCATTTTGTTTGTTGAAAGGGGCCTTAGTCATTTTACCTAATAAACAAGATTCGCATTTCTCACATGATTCATAATCATATGAGCCCAAAAGCCCATCACTATGGAGCTTCTGAATCCGTTTCTCATTTATGTGGGCCAAACGACAATGCCAGAGAAAAGTCTGATTCGTGTCATTTGACTTGAATCTCTTGGTACTAATGTTATAGATTGGCACGCTTTGGTTTAGAACATAAAGTCCATTCTCTAATGGACTGCTACCATAAAATATATCATTGTAATCAAAAGAACAACATTTATTCTTTATTGAAAACTGATATCCTTCCAAATCCAAACAAGGAATAGAAATAATATTTCTGCTTATAGCAGGTACATTGTAGCAATTATTGAGTTCTAAAACCAAACTAGAAGGTAAAGACAAATGAAATGTTCCTACGGCTAATGCAGCAACTCTTGCTCCATTTCCCACGCGCAGGTCTACTTGTCCTTTCTCCAAAGTCGTATTGTTGCTTAGGCCCTGCATATTTGTACAAATATGAGCACCACAGCCGGTATCCAATACCCAAGAAGTAGAACCAGAAGTAGTAACATTTACTTCTATAACATAAATACCTGAAGATGAAGTCTCGAAAGTCTTCTTCTTCTTCTTTTTCTCTTCCAAGAATTTGTTGCAGTTTCTCTTCCAATGCCCAGGCTCATTACAGTAATGGCACTTATCAGTCTCAGATGGGCCGGGCTTGGGTTTGGAAGAAGACACAGGCTTATCCTGATTCGCAATCTGAACGGCCTTGCCCTTTCCCTTGTCCTTGCCAAGTTTCTTAAACTTCTTACCCCCTTATACCATAAGTACATTTGGAGTGCCCTTCTTGATATTAGGCTCAGCTGTTTTGAGCATGCCATGCAGTTCAGTCAACGTCTTCGTCAAGTTGTTCATGTTATAGTTCATAACAAATTGATCATCGCTTGACGGCGGTGATTGCAGGATGATGTCAGTAGCCAACTCTTGGCTAATGGGACAATCCAGTTTCCCCAGGTTATCAATATAACCCATCATCTTTATGACATGAGGACTAACCGGACCGTCCTTTGGTAGCTTGCATTCAATGAGAGACTTAACCGTTTGGTATCTCTCAGTTCGTGCCTGCTCCTGAAACATACTTTTCAGGCTAGTGATCATCTCCATTGGCGAATCTACGTTCTCGAATTGCTTTTGCAAGTCCGAGTTCATGGTAGCCAACATGAGACAACACACATCGACCACATCATTAGAATGCTTATCCCAAGCACTCCTTTCTGCATGTGCGGCATTGGCCCTCGGTTTTTCAGGGAGAACATTTTCTAGGACATAGTCCCTTTTCTCCTGCTTGAGAACAATTCTCAAGTTCCGATACCATTCGAGAAAATTCGATCCATTTAACTTGTCCTTCTCAAGGACGGATCGCAGGGAGAAAGTGTTGTGATGGGTGTTAGTCATAGCTGAGATGAAAGAAAGGAAAAAGGTTTACTTATGATGTTCAAGAATTGAGAAATCTTAACTATTAAGAAAACTCGCATTATATTCAAACAATATTTCCTCAAATGAATATAATTATCCAAGACCCATACTTCAATAAAACTTGAGTGAGCTTTGGCTCATCGCCCAAATTTTAGCTATCTAGGTAAGCAACAACTTTGCTAGTTATATCCAATATAACTCTTGGTTGTGGATTGACATCTCATGTCCAATCCACCCGATGTCTCTGGGCCCAAAACGATTTTGATGGCCCAGACAAGTAAACCAATCTCTTAAGTCATGTAATTGTTGATGCCTTGCACTGCAAAACCATCAACACGATTACCTCCTGCCTTACTCATGTAATTATGGGCACCTTGCACTGCAAGTCTATCGCACAATGAAACGAGTCTTGACAGTTGGCAAGATTGGAAAGACATCAAGGATTACTTGATATTTAGTTGAGGAACGGAACTGTTTAAAACAACTAATTTTATTAAGTTTTAATTATTCTAAGAATTGGATTTATTTTGGTTTGGTTCTGTGATTTCAAGTTCAATAACCGAAACCATCGGATCCTGTGTCGACCGACACTACTTTAGTGTCGATCGACACAATCCTACCATAACCAAATTGCGATAACCAATCAATCCAATTGACCCGGTTTCGATAACCGGTCAGTGTCGATCGACACTACATTAGTGTCGGTCGACACCAACCAAATCGAACCAATCGCAATAAACCGTTCTAAGCGGTTTAACCAATTTTGACCATGCTCGATCACCGGTCCAATTCAATTGAACCGATTAAACATATTAGCAAGGTCTGTGTCGACCGACACAACTCTTGTGTCGATAGTCACGATTATGGCAAAACCTAAAATTTTATTCGGATTATCATTCTGTGTCGATCGACACCGGATTCGTATCGATCGACACCATGCGATAAACCCTAGAATCGTTTTGAACAAGAAAAACCTAAAACGAGATTAACTTGAACAAAACTCAATTTAGCATGCATATATCAAATATATAACGATCCAGATTCAACTAATCTAATCATCATGCTACAGATTCAACTGGAACCCTAAGGCTCTGATACCACTGAAGGAATTTCTAGCAGTTCTAATCACATTAGGCAACCCTAGTATAAATTCCATAGCCTAGGATCTAGGGTTCATGTTTATAATTGAATCTACAGAGAATCTCGAATATACTTGGATGATTATGCAGCGGAAAGTGAACAGGGATTCGAGATTGATTAGCGCCTCAAGTGCTGCGCCTCTACTGGTATCCACACGCACACAAACTGGAACGGACGGGATGCTAGTGCCGTTAGAGATCAGATCTCTTAGAGTTTTCTCTGTTTCACCGAGGTGGCTGTAAATTGAGTACCGTAGCTGTAAAAGTCGACCATATATCATATATATATATGGGCTTTTACCACGACCTAATTAACCAAGGATCAAACCGTAGTTAATTAAGTCATGAACCAAAATCATTATTTTGGTCCGCGATCTGTGTCGATCGATGCACCTGTTGTGTCGATCGACACTGCCTCAGAAACTCGCTATTGAATGCATATCAAATATACATTCACCAGATCATTACACTAATGATCAACCCCATATTCTATATCCAGTTTGCTTAGGTGTGTGACCCTGTAGGATCATATAATACTAGCAACGATTTCTAAACTCATTGATCATAAGTGGCTTCTAGCAAAGCATTATGATTGCCCAGTATCATATGCTTGTCTCATCTCGACAATACAACTTTCACTAAGAGTAAGTACATTAGATTTCAAGACATTCCTAACACTATGAAGGCACGGAGCGTCTCCTTCGTCTCTTGTGACATGGACATCAGCGTGTTAAGAGAGGTATCCTTGTTCACATATGTGAAGTGGTGCCGCACGAATGCTCGTGTATGATCGGAGAAGCTATTGATCAATTCGGGCGGAATCCGAGAGAACCAAGTCAAAGCGTCTTTCTAGGGTTTCAGCGAATAGCTGATAGAAGCCGATATTACGTTCACTGGTTGATGAGAATCGTGCTTTTTCCACCATGATCTTGAAGGTGGTTAAGTGAGAAGCGGGATCTTTTGTACCATCATATGTCGACAGTTTTAAGTTTTTCCTTTTGACGTACATACGTATTCGTGATACGTGAGGTGAAAGGCGTCCTTTGAGTCTCCTCGATGATTCGATCAATCTCCGGGGCCGATCCTTTGACACTGTGAACCTCGAGCTTGAGTTCCTTGAGGGTATCCCTTAGCTCGGTAGACTGTTTCTCGGCATGGCTGGGATTTGTTCCTCGGGTAGGTGTTTCTTGGATATCACCATGAGATGAGCCCCGCTCGTGGCGATGACGATCTCGTCGCGAGTCATGCTCCCGGCGTGAGCTCCGCCTGCGATGTGAACTTCGCTCATGTTGATATTCGTACTCGTCTCGTTCGTGATGCAGAATGTACTCATCGTCCAGATCTCTGTGGGGTGAGTATCGTTCTTGATGTGAATCGTCTTGCTTTTGGTGTGAGTCTCGCTTGGGTTCGTCCTCTGAATCCCATCTTTGGTGCAAGTCTCGTTCACGCTTATCCTCCTGGTCTCGCCCCCGGTGCGAGTCTTTTTTAGGTTCGTTGTCTAGATCTTGTCCTCGGTGCGGATCTTCTACAGGCGTATCATAGACTAGTCGCCTAATGACGTCTTTCTTTTCTTTGAGGGGAATGACGCGCCGGGATTTTGACGGATATCTCGACTATTGGTCGGAGCGAATTTTATCCTGCTCAGTCTGCAACTGGTCGATTTTCTCCCAAAACTCTTTTAGCAAATCGTTCTGGGAATCGATTTTGGCTATTAGAGTGGCTAGAACATAATCTTGCTCGGCTTGTTCTGCCGTGTTATCGTCCGGCGGGATATATCCATCGTATTTTTGAGTTTTTCCAGATTTAGGGCCTCGCGGCGGCTTGCCGTTGAGTGTACCAATCTCCTCATCATCATGATCACTTAGTTCAGGATCGCTTAGCTCGCAATCGACCCTAGGGTTGATCCTGGGATCGACGTCGTCGCGGTTTCCAGACATCTCGTGTTCAGAAATTTCTTAAGAAATCCCCACAGTCGGCGCTAATTGTTGATTTCGTAACTCGGTCTATCCAAAGATAGAAAGAGTTTTAGGGTTTCTTGAGGGATTCTTAAAGAAGAGTTTCTAAACTCAGCGAGAAAGAATTGAAACAAGGGTTTTGCTAGGTTTCCGGGAAGAAATAAAACGGCTGAGAAAGGTGTTTAAGTCGTCGGAGAGTAATTTACTTTTAATCGGCTTAATATAGCTAAGAATTCTCGAAAACTATATTGAAAATTGGATCATTTATTGAATAAACTCGATGCCCTTATATAGGCTTACAGAAGTCGGTCTAACAGAATATGAAATCCTAGAATAATATCGAATGTTTCCTAATATCTCGATGTAAATATCCCCGAGCGTATGTTCTTACTAGGCGTGTTGAACACACGCGCCGCTTTCCTTTTTTGCCTTCGCTTTCACCTGTAACCCTAATTTCGTTAAGTCTTTGGGCCGAGTTGAGACGAGCCCTTGATAATGAGCCAAGTCCTAGATCGACTTTCCTTATTGGACCGACCTAAATACCTGAATAGGCCTTTTGGGAAAGGTGTTAATCTTGACTCCAACATGCGTGCCCCCGGAGAACCAATCCGAGCTTCTTGGTCATGGGTTAAGCTTTGCTTGTTCCGCAAGTTACCTCTTCTCCACGACCATTCGTCGATCGTTGCGAGGATCGATTCCACTGCTCCGCTCATGCTCCCCCAACGTAATACTGATCCTCCGGTGATATTAAAGATGCCGCCGTCGTGTTCGATCCACTGCCGCTGTTGAATCCTCCATCACATGCTCAAACCGTTCACGGTGTGGAGATCTTATCTTCCGAAATCTCGTAACCTTCTTGTTTTTCTATTACTTTATTCAATTGGTTTGTTTGCAACAGAACCATGTAACCATCTCCTCATTTGTGGTTTAGCTATTTTTAATCCGGTTTAGTTGATTTGCTTTGGTTCAAATTAATTTGATTGATTTAATTTGGTTAATTTATGTTCAATCATTTTAGTTTGGTTTAATCAATTTTATCTGGTTAAATTTGATTTATTGGTTTAAATAAATTTAATTTGATTTAGTTAGTTGAGTTTGGGTTATAGGTTAGGTTTAGATTTACCAGGTTGAATTTGACCGTTGACCCTAATCGTTAATTTTTCGTTAATTAACTATCAACCCATTATATATTTTTAGCCGTTCAAAAGCCGGTTGACTTGATTTTTCATCGTGATTTCAGATTTTGGGCCTGTTTGATTACCCAAAGTTCTGAAAGAACACTTTCCGCTTTTCTAATGTGAGGCTATTTCATAACTTTTGTACTTAGTTTGTAAACTTTCTAATATATTTGTTTAATACTGATATGATCCTAACTAGCTCATCTCATGATTCAAGCAAATGGACAGAACCGGTTATGAAGCCAAAGGAAGAGCCACTTGATTGCAACTTCAAAACAACAAATGAAGGTCTTTCCATTCGGCCAAACACCACCTGTATTACATTCTCACCTCATATTGAGAACTCCTCGAAGTTGAATCAGTCCAATCAGAGTTCTGGTAAAGAAGTTATGCAACTTTCAATCCAGGTGAACTCAAGCTTACGCGATTCCGACATGCGAGTGTTCAAAGGAGGTTCCAGAACGAACCAGAAAGAATCAAGCTATGAACCAAATTTTCCTAGAATCCTGATTCATCATAGAAGCTCCTACAATTGGATTCATCTCAAAACAGGTCCAGACGTAAAAGATATGAATTTTAAAAACCGATGGTTCTGCTTTATCACCTGTTGCGCGACTGAGCCAAAGATTGAGTCACACAGCCCATCTCAGGTACAATCTCGACATGAAACCAATTGGAGAGTCTTCCTGGATCTCTTATCTTTCCAACAAGCCCAAGAACAGATGAAAGGTCCAACGGATCAGAAAGATACAGCTCAGTTTCCAAAATGGGTCAACCTGGTGCATTACTTGAAGATTACTAGGCCTAATTGGATTGGAAGCTTGCAGACATATGTTTGGCATCCATGATACATTTCCTCAAGCCCATGAAGAGAAATTTCGTCCATGAAGTGTGCATGAGAGCCAAGTTTCGAATTTAAACTTGTATTAAGTGTTTTGTTGAGTTCCTAGGTCATTTAATGCTTGCTCTTCATGCAAGCCATCTTCTGAACTCTACTTAATTCTCTTGTACTCTTCCATTTCGAATTTATCTAGACTTTTTATCAAAAACCCTTTCTGAATTTCTAGATCATCTTGTTGGTGTGTAATATCCAGCAAAATCCTTGATTTCTTTTGGTGTGTAATATCCTGAAGAGATCAAGAGGTGAATCAAAGGCTTTTCCGCAACCTTTGTGTGACCATTCGCTCCACATCCCTTGAAGCAATCTGATTGTTTGCAAGGCCTATCCTTTTACCAACTCTCAAGTGTCGATTTTGGTTTGATCCTGTCTAGGATCGTATCAAGTGGTATCAGAGCATCATTTGAGACTTTGGTAGTTTCTAATCTTTCATTTTCTCCACTTTCATCTTCTTTCTTTCATATTATTTCTTTTCATCTTCTACCTTTTTCATCTTCTACCTTCTTTCTTTCTGAAAAAAAAATGAGTGGGTTGAAGGTTCCAACGTTCTATGGAGATGACGATCCAGTTGCATATCTAGAATGGGAGAAAAATATTGATCTCATTTTTTATGGCAACAATTTTTCTGATCATAAGAAGATACGAGTTGCAACCTTTGCATTTCGTGGTTATGCAAATACTTGGTGGGATAGGTTGGAGACAAGGAGAATTAGAAGCGGAAGACATCTCGTTGATACATGGGCTGAGATGAAAGTTCTCATGAGGAAACATTTTGTTCCCAACAATTATCTCCTAGAGGAACATTTTGTGAAGCTGAAGAAGGAGCTAATAACAGGGATGCAGGAGATTATTCAGGCTGTGTTGCAGCCAATAAAGAAGACGGTCCCTAATCTGAGTAATAAAGCCAAGCCAACTATTCCCATTCAATAACAACAACTTAATGGAGAGATCAAGTCAAAAGAAGAGGGAGAGGTTCCTGGTTCTTCATCATCATTATCAGAGAAGAATTTGGATATACAAGCTAAGGGAGATCTAACCATCCAGAAGAGATCACCAAGTGTCCAGACTAAGGCTGAGGAAGATGTGCAACAAAAAAAGTTGGTTCCTACAAGATATCAACAAGATGGAGTCATATATTCCATGCTAATCAAGGAAAAACCACAAGATTCACTTCGACAATTCCCAACTCAAGCTTTTACAGTTTTGAGGACAAAACTTTTTCAAGAGGGAGAGTATGATATGATCCTAACTAGCTCATCTCATGATTCAAGCAAATGGACAGAACCGGTTATGAAGCCAAAGGAAGAGCCACCTGATTCCAACTTCAAAACAACAAATGAAGGTCTTTCCATTCGGCCAAAAACCACCTGTATTACATTCTCACCTCATATTTAGAACTCCTCGAAGTTGAATCAGTCCAATCAGAGTTCTGGTGAAGAAGTTATACAACTTTCAATCCAGGTGAACTCAAGCTTACGCGATTCCGACATGCGAGTGTTCAAAGGAGGTTCCAGAACGAACCAGAAAGAATCAAGCTATGAACCAAATTTTCCTAGAATCCTGATTCATCAGAGAAGCTCCTACAATTGGATTCATCTCAAAACAGGTCCAGACGTAAAAGATATGAATTTTAAAAACCGATGGTTCTGCTTTAGCACCTGTTGCGCGACTGAGCCAAAGATTGAGTCACACAGCCCAGCTCAGGTACAATCTCGACATGAAACCAATTGGAGAGTCTTCCTGGATCTCTTATCTTTCCAAACATCCCAAGAACAGAGGAAAAGTCCAACGGATCAGAAAGATACAGCTCAGTTTCTAAAATGGGTCAACCTGGTGCATTACTTGAAGATTACTAGGCCTAATTGGATTGGAAGCTTGCAGGCATAAGTTTGGCATCCATGATACATTTCCTCAAGCCCATGAAGAGAAATTTCGTCCATGAAGTGTGCATGAGAGCCAAGTTTCGAATTTAAACTTCTATTAAGTGTTTTGTTGAGTTCCTAGGTCATTTAATGCTTGCTCTTCATGCAAGCCATCTTCTGAACTCTACTTAGTTCTCTTGTACTCTTCCATTTCGAATTTATCTAGACTTTTTATCAAAAACCCTTTCTGAATTTCTAGATCATCTTGTTAGTGTGTAATATCCAGCAAAATCCTTGATTTCTTTTGGTGTGTAATATCCTGAAGAGATCAAGAGGTGAATCAAAGGCTTTTCCGCAACCTTTGTGTGACCATTCGCTCCACATCCCTTGAAGCAATCTGATTGTTTGCAAGGCCTATCCTTTTACCAACTCTCAAGTGTCGATTTTGGGTTGATCATGTCTAGGATCGTATCAAATACTAAATGTGATTCCTCTGATTATTAAGCCTAATTAGGTTGTTTGTTAAATCACATATATGATTCATCCTATTGATTTCGTTGCCGTTTAAATTGTTAATTGCTTGTTATAAGATATATGATAGAGGTGTAGTGGTATGAGTAAAGTATTATGTGGGTACAAAGACGGAGTTATGTACTAGGTCTGCGTTGTGTGCGGAGGCATATGTAGTTCTGAGCCGATTTATTGTTCCGTGTCCTATTAATATTGATAAAGCAATTCATTGGCATTGCGGTGGGACACAACTTCCATCAGTGCCGTATTTATTTATATTTAAACCATGCTACTATATTTGAAGTGCTAGGACCAAGTCTGGGGACTTGTGTTTTAGTATTTCACACCTTTACTAAGCTACTCCCTTATTGTTTACTCTTCTTTTTTTCCTCCTTTCAGATAATCTTATGTGGATCGAATGTTTTGAGATTTGATAGCACTTTCCGTATTTTTATATTAGATCTATACTATTAAAACAGGTGACCTTTTAGAAAATTGTGTTTGGTTTCACGTGGGATATTACTTTTTATGTCATTAGTTTTATTTGTTTTTATGGAAATTCATTAAGGGTACTAATGGTATTAAAAAAATAGTCACACTTTAGTATTTTGAATAGTATACGAAAGTAAAAACCCGTTCATATTATCCTATTTGTCGATATCCATATTACAAATAATTTCTATAACTACCATAAAGTAACAAACAAAAAAACATGACATATAAATAAGATGAAATTGTAGTTATACCAAACGACATTTTGATTTTGATAATATGTCATATGACACATAAAGACGATCAAATTTTAGTTAGACCAAACGACAATTTGGTCCACTTTAACAAATTACATTTTGGTTTTGCTCGGATTAGGCATATGACATATAAAGACGATCAAATTATAGTTAGACCAACCTACATTTTGGTTTTGTACTCCTGCATATGACTCCTTAAGGAGAACAAAATGTAGTATTGATCAAACAATGTTTTGGTTTATTTTAACAAATGACCTTTTGGTTTTGTTCTCCTGCACATAAAGAATATCAAATTGTAGTTACACCAAACGAATTCCAATAAAACAATTTTAGATTGGTCTAATTCTGGTTCCAGAGTTATACACACGACCGAAGCTCTTTAAAAATATTCTATACCACCTATGAAACCATTAATATGTTACCATATACTAACAACCATGAATATATACTAAATAAACTAAATCGGATTACAATTCAGATTCAAAAACTATATCAAATCTAAACTGCATTTATCATACCAAATCTAACCATATACATCGAATTATACTCACTTTAACTATTATATTAATATGTTACTATATACTAACCATGAATATATAGTAAATAAACTAAATCGTAATATACTTCAAATTCAAAAACTAGACCAAATCTAAACTGCTTTTATCATACATAAGATTTAGTAAACAAACAAAATCGGAAGCAGAATTTCATATTCCTTGATAAGAAAGAATATTCTAACAAGACTTTTATCTAAAAATAACCGCATACCTCGGAAAATATTCAATTTAACTATTACGTGATCATTTCTAGATTCTATCCATATAAAATCTCAATGTTTCTTATTAAGTTAGTAACCGCCAGATTTAGAAAATCTTACCTATTAACTGGGACGGCATCTCGGCAACCATTATATATACAGGGTCGACTTTTGTTCTTCTGATTAACCTATCAAACATAAGAAAACTCCGAAACCAGAAAAATCTTTTTACCAAATTCAATGAATAATAAACTTACCAATCTCGATGAAATCAAGCCCTTCAAAGCGGGATGGAGAATTCAAGTCAAAGTGATTCTCGTGAAGCAGTACACTGCACAATCCGGTGAAACTTTGGAGGTCATTTTAGCCGATGAACATGTAAGGAAATATAATGTACATATAATACAAAGAAGATTTTATATACAAATCCATATTATTAAGCCTGTTGTTTTATTTTAAATTTAAGGATATGTTTCTTTAATTCAACTCCTTCTTTTCTTTATATACTAATCTAAACTAGAGTAGCTTAATACTTGCGCTTGAATCTACCATTGTCACGACAGGCCCAAGAAAATACTTACTTAATAATGTCAAGCTGGCTTCAAGAATTCATTAGCACAACTCTCCATAAAGCAGCTTAAAGTCCGTAAGAACACCGCACATGAATTGTTTCTGTTTAAAACAAGAAAAAGGTATAAGTCCCAACAGATGAACATCTTATAAGATATGTCCTATATTATGTAAAACATTAGATGTATAATTGAAGTAGTTAAACAATAACTATCTTATTAAAATGTTTTTGTCAGTGTACTGCGATCTAACAAGAAAATCTAACGAGAAAATTATATAAAGATTACGTAATATTTATAGCAAGATACAGTAAAAATGTGGGACTCATTTTAAAACTAAATGTGTGCGCAATGAAAATTATAACACGATTATAAAATATGCCGCCTAAACACTTTAAAAGTTTTAAACATCATGTCACTTAGGGATGAAATAATTTACCAGACATAAAATGGATACAGAAAAACCTATTCTCCAACACTAAGTACAAAATCGATTTCCTGTTTTGCAAAAGATGACGAAGCATAAAGATAACATGGCACATACAAATCAGAAAGATAAAGGAATCCATAAGAGGAAGAGAATTTCAGAGGCTAATGGAATTGAAGATTTATCTAATGAGTCTACTACATCAGAAAACCCTAAACTGATTCCTTTGTCATGTGTGTTTCGTAGAGTTTTTGAAGATGTCACGAACATACCTCAACAGGTTCTCTCTCATAACAATTATGCTCAACAGTTGTCTTGTACAGATACATTCAGCAGAGATGTGGGATCTGTAAAAGGTACAGTTCAGATCAATAAATCAACAGTTGTCTTGTACAGATACATTCAGCAGAGATGTGGGATCTGTAAAAGGTACAGTTCATATCAATAAATATGTTGAGAAGAAAGGATTATGTCAGTGTATTTTGTTTATGAATGTTACAAGTATTGAACAATATAGTGTTTTCAGATTGCACTATATTCATGGAAAAGGAGCAAACTCCATTTGAAATATCGGCTAAAAGAAGAAAAGAAAGTGCAGAATACCAAGGTATTTGTATTCTCTTAATATTCAGATTCAATTCGGATTTGTATGTTTGGGGCTATTAACATGTAACTATTTTTTTGTCTCTAGATTCGCAATTAGTCATTAAAGGAAGTTCACGTGGTTCAAGCTGTATAAGTGGTGGAAGTTTTCAACACATTTCCAAACAGACCTTCAAAAGAGACTTACATTATTTATTTGAAAACAGCCATTCAGTCCCAGTAGCTGAAGAGTCATTTCGGCAACTACCAATCCAGGGATGTGAAAGTCTTGAAAACTGCATTGACATTCAAGAAGACGATCATTCAGATACTCAGGCTGAATTTGAATGTAAAGGGATCAGGAACATTCTTGACCATTTATCTTAACGAGTTATGTTCTCATGTTTAAAAATCAATTAACAATCTGATTTTTGCAGGTGATTCCGATGATTACATTAAACAGAATAATTACAGTAGTAGTGAGGATGGTTATGCAAGTGATGAAACAGATTGTGATAGAGAAGATAAAGAAGTCCAACCAGAATCTGAAACCCAAAAAAGTTAATTAAGAACTTAAAAACTTCATATAAATAAATTGAATTTTATTTCGAAAGAAATTGTAAAAATATAAAACCTATAGTTAAAAAAAGTTAATGAAGATATAAAATAATAAAAATTTTATTTTAATAACGAAATTTACGTTTTTAATTGACTTTGAAAAAAAAAACGAAAAACTCGGATCTAAGCCCTAATTGAACAATCATAGATCAGAGGCAGTTTGTGAACCTGGATTTTGATAGACGAATAGGATATGTTGGTGAAGACTCAAGAGAAATCTGGGGATCCAAGGGTTTACTTTTCTTCACCGACATATATGAAGCTTGAAATCAGAATTGATCTCGGACACACTCGACATTTGTAGAAGATAAAATCAAAAGAACTGTTAGTTTTTTACAGACAAATCATGCAGATCGATGTTCATAACTATACATAAGGAAGATGTGAGTAGGATAAATCGAATGATAAATCTACCTTATATGCATGTGTATAAATATTAAATCTACGGAAATTTTGGCTATTAGCAGATCGATTTGTTCAAGGGTTTTTAAGATTTGATAACGATTTCACAGAAAAGAACCAAATCTTTGGTGTTTTGTCTGATAAGATCAAGGATGCTGAAAGATTTCATAGAAAAAAAAAAGACAAAGATTGATTCTTGGAGGTTTTGAAACGATCAGATGTTCAGATCGGTTCTACAGAAAAATGACAAATATCATTGGTTTGTCCGAGAAATAAGGGAAGAGGAGAGACTATGATTTTTTATCTGATAAGAACAACAAATAAAAATAAAACTGAGACAAAAACATATCGAAATCGAGACAGTGGGTCTCTTATTATGGGCCGAATTATAGGAATTGATTTGTAGTTACAGCACCAGGGTTCACTGAGTTTTAGGCCTAATATATATTTAAGATTTGAAAATTATTGGATCCATTTATTACATATAGACATTATTTTATATATTATTTTTAATGGTAAAAATGTTCTATTGATACAGATTTTGTTTTAAAAGATTACAACGGTATTGGTACATATTATTTTTTAAAGAAAAAAATGTTATAGATTTTGAAATAGAAATGATAAAATAATGAGTGTTTTTAATATAGAACAACATATAAATTGTAACAAAATTGTTAAACGTATTAATCTGAATTAACTTATACTTTTATTTGTATAGGTGTATATTATAAATATAATAAAATGAGCATAAGTTATAAATATAATAAAACTATTCATATCCGCATTTCGTCTTTGATCCTCATATTCTATATTATTAAAAAATATATATATATATATTTATTTCAATCAAAATATTTAGTTAATATAACTATTCTTAGTAGCAACAATCAATATAAAAAATATCAAATAAACAAAATAATATAATATTTCAAAACTCCAACTCACATATATCTTATTATCATCATAACATTCAAACAAATTTTTGTCCTAAAAATAAAACAACATTCTATTATTCATTTAATAGATTAGTTTCAATGCTTAACAATTTTTATAAAATATGAATTGTTGTCAAATAAATAATAAAAAGAAATAACAAAGCACGGATCAAAATCTAGTATTACATTATATTTAGTTATATTAATGGAACATGATAAGTCATATATGTTGATTATTGGAGTTTGTTAAAGATATTTGGGGTGGGCTGCATATTACCCTCCCTACAAACCTGCATCTGCATCCTTCCACCCAGACTTGAAAACTCATGATTTACCCCCCTAAATTATAACATTTAAGGATAATTAAACCCAAATTTTTTTTAACTGCTCAATTCCACCTAGGTGACTAAAAATCAGTAATCTGCGATCAAAATTAAAAAATTGCGTTTAGGGCTTAATCTAATAGAACGTAACCAACCAAAACCAAACCAAAAATCTTACCAAAACCCGACCAGAAGTAATAAACCTGACCCGACCTTATAGATTTCGAAAAATAAAATAAGTCAACTCATTAAATTATTAGGACATTTGTCTTCTTCTTCCCACTTCTTTCACGTGAAAAACCTGCATACCATGTCATATGGCTGAGATGGCTGAATCATGTGTAGATGAAAACAGAGATCAACACGAATTGGCTGAGACAATTTGCACATCTTCGCGGGTATGCGGAGGAAGTAATCTTCAAACACTAAACATTGCAGTCATTTTATTTTCATGTTGCAGTCTGTTGTTGTGTTGCTGCTATTCAGAACTCTGATTGTACACATGGATTGCGATCTTTTGTTTTCATTATCCTGAGCTTTTTTTTTACTTATATACTCTTCAGGTGACTAAATCTTTTGCCAAATTGTGGAGAAACTCAGTACACACAACCAAGGTCACGAGGGCTTCTCTCCCATTAATAACAAATAAAACCACATATATAATTGGCTGACCATCGAAGCTAGATATCAAATGAGGTTTCAATTAATAACAAATAACAAGATCAGATTTGTCGTCTCTAAATTTCCACCACTCAGGCTCTGAAAAGAACACATGACATACAAGCACAAAATACAGAGTACTCTCTGGGTTTTTTCAATCCTTATGCGCAAACGCAGCATTTTCTCTTTCCAAGTTACGACCAGAGGCCAAGAAAGAAGCGCACCAAAACCGATACAAGTAAAAATGTCTGAATCACACCATGCTTTTGGTTTTGGAGGACACAGAGATTATGACATATTCACTATGCGTAATTGTCTACTGGCATACCCACCTTCGATTTTCTTAAGAAGATGTTGACCATTTTTTAATGTGAGGAAATTGATCCCATAGAGATTGGGGAGGACAAAAGCGATTCCATACAGAGCAACAACACTCTGAATTTGTGGATGCTATGTATATCTCTTCTACCAAAAATCACAGTCTCTGCAACACTGATTTTTTTCTCTGACTATGGCTGCTAGAAAAAAATAGGATTTCTGTCGGGTCAGATTATAATCAATTTACTTTGGGTCGGGTTTTGATTAGATTTTGGTTTGGTTTGAGTTGGTTTTCGTTCAATTCGATTAATCCATAAACGCATTTTTTTAATTCTGATCGCAGATTAGTGATTGTTGATCGCAGGTTAAATTATCTTTAAATGTTATAATTTAGGGGGGGAAATCATGAGTTTTTAAGTTTGGGTGGAAATAGGTAGAAGCAGGTTTATAAGGGGGTATTATGCAGCCAACCCTTGAGTCATACATAATACATTATGATTAGTAACAATGTGAGGAGATGGGGTTACATTATGATTTGGTATTATTGATCCGCTTAAACCTTAACGCGTTATTGAAAAATGTAAAAGATTCTTATAGGACCCACCAAGAAAAAAGTAAAATCAAAACGCAGAAACGAGGCCTCCGTACCAATTATTCCACGAACACCGCGTTTTTGTTTACATTTCTTCTTCTTCGCCTTCTCTCTCTTCGCCGTCAGGGTTCGGTCTTCACTCCCGCGGTTTTCTCGGGATAGTCCGCAAGAAAATTTCCGAGCTCCATTCGAAGCAATCAATCGAGTTAGATAGGTGCGGTTTTGTCTTACTCAAAAACTTGAAATTTTGCGTATGGATTTAGCTGGTTATGGATAGAATTATAGCTCGTATGAAGAAATCGGCGGGTAGGAGAGGGGATAAAACGCCGGCCCGGCGGTTAGAGCGTCGAGACGCCGCGAAGCATATCAATTATGACGCAGCGTCTACTTCTACTTCGTCAGCTGAAGATCTCTCCGTTTCGACTTCTTCTCTGATGACGCGTTCTTTGGAGTTCCCAGATCGAACCAGTTTCCGAATTGGTGGAGGCGATGGAGAAATGGATCGGATTTATAAGTCCCTTGGTGTGTCTGGTCCTGACGATTTGGCTATTTCTTTTGACGCCTGGGAAGCTTGCAAGAAGCGTTCGTCGTCAGATGTTATCAACAGGTTCAAGTCTTTCAAGCTCGATTTTCACAAGTTTCCAGTTCAGGATTTGAGTGAAGCAGGTCCTAGTGTTGATGCTGTTGCTGCTATTTCTTTGGATCGGGATAATAATAATACTGAGTTGACTCGTTCCGAGTCGAGCGAGATTGTGAGTTTTAGGAATTTAGTGGATAGGGTTGTAGTTGATGGTGGTGGTAAAGAAGAGAACAAGCGTGGTCTTGAGCGAACACCGACGATTACGGTAATGTCAAGAGGTTATCTTGTTCCCAACCCCAGTGATGTTGTGGCTGTTGGTGGTGGTATAAAGGGAGTAAGACCACCGGGGCTTAAGCCTCCTCCGGCAAAACGACCTCCTATTGATCATCAAGGATCATCTTGGGATTTCCTTACGCATTTCGCTCCAGTAAGTGAAATAGTTAGGCGACCAAGTTCCTCTTCTTCTTCCGACAATGGAGAGGAAGCCTTGGAAGAGGAAATGGAAAGAGGTTCCGAAACGGAAGCGAGGTTTCTCGAGTCCGCAGATACAGCTGATGAGGCATGCTCATTCACTACAAACGAGGGTGGTGACTCCTCTAGCACAGTATCCAATACTTCGCCGATTTATTCTTCTGGGTCTATCATCACGTCTTGGCAGAAGGGTCAACTACTGGGACGAGGATCATTTGGCTCCGTGTATGAAGGCATTTCAGGGTAAGTCGTACTGATTGCTATGGTTTAAGAAAATAAATTTTAGGTGGGAAGAATACGGTGCAAAGAGTTTTCCTTTATGCCCCTTGGCTGATGCCCACCAAGATCCTTTTTGATGGATGTGTTTATGCTAAATATAGAGATGGGGACTTCTTTGCTGTCAAAGAAGTTTCACTACTTGAACAGGGAAGTCTGGCACAAGAATGCATACAACAACTCGAAGGGGTGAGATAACGTAGCTGTTTCACTAGCATTGTAGAATTGTCTCATTCATCTGTCAAAAGTAGGTTGCTAATCCTCTTTGTTTTGTGTCATTTTTCATTCTCTATAGGAGATTGCATTACTTAGTAAGCTTCAGCATCAGAATATTGTGAGATATCGTGGCACAGCCAAGGTATGACCCCGTTCTGGCTTTCCTGTTCACAGTTGCAGCTGTACACTGCATTTCTTTTCTCAATCAATAACTTGTAATATACAACGCCTTTGGGTGTTTGCAGGATGAGTCGAATTTGTACATCTTTCTTGAGCTTGTATCCCAGGGGTCCCTTCTAAGACTGTACCATAGATACCAGCTTCCGGACTCTGTAGTGTCCACGTACACAAGACAAATTCTTGATGGCTTGAAATACCTCCACGGAGAAAATTTTATCCACCGGTAAGACTAGTAGAAACTTTCCACAAACTCCCTTTATTTTCTAAGCCTGTGGTTTCCGGCATTTCCTATTACCCTTACTTTTCTCATCTGATGCGACAAAGGGACATCAAATGTGCAAATATATTGGTGGACGCCAGTGGAGCTGTTAAGCTTGCAGATTTTGGATTGGCAAAGGTTCCTTTTATTGTAAAGATGTTTATAGTTTTTGCGCTAAAGTAATAATTTAGTACATCGCTTACCCCCTTTCTTGGTACTTGTGTTATTTGGTTATCTAGGTGTCAAAATTGAACGATATTAAGTCCTCCAAGGGAACTCCATTCTGGATGGCTCCAGAGGTATTTTTGTTGGAGATTATCACACTTGTCCTTTCTACTCTTTTGATTATGTGAATACAATGATAGACAAACTCATGGCACTTGGATATTAGACTATTTTGCCGCAAATGCTGTAATCTGTGCTTGATAACATCAAACCCCGTTTATGCGTTCTATATGTATTTGATTAGTCTGGAACTTGATTATATTTCGTTTATTTCAGTTGGTATTTATAACTGTACGTATGTAAGCAGTAATCAAACGTAACAGATATGTCGATTCATTTCACTTTCAGTGTACCATATAGGCTATACTTGTATGGGTGATTCTAAATGGAACATAACAATTTGATCAGGTTATTAACCCAAAGCGTACTGAAGGGTATGGAAGTTCAGCTGATATATGGAGCCTTGGGTGCACAGTTCTGGAAATGCTTACTGGTCAGATCCCCTACTGCGATGTAGAAAACCCCGTACGTCTTCAAGATTTTCAAAACTTTCTTTATATAAAATTGCTACAGTCTCGTTCGACTTTTTAGCTATTCTGAAATATACAAAGCATTTAGCTTTGTGTAATATTCAGTCTCATTATAGTGTGTTTTACACCTTCATTTTGAAGGTTTTTCTTTATGTGGTTTTCCCAGTAAAATGATTTGATGTGGAAATTTGTGCAAACGCACAGGCTCAAGCCCTGTTTAGGATCGGAAGGGGTGGGCTTCCGGACATACCTAATACATTATCACTAGACGCCCGAGATTTCATAATTAAATGTCTTAAAGTGAACCCTGAAGAGCGGCCAACTGCGGCTGAGCTGCTGAACCATCCATTTGTTCGAAGGCCCTTATCATCCTCATGCTTAGGCTCGGGATTGGGATCATGATCCTTGTAGTAGATTGCCTACATTGGTGAAGCTTTTAGTTTCCCTTTTACGAGAATATATCAGAATCAAGAGCTGTAGATTCTAACATTGATGTCCTAATGTATGAGATCAGGCGTAAGCAGAAGATTTGTGGGAGATGAGACCCCATAGAAAGTAGAAACTATTGGGGAGAGTCAGACTGGAGATATGATTTTTCAACACACGTCCGGTTCACTTGGGCAGCAAGAGCTAAACTGCGTGGAAGAGACATCTGTTAGGTTGCTTCTGGCTTATTCCTTGGTTATTTGTTGTGTTGTGTGTTGGTGCGTGATCTAAAACTGGGGGGAGCCATATTCTTCTAGGAAAAGGATAAATTAGAGTGTCGATCTTGGGGTATTGAGTGTATAGGTTTTGTAAGTTTTGTTATATTCTGTATGTATCCCATCTATAATGTGATATAATGTGATGTATAATTGGTTTTTGATAGTTATTGTGTTGTTGTAACTCTGTGGACATCTCGTGTCCTGATGGGTTCTATCTCTAGCTAATAGCTATTATTGTAAGGCCCTTTGAATCTCTGTATTTGGAATTGTTGTTTAAAACTTATCGTGAGTAAACCCTAATTTTCCGCTGAAGACATCTGATGCTCCAATCATTTGTTAACGCATGGTCAACATTTTCTTAGATTATGGTCAAAGCCACTTTTATTGAAGTCTATAACACAAAACTTGGTTCTTACAATAATGCCCCGTTGAATGATGCATGCGGTCAATGGATTTTCTTTATAATATAAAAAATTATTACTTCTCTTTTTTGGAGATCATATAGGGTTGCATGTAGATAGTTTCGACCCGTTGAACTAGCTGTTTGTTATTTGATACATCGTTTCTCTTTACCCCCTTACTTGGTCCTGGTCCGTTGCTTCTCCAGTGGTCATGTTCGTTTAACGAACGCTGCGTTTTTGATTGCGTCACTTTCCGGAGACGTGAAACCAGACTTCGTCTTACTATTTTCTGCCGCTGCGTTTTAATTGTACACAGGTTTGTTTACGTTTTTTGTTTTTCCGGTGCCGCTGCTTTCTCTGACGGTTGATTGAACCAAACCTAGCATCAAATCCTTTCCCTTTTTACATGTAATTTTGCAGCTGCGTCTGAAACATATGTAAAAGTTAGTGTTAATATTTTGGCCGCATGCGGCTGTTAAAAGAACATGACCACTATCATTCAAACGCCAAAAGTTAAAAGAGTAGAATCGGTTTATGACAAAGACTCTCATTGAAATCACATCAGATGATGTGTGTGACACAAGAAGAAGACCTCAAAATCGGTTGGAGATTTTAAACAAGGAAAATACTTAGGTTCACTCCTAGAGGTGATCCTATTTGTTCACCTCATCTTTTTTAACCAATAAAAATATGCCATGTAATATTATTTTTAAATAAAATTATAAAATTAAAATTAAGAAATTAAAGACATTCAAATATTTTATAAAAAATAGGAATAATATATATCAATATCTATATATTTTTAAAGTTCACAAATTAGAGTTTAGGGTCTACGAATTATGGTTTAGGGTTTACGGCTTAGGGTTTAGGGTTTAAGACCTTTAGGGTTTAGAGTTTAGGGATTATTGTTTAAATTTTTTTGGGTTTAGGGTTTAAGGATTATGGACCCTTTGGATCTAAAACTTTTGGGGTTTAGGGATTACAGATCCTTTGAATGTAAACCCTTTGGGGTTTAAGGTTTATGGATTAGGGTTTGTGGTATAGAGTTTAAGCTCTTTGGGTTTAGGGTTTAGGGAATAGAGTTTAAGCTCTTTGGGTTAGGGTTTAGGGTTTAAGGATTAAGATTTAGTTTTTTATTTTTTAAGATTTACATATTGGGTTTAGGGATTAAGGTTTATGGTATAGGGTTTAAGCTCTTTGGGTTTAGGGTGTATGGACTAGGGTTTAAGTTCTTTGGGTTAGGGTTTAGGGTTTAGGGATTAGGGTTTAGTTTTTTATTTTTTAAGATTCACATATTGGGTTTA
This sequence comes from Orychophragmus violaceus, assembly GCA_030180135.1. NCBI lineage: Eukaryota > Viridiplantae > Streptophyta > Magnoliopsida > Brassicales > Brassicaceae > Orychophragmus > Orychophragmus violaceus. Next base: position 62,029,561 of record CM058237.1, on the reverse strand, counting down.
GGGATTATGGTTTAGGGTTTAGAATTTAGGGTTTAGAGATTAAGATTTAGGTTTTAGTATTTTTTATAAAAAAAATTATTTTTAAGTTTGTCTAAAATAAAATATAATTTTTTTTCTTTTTTTCGTTTTTTATTTTCTTATTTTTAAAATATTTTAATTTTTAGTTATTTTTAATATTAGATTATGTGGAATTATTTGATTGGTTAAAAAATGTGGACTCTAGGGGTGAACCCAAGTATTACTCTGTTTATTATGAGTAATACTTGGGTTCACCTCCACCTTTTCTAACCAATCAAATAATTCCACATAATCTAATATTAAAAATAACTAAAATTTTAAAAATGTTTTAAGAATAAAAAAATAAAAAACGAAAATAAAAGAAAAGAAAATATATATATTATTTCGGACAAAACTTAAAAATAATTTTTTTTATAAAAAATACTAAAACCTAAATCTTAATCTCTAAACCCTAAATTCTAAACCCTAAACGATAATTTTAACCTAAAATATTAAAATTAAAACTAAATCCTAATCCCTAAACCCAATACGTAAATCTTAAAAAATAAAAAACTAAACCCTAATCCCTAAACCCTAAACCCTAATCGAAAGAGCTTAAACCCTAATCCATAAACTCTAAACTCAAAGAGCTTAAACCCTATACCATAAACCCTAATCCCTAAACCCAACATGTAAATTTTAAAAAATAAAAAACTAAACCCTAATCCCTAAACCCTAAACCCTAATCCAAAGAGCTTAAACCCTAAATCCAAAGAGCTTAAACTCTATACCATAAACCCTAATCCCTAAACCTTAAACCTCAAAGGTTTACATTCAAAGGGTCCTTAAAATATTTGAATGTTTTTAATTCCTTAATTTTAATTTTATAATTTTATTTAAAAATAATATTACATGGCATATGTTTATTGGTTAAAAAAGAGGAGGTGAACAAATGGGTTCACCTCTATGGGTGAACCTAAGTATTTTCCGTTTATTATAGGTCTGACACATTTTGGTGGTGTGAGTAAATAGCATTTATCTCTATGTAAGGTCTTTAATACCCCTATATCTCTTTCTCTCTAAATCTGATGCGTGGTTGAGTTAATGTTTATTGTATTTTGGATTTATTTTTAACTTTTTAATTAATTTTGTTGACCACAATTAAAAATAAATAATTGGAAAAAATATAGAGAAAATGCATAAAATCGCACAAAAATATACATTGTCATAAATATTGCACCAAGGGAAATAATTCATATTTTTAGTATTATTTTAATTACAAAAACTTTTATAGCATTATATAATTTAGGGTTTAGGGTTAATTATTTAAAGTTTAAGGTTTATTATTTAGGGTTTAGGGTTTAATATTTAGGGTTTAGGGTTTAGTAATTAAACAGTTATGTTAGGACTAATTTAGTGACAAAACATGTTTTTGTGCTATTTTTATGATTTTTGTTCCTTATTGCTATATTTGTGACAAAACATGTTTTTTGTGTAATTTTTGCGATTTGCACAAAAACATAACTGTTTCTCTTCATCATATCTGGACCTTGATAATCGTTTAATGGTGGAGATTTGTATAATCAAGATTTCTTCGTTTGATCTATGGATCAGGTTCTCTTTGGTCATCTCTCTATGCGGTTTAACATGATTTTCTGATGGTTTCATTCATTTGCGATTGGATCTCTTATGGATCTGCGATCCACGAACGACGGTGATGAGGCGAATCAAAGAAGGGAAGATTCAGTGATAGAGTCTAGGATTAAGAGGAAAGATCGGTTTCTTTTTTTCCAGATTCAATCTCGTTTTGTCTATGATTTGGTTTTGATACGGTTTCTAATTAAGGTATTGATTCTGGTTGTAGGGTTTTCGAGGACGGATGAGATGCGATCCATCCATAAGCGTCTCTATTTATGTATTAAGGGCATCTCCAACCCACCTCTATATTTGTCTCTAAACTCTATTTTAGAGGCAAATCTACTCCAACCCACCTCTATTTTCACCTCTAAAATAGAGATCTCTATTTTTTCCTCTATATATAGAAGAACTCTATTTTTCCCTCTATAATAGAGATGAACTTTTTAATTTACAAATCAGTCCATTAACTTTCAAATACTTTTATTTATGACCAAAATAGTTAAATATTAATATTTTAATAACTAATAATATAAAATTAATAAATTATAAATTATACTATTTTAATAACTAATATATAATTTAAATAATATTATAATTTTATAATTATAAAATAAAATAAATGGGCTAAATTGCAACTTTTACAAATAAAAAGTATTATTAGTAAAATAAAAAAGAATATTAAAGAGAATATTCCTTTTTAGAGGAAAATATAGAGGAATACATTGGAGCAAAACTCACCTCTATTATAGAGTTCCTCTATTTTAGAGGTAAAAATAGAGGAATACATTGGAGATGGTCTAATCCGGTGATGAAACTATTTAAATTGGAGGATCTGTCAACGGATGATGTGATTTGGTGGAAATATCAGATTCGATCAATTGGGTTTCCCATGGTTGACGATTCGATTCATGCGGTGGTTGGTTTTTGGTTTCTCGATGATTTCTTGAGAGAGTGAGGATTCTTCATCGTCTAGAGGATACTATAATTTGGTCTAGAGAAGATTCGATGGAAATTGGTAAGGCTATGCATTTCATAATTCCATGTAGGCCTGGGCGTTTGGGTACCCGTTCGGGTTTGGTTTGGTTTGGGATTTTCGGGTTTTCGGGCTTTTGGGTCTAGGCATATAAAACCCATTCGGGTATTTTATAATTTCGGTTCGGATTCGGTTCGGTTCTATTCGGGTTCGATTCGGATTCGGTACCCGGAAAATCATAAAACAAAAATAAAAATTTGTTAATTTGAACAAAATTTTGTTAAATTTAGACAAATATAGCTAGAAGTTTCATATATTTCATTTATTTTGGATATTTTAACTATTTTGGTCTAAAACTAACCAATATATTTGAGTTTGTAATTATAATTTTGTATAATTATGTTATATTAAGTCTAAATATAATTAAGATTTTGAATATATAATTGTAATTCGAATATTTCGGGTACCCATTCGGTTCTCGGTTCGGGTCGGGTTCGGTTCTGATTCTTCAGGTATATAGGTTTAGGATCCGTTCGGGTATTTTACCGGTTCGGATTCGGGTTCGATTCTTCTTTTTCGGTTCAGGTTCGGTTCGGTATTTCGGTTCCAGGTTTTTTGCCCAGCCCTAATTCAATGGCTTGCTTGTATGATTCTTTATTATCTTTGTCCACTTTATAGGTCGGATAATAGGATGTATCAATCTTGTTCATGTTCTTGTTGCCATTGTGTCAGGTATATTTTAGCTTATCCAAAAGGATGTCATGATGTTTTTAACCATATCTCTTTTCTCTGTGTTGCAAACAAAGATAAACTTCCTCCATGTTCATAGTTTTGTTGTCCACATGAGATTCCCTTTCTCTCTCTCTCTGGATATTTAGTTTCAAATTCAGAATTTCATTTAGTGGCTCTGGTTCTCCACTATCTCTGATGTTACCAGCATTCTTGGTTGCAGCTTCTTCGATGATTTTTGGTTAGGAATGGACCAAAACTCTAGGCGTAGGATGTCTAGAGAGAAAATGGACGTAATCTTAAAAGATGTTGTGAAATTCTTTTTAAAGGAGAAGGAAGTTACATCAACTTTGGTGATGGATTCCGTGCATAGTGGATTTAAGGCTCTTGAAGACTAAACAAAGAAGAAGAAAGCTGAGCCAAGACTGTTGGCTCCGATAGTAAGTGTGCAAAACGATATGTTCGCAATGTTCAAAAAATCGCTAGGCGCTAGTCGGACGGTCGGATTAGGCCTAGCGCCTAGCAGAAAAATCGGGGATTAAGCGGGGAGGAAATTTTAAGATATATAGCTAATTATGTGTACATATAATAGTTATTGTAAGAATGTACAGATAAAATGAGTTGGTGTAGTGGTTGCAGGTCTTTTTATTCAGACTTCATGGTGACAAGTTCGAAGCCTGAGATAGCTATTTTTGTTCTTTTTCCTAACTTTAACTTAATGAGGGGTATAAAAGTAATTTAAGTTTCATCTCCTACCTCCAACTTCTGCGTTCCAACCCTAAATCGCGGCCGTCTTATTTTTTTTAGCCATCTTCTTCACTTTTCTCTTCTATTTTCTTCAAATTTGTTCTAAAAATCTACATCTCTGCTCAAATATAATGGATTCCCTAGATTTAAAAGAGCCAAATAGTAACTTTTTTGAGGTGTCCGATTTTAGGTCCGATTACCACCTAATCCCGGCGGCCGGTCACCGCCGAGCGTCTTTCCGGCGAGGAATCGACCGCCTGGAACGATTTTTCGAACACAGGTTCGTATTAGATGGTGATCTGCTAGAGAAAGCTGCTCTAGAGTCATTGCTTCCAAAACAAGTGATAAGACCTCAAAACCGTAAAAAGGTGAGCTTTCTCTGTTATCATTTATCTTCTGGAAAGTAATTGAGAAATTTGTATTTGTTCTTGGATAGGATGGTAATGATGAGCGTGACGAGAGACGCTTAACTGAGTTGGGTAGACGAACTGTGGAGATGTTTGTTCTTGACCATATCTTCAGGTAAATAACAATGCATAATATATATCATTGTTTGTTATATATGTAACGAATCGTACTTCAATTATATCAAGACAACTGCTGCAGCAAAATCGAGGTTGCGTATCAAGAAGCTATTGCGCTGAAAAGGCAGGAACAACTTATTCTCGAATCTCGAGGAAGAGGAAGAAACCAAACAGAGTACCAAAAACAGAGCGGCCAAGAAACGAAATCTCTGTTCTTTTACAAGACGCTACAGCTGCGTCAGTAACAGAAAAATATAACAGTAAAAAGAAGAAATCATGCTGAAATTGATCGCAACTTCCACTATAATTAACCGCCGGCAGCACTTTTAGTCATATCATGTAGACGCTGTAATTTCCGGCGGTAAAGTTATGCAGCTTGCGTCACACATCAATGGCACATTTCCACTCCTCTCTCTTACTTTTCAACATACTTACAGTCCAAGTTACTTGAATTTTTATATTTGTTGTCGCAGCCGCAACGTTTACCAAAAGAACATGATCATTAGTCAACAACTTTTTCTGCTATTTAATATGCTACAGTTTGCGTTTTCTAAAAACCCAAATTCAGAGTTTTACTTCTCTTTTTTTCTTTTAAGAATTATTAATCAGACTTGGAGGTCAACTCATTGTTCATTACGTGTGAGAAAAGGATGCCGTTTTGTGGTGTAAACATAATCACCAAATTGCATTAGTCATTTATATAACGACTGTAGAGATGAGCACTGCGAAAGACGATTCAAACATAATCCCGCTCTTTCACCCAGTAACCATTGAGTTACCACTACAAGAAAAATCTCTATTCTTAGCACATGAAAAACGCCATGATATGTATATGATGACGTTTTTGAAAATGCTATGTCTGCCCCAGCTATAATAGGTAGGTCATATGTGATAGCACTTTGTTCGTGCTATAATATCTTACATCTATGATAGCGATAATTTCTCTTGCTATAGTTAGATCCGAGCCGAGCCAAGCCGTATTAAATTAATAATAATAATATTATTATTATTATAATTATTATTATTATTATTATTATATTTTTGTACCAATTGCATTTATATAAAAAACAATATTTAAAAAGATTTTATTAACAAACCAAAAATGTTTACACAGTATAATATATGAAATCTGCACTTGTGTCATCAGTATTTTCAAACAAACAAAATGAAACAGAAGTCAAAATAAAAGCAGCAACGACTGCTCAACCACAAATGCCTCTCCGATTATGTCCACCTTCACTCCTTAAACTTTTTCTGTTGCTCCTCCTCATTTTCTTGTATCTCGATATCTCCCTGTCCAAAACACAGAAACTCTAACTCAGAGATTATAAGATAATTAGAAAACAATGGAAAAGGCATGTTAAGTAGTTCCTATATGACTCGATCTTGAAGATAGCTTGTCTACAAGGTTATTGCTGCTTAGATCACTGCAAGTTTCCATCAAAGATTATAAATTAGAAAGATTCATGAGTCAAAACACAAAAGACTCAGCTGGGTTCTCATCAATAAAGCTTTGTTAAGGATCCATGACTTGAGATCATCATCAATAAAGCTTTGTTCTTAGTTCTGTTAAAAAGATGATTTGCGATTACAAAACACAGAGAAGAGAAAGGTTCAAGATTTAACCCCAAAAAAGGCCACCACTGAAGGGACTGGTCAGAGCAAAGTCGATGTGTTTCTGTGAATCAAGTCTCACCAAAAATGATGGGATGTTCACCAATTGCTTTCCAACCCTATCAAAATAAAACAAAACCCAAATAAAGATGAGTAACTAGACTAAGTCGATGCCAGTATTGAAAAATTAGAACTTTGAATCCAAAAAGAAAAAATGTATGAGGTTAGATGGAAGCCCGAGTCAATTGTGCAGAAATTGCTTTAAACCAAATATACAATGTTTGATGTGTCATAACTAAGCGATGACAACAACATATCTCGGTTTAAGTTTCAAAGAATGTTGGTGCTCATTAAGATTCGATTAACAACAAGCAAACAAACAATGAGTAACATCAGAAACGAACTCAAGCAACTCCAATACCTGATATGCCTCAGCCTGATGAGGACACGGGAGTGATGGATAGACTTAGCCATACCAGACTTGAACAAAATAGTCTGGAGACGACGCTCAAGAAAGTTCTCAACAGTCAATGCCAAGACGTAATCGAGCTTGTTTTAGCCATACCACCAAAAAGGGATCCTAAGGATGAACAAAAGAATTATATTTATGCATGTAACTGTTTTTTTCAAGTAACAAAGCAAAGAGAATAAATCCACAAACTTACACTTTTTGAGAAAAGATCCTTTGGTTCCAAACATCTGAATACTATCTTTGTTGTAATCTTAGAAGCAAGGGACTCCTCAACATGGATAGTAAGATTTTCATGATGAGGCTGAGTCTGTGCGGCTAAGCCTTCCTCACGCTTGAGCTCTAATGTAATCCTCCTAGTTGATTTTGTGATTATCTGCGTGGTTGAGAAGTAAATATGAAGAAGCAGCGAACAAAGTCCACTCAATGCCAATATTCCGTCTGTAAAATAAGAAAGGATATCATTTAAGCAGTTGATACCTCAGACAATGCACATGTTGCCTCAACGACAAACTGTTTTTTGTCAAGCTTAAGCATCTGAAAAGTAAATCTTTAGCAGTTACCTCCTCTCTTGAATTTTGATACACACGAAATCTGTGTATAAACAACCAACAGAAGGAGTCATATATTTTCAGGTAACAGTTTTTAAAAATCTCTTTCTACAAGTGACATATAAGAGTTTAGAATCTTACAAGAATGCCTGCACAGTCTCAAAATGATAAGCGACTGTAGAAAACCACCAAAGGATCGATCACTCTGCAGAAAAACAAATTCACAGGTTGTCTATGATATCAAGAGAGAGAGACAGTCCACAACATGTTTTTTTTCCAAGCTCCATCACTGATAAGACCTGTCGTTATCTATCCTAACAAGAGAAATCAGCAGGAAGATATCAAATGACTAGAATTAGACCAATGAAACCAGAATCAATATAGGAATTTAACTAAAGGTGATCAAATCGAGAAAAGGAGAAAGAGAAGAACCTCAATCACAGAAGATGAAGATCTAAAGCCGGAACAAGCTAACGGTGTTCACCGATGCGGAACTCGACATAGAGATGCGGAGGGAAAAAAGCTGGTCGGTTCTGAAGAGACGAGGAGACGCCGGAGAAAATGGAGCTAGGGTTTGGGTAAGCTGGGTCATAGGGATTGGGAGGAGAAGGAGGAGGCGTGGGGAGATCTGAGAACACGAAATCTTCGACAGTGAACCCGATTCGGTATGGAATTGATGCTCCGCGTGATATTCACAGAGATAGAGAGGTAGACAGGGTGAAACTAGATTTAGGGTTTGGTTCTCGTTTGGGTGGGTGAGGAAGAAGAAGAGAGACGAAGACGAGGAATAGAGAGGAAGAGAGGGGAAAAAAAGATTTATGTGGAAACCAATAAAAAAAATTTGAGATAAAATTTGTTATAAATAAGATAAAAATTTCATGTTGGCGCCTATGTCAAAAATTTGGCTCTAAAGTTTACATTTTGGTTAAGTGTTTGGCGGAAAATAATTTTAACTTCCCGCTTAATGAAAATTTATCTTAGCGTTTATTAAATACTATTATATAATACCCAAAATTATAAACTTATCTTCAATAGCAGTTTAGCAAAACGTACTATAACATTGTGCTATCAATGTGGACTTTTTTTGTAGTGTACCATTCATTATTATATATGTATAATTTTTATTCATCTATATGTTAGGGTATAACTACTTAAGAAATGAAGTGTGTGAACGTACATACCGAAGATATGAACGTATAACCTCTAAATGAACGTTTATAGTACAAGATGAAATTCAGACCAATGCCGAAAACCAACTGAAGGAACCAAGTGTGGAAGATAGAAATAAAGACTTAGAATATCGTGGTACAAATCGATCCACAAATAATAAAAACTAGAGAGGTTAGGGGATATATAAATATATATATATATATATATATATATATATACATTAGATATATATCTTTAATATAAAGATAATTTTATATAAATGAGTCTATACACCTTTATTCATTATTATATATGTATAATTTTTATTCGCCTATATGTTAGGGTATATCTACCTAAAAAATGAAGTGTGTGAATGTACATACCAAAGGTATGAACGTATAAATCTCTAAATGAACGTTCATAGTACAAGATGAAATTCGGACCAATGCCGAGAACTAACTGGAGGAACCAAGTGTGGAAAATTGAAATAAAAACTTATAATATCCTAGTACAACTCGATCCACAAATAATAAAAGTTGGGGAGGTTAAGGGATATATAAATATATATATATATATATATATATATATATATATATATATAAATATTAGATATATATCTTTAATATAAAGATAATTTTATATAAATGAGTCTATATACTTTTATTCATTATTATATATGTATAATTTTTATTCATCTACAGGTTAGGGTATAACTACCTTAAAAATGACATGTGTGAACATACATACGGAAGATATGAACGTATAAACCTCTAAATGAACGTTCATCTAGAGGTTTATACGTTCATATCTTCTGTTTGTACGTTCACACACTTCTTTTTTAGGTACTTATACCTTTACATGTAAATAAAAATAAATGAATATGAAACAATGACCCTGGATAATACTGATATTAGTTTTATTCATTTGACATTGTATCAAACATTCTGTACACTCAGAAAAAGACATTTGTGTCCCTAAACCTCACTATTTTCTCTCTATTTCCCCTTTTCACAGCCATTTGTTAAACTTCTCTTTCTTTTATTGGATTATGTATCATATTGATTAGCTGAAGAAACCCAAACAGAGAAAAATATCTTTCTCTTCGATTGTTCAATTTCTAATTTTAGGGTTTAGATTTTAGGGTTTGGGTTTAGTTTTTTGGGTTTAGGGTTTAGGGTTCATGGTTTGGGATTTAGTGTTTAAAGTTTGGGTTTAGGGTATGGCATAAGGGTTTAGGTTTTAGTTTTAGGGATTAGAGTTTAAGGTTTATAGTTTGGGTTTAAGCCCTTTGAGCTTTAGGGTTTAGGGATTAGGGTTTAGTTTTTTTTTAGGTTTTCAAAGGGTTTAGAATTTAGGGTTTGGGGATTAGGGTTTAGGGTTTGGAGTAAGGGTTTAGGTTTTAGTTTTAGGGATTAGAGTTTAAGGTTTATAGTTTGGGATTAAGCCCTTTGAGCTTTAGGGTTTAGGGATTAGGGTTTAGTTTTTTTTTAGGTTTTCAAAGGGTTTAGAATTTAGGGTTTGGGGACTAGGGTTTAGGGTTTGGAGTTTATATCTTCTATGAACGTATATACGTTTGATATGAACTTATATTACGTTCACATGACATTATGTTCTTTTCATTCTAAAATCTTGTATGTATATCAACATACACTTCATAAATGTACACGTCGATAAACATCTTTAACTATATTGACATGAATCTACTACTTTGAACATTATAATAATGTATAAGAAATATATAGGCTCATATATATAAAATAATATATATTTTAAGTCTTCTGGGGTTTAGGGTTTAGGGTTTAGGAATTAGGGTTTAAGTCTTTTTGGGTTTAGGGCTTAGAGATTAGGATTTAGAGTTTGGAGTTTAGGGTTTAAGCCCTATGGAGTTTAGGGTTTATGCCATATGGTTTAAGTAATATGGGTTTGGGGTTTAGGGTTTAAGCCATTTGGAGTTTATGGTTTAGAGATTAGGTTTTAGGGTTTGGAGTTTAGAAACCTTTTGGAGTGAGTTTGGGCCATAGGGTTTAAGTCATATGGGGTTTAGGGTTTTAATTTTGTCTAAACGAAAAAATAATTTTCTTACTTTTGTTTTATTCTTATTCTTATTTTATTTTTTAATTTTTATTTATTTTTAATACTAGATTATGTATAATTATTTGATTGGTTAAAAAATAGGGGTTGAATTCTATGAACGTATATATGATGATATGAACGTAATATGTCTTCTATGAACGTCTATACGTTTGATATGAACATATATACGTTTGATATGAATGTATCGTACGTTCACATGACCATTGGGTTTAGGGCTATATACCATGTTTGGATATTTATATATATCGTGTCAAATTCGGTTCGGGACTTATCAGGTTCAGATACCTAAAATTACCAAAAATATCTTAAAACTCGAATAAATATTTAAAAGGATCAGAAAATACTCGAAAATCCCCAAAAATATATCTAAATAGGGGTTAGAGTTTAGTTTTTATTTTTATTTTTTAAGTTTTAGGGTTTAGGATTAGGTTTTAAGTTTTATTTTTTTAAGATTTACATATTGGCGTTAGGGATTAGGGTTTAGGGTTTAAGTCCTTTAGGGTTTAGGGTTTAGGGATTAGGGTTTAAGCCATTTGCAGTTTAGGGTTTAGGATTTGGAGTTTAGGGTTTAAGCCCTTTGGGGTTTAGGGATTAGGGTTTATTATTTAAATTTTTAAGTTTTTTGAACAAATTGTTTCACACCTAAGGGTGAACCCAAGAATTGTTCTTTTTTATGAACATATATGATTATATGAATGTTATATGTCTTCTATGAACGTAATATGTCTTCTGTGAACGTATATACGTTTTATATGGACGTATATATTTTTATATGAACGTATATATGATGATATGAACGTATGTATAATGATATGAACTTAATATGTCTTCTATGAACGTATATATGTTTATGAATGTATCAAACGTTCACATGACCATTATGTTTCTTCATTCTAAAAACTGGTATGTATATGAACATACAATTCTTAAATTTATGAACTTAAATATACATTCACATTAACATATTTATGTTGCCATGTTTCTGATATCTGCAGTTGCCATATTTTTTATGTTTCCTATTTTTTTCTAAGTTATTTTTTTCTGCTCAAGATTCAATGTTGGTCTTGTTCGAAAATGTGCTAGGTGTTGTATTTGATTTATATATAGGTGGAATTATAAAGCAAGAAACACCAAGATATGTTTCGGAACTTTTTTAAAAAGAAGACTAAAGATGAAGAAAGATGAGAATATGAATATATATATCTTTGAGCAATTAGGCTTTGTAACACTTATTGAGTTGCTATTTTTGACTGGTTTCTTTTCCTTGAGGTTCTTCAGATTGTATGTATTAGACCCCGAGTTTGCTTTATATTTATTAGTTTTGTATGTGTGTGGTGGTCATCATTAATATAACATTTTAAAACTTGTTTCTATTTTTCCTCTTTCTAATACAGTTATTTTCATTCTCCAAAATGATATTTTCTTTTCCTAATATTCAACTAATCATTTAATCTCTTTAGTATATTTTGATGTTTCCTGTTTTTTTGTTGTTGTTGTGCTCATCTTTGACTTTCGATACCATAATATATTGCAAAATAATATCATAATAGATAAAAAATCTCAAATAAAAAACCTATAAACAATTCATTACAATTTATAAAACATCTAACTGTTAGCGCAGGTCAAAATCTAATAACTACTTAAAAATGAAGTGTGTGAACGTACAAACCAAAGATATGAACATATAAACTTTTAAATGAACGTTCATTGTATTTATCAAACTAACGTTGTAGAAGTGACGGATTCGTCCAAGTCAGTGAACATGTTATCTGACGACATGGAGCTGCAAGAAACATTTAAGATTATTAATTCACCAGGCTTGTAATATATATCTCACTTACTTAGAACAAGGAATGTCTGAATATTGTAAATGGGTTTCCAAAGTAACCCTTATTATGACAAGGTGTTAGCGAGGTTTAATGTTTCAGAATGCTATCTAGTAACGATGTATATAAGGGATGAACAATAGTTTATACCTGCAACGTTCAAACATCTCATCTGCCGTAGTGAATTTAGCATTGTATGAGTGTGAAAAAACAGGTAAATCATCGTGGCCGCAAGAATCAGACGTAGAGTTACTGCCTGGGAACATCTGTCTTGAGCCTGTTCCTCTCAAAGGATCTTCATTGCGAACAGCCGAGGGGACGCTGAAGATGTTATCAAAGAGGAATAAGAATCACAAAGGAGTAACAATGAATGCTTGCAACAAGTTAAAGAGACTGAAGAACCACCTTGGAGAAGCCGGTTCTGTTTCAAAAACCCAAATTCTGAAGTGGTTTCCCAGCCACCCTTTAACCCTTCATGTAAAGGCTGAAGATCTTCGAGTACCGGCTCCTCCAGATCCAAACCCTCCAAAAGAAGGTTATCCATTCCACAATTCCCAGCAATTAACCGAATCAATCAAGAAAATAATATTTTAATAAATTCTTAATATTAAAGAATCTCGTACCATGTATTAAGTTTTACCCTCTGCAATACAGCCGTATGAACAACTGATATGCAATCCCCATAATTAAAATTTTCACCTCCCATATTCAATACTGAATCAATACAAACCATTGAAAACCAAGACACTGTCTTAGAGTAATGGGTTTGTTCCAAATTGACAAACCTGGATTCGTACGTTGTCCACCACTATTATTCCTTACCCTCCACGATCCATTCCGGATCCTCCATCTGTTTTTTATATCCGAATGAAACGGTTGAGGATATGAGCCTTGCAACATCAGATCTATGAGAATCATATCTCTCACACTTTTCGGATCCAATACATTCATCCAAATGAAATTGAATCCAATAAATCGAACTTCCCCAATCAAAAACCCCATTCGAATCTGTCCTCTTATAAGGTACGATCGCAAGAAATCGCGAACCTTCCCTTCCACGAAATGTTTTCGAAACGATGATGAAAACCTGAAAAGGATCACCGATTTACCAAATAAAAACCAACTGAAAGTCAACGAGACCGAACTCTCATGAATCATGTGAATCAAACCCTAGATCTAAACCTTCATCGCCGTCACTCTCTCTCTCTAATATGTGAAGCCAATTTTAATATATTTTTATAAATGAACTTTGTTGTTCTTTTTAGGGCAAATCGCAAAAATGACACAAAAACATGCATTGTCACAAGTAGCACTAAGAAAGAAAAATCACAAAATAGAATTTATTAAAGGGATAAGACAAAATTAACCCTAACCCTAAACCCTAAATACTAAACCCTAAACCATAAATAATAAACTCTAAACTCTAAATACTAAACCCTAACCCTAAATAATAAACCCTAAACCCTAAATAATAAACTGTAAACCCTAATTTATATAATGTTATAAAAGTCTTTGTAATCAAAATAATGCTAAAAATGTCAATTATTTTGTTTGGTGCTATATTTATGATAAGGTATATTTTTGTGCTATTTTATGTATTTTCTCTTCTTTTTAATGTTTTTCAATTAATTATTTATAAATAATATTTTAATGACAAAAACACGCGCTTCGGACAAGAAGTGTTCTGCACACAAGGGCTTTATCAGATTTCATTATTTTTAACAGTGAATAAGTGTCACATAGTTTATTATGAACTCAAAAGTGTTAGTTTTGTAAATGCTATGCAGTAAAGTGTTATTTTTGTCGAAAATCCCTTTAAAGAGAAAAATATGATGTATATAATTTTTTTTGTGCTTAAATAGGATGTATTTAAGCACACTTTCAACACAAGGAATTGGAATCACATTCCGACAACTTCGAGCAAATTATGGTTTACACATGCGACACCCAAATATTCTTTCTGCACTTGGATCGCAATTCATAACCGACAAGAGATCGAATGAGCAGTTTTGGTGTGGTAGCGAACTCAGCATGTCTTCAACCAATGGAGACTTTATTTTTCTCGTGCGGCTTTTCTTCAGGTCTTTTGATAACTCTCACCAAAAATTTCTTACAAGCTAATTTCTCTACCGACTAACAAACTATTGTCATATATATCTCAGAAAACAACCTGAATCATACAGAGCTCCTTTTGATATGTGTTTTAGTTGTCGATTCCATATGGAAGGAAAGATTACGGGAAGACACGGTGAAACCCGACTCCTCAAACTCGGCTAGTCATATTCATCGACAAGAAAGTGAGAAACCAACTTTTCCGATTAGAGCAATGGGAGACATGAGATACGAAGATGGTCTCTGAACCTAGTTTGGTATTTTGATGTAAATCACATTTAGCCTAATTTCTGCATTTTATTCTTATTCAAACTGATGATGCACATGTTGTTAAACTGTGTTTTTCTTTGAATTAATTAAACATTAAATTAAAAAAAAAACTACATTGTTGGAGTAAGCTTGAAGAAATAAGGAAATAAGATATATTTGGGAGTTATCCAAATATACACATATTTTAGGAGTTATCTAAAATATGTAAACCTTCCTAATAAGTGATTAGGAATTGGTTTAGGTTTTCTTATAAAAGGAGGAGATGTCAATGTGTGACATAACTCATTAGGGATTTAGGAGAGTTGAGAGAAAGCTTGTAATCTTGGTGACAACTCTAGTGGATTCCGGGCTAGGTCCCGGCGAGACGTAGGTTATGCTATTCCGGCTCACCGAACTCGTTAAACTTGTGTGTGTCTTTCTTTCCCTTCACTTTATCTGCTTACATATCCTCATACCTCTCTTTGATCGGACCTGGTTTCTACACATGGTATCAGAGCCTAATCCGTCAGAAGTAATACTTATTTTCGGATAGTAGATCTTGTTTTTTTTTTGTGGCTAGTGAGTTTTTTTTATATGAAAGAGATAAGTCGATTTCGTGAACTCGTGAAGTGAGAAGTCGAGTCTGCTATAAAGAGGAAGGAAGTATCGTGGTAGTTGTTGTTGGATATTATGTTTTGCGCTGATACGGTAGTGAACTTTTGTTGGTACCGTCACGAGAATTTTTGAGTGTTTTTGGCAAAGGTTAAAATTGATGATCGGTGAAGCGAATATTTGAAGATTAGGGTTTCTTAATCGGATGGATTTGTTTTGTGTTTGGGTTTTATTTGGAGATACTTTGGAACCACGTCTGAACCAGGATCGTGAAAGTAGCAAGTTGGTTATCTTATTGGTTCATTACCTAGAAGAAATCTCAGAGAAAAAGGATCATTTTGGTTTTGAGTAAGACGAGTGAAGCCATGACTTCCATAAACCATGATGGGTGTCATTCGTTTGTGTCTCACCTTAGAAGAAGAAAAAGAGAGGAAGTGAAACAAAGCGTTTGGATTCCTATGTTTGGGCCTGGATAGCTTTCTAAATTTCAGATGGGCCAAGAGTAATTTCAAGCCCTAGGTCAAGGAATTGAAAAAAAGAAAAAGAGAACCAAATGAAGAAAGAGAGTTTCAGTCGTGAGTGGATAAAGATGAAGAATTTTTTTTTTTTTGGTTTTTGGTCAGAAACAAACCGTGTATTGAGGATTTGTCTCGTTTGGTTTTTTTTGAATCGATGGAGCTTTGATGATATGAAACTCGATGGACTTTATGAGACATGCGTGCATAGATTCTTATCGTGTTAAGAATTCTCTGGTTGTGAGAATTCAGCAGTTTGGTTAAGCAAGAAAAGAAGAATGGATATATATCCGGAAGCTAAGGAATCGGAGAAATATACTTATAAGCAGCGTCAGTGAAAACAAGGAGTGATGATACAAGATGGATTGTGTGTGTGAGATGAATTACACAAGGAAAAGGGATAAGTTTGGAAGCTGATGGAGTCGGAGAAGAAGCAACGATCGGTCTTTGAAGGGTGCTGATCGTATTGTTGAAGACGAAGGTGCTGTTCGTAATTGCTAGAGAAAGAGCCGATCACGTGGAGAAGAAGCGGTTCGTGAGAAGACCATCATTTGAAGGAGACAAGATCGATTGCTTGGGAAAAGAAGCAATCGTGAATCAAAAAAAAAATGAAAAAAAAATGGTGATGAAGGAGAAAGACGATAAAGAGAATGAAATTAGGGATTTGAAACGAGAAGCGAGTGAGTTTTGTGTAAGGTGGAGATCGAGAAAGAACAGTTGAGGAAGGTTTGTGAAGAGAGGAATTCAATCAAGAAGGGGTTTGAATTGCAGCGTGAGGAAGCGAACCAATTGAAGGAGAGTGTGATTCAATTGGAGAAATAAAAATTGAATCTGGAGATGGTAATTGCAGAATTGAGAGGAGGATGAGAGAAGAGTTGATTGAAGGTGTAAAGAAGGAAAATATTGCTATGGAGAAAACGATTGAAGAGGAAAAAAGGAGATAGATGGATTGAGGGAAAAAATCGAAGCGTTTTTGAGTGTTAAGACTGAGTTCAGAAGACTGTGAAGATTGATCAAAGAGGCAAAATCGAGGAGTTGCAGAAAAGGTTAGACAAGTCGAATGAGACTGTGCAGAGTTTGACAAAGGAAGAGAAGGTTTTACGGAATCTGGTTATTAAACTAGAGAAGAATCTTGCTGAGTCTATGGAGAAAGAAAGAGCAATGATAATGCAAATCAATGCATTGGTGAAAGAGAAGAATTCAGTTGAGAAAGAGATGGAAATGGTGAATGTGGAGTCTGTAGGAATTTCTAGCAGATCCTAATCCAATTAGGCAATCCTGGTCTGAATTCCAAGCCTAGGATCTAGGGTTCATGTAATTGAATCTAGGGATCTCAGAATTACCTGATGATTAGCAGCGGAAGATAAACAAGTAATCGAGATCTTAAAGCGCCTCAAGTGCTGCGCCTCTACTGGTATCCACACGCACACAAACTGGATCGGATCGGGATGCTAGTGCCGTTGAGATCTCATCTCAAATTTGACAACGAACAATTCGTCCGCCTTTTAGGGTTTTGCGTTTTCTCTCTATGTCAAAATTACGGCGAGCTCATTAATGATTCAATAATCATTAACTTATATGCACACGTTAATGACCTAGTATAATTAATGAAATGGGCTAAGCCCAACATCCATTAATTAAGAGATCATTATCTCTTTCACGTAAAAGTACATATACATATTATATCTTATACAATATATATATATGACATCTCTTTAAACGTGAAGTATATATATATATATATATATATATATATATATATATATATATATATATATATATATATATATATATTATATAATATATATAACATATATATAAAACATTATGAAACCCATTATATCATTGATCCAGTTTGCTTAGGTGTGTGACCCTGTAGGATCATATAACATTAGCAATGAGTTCTAAACTCATTGATCATAAGTGGCTTCTAGCAAAGCATTATGACTGCCTAGTGTCATATGATTGTCTCATCTCGACAATACGACTTTCACTTAAGAGCAAGTACAATAGATTTCAGGACATTCCCAACAATCTCCCACTTGTACTGGAATCATCTATTCCCATAATCCCTTTGTCACTATATCTCGATCTGGCATAAGGCAAGATCTGTGTCACCCTTATTTAGCCAAGATCATGTTCATCGAACTCCGATTTATACTGACAAGACAAACGACTGACAATCACCTCGTTTGAGTGTGGCCACACATTTCTCAGTATCAAATCTTCGATGGGCCCTGAGATATTTATCTCCTGTTATATAGGAGGGACAAGTCCCATCTTGTTCCATCCCTGTTTCTTCACACATTTCATGATACGCCCAATCAATGCCTTTATAGTCACCAGTTACGGCTGATGTTTGACAAGGTTAAAGCGGACCAATTCATATGTAAGAAAACATGATGAACTCAGGTCTAAGGACTATACTCTATAGTCGTAATGAAAACTCTCATGACACTTATATAACTATCCCGTAGAGTTCTCATCAGTGGGTCATGTCCGATCATGTGTTCTCCAACACTTATCTATGTGATTGACTTTAATACTCTTATTAATGACTCCATGAAACTTAGTCATCAGTCACCTCACATACTAGTCTCACGCGGTTGTTAATGTCCCACTTTAACAACCTCGACCAGGGACCAACATAATTTATGTCATTTATTATCTATAGGGTTTCATGATCAAGTCACATACTTAATGACCTATAAAATGTCATAAATTACTTTGGGACTATTATTTAATAACTATTATTAAATAATACAGATGTCAGATTTCAATAACATAATCAAATTATGTTTATACGAACATCATATCATAACTAAAATTAACAACAACAACTCCCACTAAAATTAAGATCACATCTTAAGACATCTAATGCATGTAGTAGTTGTCTGAACCTCATCCGCTCTTGCTCAGCGTGTGTCGAAGGACACTGCGTCTTGCTAAGAGTAATGCCAAGTGTCATTGGCATGAAGCCCTTCTTGGAATCCTGCATATTGGACCTGTGCAAGACCTTATCAATATAAGCATCTTGACACAATCCAATTAGCCTGTCTAATCTATCTCTATAGATTCTTATTCCAAGAATGTTTATGGTTTCTCCCATATTTTTTATCGAAAAACAACTTTCGAGTCAAGTCTTAACAGACTGAAACAATGGAACTTCATTTCCGAGAAGTAGTATGTTATCAACATACAATACCAGAAATGCAACTGCGCTCCCACTAGTCATCTTGTAAACATACGGTTCCTCTTCGTTCCTGACGAAGTCAAACCTTTTGACTGCTTCATCAAAACGAAGATTCCAACTCCGAGATGCTTGCTTCAGTCCATAAATGGACCGATGAAGCTTGCATATCTTCCTAGCTTCATTAGGATCAATGAAAACTTCAGGTTGTGTCACGTACACATCCCTTTCCAGAATTCCTTTAAGGAAAACTTTTTTCACATCCATCTACCAGATCTCATAACCATTATGAGTGGCGATTGCTAGGAGAATCCGAATGGACTTAAGCACGTTGACTGGGAATAGGTTTCTTCATAGTCAATACCATGAATTAGCTTGAAACCTTTTGCCACCAACCTAGCTTTGTACATTCATGTCAACTTTTCTTTTTGAAAACCCATTTACTCACAATGGCTTCTACACCATCGGGTAAATCAACCCAAGTCATACTTGGTTCTGTGACATGGATCCTATTTCGGATTCAGTGGCTTTTAGCCATTTTCGGAGTCAGGGCTCATTATTGCTTCTTCAAAATTCGCAGGCCCGTCACTTTCAATGATCAACAGATCATGGCAATTGGTTACGGGAAATCCATATTTCTCGGGTTCGTGACGGATCCTTTCGGATCTGCGAGCTTCAGTTTTGTGTAAAAGTCGCGCACATATCTCATATGTATACTTTTACCATGACCTAATTAACCAAGATTTAAACCGTAGTCAATTAAGTCATAAACCAAAATCAATATTTTGGTTCGCGATCTGTGTCGATCGATACAACTTTTGTGTCGATCGACACTTCTTCAGAAACTCGCCTTTTTGAATGTATATCGAATATACATTCACCAGATCCTTGCAAACCTTAGGCATCACAGGTGCAGGTTCTACAACTCCTTGTAGATCCAACTGCTGCTCTTCCTCATCAGGTTGAGCAGTCTCCTGTGATTTTCGAATTTCTTCGAGTTGTACTTTACTCCCACTGTTCTTCTTGGAAAGAAAATATTTCTCAAGAAAACATGGTTCCGAGCAACGAACAATTTGTTCTCGGGTCGGTTGTAAAAGTAACATGTCATGGTTTCGTTAGGACAACCAATGAAGTAGCACTTATCGGATTTGGGTGTGAGCTTATCAGAGTAAACGTTTTATATAAGTCTTGCAACCCCAAATATTCATGAAGGATAAATCAGAAACATTTTCATTCCACATCTCATGTGGTATCTCTGTAACTGATTTTGATAGAACCCTTTGTAATGTAAACGCAGACATTTCTAGAACGTATTCTTAGAAGGATATTGGAAGATCTAAGTGACTCATCATTGATCGAACAATATCTGATAAAGTCCGATTCAGGAGGAGTGAATTGTGAAACACTTTCACAATCTCTCAGATGATCACTAAATTCTTGACTTAAGTATTCACCTCCATGATCTCATCGTAGAGCTTTAATACCTTTGCCAAATTGATTCTGTAACTTTTCAAAACTCTGACTTATGTCTCATTAATAAGATATAACCTTACCTACTGAAATCATCAGTAAAGGTAATGAAGTACTGAAAGTTTCCTCTAGCACTAGTGCTCATTGGCCCATATACATCCATATGTATAAAGCCCAATAAGCCTCTGGCCCTTTCATTTTGTTCGTTCGCAACCTGTATCGACCGACGCACCGTTTGTGTCGATCGACACTACCTTTTGTTGAAAGGGGCCTTTGTCATTTTACCCAATAAACAAGATTCACATTACTCATTATGATTCAAAATCAGATTAGCCCAAAAGCCCATCACTATGGAGCTTCTAAATCTGTTTTTCATTTATGTGGCCCAAAACGACAATGCCAGAGAGAAGTTTGATTCGTATCATTGGACTTGAATCTCTTGGTATTAATGTTATAGTTAGGCATGTTCTGGTTTAGAACATAAAGTCCATTTTCTAATGGATTGCTACTATAAAATATATCATTGTAATCAAATGAATAACATTTATTCTTAATTTGAAAACTGATATCCTTCCATATCCAAACAAGGAATAGAAATAATCTTTCTGCTCATAGCAGGTACATAGTAGCAGTTTTAAGTTCAAAACATGCCATAAAAGAAAACAAATGAAATACTCCTACGGCTAATGCAGCAACTCTTGCTCCGTTTCCCACGCGTAGATCCACTTGTCCTTTCTCCATAGTCCTACTTTTGCTCAGGCCCTGCACATTTTTACAAAATATGAGTACCACAGCTGGTATCAAATACCTAATAAGTAGGACTATAAGAAGTAACATTTACTTCTATAACATAATACCTGAAGAAGAAGTCTCTTACGTCTTCTTCAGCTTCTCATAATCTTCCAAGAATTTATTGCAGTTTCTTTTCAAATGCCCATAACCATTACAATAACGACACTTAACATCTTCAGAAGGACTGGTTCACAATCGAGCTCGTCTTGCCATTACCTTTGTTCTTACCAAGTTTCTTAAACCTTTTACCCTTTTGTACCATAAGGACATCTGGGGTGTCCTTCTTGATGTTAGGTTCAGCAGTCTTAAGCATCCCATGCAATTCAGTCAACGTCTTCGTCAAGTTGTTCATGTTATAGTTCATAACAAATTGATCATAGCTCGACGGCAGTGACTGCAGAATGATGTCAGTAGCCAACTCTTGGCTAATGGGAAAATCCAGTTTCCCCAGGTTATCAATATAACCCATCATCTTAATGACATGAGGACTGACTGGTTCGCCCTTTGGTAGCTTGCACTCAATCAGAGATCTAACCGTCTGGTATCTTTGAGTTCGTGCCTGCTCCTGAAACATACTTTTCAGGCCAGTGATCATCTCTATTGGCGACTCCACATACTCATATTGCTTCTGCAATTCCGAGTTCATGGTAGCCAACATGAGACAACTCACATCCACCACATCATTAGAATGCTTATCCCAAGCATCCTTATCTGACTGCCAGGCATTGGCTCGGTACTTCTTGGGGAGAACCTTCTCAAGGACATAGTCCTTTTTCTCCTGTTTGAGAACAATTCTCAAGTTCCGATACCATTCTCAAGGACGGATCGCAGGGAGAAATTGTTATGATGGTTTGAGCTAGACATAGCTGAAAAAAGGGAGGTTTAGTTATGATGTTCAAGATATGAGAAGTCTTAACAATTAAGAAAACTCGTATTATATTCAAGCAATGTTTCCTCAAATGAATATAATGATCCAAGACCCACACTTCACTAAACTTGAGTGAGCCACTGGCTATCACCCAAATTTTAGCTATCTAGGTAAGCAACTCTTTGCTAGTTATATCCAATATAACTCTTGGTTGTGGATCGACATCTCATGCCCAATCCACCTATTGTCTCTGAGCCCAAAACGATTTTGATGGCCCAGTCAAGTAAAACAATCTCTTAAGTCATGTAATTGTTGATGTCTTGCACTGCAAGTCCATCAACACGATTACCTCCTGTCTTACTCATGTAATTGTGGACACCTTGCACTGAAAATCTGTCGCACAATGAAATGAGCCTTGACAGTTGACAAGATTGGAAAGACATCAAGGATCACTTGATATTTGGTCGAGGAACGGAACCTTTAAAACGTTCAGTTTTATTATGTTTTAATTCTTCTAATTAAATGATTTATCTTGGTTTGGTTCTGTGATTTCAGGTTCCATAACCTAAACCACCAAATCTGGTGTCGACCGATACTACGTTAGTATCGATCGATGCAGATTAACCAAAACCAATCTGCGATAACCGATCAATCCAATTGATCCGGTTTTGAGTACCGGTCAGCATCGACCGACGCTACATTAGCATCGGTCGACACCGACCTAATCAAACCAATCGCAATTAAACCATTCTTAGCGTTTAACCATTATTAACCAAGCTCGATGACCGGTCCAATACAATTGAACCTATTTATCAATCTCGCGAGGTTTGTGTCAACCGACACAACTTTTGTGTCGATCGACACTAGGCAAAACCTAAGTTTTGTTCGGGTTATCCTTCTGTGTCGACCGACACCGGATTGGTGTCGATCGACACAGGGCGATAAACCCTAATCGTTTTTCAAGCAAAAAATCCTAAAACTAGATTTTCATGAAAATGAATTTTAGCATGTTTGTATCAACTATACAGAGATCTAGATTCAACTAATCTAATCAACATGCTACAGATTCAATGGAACCCTAAGGCTCTGATACCACTGTAGGAATTTCTAGCAGATCCTAATCCAATTAGGCAATCCTGGTCTGAATTCCAAGCCTAGGATCTAGGGTTCATGTAATTTAATCTAGGGATCTCAGAATTACCTAGTGATTAGCAGCGGAAGATAAACAAGTAATCGAGATCTTAAAGCGCCTCAAGTGCTGCGCCTCTACTGGTATCCACACGCACACAAACTGGATCGGATCGGGATGCTAGTGCCGTTGAGATCTCATCTCAAATTTGACAACGAACAATTCGTCTGCCTTTTAGGGTTTTGCGTTTTCTCTCTACGTCAAAATTGTTGGGAATGTCCTGAAATCTACCGTACTATCTCTAGAAAGTATGATAAGTGTCGAGATCAGACATAAATCATAAATACTGGGTGATCATGATGGCTTGCTAGAGTCCGCTCTTGATCTATAAGTTTAGGACTTATTACCAGTATTGTATGATCCCGAAGGGTCACACACCATAGCTAACGGGAAAGATAAATGGAATTAATACGGTAAGATGCAGTGGCATTTACTGTATTGGATCAGAGAATTGGGCCAGACAAAATGCAGGCTTTTGCCTGATTTGTGTCTTGGGCCCAAATGATTAATGAACCATTAGTCTAATGACTTGGGCCAATTAATGAGAGTTTAAGGATTTCGAAAACCCTAAGGGATTGACCATCCCACACGATTTTCTCCTTGTGGCCGCGAGTTTGTCCTCTCTCTCTCTCTGTTGATTCCAGCTTGGTCTAGCAGCCTGATCCAGTAGCTTGTAAGCGTGTAGATACCTAGGAGGAGCCGGTTTCTATCAGCTCTTGCAGATCTCGATATTCCTTTGATCAATCCGCTGCAATCATAAGGTAATCATCCTGATCTGTTTATGATTCAACTGCAAATCACCTAGATCCTAGATGATTATGTGCTAGGATGTAACCTGACAATTACACCATGAATACTCATAATCCTTCAGTGGTATCAGAGCCTAGGTCGTTAGGTTTTTGCTTTTTGGATCATACTAGGTTGTTTATTAGTTTGATGAATCGATTTTAATGAGTAAAATTGATTGAAACTTGGAAAACCTAGAAATAAGAAAACAATCGCAAGTTGACTTTGTCTTATAATCGATCCCATTAATCGATTTGTTAAAACGATTTGAATGAATGGTTATGTTGACCTTGTCTTATGATTAAAGTCGCTATCGATTATGTTATGAATCGTGATGATAACTTTGCTGTTGACTTTGTCTATATAATTAAACAATCGCTTTGACTTTGCTTGATTAAAAGAATCGATTTGTTAATGTATAAGAATCATGGTTAACAAGACAATCGCATGTGGCTTTGCTTTATCATAAGAAACGATTTGTAGAATCGTTATTGTTAAGAATAAGTGATTTAAAAAAATCTTGTCATGATCGTAAATAATTGTTTCAAACAATTTGGAATAAGTCAATTATTTGCAATCGATTATGGTTCAAATAATCAATTTGAAAAAGGTCAAATTGAATAATTATGGTTCAAGCGGTTAACCCAAATCGCGGTTTGCTGGAAATTATTTAATACAATTGGTATTATTTAGTTTCTAGTTAAACCGGATTTAAATTCAAAAATTGAATTTTAACCTAAACCGAAGGCTGGTCTAAGTTTGATTTGGTTGGACCAAATAATTTAGAGCTGGTCTGGTTTAGTAAATAACCAGTTAGATTTAGTAATTAATTTGGTCTTAGACCAGAATTAATGAACCGACTCGGTTATGTCAAATTATTGGGCCAATTGGAATTCTGTGGTCTTGGGCCAAAAATTGGGCCTATAATTTGTGACCCATCCAAAAACTTTAATAAAACATTAAATTAGAATGCTTCTAATATTAGAAGTTTCTAATTTTGGCATGTTAGGAATTTTTTGGAAATAGAAAGTTTCAATTTTAGAAAGTTTCTAAAATAAGAATGTTTCCCGATTTAGAAAGTTTCTAAAAATAGTAGGTTTCCCTAAATAGAAAGTTTCCATATTTAGTAAGTTACCTGAAATGGAAAGTTTCCCAAAATAGTAATCTTCTATTTTTGGGAGGAAATCTATTGAAACCTAAAATCCTCAAAAACAATATCAAGCTTGGATGTCTTGCCCAATCTTGTCAGCTACTTAACGCTTATTCAATTACAGATATGGCTTACAGTGTGAGGTGTCTGTTTTTGCGTAAGTAAAGTAGTATATAGTCACTAATTTCATTGGGAGTCCCAGACTTTAGTGATTATTTGGCTGTAAGAGATTGGTTTCCTTGACTGGGCCATCGGGAGTCCCGGGCCTTGAGACATCTGGTGTATTGGGCTTGGGCCCAATTCACAACCGAGAGTTATTGGACATAACTAGCTGTGTGTATGCTTACCAAGTAAAGCTACTTCTGGGTGACGGCCAGTGGCCCACTTTGGATTTAGCCGAACATGGGTCTCGGAATCATTGCATTCTTATGAGGTTAAACAAAGAAATTTTGAATGCAATGCGAGTTTTCTTATAAGTTATTAAGATTACTCTTTTATGAACTAAATAACTAAAACTCTATTTATCTCTAAATTTCAGTTATGACTAGCACAAACAATCAAAACACTTTCTCGATCCGGTCTGTCCTTGAGATGGACAAACTGAACGGATCAAATTTCTTGACTTGGTCGCGGAACCTGAGGCTAGTCCTCAGGCAGGAGAGAAAGGACTATGTCCTTGAGAGAGCTCTCCCCGAGAGGATCGGGTCCAATGCCTCTCATGCAGTATATGATGCTTGGAATAAGCATTATAATGATGCGGTAGATGTGCGTGGTCTGATATTGGCTACCATGGACTCAGATTTGCTGAAGGAATATGAGAACATGGAGTCGCCAATAGAGATGATCAGCAGCCTGAAATTGAAATTTCAGGAGCAGGTAAGAGTGGAGAAATACCAGTTGGTTAAGTCTCTCACTAGCTGCAAGCTACCAAATGATCATCCAGTGAGTCCTCATGTCAGTAAAATGATGGGTTACATTGATAACCTGAGGAAACTGGATTATCCAGTTAGCCAAGAATTGGCAACTGAGATCATTCTGCAGTCACTGCCGTCAAGCTATGATAAGTTCAAAAGGAACTATATCAAGAAAGGCTTAACGAAGATGCTGACTGAACTGCATGATATGCTCAAGACAGTTGAGCCAAACGTGAAGAGTACCCTGTATAATCTCATAATGGAGAAGGGTAGGTTTACTAAAACTAGTGCTGACAAGGGTGAAGACAAAGTTGTCCAGATTGTGAATCATGGCAAGCCTGTGTCTTCTGAGCCCGAGTCAGATACATCTTACGTTGGTAAGTGCTGCTACTGTAAAGAGACTGGGCATTGGAAGAGAGATTGCATTAAATTCATGGAAGATTATGAGGAGTTGAAGTTGATGTATGAGACTACTTCCTCAGGTATTCATGTTATTACTTCAAGTTCTACCTTATAGGTATTGGATACTGGTTGTGGCACTGATATTTGTTATAATATGCAGAGCCTAAGCAACAGTAGAACGTTGAAGGAAGGACAAGTGGAACTGCATGTCTGGAAGGAGCTATGAATGCTGCCTCAGCCGTAGGGTTTTCACTTGTAGATGCATTTGAGGCTTGGTTTTGTATTAAGTAATTGCTACAATGTACCTGCTTTAAGCAGAGTTGTCTTTCATTTTCTTGTAAGAATTTGAATGTTTTTCATTTTGATAAAAGACAAGTTTTGTTCTTTTGATCTCAATGAAATATTGATTGTAGCACCCTATTCAAGGAATGGGTTTTATACCTTAAACCAAAGAGTGCCTAAATGTAACATAAATACCGAATTGGTTTAAATCTGATGAATTAAACCTGATTTTTCTTGGCGTAAATATTTTGGTCACATAGAGTGAGTCGGATTCAGAAATCCCATAGTTATGGACTTTTGGGCTCATTTGATTGGATATCTTATGAGACTTGAATTCTGCTTACTGGACCAAAAGACAAAGGGCCCATCTTAGCCGAGCTAGAGAAAGGCCCAAAGGCTTATTGGACCTTGAACATACTCATGTATGTGGCCCGATGAGCAGTAATGCCAGAGAAAATTTCCTGTACTTCATTGTCTCTACTGATTACTTCAGTGAGTATGACTGTGTTCATTTGATGAGACACGAGTCGGAATTCTTTGAAATGGTCGAAAGAGTTCCAGAATGAGGTATAAAATCTGAGTGACAGAAGTATTGAGACTCTGAATTAGATCACGAGTGAGAATACTTAAGTCATTGATGGTGTGATCATCTGAATGAGTGTGAAGTCGTTTCACAGCTCATTTCTCCTGAAAACCTGGAGGTGTTTCTGTGAGAAAGAATCAGATCTTATTAGAAAGGATTAAAGATGAGTCACACGAATCTTCCATGATATTCTTTAAGAATAACGCTCTAGAAATATCTAAGTTTACGCTGAAATAGTTCCACCAATATCAGTTGAAAGACACCACATAAATGTGGACTGGAAATGATCCAAATTCGTCTTTACTGAGTATTTGTAGTTGAGCTACTTCGCTGGTTGTCCTAGGGAAACCAAGGCTTGTTACGTTTTACGTCCATTCCGAAAACGAAGTTAGGTTGTTCGGAAGTCTGTTTTCTAAAAGGAAAGTTGCTTTCCAAGAAGAACAGTGGGAGTAAAAGTATAACTCGAAGAAATTCGAGAAATACAGGAGGCTGCTCAACCTGTTGAGGGAGAGCAGCGGATGGATTTACAGATTTCTGTAGAATCTACACCTGTAGAGCCTGAAGTTCGCAGATCTGAATGAATCCGTCACTAATCCGAGAGTGATTTCTCGTGATTAGTTGCCATGATCTGATGATCATTGAAAGTGACGAACCTGCGAAATTCACAGAAGCGAAAGTGAGCCCGGACTCCGAAAAATTATACTGTATGTAAGTTAGCTTCATCGATCCATTCATGGATAGAAGCAAACATATCGGAGTTGGAATCTTCGTTCTGTTGAAGTAGTCAAGGTTTTGACTTGAACAGGAACGAAGCGGAACTGTGCGTTTACTAATAGATTAGTGGGAGCGATATTGCATTTCTCATAATGTATGTCGATGACATACTGATTCTCGGAAATAACGTCCCAATACTGCAGTCGGTAAAGGACTGGCTTGGGAGTTGGTTTTGTAATTGACATGGGTAAAGCCACGAAGTTCTTGGATTCTGTATCTAAAGATAGAGATCCAGAAGAGCTGGTAGGACAAAGTCAGGATTCTTACATTGACAAAGTCCTACACGTTTTGAGCAATCCAAGAAGGGTTTTATGCCAATGTCACATGGCCCGCTGATGAGAACTCTACAAGATATTAATATCTGTGTCATAAGAGGTTCTCATATACGACTATAGAGTATAGTCCTTAGACCTGAGTTCGCATGCATGTGGCTGCACATGGATTGATTCACCTTGATCATTGTCTAACGCTGTTTCGTAACTGGGAGCTATAAGGACCTTGGTTGGGTGCATTATGAATTGTGTAGTTCATAGTGATGGAACAAGATGGGATTTGTCCCTGCCGTTTAACGGAGGTAATATCTCTAGGCCAATCGGAGATTTGATAGCTGGTAAGAGAATGGCCATTCCCAAACGGACTTGCCCAAGTCGTTTGAATTGTCAGTATCAAATCTGTTCCGATAAACATGGTCTGGCTATGTAAGGATGACACGCATCTTGCCTTATGCCAGATCGAGATATTAAGACAAAAGGACTAGGGAATGTAGGATTCTAGTACAATCAGGAGATTGTTGGGAATGTCCTGTGTAGGATTCCAGTACAAGTGGGAGATTGTTGGGAATGTCCTGAAATCTACCGTACTATCTCTAGAAAGTATGATAAGTGTCGAGATCAGACATAAATCATAAATACTGGGTGATCATGATGGCTTGCTAGAGTCCGCTCTTGATCTATAAGTTTAGGACTTATTACCAGTATTGTATGATCCCGAAGGGTCACACACCATAGCTAACGGGAAAGATAAATGGAATTAATACGGTAAGATGCAGTGGCATTTACTGTATTGGATCAGAGAATTGGGCCAGACAAAATGCAGGCTTTTGCCTGATTTGTGTCTTGGGCCCAAATGATTAATGAACCATTAGTCTAATGACTTGGGCCAATTAATGAGAGTTTAAGGATTTCGAAAACCCTAAGGGATTGACCATCCCACACGATTTTCTCCTTGTGGCCGCGAGTTTGTCCTCTCTCTCTCTGTTGATTCCAGCTTGGTCTAGCAGCCTGATCCAGTAGCTTGTAAGCGTGTGGATACCTAGGAGGAGCCGGTTTCTATCAGCTCTTGCAGATCTCGATATTCCTTTGATCAATCCGCTGCAATCATAAGGTAATCATCCTGATCTGTTTATGATTCAACTGCAAATCACCTAGATCCTAGATGATTATGTGCTAGGATGTAACCTGACAATTACACCATGAATACTCATAATCCTTCAAAAATTACGGCGAGCTCATTAATGATTCAATAATCATTAACTTATATGCACACGTTAATGACCTAGTATAATTAATGAAATGGGCTAAGCCCAACATCCATTAATTAAGAGATCATTATCTCTTTCACGTAAAAGTACATATACATATTATATCTTATACAATATATATATGACATCTATTTAAACGTGAAGTGTATATATATATATATTATATCTTATATAATATATATAACATATATATAAAACATTATATCATTGATCCAGTTTGCTTAGGTGTGTGACCCTGTAGGATCATATAACATTAGCAATGAGTTCTAAACTCATTGATCATAAGTGGCTTCTAGCAAAGCATTATGACTGCCTAGTGTCATATGATTGTCTCATCTCGACAATACGACTTTCACTTAAGAGCAAGTACAATAGATTTCAGGACATTCCCAACAGAGTCATCTGATAAGGAGAAGTTTAACAAGTTGTCTCAGGAGAAGATTGAGCTAGAGAAGCGTATTGTTACTCAGGAAGCGAAGCTTGTTGAGTTGAATCAAAAGACTGATGAGCTAACGGAAGCCGTTTCTGTGCTACAAAAGGATTTTGAGGATCGAACAAAGATTAACAAGCAGCTTATCAGTAAATTTGGTGAGAAAAGCGATGCTCTTGCGCAAGCTGAGTTCAAGAGAGAAGAAGCTGATAAAGCACTTGATGAGGAGAAGAAATATGGAGAACATCTTAAGATCACAAGTCTTAAGATCAGAGACGACGGTTCAAGAAACTAAAGAGATGGGAAACAGAGTGGTGATAAGGAGAGGAAGAATTGAAAAAACATGTTGAGATGTCTTATTGTAGGTCAAGCGTTTAAGGCTTTAGATAAGAATTATCCACAAAGATCGAGTCGCATGATTTGTATGGAGAAATCGAGAGGTTGGTTGAAGAAACGGATATTTATCCGGCTGATGTTGCTGAGAATTTGATGTTGAAATCTTTTGAAGAGGATGCTGATGTTTTCTTAAGCGTTTAGTTGAGTGTTTGGTGGAAGAGAAAGAGAAAGCTGGCTGAGTGAAGAAGAGTAAGAAATTGATTAGTGAATCTCAGTTTCAACCGAGGAAGAAGAAATTCTCCGAGCAATGGAGAAAGTGAAGAAGATGTGTCAAAAGTGAACTTTAAGCTTAAGGGGGAGAATGTTGGAGTAAGCTTGAAGAAATAAGGAAATAAGATATATTTGGGAGTTATCAAAATATACACATATTTTAGGAGTTATCTAAAATATGTAAACCTTCCTAATAAGTGATTAGGAATTGGTTTAGGTTTTCTTATAAAAGGAGGAGATGTCAATGTGTGACATAACTCATTAGGGATTTAAGAGAGTTGAGAGAAAGCTTGTAATCTTGGTGACAACTCTAGTGGATTCCGGGCTAGGTCCCGGCGAGACGTAGGTTATGCTATTCCGGCTCACCGAACTCGTTAAACTTGTGTGTGTCTTTCTTTCCCTTCACTTTATCTGCTTACATATCCTCATACCTCTCTTTGATCGGACCTGGTTTCTACAGGTCCCTGGAGAAAATGTCCTTGGAGACTTTATTTTTCTCGTGCAGCTTTTCTTCAGGTCTTTTGATAACTCTCACCAAAAATTTCTTACAAGCTAATTTCTCTACCGACTAACAAACTATTGTCATATATATCTCAGAAAACAACCTGAATCATACAGAGCTCCTTTTGATATGTGTTTTAGTTGTCGATTCCATATGGAAGGAAAGATTACAGGAAGACACGGTGAAACCCGACTCCTCAAACTCGGCTAGTCATATTCATCGACAAGAAAGTGAGAAACCAACTTTTCCGATTAGAGCAATGGGAGACATGAGATACGAAGATGGTCTCTGAACCTAGTTTGGTATTTTGATGTAAATCACATTTAGCCTAATTTCTGCATTTTATTCTTATTCAAACTGATGATGCACATGTTGTTAAACTGTGTTTTTCTTTGAATTAATTAAACATTAAATTAAATAAAAAAACTACATCAGATTATTATGATTGTAAAACGAGAACCAACTGCTCCATATTACATTGAAATTCATTTCCAACAATTAAAAATATCACCAAATAACCAAACAAGTCAAAATCAAATGTGTTTAACCGTTAAGCCAAATTTTCTCCAGAAAATCAAACGAAGAGCATTAATGTATGCAATTCACAGAATATAACACACAAAAAGTGGAGATACTGGGACATTTTCACTATCATTGATGCACTGTCTCATTGATATGTAAGAAGTAAGTTGCTAATAAACGGTTCAGCTTCAGCATCCAAATATTGTGCGATAGCGTGGCACATGCAAGTTATGATCCCGCTCTGGCTTTATTGTTCTTAGTTGCAGCGGCCTAATCAGTAACTCGTAGAACATAACATATTGCATTTTTTACATCCACCTTCTGCAAGACATGATTGAAATCTCTTGATCATCAAATGATTTTTGTTCATACATCATTGGTATCAGATGCTGTTGTGGGATTTCAGCTAAGTCTGAGATCGGTTAAATTTGGGTCAAATAGTTCGAAGAGAGCAAAAAAAGTCGAATGAAAAAGAATTAAGTGTGGGGTCAGAGATTCTCTGTATTAAAAAATTAGGTCGAGTCCGATGAACTAACATGATAAGAACAGAGGAAAGATCCTCGAACTAACGAGTTTCCTAAAAACTACAAAACTCGCCGCTATTACATAAATAGCTCGGAGTAAGTAGACTACAAGATGTGCATTTATGAACAGCAAACATGCTATTTATAGTAAAATGGTCAAACTTCTTCTTCTTTTTTTTTTTTTTTTTTTTTTTTTTTTGTTTGGCATCAAAACCCCATTTTATTAAGAAATCGGTAATTGAATCTCCTCGAGGGAGAGCCAGTCGGGAACCGAAGAGCTTACATGGGAGAATAAAAGACCACGTGCTCTAGCTTTCTTGGCTAGATAATCCGCACGGGTATTGAACTTTCTACTAACATATTTAATACAAAAGCTAGGAAAGAAAGACTTAAGAACTTGAAATTCTTCTAATTCCGAAGCGAAAGACGGCCAATCCACGGGGTCCTTGAGCATACTAATGAGTTCCAAGCAATCCGAGAAGAAGCAAGCACTAGTCAAATGTAGGGTTTGAAGACACATCATGGCCCAAAGGAGGGAGTCGAGCTCGGCGTGAAGGGGAGATAGGCTTCTTCTGGAACCCTTTAGACCCAACTGCACAATCTCACTTCCTTGCTGGACAACCCACCCTTGCCCACTTATCGAGTCTGTTCCATCCCAAGAACCGTCAATGAAGCACGAGAGACTAGCTTGCGGTACTGGGACAATTGGGGCGCTCTCTAGAGAGGTAGTTACGGCGACATCATCCTCTTCTTCATTTGCTTTCCTCCAAGCATCTTCCTCGAGACGAGCTTTCTCTAGAGTCACTCTCGGGTCTTCATTAAAATTATCAAAAATCTTCCTATTGCGTGCCTTCCAAATAAACCACATAAGCCATGGAAAGAATCCAATGGAAATATCTGAATCCATCCACTCTTTTGCTCTCCAAAAGAGGAAATCTACATTAGTGAACACCGATGAGGAGGGAAATAGGTGCGGGGCCGATGGAATAGGTGAGAGTGCCCACGCCTGACGAGCCGGAGGGCACTCAAAGAGAGCGTGATTGACAGTTTCTCTTTCCGCTCCACATCTAGGGCAAGTAGGATCTCTGCCGATATGGCGATAAACGAGAGCATCACAAGTGGGTAGGAAACCCGACAAACATTGCCACACGAAATGTTTAATTTTCCGAGTGTTTTTTAACTTCCAGACTTGCGCCATGAGTACCGTAGTATTCGGGCCCTGAACAGGGGGATCGCAAGCCGGGAGAGAGAGAGCTCTCGCGGCCCAATAACCTGACTTCACTGTATAATTACCTGATTTAGTCAGAGTCCAACAATAACTATCTTTCGAGACTAGTTTGCTCGGATGTAAGCCCAAAATAAGGGAAATGTCTTCTGGTGGGAAGAGCTCTCGAAGACGGTCTACCTTCCATTGTTTCGTGTCAAAGTCAATAAGCGTATTCACATAAAGATGTGGGCCTATGTCACTGTTGATACTTCTTGGTGCACGAGCCGGATTGTCGGGAATCCAAGGTTCATCCCATACTCTAGTACCAAACCCTGATCCTATAGTTTTCCGCAGACCTGACAGCAATAATGGTTTAGCTGCCATCAAACTCCTCCACCCGTAAGACGGTCTATTCGAGACTTGTATCTCTAAGGGGCTTGAATACTTAAAGTATCTCCCCTTTAGGATTCGACTCAAGAGTGAATCAGGGAATCTGATAATTCTCCAAAGTTGTTTTGCTAGAAGAGAAATATTTTGTTCTTCCAATGCCCGGAAACCTAATCCACCTTCTGAGGTTGGGCAACATAATTTATCCCATGTCACCCAATGAATACCTTTAGAATTGGCGTTGGAGCTCCACCAATAGTTGGAAATCACACTTCTCAACTTGGTACATACCGTCTTTGGTAGAAGATAACATGACATCACATAATTTGGAACAGCTTGGGCCTGTGATTTAATAAGAACTTTTTTGCCTCCTCGGGACAAGAATTTTGATGACCAAGTACTAGCCCTATTCTGCACTCGATCTCTGACGAAAGCGAAGGTTTGGGCTTTGGAGCCATTAATCTGCTCCGGGAGACCGAGATATGACCCCATACCTCTCTCTTGGGAGATGCCTATGATTCTCTTGATTTCACCTTTCAGATCCTGGGGAACATCATTACCAAATATAATGGATGATTTGGAGAAGTTAATTTGCTGTCCCGATGCGTTTCCATATTCTCTTATGATTTCTATAAGGTCCTTACTCTCCTGAACATCCGCTTTACAGAAGAAGAGGCTATCATCAGCAAAGAGTAGATGTGACGTCGGTGGACTAGCTCTAGCTACCCGAAGTCCCTGAATTCTCCCATTCAATTCTGCTTTCCGAATGAGGGAAATAAGACCTTCAGTGCATAGAACAAACAAGAATGGGGAAATAGGATCTCCTTGGCGAATGCCTCGGGATGGTCTGATATGGCCGGTGGGGGCGCCATTTAACAGAATACGATATGTAACAGTAGTGACACAATGCATAATCCAACCAATCCATTTTGCATCGAAGCCTAGATGGCACATTATAGAGGATAGGTAAGACCATTCAACTCTATCATAAGCCTTGCTCATATCAGTTTTAATTGCCATGAATTTTTTCCTACAAGAAGGATTGGATCGAAGTGCATGAAAATTCTCTTGAGCAATCATGATGTTATCAGTAATTAGCCTTCCTGATACAGACGCAGATTGGGTCTCGGAGATTAACTCCGGAAGGATCTTTTTTAGTCTTAGACTTAAGATCTTAGATATAATCTTGTAGCTTACATTACAGAGGCTAATCGGGCGGAAGCCTGTCATTTCTCTGGGTTTCTCTCCTTTTGGAATCAGACAAATATTTGTCTCATTCAATCGTGGATCAAAGGACCCAGATGCGAAGAAATCCATAATAGACTTGATTAATTCGGGTCCCACCACATTCCAGAACTTCTGGAAGAATAATGCCGTCATCCCGTCTGGGCCCGGGGTCTTACTAGGATTTAATGAAAATAAGGCAATTTTGATTTCTTCTGCCGTTGGATTCCGTGTCAGCTCTGTATTCATAGCAGGGGTAACAATCGCAGGAATATCCTGGAATAGGGGATTCGGGTCTCCAACATGGGAAGAGGAGAAAAGATGATCAAAATACTCCACTGCAACTTTCTCAATACCCTCTTCATTATCTACCCACCGACCGTCAGTGTCTAACAAGCCCAAAATCCTATTCCTTGCTCTTCGCTGTTTTGTGATGGCTTGAAAGAACTTTGTGAAATTATCTCCAAACCGGAGCCAAGTGGTCCTACTCTTTTGTTCCCAGAAAGCTTCTTCCTCTTTATAAGCTGTCAATAACTGACTTTTTAAGAGAAGGATATCATCTGTAGAGAATGTTTCATCGGTCTGAGCCCTGTCAATCTTATCTTGAAGTTCTTTGATGAGAACCTCAGAGTTAGTTTGAGTACTTTTCTTCCAAACCGAGATTGATTTACGACAGTTCTGTATGCAGCATGATAGCGAATTTTGGCTTGCAGAAGACGTAGAGCTCCAACCACTAATGACGGCTTCCTTTAGGCCCGGTTTACCTAACCATCGTTTATCAAAAAGGAACCCTCGTTTCTTTTTTTCCGGTTTGTTAAGGATAGATGCGAGGAGGGGCCTATGATCCGATCCCACATCTTAAGGTACTCCACTTTAGTGTGGGAGAAAATATTATGCCATTCCTCATTACCTAAGGCTCTATCTAGTCGACATTTTATTAAGCCTTTCTTTCTTCGGCCAATCCAAGACAGTGGGTCACCTTGGTACGAGAATTCAAGGAAACTGCAACAATCTATCATAGATCTGAATGGGAGAAAAGAAGCTTCTGACCGCTTTTTTCCTCCACTTTTCTCATGGTTCCTATAATCTCATTAAAGTCACCTATAATAAACCATGGACCTGTGCGGGAAATACCTATTCGGATAAGTCTTTCCTATACATAAGCTCGGTACTTAACAACCGGATCACCATAAATAAAAGTCATAAACACACGATTTCCATCAATAATAGTCTCAATATCAATCAAACGATCATCCAAACATAGAATTTTAACCGGGAAATCCTTAGAAGAAAAAAGAGCTAGACCTCCACTATATCCTCTCGGATTCACAGTGTGGAGGTTATCAAAACCTAAAGAAACTTGCAAATCTTGCAGATAAAGGTGATCATTCTTTGTCTCCGATAAAAACATAAAACCTGGCGAGTACATTCTACACATCTCCTCCAGTCGACAGGAAGTGGCCTCAGATCCCGCCCCTTGACAGTTCCATGCAATGGTCCTCATATGAGGGGACTGGGTGGGTTCTGGGACCCCACCAGACCTGCATTAATAATAAGATTTTTAGGGATATTGGAATCATAAGACAAGAGAGTAAACACCTCATAGTGAGGGACAACTTTTAACCGAACTGATTTTTTACTTGAAGGTTCTCCTACGCTAGGATCTCCCTTCTTCTTAGGAGAGCGCTTGGGCTGGTACATCTTGAGTTTCTTCGAGACTGTGGCTTTCTTAATCTTAGGACTCTTGGGGACTTTCTTTTTCCCCAGATTAGTAGCTGGTCTGTTCACACTTGGAGTGTTTGCCTCTGGTTTCTTCTTGTCACTGATCATCCGTGTTTGTGGCCTAAGGGACAGCAAGGGCTTTGCTCCTTGAGGCGCACTCCTGAGCCTAAGCTTAGCCGGAGACTGGTTTTTAGCACCAGATGGTGATCTACCACGCTTACTGGTGGGAGATGGAGATTGGACAGCATGGTGGTTCACGTTCACACCGTGCGAGATCGGAATGGCAATCTCTGAAATTGTTCTTTCTAAACTCATTTCCGATTCTGGAAGAGCTTGAAGATCCTCCACCAAAAGGTCATCATTCTCCATGTCATCAGCCATTAACTCTTTCTCATATTGTTCAAAGAGGCTGATATCTTCTGCAGTTAACTCAACATCATCATTCCCCTCCTCAATATCTTCCCAATCATTAGGCACTACATTATTATCAAATAGATTCTCCTCATTCTTATCATCATACGGTACATTAGTACCAAACTTGGGGAGAGAAGATGGAAAGGGTGAGGTCTCACCAATAGGTGGAAGTGGATTGAGTCCTGCCTTTAGACTATTTTCATCATCATTACTCCGAGCTCGCGGCGGAGTAGAGATAATCTGGTCCGAAGTTTGACACGGCGGAAGAGTTGACTCACCAACTGGTGGAGCTGAAGCCTTTGTTGAACCTTCACCAATTTCCAGTCCCGGCATAGAAGGGAGAGTCGGGATTTCAGGCTCACCATCTTCATAGATAGCAACAACCTTTCCTTTATCTTTTATCGGCAGAGGAGTAGTCCTAATGATATCTCTCTGCTCCGGTACAGGGTTGTTACCGTCGACCTCCTTTTGCCAGACTTCAAAGCTTGGGTTGTCTTTCGGAGGAGACGACCGCTGGGAAAGCCTCTCAAAAGCCGCACCTCTACGTCTGTGTGGACCTTCCCTAGCTTCACGTACCTCACCCCTACGGTGGCTCTCATTCCTTGGAGCCCATGAACCAGACTCCTCCTCGTTACGGCGCTTTCGAGATACTGATGAGGATATCTCCGAGACTGCTCTTGTACGGGGCAGTGGTGCTCGAGTAGAGCCCTCAAGTCTTTGCCAGACTGAGCCACCACCAGAATCTCTGGTATTGCGAGGTTCAACTCTCTCTTCATCACGAAGGATACTCCTACGAACATGTCTACGAGGAGGCTCAGAGCTACGGTACAGGGATCTGCGAAGGTTAGAGCGTTCATCATTTCTTCCTAAAGAAGAGTCTTCGCGGTTAAGGGAGGTTTCCGGAGGAGCAGTTTCCTCTTCTTCCCTATGAGTCTGTTGCGAGTGGTTCTCGTTCCTGTTACGAGTATGGGGTCTTGGAGGAGTTGTTGCTCTTCTCAGGTTAGCAGCGTTATGTTCTCTTCGTGAAAGCAGGGGACAGCCGCGTTCCTCATGAGCAATCGAATGGCAGTTAAAGCAGAAGCGGATGAGCTTTTCATAGTGAAGAGAAATAGAGAATGAGTCTCCATTCTCGAACTGGACACGCCTGCGCATCACAAGAGGTCGAGAGACAGTGACAGTAACAAGGACCCTACCACCGTTCTCATCCACCTCCACTACATCTCCAAAGGAGTTGCCTATCCTCCTGAAAGCTTCATCCATCCAGTAATGGAGAGGAACACCTGAGATTTTGACCCAGAAGGTGATTGAATCAGGGAAATCTTCACTGAGGTTGGGTTCCCATCTTTCTAGAGCAAAAGTCCACTTGTTAAAGTGGCATGGTCTTCTGCTCAGAACACTTTGCAGGTCCTCTTCATTCTCAAAGTCGAAACAGAACCGGCCGTTGCCCAGATCTCTGCCTTGGACCCTGCCCTCAACGTTCCATATGCCTTCCTTAGGCATGAAAGCAAGCAGAGCTTCAGTGCTTCTGCCATTTGTGTGGAAAGTGCGACCAATCATGGTCAGTCGAAATCTAGCCAGTAAGGCCGAGTTGTCCAGGTTGGGAAGGATCACCGGAACCTCTTCATCCTCCTGATGGAAGTTGTCACTCTGTTGCAACAGAGGAGTTTGAGTGTCACGTCTCCTAACAGGAGCATTTTCATCAGGATGAGGACCTTGACGGCGAGAGGAAGAGCCTTTGGAAACGAGCTTAGCCATGGGATCCGGAAAGGAGACAGAAGGAAAAAACAAGGAAGAAGGTGAAAGAAATGGAGGAGTGAAGAAAAGAGCCAATTAGAGCAGAAAGCTAACAATAATGGCAGCGAAGGAGAGAGATGAAGTGTGTTTCAAGAGAGGGGACAGATGGAATAAGAGAGACAAGGATAAGGTTTGGTCACGAGAGAAATTTTTTGGTGTCCGTACAGTGCGGCGCAAGGGAGAGAGTAGAGAGAATTAGGGCGAACATGGCTCCTTAATGGTCAAACTTCTTTATGAGTCGTTGACTTCTTAATGAGCTCCAGTTTTTGGGCCGAGCAGATCATATGGGCTGAGAAGATTTTGATTAGGCTTATGGATAGGTGCTAAACTCATATCCATCAATTACCCCCCCCCCCCCCCCCTGTTTTTCGATCTTAGGCGCCGATTGATGTCGGTGAATTCTTCGAGTATTTAAGTCTGATGAAAATCTGATCGGCGCATCTGACTTGTTTCGCGCCGTTGGACCGTTGGATTTCCCCCCCACATGCGATTTGCGTCTTTTGAGGAGTGAAAATACATTCGTAGAAGTCGAGGAGTCGCGGTGATTGCAATTTCTGGATAACCTCCCCCTGTCTTCTATATAAATTCTCTTCTGATGGTTTTAGTTTTGTCAGCTTAATGGGTGTTATTCGTAACATGGTCGGAGTTTTAGTTTTGTCGGTTGAATGCAGCGTCGACATGTCAGTTCGATTTTTGAGGAGGTGACTTCGATTTCGAGCAACCGAGGAACGAATGGGATTAATACGTGACTAGGAGGCCTAAAAATGGTCTTAAGGAGGTGTTCGATGTGCCAGATAAGACCATCAATTAACAAGATAGCTAATTTTTTTGAGCAAATAAATGATGCGTAGGTGTTAGGTACAAGCAAGATTTTTAGATCAAAATGGAACCACGATCATGGTAGGTTTTATTTTTTTCCCTTATGCTCGTTCATTGGTATTAACTGTCTTATGCTTCTTTTCTTATTTTGTAGATCCTTACTCGCTTTCGGGCCGTCTTCCTCCAAATTTTTCAAGTGATTTTAAGAAGTTAATTTCTTACGGTGCATTGAGTTGACTTGACATTCGCGGTGAAAAGGTTAGGTAGTATTTTTCTCAGATTGATTCGTTTTTTTCTTTCTTTTACATGTCTCCCTGCCCGTCTTTTATTTTGAACAATTTTGAAAGGATTTTCGATGTCCTTCGGTATGCATTTTAGGACTTTCT
Source organism: Orychophragmus violaceus (assembly GCA_030180135.1). Taxonomy (NCBI): domain Eukaryota; kingdom Viridiplantae; phylum Streptophyta; class Magnoliopsida; order Brassicales; family Brassicaceae; genus Orychophragmus; species Orychophragmus violaceus. Next base: position 61,989,285 of record CM058237.1, on the reverse strand, counting down.
TCGCGAGGCTCGACGAGTAGCGGATTGTCATATTCCCATCCTTCCAGAAAAAGTGCAAAGAGTCTAACGAGGATATGAGCTGAGGGAGATCGAGTTTCCTAATTATGTTGAGAATGTGCTTTATGCGGTTACCAAGGAGCCTCCGGTAATTGATTTTGAGACAAATACGAGTATGACCGCGGTGGCCGAACAAACAACAGCCGAGCAAACACATCCTGGGGAAACTAAAGGAAACATTGAGGGAGAAACCATGGAGGTGGAGGTCAACCGTGCTGAGGAGGTCGCTTCGTTCGAGGGAAAGGACATGGATCTTGAGATCGAGGATGAAGTTTCTGGTCAGTTTGGGAGGATGGATGCTAAACCCATATCAAACATCAGAGATTTTAAAGCTCCTATCCATCATGTTATATATTTTCAACTTTTATTTTTAACTATATGTTATCCCACGCTACATGCGGGTTATGTATTCAAATTTATATGTAGAAATGTTTTCAATTTTTTTTGGTAATCCTAATCTCTTATAATGTTTAAATTTTGAATGATTTTATAACAATATTTACTATGCTTGATGTTAAGAAGTAATGAATTAGACTATTTTTTAGCATTTTAAAAAATTAAAGAGTAGTAAAAAATGATAAATAATATGATTTCATATTATTGTTTTGTATTTTTGTAGATCTTTTTTTGTTTCTTTTAACTTCACTTATTTTTTTATATTAAAATTGTGTTGATTATTTTATATTTTAACTAAGTCTATTAATTATTTTATCAAGGTTTGTTTCGATTTGGAAGATACATACATTAATTCTTATTAGTGAATTTTATATATTTTAAGGAATGCATGAAATTAAATATATATATATATATATATTCAGGTAAGAAGTTTTTGATTGTTAGGTTTTATTCATTAATATTCTGTTCGCCTAAGTTTGTATTTATTTCATTGCATTTTTATAATTATAGCAATTGAAACCTAATAAGAATTTAATTCAACTTAGGTAAACAACAATGAAGTGTTAATCATTAGATTCTCCGAAGCAGTAGTTTGCGACTTAAAGTTGGTCACTGGTGTGTTATACTTACTGACCAATTTTTATACTTGAAGGTATCAAACTTTCATACTCGAGAGCTAAAGTTAGAGAGAGAGAGACGAAGCTAGACGATGAGTTTGTTATGAAATGTGTAAACTTCTCATTAACTCTGTAACTGTACAAGTACACTGTTTATATACTAAGTGATATTCAGCTAAAGGAAACTGTAACCACTTATGAACAATAATATATGTGATACGCCCCCGCAAGCCTTCAATCCGGAAGCGATGGAGGAGTGAAGAGGCTTGAAAGGGATAGGCGAGCAAGCAGAGCATTGTAAGGTCCTGGATGTAATGGTTTGGTGAGGATGTCAGCCAGCTGATTTCCACTAGAGACATGAATAGCTTTTAAATTTCCTGCCTTGATCTGATTCCGGACAGTGTGGCAATCAATCTCCACGTGCTTGGTGCGTTCGTGGAAAACAGGGTTGGTGGCAATATAGATGGCCGACTTATTATCACAAAACAACTTGGCAGTCGTAGTGACAGTAACCTTGAAGTCATGAAGTAACTTCTGCATCCAAAGTAACTCACGGGTAACATCAGCCATGCTCCGATACTCAGCTTCGGTGCTGCTGCGGCTAATGACCTTTTGTTTCTGTGATTTCCACGAAATAAGCGAGTGGCCAAGGTAAATACAGAAGCCAGATGTGGAGAGGCGAGAATCCTTGCAAGAAGCCCAATCCGCATCAGCAAATGCATTCAAGCATAGTTCATTATCAGCAGCATAGAACAACCCAAGACCCGGATTGCCCTTTAAGTATTTGAGAATACGGTGAGCAGCCTGTAGGTGAATATCCGTTGGAGCCTGTAGAAACTGACTAAGCTTGTGCACCGCAAAAGTGATGTCAGGACGTGTTATGGTTAAGTACAACAACCGGCCTATGAGCTCTCTGTATGGTCTGGGTGTGTGAAGAGGAACACCTTCATCACTGCTCAAATGTACATACAGATCCATCAGAACAGAACTAGGCTTACAAGCTAAGAGTCCAGCATCTTCTAACAAGTCCAAAGTATACTTGCGTTGACAAACAGATATGCCTTTAGAAGATCGTGCAACCTCTAAGCCTAAGAAGAAACGTAAAGGACCAAGATCCTTGATCTTAAAAGCCTTCGCCAAGACATCCTTTAGCGATTGCAAATCAGCCATGTTATTGCTAGCAATAGCGATATCGTCCACATATACTAGGACCGCTAGGAAACTAGTGGAAGTAGCCTTAATGAATAGAGAGGTATAAGATTCTGATTGTTCAAAACCATCATCTAATAAGACCTTAGTAAACGTGAGATTCCACTGCCTAGCTGCTTGTTTTAAACTATACAAGCTCTTGTGAAGGCGACAAACGGCATTAGGAGGAGGAGAGTCAGGTGTACCTGGTGTATATCCCTGCGGCAAGCTCATATAGATTTCCTCCTCAAGATCACTATGCAAAAACGCATTGGACACATCCATTTGTGTGAGCATCCACCATTAGTAGCAGCTAAAGCCAGCATCAGTTTAACACCGGTAAGTTTGGCAACATGTGAAAATGTTTCATTAAAATCCACCCCCTCTTGTTGTGTATAGCCCTTAGCCACCAAACGAGCTTTATAACGCTCAACAGTACTATCAGAGTTATACTTGATGGTAAAGACCCACTTATAGCCGACGAGATTCTTATCTGGAGGAAGAGATGTAATGCTGAATGTTCGGTTTTGTTCCATAGCATGAAGCTCCTCATTCACTGCCTTCGTCCAAGCAGCTGATGCCATAGCTTGTTTCAAAGTTTTGGGTTCTGTTTCGTGGGAATATGAGAGTAGGTAGGAGGAATAGGGAAAGATAAATTTGGTGTAGGATAAAACAAAGTGGATATGATAAGGTGTTGTGTGAGTAGAGGGAAGAGTATGAGTGGACTGAAGTATAGCACAATGTAATCGGTGAGATAGCGTGGGGTTTTCGTCTGTCTTCTGGGTCTCTCAATGGGCAAAGAAACAACGACAGGTTCAACATCAACAATATCAGTATCATGAACAACACTAGGGGGAGGGGAAGTATGTGTATGAGTTGGTAATGGAGTGGAATGAATGACAAAAGTATCATGCAAAAATGGAGGTGAAGTGTGTGATGAATGTGGTGATGGATCTAAATGAGGGACAAATGAATCAGACAAATAAGGTGCAGGTAAAGGAAGAACAGTATGAGCAAAGAAATCAGGGATGACAGATGATGCATTTTTAAATGGATAGACAAGTTCATGAAAGACAACATTACGGGATATAGAAATAGTATGTGTGTCCAAGTCTAACACCTTATAGCCTTTATAACCAGATGGATAACCTAGAAAGATACAAGGTCTAGCGCGTTCAGAGAACTTATGTATATCAACAGGAACAGTAGACACATAACACATACAGCACAAACTACGCAGGAATTAAAAATCAGGAGGTTTGTGCAAAAGCTTCTCATATGGTGTAAGGTTATCAAGTAAAGGAGATGGGGTGCGATTAATCAGGTAAACAACAGTGAGCACACAATCTGTCTAGTAAGTAAGAGGTATATTTGATTGAAACAGAAGTGCATGGGCTACATTTAGCAGGTGTTGATGCTTTCTCTCCACCACAGAGTTCTGTTGGGGAGTATAAACACAAGAGAAGTAGTGTACCATGCCTAAGTTCCTAACCAAAGCATGAAAGCCTAACTCAGGTGCATTATCACTGAGTATAGATTTAACAATGGCATTATATTGAGTACGAATCTATTGTAAGAACTGGGGAAAAATATCTGTAACATCACTTTTATTTCGAAGAAGGTAAACCCATGTTACACGTGTGCAATCATCAACCATGGTAAGAAAATACCGATACCCTTCTACAGACTCTGTACAAAATGGTCCCCAGACATCCAAATGTACTAACTCAAAAGGAGTTTTAGAAATGTGATTATGAAAAGGAAAAGAAAGCCGTTTTTGTTTAGCCAATGGACAGACAAAACAATGATGATCAGTAGGAACTAAATTTGCAGGAATAAGATGTTGATCAGAGAGAACCTTTAACTTGACAAGTGATGGATGTCCAAGGCGTGTGTGCCAGAGAGAGCCATCAGTCATCAAGGATCCACATAAGACATCAGTAACAGGTGAAGCAGACAGTGAAGATACATCAAGAATATAAAGGTGGTGTCTAAGATCACCCTTCCCAATCATCAATGTCTGAGAAGCATCCTGAATGAAACATGAATAAGGGTAAAAATGAGCAGAACAACCATTATCAAGAAAGAGAGTACTAACACTGATCAAGTTGAAGTGAAAAGAAGGGACATGTAAAACATTATGCAGAGTTAAAGTAGCAGACAATTGAATGGTACCAATGTGTGTGATAGGGAACCTAGTGCCATTTGGTAATGAGACCGTGATATTAGATACCAAGAAGATTTCTTTGAACATAGTGAGATCAGAACAGACATGGCTAGTAGCCCCACTGTCTATCACCCAAGAACCTTGAGGAAGGGATGAGGCTAGAATGGATAGGCACTTGTTGTGAAAGAAGAACGTATTTTTAAGGAAATGCAAGTTGGAGGATAAGGAAAGAACAATGTCAAAACTAGACTGTGGAGCCATGACACCAGCCTCGGAGATGGTAGAACAAGGGGCTGCAGACTCTGAAACTTGAACATTGGCATTAAACTGTTGAATAAGAGATTGAATATGTGCCGGAGTGAACTGACTGATATTCATAGCAGAACTGGACTGAACCGGAGACACCATTGTTGAAGTAATAGGCAATGCATTATCAGTAAACACATTAGCCATTGGACGTGTTTGGTTATAACCAGACGATACTTGTGTGTTCTGAAAAACCTGTTGAGGTCGAAATGTAGGTCTCGGTTGATATGAGTTCTGACCCCGAGGGTTGAAATTGTTTTGTGAACTTGGAGGTGCATCAGTTGCAGGTCGAGATGAAGGATAAGATGTCTTATAGCCAGGGGGATACCCATGGACCTTATAACATTTATGAACAGTATGGCCAAGCTGTCCACAATATGTGCATAATGGGCGATTACCTCCTCGTGGTATGAAGGTATTAAGCTGCTGCATACTCCATTTGTTCTGTAGAGAGTGTTTTAGTCGGTTCAAAGACACCACTGGTCTGGAAAATGACATTATCAGTCTTTAGCACAGGTTTCACTGCTCTTTGACGTTCATCTTGAGCAACAATGTGATAAGCTTCTTCAATGGTTGGTATGGGTTTCAGCATGAGGATATGACGGCGTGTCTGTTCGTATGTGCCATTCAGTCCCATCAGGAACTTCGTGACGCGTCCGCGATGCTGAAATCGTTCCCAAAGAGCCGCTGCATTGCATTCACAGCGACCACATGTACACACAGGTAATTCGATGTAGTTTTTGTATTCTTCCCAAAGAGTGATGAGCTATGTATAGTACGTACTGACATCCATGGAACCCTGTTGAATCGTGCTTAATCGCTCTTCAATCTCGTAAATACGAAGAGCATCATCTTGCTTAAATCTAGTCATTAATTTGTTCCAGATTTCTTCCGCAGTTGACACAAACAACAAGCTCTGTCCTATTTTCTTAGAGACGAAATTCATGATCCAAGTTGCGACCATGTCATTGCAACGGGACCAAGAACCGGATTCACGATCAGTAGGAAGAGGTTTTCGAATCGTACCGTTGACGAACCCTAATTTGTTGCGGACATTAAGAGCCATGCGAATCGAGCGTCGCCAGAAATGGAAATCAGCTCCAGTCGTGAGTCGATTAGCTACGAGCTGTAAACCAGCATGATCCGTGTTGTGAAGAAAGTACGGATTATCATAATGATCGGTACTAAGTTGTGTAACACCACCAGAAGCAGAATCCGAAACCATGAAATCAAGAAATCGAGACGGAAATTTGCGCAATCAGAAAAGAAACCGATTGGTGGATTAGGTTATCACCGTCGGAAAAGAAGAATGTGTCGATTTGATTAACGGACAGAAGATCGAGCACAAGAAGGTCAAACAAACAGAGAAAAGAAAGATCGAACAATCGCAACAGCAATCGAACGAAGAAAGATTAAAAGAAATTGCAGAAATTGAATAAGAAGATCACAAAGAGAAACACTCATGATGAAAGATCGTGATGAGCTCTGATACCATATCAAACTTCCATACTCGAGAGCTAAAGTTAGAGAGAGAGAGAGAGAGACGAAGCTAGACGATGAGTTTGTTATGAAATATGTAAACTTCTCATTAACTCTGTAACTGTACAAGTACACTGTTTATATACTAAGTGATATTCAGCTAAAGGAAACTGTAACCACTTATGAACAATAATATGTGTGATAGAAGGGATCCATATTTTGAGTATCTGATTGCCCAATTTCATTTTCTTGCGCACAAACATACAATATGAATTATATCCAAATGCTGAAGAGAGTAAGCGGATCTTGCAACCAATCTTCCTCGGACAGTGAAGCTTCCTCTCGAAGACATGGATATAAATCCTCTCTCTCCACAACTGCAAAAAACACCTGATGTTCATCTCTCATTTGTGTAAAACATGATTGGAAAAAGGATAATGCCAAAAACGAATAGTTAGACAATACTATTATAATACATGTTTTGTAGGTTATGACGCCTAACATAATGTTATGTGAAAGATATATAATTCTTCTTGAACCCACTCTTAAATTACTTAGAGCAGTCGTGGATTTTTGGACATCATGGTTTGTGGAGCTCTATATATCTTCTTAAAACCACTCTTAGCTACTCCGAACAGTCATTGTTTTTACACATCATGGTTTGTAGAGCTCAAAGAGAACGCTTTCCTAAATGAATGCTTAAGCTTCATCTTAGTCAAACCCACATGCAGCGCCGGCTCAAAGATTGTATAAGCCCTGGGGCAAAATTCAAAATCATGCTCTTTTAACATTAAAAATGCAATATATGATTTTGTTGCTACAAACAAGGATATTAACCAATATGGTTTATCAAAAACAAACACTAAACAGTATCGATTATAAAAAACAAACACTAAACGGCCTCTAAATTTAATCAATTTTCAACAAAGCAATAAACTTTGTCCACATGTTTTGAGTAAACCAAATTCAGCTTTCAAGAATAATAATTGTATATGAAATGTCTAGAATATTTATCTAAAGGAAATACAAGATTACTTTCTCTTTTAGGTTCTTTTGATATCTAAAAAATTTCCAGTTATGATGCAATCTAAATGTCAAGTAAAATAAAAAATGACAAATGGATAAAGGAATGAAAAACTGAATTGCCGAAAGTGAAATGCAAACTTGAAACAATAAAATAAACATTGTCCCTCCGATTTAGAAACGAATAAATAGAATCAGTGATTTTTCTTTAAGATCAAGTGTAAAAAAAAACAGAGTAATAACATAAATTAAAAGCTAGAACTTACATAAACTGATTTCGTTTAAGCCAATTTCTAAGTTCGACCAAAAATGCACAAATGCAGGGGTCTTTGAAAAATCGACTATCTTACAAGATCATATATATTAGATCATAATGGTGTGCATCACAGAGAAGAGTTTTGTGTGAATATGAACAGTTTGTGTAGAAGAGAAAGAAGAAGTCAACCTAATAGATAAATGTATTCCTAAAAATCTCACTAACTGGTAAATACAATTTAATTATGGGCTTATTAAATTTGTTATTTAAATATAATTTTGATGAAATTTTGCATTTATTAGCACAAACGAGATTCAGTTTCCATAATTTACTTTGATGTTTAGAAATTTACCAGTATTATTTTAAAAAAGTATTTCCAGATTTGGTTTATTGAAAAATAATTTTTATAATAGTTCTCCATAATAAAAAAAAAAATATATATATATATATATATATATATATATTATTTCTTAGCAAAAAAATAAAATTTATGGGCTCCTTCAGTGTTGGCCCTGGGGCGAGTACACTGTTGGCCCTTATACTTAAGATGGCTTTGCCCACATGTTATGACTCTGGTTCACTCCCTTGATCTTTCAAAATGATATCGATACATTGTAGTGAACCAAATAAGATCATTTCCGAGTGAAAGCTACCATAATTAACCACTCACATCAATATGTAATCTTTGGGGATGATTCTTTGAGTCGGCCTGCAGTAAGACCGTGGTTGTTGAAAGATAACACTAGCTGAATTTATTTTTCTTCCTCAAATACTTCAAAGAGATACTTCTCTATACCTAATTTGAAAGATCCTAGTTTTCTTCTTTGATGTAGCCCCAAAATCAGAGACTTGAGATGGATAGAGATGGGCCAATTGATGGATTGATGTGGAATGAGATGGAGCTTGATTCTGCTGGTTTTAGAATTCTCTCAGAACAAGCTAAGGGATGGGATGGATAGAAGGGATTGGCTTTCTCAATCATTGAGTGAACAAACTGCCTGAATCACACAAAAAAGCTTGATCCACGAAATCCTATAGAAACTAAGTGCTTCTCACAACTTAACTCCTAAAGAACAAAGAACATGTTCAAAGACGTATTTCTTTGAATGGAAAACAATACTCTTGTATTACTGAATGACTGAAAGCGTGGTCTACATATGAGGATGGTGATGAGCTTATATAGTGCTCATGTACATTGATTCAGAAACCTAAAGAAAGAAACAAAATCTCTTTTACTCAAAAACTAGCCGTTGGGGAAAAGGCTGAATAAAGGGGACTTTTACTGATTCTCTTTGAGTCTTGACAGCTTTGGCATGTATAGGTGTTATTTAGGAATGTTCAGATTCGTTGGGTATGGCTTCAAAAGGTATGCAAGTTGATCAGAAAAGAGCTGTTGGTGATTGATCTCCTTTGGCTCAAAATTAGGTAAGTGTGACTTGTTGAAATTCTGGAGGTTCTGGTGAGGCTTGGTGCACCTTAAGGCTGTGTGATCTTCAGAGGGTGAGCTTAAAACACAGTAGTTTTTATAAGTCACGAATTGGTGTTGATTTGATCCTTCTAGTGTGAATGCTTCCAAATAAGGCAAGTGTAGCATCTCCTGGTTTAGAAGTTGAATAACTTTTAAACCATAATTCCTTTTGAATAGAATCAAATTCTCACTGAACCTATGTTGAGTAAGGTTTCCAAAACAAGTTGGTTTAGAACTTGATTCATCCTGGTATGATCTGAACTCTCCAATAAGTGGCAGTTGGTCTCCAGCGGATTCCTTGGAAATCTTCTGAGTTGTAACTTGCATATCTTCTTCATCTGGAATGATTTTGAAACACTTCCACTTCGTGATGATTCCTTGATGAGTTAAGTTTCTGGAACAGGTTGATTTGTTGCTTAAGTCTTCCTAGTTGGGTAGATATGCTCCAAGATATGCACATATGTCTCTGGTGGGCTCAAACTGCTTCTCTCCAAGGTTCCTGGTTTGTTGATTTATGTCATCTCCATGTCCTCATCATACTCTCCCTACCTTGGTATAGTTGAGGTTTGATGATGATTGGCACATCTAGTGGATCTCCTTTGAGCAGGAATGATATGATCACTCCTATGTTTTTATCTGTAGCTCTGGTGGCTTTCTTTGAATGAAGATGTTGTTGGTGATAACTTGTTGTTCTTCTTCATGCCTAACTGATTTCTTCTTTTGCTTCAGAACTAAGGTCTGACTAGTTGTGGTTTCTCCCCAGTCTTTGTACACTCCTTTGGTACATGATTCTTCCTTGACACTTATGGGAAAGAAAAAGTGTATCATACTTGAACTTGAATCATTGAAAACAAAGTATTTGAAACTATGACCAGTTAAGATTGCATTCCAATATTGAACAAGTTCAGATGTTTCACTTACTAGAGTACCAAGTGTTGGGTTTGGTAACATCTTTGACTTGAGATTGGCGACTTTTGGAACTAAGTCAACTGATGTTGGATGATAATTGTTCATCACACAGTTTCTGAGGGCTGTTTGTTCAAGCTCTTTGTCTTGGTATGGTTGGAGTGTGGCTACTTCATAATATTGCTCCTCAATGTGTTTTCCAGCTTCATGATCCCTCTGCTCCTTAGTGTGTCCTGTGTCAAAATCCTTTGGCAAAGACAAGTGCATTATACTAGAAATAGACATTTCAGAACTTGATTGAACTAGCCTATCACTAGATGAATCTGGTTTCATTTCTAGTGAATGGGAAGTATTTACTGTTCTAGTTGGACAAACTACACCATAATGACCTTTCTTATGACACCTATAACAGATTGTGCTAGTTGTTTTTAAAAGTTTAGAAGATTTACATTGCTCTGTTTTCTTCTGTGTTTTAGACAATGATGTAGAGCTTTGCTTGTGCTTCACATACTGATGAACTGATTCTGTTTGGCTTTTCTTTGCTTGAGTTGCAGGCTGAGACTTAGTCCTTTCCTTGTGGATGTTGGGAATGACCTTTTGTGGCTTAGGACAGTGAATCCTCTTTGGTTTAGCCCTTGAACTTGGACTGCTTGTTAGAATCAATCTTTTTGGTTCTGGATTGGAATGAACCTTCACATATTATTTCTGGTTCTTCTCAGCTTCATCCACAAACTCTTGATATAATATCTCTTTCATTTCTTCCCAAGAACATTCTGGTACATCATACTCAAGCCTTATGTTGGCATCTTGATCCCAATACATAAAGGCATCCTTGGTGAGAGTTTCTTCAGCATAAGATGTCTTCTCCTCTTCTGGAATCTGGTTTGACTGAAACCAATCCTCCAAGTCTCTTTCCCACCTTAGATATGCTTCTGGTCCTTGGCCATGTCCTGAAAAACATATGTGGTATGACTCTTTCTCCTCTTCTTCATGCTCGCTTGTGGAGTCATATCCTGGTTGTAGTTCATCTTCATTTACATGATTATACTCTGAACTTTCTTCTTCCTCCTGCCATTCTTCATCTTCTTGATAAGTTTCAGAGGTGGTGTTATTCTCCCAAGAATCCTCAGTGGTTTCTTCTTCTGATTCAATTTCTTCATCTGTTTGATGTTCCCATGGTTCTGGTTCTTCTGGTTCAATCTCTCCATTGTAGCCATCTTTTGTTTCTGAACCATAATCATACTCTTCTTCAAAGTCTTCCTCTGCTTCTTCAGAAGACCATTCTCCATGACTTGTTTCATCAAGATAATTGTCTGGTGGTTCCGGGTCAGGTTCTGCATCAGTTGGATCATCATCATAATCAGCAATGGAACAATCTTCAGACCATGGCTCTCCATAGGAACCTTCATCTTCTGACATGATTTCTTCCTCTTGTTCCCAACTTTCCTCATATTGGTCTTCTTCTTCCATATTTCTGTTCTTGTCAACAAGTTAAAATAAATGTATCAATGGGTTTTAAAGTACACACAATCGATCACAATAACTTTTTGAATGGTTAAAGAGGTAAAAAGATAAATGATAACTTTTCTTTGCTTTTAAAAAGAGATCACACGTTTTTCCTTTTTTGAAATAAAAGGAAAACAAGATTATATGATTAAACTTTTTTATGGAAAGGAGCCTTTTGGGTCTTTTGGGAGAAGAAGCTAATACTGCCCAGGTTACTATGACACATATGCTGGAAGCTTTGCAGAGCATCAGTGCACGCATGACTGCCTTGGAACAAAGACAAGCACCAACCAGAAGAGGTCCTATCCGTGGTGTAGCTGTTGGACAGAACCAGAGAAGAGCTGATGAAGAGACAACTGATGAGGATATGCCTGAGTTAGAAGAGGATGAATTACATCCTGACCCAGACCAAGGAGGCAGAGGGTTTAACAATCATGGACGAGGTAGAGGAAAAAGAAGCAATCACCAGCCTAGACATGGAGTTAGAGGCAGAGACAATGAAGAAGAAGATCAGAGGCGTGGAGGCATAGACCTGAAGCTCACATCACCTACTTTTGCTGGTAGAGTGAATCCAGAAGCTTATCTGGATTGGGAGAGAAGAATGGAGTAAATATTTGAGTATTATTTATATTCAGAGAAGAGGAAGGTGTCTCTAGATGCAGCTCAACTCACTGACAATGACTTAGCATGGTGGGACAGAGAAGCATTTGAGAGAAGGAGATTGAGACATGGATAGATTAGCAATTGGGATGATATGAAGTTTGCATTGAGGAAGAGATATTTCCCAGCCTACTACCATAGAGACCTACAAAAGAGGTTTAGAAAGCTGTCTCAAGGAAGCAAGTCTGTGGAGGAATAATTTGAGGAGTTTGAAACCTTGAAGAACAGACTTGAAGTAGAGGATTCAGAAGAGACTTTGATGGCACAGTTTCTGGATGGACTTCAAGACAGGATTGCACACAAGGTAGAGAGACAACCATATGAAGATCTTGAAGGAATGTTGCACCTAGCTGTCCAAGCTGAGCAACACATCAAGAGGAAGTATGCTGCAACCAGTAGAGGAAAAACAACATGGAATCAACCACATAATCATTCAGACAAAGGAAAGGGAGCTGAAGGGGATTCCAAGTTTAAGAAGTCAGTTTCTGATCACCCTAAGGTTAACAAACCAGAAACAAGCAGCAGCAAAGCTCCACCTCAAAGGACAAGAGACATTACATGCTTCAAGTGTCAAGGGAAAGGACATTATGCTAGAGATTGTCCAAACAAGAGAGTGATGGTTTTAAGAGACAATGGAGACATTGAATAACAAGATGAAGCAGAGAATGAGCAGTCTGAATCAGAAGAGGAGGTTACTGATTATCCAGATGTGGGAGAGATACTTGTGACCAAGAGAGCTCTCAGTGCATTGTTTGAGCCAGAAACAATCCAAAGAGAGAACATCTTTCATTCCAGATGCACCATTGACGCCAAGGTATGTAGCATGATCATAGATGGAGGATCTTGTACTAATGTTGCTAGTGCTTACCTTGTAGATAAGCTGAAGCTGCAAAAGACCAAGCATCCAAGATCATATAGATTAAGGTGGCTCAATGATGAGACTGAGATAAGGATAGCTGAGCAAGTCATGGTACCATTCAGCATAGGTAAATACCATGATCAAGTGAAATGTGATGTTGTGCCAATGCAAGCAGGTCATCTACTCTTAGGGAGACCTTGGCAATTTGATAAAGAAACCATGCACAATGGGAGGACCAACATCTACAGCTTCACAAACCAGGACAAGAAGCATAACCTAGCTCCATTAACACCACATGAGGTGTATGAAATGCAGAAAGCAATGGACAAAGGTTCAAAGGTAAGTAAGACCAATATTTTTGTTTCACCTTCTAATGTTCTGAAATGTAGAAAGCAACTGATCTTTAGAGAAGGGTATTTTTCAGATTTAGAAGAGCAGGAGCATCCCTTAGCCATGTCTGAGCTACTGGACAAATTCAAAGATGTGTTTCCAGAAGACAAACCAGCTGGACTTCCACCTTTGAAAGGCATTGAACACCAAATTGATTTGGTACCAGGAGCTCCATTACCCAACATACCAGCTTATAGAGTGAATCCAAAAGAAGCTAAGGAGCTGGAAAAGCAAGTTCAAAAGCTTATGTCAAAGGGATATATCAGGGAGAGCTTGAGTCCATGTGCAGTACCAGTTCTGCTCGTTCCAAAGAAAGATGGTACATGGAGAATGTGTGTTGATTGCAGGGCCATCAACAACATCACAATCAAGTACATACATCCTATCCCAAGACTTGATGACATGCTTGATGAGCTTAGTGGAGCAACCATCTTCTCAAAGATACACTTGAAGAGTGGATATCACCAAGTCAGAATGAAAGAAAGAGATGAGTGGAAAACAACCTTCAAAACCAAGCAAGGACTGTATGAATGGCTTGTCATGCCATTTGGTCTCACCAATGCTCCCAGCACATTCATGAGACTAATGAACCAGGTTTTAAGAGCTTTTATTTGCAACTTTGTGGTAGTATACTTTGATGACATACTGATTTATAGCCACTGCTTGGATGATCATTTTAAGCATCTAGAACAGGTTATGCAAACACTTAGATCAGAAGGCCTTTATGCAAACTTAAAGAAATGCATCTTTTGCACTGATCAATTGGTTTTCCTAGGATTTGTTGTAAGTTCACAGGGACTTAAGGTGGATGATGAGAAGATCAAGGCAATACAAGATTGGCCAACTCCTACAACAATAGGACATGTCCGGAGTTTCCATGGTCTAGCAAGCTTGTATAAGAGATTTGTCAAAGACTTCAGCACCATAGCAGCACCTCTTACCTCAATGATCAAGAAGGACAAAGCATTTGAATGGGGAGAAGCTCAGGAACAAGCATTCACACGGCTCAAAACCAGCCTCACCAATGCACCAATGTTGGTACTTCCTAACTTTGATAAAATGTTTGAGATTGAGTGTGATGCTTCTGGTACAGGAATAGGTGCAGTGTTGATACAAGGAGGCAGACCAGTAGCTTACTTCAGTGAGAAGCTGAGTGGTGCAACACTCAACTACCCAACATATGACAAAGAGTTGTATGCCCTGGTAAGATCACTGGAAACTTAGCAACATTACTTGCTTTCTAAAGAGTTTGTGATACATACAAATCATGAGACTCTAAAGAATCTAAGAGGACAGACCACTCTTAAAAAGAGGCATGCAAAGTGGTTGGAGTTCATAGAAACATTTTCCTATGTGATCAAGTACAAGAAAGGAAAAGAAAACATTGTGGCAGATGCACTATCTAGGCGCCATGCTCTAATATCAACAATGGAGTCTAAGATCATGGGATTTGAACATATCAAAGACATGTATGCTGATGATCCAGACTTTAAGGACGTGTACCAGGAGACATCTAAAGCAGAATTTGGAGTGTTCTATCAGCAAGATGGGTTCATGTTAAAGGAGAAGAGGCTGTGCATCCCACAAGGATCCATGAGAGAGTTAATCACCAGAGAAGCTCATGGAGGAGGTTTAATGGGGCATTTTGGCAGAGACAAGACATATAATGTTCTGAAGGAGCATTTCTTTTGGCCACACGTGAAGAGAGATGTGAAGAGGTTCTGTGCCAAATGCATCACCTGCCTAAAAGCAAAATCCAGGTTACATCCACATGGTTTATATATGCCTTTACCAATTCCTAACACACCATGGGTGGAAATTTCAATGGATTTTGTTTTAGGATTGCCCAAGATCAACAACAAGGATTCAATCTTTGTAGTTGTTGACAGGTTTTCTAAAATGGCTCATTTTATTGCTTGCAACAAAACTAATGATGCTGTGCAGATAGCTGATCTATTCTTTAAAGAAGTAGTTAAGTTGCATGGGATTCCAAGAACTATTGTTTCAGATAGGGACACAAAGTTCTTGAGTCACTTTTGGATGATACTTTGGAGGAAGCTAGGTACTAATTGTTAGAATATCAAGATTAGAGTAAGAGAATAGCTAGAGTGAAGAGAGAACTGAAGAGAGAAGCTTAAGAATCCGGTTAGGGTTCTTAAGCGATAGAGAGAGAGAATTAGGATTTTAGAGTTTGCGATTCAAAGAGAAGAATAACTCTCTTGATTATTCATTCAGAAGTGTTACAACAACTATATATTGAGGTACAACTAGGTTAAGATATAAACAAACAATATACAAAAGTGGAATGAAGACAAGAATCCCTTTAGGAGAGAGAGAGTCCATCCGAGTTACTTAGAAAGGGATAGCCTGCGCGCCTTGGTCCTTGGTGATAGTGACTTGTCCCTGGGTCATACTGAGCTTGTCTTGAGCTCTGATCCAACCTTAGACTTCTCTGATATTGTGCCCTTTTGTTTGTTTCCTCCAACGGTCACATTGTCCTTCTTAACATTCACATGTGATCCGGATGATAATACGCTTAACAATGTGCCCTAACTTTGCACATTGTTAACCTCATCATGTCTTCATCTCAATACTCCCCCTCAAGCTTGAATTTCATGGGGTTTGAGATCAAGCTTGGAACCATGAAGACTCACCTTATTAAAAACCTAAGCATAGAAAACCTCTTGGGACAAAACTATACTTAGGGAAAAAGAGTATGAGTTTCAAGGCTTAGGGGAATACGTTTGAGGAGTGTTCATGAGCCCTAGCCTTGAGTGAATGGACTCAAAAACCTTTTGACTTGCTGCCTTAGTGAAGACATCATCAAGTTGATCCTCACTCCTTGTAAAGCACGGCAACACAACTCCTTGCTCTATCATCTGTCTCACTTTGTGGCAATCCACTTCTATATGCTTGGTCCTTTCATGGAAGACTGAATTTGAAGCAATGTGAATAGCTGCTTGGTTATCACAATGCATAGTAATTGGTGTTGAAGTCTCAATCCCCAAATCCACAAGAAGACCCTTGATCCATGCCAATTCTGTTGCTAGCTTCCTCATTGCTCTATACTCAGCTTCAGCACTTGAACATGATACTATCTTCTGCTTCTTGCTCTTCCAAGTAACAAGATTACCTCCAATGAAAGTGCAATACCCAATAGTAGACCTCCTGTCCACTCTATCTCCTGCCCAATCAGCATCACAATACCCAACTATCTCTGTGCTTTGATTGCAACCCATCCAAATGCCTTGACCAGGAGCACCACTTAGGTATCTAAGTATCCTTTCAACCATGTTCCAATGATGCATCTTGGGTGCTTGCATATGCTGGCTCACTTGGTTCACTGCATAACACAAATCAGGTCTGGTTATGGTTAAGTAAATGAGCTTACCAACCATCCTTCTATATTGAGTAATGTCCTCAAATGGTCTGTCCTCAAGCTCCCCCTCTCTTATGATTTTGTAGCCTTCCTCAAAAGGTGTCTTAGCCGGTTTCACTCTTGTCTTTCCTGCTTCAGATAACAAATCAAGTGTGTACTTCCTTTGAGACAAGAAGAGTCCATCATTAGACCGACAAACTTCTATCCCAAGGAAGTACTTTAGAGCACCAAGGTCTTTAATATCAAACACAAATTTGAGATAAGCTTTGGTTTCTTGTATACCTGACTTGTTACTCCCTGATATGATAATGTCATCAACATAAACAAGGATGACAATGATACCTTCCTGAACTTGAAGAGTGAACAATGTATGATCTCCTTCAGACCTCTTGAATCCTCTTTGCATAAGTGTTGAGCTTAGTTTATGATACCAAGCTCTAGGTGATTGCTTTAATCCATAGATGGCCTTCTTGAGTCTTAACACCTTCCCTGGTTTCACAATGCTTTCAAGACCAGAAGGTGGTGTCATGTATACTTCATCTTCAAGCTCCCCTTGAAGGAATGCATTCTTGACATCCATTTGCCAAAGTTCCCAATCAAGATTTGTTGCTAAAGACAAGATGATCCTAACTGTGTGAAG
Organism: Orychophragmus violaceus; assembly: GCA_030180135.1. Lineage (NCBI taxonomy): Eukaryota > Viridiplantae > Streptophyta > Magnoliopsida > Brassicales > Brassicaceae > Orychophragmus > Orychophragmus violaceus. Next base: position 61,971,988 of record CM058237.1, on the reverse strand, counting down.
CTTAGCTACTGGTGCAAAGGTATCCAAGTAGTCCTTTCCATAGGTTTGAGTGAAGCCTCTTGCAACCAACCTTGCTTTGTATCTCTCCACTTCTCCATTACTTCTATACTTGATGGTGAAAACCCATTTAGAAGTCACTGCCTTCTTTCCTCTAGGAAGTTCAGCTTCATACCAAGTCTCATTGTTCTCCATTGCTTTGGTCTCTTCATCCACAGCTTGCATCCACCTCTTATCTCCCTTAGCTTCTTCATAGGTTGTTGGTACATGTTCTTGATCCAACTTCCCAATGAACACTTGATGTTCCAAAGGTACATGAGCTAAACTGCAAACAGCTTGAATGGGATGAGCTACTGCATTGCTATTGAAGTAAACCCTAGTCTTCTTCCATTCTGATGGATCCTTTCTCTCCCTTGTACTCCTTCTTAACACTTGAACTTGTTGCTGCTCATTCACAACCGGCTTGATGTAGCCCCGGAGCGGAAGCTTGAGCGATGGATTGATGGAGGATAAGCACTGGCTTAAAAGCTCTCTTAATTGACCGAGATGGATGGAATGGATGAATGAAATGATTGACTCTCTCAACCGGTGGGTTTGATTGACTCTCTCAATCGGTGGTGAACTAGTTCTGCTTGAGTCACACAAGCAAACCTAATCCAATAATCCTCGGAAACAATTGAATCACTCAAATGAATCCTAAGACAAAAGATCTTAACAAAGAACACTCTTTGAAGAAACTGAATAATACTTTGATTGAAAGGTTGAAAGGTAATTTACAAGTGAAGAATACAATGAGCCTTTATAGGACTCACGACTAACGGTCATATTGACCTTGAACAAAAAAGAAATCGAAACTTAATAAAAAACTAGCCGTTAGGCTGAATATGGTAAGGATCCAAGCTCTTGATGGGTTCTTTGTATCTGGATGGCTTTAAGGGATAAGTGAGGATCCTTGGGACAGCTTGATTGACAAACAATTCGTGGCTTTCATTCTTGGAAAGAAGCCGTTGGTGTTTGATCTCTTTCTTCTCCAAAAATGGTAAGTGTGACTTGTTGAAGTTATGGAGAATCTTGTGTGGTCTTGTGTAGTTAAGGACGTCTGGACTTGATGGAAAGGAGCTCAAAACACTGTAGTTTTGATAGGTAAAGGTCTGGTGCAGAATTGACCTTCCAAATGTGAATGCTTCCATATATGGCAAGTCTGCTGAGCTAGTCGTGATGTTATCCGCTGAGCTAGTTGTTATGCTACATATGGTTATCTCCTTTTCAGTATCTTCTTCTTGTGTCATCTTTTGGGGATGATTCTCCTTAGTGGCGTGCTGATGATGGGCTGAGCTAGATGTCTTGACCTTGGTCTCCGCTTGAGCTAAGATAAGCTCATATGCCTTGTTAGATCTTCTCGGCTCCATAATCTCTTCTCCATGTGTTATGATTCCTCCTGGGTCATATGTCTTCTTAGGATTGATTGTTGGATGTATAATCAGTCCTATGCCTTGTTTTGGATCAGAAATCATTGTGGCCTTGACTTTTCTTAGTCTCTTTGTGCTGCTTGACGTAGTGGTTGAGTTAGTAATTGAGTCAGTCAGCGCCTGGCCTGGTTTGGTTCTGATGACCGCATCATACCCTCCCTATTCAAGAAGTTTTGACCTCAAAACTTGATAACCTGCACATAGATAAGTCAAGTTAGTCCAGTGAAGTGAATGAGGGTTTAGAAGATTACCTTGGGAATCATTTTGATTCTGATGTAGTGGTTGAGCATCCGGTGGTTCTTCTTTGAGTAGATAGGATAGCGATACTCCTCTTCTTTGAGTTGGTGTGACGCCTCCTTTGCTTATCTTGCTTCTTCTCTCTTTGAGACCTGAAATATACTCAACACTTTGGCAAAGAAACAAGTGTGTCATAGGTTTCTTATGATAAGATGAAACAATTTCCTTGATAAATGGTGTTTTTACTCAAGGAATTACATCTGTGTAAGCTTTAACTTCTTTTAGTTCCAGTAAGTTCAGTAGCACACACTTAGGAGTAAGTGAAACAAAGTTGGTTAAGTTATGGTTTACTTGAAGAACATGTTGAATGTTCTTGATAAGCATATGGTCCGGAGGCTTCTCCTTGATGTTCTCCTTTTCTCTCATGCCTTGATCAGTCTGAACACTTAGTGTAAGGACTGTTTCTGAGCTTCTCTTCACACTCTCTTCTCCCTTGTGCTTTATATCTGTAGAGATGCTCATTGGAAAGAACAAGTGCATCATATCTATTCTTGGAGTAGTAAAAACAGATTGTATGATACTTGTACTTACATTGTCAGCTTGTGAGCTAGTGATCATTAGATGTTCATCTTCTTTCCTGATCAACAAAACATGCTTCTCTGGTCTTTGATCTTCCCTACTGACTTTGAGTTTCTCATGCTCTTTCCTGCTCAGTTCTTCCTTTGTAGTACTTGTACCTGAAACAATGCTTAAGAGCAAGTGCATCATATCTGTGTTTGGATTTGCTATAATAGGTCTAGAAATACTTAAACTCACAGAGATGGTGCTAGCAATTTGTAACATGGTCCGTTCTTTGTGCTCTTGAGCTACTTGGCTGCGACTCTCCTTTACTCTAGAGATGACCATAGCTCTCTTAAGGCAGTCACCATGGGATGTAGTGTGCTTGCTTTGGTCGGGTGAATTTTCCTTGATCTCCCATTTGGCCTTATCTTTAGATCTAATCCCTGTCTCAACACTTGACTCAAGAAACAAGTGCATCATACCAATGGCTTGACAATCAGTGTTAGACACTTTAAGTTCAGAGATAACCTCATGTTTGGTTGAAGCATGATATAATTCAAGCCTTTGATTTGCTTGTTGCTCATGTGTGGAAACATGGCTCGGTTTTCGTCTCTCTTTCAAGACTCCTTCTACCCTTGGCTTCTTGATCTTTATCAGACCTGTACCTAAGTCAACTCTTAAGGAAAAGAGCAAGTGTATTATATCTGAGTTTGAGACTTTTAAAACAGGTTGTACAAGGTTGAAGCTTACCATTATGGCTTTGACAAGCTGGTTCAGAGTCTCCTCTCTCCTGGTGCGTGTACTACTAGAGGGTTCATGCTCTAGTCCATCGTTGGTTGAAGCTCTCTGATCTTTATCATCTTGATTCCCTTGTGTTGATGGTTTTGCACAAATCTTGACTTCAAGACCTATATATTTCCCAAGTTCTTTTGGACAAGACAAATGCATTATCATATCCTTGGAATCAGTATGAACATTTTGAGTAAGATATTGACTTACCTTGTCTCGCTCATGTCTTGGTACAACAACCATGATGGTACCTTGAATGTACTCTTGTCCTTTACTTGCTTGTGTATCATGACATTAGTGTTGCTCCACTTCTTCTTTGGCACCTAAACTTTCATGAACCTTTTGGTCCAGAGACAAGTGCATCATAATAGTGGTTTGACAAACAAGTTTATTCACTTTAAGTTCAGAATTCACCTTGTTTGCTTGCACTCTTCTGTTGTTGTCTTGCTTGGTTTCCTCTTTCTCGGCCTCCTTTGAACAAGTAAGGTGTAAGAATTGATTTTCTTCACCTTTGCTTATATGCCATTCTCCTTGTCTTATTCCTGCATCAAAACTCTTTGGCAAAGACAAGTGCATGAGTCTTGAATTGGAAATTAAAATATCAGATTGCACAAAACTATCATTTGTGTTAGTTACTTCCAATTTCAACTCTGAGGTTATATCTTTGAACAACTTCTTAGATGGACAATTTGCAGCAAAATGCCCTCTTTTATGGCACCTATAACAGGTTGGCTCTTTGGAATTTACAAGGTTAGAACACTTACCTTGTGTTGGCATGTCTAGGAGCTTGAGTGAGGCATCAAAGCTGGATCCGGTTGCATTGGGTGAAGCTTTGTGGCTCTGCTTCTGCTCTTGCTTCTCCTTCAGGATTTCGTAAGTGTGTTCTGCTGGTGCAAATCTGAAGGTGGGAAACTCATTAAATGGTTTAGAGGCTGCTGGTTGCTTTTCTCCTCCTTTGGCCTCTTGTGGTACTAGCTTTTCACCATTTGATGTTGTGGTCCTCTTTCTTGGACAGTCCTTAGCAACATGATCCCTGCTCTTACACTTACAACACATTAGTTCTAATGTATTCTTAGAGACAGAGAACTTACCTTGATACTTTGTTTGAGAGCTATTGGCATCTTGCACAAGTTTAGGAGTTGATGATCTCTTCGGTGGATAAGTAGTTTTGTTCTGTGAACAATACTTCTCCTACATGCTCAACTTTAAGTCCTCCCATGTTCTGATATTTGGCTCCTTGTAGTACCATCTCTCATACTCTTCCTTGTTCCACCATCTTAGAGCCTCTTTGGTGAGTTGTCCAAGTGCTATATGGAGTCGCTCTTCATCAGGAACACAATAGTAGCTAAAGTACTCTTCCATGTTGCTTTCCCAATCTATATAGCTTGCTTTACCTCCTGGATATACAAAAAATTCAGGTCCATAATAATAATATCCATCATCCCAAATTAACCTGACTTTTGACTTGTAGGTGGCTTGGAATGTTGCACGGCTTGAGTCACTCCCTGATTTTCGTTGGGAAGTCCTTGGTGGATGTGACTTTGTCGTTCTTGTTCTCCAAGGTTGGTCTGGTGGTTTAGGCTCCACATAAGTAGCTCCTGGTGCATTCCCAAGTCCATTCTCTTCTTTTTGTTGGGTAGGATGAGACTGTTCTAGCTAGGTCAGATGCTCGCTCATGCCTCTCAAGACTTCAAGAAGCTGATTCATGGTGATCTGTTTAGTAGCTGCTCCTTTTCCCATTTTTGAGTTAGTTCCTGAAACAATTCAAACTAGAAGAGTATCAATGGGTTCTCTAACCTTTCTTTAGTTAAAAGGAATCCACACTATTTGGTGAAAATATGAAAATAAAATTCTGCACAGAAGAAATGGAAACAAGATTTGTGACACAAAGATTTAAGGAAACTTTTTTTTTTTTTTAAATTTCGAAAGACAAGAGTAAAAATGGGAACTAGATGTTTATGGCACAAAAACTTTAAATGTAAACTTTTTTTTTAAAATTTTTGAATTGACACAAAAACTAATATGGAAATAACAACAATTGTTTTTTTGGCTTTTGGTTTAAGAAATCAAATCAAATAACAAAAACTTTTTTTTTGAACTTTTGAAACAAACTAAGAACACTTAAATAGAAGTCAAAAGAAACACAAAACAAACTTTTTTTTTTTTGATTTAAGATGCAAAACAAAGCAATAATGAAATATATGAAAATGAAAACAATTTTTATAGCTTTTTCTTAAAGGATGCAAACAAAATCAGAGAATAAAAACTAAGCAATATGGTTAAACAAACAATTTTTTTTTTTTGGGTTTTTGATTTAAGATGAAATGAAAAGAAACTAGATGCAATAACCGAAAGGTAAAGGATAGAATACACCTGATTAGGAACCTTTCGGCTCTGATACCAGATGATGTAGCCCCGGAGCGGAAGCTTGAGCGATGGATTGATGGAGGACAAGCACTGGCTTAAAAGCTCTCTTACTTGACCGAGATGGATGGAATGGATGAATGAAATGATTGACTCTCTCAACCGGTGGGTTTGATTGACTCTCTCAATCGGTGGTGAACTAGTTCTGCTTGAGTCACACAAGCAAACCTAATCCAATAATCCTCGGAAACAATTGAATCACTCAAATGAATCCTAAGACAAAAGATCTTAACAAAGAACACTCTTTGAAGAAACTGAATAATACTTTGATTGAAAGGTTGAAAGGTAATTTACAAGTGAAGAATACAATGAGCCTTTATAGGACTCATGACTAACGGTCATATTGACCTTGAAAAAAAAGAAATCGAAACTTAATAAAAAACTAGCCGTTAGGCTGAATATGGTAAGGATCCAAGCTCTTGATGGGTTCTTTGTATCTGGATGGCTTTAAGGGATAATTGAGGATCCTTGGGACAACTTGATTGACAAACAATTCGTGGCTTTCATTCTTGGATAGACGCCGTTGATGTTTGATCTCTTTCTTCTCCAAAAATGGTAAGTGTGACTTGTTGAAGTTATGGAGAATCTTGTGTGGTCTTGTGCAGTTAAGGACGTCTGGACTTGATGGAAAGGAGCTCAAAACACTGTAGTTTTGATAGGTAAAGGTCTGGTGCAGAATTGACCTTCCAAATGTGAATGCTTCCATATATGGCAAGTCTGCTGAGCTAGTCGTGATGTTATCTGCTGAGCTAGTTGTTATGCTACATATGGTTAGCTCCTTTTCAGTATCTTCTTCTTGTGTCATCTTTTGGGGATGATTCTCCTTAGTGGCGTGCTGATGATGGGCTGAGCTAGATGTCTTGACCTTGGTCTCCGCTTGAGCTAAGATAAGCTCATATGCCTTGTTAGATCTTCTCGGCTCCATAATCTCTTCTCCATGTGTTATGATTCCTCCTGGGTCATATGTCTTCTTAGGATTGATTGTTGGATGTATAATCAGTCCTATGCCTTGTTTTGGATCAGAAATCATTGTGGCCTTGACTTCTCTTAGTCTCTTTGTGCTGCTTGACGTAGTGGTTGAGTTAGTGATTGAGTCAGTCAGCACCTGGCCTGGTTTGGTTCTGATGACCGCATCACGGCTGTTCAACCTCTTCATTCTGTTGATCCAGCTCCTCAGGTTCTTCATCATGTTCCTCATGCTCCTTATTTTCAGCTTGATCATGTGTAGAAGGATCAGCTACTTGCGGTTCTTGTGCTGATTCATGAGTGTCCCCCTCATGATCAAGATGGGAATGTTGAGGAGATTCTGAAGTTGGAGCAGAGACTGAAGTAGTGGGGCTAGTCTTAGCCGGTTGTTGAGGCATACTAATGCCAAGGTTCTCCATGGTCATCCTTAGGTTAGCAGCCCTATCTGATTGAGAAGTAGGAAGATCTTTCAAGCTATCCCAATTCTTCTCATCATAGAAACTCTTTGTCTCCATAAATTTCACATCTCTTGAGATCAAAACCTTCCTTTTTTCAGGTACATAACACTTGTATCATCTTTGTGTTGTGGAGTAACCAATGAACATAGCTTTGGTGCTCTTAGAATCCAACTTATCCCTTTGTTCTCCTGGAATTAACACAAAGCAAATACACCCAAACACACGTAAGTGATTAACTAATGGATTGGTCTTGTTTAATACCTGAAATGGAGATTGATCCTTAAGAACTCTTGTAGGAGTTCTATTGATCAAGTAGCAAGCAGTCATGACTGCATCTCCCCAAAATTTTTTAGGAACATTCTTATAGAACATCATAGACCTTGCCACCTCCATTAAGTGTTTGTTCTTTCTCTCAGCCACTCCATTTTGTTGTGGGGTGTAAGGACAACTTGTTTGATGAAGAATCCCATGTTTGGACAAGTGTTGTTTGAAAGCATTGCTTGTATACTCACCACCATTGTCTGATCTAAAAATTTCTATCTTAGCATTGAAATGGTTAGTAACATGACTTTGAAAGTTCATAAAAGCTTCTAACACTCTATCCTTAGTTTGTATCAATGTTATCCAAGTATACTTAGATATTTCATCAATGAAAGTGACAAAGTACTTATGATTCTCTCTAGACATACAAGGAGAAGTCCACACATCAGAATGAACAAGATCAAAGCAACTTTCATAAGTAGTTTTAGAAGTTGGAAAAACAGATTTGCAATGTTTCCCAAGAATACAAGCCTCACAATCATCATTCTTAAAAGAAACAGTAGGTAATAAGAGTCCTAAAGCCCTAGAGTGTGGATGTCCTAGTCTAGCATGCCAAATAGAATCATCCACACCAGCACAAGTAGATAAAGCAGTAGATAATTCAGAAGAAGGGTTGGTGTCTTCAACCAATGCAGTAACTCATCCTTTTCTCACACCTTTCCCAATCAACTTACTTGTCTTAATATCCTGAAACACAACATCATTAGGACTAAAAACAACATTGCAATTTAGGTCAGTGGCTATTCTTTTCACAGATACTAAGTTGGAAGTGAAGCTAGGCATATAGAAAGCTTTAGATTCTTTGTTAAACAATTTCAGATTTCCTATGCCTTGTATTAGAACCTTATCACCATTTGCAATCACTACACTTCCTAAAGCAGGTTCAACATTGTTTATCAACCTAGAATCACTTATCATATGATGAGAGGCTCCTGAATCAATGATCAAAGGTTTCAGTTTGTTTGAAGCAAAGAGTGAAGTGCCAAGAACCATACCTGAGTTATCCTTGAGGGCTTTGATGAGAGCCTCAAGGTCTGACCTTCTTACCACATCACTCTGAGCAGTCACGGTTGGAGCTTGATGGACCACCATTGCTCTCCCTTCATCACATTATTGCATTGAAGAAGAACCTGGTCCAGCTGCACCATAAGAGTAGTTTGCCCTTTGATCTTTGAACCGGTTGTTGTGAGATGAGGGTCTGAGGTTAGGATGAAGGCGCCAGCATCTGTCTTTCAAATTCCCACTCTTATTGCAAAAATCACACATCAAGACTCCTCTCTTATCACCTCCATAGTTCTGCCTCTCCTTAGCCTTGTACATGACTTTGTTGGCGGTTACTAGCTCACCTTTGCCCTTGAATAGTCCAAATGAGCCTTGCTCTTTCTGAATTTGTCCACACACATCATCCAAGTCAGGTAGAGTGTCTGCCCTTAGAATGTGCTTAATCAATCCATTGTAAGATGAGTTCAAGGTGAGCAGAAGAGCAAAGACTTTATCCTGCTCTCTTCTTTCTTGTAACACTAATGGATCACTGCTTGGTGGCCTCAACATCTCCAGCTCTGCCCACAGTGAGCTAAACTTACCAAAATGAGCTTTAAACTCCATATCTTCTTGCTGGAGGTTGTTGATGGCCAGCTTAACCTCAAAGACTCGGCTCAGGTTTGATTTATTCCCATAAACCTTCTTAATAGTATCCCACAGCTCCTTGGAAGTCACACAATATGAGTAAGCTTCCAATAGGTGCTGGTCAAGTGAGCTTTGAAGTATGGAGAGGACATTCTGATCCCCTTGAATCCACGCTTCTTCATCAGCTTCAGATGTCTCTTTATGAGACTCAACATCTTCTTTAGCTTCAGCCTCGGTTCCAACCTTAGCTTTAGCCTTCATCACCTTCTCTGGAGTTGTGCTCCTCATGATGTACTTCCATAAACCTCTGCCTCCAAGTGCAGACTTCACCATTCTGGCCCAAACAATGTAGTTGGCACCTTTAAGGATCACAGGAATGATTACCCTTGAGTTCTCCATTGCTAAGACCGGTTTAATGCAAGGAGAGAGTTTTCAAGGTAAGCTTCTAAACTGGAGGGTTCTCAACTCACAGAGACCACACACAAGAATAAACAAGTCAAGGAGAAATGCTTGAGAACTTAAGATCTTTCAAGAACAAGAACAAGAACCTTCAGAAACGCTTTCAAGAACAAGATGAATAAGAACAAGAGAAACAGGTTTTAAGAATCAGAGTATGCGGAAATGAATAGGTAAAGGAGCTTATAGCTCTGATACCATGTTAGAATATCAAGATTAGAGTAAGAGAATAGCTAGAGTGAAGAGATAACTGAAGAGAGAAGCTTAAGAAGCCGGTTAGGGTTCTTAAGCGATAGAGAGAGAGAATTAGGGTTTTAGAGTTTGTGATTCAAAGAGAAGAATAACTCTCTTGATTATTCATTCAGAAGTGTTACAACAACTATATATTGAGGTACAACTAGGTTAAGATATAAACAAACAATATACAAAAGTGGAATGAAGACAAGAATCCCTTTAGGAGAGAGAGAGTCCATCCGGGTTACTTAGAAAGGGACAACATGCACGCCTTGGTCCTTGGTGATAGTGACTTTTCCCTGGGTCATACTGAGCTTGTCTTGAGCTCTGATCCAACCTTAGACTTCTCTGATCTTGTGCCCTTTTGTTTGTTTCCTCCAACGGTCACAATGTCCTTCTTAACATTCACATGTGATCCGGATGATAATACGCTTAACAATGTGCCCTAACTTTGCACATTGTTAACCTCATCATGTCTTCATCTCAATACTAATCTGCTCTTTTACACCACTTGTCATCCCCAAACAGATGGACAGACTGAGATAGTAAACCGCACTCTCTCATCACTCCTGAGAGCCACGGTTGGTAAGAACATAAGGAACTGGTTATCTTGCTTGCCATTCATTGAGTTTGCTTATAATCATGCAAAGCATTCTGCTACTAACCATTCTTCTTTTGAAGTTGTGTATATGAATTTAATCCTTTGGCTCCTTTAGATCTTGTTCCATTGCCCCAGGCTATATACTCAAGCACAGAAGGAGAAACCAAAGCAGCCTTTGTCAAGAAGTTGCACCAGAGAGTTAAAGAGAACTTGGAGAAGAAGACTGAGAAGTATAAGCAGAAAGATGACAAAGGGAGAAAGGAGGTGACCTTTGAACCAGGAGACTGGGTCTGGTTACACATGAGACAAGAAAGATTCCCCAATCAGAGGAAATCAAAGCTAGAACCAAGAGGATATGGACCATTCTGTGTCTTAGAGAAGATCAACAACAATGCATACAAGCTGGAGCTGCCATGTGAGTTAAACATTTCTCCAACATTCAATGTTTCTGATTTAGCTCCTTATGATGCAAATCAATCAGTTCTGAGGTCAGAACCTCTTCAAGGGGGGAGGGAATGATGAGGACATAGAACCAGAAGCAGAAGATCCAATGCCCATCATAAGAAAAGGTCCATTGACAAGATCAGCTACAAAGGTCCTAAGAGAACAAGTCAACAAAGCTGTGCAATATATGCTGAATCAAGCTTCTGAACAAGTGCAAGAACAAGCTTATGAAATGCATGACGGTCCAACATTACTCAACTTAGCTCAGAAGGGACTTACCATATTCATCAACACGCCAAAGCAAGGAGAGTTGGAGCAAAACGCATCACTTCATTTAGCAGAAGATCAGTAAGCTCCAACGGTCATTCTTTCATTCAAACACAAAGTAAACCCATCCAAGACCTATACAAGGTAAGTATTTCCATTTAGATTATGACTAATGAGTTTCTTTTGTTTGTGTGATCTTTATTTTCAAGTCTAGAGTCTGTTTTTCCTTTTCAATAAAACTAGCCGTTGTAGAAGTCCCAATTGAGTCTGTATTTCCTTTTCTGTTTATTTGCTTCAAGTCCCCAAGAAAGGCATAGCTGTTTGGACTATTATAAAGTACCCTCTCACATCAGTGTATTTTTACGCTAGATCAATAAACAAAAACGTTTTCTTAAGCAAAGAAACAACAGCCTTTGTTTTCTCTGTGTTTTGTGTGATTCAAACCAAGAGAAAGCTTCTTGTCTTATCAGAGATCATTCCATAGTCTTTGTGGCGACATTCAATCCATTTCCATCCACTGATTGTTTCTGAGAGAGTTCTTAAACCAGCATAATCAATCCCATCCTCATTCCATTTCATTCCATCCAAATTGATAGATCAAGAGAGCTTTGAAGCCAGTGATCTGTTCTCCATCAATCTATCATCCAAACTTCTGTCCAGGGGCTACATCATTCTTTGCATTTAAAAAACAAAAAAAAAAAATAAAGAGAGAGAGAGTATGAATGCATCATTCTAATCCTAAGAACACCTATTTTCTTTTTTTTTTAAAATGCATAAGTCATTTGAAAAATGCTTTATTGGATTCTCCCACAAACATACACCGTTTTTGAACGCTACCTTTCATGAGCTTTTAGTTCGGCTTCACATTGTCATCATGATCCCTTGAGATCATTTGATTTAAAAAAGAATTTTTTCACTTCGATCCCTATTTGTTAAAAAACGTGAAACATGGTCAATAAAAAATTAATGAACATATTTACCGATTTTAAAAAATAAAATTACAATTTACATTTTCTGTTTTTCTTATATGGTGGAATGCAATTTTGGTTTTCCACATGGCGATAGGTTTCTCAATTTTTCTTGAAAAAGAAGTTTCTCTTTCTCAATTGATAGATAATACTTAATGTAAAACATTTTTTTGAAATATAATTTGACATTATTTCAAAAAAATAATAAAATTTGAAGTAAACATTGAAGAAAGTGATAAACCCTTTGAGAATAAGGATAAATCGGTTCTCAAAATTGGAAAGTGGGCTTTTCCAATTTCATACTCATTATGCGATAACACATGAATTGTATTTTGGCTATTGACAGAATCAATTGGAATGAGAACCGCCATGTACCCGCGCTATGTGGCATCTATTATCTCTCGTTGTAGTTCGTAATTAAGTACAAAATGGAAATTAAATGCACTCACTTTTAAACTGGAAAACTTTTTTTTTTGAACCACTTAAAGATAACACTCACCTTTTTTCTTTTTCTTCTTCTTTAAGTTTCATAATCAGTTTCCTATACAAACGGCACTTGAAAGTCTCCATTTGCTATAGATTCCAAAACATGCTGCAATATCAAAATTCTCTTGTTGGTCTTATTTGTATGTTGAGGATATATATATGTCCATTCATTTCCATAACAAAATAACTATTTTAGTACTAAATGAATTGAGAGGGTGGAGAAGTAATCATTACTCGCATCTTTACTTCAAATCCAGTATGCCTAGCCTGGTCTATACTTTTTGAACCAGTTATGTCAACAAACATCAATCTTCCCTCAACAGTTGACTCGATAAATGTGATATACAAAGAGAAACAATTACTTGCATATTTAAACAGATTAAAAATTACAGAGATATGTCTTATGTGTGCTTAAGTCAAGAATATTATTTTTCACAAAATTTGTAAAGTAAATAGCACCACCTCCATTAACACATATTGGTAATTTACCATACCGAAACAAAGCATCAACTGTAAAATAAGACTGTCATGAGAGGCAGTCATATAAAAAAACGAGATCTACTTTATACAAGATGTAACACATGATATTATTTTCCAAGATTTTTATTGCAAAGAAAACTTACAAGTTTTACCTTAACAACCTTGTCTCTCTTGCTTTTCGATTTACACTTAATCTCAAAGCCACTTAGATTCACCGTTACCACCCGTGTTTGATTCTCATTACAAGAACACTCAAACCCTTTCTAATTGCAACCTATCTCTCAAAAGCGCCACCTTCACGGAAGCACAAGCAAACTTGTTTATACATCATAGGATTTTTACAGCTTTCCTGACTACCCAAGGAGTATTTCTATTTTGCTCATTGTAAAAAAATTGACAGTTTCCTAAATTTTTTCCAAGTAATATCTCTGTGCGTATCTTCTCTAAGATACTTATCCAGCTCAACTACTCTCCTTTTGCCTTGTCCTAGTCATCTAAAAGCATCCTAAGTGGCGGTAATCAACCCAAACACCGACCCAAGCTCGCAACACATTGATTCGAGAAGACCCGAGGAGGCTAAGGAGACCAAATCAAGTTTTACTTGACCAAATGACGTGGGACTGAAGATTCATCAGCCAACCATATGTTTCAGGAGTAATGATCGTCCCAGAACCCAATTGGCACGATCTCATTTGGAGATGGTTCACAAACATCCACTCGAAGCCGTAACCGAGTCTTGGAAGCTGCCCATAGGAGAATTGGCTCAAACCAATCACATCAGATTTGATATTCACCAGGAAACCAACTATTTGGAAGAGTTTGATCAGGAGAAATCAGCTCTGGTTCGAGCTGGTTTTGAAGTTAGTTTAGAAGCTGCTCATTTGGCTTTACCCGCGGACATATGTGCACTTAACAGAGTACTGCGATCAGACCAGAAGAATTTAAGCCATGAAACCACTTGGTCTACAATCTTGAGCCAAGATAAGCACGTGAAGAATTGGAAACAGGTCAATATCAATTTTTGTTTCAAAGTTATTCCTTCTCTAAGATACTTACCCAACTCAGCTACTCTCATTTTGCCTTGTCCTAGTTATCTATAATCATCCTAAGTGATGCGGTAATCAACCCAAACACCGACCCAAGCTCGTACCACATTGATTCGAGACGACTCGAAGAGGCTAAGGAGACGAAATCAAGTTCTACTTGACCAAATGACGTGAGACCGAAGATTCATCAGCCAACCATATGTTTTAGGAGTAATGATCGTCCCAGAACCCAATTGGCACGATCTCATTTGGAGATGGTTCACAAACTTCCACTTGAAGCCGTAACCGAGTCTTGGAAGCTGCCCATAGGAGAATTGGCTCAAACCAATCACATCAGATTTGATATTCACCAGGAAACAACTATTTGGAAGAATTTGATCAGGAGAAATCAGCCCTGGTTCGAGCTGGTTTTGAAGTTTGTTTAGAAGCTGCTCATTTGGCTTTACCCGCGGACATATGTGCACTCAATAGAGAACTGTGATCAGACCAGAAGAATTTAAGCCATGAAACCACTTGTTCTACAATCTTGAGCCAAGATAAGCACGTCAAGAATTAGAATCAGGCCAATATGAATTATGGTTTCGAAGTTATTCCTTCTCTAAGATACTTACCCAACACACCTACTCTCCTTTTGCCATGTCCTAGTCATCTAAAATCATCCTAAGTGATGAGTTCATCAACCAAAACACCGATCCAAGCTCGCACCACATTGATTCGAGACGACTCGAGGAGTCTAAGGAGACGAAATCAAGTTCTACTTGACCAAATGACGTGAGACCGAAGATTCATCAGCCAACCATATGTTTCAAGAATAATGATCGTCCCAGAACCCAATTGGCATGATCTCATTTGGAGATAGTTCACAAACCTCCACCTGAAGCCGTAACCGATTCTTGGAAGCTGCCTGTAGGAGAATTGGCTCAAACCAATCACATCAGATTTGATATTCACCAGGAAACCAACTATTTTGAAAAGTTTGATTAGGAGAAATCAGCCCTGGTTCGAGCTGGTTTTGAAGTTTGTTTAGAAGCTGCTCATTTGGCTTTACCCGCGAACATATGTGCACTCAACAGAGGACTGTGATCAGATCTGAAGAATTCAAGCCATGAAACCACTTAGTCTGCAATATTCAGCCAATATAAGCACGTGAAGAATTGGAATCAGGTCAATAACAATTTTGGTTTCGAAGTTATTCATTCTCTAACTTACCCAACTCAGCTACTCTCCTTTTGCCTTGTCCTAGTCATCTAAAATCATCCTAGGTGATGAGGTCATCAACCAAATCACCGACCCAAGCTCGAACCACATTGATTCGAGACGACTCGAGGAGGCTAAGGAGACGAAATCCAGTTCTACTTGACCAAATGACGTGAGACCGAAGATTCATCAGCCAACCATATGTTTCAGGAGTAATGATCGTCCAGAACCCAATTGGCACGATTTCATTTGGAGATGGTTCACAAACCTCCACCTGAAGCTGTAACCGAGTCTTGGAAGCTGCTTATAGGAGAATTGGCTCAAACCAATCACATCAGATTTGATATTCACCAGGAAACCAACTATTTGGAAGAGTTTGATCAGGAGAAATCAGCCCTGGTTCGAGCTGGTTTTGAAGTTTGTTTAGAAGCTTCTCATTTGGCTTTACCCGCGGACATATGTGCACTCAATAGAGGACTGTGATCAGACCAGAAGAATTTAAGCCATGAAACCACTTGGTCTACAATCTTGAGCCAAGATAAGCACGTCAAGAATTGGAATCAGGCCAATAAGAATTATGGTTTCGAAGTTATTCCTTCTCTAAGATACTTACCCAACACAGCTACTCTCCTTTTGCCATGTCCTAGTCATCTAAAATCATCCTAAGTGATGAGGTCATCAACCAAAACACCGATCCAAGCTCGCACCACATTGATTCGAGACGACTCGAGGAGTCTAAGGAGACGAAATCAAGTTCTACTTGACCAAATGACGTGAGACCGAAGATTCATCAGCCAACCATATGTTTCAAGAGTACTGATCGTCCCAGAACCCAATTGGCACGATCTCATTTGGAGATGGTTCACAAACCTCCACCTGAAGCCGTAACCGAGTCTTGGAAGCTGCCCATAGGAGAATTGGCTCAAACCAATCACATCAGATTTGATATTCACCAGGAAACCAACTTTTTGGAAGAATTTGATCAGGAGAAATCAGCCCTGGTTCGAGCTGGTTTTGAAGTTTGTTTAGAAGCTGCTCATTTGGCTTTACCCGCGGACATATGTGCACTCAATAGATAATTGTGATCAGACCAGAAGAATTTAAGCCATGAAACCACTTGGTCTACAATCTTGAGCCAAGATAAGCACGTCAAGAATTGGAATCAGGCCAATATGAATTATGGTTTCGAAGTTATTCCTTCTCTAAGATACTTACCCAACACAGCTACTCTCCTTTTTCCATGTCCTAGTCATCTAAAATCATCCTAAGTGATGAGGTCATCAACCAAAACACCGATCCAAGCTCGCACCACATTGATTCGAGACGACTCGAGGAGTCTAAGGAGACAAAATCTGTAGGATTATAGTGTTATTCAAGGTTCAATTCTCAATTACAACCTAACACAAATCCTTAAACAGATCTAGGTTCTCGTCAAATGAATCATAAACCAAACCTGATCACTACCTTTCAGATTGCAGCGGATGATGGATGGTAATGATGAGATCAGCTAGAACAGATGGTAACACCTATTCCTCCTCGAGTATCCACACTCTTACAAGCACGGGACGGCTGCTAGACCAAAGATGTGGAAGAATCAGAGAGAGAGAGATGAGAGAGAGAGACTCGCGGCTGAGCTTCAAAAATTCGCAGGAAGCCTTGCAACCTTAGGGTTTTTCTTAATCTCTTATATCTCATTAATGGGCCCAAGTCATTAGACTAATGGCTCATTAATCTTTTGGGCCCAAAACACAAATAAGACAAAAGCCTGTATTTGTCTGGCCCAAAACTCTGATCCAATACAGTAAATGCCATTGCATCTTACCGTATTAATTCCATTTAACTTTCCCGTTAACTATGGTGTGTGACCCTTCGGGATCATACAATACTGGTAATAAGTCCTAAACTTATAGATCATGAGCGGACTCTAGCAAGCCATCATGATCACCCAGTATTTATGACTTATGTCTGATCTCGACACTTATCATACTTTCTAGAGATAGTACGGTAGATTTCAGGACATTCCCAACAATCTCCCACTTGTACTGGAATCCTACACAGGACATTCCCAACAATCTTCCGATTGTACTGGAATCCTACATTCCCTAGTCCTTTTGTCTTAATATCTCGATCTGGCATAAGGCAAGATGCGTGTCATCCTTATATAGCCAGACCATGTTTATCGGACCAGATTTGATACTGACAATTCAAACGACTTGGGCAAGTCCGTTTGGGAATGGCCATTCTCTTACCAGCTATCAAATCTCCGATTGGCCTAGAGATATTACCTCCGTTAAACGGCAGGGACAAATCCCATCTTGTTCCATCACTATGAACTACACAATTCATAATACACCCAACCAAGGTCTGTATAGCTCCCAGTTACGAAACAGCGTTAGACAATGATCAAAGCGCATTACTCCATGTGCAGCCACATGCATGCGAACTCAGGTCTAAGGACTATACTCTATAGTCGTATATGAGAACTTCTTATGACACAGATATTAATATCTTGCAGAGTTCTCATCAGCGGGCCATGTCCGGTCATATGCTCCCCTACATATACCTATGTGTCGACTTTGATGCCGCGCATCTATGACCCCTCGAAACCTGGTCATAAGTCTCAACACAATCTAGTCTCAACAGGTTGTTGTTGTTCCAATTTCAACAACCTTCGACTATGGACACTATAATTTATGTCAATTTCAAAAGCCCTCACAACTCCCACTCAAAAAGAGATTACATTTGAATATCTCTAATTCCTACAGCAGCAGTATGCAACTCGTGCTTAGGTCTCGGGAGTGGCTTTGTCAACGGGTCAGCCACGTTCTCATCAGTGGGAACTCTGCTGACCATCACTTCGCCTCTATTCACTATATCACGAATCAGGTGATACCTTCTCATAATGTGTTTGGATTTCTGATGATGTCTCGGTTCCTTGGCTTGAGCAATTGCACCATTGTTGTCACAATACAGTGCCAAAGGCTCAGTGGCATTAGGGAATACACCGAGTTCAATCAAGAAGTTCCTAATCCAAACTCCTTCCTTCGCAGCTTCTGAAACAGCGATGTATTCAGCTTCAGTTGTGGAATCTGCCACGGTGCACTGCTTGGAACTCTTCCAACTTACTGCACCGCCATTCAGACAGAAGATGTAGCCAGACTGTGACCGGAAATCATCCTTATCTGTCTGAAAACTTGCATCCGTGAATCCACTGATTTCAAGCACTTCACTTCCTCCGTAAACCAAGAACTTATCCTTAGTATTTCTCAAATACTTCAGGATATTCTTTACGGCAATCCAGTGAATCTCACCTGGATTAGACTGGTACCTACTCGTCATGCTCAGTGCATAAGCAACATCAGGACGAGTACAGATCATGGCATACATGATAGATCCTATAGCCGAAGCATAAGGAATCCTACTCATGCGCTTAAGCTCATCAGGTGTCTTAGGACACTGATCCTTGCTTAGTGAAGCACCATGTATCATTGGCGTGAACCCCTTCTTGGATTTATCCATTCCGAATCGATGCAGGACTTTATCTATATAAGCATCTTGACAAAGTCCAATCAGCTTTTTAGATCTGTCTCTAAAGATTCGGATTCCAAGAACATACGCGGCTTCACCCATGTCCTTCATGGAAAAACAACTTCCCAGCCAGTCTTTAACAGACTTCAGCATTGGAATATCATTTCCAAGAAGCAATATGTCATCGACATATAGGATAAGAAACGCCACTTTGCTCCCACTAGTTTTCTTATACACACATTGTTCCTCTTGGTTTCTGATGAAGTCAAAGTTCTTTATTGCTTCATCAAAACGAAGATTCCAACTCCTCGATGCTTGCTTCAATCCATAAATGGATTTGTGAAGCTTGCATACTTTCCCAGCATTCTTAGGATCAATGTAACCGTCAGGTTGTGTCATATACACATCCTCCTCCAAGATTCCATTCAGGAAGGCGGTTTTCACATCCATCTGCCAAATCTCATAATCATAATAAGCGGCAGTTGCTAGGAGAATCCGAATTGATTTCATCATTGCCACTGGTGAATAGGTTTCATCATAGTCTATACCATGAATTTGCTTGAAACCTTTTGCCACCAACCTGGCTTTGTAAATCTGGACATTTCCATCCACGTCTATCTTCTTCTTGAAGATCCATTTACACTCGATGGCTTTTGCACCAGCAGGTAAATCAACCAGTGAAAACACTCGGTTAGCAGACATGGAGTCCATCTCGGATTCTGTGGCTTCACGCCACTTTAAGGAGTCAGGGCCCATCATGGCTTCTGCAAAGTTCGAGGGTTCATCACCGTCAATGATCAAAAGATCATGGCAATTAGTCACAAGGAATCCCTGATATCTATCAGGTTCCTGACGGATCCTTCCGGATCTTCGAACTTCAGGTACTGCAGGTTCAGGTTCTATTACAACTTCATGTAATTCATCCTGCTGTTCTTCCTCATTAGGTTGAACAGGTTCCTGTCCTTCTTGAATTTCATCAAGTTGTACCTTACTCCCACTATCTTTTCTAGAGAGAAACTCCCTTTCAAGAAAAGTACAATCCCGAGCAACAAAGATTTTGTTCTCGGATCGCAGATAGAAGTAATAAGCCTTGGTATCCCTAGGATAACCAATGAAGTAGCATTTGTCAGATTTTGGTGTAAGCTTGTCTGAGATTAATCTTTTGACATAGGCTTCACAACCCCAAATTCTGAGAAAAGACATTGCTGGAGCTTTTCCAGTCCATATCTCATATGGTGTCTTTGCTACTGCCTTTGATGGCACTCTGTTCAGTGTGAACGTTGCGGTGAGCAAAGCATATCCCCAAAGGGATATAGGAAGGTCTGTGTGACTCATCATGGATCGGACCATATCTAACAATGTCCGATTCCTTCTCTCAGACACACCATTCCACTGTGGTGTTCCAGGAGGTGTGAGTTGGGAGATAATCCCACACTCACTCAGATGATCACGAAATTCCTGGCTCAAGTATTCTCCTCCTCGGTCCGACCGAAGAGCTTTAATACTTTTACCAAGCTGGTTCTGTACTTCATTCTGGAATTCTTTGAACTTTTCAAAGGTTTCCGACTTATGTTTCATCAAGTAGACATATCCATATCTACTGAAATCATCAGTGAATGTAATAAAGTACTGAAAGTTTCCTCTAGCACTTGTGGACATTGGGCCACACACGTCAGTATGTATCAGACCCAATAGTTCACTGGCCCTTTCTGTGGGTTTATTGAAAGGCGCCCTTGTCATTTTGCCCATTAGGCAAGATTCGCATTGCTCACAAGACTCAAAGTCAAATGAGCCCAAGAGTCCATTTGAATGGAGCCTCTTGATGCGTTTCTCACTAATGTGCCCCAAACGACAATGCCAGAGAAACGTTTCATTTTCTTCGTTAGATTTGAACCGTTTTGTATTTATGTTATATACTGGAGCAGATTGATCCAGCATGTACAGCCCATTTATAAGAGGGGCACAGCCATAGAACATATCATTGAGATTAAAGGAACACAATTTATTCTTAATAGAAAAATCAAATCCTTGCAAATCCAACAATGAAACTGAAATGATATTTCTGCTTATAGCAGGTACAAAATAACAATTCTCAAGTTCTAAAATCAATCCAGAAGGTAAAGACAACAAATAAGTGCCAACGGCCAGTGCTGGAACCTTCGCTCCATTGCCAACCCGCAACTCTACTTGCCCTTGCTTCAGCCTTCTACTGTTGCTGAGCGCCTGCATATTAGTACAAATATGAGCCCCACATCCAGTATCTAATACCCAAGTGGTATTATCAGAAGTAGTAGTATTTACTTCAATAACAAAAATACCTGAAGATTTAGTCTCGAAGGACTTCTTCTTCTTCAGACTTTCCTGGTATTTCTTACAGTCCCTGCGGTAATGCCCTGCCTCTTTGCAAAAGTGGCAGATGTCAGAAGGCCCAGCGGATTTCTTGAAACCCTTGCCCTTCTGCACCATGAGTACAGACGACTCCTTGGTTTTCTTCAGATTCGGTTCTGCAGTCTTGAGCATACCATGTAGCTCAGGCAACGTCTTTATCAACCCATGCATATTATAGTTCAAAATGAACTGGTCATATGCAGGAGTAAGAGACTGCAGAACGATATCACAAGCAAGCTCTTGGCTTATAGGACAGTCGAGCCTCGTCAAATGATCGAGATAACCCATCATTTTCAGAACATGAGGACTCACTGCTGCATCTTTAGCCATTTTACAGTCCAAGAGATTCTTAACAGTTTGGAATCTCTCTGTACGAGCCTGCTCCTGAAATAACGCTTTCAGATTTGCCATCAGCTCCATGGGACAAGTCAGGCCTTCCCACTGCATCTGCAGTTCGGGAGCCATTGTCGCCAACATCAGGCAAATCACGTCATTAGCATCTGAAGAATGCGTATCCCAAGCATTCTTCACAGCTTGTGCGGCATTATTCGCAGGTCTAGGAGAGAGAGCTCTTTCAAGGACATAAGCCTTCTTCTCCTGCCTGAGCACAAGTCTCAGGTTCCTGGACCAGTTCAGGAAGTTTGATCCGTTCAGTTTGTCCTTCTCAAGGGCAGACCGGATCGAGAAAGTGTTTTGTGTTGTTGTGCTTGACATAGCTGAAAATATGAGACAATAAAGATTTAGTTATTAAGTTCATAAAAGAGCAATCTTAACAGCTTATAAGAAAACTCGCATTGTATTCAAAATTTCTTTGTTTTAACCTCATAAGAATACAATGATTCCGAGACCCATGTTTAGCTAAATCCAAAGTGGGCCACTGGCCGTCACCCAGAATTAGCTATACTTGGTAAGCATACACACAGCTAGTTATAACCAATAACTCTCGGTTGTGAATTGGACCCGAGGCCCAAATTCACCAGATGTCTCAAGGCCCGGGACTCCCGATGGCCCAGTCAAGGAAACCAATCTCTTACAGCCAAATAATCACTAAAATCTGGGACTCCCAATGAAATTAGTGACTATATACTACTTTACTTACGCGAAAACAGACACCTCACACTGTAAGCCATGTCTGTAATCAAATAAGCGTTAAGTAGCTGACAAGATTGGAAAGACATCCAAGCTTGATATTGTTTTTGAGGATTTTTAAGTTTTATTTCCAAAAATAAAAGATTACTATTTTTGGAAACTTTCTTATTTTAGAAACTTTCTAAATTTAGTAACTTACTAAAATAGAAATTTCTAATTTAAATATTTTATAAATATTTTGGGTTGGGTCACAAATTATAGGCCCAATTCTTGGCCCAAGACCATAGAATTCCAACTGGCCCAATAATTTGACATAACCGATCCGGTTTATTAATTCTGGTCCAAGACCAAATTAACTCTCAAAACCATCGGTTATTTACTAAACCAGACCAGCTCTAAATTATTTGGTCCAACCAAATCAAACTTAGACCAGCCTTCGGTTTAGGTTGAAATTCAATTTTATGAATTTAAATCCGGTTTAACCAGAAATAAAATTATTTCCAGCAAACCGCGATTTGGGTTAACGCCTTAACCATACATTAATTAAATAATTAATGTTTTATATTATATATGCAAAAGCGCAAAAAAAATAGCAAACCCTAACATGCGACCATTAATAATCGAGACATACAAGCGATTTTGACTAAAGCAACACAAGCTTTCAGCGAATGAACAACGATCGCTCTTCAAATTAATTAAAACAACAAGGAATCGCAACACAAGTTTGCAAGCCCTAATTTAATTATCGTGAACACACGCACTCATGAACAAAATCGTGACATACAATCTTTCAGATTATTAATTGAGCCGACACACACACAACACATGAACAAAAATCGTGATCAACAAAGCATCAACTCATTAATAATCAGCGGATACAAGCCGAGACCATAACTAGCGATTAGGGTTTATTAATTTGCTCAAGACATGCGATTTACAAACATGATCACATTCATATGATCCAGATTTACAAGAAACCTAAAACCTGGCTCTGATACCACTGTAGGATTATAGTGTTATTCAAGGTTCAATTCTTTAATTACAACCTAACACAAATCCTTAAACAGATCTAGGTTCTCGTCAAATGAATCATAAACCAAACCTGATCACTACCTTTCAGATTGCAGCGGATGATGGATGGTAATGATGAGATCAGCTAGAACAGATGGTAACACCTATTCCTCCTCGAGTATCCACACTCTTACAAGCACGGGACGGCTGCTAGACCAAAGATGTGGAAGAATCAGAGAGAGAGAGATGAGAGAGAGAGACTCGCGGCTGAGCTTCAAAAATTCGCAGGAAGCCTTGCAACCTTAGGGTTTTTCTTAATCTCTTATATCTCATTAATGGGCCCAAGTCATTAGACTAATGGCTCATTAATCTTTTGGGCCCAAAACACAAATAAGACAAAAGCCTGTATTTGTCTGGCCCAAAACTCTGATCCAATACAGTAAATGCCATTGCATCTTACCGTATTAATTCCATTTAACTTTCCCGTTAACTATGGTGTGTGACCCTTCGGGATCATACAATACTGGTAATAAGTCCTAAACTTATAGATCATGAGCGGACTCTAGCAAGCCATCATGATCACCCAGTATTTATGACTTATGTCTGATCTCGACACTTATCATACTTTCTAGAGATAGTACGGTAGATTTCAGGACATTCCCAACAAAATCAAGTTCTACTTGACCAAATGACGTGAGACCGAAGATTCATCAGCCAACCATATGTTTCAAGAATAATGATCGTCCCAGAACCCAATTGGCACGATCTCATTTGGAGATGGTTCACAAACCACCACCTGAAGCCTTAACCGAGTCATGGAAGCTGCCCATAGGAGAATTGGCTCAAACCAATCACATCAGATTTGATATTCACCAGGAAACCAACTATTTTGAAAAGTTTGATTAGGAGAAATCAGCCCTGGTTCGAGCTGGTTTTGAAGTTTGTTTAGAAGCTGCTCATTTGGCTTTACCCGCGGACATATGTGCACTCAACAGAGGACTGTGATCAGATCAGAAGAATTTAAGCCATGAAACCACTTAGTCTGGAATATTGAGCCAATATAAGCACGTGAAGAATTGGAATCAGTCAATAAAAATTTTGGTTTCGAAGTTATTCATTCTCAAACTTACCCAACTCAGCTACTCTCCTTTTGCCTTGTCCTAGTCATCTAAAATCATCCTAAGTGATGAGGTCATCAACCAAATCACCGACCCAAGCTCGCACCACATTGATTCAAGACGACTCGAGGAGGCTAAGGAGACGAAATCAAGTTCTACTTGACCAAATGACGTGAGACCGAAGATTCATCAGCCAACCATATGTTTCAGGAGTAATGATCGTCCCAGAACCCAATTGGCACGATCTCATTTGGAGATGGTTCACAAACCTCCACCTGAAGCCGTAACCGAGTCTTGGAAGCTGCTCATAGGAGAATTGGCTCAAACCAATCACATCAGATTTGATATTCACCAGGAAACCAACTATTTGGAAGAGTTTGATCAGGAGAAATCAGCCCTGGTTCGAGCTGGTTTTGAAGTTTGTTTAGAAGCTGCTCATTTGGCTTTACCCGCGGACATATGTGCACTCAATAGAGAACTGTGATCAGACCAGAAGAATTTAAGCCATGAAACCACTTGGTCTACAATCTTGAGCCAAGATAAGCACGTAAGGAATTGGAATCAGGCCAATATGAATTATGGTTTCGAAGTTATTCCTTCTCTAAGATACTTACCCAACACAGCTACTCTCCTTTTTCCATGTCCTAGTCATCTAAAATCATCCTAAGTGATGAGGTCATCAACCAAAACACCGATCCAAGCTCGCACCACATTGATTCGAGATGACTCGAGGAGTCTAAGGAGACGAAATCAAGTTCTACTTGATCAAATGACGTGAGACCGAAGATTCATCAGCCAACCATATGTTTCAAGAGTAATGATCGTCCCATAACCCAATTGGCACGATCTCATTTGGAGATGGTTCACAAACCTCCACCTGAAGCCGTAACCGAGTCTTGGAAGCTGCCCATAGGAGAATTGGCTCAAACCAATCACATCAGATTTGATATTCACCAGGAAACCAACTATTTGGAAGAGTTTGATAAGGAGAAATCAGCCCTGGTTCGAGCTGGTTTTGAAGTTTGTTTAGAAGCTGCTCATCTGGCCTTACCCGCAGACATATGTGCACTCAACAGAGGACTGTGATTAGATAAGAAGAATTTAAGCCATGAAACCACTTGGTCTACAATCTTGAGCCAAGATAAGCACGTGAAGAATTGGAATCAGGTCAATATCAATTTTTGTTTCGAAGCTATTCATTCTCTAACTTACCCAACTCAGCTACTCTCCTTTTGCCTTGTCCTAGTCATCTAAAATCATCCTAGGTGATGAGGTCATCAACCAAATCACTGACCCAAGCTCTCACCACATTGATTCGAGACGACTCGAGGAGGCTAAGGAGACGAAATCAAGTTCTACTTGACCAAATGACGTGAGACCGAAGATTCATCAGCCAACCATATGTTTCAGGAGTAATGATCGTCCCAGAACCCAATTGGCACGATTTCATTTGGAGATGGTTCACAAACCTCCACCTGAAGCTGTAACCGAGTCTTGGAAGATGCTCATAGGAGAATTGGCTCAAACCAATCACATCAGATTTGATATTCACCAGGAAACCAACTATTTGGAAGAGTTTGATCAGGAGAAATCAGCCCTGGTTCGAGCTGGTTTTGAAGTTTGTTTAGAAACTGCTCATTTGGCTTTAGCCGCGGACATATGTGCACTCAATAGAGGACTGTGATCAGACCAGAAGAATTTAAGCCATGAAACCACTTGGTCTACAATCTTGAGCCAAGGTAAGCACGTCAAGAATTGGAATCAGGCCAATAAGAATTATGGTTTCGAAGTTATTCCTTCTCTAAGATACTTACCCAACACATCTACTCTCCTTTTGCCATGTCCTAGTCATCTAAAATCATCCTAAGTGATGAGGTCATCAACCAAAACACCGATCCAAGCTCGCACCACATTGATTCGAGACGACTCGAGGAGTCTAAGGAGACGAAATCAAGTTCTACTTGACCAAATGACGTGAGACCAAAGATTCATCAGCCAACCATATGTTTCAAGAGTACTGATCGTCCCAGAACCCAATTGGCACGATCTCATTTGGAGATGGTTCACAAACCTCCACCTGAAGCCGTAACCGAGTCTTGGAAGCTGCCCATAGGAGAATTGGCTCAAACCAATCACATCAGATTTGATATTCACCAGGAAACCAACTATTTGGAAGAGTTTGATAAGGAGAAATTTGCCCTGGTTCGAGCTGGTTTTGAAGTTTGTTTAGAAGCTGCTCATCTGGCCTTCCCCGCGGACATATGTGCACTCAACAGAGGACTGTGATTAGATCAGAAGAATTTAAGCCATGAAACCACTTGGTCTACAATCTTGAGCCAAGATAAGCACGTGAAGAATTGGAATCAGGTCAATATCAATTTTTGTTTCGAAGTTATTCATTCTCTAACTTACCCAACTCAGCTAATCTCCTTCTGCCTTGTCCTAGTCATCTAAAATCATCCTAAATGATGCGGTAATCAACCCAAACACCGACCCAAGCTCACACCATAATGATTCGAGACGACCCGAGGAGGCTAAGGAGACCAAATCAAGTTCTACTTGACCAAATGATGTGGGACTAAAGATTCATCAGCCAACCATATGTTTCATGAGTAATGATCGTCCCAGAACCCAATTGGCACGATCTCATTTGGAGATGGTTCACAAACCTCCACCTGAAGACGTAACCGAGTCTTGGAAGCTGCCCATAGGAGAATTGGCTCATACCAATCACATCAGACTTGATATTCACCAGGAAGCCAACTATTTGGAAGAGTTTGATCAGGAGAAATCAACCCTAGTTCGAGCTGGTTTTTAAGTTTGTCTAGAAGCTGCTCATTTGGATTTACCCGCAGACATATATGCACTCAACGGAGGACTGCGATCAGACCAGAAGAATATAAGCCATGAAATCACTTGGTCTAAAATCTTGAGCCAAGATAAGCATGTGAAGAGTTGGAATCAGGTCAATATCAATTTTGGTTTCAAAGTTATTCAATTTCTAAACCGGACCTTGCTCGACTTGCCTTACTGGGAGCCTCACGGGCTTATGAGGCTACAAACATATATGTGGCGCCCAGTAGACTTTGTGACTATTCAAGGGGCTCCCCACAGTAGGCTAATATGAACCAACACACATTGGATCAGATCCAATCATACCATCAAGTGAATCAACCGGAGCCATTTATGGGAAGCAGGAGGACCGAACAATTCAATCCTCTACAAAACCGAGTTTGGAGACCAGGAGAGTTTATTGAACATTTATATGAGTATAAAACATCTTACCATGCTCCAGCCATCACCATGTCAGGAGGATCAACATGTTTGGAAAATTACCTTATTCGGATGCGCTCACACTTGGAGGAATAACTCTCCAATAGCTATCTTGTCTTTGCTGCTGCGTTTTGGACAAATTCCATGACGACCAGGATGTTCCAGAGAAGCTAACATACCCTCTCAAACCGTACAGATACAAAGGAGACCTCACATACCATAATTTGGCTGATTTCCTTATAAAGGCCTAACGGCTAGTTTTGTAATCAATTTCAATTTCTTTCTTGCTTATTCTTGTACACCGTGTACTAGAGAACTTATAAGCTCACTTCTGTCCCATTTCTAAGATCACCCTTAATCATCTTAAAGTAATATAAATTGTTTCTCGTTATACAAATTTCTAAGTACTCTGTGTTGTTCTTTAGTTCTAAGTGAGTAATTTATTTGGTGCTACTGAATCTTTGACTTGAGTTGTTGTGTGATTCAACACCTTCTGTCCATTCCATTTGATTGACTGAGTCAATCCTTATCCCATTGACCATCTCGTCCCATCGTCCACTTCTCGCCGCGCTCGACCATCTCCGACCATCTCACGCGCGTTCGACCATCTCGCCCGCGTTCGTCCACATATCATCTATTGCATCTATTTCAATATTTTCATTGTTCTTAGTGTTTCTGTTTCAATCATCTATTGCATATATAAACAAAAAGAAACAAAATTGCTTGATTTAATTCAAAACTTCTCATTCTAAACCCCAAAAGAAGTTAGTTTACCTATTTAGTTTGTGCAATTTGAATTCTGAATTTTCCATTAGTCAAAAAGTATCAAATCCGATTTTTCCATATTCTGTCTATCAACTTCTTTCTTTTTATTGTATAATTTGAAATTCTTAATCATCTTTTCCTTTTGTTTGTGTGAGATTAAACCTAAGCAGTAGCTTCCATGGAAGAACTATAAGAAGACAGCCCATAGAAAACCGATGGAGGCCAATGGAGTAAAGAGGAGGAAAGCTTAACCTTTTCCCATGAGGAAGCTAATTACGATTCTCCACCATAGCCAGGAGATGGCTACACGAGCTCTGGGTTTGGAGATGAGACCGACGACAAAGACTTTGATCTTGAACCACCAGACCACTGCCGCACCAAGCCACTCGACAACGTGGCCCACACGAGTACTTCAACTTGGAGCCAACCGAGATCGAGATATTATGAAGATGGATTTGATGGAGAAGAATTCGATGAAAGAACATATGATTATTCATATGAGGCGTATAGCCTTCCTTTACCTCGTCAAGAGAAGCCCTGTTACATCACATCGCCGTATCCCACAATTTTCAACTCACATACCGAGTTCAACACCAAAGAGAGTGGTAGCGACGCCAAAACCACAATATGTTCTAAAAGAGGTGTTTTCAAATTGACAAGGAGCACCGACTCAAAGTAAGTATTCTAAATTTGTGAATTCCAAGGAACCAACATGCTATAGATGCCATAAGAGAGGGCATTTTGCTGCAACTTCTCCTGATAAACTAGCCAAGAAATCGATATCATTTGAACAGAAAAAGACTTCAAACAATTTAGGAGAATGTCTAGTTCAACCTGGTTATGAAATTCACAATTCAAGATTAATGCCCTTGTCTTTTCCTAAGGTTATCGATGAAGGTCTAGGTTGCAACATGGAGCAACCGGATCACATGATGAAACCATATGCCATGGCATCAACAAAAACATAACTTAGCGAGAGTTCTGATCAGGTAAGTATCCCTTTTATCCAATCTGTATATGACGACTCTAAGGCTGTGTTAAATGATTTATTACACCCCACGAATTAGTGAGAAAAGCTTAGGTTTAGATGAGAATCATATGATACGCAATTCTTGACTTAAAACGCAAGAAAAGGTGAAACCTAACATTGTCAATGAGTTGGGTCAAACTGGTGCAAGTTTACCAGTTTATAGTGATTCTATGACTGCCATAACACACTTGTTTCTTGACAAAAGTATTGATGAACTTGTAGGTACCAACAAAGAACACACATAGCAAAAAGGCGACTCACCGAAAAATAAGGATTTTATGGACCAAAGCAAAAACCAGGGTGAAACAAAGTCTTTGGAGATTACACCATCCCTAATGGAAGCTAGAAGAATCCCAAACTCGTGCTTAATCAAAGAAGAACCACCAGATACAATCAAAACCACATGCGAGGTAATCTTCTAAACTCACATTTATTTCAAGATACTAATTTGACTTATCTATATGCAGGTGGTCAAGTTTTGAGGACAAACGTTTTGAAGGGGGAGGGTATGATGCAGTCATCAACCCAAACACCGACCCAAGCTCGCACCATATTGATTCGAGACGACTTGAGGACGCTAAGGAGACCAAATCAAGTTCTACTCGACCAAATGACGTGGGACTGAAGATTCATCAGCCAACCATATGTTTCAGGAGTAATGATCAACCCATAACCCAATTGGCACGATCCCATTTGGAGATGGTTCACAAACCTCCACCTGAAGCCGTAACCGAGTCTTGGAAGCTGCCCATAGGAGAACTGTCTCAAACCAATCACATCATACTTGATATTCACCATGAAACCAATTAAGTGGTTTTTACCGAAAACGCTTTGAAAAACGCACACACTTGTCTCTATTCACTATCTAAATACTGCCTAACTTGCTTCAAAATACTTCAAACGAAACATAAAATATTCTAATCAAAATTGAAATTCAAAATATTAAATATTTTTGCTCATCATTACTTTTTCATTCCTTGAACAACGACATCTTCAGGATCGAAAATTTTTTTTGTCCAATGAGTTTGTTCACATGTGTACTTACCTATGCACAAAAGTAGAAATACATAAACCAAGTTATGGAGGTTATTATAATTTGTAATTTAATAATAATTATTATACCAATGAATTGAGTAATTACCTTTATGCAAATCAAGAAGTCCAAATTCTATGACACACATTATTGGAACATCATGCTTACAGTTAGCCCAAGTGATTGAAAAACAAGTAGCAAAATCACATGCATACGTATCAGTCAGCTTGCATGATAAAATATCACCTCTGCAATTAAAGTCATAATATTAACATTAGTATATAATAGAGCAATTAAGTAATAAAATGTTAAATATTCAGAAACATAAAAAATAGAGCACATATATATCTAACCTATTATCCATCAAATGAAAATGAATTATTTTCCAACTATATTGTGCTGAATCAAGGTACCATGTTTGAAGGATACCAACATTAATAATTCTTCTGAATACGTCTAAAAGACATATAGAAATAATTTAATAATCGGTACGAATTAATAATGTGTTATGAATAATAAGATGGATGCCCATTATAAGGCTCATCTCGTAGAAGCCTCTGGAATTACTTGTACTCTAGGTTTTGCTTGATCATCAAGTCTTTGTACTCCTATATAAATGAGCTTTCATTCATTGGAATAAACATCATCAATTCTTCTATCTCTCTTCTATTCACAACACGTTATCAACACGATAGTCTCTCTTTCTATTTTTTTTTACACAGAAAAGGTGAGATTTAATTTATGTTTAGTTTATGTCTTATTCTAGGATGATAAGTGATGTCTTCTCTGAATATCGTTATAATAGGCTATGGCTTCACGATTATGATCATATGGTAGACTTTGTCTCATTCGATCTTATTCATAATAGATATGATTATCAATACTTATATAGAATAATAATTTATGATATATGTCTTGATTTAATTCTATATTTAAACCATGTTTATTATCGATTCATGGTTCATCTTGATGGATTCACATCTATATTATACTCAGTATTTGTATTTAGTAATTAGATTTACATTTTTCATGCCCTTTTCGTTTGATTATTTTATTACTTTAATATTATATATATAATTATATCAAATATGCATATCACGTTTTTAATATGCTAGTCAATCATAATTAAACATTTTTAACATCTCTCAAAGCAAAATATTTCGTTTGTATTGTGTTTCCAAAATTTTCAATTCTTTTTATATAACAAAATGAGTAAGTTTTTATTTCTAAAATGTTGACATATTTTATTTTCTTTTTTGTTCACATATGCATATTATAATGATTGCTCATTTATGTATATAAATCATTGCTCACGTTGCACATTAAAATTTTGATTGGAGTTTAAAATTTTTCGTATTACAAATTTGCTCAATCCACATGCATAGTATAATATATTTTTAATCTAAGAAACATATGAACTATAGTATTATTACAATTTTTTTTTTCTGATTAAAGCAAACTCTATAAATTTTTTATTGCTTTAGATTTTTTTTCTTCTGAAACTTGATATATTTTCTCAATATTTCAGTAAACATGTCAAAACTTACGAGCTTCGAATTTGGAGCTCTTGATATAAGTGGAGACAACTATTTGGCATGGGCACTATATGCTGAAATTCATCTAGATTCAAAGGATTTCCTTGAGACCATCACAAAAGGAAATCAAACTCAAAGCAAAGATAAATCAAAGGCTATGATATTCCTTCGTCATCACCTCCATGCGGACTTCAAAAATGGGTAATTGAGTGTGAAAGATCCACAAATCCTGTGGAATGATCTAAAGGAAAGGTATGATCATCAGAAAACTTTTATTTTACCCAAAACTCGTTATGATTGGACTCAGCTGAGATTACAAGACTTTAAGTCTGTAAGTGAGTATAACTCAACCTTGTTTAAGATTACTTCCAAATTGGGGTTATGTGGAGAGAAAATGACAGATGCATATAAGTCAGAGAAAACATTCTGTATTTTTCATGCTAATAACATTGTCCAGCAGACACAATACCGTGAAAAGGGATTCATGAAGTATTCCAAACTTATTTCTTGTCTCCTTGTGGCTGAGAAAAACAACGAGTTGTTGCTGAAAAATCATGGATTACGTCCAACTGGCTCTGCTCCATTCCATGAAGTG
Source organism: Orychophragmus violaceus (assembly GCA_030180135.1). NCBI lineage: Eukaryota > Viridiplantae > Streptophyta > Magnoliopsida > Brassicales > Brassicaceae > Orychophragmus > Orychophragmus violaceus. The sequence goes on along the minus strand of CM058237.1, from coordinate 61,939,596 downwards.
AATGTGAAATCCTATGATAAGAGATGTGACCAAGGAAGAGGATACACACGTGGTCGTGGTCGTGGTCATGGACGTGGACGTGGATAATTTCGAGGACGAGGCCATGGAGTTCAGTTTAAGAACTCATACTCTCACCAGAAGTGGGAAAACAAAGATGGTAACAAGCAAGAGAAATCAACATTTGTGAATGTATGTTACCGCCGTGTAGGAAAAGATCACTGGTCTCGAGCATGCCGTATACCAAAGCATCTTGTTGGTCTCTATCAACAATCAGTGAAGCAAAAGGGAAAGAAAGTGGAAACAAATTTGGTGTACAAAGAGGGAGAAGATGACTTTGCCCTTGGTGATATTACTCACATGGATCTCTCCGACTTTCTCCTTGATGAAGAGAACAAGTGATTTAGTTATCATCATTTAAAGAACCTTGTTGCTTAAATTTTATTCTCATATTTTGGCTTTTAGTTACTTGAATTTTGATTTTTATTTTTATTTTTATTCTACGAAGTGATGTTTCTAGTTAAAGTTGATTTATTTTATTAAGTTATTATTATTGAGTTATTTATATGAAATATTAATTTATTTTATTTGTCTTTTTGAAGAAAATGAATGGTGGAGATTTATGTTTGGCAGACAGTGCAAGCCACACTATTTTAAAAAATAAAAATTATTTCACTTGTTTGACAATGAAAGAAGCAAGTGATGTAACAGGTAGTGCAAAGATAATCGAAGGCTCTGGAAGAGAAAATATATCATTGCCTATGAGAACAAAGTTCGAAATTTCTGATGCATTATACTCCCCTAAGTCTCAAAGAAATTTATTAAGTTTTAAAGATATCCGCAGAAATGGATATCATATTGAGACCATGGGTGAAGGTACCGTCGAATACCTTCAAATCACAAGTAATAACCAAGGCTCAAAAGACACTGTGGAAAAACTACCTGCATTTTCCACTGGACTACACTATACTACAATTAATACAATTGCAGCAAATGCTATAGTAGACCATAAGTCCACCGAAAATATTCAGAGTTTGGCATGACCGGTTAGGCCATCCCAGTACAATAATGATGCGAAAGATTATTTCTAATTCATGTGGACATTCATTAAAAAACCAGAATATTTTTCCTAATGATTTTTCATGTGCTGCTTGTTTGCAAGGCAAGTTGATTTTACGACCTTCACCAGTAAAAATCAATTAAGAATCAATAAGTTTTCTGGAACGTATACAAGAAGATATTTGTGGGCCGATTGACCCATCATGTGGAACCTTTAGGTATTTATGGTTTTATTTGACCCATCTAGTAGATGGTCACATGTATCCTTGTTATCAACTCGAAACTTGGCGTTTTCGAGATTACTTGCTCAATTGATTAGACTATGAGCCCATTTTCTATATTTTCCTTTAAAGGAAATTCGCCTTGATAATGCTGGTGAATTCACGTCTCAAGCATTTAATGACTATTGCATGTCCATTGGGATAAGTGTTGAACATCCTGTAGCCCATGCTCATACACAAAATGGTTTAGCAGAATCGCTAATCAAGCGTCTTCAATTGATTGCTAGACCATTATTAATGAAATCAAAACTCCCAATATCTGCTTGGGGACATGCTATATTACATGCAGCAGCATTGATTCGCATCAGGCCAACAAGTAATCAAAAGTTCTCCCTATCACAACTGGTTCTGGGTCAGGAACCAAATATTTCTCATTTGAAAGTCTTTGGATGTGCTGTATATGTTCCAATTGCTCCACCACAGCGATCAAAGATGGGTCCTCAAAGGAGGTTGGGAATATATTCTGAATATGATTCTCCATCAATAATTAAATATCTCGAGCCATCTACAAGGGATTTATTCAAGGCTCGATTCGCAAACTGTCATTTTAATGAGTCTGTTTTTCCAACTCTAGGGGGAGAAAATAAACAGCTGGAAAAGATATAAATTGGAATGAATTATCGATATCTTATCTTGATCCTCGGCCTAAAGAATGTGAATTAGAAGTCCAAAAGATAATTCATTTACAAAGCTTAGCAAATCAGTTGCCAGATGCGTTTACTGAGCCAAAAAGTGTGATCAAATCACATATACCAGCTGTAAATGCTCCGATAAGAATAAATATTCCAGAAGGACAAAATCAAACTGCTAATGAGTCTAAGGCACGTTTGAAACGTGGTAGACCTATTGGTTCCAAAGATAAAAAACCTCGAAAAAGAAAAGGAGCAGAAATTGGCAATTGTGAAACCGAGGAAATAATTACGAATGAAGGATCTCTAGAAGAGACTCCGAACATGACAAATAATGAAATCCAGGTACCTGATAATGAAGAGATTTCAATTGATTATGTCATGTCTGGAATAAAATAAAACCGAAAGCAAATCGACGTCGATGATATTTTTGCATGCAATGTAGCAGTTGATGTTATGGATAAGGATCATGAACCAACATCTATTGAAGAGTGTACACAAAGAAGTGATTGGCAAAAATGGAAGGAAGCAATAGATGCAAAATTACAATCTCTCGCTAAAAGGGAAGTATTTGGACCAGTAGTCCGTACACCTAAAGGTGTAAAACCAATAGGACATAAATGGGTCTTTGTACGAAAGATGAATGAAAATAGTGAAATTGTGAGGTATAAAGTACGTTTAGTCGCACAAGGATTTTCACAAAGACCTGGAATTGATTATGAAGAGATTTACTCTCCTGTGGTGGATGCAACTACTTTCAGGTTCCTTATTAGTCTGACGATAAAAGGAGGACTTGATTTACGTTTAATGGATGTAGTGACAACCTACTTATATGGACCACTGGATAATGACATTTATATGAAAGTCCCAAAAGGATTTAAACTACCTGAAGTTGTAAACTCGAATTCCCGAGAACAATATTGCATAAAACTAAATCGATCTTTTTATGGACTACAACAGTCAGGACGTATGTGGTATAATCGCCTTAGTGAGTACTTGTTAAGAGAAGGCTACAAAAATGACCGTGTTAGACCATGCATCTTTATAAAGAGATTTAAGAAAGGATTTGTTATAATTGCAGTATATGTTGATGATTTAAATATTATTGGAACTCTTGCAGAGATTTCATACACAGTAGAGTATTTGAAGAAAGAATTTGAGATGAAAGATCTTGAGAAAACCAAATTTTGTTTAGGATTACAAATTGAACATGTAAAGAATGAAATTCTAGTACATCAAGAGACATACACAGAAAATATGCTCAAAAAGTTATATGGATAATGCACATCCTTTGAGCAGTCTAATGGTTGTAACATCACTTGATGTGTTAAAGGATCCATTTCACCCTCGAGAAAACAATGAAGAAGTTCTTGGCCCTGAAGTACCATACTTAAATGCATTATCAGCATTAATGTACCTTCCTAGTCACACAAGACCAAATATATCATTTTCGGTGAATCTGTTATCAAGGTTTAGCTCATGCCCAACTCAAAGGTATTGGAATGGGATTAAGCATATACTTCGTTACCTCCAAGGAACAAAAGACATGGGCTTATTCTTTTCTAACTTATCCAAAGAAGGCCTAATTGGTTTTGCAGACGCATGATACTTATCTGATCCCCATACTGCTAAATTGCAAATAGGATATGTGTTCACTTGCTGAGGTACTGCCATTTCTTGGCGATCTATGAAGCAAACTCTCACCGCCACTTCTTCAAACCATGTAGAGATTTTAGCCATCCATGAAGCTAGTCGCGAGTGTGTATGGTTAAGATCTGTCGTTCATCATATACAAGAAGATTGTGGTATTTCTGTAGGAAAAGAAGCTCCAACAATTATGTATGAAGACAATGCAGAATGCATCGCACAACTCAAAGACGAATACATTAAAAGTTATAGAACAAAGCATATTCTACCAAAATTCTTCTTCACACACGATCTCCAGAAGAACGGCGATATACATGTTCTACAGATCCGTTCGAGCGATAATTTGGCTGACTTATTTACCAAGGCTCTACCTACTTCCACTTTCAAGAAGTTAGTTCATCATATCAGATTACGCCATCTCAAAGATCTCGACATATGTACTCATGAGGGGGAGTAATTGCGCGTTGCACTCTTTTTCCTTTAACCATGGTTTTTCCCATTGGGTTTTCCTGGTAAGGTTTTTAATGAGGCAACATCTTAAACGCATTACAAACCATTCGATTATAATGGACATCCAAGGGGGAGTGTTATGAATAATAAGATGGATGCCCATTATAAGACCCATCTCGTAGAAGCCTCTAGAATTACTTGTACTCTAGGTTTTACTTGGTCATTAAGTTTTTATACTCCTATATAAAGGAGCTTTCATTCATTGGAATAAACATCACCAATTCTTCTATCTATCTTATATTAACAACATAATGAATGTTAATTTGTAATTATAAACATTGAAAACAACCTTACCAAGATATGTCTTAATATTGTGTTTGTCCATGGAAATTTTATCGAATGTAACAAAATTGAACTAAAAAGTATCTAACCCGACCGAGAACCCTCAAAAGCGATGTTTCCTCGATGAACAAAATTTCTAGATGATGAGCTGTTTTGTGAAGATAACTCGTACATAAACATACCTTAAACGTCCCTATGATTATTGTATTATCTTCAATAATTATACTCATCCAAGATGATTGCCATAATCTCTGAGGAACTATTACATGAATTTAAAATCCTGCGGGAAAATGATATAACAAAAAAGAGACTTAGAACAAAAATTGTGCGTTGAATTTTAACAACAAAATATATATCAATTGACGAAAATTGAACACTAACTCGTTCATCAACCAATATGAGATCGTTCGTTGGAACTAATGAAAAAATAAACTTGTTTCACTTTCAAAGAATTCAAAGTTTAATGCGCCATGTATAAAAAACGCTGTAAAATTGGTTAATTTTCTGTTATGAAAACACTATGATTTTTTGCATCCATGATATCATAGTTGTGATTTGCATCTTATGAAACTTATATATACATATATATATATGTATATTCTTTTTTCTGATGCGTTAAAACTTGATTAGTAATTTAAAATCTTAATATAGTATAGAATATTTCCTCATTTATAAGAATCAATTTCTTTGTTTATTAATGAATGCATAACTAAATATTTGCTATAGGAAAGTAAGTTGAGAATTTTTCTAAAATAAATATTTTGAATAAATATTAGTATATCCGAATATATATTTAGATCCATATAATATGATGAATATTATTTGCGAGGTTAATAATTAACATAGTTTAAAATCTATTTTATATGTATTTATAGATTTTATCTAAAAATGTATACATTCACTAAAAGAAATATGTACATTATTAGTACACAATAAACGTCATAATAGGTAATAGATAACATCTCCATAAACATTTAGACATGAAGAGCTAACTTAAGGTAGTCACATATTATAATATTTTTGTCGTGCTATGTTATAAGGATAATATAATATTGTTGATTTTAACTGTCTATGGTTGTATCCGAGCGGAGCCAAACCGTATTAAATTATTGTTTTTATTATTATTATTATTATTATTATTATTATTATATTTTTTATCAATTGGATTTATAAAAAATTATTTAAAATTTAGAATAAAATATAATTTTATTAATAACCCAAAACATGTTTTACAACATATCAAAACAAATCTAAGTAAACATCCTTTAGCAAAACACAAAACAAAATACTAACTAGTGAGCATGGAAAAATAAACTAGAGTTTTAGAAGATGCTTCAAGCCTTCTTGTAAAACTCATTGTACTCCTTTCTCCACATGCCCCATTTCTCAAAACCTCCCTCACTTTGCAGCTTGATTGCATGTTGAAGATAACTCTAAGTATCTTAAGTAATTCAAGAATGCGATTAGGGAAAACATGTTTCGCTGGATGATCTTCTACAAGTTCCACCTGTCAGGTCAAAGCACCAAAAATACTGAGAGTTCAAACAAATATGAGCTTATGAAACAAAATGACTGGAACATGCAGCTTCCTCTAGTTATGTACAAAGTGAATGGAAACACATACAACGAAGATAGCACAACGAAACGTTTTACCACAGAAATGCACCGAAACTTCTTAAATCCTGGTTCTATGGGTGGTTTGAACATAGGATTACTAACTCTTAGTAAGATTGTACAACGTACAACAAAAATTAGTACATAACAACTATAGCCTACAATCAGCATATACAAAAAAGGAATTGCTAGATTTCTGTTGCATCATCTAAGTAATGTCCACAATAACAGTAAAACACAGATACAAAAACTCCAATAACCATGTGGCAACACTGTGTTGGTTCTTAGAGAACAACTCTGAAATATTGTTAGAGGATTACAGTCAACAGACTCACCTTTTCCTGTATTAGCTTCAGAACAACAATTCTGACTAGAACATCTTCGATTCTAAGTCCTTCCTTGGGCACACCATCTATAGACAAAACCCATTGCAGTTATATATTCAAAAGATTAACAGGAGAAGCAACAATCACATTTTGACAAACAGTGAAATGATCACTTATCAGTCACCTGAAAAGGTTGGAGAGTTCTCGTCAATATCTTCAGTAATGTGCTTCAAGAAGAGTACTCCATATCTGAGAAACAATTATGAAACAATCAGTTGATGAAACAGCTTTTGTCAACCAGAACGCCTAGGAGAAGAGCATTAAGTATCTCACCATGATGTTGAAATCATCGAAGTCACAATGAATTAGCCCATGCTCAGCCACCATCAGATGAGTAGGGATCCAGAGCAACATCAGTGTAGATAATCTAGAGGAAGAAAAGAACATTTACCAAGGTTACCTCATTTTTCATCTCCAGGTATAAATATAACATATTTAAATTAAGGATCTTACAAGATCAGGGTATTCGTCTTTGAGAAAACGAATTGTTCGAGGCCCCAGACCATTGTTATTGTATGCCTCATCCCCCGTTGGATTCTATAAACGGGAAGCCATAACAAAGAGTTCAATATACAACTCTATGGAAAGAGAAGAGAATTGTGAAACCTTCAAAGCCTCGGGAACTTTAGGGAACATCATAATACTGTTGACACCAACAGCTCGAGCCTTTGCAACCTGTTTGCTAAGAAAAATCTTTTTCTTGTAACATGATTGCTTCCATAGAACCAGCATATAAAGGAATCAAATCACAACAAAAAGCCCAACTTCTTGTAGGAAATTTGCAAGGGAGATGTCAGTTTCCTGGAAAGCATATCTCACAGTAGGAGAAGCACGGTTACGGCGTGGTCGTCGGTTTAGGTTCTGAAAGCATAAACAATAAAAGCCTCTTAAAGCTTCAACCTTACAGTTCATATTGTTCGATTTCATATATAAAACCTTTAAGAACCTTTCTAATATAAACCAAAAGGGAAATTGCAGAATCATATGTACAATGCAATAAGAGTCCGAGAACAAATTTACAATGCAAATAAGGGATTCTAATACTCACGAGAGGCTGAATGATCGGTGTACCAGCTAGAGCGGTGGGTTTAGGTGGAACCGGAGGTGCTACAGGAACATTACACAAGAAATAGTCCTAAATCTGAAAACTGGTCACAAAAATGCAGATGCTCTCTCTCTCTCTCTCTCTCTCTCACACACACACACACACACAAATAATCGCATGAAAAGCAATTGAACGAAGATTTAGAGAACAATTTTTAGATTTTACAACACAAAATTGAAGGAAAAACGAATAGTCTGGACAATTATCCTGAAGAACAAAACGAAGAAAATAATTATAAAAGAGGATTAAAAGGTCCTGGAGAAATCGAGAAGAAGAAGATAGCAAATCTACCTTAGATTAATGTAAACTCAAACTCAGATTTGTTTCATCTGATGTTTTTAGGAGATCAACTAGAATAGAGGAGGAGAGACAATGGAGAATGAAGGAGGTGGAAGGTAGTGGAGGATGGTGTAGAAACGTAGGAGGAGGAGAGCAGAAAGAAAACGAGAACGACTAGATTTGTGGGCGGCTGGGACGACATTCATTGATATTTAGCATGTTCTTTTCGTCAACGCATGCGTCAGCGTCCGCGTCAAAGAATAAACAAAGATAACTAAATTATTTCCGATGCAAGCATGTAATGATTATCACCAAACACTGTAAAAAGTAGTCGCAGGGAAGCCATAGCTACTGCTATAATTTTACGGCGTCAATGCGGCACCGGAAACTTACGACGTCAACAGTCGCAGCAACTCGTTTCTTTTTATGTACTCTTCCTTTTGTCTCTGTTAACACATGATTTGTGTCTTCATATAGCATGATTTGTGGGCGGCTGGGACGACATTCATTGATAACAGTTAAATTTGTCTTAGCATTTATTAAATGTTATAATATAATAATCAAAATTACAAATTTATCTTTAATAGTGATAAATCATGCTATTATAATGTGCTAAATGTACACTTTTTGTAGTGATTATCTTTTTCATATATTTTGATGTATTATAACATATGATTATGTGAAGGATATTGTAGTTTATAACGGAATACAATGATCGCCTTTTTTAGAATAACAATATTAAAGACAAAAATATATACGGTTTATTTCTTCTACGCACTTGATGTCGATGTGGAGCCATAACAATATTTGTTTGTAGAGTTTTTATAGTGGTAAATTAGTCATTAATGCAAGATAATTATAAAACCACTTAATGATTACAAATAAATCCAATAGTCATGACAACCAAATAAAATAAAAAATGAAAAGACCATCACAAATTATTCAATTCTCCACTAATCCACTTATTATTATTCTTTTAATTCTTTAGAGATGCCACTTATACATGCAATTGATCGAAACTAAATCATTAGACCAAATCTTATACCCTGATGATTAATATTTTGAGAAATGATACAATTAAAACTTACATATAATAGTATCACTTTTTAATGTCCGGAATATCATTGTCAATTAACACTTCAGTAATCTCATCAACAAACGTAACAAACTTTTTTCATATTATTAATGTGGATAATTTTAATATAATAAGTATTTAATTACCAATAACTAAAACATACAATACATATTAATAATAGAGATTATGGTAAATAACCTAGAATGCCGTCAATTTAACAGAAACACATAATGCAACATTGTATATAATCATGTCCATGTTTGATTGCCCTATACAATCCCTTTGCATGGTTGTCAAATAGAAGACATGGAATGATATTGCCACTACATAAAAAGAATGAAAATATAGAGTAATAATGAGATAAATAAGAAAACATCATAACTTATATGATTAGTGATTGATAAATATCTTTCATCAATAAGTTTAAATCTAATATTAACGGATTTGGACCAGCTTTATGAATGACTTAAAAAATACTCAGCTCCTCGGATTAAACCATTTATATCTATGTGATATTAAAGAACAATTTTAATAGTATCATATTGTATCAAATATATATTTGAAACAATGTTAAGAATGACTCACCGATCAAGTATGTGTTATCTTTTGATTGAATGTCTTCAAATTTTGTGAATTCATAAATAACCTTTTGGCCAAACCATCAGTCGGGGTCATCAGAGTTTCATGTAGGCATGGGCATTCAGGTACCCGTTCGGATTTGGGTCGGGTTTTTGGGTTTAGGGCTATAGAACCCATTCAGATATTTTTATATATTGGGTCGGGTTCGGTTCGGGACTTATCGGGTTCGGGTCGGGTTCGGATACCCGAAATTACCATAAAATTTCTAAAAACTCAAAAAATCACTAAAAAAATAATCAAAAACATTTGAATTCCCCAAAAACTATACTCAAATTACTTAAAAGTACTCGAAATTACTCAAAATTATATGTATTACCCAAAATATAGAAAACAAAAATACTCAAACTACTTAAAAATACTCGAAAGTATCAGAACTAACTGAAATTAAATAAAACTCGGATTACTTCGGGTACCTGTTCGGATCCGGTTCGGGTTCGGGTATTACCCGATACCCGAAATACCTTGACATAAGTGTTGGAATTGTGTCCAGCAATCTCTGTACTGTCTCTATAACGTAAGAGTATGTCAGTGATCAGACATAAGTCATACAATGCTGGGGGTCATGATGGCTTGCTAGAGTCCGCTCATGATCTATAAGTCTTGGACTTATTGCCTTTATTGTATGATCCCATATGGGTCACACGCTTAAGCTAGCTGGAAATAATGTTGGAACGGCTTAGCAGAAGTACGACAAAAGTGCTAGGCATTTGTCGTACTAAGAGAGAAAGACTAATGGGTCTGATTAAATGGAATTTAATCAGATTGGGCCCAAAAGCCCAAAAGGGAAAGAGAAGGCTTTTAAATGACTAAAAGCCAATTCTCTTCTCCGAGAACCCAACCCTAGCCGCGATTTCTCTCCTCTCTCTGCGCCTCTCTTCCTTGTGGTCTAGCAGCCAATTTCCGGTGATTGCGTGTGTGAGCCTTTGGAGGATCCATCTCTCGGTGTATCTCCCTGATCATTGACCTGTTCATTAATTCCGCTGCAAACAAACAGGTAAAAGGTGAGATCATATGTTTCTAAATAAGAACACCTAGATCTAATGCATGTTTAGTAGGTTCAACTAATCTGAGAATTGAACCAAGAGTCTAAACTTTCCAACAGTGGTATCAGAGCCATTGGTTCTTAGGTTTCTTGTTTTAGATTCATTGTTTAGGTTGTTAAATCTGATTAGAATTGTTTTTGAATCAATTACTGATAAGATAAAACGATTAAGAATCAGAATTGAACTCTAAACACACAAGAAAAATCGCAAAACATGAGCTATATGACTCGGTTTTGGATGATCGGCCGATTGAGTATGGACGGTCGGGATGGACGGATTGATCGCGGGCGGACGGTCGGACGGTCGGATTGGATTCGATCGGACGGTCGGACGGTCGGACGGTCGCGTTGCGTCCGATCGCGTCATCTCGATCGCGTCAAACCGGCAGTGCAACGCGTCCCGATCGCTCGGCGATCGTGGAGCGTCCGTCCGTGTGCGTCGCGTCCTGATCGCTCGGCGATCGTGGATGCGTCGTCCCGGCTGCACCGTCCGTCCCGTCCCGGCTGTTTGCGTCCGGCCGTAGCTGAAGCGCCTCGATCTCGGATCGGTTGGCTCGCGGCTGAGCGGCTGGACGATGGCTCCTTGGCTGGAAATTAGGTCACGACCAACTCGGTTTGGTTCGTGACTAATTCGGTACGGTTCAATGCTCGGTTCAAAACTTGATTAAAATCAACGTTCTGGTTTAATAAACAGATTAATAAGTTTATTGAATCTGGTTAAACCGGAATAAGAAATCCAATGTCGAAAGAATTATTGGATTTAGTGCCTAAACCAGAATTTCTAATTTGATTTGGTTGGACCAAATAAATTGAGAAAATCCGGTTTAGTAAATAACCGGTTGACAATTGTGGTCATCGTAGTAATTGAAACTTGGTTAGACCAGTTTTAATGAACCAGACCGGTTATGTCAATTAATTGGACAATTGGGTCATGTCTTGGACATGGACCAATTCTTGGGCCTCGGGCCAAGAAGTTAAAACAATTGGGCCATTAATTGAGTCATTCTTCAGATTTAAATTTAAAACTTATTTTATAAAATAAAATTATGAAATTCGATTTTAAATTTTATAAAGTTCCGAAATTTCGAAATTAGAAAGTTTCCAAAATTAGAAGTTTCTGAATTTGCGGGTTTTGGATTTTTAAAGGAATTTCTAAAATTAGAAAGTTTCCAATTTTAGAAAGTTTCCAAAAATAGTAGGTTTCCATAAATAGAAAGTTTCCCGAAATAGTAATCTTCTATTTTGGGAATGATTTTAATAAACCTACGAACCTCAAATAATATCAAGCGTTGGATGTCTTGTCCGGGCTATGTCAGCTGTCAAAGCCCATTCAATTGCATTCATGGCCTTACAGTGTGAGGATGTCTGCTTTTGCGTGGGTAAGACGGTTTGTGATTCATAAATGTCATTGGGAGTCCCAGACATTAATGATTACATGACTGTATAGTCCGGTTTTCTTGACTAGGCCATCGGGAGTCCCGGGCCTTGAGACATCAGAGTGGATTGGGCCTCGGGCCCAGATTCACAACCAAGAGTTATATCACGGATATAATTAGCCGACATAGGGCTTACCGATATAAGCTAAGGTTGGGTGACGGCCAGTGGCCCACTTTAATCTCAGTTATATGTGGATCTTGGAATCATTATATTCTATTGAGGGTAACTTATGTTATTGAATATAATGCATGATTAATCATATTATACTTTAATACGAGATTAATCATTTTGAACATATAACTAATAACCTTTTTATTTATATATTTCAGATATGACTACTACAAGCACACAAAACACGTTCTCGATCCGGTCTGTTCTCGAGAAGGAGAAGCTGACTGGAACGAACTTCCTGACATGGTCAAGGAACTTGAGGCTGGTCCTCAAGCAGGAGAAGAAGGATTATGTCCTTCGAGATCCCCTCCCCGAGAGGCCTCTTGCCAATGCTGCCAGGACTCTGCACAATGCTTGGGAAAAGCATTCGTCAGATGAAAATGATGTTTATTGCCTGATGTTGGTGACAATGACTCCAGAGCTGCAAAAGCAGTTCGAAAGTGTATTGTCTCCAATCGAGATCATGGCAAGCCTGAAATCGCTTTTTCAGGAGCAGGCTAGGACCGAGAGGTTCCAGACAGTTAAGAACCTCTTGGACTGTAAGTTGGCTGCGAATGCGGCAGTGAGTCCTCATGTGTTGAAGATGATGGGTTATCTCGATCATCTTCACAAACTCGACTGCCCAATCAGCCAGGAACTTGCCTGCGACATCATTCTGCAGTCTTTACCTGCAAGCTATGATCAGTTCATTCTGAACTTTAACATGCATGGCTTGAGTAAGACACTGCCTGAGCTTCACGGAATGCTCAAGACTGCAGAGCCCAACTTGAAGAAACCCGCCAAGGACCCCAATGTACTTATGGTACAGAAGGGCAAAGGGTTTAAGAAGTCTTCTGCTAAGGATAAGGGAAAGGCCAAGGGTGTCCAAGTCGTGGACTCAGACACGCCAAAGCCCAAGCCCAAGTCCAAGGCTGGGCCTACTGACATGTGCAGGTTCTGCAAAGAACTGGGGCATTGGAGAAGAGATTGCAAGAAATTCCAGGAAGGTCTAAAGGAATTAAAGAAGAAGACTTTCGAGACTTCTTCATCAGGTATTTTTGTTATAGAAGTTAATACAACTACTTCTGATAATACCTCATGGGTCATGGATACTGGTTGTGGGGCTCATATTTGTACTAATATGCAGGCACTCAGCAACAGTAGAAGGCTGAAGCAAGGACAAGTGGAACTACGAGTTGGGAATGGAGCGAAAGTTTCAGCACTAGCTGTAGGAACTTACTTGTTGTCTTTACCTTCGGGATTGATTTTAGAACTTAATAATTGTTATTTTGTACCTGCTATAAGCAGAAATATTATTTCAATTTCTTTGTTGGATTTGGAAGGTTATGATTTTTCAGTTAAGAATAAATTATGTTCCTTCAATCGCAACAATTTGTTCTATGGTTCGGCCCCTCTTACGAATGGGCTTTACATACTCGATCAATCCGCGCCAATTTATAACATCAATACAAAACGGTTTAAACCTAATGAGGAAAACCGAACGTTTCTATGGCATTGTCGTTTAGGGCACATCAGCGAGAAACGCATCAAGAGGCTCCATTCGAATGGACTTCTTGGCTCATTTGACTTTGAGTCATGTGAGAAATGCGAATCCTGCATGATGGGCAAAATGACACGGGCCCCCTTTAATAAACCTAACGAGAGGGCCAGTGACTTATTGGGCCTGATACACACTGATGTGTGTGGCCCAATGTCCACTAATGCAAGAGGAAACTATCAGTACTTCATTACCTTCACTGATGATTTCAGTAGGTATGGATATGTTTACTTGATGAAACATAAGTCTGAATCTTTTGAGAAGTTCAGAGAATTCCAAAATGAAGTACAGAACCAACTTGGCAAAAGCATTAAGGCTCTTCGGTCCGACCGAGGAGGAGAATACTTAAGCCAAGAATTCAGTGATCATCTGAGAGAGTGTGGGATTGTATCCCAACTCACTCCTCCTGGAACACCTCAATGGAATGGTGTGTCTGAGAGGAGAAATCGGACCTTATTGGATATGGTTCGATCTATGATGAGTCACACAGACCTTCCAATATCCCTTTGGGGATATGCTCTGCTAACAGCAGTGTTCACTCTAAATAGAGCGCCATCAAAAGCAGTAGCAAAGACACCATATGAATTATGGACTGGAGAAGCTCCAGTGCTGTCTTATCTAAGAATTTGGGGTTGTGAAGCCTATGTTAAGAAATTAATCTCAGATAAGCTTACACCAAAATCTGATAAATGCTACTTCATTGGTTATCCACGGGAAACCAAGGCTTATTACTTCTATCTACGTTCCGAGAACAAGATCTTTGTTGCCCGGGATTGTAACTTTCTTGAGAGAGAGTTTCTCTCTAAGAAAGACAGTGGGAGTAAGGTACTGCTTGAAGAAATTCAAGATGAACAGGATACTGCTCAACCTAATGAGGAAGAGCAGCAGGAGGATCTACAAGAAATTGTAGAGCCTGAACCTGTAGTACCTGAAGTTCGAAGATCCGGGAGGATCCGTCACGAACCCGAGAGATATCAAGGATTCCTCGTGACTGACTGTCATGATCTTTTGATCATTGATGGTGATGAACCATCGAACTTCAATCAAGCCATGATGGGCCCAGATTCCTCTAAGTGGCGCAAGGCCACTGATTCCGAAATGGACTCCATGTCGGTAAACCAAGTCTTTTCGTTGGTTGATTTGCCTGCTGGTGTAAAAGCCATCGAGTGCAAATGGATCTTCAAGAAGAAGATTGACGTGGATGGAAATGTCCAGATTTATAAAGCCAGGTTGGTGGCAAAAGGTTTCAGACAAGTTCACGGTGTGGACTACGATGAAACCTATTCACCGGTGGCTATGATGAAATCTATTCGGATTCTACTAGCAACTGCAGCTTTTCATGATTATGAAATTTGGCAGATGGACGTGAAAACCGCCTTCCTGAATGGTATTCTGGAAGAGGATGTGTATATGACGCAACCTGACGGTTACATAGATCCAAAGAATGCTGGGAAAGTATGCAAGCTTCATAAATCCATTTATGGATTGAAGCAAGCATCGAGGAGCTGGAATCTTCGTTTTGATGAAGCGATCAAGCAATTTGACTTCATCAGAAACGAAGAAGAACAATGCGTGTATAAGAAAACTAGTGGGAGCAAAATTGTATTTCTTATTCTGTATGTCGATGACATACTGCTTCTCGGAAACGACGTTCCAATGCTGAAGTCTGTAAAAGACTGGCTTGGAAGTTGTTTTTCCATGAAAGACATGGGTGAAGCCGCATACGTTCTTGGAATTAGGATCTATCGGGATAGACCTAAGAGGCTGATAGGCTTGTGTCAAGACTCATACATTGACAAAGTCCTACACAGATTCAGCATGAAAGATTCCAAGAAAGGCTTCACGCCAATGGTACATGGCACAACGCTAAGCAAGAAGCAGAGCCCTACGTCGGCTGCTGAGCTTGAGCGCATGAAGAATATTCCTTATGCATCTGCAATAGGATCTGTCATGTATGCCATGATCTGTACTCGTCCTGATGTTGCTTATGCATTGAGCATGACGAGTAGATACCAGTCAAATCCAGGTGAAAACCATTGGATTGCCGTAAAGAATATCTTGAAGTATCTAAGACATACTAAGGATAAATTCTTGGTGTACGGTGGAAGTGATGTGCTTAAAGTCAGTGGATTCACGGACGCAAGTTTCCAGACAGACACAGATGATTTCCGGTCACAGTCCGGTTATGTCTTTTGTCTGAATGGCGGTGCAGTAAGTTGGAGAAGCTCCAAGCAGGACACCGTTGCTGATTCCACTACGGAAGCTGAATATATCGCCGCCTCAGAAGCAGCGAAGGAAGCTGTTTGGATTCGAAAGTTCATTATGGAACTAGGTGTGATACCAGATGCGGCTGAGCCTCTGGCACTATTTTGTGACAACAATGGTGCTATAGCTCAGGCAAAGGAACCAAGATCACACCAGAAATCCAAGCATGTTCAAAGAAGATATCACTTGATACGTGACATCATTAATAGAAAGGAAGTCAAGATCAGCCGAGTTCCGACAGATGATAATGTCGCTGATCCGTTGACAAAGCCACTCCCAAGGCCTAAGCTCGAGTTCCTGACTGAAGCTGTAGGCATTAGAAACATTGAAATGTAATCTAAATTTGAGTGGGAGTTTTGTGAGCTTTATTTTAGTTATTTGATATGTTCTTGTAAAACATTATTATTTATGTTTTAATGAAATTATTATTTCAAGATTATTTTAACTGTGATGAAATAATCGTTCCAAAATGATATGAACCATTTTATAGGTCATCGAAGTAAATGATTTGATCTTGAGTCATCGAAGTCATTTAGCTTGATCATGAGATCCTATATTTGATAAATGTTTTATATCATCCTGTCCCCAGTCGAAGGTTGTTGAAATTGGAACACCAACAACCGTGCAAGATTGGATTGGTACGTGACTTATGACAAAGTCTCAGTGTGTCATAGATGCTCGGCATCAAAGTCAGTACATAGGTGTATGTTGGGAACATACGACCGGACAAGACCCGCTAATAAGAACTCTTCAGGATATTTATATCTGTGTCATAAGAGATTCTTACTACGACTATAGAGTATAGTCCTTAGACCTGAGTTCGCATGCATGTGACTGCATATGGACTGATGCACTTTGATCATTGTCTAACGCTATCGTTCTGCGATAGCTATAAGGACCTTGTTTGGGTACATCATGAAATGAGTAGTTTACAGTGATGGAACAAGATGGGATTTGTCCCTCCAATATAAATGGAGTGAATATCTCTAGGCCAATCGGAGATTTGAATACTGGAAAACGCATGGCCATGCTCAAACGGACTTTCCCGAGTCGTTTGTATTGTCAGTATCAAATCAGAGTCCGATGAACAAGATTAGGCTTTATAAGGATGACACTAATCTTGCCTTATGACTAATCGAGATATTGAGACGAAAGGGATTATGAATACAGAGATTCCAGTTCAAGTGGGAGATTGTTGGAATTGTGTCCAGCAATCTCTGTACTGTCTCTATAACGTAAGAGTATGTCAGTGATCAGACATAAGTCATACAATGCTGGGGGTCATGATGGCTTGCTAGAGTCCGCTCATGATCTATAAGTCTTGGACTTATTGCCTTTATTGTATGATCCCATATGGGTCACACGCTTAAGCTAGCTGGAAATAATGTTGGAACGGCTTAGCAGAAGTACGACAAAAGTGCTAGGCATTTGTCGTACTAAGAGAGAAAGACTAATGGGTCTGATTAAATGGAATTTAATCAGATTGGGCCCAAAAGCCCAAAAGGGAAAGAGAAGGCTTTTAAATGACTAAAAGCCAATTCTCTTCTCCGAGAACCCAACCCTAGCCGCGATTTCTCTCCTCTCTCTGCGCCTCTCTTCCTTGTGGTCTAGCAGCCAATTTCCGGTGATTGCGTGTGTGAGCCTTTGGAGGATCCATCTCTCGGTGTATCTCCCTGATCATTGACCTGTTCATTAATTCCGCTGCAAACAAACAGGTAAAAGGTGAGATCATATGTTTCTAAATAAGAACACCTAGATCTAATGCATGTTTAGTAGGTTCAACTAATCTGAGAATTGAACCAAGAGTCTAAACTTTCCAACAATAAGCCCCATTCAGATATTTTTAAAAAAATCGGTTCAGATTGGGATCAGGTTTTCCGGGTCGGGTTCGTGTTCGGATTCGGGTGTTTCGGGTAAAATGCCCAGCCCTAATTTCATGTTTGAAAACAACATTTAGTGGATGTTTAATTGTACGATTAATATCCATTTGAGGGTGAATCAAAAACTTGGAAAAGTAGAATGATTTGATACTTTTGGTGAACAATATTTTATACTGTAGTTTGGTTGGATATTCAATTTTAGCTTCAATCTTACACCCCTGAAAAAGACAAATTGAAGTTAAAACAATGATTACAATAAAATTTATATTTGTATGATTTTAGTGAAGGATAATATATTATATACAAAATTTTCTTTAGTACTATTCTAAAATATTACTATAAAGTTGAAAATAACTTACGGATTCGTCAACCAAAAACAGGAAATAGGTTTGCTTCGCTGCCCAATATGTAATCCATTTATGCACAATAGAGACGAAAATATTAGGATTACCTTTTAAAATGATAGTTCTTTTAATGGAACGAAATTCGACATTAAGATGATGCCTCACAAATAAAGACGAAATAGTTTTAAGGTATTTTTTTAGAGATGATGATATGCAAATTAGGGTATTTTACATTTGTATATATAGATTAAATGTATTCTTAGGGTTTTCAGCCAAATGCACCGTATTGAATTTACCTGAATTGGTAAGTGATAACATATTAATATATTAATTACTTATTTTAATTTTATTAAATCCGATCTTAACATAAAATGTGTAACAGTTTGGTTAGTTATAGATATCATATCTAATTGTTGTGATTTGGGTATACATGGTTCAATTCATAATATATTTTAGATGGAACTAATTAATATATTTTCGTTTAATTCAGATTATATACGATATTTTTATATCTAGGTACACAACTCTGAATAATTATCAAAAAGTTATTCCAACAATGTTACAAATAAATTTGTACACGAGTTTACTAAATTTAGCAAATCATAATTTATATTTATGTTTGTGCAATAACAGACGTAAAATGTCATCGGAGGTGGCATCTATTATTGAGGCTCAAGATAAACACTTTGTTTATACAAACATAAACAAAGTTCCTTAGGTCCAAAGTTCAAATTCATAACGTAATTAAATTTAATGCTATTCCGAAACGAAAGAAAATATATAATTAAGTTGGTCGAGACTATCATGTTAACATCGAGGAGACTTAGGGTACCTGAAGAAAACAAATTCATATTAAAACATTGACAAATACGATCCCCCAAATACATAAACATCTATACTTTAAAATTAGGAGGTGTTAGATAAATACCTCTAGAAAAAATCACGGAACTCTTCAACTTCATAAGGATCAAAGCGTATGTTAGAAACTCATTAAATAGCCTCCAATCTCACCAACCCTAATCGATAAGAATTCTTTATTATTTGTCATTTTACACCAACTGGAAAAAAATTAGAAACGGTTGGCAATTTTATCACACCACCACTATTTTGACGATATTAAAGCATTGAAATAAGCAGAACAATATCCCATTACTACTTTTGGCCCACGCCTTCACCAGCCTAACAACAAGATCACCATTGAGCACACAATCCAATGCCTTGTTTCTGTGAATAGTAACTACAAAGAAGTTTTTAGACATTCTTAGAATATTCTAAATGAAATAAATGAAAGATTTACTTACTCCAAATATCTAGTTTGGAATTTTACATGAAGAAGTCTCCAAATTCGTTTCCCGATCCTTTTTAGGATCCACTGGACCTCTGCCGAAGCCATCAATTCCAAGCACAACACCAATCAAATCTATATCTAAAAAAACACCAACCAAATCTATTAAATATTAAAGTCGCATAAAACTATTATGTTCTTACAACAAAAATTATACCGGTTGGATAACTGCTAGTTAGAGTGCTATTTAAAACGCCATGTATAGGCTTCAAGTCAAAGTAGTGATGGCCATTAGGAAATGAAATTCTCCAGATTATACTCGAACTGATTCGACACAAAGAGAATAAACTATCTATCAAGCGGCCTATTATTGGCCTATCAAGGATAAAAAGTTGTCCCATTGAACCCAATGGCTCTTAGATTCCAACATCCACTCGAAGATTCCAACATAATCACCCAATAGTTCTCCTTCTATCCTTTGACCCTATTGTTATAAAATGAAAGATGAAAAATTTAATACAACAAAGATTATCTAACTATTAGTAAAATCAAATATTTAAACTTATCGTTATACTATAACGATAACCTGTTCATCCACCAAACGTGAAACATCCAAGACCGAAGAACCTTCAATCTCAAACTCCATTTCATCGTCGACTTGTTGATCTCCTAAAAGAATTGGTATTTCCTTTGGGTCATAGTTTTTATGCAACAAATTTTTGTAAAGAGAAAAATGGAAGACGAAAGGAAAGTTAAAGTCAGAAGCGTTTTGTGTCTACCTAGGGATTGAAATAAATACTCACCATGATCTTAGGAAATTACGCTAGGTTTTTTATCCTATAGCATTATTTTAACAAAACAAATTTTCAAATTTTTGTACTGCAATTTAATTTTAAATTCAAATATATTCGTGAAGAATATCAGTATGTGTATTCATATTTATTATGCGCTAGTCACCAAATAAATATGAAAACCGTATCATAAAAATATATTAATTTGTACTAAAAATTAATTCGCTATTCGGCAATTAAGATAACAGTTTTATACTAATAAATTTGGTGGGTACATGTCAATCTAATGTATTAACTATATTAGAAAAAATTGAAATATAGGTTGATGTCAACCACTTCTCATTTATAAGTATAGATGAATTTTATCTTAAAGTGAAAATACTAAATTAGTATCCTATTTTTTATTAGTGTAAAAAACGGTTTAAACACTTTTTATCTAACACAAGATAAATAATAGTTTTTGATTTTTTTTTGTATAGGTAATTCATGAAAATTTATATTAAATAAAACAAATATGTCATGAAAAACATAAAATTAAAGCATATTTCGATTAGTTATATAATATGTCTAATAAATATTTTTACAGATCACATTAATAACTAACACATTATTCAATAACTGCATAAAATGTCACTAGTCACCACTAAAAATATAATTTCATATTAAAAATAACAGTTAAATGACTCCAACCAAACCCTCCACTTAAAGCGTGTATAAAAGGCAATTGTTGAAGATCAATTGACTCTTTTACATATATTTAATTTATTCAGATTTTAGTTTTGCAAGAAAAACTCTTCAAAGATTTTATTTTTCACTAAAAAAACCTAAAATGGTCTTTTTCACGAATATAAGCGCCCTCAACACATCGCGTGATGACCGGAGAATATGCGTGAAGATTCTACAGAAATCAACCGAAGGCAAAATAGCTAGTAGTCAACGAATCCACCTCATACTCTGTGACGACCAGATATTCAATATGTATATATAGTATTTTAGATTACATGTCTCTCATAATTATCAATGCAAACTCTTAAAAATACTCTTTACAAACAATGACCTTGTTTTTTACTTCAAATACATAGAGCACCAAAATTCAAGCAACAATAAGGGGTCGGGAACTGACCAATAAGTTTAGAGGTCAAGTTCACAAAGACAACTTGATTGTTATTAAGTCTTTTTATCTAGTTGCTCAAACACAACGGTACCGGACAACCAAGCACACTTACAGTTTGGAGTTTAATAACTCCACAGAGATAAGAAAAACACGCTATAAAAATGATTCTTAATTTTTTGATCTTTCAGATATCGATGCTATCTTGAAAAGGAAAACCCATGATCAGTATTATGTTGGTAAGATTTCTCTACATTAATTATAAAAAATAACACAAGATATTATATTTTGTTGACAACATATTTCTCTATGTAGATCTTATAGGAACAATATCAATCATCGGCCATCTTCACATGTCGACCCAACCCGAGTTACATATGATCACTCATATTTCATATTAGTCTTACAGATGAAAAGTAAGATATCCCCTTATTTATTTTTTTACCATAATATGTAATTATTGTTTATAGATATTTATAATTTAAGACATTTTTAGTAGAAACGTGATAGAATACTTTGTTTTAGAAGACATTGCAACAAAACTCTACAGAGCCTGAAATATTTTCGATGGAGACCTAGTCAAATGTGTACTGAAGTTTTGGAAAATCGTATGCACAGACCGTATGAATACATATAAGCTGAATATATATCATTTAATATATGGAAATAATATTAATAACAATATATTAAGTTGTTAAATAATTTTTTATGGTTTCCAGATGTTGTCAGAGTTTGCAACAAAAAGGGGTGCGGTGAGATACTAACCAATGGGCGAGACAATGGGTTTGAGTGATATCGCTTTTAAAGCAAGTCTCTGACTTTTGTTAATGCATTGTCTCTTTTCCCTTTGTAAATTTAAATTTGGTACCCTTTTTATATAATTATTAGTTATTTTATCGAATCATAAACCGGACATACAAATAAATTAATCAAGTTAAATGAATAAACAAAAGACAAGAAGTCATTAAAACATATAACCAAAGTAGTAATCAAAGTCGGCATTAAAAAATAATACTGTGATGAGTATATGGTCTAGATTAAAACCCAACAAATAAAAAATATAACAAATCCAACAAAGAATTTTAAAATTTCATGAAAAGAACTACCATAAAACCAAATAAATTTCAAAAGAATGAATGCATAAAATCACAAAACTAATGTAATCGTTCACTCTCTTCATCATCATCATACAATTTGATTTTGTTTTTTTTTTTGATCTGGAAGACTTGTCATTTTCTTTTTTTATAACAACATCCCTTCTCTTAGACACCGGAGTAATCAACATAGAAAGTGAAGGATCCGAACTTTCAGCCGAATTTGTTAGCATAAGGGAATGAAATCCTTAATTTTAGATGAGTTCACAAGCATGAACTGAGATTGATCAGGTATAAAATAAGAACATAACTAATAATTATCATATAAATAAACAATTAGTCAAGTTAATACTTGATCAGTTTCCGACAAAAGCTGATTAACCTTCTTTTGATCAGCCCAAGCTAGTGTCATATTAAATGATTGGTTCTTATTCTTTCTATTGTCGCCAGAAAGTGAGATTTTTAATAAAAACCTTTTTACCAAGCAAATCGGTAAGGCATTGTGGTAGAACTGTTCAATCTTAAGACTATAATCAAATTTATAATAAATAAAATAATTATCTAAATAAAAACCAAACCGATACATAAATAGTAAGAAATATTTATAAAGTCATATACCTCAAGAAATTCTTTAACCAAGTCATTTGCAAGGATACCGAGAAGTTTTTCAGTGGATCGATCAACAACATAAACTTTGTTTATATATCAGAATTGTCTTTCACCCGAAGAAGTATATTGTACCTACACAATTAGATTCCAGAAACGTTGCTATGAATAGTCAAAATTAAGTCTATACATAATATCCTAATAAAGAACACTTAAGGATTGGATTATACCTTGTCGCACGGTACAATATCTCAATCGTTTTGAAGGCATTTGAAAAAATCACTCTATGAACAAAGTATCTTCACATTGATCTTGTATTTATCCAATGAAGCCGAGATGATTTCTCTAATGGTAACCTGTTTTGTTTTTCTTTTGGTGAAAATCGACATTGTTTGGTGTAGGAAACGTGAAAATTGTATAATGGTGGTAATTTTGTTTCAGGGAAAATATCCTAGTATATATAGGTAAGGATTAGGGTTAAGAGTATCACGAGTCAATTTAATTAATTTTGTTTAAAACGATTGAAGTTATAAATAAGATTTGGAAATTATCCGATAATTTAGATTTTTCGGAGATATTCTTTTTTAAAATTGTAAACTACAATCATTTATAAATTATTAAGATAACATAAAATATTTTGTTAAATTTATTTATGATATTTTGTTGTACAGTAGACATTTATCGGAACGTAGAATATTTTTTTATTCAAAATATTCTATTTTATACATGGACATCTCAATTATTGTTAATATTTTATTTTGTATATTTCTACATGTTCCTGTTTACTTTGATGATTTTATGACGATTTATTTAACATAACTTTTTAATTGTTAACTTTATATAAACACCCAATTGCTGGAATATATTCTTGTTTAAATTTAAAAAAATTTCCAAGTTCTGATAAATACGTTATTCGTAATATCTATACTTGCAATTTTAATGTTTATAATCGCATTTTCCAACTTCTAATAAATATGTTACAATTGCAATATTATAAACTAATTTTTAAATCAAAGTTAACTATTGAGACCAAACTTGTGCTCGTTGGAGTACCATGTAGGAATAGAATGAGGGTAACTACCAAAAAATCAACAATGAAATTTGTTAGATGTTGTTAATAATTTATATGATCGTAAAATTCTCAAAATGACAATTTTAACAAATTCATACATATCCATCAACTTGTTCAACTAATCCAAAGTTAAACGATGAAATTCAATCGAAGAAGGCTCTTCTTGATGCGATCTTAATGGAGAAGATCATAGCCCTTTGATGCACATTGTGAGTATGGTTGTTTGATGGATGATAATCAGAATGGATGGACAGATTGTAGAGATTAGAAACTATGGATTGAAAGAAACTTCCTGAAGCTGCGGAATCACTTCAAGACTTTCAAACTCAGATCTTCTGGGAGATGAAACACCAAAAGAAGAATCAGAGATGAATGGATATTATACACCATTCAGATCAAACACTTTCAGAAGTTTTAGATTAAAAGAAGTTTGATAAAATTTCAGAAATGGCTACAAAGAGTTTTAAATAGAAAATGCAACAAGGTTGCATGGACAACAATTAATTCACCTAGGAAATAACACAAAGACCAGAATTAAACACTTATTTGAATCTGAAAAATGACCCTTCATACTCCATTTTCGTAACTCTTCTTGGGCTGCAAATTATCAGCTTGTTTTGGGCTCTTCTTGGACTTGTAATGGTCATAAAATAGGCTAGACTTGACATCTTCTCCATTGGGTCGAATTCTGGATGTTATGCCATGGTTTGGATCAACAAATGGGTGATTTGAATGTGAATCATTTGCCTCATTAAAAACCTTGTCAAGAAACCCAGTGGAAAAAAACTTGACAAGGAAAAAAGAGTACAAATGAGACACATGCCCATTTGATGATCATGTTAAGATAACATCTTTGCCATACACTTTCTCCGCTCTAAACGCCTCCTTTGGTTCAAGCTGCTCCTCTGCTTCAAGCTTAGTTCCATCAGGTTCAAGCACCATGTATTTATTTCCATCACATCACTTCTTTACCTTTAAGCTATGTATACCCTACAAATAAATAAAATATACTCATAATTTTGTTCTATATTCTTGTCTTGCTCACATGTTTTTGAAAACATGTCAACATACTATTAAATCTTACGATCCAGAAAAATCGGAGTAAAAAACACAAATGCTTGTCATGAGCTGCACGAAAACGCATGGACAATTCCTCAGCAATTGAGCCATATGCATGACATTCTATAGCCTTTTTCCTTCAACTTCAAAAACATTATTTAGTTAGGTTTAGGTGATTAGAAAACTCTGAGACTTCAACTCTGTGAATAACTTACTCGGAATCTCTTAGCGTGAATTGGACCTTAGAAATGGTACGTGAATATGTACATACCTTTGAAGAGTCATCTTGCCATTCAAGCTTTCAAACCCATGTTATAGCACCAACAACATCTATATATCAAAATTCATTTAAATATAAGTTAACCTAAAAGCAAAAACCACAATTTTGCAATATCTGATGATAGATTTTTCCTCATAATCTAATAATAACGGACTATAAACAACACTTACCAATTGAATATTTATCTGAAACCGTCATGTTCTTTATTCCTTGGATTGGTTTGATACTCAAGAGTTCATCCCAAGTTGGAGGAACAAATTTCTGAGTGTTTTTTTTTTCATCATTGATATGAATGTCCTTAAAATTTGGATACACTTTGTAACACCTCATCATTAGCAAAACCCTAAAATCAGAAAAATTAAACCAGAAACCTTCTTTCGGTAAAAGAAAAAGAAAATTCCGGGCGTTGTTTCTATATTCCGTAGCTTGAATCTGACTTCCATGTCGATTATATAAATTTAATATGAGTTTTGAATAACAAATATTACAAAAAGTACCGATAAGAAATGTTTGGATTTATGGATGTTATCTATACAAAGAAAATGAAAGGGTTATAAACAAAGACAGCTATGTTAATTAATTGGAAGAAGAATACTTATTCATCGGCTAAAATTAATTCCAAAGGAGCATCATAGTGAGTAAAATACCACGCCCTTAAAACCTTCACTCTAAGATTCCAGCTATTATTCTTCAAACAAAGATCAGCAATTTTGTGAAATTGTAAGTTTTCGGAATCACATGTTTTAAAAGGATTCATTTTGTGGTTATGCTCTTTCAATATCCGAGAATGAAAGCGAAGAGGAAGAGGAAAGTGAAGACTTTTTTTGGTTATTCGAAATAAAGGGTTTGGTAAATATTTTAAATAGATACGAATCCATTTAGTTGCAACTTTCCAATAAAGTCCACTTACTCATTTTGGGTTTTTCTAAAATATTTACCAAATTCATCGTTTATAAATCAATCTTGATAGTAATTAAAAACTTTTTTAGGACTATCGAGAGTAATCGAATAACCCGAACATCATGGCAACAACTTTTACTTGGAATTTCTGGACTGATGGATTAAACTAGAAACTTATTGAATAAAGAGTATTTACTCGTTTTGGGCTTGTCTACCATATTTACAAAATCCATCGACCACCAAATACATCTTATAGTAATTAACAACCCTTATTCGGACTATCGGATTATTCGTAGTATCGGGACTGATGGGGTGAAGTAACAACGCCGTGGCAACAAACTTTACTCGGGCTTTTCAAACTCGAGGATTCAACCAAAAAATATTAGAGAAAGTCACAAACTATTATTAGTTTACCTCACATCACTCACAAAACTAGAGATTACCGAGCTTCTTTTTCATGCGACTAAGAATAAAACTAAATAAAAAGCAAACTTAAAAATATATTATGAATCAAAAGAAGAAAGTAATCGAAATGATAACAGATCATCTGATTAAAATCTTAATCGTCCAAAACAAATATTGCCAACGAATTGGAAAAAATATAACGAAAACTTCTTGAAAAAATGGATGCAAAGGATTAGGGTTTTAGGCCACCAAAACAAGATTATATAGGATATCGTTTGATACTAACAATCTTCTATTGGAAGATTGGAATATACTATAGAATATTTTTAAAAATCGAACTATTAAGGTATTGTGATATATTTTCAGAACTTATACAAAATTTTAAATGAATAACTAGATTTTGACCCGCACTTAGAGAGCGCGGATTTATTTTTCTTTACAAATTTTAATTTTAATTTATTTTATTAATAGTAATTTAGATTTTTAATTATGCAATTTAATTTTGATTATAATTGTTTAAGCCGCATTATAAAAAATGGGTTAATAATTTAGATTTAATGAAAAAAGAATTGTGTGTTATTTGGAAGGAGATATATCGTAAAAATAAAGAGATTAAAATAACGATTTCGCATTATATGTTTTAATTCGTGTTGTATCGTAAGATCATGGTTTGGAAATATAAATATATATCAAAACAACAATTGTAAAAGTTATGTGGTATAAGTTTAATTTTTATTGCATTTATGTAAAATATTATTTTATAAAACAACAGATATTTATAAAAAATTATTATGTTTTTATATTTAATAACCTGTTAAAAACTGCATTCAAATACAAAGCATAATTTGACGCCTCAAATATTTGAATAATATAAATATGGAATAATTTTAATATTTTATTAAGTTTAAAATATATGAACTGAAATTAATATATATATATATATATATTTTAAACTCATGCAAAGATTTTTTTTAGAAAATGTATAATCGAAATTGGCTAATTTATTTTTCAACCCGTTCAATGATTTAAATATTTTGCAATTTGATGGAAGAACCCGCTAAAAAGTACAATTTTAAGAACCCGCTATAAACTTCCTTCGGGGATTCGAACCCAGTACATGCCGGTGTAAAGCTTTAACCACTTGACCACTAGGCCACGGTTGCTTCACCCATATCATCATTTAACGTCACACTTTTTCTTCTCAAATTCACTTATATGATGACACCTAGGATTTTGCTCAAAATCACTTCTCATTTATATGTATACTAGATTTTGACCCGCCGATCGGCGGGTATAATTGTGTTTTGATGTTTATTGATATTTTCGTGTATAAATAATATATTTGTAAATGATAATACTTTTATAACATATTATTAATATTAAATTTAGATTTTTGAGATATGTTGAACATATATTATTTTTTTAGATATATATATAGATTTGTTTATTTTTTTATTTCCTTTGTAAATAATAATGATCCACGCTAAGGACGGATAATTTTTTTTATAGTATGTAGATTTATATTTGTAAAAGTAGTCTATATTATTTTAAAACACATATTCTATTGTTGTTTGTTAAAGATTTGAACATTTTTATTTTTTATGCAGTAGTTAGTATAATATATAAAGCATGTGTGTAATATGGTGGTGAATATATAATATTAATTTAAATATAAGTAATTTGTTATGTATATTTTTATTTTATGTTTAGAATGTCTTTTTAGACTTGCTATAAAAACTTATAAAATTTATCTTTATTAGTTTTATACTTACTGTAAAAATGAGTTTTAATTTACTTGGAAATAAAACCTTCTATTTTCTATCTAATTTTAGTTTCTAAATTATCAGCTTATGGGTTGAAATTATATTTGATTTATACAAAGGTATATTATTGAGCATATTATGACAAAAATATTCAAAATATGATGGTTCTCATTTATTCGTGCACGGGTATAATATTTTTATATATGATAATATGTTCTATTTTATATATTTTTATAAGTAGATGTGGTGTTTGAAATTTGTTGATAATTTGGTTGTCTATGTGATGTTATTATTATACAGTTTATATTTGTTTTGTAATATTAGTAAATAGTAAAATTATAAAAATGTCATTATTATATTATTAATTTATATGTTAAAAATTGAAAATAAATTTTATAGATTATAATTTTTGTTTTTAAGTAACTAATTTTCAGAATTTAATTTAACAACATAAACAGAACAATAAAGATGTTTAGTTTACAAAAAAGACTTGAAGCAAAAACTAAAAACTAATATTTTAATTATTGTTGTTAGAAACTTTTGAAAGTTTTGATAAGATTTTGTATATTTGATAAATAAAAGATTTTTTTTTTCCTTCTCCATATTTATATTTTTGATATATCAATAAAAGTAAAATACCTTATGATACACAATGATGTTATTAGGCATGCACAATAGCGATCACAAAACCCAAATCTTTTTGTGTTCATTCGGAATTGTCAAAAAAAGAGTAGTGATAATAGAAACTATTGTTGAGGTTGAATATAATTTGATCTGCACCGTACGCAGAATATTTTTTTGATTATTATTTTTATTAATAATATTTTTGTTTATATTATTTGTAATTTTTATCATGTTTATCTTACTATTTATTCTAATTATTTGGTTTTGTTATAATATCAAAACACATATATTGTATTTTTTATAATTTTATTTTCAATATTATTGGTTTTATTTTTATACAGTTTATATTATAATCTATTAATTAGCTACATACTATTTTTTAGAGTTGGGTTTTTATTTTTATATTTATGTTTGGGTATGTTTTATATTGAACTATGAACCTATTTATATTAGGTTTAAACAAAGTTATTTTTATATTTAAGTTGTATATTGTTAAAATTTAAAATTACAACTACATGATATGTAAAAAATATTGAATTACAATTTTCATATCGATCCTATTAATCCAAACAGATTTTAATTGGGCATATTTGTAACAATAACTTGGACCCAAATATGTTAGATTCAGATTAAAGAAACCTAAAAATTAAAGGCAAATTATAAAATTCTATCTATTAATCCAACAACAAAAATAAAACAAACAAACACAGAATAATTTTTTTTTTGTTACGACAATAGCTATGTATGTCTCAACAGATAAGAAATTAGGGCAAGATTCACACCTTTCCTTTTGTCTCAGGATATCAAAGAATCAGGTATCATCGTTATCATAATCTAGAAATCTAGTTGAAAGATTAGATTATAGTTTATCGATTAATATGATTGACCAATTTCAGAATTGTTTATGCAGTTGCTGGTCACCAAATCTTTCAGCTATTAATATCTTTATTTCGATTTTGTTCATGAATCCGAAGCCCACACTGGTATATTTTACTTTGTTCATAAGGTATCTGTAAATAACTTTGTTTTTTGTTTAACGATTTAGATATAATGGGTATTTCAGTATATGAATCTATCGCCTCTGTTGCAGAATCTATAAAAACAAACGTATAATAAAATATAATATAAATATATTTTGAATTAAATCATAAATTAGAGAATATTAACTTTTTATGTAGAGAATATTAACTTATATATATAAAATAATTAATGTATAAATTATTTAATTATATTTATCCGTTGATTTAATAGTTTAATGATTGTATATACATTTGTTTTAATTTTAATTAATTAGGAAAATGGGACCCATTATATTTTGGTTGTTTGGCTATATGTTTAGTAATTGTCTTGTTTGAAAACATGGATTCTAGAGATAATGTTATATTACTTAATTATCCTTAATAAAATTAAATTAAATCATTAATGTGTAATGACATAACCTGTAAATAACACATGAATAAAATGTTAGTTTTCTTTTGACTCTAATTTTTTAATAGTATTGATGGCAGTCACCATAAATAACTCCATCTTTAAACCCATTTATATATTTTAGATCTTCCATATCATCAAATTTTTTTTAACGCTGATACAGATCATGAGAACTATTAAAAGGATAATTTTACAGATAATACTACTTCCGTTCTACGAGAATCCATCAACGGTCACGATCAACGGCTCCACCTACTCCTGAAAACTTTCTTATAAGCTTGCCTCCATTATTCTTGTAAAACTGCGCATTTGGGGATTCGAACCCAGTACATACCAGTATAAAGCTTTAACCACTTGACTACTAGGCCACGGTTGCTTCACCCATATCATCATTTAACATCACATTTTTTCTTCTCAAATTCACTTATATGATGACACCTAGGATTTTGCTCAAAATCACTTCTCATTTATATGTATATATAATTGAAAACCGTGGATATCGTAAGCATGATACGATGTAAAGCTAATGAATTATATGAATAACGAAAATCTATAATCGCCGAAGTTAATCAGCCAAATAAAACAAACAATAAACCTAATAAAAATCCGATCAGTTGAATTAATCAAAGATTGTATGTCGAATTTTAATTATCAACTCTCAAGTCACGTCTAAAATGGAAAGAGTCAAAACACTTATCTTGATAAGATTTCAGAGATGATGGTGGTTCTGAAAAACGGAGACGTGTTCATTTATGAAGAGATAGATGACAGGTTCTATGTTATCATTGGTCTTCGAAGATCTCTGGCGCGGTGGACTTTAAGTGTAAGAAAGCTTCAATCCTTTACAGACCGCGCCAAATTGTGAAAGTCGAAACACGCACAATCAACATTTGTTAAATAAATTTAAAGGATTCAAATCTTTCTAAAGGACACATGAAACAAGTATCCAAAAAATGGTTTTTTAATCGATGTTTCATAAAGCGTTTACAACTAGAGAATGAGAGAAAAATAGTCTAAATAATTTTTCTAGGTCAAAAGTTCTCCTTAATAATGGACAAGTCTTTTTATTATATAGTTGTGGTTTGCTGTCTCAGAGATAATATCTTGTAAGATTCTCGGAGATTCTTGTTTATCCTTCTTTCTTTTTTATGATAAACAATATCTTTCTTTTATGTTTGGAATTATCCTTTCGCGATTTGATTTTATTTTATCGATTAATTGAGAAAATAATCAAGTTCATGAAACTCCATATCTTTGTTGCGGCCCAATTTGTAAACTTGATTGTTTTCACTCATTGATCTCGACGGGGTAGATTTTGACCCCAACATCGCCTACCATAGTTATGGTTAATTAATACAACATTTCCATGTTTTATTAATCTATTGATTAATTTCAAGGAAATAAGTCTCTAATCATGCATTAAGAATAAGATAAACAGAAAACCATTCTTGACCCAAAAAAAAATAATATTTAAACAAAGAACCTAATTCTATAAATCATCCATATGGGCCATACCCATGAAGAACTTTATCAAATTTCCCCGTAAAACCCAATAAGATAACTCAGATTTCCAAACATAAATCATGATAAATACTTGCATTAAATTAATAAATAACATAATAAACTTGTTGCTATGGTTTCAGATCTTAGCCCGGACAAAATTAGAACTAGACATCTAGAATGCCTAAAAACTAACTAAAAACTAATAAAAACTAGAAAACTACTTAGAAACTTTGAAAATTGATTTCAAAGGTGATGATTTGAGAGGAGATGGGGGCATCTCCTTATGTAGGGGGCTGAGAACCATTTATTTTCCTTTAATTTTAGATGTGGGACTTTGCTAAATCTAAGAAGTGGGCTTAAGTTAGCAAAAACGACCCAAAAGTAGAGTTAAGTTGGTTGTCTTCGGAGGTCAGCTGGCCGCAGTTGTGACTCTCCAGGTCGCGGACAAAGGCTCTTCTGTCATGGTTTGGGCGGTTCAGGTCACGGCCAGTTAATGCTCGGCAGTTAGCTGCGCATTATTTCACCAAGTAGCTCTTCAGTTATAACCAATGGATTTTTTCGATACAAGTTGATATTGGTTGATGGTAGTACTAGAGAGGATGATGAAATGGAGGAGGAAAGGCTGAAGTCAATCAGACAAAGCCGAGCCTCACTCCAAGAAGAAGTCATGGTGTTGATCACAAGAGTCCAAGATGCATCAATCACTTAGCCAAAGCTAAGATGAAGGCATAGAGAAGACAGAAGTGAAGATAAACCAGAAGAGAAGTCTGTGCAAAGTTGGGGCCAAACAGACACAGACACAGACATACAAATGATCAATGTGCAAAGTTGGGGCAAGATCATCATGTGCAAAGGCCAAAGTTGTGAAGTGCAAAGTTGGGGCACTTATATAATCAGACAATCAAGTATGTGCAAAGTTGGGGCCAAACAGATGTCTGTTAAGAATCAGACTCAAGAAGAGTCACATGTGTGTTTAAGAAGATGCAAGTGGCGCAGAGATGTCTCTATCACTCTTGGGAGTGTGCCTTCTCTCTCTCCAGACCTGCACACGCCAATTAAGAGCGAGGACAAGTCACTTTCAGTGTGTGAACACACAAGAACCAAAAAGGAGTAAAGAAGATCCAGCCATCTATTTGAATTCGGGTTTCCCTCCAAAAGAATCAATGGATGGGATTTAATATCTTTGTTTATGAGTGTTTAACCTAATTTTATGCCTATATAACAAAGGCACACGACCACTGTAATGTTTGCAAAGTCACTTGACAAAGAAATCAACAAGATTCTTGATACAAACTCTTATCTCTTTCTCTCTTCTTCTTACAACCGGTTCCACTCTTTATCTTCATTGTATATACAAGTTCATATGAAATGTAGACCTTAAAGAGCCACGGTTATGGCTGCTTAAGGCAGCCTCTTATCATGCTTGGATAACTCTTCCATAGTTATTTCAAGTATGATGAGAGAATCGCCCGTGGATAGTTCTTACTTCTTCTCTTGGATGTTCTCTTAGTTAATTACTGATTCTCTTCCATGTTTATGAGTAGACTCTCCTTGGCGAGATGTTAAGCTCTTGGAAGTGTTTTAATATAACTAAGGACTCCTTTATACAACTAGATTAATGACTTTCTTAAGTACAAACTAGTTGTCTTTGTTTGAGTAGAACCGGTTGCATTACTCTTCTTTAATCCGTTTCTATTCTTGATATGAGTTATGGTTCAGAGCTTCTTATGAATGTCTCTTGAACCAAACTAGATGATCAGAGCTTCCTCATGGATGCTTCTGAAATTCTAACATGGTATCAGAGCCACAAGTTCTTGGCTGCAAATCGTTTCAAGATAGAGAGCAAAATCTGTCTTGTTTAATCTTTTACTTCCGCAATGTTTCTATGGACCAAACTCCTGTTTGTTGCTGGTTCCTGTTTCTAAAGTCTTGTTTCTCTTTCTTGTTGGAGAGTTAACAAGTTATTGTTAAGAAATCAGAGAAGAACAAGAGCATATGATTGTGTCTTTCTTTGTTGCTTCTCTGGTTCTTGTTGCTTGTTTCAAACTGAGCAAACTCAGTCCCTAAACTATTGAAATGTTTATGAGTTAAACTGAGCAAGAAACTCAGTCCCTGAACCTTAAACATGTGTTTGTTTCTGAGTTATACTAAGCTATCTTAGTCCCTGAAACAGAAACATATTCTCTAACACTTTTATTTTCTGTGTTTCAGGTTCATTCTCCCATTCTCCCATTCTTCTATACTCTGATTTTGGTTTACATGCTCTTAATCTGAGTTTTGTATTCCAAAATCACATACTCTCATTCTATAATGCACACTCTCTTAATCTGAGTTGTGTGACATCCATACTTGCATACTTCATTATACTTCTGGTTACTTATATATTACTCTAAAGTTCACTCCTAAAGAACTCCCTTATACTTGCACAGGAACTTAATTCAAGCTCATTAGTCCTGATCAAACTTGTTTTGTTTTGTGTTTAGGTGTTCTCAGGAGGAATGGCGAGTGTTTGGGCAGTGTGGATCAGTCTAAAGGCGGTTCATACTGAAGTTAAAGGAGCTGTGTGGTGGAGGAGCTGAAGAAGTCTCCAACAAAATCAGTGAGCTCAAGTTTGGTTGTGGTTAGCCTAAATCCTCATGTAGTTGTGGGTGAGATGAAATCCTCATGTAGTTGTGGATTAGCTGAAATCCTCATATCTTGGAGCATTCATCAAGTTGGAAGTCAGCTGGTGGATGTGCTTATTGTTGAAGGATCTTCCCAAGGAGTAATTGCGGTTCATAAGCTGGTTCATTCAAATGGGGGAGGTCTTGTTTTGTTCCTCAAGTTGTGTATGAGGAGGGATGTGCAAAGTCAGGTTACATAAGTTGTAAAGTCATGGTTCAAACCATGGACAAGTCAAGAGTGCGGGGGAGTTCAAGTTCAAATCCAAACCGCAACTCAAAGGACTATGATCATGCTACTTCTAAAACTCTCTCATTTCATTTCATTACCATTTACCATTGCCTAAAGACTTGATTGTGTTTGATTGTATTTGAAGTGTTGAAAACGTTTTCAATCAATTTGATATATCATGATTTTTACCGGTTTTATGCCATGATATAAGTATGTTTTAGAGTCTTTTGTGTTTCTTTAGAGTCTTTTACAGGTTTTATTAGGTATTAGCACGTTTGGAGTGGATTTGGAGTAATTGGAGCATTTTGGTGCATTTTGGAGTTTTGACCCGAGAGATAGAGCTCACTGTCCAGAACAGAGTGATGTGTCGATCGACACACATCAGCATCGATCGATGCACAGCGAATTGGCCAATCTCGGCGAGAGTTAATGAAGAATGATGAATTTGCAGAATTGCCCAGAAGTTCCAGATATTTACACAGAAGCCCCAAGACGTGATTTAGCTATTTAATTAGGTTTTTACATCAGTTTTTACATACGCTATAATACTTTAGAGCATAGAGTTTTTAGAGCTATTTGGGGCTGATCTGATCCTGTACTACATCTTATTTTGGAGAAGATTTCGAACCCCTTTACTTATTTAATCTCTTTTATGATATCTATTTATTCATTGATCATGTTTTCATTATCTATGTCTGAGTAGATTCATAGTTAGGTTTAGGGATTCTCATTAAGGATTTTATGACTTGCTAGATATAATTAATTCAGTTAAGGATTCATATCAATAGATGTTCTTCAAGCTAAATTGTGTTTAATGCTAGTTCTAACTTGATCACTTAGAATCTAGATCTTAGGTTGCTAGATTGACACGAAAGTGTGGTTTAGAATCTGAACTATTTAGGTTGAGCAATTTAATTACTCGCAAAGAAATTTGGTTTAATTGAATTGTGAACATATCGAACTTGATTGTTAAAGCTGGTTTAATCTGTTAGGAATTACAAAGACATTTGGATTTCTGCAATTAGGCTTAGAGAATTCTCACAACGAAATTTGGTTAATTTTATATCTGTGTTTTGAGTTCTAGAACTATACTTAATTTGATCCTGACTGAATGATTTGTCTACTTGTCTGATTTCCTGAGAACTCCCTAGACTTAGCGCATTTAGTTAATTGCTTACAACAAACCTTGCTACTGATTTGCTTTCTTGTTCTGCTTTTAGTTTTCTAATCACATTTGCTTTCTCCTAGTTTAATGTTTTTTGTTCTAATTCTATCGTTGCCTAGAGTCCTCATGGATTCGATCCCTAAGTACTACATTGATATTACTGTGCACTTGCAGTTAGTATAGGGTTAAAACTTACACCTATCTAGTTTTTGGCGCCGTTGCCGGGGACTCTTTGGAGTCTTCGATAGATTCGAACTTAGGGTTTTTACTAGGATTTTTATTTTTTGTTTTAGTTACTGATTTTTCTGTTTCTTTCTCTGTCGCAGGTTTTACTTTCGCATAGCATCGATCGTTGCATATTTTGTGTCGATCGTTACTAGGCGATTGGAGTTGAATCGATCGTTGCACTGTTAGCATCGATCGTTTCTTGGCGATTACAGACGGTTTATGCAGACGGGTGATACCAGAAGTAATCCGAATACTAACCTCGTTAACCTCCAACTTGAAGAGCTTGCTAGACTAGAGAGGACTAACAGAAGAGTTCAAAGAGCAAGGATGGTTGTTGAACGTGTGATTATAATGCCTGATGCTCAAGGTACCCTGAGGGACCAACAAAACAATCCGTACAATGCTGCTGGGGAACGGATTGATGCTGAAGGGAATGTTATCCCTGATCCTCCTGAGCAACCACGACAGGAGCAGAACCAAGGCCAAGGACAGGCCCAAGGTAGAGAGATGGTTGTTAATGAGAGGACTTTAGCTGACTATAACCGTCCGGATGAGTTTCATGCTAACCGGTCAGCTCTTGTGCCTCCTGATTTTGATAGGAATGATTTTGAGATCAAGACCATCTACTACTCTCTTCTGAGGCAGAATGTCTTCCATGGTTTTCCTAATGAGCAGCCGATGGATCACATAGATGAGTTTGAGGACATAGTCACTGGGATGAAGTATGGTGGAGTGAACTATGACTATCTGTTTCTCAAACTCTTCCCCTACTCTCTCGCTGGAGATGCTGTTGCATGGCTGAAACAGCTTCCACCTGGGAAGTTTGTTACATGGGATGCTCTGAAAAGTGAGTTTCTGAGACACTTCTATGATGATGCTCGCTCTGATCAGTCAAGACAGGACATTCTCACTTTCTCCCAAGGTCCGACAGAGCCTCTTAAGACTGCCTGGATGAGGTTTAAGAAGTACCAACGTGACTGCCCGCATCATGGATTCAATGAGGTAACATTGTTGGGCATTTTCTTTAGAGGTATAGATCTCCCATACCAAAGTGCGTTGGATAATTCCAGCAATGCAAATTTCAACACTAGGACTCCTGTGCAAGCTAAGCAGTTGATAGATAACTTAGTAAGCAGTAATAGCTGCAAGAGTACTGATAAAAGAAGGAAGGAGTCTGGTGGGAAGATGGAGAACCAGGAGATAGCTGATATTAGGAGTAAATTGGACACTGTTTGCAATCTTCTAGCTGGGAAGAAAGCTGTTCATTTTGCTCAAGATGTTGAAGTGATCAATTCTAAAGATGATGCTCAGGAAGAGGATGTGAATTACATCGGAGGATCTGGTTTCCAAGGAAACAGGTTTGGAGGACAGCAAGGTAACATATTCTTCAGTGGTCAGAAGAGTGCCTTCACAAGCAATCAAAACTCTTCTGGCTTTGGACAGAATGCTGGTTTTCAGAAACCTTTCCAACAAGGTAATTAGAGGACTTATGGATCTTCCTCTTACCAAGCACCTCCTGTTGCTAACGCTCATGAGAGCAAGATGGAGAGTATGACGGAGCAGCTGCTGGAAGGACAGACTAAGATTGATGTGGACTGCAACAGGAAGTTAGATGCTGTTTATGAGGATCTCAATGGGAAGTTTGAGTCTCTAAGTACTCATGTGAAGCAATTGGACACTCAGATGAGCCAAATCTCAAACTCTGTCAAAGGAAAGAGTGTAGTAGACACCCATATTAAGGCCTGGTCAGTGTACATTGATGATGGATCACACCTAGGTGAAAGATTTGAGCTAAATACAGCTGAACTGGTAGAAGAGGCTGAAATTTCTAATTTTGAGGAAAATCTCTCGGGTGGAATATGTGAAAACTTAACTGCATCGATCGATGCACCCTTAGCGTCGATCGTTGCATGGCGTGGATAGACAGATTCACATGATTCTTATGGCATTGATGCAGAGGCAGATTCAGAGCTTAATCTCTTATTCCCTGGAGTGTATGAGATAACTCAACAAGAGATTTATGCACTATCTAATCGATTGTATCCTAAAGTGTCTGAGGTAATTCAACAAGAGATTGATGAGCTTAAACAGTTAGAAGAGATTGGTGAAGAGTTGGAAGAAATTCCACCATCTGATGATCCACCTTATCATCCTTGTGTGCAAAGGTACTTGGAGAAGATGCTGCCAATGGATGAGATGCTAAAGGATTGGGTTATAGTTGTTCCTCAACATATAAGTGATGTGCTATTAACTAAGATTCCTAGGAAGCTACCTGATCCTGGGATTTTTGTGCTGAGTTGTTCTATCTTTGAGGATGGTTTCAAGCGCTCTTTGTGTGATTTAGGAGCTGCTGGAAGTCTCATGCCATATTTTATAGCAGAGAAGCTGGGTATGATGGATTTTTCACCCACTAGGACCTCTCTTGTCCTAGCTGATCAGTCAATAAGAATTCCTGAAGGAGTTCTTGAGGACGTCCCAGTGAGAGTTGGAAACTACTTGGTTCCGACAGACTTCTTGGTGCTTAAGTATGACAGTGAGCAAGATGATGCTTTGATACTGGGAAGGCCATTCTTAGCCACATCTGGAGCAGTGATTGATGTGAGGCACAACTTGATTGACCTCCATCTGGGAGATGATCCTTTGCACTTTAAGATGGACATGCTGCGTAAGCCACTGATAGATGGGCAGACCTTCACTATTGAGGATGGATGTGGAGCACAAACGAGTAACACTTTGGTTTTGGATCCTGGGGAACATTTCATTCCGTCTTTTCTTGGACGAGTTCACACTGATGACGCTTACTCTCCGCCTTGGATGAGGAGACTTGCACAGAGGCAATCACAGTCTCTGTTAGGATCTCCAGCAAACTGATCTTGTTCGTCCGGTCAAGCTAATGACCTTAAACAAGCGCTGAGTGGGAGGCAACCCACTGATAGGTTTTAGTGTTTTTCTTTCTTATTTTTGGTTTTTTTCTTAGGACTTCACGTTTTTATTTGTTTTTGCTGAGTTTTTAATACAGAACACTGTCTGGAGATGTGTAACGATCGTTGCTATATGTGCAACGGTCGTTGCTATATGTGCAACGGTCGTTGCAGGGAGATATGACGAAGAGATGGGATCGCCTTGTGACGATCGTTGCGGTCCTGTGCAACGGTCGTTGCAAATGGTTTAAATTGCAAAAATTAAGGTACGCGTGCTAAACCGGAATCAATTTGGTTCAGCTGTGACGATCGTTGCACCTATGCATTGATCGTTGCACACACGACCCATGTAAGTGCCTTAACCCCCTCTTCTCTTCTCTTCTTCCCCATTTCGCCGTCCGTACAACCGCGAGTGCACAACCCTAAATCTCTCATTTCTTCATCATTTTCTCTGATTCAAAGCTTGATTCTACTTATTTTCACATCCCCTATCTATTTCTCTAACCTATTTGCAGTGATTCCAAGGTAAGAGTTCTCATTTTCACCATTTTCGGAATCGGTTCTAGGGTTTAGAAATTAAGGAATTTTAGGCTTGAAATTGATGATTCCGTACTGATTAGACTTGCTTAGGGATGATTGGTGATGATATTAGGCTGTTTGTATGACTTTGGAACAAATTTAGAAACAATTTTTGAGATTGTTTGTCGGCTGTGAAATCGCCCTGCAACGATCGACGCACTTGTGCAACGATCGTTGCATTGCGATTTCACAGGGAGTTTTCTGCCGAGACTTATATGGTTTAATTCTTTCTTGCAGATGCCTCCTCGACTAGCTCACAAACGTAGAGCCACCACAGCAGCTACAGCTCATCATGCTCCACCAGTTGAGTGGTTCCATCGGGAATCACCACATCCTGAGCCTTATCAGAGAGATAGGGAACTTATACAGCCGCCCTGGCCTAGAGCAGATAAGCAGCTGATTCCGACAGACAAGGTCTGGGGCATGGAGATTGATGAGTTGCTCAAGACCGACACGTTCACGGAGAGGCCATTACTTGACCATTGGGATGAGTTTGACACATTGCTCTACAATGGTTGGTGTGGCATGACGCTTAAGCCGACCAAGATTGCGGATTATTCGACTTGTAAGAGTCTGAGCATCGATGAGCAGGTTCTTGCATTGTGTAAGGGCATTGGTCTGGGGACAATGCCTATGCAGCATTACGAGTTGTACCCTGATCTGGTGAGACGGCTGCTGGCCACTTGTAGAGTGATTTACCCTGACCTAGAGAGCAGGAAGGCTTCAGGAGGTTTCTTTACCTTCATGTTGTTAGGAGCCAGGTATCGGATTCCCCTTCTCGATATCTGTAGGATTTATGGATTCAGCACTGAGCCGACACGCATTGGTATGTCTCTTGAGTGGGATGTGCCGGAAGCTCAGTATTTCTGGGAGTGTATTGGGAATGGTCAGTACAACTCGAGGACGACGAAGCTGATACAGGTTAGGCATCCTGTTCTCAGATATGTCTTGCGCATCTTGGGATGTACTATGTTGTGCAAATTTGAAGCCAACAAGATGCGTAAGAACGAGATGGAGATGCTTTTCATTGGACTGAGGGACCAGTTTGAGGAGACTGATCTGAGAGATCCCACTAGAAGACTCAACTTGGGAGCTGTCTTTGCTCATCATTTATGCGATCTGCAGAAGAAGCCATTCGATGGGAAGGGCACTAAGGCAGTAGGGAGTCTGCTTACTCCCATTTTCAGGCATTGCAGGATTCCCTTAGAGGGTACAGAGTGTGATGACAACAAGGAGTTCCTTGATTTTAGCCACCTGCAGAGTGCTACATGGCTGAAGGAGGGACGTGTATGGGTCTATTATGACCCTGCCACTGAGAAGCGTGGTGTGGATCTTCCTGCTGCTGGTCTGACACAGATTGATACGCTGGATGCCTTGAGATTCCAGCCCCCTACGAGAGATCAGCGCAGAGTTCCTTCTATGGCTCATCCGCTGGGAGAGCCTTCTACACGAGCTTCTTCTTCATCTGCACCTGCTGTTCCTGCTGATGATGTTGGTCCTTATCACGAGCCTTCAGTGCCTTTCAGTGAGATGTCTGAGACAGAGTGGAGAGAGCGTGAGGATAGTATTCTACGGAGCATCTGGAACTTCATGCGTACCTGCACTTGCAGGAGACAGCCGCAGATACATCATCCAAGACCTTCTGGTCGACGTAGACAGCGATCTCCGACTCCTGGTTCTTCGAGTGGTACTGATCGCTATGCTGACATAGATGATGAGTGAGAGTAGTGGCATGTTCAGACTACGGTTTTGTATTTCTTTTTCACTTTTCTTTTGCATTTTTCTTTTGATTTCCTTAGGATACTTGTGTTTGGATGATGTGTTTGCCTTAAGACTATCAATTGCTTTGATTTTATCTATTTGCATTGATTTTCAGCTTGCAGGTTTGACATTTGACAATTTCTCATGGACTAACCTGCTAACTTGCTGACTGTTCTCGGATATCGCAATGCAACGATCGACACGGTCCTGTGTGTCGATCGTCACAACACAAAAATCGCATTGCAGCGATCGTTGCGGTCCTGAGCAACGATCGACACATGACGAAAAATCGCCTTGCAACGGTCGTTACATTTATGTAACGATCGATGCATGAGCGACAGAGGTAAAAATCAGACAGAACTCAACACATCCATTAACATTTTCTTTCTTTTTTACCAACCCTTAGCTTAACACTACTGGGGACAGTGTATTTCAAGTGTGGGGGACGTAGCTACTGACTTTTATCTTTCTGTTTTCTTAGAGTTAGTCCAGTTTTCAAAAATTTTTGTTTTATTGAGTCAAAACGGTTTAAGTAGGAAACAGTGAATTTTTGAGAAGTTAACAACATCTTGCAGGAACTTAAGTAACCATTGGGATGAAGTTGCATGAACAATATATGACTATTAGAAAACCCAACACGGATCAACCTACTAAGGACACCCATATCAATTCAGGTATTCAGAGGATCCTTTTACTGGCTTCACCCTTAACTTGACTTAATTTTCTCACCTAAGGGCTTGGTATACCTTGAGTCGGACTCCTTTGTTAGTTCTGACACAGCTTATAAACATGTCCGAGTATGGTTCCCTTCTCCCCTTCCATAAAAAAAGAGAGTAATAAACTGAGGATGAGCTAGTAGCTCCGAAGTGGTCACAGGAGTAGTAGCAAACACTATTACCTCCTGTGCGATCCATGGAATGTGTCCAAAGTACACCCCTTAACGGGAAGAGCACTGATAAAAAAAAAAAAATGATACCTGATATACCATGGATTTTACCGGTTTTAACCATGGTATATGCCTTATTTATCGAGTCTTATGTTATGTTTTGGAGTCTTTTTAGTATGTTTACAGGTTTAGACACATTTGGAGCAGAAGTGGAGATTTTGGAGCTGTTTGGTGTATTTTGGAGATTTGGTCCGAGAGACAGAGTTCACTGTCCAGTTTTGAAGACTGCGTCGATCGTTGCACACCTGCATCGATCGTTGCATATGCGAATGGGCCAGACTCGCCGATTTAATGAAGAATGCTGATTTTGCAGAAAAGCCCAGATATTTACACAGAAGCCCAAAACGTGTTTTAGCTATTATATAAGGGTTTTTAAGCCATTGTTTAGGCTACGCTTTCATTAAGTCTTATTTTATTTCAGAGAGCCTTAGGGGCTGATCTTGCTCTCGAAAGAGAGAGGATTTCGAACCCCTGTTGATTATTCTGTTTTATGATATTTGGTTTTCTACTTAAGATGTTTTCTGTTTCGATGAACATGTCTGAGTAGTTTACCTGTTAGGTTGAAGGATTCTCATTAGGGATTTCAGAGAATTATAGTTTAATTAATCTGTAGAGATTCATATCTGCTAGTTCTTTATCTAAGTTGTTCTTAATGCCTAATCTGAAGTAGCTAATCAGAATTATGATGTTAGGTTGATTAATGCAGCGGAAGTTGGTTAATTTAACTAGAAAGAATTTAGATAAGCAATTAAACTGTTCGCAAACGAAAGTTTGGTTCAGGTTAATTGTGAACATATCAAACTTGGAATTAATGCTAGTTTAATCTGTTAGTTCTCGCAAACGGAAGTTTGGTTTGCTGCACTTAGACTTAGAGAATTATCGCAAAGGAATTTGGTTAATTCTATATCAGTGTTTGAGTTCTAGAATAGTTATTGATTGGATCTAGATAGATTGATTGCTTGCGTTCCTGATTTCCTGAGAACTCCTGAAACCTAACGCTTCGCTTCCTTGCTCACAACTCGCTTTGTTTACTTTCTGCTTGCTTGATTTACTTCTTTCCCATATTGCTTTCTCCTAGTTTAATCACTTCTGTTTTCATCTATCGTTGACCAGAGTCCCTGTGGATTCGATACCCTAAGTACTACCACTACATCACTGTGCACTTGCAGTTAGAATAGGGATTAAAACTTAGAACCTATCAATACCCAATGGGGAAAAATCAGAATGCTAAGGAAGGGAAAAGAGAAGAAAAGGAACCAGAAAAAGATAGTATGGTGGTCTAGAGCTGACAAAGTAAGAATCCATGTTCCCTTTGATCGATAATCCTTAGGTGAGACCGCACTTAATATGCTTAAGAAGTCAGTAGGGTGATTTTGAATTGCTTGGATTGATTGTGAAGTTTACTTAAGACAGTTGCTAAGTGTGGGGGAAGTAC
Organism: Orychophragmus violaceus; assembly: GCA_030180135.1. Lineage (NCBI taxonomy): Eukaryota > Viridiplantae > Streptophyta > Magnoliopsida > Brassicales > Brassicaceae > Orychophragmus > Orychophragmus violaceus. The sequence continues at coordinate 61,895,569 of CM058237.1, read as the reverse complement.
ATGTTGGTCTTGATATCTTGCAGTTGATTCTTTCAGTGGTTTACTAAGGGGAATCTGAGTGTTGTTGCTTCTAGGACAAAAAGAGTTTCTGAAAGTTTTCAAACCTCTTCACCATGTTTTAGTTCTCTGTTTTGCTTGAGGGCAAGCAAAGGCTAAGTGTGGGGGAGTTGATATATCATGGTTTTTACCGGTTTTATGCCATGATATAAGTATGTTTTAGAGTCTTTTTGTGTTTCTTTAGAGTCTTTTACAGGTTTTATTAGGTATTAGCACGTTTGGAGTGGATTTGGAGTAATTGGAGCATTTTGGTGCATTTTGGAGTTTTGACCCGAGAGATAGAGCTCACTGTCCAGAACAGAGTGATGTGTCGATCGACACACATCAGCATCGATCGATGCACAGCGAGTTGGGCCAGTCTCGGCGAGAGTTAATGAAGAATGATGAATTTACAGAATTACCCAGAAGTTCCAGATATTTATACAGAAGCCCCAAGACGTGATTTAGCTATTTAATTAGGTTTTTACATCAGTTTTTACATACGCTATCATACTTTAGAGCAGAGAGTTTTTAGAGCTATTTGGGGCTGATCTGATCATGTACTACATCTTGTTTTGGAGAAGATTTCGAACCCCTTTACTTATTTAATCTCTTTTATGATATCTATTTATTCATTGATCATGTTTTCATTATCTATGTATGAGTAGATTCATAGTTAGGTTTAGGGATTCTCATTAAGGATTTTATGACTTGCTAGATATAATTAATTCAGTTAAGGATTCATATCAATAGATGTTCTTCAAGCTAAATTGTGTTTAATGCTAGATCTAACTTGATCACTTAGAATCTAGATCTTAGGTTGCTATATTGACACGAAAGTGTGGTTTAGAATCTGAACTATTTAGGTTGAGCAATTTAATTACTCGCAAAGAAATTTGGTTTAATTGAATTGTGAACATAGCGAAATTGATTGTTAAAGCTAGTTTAATCTGTTAGGAATTACAAAGACATTTGGATTTCTGCAATTAGGCTTAGAGAATTCTCACAACGAAAGTTGGTTAATTCTATATCTATGTTTTGAGTTCTAGAACTATACTTAATTTGATCCTGACTGAATGATTTGTCTACTTGTCTGATTTCCTGAGAACTCCCTAGACTTAGCGCCTTTAGTTAATTGCTTACAACAAACCTTGCTACTGATTTGCTTTCTTGTTCTGCTTTTAGTTTTCTAATCACATTTGCTTTCTCCTAGTTTAATCTTTTCTGTTCTAATTCTATCGTTGCCTAGAGTCCTCGTGGATTCGATCCCTAAGTACTACATTGATATTGCTGTGCACTTGCAGTTAGTATAGGGTTAAAACTTACACCTATCACAATTCTCAAAACGTTTTTCAACCTATTGAAGTTCAAACTCTTGTGATTCTCTTGATTATGATTATGTTTCATCTCAAAGTCAAAAACGTTTTAAAACTCATTCTCAAAACGTTTTCAGACTTGAGTTTTCATTTGTATCTTGTTGTGATCATGTGTTTCATATATAAAACGTTTTACAATCCATTCTATAAAATGTTTCTCTTAAAGCTAATGTTCCTAAATGCCATTGCATATACTTTAACAATGTTTCCTTTAAACCTTTGTGTTGAAGGCTTATAAGGAGAGGAGAAAGGCATGGACATTCTTAAGGAGCATTACGAAGTGAGGGAGCCATAAGGAGAATCCATAAGCCTTGAAGTCTATCTAAAAGGAAGATGAGACCAACTTGAAGTTCTTCCAAGAAGAGAAGGATGATGGAAGTTGGGGTTAAAGGCCGGAGCCCTATGGATTCCAAATTTCAAAAGACACAACAAGATCAAGAAGTTCATATCAAGAGAAGTCAAATCAAGGAATGCTAAGGAATGAAAGAGTTATGGAAAGGAGTAGCTGTGGCTCAAGATGTTCATATGCCAAGGTCAAGTTACATCTTGAGTATGTGGGCTATACTCTTTTTGTCCTCCTTAAGGTTTTATCCCAAAGAGGTTTTCCTTAATGAGGTTTTTAATGAGGTAGTTCCACAGCTGCAAGCTTGGCCTTTGGGCCTCTTCTCCTTTTGGTCTTTTTGGAGTCCCAACGACCAAGCTTGCAGGGGAGTATTAGAGAGGATGATGAAATGGAGGAGGAGAGGCTGAAGTCAAATCTCAAAGCCGAGGCTCACTCCAAGAAGAAGTTATGGTGTTGATCACAAGAGTCCAAGATGCATCAATCACTTAGCCAAAGCTAAGATGAAGGCATAGAGACGACTGAAGTGAAGATAAACCATAAGAGAAGTCTGTGCAAAGTTGGGGCCAAACAGACACAGACTGACAAATGATCAATGTGCAAAGTTGGGGCAAGATCATCATGTGCAAAGTCAAGGCCAAAGTTGTGATCAGAAAATTAAGTATGTGCAAAGTTGGGGCCAAACAGATGTCTGTTAAGAATCAGACTCAAGAAGAGTCACATGTGTGTTTAAGAAGATGCAAGTGGCGCAAAGATGTCTCTATCACTCTTGGGAGTGTGCCTTCTCTCTCTCCAGACCTGCACACGCCAATTAAGAGCGAGGACAAGTCACTTTCAGTGTGTGAACACACAAGAACCAAAAAGGAGTAAAGAAGATCCAGCCATCCATTTGAATTCGGGTTTCCCTCCAAAAGAATCAATGGATGGGATTTAATATCTTTGTTTATGAGTGTTTAACCTAATTTTATGCCTATATAACAAAGGCACACGACCATTGTAATGTTTGCTAAGTCACTTGACAAGAAATCAACAAGATTCTTGATACAAACTCTTATCTCTTTCTCTCTTCTTCTTACAACCGGTTCCACTATTTATCTTCATTGTATATACAAGTTCATATGCAATGTAGACCTTAAAGAGCCACGGTTATGGCTGCTTAAGGCAGCCTCTTATCATTCTTGGATAACTCTTCCATAGTTAGTCCAAGTATGATGAGAGAATCACTCATAGATAGTTCTTACTTCTTCTCTTGGATGTTCTCTTAGTTAATTACTGATTCTCTTCCATGTTTATGAGTAGACTCTCCTTGGTGAGATGTTAAGCTCTTGGAAGTGTTTCATATAACTAAGGACTCCTTTATACAACTAGATTAATGGCTTTCTTAAGTACAAACTAGTTGTCTTTGTTTGAGCGCAACCGGTTGCATTACTCTTCTTTAATCCGTTTCTGTTCTTGATATGAGTTATGGTTCAGAGCTTCTTATGAATGTCTCATGAACCAAACTAGATGATCAGAGCTTCCTCATGGATGCTTCTGAAATTCTAACAGGTAGATCCCTCTATCTTATGTCAAAATTTGAGTGTGATCTAACAGTGATAAAGTCTCCAAATTACGTGGAACTTATGATGGAAAGTGTCGGATTCAAAACGTGGAATTTCTAGCATATTTCGCCGTCCTTTCCTTAAAAGTCATATAAAACTACAAAATTTGGAAATCACTTAAAAACCACTAGAAAATATGTTAGAACACCATAAAAAGGATATATATAAATAATAGCTAAAATTGTGTAAGACGGGTATATAAACTCTCCTAAACTTAAGACTTTGTTTGTCCTCAAACAAAACATATATTTAAGTTAGGAAAGAAGTTTGAAAAGCGGGGATTTTGCATGGTTATTTCATAAAAGCTCAATGACTGTCCTTCTAAACTATAACCATGTATATGCATCAATCTAAAAAAATTCTCCCCAATGTATTGCAACACTAATCGATAATGCCATCATACATAATTAAAGATATCTAGACTCTAAATTCTGTCAACTAGCTCTCTTCATTTTTTAATATGGTATATGAATTTCTCATCAAAATAGTTAACTAGGACTAACGATGTAACGCCCCAACCGCCACCATTTGTGGGCCCATCCTCGTCCGACGGCCAAATTAGTCCGGGATGCTCGAAAGACTTGTTTACTGTCCGTGCAATCACCACCCGATCTTTCCCCCTGCTTTGTCCTAACTCGCATGATACTGCGAATAACTTCCTGATAGGTGACCCATCCTTCAACAACACCAGATCAAGCACGCTTAAATCTAGAGTTCTCTTAGGATATGTGACCGAAAAGATAAGTGCACTTTGGTGATGAAGGTATAAAAATCAATTATTTTAAGCCTACAACAAACCAAGATGATACAATCACCCCCATTCACAGAACGCAACGCCCTCGTTGTGCACTAGGATCATTATCCATGACAGTATGATACCTCATGAATCCATACACGTTTTCGGATTCGGCTTTGGTACCACATGTAACGCCCCGACCACCACCGTCCGTATGACCCACGCGGAGTCACTCGGCCCATGGGCCCACCCTCGTCTGACGGCTGAATTGTTAGTTCAGGGGGATCAAAAATCTTGTTTACTATCCCTGCAATCACCACAGAATATTTCCCTGTGCTTTTTCTTCACTCGCAAGATACCTCGATTCACTTCCCGATAGGTTACCGATCCTTCAACAATTCTTTCTTACGAACATTTAACTCTAGAGTTCTCTCAGGATGTGTGACCGAAAAGATAAGTGCACCTTGTTACATAGGAAGCCTCTCTGCATATACTAGAAACCGAGATGTTACAAACGAGGATAGGTATCAAAGTCATTTTAAGGTGAGGCTAAAAGTGTTCGGGTTATCATTTTTCTGAATGATGCTAGATATTGTGCAAAACAACAAGATAGGTCGGAACTGTTGATATCAACAGCTCTCAACTACTAGTTTTTCCTTCAAGAATTCTTCATGTTTCTTCCCCCAGACTTAAACGTTTTTGCGGGGTCTCCTATTGAAATGGCTTCAGGACTTCTTTGTGATTGAACCTTTGCTTGCCCTTGTATTATTTTTGATCAGTTATGACTCTTATTGGCTTTTATTTTCTTTTTTTCCTATATTCATGTTTTTTTAGCAAAGGGGAAATGCCATAACGTGATAAAAGTCCAAAGAGAAACGAATTATACCAATTTTTTTGGAGATGTTGAAGGCAAAGCAAACCTTCTTTTGTTGTTATGTCTATCCTACTCCAATGTCTTAAGTGTCACCGTCTTCAGTGATTGAGAACTGCATCGTTCCTATCTCTCTGGTGTTTTTTTCCACATATATGCACATAAATAAACAAAAGAGAATGCATAATGAGGTGGCCACTCAGGGAGAACAAAGACTCGTGAAAAGGTGAAAGATGTCTTGAATGTCTGGTTCGTCGTCGACCCTAAAATTTAAGATGAGAAATTAATTTCAGGTTAGGTCATATAAAATAGAGCTGGCATGTCCTCATAGGAAATCTCTACAGAGTGAATCCATGAGGTTGATGTCATAGAAAAATAACTCTGGATACCGCCTAGTCTAGTACTGAATCTCGAAATAGCTGTCACTAGGAATAGTGTAGAAGCACACATGTCTTAATCATCATATTTTTGTGTCGTCATACCTACTAAAATCCAAATCAATAGATAAACTTAGTCATATGTAGTTTTCAAAACCAGACTTAATAAAAATAGAAATGAAAAACAGGATAAGCATCCTCCTCCATACATAAATCACATTGTCCTCAGTATGAAATATTGGTGAGAGGATGGAACAGACTCGATCAAAATAAAAATAAAATATAAAAGAAATAAAATAAAAAATAAGGGTCAGAATGATGGAACCGTAGAGATGATGGGCTGGACAGTGTGGCAATGTCTAACCATCTGGTTCATCTAGATCGGTGTCGGATATAGGTCCATCAGTTTGCTATGTCCTCTCGATGTAACAGAGTACATGCTCACCTCTCCGGATCTATGGGGCAATGTCACATTGCAATCATGGGTGCACTAGGATTCGAGGGTCTGACAGGTGCATCGGGAGTCTGTCTAGGTGGAGTCTATCCTCTTTTGATGGTGATGGGACACGTCAGGTTCTAGAGCAGTTTATTAGAGCTCGTTGGTAGTGAATATCAAGTGTGTCATCAACTGGTGGTGAAGAATCACCATCTTGGCGAGAAGACTCGCCTATATCAACATTGGTGCTCTTCTTAGAGCGGATATGGCATAAGCGTGGATGGTCCATAGCCTACAAAACAAAGTAAAATCTTGGGAAAAGATGTGAATATGGTGCATATAAGAGGTTTCAAAATATTAAGATAAATACCACTTGTCTCTAGAAACTTAATTCAAATGCATTTGAATAGTCTAAGTGAATGAATTAGCTTGGTGATAGGTCATGTTTAATTTTCGGATTCAGAAGAGACTGCCTAAAAACTCATTTTTTAATGATAAATATTGTTCTAAATTAATTAGGCATGGTATACTTATCACTAATTGCATCAAAGATAGCTAATCAATGCAATGAAAAAAAGTCCAAATTCGTTTTTCAAGAGAGGCTAAATTTTCAAAATTGTTGGAGGTGTAAAAGACCAAACAACTATAGAGTGTTGAAGTAGAATTTAAGAGATGATTATGAAGTGAGATTGTCAAATGGGATTGTGAAGTGAGAGATCGGAGATCTCTGTTTTATAAAATGAGTTCAACGAGTGGTCAAGTTGGGGGTGATTCGATATGAAGTTGGGAGAGGAATCCCCATCTAAGGTTGGGAGATCCGTTCCTCCGGGAAGGAATTTGTCCTCTTCTCTCTCAATCTGGTCTAAGTATTTATAGAGAATTACATATAGAAATAGATGCTTGTTTCGTAATGATGTTTTTAGGTCGGCTGCGATGATGACTCCGGTCTGTAAGATGGGACGTTATCGTGTACGTGGCGACCTTTCCCTTCCTTCGACGCCAGCTTAGGCCAGCAGCAATGATGGCTGGACCGTGAGAAGGGACGTTGACGACCTTTCTCTTCTTTCGATGGCATCTCCGGTCGGTAGAGGTGATGACTAAGTTATGAGATGGGACGTTGGCATATTTCCCTTCTTTCGGCGACTTACAGCTCGTGGGCTTCCAGATATTGGGCTTCCAGCTCGTCGAATTTCAGGTGTGGGCTTCCAGCTTGTTTGACTTCCTAGGTCGTGGGCTTCCAGCTCATGGGCTTCCAGCTCATGGGCTTCCAGCTTGTTTGACTTCCTAAGTCGTCCAGCTCGTAGACGTCCAGGTCGTCCAGCTCGTAGACGCTCAGGTCGTCCAGATCGTAGACGCCCAGGTCGTCCAGCTCGTAGACGTCCAGGTCGTCCAGCTCGTAGACGTCCAGGTCTTCCAGCTCGTAGACGTCCATTTCGTAAATGAGCCGAGTAAATAACAAAGGGTGTCAAACCCTCCACTAACAAAAATCTAAAAATCTTAATTCCATCTCAAATAAGCTGTTGCTTCCTAAACAACCTATTAACTTAATACGAAACTACCTATTATTCCCTAATCATTCTAGAGTTTAATTTGTTTAAATCTAAGATATCCTAAAATTGGGTTCTCTGGAAAAATTAGAGAGTTTGAGACATACCTCGGTTGAGAGGAGGAGAGAGGTATAGATATAAAGTCCTTTTCAAAAATTAGGGAGAATGAGCCCATAAATATTTGTAATAGATCAAGTTTTTAAAATGTAGGTTTTTGTTCAAATCTCCAATCTTTGTGGAGAGATGAAGAAATAGAGTTTTGATCTTAAAAATCACTTTTTGATTTATGAAAAGGTATTTTTATGCCAAAAAATGAATGTTCTTAATTTTCAAAAACTTTTTAGAACGTACCTTTCTTTGAACCGCAAAACTAATTCGTTTCATTAATGATTCATGTTTTTTACATGATCATACATCATGATTTTGACTCTGGTCAAGAATACGGTTGTGGGAAAAGGCGGTGTGCGGCCATGGTTTGGACAGTGGGGACAATGGTGGAGGACAATTGGCCGCATCTTGGAGACATGCGATCTCATTGTACGGGTGATTGGGCTCAGCTTTGAAGCGTGTGGTCGCAGCGGTTTGATGGTCAGTAACGGCTCAGGTTTGCATGGTCGCTACAGAAGGAGATTGGACACGGCTCGTGCTAGGGAGGTATCGGTCAGGTTGCTTGGTCGCGGTAATCATCCGGGACAGTTTGGACGTTCGATTATTCAATTCGGTTGATCGCGGCTGTTGAAACTTGGATTTGATCGAGGTCTCTTCACCGTTCTTTATGTATTTTCTGATTTTCTGATTTTTTGGGTTTTTATATTTTTTTATAAAACTGAAACCTAAGAGAAACAAATATGCTAAAAACATATGATAAATAAAATAAAAAGAAAAAATACTACCAAATGGGTTGCCTCGCATCAAGCACTTTTGTTTAACGTCGTTAGTTCGACGTTTAGGGCGACTTAGGCGTGAGAAATGGATGTTTTAGGATCTTTCGTTCCTGAAACTTTCTCATCCTTATCATTGTTTTAGCTCATTCATTCAAAAAGAATCTTATCTCTAAGAATAATTTTGTTCTGGAGAACGTTTAGTGGCATTAACCATTTCATTGATTTGTTTCTTGCTAGCGATACTTAGTGTCACTGGAACTATGATTTTAATCTTAGAAACTGATTTGCCAGTGGTAAAGGTTGCAAACGTCGTCTTCGTCTTCGGAAGGTTATCCTTGTCTTTTGTCTCATTTTTCTTCGAGAATGAATATTTCACCTGGAAAATGTCATTTGGGTTTGGATCATCATTTGGAACAGTTGGATATAATTTCTTTCATTTCATATTTAGGAGTACCACATTATGTTTTGCATGATCGATGACAGCACCAACAGTGGAAGGAACATGCATCCTAATATTAGCGGTTTTTCCTTATCATGATCCATCTCAAGATTTTTAAAATCAGTTGGAACTATCTTATTTCCAACGAGAAGCTGGAGGTCATTGATAGCTCCTTCTCATATCTTTTGAGATAAATCTGTCCATATACAAAGTTCATAGTAGATGAGATTAAGGTTTGAATTCCAAACTTTTCAGCATATACGTTTGACACGATGTTGACATTACCTCCAGAGTCACACAAACAATCTTTAATTGCGAGAACAGTTATCGAACAAGTAAAAGTGAAATGGCCATGATCTTTGACCTTTTAAAGTCTTTGAAGCGGTAGACGTTTGGGTACCTCGAAAGGTTGAACTATAGATTCGTCATCTTTATTCAAAGATGTTTCATGGAGGGGAATGAAAGTAGGCTGTTTTTCTGGAATGGTTTTGATTTCCTCCTCAGCAGTTGCGGTTCATATCAGATTACGATACCCTTTCAGGTTTTTTTCTACCTCTACAGGTAGGACTCCGGTTTTTCTTTTCATGTCCTCAGCAGTTTGAGCGACTTGCATTTCTAACTTCTTGGTGTGGGCATTGAGTGATTCAAACTTCCCATTCAAGTGATTATATATACGCATATTCTTGCATTGGTCTCCTTGGATATCTTATGTTTCTCTGTGATGACTTGTTGCATCATTCTCTCGAGTTTACCTTCTCTTGAGACGTTGAAGGGTGCTTATGTAGCTGAAGTTTGTGTGTTGAATGGCGCGAAATGATAGTTATAACGAGATCTCGATTCAAAATTACCATTTCAGCCAAAATTCTCGTCCTAAAAACGATTTTGGAAATATTTTGGTTGATGAAAGAATTGATCTCGTGGATTTTCCACGTTAGGATTGCGATCAGAAATATTATCCATATTCTTGAATTTGTTGTTAAATCCATTTCTGAAGTTTGGGTTTGGGTACAGACCTTGGGCTCCAACATAGTTAGCTTCTTCTTCTTAATAGAGTGCTTTGTCTTCATCGAATTTGTCTGGGTGGTCAACTATGGTGACTTCACACGAGTTCACCAGTCGTTTTTGTGTCCTTCGAAGTTGGGCCATCATGTTTTTGTACTCATCAATTTGCTTCCTCTCAGAATCAACATAACGATTTGTTCTATAAAAATCAGGACATTTACTGATATTACTAGCGAAAATATTCTCGATAACAGAGCTTCCTTGAGAAACAGTTTTTGTGGTGAAATCACCATTACTCGCAGTGTCTAGGGAAATATGGTATTTGAATTGTAAACCCATATAGAATGTGTTTAACAAAATAGAACCAGTGAAGCCATGGTGGGGACATACCCGATAATTTTATTTGTGTCGCTCCCATGCTTCATATAAAGATTCAACGTTACCTTGACGAAAGATTTTAATACTATTTCTAAATAAGTTCGACCTAGACTTAGTATATAAATGATAGAGATATTCGGATTTGGATTCTTCCAAACTAGTAATAGATCCAACATGCATATATTTTAACCATCAAAGAGCTTAATCAGTTAGTGAAAAAGGGAACAACTTACATTTCAAGTAGTCTGCATGAATTAGGTTGGTCATGATGGTGCTGCAAAGTTCTTCAAAAATTTCTATTATGAGGTAAGATAGGTTGAATTGATTCTCAAAGTTTGGTATGCGGACATCAAAATATGCAATGGTGTAGGTTCTGGGTTGCCTTCTTGGTTGTGGGTGAGCAGGTAAGATAGGCTGAATCGCATCATCATCCTTCTGGTGTTGGTTACCCCCGAATGAAGATACTCGGGCATCAACATTTTTTTGCCGTATATCCTAATAATCAGGTAAACCAATATCTTCAACATTATATGGAAGAATAAGGTTACCTTCAACATCGAGCTGTGGCTGTTGGTTTTCAGCTCCATTTGCCCCTCGTTCATAGTTTTTAATTGCTTCATGGTTGTTGTGGTCTTCCGGAAGGTCGATTTGATCTTCCATCCTAAGTTGTATATAAATTCTTCGAAGTTCTCTCACGTGTCTATTATATCTTGTACAAGATTCACGATTTCAGAAGGTTTTCTTCTTGTTTTCAAGAACTTGAAATTTATGGAAAGAAAGAACAAAATAGTTGTTGGAAACAAAATAAAAGACTCGAAAGAACTTAATTTCTAGAAAAAGAAATTAGATTAACAAAACTCAAGTTAAAAATTCATTCCCCGATAATGGCACCAAAAATTTGATGTGTACCAGGTTTTACCCGTGAAACCTACTGCAAGTGTACATCAGTCAAAGTAGTATATTGAAAGATCGAATAAACTAATAAATGCCGAGCTATTGACTTCTATCAGTTTCTAAATTTCTCTCGATTAAAAGAATGTAGTTTGGGAGTTTTGTCACAAAAATAATTAAAAGCTATAATCAGAAGGCATATAGTGGTTTAAATGCAATAAAAACGAACGTTGGGCCGTCAGAGATTTCTCAAGGGATCATGGGTTCAATATCTACTTAGAATTGTACCTAGTGTTCGGAGACTTTGTATACTATGGTTTTATAACTCGGAATACCGAATTATGTCTAACCTACTGTCTTAGCATTAAAAAGTAATATCTTCAACTCGACCAGTCAACTCTTGTAGCTGGCCGAGAGGAAGATCATGCATTAACATTCACAGTGCCCTACAAGTGTGATGTCTCACCTTGCAACACATATGCTCGCCTGTCCTAGTTCCAGTTAATAAATGAACACTTTCGCGGTTTTATTAATCCAATGATCAGCTTCAAAGTGATCAGTCTCTAATCATGCATTAAGAATAAAGATAAACGAAAAAATATTTAATTAAAAAACCCTAATTCTATAAATCGGCCATATGGACTTTACCTATGAAGAACCCTATCGAAATTTCCTTAAACCCTAAAAGATAACCGTTAAGATTTCCAAATCGAACTCATGCTAAATACTTGTATTAAGTAAATAATTAATAAATAAACTTGTAGCTAAGGTTTCAGATCTTAGCCTGGACAAACTCTTGGCTAGAAATCGAGAATCCCAAAAACTAAGAAAAAACTAGAAACTACTTAAAAACTTTTAGAAGTGATTGTAGAGGCCATGATTTGAGACGAAAGGGTTATATAGGGGCTGAAAACCCTTTATTTTCCTTAAAATTTTGATGTGGGACTTTTCTAATCCAAGAAATGGGCCTAAGTTGGAAAAACCGGCCCAAAAGGAGTTAAGTCGGTTGACTTTTCTGTTCTATCGGCTAGGTCGCGGCCAGAGGATGTTCTGCCATGATTTGGGCGGCTCAGTTCGCGGCCATGTGATGCTCGACATTTGGTTGGGCCTTCTTTCTCCAAAAAGCTCTTGAAATTTAAGTGTTGGATTTCTTCGAAACAAATTACTATTGGTTGATGGTAGTTCCCTCTATCTTGTGTTCAAATTCGAGAGTGATCTAACGATGAGAAAATTTTCATATGGTGTGGAACTTCTAACAAAAAGTTGTCGGTGTCAAAATGTGGATTTTCTTATTTGTTTCGCCCTTTTTCCTAAAAAATCATGTAAAACTATAGAGTATGAAAATCACTTGAAAACATTAGAAAACATATTAGATAACCATTAAAATGATCTAGAAATGATAGCTAAAATTGTGTAGAAACTGGTTATATCAAAAGCTAATGCAAGTGCGATATAAAAATATTTTTAAAATAATATTACGAAGATCTTGAGATATTTTGTTTTTTGTGATATCTTCTATTTTTGTTTCTAGAAAATAATTTAGAATAAAAATAATTTAGAACAATAAGACTACTAAACAAAATAATAATAATAATAAATAATAAAGATCCTTAAGGGTAAGGGAATAATGCTGTGTGAGGGTTCTAAGCGTAAACGTCAGGATGATGAATGCCCGGCGAACATAGAAGGACAGGACATACTCAACATTGGTCCGAGTAAGCGTGCGACTGTGTCAAGCTCTGATGGATCACATTCGGTTAACCAGGATCTGGCCGGAGGCGCGGGGGGCCCTAATCCCCCACCGGTTCTATGACGATGGTTTCCTGGAATTGTCAGGGTCTTCTAGGGTCCCTGACTAAACCTCGTCTGAAGGAGATCAATCGTTTACATTCACCTGACATCCTCTTCCTTATAGAAACGATGAATTCACCTTCAGTTGTACAAAATGTTGCTGCTTCATTAGGATTTCCCTTTTCTGTTTGTGTTCCTCCATCGGGCCGTGGTGGAGGATTAGCTCTGCTTTGGAAGAACTCTGTTTCAGTTTCTTGTATTTCCCAAGATGCTCGTTTAATCGATGTCCTTGTCAAGTTTAATGGCTTTCAGTTTCACTTATCTTGTTGTTATGGGCACCCGGTTCCTCACCGCAGACATGAACTTTGGAATAGACTTACACAAATTGGTACACACCGGCATTCAGCTTGGTTATTAATTGGTGATTTCAATGATATGTTGTCTAACTCAGAAAAACGAGGTGGCACAATCCGAGAAGAAAGCTCGTTTCGTCATATGCAAGACTTATATGCAGATTGTGATCTCCAGGAACTTAGATCGGCTGATTCCCGATTCTCATGGGTGGGCATTAGATCAAACCAAGTAATCGAAGAGTGTATAGATCGGGTAGCAGTCAACACAGAATGGTTGGCCACCTTCCCTGCTTCGGAAGCCTTCTTCCTCCCTTACGCTGGCTCTGATCACCGTCCCGTCATCGTTGCAATTAAAACATCGGTACGATCCAAACGTAAACCTTTCCGGTTTGACAAACGTATGATAGATCTCCCGGATTTTAAAGAATATGTGTACGCTGGTTGGAAAACAGCTACTTCAACTACAACAACAATCCTAGATCAAATACGGCACTGTCGCAAATCCTTAGCCTCCTTCCGAAGTCTCAACAGCATGAATTCCTCACGCCGTATACGGGAGCTTACGGAAGATCTGGACATTGCATTGACCTCTCCCTCCTTAAGGTCTCAGGTTCCTTTATTACAAAAACAATTGTTAATCGCCTATAGAGCAGAGGAGGACTACTGGTATCAAAAAAGTAGGAGGAAACGGTTAACAATGGGGGATAGCAACACCAAATATTTCCATGCGGCCACTAAGGAAAGGTATTCTCGTAACCTGCTACTAAGTATTAGTGATGATGATGGTACCATTGTACGTGGTGAGGACAATATTGGTCGTGTTGGAGAAGTATACTTTCAAAGAGTTTATGCGTCTAACCCTTCGGGTTTTGATCCATCGATCTTTGCGGGTATTAACCGAGTCGTGACCCCGGAAATGAATGCCGCGTTATCTCAGTCAATCACGGACTCTGAGGTGTATGAAGCAGCTCGTCATATTGGGGCGGACAAAGGCCCAGGACCGGACGGTTTCACTGCGAGATTCTATCATGAATGCTGGGATATCATTGGTCCAGATGTTTGCGCCGAGGTTAAACGGTTTTTTGCCACAGCAGAAATGACTCCAGGCCTTAACCACACTAACATATGCTTGATACCGAAGAATACTGATCCGAAGTATTTCTCTGATTTTCGTCCCATTGGACTTTGTAACGTCGTTTACAAGATCATCTCGAAAGTTCTGGTATCACGCATCAAAAGCTTTCTAAATATGATTGTCTCTGAAGAACAAGCGGCCTTTATTCCCGGAAGAATGGGCTCGGATAATATTCTCATCGCCAATGAGCTTATGCATTCTTTACAATCAAGAAAACGTGTGGCAAGCAGTTATATGGCCATCAAAACGGACATTTCTAAAGCATATGATCGGGCCGAATGGTCGTTCTTGGAAAAGACTATGTGTGCTCTTGGCTTCTCTGACATTTGGATCGCCTTGGTTATGGCTACCGTCAGGACAGTCACCTATTCAGTTCAAGTAAATGGCTCGCCGTATGGTTTTATCCAACCTCAGAGAGGTCTACGCCAAGGTGACCCTCTATCACCATACCTTTTTATCTTATGTGCGGATGTTCTCAGCCATCTTTTACATCAACAAGCTGAGAGGAACATCATCCAAGGTATAAAAATTGGGAACCAAGTGCCTAGGATCAGCCATCTCCTCTTCGCTGATGATTCCCTCTTTTTTATTCAAGCAAATACCAGAAATTGTCGGGCACTTAAGGCTTGCTTTGATCTGTACGAACGATGTTCGGGACAACAGATTAATGTCACAAAGTCTTCGGTCACTTTTGGGAACCTGGTGGACTCTTCTAAACAGCAGGACTTGATGGACATCTTGCAAATACAGACTATTAGTGGTACAGGGAAATACTTGGGACTTCCAGAACAGTTCGGGAGAAAAAAAACAGATATGTTTCACTCAATTAAGGAAAGTGTGAAGAAACGAACTTCTTCTTGGTCAGCACGGTACCTTACGAGAGCCGGTAAGGAGGTTCTTCTTAAATCTGTTGCTCTTTCTATGCCAGTTCATGCTATGTCCTGCTTCAAATTACCTGGTCAGATCACGGATGAGATCACCACCGAAATACGGAAATTTTGGTGGCAGAAAAAGGCTGATTCTAAAGGCATTCCATGGATTTCTTGGAACAAACTTAAACTTCCAAAAAACAGAGGTGGTTTAGGCTTCAGGGATCTCCCTAAGTTTAATGATGCCTTACTTGCCAAGCAGGCGTGGCGTTTGTTTACACACCCTAATACTTTATTTGCTAGGCTATTCAAAGCCAAGTATTACCGGGATTGCATTGTCTTTGAGGCAACTCCAAAGAGACTCCAATCATATGGTTGGTCCTCTATTATGGTGGGTTTGAATCTCCTCAAGACCGGTTTACGGTTTACAGTGGGTGATGGTGCCACAACACGAGTATTCACATCAAACTGGCTTCCCTCCTTTCCCCCTCGCCCGGCCCGTCCTGTGCCCCAGGTTCAAATAACGTCTCTTTTGGTTCGTGACCTCATTTTCATGCTTAATGGTCGCTAGTATTGGAATGAGAGTGCTTTACAGGCCTATGTCCACCCAGATGATCATTCCCTGATCAAGAGCCTATACCTCCCTCAACATCCGGCTGTCGATACTCCTTTATGGGTCTACAATCGCTCGGGCCAATATACAGTTCGATCTGGGTATAATGTCGCTTGGTCTTTATCCGAAGCCATTGCTCCTACCCCACTTACACACGGTGACCTTGACTGCAAAATCAAGATATGGAAGCTACCTATAGAACCTCACCTCAAGCATTTCCTCTGGTCCATTGTCACTAAAGCAATACCGACAAAATCTCGCCTACGATCTCGTGGAATCGTCGCTAATGCCACTTGCGATAGGTGTCACGCGGCAGAAGAATCGATTAACCATTTATTCTTCCTCTGCCCTCAATCAGTTGATTTTTGGTCGGTTGCTCGTTTACCTCACTTCCACCAACCGGCACCGGATATTCATGATAATATCTCCACATTGTTGGATGCCGTTGTGAGTCCTACAGAGCCTTCTCCTCCGCAAATTATGCCTTTTATACTCCTATGGAGGATTTGGAAAGCGCGCAACAACTTTATCTTCTCCAACCACCCGATCAATGTACATGATGAAGTTAACTTCTGTCTCACGGAAACCTCGGACTGGTTTTCCATTCTGCAAGCCGCCTCCATTTCAACGCCCCCTACTGCTACACCTACGAACGTGGATTGGTCTCCACCTCCCCAACACTCTTTAAAATGTAATTTTGATTCCTCCTATGATCATTCAACTAACTCTGGAACAGCCGGCTGGTTATTCCGCGATCACCTGGGACAAATAGTTCATTGGGGAGCTGCTCACCTACCACATACTCTCTCGGCCCTCGAAGCAGAGGCACTAGGACTCCTTTTAGCAGTAGATCATGCAAGACTCCAAAACTTTTCAGTTGTTCACTTCGAAGGTGACTCTCAGATTCTCATTAACCACTTGACGGGTGAAGGCTTTGATTACTCCATCAGACATATTTGTCATGATATTCTCCTGAAATCCTCGGTCTTGAGTCACACTAGTTATACGTTCATTAGACGACATGGAAATTGTGCCGCTCATACCATTGCTTCACGTTCAAGAAACATATCTTACTCAAGCTCTGATTTTGCTTCAATTCCATTATGGTTATACTCAATTTCTGTAAAAGACCTTGTTAACTTCTAACATCAATGAGAAATTTAATTTGTCACAAAAAAAATAAATAATAATAATAATTAATCATAGTAATTTTAATTAATTAAATTTATTATGTAATTGGGCTTTGTTATAATTAATGTTCGCATAACACGTAAATATTGATTTCTCAAATAATATTATGTTGGCCATACGATTTTTTTCCCTACATTCTGCTTGAGGTTTCAAGTCAAAAAAGTTTGTCATTTTCCTACTTTTTTTCTTCGTCACAGGATTTTTTAAATTAATTTGTCATTTGTGCTAAATATTCATTACAACTGGTGATACAACTGAAGGATATGAAATCAAAGTTTGAGGCAACTGAACTGATATCTGCCAGGATCCATGATGATCTGATAATGATATGCTATTCCTTATTGTTTGGATCAACTGTTTTGAGTCTGATTTCATCACTAACCGTTTGATTCCTTTCTCAAGCTTCGATTCCATGGCCCGAAGAAGTGCCAAACTCTCCCCCATTAACAAAAATTTTACAAAAGGTACCACCGCTAAGCTCATAAATTTTAGATCTTCACTTTGCCTCACAAAGAGTCACTCTAACCGTGCCATTCTATTCTATCTTTTCCATGCTGCATCTGATTGGCGAATGACAGTCTATGGATCTCGTGTGTCAGGTTTGGTGGTGTTTTCCTTGGAAGAATACACGATGTGTGAGTTTGAGCAATCATCCATTCTCTGGTTGAAGTGGTTGATTTGAGCACCCCCTCTGCAATTGACTAGTCTTTATTGTTGAAGATGATATTGTTTCCTGCTATCCACAAGGTCCAGCTTATCCATGCATCCATCGGAGTTGTCGTGATTCCCACTGGAGGCAAGCAAGTTGTCACTCGACAACCCTTTCAACCCTCTGCAAAGGAGATGTTAAAGGACGTTTGGGAGGTTACTGATAGAGGAGCTGCTTGCCACACATGGTCAGCAAACGGGCTTTGAAATAGAATGTGGGCTACCATCTTATTTTTACTGCATTGTATACACACATGGTCTAGTGGGAGATGTATGGCCAGTAATCGGTCATTGAGTTGGAGAGATCAGCTGGAGGCTTTCCAGAAAAACATATTGAATTTTTGGTGCCATCTACAATTTCCACACATCTGCAATATAGTTCAGATTGTTTACATCTACTCCCGGTAAGTTCTTCTCCTTTTTGTCTTCTCTGGATGCGTAGTACCCTGTTTTCGTAGAGTAGGTCCTAGAAACATGTTTTAACCAAAATTGTTTGCCATGTGACATATTTTTTCTAGGTTTGATCTCTACGATTCGAGATTCATAATGTGGAGGCAGTAGTCGGATTTTCCAATATCCCACCTTGTAGAGTTTGGAATGAAAAGATCATCAATTCTGAGATCTTGGGTGTGTTCAAGGGCTGGTCATATGGGAGTGACTTGTTCAGAGGTAGAAAGAAATGGGTCATCCCATATTTTGAAAGATTTTCAGTCTTCGATTTCCCATCCTGTTTGCTTGCTTAGTAGGTCACGACCGAGAAAGATCCCTTGCATCCAAGGGAAGCATTGGAAATATCGTGTACTTCATGAGTGGTGTCTCATGGCAATATTTACCCATTATCACACGAGCCAAAAGGCATTCTGGGTTCTGAAGGAGGCGCTAGATTAACTTGGCTAGTTGTGCATCTTTAAAGCAATGTATGTCTCTAAACCCAAGTCATCCCTTCTTATTTAATTTGGACAGATTTTCATAGCCACCCATGCCGTTTTTCTTTTCTCAGGTGAAGCATCCCACCAAAACCTAAATAAAACTTATTGTATTCTTTTGTATAGGGAGTCAGGGAGTTTGAAAGTCCACATTACATACGATGGGATTAAGAAGATGACACTTTTTAGCACAACCATCTTGCCTTCTTGATAAAGCAAATTTTATCCCTATTCTAACTGCAAGTGCACATAAATGCAATTGTAGTACAAAGGGTATCGAATCCACAGAGACTCAAGTTCACACGACATATTATATGTTTTCAAACTCATCTAAGTCAATCAGGTGAAAACAATGCAAATAAATTTGAACAGAGTTTTTGATGGGAGAAAAATGCTAAACTTAGGAAGTTCTTAGGAAATCATGCAATGTCAGACACTTCAATAATCAGGATTCAGATTAAACACAGGTTCAGGAACTAGAATCGCAAATGTCAATAACCCAACTCTCGCTGCGATTATTATCTATATCTAGCAACCTAATGATTCAAATCTCTTTCCAATCTTAGATTTCTAGACAAGCATTAATAGCAAGTTCTTTGGTTCACAATTCTCTAGATCAAATCTCTTTGCATCTAATCAAATTGCTCACACTAGTTATGTCAGATTATAATTCACACTCTCGTGCCAAATTAATTATCTAAGATCTAAACTCTAGGTGATCAATCCAGAATTCAGTTTTAATCTCAACTTAGGTAGTGAACAGTATTGGATTGGAGATCATGGAATGCACAAGACTTCATTGTGCAAACCTTGTACAGTTTTAGATAATGAAGTGGAGCCGGTTCTAAAGCTTGTGATCTTATGAACAAGAAGCCTCATGAATTTGTGTGATCATCAAGTCAACCAGCAAGCTAAAACCGTCACTCTCAAGACTGATCAGAACGCTCAGGTGTCACTATCATTCTTGGACAAGGAAGAGAGATGTCACTCTCAAAGGAGCCGTTGGACCCTCTCTCTCTTCTGCCGAGATTCTCTTGGCCTTATTCACTTATTATTGTTTATTGTGTTGCCCTAAGATGTATAGCTCTTATATAAACTCTTGTACATTCATTTCAGAAGCTAATGAGAGATTTATACTTCTCTTATACACCATTCTCCCTTCTCTCTCTCTAACCGGCGGCTAAGAACCCTAATAGGGTTTCCGAGCCTCTCACTTCATCTCTCTCTGATTCTACTCTATTCTCTCAATCTAAATCTCTTATTCTAACATGGTATCAGAGCTCTAAGCTCTTGTACCCTTTCTACTTCCGCAAATCATCTCTAAAATCTCTTCTTGAGTTCTTGAAACTTTGTTACTGCTCTTACAAGTTCTTAAGCTTCTAAGCGATTCTTCTTTGTATCTCTCTCTACTGTTTGTGTTCTCTTTGAGTTGAGAACCTGTCTTTTTTATCTTGAACACTCCCTCCTTGCTACAAATCAGTCTTAGCAATGGAGAACTCAAGAGTTGTCATCCCTGTGATTGTTAAAGGCACCAACTACATTGTTTGGGCTAGAATGGTGAAGTCTGCACTTGGAGGCAGAGGTCTGTGGAAGTATATCTTGAGTGACACTGCTCCACAGAAAGTGTTTAAAGCCAGGTCTGAAGCTGACGCCAAGAAAGGAGCTGAGGCAGAGACTAAAGGCAGTGATGAGTCTCATGAAGAGGCAACTGAAGCTGATGAAGAAGCTTGGATACAAGGGGACCAGCATGTGCTCTCTATACTCCAAGCTCACTGGACCAGCATGAAGGATTATGGGTGTTTTCCATGGTTTAATTCTCAATTACAACCTAACACAAATCCTTAAACAGATCTAGGTTCTCGTCAAATGAATCATAAACCAAACCTGATCACTACCTTTCAGATTGCAGCGGATGATGGATGGTAATGATGAGATCAGCTAGAACAGATGGTAACACCTATTCCTCCTCGAGTATCCACACTCTTACAAGCACGGGACGGCTGCTAGACCAAAGATGTGGAAGAATCAGAGAGAGAGAGATGAGATAGAGAGACTCGCGGCTGAGCTTGGAAAAATCGCAGGAAGCCTTGCTTCCTTAGGGTTTTTCTTAATCTCTTATATCTCATTAATGGGCCCAAGTCATTAGACTAATGGCTCATTAATCTTTTGGGCCCAAAACACAAATAAGAAAAAAGCCTGTATTTGTCTGGCCCAAAACTCTGATCCAATACAGTAAATGCCATTGCATCTTACCGTATTAATTCCATTTAACTTTCCCGTTAGCTATGGTGTGTGACCCTTCGGGATCATACAATACTGGTAATAAGTCCTAAACTTATAGATCATGAGCGGACTCTAGCAAGCCATCATGATCACCCAGTATTTATGACTTATGTCTGATCTCGACACTTATCATACTTTCTAGAGATAGTACGGTAGATTTCAGGACATTCCCAACAATCTCCCACTTGTACTGGAATCCTACACAGGACATTCCCAACAATCTTCCGATTGTACTGGAATCCTACATTCCCTAATCCTTTTGTCTTAATATCTCGATCTGGCATAAGGCAAGATGTGTGTCATCCTTATATAGCCAGACCATGTTTATCGGACCAGATTTGATACTGACAATGCAAACGACTTGGGCAAGTCCGTTTGGGAATGGCCATTCTCTTACCAGCTATCAAATCTCCGATTGGCCTAGAGATATTACCTCCGTTAAACGGCAGGGACAAATCCCGTCTTGTTCCATCACTATGAACTACACAATTCATAATACACCCAACCAAGGTCCGTATAGCTCCCAGTTACGAAACAGCGTTAGACAATGATCAAAGCGCATTACTCCATGTGCAGCCACATGCATGCGAACTCAGGTCTAAGGACTATACTCTATAGTCGTATATGAGAACTTCTTATGACACAGATATTAATATCTTGCAGAGTTCTCATCAGCGGGCCATGTCCGGTCATATGCTCCCCTACATATAATGTGTCGACTTTGATGCCGCGCATCTATGACCCCTCGAAACCTGGTCATAAGTCTCAACACAATCTAGTCTCAACAGGTTGTTGTTGTTCCAATTTCAACAACCTTCGACTATGGACACTATAATTTATGTCACTTCGTTAAATATGGGGTTTCAGGATCAAGTCTACTCATGTACTTCGATGGCCCATATATAATGACATGAATTATTTTGGAACGATTATTTTATATCACAGTTAAAAATAATCCAGAAATAAAAATTTCATTAACATTTAAAAAAAAATGTTTACAAGAACCAATCAAAATAACTAAAACAAACGCCCTCACAACTCCCACTCAAAAAGAGATTACATTTGAATATCTCTAATTCCTACAGCAGCAGTATGCAACTCGTGCTTAGGTCTCGGGAGTGGCTTTGTCAACGGGTCAGCCACGTTCTCATCAGTGGGAACTCTGCTGACCATCACTTCGCCTCTATTCACTATATCACGAATCAGGTGATACCTTCTCATAATGTGTTTGGATTTCTGATGATGTCTCAGTTCCTTGGCTTGAGCAATTGCACCATTGTTGTCACAATACAGTACCAAAGGCTCAGTGGCATTAGGGAATACACCGAGTTCAATCAAGAAGTTCCTAATCCAAACTCCTTCCTTCGCAGCTTCTGAAGCAGCGATGTATTCAGCTTCAGTTGTGGAATCTGCTACGGTGCTCTGCTTGGAACTCTTCCAACTTACTGCACCGCCATTCAGGCAGAAGATGTAGCCAGACTGTGACCGGAAATCATCCTTATCTGTCTGAAAACTTGCATCCGTGAATCCACTGATTTCAAGCACTTCACTTCCTCCGTAAACCAAGAACTTATCCTTAGTATTCCTCAAATACTTCAGGATATTCTTTACGGCAATCCAGTGACTCTCACCTGGATTAGACTGGTACCTACTCGTCATGCTTAGTGCATAAGCAACATCAGGACGAGTACAGATCATGGCATACATGATAGATCCTATAGCCGAAGCATAAGGAATCCTACTCATGCGCTTAAGCTCATCAGGTGTCTTAGGACACTGATCCTTGCTTAGTGAAGCACCATGTATCATTGGCGTGAACCCCTTCTTGGATTTATCCATTCCGAATTGATGCAGGACTTTATCTATATAAGCATCTTGACAAAGTCCAATCAGCTTTTTAGATCTGTCTCTAAAGATTCGGATTCCAAGAACATACGCGGCTTCACCCATGTCCTTCATGGAAAAACAACTTCCCAGCCAGTCTTTAACAGACTTCAGCATTGGAATATCATTTCCAAGAAGCAATATGTCATCGACATATAGGATAAGAAACGCCACTTTGCTCCCACTAGTTTTCTTATACACACATTGTTCCTCTTGGTTTCTGATGAAGTCAAAGTTCTTTATTGCTTCATCAAAACGAAGATTCCAACTCCTCGATGCTTGCTTCAATCCATAAATGGATTTGTGAAGCTTGCATACTTTCCCAGCATTCTTAGGATCAATGTAACCGTCAGGTTGTGTCATATACACATCCTCCTCCAAGATTCCATTCAGGAAGGCGGTTTTCACATCCATCTGCCAAATCTCATAATCATAATAAGCGGCAGTTGCTAGGAGAATCCGAATTGATTTCATCATTGCCACTGGTGAATAGGTTTCATCATAGTCTATACCATGAATTTGCTTGAAACCTTTTGCCACCAACCTGGCTTTGTAAATCTGGACATTTCCATCCACGTCTATCTTCTTCTTGAAGATCCATTTACACTCGATGGCTTTTGCACCAGCAGGTAAATCAACCAGTGAAAACACTCGGTTAGCAGACATGGAGTCCATCTCGGATTCTGTGGCTTCACGCCACTTTAAGGAGTCAGGGCCCATCATGGCTTCTGCAAAGTTCGAGGGTTCATCACCGTCAATGATCAAAAGATCATGGCAATTAGTCACAAGGAATCCCTGATATCTATCAGGTTCCTGACGGATCCTTCCGGATCTTCGAACTTCAGGTACTGCAGGTTCAGGTTCTATTACAACTTCATGTAATTCATCCTGCTGTTCTTCCTCATTAGGTTGAACAGGTTCCTGTCCTTCTTGAATTTCATCAAGTTGTACCTTACTCCCACTATCTTTTCTAGAGAGAAACTCCCTTTCAAGAAAAGTACAATCCCGAGCAACAAAGATTTTGTTCTCGGATCGCAGATAGAAGTAATAAGCCTTGGTATCCCTAGGATAACCAATGAAGTAGCATTTGTCAGATTTTGGTGTAAGCTTGTCTGAGATTAATCTTTTGACATAGGCTTCACAACCCCAAATTCTGAGAAAAGACATTGCTGGAGCTTTTCCAGTCCATATCTCATATGGTGTCTTTGCTACTGCCTTTGATGGCACTCTGTTCAGTGTGAACGTTGCGGTGAGCAAAGCATATCCCCAAAGGGATATAGGAAGGTCTGTGTGACTCATCATGGATCGGACCATATCTAACAATGTCCGATTCCTTCTCTCAGACACACCATTCCACTGAGGTGTTCCAGGAGGTGTGAGTTGGGAGATAATCCCACACTCACTCAGATGATCACGAAATTCCTGGCTCAAGTATTCTCCTCCTCGGTCCGACCGAAGAGCTTTAATACTTTTACCAAGCTGGTTCTGTACTTCATTCTGGAATTCTTTGAACTTTTCAAAGGTTTCCGACTTATGTTTCATCAAGTAGACATATCCATATCTACTGAAATCATCAGTGAATGTAATGAAGTACTGAAAGTTTCCTCTAGCACTTGTGGACATTGGGCCACACACGTCAGTATGTATCAGGCCCAATAGTTCACTGGCCCTTTCTGTGGGTTTATTGAAAGGCGCCCTTGTCATTTTGCCCATTAGGCAAGATTCGCATTGCTCACAAGACTCAAAGTCAAATGAGCCCAAGAGTCCATTTGAATGGAGCCTCTTGACGCGTTTCTCACTAATGTGCCCCAAACGACAATGCCAGAGAAACGTTTCATTTTCTTCGTTAGATTTGAACCGTTTTGTATTTATGTTATATACTGGAGCAGATTGATCCAGCATGTACAGCCCATTTATAAGAGGGGCACAGCCATAGAACATATCATTGAGATTAAAGGAACACAATTTATTCTTAATAGAAAAATCAAATCCTTGCAAATCCAACAATGAAACTGAAATGATATTTCTGCTTATAGCAGGTACAAAATAACAATTCTCAAGTTCTAAAATCAATCCAGAAGGTAAAGACAACAAATAAGTGCCAACGGCCAGTGCTGGAACCTTCGCTCCATTGCCAACCCGCAACTCTACTTGCCCTTGCTTCAGCCTTCTACTGTTGCTGAGCGCCTGCATATTAGTACAAATATGAGCCCCACATCCAGTATCTAATACCCAAGTGGTATTATCAGAAGTAGTAGTATTTACTTCAATAACAAAAATACCTGAAGATTTAGTCTCGAAGGACTTCTTCTTCTTCAGACTTTCCTGGTATTTCTTACAGTCCCTGCGGTAATGCCCTGCCTCTTTGCAAAAGTGGCAGATGTCAGAAGGCCCAGCTTTGGACACGGGCTTGGGCTTGGCGTTTTCATTGCCAACTACTTTGCCCTTTCCCTTGTCTGCAGCGGATTTCTTGAAACCCTTGCCCTTCTGCACCATGAGTACAGACGACTCCTTGGTTTTCTTCAGATTCGGTTCTGCAGTCTTGAGCATACCATGTAGCTCAGGCAACGTCTTTATCAACCCATGCATATTATAGTTCAAAATGAACTGGTCATATGCAGGGGTAAGAGACTGCAGAACGATATCACAAGCAAGCTCTTGGCTTATAGGACAGTCGAGCCTCGTCAAATGATCGAGATAACCCATCATTTTCAGAACATGAGGACTCACTGCTGCATCCTTAGCCATTTTACAGTCCAAGAGATTCTTAACAGTTTGGAATCTCTCTGTACGAGCCTGCTCCTGAAATAACGCTTTCAGATTTGCCATCAGCTCCATGGGACAAGTCAGGCCTTCCCACTGCATCTGCAGTTCGGGAGCCATTGTCGCCAACATCAGGCAAATCACGTCATTAGCATCTGAAGAATGCGTATCCCAAGCATTCTTCACAGCTTGTGCGGCATTATTCGCAGGTCTAGGAGAGAGAGCTCTTTCAAGGACATAAGCCTTCTTCTCCTGCCTGAGCACAAGTCTCAGGTTCCTGGACCAGTTCAGGAAGTTTGATCCGTTCAGTTTGTCCTTCTCAAGGGCAGACCGGATCGAGAAAGTGTTTTGTGTTGTTGTGCTTGACATAGCTGAAAATATGAGACAATAAAGATTTAGTTATTAAGTTCATAAAAGAGCAATCTTAACAGCTTATAAGAAAACTCGCATTGTATTCAAAATTTCTTTGTTTTAACCTCATAAGAATACAATGATTCCGAGACCCATGTTTAGCTAAATCCAAAGTGGGCCACTGGCCGTCACCCAGAATTAGCTATACTTGGTAAGCATACACACAGCTAGTTATAACCAATAACTCTCGGTTGTGAATTGGACCCGAGGCCCAAATTCACCAGATGTCTCAAGGCCCGGGACTCCCGATGGCCCAGTCAAGGAAACCAATCTCTTACAGCCAAATAATCACTAAAATCTGGGACTCCCAATGAAATCAGTGACTATATACTACTTTACTTACGCGAAAACAGACACCTCACACTGTAAGCCATGTCTGTAATCAAATAAGCGTTAAGTAGCTGACAAGATTGGAAAGACATCCAAGCTTGATATTGTTTTTTGAGGATTTTTAAGTTTTATTTCCAAAAATAGAAGATTACTATTTTTGGAAACTTTCTTATTTTAGAAACTTTCTAAATTTAGTAACTTACTAAAATAGAAATTTCTAATTTAAATATTTTATAAATATTTTGGGTTGGGTCACAAATTATAGGCCCAATTCTTGGCCCAAGACCATAGAATTCCAACTGGCCCAATAATTTGACATAACCGATCCGGTTTATTAATTCTGGTCCAAGACCAAATTAACTCTCAAAACCATCGGTTATTTACTAAACCAGACCAGCTCTAAATTATTTGGTCCAACCAAATCAAACTTAGACCAGCCTTCGGTTTAGGTTAAAATTCAATTTTATGAATTTAAATCCGGTTTAACCAGAAATAAAATTATTTCCAGCAAACCGCGATTTGGGTTAACGCCTTTACCATACATTAATTAAATAATTAATGATTTATATAATATACTATTATATTTTATATCTTCTAATATATAATATACATATTATATATGTAAAAGCGCAATAAAATATTGCAAACCCTAACATTCATACGAACACATGCGCCACAAGCACAATTCTGATAATTAATTGAACACCAGCACATATGAACAATCGAGACATCAACTCATTCAATAATTAATTTTGATCACAAGCGATCGGCTTTAACACATGCGATTAATAACCATGAACACAATCGATTATTCAATAACAACATTCGGCCGAAACCCTAACTATCAATAACCAATTTTCAATCAAAATCAATTAATCAATTTTCAATCAAATTTTCATATGATCCAAATTACAAGAAACCTAATGCCTAGGCTCTGATACCACTGAAGGATTATGGGTGTTTTCCATGGTTTAATTCTCAATTACAACCTAACACAAATCCTTAAACAGATCTAGGTTCTCGTCAAATGAATCATAAACCAAACCTGATCACTACCTTTCAGATTGCAGCGGATGATGGATGGTAATGATGAGATCAGCTAGAACAGATGGTAACACCTATTCCTCCTCGAGTATCCACACTCTTACAAGCACGGGACGGCTGCTAGACCAAAGATGTGGAAGAATCAGAGAGAGAGAGATGAGAGAGAGAGACTCGCGGCTGAGCTTGGAAAAATCGCAGGAAGCCTTGCTTCCTTAGGGTTTTTCTTAATCTCTTATATCTCATTAATGGGCCCAAGTCATTAGACTAATGGCTCATTAATCTTTTGGGCCCAAAACACAAATAAGACAAAAGCCTGTATTTGTCTGGCCCAAAACTCTGATCTAATACAGTAAATGCCATTGCATCTTACCGTATTAATTCCATTTAACTTTCCCGTTAGCTATGGTGTGTGACCCTTCGGGATCATACAATACTGGTAATAAGTCCTAAACTTATAGATCATGAGCGGACTCTAGCAAGCCATCATGATCACCCAGTATTTATGACTTATGTCTGATCTCGACACTTATCATACTTTCTAGAGATAGTACGGTAGATTTCAGGACATTCCCAACACAGCACCTATTGGAAGCCTACTCTTATTGTGTAACTTCCAAGCAGCCGTGGGATACTATTGAGAAGGTTTATGGGAATAAATCAAACCTAACCAGAGTCTTTGAAGTTAAACTGGCTATTAACAATCTCCAGCAAGAAGATATGGAGTTTAAAGCTCACTTTGGGAAGTTTAGCTCACTGTGGTCAGAGTTGGAGATGCTGAGGCCACCAAGCAGTGATCCTTTGGTGTTGCAAGAAAGGAGAGAGCAAGATAAAGTCTTTGCTCTTCTGCTCACTTTGAACTCATCTTACAATGGGTTGATTAAGCACATTCTAAGGGCAGACACTCTACCTGATATTGATGATGTGTGTGGACAAATTCAGAAAGAGAAAGGTTCATTTGGGCTGTTCAATGGGAAAGGAGAGATGGTGACTGCCAACAAAGGGGTGTTTAAGGCTGATGAGAGGCAGAACTATGGAGGTGACAAGAGAGGAGTCTTGATGTGTGATTTTTGCAAGAAGAGTGGGCACTTGAAAGGATCCAAAGCTTTCTTTATGCCTAGCTTCACATCCACAACAACCGGTTCAAGGATCAAAGGGCAAACTACTCCTATGGTGCAGCTGGACCAGGTTCTTCCTCAATGCAGCAATGTGATGAAGGGAGAGCAATGGTGGTTCATCAAGCCCCAGCCATGACTGATCAGAGTGATGTGGTAAGAAGGTCAGACCTTGAGGCACTCATCAAAGCCCTCAAGGAAAACTCTGGTATGGCTCTTGGTACTTCACTCTTTGCTTCAAATAAAATCAGACCCTTGATCATTGATTCTGGAGCTTCTCATTACATGATCAGTGACCCTAAGTTGATAGAAAATGTTAAACCATCCTTAGGATGTGTAGTGATTGCAAATGGTGATAAAATTCCAATTCAAGGCATAGGAAATCTGAAACTGTTTGATAAAGAATCCAAAGCTTTCTTTATGCCTAGCTTCACATCCAACTTAGTTTCTGTTAAAAGAATAGCCACTGATCTAAAGTGCAATGTTGTTTTTAGTCCTAATGATGTTGTGTTTCAGGATATTAAGACAAGTAAGTTGATTGGGAAAGGTGTGACAAAGGATGAGCTCTACATGATTGAAGACACCAACCCTACTTCTGATTTATCTAGTGCTTTATCTACTGCTTTATCTACTTGTATTGGTGTGGATGAGTCTATTTGGCATGCTAGACTAGGACATCCACACTCTAGGGCTTTAGGACTTTTATTACCCTCTGTTTCTTTTAAGAATGATGATTGTGAGGCTTGTATCCTTGGGAAACATTGCAAATCTGTTTTTCCAAACTCTAAAACTACTTATGAAAGTTGCTTTGATCTTGTTCATTCTGATGTGTGGACTGCTCCTTGTTTGTCTAGAGAGAATCACAAGTATTTTGTCACTTTCATTGATGAAAAGTCTAAATATACTTGGATAACACTGATGCAAACTAAGGATAGAGTGTTAGAAGCTTTTATGAACTTTCAAAGTCATGTTACTAACCATTTCAATGCTAAGATCAAAATTTTTAGATCAGACAATGGTGGTGAGTATACAAGCAATGCTTTCAAGCAACACTTGTCCAAACATGGGATTCTCCATCAAACAAGCTGTCCTTACACTCCACAACAAAATGGAGTGGCTGAGAGAAAGAACAGACACTTAATGGAGGTTGCAAGGTCCATGATGTTCTACAAGAATGTTCCTAAAAAGTTTTGGGGAGATGCAGTCATGACTGCTTGCTACTTCATCAATAGAACTCCCACAAGAGTTCTTAAGGATCAATCTCCATTTCAGGTACTCAACAAAACCAATCCATTAGTTGATCACTTACGTGTGTTTGGGTGTATTTGCTTTGTGTTGATACCATGAGAACAAAGGGATAAGTTGGATGCTAAGAGCACCAAAGCCATGTTCATTGGTTATTCAACAACACAAAGAGGATACAAGTGTTATGTACCTGAAACAAGGAAGGTTTTGATATCAAGAGATGTGAAGTTTATGGAGACAAGGAGTTTCTATGATGAGAAGAATTGGGATAGCTTGAAGGATCTTTCCACTTCTCAATCTGATAGAG
This sequence comes from Orychophragmus violaceus, assembly GCA_030180135.1. Classification (NCBI taxonomy): domain Eukaryota; kingdom Viridiplantae; phylum Streptophyta; class Magnoliopsida; order Brassicales; family Brassicaceae; genus Orychophragmus; species Orychophragmus violaceus. The sequence goes on along the minus strand of CM058237.1, from coordinate 61,865,690 downwards.
CTTCCAATCTGAGGATGATCATGGAAAACCTTGGTATTAGTATGCCTCAACAACCGGCCAAGACAAGTGCTGCTCCTCCAGTTTCTGCTCCAACTTCAGTAGCTCCTCATCATCCCCATCCTGATCATGAGGGGGACACTCATGAATCAGCTCCAGAACCGCAAGAATCTGATTCATCTACACATGATCAAGCTGAGGCTGAGGAGCATGAGGAACATGAGGTAGAACCTGAGGAGTTGGATCATCATAATGAAGAGGTTGAACAGGAACAGTCGGTTCAGGTAAATGAGCAACAAGTTCAGGTGTTAAGAAGGAGTACAAGGGAGAAAAAGGATCCATCATAATGGAAGAAGACTATAGTGTACTTCAACAGCAATGCAGTAGCTCATCCCATTCAAGCTGTTTGCAGTTTAGCTCATGTACCTTTGGAACATCAGGTGTTCATTGGGATGTTGGATCAAGAGCATGTACCAACAACCTATGAAGAGGCCAAAGGAGATAAGAGATGGATGCAAGCTGTTGATGAAGAGACCAAAGCTATGGAGAACAATGAGACTTGGTATGAAGCTGATCTTCCTAAGGGCAAGAAGGCAGTGACTTCTAAATGGGTTTTCACTATCAAGTATAAAAGCAATGGAGAGATTGAAAGGTACAAAGCAAGGCTGGTTGCAAGAGGCTTCACTCAAACCTATGGAAAGGACTACTTGGATACCTTTGCACCAGTAGCTAAGCTTCACACAGTTAGGATCATCTTGTCTCTAGCAACAAACCTTGATTGGGAACTTTGGCAAATGGATGTCAAGAATGCATTCCTTCAAGGAGAGCTTGAAGATGAGGTATACATGAGACCACCTTCTGGTCTTGAAAGCATTGTGAAACCAGGGAAGGTGCTAAGGCTCAAGAAGGCTATCTATGGACTCAAGCAATCACCTAGAGCTTGGTACCATAAGTTGAGCTCAACCCTTATGCAAAGAGGATTCAAGAGGTCTGAAGGAGATCATACCCTGTTTACTCTTCAAGATCAGGAAGGTATCATTGTCATCCTTGTTTATGTTGATGACATTATCATTTCAGGGAGTAACAAGTCAGGTATTCAAGAAACTAAAGCTTATCTTAAATCTGTGTTTGGTATTAAGGATCTTGGTACTCTAAAGTACTTCCTTGGGATAGAAGTTTGTCGGTTTGATGAAGGACTCTTCTTATCTCAAAGGAAGTACACACTTGATTTGTTGTCTGAAGCAGGAAAGATTGGATCAAAACCAGCTAAGACACCATTGGAGGAAGGCTACAAAGTCATAAGAGATGGGGAGCTTGAAGACAGACCATTTGAGGACATCACTCACTATAGAAGGATGGTTGGTAAGCTAATCTACTTAACCATAACCAGACCTGATTTTTGCTTTGCTGTGAACCAGATAAGTCAACATATGCAAGCACCAAAGATGCATCATTGGACATAGTTGAGAGGATACTCAGATACCTAAGTGGTACTCCCGGGCAAGGCATTTGGATGGGTTGCAATCAAAGTACATAGATAGTTGGGTATTGTGATGCTGATTGTGAAGGAATGTTTAGTTGATCCTGATTCAATTCTTAGATTCATATCAACCTAAACATGCGGATCTAGGTTCTTCTTGAATAGAAACAACTGATGATCTCACCTTATACCTGTTAATTGCAGCGGAAGGAGATAGAACAGGTCAGAGATCAGAGAAACACCGAGAGATGAATCCTCCAAAGGTTCACACACGCGATCACAGAAAACGGCTGCTAGACCACAAGGAACTCGGCGCAGAGAGAGAGAGAGAGTTTTCGGCTCAGGGACTAGGGTTAATTGTTCTGAACTCGAGTTTTATCTTATAAAACTTGTCCGGTTCCGTTTGGGCCATTTGGCCCAAACACCAATTAACTCGACGGCATTCGCGCATTGTGTCGATCGACACCCCTTGTGTATCGATCGACACACAGTGGCTAAACCGTTTTATTCTCTCTAAGTACAGTAAATGCCTAGCACTTTTACCGTACTTCTGCTAAACCGTTCCTACACATTTTCCTGTTAGCTTAGGCGTGTGACCCATATGGGATCATATAATAAAGGCAATAAGTCCAAGACTTATAGATCATGAGCGGACTCTGGCAAGCCATCATGATCCCCAGTATTATATGACTTATGTCTGATCATTGACATACTCTTACTTTCTAGAGACAGTACCGAGATTACTGGACACAATTCCAACAATCTCCCACTTGTACTGGAATCTCTGTATTCATAATCCTTTTGTCACAATATCTCGATTAGTCATAAGGCAAGATTGGTGTCATCCTTATAAAGCCTAATCTTGTTCATCGGACTCTGATTCGATACTGACAATCCAAACGACTCGGGACAGTCCGTTTGAGCATGGCCATGCATTTTCCAGTATTCAAATCTCCGATTGGCCTAGAGATATTCACTCCATTTATATTGGAGGGACAAATCCCGTCTTGTTCCATCACTGTAAACTACTCATTTCATAATGTACCCAAACAAGGTCCTTATAACTATCGCAGAACGACAGCGTTAGACAATGATCAAAGTGCATCAGTCCATGTGCAGGCACATGCATGCGAACTCAGGTCTAAGGACTATACTTTATAGTCGTAGTGAGAATCTCTTATGACACAGATATAAATATCCTGAAGAGATCTCATAATCGGGTCTTGCCCGGTCGTATGTTCCCAACATACACCTATGTATTGACTTTGATGCCGCGCATCTATGACACACTGAGACTTTGTCATAAGTCACATATCAATCCAGTCTCTCACGGTTGTTGGTGTTCCAATTTCAACAACCTTCGACTAGGGACATGATGATATAAGCCATCTATCAAATATAGGGTCTCATGATCAAGCTAAATGACTTCGATGACTCAAGATCAAGTCATTTACTTCGATGACCTATAAAATGGCTCATATCATTTTGGAACGATTATTTCACCACAGTTAAAATAATCTTGAAATAATAATTTCATTATTAAACATCTCAAATGTTTTACAAGAACATATCAATAACTAAATAAAGCCCTTTACTAACTCCCACTGAAATTAAGACTATATCTTAACTTCACTTATCCTACAGCTACAGTCCGTGACTCGTGCTTAGGGCTAAGGAGTGGCTTCGTTAATAGATTAGCAACGTTCTCATTTGTTGAAACTTGCTGATCTACTTAACATCTCTGTCATTTATCTCAAGGTGTTTGGACCTCTGATGTGCAGCTAGTCTCATCTATGCTGGGAATCACATCAAGTTCAGTGATGAACTCTTCTTTCCAAACAACCTCTTTCGCCGCTTCCCAAGCTGCGAAAGATTCAGCTTAAGTCATGGAGTTAGCAACAGTGCCGTGCACCGCCAGGCAAACACAAGATATAACCGGACTGTGACCGGAAATCATCTTTGTCCGTTGGAAACTTGCCTTTCAGACTCTATCGACTTATAGCACCTCACTTTCTCCGTAAATCAAGAACTTATCCTTAGTATTCCTCAAGTACTTTAGGACATACTTTAGGAAACTTGATTCTTTGCTGGATTTGACTGGTCTTTACTTGTCTTGCTTAACATTAAAGCAACATCAAACAAGTATGTTTCATGGCATACATGATAGATCCAATTGCCGACGCATATGGAATCTCATCCATGCATTTAAGCTCAGCAGTTATCGTAGGATACTGTATCTTGCTTAACTTAATGCCATGTGACATTGGCATAAAACCCTTCTTGGATTGCTCAAAACGTGTAGGACTTTGTCAATTTAAGAATCCTGACTTTGTCCTACCAGCTCTTTTGGATCTCTATCTTTAGATCCAAAATCCAAGAACTACGTGGCTTTATCCATGTCAATCATTAAACCAACTCCCAAGCTAGTCCTTTACCGACTACAGCGTTGGGACGTTATATCCGAGAATCAGTATGTCATCGACATACACTTTGAGAAATGCAATATTGCTCCCACTGATCTATTAGTAAACGCACAGTTCCATTTCGTTCCTGTTCAAGTCAACACCTTGACTACTTCAACAGAACGAAGATTCCAACTCCGATATGTTTGCTTCCATCCATGAATGGATCGATGAAGCTAACTTACATAAAATGTAATTTTTCGGAGTCCGGGCTCATTTTCGCTTCTTTGAATTTCGCAGATTCGTCGCTTTCAATGATCATCAGATCATGCGAACTTTCAATGATTATCAGGTTCAACTAATGACGAGAAATCACTCTCGAATTAGTAACTGATTCATTCATATCTGCGAATTTCAGGCTCCACAGGTGTAGATTCTACAGAAATCTGAAAATCCTTCCGCTGCTCTCCCTCAATAGGTAAAGCAGCCTCCTGTATTTCTCGAATTTCTTCGAGTTATACTTTTACTCCCACTGTTCTTCTTGGAAAATAACTTCCCTTCTTAGAAAACAGAATGGACGTAAAAGTAACAAGCCTTGGTTTCCTTCGGACAAGGCTCCACAGGTGTAGATTCTACAGAAATCTGTAAATCCTTCCGCTGCTCTCCCTCAATAGGTAAAGCAGCCTCCTGTATTTCTCGAATTTCTTCGAGTTATACTTTTACTCCCACTGTTCTTCTTGGAAAATAACTTCCCTTCTTAGAAAACAGATTGGACGTAAAAGTAATAAGCCTTAGTTTCTCTAGGACAACCAGCGAAGTAGCACAACTACAAATACTCAGTAAAGACGAATTTGGATCGATTCCAATCCACATTTACGTGGTGTCTTTCAACTGATATTTGTGGAACTATTTCAGCGTAAACTTAGATATTTTAGAGCGTTATTCTTAAATAATATCATGGAAGATTCGTGTGATTCATCTTTAATCATTTCTAATAAGATCTGATTCTTTCTCACAGAAACACCTTCAGGTTTTCAGGAGAAATGAGCTGTGAAACGATTTCACACTCATTAAGATGATCACACAATCAATGACTTAAGTATTCTCACTCGTGATTTAATCCAGAGTCTTAATACTTTTGTCATTCAGATCCTATACTTCATTCTGGAACTCTTTCGACCATGTCAAAGAATTCCGACTTGTGTCTCATCAAATGAACACAGTCACACTCACTGAAGTAATCAGTAGAGACAATGAAGTACAGGAGTTTTTCTCTGGCATTACTGCTCATTGGGCCACATACATGAGTATGTTCCAGGTCCAATAAGCCTTTGGGCCTTTCTCTAGCTCGGCTAAGATAGGCCCTTTACCTTTTGGTCTAGTAAACAGAATTCAAGTCTCATAAGATATTTTATCAAATGAGCCCAACAGTCCATGACTATGGGATTTCTGAATCCGACTTACTCTATGTGACCAAGACTTTTATGCCAAGAAAATCAGGTTTAATTCATCAGATTTAAACCAATTCGGTATTTATGTTACATTTAGGCACTCTTTGGTTTAAGATATAAAAACCCATTCCATGAATAGGGTGCTACAATTAATATTTCATTAAGATCAAAAGAACAAAACTTGTCTTTTATCAAAATGAAAAACATTCAAATTCTTACAAGAAAATGAAAGACAACTCTGCTTAAAGCAGGTACATTGTAGCAATTACTTAATACAAAACCAAGCCTAAAAGGGATCTATAAGTGAAAACCCTACGGCTGAGGCAGCATCCCAAGCTCCTTCCAGACATGTAGTTTCACTTGCCCTTCCTTCAAAGTTCTACTGTTGCCCAGGCTCTGCATATTATAACAAATATCAGTGCCACAACCAGTATCCAATACCTATAAGGTAGAACTTGAAGTAATAACATGAATACCTGAGGAAGTAGTCGCATACATCAACTTCAACTCCTCATTATCTTCCATGAATTTAATGCAATCTCTCTTCCAATGCCCTGTCTCCTTACAGTAGCAGCACTTACCAACGTAAGAGGTATCTGACTCGGGCTCAGAAGACACACGCTTGCCATGATTCAAAATCTGGACAACTTTGCCTTCACCCTTGTCAGCATTAGGTTTATCAAACCTACCCTTCTCATTCATGAGATTATTAAGGGTACTCTTCACGTTTGGCTCAACTGTCTTGAGCATATCATGCAGTTCAGTCAGCGTCTTCGTTAAGCCTTTCTTGATATAGTTCCTTCTGAACTTATCATAGCTTGACGGCAGTGACTGCAGAATGATCTCAGTTGCCAATTCTTGGCTAACTGGATAATCCAGTTTCCTCAGGTTATCAATGTAACCCATCATTTTACTGACATGAGGACTCACTGGATGATCATTTGGTAGCTTGCAGCTAGTGAGAGACTTAACCAACTGGTATCTCTCCACCCTTATCTGCTCCTGAAATTTCAATTTCAGGCTGCTGATCATCTCTATTGGCGACTCCATGTTCTCATATTGCTTCCGCAAATCTGAGTCCATGGTAGCCAATATCAGACCACGCACATCTACCGCATCATTATAATGCTTATTCCAAGCATCATATACTGCATGAGAAGCATTGGACCCGATCCTCACGGGGAGAGCTCTCTCAAGGACATAGTCCTTTCTCTCCTGTCTGAGGACTAGCCTCAGGTTCCGCGACCAAGTCAAGAAATTTGATCCGTTCAGCTTGTCCATCTCAAGGACAGACCGGATCGAGAAAGTGTTTTGATTGTTTGTGCTAGTCATAACTGAAATATATAAGATAAAAAGGTTATTAGTTGTTATGTTCAATATGATTAATCTCGTATTAAATTTTAATATGATTAATCATGCATTATATTCAATAACATAAGTTACCCTCAATAGAATATAATGATTCCAAGATCCACATATAACTAAGATTAAAGTGGGCCACTGGCCGTCACCAAACCTTAGCTTATATCGGTAAGCCCTATATCGGCTAATTATATCCGTGATATAACTCTTGGTTGTGAATCTGGACCCGAGGCCCAATCCACTCTGATGTCTCAAGGCCCGGGACTCCCGATGGCCCAGTCAAGAAAACCAGACTATACAGTCATGTAATCATTAATGTCTGGGACTCCCAATGACATTTATGAATCACAAACCGTCTTATCCACGCAAAAGCAGACACCCTCACACTGTAAGGCCATGAATACAATTGAATGGGCTTCGACAGCTGACATAGAATGGACAAGACATCCAACGCTTGATATTATTTGAGGTTCGTAGGTTTATTTAAAAAATTCATTCCCAAAATAGAAGATTACTATTTCGGGAAACTTTCCATTTTTGGAAACCTACTATTTTTGGAAACTTTCTAAAATTGGAAACTTTCTAAAAACGGAAACTTTCTAACTTTAGAAATTTCTTAAAATCCGAATCATGCAAATCTAGAAACTTCTATAAATTAAGAAACTTTCTAATTTCAAAATATCGGAAACTTTAATTTAAAATCGATTTATATTCTTTATAAAATAAATTTTAAATTAAATCTGAAAAAGACTCAAATAATTGGCCCAATTGTTTTAACTTCTTGGCCCGAGGCCCAAGAATTGGTCCATGTCCAAGACATGACCCAATTGTCCAATTAAATGACATAACCGGTCTGGTTCATTAAAATTGGTCTAACCAAATTTTAATTACTACGATGACCACAATTGTCAACCGGTTATTTACTAAACCGGATTTTCTCAATTTATTTGGTCCAACCAAATCAAATTAGAAAATCCTGGTTTAGGCACAAAATCAAATTTTTCGACTTTGGATTTCTTATCCCGGTTTAACCAGACTTAATAAAATTATTAAATCTGTTTATTAAACCGTGACGTTTAATTTTAATCAAAATATTAAACCGAGCCTTAAACCAACCATGTCGATCGATGAACCAACCGTGTCGATCGATCCATCAACCGCATCGGTCGATGCTCTCAGCATCGATCCTGCATCGATCGTGCATCGATCCTGTATCGATCGATGCTCTCACGCATGCACGGAACCGAGCCAAAACCCTAACCGTGTCGATCGATGCACCAACCGCATCGGTCGATGCACCATCATCGAACCTGCATCGATACTGCATCGATCGATGCTTTCACGCGTTAACAGGGTTACCCGATAGACTGTATCGACCGATCCATGCGATCGTATCGATCGATCCATGCGATCTCCGATTGTATCGACCGATCCATGCAATCGTATCGATCGATCCATGCGATTCTGGCCGATTCTCATTCTCTCGGATTCGATCGCATATCAAATCATATAGCTTGATCATGCGATTTTTTCATATGTTTAGGTTTCAATTCTTGTTACTTAAGTGATTTCTCTTATCAGTAGTTGATTCAAAACACTTTTAAACAAGAAAAACAATCCTAAACTTGAATCTAAACAAGAAAAACCAGAACCAACAGCTCTGATACCACTGAAGGAATGTTTAGTTGATCCTGATTCAATTCTTAGATTCATATCAACCTAAACATGCGGATCTAGGTTCTTCTCGAATAGAAACAACTGATGATCTCACCTTATACCTGTTAATTGCAGCGGAAGGAGATAGAACAGGTCAGAGATCAGAGAAACACCGAGAGATGAATCCTCCAAAGGTTCACACACGCGATCACAGAAAACGGCTGCTAGACCACAAGGAACTCGGCGCAGAGAGAGAGAGAGAGTTTTCGGCTCAGGGACTAGGGTTAATTGTTCTGAACTCGAGTTTTATCTTATAAAACTTGTCCGGTTCCGTTTGGGCCATTTGGCCCAAACACCAATTAACTCGACGGCATTCGCGCACTGTGTCGATCGACACCCCTTGTGTATCGATCGACACACAGTGGCTAAACCGTTTTATTCTCTCTAAGTACAGTAAATGCCTAGCACTTTTACCGTACTTCTGCTAAACCGTTCCTACACATTTTCCTGTTAGCTTAGGCGTGTGACCCATATGGGATCATATAATAAAGGCAATAAGTCCAAGACTTATAGATCATGAGCGGACTCTAGCAAGCCATCATGAACCCCAGTATTATATGACTTATGTCTGATCATTGACATACTCTTACTTTCTAGAGACAGTACCGAGATTACTGTACACAATTCCAACAGATTGGGCAGGAGATAGAGTGGACAGGAGGTCTACTACTGGGTATTGCACCTTCATTGGAGGTAATCTTGTTACTTGGAAGAGCAAGAAGCAGAAGATAGTATCATGTTCAAGTGCTGAAGCTGAATATAGAGCAATGAGGAAGCTAGCAACTGAATTGGCGTGGATCAAAGGTCTTCTTTGGGATTTGGGGATTGAGACTTCACAACCAATCACTATGCATTGTGATAACCAAGCAGTCATTCACATAGCATCAAATTCAGTCTTCCATGAAAGGACCAAGCATATAGAAGTGGATTGTCACAAAGTGAGGCAGATGATAGAGCAAGGAGTTGTGTTGCCTTGCTTTTCAAGGAGTGAGGAACAACTAGCTGATGTGTTCACCAAGGCAGGAAGCTTGAAGGTGTGTGAGTCCATTCATTCCAAGCTTGGACTCATGGAGCTGCCGGAATCCTCTAAGGCCTTGGAGACTACACTTTTTTTCCCTTCATGAAGTTTTATCCAAAGTGGTTTTCTTCATGAAGGTTTTTAATGAGGTAGATCTCCATTGCTATTCCAAGCTTGATTCAACTCTTGAATTCAAGCTTGAGGGGAATTATTGGATTGGAGATCATGGAATGCACAAGACTTCATTGTGCAAACCTTGTACAGTTTTAGATAATGAAGTGGAGCCGGTTCTAAAGCTTGTGATCTTATGAACAAGAAGCCTCATGAATTTGTGTGATCATCAAGTCAACCAGCAAGCTAAAACCGTCACTCTCAAGACTGATCAGAACGCTCAGGTGTCACTATCATTCTTGGACAAGGAAGAGAGATGTCACTCTCAAAGGAGCCGTTGGACCCTCTCTCTCTTCTGCCGAGATTCTCTTGGCCTTATTCACTTATTATTGTTTATTGTGTTGCCCTAAGATGTATAGCTCTTATATAAACTCTTGTACATTCATTTCAGAAGCTAATGAGAGATTTATACTTCTCTTATACACCATTCTCCCTTCTCTCTCTCTAACCGGCGGCTAAGAACCCTAATAGGGTTTCCGAGCCTCTCACTTCATCTCTCTCTAATTCTACTCTATTCTCTCAATCTAAATCTCTTATTCTAACAAACAGATAGATTTAGAATCCTAATTATCTAGTGATCTAACAAGGCATGAAATCCCTATGAGAATCCCTAAATCTAACTAAGGTTACTACTCAGACATGGAATCAATAAGACAAGACATGTTTGAATAGAAAACAAGACTGAATAGATATAAAGAATGAGGTTTGAAATCCTTCTCTCAAAGGTTACAAGTAGCAGAATCAGCCCCAAGCCAAATCTCTCAATCTCCAAAGCAAAAAGCCAAAACAAAGCAAGAACAAAAGGTAGGTGAAAACAACTCTCCAAAACCCTATTAAAAAGGCTAAACACGTTTTAGGGCCAAATTAGAAATACAGAAAACTTCTGGACTTTCTTGCAAATCTTCAAAAGATGCAATAGACTCGCGCATAACTCTTGCTGGGCCTCAGTGTCGACCGACACTAAAAGCAGTGTCGGTCGACATCAACTCTCAATCAAGGCTCCAACTTCAGCTTTCTGTAGAATGCTCCAAAAACGTCCCAAAACTCCTAGCTTTGCTCCAAACGCAAACTTACCTGTAAAAGACTCGATAGACTCGAAATACAAGGTTAAAGACTCAATATATACACTTATATCATGGTTAAAAACCTAGAAAAATCATGATATATCACTTCTGGATTGAAAATTTTTGTGGACCAACTCCTAGCCTTTTGTTGTATTATATCCACTATTGAAGTGATTAAATATTTCTTCCTTCTCTCAAAGTGTTCAGGTAAACCGAGATATTTACCCACACTACCTTCCTTGGTAATGTTTAGAGTTTGTTTTATCTGATCTTGTATAGGCTGGGGTGATTTATGGAGAAAGTGATAGATGATCTTTCTATGTCTATACATTGACCTGAAGCAGTCTCATAATTCGTGTGAATATGTTGAAGGGCCTTGTTGTTTTTCTTGTTTTCCTTGCAAAAAAAAATTGTGTCGCCAGTAAAAGCAGATGATGTGGGTACCGAATCTTGCAACTTTATCCTTTTTAATGACCCATGATGAGGGCATCAAGCCATCATCAACCAAGATGCATAGAGGAGAGATCAACCATCCGGTCAATGCCATTGGAGATAAGCAACCAGGATCTCAACCACTCAGCCATGGAGATTCCACTCATGCCAATCAACTCAGCATCAATGACTTGTATCAAACAGCTCCGGTTCATGTTGGATCACAAGTTATTCAAATTGCAAATCCGGAGCCATTTAAGGAAACTATGAAGACCACTTGGTTTATCACCTCTAAGACCAATATTTGGCGACCAGGAGACATTTACCACAACCAAAAGAAGCTATAGGATGTCCTAAGTCCATACAAAATACGCATAATCCCTTGGCGAATCAAATGGACCGACTTTCCTATTTTGGAGCCTAAGGAGATCATCCACCAACGGCTACATTCTGATTTTTTCTACACAATCCTAAGCCATATTCAATGCACCTGGACATTCCAAGACATCAATCATAAATGCCTAAACCGCCAAGACTCAAGGGTTTCCATACTTGGCCGAGAATCCCCTTGAATCTGCCCAACGGCTAGTTTTCATTAACTTTCGATTTGTTTCTTTATCTCTGGTCAATAAGACCGTTCTACAAAGCTTATATAAGCTTATCTTAGTCCATTGTATCATTTACCTTTCAATCAATTAAGAATAATCAGAGTATTTTGTTTCAAAGAGTGTTCTTTGAGTTTTGTGTTCATTAGATTCAATTGAGTGATTCATTGTTTCTTTTGAGTTTTCAGAATTAGTTTCTTTTGTGTGATTCAAAGAGACTGTTTCTGTCAAGGATTGAGAGAGTCAATCAGCCCACAGAGCAAGAGAGTTGTTCATCTCAGCATCCATCTTCTGTTCAAAGATGAGAGAGTTACACAACCAGCAGCCTTGAATCCATCCATCTATCCGTGCCTGCATCATCTGGTATCAGAGCCGAAAGGTTCCAATCAGGTGTATTCTATCCATTACCTTTTGGTTTTCATTGCATTAGATCCATATTTATTCATTCAGTTTCTGTTTCAGTACATCTTAATTCAAAAACCCATAAAAATTAATTTTGCTTTGTATCTAGTTCATTCTGATTTGCATTTAGATTTTTCTGTGTTTTGTTATTGCATCTTAAAACTGAAAAACCCATAAAATCATCTGCTTTGTTAGTTCATATCATTCTGAATAGTTGTTTGCATCTTAAACGAAAATCTCATAAAAAGAGTCCATGTTTTTGTGTTCTATTGCTTTAGTTCATTGTTTTGCATTCATATTTTGATTTAAAATTAAAAACCCAAAGAAAAAGAGCTAAGTTTTGTGTTTCTGTCGATTTGTTTCAAAGTGTTCTTGTTTTGTTTTCAGAAACTCCAAAAGAAAGAGAAGAAGCTTTGACCCTTTTGATCCGATTTTCATCAAGAGTTTTGGTTCAAAAAGTGTTTCTTTCCTTTTCTACCTCCATAGATTTCCAAAAGTTTGAATAAAAGCTCCTCTTGATTCATAGAAATCCAGTTTTCCTTTTTAAAACTGTCCAAAATTGTGTGCAACAAACCACAAAAGGAAACTTGATATTTTTTTTGAAAACCAACCAAAACCGAGTTTGATTTATAAAACTAGCACTTCAGTGATTTAAAAATCGTGTGCAACTTGATTTAAAACCAAAGCATTGGACCGAATTTGATTTTCAGAACCAACAGCTTCGATTTTTTTAGAAAGACTGAACCGGTTTTCCTAAACTGTTTTATAAGTTTTCAAAACTCCTTTGAACCGAGTTTAATTTGAAAGCCAGTAGTTTTGATTCTAATAAGGCTTTACAAGCATCAAACCGTGTCTCAATCTTGTTTTATTATTGAGTTAAGTAGTTCAAGAACATATTATTAATACATTGGTTTTGTGCATTTTCAGGTATTGAATCAGTAACATGGAAGAAGAGGAATCAGAAAATTGGACTGAGGAAGAAGAGAGCCTAATCTGCTCAGATGAGGAGGCATATTATGAAACACCACCATGGCCAGGAGATGAAGCCACTGAGTATGGATATAATTCAGATGGTGAAGGCTGTGATCTTGAACTCTCAGCCCAATGTTCCAACCATCCAGAACCGCAGTACAAGGAACTCCACACTACAACCTCATCTTGGAATCAGCTTAGCATGGAAATCAATGAGGATAGTGAAGATTCAGAAGCAGATATGTATGGATTTACTTCATACAAGAGTGCATTCAGTAGCCATGGATTTACTTCATACAATGTACAAGCTCAACATAAGCTCACTGGAACAAGGAAAGCTACACTCCAACAAACTAGCACAAGGCAGCCAACCACCAGAACAAGAGGTTCCCTAATGTTTTGAGGAAAAAGCAGTAAACCTGAAGCATACTTACAATGGAAAAATGACATGGAGGAATAGTTACAAGCTAAACAAGATTCCAGAAGAAAGGAGGCTAGTACAAGCTATCTCACCCTTCACAGAAAAGACTTATGAATGGTGGCTAAAGGAGAGCAGACCAATCATCTATAAGAAGCCAGTACTAGATTGGAGAGATCTCAAGTACAGAATGCATAAGGAGTTTGTAGAGAAGCTTCAGGCTACAACCAAGAGAGTGAAGCCTACATCCAAAACGCAGACTGCTCCTAAGCACAAGTCTGTTTGCTATCCAAAGCCTAAGGATGTGATTTCAAATACTTACACCTACCAAGCAGAAGCTAAGAAGGCTCTTCAAACAAAACAGGATCAGGAATGGCAGAGTATCATGGAGATGTTGCACCCAAAGAAACCAGAGCAGAAGCAGAGCCACAAAGCTTCACCCAATGCAACCGGACCTAGCTTTGATGCCCCACTCAAGCTGTTAAACCTGCCAACACAGGGTAAGTGTTCTAACTTTGTAAATTCCAAAGAGCCAACATGTTATAGGTGCCATAGGAGAGGGCATTTTGCTACTAGTTGTCCATCTAGGAAGCTGAATAAAGATAGAACATCAGAGTTGAAATTGGAAGTAACTGAAACAAATGATAGCTTTGTGCAATCTGATAATTTAATTTCCAATTCAAGACTCATGCACTTGTATTTGCCTAAGGAATTTGAATCAAAAACAAGATCAGGGAAGGGCATAGTGTTGGGAATGTCCTGAAATCTACTGTACTATCTCTAGAAAGTATGATAAGTGTCGAGATCAGACATAAGTCATAAATACTGGGTGATCATGATGACTTGCTAGAGCCCGCTCATGATCTATAAGTTTAGGACTTATTACCAGTATTGTATGATCCCTAAGGGTCACACACCATAGCTAACGGGAAAGTTAAAATGGAATTAATACGGTAAGATGCAAGGCATTTACTGTATTTGTACAGAGAATTGGGCCAGACAAAATACAGGCTTTTGTCTGATTTGTGTCTTGGGCCCAAAAGCCTAATAGGCCATTAGTTTAATTACTTGGGCCCATATAAGGAAGAGGAGGCGCAGCCTAGGGTTACAAGAACATCCCATCTGCGATTTTGGAGTCCTAGCCGTCCTCTCTCTCTCTGTTGATTCCAGCTTGGTCTAGCAGCCTGATCCAGTAGCTTGTAAGAGTGTGGATACCTAGGAGGAGCCGGTTTCTATCAGCTCTTGCAGATCTCTTCATTCCTTTGATCAATCCGCTGCAATCATAAGGTAATGAATCTGATCTGTTTATGATTCAACTGCAAATCACCTAGATCCTAGATGATTATGTGCTAGGATGTAACCTGACAATTACACCATGAATACACATAATCCTACAGTGGTATCAGAGCCTAGGTCGTTAGGTTTTTGCTTTTTGGATCATATTTAGGTTGTTTTTAATGTTTAGAATCGAATTTAGCTTAAGAAATTTGATTAGAACTTGTAAAAACCCTAATATGAAAATCGCTTGTTAATTGGTTAATCACAAGAATCGGTTTTGTTCATAAGTGTTTTGGAAAAGTCGGTTGATTGAATTAATTATCATAAGATTTGTCAATGTCAGAATCGATTTGTTTGATTATGAATGTATAAATCGATTGTTGACTTTTGAATCGTGATGTATCTTTGTTTAATAATCATTAACCTAACAATCATGAATTAATCATAAGCGATCGATCATGTTGACTTTATGTGTATGAAAAGAATCGATTTGGTTTGTTTGGTTGTTAATATAAGGTTTGTTTAAGTGAATGATCGATTTTGTTTTGGAAAAAGTCAAGTCAAAAACATGTTTTTGTCTTTATTGTATGATCAAAATCGTTCTTATTGAAGATATTGTTAAGATTCGATTTGTTAAGTTTGTTAAGACAAAATCGTTTCAAAAATTTGAATAATTATGGTTTAAGCGGTTAACCCAAATCGCGGTTTGCTGGAAATTATTTAATACAATTGGTATTATTTAATTTCTGGTTAAACCGGATTTAAATTCAAAATTGAATTTTAACCTAAACCGAAGGCTGGTCTAAGTTTGATATGGTTGGACCAAATAATTTAGAGCTGGTCTGGTTTAGTAAATAACCAGTTGAATTTAGTAGTTAATTTGGTCTTGGACCAGAATTAATGAACCGACTCGGTTATATCAAATTATTGGGCCAATTGGAATTCTGTGGTCTTGGGCCAAGAATTGGGCCTATAATTTGTGACCCAACCGAAAACTTTAATAAAATATTAAATTAGAAATTTCTATTTTTAGTATATTTCTAAATTTAGAAAGTTTCTAAAATAAGAAAGTTTCCCAAAATAGTAATCTTCTATTTTTGGAAAGAAAATCTAAAATCCTCAAAACCAATATCAAGCTTTGATGTCTTGCCCAATCTTGTCAGCTACTTAACGCTTATTCAATTACAGATATGGCTTACAGTGTGAGGTGTCTGTTTTTGCGTAAGTAAAGTAGTATATAGTCACTAATTTCATTGGGAGTCCCAGACTTTAGTGATTATTTGGCTGTAAGAGATTGGTTTCCTTGACTGGGCCATCGGGAGTCCCGGGCCTTGAGACATCTGGTGAATTGAGCCTTGGGCCCAATCCACAACCGAGAGTTATATGGTTATAACTAGCTGTGTGTATGCTTACCAAGTAAAGCTAATTCCGGGTGACGGCCAGTGACCCACTTTGGATTTAGCTGAACATGGGTCTCGGAATCATTGCATTCTTATGAGGTTAAACAAAGAAATTTTGAATGCAATGCGAGTTTTCTTATAAGTTATTAAGATTACTCTTTTATGAACTAAATAACTAAAACTCTATTGTCTCATAATTTCAGCTATGTCAAGCACAACAACACAAAACACTTTCTCGATCCGGTCTGCCCTTGAGAAGGACAAACTGAACGGATCAAACTTCCTGAACTGGTCCAGGAACCTGAGACTTGTGCTCAGGCAGGAGAAGAAGGCTTATGTCCTTAAAAGAGTTCTCCCCCCTAGACCTGCGAATAATGCCGCACAAGCTGTGAAGAATGCTTGGGATACGCATTCTTCAGATGCTAATGACGTGGTTTGCCTAATGTTGGCGACTATGGCTCCCGAACTGCAGATGCAGTGGGAAGGCCTGACTTGTCCCATGGAACTGATGGCAAACCTGAAAGCGTTGTTTGAGGAGCAGGCCCGTACAGAGAGATTCCAAACTGTAAAGAATCTCTTGGACTGTAAAATGGCTAAGGATGCAACAGTGAGTCCACATGTTCTGAAAATGATGGGTTATCTCGATCATTTGACTAGGCTCGACTGTTCTATAAGCCAAGAGCTTGCTTGTGATATCGTTCTGCAGTCTCTTACTCCTGCATATGACCAGTTCATCTTGAACTATAATATGCATGGGTTGATAAAGACTTTGCCTGAGCTACATGGTATGCTCAAGACTGCAGAACCTAATCTGAAGAAGGCCAAGGAGCCGTCTGTACTCATGGTGCAGAAGGGCAAGGGTTTCAAGAAATCCGCTGCAGACAAGGGAAAGGGCAAGGCAGTCGAAAAGGCCAAGCCCAAGCCCGTGTCTAAAGCTGGGCCTTCTGATATCTGCCACTTTTGCAAAGAGGCAGGGCATTATCGCAGGGACTGTAAGAAATACCAGGAAAGTCTGAAGAAGAAGAAGAAGTCCTTGGAGACTACTGCTTCAGGTATTTTTGTTATTGAAGTAAATACTACTACTTCTGATAATACCACTTGGGTATTAGATACTGGATGTGGGGCTCATATTTGTACTAATATGCAGGCGCTCAGCAACAGTAGAAGGTTGAAGCAAGGGCAAGTAGAGTTGCGGGTTGGCAATGGAGCGAAGGTTCCAGCACTGGCCGTTGGCACTTACTTGTTGTCTTTACCTTCTGGATTGATTTTAGAACTTGAGAATTGTTATTTTGTACCTGCTATAAGCAGAAATATCATTTCAGTTTCATTATTGGATTTGCAAGGATTTGATTTTTCTATTAAGAATAAATTGTGTTCCTTTAATCTCAATAATATGTTATATGGTTGTGCCCCTCTTATTAATGGGCTGTACATGCTGGATCAATCTGCTCCAGTATATAACATTAATACAAAACGGTTCAAATCTAACGAAGAAAATGAAACGTTTCTCTGGCATTGTCGTTTGGGGCATATTAGTGAGAAACGCGTCAAGAGGCTCCATTCAAATGGACTCTTGGGCTCATTTGACTTTGAGTCTTGTGAGCAATGCGAATCTTGCCTAATGGGCAAAATGACACGGGCCCCCTTTTAATAAACCCACAGAAAGGGCCAGTGAACTATTGGGCCTGATACATACTGACGTGTGTGGCCCAATGTCCACAAATGCTAGAGGAAACTATCAGTACTTCATTACATTCACTGATGATTTCAGTAGATATGGATATGTCTACTTGATGAAACATAAGTCGGAAACCTTTGAAAAGTTCAAAGAATTCCAGAATGAAGTACAGAACCAACTTGGTAAAAGTATTAAGGCTCTTCGGTCGGACCGCGGAGGAGAATACTTGAGCCAGGAATTCCGTGATCATCTGAGTGAGTCTGGGATCATCTCCCAACTCACACCTCCTGGAACACCTCAGTGGAATGGTGTGTCTGAGAGAAGGAATCGGACATTGTTAGATATGGTCCGATCCATGATGAGTCACACAGACCTTCCTATATCCCTTTGGGGATATGCTTTGCTGACCGCAACGTTCACACTGAACAGAGTGCCATTAAAGGCTGTAGCAAAGACACCATATGAGTTATGGACTGGAAAGGCTCCAGCAATGTCTTTTCTCAGAATTTGGGGTTGTGAAGCCTATGTCAAAAGATTAATCTCAGACAAGCTTACACCAAAATCTGACAAATGCTACTTCATTGGTTATCCTAGGGATACCAAGGCTTATTACTTCTATCTGCGATCCGAGAACAAGATCTTTGTTGCTCGGGATTGTACTTTTCTTGAGAGGGAATTTCTCTCTAAGAAAGATAGTGGGAGTAAGGTACAACTTGATGAAATTCAAGAAGGACAGGAACCTGTTCAACCTAATGAGGAAGAACAGCAGGATGAATTACATGAAGTTGTAATAGAACCTGAACCTGCAGTACCTGAAGTTCGAAGATCCGGAAGGATCCGTCACGAACCCGATAGATATCAGGGATTCCTCGTGACTAATTGCCATGATCTTTTGATCATTGACGGTGATGAACCCTTGAACTTTGCAGAAGCCATGATGGGCCCTGACTCCTTAAAGTGGTGTGAAGCCACTGAATCCGAGATGGACTCCATGTCTGTCAACCGAGTGTTTTCACTGGTTGACTTACCCGCTGGTGCTAAAGCCATCGAGTGTAAATGGATCTTCAAGAAGAAGATTGACATGGATGGAAATGTCCAGATTTACAAGGCCAGGTTGGTGGCAAAAGGTTTCAAGCAAATTCATGGTATAGACTATGATGAAACCTATTCACCAGTGGCCATGATGAAATCAATTCGGATTCTCCTAGCAACTGAGAGAGAGATAAATGGGTCTGATTAAATCCAAGGGATTTAATCAGATTGGTATTTGGGCCCAAAAGCCCAAAAGGGAAAGAGAAGGGTTTTATAAACTAAAACCCAAATCTCTTTCTCCCTAACCCTAGCCTCCCTGCGCCAACTCTCTCTCTGTCTGCGCCTCCTCTTCCTTGGTCTAGCAGCCTTCTTCCTGCTTGGTGTGCGTGTGTGAACCTCTGGAGGAGTTATCACTTGGTGGCTCTCTGATCTCTGACCTGTTCTCTCTTTCCGCTGCATAAACAGGTAAAAGGTGAGATCTTATATGTTTCTATTCAAGAGAACCTAGATCCGCATGTTTAGGAACTGTTGAATCTGTGAATTGAATCAGGATTAACAACCAAAACATCCTTCAGTGGTATCAGAGCCAGGTTCTGGTTTTTCTTGTTTAGATTCATGTTTAGGATTGTTTTTCTTGTTTAAAAGTGTTTTGAATCAACTACTGATAAGAGAAATCACTTAAGCAACAAGAATTGAAACCTAAACAAACTAAAGAAAATCGCATGACCAAACTATATGATTTGGTATGCGTCGGTTTGATGATGCACGGACCGATCGCCAAAGGATCGAGTCGCGTGATCATCGGCACGATCGTGAGCATGGCTGGACGGCAGGTCGATCGATCGGACGGATCAAGGATCGCGTCAAGTGATCGATCGGATCAGCCGAGGATCGCACGATCGATTGCGATCGGATCGTCGCGGCCATCGTCCCGATCGTCCAGCGTCGTCCCGCGTCTCGATCGCTCGGCGATCGCATGACGCACGACCGGCAATCCCGCATCCCGTCCCGATCGTCCCGTCCCAATCACACGCGATCGTCCCGTCCCGATTGTCCCACGCAGTCCGTGATTGCATCGCGTGTTGTTTCGGCTGCGACAGTCTCGACCGGTTAGATTTGGCGTGTGATGGTTCGTTTCGGTTAACGGTTCGGTTTAAAATTGATTAAAATTAAACGTCTCGGTTTAATAAACAGATTTAATAATTTTATTAAATTCTGGTTAAACCGGGATAAGAAATCCAAAGTCGAAATATTGGATTTTGTGCCTAAACCAGGATTTTCTAATTTGATTTGGTTGGACCAAATAAATTGAGAAAATCCGGTTTAGTAAATAACCGGTTGACAATTGTGGTCATCGTAGTAATTAAAATTTGGTTAGACCAATTTTAATGAACCAGACCGGTTATGTCATTTAATTGGACAATTGGGTCATGTCTTGGACATGGACCAATTCTTGGGCCCCGGGCCAAGAAGTTAAAACAATTGGGCCAATTATTTGAGTCTTTCTTCAGATTAATTTAAAATTTATTTTATAAAGTTATATAAATCGATTTTAAATTAAAGTTTCCGAAATTTTGAAATTAGAAAGTTTCTTAAAATAGAAGTTTCTAGATTTGCATGTTTTGGATTTTAAGAAATTTCTAAAGTTAGAAAGTTTCCGGTTTTAGAAAGTTTCCAATTTTAGAAAGTTTCCAATTTTGGAAGTTTCCAATTTTAGAAAGTTTCCAAGTTTAAGGAAGTTTCCAATTTTAGAAAGTTTCCAAAATTAGTAGGTTTCCCAAAAAGGAAAGTTTCCCAAAATAGAAATCTTCTATTTTGGGATGAATTTTTTAATAAACCTACAAACCTCAAATAATATCAAGCGTTGGATGTCTTGTCCAGTCTATGTCAGCTGTCGAAGCCCATTCAATTGTATTCATGGCCTTACAGTGTGAGGGTGTCTACTTTTGCGTGGATAAGACGGTTTGTGATTCATAAATGTCATTGGGAGTCCCAGACATTAATGATTACATGACTGTATAGTCTGGTTTTCTTGACTAGGCCATCGGGAGTCCCGGGCCTTGAGACATCAGAGTGGATTGGGCCTCGGGCCCAGATTCACAACCAAGAGTTATATCACGGATATAATTAGCCGACATAGGGCTTACCGATATAAGCTAAGATTGGGTGATAGCCAGTGGCCCACTTTGATCTTAGTTATATGTGGATCTTGGAATCATTATATTCTATTGAGGGTAACTTATGTTATTGAATATAATGCGTGATTAATCATATTAAATTTAATACAAGATTAATCATATTGAACATATTAACTAAAATTCTTTTATCTTAAATTTCAGTTATGACTAGCACAAACAATCAAAACACTTTCTCGATCCGGTCTGTCCTTGAGATGGACAAGCTGAACGGATCAAATTTCTTGACTTGGTCGCGGAACCTGAGGCTAGTCCTCAGACAGGAGAGAAAGGACTATGTCCTTGAGAGAGCTCTCCCCGTGAGGATCGGGTCCAATGCTTCTCATGCAGTATATGATGCTTGGAATAAGCATTATAATGATGCGGTAGATGTGCGTGGTCTGATATTGGCTACCATGGACTCAGACTTGCAGAAGCAATATGAGAACATGGAGTCGCCAATAGAGATGATCAGCAGCCTGAAATTGAAATTTCAGGAGCAGATAAGGGTGGAGAGATACCAGTTGGTTAAGTCTCTCACTAGCTGCAAGCTACCAAATGATCATCCAGTGAGTCCTCATGTCAGTAAAATGATGGGTTACATTGATAACCTGAGGAAACTGGATTATCCAGTTAGCCAAGAATTGGCAACTGAGATCATTCTACAGTCACTGCCGTCAAGCTATGATAAGTTCAGAAGGAACTATATCAAGAAAGGCTTAACGAAGACGCTGACTGAACTGCATGATATGCTCAAGACAGTTGAGCCAAACGTGAAGAGTACCCTGAATAATCTCATGAATGAGAAGGGTAGGTTTAATAAACCTAATGCTGACAAGGGTGAAGGCAAAGTTGTCCAGATTTTGAATCATGGCAAGCGTGTGTCTTCTGAGCCCGAGTCAGATACCTCTTACGTTGGTAAGTGCTGCTACTGTAAGGAGACAGGGCATTGGAAGAGAGATTGCATTAAATTCATGGAAGATTATGAGGAGTTGAAGTTGATGTATGCGACTACTTCCTCAGGTATTCATGTTATTACTTCAAGTTCTACCTTAAAGGTATTGGATACTGGTTGTGGCACTGATATTTGTGATAATATGCAGAGCCTAAGCAACAGTAGAACGTTGAAGGAAGGGCAAGTGAAACTACATGTCTGGAAGGAGCTTGGGATGCTGCCTCAGCCGTAGGGTTTTCACTTATAGATCCCTTTGAGGCTTGGTTTTGTATTAAGTAATTGCTACAATGTACCTGTTTTAAGCAGAGTTGTCTTTCATTTTCTTGTAAGAATTTGAATGTTTTTCATTTTGATAAAAGACAAGTTTTGTTCTTTTGATCTTAATGAAATATTAATTGTAGCACCCTATTCATGGAATGGGTTTTATATCTTAAACCAAAGAGTGCCTAAATGTAACATAAATACCGAATTGGTTTAAATCTGATGAATTAAACCTGATTTTTCTTGGCATAAAAGTCTTGGTCACATAGAGTAAGTCGGATTCAGAAATCCCATAGTTATGGACTGTTGGGCTCATTTGATAAGATATCTTATGAGACTTGAATTCTGTTTACTGGACCAAAAGGTAAAGGGCCTATCTTAGCCAAGCTAGAGAAAGGCCCAAAGGCTTATTGGACCTGGAACATACTCATGTATGTGGCCCAATGAGCAGTAATGCCAGAGAAAATTTTCCTGTACTTCATTGTCTCTACTGATTACTTCAGTGAGTGTGACTGTGTTCATTTGATGAGACACAAGTCGGAATTCTTTGACATGGTCGAAAGAGTTCCAGAATGAAGTATAGGATCTGAATGACAGAAGTATTAAGACTCTGGATCAGATCACGAGTGAGAATACTTAAGTCATTGATGGTGTGATCATCTGAATGAGTGTGAAATCGTTTCACAGCTCATTTCTCCTGAAAACCTGAAGGTGTTTCTGTGAGAAAGAATCAGATCTTATTAGAAATGATTAAAGATGAGTCACACGAATCTTCCATGATATTATTTAAGAATAACGCTCTAGAATATCTAACTTTACGCTGAAAAGGTTCCACCAATATCAGTTGAAAGACACCACGTAAATGTGGACTGGAATCGATCCAAATTCGTCTTTACTGAGTATTTGTAGTTGTCATGCTACTTCGCTGGTTGTCCTAGGGAAACCAAGGCTTGTTACTTTTACGTCCATTCTGTTTTCTAAGAAGGGAAGTTATTTTCCAAGAAGAACAGTGGGAGTAAAAGTATAACTCGAAGAAATTCGAGAAATACAGGAGGCTGCTCAACCTGTTGAGGGAGAGCAACGGATGGATTTACAGATTTCTGTAGAATCTACACCTGTAGAGCCTGAAGTTCGCAGATATGAATGAATCAGTTACTAATCCGAGAGTGATTTCTCGTCATTAGTTGAACCTGATAATCATTAAAAGTTCGCATGATCTGATGATCATTGAAAGCGACGAATCTGCGAAATTCAAAGAAGCGAAAGTGAGCCCGGACTCCGAAAAAATTACACTATGTGTAAGTTAGCTTTATTGATCCATTCATGGATGGAAGCAAACATATCGGAGTTGGAATCTTCGTTCTGTTGAAGTAGTCAAGGTTTTGACTTGAACAGGAACGAAATGGAACTGTGCGTTTACTAATAGATAAATGGGAGCGATGTTGCATGTCTCATATAGTATGTCGATGACATACTGATTCTCGGAAATGACGTCCCAATGCTGCAGTCGGTAAAGGACTGGCTTGGGAGTTGGTTCTAATGATTGACATGGGTAAAGCCACGTATGTTCTTGGATTTTGGATCTAAAGATAGAGATCCGAAAGAGCTGGTAGGACAAAGTCAGGATTCTTATCCCGACAAAGTCCTACACGTTTTCAGCATTCCAAGAAGGGTTTTATGCCAATGTCACATGGCATTACGTTAAGCAAGACACAGTGTCCTACGATAACTGCTGAGCTTAAAAGCATGGATAAGATTCCATATGCGTCGGCAATTGGATCTATCATGTATGCCATGAAACGTACTTGTTTGATGTTGCTTTAATGTTAAGCAAGACAAGTAAAGACCAGTCAAATCCAGCAAAGAATCACTGGATTGCCGTAAAGAATGTCCTAAAGTATTTGAGGAATACTAAGGATAAGTTCTTGATTTACAGAGAAAGTGAGGTGCTACAAGTCAGTGGAGTCTGAAAGGCAAGTTTCCAACAGACAAAGATGATTTCCGGTCACAGTCCGGTTATATCTTGTGTCTGCCTGGCGGTGCAAGGCACTGTTGCTGACTCCATGACTTAAGCTGAACATTTCGCAGTTTGGATAGCGGCGAAAGAGGTTGTTTGGAAAGAAGAGTTCATCACTGAACTCGATGTGATTCCCAGCATAGATGAGACTAGCTGCACATCAGAGGTCCAAACACATTGAGGATAGGTATAACCTATTCCGTGAGATAAATGACAGAGATGTTAAGTAGATCAGCAAGTTTTAACGAATGAGAACGTTGCTAATCTATTAACGAAGCCACTCCTTAGGCCTAAGCACGAGTCGCGGACTGTTGCTGTAGGATAAGTGAAATTAAGATGTAGTCTCAATTTCAGTGGGAGTTAATAAAGGGCTTTATTTAGTTATTGATATGTTCTTGTAAAACATTTTATGATGTTTATTGAAATTATTATTTCAAGATTATTTTAACTGTGATGAAATAATCGTTCCAAAGTGATATAAACCATTTTATAGGTCATCGAAGTAAGTGACTTGATCTTGAGTCATCAAAGTCATTTAGCTTGATCATGAGACCCTATATTTGATAGATGGATTATATCATCCTGTCCCTAGTCTAAGGTTGTTGAAATTGGAACACCAACAACCGTGTGAGACTGGATTGGTATGTGACTTATGACAAAGTCTCAGTGTGTCATAGATGCGCGGCATCGAAGTCAGTACATAGGTGTATGTGGGGTACATACGACCGGACAAGACCCGCTTATAAGAACTCTTCAGGATATTTATATCTGTGTCATAAGAGATTCTTACTACGACTATAGAGTATAGTCCTTAGACCTGAGTTCGCATGCATGTGACTGCACATGGACTGATGCACTTTGATCATTGTCTAACGCTATCGTTCTGCGATAGTTATAAGGACCTTGTTTGGGTACATTATGAAATGAGTAGTTTACAGTGATGGAACAAGACGGGATTTGTCCCTCCAATATAAATGGAGTGAATATCTCTAGGCCAATCGGAGATTTGAATACTGGAAAATGCATGGCCATGCTCAAACGGACTGTCCCGAGTCGTTTGGATTGTCAGTATCGAATCAGAGTCCGATGAACAAGATTAGGCTTTATAAGGATGACACTAATCTTGCCTTATGACTAATCGAGATATTGAGACAAAAGGATTATGAATACAGAGATTCCAGTACAAGTGGGAGATTGTTGGAATTGTGTCCAGTAATCTCGGTACTGTCTCTAGAAAGTAAGAGTATGTCAATGATCAGACATAATTCATATAATACTGGGGGTCATGATGGCTTGCTAGAGTCCGCTCATGATCTATAAGTCTTGGACTTATTGCCTTTATTATATGATCCCATATGGGTCACACGCCTAAGCTAACAGGAAAATGTGTAGGAACGGCTTAGCAGAAGTACGGTAAAAGTGCCAGGCATTTGTCGTACTTAGAGAGAGATAAATGGGTCTGATTAAATCCAAGGGATTTAATCAGATTGGTATTTGGGCCCAAAAGCCCAAAAGGGAAAGAGAAGGGTTTTATAAACTAAAACCCAAATCTCTTTCTCCCTAACCC
The DNA here is from genome assembly GCA_030180135.1 of Orychophragmus violaceus. Classification (NCBI taxonomy): domain Eukaryota; kingdom Viridiplantae; phylum Streptophyta; class Magnoliopsida; order Brassicales; family Brassicaceae; genus Orychophragmus; species Orychophragmus violaceus. The sequence continues at coordinate 61,839,838 of CM058237.1, read as the reverse complement.
TAGCCTCCCTGCGCCAACTCTCTCTCTGTCTGCGCCTCCTCTTCCTTGGTCTAGCAGCCTTCTTCCTGCTTGGTGTGCGTGTGTGAACCTCTGGAGGAGTTATCACTTGGTGGCTCTCTGATCTCTGACCTGTTCTCTCTTTCCGCTGCATAAACAGGTAAAAGGTGAGATCTTATATGTTTCTATTCAAGAGAACCTAGATCCGCATGTTTAGGAACTGTTGAATCTGTGAATTGAATCAGGATTAACAACCAAATCATCCTTCATAAAGAACTTTGACTTCATCAGAAACAAGGAAGAACAATGTGTGTATAAGAAAACTAGTGGGAGCAAAGTGGCGTTTCTTATCCTATATGTCGATGACATATTGCTTCTTGGAAATGATATTCCAATGCTGAAGTCTGTTAAAGACTGGCTGGGAAGTTGTTTTTCCATGAAGGACATGGGTGAAGCCGCGTATGTTCTTGGAATCCGAATCTTTAGAGATAGATCTAAAAGGCTGATTGGACTTTGTCAAGATTCTTATATAGACAAAGTCCTGCATCGATTCGGAATGGATAATTCCAAGAAAGGATTCACGCCAATGATACATGGTGCTACACTAAGCAAGACTCAGTGTCCTAAAACACCTGATGAGCTTAAGTGCATGAGTAGGATTCCTTATGCTTCGGCTATAGGATCTATCATGTATGCCATGATCTGTACTCGTCCTGATGTTGCTTATGCACTAAGCATGACGAGTAGGTACCAGTCTAATCCAGGTGAGAATCACTGGATTGCCGTAAAGAATATCCTGAAGTATTTGAGAAATACTAAGGACAAGTTCTTGATTTACGGAGAAAGTGAGGTGCTACAAGTCGGTAGAGTCTGAAAGGCAAGTTTCCAACAGACAAAGATGATTTCCGGTCACAGTCCGGTTATATCTTGTGTCTGTCTGGCGGTGCAAGGCACTGTTGCTGAATCCATGACTTAAGCTGAACATTTCGCAGCTTGGGTAGCGGCGAAAGAGGTTGTTTGGAAAGAAGAGTTCATCACTGAACTTGATGTGATTCCCAGCATAGATGAGGCTAGCTGCACATCAGAGGTCCAAACACCTTGAGGGTAGGTATAACCTATTCCGTGAGATAAATGACAGAGGTGTTAAGTAGATCAACAAGTTTCAACGAATGAGAACGTTGCTAATCTATTAACGAAGCCACTCCTTAGGCCTAAGCACGAGTCGCGGACTGTAGCTGTAGGATAAGTGAAATTAAGATGTAGTCTTAATTTCAGTGGGAGTTTGTAAAGGGCTTTATTTAGTTGTTTTGAAAGGTTCATGTAAACATAATATTTTATGTTTATGAAATTCATGATTTCTGGATTATTTTAACTGTGATATAAATAATCGTTCCAAAATGATTCATGTCATTATATATGGGCCATCGAAGTACATGAGTAGACTTGATCCTGAAACCCCATATTTAACGAAATGACATAAATCACGGTGTCCATAGTCGAAGGTTGTTGAAATTGGAACACCAACAACCACTTGAGACTAGATTGTGTTGAGACTTATGACCAAGTTTCGAGGGGTCATAGATGCGCGGCATCAAAGTCGACACATAGATATATGTAGGGGAGCATATGACCGGACATGGCCCGCTGATGAGAACTCTTCAAGATATTAATATCTGTGTCATAAGAGGTTCTCATATACGACTATAGAGTATAGTCCTTAGACCTGAGTTCGCATGCATGTGGCTGCACATGGAGTGATGCGCTTTGATCATTGTCTAACGTTGTTTCGTAATTGGGAGCTATAAGGACCTTGGTTGGGTGTATTATAAAGTGTGTAGTTCATAGTGATGGAATAAGATGGGATTTGTCCCTGCCGTTTAACGGAGGTAATATCTCTAGGCCAATCGGAGACTTGATAGCTGGTAAGAGAGTGGCCACTCCCAAACGGACTTGCCCAAGTCGTTTGCATTGTCAGTATCAAATCTGGTCCGATGAACATGGTCTGGCTATATAAGGATGACACGCATCTTGCCTTATGCCAGATCGAGATATTGAGACAAAAGGATTAGGGAATGTAGGATTCCAGTACAAGTGGGAGATTGTTGGGAATGTCCTGAAATCTACTGTACTATCTCTAGAAAGTATGATAAGTGTCGAGATCAGACATAAGTCATAAATACTGGGTGATCATGATGACTTGCTAGAGCCGGCTCATGATCTATAAGTTTAGGACTTATTACCAGTATTGTATGATCCCTAAGGGTCACACACCATAGCTAACGGGAAAGTTAAAATGGAATTAATACGGTAAGATGCAAGGCATTTACTGTATTTGTACAGAGAATTGGGCCAGACAAAATACAGGCTTTTGTCTGATTTGTGTCTTGGGCCCAAAAGCCTAATAGGCCATTAGTTTAATTACTTGGGCCCATATAAGGAAGAGGAGGCGCAGCCTAGGGTTACAAGAACATCCCATCTGTGATTTTGGAGTCCTAGCCGTCCTCTCTCTCTCTGTTGATTCCAGCTTGGTCTAGCAGCCTGATCCAGTAGCTTGTAAGAGTGTGGATACCTAGGAGGAGCCGGTTTCTATCAGCTCTTGCAGATCTCTTCATTCCTTTGATCAATCCGCTGTAATCATAAGGTAATGAATCTGATCTGTTTATGATTCAACTGCAAATCACCTAGATCCTAGATGATTATGTGCTAGGATGTAACCTGACAATTACACCATGAATACACATAATCCTACACATAGAGATCAAAGTAAACTACCAAACCTGATTTGTTCCAAGGAGAATGAGAAAGTCAAGCGGAGAGAAGCACCATCATCACCACCTGATCAAGTGATGTTACCTACACTCATTGACGTCCTAGACCACACTACATCCAATGGTGACTGCCCTGAAAGTGCTTTAGTTATACCTAGACTAAAAGAGAGCTGCAGCTAAGGAGTTCAAGAGCACAAAGAGCAGACCATGTTACAACTTGCTAGCACCATCTCTATGAGTTTAAGTATTTCCAGACCTATTATAGCAAATTCAAACACAGATATGATGCACTTGCTCTTAAGCATTATTTTAGGGACAAGAATTACAAAAGAAGAACTGAGCAGGAAAGAGCATGAGCAAGCCAAAGTCAGTAGAGAAGATCAAAGACCAGAGAAACATGTTTTGGTGATCAGGAAAGAAGAAGAACGTTTAATGATCACTAGCTCACAAGAGAAGAAGGTCCAAACCCTCATACAACCTACTGAAGCTGAACATGTAAGTACAAGTATCATACAATCTGTTTTAAGTACTCCAAGAACAGATATAATGCACTTGTTCTTCCCAATGAGCATCTCTACAGATATAAAGCACAAGGGAGAAGAGAATGTGAAGAGAAGCTCAGAAATAGCCCTTACACTAAGTGATCAGACTGATCAAGGCAGTAGAGAAAAGGAGAACATCAAGGAGAAACCACCAGACCCAAGCAAAGACACCGCATATATTAACAAGGTAAGTCTCTCTTTGATACATTTCATTTTCAATGATTTAACAGCTGTGTTAGAGAACTTGTTGAGCTTACAAGAAGATGAGATATCACTAGCACAGGAAATTGACTCTAAGGAGAAGGATTCAAGTTGTTTATTATGTGATAAAGAACCCATAATGCACTTGTCTCTTTGCCAAAGTGTTGAACATATTTCAGGTCATAAGGAGAGCATGAGCAAGATAGACAAAGGAGACACCATACCAGTCCAAAGAAGAGGAGTATTACTATCATATCGGCTCAAAGGAGAACTACCAGACACTCCACTCACCTCCAGACCATATGCACATCAAGGTAAGACCCTAAACTCCCAAATGAGAATGAAAGCTAACTTGCTTTCTCTTGGTGCAGATTATCTAGTTTCGAGGTCGAAACCTTTTCAAGAGAGAGAGTATGATGATGGCATCAAGCCATCATCAACCAAGATGCATAGAGGAGAGATCAACCAGCCGGTCAATGCCATTGGAGATAAGCAAGCAGGATCTCAACCACTCAGCCATGGAGATTCCACTCATGCCAATCAACTCAGCATCAATGACTTGTATCAAACAACCTTTCTTGAAGTCATTGGTCAAGCCAGAACAACCCCGGTTCATGTTGGATCACAAGTTATTCAAATTGCCAATCCGGAGCCATTTAAGGAAACTATGAAGACCACTTGGTTTATCACCTCTCAAACCAAGACTTGGCGACCAAGAGACATTTACCACAACCAAAAGAAGCTAGAGGACTTCCTAAGTCCATACAAAATGCGCATAATCCCTTTGAGAATCAAATGGACCGACTTTCCTATTTTGGAGCCTATGGAAACTTGATATTTTTTTTGAAAACCAACCAAAACCGAGTTTGATTTATAAAACTAGCGCTTCAGTGATTTAAAAATCGTGTGCAACTTGATTTAAAACCAAAGCATTGGACCAAATTTGATTTTCAGAACCAACAACTTTGATTTTTCGAGAAAGACTGAACCGGTTTTCCTAAACTGTTTTATAAGTTTTCAAAATCCTTTGTACCGAGTTTAATTTGAAAGCCAGTAGTTTTGATTCCAATAAGGCTTTACAAGCATCAAACCGTGTCTCAATCTTGTTTTATTATTGAGTTACGTAGTTCAAGAACATATTATTAATACATTGGTTTTGTGCATTTTCAGGTATTGAATCAGTAACATGGAAGAAGAGGAATCAGAAAATTGGACTGAGGAAGAAGAGAGCCTAATCTGCTCAGATGAGGAGGCATATTATGAAACACCACCATGGCCAGGAGATGAAGCCACTGAGTATGGATATAATTCAGATGGTGAAGGCTGTGATCTTGAACTCGCAGTCCAATGTTCCAACCATCCAGAACCGCAGTACAAGGAGCTCCACACTACAACTGAAGGATTGTTTAGTTGATCCTGATTCAATTCTTAGATTCATATCAACCTAAACATGCGGATCTAGGTTCTTCTCTAATAGAAACAAATGATGATCTCACCTTTTACCTGTTAATTGCAGCGGAAGGAGAGAACAGGTCAGAGATCAGAGAAACACCGAGAGATGAATCCTCCAAAGGTTCACACACGCGATCACAGAAAACGGCTGCTAGACCACGAGGAACTCGGCGCAGAGAGAGAGAGAGTTTTCGGCTGAGGGGCTAGGGTTAATTGTTCTGAACTCGAGTTTTATCTCATAAAACTCGTCCGGTTCCGTTTGGGCCATTTGGCCCAAACACCAATTAACTCGACGGCATTCGCGCACTGTGTCGATCGACACCCCTTGTGTATCGATCGACACACAGTGGCTAAACCGTTTTATTCTCTCTAAGTACAGTAAATGCCTAGCACTTTTACCGTACTTCTGCTAAACCGTTCCTACACATTTTCCTGTTAGCTTAGGCGTGTGACCCATATGGGATCATATAATAAAGGCAATAAGTCCAAGACTTATAGATCATGAGCGGACTCTAGCAAGCCATCATGACCCCCAGTATTATATGACTTATGTCTGATCATTGACATACTCTTACTTTCTAGAGACAGTACCGAGATTACTGGACACAATTCCAACAATCTCCCACTTGTACTGGAATCTCTGTATTCATAATCCTTTTGTCACAATATCTCGATTAGTCATAAGGCAAGATTGGTGTCATCCTTATAAAGCCTAATCTTGTTCATCGGACTCTGATTCGATACTGACAATCCAAACGACTCGGGACAGTCCATTTGAGCATGGCCATGCATTTTCCAGTATTCAAATCTCCGACTGGCCTAGAGATATTCACTCCATTTATATTGGAGGGACAAATTCCGTCTTGTTCCATCACTGTAAACTACTCATTTCATAATGTACCCAAACAAGGTCCTTATAACTATCGCAGAACGATAGCGTTAGATAATGATCAAAGAGCATCAGTCCATGTGCAGTCACATGCATGCGAACTCAGGTCTAAGGACTATACTCTATAGTCGTAGTAAGAATCTCTTATGACACAGATATAAATATCCTGAAGAGTTCTTATAAGCGGGTCTTGTCCGGTCGTATGTTCCCAAACATACACCTATGTACTGACTTTGATGCCGCGCATCTATGACACACTGAGACTTTGTCATAAGTCACGTACCAATCCAGTCTCACACGGTTGTTGGTGTTCCAATTTCAACAACCTTCGACTAGGGACGGGATGATATAAAACATCTATCAAATATAGGGTCTCATGATCAAGCTAAATGACTTCGATGACTCAAGATCAAGTCATTTACTTCGACGACCTATAAAATGGTTCATATCACTTTGGAACGATTATTTCATCACAGTTAAAATAATCTTGAAATAATAATTTCATTAAACATAAGAATGTTTTACAAGAACATATCAAATAACTAAATAAAAGCCCTCAAACTCCCACTCAAATTTAGATTACATTTCTATGTCTCTAATGCCTACAGCTTCAGTCAGAAACTCGAGCTTAGGCCTTGGGAGTGGCTTTGTCAACGGATCAGCGACGTTATCATCTGTCTGAACTCGGCTGATCTTGACTTCCTTTCTATTAATGATGTCACGTATCAAGTGAAATCTTCTTAGAACATGCTTGGATTTCTGGTGTGATCTTGGTTCCTTTGCCTGAGCTATAGCACCATTGTTGTCACAAAACAGTGCCAGAGGCTCAGCCGCATCTGGTATCACACCTAGTTCAATAATGAACTTTCGTATCCAAACAGCTTCCTTCGCAGCTTCTGAGGCGGCGATATATTCAGCTTCTGTAGTGGAATCAGCAACGGTGTCTTGCTTGGAGCTTCTCCAACTGATTGCACCGCCATTCAGACAAAAGATATAACCGGACTGTGACCGGAAATCATCTTGGTCTGTCTGGAAACTTGCGTCCGTGAATCCACTGACTTTAAGCACATCACTTCCGCCGTACACCAAGAACTTATCCTTAGTATGTCTTAGATACTTCAAGATATTCTTTACGGCAATCCAATGGTTTTCACCTGGATTTGACTGGTATCTACTCGTCATGCTCAATGCATAAGCAACATCAGGACGAGTACAGATCATGGCATACATGACAGATCCTATTGCAGATGCATAAGGAATATTCTTCATGCGCTCAAGCTCAGCAGCCGTCGTAGGGCTCTGCTTCTTGCTTAGCGTTGTGCCATGTACCATTGGCGTGAAGCCCTTCTTGGAATCCTTCATGCTGAATCTTTGCAGGACTTTGTCAATGTATGAATCTTGACACAAGCCTATCAGCCTTCTAGATCTATCCCGGTAGATCCTGATTCCAAGAACGTATGCGGCTTCACCCATGTCTTTCATGGAAAAACAACTTCCAAGCCAGTCCTTTACGGACTTCAGCATTGGAACGTCGTTTCCGAGAAGCAGTATGTCATCGACATACAGAATAAGAAATACAATCTTGCTCCCACTAGATTTCTTATACACGCATTGTTCTTCTTCGTTTCTGATGAAGTCAAATTGCTTGATCGCTTCATCAAAACGAAGATTCCAGCTCCTCGATGCTTGCTTCAATCCATAAATGGATTTATGAAGCTTGCATACTTTTCCAGCATTCTTTGGATCTATGTAACCGTCAGGTTGTGTCATATACACATCCTCTTCCAGAATACCATTCAGGAAGGCGGTTTTCACGTCCATCTGCCAAATTTCATAATCATGAAAAGCTGCAGTTGCTAGTAGAATCCGAATAGATTTCATCATAGCCACTGGTGAATAGGTTTCATCGTAATCCACACCGTGAACTTGTCTGAAACCTTTTGCCACCAACCTGGCTTTATAAATCTGGACATTTCCATCCACGTCAATCTTCTTCTTGAAGATCCATTTGCACTCGATGGCTTTTACACCAGCGGGTAAGTCAACCAACGAAAACACTTGGTTGACCGACATGGAGTCCATTTCGGAATCAGTGGCCTTGCGCCACTTAGAGGAATCTGGGCCCATCATGGCTTGATTGAAGTTCGATGGTTCATCACCATCCATGATCAGAAGATCATGACAGTCAGTCACGAGGAATCCTTGATATCTCTCGGGTTCGTGACGGATCCTCCCGGATCTTCGAACTTCAGGTACTACAGGTTCAGGCTCTACAATTTCTTGTAGGTCCTCCTGCTGCTCTTCCTCATTAGGTTGAGCAGTATCCTGTTCATCTTGAATTTCTTCAAGCAGTACCTTACTCCCACTGTCTTTCTTAGAGAGAAACTCCCTCTCAAGAAAGTTACAATCCCGGGCAACAAAGATCTTGTTCTCGGAACGTAGATAGAAGTAATAAGCCTTGGTTTCCCGTGGATAACCAATGAAGTAGCATTTGTCAGATTTTGGTGTAAGCTTGTCTGAGATCAATCTCTTGACATAGGCTTCACAACCCCAAATTCTGAGATAAGACAGCACTGGAGCTTCTCCAGTCCATAATTCATATGGTGTCTTTGCTACTGCTTTCGATGGCGCTCTATTTAGAGTGAACACTGCTGTTAGCAGAGCATATCCCCAAAGGGATATTGGAAGGTCTGTGTGACTCATCATAGATCGAACCATATCTAATAAGGTCCGATTTCTCCTCTCAGACACACCATTCCATTGAGGTGTTCCGGGAGGAGTGAGTTGGGATACGATCCCACACTCTCTTAGATGATCACTGAATTCTTGGCTTAAGTATTCTCCTCCTCGGTCGGACCGAAGAGCCTTAATGCTTTTGCCAAGTTGGTTCTGTACTTCATTTTGGAATTCTCTGAACTTCTCAAAAGATTCAGACTTATGTTTCATCAAATAAACATATCCATACCTACTGAAATCATCAGTAAAGGTAATGAAGTACTGATAGTTTCCTCTTGCATTTGTGGACATTGGGCCACACACATCAGTGTGTATCAGGCCCAATACGTCACTGGCCCTCTCGTTAGGTTTATTAAAGGGGGCCCGTGTCATTTTGCCCATCATGCAGGATTCGCATTTCTCACATGACTCAAAGTCAAATGAGCCAAGAAGTCCATTCGAATGGAGCCTCTTGATGCGTTTCTCGCTGATGTGCCCTAAACGACAATGCCATAGAAACGTTCGGTTCTCCTCATTAGGTTTGAACCGTTTGGTATTAATGTTATAAATTGGCGCGGATTGATCGAGTATGTAAAGCCCATTCATAAGAGGGGCAGAACCATAGAACAAATTGTTGCGATTGAAGGAACATAATTTATTCTTAACTGAAAAATCATAACCTTCCAAATCCAACAAAGAAATTGAAATAATATTTCTGCTTATAGCAGGTACAAAATAACAATTATTGAGTTCTAAAATCAATCCCGAAGGTAAAGACAACAAGTAAGTGCCTACAGCTAGTGCTGGAACTTTCGCTCCATTCCCAACTCGTAGCTCCACTTGTCCTTGCTTCAGCCTTCTACTGTTGCTGAGTGCCTGCATATTAGTACAAATATGAGCCCCACAACCAGTATCCATAACCCATGAGGTATTATCAGAAGTAGTTGTATTAACTTCTATAACAAAAATACCTGTTGAAGAAGTCTCAAAAGTCTTCTTCTTCAATTCCTTTAGACCTTCCTGGAATTTCTTACATTCTCTCCTCCAATGCCCTGGTTCTTTACAGAACCTGCATATGTCAGTTGGCCCAGCCTTGGACTTGGGCTTGGGCTTTGGCGTGTCCTTGTCCGCGACTTGGACAGCCTTGGCCTTTCCCTTATCCTTAGCAGAGGATTTCTTAAACCCCTTGCCCTTCTGCACCATAAGCACATTGGGGTCCTTGGTGGTTTTCCTCAAATTGGGCTCCGCAGTCTTGAGCATTCCGTGAAGCTCAGGCAATGTCTTACTCAAGCCATGCATGTTAAAGTTCAGAATGAACTGATCATAGCTTGCAGGTAATGACTGCAGAATGATGTCGCAGGCAAGTTCCTGGCTGATTGGGCAGTCGAGTTTCTGAAGATGATCGAGATAACCCATCATCTTCAAGACATGAGGACTCACTGCCGCATTCGCAGCCAACTTGCAGTCCAAGAGGTTCTTAACTGTTTGAAACCTCTCAGTCCTAGCCTGCTCCTGAAAAAGCGATTTCAGGCTTGCCATTATCTCGATGGGTGACAATACACTCTCGAACTGTTTTTGCAGCTCAGGAGTCATTGTCACCAACATCAGGCAATAGGCATCATTTTCATCTGACGAATGCTTTTCCCAAGCATTATGCAGAGTCCTGGCGGCATTGGCAGGAGGCCTCTCGGGGAGAGGATCACGAAGGACATAATCCTTCTTCTCCTGCTTGAGGACTAGCCTCAAGTTCCTTGACCACGTCAGGAAGTTCGTTCCAGTCAGCTTCTCCTTTTCGAGAACAGACCGGATCGAGAATGTGTTTTGTGTGCTTGTAGTAGTCATAGCTGAAATATATAGATAAAAAGGTTATTAGTTAAAATGTTCAATATGATTAATCTCGTATTAAATTTAATATGATTAATCACGCATTATATTCAATAACATAAGTTACCCTCAATAGAATATAATGATTCCAGGATCCACATATAACTAAGATTAAAGTGGGCCACTGGCCGTCACCAAACCTTAGCTTATATCGGTAAGCCCTATATCGGCTAATTATATCCGTGATATAACTCTTGGTTGTGAATCTGGGCCCGAGGCCCAATCCACTCTGATGTCTCAAGGCTCGGGACTCCCGATGGCCCAGTCAAGAAAACCAGACTATACAGTCATGTAATCATTAATGTCTGGGACTCCCAATGACATTTATGAATCACAAACCGTCTTATCCACGCAAAAGCAGACACCCTCACACTGTAAGGCCATGAATACAATTGAATGGGCTTCGACAGCTGACATAGAATGGACAAGACATCCAACGCTTGATATTATTTGAGGTTCGTAGGTTTATTTAAAATTCATTCCCAAAATAGAAGATTACTATTTCGGGAAACTTTCCATTTTTGGAAACCTACTATTTTTGGAAACTTTCTAAAATTGGAAACTTTCTAAAAACGGAAACTTTCTAACTTTAGAAATTTCTTAAAATCCGAATCATGCAAATCTAGAAACTTCTATAAATTAAGAAACTTTCTAATTTCAAAATATCGGAAACTTTAATTTAAAATCGATTTATATTCTTTATAAAATAAATTTTAAATTAAATCTGAAGAAAGACTCAAATAATTGGCCCAATTGTTTTAACTTCTTGACCCGAGGCCCAAGAATTGGTCCATGTCCAAGACATGACCCAATTGTCCAATTAAATGACATAACCGGTCTGGTTCATTAAAATTGGTCTAACCAAATTTTAATTACTACGATGACCACAATTGTCAACCGGTTATTTACTAAACCGGATTTTCTCAATTTATTTGGTCCAACCAAATCAAATTAGAAAATCCTGGTTTAGGCACAAAATCCAATTTTTCGACTTTGGATTTCTTATCCCGGTTTAACCAGACTTAATAAAATTATCAAATCTGTTTATTAAACCGTGACGTTTAATTTTAATCAAAATATTAAACCGAGCCTTAAACCAACCATGTCGATCGATGAACCAACCGTGTCGATCGATCCATCAACCGCATCGGTCGATGCTCTCAGCATCGATCCTGCATCGATCGTGCATCGATCCTGTATCGATCGATGCTCTCACGCATGCACGGAACCGAGCCAAAACCCTAACCGTGTCGATCGATGCACCAACCGCATCGGTCGATGCACCAACATCGAACCTGCATCGATCCTGCATCGATCGATGCTTTCACGCGTTAACAGGGTTAGCCGATAGACTGTATCGACCGATCCATGCGATCGTATCGATCGATCCATGCGATCGCAGTCGATACTGACTTATGAAAATCGCATTCTACCAAATCAATATAGCTTGGTTTCTGCGATTTTAGGTGTGTTTAGGTTTCAATTCTTGTTACTTAAGTGTCTTCTCTTATCAGTAGTTGATTCAAAACACTTTTAAACAAGAAAACAATCCTAAACTTGAATCTAAACAAGAAAAACCAGAACCAATGGCTCTGATACCACTGAAGGATTGTTTAGTTGATCCTGATTCAATTCTTAGATTCATATCAACCTAAACATGCGGATCTAGGTTCTTCTCTAATAGAAACAAATGATGATCTCACCTTTTACCTGTTAATTGCAGCGGAAGGAGAGAACAGGTCAGAGATCAGAGAAACACCGAGAGATGAATCCTCCAAAGGTTCACACACGCGATCACAGAAAACGGCTGCTAGACCACGAGGAACTCGGCGCAGAGAGAGAGAGAGTTTTCGGCTGAGGGGCTAGGGTTAATTGTTCTGAACTCGAGTTTTATCTCATAAAACTCGTCCGGTTCCGTTTGGGCCATTTGGCCCAAACACCAATTAACTCGACGGCATTCGCGCACTGTGTCGATCGACACCCCTTGTGTATCGATCGACACACAGTGGCTAAACCGTTTTATTCTCTCTAAGTACAGTAAATGCCTAGCACTTTTACCGTACTTCTGCTAAACCGTTCCTACACATTTTCCTGTTAGCTTAGGCGTGTGACCCATATGGGATCATATAATAAAGGCAATAAGTCCAAGACTTATAGATCATGAGCGGACTCTAGCAAGCCATCATGACCCCCAGTATTATATGACTTATGTCTGATCATTGACATACTCTTACTTTCTAGAGACAGTACCGAGATTACTGGACACAATTCCAACAACAACCTCATCTTGGAATCAGCTTAGCATGGAAATCAGTGAGGATAGTGAAGATTCAGAAGCAGACATGTATGGATTTACTTCATACAAGAGTGCATTCAGCAGCCATGGATTTACTTCATACAATGTACAAGCTCAACATAAGCTCACTGGAACAAGGAAAGCCACACTCCAACAAACTAGCACAAGGCAGCCAACCACCAGAACAAGAGGATCTCTAATGTTTTCAGGAAAAAGTAGTAAACCTGAAGCATACTTACAATGGAAAAATGACATGGAGGAATGGTTACAAGCTAACAATATTCCAGAAGAAAGGAGGCTAGTACAAGCTATCTCACCCTTCACAGAAAAGGCTTATGAATGGTGGCTAAAGGAGAGCAGACCAATCATCTATAAGAAGCCAGTACTAGATTGGAGAGATCTCAAGTCTAGAATGCATAAGGAGTTTGTAGAGAAGCTTCAGGCTACAACCAAGAGAGTGAAGCTGATAACAAGGATTTTGCAATCCTTTGAGGTACCAACTCCTCAAGCTTATCGATGTAGCTTTGAGGTATCGAAACTTTTTGGGATGGATAAGACCAATAAGCAAACACTAAACCTTCAGAGTCAAATCAAACAGTTGGGTTTTGTTTCTAACAATCCTAACAGTAAACAATTTAAACAGAAGTAATCTAAAAGCAAATAACAATTGGATTCAATCAATGACAGAGATAAGGCCTAAAGGTTAAGGTCAACGGATAGGTGACTCGGGATGATCAAGGAATTCTAAGTCAAACTTCATAGAAGCTAATCTCCTAGCATGGAAAACACCAAGTAAATCAGTTTAATCTCTTAATACCAATTCTTCACTTGATCCTAACTCAAGAACAAATTATCATTTGTGAATTAGAATCGAATGAGCATTTAAACAGGTTCCGAACAGCAAACAATCACTCTAGACATACATTCTCATGTGCTAGAATGTGAAAGTCCTAACAAAGCTAGAAACTGGAATTTCATCGAACATGTTGTGAACAAGAAATTCTAAACATCCTAATCAATGTGATCAAGATTAATTAGGCACTAAGCACACTTTGATAGATGAGATTTTAAACAATCAATCACTAGAAATCCTTTGATCACCCCTAATCAACCTAATCCTACCTAACCCATAAGCCTATGAAGAACTACTCACTAATCATCATTAGATCAACAAAACTCATAGAGATAGAGTTGATCATGGGAGATTAGTGATGGATTGAGAGATTTGTTGAAGGAATCACAAAAGAAGTACTAGATAAATTAAAGGAATCCAACTTGTTCTTACAAAAGAGTTTAGAACATCAAAAATAGCTTAAAAACAATAAGAAATAGGTTTTTGGCTTAAATAGTCAATAGGGTGCGAGCCGGGTCAACCCGGAACAAACCGGGTGTTGACCCGGATCCAAGGCAGTTTCTGGGGTCTGTATCGGTCTGCTCGGTCGATACGCTGGTCGATATGAGTCTTCGGATTTTTCTGTCGAGGGGTCGTATCGGCCAGGCTGGTCGATATGCTGGTCGATATGAACTGTCTGTTTTTAATCCGAGGGGTCGTATCGGTCTGCTCGGTCGATACACTGGTCGATATGAGTCTGTCTGCTTTTTTGTAGACTGTGTTGAGATGCATCCAGTAAATCAGGCATAACTCTTTCCATATATCACCGAATGACTTCACACCACCTCCATTAGAAAGCCAGCTCAATTTCCCATAATTTGTATTTAGAATCCCAGAGCTAAAAGTTAACGTAACATCTTCATATGACTCAATATTTCAAGCTCATCGGTTTGGTCCTTCATCACCATTTCACTTGCAATCACTCCTTTGACCTCCAAACTCTTCCAAACATCCTTAGCCACTCCAAGAACCTACAAATCATAAGAAACACTCCAAATGCAAGCCTAGAATGCCTAAACCTAGCTTTAGATGATCCTATACTCTAAACACACCAATGACCAAAGAAATGAAGTTAAAGGAAACTAAAAAGAAGTAAAACATGATCCTAACATTAGCCTAAATGCATGAAAATACAAGTATATCAGAAGCCTACATCCAAAACGCAGACTGCTCCTAAGCACAAGTCTGTTTGCTATCCAAAGCCTAAGGATGTGATCTCAAATACTTACACCTACCAAGCAGAAGCTAAGAAAGCTCTTCAAACAAAACAGGATCAGGAATGGCAGAGTATCATGGAGATGTTGCATCCAAAGAAACCAGAGCAGAAGCAGAGCCACAAAACTTCACCCAATGCAACCGGACCCAGCTTTGATGCCTCACTCAAGCTGTTAAACCTGCCAACACAAGGTAAGTGTTCTAACTTTGTAAATTCCAAAGAGCCAACATGTTATAGGTGCCATAGGAGAGGGCATTTAGCTACTAATTGTCCATCTAGGAAGCTGAATAAAGATAGAACATCAGAGTTGAAATTGGAAGTAACTGAAAAAATGATAGCTTTGTGCAATCTGATAATTTAATTTCCAATTCAAGACTCATGCAGTTGTCTTTGCCTAATGAATTTGAATCAGAAACAAGATCAGAGGAAGGGCATAGAGATCAAAGTAAACTACCAAACCTGATTTGTTCCAAGGAGAATGAGAAAGTCAAGCGGACAAAAGCACCAGCATCACCACCTAATCAAGTGATGTTACCTACACATTGACGTCCCAGACCACACTACATCCAATGGTGGCTGCCCTGAAAGTGCTTTAGTCATACCTAGACTAAAAGAGAGCTTCAGCCAAGGAGTTCAAGAGCACAAAGAGCAGACCATGTTACAACTTGCTAGCACCATCTCTGTGAGTTTAAGTATTTCCAGACCTATTATAGCAAATTCAAACACAGATATGATGCACTTGCTCTTAAGCATTGTTTTAGGTACAAGTATTACAAAAGAAGAACTGAGCAGGAAAGAGCATGAGCAAGCCAAAGTCAGTAGAGAAGATCAAAGACCAGAGAAACATGTTTTGGTGATCAGGAAAGAAGATGAACGTTTAATGATCACTAGCTCACAAGAGAATAAGGTCCAAACCCTCATACAACCTACTGAAGCTGAACATGTAAGTACAAGTATCATACAATCTGTTTTAAGTACTCCAAGAACAGATATAATGCACTTGTTCTTCCCAATGAGCATCTCTACAGATATAAAGCACAAGGGAGAAGAGAATGTGAAGAGAAGCTCATAAATAGCCCTTACACTAAGTTATCAGACTGATCAAGGCAGTAGAGAAAAGGAGAACATCAAGGAGAAACCACCAGACCCAAGCAAAGACACCGCATATATTAACAAGGTAAGTCTGTCTTTGATACATTTCATTTCCAATGATTCAACAGCTGTGTTAAAGAACTTGTTGAGCTTACAAGAAGATGAGATATCACTAGCACAGGAAATTGACTCTAAGGAGAAGGATTCAAGTTGTTTATTATGTGATAAAGAACCCATAATGCACTTGTCTCTTTGCCAAAGTGTTGAACATATTTCAGGTCATAAGGAGAGCAGGAGCAAGATAGACAAAGGAGACACCATACCAGTCCAAAGAAGAGGAGTATTACTTTCATATCTGCTCAAAGGAGAACTACCAGACACTACACTCACCTCCAGACCATATGCACATCAAGGTAAGACCCTAAACTCCCAAATGAGAATGAAAGCTAACTTGCTTTCTCTTGGTGCAAATTATCTAGTTTCGAGGTCGAAACCTTTTCAAGAGGGAGAGTATGATGAGGGCATCAAGCCATCATCAACCAAGATGCATAGAGGAGAGATCAACCAGCCGGTCAATGCCATTGGAGATAAGCAACCAGGATCTCAACCACTCAGCCATGGAGATTCCACTCATGCCAATCAACTCAGCATCAATGACTTGTATCAAACAACCTTTCTTGAAGTCATTGGTCAAGCGAGAACAGCCCTGGTTCATGTTGGATCACAAGTTATTCAAATTGCCAATCCAGAGCAATTTAAGGAAACTATGAAGACCACTTGGTTTATCACCTCTCAAACCAAGACTTCGCGACCAGCACTACAGGAAATTTGATTATTGATAGCACTACCAGATAGCGTTTTCGATGTTTATGCTATCTTTGTTTGAACCAGGAGTTAAAGATAGCGTTTGGTAAGACAAAAAACGCTATCTATGTTTTGAGAGGGAAAAAAAAAAAAAAACACGCGGCCAAATTTTTATTTGGGTGTGTTGACCAAAAGACGAAAACGCTAGGGAACACTTAAGCGGGAAGAAAAAGCTATTGTCCCTGCGTGTTAGAAAAAAAAAGCCAAAAGACATTTTTCGGATCTCTGTCCGTGTTCTTACTAGATCTTGCATGTTCATCACCTTGATTCAGTCTTTGTCTCGATTTTTCACCACAATCTGACTCTCAACTGCATGGATTTCCTGGATTTGAGTTATTTTGTCAACTACGAAGCAGAATTAGAGGTAAATATCATTTCGATTTCTTAAAATCAGAGAAATGTTGTGTTAGGAACTCGTCTCGTACATGTTCTTGAGCTCGAAATCTCACTCTCTCACTCGATTTCGCACTCTCTCACTCGATTTCTCACTCGATTTCACACAAGTTCGTCTCTTTTCGCTTTAGAACAAGGACGAATCTGTGGATCTGTTCGTGTTCTCAGCCAACAATGGAGATGTGGGTTGCACAAGAAGAGTTTCTCAGCCAGCGACGCCTGCTTTGGGTCAGAGGAACCCGGATTTGGTGGCCAATAAGTCCGCTTATCGATGCCGTTGCAGCTCATGACAGACACGGTAACATATAGATGAAGCGAAGACTTAAAATATCTCAAGACATATTTCAGCTGGTGAATGTCTGATTACGCATTGACAAATGCTTGTTCAGTGCATATAGATGACTGTGTGTGAGTGTGTAAATTCGGTTGGTTTGTATCACTAGTTTGGTATTTAGTATATGATCTGGTTCTTGTTACTTATGACTTACGAGTGTATGTGAATGATGAAGTGTGTGAAGAAGCTGCTTTAGAGTTATTTTTGTTGTCTTGTTTATGCCATTACCATTTGCTAATGTTGTTCTGTGAATTGTCATGTCCCTAATTGTGTCTTGGTTAAGACAACTCCTAATTGTAATGTCTTTATTTTTGTAAAAAAAAAATATTTTAAAATTAATATTCAGAAACTGGACAAAATTTTGTGAATAGTGCACAAATTTGATTCAAAAAATGGAAAGTACAACAAATTTAATAAAAAATATTTTTTAAGTTACGGGTATATAGGGTTTAGGGTTTAAAATATTATTATTTTATTTTGTAATTTTCTAACTAAGTATAAGAAATATATAAAAAAATATTATCTAGTAATATTATAAGTCTTGACGATTTTTAATAACATAACCTATACGATTTAGGGTTTGAACCCTAATCCTATACCCCAAAACCATAAATACTAGGCTATAAACTCGAACCTTAAAAACTTAAATTTTACACATCAACACTCCTAAAAGCCTTGTTTTAATCCTTAATCATAAACACTAATTTCTAAACTCCAACCCTAACCCTATATCTCAGACTTAAAATCCTAAGTCTATACTCCAAACATCATAAATCATATTTTAAACTTTAAATTCTTGATCATAAAATACTATCCAAATATAACCATTAATTGTATATACATAAAATTAATATTTCAAATATCAATCTCAAACCTTAAACATAAATCTCCAAACCCTAAACCCCAAATTACAACCCTAAATCAAAATATAATCATTTATAATCCTAAACTTTAACCTTCAAATCTAAATCTTACTCTAAACCTTATATTTCTAACCTTCAATCATCTATTCTAGACATTTTGTTTAGGGTCTAGGATATTGCAGGGTTAAGGTATTGGAGAGTCAATTTTTTGGATTAGTGAGTCTTTGATTAGTATAGGACATCGCATATTAATTTAGGATATATGGTTTGAGTCATTGATTAATTTAGGGTATATGGTTTTGGATTTTAGGGTATAAAAGTGTATTTGTATAAGATTTATAATATAAGATTTTAACACTTAAAAAAGATATAAACAAAGATGAAAATAAAATTCAATTATTTTTAGTTATTATATATACTTATTTTTATTATTCTAAATTATTTATAAAATTAAACAATTTTTATAAGTTTTTTGCTCTAACATTTTTAAATTTAAAATGCTTTTGAAAAAAAAGTTTAAGCATTTTTAATATTTTAAAATCATTTTGTTATCAATATATGTTAAATATAGTCAAAAAGATTTTATTGGTTAAAACCAAACTACTTGGATCACACTTTTAAACCATTGAATTCTTATCTCATTAACTCTCAACCGTTGGATCTGATTTTAACCTAATTAATTATTTGTCCTCTTCCCTCAATCACTCGACCATTGGATTGCACTTCGACTTCATTTTTTCTTTATCAGACGAAGGCATGAGAGATTGACGAAGGCATGAGAGATTCAAGGCATTCAAGGCATGAAGACTCGTGCGATTAGTGGCTCTGGTGTTGCGAAGAAGGGAGGACCGCCATAGACGGGGAAGATTCCGGCGCTCGAGGTAGCTGGAGACGGTTGCGGGGACGGTAGCTACGAAGAATCCAACGACGAATCTACCTCTGATCCGCTGCGGTGGGGTATCAGTTTAGAGCAGTCACGGTCCTCAAGATTTGGAGACGCAGGTTTCTTAATAGAATCAGGTTTGTTCTTTTCGTTCAAGGTTTCTGGCTTTTATTTTGCAGATCTTGAATTGCAATTTATCACCGTGAAGAGCTGGATATGCAGTGTCAACGATCTCTAGAGTAACCAGCTAAAAAGCTCCTTGAGCTTTGTCTGATCCACAGTATGCATCTGACGCCATTCTTCGCTTCTCTGATTAGCAATTAAGTATGCAATCATAGTGTATATAACTGCTGTATTTTCTCCACTTGTGTTAAAGATCTTTATTTGTTTGTTCCTTCTTACACTTTGTTTGATTGTTTTCTCTTTACAAAGACAGAGCAGGAAGAGGATTCAGATGTGGAAATACATGAGCCCGGGGAGAAAAGAGGAGTGGTAAAATATGTTGGAAGAGCAGTATCCTCTTTGAGGTTCTTAATCTTGTATAACCTTGTGCTCAACATCATGAATTTCATATCAATCATGGTGGTAGGGTCCGGCCAGACAAAGTAAAGGTAATCTCTTGTTTTCTACAAGGTCTTAACATCAGAGTGAAATGATCTATTACACTTCATTGATTCGAACTGGTTAATCGTTTTAGTAGAATCTGCTATTTGTTAGAAAGATGTTATTGCAGGTTTTCATTTCCATTATGTTAATATTAAGTCTGGAGTCCTGCATCCTGTGTGGATTTGGTTTGTCCCTAGGATGGACTCGGTTCGTATCACATAAAGTAGTTGGTTGCATTGAAATTGTAAACCACTTTCTGCTACTTATGAACTTATATTGGCTTGCAGGTAGGTGATTATCCTCAAAGAGACCCTTTTGAGGAAGATGAAATATAAGATTCAAGGAAGCATCAAACCAGTGACGGATAAGGAGCTGAAGGAGTTTGAAAGATTTGCTTTTGTGTTTTGCATCCACTCTCTATGTTATTACACAAGATGATGATGAATATCAAAGTTTTGAGTTCCATTTGTTATTTAATTACTCTTTATTTTTGTAAATAAATTGAATTTTATTAATTATATATATTCATAAAATAATAGTTCGTAAATCCATAATATGTGAAATAGACAACAAAAACAATAATTAGAAATAATTACATTTATATAAATGCTATTTAAAACTAATATATATTATAGCATTTATTGAAAACGCTATCTTTAAAAATATATATCATAACATTTATTGGAAACGCTATCTTTAAAATATATATCATATCATTTATTGAAAACGCTATCTTTAAAATATATACCATAGCATTTAACAGAAACGCTATCTAAAGTGTCAGACCTATTATCGCGGGACATGAAATAGCGCTTACCTTTCCGCTATCAAAACCCTACGATAGCATTTTTCCTATGTTATTAATACCTGTTTTTCCTGTAGTACATGAGACATTTACCACAACCAAAAGAAGCTAGGGGACGTCTTAAGTCCATACAAAATGCGCATAATCCCTTGGAGAATCAAATGGACCAACTTTCCTATTTTGGAGCCTAAGGAGATCATCCACCAACGACTACATTCTGATCTTTTTCTACACAATCCTAAGCAATATTCAATGCACCTGGACATTCCAAGACATCAATCATACAAGCCTAAACCCAAGACTCAAGGGTTTCCATACTTGGCCGAGAATACCCTTGAATCTGCCCAACGGCTAGTTTTCATTAACTTTCGATTTGTTTTTTATCTCTGGTCAATAAGACCGTTCTACAAAGCGTATATAAGCTTATCTTAGTCCATTGTATCATTTACCTTTCAATCAATTAAGAATAATCAGAGTATTTTGTTTCAAAGAGTGGTCTTTGAGTTTTGTGTTCATTAGATTCAATTGAGTGATTCATTGTTTCTTTTGAGTTTTCAGAATTAGTTTCTTTTGTGTGATTCAAAGAGACTGTTTCTATCAAGGATTGAGAGAGTCAATCAGCCCACAGATCAAGAGAGTTGTTCATCTCGGCATCCATCTTCTGTTCAGAGCTGAGAGAGTTACACAACCAGCAGCCTTGAATCCATCCATCTATCCGTGCCTGCATCATCTGGTATCAGAGCCGAAAGGTTCCAATCAGGTGTATTCTATCCATTACCTTTTGTTTTTCATTGCATTAGATCCATAGTTTATTCATTCAGTTTCTGTTTAAGTACATCTTAATTCAAAAACCAATAAAAATTAATTTTGCTTTGCATCTAGTTTATTCTGATTTGCATTTAGATTTTTCTGTGTTTTGTTATTGCATCTTAAAACTGAAAAACCCATAAAATCATCTGCTTTGTTAGTTCATATCATTCTGAATAGTTGTTTGCATCTTAAACGAAAATCTCATAAAAAGAGTCCATGTTTTTGTGTTCTATTGCTTTAGTTCATTGTTTTGCATTCATATTTTGTTTTAAAAATTAAAAACCCAAAGAAAAAGAGCCAAGTTTTGTGTTTCTGTCGATTTGTTTCAAAGTGTTCTTGTTTTGTTTTCAGAAACTCCAAAAGAGAGAGAAGAAGCTTTAACCCTTTTGATCCAATTTTCATCAAGAGTTTTGGTTCAAAAAGTCTTTCTTTCCTTTTCTACCTTCATAGATTTCGAAACTTTGAACAAAAGCTCCTCTTGATTCATAGAAATCCAATTTTCCTTTTTAAAACTGTCCAAAATTGTGTGCAACAAACCACAAAAGGAAACTTGATATTTTTTTTGAAAACCAACCAAAACCGAGTTTGATTTATAAAACTAGCACTTCAGTGATTTAAAAATCGTGTGCAACTTGATTTAAAACCAAAGCATTGGACCGAATTTGATTTTCAGAACCAACAGCTTCGATTTTTCGAGAAAGACTGAACCGGTTTTCCTAAACTGTTTTATAAGTTTTCAAAACTCCTTTGAACCGAGTTTAATTTGAAAGCCAGTAGTTTTGATACCAATAAGGCTTTACAAGCATCAAAACGTGTCTCAATCTTGTTTTATTATTGAGTTAAGTAGTTCAAGAACATATTATTAATACATTGGTTTTGTGCATTTTCAGGTATTGAATCAGTAACATGGAAGAAGAGGAATCAGAAAATTGGACTGAGGAAGAAGAGAGCCTAATCTGCTCAGATGAGGAGGCATATTATGAAACACCACCATGGCCAGGAGATGAAGCCACTGAGTATGGATATAATTCAGATGGTGAAGGCTGTGATCTTGAACTCTCAGCCCAATGTTCCAACCATCCAGAACCGCAGTACAAGGAGCTCCACACTACAACCTCATCTTGGAATCAGCTTAGCATGGAAATCAGTGAGGATAGTAAAGATTCAGAAGCAGACATGTATGGATTTACTTCATACAAGAGTGCATTCAGCAGCCATGGATTTACTTCATACAATGTACAAGCTCAACATAAGCTCACTGGAACAAGGAAAGCTACACTCCAACAAACTAGCACAAGGCAGCCAACCACCAGAACAAGAGGTTCCCTAATGTTTTCAGGAAAAAGCAGTAAACTTGAAGCATACTTACAATGGAAAAATGACATGGAGGAATAGTTACACAAGCTAACAAGATTCCAGAAGAAAGGAGGCTAGTACAAGCTGTCTCACCCTTCACAGAAAAGGCTTATGAATGGTGGCTAAAGGAGAGCAGACCAATCATCTATAAGAAGCCAATACTAGATTGGAGAGATCTCAAGTCCAGAATGCATAAGGAGTTTGTAGAGAAGCTTCAGGCTACAACCAAGAGAGTGAAGCCTACATCCAAAACGCAGACTGCTCCTAAGCACAAGTCTGTTTGCTATCCAAAGCCTAAGGATGTGATCTCAAATACTTACACCTACCAAGCAGAAGCTAAGAAGGCTCTTCAAACAAAACAGGATCAGGAATGGCAGAGTATCATGGAGATGTTGCACCCAAAGAAACCAGAGCAGAAGCAGAGCCACAAAGCTTCACCCAATGCAACCGGGCCCAGCTTTGATGCCTCACTCAAGCTGTTAAACCTGCCAACACAGGGTAAGTGTTCTAACTTTGTAAATCCCAAAGAGCCAACATGTTATAGGTGCCATAGGAGAGGGCATTTTGCTACTAATTGTCCATCTAGGAAGCTGAATAAAGATAGAACATGAGAGTTGAAATTGGAAGTAACTGAAACAAATGATAGCTTTGTGCAATCTGATAATTTAATTTCCAATTCAAGACTTATGAACTTGTCTTTGCCTAAGGAATTTGAATCATAAACAAGATCAGGGAAGGGCATAGAGATCAAAGTAAACTACCAAACCTGATTTGTTCCAAGGAGAATGAGAAAGTCAAGCGGAGAGAAGCACCATCATCACCACCTGATCAAGTGATGTTACCTACACTCATTGACGTCCCAGACCACACTACATCCAATGGTGACTGCCCTGAAAGTGCTTTAGTCATACCTAGACTAAAAGAGAGCCGCAGCTAAGGAGTTCAAGAGCACAAAGAGCAGACCATGTTACAACTTGCTAGCACCATCTTTGTGAGTTAAAGTATTTCCAGACCTATTATAGCAAATTCAAACACAGATATGATGCACTTGCTCTTAAGCATTGTTTCAGGTACAAGTATTACAAAAGAAGAACTGAGCAGGAAAGAGCATGAGCAAGCCAAAGTCAGTAGAGAAGATCAAAGACCAGAGAAACATGTTTTGGTGATCAGGAAAGAAGATGAACGTTTAATGATCACTACCTCACAAGAGAAGAAGGTCCAAACCCTCATACAACCTACTGAAGCTGAACATGTAAGTACAAGTATCATACAATCTGTTTTAAGTACTCCAAGAACAGATATAATGCACTTGTTCTTCCCAATGAGCATCTCTACAGATATAAAGCACAAGGGAGAAGAGAATGTGAAGAGAAGCTCAGAAATAGCCCTTACACTAAGTGATCAGACTGATCAAGGCAGTAGAGAAAAGGAGAACATCAAGGAGAAACCACCAGACCCAAGCAAAGACACCGCATATATTAACAAGGTAAGTCTCTCTTTGATACATTTCATTTCCAATGATTCAACAACTGTGTTAAAGAACTTGTTGAGCTTACAAGAAGATGAGATATCACTAGCACAAGAAATTGACTCTAAGGAGAAGGATTCAAGTTGTTTATTATGTGATAAAGAACCCATAATGCACTTGTCTCTTTGCCAAAGTGTTGAACATATTTCAGGTCATAAGGAGAGCAGGAGCAAGATAGACAAAGGAGACACCATACCAGTCCAAAGAAGAGGAGCATTACTATCATATCTGCTCAACGGAGAACTACCAGACCATATGCACATCAAGGTAAGACCCTAAACTCCCAAATGAGAATGAAAGCTAACTTGCTTTCTCTTGGTGCAGATTATCTAGTTTCAAGGTCGAACCCTTTTCAAGAGGGAGAGTATGATGATAGGTCAATAATTAATCCCTATACTAAACTGCAAGTGCACAGCAATATCAATGTAGTATATAGGGTATCGAAATCCACAGAGACTCCGGTGTTCAATAGCTCAAGAACAGGAATTTAACTAGGAAGAAAGCAATGTAATTGAATTAAAAACAATGCAAGAAAGTAAGCAGATAGCAAAGATTGTTGGTTGTGAAAGCAAGTTATTAAGAGCGCTAGGTCTAGGGCGTTCTCAGGAAATCAGACAAGCAGACAGTTCATTCAGCAAGGATCTAATTAAGCACAGTTCTAGAACTCAAAACACAAATATAGAATTAACCAAATTCCTTTGCGATAATTCTCTAAGTCTAAGTGCAGCAAACCAAACTTTCGTTTGCGAGAACTAACAGATTAAACAAGCTTTAATTCCAAGTTTGATATGTTCACAATTATCCTAAACCAAACTTCCGTTTGCGCAAAGTTTAATTGCCCAATTGAATTAGTTCAGATTCCTAAACCCCACTTCCGTGACGTATTTAGCAACCTAAGATCTAGATTCTAGTTGATCAGGTTAGAACTAGCTTTAAGCACAATTAAATTGAAGAACAGATATAGTTTGAATCCTTAACTGAAATTGAACAAGTCCAGCAGGTCATGAAATCCTATGTGAGAAACCCTAAACCTAACAAGGAATCTACTCAGACATGATTGATGAAAACATAATCATAGAAATAATAGATTGCATAAAAGATAAAAGATTAAAGGGGTTCGAAATATTCTCCAAATACAGATGATGTAACAGGTTCAGATCAGCCCCAAAAGCTCTAAAAATCCTCTGCTCTTAATTATCAAAGCGTATCTAATAAAAACAGCTAAAACTTAATTATATAGGTATAATCTCGGCCAGGGGCTTCTTTGTAAATATCAGGAACTTCTGGATCAAAGTGCAATATCTTGATTCTTCTAAACCGCCGAGTTTTGGCCCATCTCGCTGGTGCATCGATCGATGCTAGGCATGCAACGATCGACACCTTTCTCTGTTTCGGACAGTGAACTCTATCTCTCGGCCAAACACTCCAAAAATCTCCAAAATGCTCCATTATCTCCAATTTAGCTCCAAACCTGATTATACCTGTAAAAGACTCTAAAAGAAAACAAAAGACACTAAAAACACAACTATATCATGGCATAAAACCGGTAAAAACCATGATATATCAACTCCCCCACACTTAGCCTTTGCTTGCCCTCAAGCAAAACACAGAACTAAAGCTTGGTGAAGAGGTTTGAAAACTCTTCAGAAACTCATTTCATCCTAGAAGCTACAATACTCAGATTCCCCTTAGTAAACCACTGAAAGAATCAATTACAGGATATCAAGACCAACATGTACTTCCCCCACACTTAGCAACTGTCCTAGGTAAACTCCACAATCACATTCAAGCATTCAAATTCTCCCTACTGACTTCTGCAAGTATTTAAGTGCGGTCTCACCTAAGGAGTATCGATCAAAGGGCACATGGATTCTTACCTTATCAGCTCTAGACCACCATACTATCTTTCTCTAGTCCCTTTCTTCTCTTTCCCTTCTTTAACAACTGATTTTTCCCCACTGGGTATCATTTTATTTTTTTTATCAGTGTTCTTCCCGTTATGGGGTGTACTTTGGACACATTCCATGGATAGCACAGGAGATAATAGGGGTCTCTACCACTCCTGTGACCACTTCGGAGTTACTAACTCATCCTCAGTTTATTATTTTTTTTTTTTTTACTTTATAGAAGGGGAGAAGGGAACTAAATAGGATAGGTTGACAGGCTGTGTCAGAACTAACAAGGGAATCCGACACAAAGTATACCAAGCCCTTGGGTGAGAAATCTAAGTCAGTATTAAATTGAAGTCAGTAAAAGGATCCTCTGATACCTGAAGTGATGTGGGTGTTCCCAGTAGGTTGATCTGTGATGGGGTTTTCTAATAGTCAGAGATAGATCCTGCAACTTCATCCCAATGGTTACTTAAGTTCTTGCAAGTCTTGTAAATCTTCTCAGAAAATCATAGTTTCTTACTTAAACAATTTTGACTCAATAAAACAAAAATTTTTGAAAAACGGACTGAATCTTAAGAAAACAGAAAACAAAAGTCAGTAGCACCTCCCCCACACTTAAGACACACTGTCCCCAGTAGTGTCCAGCGAAGGATCGGTAAAAAGAAAATAAAAATTGAAAAGATGAAATTATGTCTGTCGGGTTTACCTCTGTCGCTCAGGCATCGATCGTTGCACTAAGTGCACCGACCGTTACTTGGCGATTTTCGTGTATGATCGATCGTTGCTCAGGACCGCAACGATCGCTGCAATGCGATTCCTTTCGTGTTGTGACGATCGACACAGAAGTGAGTCGATCGTTGCACTGCGATTTTGTCCGAGACCTGCAAACATAACTGCCCCAAAAACAAAAACAAACGTAAAATCCTAACAAAAACACCAAAAATTAAAAAGAAAAACACCAGTACCTAATGGTGGGTTGCCTCCCACCCAGCGCTCGTTTAAGGTCAATAGCTTGACCTATCAGAAAGAGATCGAACTCATGGAGGTTTCAACAGAGACTTTGAGTGTCTCTGTGAATGTCTCCTCATCCAATGTTGCGTATAAGCATTCAGATCATGAGATCTTCCAAGGAACGAACGATAAGGGTCGGGGTGGGAGTGTAGCTTTGGCGGGATTCTTTGTTTTCCTGCATTCAAAACAATGTGATCAGAAGGATTAAGCTTAAGTGATTTGTACCTTACCTTTGATGTATATCTGATGTCTGGAGCTTTCTGCTTATGAACAGTTGCAGGTACTGAAGATGTTAGAGCAGGTTCAAGAGGAACCGCCATCTTCTTCTTTTCACTATCAGATACTGTAGTTCCACCAATCTGAACTTCTTCTTTTAGATGACCATCAGTGGAGATCATCTTCTTTGCATGAACTCGCGAAGTTTCAACTGGTGGTGTTTTATTCACCTTCTTATCCATCAATTTTATGCAGTTAGCCACTTCTAGCTCTTGTTTGGAGGGTTTAGGAACCTTAGGATATGGCACTGGGGGCTTGTAG
Organism: Orychophragmus violaceus; assembly: GCA_030180135.1. Taxonomy (NCBI): domain Eukaryota; kingdom Viridiplantae; phylum Streptophyta; class Magnoliopsida; order Brassicales; family Brassicaceae; genus Orychophragmus; species Orychophragmus violaceus. The sequence goes on along the minus strand of CM058237.1, from coordinate 61,812,012 downwards.
ACACGTTCTGGTACTGTTGCAGTTTTCTGGTCATGTCTGCGTTCTGTGTCGATCGTTGCATGATGTGTGTCGATCGATGCAAGGTGATTCTGTTTCTCGAAAGAACTCGAAATTGCCGTCAGAATGGCGTGTCGATCGTCACTGAGGGGGTGTCGATCGGTGCATGTATCAGGCAGACAATATTCATCCAGAAAATCCGAGATTATGCTCTCTTCTTCACCTAGCAACTCAATCTCATCCCTTATGTTCACAGCATTGATGTGCAGCTTCCGTTCAGCTCTCTTAGCTTCATTCTGCCTCTCTATTGCTACATCTCTTCGTTCAATTTTGATATCCAGCTCCTCCATATGCGTGCTCAAAGATTCAAACTTCTCATTCAAGTCTTCATACAAAGCATCCATCTTTGAGTTGAAGGATCTATCAATCTGTTGTTGTCTCTCAAGGTACTGCTCCATCATGATTTCCATTCTGCTCTCATGAGCTGTAGGTGCAGGCGGTACTTGGTAAGAAGAAACACTACAACTCCTTGTAAAGGGTTTCTGAAAAGCAGATCCGTGACTATAGAATCCAGTTCCTTCAACGCAATGGTTAGCTTCTTGTGCATACTTTCCAAGTAGAAGACTATGCAGAGAGTCAACTTGGTTCTTCAACCCAGCTATCTGTGAACTGTCAATCCCTGAGCTGAAAATATCATTCCGACACATCGTCCTGATGATCTCTTAGTGTTCTTGGTGATTCAACGAAGTGTGTCGATCGATGCAAGAAGGGCGTCGATCGATGCAATGCGAAATCAGAGAAAACAGAAAAATAAATCAGCAAAAATAAAAAAATAAAAACAAAAACGAGAAGAAAAAGAAAAATCCTAGTAAAACCCTAGGCTCGAAGCTATCGAAGACTCAAAGAGTCCCCGGCAACGGCGCCAAAAACTTGATAGGTCAAGAATTAATCCCTATACTAAACTGCAAGTGCACAGCAATATCAATGTAGTATATAGGGTATCGAAATCCACAGAGACTCCGGTGTTCAATAGCTCAAGAACAGGAATTTAACTAGGAAGAAAGCAATGTAATTGAATTAAAAACAATGCAAGAAAGTAAGCAGATAGCAAAGATTGTTGGTTGTGAAAGCAAGTTATTAAGAGCGCTAGGTCTAGGGTGTTCTCAGGAAATCAGACAAGCAGACAGTTCATTCAGCAAGGATCTAATTAAGCACAATTCTAGAACTCAAAACACAGATATAGAATTAACCAAATTCCTTTGTGATAATTCTCTAAGTCTAAGTGCAGCAAACCAAACTTTCGTTTGCGAGAACTAACAGATTAAACCATCTTTAATTCCAAGTTTGATATGTTCACAATTATCCTAAACCAAACTTCCGTTTGCGCAAAGTTTAATTGCCCAATTTAATTAGTTCAGATTCCTAAACCCCACTTCCGTGACGTATTTAGCAACCTAAGATCTAGATTCTAGTTGATCAGGTTAGAACTAGCTTTAAGCACAATTAAATTGAAGAACAGATATAGTTTGAATCCTTAACTGAAATTGAACAAGTCTAGCAGGTCATGAAATCCTATGTGAGAAACCCTAAACCTAACAAGGAATCTACTCAGACATGATTGATGAAAACATAATCATAGAAATAATAGATTGCATAAAAGATAAAAGATTAAAGGGGTTCGAAATCTTCTCCAGATACAGATGATGTAACAGGTTCAGATCAGCCCCAAAAGCTCTAAAAATCCTCTGCTCTTAATTATCAAAACGTATCTAATAAAAACAGCTAAAACTTAATTATATAGGTATAATCTCGGCCAGGGGCTTCTTTGTAAATATCAGGAACTTCTGGATCAAAGTGCAATATCTTGATTCTTCTAAACCGCCGAGTTTTGGCCCATCTCGCTGGTGCATCGATCGATGCTAGGCATGCAACGATCGACACCTTTCTCTGTTTCGGACAGTGAACTCTATCTCTCGGCCAAACACTCCAAAAATCTCCAAAATGCTCCATTATCTCCAATTTAGCTCCAAACCTGATTATACCTGTAAAAGACTCTAAAAGAACACAAAAGACACTAAAAACACAACTATATCATGGCATAAAACCGGTAAAAACCATGATATATCATATGATGAGGGCATCAAGCCATCATCAACCAAGATGCATAGAGGAGAGATCAACCAGTCGGTCAATGCCATTGGAGATAAGCAACCAGGATCTCAACCACTCAGCCCTGGAGATTCCACTCATGCCAATCAACTCAGCATCAATGACTTGTTTCAAACAACCTTTCTTGAAGTCATTGGTCAAGCCAGAACAGCCCCGGTTCATGTTGGATCACAAGTTATTCAAATTGCCAATCCGGAGCCATTTAAGGAAACTATGAAGACCACTTGGTTTATCACCTCTCAAACCAAGACTTGGCGACCAAGAGACATTTACCACAACCAAAAGAAGCTAGAGGACTTCCTAAGTCCATACAAAATGCGCATAATCCCTTGGAGAATCAAATGGACCGACTTTCCTATTTTCGAGCCTAAGGAAACTTGATATTTTTTTTGAAAACCAACCAAAACCGAGTTTGATTTATAAAACTAGCACTTCAGTGATTTAAAAATCGTGTGCAACTTGATTTAAAACAAAAGCATTGGACCGAATTTGATTTTCAGAACCAACAACTTCGATTTTTCGAGAAAGACTGAACCGGTTTTCCTAAACTGTTTTATAAGTTTTCAAAACTCCTTTGAACCGAGTTTAATTTGAAAGCCAGTAGTTTTGATTCCAATAAGGCTTTACAAGCATCAAACCATGTCTCAATCTTGTTTTATTATTGAGTTAAGTAGTTCAAGAACATATTATTAATACACTGGTTTTGTGCATTTTCAGGTATTGAATCAGTAACATGGAAGAAGAGGAATCAGAAAATTGGACTGAGGAAGAAGAGAGCCTAATCTGCTCAGATGAGGAGGCATATTATGAAACACCACCATGGCCAGGAGATGAAGCCACTGAGTATGGATATAATTCAGATGGTGAAGGCTGTGATCTTGAACTCTCAGCCCAATGTTCCAACCATCCAGAACCGCAGTACAAGGATCTCCACACTACAACCTCATCATGGAATCAGCTTAGCATGGAAATCAGTGAGGATAGTGAAGATTCAGAAGCAGACATGTATGGATTTACTTCATACAAGAGTGTATTCAGCATTCATGGATTTACTTCATACAATGTACAAGCTCAACATAAGCTCACTGGAACAAGGAAAGCTACACTCCAACAAACTAGCACAAGGCAGCCAACCACCAGAACAAGAGGTTCCCTAATGTTTTCAGGAAAAAGCAGTAAACCTGAAGCATACTTACAATGGAAAAATGACATGGAGGAATAGTTACAAGCTAACAAGATTCCAGAAGAAAGGAGGCTAGTACAAGTTGTCTCACCCTTCACAGAAAAGGCTTATGAATGGTGGCTAAAGGAGAGCAGACCAATCATCTATAAGAAGCCAGTACTAGATTGGAGAGATCTCAAGTCCAGAATGCATAAGGAGTTTGTAGAGAAGCTTCAGGCTACAACCAAGAGAGTGAAGCCTACATCCAAAACGCAGACTGCTCCTAAGCACAAGTCTGTTTGCTATCCAAAGCCTAAGGATGTGATCTCAAATACTTACACCTACCAAGCAGAAGCTAAGAAGGCTCTTCAAACAAAACAGGATCAGGAATGGGAGAGTATCATGGAGATGTTGCACCCAAAGAAACCAGAGCAGAAGCAGAGCCACAAAGCTTCACCCAATGCAACCGGGCCCAGCTTTGATGCCTCACTCAAGCTGTTAAACCTGCCAACACAGGGTAAGTGTTCTAACTTTGTAAATCCCAAAGAGACAACATGTTATAGGTGCCATAGGAGAGGGCATTTTGCTACTAATTGTCCATCTAGGAAGCTGAATAAAGATAGAACATCAGAGTTGAAATTGGAAGTAACTGAAACAAATGATAGCTTTGGGCAATCTGATAATTTAATTTCCAATTCAAGACTCATGCACTTGTCTTTGCCTAAGGAATTTGAATCATAAACAAGATCAGGGAAGGGCATAGAGATCAAAGTAAACTACCAAACCTGATTTGTTCCAAGGAGAATGAGAAAGTCAAGCGGAGAGAAGCACCATCATCACCACCTGATCAAGTGATGTTACCTACACTCATTGACGTCCCAGACCACACTACATCCAATGGTGACTGCCCTGAAAGTGCTTTAGTCATACCTAGACTAAAAGAGAGCCGCAGCTAAGGAGTTCAAGAGCACAAAGAGCAGACCATGTTACAACTTGCTAGCACCATCTCTGTGAGTTAAAGTATTTCCAGACCTATTATAGCAAATTCAAACACAGATATGATGCACTTGCTCTTAAGCATTGTTTCAGGTACAAGTATTACAAAAGAAGAACTGAGCAGGAAAGAGCATGAGCAAGCCAAAGTCAGTAGAGAAGATCAAAGACCAGAGAAACATGTTTTGGTGATCAGGAAAGAAGATGAACGTTTAATGATCACTACCTCACAAGAGAAGAAGGTCCAAACCCTCATACAACCTACTGAAGCTGAACATGTAAGTACAAGTATCATACAATATGTTTTAAGTACTCCAAGAACAGATATAATGCACTTGTTCTTCCCAATGAGCATCTCTACAGATATAAAGCACAAGGGAGAAGAGAATGTGAAGAGAAGCTCAGAAATAGCCCTTACACTAAGTGATCAGACTGATCAAGGCAGTAAAGAAAAGGAGACCATCAAGGAGAAACCACCAGACCCAAGCAAAGACACCGCATATATTAACAAGGTAAGTCTCTCTTTGATACATTTCATTTCCAATGATTCAACAGCTGTGTTAAAGAACTTGTTGAGCTTACAAGAAGATGAGATATCACTAGCACAAGAAATTGACTCTAAGGAGAAGGATTCAAGTTGTTTATTATGTGATAAAGAACCCATAATGCACTTGTCTCTTTGCCAAAGTGTTGAACATATTTCAGGTCATAAGGAGAGCAGGAGCAAGATAGACAAAGGAGACATCATACCAGTCCAAAGAAGAGGAGCATTACTATCATATCTGCTCAAAGGAGAACTACCAGACCATATGCACATCAAGGTAAGACCCTAAACTCCCAAATGAGAATGAAAGCTAACTTGCTTTCTCTTGGTGCAGATTATCTAGTTTCAAGGTCGAAACCTTTTCAAGAGGGAGAGTATGATGAGGGCATCAAGCCATCATCAACCAAGATGCATAGAGGAGAGATCAACCAGTCGGTCAATGCCATTGGAGATAAGCAACCAGGATCTCAACCACTCAGCCCTGGAGATTCCACTCATGCCAATCAACTCAGCATCAATGACTTGTATCAAACAACCTTTCTTGAAGTCATTGGTCAAGCCAGAACAGCCCCGGTTCATGTTGGATCACAAGTTATTCAAATTGCCAATCCGGAGCCATTTAAGGAAACTATGAAGACCACTTGGTTTATCACCTCTCAAACCAAGACTTGGCGACCAAGAGACATTTACCACAACCAAAAGAAGCTAGAGGACTTCCTAAGTCCATACAAAATGCGCATAATCCCTTGGAGAATCAAATGGACCGACTTTCCTATTTTGGAGCCTAAGGAAACTTGATATTTTTTTTGAAAACCAACCAAAACCGAGTTTGATTTATAAAACTAGCACTTCAGTGATTTAAAAATCGTGTGCAACTTGATTTAAAACAAAAGCATTGGACCGAATTTGATTTTCAGAACCAACAACTTCGATTTTTCGAGAAAGACTGAACCGGTTTTCCTAAACTATTTTATAAGTTTTCAAAACTCCTTTGAACCGAGTTTAATTTGAAAGCCAGTAGTTTTGATTCCAATAAGGCTTTACAAGCATCAAACCGTGTCTCAATCTTGTTTTATTATTGAGTTAAGTAGTTCAAGAACATATTATTAATACACTGGTTTTGTGCATTTTCAGGTATTGAATCAGTAACATGGAAGAAGAGGAATCAGAAAATTTGACTGAGGAAGAAGAGAGCCTAATCTGCTCAGATGAGGGGCATATTATGAAACACCACCATGGCCAGGAGATGAAGCCACTGAGTATGGATATAATTCAGATGGTGAAGGCTGTGATCTTGAACTCTCAGCCCAATGTTCCAACCATCCAGAACCGCAGTACAAGGAGCTCCACACTACAACCTCATCATGGAATCAGCTTAGCATGGAAATCAGTGAGGATAGTGAAGATTCAGAAGCAGACATGTATGGATTTACTTCATACAAGAGTGTATTCAGCATTCATGGATTTACTTCATACAATGTACAAGCTCAACATAAGATCACTGGAACAAGGAAAGCTACACTCCAACAAACTAGCACAAGGCAGCCAACCACCAGAACAAGAGGTTCCCTAATGTTTTCAGGAAAAAGCAGTAAACCTGAAGCATACTTACAATGGAAAAATGACATGGAGGAATAGTTACAAGCTAACAAGATTCCAGAAGAAAGGAGGCTAGTACAAGCTGTCTCACCCTTCACAGAAAAGGCTTATGAATGGTGGCTAAAGGAGAGCAGACCAATCATCTATAAGAAGCCAGTACTAGATTGGAGAGATCTCAAGTCCAGAATGCAAAAGGAGTTTGTAGAGAAGCTTCAGGCTACAACCAAGAGAGTGAAGCCTACATCCAAAACGTAGACTGCTCCTAAGCACAAGTCTGTTTGCTATCCAAAGCCTAAGGATGTGATCTCAAATACTTACACCTACCAAGCAGAAGCTAAGAAGGCTCTTCAAACAAAAAAGGATCAAGAATGGCAGAGTATCATGGAGATGTTGCACCCAAAGAAACCAGAGCAGAAGCAGAGCCACAAAGCTTCACCAAATGCAACCGGACCCAGCTTTGATGCCTCACTCAAGCTGTTAAACCTGCCAACACAGGGTAAGTGTTCTAACTTTGTAAATTCCAAAGAGCCAACATGTTATAGGTGCCATAGGAGAGGGCATTTTGCTACTAATTGTCCATCTAGGAAGCTGAATAAAGATAGAACATCAGAGTTGAAATTGGAAGTAACTGAAACAAATGATAGCTTTGTGCAATCTGATAATTTAATTTCCAATTCAAGACTCATGCACTTGTCTTTGCCTATGGAATTTGAATCAGAAACAAGATCAGGGAAGGGCATAGAGATCAAAGTCAACTACCAAACCTGATTTGTTCCAAGGAGAATGAGAAAGTCAAGCGGATAGAAGCACCATCATCACCACCTGATCAAGTGATGTTCCCTACACTCATTGACGTCCCAGACCACACTACATCCAATGGTGACTGCCCTGAAAGTGCTTTAGTCATACCTAGACTAAAAGAGAGCCGCAGCTAAGGAGTTCAAAAGCACAAAGAGCAGACCATGTTACAACTTGCTAGCACCATCTCTGTGAGTTAAAGTATTTCCAGACCTATTATAGCAAATTCAAACACAGATATAATGCACTTTCTCTTAAGCATTGTTTCAGGTACAAGTATTACAAAAGAAGAACTGAGCAGGAAAGAGCATGAGCAAGCCAAAGTCAGTAGATAAGATCAAAGACCAGAGAAACATGTTTTGGTGATCAGGAAAGAAGATGAACGTTTAATGATCACTAGCTCACAAGAGAAGAAGGTCCAAACCCTCATACAACCTACTGAAGCTGAACATGTAAGTACAAGTATCATACAATCTGTTTTAAGTACTCCAAGAACAGATATAATGCACTTGTTCTTCCCAATGAGCATCTCTACAGATATAAAGCACAAGGGAGAAGAGAATGTGAAGAGAAGCTCAGAAATAGCCCTTACACTAAGTGATCAGACTGATCAAGGCAGTAGAGAAAAGGAGAACATCAAGGACAAACCACCAGACCCAAGCAAAGACACCCCATATATTAACAAGGTAAGTCTCTCTTTGATACATTTCATTTCCAATGATTCAACAGCTGTGTTAAAGAACTTTTTGAGCTTACAAGAAGATGAGATATCACTAGCACAGGAAATTGACTCTAAGGAGAAGGATTCAAGTTGTTTATTATGTGATAAAGAATCCATAATGCACTTGTCTCTTTGCCAAAGTGTTGAACATATTTCAGGCCATAAGGAGAGCAGGAGCAAGATAGACAAAGGAGACACCATACCAGTCCAAAGAAGAGGAGTATTACTATCCTATATGCTCAAAGGAGAACTACCAGACACTCCACTCACCTCCAGACCATATGCACATCAAGGTAAGACCCTAAACTCCCAAATGAGAATGAAAGCTAACTTGCTTTCTCTTGATGCATACTATCTAGTTTCGAGGTCGAAACCTTTTCAAGAGGGAGAGTATGATGAGGGCATCAAGCCATCATCAACCAAGATGCATAGAGGAGAGATCAACCAGCCGGTCAATGCCATTGGAGATAAGCAACCAGGATCTCAACCACTCAGCCATGGAGATTCCACTCATGCCAATCAACTCAGCATCAATGACTTGTATCAAACAACCTTTCTTGAAGTCATTGGTCAAGCCAGAACAGCCCCGGTTCATGTTGGATCACAAGTTATTCAAATTGCCAATCCGGAGCCATTTAAGGAAACTATGAAGACCACTTGGTTTATCACCTCTCAAACCAAGACTTGGCGACCAGGAGACTTTTACCACAACCAAAAGAAGCTAGAGGATGTCCTAAGTCTATACAAAATGCGCATAATCCCTTGGAGAATCAAATGGACCGATTTTCCTATTTTGGAGCCTAAGGAGATCATCCACCAACGGCTACATTCTGATTTTTTCTACACAATCCTAAGCCATATTCAATGCACCTGGACATTCCAAGACATCAATCATAAATGCCTAAACCGCCAAGACTCAAGGGTTTCCATACTTGGCCGAGAATCCCCTTGAATCTGCCCAACGGCTAGTTTTCATTAACTTTCGATCTGTTTTTTTATCTCTGGTCAATATGACCGTTCTACAAAGCGTATATAAGCTTATCTTAGTCCATTGTATCATTTACCTTTCAATCAATTAAGAATAATCAGAGTATTTTGTTTCAAAGAGTGTTCTTTGAGTTTTGTGTTCATTAGATTCAATTGAGTGATTCATTGTTTCTTTTGAGTTTTCAGAATTAGTTTCTTTTGTGTGATTCAAAGAGACTGTTTCTGCCAAGGATTGAGAGACTCAATCAGCCCACAGAGCAAGAGAGTTGTTCATCTCGCCATCCATCTTCTGTTCAAAGCTGAGAGAGTTACACAACCTGAAGTAATATTGCGTTTTTCCAAGGTTCAATTCCAAATTGCAACCTAACACATAATCTTAAACAGATCTAGGTTCTTGTAACTGAATCATAAACACAAACCTGGACATTACCTTTTGCAGCGGAATGATTGTAATGTCGAGATCAACGAACAGATGAATACCTGTTCCTCCTCGGTATCCACACGCTTACAAGCACGGATGGCTGCTAGACCGGATGGATGATCAACAGAGAGAGAGATTGGAGAGGGAGAGGCCCTGCGGCCACCTTCTCCAAAAATCGCAGACTGAATGAATGCCAGGGTTTCTCAACCCTTGTTGCAATCTTATTTCACTAATGGGCCCAAGTTTAATTAATTAATTAAAATAATGGCTCATTAGTCTTTTGGGCCCAAGACACAAATCAGACAAAAGCCCATTTGTTGTCTGCCCAACTCTCTGTACAAATACAGTAAATGCCTTAGCATCTTACCGTATTAATTCCATCTTAACTTTCCCGTTAGCTATGGTGTGTGACCCTTTGGGATCATACAATACTGGTAATAAGTCCTAAACTTATAGATCAAGAGCGGACTCTAGCAAGCCATCATGATCACCCAGTATTTATGACTTATGTCTGATCTCGACATTTATCATACTTTCTAGAGATAGTACGGTAGATTTCAGGACATTCCCAACAATCTCCCACTTGTACTGGAATCCTACACAGGACATTCCCAACAATCTCCCGATTGTACTGGAATCCTACATTCCCTAATCCTTTTGTCTCAATATCTCGATCTGGCATAAGGCAAGATGCGTGTCATCCTTATATAGCCAGACCATGTTTATCGGAACAGATTTGATACTGACAATTCAAACGACTTGGGCAAGTCCGTTTGGGAGTGGCCACTCTCTTACCAGCTATCAAGTCTCCGATTGGCCTAGAGATATTTCCTCCGTTATACTGCAGGGACAAATACCATCTTGTTCCATCACTATGAACTACACACTTTATAATACACCCAACCAAGGTCCTTATAGCTCCCAGTTACGAAACAGCGTTAGACAATGATCAAAGCGCATCACTCCATGTGCAGCCACATGCATGCGAACTCAGGTCTAAGGACTATACTCTATAGTCGTATATGAGAACCTCTTATGACACAGATATTAATATCTTGTAGAGTTCTCATCAGCGGGCCATGTCCGGTCATATGCTCCCCTACATATACCTATGTGTCGACTTTGATGTCGCGCATCTATGACCCCTCGAAACTTGGTCATAAGTCTCAACACAATCTAGTCTCAAGTGGTTGTTGGTGTTCCAATTTCAACAACCTTCGACTATGGACACTATGATTTATGTCATTTCGTCAAATATGGGGTTTCAGGATCAAGTCTACTCATGTACTTCGATGGCCCATATATAATGACATGAATCATTTTGGAACGATTATTTATATCACAGTTAAAATAATCCAGAAATCATAGATTTCATAAACATAAAATATTATGTTTACATGAACCTTTCAAAACAACTAAGTAAAGCCCTTTACAAACTCCCACTGAAATTAAGACTACATCTTAATTTCACTCATCCTACAGCTACAGTCCGCGACTCGTGCTTAGGCCTAAGGAGTGGCTTCGTTAATAGATTAGCAACGTTCTCATTCGATGAAACTTGCTTATCTACTTAACATCTCTGTCATTTATCTCACGGAATAGGTTATACTTGCTTATCCTCAAGGTGTTTGGATCTCTGATGTGCAGCTAGTCTCATCTATGCTATGTGAATCACATCAAGTTCAGTAATGAACTCTTCTTTCCAAACAACCTCTTTCGCCGCTTCTCAAGCTGCGAAATGTTCAGCTTAAGTCATGGAGTCAGCAACAGTGCCTTGCACCGCCAGTCAGACACAAGATATAGCCGGACTGTGACCGGGAATTATCTTTGTCTTATTGGAAACTTGCCTTTCAGACTCTATCGACTTGTAGCACCTCACTTTCTCCGTAAATCAAGAATTTATCCTTAGTATTCCTTGAATACTTTAGTATATTCTTTACGGCAATCCAGTGATTCTTTGCTGGATTTGACTGGTCTTTACTTGTCTTGCTTAACATTAAAACAACATCAAACAAGTACGTTTCATGGCATACATGATAGATCCAATTGCCGACGCATATGGAATCTTATCCATGCATTTAAGCTCAGCAGTTATCGTAGGACACTGTGTCTTGCTTAACGTAATGCCATGTGACATTGGCATAAAACCCTTCTTGGAATGCTGAAAACGTGTAGGACTTTGTCAATTTAAGAATCCTGACTTTGTCCTACCAGCTCTTTTGGATCTCTATCTTTAGATCCAAAATCCAAGAACTACGTGGCTTTACCCATGTCAATCATAAAACCAACTCCCAAGCCAGTCCTTTACCGACTGCAGCATTGGGACGTTATTTCCGAGAATCAGTATGTCATCGACATACAATATGAGAAATGCAACATTGCTCCCACTTATCTATTAGTAAACGCACAGTTCCATTTCGTTCCTGTTCAAGTCAAAACCTTTGACTACTTCAACAGAACGAAGATTCCAACTCCGATGTGTTTGCTTCCATCCATGAATGGATCAATGAAGCTAACTTACACATAGTGTAATTTTTCGGAGTCTTGGCTTACTTTCGCTTCTTTGAATTTCGCAGGTTGGTCGCTTTCAATGATCATCAGATCATGCGAACTTTCAATGATCATCAGGTTCAACTAATGACGAGAAATCACTCTCGGATTAGTAACTGATTCATTCATATCTGCGAACTTCAGGCTCCACAGGTGTAGATTCTACAGAAATCTGTAAATCCATCCGTTGCTCTCCCTCAACAGGTTGAGCAGCCTCCTGTATTTCTCGAATTTCTTCGAGTTATACTTTTACTCCCACTGTTCTTCTTGGAAAGTAACTTCCCTTCTTAGAAAACAGAATGGACGTAAAAGTAACAAGCCTTGGTTTCCCTAGGACAACCAGTGAAGTAGCACAACTACAAATACTCAGTAAAGACGAATTTGGATCGATTCCAATCCACATTTACGTGGTGTCTTTCAACTGATATTGGTGGAACTATTTCAGCGTAAACTTAGATATTTCTAGAGCGTTATTCTTAAAGAATATCATGGAAGATTCGTGTGACTCATCTTTTAATCATTTCTAATAAGATCTGATTCTTTCTCACAGAAATACCTCAAGGTTTTCAGGAGAAATGAGCTGTGAAACGATTTCACACTCATTCAGATGATCACACCATCAATGACTTAAGTATTCTCACTCGTGATCTAATCAAGAGTCTTAATACTTCTGTCACTCAGATTCTATACCTCATTCTGGAACTCTTTCAACCATGTCAAAGAATTCCGACTTGTGTCTCATCAAATGAACACAGTCTTACTCACTGAAGTAATCAGTAGAGACAATGAAGTACAAGAAATTTTCTCTGGCATTACTGCTCATCGGACCACATACATGAGTATGTTCAATCTCCAATAAGCCTTTGGGCCTTTCTCTAGCTCGGCTAAGATGGGCCCTTTGTCTTTTGGTCCAGTAAGCAGAATTCAAGTCTCATAAGATATCCATTCAAATGAGCCCAAAAGTTCATAACTATGGGGTTTCTGAATCCGACTTACTCTATGTGACCAAAACGTTTACGCCAAGAAAAATCAGGTTTAATTCATCAGATTTAAACCAATTCGGTATTTATGTTACATTTAGGCACTCTTTGGTTTAAGATATAAAACCCATTCATTGAATAGGGTGCTACAATTAACATTTCATTAAGATCAAAAGAACAAAACTTGTCTTTATCAAAATGAAAAACATTCAAATTCTTTACAAGAAAATGAAAAACAACTCTGCTTAAAGCAGGTACAATGTAGCAATTACTTAATACAAAACCAAGCCTCAAAGGGATTTATAAGTGAAAACCCTACGGCTGAGGCAGCACGCAGTTCCACTTGCCCTTCTTTCAAAGTTCTACTGTTGCGCAGGCTCTGTATATTATAGCAAATATCAGTGCCACAACCAGTATCCAATACCTATAAGGTATAACTTGAAGTAATAACATGAATACCTGAGGAAGTAGTCTCATACATCAACTTCCACTCCTCATAATCTTCCATGAATTTAATGCAATTTCTCTTCCAATGCACAGTCTCATTACAGTAGCAGCACTTACCAACGTAAGAGGTATCTGACTCGGGCTCAGAAGACACACGCTTGCCATGATTCAAAATCTGGACAACTTTGTCTTCACCCTTGTCAGCACTAGGTTTTGTAAACCTACCCTTCTCCTTCATGAGATTGTACAGGGTACTCTTCACGTTTGGCTCAACTGTTTTGAGCATATCATGCAGTTCAGTCAACGTCTTCGTTAAGCCTTTGTTGATATAGTTCCTTCTGAACTTATCATAGCTTGACGGCAGTGACTGCAGAATGATATCAGTTGCCAATTCTTGGCTAACTGGATAATCCAGTTTCCTCAGGTTATCAATGTAACCCATCATTTTACTGACATGAGGACTCACTGGATGATCATTTGGTAGCTTGCAGCTAGTGAGAGACTTAACCAACTGGTATCTCTCCACTCTTACCTGCTCCTGAAATTTCAATTTCAGGCTGCTGATCATCTCTATTGGCGACTCCATGTTCTCATATTGCTTCAGCAAATCTGAGTCCATGGTAGCCAATATCAGACCACGCACATCTACCGCATCATTATAATGCTTATTCCAAGCATTATATACTGCATGAGAGGCATTGGACCTGATCCTCACGGGGAGAGCTCTCTCAAGGACATAGTCCTTTCTCTCCTGCCTGAGAACTAGTCTCAGGTTCCGCGACCAAGTCAAGAAATTTGATCCGTTCAGTTTGTCCATCTCAAGGACAGACCGGATCGAGAAAGTGTTTTGATTGTTTGTGCTTGTCATAGCTGAAATTTAGAGATAAATAGAGTTTTAGTTATTTAGTTCATAAAAGAGTAATCTTAATAACTTATAAGAAAACTCGCATTGCATTCAAAATTTCTTTGTTTAACCTCATAAGAATGCAATGATTCCGAGACCCATGTTCAGCTAAATCCAAAGTGGGCCACTGGCCGTCACCCGGAATTAGCTTTACTTGGTAAGCATACACACAGCTAGTTATATCTCATATAACTCTCGGTGGTGAATTGGGCCCAAGGCCCAAAACACCAGATGTCTCAAGGCCCGGGACTCCCGATGGCCCAGTCAAGGAAACCAATCTCTTACAGCCAAATAATCACTAAAGTCTGGGACTCCCAATGAAATTAGTGACTATATACTACTTTACTTACGCGAAAACAGACACCTCACACTGTAAGCCATATCTGTAATCGAATAAGCGTTAAGTAGCTGACAAGATTGGAAAGACATCCAAGCTTGATATTGGTTTTGAGGATTTTAAGTTTTATTTCCAAAAATAGAAGATTACTATTTTGGAAAACTTACTTGTTTTAGAAACTTTCTAAATTTAGTAACATACAAAAAATAGAAATTTCTAATTTAATATTTTATAAATATTTTGGGATTGGGTCACAAATTATAGGCCCAATTCTTGGCCCAAGACCATAGAATTCTAGTTGGCCCAATAATTTGACATAACCGAGTCGGTTTATTAATTCTGGTCCAAGACCAAATTAACTATCAAAACCATCGGTTATTTACTAAACCAGACCAGCTCTAAATTATTTGGTCCAACCAAATCAAACTTAGACCAGCCTTCGGTTTAGGTTAAATTCAATTTTTGAATTTCAATCCGGTTTAACCAGAAATTAAATAATACCATGTATTAAATAATTTCCAGCAAACCGCGATTTTGGGTTAACCGCTTAAACCAAACAATAATTAAACAAATCGATTTCATATATTAGATCACGATTGATCACGATTGATTCATATAATTAATTTCCAACAAGCGAACCCTAATTGCTCCACGACAAGACAAACGATTCTCAATTAATTATCAAACAAAAATCAACATCGATTATGACAAGCAAATAAGACAAAAACGTGATTGTAAACAACAATCCAAATCGTTTCTCTTATAATAACACAAAGTCAAAATCATCACGATATCTTGGCAATTATAAAGCGATCATGTTCATTCGATTGATAAGACAAAGCAAAGTCAAGCTTTAATCAAATTAAACAAGTCGAATTCTTCTTATGATAATCAAACAAAATCAACAATTCGATCGCTTCATTGATTAATTATTCACATGATCCAAATTACAAGAATCTAATGACCTGGCTCTGATACCACTGAAGTAATATTGCGTTTTTCCAAGGTTCAATTCCAAATTGCAACCTAACACATAATCTTAAACAGATCTAGGTTCTTGTAACTGAATCATAAACACAAACCTGGACATTACCTTTTGCAGCGGAATGATTGTAATGTCGAGATCAACGAACAGATGAATACCTGTTCCTCCTCGGTATCCACACGCTTACAAGCACGGATGGCTGCTAGACCGGATGGATGATCAACAGAGAGAGAGATTGGAGAGGGAGAGGCCCTGCGGCCACCTTCTCCAAAAATCGCAGACTGAATGAATGCCAGGGTTTCTCAACCCTTGTTGCAATCTTATTTCACTAATGGGCCCAAGTTTAATTAATTAATTAAAATAATGGCTCATTAGTCTTTTGGGCCCAAGACACAAATCAGACAAAAGCCCATTTGTTGTCTGCCCAACTCTCTGTACAAATACAGTAAATGCCTTAGCATCTTACCGTATTAATTCCATCTTAACTTTCCCGTTAGCTATGGTGTATGACCCTTTGGGATCATACAATACTGGTAATAAGTCCTAAACTTATAGATCAAGAGCGGACTCTAGCAAGCCATCATGATCACCCAGTATTTATGACTTATGTCTGATCTCGACATTTATCATACTTTCTAGAGATAGTACGGTAGATTTCAGGACATTCCCAACACATCCAGCAGCCTTGAATCCATCCATCTATCCGTGCCTGCATCATCAGGGCATCAAGCCATCATCAACCCACTTGCATGTGAATTGTTGCAAAGCCCCGATAATAACTTGCTGCACAAGATGAAGATATATGGCAAAAAAAGGGTCACATTGGTGGATTCCTCTCTTCGGGGTAACACAACCTCGAAGTAAGTCATTTTCCAGAAATGAATAAGAAAGAGTGGTGACGCATTGTATTAACCAGTTTGTCCATCAGCTATCTTTTCCAACACTAATCTGATAAAATCTTATTCCAGTTTGTGGTAAACTTTGATATGTTAGTTTTCACTGTCATAAAGTATTTTTCAGCCTCTGAGTTCTCCAAGTAGTGTAAGAGTTTATGTGTTATCAGTACATTATCTGAAATCTCCCTTTCTGGAACATATGTTAACTTGTTTTCTGATATCAGGTGCATTATTATCGGTTGCAGCCTTCTAGTGAGAAATTTAGAGATGATTTTGTAATAGACATTTCATAAATCAATTGGTCTATAATATGCCACTTTTCTTGGCCCATGCAATTTAGGTACGAGACGTACATGAGTTTGATTTATCGATCTCGGTAACAAACCAGAACTAAAGAAGTCTTGAATCTCTTTGACTATACAAGGCACCGTCAGGCCCGGTGCCTGGTCTGCATGAATATAGAAGGTTGCCTCGGCCGTGAGATTTTTAATTAGGGACTGGTTAGTTTCGTCTGATACTCACAGTCGAATATGTTTTTCCACAATTCTATCTCAATTTGAAATTGTAGAAGAAAATATATACCAAAATTTGTTAGGATCACATATGCAATATGATTCTTCCCATGACTATCATTTCCAGCATTGTCTTTGATAAAAGTGAACTTTTTTAAAGCTTTTCTGCCTCTTGTTACCGTATGCAAGTAGCTCATGTTCTTCCCCAAGGCTTAGCCAAAAGAGTCGGCTTCTTTGCCTCCAGAATTCCTCTTCTTCTTTGTAGGATTTTTCTATTATGTGTGACAGTAGGATTTCATCAGTTTGAGGGCCAGTCATCGCTTTTTCCAGGGCCTTCATGTTATCTTCAATCTTGAGCTTGTTGTTTAAATGTTTGGTTTTGTGCCATTTTATGATGGTGCGTCTTACACTGGATATGTGGTTTTCGAGTGGGTGTTTATGGTTTCATTCCATACATTCTTAACCATCTCCATGACTTCTTGATTACCTTGTAATCTTCTATCGTTCCTAAATATATGCTTATCTCTTTTCCTTGTAGGCTCCAAATATAAGACAATTGGCTTGTGGTCGGATCCTTCGAATCGTAGATACTCACTTTTTCCTTACGGGATATTCTCAGCCCAAACACTGTTAACCATTGACCAATCAAGGCGACATCTTACCTTTTAAGTAGAGTGCGACCCTCTCCAAGAAAGAGAATCTCAAGTGTGTTGAAGGTCATATATGTCATATTCTGATATGAATGTTCTGAAATCGATAAAAGGTGCTTTTAGCTCTAAAAACCCCTCCCCCAAATTGGAATTTTTAATGATGTCATTGAAGTCACCTGACATATATTAAGAAAATGTGAATGAAATGTATTAAGACCATACCTTAGCTTTTGTTGGACGCTCCTCTTGTTTAGGAAAACAACTTGCACGATTCTGAAGAGTTGGGAAGCTTAAGTTTCTGCGTTTTGATACTTCCCCAAGGTGTAACGTTTCATTAATCCATTTGGATGGGTGATGCCACAAATAAGAAAACCTCCTTGTTATGTTTGAAAAGTGGCAATTATGAGCTTGGACCGTCTTGTAGAAGATAAGGTTCCATGCCTTGCTTGGTGCTTGTTCCTTCCTTGTGTGAAACTTGAGTTGGTATGATGGAAGCTTGGTTCAGATTGTTAAGCATAACATCATCCTCTTGAGTGTTGAGAAGATAGTTAACAGCTTGGTTGGATTGTTTTCTTAACATTCTTGCTCTTGACCTTGTCAATGGTTATTGTCTTACAATGGGAATGAAAGCTTCTTGATATTGTTATGGTTTCATGTCCTTATCATTCCCTCCCCCTTGAAAATTTTATGACCTCAGAACTGGTTATCCTGCATCAGAAGGAGTTACATCGTAAATATTGAATGTTGGAGAGATGTTCAACTAACTGGTAACTCCAACTTGTATGCATTGTTGTTGATATTCTCCAGGACTTTAAATGGTATCCTCTTGGTGCTAGATTTGATTTTCTCTGGTTTGGGAACCTTTCTTACCTCATGTGCAGCCACACCCAGTCTCATGTTTCAAATGTCACATCCTTTCTTGCCTTATCAGCTTGTTCCTTATACTTCTCTGTTTTCTTTTTCTACTTCTCTTTAACTCTCTGGTGCATTTTCTTGACAAAGCTAGATTTTTTTTCCTGCTTCTGCACTTTTATAGATAGCTGGTGGCAGTGTTGAATGATCTAGAGGAGTCAAAGGATTAAATCCATACACAACTTCAATTGGAGAGAGTAGTTCGTAGTAGAATTCTTAGCATGGTTATAAGCAAATTCAGTGAATGGTAAACAAGCTAGCCATTGCCTTTTATTTCTAACCATTGCCCTCAAGAGTGATGAGAGGGTGTTGTTTACTACTTCAGTTTCCCATCTTTTTGGGGGTGAAAAGTGGTGGAAACGAGCATGTTAGTGCCTAGCTTCCTCTAAGGTGTCCTCGAAAAGGGGTTTAAGAACTTTGTGTCCCTGTCTGAAACAATATTTCTTGGAACTCCATGCAACTTAACCACATCCTTAAAGAATAGATCAGCTATTTTCACACCATTATTAATTTTGTTGCAAGCTGATGAGGACATCAACACGGCCGAACCAGACCAGTCGGACCAGACCGAACAACCCGAGCCATTCCCGACTAAGAGAACTGTACCACGAACCTGATCAGGCCAAAGGAAGCTCAGAGAAGAATTAAACCAAGCCATGGAGCATTTTAACACCAGTAGAAGAATAGAATACATTACGGATCATTTCGACCAGCTGGCCTATGATCAGCCCGTACTAAATCAGTTGGCCCAGGAGATGACAGAGATGATCCCGATTGAAGCTATCGAACCAACCGATCCAGATCAAGGTCATTTCCATCAAGGAGAATACTCTGGATAAAAAGACCATGAAAATCCCATGGCTACACCAAGCCCATGCATTTAGCTCAGCCCAATAGTTGAATAGCACATGCTCAAGACCAATGGCCCATTTGTGATATTCTCGATCACGGCCGTTGAGCCTTAGGTCGTGCAATCTTTTTGGGATAAGGTTTGTACACTTTATTCCTTGCAAAGTTTTTTTCCCAAATGGGTTTTCTTTTTAAGGTTTTAATGAGGTAATCCAAGGCCCGTTTCATTAGAATGAGAAAGCCAGCATGTTTCTTCCTTCTTTTATTTCATTTCAATTTCGGCCACACCCATTATGCCTTGGTTTTATTTGTTATTTTCGGTACCTAGACTATAAAAACTCCTTGTAATGATTTGTTAATACCAAGTTATCATTTCACAAAAACCTAGATTTGTTTATTGCCCATCGGCCGCCGGTCCCTTTTAGATTGAAAGGTTACCCCTTGTTTGAAGATCCACTTGTTACTTAATCCATACAATCAAACCATTCATCGGCATCAGCAGAGAGCGCCCCATGGCCAGCTGCTCGTGCTCCACCGTCTGTCCTGCCCTCGGTCCGAGAAGAAAGTGCCAGTCTGGCCAACTTCTTAACAAAGCTGGATTTGGTTTCTCCTTCTGCACTTTCAATAGATAGCTGGTTGCAGTGGTGAATGATCTATAGGATTCAAATAATTAAATCCATAAGTAACTTCAAATGGAGAGTAGTTCGTAGCATGCTTAGCATGGTTATAAGCAAATTCAATGAATGGTAAACAAGCTAGCCATTGCCTTAAGTTCTTACCAACCGTTTCCCTCAAGAGTGGTGAGAGGGTGTGTTTTACTACCTCATTTTGCCCATATGTTTGAGGGTGAAGAGTGGTGGAAAAGAGCAGGTTAGTGTCTAGCTTCCTCCAAAGTGTCCTCGAAAAGTATCTTAAGAACATTGTGTCTCTGTTTGAAATGATAGTGTTTGGAACTCTATGCAACTTAACCACTTCCTTAAATAATATATCAGCTATATGTACAGCATCATTAATTTTGTTGCAAGCTGGTGAGGACATCAGCATGACCGAATTGGACCACTCATACCAAACCAAACCGCCTGAGCCATTCCCGGCTATGAGAACTGCAACACGGACCCGATCGGGCCAAAGGAAGCTCAGAGAAGAATTAAACACAGCCATGGAGCATTTGATCACCAAGAGCAGCATAGAATACATTACGGAGAATTTGGACCAACTGGCCCATGATCATCCCGTACTAAATCAGTTGGCCCATAAGATGACCGAGATGATCCCGATTTAAGGTACCGAACCAACCGATCCAGATCAAGGTCACTTCCATCAAGGAGAACACTCTGGGACATAAGACCATCAAGAGCCCACGGCTACACCAGGCCCATTCATTTGGCCCATGTCCCGTGCTCAAGACCAACGACCCATCTGTGATCTTCACAATCACGGATGTTGAGCCTTAAGCCGTGCAATCTCTTTAGGCCAAGGTTTGTACACTTTTTTCCTTGCAATTTTTTTCCCAAATGGGTTTTCTATGCAAGGTTTCTAATGAGGTAATCTGAGGCTCGTTTCCTAAGAAAGAGAAACCCGGCCCGTTTCTTCCTTCTTCTTTTTTTTTTTTTTGCAATTTCGGACATGCCCATTATGTCTTAGTTTTATTTGTTATTTTCAATACCTAGACTATAAAAAAAATCCTCGTAATTATTTGTGAATACCAAGTTATTTTCAGCCGCTTGTCCCTTTTACCTTAAGAGGTTTCCCCTTGCTCTAAGATCCACTTGTTACTTGATCCATACACTCACACCATCCATCAACATCAGCAGTGAGTGCCCCAGAGCCAGTTGCTCGTGCCCCAACATCCGTCATGCCCTCTGTCCGAGAAGAGAGCTTTTAAGACCATCATTGTGTCTTATATCATCTGGTATCGGAGCTGAAAAGCTCATGACCCTTGGTAATCTCTTTTCCTTTAGATTTTTCTTTTGTTCTTCTTTGTACTTGTTGCATCTATATATCAAAAAAAAAATGCATTATTTCATTCATAGTTGTCTCATACTTTATTTTTTTGTTTCTGCTATTGCATAATCCATCTAAAAATAAAATAAAAAGTTGTTAGATTGCACATGTTGAGGTCACGGCTGCATATAGAATCACTAGGGTGATTTTTGAGCCGCTTGTGTTCCTTGCTTGTGTTGAGTTGTGCTTTCTATTTTTGCATATTTTTTTGCTTGGTTTAGATTCTAGACTGATTAAGTTGTTAGATTGTTGCATAAGAAAATCAGAAAAGAAAAAGAAGTAGTGCATGGCTTGCTAGCGGCCGTGATTATGGTTTGGTAGGCACGGTTTTTGTGCTTGCTTGATGTCGAAGTTGTTTGCTTATTTTATTGCACTTGTTAACCGGCCTCTGCACTGGACCAGTTAGGTTGTTACTAATACATTATTTGCTTCAAAAAAAGAAAGAAAAAAGAATAATAGGTCTTAGTTGCATTAACGGTTCCATATCGGTTAGGATTTCTATTTGAATCCGTTTGTTGAGTCTTGCATTATTTCGAATTATTGCTGTCATTCTTGGTAGATTTTTTAGTGATCAAGCATAGTTCCATTAGTTTGCGTCATATAGTAAAAAAAAGAAGAAGAAAATCGGTTAGTTAAAATTGCATAATTTCAATTTCTCTTGCATTTTGCCTTTCCTTGCCTTGTTTGCGATTTCCTCTTTTTTTGTTTTGCTTGTTTTATACTTCCTCGGTATTTGATTCTTTTTATCTAGTGTTGGTTGCAGGAATGATCACACATGGGCGAAACAACGCACTAGTGGATTTGCTTGATTTATACTTCCTTGGCACTTGATCCTTTTTATCTAGTGTGTGTTGCAGGAATGATCACACATGAGCGACAAAAATGCACCTGTGTATTTGGCCCAACTGCTCTGAGGGATCCATGCCCTTGGTGAGCCTATGAACCAGCTGTAACAATCGGCTTCTCAGCCACCAGCTTCACCTCCACAGCAGCCTCAACCAGCACCACCGCAACTTCCAGCTGGAGAGGACAACACGTCTAAGCCGACCCACTAGAAGAAACAGACGAGGACATGTCGGAGCTCATGGACGATCCTCCCAACAAGAATCATCGACCATTCCACCAGCCGAGAGATACTGTCCACTAGGGCCGAATACGAGAGGAAGAGGCCTTATGTTAAACTAACCGCTCCTAATTTTGTCTAAAAGGTCAATCCCAAGGCGTATCTCGAATGGGAACAAAGGATGGAATACATATTCGAGTACTATTCTTAAAAGGACCAGCAAAAGGTTTCCTTAGCAGCATCCCAACTCACAATCCATGCCTTATCTTGGTGGGACATGGATGTTTCCGAGCGGAGGCGATATCGATACGAACCGATAACCACGTGGGCCGCCATGAAATATGGTCTGAGAAAAAGGTACATACCTCCATATTTCCATAGGGGCTTGTAGAAAAGGTTTTAGAATCTTGGGTAGAGAAGCATGTCCGTAGAAGAGTACTTCTAGTAATTTGAGAAACTATGGAACCGGCTCGAGTTAGATGACTCGAAGGGGACCCTTATTGTCCAGTTTATCGATGGCTTGCACGATCGTATTGCACGGAAGGTCGAGATACAACCGTACCACGACATGTCCGAGATACTTCACATGTTCATTCAAGCCGAGCAACACATCAAGCGGAAGGCAGCCTTAATGAGCCGAGCTAGGAACAACTCAACTTAGACTCCTCTAACGCCTAAGGCCGTCGACAAAGGCAAGGCTGTTGAGATCGATTCAGGGTTCAAGAAGCCAAACGCTGAAGCTCCTAATTTCTACCAGCCCAAGACAGGTAAGTTCCACAGTACTTCTTGAGCTAGAGACATTACTTGTTTAAATGTCAAGGAAAAGGACATATGGCTCAAAAATACCCAGACCAACGGGTCATGATCGTCACTGCGACTGGAGAGTACGAGTTTCAGGATGAGCAAGAAGAAGACAAACAGATGTCTGAGCCGGGTACCCCCATTGAATACCTAGACATTGGATAGATGTTGCTAGCCCAAGACGATCCAACGGAAAATATCTTCCGGACCCGGTGTACCGTGAAAAACAAGGTGTGTAGCCTCATTATAGATGGAGGCTCCTGTGATAACATGGCTAGAAGGTACATGGTTTATAAGCTAGGTCTCAAGGTCACAAAGCATCCGCGGCCATACCGACTTAGGTGGCTCAACGTTGACACATAAATACAGATAGATGATCAAGTCAATGTGCCTTCAGTGTGGGTAAGTATAGTGACCATGTGGTGTGTGATGTCGACCAAATATATGCCAAGGTTGAAAGATATATGAACACACGGTCCAACAATTCAAAGTTCATAAGGTAAAAATCGAAATGATACAACTTGCCTTTTATGAAAATATTACACAAGGTTTGGTTTTAAAATGGTAATCAAATTCTGACCAAGCTAAATGAGGAGCCTATTCCTTTTTGTTCAAAATTTTTGAAAGCCAAGAATCAAAATAGGAAACAAGTTTTATGAGTTTTTGTTTATATGAAATCGAATCAAAGGCTTAAAACTTCTTCTTTTTAGTTT
Organism: Orychophragmus violaceus; assembly: GCA_030180135.1. Taxonomy (NCBI): domain Eukaryota; kingdom Viridiplantae; phylum Streptophyta; class Magnoliopsida; order Brassicales; family Brassicaceae; genus Orychophragmus; species Orychophragmus violaceus. Next base: position 61,788,018 of record CM058237.1, on the reverse strand, counting down.
TATGGTTTATAAAATGAAATTTTTTTTATGGAAATCAAAAACTCGACAAGAACTAAAACTTACGCAATTTTCTTTTGATTTTTTTTGGTTTTAAAGATGCAAGGAATGAATGAAAACTAGAACAACTAATGATCTAATTCAAAACAGAACTACTTTTATGTTTTTTGATTTGGGTGCAAAAGAAGAACAATGCAGAAACTAGATGCAATAAATAACTTGTTTTTGGCTTTTTATTTTATCTATGCAATTAAACAAACTGAAATGATAGATCTAATGAAACAGAAATGGATGTAATCAAACTATGAATGATCAATGAGTGAAACAGATGCAATCTAATGGAAATAAACAAACAATAAAAAAACAATACACATGTTAGGAGCCTTTTAGCACTGATACCAGGTGATACAACCCATGTACAGAAGATTGGATGGTGGATGGATGAAGAACAAACACTGGCTGTATGGCTTTCTTGCTAATCCGGATTGGATGGGATGAATGAGGATGGATTGGATTTGTTTTGCTGGATGTATATGTCTCACAGAATAAAATCAATGAATTGATTGTAGTTGGTGGATTGAATCACGCCACAAAGAGTATGAAGGATCCTTGATAAGTCTATGAAAACAAGAGCAATGCTTAGATTTACACAGGTTTCTTTGCTAGAAAAAAAGTTTGATTCTTTATTGATAATAGGGTAAAATGATAGAAGGCTGCAGGGAGACTTTATAAACTAGTCCATCAGCTATGCCCTTCCAAGGGACTTGAAGCAAATCATACAAGTAAGGAAACAAAGACTCGGTTTTATGACCTAATAAGAAGCAGATTACAACGAATATTTTATTGAAATAAATTAAAGAAAAATAAGCTGCAAAACAGTAGCAAACGGTCAGAAAATATGAATGAAATGTATTTAGACCATACCTTAACCTTTGCTGGACGCTCCTCATGTTTAGAAAAATATCTTGCACGAGTATGAAGAGTTAGAAAGCTTAAGTTGCTACGTTTTGATGCTTCTCAAGGTGCAACGTTTCATTAATCCATTTGATGGGTGATGCCACAAATAAGGAAACCTCGTTGTTATGTTTGAGAAGTGGAAATTCTGAGCATGGACCGTCTTGTATACCATAAGTTTTCATGCCTTTCTTGGTGATTTTTCTTTCCTTGTCCGAGACTTGAATTGGTGTGATGAAAGCATGGTTCAGATTGTTGAGCAGAACATCATCCTCTTGAGATTTGAGAAGATAGTTAACAGTTTGGTTAAATTGTTCTCTTAACACCCTTGCTCATGACCTTGTCAATGGTTTTTGTCTTACAATGGGAATGGAAGCTTCTTGATCTTGTTCTAGTTTCATTTCCTCATCATGAAATGAACCAAGGATCTATACGAGATGCCTAAAGAGTTGTTAATTGTTGCAAGAGATGCTTGTGTTTGCTTTTTTCTAGATCTCCATATAAAAAGGTATCATCGAAAGACTTTTCTTTATAATTAATGGTCATGTCAATGAATTTCTTACAAGAGGATAACACTTCTAGCTCTACATCCTGATTCCAAAAAATGTCACACAACCACCACATTGGCCATGGAGAAATATCATCATTATTTGCATAATTCATCCAAGCAAGTCTGGATAATGAAGTCATCAGGATTTTTGGTTTTTGAGAGGAAGAAGGTGTCTGGGATCACACTCAAAATTATGTCCCTTAAATGTTGGACTTGTTGGGAATGTCCTGAAATCTACCGTACTATCTCTAGAAAGTATGATAAGTGTCGAGATCAGACATAAGTCATAAATACTGGGTGATCATGATGACTTGCTAGAGTCCGCTCTTGATCTATAAGTTTAAGACTTATTACCAGTATTGTATGATCCCAAAGGGTCACACACCATAGCTAACGGGAAAGTTAAATGGAATTAATACGGTAAGATGCAATGGCATTTATTGTATTGGATCAGAGTTTTGGGCCAGACAAATACAGGCTTTTGTCTGATTTGTATTTTGGGCCCAAAAGATTAATGAGCCATTAGTCTAATGACTTGGGCCCATTAATGAGATATAAGAGAATTAGAAAGCCCTAAAGGAAATAACATCTTCCAGCGTTTTTCTTTTGTTTTTGGCGTCACATCTCTCTCTCTGATCTTCCACATCTTTGGTCTAGCAGCCGTCCCTTGCTTGTAAGAGTGTGGATACTCGAGGAGGAGCCGATTCTCATCAGCTCTGATCTGATCTTGTCATTACCACTAATTTCCGCTGCAAAAGGTAATGTCCAGGTTTGTTTTATGATTCGTTTGCCAAGAACCTAGATCTGTTAAGATTATGTGCTAGGTTGCAATTGGGAATTGAACCTTGGAAAAACACCCATAATCCTTCAGTGGTATCAGAGCCAGGTTGTTAGGTTTCTTGTGAAATTGGATCATATGAATGATTAATTGATTAATTGATTTTGAATATGATTATCGAAAGCTTGCTGGGTTTTGGTCATCTTCGAATGATGTTATTGTTAATAATCGGCTATAATCGATTAATTGAATGAGTAAATAACCGCGGCTCCATTCTTTAATACTAAAACCCTAATCGAATTCGTTGCTAAATGATGCATTCGCTTGTCCCATTATATTATTGAACCGAATTGATAAGGTCAAAAACTGGTTTTGGTTTTGTCCTTTTAGTGTTTGGTTTAAATTGGATAATGTTTTGGTTTTGTCCTTTATTGTTAATAATCGTTCGATCGTATTATTGAATAAGCTAAAGCGATGGCTTGCGTGTGTTATACGTGTGCCATGCGTGTGTTGATCATGTGTGCTGTATGACCGATTGCTTTATAATTGAATTGGTCAATGGTAAAAGTCATTTGTTGTCTTGTAATGATCGCTTATTGAATTAAGAGTATCGATAATGACTTGAATGTAATCACAATCATAAGTTGATTGTTTAATAATTGATTTTGGAAAAGTCAAAAGGTGTGCTTGTTAAGTAAATAAGCATGATTCGATTGATTCGAATGTTGACTTTGTTTGCTTAATCATTATAAATCATTAATTATTTAATTAATGTACGGTTAAGGCGTTAACCCAAAAATCGCGGTTTGCTGGAAATAATTTAATACATGGTATTATTTAATTTCTGGTTAAACCGGATTTAAATTCATAAAATTGAATTTTAACCTAAACCGAAGGCTGGTCTAAGTTTGATTTGGTTGGACCAAATAATTTAGAGCTGGTCTGGTTTAGTGAATAACCGATGGTTTTGATAATTAATTTGGTCTTGGACCAGAATTAATAAACCGGATCGGTTATGTCAAATTATTGGGCCAGCTGGAATTCTATGGTCTTGGGCCAAGAATTGGGCCTATAATTTGTGACCCAACCCAAAATATTTAATGAAATATTTAAATTAGAAATTTCTATTTTTAGTAAGTTACTAAATTTAGAAAGTTTCTAAAATAAGAAAGTTTCCCAAAATAGTAATCTTCTATTTTTGGAAATAAAACTTAAAAAAAAAAAAAAAAATCCTCAAAAACAATATCAAGCTTGGATGTCTTGCCCAATCTTGCCAGCTACTTAACGCTTATTTGATTACAGATATGGCTTACAGTGTGAGGTGTCTGTGTTCGCGTAAGTAAAGTAGTATATAGTCACTAATTTCATTGGGAGTCCCAGATTTTAGTGATTATTTGGCTGTAAGAGATTGGTTTCCTTGACTGGGCCATCGGGAGTCCCGGGCCTTGAGACATCTGGTGTTTTGGGCCTTGGGCCCAATTCACAACCGAGAGTTATTGGTTATAACTAGCTGTGTGTATGCTTACCAAGTAAAGCTAATTCTGGGTGACGGCCAGTGGCCCACTTTGGATTTAGCTAAACATGGGTCTCGGAATCATTGTATTCTTATGAGGTTAAACAAAGAAATTTTGAATACAATGCGAGTTTTCTTATAAGTTGTTAAGATTGCTCTTTTATGAACTTAATAACTAAAACTCTATTTATCTCTAAATTTCAGCTATGACAAGCACAAACAATCAAAACACTTTCTCGATCCGGTATGTCCTTGAGATGGACAAACTGAACGGATCAAATTTCTTGACTTGGTCGCGGAACCTGAGACTAGTTCTCAGGCATGAGAGAAAGGACTATGTCCTTGAGAAATATCTCCCCGAGAGGATCGGATCCAAAGCCAGTCATGCAGTATATAATGCTTGGAATAAGCATTATAATGATGCGGTAGATGTGCGTGGTCTGATATTGGCTACCATGGACTCAGAGTTGCGGAAGCAATATGAGAACATGGAGTCGCCAATAGAGATGATCAGCAGCCTGAAATTGAAATTTCAGGAGCAGGTTAGAGTGGAGAGATACCAGTTGGTTAAATCTCTCACTAGCTGCAAGCTACCAAATGATCATCCAGTAAGTCCTCATATCAGTAAAATGATGGGTTACGTTGATAACCTGAGGAAACTGGATTATCCAGTTAGCCAAGAATTGGCAACTGATATCATTCTGCAGTCACTGCCGTCAAGCTATGATAAGTTCGTAAGGGACTATATCAAGAAAGGCTTAACGAAGACGTTGACTGAACTGCATGACATGCTCAAGACAGTTGAGCCAAACGTGAAGAGTACCCTGTACAATCTCATGAACGAGAAGGGTAGGTTTACTAAACCTAATGCTGACAAGGGTGAAGACAAAGTTGTCCAGATTTTGTATCATGGCAAGCGTGTGTCTTCTGAGCCCGAGTCAGATACCTCTTACGTTGGTAAGTGCTGCTACTGTAAAGAGACTGGGCATTGGAAGAGAGATTGCATTAAATTCATGGAAGATTATGAGGAGTTAAAGTTGATGTATGAGACTACTTCCTCAGGTATTCATGTTATTACTTCAAGTTATACCTTATAGGTATTGGATACTGGTTGTGGCACTGATATTTGTTATAATATGCAGAGCCTGAGCAACAGTAGAACGTTGAAGGAAGGGCAAGTGAAACTGCGTGTCTGGAAGGAGCTTGGGATGCTGCTTCAGCCATAGGGTTTTCACTTGTAGATGCCTTTGAGGCTTGGTTTTATTAAGTAATTGCTACAATGTACCTGCTTTAAGCAAAGTTGTCTTTCAATTTCTTGTAAGAATTTGAATGTTTTTCATTTTGATAAAAGACAAGTTTGTTCTTTTGACATTAATGAAAAATTAATTGTAGCACCCTATTCAAGGAATGGGTTTTATGTATTAAACCAAAGAGTGCCTAAGATGTAACATAAATACTGCAATTGGTTTAAATCTAATGAATTAAACCTGATTTTTCTTGGCATAAATGTTTTGGTCAAAGAGAGTAAGTCAGATTCAGAAACCCCATAGTTATGGACTTTTGGGCTCATTTGAATGGATATCTTATGAGACTTGAATTCTGCTTACTAGACCAAAAGACAAAGGGCCCATCTTAGCCGAGCTAGAGAAAAGCCCAAAGGCTTATTGGAGATTAAACATACAAATGTATGTGGTCCGATGAGCAATAATGCCAGAGAAAACTTCCTGTACTTCATTGTCTCTACTGATTACTTCAGTGAGAGTGAATGTGTTCATATGATGAGACACAAGTTGGAATTCTTTGACATGGTCGAAAGAGTTCTAGAATGAAGTATAGAAACTGAATGACAGAAGTATTAAGACTCTGGATTAGATCACGAGTGAGAATACTTAAGTCATTGATTGTGTGATCATCTGAGTGAGTGTGAAGTCGTTTCACAGCTCATTTCTCTTGAAAACCTAGAGGTGTTTCTGTGAGAATGAATCAGATCTTATTAGAAATGATTAAAGATGAGTCACACGAATCTTCCATAATATTCTTTAAGAATAACGCTCTAGAAATATCTAAGTTTACGCTGAAGAGTTCCACCAATATCAGTTGAAAGACACCACGTAAATGTGGATTGGAATCGATCCAAATTAGTCTTTACTGAGTATTTGTAGTTATGCTACTTCGCTGGTTGTCCTAGGAAAACCAAGGCTTGTTACTTTTACGTCCAATCTGTTTTCTAAGAAGGGAAGTTACTTTCCAAGAAGAGCAGTGGGAGTAAAAGTATAACTCGAAGAAATTCGAGAAATACAGGAGGCTGCTCAACCTGTTGAGGGAGAGCAGCGGATGGATTTACAGATTTCTGTAGAATCTACACCTGTAGAGCCTGAAGTTCGCAGATATGAATGAATCAGTCACTAATCCGAGAGTGATTTCTCGTCATTAGTTGAACCTGATGATCATTGAAAAGTTCGCATGATCTGATGATCATTGAAAGCGACGAATCTGCGAAATTCAAAGAAGCGAAAGTGAGCCCGGACTCCGAAAAATTACTGTATGTAAGTTAGCTTCATTGATCCATTTATGGATGGAAGCAAACATATCGGAGTTGGATTCATCGTTCTGTTGAGGTAGTCAAAGTTTTGACTTGTACATGAACGAAATGGAACTGTGCGTTTACTAAAAGATAAGTGGGAGCAATATTGCATTTCTCATAGTGTATGTCGATGACATACTGATTCTCAAATATAACGTCCCAATGCTGCAGTCCGTAAAGGACTGGTTTGGGAGTTGGTTTTATGAATGACATGGGTAAAGCCACGTAGTTCTTGGATTTTGGATCTAAAGATAGAGATCCAAAAGAGCTGGTAGGACAAAGTCAGGATTTTTAAATTGACAAAGTCCTACATGTAATCAGCAATCCAAGAAGGGTTTTATGCAAATGTCACATGGCAATTCATTAAGCAAGATACAGTGTCCTGCGATATCTGCTGAGCTTGAATGCATGGATAGGATTCCATATGCGACGGCAATTGGATCTATCATGTAAGCCATGACACGCACTTGTTTTGATGTTGCTTTAATGTTAAGCAAGACAAGTAAAGACCAGTCAAATCCAGCAAAGAATCACGGGATTGCCGTAAAGAATATTCTGAAGTATTTGAGGAATACTTAGGATAAGTTCTTGATTTACGGAGAAAGTGAGGTGCTAAAAGTCGATAGAGTCTGAAAGGCAAATTTCCAATAGACAAAGATAATTCCTGGTCACAGTCCGGCTATATCTTGTGTCTATCTGGCGGTGCAAGGCACTGTAGCTGACTCCATGACTTAAGCTGAACATTTCGCAGCTTGAGAAGCGGCGAAAGAGGATGTTTGGATAGATGAGTTCATCATTGAACTTGATGTGATTCACAGCATAGATGAGGCTAGCTGCACATCAGAGGTCCATACACCTTGAGGATAGGTATAACCTATTCCGTGAGATAAATGACAGAGGTGTTAAGTAGATAAGCAAGTTTCATCGAATGGGAACGTTGCTAATCTATTAACGAAGCCACTCCTTATGCCTAAGCACGAGTCGCGGACTGTAGCTGTAGGATGAGTGAAATTAAGATGTAGTCTTAATTTCAGTGGGAGTTTGTAAAGGGCTTTACTTAGTTGTTTTGAAAGGTTCATGTAAACATAATGTATTATGTTTATGAAATCTAATGATTTCTGGATTATTTTAACTGTGATATAAATAATCGTTCCAAAATGATTTATGTCATTATATATGGGCCATCGAAGTACATGAGTAGACTTGATCCTGAAACCCCATATTTAACGAAGTGACATAAATCATAGTGTCCATAGTCGAAGGTTGTTGAAATTGGAACAACAACAACCTGTTGAGACTAGATTGTGTTGAGACTTATGACCAAGTTTCGAGGGGTCATAGATGCGCGGCATCAAAGTCGACACATAGGTATATGTAGGGGAGCATATGACCGGACATGGCCCGCTAATGAGAACTCTGCAAGATATTAATATCTGTGTCATAAGAAGTTCTCATATACGACTATAGAGTATAGTCCTTAGACCTGAGTTCGCATGCATGTGGCTGCACATGGAGTAATGCGCTTTGATCATTGTCTAACGCTGTTTCGTAACTGGGAGCTATACGGACCTTGGTTGGGTGTATTATGAAGTGTGTAGTTCATAGTGATGGAACAAGATGGGATTTGTCCCTGCCGTTTAACGGAGGTAATATCTCTAGGCCAATCGGAGATTTGATAGCTGGTAAGAGAATGGCCATTCCCAAACGGACTTGCCCAAGTCGTTTGAATAGTCAGTATCAAATCTGGTCCGATAAACATGGTCTGGCTATATAAGGATGACACGCATCTTGCCTTATGCCAGATCGAGATATTAAGACAAAAGGATTAGGGAATGTAGGATTCCAGTACAATCAGAAGATTGTTGGGAATGTCCTTTGTAGGATTCCAGTACAAGTGGGAGATTGTTGGGAATGTCCTGAAATCTACCGTACTATCTCTAGAAAGTATGATAAGTGTCGAGATCAGACATAAGTCATAAATACTGGGTGATCATGATGACTTGCTAGAGTCCGCTCTTGATCTATAAGTTTAAGACTTATTACCAGTATTGTATGATCCCAAAGGGTCACACACCATAGCTAACGGGAAAGTTAAATGGAATTAATACGGTAAGATGCAATGGCATTTATTGTATTGGATCAGAGTTTTGGGCCAGACAAATACAGGCTTTTGTCTGATTTGTATTTTGGGCCCAAAAGATTAATGAGCCATTAGTCTAATGACTTGGGCCCATTAATGAGATATAAGAGAATTAGAAAGCCCTAAAGGAAATAACATCTTCCAGCGTTTTTCTTTTGTTTTTGGCGTCACATCTCTCTCTCTGATCTTCCACATCTTTGGTCTAGCAACCGTCCCTTGCTTGTAAGAGTGTGGATACTCGAGGAGGAGCCGATTCTCATCAGCTCTGATCTGATCTTGTCATTACCACTAATTTCCGCTGCAAAAGGTAATGTCCAGGTTTGTTTTATGATTCGTTTGCCAAGAACCTAGATCTGTTAAGATTATGTGCTAGGTTGCAATTGGGAATTGAACCTTGGAAAAACACCCATAATCCTTCAGGACTGTCCAACGATTCCTCAGCCCTTGACAGTTCAACATCTTATCGTTAATGAACATGATTATATGGATTTGGAAAATACACCCTTTCATTTGAGAAAGTTGGTACAAAATTTTCAGTCAGTTGTTGGTTAACTGGACGGTTCTACTCCTTTGGAGGGATTCTTCGACCGTTTGATGAAGTAGGTAGGGTGACATTATTCTCCTCATTCCGAGGGATGTTTCTTTACGTGAGATTCCTTTTAGGAGATGCGTTAACTTGGCTTACTTTTCTTTTCCACGAGTTCACACCTTGCAGAGGCGAGTTGTTCATCAAGCTAGGTTGTGCTACTCTCTTCCTGGAGGTCGTTAAGACTTCCTCTTTGAAATTATTCGATATGAGGTTGTTATATTTGCCTTTCCTCTTTTACATACCTTTTGAGCATCATTGACAGGGCTTAGTCACAGGGAAACTAGGACTTGATCTTTTGAAAAAATTTCAGGAGGTATGGAATCATACTGATCATGATGGGTCTGCTCTGGGCCTCTTTCTGGATCGAGTGATCCTTCTAGGGGTGTTTGACATGTTGGAGATCCAAAAGTTCGGTTGGCCATGTTTGATCTTACCATTGGAGCCTTGTTCAATCTACTTGTCCATGTTCCTCTGCCAACCTCCTATCTCCCCCTTTAATGCAATTTCAGAGGGATTCGAGCAACTAGCTTATTGGATCAATATCTCTCTAAGCTCCTCACTTGCCTCTTCAAGGGCTTTCCATGGGAGTTATGCGAGTGGTATTTTGTGAGTTGTTCGACTCAAGGTGGAACAAAGGGAGTTGGAGGCGGAGGGGAAGTCTTCTGACTTCTCTCCATACCTCACGATGTTTCAGAAGGCTCAGGCACTAGGCTCATAAGATGTGGTTTATAGCTTATGTGAGATCGACATGGGGAAAGCGATTAAATTTTTGAGAGGTTGTGTGCCGAGGTGAGTAGTCTTGTCTTGAGAAATAGGCTCATAATGATGTTGTTGTTCTTTTAGCTGGTAGGAACTTTGTCTGGAAATTGCGAAGGAGAAAAAAGCAATAATTCTGATTTTTTTAATATTTTATTATTTGTTGGAATTAAGTTTATATAAGCCAATGTAAACATAGAAATTTTTTAAAAATGTATAAATTGGTTAGAATCTCTGTTCGAAAACGCGTTAGGCGTTAGTCGGGCGTCGGACTGGGCCTAGCGCCTAGCAAAAAAATCAGAGATTAAACGGGGATTACGCGGGGCGTAATTTTAGGACTGTTTAATACATTTTTATGTATATTTCGAATATATGTCAACATTTACCAATGAAACTTAGCTGGTCTAGTGGAATTGTGGTCGTTAGTTATCTTGAAGGTCGCGGGTTTGAGTACTAGTTGTGTTTTTTGTCATTTTTTTTAATTTCCTTTTAATGAAAGGAAAATTTTGTCATTGTCCCTTCTTCTTCTTCCTCATGTCACGCCTGCAACCCTAAAAACAGCCGTCACACCATTGTTTTTGCTCGATTATCACTTGTTCTTCTCAGTTTTTTGATGCTTTGCCTTCAGATATTGTAGATCTGTTATAGAATAATTGATTTCAGGTTTATGACGAGCAAAAAACAAGGATTTTCATACGTTCCGAGTTCTAAGGGTGATTATCACCAAATCGCGGCGGCCTGGGTCCGTCGAACGCTTTTTCGGCGCGGAGGCGGCTTCCCAGGCCGATTTTTAGAACAGGGGTTAGAATCAAATAAATCGTACAAATAAGTTAAATTTCTAAAATGGAACCAAACCAAAAAATTTCTTTTTTTGGTAAAACAATTTTTTGGCTTTTGTCTAATTTGACTACAATTCTCTTAACCCTAACAAACCAAATTTATGCTTAGGTAGTGTTTCGCAATCTCAGACGGATTTTTCTTCTTATGGTGAGAACGTTAGTGTAGTCGATTTTGACAACTTCCTCTGAGGCGGTTGGTGTGGTTTCGTATCACGTTAGTAGATATAATTTTGGATTATCACGCCAGGGTGTTTTCGTTGTAGCCATGGTATGTGTTCCTTTTGTATATATTTTTGAAACTTTGAATTTTGTTATTTTGGTTAGCTAATGATCCTTTCTATAGATATTTTTGCCATGATTATAACAACATGTCCTCTTTATATCGTATTAAATATTATTTTTGGCGCGATCCACATCGTTCATTATCATGTGATTTATCTTTCTCTCTTTGTATGAGTTGTTTTGTTATGTTCTTTTGTTGTCTACTCATCTGTTGTTTCCCGATTTTTAGATGTTCGTCTCTGACGATGATCATCATCGTTGGGTAAGGCATAATAACTAAAGCTTCTTTTTAACATATTTTCTTCGCATTCAAGCTATAGTGATTTGCACACTGTCCGTGGTGTACTCCATACAACTTCTAAGAGTGCCTGTTTTTATCTGGGTCTTATTGATAGTGATTGGGAGTACGTCAGAGCCATAAAGGAAGCCATTGTTTGGTTTCACCGGTTGGGACTGCGTGCTTTGTTTGCTTTTATTTTGTCATCGGGCTGCCTCTTGAATGCTTCTTGTTTCTGGGAACATATTTTGTATATGTCGGTTGATGAAGGTATGTGTTTCTTGAATGGCTTTTGTTATCTATATGTTAATTTAAGCATTATCCTAATTCTCATGCATTTGTGTGTATTTACAGCCACTCTCCTCTCTAATATTACTCATATGGCTGGTGTTTTGGCTGATATTAATAGACATATGTGTACGAGTGGGATCTTAATGCGTGACTACCTTTGTGTGTCTTTACATCGTGGTCGGTTGATCGTTAGCTCAGATCTAGGGCCTCATTCTCGATTATCGTAGCCGGTTCTTTTAGGTTGCTCTAACGTCTTTTCTTTTTGTTATTTAGTCTTTTCCTAATATTATATGCTAATATGATAAGTGATATTCAAGCTTTATTATAGCCTTTAGATTTCGGATTGCTGTAATTTAAATGTTTATATTATATCCCACATATTAAATAGTAAACTTATATCTAAAATGATAAGTTTTATATATTGTGTTGTCATCTTAAAAGAATATATTCCATTTTAAGCGTTTAGAATTTAAGGAATATTGAGGTAAAAATTGTTCTTTATATGTATCTTTACAAGAGTCTGATGGAAACCCAAAGGTCATTTTTATATGGTTTCTAATGAGAGGCGACGGCGTCGGAGATTGGCGATTAATCGAGAAGATCATTTATTGGATCTACCTCCGGATTTTCTTTGGTCTATTATTTTGCATGTTTGTGGCCGATCATCCTGTGTCCATTGTGTTGCTAGGGCTTCGTGTAGAAGTTTAAGAGGTGTGACCGATGACAATTTGTACTTGAGAGAGTTTGATCTATTCACCATGAAAACTCCAAATTGATTCAACGATGGCTTAAGGCTGTTGTGTCACCGCTGTGCTAATCCCTAAGCTCTTTTCTTACAAGGTTCTTCCGAGTTCTTCCACCGTGGTAACTTGGAAAATGGTCTTGCGATTATTCGAGAGTCTTCGATTAGGGGATATGATATTTCGTTGTATGTTTATTGCATTTTGCGATGGATAATGTCTCCTGATCTTGAATTCGATTTAGAGATAACTAATCATGATCGTGATTTGGTTCGGCGTATGAAGTTGCATGTTGAAAATTCTACTTATCGTGCTTGGGAAACCTATCGGCCACCAGAATTATTCTTGGAAAGATGTCGTCTACTTGTTGTTGGTGTTAATAGAAGGGGTAGGTGTTCTAATTTTATCTTCACCATCTATGATCTTGGATTTTCACGAATTTTCCCTTGAGGGTAATTGATTAGCTTATGTTATATTACTAATAGTGCATCTCTAAACGGTTGTAATATTGTAGGATAAAGTCGTTACTTTGTTTTTATTTATTGCTAATGTCTTTATTATTAGTTTCGATTTCACGTTGTAATACTGTAGGATAAACTCATTAGTAGTGGTTTTATGTAATTGTCAATCCTTAAATGGTTTGGTTTTGTTGCTTTTAGTCATACCATTAGGTGTAGAATTTACTATATATGAATGCTTAAATTAAAATTTTCCTTTTGGTTTGGATTGTTTTATACGAATTGTATTTGTCTTGCTTCAACATAAATGGTATACATTTGTGTAGATTGCGATTTTTTGACTTTTGTAGGTACTCTTTTTGTTGGTAACCGTGTTAATCAGACATTTGCACTCTTTAAAATTTCAATGATTGTCTTTTAATCTACCAAACACTATAGATTTTGCTACCCATATAATATATTTTTGCAGTTTGATTTTTGCAGAATTTTTTTTGGATAAAATGTGAATATATTACCAAAAGGAAAAGTGCTTTACAATACTTTCACTGCAGATAGTTCCTTAGACCCCAAAAAAAAGATAAAGATTGTGATTGGTGACCCCTTACCGCTGCGGTAAGGGGTTTACCGCTTTGATGGTCACCAATCATCAAAGCGTTAGAAAATAAAATATTAAATTTTTTTCTCTCAGCTTTTTCATACCGCTTTCTCCAACCGCTTGTTCTTACCGCTTTGCACTATTCCCTAATCGCTTACCACTTCCGCGTACAGCTAATCTTACCGTTCCGCTTTTGTTCACCAATCGGACTCAAAAAGATAAATGAGCTAGTATGAATAGAATCGATTTTAGACTAAAGATCTAAACGAGTTTAATCCAGTTCAAGAAGAGTTTGGAGCATCATTTTCTGTGACCACGAGCCAGAAAAGTGTCCCGGAGCGATCGATAAATTTGAGCAAATACTCCTTCTTGAGAGGTCGAGACACCTTTATGAATCCTTTCGTTTCTCTCTTTCCACAGTAAGGAGACAGTCGCTTGAGTAGCAAGTCTCTTGAGGATCAATGAAGCACCATCAGACTTGGATATTGACCACGATATTAGGTAGTTCCAAGAGGCGAAGTTCGGAGGTATAATTTGAATACGGGATAGAACCTTCTCCCACACCAGTCTCGAGTAATCACAATGAAGAAATAGGTGGTCCCGTGTCTCTTCATGTTGATTACAAAGACAACATTTTGTGTCAATGACATAGCCCCAACTAGCGACACGCGATTTAACTGGTAGCCTATCCAAGTTGACCACCCAAAAGTTGAAAGCATGCCGAGGGACTGCTGCACTAAACCATAGCTTTATACCAGTCACATTTCTCTTTGTGCTCACGAAGAGCATTCCAAGTTTGCAAAATTTAGGTAATCAGAATAAATTGTGGTCAAGAAGGAAGCACTTGTGACGAACTGTATAACCCGGATTAGAATCAAATCCTAGGTGATCAATCCAGCTAACCTCAACAATCAAAATCTTTGTTTATAAGAGATCACAATCAAACCAGTTAGCCACAAAAAAATAGAAGTGAATCGCGGTGTATACAAGACTAAATGAAAGCACTTGACGACAAAATTTTGAGTTCGAATTAGAATAGACTAACAAAATCCCTTGGTTGATTAGCAATTTTCTCCTTTTATAGTTAATTCCAATACTTTTGTTTTGTTACGATTAACGTTAATTCACTTTAAATTATTTCCAACGTTTATGATTAAATAATAATCCTGATTATTTAAATTCTTAAGATGACCACCCAGAATTATAACAATATAATGTAAAGTATATATCATCACTGAATTTAAAAGTGGTGAAATTTTCAATGCTGGTATGTATTGAAGAAAACAACCAATATTCTAAACGTTCAGTTAAGCACCATTGGAACGCAATGGACTCAGTTTCTTGCGACAGACTTTAACCTAATTTACACACCAATACATGATTTGTTGTCTATATAAGCTATGTAGAAGCTATATATTAATATGATTAATATGTGCTTTTTTGCTTACTATGATATTTTCTTCTTAAAGGCTATTCCCCCTAGCGATTATTATCTTTACCATTGCAAGGTTTGTCTTTGCTATATATATTTAACAACTAGCCGCACATTTTTCGTAAATATCAATACTATTAAAAAATTAGAGTCAAAAGAAAACTAACGTTTAGTTCATGTGTTTATTACAACTTATGCCATTGCATATTATTGATTTAATTAAATTTCATTAAGGGTAATTAGGGAATATAACATTATCTCTACAATCCATGTTTCCAAACAAGACAATTATTAAACATGTAGCCAAACAACCAAAATATAATAGGTCTCACTTTCCTAATTAATTAAAATCAAAACAATTTAATTGATGAATATAATTAATAAGTTATACATCAACTATTATATATAAAAATTAATATTCTCTAATTTATGATTTAATTAAAAATATATTTATAATATATTTTAATATCTTTTTTTATTTTGTTTCAAATATATATATATATATACATATTACGATTGATGTTTTTACGATTGTACTTTTTAACAGGTTTTTCCATCAAACTGGAAAATATTTAAATAATTAAACGGGTTGAAAAATTAATTAGCCAATTTCGATTATAAAATTTCTAAAAAAATTTCGCATGAGTTTAAAATATATATACATATAGTAAATAATTTCAGTTGATATATTTTAAACTTAATAAAAATATTAAAATGATTTCATATTTATATTATTCAAATATTTGAAGCGTCAAATTATGCTTTATGTTTGAATGAAGTTTTTAACGGGTTGTTCCATCAAATTTGAAAATTATATATACGACAACAACATGTGTTTTATAAAATAATATTTTAGATAAATATAATAACAATTAAACATATACCACATAACTTTTACAATAGTTGTTTTCATATATATATATATATATATATATATCCAAACCATGATCTTACGATACAACATAGATTAAAACATATAATGCGAAATCGTTATTTTAATCTCTTAATCCTTACGATATATCTCCTCCAAATAACACATAATTCATTTAAAAAAAAAAACTAAATTGCTAACTCACTGTTTATAATGCTGGTTAAACAATTATAATCAAAATTAGATTACATAATTAAAAATCTAAAATACTATTAACAAAATGAATAAAAAGTAAAATTTGTAAAGAAAATTAAACCCGCACTTTCTAAGTGCGGGTCAAAATCTAGTTTCAATTAAAACCCTTTTATTTGGAGCAATGAAAGGTGGTGCACACCGTGGAAAGAATGCTCAAAATATTCATGTAGTTTCCAAACCATGTTAGTTTGTTATTTATGTTATGTGTTTATAATTTATTTTGATACATATATACTCGTTCAACATAATTAAACTAGGCGATTACCCCACACCTTGTGTGGGGTGCTAATATAAGTTTAAATTATGTTTTAAATTTTAATAGTTAATATTATTTATTTAAACTTAAATTAAATATTTTGTGTTGGATTGATTTATATGTTTTCCAATTGTTGATCTAAAGAAATACAAAATGTAAAATCATTTAAAGCCATTGTTCAAAAAAAATGTAAAATCATTTGAATATATATATATATATATATATATATATATATATAAGCCAAACATATAATCTAATTATGTGAGAATCGGTTGCATGGGTTAAAAAAGTGTAAGTCGGTTCTATAATATATTTCCAGAATGATATATACTATTAGACAATGTAAAATTTTCATATAATATATTTGTTGAAATACTTAAAATTTTAATTTTTTATATATATATATATATATATATTTCTTAAAAGTGAAAAATCATAAATGTTCGTATATATCTACACATATAGTTAATTTATCTCTAAATAAGTAAGCTAAAAATTTACTTTTATTTAAATTATCAACAAAATAGGTATCTTTATTAAATAAAAGGTATTTATTTAATTTTTTATAAGCTAAGTAAATTTTTAAAAAATCATCAAAATTGTGTTTCCGTCAAAATCACGTTTTCCATCAAAACCGCAAAATTACATTTTCCGTTAAAACTATTTTTTCTTTTAAAATCTTGTTTTCCGTCAAGCTGTGTTTTCCGACAAAATCAAATTTTCAATCGCAACCACATAATCATGTTTTTTGGCAAAATCATGTTTTTCGTCAAAATCATAATTTCCGCGAAATAGTATTTCTGTTAAAATCATGTTTTCTATCAAAAATCATATTTTCCGTCAAAATCATGTTTTCTCAAAATCGCGTTTTTTCGTCAATCGCAAATCGTGTTTTCTGTCAAAATCACGTCAAAATAGTAATTTTTTGCAAAATCACATTTTCCGTCAAAATCATGTTTTCTGTCAAATCGTATTTTCCATCAAAATTGCAATTTTTCGCAAAATTGTGTTTTATGTCAAAATCGCATTTATCGCAATTTCTTGAAAATAACACATGATTTTCGTTTTTGTCTTAAAAATATGTAAATATATATACTATTTATCTTTAAATTGTTTAATTTATTGAACACGTGATTTTGAATTTCCGTAATTTTGTTAAAAGGATCACATATCACGACATTGTTGTTAATACATATGTGATTTTGCATTGTTTTTTCAAATAAATTCATTAAGGGCAATTAAGAAATTTTAATATGAAAAATTGAGAATAAATAAGAGAGGTTAATTATGGATTATTGAAAGTTCTCTTGGAATTGTAAAAAGTAAGTAAATAATAAAAAGAAAACTAACCACTTGATCAACTAAAATCATTTCAATTGAATTAATTTTGTTGTTTCTGATTCCATTCCGTAATTTTATAATTTGGACATTTATCTTATATCTATCATGAGTATGATTAATTTTACTAATGAGAACAGTAAAAATTGGTTTTTCTTCTAAAATAAGATACGACTTTGAATTAGAAAATTAAAAGCTGCTAAGATTAGAAAATTGGTGGTCGTCGTCCTGGTGCTTGTGTTGCTAATAATAATGAAAGAGGCAAGGATATGAAGTAGTTATATATAGAATTTTCTGTCGGCTGTAAAATCTAATTACTATTAGATAAACCTAAATAGATAAACCTAAATCACCATATACGATAGATATAATATATATGTGAGTCAGTTGCAAAATATATCTTATATATATTTTGTATAGATGCGATAATGTTATGACATCATCTAATATATATAAGATATAATAAAATAACGCCACTTGAGAGTTAAAATAATTATTAATAATTAAATTTGAAAGTTAAATTTGAGAATTAATGAGAGAGCTCCATTCTCTCAAAATCACTTCCCAAATAATAGTATAGATTACTAAAATACGGATATACTCGTTCAACATAATTAAATTACTAAAACAAATGATACATACAATTAAATGACTCAATACACCTATTATTTTTATAAATAATAAAATCAATGTAAATAAATACACACATATAACAACACATATTCATGTATTTTTTTAACATAATTTAACTTCTTAAAAGTCAATATTATATAAAAATACTATAAAATAAATTTTAATTTATAAAATATTGTTTAAAAAATTATAATATTAAAATTAGATTAATATATTTTTACTTTCATAAAATATTAAAATTAGTCAATTTCTATATTATTCAAATATATGATAAGCTTACGATTGATTTTTCAAGATTGCATTTTTGGCAGGTTGCTGTATCAAAATTACAAGATATTTAAATCACTATAAGAACCGGTTGAAAATGAATTAGACAATTTATTAAAACGAACTTTGCACAAGCATAAAATACGGATATATTTTTTGTTTGCTAAAATATTTTTAAAATTAATATTTATATTATTCAAATATACGATAGATTAAATTATTATTGATGTTTTGAATATTACAGTTTTAAACGAGTTGTTGCATCAAATTTGAAAATTATTTATACTATTACATGACGTGTTGAAAATAAAATTTTCAAATTTCGATTATAAAATATTAAAAACGAATTTTGCTCACTAAAAACGTGTTACGAAGATGAATTGACAAATTACAATTATATAAACATAAAAAAGAAACTTAATCCAATGCAAAAATTTAAGCGGGTAAATGTTGGTGAAAGAATGTTGCTGTTTTAACTTAAAACATGACTCCTTAATCAATATAATCATGTTTACAACCTTTTGGAGTTGCAAGAATCTATTTAATAACCTTCGTTCAAAAAAAAAAAGAATCTATTTAATAACCAACGAACACTCTACAATTTCCTTTTCATGAACGTTAGTGAAAGAATGTTGCTATAAGTATTAACAAATGGCACAAATACAACAATATTTATTATTATATTGATGTTCTATGTAAATAATAAATTTTAGTATTTAAAGTATTATGAACCTGTAAGAAATCATCATTATCTAATTGATAGCTATCTTTGATATATATATATATATATATATACGAATTGAATTCCAAATAAAGTATATAATGTTTTTTATCACGTATAACTACATATCGCTGTTAGCCCTTTAAAAAGACCTGCATATCGTTGTTAAATTATCAAGTTGAATCAGTTGATATATATTGGAGATATACATTGAATACTAAAAGATATAATATAGATCATATATTTTTAGATACCGTTAGATATGTTTTCGATTCCTACTAAGATTAGGAAATTTTGAGAGATTATCTCTATCCACAAAGGTCTAAGTCGGCTATTAACCTTGTATAAATAGGGCATTCGATTGATGAATAAAGTCAAGTTGTTTTCGATATCTAAAATCTACATGGTATCAGAACAATCGATCTAAAATACAAAAAGATTGAGAAAAAGCTTGGTTTGTTGAAGCAATGGCCGACGACCAAGAACTCGCTAAAAACACCGAAGGCAAGGATGAGATTCAAATGAACTCGCCTTACCGACTGTATGCTTCGGATAATCCCGGAGCTGTAATTTCTTCAGTCAAATTAAACGGAGAAAATTACAGTGAATGGTCTTCATAGATGTTGAATGCCCTGCAAGAAAAACGCAAAATAGGGTTCATCAAAGGCACGTTGAAGAAACCAGAAGAAAATCATGTCGACTTCGAGAACTGGTTAACAGTTAATTCGATGATCGTCGAATGGATACGAACATCCATTGATCCAAAAATTAAGATCGACTGTCACATATATAACTGATGCACACTTACTTTGGGAAGATCTAAGACAATGTTTCTCAGTTGGAAACACGGTTCGGGTACACCAAATCAAAGCCCAATTGGCTTCGTGTAGACAGGAAGGACAATCCATATTGGATTACTTTGGAAAACTGTCGACACTTTGGGAATAACTACAAGTGTATCAACCGATACATGTGTGTTCTTGTGGTGCAGCAGCTGCGATCGCCAAAGAAAGAGAGCAAGAAAAGATACATCAATTTGTGATGGGTCTAGATGGTTCACGTTTCGGGAGTATTTGCACGTCGATCATAAGAACTGATCCACTGCCCAAGCTTGGAGAGATATACAACAAGATTGTTCGTGAAGAACAAATAATCTCATTTACTCGAGGTCGTGATCAACAACAAGAAGCGGTCGGGTTTGTGGCTCGTCAGGATACTTCAACATCACGGCGAGAACAACAAACAACCAAAACAGATTCGCAAAACAAGAATGAAAACTCGATTTTGCGCAATCGTGTCCTCTGTTCTCACTGCGGGAAGACAGGGCATGAGAAACAAGATTGTTGGGAATTAATAGGATATCCTGATTGGTATAACGAAAGAACTAGTAATCGGAATCAAGGTTCTAGTTCGCGCGGAAAAGGAGGCCATGGATCGAGAGGAAGAGGACGTGGATAAGCAAATACTGCACACGCAACATGCTCTAACTCTTCATCATTTCCTCAGTTCACCAAAGAACAATTGCAGATGTTGGGTCAACTGATTCAAGTAAAAGATGGAGCAGCCACAAGTGATCGACTATCTGGTAAGAACACATTAGGCGACGTGATTCTTGATACCGGGGCATCTCACCACATGACGGGAGATCGCTCTCTGCTGATCAACATCAAGAACATCTCACCATGTTCAGTCGCCTTTGCAGATGGCAACAAGGCTGTTGCATTGACAACCGAATCTTTTGTTCTTTCATCCAACATAACGTTGGACAAAGTTCTATATGTTCCAGACCTAAACTGCACACTGATTTCAGTTGCTAAACTGTTACAGCAAACACATTGTTACGCCTTATTCACTGACACGATTTGTGTGTTTACAGGACCGTTTTTCGAGGACGCTGATCGGAGAAGGTGAAGAGCGTGATGGTGTGTATTACTTCACAGATTTGGTCACTCCAAAAAGTCATAAGGCAACAGGAAAATCTGATCAGATCTGTGGCATCAGCGATTGGGTCATCCGTCTTTTCCTGTATTTTCAGATTTGTCGTTTGTTTCTAGTACAACTAGCTCTAGTCCGTGTAACACCTGTTTTAAGCTAATAAAACTCGTGAAGTTTTTCATGAAATTCTAAATAAAACATCACGTTGTTTTTCATTAATCCATGTCGATGTATGGGGTCCTTATAGAGTTCCTTCTTCATGTGGAGCAATCTATTTTTTAACTATCGTAGATGATTTTTCTAGAGCTGTCGGGACGTATCACCTGCTCAAAAAATCAGAAGTCCAGAACATCATAAAAAGGTTCATGGCTTATACAGAACGACAATTTGGGAAGAAGATCCAAACAGTTAGAAGCGATAATGGTACAAAATTTATGGTGCTCTCTTCATACTTTAGAGATGTTGGAATAGTACACCAGACCTCTTGTGTTAGCACACCGCAACAAAACGGGAGAGTAGAAAGGAAGCATCGACACATTCTTAATGTTGCTCGAGCACTCCTATTCCAAGCAAACCTCCCAACGAAGTTCTGGGGTGAGGCAATCTTAACTGCAGCCTACATGATAAACCGAACCCCTACAGCCATTCATAAAGGCCAGACACCTTTTGAAATACTTCACGGATGCAAACCTAACTACAAGATGCTTCGAGTGTTTGGATCCGCTTGTTATACTCACCGAGCATCTCGTGATAAGGATAAATTCGGACAAAGAAGAAGAATGTGTATCTTTGTAGGATATCCATATGGCAAAAAAGGCTGGAAGGTTTATGATATCGAACGCAACGAGTTCATAATATCTCGAGATGTTGTGTTTCAAGAAGATGTATTTCCATATGCCGCTTTCAACTCGAAACCACAAGAGTCCTACTTAGACGACAGGGGGAGTAATGATAAAGACGATTTGTTGATTAACAGTGTTGAAGCCGTCTTAACACAACCGATATCTGAATCACATGCAAGTCCGGACCCTGGTGCACGAGTAGCCGATATACAAGACTTGGTACAAGAGGTTACCGAAGAACCATCTGGTTCACCTACTAAAGAAACATCAGATTTGCCTGCATCAGTAGATACAACCATTACACACAGTGGTAATAAGACCTCAGCTGAAGAACTAGGTGTAGGAACTGTTTAGTTGATCCTGATGTAATTCACAGATTCATATCAACCTAAACATACAGATCTAGGTTCTCTTGATTAGAAACATTAGATGATCTCACCTTTTACCTGTTTGTTGCAGCGGAAGGAATAGAACAGGTCAGAGATCAGAGAGATACACCGAGGGATGAATCCTCCAAAGGTTCACACACGCGATCACAGAAAACGGCTGCTAGACCGAGCTGATGGGAGGCGCTGGGAGAGAGGAGAATCGGCGCTGGGGGCTAGGGTTAGGAGAAAGAGATTTGGCTTTTAGTTTATTAAAAGCCTTCTCTTTCCCTTTTGGGCTTATGGGCCCAAAACACCAATCTGATTAAATCCCATTTAATCAGACCCATTAATCTTTCTCTCTTAGTACGACAAATGCCTGGCACTTTTGTCGTACTTCTGCTAAGCCGTTCCAACACATTTTCCTGTTAGCTTAGGCGTGTGACCCATATGGGATCATATAATAAAGGCAATAAGTCCAAGACTTATAGATCATGAGCGGACTCTAGCAAGCCATCATGACCCCCAGTATTATATGACTTATGTCTGATCATTGACATACTCTTACTTTCTAGAGACAATACCGAGATTACTGGACACAATTTCAACAATCTCCCACTTGTACTGGAATCTCTCTGTATTCATAATCCTTTTGTCACAATATCTCGATTAGTCATAAGGCAAGATTAGTGTCATCCTTATAAAGCCTAATCTTGTTCATCGGACTCTGATTTGATACTGACAATCCAAACGACTCGGGAAAGTCCGTTTGAGCATGGCCATGCATTTTCCAGTATTCAAATCTCCGATTGGCCTAGAGATATTCACTCCATTTATATTGGAGGGACAAATTCCGTCTTGTTCCATCACTGTAAACTACTCATTTCATAATGTACCCAAACAAGGTCCTTATAACTATCGCAGAACGATAGCGTTAGACAATGATCAAAGTACATCAGTCCATGGGCAGTCACATGCATGTGAACTCAGGTCTAAGGACTATACTCTATAGTCGTAGTAAGAATCTCTTATGACACAGATATAAATATCCTGAAGAGTTCTTATAAGCGGGTCTTGTCCGGTCGTATGTTCCCAACATACACCTATGTACTGACTTTGATGCCGCGCATCTATGACACACTGAGACTTTGTCATAAGTCACGTACCAATCCAGTCTCACACGGTTGTTGGTGTTCCAGTTTCAACAACCTTCGACTAGGGACAGGATGATATAAAACATTTATCAAATATAGAGTCTCATGATCAAGCTAAATGACTTTGATGACTCAAGATCAAGTCACTTACTTCGATGACCTATAAAATATTTCATATCATTTTGGAACGATTATTTCATCACAGTTAAAATAATCTTGAAATAATAATTTCATTAAAACATAAAATAATGTTTTACAAGAACATATCAAATAACTCAAATAAAGCTCACAAAACTCCCACTCAAATTTAGATTACATTTCAATGTTTCTAATGCCTACAGCTTCAATCAGGAACTCGAGCTTAGGCCTTGGGAGTGGCTTTGTCAACGGATCAGCGACATTATCATCTGTCGGAACTCGGCTGATCTTGACTTCCTTTCTATTTACGATGTCACGTATCAAGTGAAATCTTCTTTGAACATGCTTGGATTTCTGGTGTGATCTTGGTTCCTTTGCCTGAGCTATAGCACCATTGTTGTCACAAAACAGTGCCAGAGGCTCAGCCGCATCTGGTATCACACCTAGTTCCATAATGAACTTTCGTATCCAAACAGCTTCCTTCGCTGCTTCTGAGGCGGCGATATATTCAGCTTCTGTAGTGGAATCAGCAACGGTGTCCTGCTTGGAGCTTCTCCAACTTACTGCACCGCCATTCAGACAAAAGACATAACCGGACTGTGACCGGAAATCATCTGTGTCTGTCTGGAAACTTGCGTCCGTGAATCCACTGACTTTAAGCACATCACTTCCACCGTACACCAAGAACTTATCCTTAGTATGTCTTAGATACTTCAAGATATTCTTTACGGCAATCCAATGGTTTTCACCTGGATTTGACTGGTATCTACTCGTCATGCTCAATGCATAAGCAACATCAGGACGAGTACAGATCATGGCATACATGACAGATCCTATTGCAGATGCATAAGGAATATTCTTCATGCGCTCAAGCTCAGCAGCCGACGTAGGGCTCTGCTTCTTGCTTAGCGTTGTGCCATGCACCATTGGCGTGAAGCCCTTCTTGGAATCTTTCATGCTGAATCTTTGTAGGACTTTGTCAATGTATGAGTCTTGACACAAGCCTATCAGCCTCTTAGGTCTATCCCGATAGATCCTAATTCCAAGAACGTATGCGGCTTCACCCATGTCTTTCATGGAAAAACAACTTCCAAGCCAGTCCTTTACAGACTTCAGCATTGGAACGTCGTTTCCGAGAAGCAGTATGTCATCGACATACAGAATAAGAAACACTATCTTGCTCCCACTAGTTTTCTTATACACGCATTGTTCTTCTTCGTTTCTGATGAAGTCAAATTGCTTGATCGCTTCATCAAAACGAAGATTCCAGCTCCTCGATGCTTGCTTCAATCCATAAATGGATTTATGAAGCTTGCATACTTTCCCAGCATTCTTTGGATCTATGTAACCGTCAGGTTGTGTCATATACACATCCTCTTCCAGAATCCCATTCAGGAAGGCGGTTTTCACGTCCATCTGCCAAATTTCATAATCATGAAAAGCTGCAGTTGCTAGTAGAATCCGAATAGATTTCATCATAGCCACTGGTGAATAGGTTTCATCGTAATCCACACCGTGAACTTGTCTGAAACCTTTTTCCACCAACCTGGCTTTATAAATCTGGACATTTCCATCCACGTCAATCTTCTTCTTGAAGATCCATTTGCACTCGATGGCTTTTACACCAGCAGGCAAGTCAACCAACGAAAATACTTGGTTGACCGACATGGAGTCCATTTCGGAATCAGTGGCTTTACGCCACTTAGAGGAATCTGGGCCCATCATGGCTTGATTGAAGTTCGATGGTTCATCACCATCAATGATCAGAAGATCATGACAGTCAGTCACGAGGAATCCTTGATATCTCTCGGGTTCGTGACGGATCCTCCCGGATCTTCGAACTTCAGGTACCACAGGTTCAGGCTCTACAATTTCTTGTAGGGCCTCCTCCTGCTCTTCCTCATTAGGTTGAGCAGTATCCTGTTCATCTTGAATTTCTTCAAGCAGTACCTTACTCCCACTGTCTTTCTTAGAGAGAAACTCCCTCTCAAGAAAGTTACAATCCCGGGCAACAAAAATCTTGTTCTCGGAACGTAGATAGAAGTAATAAGCCTTGGTTTCCCGTGGATAACCAATGAAATAGCATTTGTCAGATTTTGGTGTAAGCTTGTCTGAGATTAATCTCTTGACATAGGCTTCACAACCCCAAATTCTGAGATAAGACAGCACTGGAGCTTCTCCAGTCCATAATTCATATGGTGTCTTTGCTACTGCTTTTGATGGCGCTCTGTTTAGAGTGAACACTGCTGTTAGCAGAGCATATCCCCAAAGGGATATTGGAAGGTCTGTGTGACTCATCATAGATCGAACCATATCCAATAAGGTCCGATTTCTCCTCTCAGACACACCATTCCATTGAGGTGTTCCAGGAGGAGTGAGTTGGGATACGATCCCACACTCTCTCAGATGATCACTGAATTCCTGGCTTAAGTATTCTCCTCCTCGGTCGGACCGAAGAGCCTTAATGCTTTTGCCAAGTTGGTTCTGTACTTCATTTTGGAATTCTCTGAACTTTTCAAAAGATTCAGACTTATGTTTCATCAAATAAACATATCCATACCTACTGAAATCATCAGTGAAGGTAATGAAGTACTGATAGTTTCCTCTTGCATTTGTGGACATTGGGCCACACACATCAGTGTGTATCAGGCCCAATAAGTCACTGGCCCTCTCGTTAGGTTTATTAAAGGGGGCCCGTGTCATTTTGCCCATCATGCAGGATTCGCATTTCTCACATGACTCAAAGTCAAATGAGCCAAGAAGTCCATTCGAATGGAGCCTCTTGATGCGTTTCTCGCTGATGTGCCCTAAACGACAATGCCATAGAAACGTTCGGTTTTCCTCATTAGGTTTAAACCGTTTTGTATTAATGTTATATATTGGCGCGGATTGATCGAGTATGTAAAGCCCATTCGAAAGAGGGGCAGAACCATAGAACAAATTGTTGCGATTGAAGGAACATAATTTATTCTTAACTGGAAAATCATAACCTTCCAAATCCAACAAAGAAATTGAAATAATATTTCTGCTTATAGCAGGTACAAAATAACAATTATTCAGTTCTAAAATCAATCCCGAAGGTAAAGACAACAAGTATGTGCCTACAGCTAGTGCTGAAACTTTCGCTCCATTCCCAACTCGTAGCTCCACTTGTCCTTGCTTCAGCCTTCTACTGTTGCTGAGTGCCTGCATATTAGTACAAATATGAGCCCCACAACCAGTATCCATGACCCATGAGGTATTATCAGAAGTAGTTGTATTAACTTCTATAACAAAAATACCTGATGAAGAAGTCTCGAAAGTCTTCTTCTTCAATTCCTTTAGACCTTCCTGGAATTTCTTACAATCTCTTCTCCAATGCCCCAGTTCTTTGCAGAACCTGCACATGTCAGTAGGCCCAGCCTTGGACTTGGGCTTGGGCTTTGGCGTGTCCTTGTCCGCGACTTGGACAGCCTTGGCCGCTCCCTTATCCTTAGCAGAGGATTTCTTAAACCCCTTGCCCTTTTGCACCATAAGCACATTGGGGTCCTTGGCGGTTTTCCTCAAGTTGGGCTCTGCAGTCTTGAGCATTCCGTGAAGCTCAGGTAGTGTCTTACTCAAGCCATGCATGTTAAAGTTCAGAATGAACTGATCATAGCTTGCAGGTAAAGACTGCAGAATGATGTCGCAGGCAAGTTCCTGGCTGATCGGGCAGTCGAGTTTCTGAAGATGATCGAGATAACCCATCATCTTCAAGACATGAGGACTCACTGCCGCATTCGCAGCCAACTTACAGTCCAAGAGGTTCTTAACTGTCTGGAACCTCTCAGTCCTAGCCTGCTCCTGAAAAAGCGATTTCAGGCTTGCCATTATCTCGATGGGAGACAATACACTTTCGAACTGTTTTTGCAGCTCAGGAGTCATTGTCACCAACATCAGGCAATAGACATCATTTTCATCTGACGAATGCTTTTCCCAAGCATTGTGCAGAGTCCTGGCAGCATTGGCAAGAGGCCTCTCGGGGAGGGGATCACGAAGGACATAATCCTTCTTCTCCTGCTTGAGGACCAGCCTCAAGTTCCTTGACCATGTCAGGAAGTTCGTTCCAGTCAGCTTCTCCTTCTCGAGAACAGACCGGATCGAGAATGTGTTTTGTGTGCTTGTAGTAGTCATATATGAAATATATAAATAAAAAGGTTATTAGTTATTATGTTCAAAATGACTAATCTCGTATTAAAATTTAATATGATTAATCACGCATTATATTCAATAACATCAGTTACCCTCAATAGAATATAATGATTCCAAGATCCACATATAACTAAGATTAAAGTGGACCACTGGCCGTCACCCAACCTTAGCTTATATCGGTAAGCCCTATATCGGCTAATTATATCCGTGATATAACTCTTGGTTGTGAATCTGGGCCCGAGGCCCAATCCACTCTGATGTCTCAAGGCCCGGGACTCCCGATGGCCTAGTCAAGAAAACCAGACTATACAGTCATGTAATCATTAATGTCTGGGACTCCCAATGACATTTATGAATCACAAAATGTCTTACCCACGCAAAAGCAGACATCCTCACACTGTAAGGCCATGAATGCAATTGAATGGGCTTTGACAGCTGACATAGCCTGGACAAGACATCCAACGCTTGATATTATTTGAGGTTCGTAGGTTTATTAAAATTCATTCCCAAAATAGAAGATTACTATTTCGGGAAACTTTCCATTTTTGGAAACCTACTATCTTTGGAAACTTTCTAAAATTGGAAACTTTCTAAAAACGGAAACTTTCTAACTTTAGAAATTTCTTAAAATCCAAAACCCGCAAATTCAGAAATTTCTATTTTAAGAAACTTTCTAATTTCAAAATTTCGGAAACTTTAATTTAAAATCGACTTTATAATTTTATAAAATAAATTTTAAATCGATCTGAAGAAAGACTCAAATAATTGGCCCAATTGTTTTAACTTCTTGGCCCGAGGCCCAAGAATTTGTCCATGTCCAAGACATGACCCAATTGTCCAATTATTTGACATAACCGGTCTGGTTCATTAAAATTGGTCTAACCAAATTTTAATTACTACGATGACCACAATTGTCAACCGGTTATTAACTAAACCGGATTTTCTCAATTTATTTGGTCCAACCAAATCAAATTAGAAAATCCTGGTTTAGGCACAAAATCCAATAATTCTTTCGACATTGGATTTCTTATCCCGGTTTAACCAGATTTAATAAAATTATTAAAATCTGTTTATTAAACCAGAACGAATCAATTTTAATTAAGTTTTGAACCGAACCATCTAACCGAAATCGAACCGGTCCATCACACCCAAAACCCTAACCGGTCGAAACTTGTCCAAGCCGCAAGCCATCATGCTTGGCCGAGACGTGGTCGGGACGGTTTGGCTGCGTGATCGGGACGATCGTTCGGTATGCTCGGGACAGTGGCGGGACGATTCAGGCCGAGACGCGATCGAGACGATGCTCGGCTCTCGGCAGAAACGCGTGTGGCTTCGATCCATGCGGTCGGGCCGATTGGATCCTTGCGATCGATCTCGGCCGAGCCATGCGATCGGTTTGCGCCTGCCCCTCACGGTCGAGTGATGCAACCGGCCAACGCGCGATCCATACGAACGGCTTGGCCATCGGTTCATCATCTCGGCCGATCGCAAAACCCGAGTCATATAGCTCGGTTTGCGATTTCTTTAGTGTGTTTAGGATTCAAATTTGTTTCTTAAGTGATTTATCTTATCAGTAATTGATTCAAAACACTTCTAAACAGATTAAACAACCTAAACATGAATCTAAAACAAGAAATCCTAAGAACCAATGGCTCTGATACCACTGTAGGAACTGTTTAGTTGATCCTGATGTAATTCACAGATTCATATCAACCTAAACATACAGATCTAGGTTCTCTTGATTAGAAACATTAGATGATCTCACCTTTTACCTGTTTGTTGCAGCGGAAGGAATAGAACAGGTCAGAGATCAGAGAGATACACCGAGGGATGAATCCTCCAAAGGTTCACACACGCGATCACAGAAAACGGCTGCTAGACCGAGCTGATGGGAGGCGCTGGGAGAGAGGAGAATCGGCGCTGGGGGCTAGGGTTAGGAGAAAGAGATTTGGCTTTTAGTTTATTAAAAGCCTTCTCTTTCCCTTTTGGGCTTATGGGCCCAAAACACCAATCTGATTAAATCCCATTTAATCAGACCCATTAATCTTTCTCTCTTAGTACGACAAATGCCTGGCACTTTTGTCGTACTTCTGCTAAGCCGTTCCAACACATTTTCCTGTTAGCTTAGGCGTGTGACCCATATGGGATCATATAATAAAGGCAATAAGTCCAAGACTTATAGATCATGAGCGGACTCTAGCAAGCCATCATGACCCCCAGTATTATATGACTTATGTCTGATCATTGACATACTCTTACTTTCTAGAGACAGTACCGAGATTACTGGACACAATTCCAACACTAGGCAGAGGTTTGCGACACAAGCAACAACCGGTTGCACTTAATGATTATCTTTTATACAACACAACCGCGAATACACATCATGCTCCTCACTCCAAATCAGTTTCCTCGACTACAGTCTCTGGTAAATCACTCTATCCTCTATTTGAATATATCACTGACACTCATTTTTCAGCTCCGCATAGAGCATGTGTGGCATCAATTACATCTGCAATCGAGCCTAAGAATTTTAAGGAGGCTATGAAACACAAAGAATGGAATAAAGCAGTTGAAAAAGAAGTAGTTGCTCTCGAGAACAATCATACTTAGGACATAACTACTTTGCCTTCAGGCAAAGAAGCAATTAGAAGTCAGTGGGTGTTCAAACTCAAATACAACGCAGATGAAACGCTTGAAAGACATAAAGCTCGTTTGGTTGTTCAAGGCGATAAACAAGTTGAAGGAGAAGACTACAACGAAAAATTTGCTCATGTCGTCAAAATGACAACAATCCGTTCTCTCCTCGCCTTGCTGCAGCAAAACAATGGGAAGTGTATCAAATGGATCTCCATAACGCTTTTCTTCATGGTGATCTCCAAGAAGAGGTATATATGAAACTACCCCCTGGTTTTCGACACACATATCCTAATAAAGTGTGTAGACTTCGGAAATCCTTGTATGGACTTAAACAAGCACCAAGATGTTGGTTCAAGAAACTATTTGATGCATTGTTTCGGTTTGGCTTCACTCAATCTTATGAAGACTACTCCTTATTCTCATATTCCGTCAAAGACATAGAACTCTGAGTTATAATCTATGTCGATGATCTTGTCATTTGCGGGAATCACTCACGGATGGTTAATAAGTTTAAAGAATACTTGAGTAAATGCTTTGCGATAAAAGATTTAGGAAAGCTCAAATACTTCCTTGGCATAGAAGTAAGCCGCGGTCCAGAAGGTTTCTTTTTCTCTCAACAAAAATATGCGTTAGATATAATTGCAGAAACAGAAAACAGTGGATGCAAGACAAACCCTACTCTATTAGAGCAGAACCATAAGATCGCCAAGCCTGAAGGACCTCGTCTAGATGATCCGACCAAGTACAGGCGCCTTGTTGGGAGATTAATCTATATGCTCAATACACCACCAGAACTATGTTATGCAGTTCATATTCTTTCTTGATTCATGCAAACATTTCACCAAGATCATTGGCTTGCGGCACAACGTGTTGTTCGGTTCCTTCAAGGATCACCAGGCCATGGTATCCTGCTCAGGTCAAATAAAGATCTTACTCTAACCATCTATTGTGATGCAGACTGAGGGACGTGTCTGTTATCGAGAAGATCCTTAAGCGCCTTCGTGGTAATGCTTGGAGGATCCCCAATAGCATGAAAAACCAAGAAGCAGAAGATGGTCTGTCATTCATCCCCAGAAGAGGAATATCGGGCAATGGCAGCTGCATTACGAGAAACAAAATGGATCAGAAGACTATTGGCCAAACTTGGCGCTGAGCAAACAATGCCAACGAGATTCTTCTGTGATAGCAAGGCTGCTATTCATATAGCTGTGAATCCAGTTTTTCATGAATGTACCAAGCATATCGAGAGAGATTGTCATTCAGTTCATGATGTTGTTCAAGAAGGCGTGATTACTACTAGACACATCAGCTCGGACTCGCAGTTAGCTGACGTTTTGACGACAGCACTTGGACGTGTTCCATTTCAATCAATAGTGTCCAAGTTGGGAGTTTTCAATCCTCACTCTCCAACTTGAGAGAGAGTATTGGAGATATACATTGAATACTAAAAGATATAGATCATATATCTTTAGATAGATAGCGTTAGATATGTTTTCGATTCCTACTAAGATTAAGAAATTTTGAGGGATTATTTCTATCCACAAAGGCCCAAGTCAGCTATTAACCTTGTATAAATAGGGCATTCAATTGATTTGAATAAAGTCAAGTTGTTTTCGATATCTAAAATCTACCATATATAAAGAAGATATGTGAACGTCTATTCGTATAACAGTATTATTTACATTATATTGAAATTTGATTCGGTAAAACTTGGCTAAACAAAAGGGGGCAACACTTGGCTAAACAAAAGGGCAAGGGTCATATTAAAAAATCGAAAGAATGGGTACAGTTGATTCAATTTTGAAAACCAGGTAGGAGACTAAAGCTTCAAGCACAAGTTTGAACCTAGACATTATGAAGGCTAAGTACAGTTGATCCAACGTAGCGCCATCTTTCGGATTCTTGGACCCACCCCTCACATCCTCATTGGTCGAGAATCTGTTGGATATAGTGGAAGTACTCTCTTTTTTTTTCAACTAGTGGAAGTACTCTAATAAATCCCAAGTCAACCTTTTATTTAATGTTGCCAAGGCACACAAGTTGTTTTCAACTATAGATTAAAAAACTATATAATTTTTTGAGAAAAAAGAAATGATATATATATATATTGCTACATATTTTGATTATTTCAATTTATTTCAAGATTTTATTTTAAATAATAGTAGTAACTATACTTTAGTTTTTAATTTGCAAAACTAGCAAATATCAATTTAGTAAATTTATCACAGAATTTTTTTATGGTTTTTCATGTGTAATATAATATAATTTTTATTGTATTATGCTTTATTTTACATACTATCATGTTTTTCCTTAGAAAAAATAGACGACAAAAATACAATACTTATTAAAAACGAATTGTTAATAGAATGAAAATTATTTTCTTGGTGTGACGGCGATGGAGTTCTAGATCAAGTTTTTTATTTTTCCATTATTATTTTTGATTTGATCATGAGGTAGAAGAGTATTCGGTGATTCTAATATTCAGATGCATTTTTTTTGGCAAATCGGTACTGTATATTGCGGTTTCATTGCGGTCCTATAAGATTATTGAGGAAAGAGAGGTCTTTGATCCTTCGCGAATCGGATCATTGAATTTGGAGTATCTTATTAAGGTCCATCGTCGAAATGGGATTCTGATTCTCGATGGTTTCTGGGTGTATGATTTGTTTCATAAGTGGTTCTGGATATATTCAGATTATGGTGATCTATAGATCTTCGAAGACTTCGAACAAATTCGAAGGGATCTCTGAAGATATCTAATGAAGGATTGATAGCGATATGGTTTCCACTTTTGCAACTCGAAGATGATGAATCAAATTAAGGATCAACATTTTCCTTCGAATGGATACCATAATATCCTTCGAATCTGGGCATTTTCCAAACATAATAAGTCTTCAGGAATATATATTATCTATTTTGGAGAATACCAGCGGATAACATATAAAAACAATACCCATGGATATTATGGTATTTCTGAAAGATTCGGAACAAGAAACAATATAGCAATTTGGATAGGGATCCACGAGAGATTATATGATTAGCAGAAACAAAAATTTTGACTTGGAATGATGCCCAAACAAATAGCGGTGACGATTTAAGAGTGACAAATCCCACAAGAGATGAAGATATGGAGACGATTTGGTAAAACAGAGTTTATAGTGTTATATTGACAGATCTTGGAAGGAATGTGATTTATTCTCGGGGCAAGGTTGATATAGTATTTTCGATGAATGCATAAATGAAATGAGAGAGACCATGAACATTCGCAGTAGTCTTTCACCATTGCATGCCGAAATGCGAAGCACTAATATGAGCCATGGAATGCATGAAGTCCTACTAGCAACAAGAAGTCACTTTTGCAACAGACTGTTCCAAATTGGTGAAGATCGTTTATGCACCATGAGATTGGTCGGTCTTTTCAATCCATTTAGATGATTACGAGAAGATCAAGGAGTTTTACCAGACCTTAAAGCTAGTCCAAATATCTCGCAAAGATAATTTGGAGGCGGACAAACTTGCAAGGAATGCACGAATTCAACCATACAACTTTGTGTATGTAGGTGTTGGCCTACCAATCTAGGCAACTAAGTTTTTTTAGGTGCTAATATTGTTGACAAAAAAATATAATACTTATTTCAAGATGTCACCGTATATTTTCTCTTATCAATTGTGGGCTAAACATTTGTTTACCCACCAAATAAATTATTTTAGAACATTTTCTGAAGTTTTCTTTAAGAAAAAAATTATTTTTCTGAAGCGCACATACAATAATTTATTTTCGTCAAGAAGTGCATATTCCCACAACTATAAATCTTTGACGGAGGAACTATGGGAAAAAGGAAAGTATGACCAAAAGATATATATGCACGTCAGCACTTGTAAATTTCATAAGTTTATACATTATTATATCATTTGTTCGGAATTGAGGTAAACGGAATATGTGTGGTTGACTTGGACCGAACAAATTAACTGAAAATTAGAGAAAAATCAGGGAATATTAATGATTTTTAGGGTTATGATGAAATTTATCAGCATATATAATATAATTCATAAAATTTGTCAAAAGATGAGTTCATGTAGTGGCTAGAAGCAGGTTCAAGCTTTGAAGATGTTAGAGTAGATTCATGACGAACCACCATCTTCTGTTCTCCACTATCGATCACTTGGTCCTCACTAATCTGAACTTCTATTTCCACCTCAACTTTGAAAGTCTGACCATATATGGTGGATCTCTGCAGCTTATCCATCTTAAAGTGCATATGTTTATCTCCTAGATGAATATCGATCAAACCATTCCTCACATCGATCAATGTTCTGGTTGTAGCCAAAAATGATCTACCAAGTATTAGAGGATCATCTGGTTCAACGTCATACTTCAATACAACAAAATCAGTAGGAATCACGTAGTCTCCAACTCTAATGGGAATATCCTCTAGGACTCCTTCTGGAATCCTCTTCGAACGATCAGCAGGGATGGGTGTTGATCGACACCGCTTCTTCAACATGTTCCTCAACAAAATTTTCCTCGAATTTCTCTGACTTTTTCCCAAATTTTTCTCAAGTCCGACTCATCTTCAGTCTAAACAAAAACTGCATTTATATGAGAATTTTGAACCATCTTCCCTTTGACAACTGTTTTAGTTCTAGTCAATCTGACATCCTTGCACTTATGCAAGGTCAAGCCGAAACAATAGATCCACTAACATCTTCTTTTTCCCCTGCATAATTTTCTGCATCATTGATTCAAGCTTACTCCTATCTTGGGCTTGTGGAGGAGGTGTCTGGTATGAAGTGGAACCATTGTTTCTGAAACCACTTCTCAGGAATGGATTCAGATAAGTTGAATTAGAAGTGAACCCAAAGGAGTTTTGATTGCCTTTAAAGGCACCTCTGTGTTCTGAAATCCAGCTCTGGTTATGTGGTTCACATCCTCTCCAATAGCTTCAACTCCTAGAGCAAAATGGATTTTCTTCTTCCCCAAAAGATGGTTGTGGATAGAATCCAAATTAGCACTAACTACAACAATCTCACATCCATCACTGCTTGCAGCCTGCCTCTGCCTCTCCAAGTCTACATTCTTGGTACTATTTCTAGAAGCCAAGTTCTCAATCGGCTCATAAGCTTGTTCGGGATACCTCATGCTGAATTTCACATTTTTCACAGCATCCAGAGCCATCTGGTATCGCCAATCAACACCTCTGAGAAAGGTTTACAGCAATTGAACCTCATTGAAACCATGATGCGGAGAATCTCTCTAGTAAGCCTTAAATCTGATCAGATGACTTATACATTATAAGCCGTTAACAGAATCTTCGAATAAGTTATATGAAATACGAACTTGGGCCAAACCCGTATTTCATAGAATTTGGGCAGGATTAAGAAGACTTACACTCAAACGGACTCAGATTGTCCCTTTTTGGCCCATTCGGTAGATAAAGTTAAACTGCAGAAGGATAATTGCAAAAACGAAAAGATAAACTCGAAGAAGAAAATAGGAAGATAATTCTGAGAAAGAAGAGGAAAATCCGAGAAGAAAAGTAAATCCGAACGGAAATGGAATATGTGATAATAAGAAGCTTTCCAAAAATCTTGCAGGCAAATATCCTCCACACCGACTCACCGCAGCTATATAAGATTAAGGACTTCCGATGATCAAATCATCTCAAAAACCCTAGCAACTAGACTTAGACTTTTCTTAAGCTCTTACACTTTGTACTATATTTTCTGTCAAACAAATCAATAAAATATCCTTCGGGTCTCTTTTTGTGTCGTTTACTTTAGATTCTTCTGTTCCCTAAAAAGTTTGCTCTACAAAAATTGGCAGTGCGAGTTTCGACTCTCACAAGATGTGAGTAATGAAACGAGTAAACAAACAAAGTATATCGAGAGTGTGTAAATCAAGAGGGAAAAATCGCCAGGCTCGGGTAATTCTCAGAAAATTAGGAATGTAAGTCAATCAATAGTCACGATTTTACTAATCCTAGAATACGAAACATCGAGATAAAGTCAACCAACGATC
Source organism: Orychophragmus violaceus (assembly GCA_030180135.1). Taxonomy (NCBI): domain Eukaryota; kingdom Viridiplantae; phylum Streptophyta; class Magnoliopsida; order Brassicales; family Brassicaceae; genus Orychophragmus; species Orychophragmus violaceus. The sequence continues at coordinate 61,751,642 of CM058237.1, read as the reverse complement.
GTTGCGGAAATTATTTATGTCTAACAACCTAAAAGCCAAATATATTTTTGAATTCAAGTTATTAAACATGCAATTAGTCAAGTTATATTTGTTAACAAATTCCCTAAACCAAATCGTTATTTCTAGGTAACTAACCAACTTTCGTTGCCAAGATCAACCTAAAATCAGTCAAGCATTAAGAACAACCTAAGATGAAGAACTAGAATTATGAGTCTTTAACTAATAATTCAACCTATAAATCCCTGAAATCCATAATGAGAAACCCTAGACTTAACTAGCAAACTATTCACACGTAGAAATTGAGACAATAAACATGATTGAAATAGAATGCATAATAGAAATCAATAGATAACAAAAGGGGGTTCAAAATCCTCTCTATGTGAGTTCAGATCAGCCCCAAAAGCACTTTTGAAATTTCTCTCAAAGTAAAATAAAGCCTAACTGCAAAAGTAACTTAAATGCTCGTGAGAATATCTGGACATGATGGGTGTTGACCCAACTCCGAATGTGGGCAGTGAACTCTATGATATCACCATCTTTTTCAAATTTACTCCAAAAGCTCACAAATTATCCAATGTAGCTCCAAGCGTGCATAAACCTGTAAAGACTCTAAATACTCCAAAAAGACTTTATATACAAAGCCTATATCATGGTTAAAAACCGATAAAACCATGATATATCAGTTAACAAACCTACCAACCACCCGATTAAATGATACGGTCGGTAGCGGAGAATACGAAGAATGTGATGCACCGTTGAAACAATTCTGATCGAAGGCATACACGATGGTAAAGAGAATCATTTGGATCATCCTTCAAACCATAGCTGAGGAATCTTTAAGGAAAAAATAGGCATTTTCTCTCTAAAAATCGCGGCTCTAGTTCTCACTAACCGATCAACTTTTGCAATACTGGAATCGGCAGAACTGAAGGAGTTTCTATATAAGCGATTATTTCTTTCTATCAAAAGGAAGTAGATTGTACCTTGTCACACTATTAATTGTAGATCTTTCCTCGCCTTTCCACCTGATAGCATCTGAAGTTGGAGTATGGTTTAATCCCAAGAGCGATGTTGCTGTAGCCTCACCTTTCTGGCGATTGATTCCTACACACTCCACGAAAAGTTGCACTTAAAGAACATATGCGACATTTTCTCCTCTGACGCCGCATATAGGAGGAATGAAGGATACATTTCCAGAACCCACCCAATTTTCCTATCCCTTGTTGGGCAACGATTCCAAACAAAGATCCAGACAAGGAATTTATGTGAACTCCCCTAGAGAATTGATTGGTTCTTTCTGGAGGGAAGCCTAATAATCATTTCACTAAATGTCAGAAAGAGTTGACTATGCTCTGATGCTTAAACGTCAATTTCTAGGCAGGTAATTGTCTAAACGACCAAGTGGAAACCAGTTTTCCGTGTAGAAGTAAAAATTATTTGCGTTCGAGGAGATTTTAATCCAAGGATAGATTGTGTCCCTTACTTTCGAAATCCTATTTGCTAACGATGATAATTTTTTCTTTGGCTTTGTCTTCCAAAAGGTGCTTAAGTTATTTGATAACACCTCTCTTTTGAACCAGGCCACCCAAGTTGGACCAAAACTATAGATTTCAACAGGTGATTGAATCTGAAGTTACGCATGCAGTATATCTTCCTTCAATATAACTATTCCATAGGAAAGCACTGCAACAGAATAAAACTTTTGTATGATTTTATTAGGAAGGAAAAAGGTGTTACACCAGAAGTTTGTGATACCGGCTATGACTAAGGTTAGTAGTTGGAGGCGTCTTGCAAAAGAGAGAGTTCTTTTTTGTGATAAGCCTAAATAGTAGACATAAGTTTTTGTAATACTTACGGCCAGACTGAAATTGCTTCAAATTCCCTTAATATACTAAGGATATTTTGCACCAATTGATTGGAAACATTTGAGAAAATAAGAAGATCGTCAGCAAAGCTGTGTAAGGTTTTAATCTTTATATTCTCATGATAACCAAACTTTTCCTCTTCTATAGCTTTATTAAGGAGCAAGGATAAGCATTTCGTAGCATTGACAAAGTGATATAAGACCCAAGGGTGTGGACCTCACACACGATCTTGTTGAGATTCAGAGACTGGCCGAACGACACTCTTCTCTCGGTCCAAGGACAGATAGGAAGTCGTTGGGAACGAGAAACTGTTCGAAGGGCTCTCTTTGCTTGAATCAGTGGATGGATGATGGAAGTGTGCAAGTAACAAGATGCTATGTCGAGAACAAGGGATAACCACTTAAGTTCAATGGAAGACAGACGGCTAGGGCAACAAAAGCGTCATGGTTTCTTTTATTAATATTTGTGTAATAACACTTAAACTTTACAAACTGGATACAAGGTGGCTATATAGCCTAAGTTATCAAAAAATAGCAAAGGCATAATTGGCCTTGCGAAAATAAAAGAAATAAAAGAAAAGGAAGAGAAGGTATGTGTGTCTCTTTCTAATGGAGTGGGCCTTGGAATTCCCTCACTAAAAACCTAAGTGGAAAAATTCATTGAGATAAAACCACACTAAGGGAAAAAGAGTATAGACATTGGCGCCCAAAGAGATTACACGGTCATGGCTCAACGGCTCGAATGGTGAAGATCACAGGTGAGTCTTTGACTTTTCATGGTCCATTCGTCATTTGGGTTGGGCCTAATTGTAAGGGATCGAATGGATGCGTGGGCATGGAACTCTTCTTGTCTAGAGTGATCTCCTTGCTGATCCAGGCCTTTGTTTTGATCGGATGGCTTGGCAGCTTTATTGTCGCTCGTCTTGACCATCTTCAAAGCTAACTGGTTTAGCACTGTCTGATCCAAGGGAAATTGGTCCAAATCCTCTGTAGTGTCTTCTAGACTACTCTGGGTGATCTATGTCTCCATGGCATTGCTTAATTCCTTTTTCAGCTTCTTTTGGCCTGATGGTGTCCTTAGTGCACTCTTCATTGTTGGGAATGGCCCGAGCGGCTTAGTCATGTGCAGTTGATCCTGTTCGGTCATAGTGATGTCCTCATCATTCCCACCCTCTTGAGAAGGTTATGGCCTCATAACATCATCATCTGCACAAAAAGGAGATAAATCAGTAACATTAAAGCTTGGTGAAATGTCTAACTCACCTGGAAATTCAAGCATGTAGGCATTATTGTTGATTCTCTCAAAGACTCAATGGTTCATCTCCACGTGGAATAAGCTTTGATTTCCTCTGATTTGGAAACCTTTTTGGACTTACGTGTGACCACACATATTCTCATGGTTCAAAGATGATCTCCTTCCTCTTTTTATGTGCTTGAAGCTTGTGTTGGGCCGTTTTCCTCTCCATATTGTCCTTAGCCTTCTGATGCAACTTCTTGATGATCTCTGCTTTGCTTGATCCATCCTAATTTGCATATTCTAAGGGCGGCAATGGCTTTAAATCTAAGGGAGTCTCTTGCTTAAATCTATAAACACTCTCAAACGGTGAAATCTTAGTAGCAGAGAGGTTAGCATGATTACAAGCAAATTCAATAAAAGGAAGACAGTCCAACATATTACTAAATTTTTTACCAATTGTGACCCTTAATAGGGTGGATAGATTTCTGTTGACAACCTCGGTCTGTCCATCCATTTGAAAATGACAAGTAGTGGATAAAAGCAGCTTGGTTCTTAGATTTCTCCAAAGTGTTGTCTAGAAATGGCTTAGGAACTTCGTGTCTTTATATGATACAATGGACAGTGGAAGCTCATGAATCATAACCACTTCCTTGAAAAACAAATATGCGGTTTGTGTAGGATCATTTGTCTATGCACATGGAATGAAATGTGCCATCTTCTACAACCGGTACACAACCACGAAAATAGAATCCTTGTGCATGATCTTGGCAACCCTAGTACAAAATCCATAGAAAGATCCACCCTAGTTTTGTTAGGAATAGTTAAAGGCATATAGATACCACATGGATGTGACTTGGATTTGGTTTTATGGCATGTAATGCATTTGGATAAGAATCTCTCCACATCACGTTTAAGATGAGGCCATAAGAAATGATCAACCAGAACACTCAATGTCTTATCCACACCGAAATGTCACATCAACCCTCCTCCATGTGACTCATAACCTTTTGTACCTGAGCACGAAACCGTCATGGATGTAGAACAGCCCCTTCGCTCCTTTGTTGCACTCCTGAAAGAGTTCACCAAAGTAAGGATCATCTTTATAGTTCTCCTTGATATGCTCGAATCTCATAACCTTAGCCTCTATGGTGTTGATCAATGCATATCTCTTGTATAAAGCATCATCTACTATGTTATCTTTCCTCTTTTTGTATTTGATGATGTAGGGAAAGGTCTCCACGAATTCCAGCCATCTATCATGTCTCTTTTTGAGCATGGTATGTCCTCTAAGATGCTTCAAAGTCCCATGGTCTATATGGATTACAAATTTATATGTCAGAAGATAGTGTTTCCGTGTCTCCAAATACATCACCAAAGCATACAACTCTTTGGCATAGGTGGGATATTTGATAGTGGCTCCACTGAGTTTTTTACTGAAGTAAGCCACGGGTCTGCCTCCTTGAGTGAGCACGGCTCTAATTCCTTTACATGAAGCATCACATTCAATCCCAATAGTTTTGTCAAATTGAGGTAAAACTAAAATAGTTGCATTAGTCAAGAAAATTTTGAGTTTCTGAAATCCTCGGCATGAGTTGGTCCCCATTTGAATGCCACATCCTTCTTGATCACGGATGTGAGAGGAGCACCTACTGTGCTCAAGTCTTTGATAAAACGTCTGTAGAAGCTAGCCAAGCCGTGGAAGCTCCTAACGTTTCCAACAGTTGTTAGGGTGAGGCAATCTTGAAAATTTCTATCACCTTATCATGATCCACACGTAATCCGTAAACCCTAGTTGATTAGTGAGAAAAGTGAACTTCTTAAGGTTAGCATAAAGACCATCTGAACGAAGAGTCTCTAAAACTTGCTCAAGGAGCATAATGTGGTCGGCAAATCATTTACTATATATCAAAGTATCATCAAAGTAAACAACCACAAACTTACTGATATATGCCCTTATGACATGGTTCAGTAGCCTCATCAAAATAAATGGGGAATTGGTGAGACCAAATGGCATGACTAGTCACTCATATAGACCGTGTTTGGTCTTGAAGGCAGTCTTCCATTCATCTCCTTTACTCATCCTCACTTCGTGATATCCAATTCTTAGGTCCACTTTTGAGAAGACTGAGGCGCCATGTAGCTAGTATAACATGGTATATAATCGTGGTATATGGTGCTTGTACTTGATGGTGATGTTGTTGATGGCTCAGAAGTCTACGCTTATCCTCCATGTTCCATCTTTCTTAGCACCAGAAGAAAATGTACTGATGTACCCCTTTGACATAAAGTCTTAAATATGCTTATATAGCTCTTTCCTACCAGTTGGATTCATCATGTAATGTAAGCTGGACGATTTGGTAAGGCAGAACCGGGTACTAGATCGATCTGAGGATCAATTCCTCGGATTGGTGGAAGCGCAGCTGAAATCTCCTATGGAAACATATCCCTGAACCTGTCAAACAAATATACCACTTCTTGGGGGAAGCTCTAGATCACTAGGACCAGAAATCAATCCTTCTTTGAAGACCGTTAGTAGCACATGCATTTTCTGACTAATTGATGAGGACATCGATCCAAGCATAGAGATTCATCAAGAAGACTTAGAAGATGTACCTGCTGCTCAAGAAATCACAACCATGAGAGATCCTCCAAGGACAAGATCAGGAACTAGAAGACTTAGAGCATTGTTTAACATGTCAATTCAGAGTCTCCTAGTTCAAGATTATCAAGAGAAATCAGCCAGAATTCAAGTGGAGTGCTTAGAGGCCCAAATGAAGCTATTTGAAGACCTAAAGATGATTTTCTCAATTCTGCCCATCTAGGCCCAATCTTGGACGTCCAAACACTTCTAAAAAACGCCTAAGAAGGTATGATTTCATTTACTAAATTGTGTTTGTTCATTTTGCAGTTCCAAGACATTGTATTAGTCGTATAAGTCAATGTTTCCTTTTATTTATTTATGAATTCGAACCATAGTTTAGTTTACTACTTTAGTGATCATTGTATTAGTTTTTTTTGCCATAGAAGGCACCAGATGCACGATCCCCTTTATAAGGATCCTTAGCAGTAGTGTATCATTTACCAAGTATCAATAACATAACGCAGTTCTCTTAAGAATTCTCTTAGTTCATCTCTCTCAATGAATCCGCTTTCCTTGTGTGTGATATCAAGGCGACCAGATCCGTTACAGTCTTATCACAAGTCAATCCATCACTTGTGTGGTGATTCTAGATCCATTCTTTTTTCGTTCTCACCAAACTCTGTCCACGCTTGTTGAGACTTCAGTCCAACTGCGAGTATTCGTTCATTCCCCCCATCACTCACGATATGGAAAGGAGAGACTTCAGTCCCCATTCTAGTCATCCACGTTTTTGTCTTACATCATCTGGTATCAGAGCCGAAAGTTTTCTAGATCAGGTGTATCTACTCTTTTTCCTTTCGGTTTCCATTGCATCTATATTTATAGTTTTTGTGCCAAGACAAATGATGCGACTCAAACTGCTGAATTTTTCTTTAAGGAAGTAGTACGATTGCATGGGATTCCAAGAACTATTGTTTCTGATCGAGACACGGAGTTTCTAAGCCATTTCTGGAGAGTTCTTTGGAGGAAGCTAGGAACCAAGCTACTCTTCTCAACAACTTGTCATCCGCAAACAGATGGACAAACTGAGGTTGTAAAAGCACTCTATCTACACTCTTAAGAGCCACGGTTGGAAAAAACTTACGGAACTAGTTAGATTGTATTCCTTATGCTGAGTTTGCTTATAATCATGCTAACCACTCTACTACTAAGTTGTCTTCTTTTGAGATTGTTTATGGATTTCATCCAGAAGCCACTTTTGATCTTGTTCCTTTGCCGCCATTAGATGTCACTAATCAGGATGGAGAGTCCAAGGACGAAATGATCAAGAAGTTAAATCAAAAGGTGAAGGCTAACATAGAGGAGAAAACAGCTAAGTATAAGAAGGCTGCTGACAAAGGGAGAAAGGAGCTCATCTTCAATCCAAGAGATTGGGTGTGGGTTCATATGCGTACAGAGAGGTTCCCAAATCAAAGGAAATCCAAACTAGCACCAAGAGGAGCTGGACCATTTCGAGTATTGGAGAGAGTCAACAACAATGCCTACAAGCTGGATCTTCCAGGTGAGTTTACCATTTCGCCAGTGTTTAATGTTACTGACTTGCTTCCTTATCATGCAGATAATGGAATTATGAGGTCAGAATCTTCTCAAGAGGGAGGGAATGATGAGGACATCGATCCAAGCATAGATATTCATCAAGAAGACTTAGAAGATGTACCTGATGCTCAAGACATCACAACCATGAGAGATCCTCCAAGGACAAGATCAGGAACTAGAAGACTTAGAGCATTGTTTAACATGTCAATTCAGAGTCTCCTAGTTCAAGATTATCAAGAGAAATCGGTCATAATTCAAGTGAAGTGCTTAGAGGCCCAAATGAAGCCATTTGAAGACCTAAAGATGATTTTCTCAATTCAGCCCATCTAGGCCCAATCTTGGACGTCCAAGCACTTCTAAAAATGCCTAAGAAGGTATGCTTTCATTTAATAAATTGTGTTTGTTCATTTTGCAGGTCCAAGACATTGTATTAGTCGTATAAGTCAATGTTTCCTTTTATTTATTTATGAATTCAAACCATAGTTTAGTTTAGTACTTTAGTGATCATTGTATTAGTTTTTTTTTCCTAGAAGGCACCAGCTGCACGATCCCCTTTATAAGGATCCTTAGCAGCCGTGTATCATTTACCAAGTATCAATAACATAACGCAGTTCTCTGAGTTCATCTCTCTCAACGAATCCGCTTTCCTTGTGTGTGATACCAAGGCGACCAGATCCGTTACTGTCTTATCACAAGTCAATCCATCACTTGTGTGGCGACTCTCGATCCATCCTTTTTTCGTTATCACCAAACTCTGTCCACGCTTGTTGAGACTTCAGTCCAACTGCGAGGATCCGTTCATTCCCCACCATCACTCACGATCTGGAAAGGAGAGACTTTAGTCCCCATTCTAGTCATCCACGTTTCTGTCTTACATCACTAATAGATTTAGAAACAAAACTACGAGTGATAAAAAGGTTATTCTTACTTACCTTGTTGTCCTTTGCAAATTTGAGATGCATTTAAAGGATCTTCAATGGTGTAAGTGGAACAAGCTGGTACTTGGGTTTGTCATGGTAGAAGGAGCAATGGTTGGTATGTTCATTGTACAATGTCTCCTTGTCGAATTGTCATGCCTTCCTAGGATCAAGTGACCTACTTGCATGGGAACTACGTTACATAAAATATGTTCATTGTACTTACCTACACAGAAAGGCACGGTTACTTGATCTGCTATTTGTATCTTTGTGTCATCATCGAGCCATCTAAGTATGTATGTTCGTGGGTGCCTTGTGGTCTTGAGGCCTAACTTGTCAATCATTTACATGTTAGCCACGTTAGCACAAGAATCTCCATCTATAATGAGACTACTTACCTTGTTTTCACGGTACAACTTGTGTGAAGGATGTTTTATCGTTGCATTGTTTCCGGATATACTAGTGCACTGAGGGCTCTCATGATCACTAACATCTCACACACGTCTAGAAAATCAATGGTGTCATCAGGATTATTGAATTGAAGAGTATCTAGAGCATTCAGATAATCAAATGAAGAGGCATAAGCTATTTGGTCTGTGCAATATCGGGGCATAAACAAACATCATAAGATCGAGAGTTTAAGTGTTTGTTTATGTCCTAGGATGGTCTCAACATGTCTGGAGCAAGTCAGAAGAGCAGGAGGTCTGATCAGGTCTGATCCCAAGGTCTGAACCACGTTTCTCTCTCCTTGGAACCAGCATGGAGCTGTCGCTTTCCTTTGGAGCCGTTGGGCAGTGTTCTTGTCCTATCCTCTTTGTTTAATCTGATTTAATGTATGGATGCCCTAGTTGTCTCTCTATATATGTCTTGTAACTAAGAAACATCATTTTACACTTAAGCAAATTCTTTCCTAAGCTTAAGTCTCTTATTCTCTCTCGGTTCACTCTCTCTCGCTCTAAGAACCCTAATCGGTTCTAGAGCTTCTCTCTTCAACTAAACTCTCCTATACTTCAAATTCGAATAAGGATCATGCATCTCCTCTTTTTCTGCTCGTCTTGAGACCCATATTCTCCAATGGCATTGATGATCATTACTCATCGGTTGGGGCATTCTCGTGCCATGTCACTTTCCTTGAAATTAAAAAAAAGGATTGTCTCTAACTCTAAAAGTACTAGGAAACTTACCTGGTTCTGGTCGGTTGAACTTAGGAGTCTCGGTGTTAGGATTTTTGAACTGTGATTTAACCACTATGGATTTGCCTTTTTCCACGGTTTTGGGTGCTTGAGGTGTCAAATTTTTTACGGCTCGACTTGTGGCTGCTACATTCTGTTTGATGTGTTGATCATCTTGAATGGACATATGGAGCAGCTCGAACATTTCATGATATAGTTTATCTCAAACTTCTGTGCAATGAAGTCTTGCAATCCATCATTGAACTGAGCTATGAGAGTCTCCTCGGAATCATCTTGCTCAGGCTTGTTCCTTAGTTCCTTAAACTCCTCAAAGTATTCTTCTACCAACTTTTTTCCTTGCAAAAGCTTACGAAACTTCTTTTTTAAATCTTTATGGAAATGTGGAGGAACATACCTTCTTCTTAGGTTGAATTTCATGGATGTCCAGGTAGTGATCTGCTCTAGCAGCTATTAATTTAATTTCATTATGGACAAGTCTATGTACCTCTTCTTCTCGCATTCTGCCTCGGTGGATAGGATCTCTCATTCGGTTGAATGGCCTATGGTTTTGATTGGGAAGTGGTAGATCATCCTCCAACTCGGGCACATCCTCATCCATTTCCTCCTGTTGATTGGCACACGCAAGGTGACCTCTCCTAGCTTGGAGGGGTGGTGGTCTAGGCGGTTGTGGAGGTGCTAGTGGGACTTTTTTACAAACTCCTTGTACATATGCTGCTTAAGATCACCCCAAGTGATGATTTTAATATGGTGGTTGGCATGAGATTCTTCTTGTATCTGAAGGAATGTTTAGAAGAATCCTGATTCAATTCTCTGATTCAGATTATCCTAAACATGCGGATCTAGGTTCTCTTGATTAGAAACAATTGTTGATCTCACCTTTTACCTGTTTTGTGCAGCGGAAAGGGAGAACAGGTCAGAGATCAGAGAGAGCCACCAAGGGATGGATCCTCCAAAGGTTCACACACGCACGCAAAGGAATCTGGCTGCTAGACCACGAGGAGGGAGGCGTCGCAGGAGAGAGAGAGTTGGCGGCTGGGTTAGGGTTTTAAAGAGGAAAACAGACTCGAGTTTTATTTATAAAACTCGTCCGGTTCCTCTTGGGCCATTTGGCCGTTCGCGCACTGTGTCGATCGACACATCATGTGCATCGATCGACACACAGTGGCTAAACCCTTTTATTCTCTCTAAGTACAGTAAATGCCTGGCACTTTTACCGTACTTCTGCTAAGCCATTCCTACACATTTTCCTGTTAGCTTAGGCGTGTGACCCATATGGGATCATATAATAGAGGCAATAAGTCCAAGACTTATAGATCATGAGCGGACTCTAGCAAGCCATCATGACCCCCAGTATTATATGACTTATGTCTGATCATTGACATACTCTTACTTTCTAGAGACAGTACCGAGATTACTGGACACAATTCCAACAATCTCCCACTTGTACTGGAATCTCTGTATTCATAATCCTTTTTTCACAATATCTCGATTAGTCATAAGGCAAGATTAGTGTCATCCTTATAAAGCCTAATCTTGTTCATCGGACTCTGATTCGATACTGACAATCCAAACGACTCGGGTCAGTCCGTTTGAGCATGGCCATGCATTTTCCAGTATTCAAATCTCCGATTGGCCTAGAGATATTCACTCCATTTATATTGGAGGGACAAATTCCGTCTTATTCCATCACTGTAAACTACTCATTTCATAATGTACCCAAACAAGGTCCTTATAACTATCGCAGAACGATAGCGTTAGACAATGATCAAAGTGCATCAGTCCATGTGCAGTCACATGCATGCGAACTCAGGTCTAAGGACTATACTCTATAGTCGTAGTGAGAATCTCTTATGACACAGATATAAATATCCTGAAGAGTTCTCATAATCGGGTCTTGTCCGGTCGTATGTTCCCAACATACACCTATGTATTGACTTTGATGCCGCGCATCTATGACACACTGAGACTTTGTCATAAGTCACATACCAATCCAGTCTCTCACGGTTGTTGGTGTTCCAATTTCAACAACCTTCGACTAGGGACAGGATGATATAATCCATCTATCAAATATAGGGTCTCATGATCAAGCTAAATGACTTTGATGACTCAAGATCAAGTCACTTACTTCGATGACCTATAAAATGGTTTATATCACTTTGGAACGATTATTTCATCACAGTTAAAATAATCTTGAAATAATAATTTCATTAAACATAAGAATGTTTTACAAGAACATATCAAATAACTAAATAAAAGCCCTCAAACTCCCACTCAAATTTAGATTACATTTCAATGTCTCTAATGCCTACAGCTTCAGTCAGAAACTCGAGCTTAGGCCTTGGGAGTGGCTTTGTCAACGGATCAGCGACGTTATCATCTGTCTGAACTCGGCTGATCTTGACTTCCTTTCTATTAATGATGTCACGTATCAAGTGAAATCTTCTTAGAACATGCTTGGATTTCTGGTGTGATCTTGGTTCCTTTGCCTGAGCAATAGCACCATTGTTATCACAAAATAGTGCCAGAGGCTCAGCCGCATCTGGTATCACACCTAGTTCAATAATGAACTTTCGTATCCAAACAGCTTCCTTCGCAGCTTCTGAAGCGGCGATATATTCAGCTTCTGTAGTGGAATCAGCAACGGTGTCTTGCTTGGAGCTTCTCCAACTGATTGCACCGCCATTCAGACAAAAGATATAACCGGACTGTGACCGGAAATCATCTTGGTCTGTCTGGAAACTTGCTTCCGTGAATCCACTGACTTTAAGCACATCACTTCCACCGTACACTAAGAACTTATCCTTAGTATGTCTTAGATACTTCAAGATATTCTTTACGGCAATCCAATGGTTTTCACCTGGATTTGACTGGTATCTACTCGTCATGCTCAATGCATAAGCAACATCAGGACGAGTACAGATCATGGCATACATGATAGATCCTATTGCAGATGCATAAGGAATATTCTTCATGCGCTCAAGCTCAGCAGCCGTCGTAGGGCTCTGCTTCTTGCTTAGCGTTGTGCCATGTACCATTGGCGTGAAGCCCTTCTTGGAATCCTTCATGCTGAATCTTTGCAGGACTTTGTCAATGTATGAATCTTGACACAAGCCTATCAGCCTTCTAGATCTATCCCGGTAGATCCTGATTCCAAGAACGTATGCGGCTTCACCCATGTCTTTCATGGAAAAACAACTTCCAAGCCAGTCCTTTACGGACTTCAGCATTGGAATGTCGTTTCCGAGAAGCAGTATGTCATCGACATACATAATAAGAAATACTATCTTGCTCCCACTAGTTTTCTTATACACGCATTGTTCTTCTTCGTTTCTGATGAAGTCAAATTGCTTGATTGCTTCATCAAAACGAAGATTCCAGCTCCTCGATGCTTGCTTCAATCCATAAATGGATTTATGAAGCTTGCATACTTTCCCAGCATTCTTTGGATCTATGTAACCGTCAGGTTGTGTCATATACACATCCTCTTCCAGAATACCATTCAGGAAGGCGGTTTTCACGTCCATCTGCCAAATTTCATAATCATGAAAAGCTGCAGTTGCTAGTAGAATCCGAATAGATTTCATCATAGCCACTGGTGAATAGGTTTCATCGTAATCCACACCGTGAACTTGTCTGAAACCTTTTGCCACCAACCTGGCTTTATAAATCTGGACATTTCCATCCACGTCAATCTTCTTCTTGAAGATCCATTTTCACTCGATGGCTTTTACACCAGCGGGTAAGTCAACCAACGAAAACACTTGGTTGACCGACATGGAGTCCATTTCGGAATCAGTGGCCTTGCGCCACTTAGAGGAATCTGGGCCCATCATGGCTTGATTGAAGTTCGATGGTTCATCACCATCAATGATCAGAAGATCATGACAGTCAGTCACGAGGAATCCTTGATATCTCTCGGGTTCGTGACGGATCCTCCCGGATCTTCGAACTTCAGGTACTACAGGTTCAGGCTCTACAATTTCTTGTAGGTCCTCCTGCTGCTCTTCCTCATTAGGTTGAGCAGTATCCTGTTCATCTTGAATTTCTTCAAGCAGTACCTTACTCCCACTGTCTTTCTTAGAGAGAAACTCCCTCTCAAGAAAGTTACAATCCCGGGCAACAAAGATCTTGTTCTCGGAACGTAGATAGAAGTAATAAGCCTTGGTTTCCCGTGGATAACCAATGAAGTAGCATTTGTCAGATTTTGGTGTAAGCTTGTCTGAGATCAATCTCTTGACATAGGCTTCACAACCCCAAATTCTGAGATAAGACAGCACTGGAGCTTCTCCAGTCCATAATTCATATGGTGTCTTTGCTACTGCTTTCGATGGCGCTCTATTTAGAGTGAACACTGCTGTTAGCAGAGCATATCCCCAAAGGGATATTGGAAGGTCTGTGTGACTCATCATAGATCGAACCATATCCAATAAGGTCCGATTTCTCCTCTCAGACACACCATTCCATTGAGGTGTTCCGGGAGGAGTGAGTTGGGATACGATCCCACACTCTCTTAGATGATCACTGAATTCTTGGCTTAAGTATTCTCCTCCTCGGTCGGACCGAAGAGCCTTAATGCTTTTACCAAGTTGGTTCTGTACTTCATTTTGGAATTCTCTGAACTTCTCAAAAGATTCAGACTTATGTTTCATCAAATAAACATATCCATACCTACTGAAATCATCAGTAAAGGTAATGAAGTACTGATAGTTTCCTCTTGCATTTGTGGACATTGGGCCACACACATCAGTGTGTATCAGGCCCAATAAGTCACTGGCCCTCTCGTTAGGTGTATTAAAGGGGGCCCGCGTCATTTTGCCCATTATGCAGGATTCGCATTTCTCACATGACTCAAAGTCAAATGAGCCAAGAAGTCCATTAGAATGGAGCCTCTTGATGCGTTTCTCGCTGATGTGCCCTAAACGACAATGCCATAGAAACGTTCGGTTCTCCTCATTAGGTTTGAACCGTTTGGTATTAATGTTATAAACTGGCGCGGATTGATCGAGTATGTAAAGCCCATTCGCAAGAGGGGCAGAACCATAGAACAAATTGTTGCGATTGAAGGAACATAATTTATTCTTAACTGAAAAATCATAACCTTCCAAATCCAACAAAGAAATTGAAATAATATTCCTGCTTATAGCAGGTACAAAATAACAATTATTAAGTTCTAAAACCAATCCCGAAGGTAAAGACAACAAGTATGTGCCTACAGCTAGTGCTGGAACTTTCGCTCCATTCCCAACTCGTAGCTCCACTTGTCCTTGCTTCAGCCTTCTACTGTTGCTGAGTGCCTGCATATTAGTACAAATATGAGCCCCACAACCAGTATCCATAACCCATGAGGTATTATCAGAAGTAGTTGTATTAACTTCTATAACAAAAATACCTGTCGAAGAAGTCTCGAGAGTCTTCTTCTTCAATTCCTTTAGACCTTCTTGGAATTTCTTACATTCTCTCCTCCAATGCCCTGGTTCTTTACAGAACCTGCATATGTCAGTTGGCCCAGCCTTGGACTTGGGCTTGGGCTTTGGCGTGTCCTTGTCCACGACTTGGACAGCCTTGGCTTTTCCCTTATCCTTAGCAGAGGATTTCTTAAACCCCTTGCCCTTTTGCACCATAAGCACATTGGGGTCCTTGGCGGTTTTCCTCAAGTTGGGCTCTGCAGTCTTGAGCATTCCGTGAAGCTCAGGCAATGTCTTACTCAAGCCATGCATGTTAAAGTTCAGAATGAACTGATCATAGCTTGCAGGTAATGACTGCAGAATGATGTCGCAGGCAAGTTCCTGGCTGATTGGGCAGTCGAGTTTCTGAAGATGATCGAGATAACCCATCATCTTCAAGACATGAGGACTCACTGCCGCATTCGCAGCCAACTTGCAGTCCAAGAGGTTCTTAACTGTTTGAAACCTCTCAGTCCTAGCCTGCTCCTGAAATAGCGATTTCAGGCTTGCCATTATCTCAATTGGTGACAACACACTCTCGAACTGCATTTGCAGCTCACCAGTCATTGTCGCCAACATAAGGCAATACACATCATTTTCATCTGACGAATGCTTTTCCCAAGCATTATGCAGAGTCCTGGCGGCATTGTTAGCAGGCCTCTCGGGGAGAGGATCACGAAGGACATAATCCTTCTTCTCCTGCTTGAGGACCAGCCTCAAGTTCCTTGACCACGTCAGGAAGTTCGTTCCAGTCAGCTTCTCCTTCTCGAGAACAGACCGGATTGAGAATGTGTTTTGTGTGCTTGTAGTAGTCATAGCTGAAATATATAAGATAAAAAGGTTATTAGTTATTATGTTCAATATGATTAATCTCATATTATATTTAATATGATTAATCACGCATTATATTCAATAACATAAGTTACCCTCAATAGAATATAATGATTCCAAGATCCACATATAACTAAGATTAAAGTGGGCCACTGGCCGTCACCAAACTTTAGCTTATATCGGTAAGCCCTATGTCGGCTAATTATATCCGTGATATAACTCTTGGTTGTGAATCTGGGCCCGAGGCCCAATTCACTCTGATGTCTCAAGGCCCGGGACTCCCGATGGCCTAGTCAAGAAAACCAGACTATACAGTCATGTAATCATTAATGTCTGGGACTCCCAATGACATTTATGAATCACAAACCGTCTTATCCACGCAAAAGTAGACACCCTCACACTGTAAGGCCATGAATACAATTGAATGGGCTTCGACAGCTGACATAGCCTGGACAAGACATCCAACGCTTGATATTATTTGAGGTTCGTAGGTTTATTAAAATTTCATTCCCAAAATAGAAGATTACTATTTCGGGAAACTTTCCATTTTTGGAAACCTACTATTTTTGGAAACTTTCTAAAATTGGAAACTTTCTAAAAACGGAAACTTTCTAACTTTAGAAATTTCTTTAAAATCCAAAACCCGCAAATCTAGAAACTTCTAATTTAAGAAACTTTCTAATTTCAAAATTTCGGAAACTTTAATTTAAAATCGACTTTATAATTTTATAAAATAAATTCTAAATTAATCTGAAGAAAGACTCAAATAATTGGCCCAATTGTTTTAACTTCTTGGCCCGAGGCCCAAGAATTGGTCCATGTCCAAGACATGACCCAATTGTCCAATTAAATGACATAACCGGTCTGGTTCATTAAAATTGGTCTAACCAAATTTTAATTACTACGATGACCACAATTGTCAACCGGTTATTTACTAAACCGGATTTTCTCAATTTATTTGGTCCAACCAAATCAAATTAGAAAATCCTGGTTTAGGCACAAAATCTAATTTTTCGACTTTGGATTTCTTATCCCGGTTTAACCAGACTTAATAAAATTATTAAATCTGTTTATTAAACCAGGACGAATAATTTTAATCAAAATTCTAAACCGAGTCTTAAACCCAACCGTATCGATCAATGAACCAACCACATCGATCGATTCATCAATCGCATCGATCGATTCTTCAATCGCATCGGTCGATGCTCTCAGCATCGATCGATGCGTTCACGCGTTGAGCAGGCTTGGCCGAGATATGCGAAATCCATGCGATCGTTCGATCGATCCATGCGATTGCAGTCGATCTCTCGCAGTTGTATCGACCGATCCATGTGATCGTATCGATCGATCCATGCGATCACAGCCGATACTTCTTTATGAAAATCGCATTCCAAATCAATATAGCTTGGATTTGCGATTTCAAGTGTGTTTAGGTTTCAATTCCTTGTTGCTTAAGTGATTTCTCTTATCAGTAGTTGATTCAAAACACTTCTTAAACAAGAAAACAATCCTAAACTTGAATCTAAACAAGAAAAACCAGAACCAATAGCTCTGATACCACTGAAGGAATGTTTAGAAGAATCCTGATTCAATTCTCTGATTCAGATTATCCTAAACATGCGGATCTAGGTTCTCTTGATTAGAAACAATTGTTGATCTCACCTTTTACCTGTTTTGTGCAGCGGAAAGGGAGAACAGGTCAGAGATCAGAGAGAGCCACCAAGGGATGGATCCTCCAAAGGTTCACACACGCACGCAAAGGAATCTGGCTGCTAGACCACGAGGAGGGAGGCGTCGCAGGAGAGAGAGAGTTGGCGGCTGGGTTAGGGTTTTAAAGAGGAAAACAGACTCGAGTTTTATTTATAAAACTCGTCCGGTTCCTCTTGGGCCATTTGGCCGTTCGCGCACTGTGTCGATCGACACATCATGTGCATCGATCGACACACAGTGGCTAAACCCTTTTATTCTCTCTAAGTACAGTAAATGCCTGGCACTTTTACCGTACTTCTGCTAAGCCATTCCTACACATTTTCCTGTTAGCTTAGGCGTGTGACCCATATGGGATCATATAATAGAGGCAATAAGTCCAAGACTTATAGATCATGAGCGGACTCTAGCAAGCCATCATGACCCCCAGTATTATATGACTTATGTCTGATCATTGACATACTCTTACTTTCTAGAGACAGTACCGAGATTACTGGACACAATTCCAACAGTATCCACCATGTAGAAGTCTCTCCAATTAGCGTGTCAATGGTATATGATAGTTTCTTCTCCTTTGGGATGTTGTGGGATCGTAGCCAATGCTCCATGTTATTTTCCCACAACAAGTAGGCTTATGGTCCCTGTTTATGACCTGAAAAGGTGATTTACCATGAGTCATAACTTTCACCTTTATCTTCATTTTGGGTACATGACTCAGCATCGATGTGAAAGTTCTTTTGTTCCTCTTCTTCATGCTCTTGATCATCACCAAAATTGGATTGGTCATGTTCTCTCTCTTCCTCAAATTGGTTTGTTTATTTTGTTTCTTTACTCCTTGATTCAATTTGTGGATTTCATCTTCATAGCCATCTTCAGGTCACTTTCGTCATACAACACTTCTCTTTTGTGGTCATCTTTTGCTTTCTCCCATGAGTTAGCTATGTTTCTTCTTGCTCTGGTTCTTATTCTAAGCTGATCTCACAAGCAGTTTTATGCTGCCATGATTCTTCCACACACTTATCTTCTTGGTAAAATTCTCCTTCATACCAGCTTGTTTTGGCTTGGGAATACTCTAGTGTTTCAGGTTCTATCTATTCTACAGAAGGTTCTTCTTTAAAATCAGAGTTCGAGTAGTCTTCTTCATGCCACAGATTTTCCCCGAAGGCATCCTCTCCACCACTCACATTTTGATTTTCTCCTCCCCAATCGATTTCAGATGTGTTGTATTCACTTGCTTCATCATCATATCCGTAGTTCTCTGATTTTTTTTCTTCTTGGAGTTACCTTACAAAATAACATAGATAATAGTTTAGAATCATTGCCAAATAAACACACAACAAGAGATATCAAAGATATTGACAATATACTCTTAAATGGAAAAACAAACTTGTAACACCTTTTTATATAAAAAATTTTGATGCAACAATGATTTTTGGATAAGATAATAGGAAAATTAAGTGCTAGGCAACTATATGATTGAAATCAAGAAAAGTTAAGCAAGCAAAAAAGGAAAATCACAAACCAAAACTTTTCCTATTCTCGGATGCAAAATAAATGGAAAAGTACTACTTTTTGTCGATTTTTCTGGATGAATAATTAATGGAAACTGATAAAGAAACATAAAAACTAGATGATATGAAAACTCCAATTCCAAACCTAAGAGACATAATGCAAGAGACATAATTATTTTTAGTTTTATGACCGATAAAGAGACTTGGATGCCGGCCGGATTCAACTACCCTATGAATGATACAACAACCTAATCTTTTTTTGCTTTTATGATGACTTAGATGCAAACAAATCAGAAATTTAAAACAAAACCAAACAAGCAATTCGAAACCAACAACATAACACAAAACAACCAAGCAAAACCCTAGCAACCTAACGGCTACAAGGTAAGGCAGAAGAAAATTCCTTTTTTATAGATGCACAAAACTAGTTGAATAATAGACAGAAATATGGATGCAAAAACACTTTTTGTTTTGGATAAAGAAAAATAAAGACAGAAACTAAACTAGATGCAAACGGTAACAAAACAAACAACAAATGATTTTTATGGGTTTTCTTGTTACAAAAAAAGATGAAATAGCAAAACAGAAAATCAAAGATAAATGTTTGATTGATACAACCTGAGGGATAAGAACTTTTGAAGCTCTGATACTAGATAATGTAAGATCTTAGGGAGATCTCATACTAGGCTGGTCATGGAACAAGAAGTTGGCTGAATGGCACTCTCCTCTTGGACCGTGGATAGGCAGGTGGACAGTGGGAACCTATGGTGGACTTGATTCAGTCAGAGGATGGCGTGATCAGGAACAAGGGGCAACCATACGAGTTCAAGATCAAACCAATGCTTAGGGTTTTAGACAAGACAATTTCTCTGATTTTTATGTAATAAGGCTTTACTTGACAAAGAGCATACAAGATGGCTTTATAGCCTAAGTATTTCGAAACTACTAAGAAAAATAAAATAAAAATGTTTAATGAAACAAAATTAAAGGAAGAATGGGCCATAAGACTCTTTTGGTGATGTGGGCCTTAAGAGCTACCTCATTAAAAACATTAGTATGGGAAACCACTTTGGATAAAACATACTAAGGGAAAATAGTATAGTTAAGGGCCCCAAGAGTGTTGCAATTCCTCTCCTGGACGCCAAGTATAAGTATGAAGTGCATTAAATCTTGGAGACTCCAAATAAGGCAAGTCGGGAACCAATCGGTTTAGAAGTTGAATAACTTTTAAAAAAATTGATTGTGTACCAATTCCATTTCGAAGTATGCCTCTGATGGGTTGAAAATCCAGAATAAGTTGGTTTACAACTTGATTCATCCTGGTCCAAGCTCTCTAATAAGTGGCATTGGTCTCCATATGGTTCCTTCGAAATCCTCTCTGTTGTAACTTGTATAACTTATTCATGTGAAATTATTTTGAAAAACTCACTTCGTTATGATCCATTTATGAGTTAAGTTTCTAGAACTGGTTGATTTGTATCTTAACTCCCCCTAGTTAGGTAGATATGCTCCAAACATGCACATATGTCTCTGGTACAATCAAGCTGCTTCTCTTCAAGGGCATGAACCAACTGGGAATTCTCACCTTTAGGCTGCTTGGTTGATGATAACTTGATGTCCTCATTAGCAGGAGAGGATATCTTTCCTTTTTTCTTTGCACATGTGTTTCTCTCCGTGGTGCGGTAAGGGTATTCAAGCAAAGTCGGTGACAAGTCAGTGGTTTTTCTGCGGCTCTTCCATATGTGACCAGATCTGTTGAGGATGAGAGTTGGGAGCTTCTTCAAGCTCCGACGGCGTTGTCTGGTGCTTGAGCTTGCCAAAAAGTTATGTTTGGTGGGTGTTTGGTGAAGTCAGGATCGGGTTAGGTGGTGGTGGCAAGATGCGGTGTGGAAGGTCCGGGATGTTTGAATTGCCGGTGACTCTTAGTAAGCTCGCGGCTCCGGAGGACGGGCAACGGGTCTTGAAAAGGGTTTCAGTGGTGGCATGAACCGGCTCAGTAACGGGACAAGATCCACTGTCTTTTTCTTCAAACTGCCTCTTTCCCTTCTTTCCGGTCATGGTGCTTCTTCAACGCTCCTCGTTACCCTCATTCTGGTGGTGGCTTTTTGTTTTGGCTTCGGATTCTTGCTTGTCGGCAATGCCTCTTCTCTTCCTCAATGTGGGGGAAGCTTCCTCGGTAGTTGTACGAGATTAGGGGTTCTTCTTTGTTGGTGGGCCAGAATTTTGGCCTTCTTCGTGAATCTTTTCATGCTCACTCAGTTTGTTGTATGTTTGTTTTATTTTGAATCTATCTCTCTCGCATGCCCATGACTCAGAGAGACTTTCTCTATTTTTGGCTTTGCAGTAGTCACCGGAACATCGTCCCTCAACATTTCACCGTCTTTCTCAGTTGTCTTCTCCTGCCTCGGTTAATTGGAGTCCTCACCCAAATAATCCACAAACCTATTCTTGGTTTCATCTTTCAAGTCACTGTCAGATTCTGATGAAGAAGATGATTGGCCGACTTCAACAACTTCAAGAAGAGCTGGCACCGCTTTCACAATTACAAGCTGAAATGCATGACACTACAAGAAAAACAGCGTTTTTTGCGACTGGACTTTGCGACTATACTTATAGTCGTAAAATTTGGCCACTATTAGGGGACAATAATGCTACTATTTTGCGACAACGGAAATATGGACGTGTATTAGTCGCTTATATACGACTAAAAATGTTTGTCACCAATTTAGTCGTCGATTTACTACAGATTAACGACTATTGTAAAGACCGGAACCAATAGTCGCAGGCTCGGTGATATGGCGACTATTTTTGCGTCTGATGTGAAGAATCGTAGAATAATCGTGAATTGGTCATTATATGGGCGACTAATTTCGGGTATAGTAGTAACTGAGTCGTTTATTTGTCGCTATTGATACGATTAATATTCACCTCATTATTTGTGTTGCAAAGTAGTCGGGTATGGGTTGTATCATATAGTATTTTTGGATTTAGTAATAATAATATGAGATAGTCTGAATTTTAGAGAGGTTATGATGGTTAGGACATTTTGACCAGTTATTGGTAATTTACCGTGACATTTGGTTTGGTTATATTTTACCTGCTTGTGGTTGGTTCATGCATTTATGACCATTAATGGGAGTGGCCAACTATGTCTACATAGTCGAAATTCAGTCCTTTCTCCATTTTCATTTGTAGAAACACAAAGAATTTGGAAATCTAGCTACATGGCGGGAGGCTACAATAATTATAGCAACCATCAGGAGTGGATCTATAGCAGGCTCGATGATGCCATGGGAAATTTCTCAACAGCCTTCATAAACGGGGTGGCACAATTTATGGAACTTGCTAAAAACCAGCCTTTAGCTCTGAGCAATGGCGGTAAGTTTCTCTGCCCTTGTCGTTTCTGCAAGAACGAAAAACCGGAAATCACAGAACAAGGAATTGGAGTCATCTGTTTAGTTACAGATTTATGCCTGATTATTTTGTTTGGTATAAGCATGGAGAAGAAATCGGTTTGGATATAGGAATGAGTTATGTTGATCCGATTGGTCATAATAATGTAGAAGATAGGTATGTGGATATGGTGAATGATGCATTTTGTGGTTACGCGAGTAATAGTGAAGAACCTGTACGTAGTCATTCAAAAAAGTTTTATGACCTGTTAGAAGGAGCCAGCAATCCTTTATATGATGGTTGTCATGAAGGGCACTCCCAGTTATCCTTGGCTGCTCGGGTCCTGCATAACAAGGTGAGTGAAAGGTTAGTGGATTCGATATGTGAAATGCTGACATAATATTTACCAGAAGGAAACCAGGCAACATGTTCACACTACGAGACATAGAAACTGATGCGAAATTTAGGCATCCCCTAATCGTATAATTGATGTTTGTATGAACAATTGTATGATCTTCTGGAAAGAAGACGAAAAGGAAGAAGAGTGTCGGTTTTGTGGTAAACCAAGATGGAAGCTAAATGAGAGACAAAGCAGAACCAGAGTACCCACAATCGTATGTGGTATCTACCAATTGCTGACCGACTGAAGAGAATGTATCAAAGCGAGAAGATTGCAGCGGCGATGAAATTGCATGCGGAGCACCAAACGAAGGAGGGAGAAATGTGTCATCCATCTGATGCGGTGGAGTGGAAATCATTTCAAGCTCAACATCCTCTTTTTGCCCAAGGAGCCCCTAACGTTTATCTTGGATTATGTACAAATGGTTTCAATCCATTTGGCATGTCTCGTAATCATTCGTTGTGGCCCGTGATCTTGACTCCATATAATTTACCCCCTGATATGTGCATGAATACAGAATACTTGTTTCTTACAATTCTGAATTCTGGGCCAAATCATCCGTGCGCTAGTCTCGATATCTTCCTCCAACCTCTTATTGAGGAGTTAAAAGAATTGTGGTCTTCTGGAGTCGATGCATACAATGTTTCATTGAATGAAAACTTTAACCTAAAAGCAGTGCTGCTGTGGACGATAAGCCACTTCCCGGCATATGGGATGTTATCAGGATGGACGACCCATGGTGGATCATCTTGTCCTATTTGCATGGATGATAAAAAATCTTTTTATCTGCCTAAGGGAAGGAAGACGTGTTGGTTTGATTATCACCGAAGATTTCTTCCATTTGGTCATCCATTGAGGAAGAATAAAAAGACTTCTTGAAGGGAAAAGACGCCTCGAAAGAGCATCCACCTGATGTATTGAGTGGTGAGCAAGTTTATAGCGGGCGATTGCAAGGTGTAAATCCACCAAAAACAAAGGACGTCGGTGGAAACGGTCACGAAAATAAAGAGCCTGGCTATGGGAAGTGGCATAACTGGCACAAGGAAAGCATATTCTGGGAGCTTCCGTACTGAAGGGACCTCACTCTCCGACATATTCTTGATTTGATGCATGTAGAGAAGAATTTTTTTGACAACGTCATGAATACTCTTTTGAGTGTGAAAGTTAAATCCAAAGACACCATCATGTCAAGAATTGATATAGAACGATTTTGTTCTTGGCCACGCCTACATATTGATGGTATGGGTAAAGCTTCTTTCCCCACGTACATATTAACAAACGATGCCAGAAAAATATTACTAGAATGTGTGAAACATGCAGTAAAGTTCCCAGATGGCTATGCGGCCGACTTAGCTACTTGTGCTGATCTGGATAACGATAAATTTTCAGGGATGAAGAGTCATGACTGCCACGTTTTTATGGATCAGCTACTTCCATTTATTTTTGCCGAACTCTTAGACCGGAATGTCCACCTTGCGTTAGCAGGTTTTTCTATTTTATTTTACTTAATATTTGATAATTAAATATGAGCATAGTATGTTATACTTACCAACAGTTTCAAAAAAAAAATATTGTAGGGGTTGGAAGTTTTTTCTGTGACTTATGCTCGAGAACTTTACAAATAAGTCGTCTCCAAATTCTCAAAGAAGACTTAGTTTTAATCATATGCAACTTAGAAAAGATTTTTCCGCCATCATTTTTCGACATGATGGAGCATTTACCTATACATCTCCCCTACGAAGCTAAATTAGGAGGTTCGGTGCAATATAGGTGGATGTATCCTTTAGAAAGGTTTTTCAAAAGGTTGAAAGGAAAAACAAACAACAAAAGATATGCGGCAGGATCGATTGTTGAATCGTATATCAACGAGGAGATAGCTTATTTCTTAGAGCATTACTTTTCTGCAAATATAACGAAAAAATCAAGGTAAATGCGCTATCACATGTTCACTTTTCCATTTGTAAGACACACACGTGGTAGTATATTAATTAATTATAATTTTTTCTAAACCAATTAATTTGGTCATGATAACCAGATTCACCAAAGGTGAAATCCCTGTATATCATGTCGATGTTCCTGATATATTTACTCAAGTGGGTCGTCCAAGTGGAAGAATGCAAGAAATCTGGCTTTCAGAGGAAGACTATAGACGCGCACATGTTTATGTTCTGCGAAACTATGGATATTTTGAGCCACTAGAGAGGTGTATATATTGGCATGTCTTATCCTTTGCTTTAATATATTCAATTTTACTATGATTTCTCTTATAAGTTTTGGTTGAAATTAAAGTATGTTCGAAGATTATCTGTCCACAAAATATCCAGAACTCTCGGAAGAAGAGGTCTCCGCAAAAAGACCCGAAGAATATCGAATCTGGGTGAAAGATTATGTATGTGTAAAATTCTGTCTTACCTATATAATTATTTGAATTTATCTTTGCCAAACTCGATATTTGATATTTTCTTATATATATATATATGTATTGCAGGTTACTTATTGCAGAAAGAGACATAGATTTCCTGATTGGGTGCTAGAGATAGTGCATTGACCCGTGCATAAGGCTAAAACCTAACATATCTACTTTACAAGAGGATATTTGTTTCATACAGAGAATCACGGCGTGGGGCGGAAGACATGTAACGATGGTGTACGTGTTAAAGCAGAGAATTATGCTGATGCAACTGATGAGGCTGATTTCCACGGGATTTTAACTGATATCATACAGCTCGAGTATGAGGGAATTGTGAATTTGAGAATCACACTATTTAGTGTGACTGGTACGACCCAATGATCGGTGGAGGCACTTCGAAGAGTAATGTTGGTGTTGTAGACGCTCTTGCAGCAAGAACGTATAGTAAAAACGAACCATTTGTTCTAGGTACGTTAGTTCCATACCTATAAAACTCAATGCCTTTAAATCTATATACGTATCAGAAGATGAATTCCGTTGTAATTTATCATCTTCTGATGATGAGGATGATCAAGATTACTATAAAGAGCAGGATGAAGAGCACTTATAATTTGCTTGTTGACTTTGTCAAGGTTATTATGGTCTAGTATATTCTTTCGGTTTATGATAATTTACCTAAAGAATTTGGTTTGATAATGTTTCTTGTTTTAGTGGGTATTAATAGAATAATATTTTTTTCACTTGAATGATTATTAAATTAATATTACTACCAATTTGTCGGTCCCACAATATTCCACTAAAAATTACAAAAATGAAATACAAGAGGAAAATCAAATATGAATGCTAATATAGGAATTGAGTGGAAGACCTCAAATACTGATATTATCGAACTATATGAATTAGAGCTAGACTAATTTCTTAAAAGACAAGTTCTTGTTTGATTGTTGACCGGTCAGCTCAACGGTCAGCGGATAACAGGAAAGGGACCTTATAAAAGGGAATCCTCGTTGCTGCTCAATATCAACACTGAATTCAATCCACCAAGTTATAAACAGAAAACGTCATAAACTTATCAGTGTTACATATTGAGCGGAAGCAAGTAATCCCTTTTGTATCAAGTTCCTTTCCGCCAGAAACCAAACTGCTATCTCGACTGGCGATTGAGTTGTCTTCTCCAAGCAAAGCCATTGACGAGATAGGAACTGTTATGAAATAAATACATGAACCAATGTTCTCCTAAGATAAAGTAACCCAAAGGAGTCGATCTCGCCGCCGAGTTTACGGCGAAAGACCATTTGGTTGTTTGACCTTGCAAGACTCGTAGGTGACTTTATCTATAGGAGAATACTGGTTCCGGTGTTGTTCATGCATGACTCCGGAGGTCGACACAAAACCGAACAAAATAAAACAACAGAACATGTCAGCATATTTAAGGAAGAACTTAAGAGTAAAGGTAGAAGATGAAGCGAGGCTCTGTTCAAACTTGAAGCGAAGGAGAGGTAAGAAGTGAGGATGGGGAAGAACGATGAAAAGAGGGGCTATATATTTTCTTAGGAGAAGACAGATTGGTTATCGAACCAATCCTGATTTAAAGCGACACGACCTTCCAGTCACGCCGAGCACATTCATTGGTGGAAGAAGATGTGTCTTAAATGTAACCGAAAAATTATTAATATACAATCAGGAAACCAAAAATAAGTCCAAAATTTTACTCTTGTTTATCTACGGTTGTTAATTTTACCCTTTTCAACAATGCAATAATTATTACTCGTATATGTATTTAGTTACTCCCTCGGTCTAATATTAAGATTACAAATAGTAGTCGATTTCTTGATATAAATTTATTTTAGGACTATTGTATTTCATAAATCTTGTAATCTGGCTTCGGCCTTTGTACTCTTCTCCCTTTGGGCTTTTAATGAAATTCTCGAGTTGACAAAAAAAAACTCAAAAATGAGAAAAAACCTCACTTTTGGGCGTCTCTTTCTTCCGGTTCTCTGTATTGTCTCTCAGATAAACCGAAATGACGTTTACGCTTCTCGAACTATTGTCAAATCACAACAGGAGATCAATTGTCCCCATAACCATCAAGCACAGAGAGAAGTTCCAAAAAACAAACAAAAAACAGAGAGAAGAACTGACCCATAACCATCAAACACAGAAAGCATGGCCAACAGGAGATCGATTGTCTCTCTGCAACAACTCCCGATCGAAGTCCTCACCAAGATCGTCCAAAAATTCGACAAAGTTTCATCTGCCGATTACTGCAACCTTAAACCAACCTGCAAAATAATGAAAGAAGCCTCCAACAGGCCAAAAGTATCCATTCTCTCTGTCTCTCACCGCTGGTGAAGAAGCCTCGCCGTGCACTTCAGCACTCGGCGATTCGGGATAAGTGCATAGAGCATGAGAACTGTGCCGCATTCTTCGTTCGAGGTATTCTCACTTACTTCTTAGAGGGTGATGAGGAAAACGATGTCCTATTTAAAGAATGCCGCGATTGGGGAGGGAGACAATGAGATTTTGGAAGCTGCTTACATGTATGGTGTTATGCGCTTCCTCCACGGCGATCCTCTATGGGGTCCCTTTGATGAAATGGCCTTCAAGAACTGGCGGGAAGATTAGGAGGATTTGTTGGCGCGAGTTTGAAAGCACTTGACGAAGACACTGCATGGAATCACTGTACGGAAGAAGCGGGTTTATGTGCGATCGATGAAGAACAGCAAGCCCGATATATCTTGCCATGTTCTCGATATGGAAATCGACTGCCCTGACTGCTTTATGTACAAACGGGGTTTGAAACTCTTCCACATGAATTCAATTGTTGCCCCTGATCAGGGTGTTTAATTTCTTTTCTCGTACTCTGGTTTTTGTTTTTAATTTCTCGGCTATGTAGTTCTCTTTTTTATGAAGAACATCTCAGAGTACTCTTTTTATATAAATTATCGTCTTTTGTATCTCTGGAATGTTACGTGGAGTGTGTATATCTTCGCGACCCCAATCAAATCAATTAATCATGGTTAAATATCCTGGTTTATATCATGGTTAAAAATTATACAAACCGTACACTGATTTTGTCTTTTGTCATGGTGTAGCCCCTGAGCCCTTGAACCGTATACTGGTTTGTCGTTTGCTTTGGTGTAGCCTCAGAGACCTAGAACCGTGTACTGGTCTTTTGTCTTTTTGTTCTCCAATCATTTTCTGAACGTTTCATATTGTAGGCTTGTGCTTTTTGATTACATATTAAACGAGAGACATGGAGAATATTCAATGTTCCTCTTAACCGATATTATTAAATTCCCTTCAGTTCGTATATAATCCCAAAAAAACACATATATCTAGAAAGATTCATAAAATCATTATTTAATTTCTCGACCACCTCATCTCGCTAGATATGTTTGATTAATATCATTCGATGTAAAAGAAAACATGAAACCTCAAATTTTAGGTTTTAACATCTCCAAAAGAAACCTCAAAACCTCATTTTTGAGATCTGGCTCACTCCAAAAGAAACCTCAAAACCTCGAATTTGCGGTTTCATCTTTAAGATTGCAATGTAGTGATCTGTAATTAAATATTTCATTTGCAATTTACAGTTCCTTTTTGGGGTATAGGGTTTGTTCACTCCAAATGAAACCTTAAACCCTAAAAATCTAAGGTTTCGTTTGTGCTATAACATTCTAGTCCGAAATGTCACAAAATCATAGTCTAGTCTCTCTAATCAAGTATTTCTTTAATTAAATAATATAGGGTTTGTTCTTACAAAATGAAACCCTAAACCTTGAACCATTAAAATCTAAGGTTGCGTCTGTGCATTAACATTTTAGTTCAAAACGTCAAAAAATAATTCCAAATAAAACCCTAAACCCTAAAAATATAAAGTTCCATATGTGTTTAACATTCTAGTCCGAAAACTATTTATTAAATCTTGTTGTGTACTATTTTTAATATGTGTGTTACCAATATTGAAAAACTATTTCAAATAATTTAAAACACAAATTTGCTTTCATAAAACATGTCTTCAAACGTTCTTTATACTATGAGCAAACTTGTTCTTATATTTTAATAAAGTAAAATAGATTAGTTAAAATTTTAAAACAGAGTAACTAAAAAAGGATTATATTACGGCTACGTTACACCCACAAGTGGACAAAAATTCGAAATATTTGCCAAATAAATCCGGGAAACCTAAACCCAATTTTATAGCCCAAAACATTTCAATTACCCGCCTATACCAAAATAATTTTCAACTGAGTGCCGAGAAATCATCAAATACGTCAAACCCTGATTTTCATTGTTCTTCTCCTTTTCAGATATCTCCTTTGAATCATCTCTCTAATCCCTCCACGAATCCGCTTCTACGCCCATCCCTCTCAATCTGATATATCTTCTTCGAATTCTTATTCGAAGCTTTCCATTTCATAGCTAACATTGGCCGAAACCCTATCGACTCTCTCAAATTCTTCCTTGAATATCTCAATCATGAAATCCTCCGTGAATCGATGCCTATGTGTACAGGTATCTATGTCGTTAGTTTGCTTCTGCTTTGCTTTGCTTTTGTAACGGGACAGGCTCTGAATCTGATTATTTCTTTACAATTAATTTTGGTTCTACAGGTTGTAAACGACTCATATACTCTACAGTCCGGCTAAGTTGGTTGTTTTGTTTAATGAATGTTTGAGGAGTTGGAGTCTGATGGTTAGGATGTTAATCTTATATTTAGCTCGTAATTGAAGACACCAATCTCCACTTAACTCATTAATGTGTTCTGCTAAGTTCGAGTGTCTGAGCGCTTACAAGATAGTTTTTGTATCATTTTAGGCGTTCCCAAACCTCACATAACTTTTTTCTAAATTTTTTTTTAGGAGATCTAGCAACGACTTATGAAAGACTGGGTTAGCATCACAAAGGACTGCAGAAGCACTGCAAAGAACTGCGACCTCGCGAGATATCAACAGTTGAATATAACCACATCTTTCCTCAGGTAAAGTAAAATTTTTCTCAATCCATGTTTATAAAGTCATCTCACAATCTTTAAAGATGGTGTTTTTCTTTACTGTCTTTAATTGTCACATGCCACTGAGAAGGATGGACGAGTAAATCCTCATGGAGTCGAAAGCCTTTCAGAGTTGTCGCCCATCAAGATCAACTGAAGGAAGCACAAAGTAAGCCAACAACACCATCTGATTCGTAGGTTACTTTATCACTGTCTCTTCCACTTGTTAATTTATTAGTATATGAGTTGGCAACTCCTAAATGCTGGAGTTTGCGTATGTAGGTCGTCTTTGTCTACATTTTACCAATGTTATTTTTGATGCAAGTGTTTGTTACGTTTGTTGTACCATTCAAATTACGGTATCACTGATTGCCAAATCGAAAATGAAATTAACCCAAAATCTTAATTTTACGATTAAAAAGCACTAAACAGTCGTCAACTATTCGCACTACACACACAAACTGGTCGCTAAATATTTACCATCAGCGATCTCGATTTTCTAAATAGTCGCTTAATAATCATTATCTAGTCATTACACCGTCGCCAAGTAGTCACCATTTCTTACGACTATATTGTGACCATATTAGACAGTCAGATAGCAGTCGGCCAGAATGTACCATAATGGTATATGGATGTTTCTGTTGGAATAGTGTCCAGTAATCTCGGTACTGTCTCTAGAAAGTAAGAGTATGTCAATGATCAGACATAAGTCATATAATACTGGGGGTCATGATGGCTTGCTAGAGTCCGCTCATGATCTATAAGTCTTGGACTTATTGCCTTTGTTATATGATCCCATATGGGTCACACGCCTAAGCTAACAGGAAAATGTGTAGGAACGGCTTAGCAGAAGTACGGCAAAAGTGCCAGGCATTTGTCGTACTTAGAGAGAGATTAATGGGTCTGATTAAATCCAAGGGATTTAATCAGATTGGTATTTGGGCCCAAAAGCCCAAAAGGAAATAGACAAGTTTTATAATTAAAACTTAAGTCTGATTTTCCTCCTAACCCTAAACCCAGCCGCGAGCCTCCTCTCTCTCTGCGCCTCTCTCCTCGTGGTCTAGCAGCCTCGTTTCTGACGGTGTGCGTGTGTGAGCCTTTGGAGGATCCATCCCTTGGTGGTTCTGCTGATCTCTGACCTGCATAAGTCTCGGTTATATCTTTTGTCTGAATGGCGGTGCAATAAGTTGGAGAAGCTCCAAGCAAGACACCGTTGCTGATTCCACTACAGAAGCTGAATATATCGCCGCTTCAGAAGCTGCGAAGGAAGCTGTTTGGATACGTAAGTTCATTATTGAACTAGGTGTGATACCAGATGCGGCTGAGCCTCTGGCACTGTTTTGTGATAACAATGGTGCTATTGCTCAGACAAAGGAACCAAGATCACACCAGAAATCCAAGCATGTTCTAAGAAGATTTCACTTGATACGTGACATCATTAATAGAAAGGAAGTCAAGATCAGTCGAGTTCAGACAGATGATAACGTCGCTGATCCGTTGACAAAGCCACTCCCAAGGCCTAAGCTCGAGTTCCTGACTGAAGCTGTAGGCATTAGAGACATTGAAATGTAATCTAAATTTGAGTGGGAGTTTGAGGGCTTTATTTAGTTATTTGATATGTTCTTGTAAAACATTTTTATGTTTAATGAAATTATTATTTCAAGATTATTTTAACTGTGATGAAATAATCGTTCCAAAATGATATGAACCATTTTATAGGTCATCGAAGTAAGTGACTTGATCTTGAGTTATCAAAGTCATTTAGCTTGATCATGAGACCCTATATTTGATAGATGGCTTATATCATCGTGTCCCTAGTCGAAGGTTGTTGAAATTGGAACACCAACAACCGTGTGAGACTAGATTGGTATGTGACTTATGACAAAGTCTCAGTATGTCATAGATGCGCGGCATCAAAGTCAGTACATAGGTGTATGTTGGGAACATACGACCGGACATGACCCGCTTATGAGAACTCTTCAGGATATTTATATCTGTGTCATAAGAGATTCTCACTACGACTATAGAATATAGTCCTTAGACCTGAGTTCGCATGCATGTGACTGCACATGGACTGATGCACTTTGATCATTGTCTAACGCTGTCGTTCTGCGATAGTTATAAGGACCTTGTTTGGGTACATTATGAAATGAGTAGTTTACAGTGATGGAACAAGACGGAATTTGTCCCTCCAATATAAATGGAGTGAATATCTCTAGGCCAATCGGAGATTTGAATACTGGAAAATGCATGGCCATGCTCAAACGGACTGTCCCGAGTCGTTTGGATTGTCAGTATCAAATCAGAGTCCGATGAACAAGATTAGGCTTTATAAGGATGACACTAATCTTGCCTTATGACTAATCGAGATATTGAGACAAAAGGATTATGAATACAGAGATTCCAGTACAAGTGGGAGATTGTTGGAATTGTGTCCAGTAATCTCGGTACTGTCTCTAGAAAGTAAGAGTATGTCAATGATCAGACATAAGTCATATAATACTGGGGGTCATGATGGCTTGCTAGAGTCCGCTCATGATCTATAAGTCTTGGACTTATTGCCTTTATTATATGATCCCATATGGGTCACACGCCTAAGCTAACAGGAAAATGTGGAGGAACGGTTTAGCAGAAGTACGGTAAAAGTGCTAGGCATTTACCGAACTTAGAGAGAGATTAATGGGTCTGATTAAATCCAAGGGATTTAATCAGAACTGAGAATTGGGCCCAAAAGCCCAAAAGGGAAAGAGAAGGGTTTTATAAACTAAAAGCCAAATCTCTTTCTCCTCTAACCCTAAGCCCAGCCGCGACTCTCTCTCTCTCTGCGCCTCTCTCCTCGTGGTCTAGCAGCCTCTTTCCTGACGGTGTGCGTGTGTGAGCCTTTGGAGGATCCATCCCTTGGTGGTTCTGCTGATCTCTGACCTGTTCTATCTCTTTCCGCTGCATAAACAGGTAAAAGGTGAGATCTATATTGTTTCTATGCAAGAGAACCTAGATCTGCATGTTTAGGACTGTTTAATCTGAAGAACTGAATCAGGATTAACACTAAACATTCCTTCAGTTGTGGGTGCAAAAGAAATCCTCTGCTAAGGATAAGGGAAAGGCCAAGGCTGTCCAAGTCGCGACTGAAGGAATGTTTAGTGTTAATCCTGATTCAGTTCTTCAGATTAAACAGTCCTAAACATGCAGATCTAGGTTCTCTTGCATAGAAACAATATAGATCTCACCTTTTACCTGTTTATGCAGCGGAAAGAGATAGAACAGGTCAGAGATCAGCAGAACCACCAAGGGATGGATCCTCCAAAGGCTCACACACGCACACCGTCAGGAAAGAGGCTGCTAGACCACGAGGAGAGAGGCGCAGAGAGAGAGAGAGAGTCGCGGCTGGGCTTAGGGTTAGAGGAGAAAGAGATTTGGCTTTTAGTTTATAAAACCCTTCTCTTTCCCTTTTGGGCTTTTGGGCCCAATTCTCAGTTCTGATTAAATCCCTTGGATTTAATCAGACCCATTAATCTCTCTCTAAGTTCGGTAAATGCCTAGCACTTTTACCGTACTTCTGCTAAACCGTTCCTCCACATTTTCCTGTTAGCTTAGGCGTGTGACCCATATGGGATCATATAATAAAGGCAATAAGTCCAAGACTTATAGATCATGAGCGGACTCTAGCAAGCCATCATGACCCCTAGTATTATATGACTTATGTCTGATCATTGACATACTCTTACTTTCTAGAGACAGTACCGAGATTACTGGACACAATTCCAACAATGATATGTTTATTTAATGAAACATAAGTATGAATCTTTTGAGAAGTTCAGAGAATTCCAAAATGAAGTACAAAACCAACTTGGCAAAAGCATTAAGGCTCTTCGGTCCGACCGAGGAGGAGAATACTTAAGCCAAGAATTCAGTGATCATCTAAGAGAGTGTGGGATCGTGTCCCAACTCACTCCTCCTGGAACACCTCAATGGAATGGTGTGTCTGAGAGGAGAAATCGGACCTTATTGGATATGGTTCGATCTATGATGAGTCACACAGACCTTCCAATATCCCTTTGGGGATATGCTCTGCTAACAGCAGTGTTCACTCTAAATAGAGCGCCATCGAAAGCAGTAGCAAAGACACCATATGAATTATGGACTGGAGTGGCTCCAGTGCTGTCTTATCTTAGAATTTGGGGTTGTGAAGCCTATGTCAAGAGATTAATCTCAGACAAGCTTACACCAAAGTCTGATAAATGCTACTTCATTGGTTATCCGAAGGAAACCAAGGCTTATTACTTCTATCTACGTTCCGAGAACAAGATCTTTGTTGCCCGGGATTGTAACTTTCTTGAGAGGGAGTTTCTCTCTAAGAAAGACAGTGGGAGTAAGGTACTGCTTGAAGAAATTCAAGATGAACAGGATACTGCTCAACCTAATGAGGAAGAGCAGCAGGAGGACCTACAAGAAATTGTAGAGCCTGAACCTGTAGTACCTGAAGTTCGAAGATCCGGGAGGATCCGTCACGAACCCGAGAGATATCAAGGATTCCTCGTGACTAACTGTCATGATCTTCTGATCATTGATGGTGATGAACCATCGAACTTCAATCAAGCCATGATGGGCCCAGATTCCTCGAAGTGGCGCAAGGCCACTGATTCCGAAATGGACTCCATGTCGGTCAACCAAGTGTTTTCGTTGGTTGACTTACCCGCTGGTGTAAAAGCCATCGAGTGCAAATGGATCTTCAAGAAGAAGATTGACGTGGATGGAAATGTCCAGATTTATAAAGCCAGGTTGGTGGCAAAAGGTTTCAGACAAGTTCACGGTGTGGATTACGATGAAACCTATTCACCAGTGGCTATGATGAAATCTATTCGGATTCTACTAGCAACTGCAGCTTTTCATGATTATGAAATTTGGCAGATGGACGTGAAAACCGCCTTCCTGAATGGAATTCTGGAAGAGGATGTGTATATGACACAACCTGACGGTTACATAGATCCAAAGAATGCTGGGAAAGTATGCAAGCTTCATAAATCCATTTATGGATTGAAGCAAGCATCGAGGAGCTGGAATCTTCGTTTTGATGAAGCGATCAAGCAATTTGACTTCATCAGAAACGAAGAAGAACAATGCGTGTATAAGAAAACTAGTGGGAGCAAGATAGTATTTCTTATTCTGTATGTTGATGACATACTGCTTCTCGGAAACGACGTTCCAATGCTGAAGTCCGTAAAGGTCTGGCTTGGAAGTTGTTTTTCCATGAAAGACATGGGTGAAGCCGCATACGTTCTTGGAATCAGGATCTACCGGGATAGATCTAGAAGGCTGATAGGCTTGTGTCAAGATTCATACATTGACAAAGTCCTACAAAGATTCAGCATGAAAGAATCCAAGAAGGGCTTCACGCCAATGGTACACGGCACAACGCTAAGCAAGAAGCAGAGCCCTACGACGGCTGCTGAGCTTGAGCGCATGAAGAATATTCCTTATGCATCTGCAATAGGATCTGTCATGTATGCCATGATCTGTACTCGTCCTGATGTTGCTTATGCATTGAGCATGACGAGTAGATACCAGTCAAATCCAGGTGAAAGCCACTGGATTGCCGTAAAGAATATCTTGAAGTATCTAAGACATACTAAGGATAAGTTCTTGGTATACGGTGGAAGTGATGTGCTTAAAGTCAGTGGATTCACGGACGCAAGTTTCCAGACAGACCAAGATGATTTCCGGTCACAGTCCGGTTATATCTTTTGTCTGAATGGCGGTGCAATCAGTTGGAGAAGCTCCAAGCAAGACACCGTTGCTGATTCCACTACAGAAGCTGAATATATCGCCGCCTCAGAAGCAGCGAAGGAAGCTGTTTGGATACGAAAGTTCATTATTGAACTAGGTGTGATACCAGATGCGGCTGAGCCTCTGGCACTGTTTTGTGACAACAATGGTGCTATTGCTCAGGCAAAGGAACCAAGATCACACCAGAAATCCAAGCATGTTCTAAGAAGATTTCACTTGATACGTGACGTCATTAATAGAAAGGAAGTCAAGATCAGTCGAGTTCAGACAGATGATAACGTCGCTGATCCGTTGACAAAGCCACTCCCAAGGCCTAAGCTCGAGTTCCTGACTGAAGCTGTAGGCATTAGAGACATTGAAATGTAATCTAAATTTGAATGGGAGTTTGAGGGCTTTATTTAGTTATTTGATATGTTCTTGAAAAACATTTTATGTTTAATGAAATTATTATTTCAAGATTATTTTAACTGTGATGAAATAATCGTTCCAAAATGATATGAACCATTTTATAGGTCATCGAAGTAAGTGACTTGATCTTGAGTTATCAAAGTCATTTAGCTTGATCATGAGACCCTATATTTGATAGATGGCTTATATCATCATGTCCCTAGTCGAAGGTTGTTGAAATTGGAACACCAACAACCGTGTGAGACTAGATTGGTATGTGACTTATGACAAAGTCTCAGTGTGTCATAGATGCGCGGCATCAAAGTCAGTACATAGGTGTATGTTGGGAACATACGACCGGACATGACCCGCTTAAGAGAACTCTTCAGGATATTTATATCTGTGTCATAAGAGATTCTCACTACGACTATAGAGTATAGTCCTTAGACCTGAGTTCGCATGCATGTGACTGCACATGGACTGATGCACTTTGATCATTGTCTAACGCTGTCGTTCTGCGATAGTTATAAGGACCTTGTTTGGGTACATTATGAAATGAGTAGTTTACAGTGATGGAACAAGACGGGATTTGTCCCTCCAATATAAATGGAGTGAATATCTCTAGGCCAATCGGAGATTTGAATACTGGAAAACGCATGGCCATGCTCAAACGGACTTTCCCGAGTCGTTTGGATTGTCAGTATCGAATCAGAGTCCGATGAACAAGATTAGGCTTTATAAGGATGACACTAATCTTGCCTTATGACTAATCGAGATATTGAGACAAAAGGATTATGAATACAGAGATTCCAGTACAAGTGGGAGATTGTTGGAATAGTGTCCAGTAATCTCGGTACTGTCTCTAGAAAGTAAGAGTATGTCAATGATCAGACATAAGTCATATAATACTGGGGGTCATGATGGCTTGCTAGAGTCCGCTCATGATCTATAAGTCTTGGACTTATTGCCTTTGTTATATGATCCCATATGGGTCACACGCCTAAGCTAACAGGAAAATGTGTAGGAACGGCTTAGCAGAAGTACGGCAAAAGTGCCAGGCATTTGTCCTACTTAGAGAGAGATTAATGGGTCTGATTAAATCCAAGGGATTTAATCAGATTGGTATTTGGGCCCAAAAGCCCAAAAGGAAATAGACAAGTTTTATAATTAAAACTTAAGTCTGATTTTCCTCCTAACCCTAAACCCAGCCGCGAGCCTCCTCTCTCTCTGCGCCTCTCTCCTCGTGGTCTAGCAGCCTCGTTTCTGACGGTGTGCGTGTGTGAGCCTTTGGAGGATCCATCCCTTGGTGGTTCTGCTGATCTCTGACCTGTTCTATCTCTTTCTGCTGCATAAACAGGTAAAAGGTGAGATCTATATTGTTTCTATTCAAGAGAACCTAGATCTGGCATGTTTAGGATCTATTAATCTGATGAATTGAATCAGGATTAACACCAAAAGATCCTTCAGTTTCGTTTAGATGCTGCACAGTCGTTTAACAGTCGACATAGCAAGATGTTTATCATAATCATATTTGGATTCTCCATTTAGTCGTCCCATAATCGTAAATTAGTCAATAAACAGTCGCCAAAACGTCACCATAGTCTACGACTAAGTCGCGACTATACTACTCAGTCACATAACAGTCGCCACATAGTGGCGAGATCATTACAATAATCATATATGGACTTTCAGATTAGTCGCGGGATAGTAGTTAAAATGGTCGTTATCTAGCCGCTCCATAGTGGCTAATAGTTACGACTACTTTCTGACTGTACAATACAGTCGCATATTAATCGCCCCATGGTCACCTGAAGTTACGTCTATTTGATGACAACATATACCCGACGTCACCTGGTGATGTAGCCCCTAGACAGAAGCTTGGATGATAGATTGATATAGAACAAATCACTGGCTTCAAAGCTCTCTCGATCTACTCGATTTGGATGGAATGGAATGAGGGTGGGATTGATTCTGCTGGTTTAAGAACTCTCTCAGAAACAATCAGTGGGTGGAAATGGATTGAATGTCGCCACAGAGACTATGGAATGATCTCTGATAAGACAAGAAGCTTTCTCTTGGTTTGAATCACACAAAACACAGAGAAAACAAAGGCTGCTCTTTCTAAGCTTAAGAAAAACGTTTTTGTTTATTCATCTAGGGTAAAAAATACACTACTGTGAGAGAGGACTTTATAATAGTCCAAACAGCTATGCCCTTCTTGGGGACTTGAAGCAAATAAACAGAAAAGGAAATACAGACTCAATTGGGACTACTACAACGGCTAGTTTTATTGAAAAGGAAAACAGACTCTAGACTTGAAAATAAAGATCACACAAACAAAAGAAACTCATTAGTCATAATCTGAATGGAAATACTTACCTTGTATAGGTCTTGGACGAGTTTACTTTGTGTTTGAATGAAAGAATGACCGTTGGAGCTTACTGATCCTCTGTTAAATGAAGTGATGCGTTTTGCTCCAACTCTCCTTTCTTTGGCGTGTTGATGAATATGGTAAGTCCCTTCTGAGCTGAGTTGAATAATGTTGGCCCATCATGCATTTCATAAGCTTGTTCTTGCACTTGTTCAGAAGCTTGATTCAGCATATATTGCATAGCTTTGTTGACTTGTTCTCTTAGGACCTTTGTAGCTGATCTTGTCAATGGACCTTTCCTTATGATGGGCATTGGATCTTCTGGTTCTGGTTCTATGTCCTCATCATTCCCTCCCCCTTGAAGAGGTTCTGGCCTCAGAACTGATTGACCTGCATCATATGGAGCTAAATCAGAAACATTGAATGTTGGAGAAATGTTTAACTCACCTGGTAGTTCCAGCTTGTATGCATTGTTGTTGATCTTCTCCAAGACTCTGAATGGTCCATATCCTCTTGATGCTAGCTTTGACTTCCTCTGATTTGGGAACCTTTCTTGCCTCATGTGCAGCCAGACCCAATCTCCTGGCTCAAAGGTCACCTCCTTTCTTCCCTTGTCAGCTTTCTGCTTATACTTCTCAGTCTTCTTCTCCAAATTCTCCTTAACTTTCTGGTGCAGCTTCTTGACAAAGGCTGCTTTGGTTTCTCCTTCTGTGCTTGAGTATATAGCCTGGGGCAATGGAACAAGATCTAAAGGAGCCAAAGGATTAAATCCATACACAACTTCAAAAGGAGAGTGGTTAGTAGCAGAATGATTTGCATGATTATAAGCAAACTCAATGAATGGCAAGCAAGATAACCAGTTCCTTATGTTCTTACCAACCGTGGCTCTCAGGAGTGATGAGAGAGTGCGGTTTACTACCTCAGTTTGTCCATCTGTTTGGGGATGACAAGTGGTGGAAAAGAGCAGATTAGTACCTAACTTCCTCCAAAGTATCCTCCAAAAGTGGCTCAAGAACTTTGTGTCCCTGTCTGAAACAATAGTTCTTGGAATCCCATGCAACTTAACTACTTCTTTAAAGAATAGATCAGCTATCTGCACAGCATCATTAGTTTTGTTGCAAGCAATAAAATGAGCCATTTTAGAAAACTTGTCAACAACTACAAAGATTGAATCCTTGTTGTTGATCTTGGGCAATCCTAAAACAAAATCCATTGAAATGTCCACCCATGGTGTGTTAGGAATTGGCAAAGGCATATATAAACCATGTGGATGTAACCTGGATTTGGCTTTTAGGCAGGTGATGCATTTGGCACAGAACCTCTCCACATCTCTCTTCATATGTGGCCAAAAGAAATGCTCCTTCAGAACACTATATGTCTTGTCTCTGCCAAAATGTCCCATCAAACCTCCTCCATGAGCTTCTCTGGTGATTAACTCCCTCATGGAACCTTGTGGGATACACAGCCTCTTCTCCTTGAATAGGAAACCATCTTGCTGATAGAACACTCCAAATGCAGCCTTAGATGTTTCCTGGTACACATCCTTGAAGTCTGGATCATCAGCATACATGTCTTTGATATGTTCAAATCCCATGATCTTGGACTCCATAGTTGAGATGAGAGCATGTCGTCTGGATAGTGCATCTGCCACAATGTTTTCCTTTCCCTTCTTGTACTTGATCAGATATGGGAAAGTCTCTATGAATTCTAACCACCTTGCATGTCTCTTCTTCAGTGTGGTCTGTCCTCTTAAGTGCTTGAGTGTCTCATGGTCTGTATGGATCACAAACTCTTTAGATAACAAATAATGTTGCCAAGTTTCCAGTGATCTTACCAGAGCATACAACTCTTTGTCATATGTTGGATAGTTGAGTGTTGCACCATTCAGCTTCTCACTGAAGTAAGCTACTGGTCTACCTCCTTGTGTCAACACTTCACCTATTCCTGTACCAGAAGCATCACACTCAATCTCAAACATTTTATCAAAGTTAGGAAGTACCAATACTGGTGCATTGGTTAGACTGATTTTGAGCAGTGTGAATGCTTGCTCTTGAGCCTCTCCCCATTCAAATGCTTTGTTCTTCTTGATCACTGAGGTAAGAGGTGCTGCTATAGTGCTGAAGTCCTTCACAAACCTCCTGTAGAAGCTTGCTAAGCCATGGAAGCTTCTGACATGTCCTATTGTTGTAGGTGTTGGCCAATCTTGTATTGCCTTAATCTTCTCATCATCCACCTTAAGTCCCTGTGAACTTACAACAAATCCTAGGAAAACCAATTGATCAGTGCAAAAGATGCATTTCTTTAAGTTTGCATAAAGGCCTTCTGATCTAAGTGTTTGCATAACCTGTTCTAGATGCTTAACATGATCATCCAAGCAGTGGCTATAAATCAGTATGTCATCAAAGTATACTACCACAAACTTGCAAATAAAAGCTCTTAGAACCTGGTTCATTAGTCTCATGAATGTGCTGGTTCATTAGTCTCATGAATGTGCTGGGAGCATTCATACAGTCCTTGCTTGGTTTTGAAGGCTGTTTTCCACTCATCTCCTTCTTTCATTCTGACTTGGTGATATCCACTCTTCAAGTCTATCTTTGAGAAGATGGTTGCTCCACTAAGCTCATCAAGCATGTCATCAAGTCTTGGGATTGGATGTCTGTACTTGATTGTGATGTTGTTGATGGCCCTGCAATCAACACACATTCTCCATGTACCATCTTTCTTTGGAACGAGCATAACTGGTACTGCACATGGACTCAAGCTCTCCCTGATATATCCCTTTGACATAAGCTCTTGAACTTGCTTTTCCAGCTCCTTAGCTTCTTCTGGATTCACTCTATAAGCTGGTCTGTTGGGCAATGAAGCTCCTGGTACCAAATCAATTTGGTGCTCAATGCCTTTCAAAGGTTGAAGTCCAGCTGGCATGTCTTCTGGAAACACATCTTTGAACCTTTCTAATAGCTCAGAAATGGCTAGAGGATGTTCCTGCTCTTCTGGACCTGAAAAATACCCTTCTCTAAAGATCATAAGTAGCACATGTTCTTTATGATCTAAAGACTTGCTTTCATGCGTTTAAGTAACCCCTTTTTTACTTTACAGGTGTCCATGAACAAACTGCTTCCGAAGATGGCTCGTTCAGTGTTGCTCTAGCCAGAAAGAGAGATATGAGGAGGCATCCCACTTTCCGTGAGTCAAAAAAGACTGCCGAGAAGGCAGCATCCAGCGGCTACCAAGCCATTCGTCCCGGCCAGCTGAGCCAAGCTCCAACTAGTACCATCCATTCGAGAATGTCTGGACTTCCGCCTCAAGCTCCACGTCGAAGTGCAGAGCCCGAGAGGGAATCGGAGGTGGCGGTTCCTGACCAGGTGATCTCCTTAGGCTCCAAGAGCTCCAGGAGCGATTATTCTGTGCAGCTTGTGAGCAAGAAGCCCCATCACGAGAAGGCTTCAGAGAGGAAGGAGGCGTATGCTGGGTCCGGTTCGTCGCATGACTATGGAACCAAGCCCTTCCACTGGAAGTTTGATCATACCAAGGACTACCTGATAACGGATGACCCGGAGAGAATCAGCCATCTGCTGCGTCACTATAAACCTGACGGTTGTTCTCTTCCTTTGGTGAAGAACATAATAGGCCGTGACGCTTATGTCAAGATGATGGTGGCCCGTGGAAAGGTAACCTCTGTAGTTCTGTTTTTGATTCCGAACTTTTATTGATGCCGGTTTTCTTGTGCAGTCCTTGGAGGCAGACATTCAGTTGGTCGCCTTCTATGAATAGAGTCTTCAGAGTGTTCCTCGTAGAGAAGAGCTAGAGGAGGCTCAAAGTGTGGTGCATTCTCTGACTGCGACCCTCAAGACGTGCCAGGAGGAGCTGCAGCTCCGTGAAGCCCAACTTAACGTCGCAAAGTCTGAGTACCTGGTCGCAGTGGATAGGTCGGCTCACTTGGCGAAACAGAACATGGAACTAACCTTGCAGATGGATGATGTTGCTCGCCGAGCCAGACATGACGGGATGAGGAAGATGGATGGCCAGTACTATGACATGTTAGAGGCCCACAAGGACAATTTTGAGAGGAAGAAGAAAGAGGTCGACTGCGAGATGAAACTCTAAGAGGTTGAAGCCAACATCGAGCTGATTGGACTCCTGCAGAGCGCTCTCAACGAAGAGCTTCCCAAGCTTCAAGGGCAGAGGGACGCCTTTATGAAGGACTTCGAGGCAGCTCAAGTCTCCGACTTCTCTCTCAGTGCTTAACTGAGTGCTGTCCCTCAAATCTTCGAGGACTCGGTGAAGCATGTAGATCGTTCCTTGGGTTTCAATGAGTTCGGCTCCAATGCTGAAAAGATGGTCGGAACTAGAGCTGGCGCAAGTACCAGGGCGGACGAGGCGGCGGAAGATGGAACCAAGGAGGCTATAGATGTTGAAGGAACCAAGGAGGTTTTCATGGAAGAAGTTGAAGGTGAGGAGCTGGGCTGACGACTGCTCCTTTAAAAATTTAATCTTTTTTTTTAATTCCTCTAAAGCCCCCTTTTAGGCTAATGTTGAACTTTTATGTTTTTTCTTTTGGTGTTGCCCGAGATGGCTTTTATCCGAAAACTTGGTTTGGGCTCGGGTGAGCCTTTTATGCATAAGGTATTTAGACTTATCTTGGTTTAAGTTTGGATTTCGTTTTAGCAAAATGCTTGAGGTTTATTGATGCATTGTCAAGTTTGCATGTTAAACCTTTAGGTCGAGGGACGGAACTCTTTGTATCGTTTGCTTAGTCTAGCCAGACGTTTCTTGGTTTTAGAGTTCGTTCGACCACATAGTGTCTTTTAGTTTGTTGTGTTTTCGGATACCTGTTTGACTTGTGTAAAGTGTTTAGGATTTAGTTCCGAGATCGATCGTGAGTTGTAGGCTTTGGAAGATCTGACTTGTGAGACCTTTCAAATTATAGCTCGTTTGGATCCTTTATTCGCATTGCTTAAGGTTTTGAAACTTAGCGTATTTGTGAAGTGCGCTGATTTACAACTTGTGTTAGCTATAAGATGATCTTTCGGGGTTAGCCATGTGAGTCGGGTTCACGGATAAATATACAAGTAAACTTTATTATGTTTTGATCAGAGGTTTACATTTACATGTGGGGTGATAGCCCTATACTCCCCCCCAAAGGAAAGAAAAGAATGAAAGGTAAAAAACTGAAAGTTTTAGTGGAGTGGCAGCACTCTTAGTTCGAGCTGCCTACGTACCCCGCCAAGGGATGAAGCCTAACGTAGTTCGATTACTGTGAGTACTCAGAGGTGATATAGCTTGAGGTTTGTGGCGTTCCACGGACTCTTTATTGGTACCCCGTTTTTGAATTTCGTGAGCTTGTAGACGCCATCACGAACTACTTCGGTGACTCGATAGGGGCCTTCCCAGTTGGTCCCGAGTTTCTCGG
The DNA here is from genome assembly GCA_030180135.1 of Orychophragmus violaceus. Taxonomy (NCBI): domain Eukaryota; kingdom Viridiplantae; phylum Streptophyta; class Magnoliopsida; order Brassicales; family Brassicaceae; genus Orychophragmus; species Orychophragmus violaceus. The sequence goes on along the minus strand of CM058237.1, from coordinate 61,707,607 downwards.
TGCCTTGCTCTCTGGTGTTTTCGTAGACCTTGTGCAGCACTAGATCTCCCACGGTTAACTTCCACAATCGAAATCTAGAGTTGTAATAGCAGGAGGTTTCTTGGTGGTAGTTCTGCATTTGTACTAATGCCCGGTCACGCTGCTCCTCGATCATGTCTAGGCGATCTCGGAGCATTTGTTCGTTCAGCTCCTCATTCCTCGGACTTAGAGCCCTTCGGATAGTTGGAACCGATACCTCGGCAGGGACCATTACTTCCATCCCGTAGGCTAACGAGAATGGAGTTTCACCAGTCGCATTGTGAGGTGTGGTCCGGGAGGCCCATAGGACTCCTGGTAGTTCCTCAGATCATTTCTCCTTTTTAGAGTCAAGTCTTTTCTTGAGGTTACTTAAAAGTGTCTTGTTCGCAGCTTCCGCTTGACCGTTTCCCTGAGGATATCTTGGGGTTGAGGTCGTTAAGCGTATCTTCCAAGTTTTGCAGAAGTTTCTGAAAGCTCGGGAGATGAACTGTGAACCGTTGTCAGTTACTAACTCGTAGGGGAGCCCGTGTCGACAGACGATGTGCTCCCAGATGAAGTTTCGTACTTTGATTTATGTAGTTTGATGGTAAGATTTAGCTTCTATCCACTTGGTGAAGTAATCGGTCAGGACCAAGAGATATCTGAGTTGCTTTGATCCTGATGAGACCAGAGGTCCCACTATATCCATCGAGGTTAAGGTGTGGAGATCGAGGACAGGTTTTCTGCAGGATGATGGATGATTGGAGCGTGCCTTTGGCATTTATCACACTACCTGGTGTAGTTTTCACAATATTCGATCAAGATTGGCCAGAAAAAAACCTTGCCTTTTTATGTGGATGGCTAGAGCTCGGCCTCCAGAGTGGTTACCGCAAGTATCTTTGTGAGTCTCTCCCATCACGGCTAGGGCTTCCTGCGCGTGTATGCACCTTAGATAAGGTTCCATCATGTTGTGTTTAAACTGGCAGTGCTCTATCACACAGTATATGGCGCTTTGCGCTTATAGCTTCCTGGCTTCCCATTTATCGTTGGGAACTAGGCCGAGTCGGATGTAATCCAAGATTGGTTCCCTCCAGTCCGGTCTGTTAAGGAATTCTGCGCCCGGTTCTTCGGGCTTGGACTCTTCCTAAACCGGAGTCTCTGGGTCATGTCGGTTATTGGGAAGGCCGATATCGTAAACTGCAGAGCATACCATTGTCATTTCTGGGGCTGACGCAGCTTTATCTGCAGTATGTACCTTTAGTGCCACGTCGATGCTGGGTTTGTCTATCCCCCCCACGGGTATAACCCTTTTTACCATAGGGTCGGACGTTGAGGCTAGTCCTGCTAGAGCGTCGGCTGGGGAATTTTCTCCTCGAGGTATTCTCCTGAGCTTGAAATCCTTTAACTGATATGCTAGCTCACGAGCTACTTATACGTAAGCTTCCATGCGCTCGTTTTTAGATTTGTACTCGCAATAGAACTGGCTCATTACTAACTGCGAGTCACTGAAGGCGTGAACTTCTCGAGCTCCAATCTCGATTGCGAGCCGGGGCCCGGCTATTAGAACCTCGTACTCGGCCTCGTTATGGGAAGATTGCTCGCTGAAAGACTGCTCAATTACTTCTCCTGTTGGAGTTACGAGATTGATTCCTACTCCGAAACCGTGCTTGGATGAAGCCCCGTCTACATGAAGGGTCCAGTAATCGTTTTGATTCTCTTGGTCCGGAGCTGTAGGTGGGAGTTCGATGATAAAGTCTGCTAGGACTTGAGCCTTTGCGCTCATTCTGGTACGATATTAAATATCATACTCGCTTAGTTTGATTTCCCACTTAGCCAATCTTCCAGATTGACTCGGGCTATGCAATATGGTTTGTAGTGGTTGTGATGTCATCACCACTATAGCATGCGATTTGAAGTACGGTCGTAGCTTCATGGCTGCCATTACTACTGCGAGCGCGAGTTTCTCCATTGTTGGGTATCTTGTTTCCGCGTCTATAAGTGTTTTGCTCACGTATTATAAGGACTATGTTCATTTTGTTATTCGTGAACCAAGACTGCACTCATGGCGGCTGGCGAGGTTACAATGTAGAGCTCTATAGGCTTCGCTAGTATCGTAGGTTCGCTGAGGTACTTTTTGAGTTCTTGTAAAGCTGTCTCGCAGTCCTCGACCCATTGGAACTTTCGGTTTCCTTTGAGAAGGTTGTAAAACGGGAGACATTTGTCCGTAGATCGGGTGATGAAATGGTTCAGGGCTGCTATTTGTCTTGTCAATCTCTGCACTTCCCTCGTGTTTCTTGGAGAAGGCATTTCAAGAAAGGTCGCGATTTGCTTTGGGTTCGCCTCGATCCCTCGTTCCGTTACCAGATAACCGAGGAATTCTCCCGATGGCACTCCAAAGGAGCATTTGGCAGGATTAAGCTTTATCCCATATTTGTTCAGGATCGCGAAGCATTCTCGGAGCTGTGCTATGTGGTCACTCTCCTTAGAGGACTTCACCAGTATGTCGTCGATGTAGACCTCCATCGACTTCCCAAGCTGATCAGCGAAAATTTTGTTCACCAATCTTTGGTACGTAGCTCCGGCGTTTTTAGCACGAAAGGCATCACCTTATAGCAATAGGTTCCGCGATCGGTTATGAAGGTTGTTTTTGCTTGGTCCTTTGGGTCATAAGGATTTGGTTATACCCAGAGAACGCGTCCATGAAGGACAACAGTTCATGTCCAGCGGTAGGTTCTACCAGGCGATCTATATGAGGGAGTGGGAAGCTGTCTTTCGGACATGCCTTGTTTAAGTCTGTGAAGTCTATGCAGACTCCCACTTCCCGTTTTTCTTTTTGATGACGACCGGGTTGGCTAACCAGTCGGGGTATTTCACCTCCCTGATTGACCCGACCTTCAATAGTCTGTCGACCTCGTCAATAACCGCTTTAGCTCGATCTGGACCTAGCTTACGGCGTTTCTGTTTTACAGGTTTGAACTTGGGATCTACGTTTAGCTCGTGTGAGGTGACGTCTATATCGATCCCCTTCATGTCTTTGGTGGACCATGCAAATGTATTTACGTTTTCTTTGAGCAAGTTGATGAGCTCGTTTCTGGTGGAACTTAGGAGCTCCGATCTGATGTTTACGCATCTTTCTGGGCAGCATCGTCAATGCAAACCTAAATGACCAGGTCCTTGCACGGAACTCCAACTGTTGGGTCGTTGTTTCGTTTCGTACTTCGTGACGCGAGCTCTTCCTCTTTCAGTAATTTCTATACTAATGATATTTCCAATTGCTTGAAAAAGGTCATGTAGCATGATCTCGCGGCTTTTTGGTTTCCATGGATCGTCTTTAGCCCCGTAGGGGTTGGGAACTTCATGCACTGGTGATAAGTGGAAGGCACTACATTCATAGTATAGATCCATGGTCTGCCTAATATGGCATTTTACGGGGCCGGTTTGTTGACTACGACAACTCCAGGATTTCTTATTGCCCCCCGGTGGTAGACGGGAGCTTTATAGTTCCCATCGAGTATGTGGTTTCACCATCGAACCTTGTTAACAGAGTTCGTCCGCCGGTAATCATAGAATCTTTGAAGCCCATTTTCTTCAAAGCGTCGTAGAAAAGGAGGTCTACAGAGCTTCCTGTATCGATCATGACTCTCATTAACTCGAATCCGGCTACGTCGAGTCGGATTACTAGGGCATCGTCGTGAGGGTTGTCGAGCTTAAAATTTTCGCTTTCAGAGAAAGTTATGTGAGTGTCGGATCCCTCGATGGGGACCATTTCTCTGGTATCAGTCTCGACCCGCCTTTGATGGCCTTTGATCGAATTCACTGAATCTCGACATAATTTCGAGCCTCCCGATATGAAGTTTATCGTTTTTGGGAGACGGGAGCTGCACAGTCTGAGCTTTGGCTGGTTTCTTGGGAGATGGAGGTGGCGTGATGACCAATTTCGTCAATCCTCCACAGCGAGCTAGATCGAAAATCATCTTGATGCGCTTGACATAAGAGGGAGGAGGAGAGGCGGACTCTTCCTTCGCTGGGGTTCTCTCCCGTTCAGCTTTCGAGTTTCTTTTGCTTTTCGATTTTTTTTTACTTTCTCTTCCGGTTCTGAAGCTTCCACTTCGATGATGCCGTTTTTGGCTGCTAGCAGACGATCCTTGGATCTACATTCCTCCGAAGAGTGTCTTTTTTTATTGTGGTACTTGTAAAACTTGTTCGCATCGTAGGGTGTACACCATTGAGGCTTGCCATCTACCGTGAGGCAGTGATGTCCCTTGCCAGAGGATTCCTTTTTTACTGTTTTCTTCTAGCTCGAATTGCATTTTTCTAGAGCTGCAGCCACATTTGCGTAGTATGTGGCTTTATACAGAGCGTCGTCCAAAGACATACAGGGTCGAACTGCGAGCTCTTTCTTGAACTCCGATGTATACCAGAGTATGTGTTGGAGAGCTGCGATCGCTATGGTTTCGTTCGGGTCAGCGATGCGCGATTTGACCTCGCGGAATCTGCCGATGTAAGCTCTGAGAATCTCGTCGGATCCTTGCGTTAAGGCCCGGAGATTGGCTTTCGATGTTTTCTCCTCGATGAAGATCGAGTATTACTTAGGGAATATCGACACGAGTTGGGTGAAGTTATCAATCGAATTCCCTTCTAGGCTAGCAAACAATTCCAGTGCGGTACCAATGAGGTTCTCGGCGAAGAGCCTGTAGTAGCCTACTTCCTTTTCCTCATCGTTAAGATGGGCTCGGGAGACTGCGAGCCGGAAGGCTCTAACATGGGATTTTGGATCCGTAGTTCCCGCGTACTTTGGAATTTTTATCTTTCCAGTGTTATGGATCCATACATTAGCGATCTTATCCGTGAACGGAGTTCGACGGGTCACTTCGATCACTTGATCGATATCTGTCCCCGAGCTCGTAGCCATATGGACTGCGGCTTGGACGCGTTAGAGCTTGGCATGAATGTCTTCCTCGTCCGCGCTAGTTTGGTGTTCAAACATGGGAAGTTGTGCGTTTCGCTGATGTGTGCTATTCGGTCCCCGGATCCCTGCTTGGTGAGCTATCTCGCTCGGGGGAGGCCGAGCGGTGTTAGTTCCAGGTTTCGTTCTGGGAGGTCGTGAACTGTAAGCGAAAACTGACGCTCCCAACACCCGATGCCTGCTTGGCTCATAGCTAGCAGGCATAGGTGGAGGGGGTGGCAACTGCGTTCCTTCAGGGGGTTGTGATCTCCGTCGAGGTAGAGGCTACCGAGTTTGCGTTGGGATGCGTAGATCGTGATCAGGTCAAATACCGGGTATCCACTACTGTTTAGCAAGAGAGCTTTTCTTGGAGCTTCGGGGGTAGCTTACGCCTCCTCGAAATCCAGACGTATGCGAGGCAGCGGACTCCTTGCAGATCCGTCCTCTGCCGCTCCGGTAACGGGCGGTGGTCTGTTTCCCAAATTTAGCAGACTTAGGTCATGCTGATCCAGACGGGCTAATACGGTTTGCTGAGTGACTTCTTGGTCATGCGACTTGTCAATCAGTACCGTTAGCATTTTATGGAGCTCTGCCATGCCGTCAGTGACTAATCGCGTCAAGCACGGCGAGCCGGGTCGGGGTGGATTAATCTGAGGCTCCTGAGCATCCCCTAAGGGCCAATCCTCAGATCGTACCTAGGTTCGAGATTTTTTCCTCTCAGTTGTCTGCGAGGTGGAGCTTGGAGGCACAACCCCTGTTGGCTGAGAAGCAGGGACGCGGTCCACCGCTCCGGATCCTGCTTGAGTCAGGGATGACTCTGATCCGGTAATCTCGGTATGAATGTTTACGTTCGATTGGTGGAGATCTTGCGATCTCGGTGATCCGATTGGTGAATTGCACTAGGATCCATTTTCACGCTAGTAAGCTTTGGACCGGGTTCGGGTGTACAAGATATCTATGAATAACAAGTGTTTACAATGACTTAAGCTTGAGAGCGAGTACAAGTGCATAGTAAAATAAAGAGTAAGTGTGTAGAGAATCGGATGATCCCGAGTGAAAATGGAGGTTCCTATTTTATAGCTTTACGGCTTCAACTACTCTTCTCTATTTCTGGAGTCGGCTCCAACGTCTTCCATCATCTTCGGGATTCTTGTGGACTTGATTTCCTCAGCTGATCTTATGAGCTTACGTCGATCTTGCGTCTGTTGCGGAGCTGTCGTCCACGTCTGTAGTTGAATGAATCGGGCCTTCTGCTTTGTTGGCCAGGTCGTGATGCAAATCGATAATGGGCCTTGATCGTTGGCCCAAGATGAGATCTTTATCTAGCTAAATTCATTGAGGGGAATTGGACCCAAACACCAACGGTGATACAGATTGTTGATGATTTGCATTAATTTGCTCTGTACATATCAGATGATTTGAGCAGGCAAATCATCTAAAGTCGAATTGAATTTTTGTCAAACAAAAGAAAAAATATCATTATCCTATATATAATAGGAGAAGGGGGCTCTCTCAAGCCGCCACATCAGCCCCCTTTTGATTGGCCAATTTAAGGAAAAAATTTCCACATCATCATTTAAAGTTAAATACATATATATTTAATGCATGATTATTTAATTTAAATATAAAAAAATATGTAAACATAAATTTTAAGTTTGAATTTAATTTAGAATTTTATAATATATAAATACTATAAATTTTAAATACATCTTCCATATTTTATGCATTATATAAACAAAAATAAATATATCTCAATAAAATTAGTTTTATAAGACTAAAAGTAAAGATAACATTATTAAAAAGTTTTCAGTAATTGAAAACTATAAACAAAGAACCATAAAACAAAAAAATATGAATGATAAGAATAATAATTATCACGAATAGAAAAAATATATTATAAAAATGAGATACAATGATCATAAAAAGTATACAAAATATAAGAACATATAAAATAAAACAAAATCAATGAAATATATATAAAAAATAAAGAAATCTAAAATTATAAAAATATTAAAATATAGAAATAATTATTATTAAGAATAGAAATAAAAAATTTCAAAATGAAATAAAATGATAATAAAACAAGAAATTATATAGAATATAAGAACATAGAAAAAATAAAAATGTATAAATATTAAGTATCTATATTAAATAGTTTTTAAGAAGGAAATAAAAGTTTTTAAAAAGCTCATTAAAATGGATAATTAAAAATATTTATTTATAAAATAAATTAAATTAATAATAGTATGTTAGCGCATATTCTCTTCTAAAATTATTATAAGATATAAAAGGAAAAAAAATACAAATTTGTAAATTAAAAATATATAAAAATATTGATACTCAAAACAAATATTAAAATATATTAAATATCAATAAATTCAAGTAAAATCCGCGCATTTGCGCGGATTCTCTTCTAGTCTATCATAATGGCAGAAAATTTAAAGCTACAACGCTTAAAACTAACAATAAATGACTTACCCAAACACCCAAACAAGTGATACGACATGCAGATTGATGCATTGATAGAAGAAGAAATCATCACTTTGAGTACTATGTTCGCTCAGTTCATACAGTATCATTTCTTGAAAAGGACCAATAAAAAAATTGATCACTCAATACCCTTCCTCGGAAAAAATATAGGGATCACTAATTTGGCTGAATTTCGTGATTTTTTAACCATTCCATTAATTTTACATTGTAAATATTTTAATAGACATATAACATATTACAACGTATATCATAATATTTCAATTCATTTGTTTTTTATTGGGTGACTTTTTTAGTATGAACGTCAAAAGTTTCTCCAACACTTTTCTAAATGCCTCAGAACTTTTTCACTCCGTATGCTATCATTATTTTTAAATTTAAAAATATGTTTACGTCTAGACACAGATAAAGAAAAACTCTTATTGTAAAAGTTCAAAACAAATATATAGTTTTCTTTTTTGTCAACAGATTTTTTCATGGACCGATATCAATACAAACGGGCCGAGATCTAGTATAAGGAGCAAAACGACAAACACGAGTGGATAGAAATGACATGCAGCAAGGACACCGCGTGTCAACACCAGGACATTGCCGGCATGCATCCACCGCGATGCGCGTCAGAGGAACCGCCAGAGAGCATCATGTCACCGTCGAGGAAAACGAGATGATCGCTCACCGGACAACCACCTTGAAACTGCCGGGAACCGTTTGCCGATCCAAGCTACCCGAAGCCACCATCCGAACACCAGCAACCAAAGAAACCCGATGAAGCAACTCAACCAAAGACCGCCAGAGAAAAGGAGACGCCGCCACCGTCAGGTCCGAAGCCCAACAGGATCCATGAGAGACTTGTCCTCTAAAGCCATGGCACGGCGGCGATATTAATCCCGACAACCGAAGGAACGAGAGCAGAGCTCCGCCATACAAATCAGGAGAGGACGGCGCAAAGAAAGAGAGAGGGAGCGAGATCGAAAATCCCGCATAACACGGGACGGCGGGAGAACCCAAGGAAGTCCGATGAATCGGAAAGAAAGTCAGCCATAGACATGAACCTGGGTTTATTAGGATAGAAGCCAAGAGACTAGAAACGATCGAAACAAAAGCAAGAACACAACAAAAAAAACCGATCGGAGATCGAGAACAACAACGAGAAGATGAAGAACACAGATCTCAATCGGAAGCCAAAACGAAAGGGGAAAAAAGATTTATCGCTCAAAAAGGATTGAAGTGAAGAGGACAAGAGAAATTAGAAAAAAACTCCAACTCCGACAGCCATCCAACTTTCTGAAAGATCAGAATCCGGGAAGAAGGAGGAGAGCTTAATGGAGAGAAAAGTCTCTCTCTAAACCGAGGAGAGAGAAATTATTATTTCTCCAAAATTAATATATATGTGTTACTTATATATTGTCTTCCCTTCTTTTTTGAACTGAATATATTATGTTCCTAGAAAAACGACACAATGATGTCAAAAAAAAAAAAACGACACAATGAACCTGGACGGCTTGAGAGAGAAACTAATCTATGAGCACCACTCTTGCGTGTCTTCTTTTAATGGGATGACAGCAGTAGAAGATAAAACAGTTGTAATTGCACTATTTCTATTGACTTTCTTCATCTAATTTAGGCCTCGGCATTTTTATCCGGATCCGAAGATCTGAACCTGAACCGATCCGAAAAAGTTAGGTCTGGGTCAGATCCCGATCTAAGGTTTAGAACATATTGGGTATGAAGATTGAAGATCCGCAGGTACAGATTCGGGTCCGGGTCTTACCGGCGGATCTTTCGGGTACCCGGTAGAACCTATAAATAATTATTAGAACATGTTAGAATTTGTTAGTAACCTGTTATAACCTATTAGAATATGTTAGTAACTAGTCTGATAAGATCCGATAAGACCTGATATGATCCGTATGATCCGATATAACCTAATAAAATCTTTAGTTTTGAAATATTTTACAGGTTATTAGGGTATTTACAGATTTTTGGGTATTTTTATACCCAAAAATACCCAAAAAAACCTGTAAATATCCAAACACGAGGTGTACCCGTAAAAATTCGGGTCTTTTCAGGTATGGTACTAGCAGACCCGAACTGACCCCGACCCGAGAGGACCCGACCCGAAAATATATAATTTCTTAAATGGGTCATATATTTCTATATCAGTTAGACCCGGAACCCGAAAGGACCCGATCCGGATCCGACCCGATTATCCGAATGTCCAGGCCTAATCTAATCTTTTTAAACAAGTGATCATTATAGAATAAATTTTATCCTTACATGTTATTTACCATATATGTTATTAGTCATTAAAATTTCAGTAAAAATAAAAATATCAAATTCATTTATAACTAATTTATTTATAATATTTTCAAATATTTTTTTCTTTCATTTTTCTATCATAATAAAATCTTATAAAAATATTTTTCAAAACTTCTATAAAAAATAAATAAATTCGTAATTAATATTAGTATATTATTATAAATTAATAGTAGCTAAATTTTGACTTACCAAAAAATAAAATCATATGATATATATATGTATAATTAAGTTAGTAAACAATTGATAAACATAATGATATATTTTATACATAAATTATTTGCATAAACTATAAAATTAACTTAAAGAAATCATACACAAAACAACACAAATTGGTTTTTCTATATAATTCAAAAGTAAATAATATAAAAATAAGTACTTAAATTATCATTAATTAATTTTTAATTTATAACATGAAATTTTTTAAAGTTAGAGCTAAATCTCTAACTAGTCTTTTTAGGACAGTTCCATCAAATTTGACAAAATATTTTATTCGATATGAAATATTTTAAATCCATAAAAATTAGATTTTATTCTCTATTAAAAAGAGCCAAACCCTAATCTTTCCTTCATAATATCATATTTATCTTTCTCTTTCCTCTACAAAAAGCTAAAAAATGTAGGTCCACCATAATTTATCTTTAACTTTTTTTGTTCCTCAACCTCTACTTTTTTTGTTACTCAACTTCTTGTACATGTTTAGATCTCAATATACTATTGTATACGATATAATAGACAATCATATATGTGAATATTTTGGATTTCAAAGAAAATAGACATACATATATATAATAGACAACTATCTATATATAGTAGTCTATTTTCTTCGAGATCCAAAACATTTACATATATTTATCTATTATAACATGGATAGTAGTCTGTTTTTATGAGATCCAAATATTTACATTATAGTTGTCTATTATATCATAGATAGTTTTCTACTTTCTTTAATATCTAAATATTTACATATATAGTTGATTATTATAACGTAGATAGTAGTATATTTTTCGAGATCCGAAATATTTACATATATGGTTGTCTATTATATCACAGATAATTGTTTATTTTTTATATCTAAATATTTACATATATACTTGGTTATTATAACATAGATAGTAATATATTTTTCGAGATCAAAATATTTATGTATATATTTTAGAGAACAATGGAGGAGAAAGAGTGTTTGTGGTCCCAACGAAAAATTAATGACTTTGTTATGGTCCATACATTTGTGAGATGTAGTCCATATTTTTGTGAGATGTGGAGGAGAGAGAATGTGTTTTGCCATAAGAGAATATGGTATAATTGGAAATTTCATGGCCAAAATATCAGTTGACTATGTCGTAAAGCGAATTGACCGAACTTAGTGTTATGAATTTTAGTTTTTTTACCAAAAGATAATATTGAACAAATTCACCTAATAAAAAATTATGTGTTATGATTTAGTAAGATTTTTGTCATTAAAATATAACATTCAAAGTATTAATTATATAATCAGATATAAAACCCAATTTCAAATAAAGTAAATTTTAATATCACAAAAATAATTGAAACCAAAACAATAAACAAATAAATTCAAAAGAAAAAAAACATTAAAATTCAAATCAAATATCTACAATATAACATTTAAAATTTACATAAAATATAGTTTTTAAAATGTGTAATATAAAATTTAGATTTATAACTAAAAAATATCCGCGTTTAACGCGGATAAAACACTAGTTTATGTACAAAGTTCCTCCACATAATTTAGATTAAACTATACACACTAAATAACCCGCTTGGTTCTCTTCCAAATGTGACGCACATATTATTATATTTTTACCATAGTTTATAAAAAATTAACTACCTTAATTTATAAAATTTTAAAGATCGTGTGAGTTCTGTATATTCGGTACCTTAATCTCTATTTGTACCTAGACACAACTTTCAGATATTTTGATATAAAATATAGGGAAATTTATTGTAATAGCCAAAAAAAAACTCGTCTCGCTTCCACTTTTTTTTTCCGCGTCCGGCGACCTCTCCGGTGTCCGGCGGTTTCCGTTGGCACCGCGAGAGTTCCACCTTCGTTTAGTGAGCAAGAACAGAACCGAGGGGACGTTGAAAGCTATGTGATGCCTCAGTTTCTTGGATCTGACTAAATGCGGTGGGGAAAATCCTCTCGACGAAGTGCGCGGCGGAGTCAGCGGAACCTAACTGAAGGTCGTCCTTAAGACGTTTAGATCCGGCGCAGTTAGAGGACTGCGGTGGCTCGGGGACAACGCAAAGGCTGGAGAAACGGTTAGTTTATGGCGCCGTCGTGCACAACGGAAGCCGGCGAACAGGATAAGGCGAGTACTCATTGCATGTTGAGGAGGAGTTGTGGTGGGAATTGGTGAGACTGTCGCGGTGCTTGGTTTTTCAAGGCGGTGGCGGTGCTTAGTGAGATCGTTGCTTGTCGGGGATCTCTTGGCTTTTTCTCGACCATACCTACTGAATACTTTGAGGCATATGGTTTGGAGAGAAACACCGACCAGAGGAGGAGTCGCCGCTGATGTTAGCAGTCACGGAGTCTCGCTTTTGTGAGTCTTCGCTGGTTGAGTCTGTGAGTTTCCAAGTTGGAGGTTGAAGTCGCCAGGAGTCGGGAGAAGGGGATTAGGCCCTCCGAGCGCCGGACCGGTTACTGGGGTCGACTCTCCGGTAGATCGGAAAGGTGTCTCGGTGAGGATGCAAATTTGAACGGCTTATAGTCGTCGGCGGCGGACACCAAATCTCTGGAAAGCATTTAAAGCTGTTGTTGACCTAACCCGGGTCCAAATTCCGGTTTAGGGTGTTCTCCAATTTTATCTGTTGATTTCGGTTTTACGCCCGGATTTTCATTGTAATTTCGGTTATCTCCGATTTCGTCGGTTAAGTATATTAATAAAATATTATTATAAGAAAGAAAAGAAAAAAAGGAAAATATCCCTAAAAAGTATAAATTTTATGTTATTTTATAAAATTAATGCATCTTATCTATTCTAAGTTTTTTTTCTTATAACAAAAAATATAATTTTTTAAAATTAATCTCGCGACAATCGTTACTCAGTACTAAAAGTGTGATAGTCTAATTGAAATACAAAATGAATGGTTACTTTGTGTTCCCAATTCAAAAACTTCATTGATATGGAAGAGTATTATTTAAGTTGGAATATCTAAAAGATGATTCTGGACTCATGAAAGATTAAAGTTTAAAATTTCAAAGGTATTCAAAAATCCAAAAGACAACCGTTAGCCAAAATTTAACATTTATTCACCATTTTTAACTTTCTCCTTAAGAATGTTTTTAATATATAAAGAATGCCTCACAAGAAATTATGAACTGAAAATATTACATAAAATAAATATTTTGAACCAGCATTTTAGTTTAATGTATAACTATCGTGTTTGTGTCTATCTTCACACCGCATAAATTGCCAAAGTCAACCTTCCGCTCTTTAATTTCTCCCAATATCAAATTAAATTATACACCTCAAGTATTGTTAAACACTATGATCATATTTTTATTTAGTAATAAATATATGTTGGCTGTCGCTGAATTTATCAAAATGTCATGTTTATTATTACAAGAAAAATGAAAACCAAGCTGTGAGATCTTGAGAGTTGACCTCCTAATATTCCACAACTTATATAAACGATGGAGCAAAACTCAAATTCCTCAAGCAAATCATCAATTCCTCCAAACAAATATTAATATCCTCCTTTGTCTAAGGTTAAAACTAAACTTTATTAAGACATTACGAAGAGAGTCATTTCTTTATTGATAAATAATGTTTACTGGTAAAAATTGCAGGCAACTAAATTCAAATTTTCAACAATCATGGCCAAAACTAATCCGCCGGACGGAGGCGGATCCGATGCAAATGACAATACATTCGTTCGTCACAGAGTGGCACTTCCTCCGAAGGAGAGTTTGCTAAAGGAGTTCAAGTCGGTGGTTCAAGAAACTTTCTTCCACGATGCGCCTCTGAGGGATTTTAAGGACCAAACCGCATCTAAGAAGGTGTTGCTCGGGATCCAAGCTGTCTTCCCAATAATTGGATGGGCCAGAGAATACAATTTTCGAAAACTTAGAGGAGATGTCATTTCTGGCCTCACCATTGCTAGTCTTTGCATCCCTCAGGTTTACAATTCAAGACTCCCTTTTTTATAAAGTCCACGTACTTTTTGTGCATTTCTTCTTTTTATATCTATATCTCATTTGTATGTTTCATGGATAATAGGATATTGGATATGCAAAGCTCGCGAATTTGGATCCAAAATACGGACTTTGTAAGTCTTGATACTTAACCTAAGGAAAACATTATTATCAGAAGGTGTTTGATAATACGCGTGGCGAATCCACATAAAATGAAACATTCCTACATTCTTGTACTGAAATAGTGAATGCATGGTTTTGCGTGCAGACTCGAGCTTCGTGCCACCACTGGTGTACGCGGGCATGGGGAGTTCTAGAGATATTGCGATTGGACCCGTGGCTGTGGTGTCTCTTCTTCTTGGCACTCTGTGCCAGGCCGTGATCGACCCGAATGAGCAGCCCGCAGAATATCTCCGCCTTGCCTTCACCGCCACTTTCTTTGCTGGCGTTTTCGAAGCTGGCCTTGGTTTTCTCCGGTTGGGATTCTTGATAGACTTTCTGTCGCATGCGGCGGTGGTTGGGTTCATGGGAGGAGCAGCCATCACAATTGCTCTTCAACAACTCAAAGGTTTTCTTGGCATCAAGAAGTTCACCAAGAAAACTGATATTGTTTCCGTCATGCATTCCGTATTCGGAGCTGCTCGTCACGGGGTACCTTATAATACTCTTCCTTTATGTTTACTTTATAACGAACCAAACAAATTAATATCTCACTCGCTTTCGTTTCTTTGTGAATCTTCCAGTGGAATTGGCAGACTATAGTCATTGGTGCCAGTTTCTTGACCTTCCTTCTTGTTGCCAAATACATTGTAACTTCTTTATTCTCTATTACATATATGCGGGTCATTAGTACAAAAATTGCATATAGCCAAGTTTTATTTCGTGACTATGTGGAATATTTCATGGCTATAAGAGGCTTTAGCCACGAAGAGTCACGAAAAAAATCGTCGCTATACGATCGTGACTATTTATTTTCGTGTCCAAATCGTGACAAAAAGCCAATTCGTGACAAAATTTGCCACGTTTTGTCACGTTTATTTCGTGACATAAAACCATGTTTTGTCACGTTATATTTCGTAACTTATGCTTTTTGTCACGTTTTGTCACATAATTAAACGTGGCTTATATCAAAAGTTTTTTTTAATTACAAAAAAATAATTTGATATAACAATAACTAAAAAAATTACAAATTAGATTAAAATTAATATAAAGAAACTAAATACATAAAATAAATATAAATTGAAAAAACATAAATTAAACTAAAATAACAAAAATGACAAAAAAAAAAGCCAACGTTGGACCACGCCGCTGCTCCACGCCCACCGCCGCAGAACGTCGGACCGCCGCCGCTGCTCCACGCCCACCATCCCTGCTACACAAACCGCATCAGGCACTGCACAAAACCGGATCTGTCGAGATATCGGAGGCTGTTTCCAGGAATCTTCCTTCGACCACCGTCGTGTCTCTCGCCTTCGACCTCGCCTTCGCCCTCTCGCCTTCGACCTCTCACCTTTGTCGCTATCTGCTCCGTCGACACCACCGTCAGCTCCGTCGACCACGCATCAGGCGCTGCACAACACCGCCACGAACCCGTGCTCGCCTTCACCCCGGCACAAATCCTCACGAAAATCATCACAGCGTCGGGTTCCGAGAAGCTCCCCATCGTGCTGATGGATGAGGAGCGAGTTGACTCGGTGGGATGTGTGAGTTGGAAGATTTGACGGCTGAGAAAAGGTGCCGGCACGGGAGATGCGCCGGAGAGGGATGAGGAGGATAGGTGCACCGTGAGGAGAAGAGACCGACGAAGGATTTCTCAGATCCATAGAGGATTCTAGACAAACAAAAAAATGGAGAAGGATAGAATAATCGTGAGAGAGATGAAGTGAGATCTGAGTTAAAAAAATATATTAATTAATTAGGTAAAAATAGATCAATGGTTCAGATTTTAAGTTATATAAAGATCTAATGGTCCAAAACTGTGATCCATGTGATACAATATAAAAATTTTAGGATATAATTAATGTATATTAATAACAAATAATTTAAAAATTATATAAATGGTTAAAATAAAAATTTAAATAGTGTTAAATTTAAAAATATAAGATATAAAACTTTTTAAAAATGTTGAATTTTATAAATGATTTTTGTTTATAATATAGGATCTAATGATTATATTTTGGTTTTTAATATATATATATAATAATTTGATTTTGATTTTTAGTTTAATCATTTTCAAAGTTTTCATTTTTAGTTATGATTATATAATAATTAAATTATTGTTTAAGATAATTTATTATTAATATTGAAATATTAATAAAATGTAAAAAAAATATATAAAGGTAAGATTTATAGTATGATTATGGTTTAGGGTATTGGTTTAGAGGGTAAGGTTTTAAATTAAGGTTTAGAAATTTTAGTTTTAGAAATAATAACTCTTTTAATGTTTATATTTTGATTTAATAGTTTATGATTAAGAGTAAGGTTTATACTATAATTATGGTTTAGAGTATAGGGTTTGGAGGGTAAGGTTTTAAATTAAGGTTTGAAAATTTTAGATTTGGAAATAATAATTATTTTTACGATTAATGTTTATATTTTAATTTAATAGTTTATGATTAAGAGAAGGTTTATAGTATGTTTATGGTTTAGCGTATATGGTTTATTTAGGGTGTAGAGGGTTATATATTAGATGTTTCAAATTAATATTTGAAAGATAGAATTTTTTTTGTAAGTGTTGAATATTAGTTTTGGATAGGTTATAGTAATTAGAATTTTATTAATTAGAGTTTTGTTAATATTTTAGAGTTTTAAGGTTTGTTTAGGGTTTGGTGTTTTATGTGTTAGTTATGTATAGTTTTGTTCGTACTATAGATTTTAAATATTAGTTTTGTATATATAATTAATTTTTATTTTGGTTTTATAGTTAATGAAAGAGTTAGGTTTATAGTATGATTATTGTTTAGTGTATAGGGTTTAATGAGTTGTGTTTAGGGTATAGGGTTTGGAGGGTAAGATTTTAAATTGAGGTTTGAAATTTTAGATTTGAAAATAATAATTCATTTTATAATTAATGTTTATATTTTGATTTAATAGTTTATGA
The DNA here is from genome assembly GCA_030180135.1 of Orychophragmus violaceus. Taxonomy (NCBI): domain Eukaryota; kingdom Viridiplantae; phylum Streptophyta; class Magnoliopsida; order Brassicales; family Brassicaceae; genus Orychophragmus; species Orychophragmus violaceus. The sequence goes on along the minus strand of CM058237.1, from coordinate 61,690,603 downwards.
TTAAGAGTGTGGTTTATAGTATGATAATGGTTTAGAGTTTAGGGTATGGAAAGTAAAGTTTGGAAATTTTAGATTTGGAAATAATAATATTTTTTATAATTAATGTTTATATTTTGATTTAATAGTTTATGATTAAGAGTATGGTTTATAGTATGATAATGGTTTAGGGTTTGGAAGATAAGGTTTGAAAATTTTAGATTGGACAGACCTTGATCACGAAATATGCATGTCTAAATCGTGACTAATTAAGTCACGAAATAGATTTGCCACGAATATTTCGTGACAAAACATGGTTATATTAAGTCACGATTTGTATTGTGACTATAATGTGACTAATTGCCACGTTTTTGACACGATTTTGACACGTTTGTTTGTCATGCATGTCACTAATCGTAACTTTTTCGTGACTAATTATAAAAAGCCACGATTTGATCGTGATAAAAAATGTGACTATAGCGCAAAATTCTACTAGTGGGCATCTTGAATCTTCATTCTAATATGATATTTGATTACAGGGGAAGAAGAACAAAAAACTCTTCTGGGTTCCGGCTATTGCTCCTCTTATTTCCGTCGTTGTCTCCACTTTCTTTGTCTATATAACTCGTGCGGACAAACAAGGAGTCCAAATTGTAAGCTCAAATAATATGAATCATGTTTTTTTTTTTTAAATCATTGATGAAATAATAGTTCATAGTGCAGTGGAAATTTTATTTCATAGATTGGTTTCGTTTACTAAAAAAATATTTTATCATAACCCATGAAGGTGAAGCATATCGATCAAGGAATCAATCCGATTTCAGTTAGTAAGCTTTACTTTTCCGGAAAATATTTTACCGAAGGAATCAGAATTGGAGCCGTTGCTGGTATGGTCGCCCTAACGGTAAAGTCACACATATAAACAAGTGAGATATCATTAGTCTTTTCTATTCTTATACGTCATTTTCATCTGAATAATTTGTTTTTGAATTTCAGGAAGCCGTAGCAATTGCAAGAACGTTTGCCGCAATGAAAGATTATCAAATCGATGGCAACAAAGAGATGATCGCATTGGGTACTATGAATATTGCCGGCTCACTCACTTCTTGTTACATTGCCACGGGTACGCTGCCAAAAAAAAAAAAAAAAAAATTCGATGCTCACTCTTTAATTTAACGAGTGAAAATAAGTCTTACACAAATTGACTTGGTGTTAAATGATATATATAGTGTATTGTGAAAACTTTTATGGTCTTCTAATTCAAAACCAGTCTTATACTCAACAAAATGGGATTCCCTAACATATATTTAAGAAATATGTAGGTTCATTTTCGCGGTCTGCCGTGAACTACATGGCGGGATGCCACACAGCGGTATCAAACATAGTGATGGCCATAGTGGTAGCTCTAACATTAGTGTTCATCACACCGTTATTCAAGTACACCCCAAACGCCATCCTTGCAGCAATCATTATATCAGCCGTCCTTGGTCTTATCGACATTGACGCAGCTGTCCTCATATGGAAGATCGATAAACTCGACTTTGCCGCTTGCATGGGAGCTTTCTTCGGAGTTGTTTTTGTTTCCGTCGAGATTGGTCTTTTGATCTCCGTAAGATTGCTTATATATGGGTGAAATTAATAATAGATTCTTATCATTTATACATAAAGCTTTACTTATTTTTGGTTCTTGGTGAAACTTTCTACATAGGTGGTGATATCGTTTGCGAAGATTCTGCTGCAAGTGACGAGACCAAGAACAGCGGTTCTAGGGAAGCTTCCAGGGACGAATGTGTATCGGAACACTCTACAGTATCCGGAGGCTACAAAGATTCCCGGAATCTTGATCATTCGCGTTGATTCTGCCATCTACTTTTCCAACTCCAACTATGTCCGAGAAAGGTAAATATATATATATATATATATACAAATTATTCATTATACAAATCTATTATTTGTCAGTTCAAACCGAAATATAATTATTGACAAAAAGAAGAATAAAACACATATATAATGCCAATTAAAAGTAAATACGTAAATTAATAACTCATTAACCAACTCATGCTAGTCTAATGGTTGAGGATTCATTCTGATAGTGAGGGATTAATTAGGATTCGAATCCTCATACCATAGATGTCTTAACTGGCAAGAAAATGAGGATTAGTCTCACGGAGATTAGTTGATTTCTACATGAGATTTTATAAATTAATAACTCAGTAACAAATCACATAACATAGAAAACAAAAAGTATATACAGTAAAAAATCTATAAATTAATAATAAAGGGACATTGATATTTCATTAGTTTATAGAGTTGTTAATTTATAAAGATATTGGTTGAGTTAAAAACATTTTTGAAACTAAAATATTTTCTACTATATATATATATATATATATATATATATTTATGTTTTTATTCTGGTTTGGATTTTAAATGGTTACCCATCGATAACACTAAAACGAATTATTAGGCTGTATATCCTGGTCAAATGAAAATAATTTTATTAGTCGTTAGGAAAATTAAATAAGATTGACTAATATTATTTAATAAACCTAACCTATTATGTATGTAGAAGTCATGGAATCATTTAAATTTGGTTACAGGATCTTAAGATGGTTGCGAGAAGAAGAAGAAAACGCTAAAGCAGCGGATATGCCGGCAATCAAGTTTCTGATTATTGAGCTGTCACGTAAGAATGATATTTCTACGTACAACAAATTTTTTTTTTTTGGGGAACTCGTACAACAATAGTTATTATATTCTTTAACAGTTTTTCTAAAATTATATCGTAAATTTCTTAATGTACGAGTATTACATATTTTATAGGATGCAAGCTTACTGATGGTTTATATATATGTATGTGCAGCGGTTACCGATATTGATACCAGTGGTATCCACTCCATTGAAGAACTTCACAAGAGTCTCGAGAAGAAACATATCCAGGTAACGTATTTTAATAACTCAATAGAACTTTTATTGGTTGGAAGCTGGCATTTAACTTGGTTATACAGAATGGTCATAATAAAAATATTTACATATCCCAGCTGTTTTGATTATATATTGTTTTAGAATGAGAAAGAGATATTTGGATAACAGTTATGATGGATTTAATAATTTATTTTAAGCATGCTAACTGGGATTTACATAAGTAATTAGTAAGGATACTAATATACTAAACAGAGGCATTGCTTAGCAAATATATATTCGATTACTAGAATAAAATACATCTTCTAGTGTTGTAAATATGTACCTAAATTAATGGTATAACTTCAATAGTAAACATTGAACAGCTGATTCCTGCTGAGACAATGTCAATGATTAATCCGATAGATTAACTGACTTGACATGAGCAGCTGATTCTTGCAAATCCCGGACCAGTGGTGACTGAGAAGCTTCATGCTTCTAAGTTTGTTGATGAGATTGGAGAGGAAAACATCTACCTTAGCGTTGGCGACGCAGTCGGATTTTGTTCTCCTAAATTGGCTGAGCAACAAGCATAATAAGGAGATGAAGTAAAAGCTATGGTTTTTCTGTTTTGTTTGAGATGTTATATGATAATATGTGTAACATATGGCTGTTGAGTTTGATTCTTTCAAATGTTGTTTTCTCTCGTCATTTGTGTTTTCTATGGGATGATGAATAAATTGTACTTCCAACTTCTGTTAAAGATGTTGTTCAAAAAAAACTTCTGTTAAAGATTGTGTGTTTAACCTATTTTTTTTGTTATTTTATATTCGCCGAAAATGTTTATTTATTTAACTAATGAATATCTATGAAAAAATGAACTTGATAATTAATACTGAAATTATATATGAGATGGATTTGGGATCCTTGGGTCCGAATAATCTTTTCCCAAAGAGAGACTAAACACTAATTATGATTTTTTTTTAGTTCTAGCAGAAGGTTGAGCCACCTATATTATAAGTAATTTTTGTTTTTACATTATGATATTTTTATATTGAATTAGATGTAAGAAAAAAAAGAGACGGTCAGCAAAAATCTCAATCTGTAAAAAAAAAAATACTCCCTCTGTATAAAAATAAACTAAGTTTAAGGTTTTTACACACATATTAAAAAAATTATTAAATTTTATGTTTTTCCTAAACTAAACTATCATTTATTACGAGTTTGAAAAAAAATTAACCAATCAAAAACTAATCTATAGAATATAAATGGTCAAAAAAATAAAACATATCATTAATTTTACATTGAAAATTGAAAAGATGATTTATATTTAGACAAAGAAAAATCTCTTAAACTTAGTTTAATATTATACGGAGGGAGTACAATATAACTTATCAGATATTATCCGCATCAACCTCATCTTAGTTAATCATGTTTTCAATTAACTAATTAGCAATTGTTTAAATGAAGTGCCCGCTCCTGTTGTCCATTGACCGATTATGTTTCCTTTAGCTAGACGATCATGAGTTCCAAGCCAGGTTATGAAAGAATATTTTGGTGTGGCTGACGCATACCAGATTCCCTTGTACCATTCACTACAAAGAAAACAGCGATTTAGCGACTGCAAAAAGAGTCGCTATTTAGTCGCAAAATTAGATTTTGCGACTAAATAGCGACTAAAGTAGTTAGTCGCTAATCTCTGGTCGCTAAATTTATTAGTCGCTATATTAGTCGCTAATTTGCGACTATTTAGCGACTAATGTTATTTTATTAATATTAGTCGCAATTGAGTCGCTAAATATTAGCGACTAATGAGCGACTAAGTAGCTACTAATATAGCGACTAATAAACAGTCGCTATATAGTCGCTAAATGTGTAGTCGCTATATAGTCGCTATATTAGCAACCGTTTAGCGACTATCTTGCGACTATTTTATCGACTGTTTAGAGACTGTTTAGCGGCTAATTTAGGTTTTGGATCAAATTTTTTTGGCCATATTGCGACGAATTAGCGACTGTTTTGTGACTATATTCGCGACTATTTAGCAATGGAATCGGATTAGTAATTCAATTTTAATTTGGTTTTGGTTTCTATTTTTAAATTCCTGTTTTTTTATTGTTTATTTTTTTAAGACTCTAAAACTCTTACACATAACAAAGAATATACATTAAAGTTGATTACATTGTCTTAACCAAAACAAACATAATATTCAAACACTTATAAACATAAACAAGTTTATACATCATACAGATCAGTCTTATACATCTGACTTTTGCAAAATTCTAGGTATGATGGGTCTGTTTCCTGAAGATACCTTTGCACCATGCTCAACTCCTTATGCTCCTTAGCTTGTCTAGCTAGCTCAGCAGCTTGTGTCTCAAGTTGGCGTTGTGCTTCTTGTAGCTGATCTTGTAGTGAGTTGTAAGTCGAATAGGTACCCGGGTACTTGCGCTTTTGAGAGGCATGATACTCTCCTAGACTTCCAATACCATAAGCATGGCCTCTATCATCGACAATTGTTGACTAGGAAACATGAAAGTTATATACACTGTTAGAAAATTGGTTTGGGAATGACAAATGACTCAAATAACAGAAACACTAACACATTTGAGCAATAAACAAATCATCAACACAACTATCTCAATACCAATAACTCAAGAGATTCATAGCAGTAACATATTCTCATATGTACTCTCATAAACATTAAAACATAGATGGTTACGATTTCACAGAAGCTTAGTTACCTGAAGGAACAGTTCATCGATTTCCTCAGTTGTCAGCTGCCTTGGTCGCGAAGTCCCATCTGATGTTTCTGCCTCAAGCTCAGCCTTCCTTGCCTCGACCTTCTCCTTATACTTCTCTCCCACCTGTTGCGCCTTCAAGTCTATGTAGGTTCCATCTGATTTGGTGTGGGTCTTCAGGAAGACTTCACCAAAACTTACTTCTCTACCCAGGTCTTGTTCCTGAAAATGCAACAGAAGATAAATTGGTTAAATAAAAGTAAATATACTAAGAGAAGAAATATATAGAGGAAGTCTGAGTCTTACCATTTCTTGTTTAATTTGCAGAAAAGACTTCTGCCCGCTGTAGTTCCTGTGAGGACCGAGACCGCAACGATCAGAATTCCGACATGCAGAAGCGGTCCCACTCCTCTGTTTACCCTCATCAGTGTTCCAATAGGCCACCATTGGCGTCCAGAATTCAGCTGGGATCCACGAAGGTCGCACACCTGAAACATGAGCTTTGCTGACCATATCCTTCATCCTTCTCTGACAAATCGCCTCAAAATGTGCTTGCACGGTCCCTGTTATTAGGAAATCCCAGTGGTGCTCTTTCTACAAGAAGCAGCAGATGGAAGTTAGTAAGATATTGATGACAAGTAAAACAAAAGACTAGACTAATGTACTACACTTACACCAAACTCAAGGAAGTATCTCTCTGCTCGCGGCCGTGGCACATGGCTCCAGCTGTAGAATGGTCCATCAAACTTGTTTTGGTATATCTTAGTAATCTTCCTGACCAAACTAGACTTGTCACGACCAAACCTACAAAGGGAGCAAAAATCAGTACATATCATGACTTAATTAAACAGAGCAAAACACAATCTAACTGGAGAGAGAGAGAGAGAGAGAGAGAGAGAGAGAGAGAGAGAGAGAGAGAGAGAGAGAGAGAGAGAGAGAGAGAGAGAGAGAGAGAGAGAGAGAGAGAGAGAGAGAGAGAGAGAGAGATGGTTATACCAAGTAGTGTTTGGCGGCTGAGGAAGTATTGGAGAGAGCACGGTCGTCCACTGCTCACGGCCTGGCATGGCCAGCAGCCTCTGAAGATAGCGGAGACGGCTTTCCTCGAGATTTGGTTGATTATCAGCATTGTCATCAACTCCGTCGATGTCATCTTCACTCATTTGGTTGGACTGCTGAGTTTCAGGCGCATGAGTGCTGTTAGCTTCGGAGTTCTGATTCTGAGAAGCCCTCGGTTGTTGAGACACTTGAACTGAGCGAGCAGGAGAGGGTTGTGGAGGAGTCATCTGACCTGAAATAGTGGTCAACGCATCATATAATCTTATAAAGCAACATGAGCTAATACCTTATGATACCAAAACAGAGAGTTAATACCAACAACACATCATATAAACAGAGAGTTAATACCAACAACACATCATACAATCTCAAGTAAGCACAAGAATTAAGAGGTGTGAGCTAATACCTTATGATACTAAAAACCAAAGCAACATGAGCTAATACCTTATGATACCAAAACAGAGAGTTAATACCAACAACGCATCATATAAACAGAGAGTTAATACCAACAACGCATCATACAATCTCAAGTAAGCACAAGCATTAAGAGGTGTGAGCTAATACCTTATGATACTAAAAACCAAAGCAACATGAGCTAATACCTTATGATACCAAAACAGAGAGTTAATACCAACAACGCATCATATAAACAGAGAGTTAATACCAACAACGCATCATACAATCTCAAGTAAGCACAAGCATTAAGAGGTGTGAGCTAATACCTTATGATACTAAAAACCAAAGCAACATGAGCTAATACCTTATGATACCAAAACAGAGAGTTAATACCAACAACACATCATATAAACAGAGAGTTAATACCAACAACGCATCATACAATCTCAAGTAAGCACAAGCATTAAGAGGTGTGAGCTAATACCTTATGATACTAAAAACCAAAGCAACATGAGCTAATAATACCAAGTCCTAATAAATTCTAAAGCAAGCACAAGTCATTTAACTCACAGACAGTCCTATAAGACCAACATTCAAGCATAAGTCCTATACTAAATCGCACACACAAAAAGAGAGCAAAGTTACTTGACCTTGAGTGTTCTGCCTCGGAGTTACATGCGAAGTGACTCTTCTCTGAGACTCAGGATTCGGAGAGTGGCCTTGAGACGCCTGTCTCGGACTGGTCGAGTTGTTCTCCAAAAGAACCTGCGGCGGTGGATAGTTGTGAACATGCAACTGAGTTTGCGTCAGAGATGGGCGCGGTGTCGGAGAACCGTCGCTCGCCGGAGTGAAATCATACTATTGAGGTAGATTCGCTGGCCGACTTTGCGTGGAAGAGGAAGGCTGAGCGTCGACGGCGACAAGAGCTGCTCGGCCTCGACCTCGACCTCTTCCTCTCCCTCGACCTCTTCCTCTACCTTTTGCTGGAGCCATCGGAGTTTAAACGGAGAGGGGATATCGGACACATACAAAGATCGAGAGAAGGCAAAGAAAGAGAGATCGACTGAGAGCGACTTAGGGTTTTCGGAACCAGTGAAGAGAGGAGGAAGAACGAGTGAGAGAACGAGAGAGAGAACGAGTCGGCGCAAGAGAGAAATGAGATTAGGGTTGAGAAATTAGGTTCGACCCCTTAGGCGATTTTTGTGAAAAAATAAGAGGGAAATGGGCTCAAAAAACATTTGGGCCAAAAACATGTTTTCCCGCAAATATTTTTTTGGCGGGCAAATCTATTTTCGCCCAAATATAACGCGAATGGGCTTAAAATATTTGGCGGGCCTATATATTTTTGGCGCGAAAATTCTTAAACCCCGTTTAGTCGCTAGTTAGTCGCTAAACAGTCGCTAATCTAAATTATATTTTTTTTGATTTTAAACGTTAACAAACCTTAAAAAATCTAATTTATACAAATTAAACATTACAAATTGATAATCAACCATAATCATTATAAAATTTTCACAAACATTAACCATTCATCTTATAATTAAAACAAGAGTAAGATGCATAAACATTAAAGATAAACACTAAGCATATGAAATCATTAAGCATGTCTAATTGAAATCTGAAATACATTAAGCATATGAAAACATTAAGATAGACATTAAGCATATCAAATCACTCGTCATCTTCCGCCTCATTGGCCTCCGCTTCATCATCTTCGTCGTCATCATCAGAAAAAGATAGATTACACAGAAATTCGTCTTCTGGTTCTTCATCTCCTACTTCGTAATCAAGATTGATTGGGTTTTCATTCTGCACGAAATTCTCGGGAACGAGATCTTCGACCGTAGTCATCATTACTGGATCATCGTTTTCTTGTTGTAGAAGAGTCAGTTCATTGTTCACATATTCCCCCGAAATATTCGACCTAGGGTTGACTTTGACAACATTGAGCCACAATTTCTTCGGTCTCTTCGTGTACGGATACGGGATATAACAAACTTGCTCCGCTTGAGAGGCTGCGTAAATTAAAGATTGAAATTATACTTAGAGTATTTATGATATCCATATAATAGTTACGAAGATAAAGATAGATATATATTACGTACCTAGAATAAATGTTTCGTATTTATTGTACTTTCTCGATGCACGAACATCTACGACGCCAGCATTGCTCCTTCGAGTGCCTCTACCGAGAACAGGGTCATACCAGATACACTTAAAGAGTGTTATTCTCAAATTAACAATCCCCTCGTACTGAAGTTGTATTATGTCCGTTAAGATCCCGTTGAAATCAGCTGCATCATACGCATCACTATAATTCTCTCCTTTAACACATACACCGTAGTTACATTTCTTTCGTCCCTCGCCATGGCTTTTTGTATGAAACAAATATCCTCTTGTATAGAAGATAGGCCAAGTTTTAGCCTTGTTGACGGGTCCATGCACAATATCTTGAACCCAAGGAGGAAATTTATAGGTTTTGTTCTAGTAAATGACCTGAATATTGATAAACACACAATGTCAAATATGTAGATAAAACCACAATACATATATAATGTCAAGTTGTATTTCACGAACATACATAATCTCGCACCCATGTGTCATATTCCTCGGCCCTTTTTACAGAGAGTTGATTCTCGGAGAGATCTGGATATTTACCAGAGATATAGTCTTCGAACATACTGTTTAAGATCAACATATATATATATATATATATATATATATATATATATGAGACCAATACAATATAAAAAATTAACTTAAGTTGTGTTATACCTCTCAAATGGTCGAAAGTAAGCGCAATTTCGCAAAACATAAGCATGTGCAATTTGATGATCTTCTGGTGAAAGCCATACTTCATGCATTTCACCACTTGGACGACCAACCTGAGTAAATATATCAGGTACGTCTTTGTCATGATATACGGGGACTCCGCCTTCGTTGTATCTTGTTAACCTGACAACAAGAGTTAATATATATACTTCAGAATATATAGCATGTACATGTCTCCAAATACTAGATATAAATTTACCTTGAATTCGTTACTATATTCGAGGCGAAGTAATGCTCTGTGAAATAAGCAATCTCTTCATTTAGATATGATTGAATAATAGATCCAGCTGCATATCTTTTGTTCTTCGCTTTCCCTTTCAGCTTTTTGAAAAACCTTTCAAAAGGATACATCCACCGGTATTGAACAGGGCCTCCTAATTCAGCTTCGTAGGGGAGATGTATAGGAAGGTGATCCATCACATCGAAAAATGATGGTGGAAAGATCTTCTCCAGATTGCAAATAATCATAACTATGTTTTGCTTTAGAATTTGGACGCGACTCTTCTGCAAAGTTCTTGAACATAAGTCACGGAAAAATCCTCCGATCCCTACATCATATATAAAGAGATTTAAACAGAAAATGGTTAATACAAAATACAAAACCGAAACTACATATATCCAAATACTATAACTGGTACCTGCTAAGGCAAGGTGGACATTCTTGTCTAGAAGTTCTGCAAAGATAAATGGAAGTAGTCGCTGCATAAAGACATGGCAGTCATGACTCTTCATCCCAGAAAACTGTGCATTACCCAAATCAGCACAACTTGCTAAGTCTGAAGCATAACCATCTGGGAATTTGACCTCATGCTTCACACATTCCAATAACTTTTTCCTGGCTTCGTTTGTCAAAGCGTAAACTGGGAATGGAGCTCTACCAGCACTATCAACATGCAAGTGTGGCCGAGAACAGAAGTTAGAAATATCCAATCTCGATGGGATGTTGTCTTTGGATTTACCCTTCACACGCATAAGAGTTTTTATAATGTTGTCAAAAACATTCTTCTCTATATGCATCAAATCGAGATTATGTCGAAGATTAAGGTCCCTCCAGTATGGTAACTCCCAAAATATGCTTTCTTTGTGCCAGTTATGCTTCTTGCCATAGCCGGCCATCTTATCTTCATGACCATTTCCACCAACATCTTTAGTTTTTGGTGGATTTACACGACGCAAATGGTAGGAATAGACTTGCTCACCGGTTAAAGAATCAGGAGGATACTCATTCCTAGCATCCTTTCCCTTCAAAAAGTCTTTCTTATTTTTCCTCATGGGATGATCTTGAGGAAGAAATCTTCTGTGACAGTCGAACCAACACGTCTTTCTTCCATTTGGCAGATAAAAAGACTTTGTATCATCCATGTACCATGGACAAGATAATTTGCCATGGGTAGTCCATCCTGATAACATGCTATACGCCGGAAAGTCACTGATCGTCCACAGGAGAACTGCTTTTAGATTGAAATTTTGATTCAAGGACACATCGTATGCATCAACTCCATTACACCACTGGTCTTTCAACTCCTCAACAAGAGGCTGGAGGAATATATCGAGACTACCTCGTGGATGCTTTGGCCCAGAATTCATCACTGTAAGAAACAAGTACTCCGTACTCATGCACATATGAGGGGGTAAATTATATGGAGTCAAGATCACATGCCACAGTGAATGATTATTAGACATGCCAAATGGATTGAACCCATCTGTACATAGTCCAAGATAAACATTGCGGGGTTCTTGTGCAAACAGGGGATACTTATCTTGAAAGAATTTCCACTCTGCCGCATCAGACGGATGACACATTTCTCCCTCTTTGGCCTGGTGCTCGGCATGCCATCTCATTGCTGCTGCAGTCTTCTCGCTCTGATACATTCTCTTTAATCTGTCAGCAATAGGCATATACCACATACGACTGTATGGTATATTGGTCCTACGGTGTTGCTCGTTAGGCTTCCATCTAGGTGAGTTACAAAACCGACATGTATCTAACCATTCGTCATCTTTCCAATATATCATACAGTTGTTTAAGCAAACATCAAACAAATGACATGGGAGGCCTAAATTGCGCATCAATTTCTCTGTCGCGTAATGTGAACCGGTTGCCTGATTTCCTTCTGGTAGAAACTCCGTAAACATTTCTCATATCGAATCCACTGCCCTTTCACTCATGTTATGCTCTGCCTTCCTTTGCATGACTCGAGCAGCTAAGGATAACTGCGATTGACCTTCACGACAACCACTGTACAATGGATTTTGCGCTCCTTCTAACAAGTCGTAGAATTTTTTTGAATGATTATGTACAGGTTCATCCGCATTCGGATAACTACCATGTTCCTCCACATTCTGATAACTACCATATTGATGATAGTTATCAAAATTGACGTTATCACGAAATGCATCATTCACCTTATCCACATATCTATCTTCTACTACATTACCCATTCCTTCACTCCCACTAACCCAAGTCGTATCAGCATAACTCGTTCCTAAACCCATATCGACTTCTTCGCCATGTTTATACCAAACATAATAATCAGGCATAAATCCATTCTTATACAAATGCTTTTGTATTAAACTCCCCGACATAACAGGTTTATCATTCTTGCAAGTATCACAAGGACAGTGAAACTTACCGGCGTTGCTCTGCGCAAAGGGCTGGTTATTTGCAAACGGGATGAAATGATTATCGACCCCCGCCATGAATTCTGCCGTGAAATTTCCCGTTGATGCATCGATCCGGTTATACATCCATTCCCGACCATTAGTGTAGTTATAATCTCCCGACATTTTTTGACTCAAAAAACGATTTCCTCCGTTTTTCTCTCAATTTTATCTTAGAAATCGTTTATCTTCTTGTTGTGTGGCTGAGGAGAAGCTAACTACAAGTTTGTATATATATAAATTTTAGCGACTATTTAGCGACTATTTAGCGACTGTATAAAAAATTAGTTACAAAATTAGGTACTACACGCGTGGGCACAATATAAACGTGATATATACCGACTTTTTGCGACTGAATAAGAAACCGTTTAGCGACCGGCCGAATTTAGTCGCTAAATAGTCGCTATTTAGCGACTATTTAGCGACTAATAACTTGTGCTCGCAATTTAGCGACTAAATAGCGACTAAATCCTACTAGTCGCACAGTTAGTCGCAACTCTATCGCTAAGTAGTCGCTAAATTTAGCGACTATAAATGCAGTCGCTAATTACAGTCGCTAAATGATAGGTCAAGAATTAATCCCTATACTAAACTGCAAGTGCACATCAATATCAATGTAGTATATAGGGTATCGAAATCCACAGAGACTCCGGTGTTCAATAGCTCAAGAACAGGAATTTAACTAGGAAGAAAGCAATGTAATTGAATTAAAAGCGGTGCGAGAAAGTAAATCAGTAGCAGAGATTAACGGTTGTGAAAGCAAGTAATTAAAAGCGCTAAGTCTAGGGCGTTCTCAGGAAATCAGACAAGCAGACAGTTCATTCAGTAAGGATCTAATTAAGCACAATTCTAGAACTCAAAACACAGATATAGAACTAACCAAATTCCTTTGCGATAATTCTCTAAGTCTAAGTGCAGCAAACCAAACTTTCGTTTGCGAGAACTAACAGATTAAACTAGCATTAATTCCAAGTTTGATATGTTCACAATTATCCTAAACCAAACTTCCGTTTGCGCAAAGTTTAATTGCCCAATTTAATTAGTTCAGATTCCTAAACCCCACTTCCGTGACGTATTTAGCAACCTAAGATCTAGATTCTAGTTGATCAGGTTAGAACTAGCTTTAAGCACAATTAAATTGAAGAACAGATATAGTTTGAGTCCTTAACTGAATTTGAACAAGTCTAGCAGGTCATGAAATCCTATGTGAGAAACCCTAAACCTAACAAGGAATCTACTCAGACATGATTGATGAAAACATAATCATAGAAATAATAGATTGCATAAAAGATAAAAGATTAAAGGGGTTCGAAATCTTCTCCAAATACAGATGATGTAACAGGTTCAGATCAGCCCCAAAAGCTCTAAAAATCCTCTGCTCTTAATTATGAAAGCGTTATGTAAAGCGTATCTAATTAAAACACCAAAAACTCTATTATATAGGCATAATCTCGGCCAGGGGCTTCTTTGTAAATATCAGGAACTTCTGGATCAAAGTGCAATGTCTTGATTCTTCTAAACCGCCGAGGTTTGGCCCATCTCGCTGGTGCATCGACCGTTGCAGGCATGCAACGATCGACACCTTTCTCTGTTTCGGACAGTGAACTCTATCTCTCGGCCAAACACTCCAAAAATCTCCAAAAAGCTCCATTATCTCCAATTTAGCTCCAACCCTGATTATACCTGTAAAAGACTCCAAAAGAACACAAAAGACACTAAAAACACAACTATATCATGGCATAAAACCGGTAAAAACCATGATATATCAACTCCCCCACACTTAGCCTTTGCTTGCCCTCAAGCAAAACCGAGAACTAAAACATGGTGAAGAGGTTTGAAAACTCTTCAGAAACTCATTTCATCCTAGAAGCTACAATACTCAGATTCCCCTTAGTAAACCACTGAAAGAATCAATCACAGGATATCAAGACCAACATGTACTTCCCCCACACTTAGCAACTGTCCTAGGTAAACTCCACAATCACAGTCAAGCATTCAAATTCTCCCTACTGACTTCTGCAAGTATTTAAGTGCGGTCTCACCTAAGGAGTATCGATCAAAGGGCACATGGATTCTTACCTTATCAGCTCTAGACCACCATACTATCTTTCTCTAGTCCCTTTCTTCTCTTTCCCTTCTTTAACAACTGATTTTTCCCCACTGGGTATCATTTTTTTTTTTTATCAGTGTTCTTCCCGTTATGGGGGTGTACTTTGGACACATTCCATGGATCACATGAGAGATAATAGTGTTTGCTACTATTCCCATGACCACTTCGGAGTTACCAACTCATCCTCAGTTTATTATCTCTTTTTTTTTTTTACTTTACAGAAGGGGAGAAGGGAACTAAATAGGATAGGTTGACAGGCTGTGTCAGAACTAACAAGGGAATCCGACACAAAGTATACCAAGCCCTTAGGTGAGAAATCTAAGTCAATATTAAGGTTGAAGTCAGTAAAAGGATCCTCTGATACCTGAAGTGATGTGGGTGTTCCCAGTAGGTTGATCTGTGATGGGGTTTTCTAATAGTCAGAGATAGATCCTGCAACTTCATCCCAATGGTTACTTAAGTTCCTGCAAGTCTTGTAAATCTTCTCAGAAAATCATAGTTTCTTACTTAAACAATTTTGACTCAATAAAACAAATTTTTTTTGAAAAAAACGGACTGACTCTTAAGAAAACAGAAAACAAAAGTCAGTAGCACCTCCCCCACACTTAAGACACACTGTCCCCAGTAGTGTCCAGCGAAGGATCGGTAAAAAGAAAATACAAATTGAAAAGGTGAAATTATGTCTGTCGGGTTACCTCTGTCGCTGAGCATCGATCGTTGCACTAAGTGCATCGACCGTTACTTGGCGATTTTCGTGTATAGTCGATCGTTGCTCAGGACCGCAACGATCGCTGCAATGCGATTCCTTTCGTGTTGTGACGATCGACACAGAAGTGCGTCGATCGTTGCACTGCGATTTAACCAAGACCTGCAAACATAAACTCACCAGAAACAAAAACAAACGTAAAATCCTAACAAAAACACCAAAAATTAAGTAGAAAAACACCAGTACCTAATGGTGGGTTGCCTCCCACCCAGCGCTTGTTTAAGGTCAATAGCTTGACCTATCAGAAAGAGATCGAACTCATGGAGGTTTCAACAGAGACTTTGAGTGTCTCTGTGGATGTCTCCTCATCCAAGGTTGCGTATAAGCATTCAGATCATGAGATCTTCCAAGGAACGAACGATAAGGGTCGGGGTGGGAGTGTAGCTTCGGCGGGATTCTTTGTTTTCCTGCATTCAAAACAATGTGATCAGAAGGATTAAGCTTAGGTGATTTGTACCTTACCTTTGATGTGTATCTGATGTCTGGAGCTTTCTGCTTATGAACAGTTGCAGGTACTGAAGATGTTAGAGCAGGTTCAAGAGGAACCGCCATCTTCTTCTTTTCACTATCAGATACTGTAGTTCCACCAATCTGAACTTCTTCTTTTAGATGACCATCAGTGGAGATCATCTTCTTTGCATGAACTCGCGAAGTTTCAACTGGTGGTGTTTTATTCACCTTCTTATCCATCACTTTTATGCAGTTAGCCACTTCTAGCTCTTGTTTGGAGGGTTTAGGAACCTTAGGATATGGCACTGGGGGCTTGTAGACTCGTTCTGGTACTGTTGCAGTTTTCTGGTCATGTCTGCGTTCTGTGTCGATCGTTGCATAATGTGTGTCGATCGATGCAAGGCGATTCTGTTTCTCGAAAGAACTCGAAATTGCCGTCAGAATGGCGTGTCGATCGTCACTGAGGGGGTGTCGATCGGTGCATGTATCAGGCAGACAATATTCATCCAGAAAATCCGAGATTATGCTCTCTTCTTCACCTAGCAACTCAATCTCATCCCTTATGTTCACAGCATTGATGTGCAGCTTCCGTTCAGCTCTCTTAGCTTCATTCTGCCTCTCTATTGCTACATCTCTTCGTTCAATTTTGATATCCAGCTCCTCCATATGCGTGCTCAAAGATTCAAACTTCTCATTCAAGTCTTCATACAAAGCATCCATCTTTGAGTTGAAGGACCTATCAATCTGTTGTTGTCTCTCAAGGTACTGCTCCATCATGATTTCCATTCTGCTCTCATGAGCTGTAGGTGCAGGCGGTACTTGGTAAGAAGAAACACTACAACTCCTTGTAAAGGGTTTCTGAAAAGCAGATCCGTGACTATAGAATCCAGTTCCTTCAACGCAATGGTTAGCTTCTTGTGCATACTTTCCAAGTAGAAGACTATGCAGAGAGTCAACTTGGTTCTTCAACCCAGCTATCTGTGAACTGTCAATCCCTGAGCTGAAAATATCATTCCGACACATCGTCCTGATGATCTCTTAGTGTTCTTGGTGATTCAGCGAAGTGTGTCGATCGATGCAAGAAGGGCGTCGATCGATGCAATGCGAAATCAGAGAAAACAGAAAAATAAATCAGCAAAAATAAAAAAATAAAAACAAAAACGAAAAGAAAAATAAAAATCCTAGTAAAACCTAGGCTCGAAGCTATCGAAGACTCAAAGAGTCCCCGGCAACGGCGCCAAAAACTTGATAGGCTCAAAGTTTATCCCTATACTAAACTGCAAGTGCACAGCAATATCAATGTAGTATATAGGGTATCGAAATCCACAGAGACTCCGGTGTTCAATAGCTCAAGAACAGGAATTTAACTAGGAAGAAAGCAATGTAATTGAATTAAAAACAATACAAGAAAGTAAGCAGATAGCAAAGATTGTTGGTTGTGAAAGCAAGTTATTAAGAGCGCTAGGTCTAGGGCGTTCTCAGGAAATCAGACAAGCAGACAGTTCATTCAGCAAGGATCTAATTAAGCACAGTTCTAGAACTCAAAACACAGATATAGAATTAACCAAATTCCTTTGCGATAATTCTCTAAGTCTAAGTGCAGCAAACCAAACTTTTGTTTGCGAGAACTAACAGATTAAACCAGCTTTAATTCCAAGTTTGATATGTTCACAATTATCCTAAACCAAACTTCCGTTTGCACAAAGTTTAATTGCCCAATTTAATTAGTTCAGATTCCTAAACCCCACTTCCGTGACGTATTTAGCAACCTAAGATCTAGATTCTAGTTGATCAGGTTAGAACTAGCTTTAAGCACAATTAAATTGAAGAACAGATATAGTTTGAATCCTTAACTGAATTTGAACAAGTCTAGCAGGTCATAAAATCCTATGTGAGAAACCCTAAACCTAACAAGGAATCTACTCAGACATGATTGATGAAAACATAATCATAGAAATAATAGATTGCATAAAAGATAAAAGATTAAAGGGGTTCGAAATCTTCTCCAAATACAGATGATGTAACAGGTTCAGATCAGCCCCAAAAGCTCTAAAAATCCTCTGCTCTTAATTATGAAAGCGTTATGTAAAGCGTATCTAATTAAAACACCAAAAACTCTATTATATAGGCATAATCTCGGCCAGGGGCTTCTTTGTAAATATCAGGAACTTCTGGATCAAAGTGCAATATCTTGATTCTTCTAAACCGCCGAGTTTTGGCCCATCTCGCTGGTGCATCGACCGTTGCAGGCATGCAACGATCGACACCTTTCTCTGTTTCGGACAGTGAACTCTATCTCTCGGCCAAACACTCCAAAAATCTCCAAAAAGCTCCATTATCTCTAATTTAGCTCCAACCCTGATTATACCTGTAAAAGACTCCAAAAGAACACAAAAGACACTAAAAACACAACTATATCATGGCATAAAACCGGTAAAAACCATGATATATCACTAAATCCCTGTTTTCTTGTAGTGATTGGACAGTTGGTTGAGCTTTTCAAATTTGTTTAAAAGTTTCCCTAGAGCTGAAAATCGGCTTGAAAGTATTCTTCACCCACTTCCATAGCCATTGATCCTCTGTATCAGTTAAGCCTATGTTCTTTAGCTTTAATATTTCGCATTCAATCTGATGCATCAGCTCGTTACGGTGGATCCTCCTTCTCCTTCGACCATTAACCACTTGTTCCATTGTTATGTTTAAGGCTATACCCAAATCAATGCATCCTCGATGCCCAGTGAGGTCGATCAAACTATCCATTGAGCTTCCAGTTATCGTATAGGAAAGAAGTTTGGTTGCCACTCTGAATATCCACCTTTAAGAACCCTTTTGCAATGTTTCTGACTTTAAGAATTTTTATCTATATCCAACTTCCCAGTGACATGCTCCTACTGTTCATCAACCGGCCGATCTACTTTCGTCCATTTCCGCACCATATCCTTTCATGCACTGGTCAATGGATATAGTAGGTCCACTTCACCGCTCTAAGAAAAAGAGATTCATGCTTGTCCTAACAGACAACTTCTCAAAGTGGATTGAAGCTGAATCTTACGCCAACGTCAAAGACGCCCAAATTGAGAATTTTTTATGGAAAATATCATATGCAGGCACGTAGTGCCTTAAGAAATCATCACAGACAGCGGTTCGCAGTTCATCTCCACACGCTTCGAAGCTTTTTGCGAAAAGTGGAAGATACAATTACAAAACTCCAATTTGCGTTAACCCCAAGGTAATGGACAAGCGGAAGCTGCTAACAAGACGATCCTAGACGGATTAAGGAAATGAATCGAAAAAAAGAAAGGTCGATGGTCAGACGAGCTAGAAGGAGTCCTTTGGTCCCATCGGACGACACCCCGATGAGCAGCTGGTGAAACACCATTTTTACTTGTCTATGGAACAAAATGCGTGATTCCAGCCGAGGTCGAATTCTCAGGGGTACGCCGCAGACTACTTCCAGGACAAGAAGGACTGAATTATCTAATGCTTCTTGATGAACTAGACCTAATCAACGAACGACGCGATCCTACATTGGTCTGCATCCAAAACTACCAACAAGAAACTACCAAATATTACAACTTAGAAGGTTCTGCGAAGGTGACCTAGTCCTACGTAAAGTGTTTCAGAACACTATAGAACGAAACATGGGCAAATTGGGAGTGAACTGGTAAGCACCCTACAAAGTTACAAAAGTAGTTCGCCCCGGAGCATACAATTAACCAACATGGACGACGTAAAGATTCCAAGGATTTGGAACGCAATGCATCTGAAGATGTACTATCACTAAGCCGAGACTTCCGACCATAAAAAAAGATGAGAAACAACTTGAACTATGGAACGGCCTGATCCCCGAAAGGGGTACGTAGGCAGTCGATCTTCTCATCGGTTCAGTTGTCCCCCCTCTCAAGAAATGGGGAGGGGGTGGGTCCGTATCTATACTTCCACACCAGAAATTCTAAAAATTTCGGAACCAGAATCAAAACGCAACAATGACTCGCCTCAGACTGAACCTTCTCGGAGACTCCTTCTCAGTAGCTCGCAATAAGAAGGTGTTTTCTCCTCTCGGCGATTCGTACATTCCAACATGCTCGGCTGTTCGGTCATTCAGCATATCAGACAATCGTGGAACCAACGATGATTCTGATCGGCATCGCTCAGTCTGCTCGAGATCGTGGACTGCTCGGTGAATTCGCGTCTTGACTGCTCGGCATCTCATCGTATAGGTCTCCTTGGCGACATGTCTACCACGCCATGTATTTCTCAGAAATCCTCCTTGGCGCGAAGATAGTAGACCCTGCTCAGCTTTTGGCTCTCGGACTGGATATCAAACGGTGTGCTCAGCATGCCCATTACTCGGACTACATATCCTGCTTGGACGCAATCAAGTTGCTCGGGAACTCACAAGTCTGCTCGGAGAAATGATACTTGGAATGCTCAGAAATCTATCCATACGCGTGTGAGACTGCTCGGTAATCTTCACGCACGTCCCATTGTGGAAAAATCCATTGGGATAAAAACACACTAAGGGAAAAAGAGTATAAATCTTGGCCCAAAGAGATGTTGCAATGCCTGGGATTGGCCTGATTACAAATCTCATGGATTCCATGGTGAGTAAATATTCCATAACAAGTTATTTTGTTGCTTGATTCATCTTGGTCTGTTCTAAGATCTCCAATAAGTGGTAGTTGATCTCCAGGGGGTTCCTTGGAAATCGTCTGTATTGTAACTTGCATAATTTCTTCATGTGAAAAGATATTGAAGCACTTCCACATCTTTATGATCCCTTGAGTTAAGTTCTTGGAACATGTTTATTCGTATCTTAACTCCTACTGGTTAGGTAGATATGATCCAAAACGTGCAAATATATCCCTAGTACGATCAAGATGCTTCTCTCCAAGGGCATATAACAGCTGGATAATCCCTCATCTAGTCTGATTGGTTGATGATGACTTGATGCCCTCATCAGAAGGATATATTAGAAGAAATGTCTTCTGGTAATCATCTTAAGAAGTGATCAAGTGAGAAGGTAGAACTCTCTCTCTCTCTCTCTCTCTCTCTCTCTCTCTCTCTCTCTCTCTCTCTCTCTCTCTCTCACATTGTTTTTTCCTTTTCTCCAAGTAAGAATGGGAACAAAAGGAGCTTGATACTATCTTCATGCACACCTCCAATCCATATTGTGTGGCAAAACATCTCAAAGTAATACAAGTGATCATAAGGATTATCCAATTTTCCCTAAAAACCTAGAGTCTTGAATCTATGTAATCAAGCTTACCTTGATATTGTAAGAAATGGCTTCTATATGAGGATTATGGATCCCATAGCTCATACGACATTGAGAAGTATCAAAACTTTCAATTGTGGGCGTCTTCTCTTGGGTTGGAGTGGGTATCAAAGTAAGTGTCAAGGAAGCTTCATGAGGTTGAGGTATTGGAGCTTTAGGAATGATTCTTTGGTTATGAAAATTCTCATGGATACTTTGTTTGAAGCTCAAGATGTCATTTCTAGCTTGGATTGTTTTTTGTGTAGGGTAGAACTTTAGGAGAAAGATCTTCTGGCAATCATCTCAAGAAGTGATCAAGTGAGAAGGTAGAGATCTCTATCTCTCTCATTGGCTTGTCTTTTCTCCAAGTGATATGGGAACAAAAGGAGCTTGATACTATCTTCATGAACACCTCCAATCCATATTGTGTGGCAAAACCTCTCAAAGTAGTACAATTGATCATAAGGATTATCCACTCTTGTCCCTAATAACCTAGAGTCTTGAATCAATCTAATAAAGCTTACGTTGATCTTGTAAGCATTGGCTTATATAGGAGGTGGATGGATCCCATAGCACATATGACATTGAGAAGTATCAAAACATCCAATTATGGGCTTCTTCTCTTGTATTCGAGTGGGTATCAAAGGGAGAGTCAAGGAAACTTCATGAGGTTGAGGTTGTGGAGAAGCTTGTTGAGGTTGTGAACCTTTAGGAATGATTCTTTATTTATCCATCTCTAGCACCTCAAATGAAATTGTCTTTCCATGTCTCTTTCTTTTGTTTTGGTACCTCTGGAAGCATAAGAGAATCAAGGAAACCAAGTTAGTAATAACAAATATGAAAAATTTCATAATCTCTACTAGAGATGAGTGAACAAAAACAAAAATGAGAGCTAAGTCTCAAAACGAAGTAAAAACCTAATGACTAAAGCGAAACCCAATTGGCAAAGGCGTCAATTCCTCAAACCAATAAACATGTCATTCTAGTAGAGATGAGGTGTCAATCCAAATTGGTAGATACTATAAAACTAGGAATGCATACTACTCATTGAGCTAAGACAAATCAATAAAAGATGTGTTTATCTAACAATCCTAAGATATTAAAAGAAATAGTCAATTAAAAAAAGAAAGAGAAGCAAGAACAAAGCACTAAACAAGATTGATAAGAAGATAAAAGAAGAATCCTAAGATGAGACTGTGGTATTTGGATGATCAAGAGTTAATATATGATTATCATACATTCAAACAATGTTAAACATGGCCTAAGATCACAAATATAAGCTAACTTATTTCCATGACATTAAATCCTATGCTAATCAAGAAATAATTCAATTAGAAAGTCATAAGATAAACTTGCATTCAGTTCAATCTCAATAGCCATTTAACAGTACTATTCCTTAGGTTTAGAACACTGAGCTAATCCAATTCCTTAGTATTAATCCATTTGTCAACTCCCTAATCAAGAGTTATCTTCCAACTGTGATTAAGAAATAAACAAGAATGAAAACAAGTGCCAATAATCAATAAACACCCTATACAATCATTTTCATGAGATATGAATGTAAATCATCATATCTGGCTCTTTGAGGAAATTCATCGAACACCTTCCGGGCATGAATTTCCCTAAGATCTACACTAAAAAATTTCAAGCTAATCTAGCATTGATATCAACTAATAGGTAAGAATCAATAACATTAAGTCTTAATCGTCATATAAAATCACTAATCACACCCTAATCAAGCTTATTCCAAAATCCTAAAATATACTACTCACTAATCATGAAAGATATAATTATCTTAAAGATTAAAACTTGGTGTTTACAAAAATTAGAACCCTAAAATTGCTTAAGAGAAAATAAGATCCTTAATTTTAAGGCTAACCTGTATTTAAAAGGAGTTCGAACCGGGTCTACCCGAGACAAATCAGAACTTGACTCGGCTAAATTGGGCATTTTGGATTTTGCAAAGTGCACATCGGGGGCGTTTGGCCGATGCATGCTGGCCGAGGTGATGGCCTCATGTGTCTACGGCTAGGGCAGCATGACTGAGGGATTGGCTGGGAGAACTGAAACTTGGTCGAGGCAGGCTGCATCGGGGTGCTTTGCTGATGCGTTTTGGTTGAGGTGATGGCCTCAAGGTGTTTTGGCCGAGGGATTGTGGTCGAGGCATTGGCTGTGAGAATTGGACCATAGTTGAGGCTATGAAGCAGGCTGTGGAGATGGTTGATATGTGTCCCGTACATCATCTATAATTATTGCAATACACGTTAAAATGCCTTGTAACCACCTATATTATAAAGCTAACTCAATTTCATAAGTCTCAAAGCTAAATATTAAAGGAAGGGCTTCATATAACTAGATCTATTAACCACATCAATTTAATCATTCATCAACATTTTCCTTGTTTGGTCCAAAATGCATCATCACCATGTTAACACAATGTAATTCAAAACACATATAATACACACCAATCCAAATACATTCTCAATGCTTCATTTATCACCATTTTACCAACTGTCTCTTCCAAGCCCCAAAATGCTTCGAAACATCCAAACTACTCTATGACTCCAAGAAATTACCTAAAACACTCCAAAAGGAAATAAAACATGCAAGATTCTAACCTAAACACACTAAGTACTAAATAAATGAGTTCCTAGAGAAATGCACAAAAATGGATGCAAAGGACAAGATAACCATACAATAAACATGTTCAAACAAGGTAATATGCATATATAAATTCTCATGAACTTTTCTTTAGCTTGTCCGCAAGCAAACAAACACAAAGTAAGATGAAAGAATTGTTTGACATTGAGAGCTCAAAGCTTCTAAAAGCAATCATCAAGATGGTATCAAGGTTTAGACATGCACACCCATAAGCTACAATCAAATTCACTTTACTCCAAAGAGTTATCCATGCTAATCTCTACATGCATCAATCAAGTTCAAGTCTCAATATACAAATGAATTCCTATCATCCAACCTTTTAACAATCATTAAGATTTTAATCATGATTGTTAAAATCAGGTGAACACATTTGGTTAAGAGTTTAAGATCTTGAGATGAAAATGATCTCAACGTATTTGTTGCTCATTAAGAACAAAGGGATAACTCAAAATAGGATGACATACGGCAAAACTTTAAGAGTAAAGAACAACATATACATACAAGGATAAACTTCCATCTACCCAAATGCCCAAGATGTTCGTAACTCAAGTTCTAAAACCCCCAATAGTCTCAATCCTAGTCCACCCTTTCTTAAGGCTATTTTTCCTTCTCAAATCACAAAACTCAATAATTTGCTTCTCTTTGAAGCACCTTGGAGATTTCTTTTTATTGACATATAGTAAGGCTTTTTCATTTTCTTTCTATGTAGTTATATTATTCTATTCACTAGTTCCTTTCTCTTTTATGCATGAGTCATTTTGATATGATCAAGGATCCATCAAGGGAAGGAAAGCTTGTACGAGACATTGGAGAGCTTGAAGCTGAGGATGATCTGAACAAAGGGGAGCTGGTCGAGGATGGGTAGAGCAAGGACGAGCTGGTCAAGCGAGCATGGTCGAGAACATTTTTACTTGACAAAAATGCAAACCAAAGAGGATCTACACATTCCAACTGGACCATTCACAAGATCCAAGTCCAAGAAACTCAGAGAAGTTGTGCAAGTACTTTTGGTCCGAGCCGATTTGGTGATGGTCAAGGTAAATGTGAAGATGGTTTGAACCAACCGGTCTATTTGTGTATCCAAGTCATTGAAGGAGATCCAGCCATCCAAAGTAGGCTAATGTCTAGCTGAATTGAGGAAGTATTGAATTCCAATATGCCTTAGGAGAATTCACGAATTCGTGACCAAAAGATGTTGACCAAAAACAAAAAGCTCGGTGGTCACATTTTTGTGGTCAAGTCGTCGGTCTTTGTTTCATTTATTCTTCTTTGTATTTTTCTAAGTAGATCGACTCAATTCTTTTCATGCAAAAACTCTTCTATTTGTACTACATTTTGAGATCAGAAATAAACAACTTTTGCCTTTTCTACTTTTTGATTAATTCGATCTTTTTGAGAGAAATCTCTTTGTTCTTCTTGAACAATCTAAAGCTTGGTGTGTAATATCCAATCTTCAACCTTCGTGTCTAGTCTTGTGAGTCATATCAAGCAGATTCGAAGTTGGGAATATCATGAGCCAATCCGCAACCCTTGTGCGACCCTTCACTCCACACGCTTGGACCTTGTGCTAGTAGCCTTGGTGCCGAGATTATACCCTTCATCAAAGATCCTCTAAGTGTTATCCTTGGGATGTTCATATCAAGTGGTATCAGAGCCAGTTAGAGGTTTGATATCTTTTTTAACAATCACCCTTCTCATCTCTTTCATCTTCTTCTTAATCGGTTTCATTTTAATCTCTTCCACAAAATTCTTTTTTTGTCTATCTTTCAAGAAAACTGAGCCCTATCATTTCAAAGAAAAGAAAAGAAGGCTAGTAGCCTCAATTTATTTAAAAAGTGTGTTTTGATCTAGGAAAAATTGGATCAAAGGTAGTGGTATCTGTTTGCACCAAAAATCTTGCAATCTATCTATCTATTTGTTTTTCTCTTCTCTTGGGATTTCACACACACTTTGCTTCCTGATTTGTTCACTTAGAACCCAAAGAGATTGAGAGCAAAACGTCTTGTGAGAGACTAAACACTTTGAGTGATACACACGGAATAGAGAGAGAAAGAAAGTTGTTTTCTGCTGATTTGTTTGCTAAGTGATTACAGGAAAACATGTCTCACAGCAGCCAAGGAGAAAGGAGTAAAGGAGAAAGGAGAGAGGTCAGGCTATCAAAACTGCAGTTGGTGGCCATGATGAGTGAATTGACCAAACGAATCCAAACTGAACTCAGAGGCGATCTTGATGAGGTGCATGCACGTTTGGACAGAGTTCAATAGGATACTCAACAAACCAATGCTGATTAAGGCAACAACCGTGACAAAAACTCACCAAGGAGATCAAGATGAGCTAGGGATAGTGAACTAGAGGATTACTACAAATCATCTAGTAGTAGTCATAGGAGAACTAGGAAAAACCAAGAATACCGTGAGCCTAGGAACAGAACCAATGGCCCTAGGACTAGAACTGGTGATCTAGGAGGTCTTAAGCTTAAAATCCCTGCTTTTAGTGGTAAAAACGATCCTGATGCCTTTCTAGAATGGGAAAGAAAGATTGAGCTTGTGTTTGATTGTCAAAATCTGTCTGAACAAAAGAAAATAAGGCTAGCAGCTACTGAGTTTTCGGGTTATGCTATTAATTGGTTTGATCAACTTGTGACAAACAGGAGAAGGACCAGAGAGAGGCCAATAACAACCTGGGATGAGCTGACTGCCCTGATCAGAAAGCGCTTTTGGACAAGCCATTACCACAAGGATCTACATTAGAAACTAAGACGCCTTACTCAAGGAACTAAGAGTGTTGAAGACTACTACCAGGAGATGGAGACACTCATGATCACGGCTGATGCAGATGAAGACATTGAAGCAACCATGACACACTTTCAAGGAGGTCTTAACCGTGAGATACAAGACAGGTTGGAGATGCATGAGTATGAGAATTTGGAGGAGATGCTTCATAAAGCGATTCTGGTAGAGCAACAAGTTAAAAGGAAAGGCTACGCCAGAAACCCATATCCACCAAAACCATTCAACCAAGATAAAGGTAAGGCTCCTGCCAAAACAAATTCAGATTTTAAAACTAATGCTCCTGTTCATGATATTAAGGAAAAGGAAGCTCCCAAGATAACTCGGACCAGGGATGTAAGGTGCTTCAAATGCCAAGGATTGGGACATTACACCAACTCTTGTCCTAACCAGATGGTTATGATTCTCATGGACATTGGGGAGGTGGAATCAACAGAAGAGCAAGAGGAACCAGATGCGGTTCAGTCCGAAGAAGAGCTCTATGATCTACCAGCCCATGGAGAGATAATGGTTACAAAGAAATTTCTGAGCATTCAAACAAAACCAAAGGAGCAAGAGCAGAGAGAGAACCTATTTCACACACACTGATTTGTGAACGATAAGGTTTGCAGCCTGATTATAGATTGTGGAAGCTGCACCAATGTAGCAGGTGAGGTGTTGGTTCAGAGACTTGGTCTTCCTGTTCAGAAGCATACGAGACCGTATTCACTTTAATGGTTGAATGAAGAAGGAGGATTGAAAGTGAGCCAGCATGTTCTTGTGCCAATCACCATTGGAAGATACAAAGACGAGGTTCTGTGTGATATCTTGCCCATGGAAGCAGGACACATCCTTTTAGGAAGGCCGTGGCAGTATGACAAAAGAACTATGCACGATGGTTACACCAATCAACATTCCTTCATGCATCAAGGCAAAAAGATCAACCTCGTTCCTCTCTCACCACAAGAAGTGCACCAGATCAGATTATGCTAAGACAAAGAAAGCAAGAAGCAGAATCCAATCAGAAGTTAACTCAGTCGTCTAAGCCGGCTAAACAAACCAACTTCTATGCCAAGGCTGGTAACATCAAGCAAGCTTTAACTTCTGAGCAATCTTTGATTTTATTGATTTATAAGGAAGCTATGCTAACTTATTCTGACCATGCACTGGAGATTCCAAGTGAGCTTATGAGTCTTTTGCAGGAGTTTAGTGACGTGTCTCCTGAAGAAACTCCAGCTGGATTGCCTCCCATCCGAGGGATAGAACATCATATAGATTTGTACCAGGAGCTTCTCTTCCTATCCGTCCAGCATATAGGACCAATCCCATTGAGACAAAGGAACTTCAGAAACATATTGGCGAGCTCATGGACAAAGGATACATCAGAGAGAGCATGAATCCTTGTGCGGTGCCTGTTCTTCTTGTCCCAAAGAAAGATGGAAGCTGGAGGATGTGTGTTGACTGCCATGCCATCAGCAACATAACAGTTAAGTATAGACATCCAATCCCTAGACTTGATGATATGCTTGATGAGCTTCATGGTTCTAGTGTTTTCTCTAAGATAGATTTGAAAAGTGGTTATCATCAGATTATAATGAAAGAAGGGGATGAATGGAAAACCGCCTTTAAGACTAAGCTAGGATTGTATGAGTGGCTTGTTATGCCTTTTGGTTTAACTAATGCACCTAGCACTTTCATGCGTTTGATGAACCATGTTCTTAAGTCATTCATAGGTGTCTTTGTTGTTGTATACTTTGACGATATCTTAGTTTATAGCAAGACTCTTGATGATCATGTTCTTCATGTTAAATCTGTGTTAAAAGTGCTTAGAAAGGAAAGACTTTGCTAACTTGAAGAAATGCACTTTTGGGGCATATAAATTGGTCTTTCTTGGTTTCATTGTAGGAGCAGAAGGCATCAAGGTGGATGAGGAGAAAATCAAAGCAATTCGGGAATAGCCTAGCCCAAAGACCGTGGGTGAAGTTATGAGTTTCCATGGCCTTGCTGGCTTCTACAGAAGATTTGTGAAGGACTTCGGTACCATAGCAGCTCCACTCACTGAGGTGATCAAGAAGAATGTGGGATTCAAATGGGAGCAAGCTCAGGAGGATGCTTTCCAGACATTGAAAGGGAAGTTAACTCACGCTCCAATACTTGTTCTTCCTGATTTCAACAAGACTTTTGAATTGAATGTGATGCCTTAGGAATTGGGATTGGTGTTTTTTTGTTGCAGGAAAAGAAACCAGTAGCTTACTTCAGTGAACACTGACCATGAAACTTTGCAGCATCTCAAAGGGAAACAAAAGCGTAACAAGAGACATGCAAGGTGGATGGAATTCATTGAAACCTTTCCATATGTCATCAAATACAAGAAAGGTAAGGAAAATGTGGTAGCCGATGATTTGTCCAGAAGGTACACTCTTCTTTCTTCCTTAGATGCTAAGTTGCTTGGTTTTGAACAAGTAAAGATCTTTATGCTACTGATCCAGGGCCCCACTGATCCAGACTTCAAGGAATCCTTTCAGGCTTGTTCTAAACATGCTTTTGGAAAGTTTTACAAGCATGAAGGATTTTTGTTTTATGATAACAGGCTTTGTATTCATAATTGTTCTTTGAGGGAACGTCTCGTTAGGGAGGCTCATGGAGGAGGCCTTATGGGACATTTTGGCGTGTCCAAAACTCTTAAGGTGGTTAAAGACCATTTCCACTGGCCGCATTTGATCAAGGATGTGGAGAAGATTTGCAGTAGATGTGTGACATGCAAACAATCCAAAGCCAAATCTCAGCCAAAAGGTATGTATAGTCCACTGCCTATTCCTTCTCATCCGTGGGTTGATTTGTCTATCGACTTTCTGCTTTCACTACTAGAAATTTGATTACTGATAACATAACTAGATAGCGTTTTTGATGTTTCTGCTATCTTTGACTGAACCGTGAATTAAAGATAGCGTTTGCTTATATGTAAACGCTATTAATGCTATGCGTTCGTTAAGCGTCAAAAATATACCAATCACACATCGATTACTTTTTGGAGCTCCTTTTCTCTCTTTGTCTAATCTGTTCATGAGCTAGAAATCTCTAAACCCTCTCGATTTCGCACTCTGACACTCAATTTCAGGTTTCTTGCATGTTCATCATCTTGGCTCGATTTCGCACTTTTCACTCAATTACTCAGAATCAAAATCGATTTGGGGTTTTCATCATGAGTTCTGAAGATTCGTGTGTCAACACAATGGGGATTCGGGGATTTCCTGTGAAATGTATGTGTGGTCGTAACTCTGTAATGAAGACGGCAACAACCAAACAAATTCCTGGAAGACCATTCTTCCATTGTCCCACATTTCGAAAGGTAATCTTTAAGAAGCTTTTGATTCGAAATTGTGTCGTATTTGGGTCCAATTTGTGTCGATTTTGTGTTGAATCAGAGCAATAATCATTCATTTGGGTCCAATTTGTGTCGATTTTGTGTTGAATCAGAGCAATAATCATAAATTTGGGTCCAATTTGTGTTGACTTGTCATCGTTGTTATGCAGGACCACTTATTTAAGTGGGTAGAAGAAGCTGTATATGAAGAGGTGACTGATGCACTGCCAATGATAGCATGTTTTCAATCGGACATTTGCAAAAGAAAAGAGGAGATTGAAGGTATCAAAAACGTGAATGAGGAGTTGATGCAGGAAGTGAGAGACGCCAAGCTGGAATTGAAGAGGCTTAGCATGTTCATGAAGCTGGGTTTTGGGTGTCTTTGCTTTGCCATCATTGTGTGTATTGTGTTCATCATGCTTGAGAAATCATTTCATGTGAGGCTCTACTTTTAGAACATGATTCATATATCAAGTAAAACATTTGACTCTACTCATGTGAGGCTCTACTTGTGTTTATTTTATGACCTTTTAGGGATTATTGCAGAAGTGCCTGATTCTGCAGATGAAGCAGAGAACAGACAACAGTTGGACTGAGAAAACCAATCCGCATAACCTAATCCAGGTGAGATACATCTAAGTTTTCTAAGCATGAATATATGAAACAGAAAACTAAAGACAAAACATAAATTAAAAACAATTATCCATACAGAAATAAACATCCGAAACAAGAAAATAAAATAGATAAGTTCAACAAAGACATAGAGTTTAAGTTGTAGAGACAGAGAAGAGACATAGGCTGATAAAACTCAGGTCTTAGAGAGGCACAACAGAACCGTACCTAGTAACATACGGGTCACTGTTTGCTAGCTCTCTCCTAAAATTATCAACCTCTACCATCCGGGGGTTGAATCTATAGTCAGATAAGCCCTTGTGAGTTTCCAGCCATGCCTCATTATCATCTCTCAAGTGTTTATGGATCCTCCACATCTTTAACACCACAATCACCACGCCAAGACCCCTAGTGTTTCCCACTCATCCCTGAATGCAAAAGCAGTGTCTCCATGTGCAACACACTTAATACAATTGTCTCTATCATGCAAAACAAACTTCTGTCATAACATACTTGTGAATATAGTAAACTTGTTATTATAAATTCTCTTGACTTACATGTTGTCTCTTATGTGGAACACAAGCTGTGACTTTTTACGATCTGCCCAACAGACTCGAAGGGGTTCCACATTGAAGACCACGCCCATTATATCTACAAGATAAGTTTCTCAAATCTGGTTACTTATATCTATTAATGACAAGAGAATTAGACTCAAAGTTATGTTTATTATGAGACTCTTAAGGCCTTTATATATGAGTTTACAAGATTTGGATATAGCTTAGGAATAAGGAGATCTAGTCGGATTGATACATATCTTTATGAAAATATATATCGTATGAAGATAAACATATAATGGCATGCATATCCCCTAATAATTCATGTTTTAGGATTACGTTTTGGTTAGTGTTAAGCAATCATACCTATAGGAGTGTCGATGTTGATGTGAGGGATATGCCCCATACATTTGAAATCCATGTAGTGATAGTTGTTCAGAGGGTCGATGAGTTTGATGCTAGTCCCGTCCAAGACACTAAGTCTAAAGGGAGAGTTTACAGGCTTGAAACCTGCATACGCATTCTCAACATTGACCCTGAAAATCTCGACCCACTTGCCCTCTTGTTCCTCAAGTCCTCTAAATTTGCGGTCTTCTGATGGATAAATGATCAACTCAATCTTAGTTCCCTGCAAATTTAGAAATGGTCAGATGTGTTAGATGCATGTATTTTGTGTTTAGTATAATATTTAAAGTTTAAACTTACAGCCTCGTCTGCCAATATGAAACTCCAATACGGTCCATCTTCGAAAATGTGATATGAGTGGATCCTGATTATCTTCACTCTAAAACGCCAAGCTTTCAGTTTGTCATTAACTTCCAATTCCGCAAGTTTGTTGTAGTGAGGCATGATGTTATCGAATGTCTTGTTATTTCTTTCTTTGTTTGGATTTGCAGAGAGAAAGCAGATGAGGAAGACTAAACCATAACTCCCTCTATTTAAATGAAATAACCGTAAGACAAGTGAACATTTTCTATTGTTTTTTTTAATTATTTTACTAATTAATTTGATTTGAAATGACTTGCAGAGAGGTGTAATGATGGTTAACTGTGAAGAGATGCAACTCCTCGAGTCTTCAATCTACTCATAGCTTATCACCTTTAGTTCTCATTTATTGCATTTGGTTAAGAGATTCTTGGTCTGCTTGCATGCATTTGGTTTAACTTCTCATTCATTACATTTGGTAAGAGATGGTTCAATAATCAATTGAGATTTATTTTTATAAAACCGATTTGCCAAGGCAAGAATGAATGTATAATCGGAAGATTTTTATGATATGGTTGCAGGTGAATGGAATTCTGATTGAGGAGTCAGTGCTGTGGGAGTAACGAGATTGGTACAGTTAAGCATACCGACTAGCCAGAAGAGATGTTGGTTGCTACTTGATTCCCGAGTCACCATTTTATCTCGAAGGAGAAGGTATACTATTGAATTACATAGAGAAAAGGCTCTAGGAGAGTGGTCGCATGGTGATTGTTCTTGTTGAAGGACCATGACAAGATCCATTGTCTTCTATAGGATTGTGTATTGGTTGCTGCTTGATTCTTGTTGGTAGACTATTGAAGTATATGTTTTTTTAACTTTGGTTTTGACACTAAATAGATGTATACTTTTAATTATGTTGAGAAATGAGATAAGACATTCTAACTAAGGATTTATATCCATCCTAAAAAGTCCAATTTACTAAAGAATTACTATTGTATGAAATCAAAACCACATCTATACCCTAAACCCTAAAACTTCTTTTTGAGTCTCACTCGTTATTATACTTGTTGTATAGACAAACTAATGATAATTTCTTTTAGAGTATAAATAAGGTTTAGGGTTTGAACCCTAATCCTATACCCCAAAACCATAAATTTAGGCTATAAACTCAAACCTAAAAAACTTAAATCATTCACTTGTAACATTAAACCCTAAATCTAAACCTAAATTCCTCACTAAAGACAAACCCTAAACCCTAAATATATTAATCCTTAATCATAAACAATAGATTTTATAATTATAAAACATTAACTCTTTTTCATAACCCTAAAATTTTGATCATTAATCATAAACACTAGATTTTAAATTTAAAAATCTTATCTCTCTACCCAAAACCCTAAACTTTTAACTCTTAAGCATTTAACATTAATTTTTAATACCTTGAATAATATAACAAAAATTAAATACTTTGAAAAAATATAACAAACATTGAATAACCTATAACTTAATCTAAACCCTAAACCACATATTGTAAATAACACATTAATTAAATGACAAATTTTTTTTAAAGGAATAATATATAAGAAATGTTAAATTTGAAACTATAAAATAAAAAATCTGGCCTTAACAAAAACAACAAAAAACTGGTATTCTTTTGGTTAAGACAGAGAAATAAGGATCACCTTTTTTTCATTATCCACCGTCTGATGATATTAAAATCAACGGACAAAACACATTTATCTCTTCCTCTTCTCGCGGGCACCTTTTTTTGTCACGAAAGCTCATTCTCATCACATGCATATAAGTTTTTGCGGATTCAATCGCCCATATCTTCCATGGTTTCTGACTTACGGTTTCGAGGGTTGCAATTAGGGCTCCATGGTTTCACGAAAGCCCCTTCTTATCGCTTTCCAGGCCTCACTTTGTTCTGAATTAAGGTTTCTTCTTTTGTTTGTTTTGGGTTTTGATTTTGCGATTTTCAGTTTTAAATTGAGTATAGTTTTTTTATAATCCGATTTTGCGTTTGGATTCTCCGAAGATTTCCGTCACCGTTGGTAATCTTAACATGTTTGTTGGGTTTTTGGCTGGTTCAGGGAGCTGGGATTGTTCGTCTCTGCGACGTTGGTGCTGCAATTCAAGAGGCCAGAGTCGCGGGTTTCTACATTGGCTCGTCGGGAAACAAGATGGAGGAGGTTGTGGTGGAAGATGAACTTGACGGTGGAGGTGGTGGTTGCAAAAGAATATGACGGCGTAGATGGTTATGGTGGAAGGAGAACACGGAGTTGGTGGTGCAGACATGACGACGGCTCACTGCAAGAGACACAAAATTAGCTTAGGTTTTTTTTTTTGTTTTTTTTTTTTGATAGAACCGGTTTAAATAAGATTTTAATGATTTTGGGATTTGGTTTCTTCTTTGGTCTGGAATAACAAATTGTAATTAGTATCCAATATTAATTTTCAGTTAATTAATAAAGTATTTAATTATTGTAATACCATTTTCATTTTATTTAATTCTTTTATTTATGATTGTATAATTAATTGTGTAATTTTTTTTTTATTCATTTCATATTCATAATAAATAGCTCATATATCAAAAATATATATAGATGATATTTACATAATGCTATTATATAGCTAATTCATAATATTGAATAAATGCTATTGTATTTTAATCTATTGCAGATATTAAAACGCTATTGTATTATAATCTATTGCAGACAGTAAAACGCTATCTTAAAAATACAGTTCATAGCATTTAAGAAAAACGCTATCTAAAGTGTCAGACTTTTTATCGCGGTCGATGACATATCGGGTAACACAACGCTATCGTATCGATACATAGCGTTTTTCGGCAGCTATTAATACGCGAATTTCTTGTAGTGTTTGCTTTCCTAGAACTAAGACTGGAAAGGACTCGGTTTTTGTTGTTGTGGATAGGTTTAGAAAAATGGCTCATTTCATTCCTTGTCACAAAACTGATGATGCCTTAAACATTTCTAATATGTTCTTTAGAGAGGTTATCCGTTATAGGGACACCAAGCTTGAGTTACTTCTGGAAAACATTGTGGTTGAAATTAGGAACTAAGTTTTTGTTTTCAACTACTTGTCATCCTGAAACTGATGGAAAAACGAAAGTAGTGAATTGAACTTTGTCTACTTTTCTTAGGGCTGTCATTAAAAAGAACCTGAAAACTTGGGTAGAATGTTTGCCACATGTTGAGTATGCTTATAATCATGCAATGCATTCAGCTACTAAGTTTTCTCCTTTGAATTCATTTATGGTTTTAACCCATTATCTCCTTTGGATCTAACTCCGCTCCTCTGAATGTAAGAACTAACCTTGATGGGAAAAAGAAAGCTGAGATTGTGAAACAGATTCATGAGAAGGAAAGGAAGAACATTGAGGAAATGACTAAGCAGTATGCCAAACATGCCAACAAGAATAAAAGTGAGCATACTTTTGAAGTGGGAGATCAAGAATGGATCTATTTGAGAAAGGATCGGTTCCCAAATGAAAGGAAATCAAAGCTGATGCCAAGGGTGGACGGTCCATTCAAAATCATTAGGAAAATTGACAACAATGCCTACCAGATTGATTTACAAGGTAAGTACAAGGTCTCTTCTAGCTTCAACATTTCTGACCTTATTCCTTTTCTTGTAGATGATCCGGATTTGAGGGTAAATCCTTTTCAAGGGGGAGGAGTTGATATAATCATGGATCCATCAAGGGAAGAAAAGATTGGACCAGACATTGGAGAGAATGAAGCTGAGGATGAGCTGAACAAAGGGGAGCTGGTCGAGGAGGGGTCGAGCAAGGACGAGCTGGTCGAGGACGGGTAGTCGAGCGAGCATGGTCGAGAACATTATTCCTTGAAAAAAATGAAAACCAAAGAGGATTTAAACATTGCAATTGGACTAGTCATCAGATCCAAGTCCAAGAAACTCAGAGAAGCTGTGCAAGCACTTTTTGTCCGAGCCGATTTGGTGATGGTCAAGGATAAAGCTGAAGATGGTTTGAACCAACCGGTCCATTTGTTCATCCTAGTCATCGAAGGAGATCCAACCATCCAAAGTGGGCCAATGTCTAGTTGAATTGAGGAAGTTTTGAAGCCCAATATGCCTTAGGAGAATTCACGAATTCGTGACCAAAAGATGTTGACCAAAAACGAGAAGCTCGGTTGTCACATTTTTGTGGTCAAGTCGTCGGTCTTTGTTTCATTTATTCTTCTTTGTATTTTCCTAAATAGATTGACTCAATTTCTTTAATGCAAAAACTCTTCTATTTGTACTACAAGCCGAGATCAGAAATAAAAACTTTTGCCTTTTCAACTTTTTGATCAATTTGTTCTTTTTGATAGAAATCTCTTTGTTCTTCTTCAACAATCTGGAGCTTGGTGTGTAATATCCAATCTTCA
This sequence comes from Orychophragmus violaceus, assembly GCA_030180135.1. NCBI lineage: Eukaryota > Viridiplantae > Streptophyta > Magnoliopsida > Brassicales > Brassicaceae > Orychophragmus > Orychophragmus violaceus. The sequence continues at coordinate 61,654,378 of CM058237.1, read as the reverse complement.
ACCTTCGTGTCTGGTATTGTGAGTCATATCAAGAAGATTCGAAGTTGGGAATATCAGGGGCCAATCCGCAACTCGTGTGTGACCCTTCACTTCCCACGCTTGGACCTTGTGCTAGTAGCCTTGGTGCCAAGATTATCCCCTTCACCAAAGATCCTCTAAGTGTTATCCTTGGGATGTTCATATCACATTTGGGTTCTTTTCATTCTTTTTTTTTTGAACTTAGAGGCTTTCTTTTTTTACACTTAGAGCTATTTCACATTCTTTTTCCACCATTTCACACTTTTGCTATCTCCCATTTCTTTTCCAAACTTCCCATTTATTCCTATTTTTCCCAAAATCCTTTCCTATCTTTGCTAGCCTAAATGATGAAAGGCTACCTTCTACATGGAAAAATATCCTTGTCATTCTAAACTCAACACTTTTTGCTAAGATGATCTAAAAGACCTCACAACTCCCACTAAAGTGTTTAGGCTTAAAAGAATGATTGATTAAGGGTATGGAGAGCTATTTGGACTTACTAGAGTGGTAAAATGGAAGGAAAGTCCAAATATGTATATTGTATCCATGAGTTCACAAATATCACAACATGATAATTGAAATTCAAGATTATATGTTCTTATAAATTGGGGAAAAATTAAATCATATCAAGCTTCAACCAAGACAAGACCATTAAGACATAAGATCCAAACATGGTTCTTCCTTACTTTCAAGCCAACTAGATGCATCAAACAACCACATTCTGGCATAATAAAACAAACTCTCAAGCAGATTATTTACAAGAAAAAACATGTCTTATCTCTCAAATGCAAGTGAATGCAAGCCTATATGATTAAAGACTTAATCCTAACATGGAAATGCAACTAGATGACTTCTTTTGGAAAATTTTAAAATTTTTAAAACTTTATAGATTTTCTAAGCAATAAGTGAATGCATTAAACTCAATATTCAGAAAAGAAGATAAGATCACAAGACACAAGATTAGCGACTACCCTCTTCCCCAAACCTAAATCACACAATCCATTTTGTAAAGTGAGAATAAAGAGACTTAAGAAAAAAAAAATAATGCAAAATCAAAAATACAAGGGTTGGAGTGTTACTTGGATTAGATTGAGACTTGAGAAGTGGGGGGAGGTGGATGCATTGAAATTCCCCCAAACTTAGACCATGTGATTGCCCTCTTTTTTTATGGTCGGTCTGATATTCTTCCTAATTCACCAAGGCTCGGTCAAGTTCTTTATTTCTTGATGCCAAAGACCATAATGTCTCCCAAAACTATAAACTCCTAGTAAAAAAATATATGACCTTACTATCAAAAGCTAAATATTTAAAGAGTATGTATAAGGATAGACATAGGACTTCCTCCCAAGTGAGATTGTTTTAAGTCTCTTGACTTTCAAACACTTTGGGAATTGAGAGGAGGAGTGTTGTAACTCCATGATTGGTCCTGGAATTCAAGTGTGAAGACCTTGCTCATGACCTCTTCAAGACCGGCTTAGACCTTCCTTTGCACTAACCTTGTGATCAATCACATCATCCTCATATTTCCAAGGTGTGAGATTTATGGTAGGAGGGAGGTTCTTGATTTGCGTCTTCTTCTTTTCCTTCGTACATATACCTTTATATTCTCTTGCTACTCCTATTCTATTGCTCCATTGGGGTAGAGAAAAGAGTTTCCAAAGAAACTAAATTCAAACCTAAAAGCTCTTCAACATTACCTTAACCCAAAGCTTCGTCCTCATGTGACTTATTCTTTCTTTCACAAGCTCTTGGGAGTAAATACCTAGCCATTATGTCATAAATACCCCAATACTTGATTTCCTCACCAAGAACTTTATCGTTCTCATCAATCAATTTTACCTCTCTCGAGAATATTTCACTACATTACTCATTTGGGCTTGCTTCAACATCGCCCTCTATTTCATCCATGGGTCTTCTAGTGAGGGAACTATCTTGAGTAACTTAAATTTTAAAATGGTTGAGTCTTAAAGATATGGGTTCAACCCTTGTGTTAATATCATTTTGAGAACAAACCATCTTCGTGTGAATCTTTTCCAATTGTTTGCTTATCTCAATGGTTTCACTAGCCTGTCCCACTAAGAGTTGTTGGAGCATCACTTTCATGTGAAAGTCTTGTTTTGTAGATGCGTCTTCTTGGATTTGTGGTTTAAATCCTTGTTTGGGAAGTTCTACACTTGGCGTCCATCAATCACAAGGTTTGGTAACTGTTGTGTATCTTTCAAGACCTCATCCAATATCTCATTAGGTGCTTCTAACTCCTTACTCTCTTGATCTTGATTCTCTCCATTGTCTCTTGGATCTTTCTCGTACCCACCAACATAGGTGATGAGGTCATAGAACCAGAACAACCACAAGTACCACTTGTTAGAGATGGACCAAGGACAAGATCAGGAACAAGAGTGCTAAGAGAAGAGTTCAACAAGGCAGTGGAATATCTACTCAACTTACAACAGCCTATCTTAGAAGCTTCTGATCAAGAACAAGCAGATTGCAACAAGAGCAAGCTATTCAACTTAATAGATGGACCAAGCATCAATCTTAGCCTGCTCACTGCTCATTCAACAAGCCAAGAGAGTACCAAGGAGCTTACCATGTTTACCATCCCGCCAACGGTCTAAAACATCAACCAAACCGTCCAAAGAACAAGCTAAGGTAAGTCTTTGAATACGTTGATTATGCTTGTGTCTCTAACGGCTCTTTTCTTTGTTTTGCGTGTGTTTTAGTTTCCAAAAGAGTCTGTCTTTGTTTTAATTGTCTTAGAGTCCCAGAGTTTAGTTTAATTACATTTTATTTTGCTTCAAAGACCCCTAGAAGGGAAAACCTGCTCGGACTATTTATAAAGTCCCAAATCAGGCATGTATTCTTTACCCTAAATCAATAAAAACGAAAACCTTTCAGCCAGAGCATTCTGTCTTTGTGTAAACTCCATTCTGAGTTTAGTTGAGAGATTGTGTGAAGCAACTCTTGTCATGTCTTATCAAAACCATTCCATAGGTTTTATGGCGACCATCGATCCATCTACACCTCCATTCCATCAAACAGATTAAGCAGAGAGTGTTACACAACCAGCTGCTTCATCTCCATCATTTATCATCAACAAATCCATCATCTGTTCAAGGCTGAGAGAGTTACACAACCAGCAGCATTGAATCCATCACTATCTGTGCCTGCATCATCGGGTATCAGAGCCGAAAGGTTCTTAGATCAGGTGTATCTACTCCTTTTCCTTTCAGTTTCCTTTCCATCTAGGTTATTTCTTTTGATTCCATTGCATACTACATCCAAAAACTCATAAAAATCGTTTGTTCATTCATTTTGCTTAGCCTTACTTCTGTTTTTTTTGCATCCTTAAAGAAAACACCATAAAAATTGCTTTTACCTTGCATTCATACATTCTATTGCATTGGATTGTTCTGTTTTAAGTCTTGCATCAAAAACCAAAAAGAAAATCATTTTGTTTTGCTTTATAAACCCTAAAACCCAAAAGAAAAGTCTTCTGTTTTGTTTTCCTAAACCAAAAATCAAAGAAAAATTGTTTTGCTTCAAGTTATTTCAAGTTTTGTTGTTTGTTCTTATTCTGGTTTTTATAAACTTCAAAAGAAAAGAGGAGAAGTTTTGTGTGCTTGAATCGAATTTGGTTAACAAAAACCTTAGGAGAAGTGTTATTGCCTATTTTGAAAAGCTAGTTTTCCAAATCTCTTGATACAAAACGTGTGCAACAAGTAGAAAAGGAAAGTCTGAAGTTTTCCAAATAAGTTTTCAGCCGCCTAAAGGTATTTTCGAAAAGTCCAAAACCCTACACCGGTTTACTACTTTTCCTAAACCGTTTTCATTTGATTTAAATCACAGGAAGAGATTTTAATTGTCTAAACCAAAAACCGTGAACCACTTTAAACCAAAACCTTTTTGTTGAAAGTTACTAAAAAACCGTTTTCCTAAAAATAAAAACTTTCCAAGTCTTCCTTAATCGATTTCAAACTTCCTAAAACCTGTTTTAAACCAAGTTTGATTCTTGTTTGTTCTGTCTAGAGATTTAAAATGTGCACACCATTGTTTTAACTCTCAAACACAGAAGCTTAGGACCTATTGATACCTTGGATTGTTGCTTTAACTTTCAGGTACATAATCATGGGAGAAGAAGCTAACCAAGGACATATCACTATGAAGCAGATGTTGGATGTTATGAGGAGTATCAATGAACACATGACAAGTCTGGAACAAAGAGTCATACCTCCTGCACCACACAGAGGACCAATCAGAAACTTCCAAAGCGAGCAAAGGCAGCAAGTAGAAGAGGAGACTGATGAGGACATGCCTGACCTAGAAGATGATTTACAGCCAGAGCATTCTGTCTTTGTGTAAACTCCATTCTGAGTTTAATTGAGAGATTGTGTGAAGCAACTCTTGTCCTGTCTTATCAAAACCATTACATAGGTTTTGTGGCGACCATCGATCCATCTACACCTCCATTCCATCAAACAAATTAAGCAGAGAGTGTTACACAACCAACTGCTTCATCTCCATCATTTATCATCAACAAATCCATCGTTTGTTCAAGGCTGAGAGAGTTACACAACCAGCAGCATTGAATCCATCACTATCTGTGCCTGCATCAATATGCTTCTCATTTTAGATAGATTCTTAATAAGTAGCTCTCCTTAGTCCATGGTGAAGTTCAAAGAACACCCTTTTCTAGATGCATCTAAGTTCCATTTTTTCTCTTTATTCACTCCATGATACAAGATACTAAGGATAACTTCTTTCTTGAACAAATAGTGAAGACAATCTTGAGTGCATCCTTTAAGTTTCTCCCATGCTTCATTAAAATTCTCATGGATGCTTTGTTTGAAGCTCAAGATGTCATTTCTAGCTTGGATTATTTTTTGTGAATGGTAGAAATTGAGGAGAAAGATTTTCTCGCAATCATTATAAGAAGTGATCAAGTAAAAAGGTAGAGCTATCTATCTCTCTCATTGGCTTGCCTTTTCTCCAAGTGAGGTGTGAACAAAAGGAGCTTGATACTATCTTCAAGAACACCTTCAATCCATATTGTGTGGCAAAACCTCTCAAAGTAGTACCATTGATCATGGATTATTGATGCAATATCAAGGTCTTCAATACATGTGTTTATTATGAGAATCTCAGCCTCATTACTTCATAAAATATTCAAGGATTCTCATTCAATGGCAATGGCTAAATTGGTGGCAAGAAGACTAATATTTGAATTTAGCTAATTTTCCTCTTTTTGTATAAATGTAAATCATTTCTTTTAATGTATTTTATTGTAAAGATCATCTTGTAAGAGCTATAAAAAGCTCAATTGTTCTATTGTAAATAATATAGAAATTTTTGGAAAAAGAAGAGTTCTCTCTTCTAAAGCTTTTATGCTTTGTTCTTTGTTTCCCTAAGTTGTGTGGATTCCCCTTCTTGGAAAACATTATGAATTTATGTCTTATGTGTGGATTCAATAAGGCTTAGATTCTTGAGCTTATCACAAGGGCTTTCACACCCTTGAGTGGCGTTCTTCAATCCATCATCAACTCCATCTAACCATCCATTGAGAAGCCTTGAGAGCGCCTTCGGCCAGCAAGCTTTTCCCATTCGACCACCGACCATCGTCCATCGACCACGGATCAACCAGAGAGCTGTAGGATTATGTTTGTTCATAGGTTTAATTATCAGATTACAACCTATCACATAATCAACTAGGATCTAGGTGATTTGCAGTTGAATCATAGACAGATCAAGATCATTACCTTATGATTAGGTGCAGCGGATTGGTGGTAATGAAGAGATCACTGAGAGCTGATGATTACCGGCTCCTCCTAGGTATCCACACGCTTACAAGCTATTGGATCAGGCTGCTAGACCAAGCTGGAACAACAGAGAGAGAGGAGGACGGCCAGACCTAAAATCGCAGAAGCTTAGGCTAACTGGCGCCCCCTCTTCCCTTATATGGGCCCAAGTAATTAAACTAATGGCCTATTAGGCTTTTGGGCCCAAGACCCAAATCAGACAAAAGACTGTATTTTGTCTGGCCCAATTCTCTGTACAAATACAGTAAATGTCTTGCATCTTACTGTATTAATTCCTTTTAAACTTTCCCGTTAGCTATGGTGTGTGACCCTTTGGGATCATACAATACTGGTAATAAGTACTTAACTTATAGATCAAGAGCGGGCTCTAGCAAGTCATCATGACCACCCAGTATTTATGACTTATGTCTGATCTCGACACTTATCATACTTTCTAGAGATAGCACAGTAGATTTCAGGACATTCCCAACAATCTCCCACTTGTACTGGAATCCTACATTTCCTAATCCTTTTGTCTCAATATCTCGATCTGGCATAAGGCAAGATGCGTGTCATCCTTATATAGCCAGACCATGTTCATCGGACCAGATTTGATACTGACAATGCAAACGACTTGGGCAAGTCCGTTTGGGAGTGGCCACTCTCTTACCAGCTATCAAGTCTCCGATTGGCCTAGAGATATTACCTCCGTTAAACGGCAGGGACAAATCCCATCTTGTTCCATCACTATGAACTACACACTTTATAATACACCCAACCAAGGTCCTTATAGCTCCCAGTTACGAAACAGCGTTAGACAATGATCAAAGCGCATCAATCCATGTGCAGCCACATGCATGCGAACTCAGGTCTAAGGACTATACTCTATAGTCGTAAATGAGAACCTTTTATGACACAGATATCAATATCTTGTAGAGTTCTCATCAGCGGGCCATGTCCGGTCATATGCTCCCTACATATACCTATGTGTTGACTTTGATGCCGCGCATCCATGACCCATGAAACTTGGTCATAAGTCTCAACACACTCTAGTCTCAAGTGGTTGTTGGTGTTCCAATTTCAACAACCTTCGACTATGGACACTATGATTTATGTCATTTCGTTAAATATGGGGTTTCATGATCAAGTCTTTCTCATGTACTTCGATGGCCCATATATTACGACATGAATCATTTTGGAACGATTATTTTATATCACAGTTAAAAATAATCCAGAAATAAAATTTCATTAACATTAAAATGTTTACATGAACCAATCAAAATAACTAAAATAAAGCCCTCATAACTCCCACTCAAAAAGAGATTACATTTGAATATCTCTAATTCCTACAGCAGCAGTATGCAACTCGTGCTTAGGTTTCGGGAGTGGCTTTGTCAACGGGTCAGCCACGTTCTCATCAGTGGGAACTCTGCTGACCATCACTTCACCTCTATTCACTATATCACGAATCAGGTGATACCTTCTCATAATATGTTTTGATTTCTGATGATGTCTCGGTTCCTTAGCTTGAGCAATTGCACCATTGTTGTCACAATACAGTGTTAGAGGCTCAGTGGCATTTGGGAATACACCGAGTTCAATCATGAAGTTCCTTATCCAAACTCCTTCCTTCGCAGCTTCTGAAGCAGCGATGTATTCAGCTTCAGTTGTGGAATCTGCCACGGTGCTCTGCTTGGAGCTCTTCCAACTTACTGCACCACCATTCAGACAGAAGATGTAACCAGACTGTGACCGGAAATCATCTTTATCTGTCTGAAAACTTGCATCCGTGAATCCACTCATTTCAAGCACTTCACTTCCTCCGTAAACCAAGAACTTATCCTTAGTATTCCTCAAATACTTCAGGATATTCTTTACGGCAATCCAGTGATTCTCACCTGGATTAGACTGGTACCTACTCGTCATGCTTAGTGCATAAGCAACATCAGGACGAGTACAGATCATGGCATACATGATAGATCCTATAGCCGAAGCATAAGGTATCCTACTCATGCGCTTAAGCTCATCAGGTGTTTTAGGACACTGAGTCTTGCTTAGTGTAGCACCATGTATCATTGGCGTGAATCCCTTCTTGGATTTATCCATTCCGAATCGATGCAGGATTTTGTCTATATAAGAATCTTGACAAAGTCCAATCAGCCTTTTAGATCTGTCTCTAAAGATTCGGATTCCAAGAACATACGCGGCTTCACCCATGTCCTTCATGGAAAAACAACTTCCCAGCCAGTCTTTAACAGACTTCAGCATTGGAATATCATTTCCAAGAAGCAATATGTCATCGACATATAGGATAAGAAACGCCACTTTGCTCCCACTAGTTTTCTTATACATACATTGTTCTTCCTTGTTTCTGATGAAGTCAAAATTCTTTATTGCCTCATCAAAACGAAGATTCCAACTCCTGGATGCTTGCTTCAATCCATAAATGGATTTATGAAGTTTGCATACTTTCCCAGCATTCTTAGGATCAATGTAACCGTCAGGCTGTGTCATATACACATCCTCCTCCAAGATTCCATTCAGGAAGGCGGTTTTCACATCCATCTGCCAAATCTCATAATCATAATAAGCGGCAGTTGCTAGGAGAATCCGAATTGATTTCATCATGGCCACTGGTGAATAGGTTTCATCATAGTCTATACCATGAATTTGTTTGAAACCTTTTGCCACCAACCTGGCCTTGTAAATCTGGACATTTCCATCCATGTCAATCTTCTTCTTGAAGATCCATTTACACTCGATGGCTTTAGCACCAGCGGGTAAGTCAACCAGTGAAAACACTCGGTTGACAGACATGGAGTCCATCTCGGATTCAGTGGCGTGAGGAGTCAGGGCCTATCATGGCTTCTGCAAAGTTCGAGGGTTCATCACCGTCAATGATCAAAAGATCATGGCAATTAGTCACGAGGAATCCCTGATATCTATCGGGTTCGTGACGGATCCTTCCGGATCTTCGAACTTCAGGTACTTCAGGTTCAGGTTCTATTACAACTTCATGTAATTCATCCTGCTGTTCTCCCTCATTAGGTTGAACAGGTTCCTGTCCTTCTTGAATTTCATCAAGTTGTACCTTACTCCCACTATCTTTCTTAGAGAGAAATTCCCTCTCAAGAAAAGTACAATCCCGAGCAACAAAGATCTTGTTCTCGGATCGCAGATAGAAGTAATAAGCCTTGGTATCCCTAGGATAACCAATGAAGTAGCACTTGTCAGATTTTGGTGTAAGCTTGTCTGAGATTAATATTTTGACATAGGCTTCACAACCCCAAATTCTGAGAAAAGACATCACTGGAGCCTTTCCAGTCCATAATTCATATGGTGTCTTTGCTACTCCTTTTGCTGGCACTCTGTTCAGTGTGAACGTTGCGGTCAGCAAAGCATATCCCCAAAGGGATATAGGAAGGTCTGTGTGACTCATCATGGATCGGACCATATCTAACAATGTCCGATTCCTTCTCTCAGACACACCATTCCACTGAGGTGTTCCAGGAGGTGTGAGTTGGGAGATGATCCCACACTCACTCAGATGATCACGGAATTCCTGGCTCAAGTATTCTCCTCCTCGGTCCGACCGAAGAGCCTTAATACTTTTACCAAGCTGGTTCTGTACTTCATTCTGGAATTCTTTGAACTTCTCAAAGGTTTCCGACTTATGTTTCATCAAGTAGACATATCCATATCTACTGAAATCATCAGTGAATGTAATGAAGTACTGATAGTTTCCTCTAGCATTTGTGGACATTGGGCCACACACGTCAGTATGTATCAGGCCCAATAGTTCACTGGCCCTTTCTGTGGGTTTATTAAAAGGGGCCCATGTCATTTTGCCCATTAGGCAAGATTCGCATTGCTCACAAGACTCAAAGTCAAATGAGCCCAAGAGTCCATTTGAATGGAGCCTCTTGACGCGTTTCTCACTAATGTGCCCCAAACGACAATGCCAGAGAAACGTTTCATTTTCTTCGTTAGATTTGAACCGTTTTGTATTAATGTTATATACTGGAGTAGATTGATCCAGCATGTACAGCCCATTAATAAGAGGGGCACAGCCATAGAACATATCATTGAGATTAAAGGAACACAATTTATTCTTAATAGAAAAATCAAATCCTTGTAAATCCAATAATGAAACTGAAATGATATTTCTGCTTATAGCAGGTACAAAATAACAATTCTCAAGTTCTAAAATCAATCCAGAAGGTAAAGACAACAAGTAAGTGCCAACGGCCAGTGCTGGAACCTTCGCTCCATTGCCAACCCGCAACTCTACTTGCCCTTGCTTCAACCTTCTACTGTTGCTGAGCGCCTGCACATTAGTACAAATATGAGCCCCACATCCAGTATCTAATACCCAAGTGGTATTATCAGAAGTAGTAGTATTTACTTCAATAACAAAAATACCTGAAGCAGTAGTCGCGAAGGACTTCTTCTTCTCCTTCAGACTTTCCTGGTATTTCTTACAGTCCCTGCGATAATGCCCTGCCTCTTTGCAAAAGTGGCAGATATCACAAGGCCCAGCTTTAGACACGGGCTTGGGCTTGGCCTTTTCTTTGTGGACTGCCTTGCCCTTTCCTTTGTCTGCAGCGGATTTCTTAAAACCCTTGCCCTTCTGCACCATGAGTACAGACGGGTCCTTGGCCTTCTTCAGATTAGGTTCTGCAGTCTTGAGCATACCATGTAGCTCAGGCAAAGTCTTTGTCAACCCATGCATATTATAGTTCAAGGTGAACTGGTTATATGCAGGAGTAAGAGACTGCAAAACGATATCACAAGCAAGCTATTGGCTTATAGGACAGTCGAGTCTAGTCAAATGATCGAGATAACCCATCATTTTCAGAACATGTGGACTCACTGCTGCATCCTTAGCCATTTTACAGTCCAAGAGATTCTTTACAGTTTGGAATCTCTCTGTACGAGCCTGCTCCTGAAACAACGCTTTCAGGTTTGCCATCAGTTCCATGGGACAAGTCAGGCTTTTCCACTGCATCTGCAGTTCGGGAACCATTGTCGCCAACATTAGGCAAACCACGTCATTAGCATCTGAAGAATGCGTATCCCAAGCATTCTTCACAGCTTGTGTGGCATTATTCGCAGGTCTAGGGGGGAGAACTCTTTCAAGGACATAAGCCTTCTTCTCCTGCCTGAGCACAAGTCTCAGGTTCCTGGACCAGTTCAGGAAGTTTGATCCGTTCAGTTTGTCCTTCTCAAGGGCAGACCGGATCGAGAAAGTGTTTTGTGTTGTTGTGCTTGACATAGCTGAAATTATGAGACAATAGAGTTTTAGTTATTTAGTTCATAAAAGAGTAATCTTAATAACTTATAAGAAAACTCGCATTGCATTCAAAATTTCTTTGTTTAACCTCATAAGAATGCAATGATTCCGAGACCCATGTTCAACTAAAACCAAAGTGGGCCACTGGCCGTCACCCGGAATTAGCTTTACTTGGTAAGCATGCACACAGCTAGTTATATCTATATAACTCTCGGTTGTGGATTGGGCCCAAGGCCCAATTCACCAGATGTCTCAAGGCCCGGGACTCCCGATGGCCCAGTCAATGAAACCAATCTCTTACAGCCAAATAATCACTAAAGTCTGGGACTCCCAATGAAATTAGTGACTATATACTACTTTACTTACGCAAAAACAGATACCTCACACTGTAAGCCATATCTGTAATTGAATAAGCGTTAAGTAGCTGACAAGATTGGGCAAGACATCCAAGCTTGATATTGGTTTTGAGGATTTTAGGTTTTCTTTCCAAAAATAGAAGATTACTATTTTGGGAAACTTACTTATTTTAGAAACTTTCTAAATCTAGAAACATGCTAAAAATAGAAATTTCTAATTTAATATTTTATTAAAGTTTTCGGTTGGGTCACAAATTATAGGCCCAATTCTTGGCCCAAGACCACAGAATTCCAATTGGCCCAATAATTTGACATAACCGAGTCGGTTCATTAATTCTGGTCCAAGACCAAATTAACTACTAAATCCAACTGGTTATTTACTAAACCAGACCAGCTCTAAATTATTTTGTCCAACCAAATCAAACTTAGACCAGCCTTCGGTTTAGGTTAAAATTCAATTTTTGAATTTAAATCCGGTTTAACCAGAAATTAAATAATACCAATTGTATTAAATAATTTCCAGCAAACCGCGATTTGGTTAACCGCTTGAACCACCAATTAAATTGGATCGGTTCGGTTAAGTCCAAAATCAGGAAGAAATAGATTGGTCTAACCAATCAATTTTAGCTGATTTTGACCTAACTTGCGGGATAAGGCAAAACCAACGACGAACCGCAATGGCCCAATGGCACGATTGGTTCGCGTCTCGGGTTAGGTGGGACGAACCGCGAGGCTCGGCTTAACCGAATGGCTACTCGCGGAACGTATGTCTCGCCAGCCAGATCACGCATCGCCGGATCGAGAAGACGAGCCAAGCTCGCTTTCGGGACCTCGTGCGATACGATCGGGACAGGCGCATCAGCTCGTTGCGATCGGGTCATCGGGACAGCGAGAAGCAATCGATCCGATCGATATCGATCGATATCACGCTCCCTCGTCGATCGATACTCGCGTGTATCAGCTCGTTGCGATCGGGTCATCAGGACATCGAGAAGCAATCGATCCGATTGATATCGATCGATATCACGCTCCCTCGTCGATCGATACTCGCATCCGCTTCGCATACCGATGGGTTTCAATCGGTTTATGCGATTTGCATATTAGGTTTTCAAGTTTTCTAATCAAATTTCTTAACACAAATTCGATTCTAAACATTTAAAAACAACCTAAATATGATCCAAACAGCAAAAACCTAACGACCTAGGCTCTGATACCACTGTAGGATTATGTTTGTTCATAGGTTTAATTATCAGATTACAACCTATCACATAATCAACTAGGATCTAGGTGATTTGCAGTTGAATCATAGACAGATCAAGATCATTACCTTATGATTAGGTGCAGCAGATTGGTGGTAATGAAGAGATCACTGAGAGCTGATGATTACCGGCTCCTCCTAGGTATCCACACGCTTACAAGCTATTGGATCAGGCTGCTAGACCAAGCTGGAACAACAGAGAGAGAGGAGGACGGCCAGACCTAAAATCGCAGAAGCTTAGGCTAACTGGCGCCCCCTCTTCCCTTATATGGGCCCAAGTAATTAAACTAATGGCCTATTAGGCTTTTGGGCCCAAGACCCAAATCAGACAAAAGACTGTATTTTGTCTGGCCCAATTCTCTGTACAAATACAGTAAATGTCTTGCATCTTACTGTATTAATTCCTTTTAAACTTTCCCGTTAGCTATGGTGTGTGACCCTTTGGGATCATACAATACTGGTAATAAGTACTTAACTTATAGATCAAGAGCGGGCTCTAGCAAGTCATCATGACCACCCAGTATTTATGACTTATGTCTGATCTCGACACTTATCATACTTTCTAGAGATAGCACAGTAGATTTCAGGACATTGCCAACAAGAGCGTCTCCGACCAGCTGGACGATCCAAACAACTATCCACCTCCCATCTTACATCATTTGGTATCAGAGCTTAAACGCTCCTATCATTTATCGTTTTGATTTTCTGTTTTTTTTTGTCATTACATTTTAAAACCAAAAAAAAATGTTTTTTTGTTCTTTGATTCTATTTACTTCTAAAATAACCATAAAATAAAAAAAATTATTGTTTTGTTTCTTTCATTAAACAAAATTAAAAAAAAGTTCTCCATTTGTTTCTGTTTTTGTTTTCAATTTTTCAAGAATTTTTTTTTGTTTTTTCTTTTTCTTTGATTCTATTTACTTCTAAAATAACCATAAAAGAAAGAAAAAATTCTTGTTTTGTTTCTTTCATTAAACGAAATAAAAAAAATAAAAAATAGAGTTTCCCATTTGTTTCTGTTTTTGTTTTCAGATTCTTCAAAAAAAAAAAGCAAAAAAAAATGTAATATTTGGTTTTAGTTTTGAGGACAAAAACAATTTGAAGAGTGAGAGAATGATGCAATATCAAGGTCTTCAATACATGTGTTTATTATGAAAATCTCAGCCTCATTACTTCATAAAATATTTAAGAATTCTCATTCAATGGCAATGGCTAAATTGGTGGCAAGAAGACTAATATTTGAATTTAGCTAATTTTCCTCTTTTTGTATAAATGTAAATCATTTCTTTTAATGTATTTTATTGTAAAGATCATCTTGTAAGAGCTATAAAAAGCTCAATTGTTCTATTGTAAATAACATAGAATTTTTTGGAAAATAAAAGAGATCACTCTTCTAAAGCTTTTATGCTCTTTTTTTTGTTTCTCTAAATTGTGCGGATTCCCCTTCTTAGAAAATATTATGAATCTATGTCTTATGTGTGGATTCACTAAGACCTAGATTCTTTAGCTTATCACAAGGGCTTTCACACCCTTGAGTGGCGTTCTTCGATCCATCATCTATTCCATCTCCATCCACTTTCTATTCAAGGAGAGACCTTAGTCCAATTGAATAGAACCATCAAGCCATCAACGACCATATTTTGTCTTAGAAGAGAGTGACCTTAGTCCAACTTCTTAGATCCACATCTATCCTTGTGAGATCGGTCCCGATCTTACATCAAATATCCACTCTTGTTCCTAAGAACATAGAGTCTTAAATCAATCTAATCAAGCTTACGTTGATCTTGTAAGAATTGGATTATATAGGAGGAGGATGGATCCCAGAGCTCATATGACATTGAGAAGCATCAAAAGTTCCAATTTTGGGATTCTTCTATTGGATTGGAGTGGGTATCAAAGGGAGATTTAAGGAAGCTTCATGAGGTTGAGGTTGTGGAGAAGCTTCTTGAGAATGTGGACCTTTAGGAGTGATTCTTTATTTATCCATCTCCAGCACCTCAAATGAAATTGTCTTTCCATGTCTCTTTATTTTGTTTTGGTACCCCTGGAAGCATATGAGAATCAAGGAAACAAAGTTAGTAATAACAAATATGAAATTTTTCATAATCCCTACTAGAGATGAGTGAACAAAAACAAAAATCAGAGCTTAGTCTCAAAAAGAAGTAAAATCCTAATGACTAAAGCACTAAAAAGATTGATAACAAGATAAAAGAAAAATCCTGAGATGAGGTATTGGAATTTGGATGATCAAGAGCTAATATATGATGATCATACATTCACAAAATGTTAAACATGGCCTAAGATCACAAATATAAGCTAACTCATTTCTCTCACATTAACTCATATGATAATTGAAAAATCATTCAATTTCAATTAGAAATTCATAACATAAACTTGCATTCAATTCAATCTACCATTTAACAATACTATTCCTTGGTTTAGAACATTGAGGTAGACTAATCCAATTCCTTAGTATTAATCCCTTTGTCAATTACCTCATCAAGAGAAATCTTCCAATTATTATTAATCAATAAAAAACATAAAAAACAAGTTCAAATAACCAATAAACATCCTATGAAACAATTTCCATGAGGTAGGAATGTAAATCATAAAATCTGGTTCTTCGAGGAATTTCTTCGAACACCTTCCGGACATTAAATTCCTTAAGATCTAGACTAACAAATTTCAAGTAATCTAGCATTGAGAACACCAAATAGATAAAAATCAATCAATATTAATTTCTAATCATCATATAAAATCACTAATCACACCACACTCATCTCAATAACCTAAAATACAATACTCACTAATTATGGTTTTTCCACCTAAACCCATAAGGAAAACGTTAAAAAACATGATTAGTGAGCTAAATTAAGAAGAGATTAAAAAGATGAAAGAGATAATTATCTTAAACATTAAAACTTTTTGTTCGTATTAGAACCCTAAAACTGCTTAATAGAAAAGGAGATCCTTAAATTTTAGGCTAAAATGTTTTTAAAGAGAAGGGGTTAGATCAGGTAAACCATGGATAAACCGGATCTTGACCCGTCCAATTGGGAATTTTGGATTTTGGATAGTGCAAATAAGGGTGTTTTGCCAAGGATTTCTGGTTGAGGTGATGACCCTTGGGTGTCTTGGCCTGGGAAGCATGATCGAGGGATTGGCAGGGAGAATTTTACCTTGGTCGAGCGGGCTCTAGCGTAGGCGAATGTCTAAGGCGTACTGGTCGAGGTGATGGCGTCGGGGTGTTTTGGCCAAGGGATTTCTGTCGAGGTATTGGCTGGGAGAATTGGACCATGGTCGAGGCTATGGAGCAGGCTCTATAGCCTTGACTCTTGCAATACAGCTTTAAATGCCTTGAAACCACTTCCACTGCAAACCTAATTCAATTTCCTACGACTTTTTCTGAAGTCTCAAAGTTATATATCAAAGGAAGGGCTTCACATGAATTGATATATCAGCCACATAAGTTTGATATTTCAGTATTACACCAGCTAGGCCTCTGGTTAAAAAAGAACTTATTAAAAGGGTGGAAACGGGGGAGTCTATTTCAATATGGAATGACCCGTGGATACCAGCCTATCGCCCGAGACAAGCAATTCAAAAGTCGGACGCAGATCATACTTTGGTTACTGTTAACCAATTGATTGATCATCACAATCAGATTTGGAACAAACAACAAATGGACACAGTTATGGAACCAGAAGATGTGGCTTTGATATTAAGTATCCCCTTTAGTCGCTTAAATAGATCTGATTCGTTGGGATGGCATCCTACAAAGTCAGGTAAATATACGGTGAAATCGGGGTACCATTTGGAGAGAGATTCCATTAAGAACGGCGAAACTACTCTCATCCTGGAGCCAAGTATTAAAAGTCTTCTAGCTTTCTCGTGGAAGATAAAATGTCCACCAAAGATAAGGCATTTCATATGGCAATCACTCTCAGGTTGTTTACCAGTGACAAAAAATTTAAAGGAACGAGGGATAAAATGTGATACCCGCTGTGTTCGGTGTGGAGTAGAGGAGGAATCGATAAATCATGTCTTATTTGAATATCCACCAGCAATTCAAACTTGGGCACTGTCTCAAATATCAATAAATCTGAAGTTTTTTCCCTCGGCGTCTGTCTATACGAATATGGATTATCTGTTTTGGAGATTACCTTTGGAGAATAAGATGGATATCTATCCTTGGTTAATATGGTATTTTAGAAAGTAGGAATGATATGGTTTATAGTCATATCGATCAGAACCCTCAAGAAACATTAAGAATGGCAGAAACGGAATATACTACATGGGGAGATGCGCAGTTAACTTAGGTAAAAGAATCAATGACAGGAACAAGGGGAGGAAGAAATTCAGAAAATGATTTGGCACTCCATGGTCAATGGTGTTTTGTGGACGGATCCTGGAAGGATGGTGACCTGTTTTCAGAACAAGGATGGAATAGCTATTATGAGAGAGATGCTAATGTTTTGATGGGAGCAATGAATATCAGAGCTAGCTTATCCCCACTCCATGAAAAATTCGAAGCCCTTGTATGGGCTATGGAATGTCTGAAGTATCATCAATATTCTCACATTACATTTGCAACAGACTGTTCAGAATTGGTGAAGATAGTGTCGAAACCAGAAAAATGGCCAGCTTTCTCGATCCACCTAGAGGAGTTCCAAAGAAGAAAGAAGTACTTCATAACTTTTGAACTAATCCATATACCGCGCACAAGCAATATAATGGCAGATAGACTAGCACGGAGTGCCCGTCTATGGCCGTCATATACAATCCACGTTGGACCGGAGCCACCAATTTGGATTAGTGAAAGTTAGGTTTTTTAGTGTATCTTGTTGACAAAAAAAAAAGTTTGATCTTTCACCACCATTTTCCTTGTTTGTAAAATGCATAATTCACCATGTTAACCCAATGTGATTAAAGAAAATACTAACCACACCAAAAACAGGTCTAACTTTAGTCTCATTGCCTCTTTTATCACCAATTTACCAATTGTCTCTTCCAATATCCAAAATGCTTTGAAACATCCAAACTCCTCTAAGACCCAAAAAATCACCTAAAACACTCCAAAAGGAAAGAAAACATGCAAGACTCTAACCTAAACACACTAAGTCCTAAATAGATGAATTCATAGAGAAATGCACAAGAATGGATGCAAAGGACAAGAAGACCATACAATAAACATGGACTCTAACCTAAACACACTAAGTCCTAAATAGATGAATTCATAGAGAAATGCACAAGAATGGATGCAAAGGACAAGAAGACCATACAATAAACATGCTAAAACAACAGACTGTTCAGAATTGGTGAAGATAGTGTCGAAACCAGAAAAATGGCCAGCTTTCTCGATCCACCTAGAGGAGTTCCAAAGAAGAAAGAAGTACTTCATAACTTTTGAACTAATCCATATACCGCGCACAAGCAATATAATGGCAGATAGACTAGCACGGAGTGCCCGTCTATGGCCGTCATATACAATCCACGTTGGACCGGAGCCACCAATTTGGATTAGTGAAAGTTAGGTTTTTTAGTGTATCTTGTTGACAAAAAAAAAAGTTTGATCTTTCACCACCATTTTCCTTGTTTGTAAAATGCATAATTCACCATGTTAACCCAATGTGATTAAAGAAAATACTAACCACACCAAAAACAGGTCTAACTTTAGTCTCATTGCCTCTTTTATCACCAATTTACCAATTGTCTCTTCCAATATCCAAAATGCTTTGAAACATCCAAACTCCTCTAAGACCCAAAAAATCACCTAAAACACTCCAAAAGGAAAGAAAACATGCAAGACTCTAACCTAAACACACTAAGTCCTAAATAGATGAATTCATAGAGAAATGCACAAGAATGGATGCAAAGGACAAGAAGACCATACAATAAACATGCTAAAACAAGGTAAATTATGCATATATAAATTCTCATGAACTTTCCTTTAGCTTGTCCGCAAGCAAACAAACACAAAGTAAGATGAAAGAAACGTTTGACATTGAGAGCTCAAAGCTACTAAAAGAAATCATCAGGAAAAAATTGTATCAAGTTTTAGACATGCACCCATAAGCTACAATCAAATTCACTTTACTCCAAAAGAGTTAGCCATGCTCATCTCGACATGCATCAAGTTCAAGTCTCAACTTACACATGAGTTCCTATCATCCACCCATTTGAAAATCATTAAGATTTTGACGAATCATGATTGTGAAAATCAAGTGAACACATTTACTTAAGATTTTAAGATCTTGAGATGAAAATGATCTCAAAGTATTTGTTGCTCATTAACAACAAAGGAATCACTCAAAAATGGATAAAATATGCAAAATGAAAAGAGTAAAGAACGCCATATGCATATAAGGATGACTCTTCCATCTACCCAAATGCCCAAGATGTTCTTAGCTCAAAGTTCTAAAACCCAATAGTCCCAATCCTAGTCTACCCTTTCTTAAGGCTATTTTGCCTTTTCAAACCACAAAACTCAGTCATTCGCTTCTCTTTTAAGCACTTAGGAGATTTATTTTTATTGATATATGGTAAGCCTTTTTCATTTTCTTTCTATGTAGCTCTATTATTTTATTTTACTAGTCCCTTTCTCTTTTATGCATGAGCCAGTTGGCCTTTTTCATTAATTTTCACTTAGAGGCTTTATTTATTTTTTAACACTTAAACCTATTTTACATTCTTTTGCCACCATTTCACACTTTTTGTGTGTTCCATTTCTTTTCCAAACTTCCCGTTGATTTCCATTTCTCCAAAACCTTTTCTTATCCTATGCTAGGCTAAATGATGCAAGGCGGCCTTCTACATGGAAAAGTATCCTCATCATTCTAAACTCAACACTTTTTATTAAGCTCATCCTAAAAAGGCCTCACAACTCCCACTAAAGTCTTTAGGCCTAAAATAATGATTGATTAAGGGTGAGGAAAGCTATTTGGACTTACAGTAGTGGTAAAATGGAAGAAGAAAGTCCAATGTTGATGAGGACATAGAAACCAACCTAACCAAGGCTCCAAAAGAGACCATTATCATACCGACATTGAGACGATCACCAAGAACCAGATCAGGTGCAAGGAGTGTAAGGGAAGAGTTCAAAAACTCAGTGGGAAGCTTGATCAAACTTTTAGAACATGAAGAACTCAAAGAGAAGCTACTTTAGAAGGAGATCACCCGAGAGAATCCAATCGGACCAAAAGGAGTCTTATCTGCCTAAGATGCAACCAACTCCGAACCTTATCAAGACAACACTTCTATTGTCCTAGGAATGCATCAAGAAAAAGAGCTAAAAAATCAACCACAAGGAGAAGCATGATAGGTCAAGAATTAATCCCTATACTAAACTGCAAGTGTACAGCAATGTCAAAGTAGTATATAGGGTTATCGAATCCACAGGGACACTTGGTCTCAAGAGAATCAAACCGTAGGGAATGAATACTAGAAATAAGCAATGTGATTGTATTGAAAATAGTGCAAGAAAGTAAATCAGTAGCAGAGATTATTGGTTGTGAAAGCAAGTAATTAAAAGCGTCAAACCTAGGGTATTCTCAGGAAATCAGACTAGCAGACAGTTCATTCAGCAAGGATCTAATTAAGCACAGTTCTAGAACTCAAAACACAGATATAGAATTAACCAAATTCCTTTGCGATAATTCTCTAAGTCTAAGTGCAGCAAACCAAACTTCCGTTTGCGAGAACTAACAGATTAAACTAGCAATAAGCTTGAGTTTGATATGTTCACAATTATCCTAAACCAAACTTTCGTTTGCGCAAAGTTTAATTGCCCAATTTAATTAGTTCAGATTCCTAAACCCCACTTCCGTGACGTATTTAGCAACCTAAGATCTAGATTCTAATTGATCAGGTTAGAACTAGCTTTAAGCACAATTAAATTGAAGAACAGATATAGTTTGAATCCTTAACTGAAATTGAACAAGTCTAGCAAGTCATGAAATCCTATGTGAGAAACCCTAAGTCTAACTAGGAATCTACTCAGACATAGATAATGAAAACATGATCATATGATAAGTAAATTGCATAAAAGAATAAGAGTAAAAGGGGTTCGAAATCTTCTCCAAATACAGATGATGAATTAGGTTCAGATCAGCCCCAAAAGCTCTAAAAATCCTCTGCTCTTAATTATGAAAGTTTTTTAATAAAAACTCTAAAAACTCTATTATATAGGCATAATCTCGGCCAGGGGCTTCTTTGTAAATATCAGGAACTTCTGGATCAAAGTGCAATATCTTGATTCTTCTAAACCGCCGAGTTTTTGGCCCATCTCGCTGGTGCAACGATCGTTGCTAGAGTGCAACGATCGACACCTTTCTCTGTCTCGGACAGTGAACTCTATCTCTCGGCCAATCACTCCAAAAATCTCCAAAATGCTCCATAATCTCCAATTTAGCTCCCAACCTGATTATACCTGTAAAAGACTCTAAACAAAGACAAAAGACACTAAAACACATCTATATCATGGCCTAAAACTAGTAAAAACCATGATATATCAACTCCCCCACACTTAGCCTTTGCTTGCCCTCAAGCAAAACATAGAACTAAAACATGGTGAAGAGGTTTGAAAACTCTTCAGAAACTCATTTCATCTTAGAAGCTACAATACTCAGATTCCCCTTAGTAAACCACTGAAAGAATCAATCACAGGATATCAAGACCAACATGTACTTCCCCCACACTTAGCAACTGTCCTAGGTAAACTCCACAATCACATTCAAGCATTCAAATTCTCCCTACTGACTTCTGCAAGTATTTAAGTGCGGTCTCACCTAAGGAGTATCGATCTAAAGGCACATGGATTCTTACCTAATCAGCTCTAGACCACCATACTATCTTTCTCTAGTCCCTTTCTTCTCTTTCCCTTCTTTAACAACTGATTTTTCCCCACTGGGTATCATTTTATTTTTTTTATCAGTGTTCTTCCCGTTATGGGGTGTACTTTGGACACATTCCATGGATCACATGAGAGATAATAGTGTTTGCTACTATTCTCATGACCACTTCGGAGTTACTAACTCATCCTCAGTTTATTATATTTTTTTTTACTTTATAGAAGGGGAGAAGGGAACTAAATAGGACAGGTTTACAGGCTGTGTCAGAACTAACAGGGAATCCGACATAAAGTATACCAAGCCCTTAGGTGAGAAATCTAAGTCAGTATTAGGGGTGAAGTCAGTAAAAGGATCCTCTGATACCTGAAGTGATGTGGGTGTTCCCAGTAGGTTGATCCGTGTCTGAGTTTTCTAACAGTCAGAGATAGATCCTGCAACTTCATCCCAATGGTTACTTAAGTTCCTGCAAGTTTTGTAAATCTCCTCCGAAAATCATAGTTTCTTACTTAAACAATTTTGACTCAATAAAACAAAAATTTTGAAAAACGGACTGACTCTTAAGAAAACAGAAAGATAAACGTCAGTAGCACCTCCCCCACACTTAAGACACACTGTCCCCAGTAGTGTCCAGCGAAGGATCGGTAAAAAGAAAATAAAATAAATTGAAAAGGTGAAATCATGTCTGTCGGGTTACCTCTGTCGCACAGCATCGATCGGTGCATAAGATGCATCGACCGTTACTTGGCGACTTTGGTGTATGGTCGATCGTTGCTCAGGACCGCAACGATCGCTGCAATGCGATTCATTTCGTGTTGTGACGATCGATGCATAAATGCATCGATCGCTGCACTGCGATTTAATCCGAGACCTGCAAACATGACTGCACCAGAAACAAAAACAAACGTAAAATCCTAACAAAAACACCAAAAATTAAAAAGAAAAACACCAGTACCTAATGGTGGGTTGCCTCCCACCCAGCGCTTGTTTAAGGTCAATAGCTTGACCGGACGCGCAAGGTTTTTTCAAGTTGAGGGTGCAGCATCCAGAGGCAAAATCTGTCCTCTGGGAATCTCGGCCTTAGCCCAATAGTGTTTTACCCTCTGCCCATTCACAGCAAACTCATTACCTTCCTTGCCTATTAGTATGACAGCTCCATATGGACGCACTTCTTTTATTGTGTAAGGACCGGACCATCTTGATTTCAGCTTTCCTGGAAACAAATGCAAGCGAGAATTGTATAGAAGTACCTGATCATTAGGCTCAAACCGTCTAGAAACAATCTTTTTATCATGATAAGCCTTTGTCCTCTCCTTGTACAGCTTTGAGTTCTCATAGGCAAGATGTCTAATCTCATCCAACTCATTAAGCTGTATCAGCCTTCTTTCTGCAGCTGATTTAAGGTCAAAATTCATCTGCTTCACAGCCCATGCTGCTTTGTGCTCAAGTTCCACAGGCAGATGGCATGCTTTTCCATACAACAAGTGAAATGGAGTAGTCCCCAATGGTGTTTTGAATGCAGTCCTGTAAGCCCATAAATCATCATCAAGCTTAGCTGCCCAATCTTTTCTTGTCTTCCCAACTGTTTTCTCCAAGATCTCCTTGATTTGTCTGTTGGAAACTTCTACCTGTCCACTAGTCTGTGGGTGATAAGGAGTAGCAACTCGGTGATGCACCCCATGCTTCTTCAAGAGCTTCTCAAATACCTTATTAATAAAGTGAGACCCTCCATCACTAATTACTATCCTGGGTACTCCAAATCTAGGGAATATAATGGATTTGAACAGCTTAATGACTACTGAAGAATCATTGGTTGGACTAGCTATTGCTTCTACCCACTTGGATACATAATCCACAGCAACCAATATGAACTTATTCCCAAAAGATGAGGGAAAGGGACCCATAAAATCTATGCCCCAGCAATCAAAAACCTCAACCTCAAGAATGAAATTCTGAGGCATCTCATGCTTTCTGCTGATTTTCCCTCTCCTTTGGCAGGCATCACAATGAGAAATAAAAGAGTGAGTATCAGCGAACATTGTAGGCCACCAGAAACCTGCCTGCAAAACCTTAGATACAGTCTTAAAAGTAGCAAAATGTCCTGCGTAATCTGATCCGTGGCAGTGGAACAGGATATCTGGAACCTCTGATTCAGCAACACATCTCCTATAAAGGCCATCCGAACAGTGCTTATAGAGGTAAGGTTCATCCCAATAGTACCTCCTAAGTTCTCTGAAAAACCTCTTCTTCTCATATCCTTTTAGATTATCTGGTTCAGCCTCTGCAGCTAGATAATTGGCTATGTCTGCATACCATGGTTGATCATTTGTTGAGACAGCATAAATTTCGACCTCATGTTTTCCAATCCGTACCGTAAAAATCTCTGGGCCTGTGTTCGCGCTGCAACGATCGTTACAGCAAGATGTATCGATCGCTACCGCCCTGATAGATGCATCGATCGATGCTGATGTTGCATCGATCGACGCAATGCGATTAATCCGACAGTTTTGCAGATCTCTGTCCAAATCTGTCTCACAGATTGTCCCAACCATATTGACGTTTTCCTCAGGCAAATAGTCATTGATTGGCACGTCGTCTTCTATCAGCATCCTAGAAAGATGATCAGCAACTCCATTCTCAACTCCTTTCTTATCTCTTACTTCAATATCAAATTCCTGGAGCAACAAGATCCATCTCAACAGTCTTGGCTTAGCATCCTTCTTCTGCATCAGATACTTCAGGGCTGAATGATCAGTGTGTACAATCACCTTGGAGCCAACAAGATAAGAGCGAAATTTCTCAAATGCAAAGACAACTGCTAACAGCTCCTTCTCTGTAGTGGCATAGTTCCTTTGTGCATCATCCAGTGTCCTACTGGCATAATAGATAGCATGAAGCTTTCTATTTTTCCTTTGTCCAAGAACAGCTCCTACAGCATAGTCACTTGCATCACACATTACTTCGAAAGGCAAATCCCAATCCGGTGGCTGAACTATTGGAGCACTTACTAAGGCCTGCTTGATCTGTTCAAATGCGGTTTGACAATCTGCAGTGAACTCAAACTTGGTGTCTTTACACAGCAAAGCAGTTAATGGCCTAGCAATCTTACTGAAATCCTTGATGAACCGTCTATAGAAACCAGCATGTCCAAGAAAGCTTCTAATAGACTTAACAGAATCAGGTGCCTGCAGGTTCGTCATTACCTCGATCTTGGCGCGGTCTACTTCTATTCCAGCCTCTGACACTTTGTGTCCTAGTACAATGCCATCTCTAACCATGAAATGACATTTCTCCCAGTTAAGAACTAAGTGCTTCTCTTCACATCTCTTCAAAACCTTACACAGATTATCCAAGCATTCATTATAGGATGATCCATATACTGAGAAATCATCCATGAATACTTCCATAAAATCCTCAATCATATCTGTGAATATGGACATCATGCATCTCTGGAAAGTGGCTGGTGCATTGCAGAGTCCAAAGGGCATCCTACGGTAGGCAAATGTCCCATATGGACAAGTGAAAGTGGTCTTTCCTTGATCCTCTGGATGGATGGGGATCTGAAAGAAACCTGAGTATCCATCTAAAAAGCAGTAGTAAGGATGATTTGCTAACCTTTCGAGCATCTGATCAATAAAAGGTAGGGGGAAGTGATCTTTTCTAGTCGCAGCATTCAGTTTCCTGTAGTCTATGCACATCCTGTGTCCCGTCACAGTCCTAGTAGGTATCAGCTCGTTCTTCTCATTCTTAACAACTGTAACTCCACCTTTCTTAGGTACTACATGGACTGGACTCACCCAATCACTGTCTGAAATAGGATAGATGATCCCAGCGTCCAGGAGTTTCATAATCTCCTTTTTGACTACTTCCTGCAGATTAGGATTAAGTCTCCTCTGATGTTCGATTGATGTCTTGGACTCATCCTCGAGATGTATCCGATGCATGCACAGCTCTGGTGAGATACCTGAAATGTCATTAAGGGAATAGCCAAGAGCTTTGCGATGCTTGCGCAGCTTGCTTAACAGTAAAGTGAGCTCTGCGTTGTTCAAACTAGCGTTGACAATCACTGGATAAGTTGAATTTGGTCCAAGAAATGCGTACCTTAGCCCGGATGGAAGTTGTTTTAGATCTATTTTCGGAGCTTTTTCCTCTGCCCAGTCCAGGTCGTCGTGCAACGATCGTTGCTTATTTGGTATCGATCGTTGCAGTCCCGCGTCAGATACTTCGATCTGCATTGCAACCTCGATAGAATCCATCAATCTTGTATAGCACATTGCAGGCTCGTCCTGTAGGTACTCCAACTCCAAAATAGAACTCAGTAAGGCTCTTTCTAGTGGGTCCTCAGCATGTGATTGATGGAAGTACTCTGCAGCCAAATCACCCAATGTGTCCACATAGAAGGTCTGCCCGTCAATGGTTGGTCTCTTTACCAGCTTGTTCATGTCAAAACTCATCTTCAGATCACCCACATTCAGAATTATCTTACCTCCTTGACAGTCAATCATTGCACCAGCTGTTGCTAAGAAAGACCTGCCTAGAATTAATGGGTCTTTTGGCTCCTGTCCATATTGTAGAACCACAAAGTCAGTTGGGATCACACACTTGCCAACAGTTATAGGCACATCCTCTATTACTCCTTCAGGAATCCTGACTGATCGGTCTGCCAAAACTAGTGATATCCTAGTTGGTATAAAGTCTGTCATCCCTAGTCTTTTAGCAACCGAGAGGGGCATCAGATTTACGCTGGAACCAAGATCACACAGGGACCTTTCGAACCTCTCCTTGTAGATAGCACAATCTAATACGAAGCTGCCTGGATCCTTCAATTTCTCTGGAATTCTACCTTGAATCACTGCACTACATACTTCATTGAGCATCATTATACTTTCTTCGTCAGACCATTTACCAGAAATTGCATCCTTAAGGCATCTCTTCATCATGGGGGAGGTTTCAATAGAATCCAACAAAGGTACTTCAACCTTCACCTTTTTTATGAACTCCTTCCATTTTGCATATTGCCTATCATTCCTAGCTTTTCTGGGATTCTTGGGATAAGGTATCTTAGGCTTGTATACCCTTTCAGCCGGCTGTTTTGGGTTTTCAGCGTCTGAACTTTCTGTAGTTACCTTGTGTCGATCGTTGCTCTTGTTGCACCGATCGATGCTAGGCGACTTCGTTACGATCTCCGGTTCCTTGGTTTCGCTTGGCAACGATCGTTGCTTGGATGCATCGATCGATGCGCGGCGAATATCGCGTATCTCATCTTCCAACTCTTCAATTTCTACGAGTTCCTCAACGCTTAACTGCTTTTCCTGGCCAGATGACAGCTCCTTACCACTTCTTAATGTCACGGCATTGCATTGGTACTTAGGATTGGCATCAGTCCTTCCCGGGAGATATCCCTCTTCCCTTTGAGCGTGCCCAGCAGTTCTTGCAACCCTTGCATCAAGCTCTTTTATGTGCGTGTTCAAACCTTCAAACTTCCCATTCAGCTCCCTGTAGATTGTATCCATCTTTGCGTCAGAATCTGCTGCGTACTTAGTCTGATTCTCCATCAGCTGTCTTAGCATCATCTCTATCTTACTATCAGGCTCATTGGCTTTCTTAAAACCACTTTGCTGAACTCCATTTGAAAATCTGTTTCCCTGCTGATTTCTAAATCTATTGCCTTGGAAACCAGAACCTCCCATGTAATTCACTTCTTCTTCCTGAGTGTCCTCCTCAGTCTGAATTACATCTACATTTTGGGCAAGGTGGACATCTTTCTTACTTGTCAAGAGATTGTAAACTGTGTCCAGCCTAGATCTAATCTCAGTCATGTTAGGGTCCTCTGTACTTACACCAGATTTCTTCCTCATCTCATCCATAGACTTGCAACTGTAGCTGCCAACCAGGTTCTCTATCAACTGCTTAGCTTGTGTAGGAGTCCTGGTATTGAAATTAGCATTACTGGAATTATCCAGCGCAGTCTGATAAGGGAGATCTATTCCTCTGAAGAAAATACCAATCAGCTGTACTTCTGTGAATCCATGGTGTGGACAATCACGCTGATACTGCTTAAATCTCATCCATGCGGTTGTCAAAGGCTCCACAGCTCCTTGGGAAAAAGTGAGTATGTCCTGTCTGGACTGATCTGAGCGCGCAGCGTCGTAGAAGTGACGCAGGAACTCACTCTTTAAGGCTGCCCAAGTAGTATACTGACCAGGTGCCAGTTGTCTCAGCCATGCACTAGCGTCTCCAGCAAGACTGTGCGGAAATAGCTTAAGGAACAGATAGTCCGGGCATACTCCTTCATACTTCATGCCAGTGACTATGTCCTCAAACTTGTCAATGTGATCCATAGGCTGCTCTGATTGAAGACCATGAAAAGCAATCTGCCTCATCAGTTGGTAGTAGATAGTTTTTACCTCAAAATCATTCCTTTCGAAGGCAGGAAGCACTAGAGCTGCTCGGTTTGCATGAAACTCATCAGGTCTATTGTAATCAGCTAGTGTCCTCTCATGAACTACCATCCGGCCTTCTGGCTCAACTTCATCAGGGATCACTCGTCCCTCAGCATCAATCCTTTGCCCAGCAGCATTGTAAGGATTGTTCTCTGGATCCCTCAGGATTCCATCATCATCTGGTATCAAGATCAAGCGTTCTTGTACCATTCTCTCTCTCTTTTCTCTTCTAAAAGTCCTCTCTAGACGTCCAAGTTCTTCTAGGTTGAGATTAACTAAGCTCGAGTTCGGATTACTTCGAGTGTTATCGAAGACTCTAAGAGTTCGGATTACTTCGAAAAATTTTCTAGTAAAACCCTAAGTTCGGTCCTATCGAAGACTCTAAGAGTCCCCGGCAACGGCGCCAAAAACTTGATAGGTCAAGAATTAATCCCTATACTAAACTGCAAGTGTACAGCAATGTCAAAGTAGTATATAGGGTTATCGAATCCACAGGGACACTTGGTCTCAAGAGAATCAAACCGTAGGGAATGAATACTAGAAATAAGCAATGTGATTGTATTGAAAATAGTGCAAGAAAGTAAATCAGTAGCAGAGATTATTGGTTGTGAAAGCAAGTAATTAAAAGCGTCAAACCTAGGGTATTCTCAGGAAATCAGACTAGCAGACAGTTCATTCAGCAAGGATCTAATTAAGCACAGTTCTAGAACTCAAAACACAGATATAGAATTAACCAAATTCCTTTGCGATAATTCTCTAAGTCTAAGTGCAGCAAACCAAACTTCCGTTTGCGAGAACTAACAGATTAAACTAGCAATAAGCTTGAGTTTGATATGTTCACAATTATCCTAAACCAAACTTTCGTTTGCGCAAAGTTTAATTGCCCAATTTAATTAGTTCAGATTCCTAAACCCCACTTCCGTGACGTATTTAGCAACCTAAGATCTAGATTCTAATTGATCAGGTTAGAACTAGCTTTAAGCACAATTAAATTGAAGAACAGATATAGTTTGAATCCTTAACTGAAATTGAACAAGTCTAGCAAGTCATGAAATCCTATGTGAGAAACCCTAAGTCTAACTAGGAATCTACCCAGACATAGATAATGAAAACATGATCATATGATAAGTAAATTGCATAAAAGAATAAGAGTAAAAGGGGTTCGAAATCTTCTCCAAATACAGATGATGAATTAGGTTCAGATCAGCCCCAAAAGCTCTAAAAATCCTCTGCTCTTAATTATGAAAGTTTTTTAATAAAAACTCTAAAAACTCTATTATATAGGCATAATCTCGGCCAGGGGCTTCTTTGTAAATATCAGGAACTTCTGGATCAAAGTGCAATATCTTGATTCTTCTAAACCGCCGAGTTTTTGGCCCATCTCGCTGGTGCAACGATCGTTGCTAGAGTGCAACGATCGACACCTTTCTCTGTCTCGGACAGTGAACTCTATCTCTCGGCCAATCACTCCAAAAATCTCCAAAATGCTCCATAATCTCCAATTTAGCTCCCAACCTGATTATACCTGTAAAAGACTCTAAACAAAGACAAAAGACACTAAAACACATCTATATCATGGCCTAAAACTAGTAAAAACCATGATATATCAAAGCACTTCCACGGCTGATCACACAAGCTATTCCATTCTTGTCGGTTTTACAAGGAAACAAGGATTCAACCCTGTTTGTCATATCCAAGAAAGTTTAAGCTCAGTCACAAACCAAGGTGAGTATTTACCTTCTGTTTTACATACTCACGAGTGTTGTCTTTGATTTTTGCAGGGTATTTTATTTTATTTGCTTAAGTAGTCCTTTATTTCCAATGTATTGTGACAATAAGTTTAGTTTTCCTTTTCAAGTATTTTTTTTAATTGATTTCGGCCAGGAAGCCGCCCAACAGAGAGAGAGAGAGTAAGATATAAACTCTTGCTCAGCTTTGTAATGTTTACCCTAGATCAATAAAAAACAAACTTTTCTTTTGTGCAAGAAAAACCAGCCGCCCTCCTTATTCCTTTGTGTGAGAAGCCATTTGAGAAAGAGTGCAAGACTTACCACATCTCCTTTCACAGAGTGTGTGGTGTCTCTCAATCCATCTGTTACTGTCCTCAGATCGTCAATCATCCTTTTGAATCCCTTGAGAGTGCCGCACGGCCAGCCATAAATTCACCATGTCATTCCTTGTAGCTCGGTCCCCAAAACTAGGCTTCATCATATGGTATCAGAGCTTAAGCTCAGGCATCCGGTGAATCAATTCCTTTTCATTAGTGTTTAGTTTGCTTCTGTTTTCCTTTAAGAAAAATCAAAAAATATTGCTTGTTGCTTTCTCTTATTGCGGCTGTGAAGTGTTAGTTGCTAGGTTAGCTATTTTGCTTGCTTCTTTGATTGGCATCAACTGTCCTGCTTTGTTTCTTGTCTTTTTTCACGAAAAATATTTGTTTGTTTGGGTGGTTGGCTAAGTAGAAATTGCTAGGGTATTGATTTAAGACTATCGATTGTTTCCTGCTTTGTTTAATTGCATGTCTTTTATTCACGTTTGTTTTCTGTCCTATTTCAATGCTCAATTAGTAGTTCCTGTCATTGCATATTTGACAGCCAAAAAAAAAAACAGAGTGTTTCATTGTTTCCATTTATTAGTTGACGGCTGCATCATCTACTTAGGTCACACGCTAGGGTTTTGGTGTTCTTTTTTTTGTTTTTTGCTAAAAATTTCCTCTGGTTTATTAAGTTGCTTAGCCTCATTTAGTTGTCATCTTTCTGTGCACCTTCTGAAAGTTTACAAAAAAATGAAGAAGGAAAAAAGTGTCAGAGTTGTTGCATACTTTGCATTCGACTGCATCTATCTCTCATACCAGCCAAACTAGAGTTCTTAGATATGTTTTCTTTGTTGTTCGAAATTGTTTGAGTCTCTGCACTGTCTTGTTTTCCTTTTGTTTACATTCCTGAAAAGTTAAAAAATAAATAAAGAAAGATCAGAGATTGAAAATCTGGCCAGCTTAAGTAAAAAGGCAATTTGCTATATTTAGTTCCTTGCACTTCTTTTAAGGTTTCCTTTTATCTTCTTCAATTACCTTTGCACTTGGTGTGTTTTTGTGAACCAGGAAACACATGTATGGGAGAAGAAGCTCAACCAGTTAATATGGCTCAGCTACTCGGTGCCATACAAGCTTTGGGAGCAAGGATAGATCAGCTAGAACAGCCTGCACCAGCTCATGTACCACCAGCTCCTATGCAACCACGGAGAGGTCTTGTTAGGAGAGCCAACTATCCACCTGTCCAAGACGACACTGATGATGATATCCCAGACTTGGAAGGTGATCCTCCTCCCGCTCCTAACTTCAATCAACATCTTAGAGGGTAGTACAATCGAGGCCGAGAGGATGAGCACGCAAGAGGAGGCATATACATTAAGTTGACTGCACTTACATTTGTTAGGAGGGTTAATCCATATGCCTACCTTGATCGGGAGATGCATATGGAATATTTCTTCAAGTGCTACAACTACTCTGAAGCAAGGAAGGTGTCATTAGCTGCTGCACAACTTACAAAGAATACAGTAACTTGGTGGCATGAAGATGTGTCTGAGAGAAGGAGGCACATACACGGTCAAATAAGTACTTGGGAGGACATGAGGTATAGCTTGAGGAAGAGATATGTTCCTGCTTACTATCACAGGGACCTACAGAAGAGGTTCCACAAGCTTACACAAGGGAACAAATAAGTTGAGGTTTACTATGAGGAGTTTGAGGCATTGAGGAACATGCTAGAAGTTGAGGATTCTGAGGAAACTTTAATGGCTCAGTTCATTGATGGACTTAATGACAGAATTGCTCGGAAGGTTGAAAGGCAATCATACCATGATTTAGACAAAATCCTTCGCAATGCTGTCCAAGCTGAACAACACATATAGAGAAATACTTCCCTCACCAGCAAGAACAAAACGCCTTGGACACCACAACTAGAACGAGCCAAAGACAAAGGGAAGACGCCTGAGAAAGATACACGGTTCAAGAAACCCATGGATGACACGCCTAAGACCACATGACCAGAATCAAGCAAGGGTCCTAATCCTCAAGCCAAAGACATTACATGGTTTAAGTGTCAGGGAAAGGGACATTACATGCTTTAAGTGCCCAAATCAGAGAGTTATGATCCTCAAAGCCAATGGTGAATATGAATCTCAAGACAAGGTAGAAGAGGTTGAAGGTTCAGTATATGACATTGTGGACTATCCAGACACCGTTGAGCTACTAGTTGTACGAAGAGCTCTCAGTTCACTCTTTGAACCAAAAACAATCCAAAGAGTATGTAGACACCGGTGAGCTACTAGTTGTACGAAGAGCTCTCATATTACACTCTCGGTGCACCATTAACTCAAAGGTATGTAGTCATATAATTGATGGTGGTTCTTGCACTAACGTGGCCAACAAGTATTTGGTTGATAAGCTAGGATTACCAAAATCGAAGCACCCACGGCCGTACAAGATTAAGTGGTTAAACGATGAGACGGAGCTCCGAATAGCCGAACAAGTCACTATACCATTCAGCATAGGTAAGTGTGCCGGCCAAGTATTATGTGATTTTGTCTCTATGCAGGCAGGTCATATAACGCTAGGTAGGCCATGGTAATTTGACAAGAAGACTTTGCACAATGGTCATACCAATTACTATGCATTCACACATAACAAGAAGAAACACAATCTAGCACCTCTTACACCACATGAGGTACACAAATTGAATAAGGCCATGTCTAAAGGATCTGAGGTACGTAAGGCCAACCTCTATGTAAACCTACTACTGTTCTGAAATCTTTAGAATGTAAAGACCAGGTTGTCACGACCCGTTTTTCCTTGGACGGTTCGTGACTGTCACGATGCTTCTGCGGGACTAACGACTGGGAGATGGTGTTGTGCTTCAGTGAGGGGCGTGAAGGATTCAGGTTGGGGAAATCCTTTTGGAGTTTGGCAGACCGAACCGGTTGAGTTTGGGGAGTCTGTCGCTGATCGAGTATCTGATTTTGAAGAAGGGATTAGGCCATCCCTGCAAAAACTGGTCGTGATCTGGACGATCACCTAATGAGCCCGAGGCAGGGCGAAACCAGTCGTCAATGTCCAGAAGAGAGATCGGCTAGCTCGGCAGGAATGGGACTGTCGAGCGCCGCACAACCTTATTGGAAAAGACCGTGACAAGTGGTATCAGAGCAGGTACGTTGCGCATTGTTTCCCTGGATGAGTGAAAGGGAACCTTTTTCGGTGGCGACCGAGAGTCTGGGGTGGAGGGGTTTGTGCTGAACCCTAGGCAAGCTGCCAGAGGGCGGAGAGTAAGCGCCTTGGGACAAGCCAGTCACCTTTGGACTAAGGCAAGGGGCCGAGTCATCGTCTGGAGTGGGGATAGAGGTATCCCACAATGGCCCAACGTACGATCTTGATGAATCTTCCCCGTGCACGAGGACGTGCACAGTGATGGGTGGGGGAGAATGTCATGACCCATTTTTCTTTGGACGGTTCGTGACTGTCACGATGCTTCTGCGGGACTAACGCCTGGGAGATGGTGTTGTGCTTCAGTGAGGGGCGTGCAGAATTCAGGTTGGGGAAATCCTTTTGTAGTTAAGCAGACCGACCCGGTTGAGTTCGGGGAGTCTGTCGCTGATCGAGGATCTGATTTTGAAGAAGGGATTAGGCCATCCCTGCAAAAACTGGTTGTAATCTGGAGCCGATCACCTGATGAGCCCGAGGCAGGGCGAAACCAGTCGTAAATATCCATAAGAGAGATAGGCTGGCTCGACAGGAATGGGACTGTCGAGCGCCGCACGGCCTTGTTGGAAAAAGACCGTGACAAGGTGATACTAATGATCTTCAAGGAAGGTTTGTTTTCAGGCCAGGAGCAACAAGACTTACCAAAATCTGCTCTTAAGCTTCTTGACAAGTTTGTTGATGTGTTTCCACCCGGTCTGCCTCCGGTCTGAGGGATTGAGCATCAAATCGATTTGGTCCCCGGCGCCCATTACGAACTGTGCTGCCTATAGGGTCAATCCAGAAGATGCCAATGAACTAGAAAAGCAGGTACAAGACTTTATGTCTAAGGGATATATCAGAGAGAGAGCTTGAGTCCCCGTGCAGTACATGTGCTCTTAGTACCAAAGAAAGATGGCACGTGGAGGATTTGTGTTCATTGCTGAGCCATCAACAACATCACCATCAAGTACAAACATCCCATTCCACGCCTTGATGACATGTTAAACATGCTTAGGAGTGGTTACCATCAAGTACGTATTAAAGAAGGCGACGAATAGAAGTCTGACTTTAAGACAAAAAGAGGGCTGTATGAGTGGCTGGTCATGCTGTTTGGACTCACCAACGTACCCAACACCTTCATCAGGCTTATCAACCATGCTCTAGGAGCCTATATATGTAAGTTGTTAGTGGTCTATTTCGATGATATACTGATTTATAGCACTTTCCTTGATGATCACTTATCACTCTTAGAACAAGTCCTAGAAACGCTTCGGCTAGAAAACTTAAATGCTAACCTTAGGTAGTGCACATTCTACACTGACCAAGTTGTGTTCTCAGGGTTTACAGGTTGATGAGGAGAAGATAAATGCGATACAAGACTGGCTGACGCTCACCTCCATAGGACATGTCCGGAGTTTTCATGGTCTGACCAGCTTCTACAGAAGATTTGTCAGGGATTTCAGTACCACAGTTGCGCCCATGACCTTTGTGATCAAGAAGAATTTTTCCTTCAAATGGGAACATGCCCAAGAAGATTCCTTTAACAAGCTTAAAGACATCTTAACTCATGCTCCTGTTTTAGTACTACCTAACTTTGACAAACCCTTTGAAATTGAGTGTGATGCTTCAGGAACAGGAACATGGGTTGTGCTTACTCAAGTAGGACGACCAATGGCTTTTTTTAGTTTAAAACTCAATGTAGCTTCCTTGAACTACCCTACTTACGACAAGGGGCTATACGCTTTAGTAAGGTCCCTTGAAACTTGGCAGCATTACTTATTATCTAAGGAGTTTGTTATTCATACAGATCATGAGACGCTCAAACACCTAAGGAGACAGACTACACTCAAGAAAAGGCATGCTAAGTGTCTTGAGTTTGTGGAGACATTTGCATACATAATCAAATATAATAAGGTCAAGGAAAATGTTGTTCGTGACGCTCTGTGCAGGAGACACACCCTCATCACCACCCTGGAGGCTAGGGTCATGGGCTTTGAACACCTCAAGGGATTATATGAGACTGATCAAGACTTCAAGGACACCTTCAAGGAAACAAGCAAGGCTACATTTGGGTCGTTTTATCAGCATGAATGGTTTCTATTCAAGGACAAGCGATTGTGTGTGCCACAAGGATCAATGAGGGAGTTACTGATCAGGGAGGCACATGGAGGAGGGCTTATTGGTCAATTCGTACGAGACAAGACCCATAATGTACATAAACAGTGTTTCTACTTTCCACATCAAAAGAGAGAGGTGGAGCGTTTCTGTACTAAGTGCATCACATGCCTCAAAGAAAAATCAAGATCACATCCTTATGGACTATACATACCTTTACCTATTCCTAACCTACCCTAGGTAGATATTTCCAAGGATTTTGTTTTAGATTTGCCAAAGATTCATCACAAGGACTCCATCTTCATAGTGGTGGAAAAATACTCCAAAATGGCCCATTTCATTCCATGTAACAAAATGAATGATGCAACACAAACCGCAAACCTTTTCTTCAAGGAGGTAGTACGTTTACATGGAGTGCCCATGGCCATTGTATCAGACATGAACACCAAGTTCCTCAATCACTTCTGGAAAACCTTGTGGAAGAATTTGGGAACTAAGTTACTCTTCTACACAACCTGCCACCCACAAACCGATGGCCAAACTGAGGTAGTTAACCGTACTCTCTCCAATTTTTTGAGAGCCACAGTGGGTAAGAATTTAAGCAATAGGGTCATTCATACCATACATAGAATTTGCATATAACCACTCTAAGCATTCAGCTACAAAGCAATCACCATTTGAGGTTGTATATGGTTTTAACCCCATTACGCCTTTAGATTTCACCCCTTCTCCAGTTGTTTATTTTAGTGTAGAAGGAGATACCTAGGCAGACTTTCTTAAGAAGTTGCACCCGAGGGTCCGAGACAACTTGGAGAGACAACCCGAGAAGAATAAGTTGCAAGCTGACAAAGGGAGAAAGGAGATCACCTTTGACCCATGATATTGGGTCTGGCTGCATATGAGACCAGACCTATTTCCTAACCAGAGGAAGTTCAACTTCTTACCTCGAGGAGATGGCCCATTCCAAGTGGTCGAAACGATCAACAACAATGCCTACAAGCTTGAGCTACTACGTGAATTAAGTATATCTCATGTTTTCAATGTTTCTGACTTAGCTCCATTCCATGCAGATGTACCTGTTCTGAGGTCAGAACCTTTTCAAGAGGGTGGGGATGATGAGGACATAGAAACCAACCTAATTGATGCTCCAGAAGAGACCATCATCATACCAACATTGAGACGATCACCAAGAACCAGATCAGGTGCAAGGAGTGTAAGGGAAGAGTTCAACAAGTCAGTGGGAAGCTTGATCACCCTTATAGAACATGAAGAACTCAAAGAGAAGCTACTTTAGAAGGAGATCACCCAAGAGAATCCAATCGGACCAAAAGGAAACTTATATGCCCAAGATGGAACCAACTACGAACCTGATCAAGACAACACTTCTACTGTCCTAGGAATACATCAAGAAAACGATCTCAACAATCAACCACAGGGAGAAGCACTTTCACGGATGATCACACAAGCTATTCCATTCTTTCCGGTTTTACAAGGAAACAAGGATGCAACCTTGTTTGTCATATCCAAGCAAGTCTAAGATCAGTCACAAACCAATGTGAGCATTTACCTTTTGTTTTACATGCTCACGAGTGTTGTCTTTGATTTTTGAAGGATATTTTATTTTATTTTCTTAAGTAGTCCTTTATTTCAAATATATTGAGATAATAAGTTTAGTTTTCCTTTTCTAGTATTTTTTTGGTATTGATTCCGGCCAGGAAGCCACCCAGCTGAGAGAGTAAGATATAAAATCTTGCTCAGCTTTGTATTATTTACCCTAGATCAATAAAGAACAAACTTTTCTTCTGTGCAAGAAAAACCAGCCGCCCTCCTTCTTCTTTTGCATGAGAAGCCATTGGAGAAAGAGTGCAAGACTTATCACATCTCCTTTCACAGCGTGTGTGGCGTCTCTCAATCCATCTATTACTGTCCTAAGATCTTCAATCATCCATCTAAATCCCTGGAGAGTCCTGTACGGCCATCCATAGATTTACCATTTCATTCCTTGTAGCTCGGTCCCCAAAACCAGGCTACATCAAATGTGTATACAATATACATTCGTTCACTTTTCAAAGAACAACATGATAATTGAAATTCAAGATTATATGTTCTGATAGATAGGGAAAAATCAAATCACATCAAGCTTCAACCAAGACAATAACATTAAGACATGTTTTCCTTACATTGTTCTTCCTTAATTTCAAAATAAATAGATGCAACAAACAACCACATGCTAGTATTATGAACCAAATTCTCAAGAAGATTATTTACAAGGAGAACATGTCTTAGCTCTCAAATGCAAGTGAATGCAGGCCTATATAATTCTAGACTTAATCCTAAAATGCAATGCAGGTGAATGCATGCCTATATGATTCTAGACTTAATCCTAACAAGCAAATGCAAGTAGATGACTTTTTTTAAAAAAATTGAAATTTTTCAAAACTTTATTGATTTTCTATGCAATACGTAAACACATGAAACTCAATATTCGGAAAAGCAGATAAGATCACAAGACACAAGATTAGCGACTAACCTTTTTCTCAATCTTAAATCACAGAGTTCCTTTTGTGATAGAAGTGAGAAGAAAGAGACCTAAGACAAAAGGAATAATGCAAAATCTAAAATACAAGGGTTGGAGTTACTTTGATTATATTTAGACTTGTGGAGTGGAGGATGGAAGAAGGAGGGATTGAAGTTCACCCAAACTTAGACCATGTCGTTTCCTCTTTTTTATGGCCGTTCTGATTTTCTTCCTAGCTCACCAAGGCTCATTCTTTCTTTCTAGGTGCCAAAGACCATAATGTCTCCCAAACCTATAAACACTTAGTAAAAGATAATAAATTACTACCAAAAGGTAAATATTTAAAGTGTATGTACAAGGATAGATATATGACTTCCTCCCAAGCAAGCTTGTTTTAAGTCTCCAGCTTGACTTTCAAACCTCTTAGAAATAGGGAGTAGTAGTGTTGGAACTCCATGATTGGTCCTTGAATTAAAGTGTGACGACCTCGCTCATGACCTCTTCAAGACCGATTGGACATTACTCTCTCAGCTCAGATGTGAGAAATTCTTTAACTTTTCCAAATGGCTTAGACCTTCCTTTGCACTTCACCTTGTAATCAATCACACCATCTTCATATTTACAAGGTGTGAGATTTATGGTAGGAGGCTCACCAAGCATGTGTGGATCATTGTTGACAAGGGAAGGAGGGTGGTGATTGATTTGTATCTTCTTCTTGGCTTTAGTATCTTGTCCCTTGATACTCATAATATCTTGCTCCATTGAAGTAGAGAAAAGAGCTTCCAAAGAAAATCCATTCAAAGCTAAAAGCTCTTCAACATATCCACACTTTTTCTTTCTCATGTGACTTCTTCTTTCTTTCACACGCTTTTGGGGGGGGGGGGGGGGGGTAAAGACTTAGCCATTATGCCAAACTACCCACATACAAGATTTCCTCACCAAGAACTTTATCATTCTTATCAATCTTGGTTACCTCTTTTGAGAATATTTCATTACAATACTCATCTGGATTTGCTTCAACCTCACCCTTTATTTCATCTATGGATCTTCTAGTGAGGGCACTCTCTTGAGCAACTTGACTTTCCAAATGGTTGAGTTTTGAAGATATGGTTTCAACCCTTGTATAGAGATCATTTTGAGAACAATTTCGTGTGAATCTTGTCCAATTGTTTGCTCATATCATTATTTTCACTAGATTTTCCTACTAAGATTTGTGAGAGTATCACTTTCATGTGAAAGTATTTCTTTGTAGATGTGTCATCTTGCATTTGTGGTTCAATTACTTGATGTGGGAAGTTGTACACTTGGCATCCATCACTCACAAGGTTGGATGAATATTGTGTCTCTTGCAAGACGTTATCCAATAGCGCATTAGAAGCTTATAACTCCTTACACTCTTGATCTTCATCCTCTCCATTTTCCCTTAGATCTTTCTTGTATCTGCCAACATAGTTATCCACAATTTTAGATAAATTCTCAATAAGTAGCTTTCCTTAGTCGGATTAATTGCGCCCAATGTACCTTTTTATCTTTCTAATAGCAAACTTGTATCTTTTGATGTCTGTTTCCCATTTTGTATATTTTCCCAACTATTTCAAGCCATTTGAACGAAAATGATCCTCCTTTTTCTTTTTCTTTATATTTTTATTTTATATTTTCTTTTTTCATACTCCCTTCTCTTTCCTAATTTATCTATTTATCTCCACTCTTTATTTTTTTGACGGTGGATAGGACGGCGGAGGTGAGGTTTCCGGTCATATAAAGCGTCAGACTGGAGATATAATCGGTCGATGTACCGGAATCCAAAAAAAAATTGGACTTGATACATAAGTTTCGAATGGACATTGTAGACTAGGTGTCCATAGTAGCGACTATTCGTGGACACTGTCACGTTCATAGCACATGCTAAACGCTCCCAATGGATAGCAGGTTCATGCGAAGTTTGCTTTTTTGAGTGGATAGTGGGACCTGGCGTATTGTATCCAAAAATTCACGATCATGCGAGCTCTTCCCACCTTCTGTCCATCAGAAGCATATAACACGTGATATGATCATAGTAGTGTCCACGAATAGTCGATATTGTTCCAATAGTCCAAACTGTCCAGCGGTGGGACACCTGCTATCCATCAGAACATGTGGCTGAGAATCACTAATCAATCCGGTCCACATGTTTTATGTCTTAAAAGAGAAGCTGCCCATAAATCAAATCTGCTTTTGCTATTCATCTGCGGGTACTGTTCATCCGTGGATTAAAAAAATTAAACAAAAGAAAAGACTAGCGGCATTTTGGACAAAAGCACAAATGAATAGTAACAAAAAATACAAGACTGATGGTAAACATAAAAAGGTACTAAAGTGCAATTAAAAAGATGAAAAGATATACTGAGTTGAATTCATCCCTCCTTAGTCCATGGTGAATTTCAAAAACCTCCTTTTTATAGCTGCATCTAAGTTTTATTTGTGCTCTTTATTCACTCAATGATAGAAGATACTAAAGGATAATCTTGAGTGCATCCTTTAAGTCTCTCCCATTCCCCATGAAAAGTGTCATGGATGTTTTGTTTAAAGCTCAAGATGTCATTTCTAGTTTGGATTGTTCTTTGTGTAGGGTAGAACTTTATGAGAAAGACCTTCACGCAATCATCCCAAGAAGTGATCAAGTGAGAAGGTAGAGATCTCTCTCTCTCTCTCATTGGCTTGACTTTTCTTCAAGTGAGTATGGGAACGAAAAAAGCTTGATACTATCTTCATGCACACCTCCAATCCATATTGTGTTGCAAAACATCTCAAAGTAGGACAAGTGATCATAAGGATTATGCACTCTTGTCCTTAAGAACCTAGAGTCTTGAATCAGTCTAATCAAGCTTACCTTCATCATGTAAGCATTGGCTTCTATAAGAGGAGGATGGATCCCATAGCTCATATGACATTGATGAGTATCAAAACATCCACTACAAGAAAACATGCCTGTAACAACGGCTGGATCCTTCGCTATTTTTTCGAAAATAGGCGCTAACATCGACTTTGCGACGAAAATGAAATCATCGTTAATTGTTAGTCATTAATATATATATATATATTACTATCGTTTATTCGTCGTAACATAACAACTATTCAAAATCGTCGTTACTTCGTCGTATACAATCCGTCCTTAGTTCATCGCTAACGTAATGTTGACTTAGCGATGAATTGTAGTCGCAAAGCCTTGTTAATTCGTAGCCAACTTAGCAGCAAACTAGCATACAATAAATGTCGGTAACATAAATATATATATTTAACAATAAATAGTCTTTAATCCTTCGTTAAATAATTCGACGTGAGATGGTCGCTACATAATTCGTCGCTAAACCATCGTTAAGATATTTGTCGTCAGTTTGTCGGTATAGATTTTCGTCGTTAGTTCGTCGTTCATATATTCGTCGTTACAAGACATACAAAATAATGACGAAATAATAAATATATATTATTAATTAAAAATTATTTATATATTCTTTATATTTTAATAAATTCAAAAAATAAAATAAAATTGGATAATAATAAGAAAAAAATATTGATATTATATAAATAATTTACAAAACGGTAACCAAAAACCGTAATACATAAAACTATCATACTCATTCAGCTCGAGAACGGTACCAGGCAAATACTTTGTGGACGCAGTCATGTCTCCGGTACGAACGTCTCCGGTGCGGATGAAGATGATTGGCTTGGTCCGGTTCTGATCGGTCATGCCGCTTGCAGCCGCCGTCGCTTGGTCCCTCCTCAACTCCGCCAACCCCAGTGCAAACCGAGGATTACCACACCCTAAAGATCGAACAAACTGTCCTGAGCTCGCATCCGCTCCCCGTAAGCTTTAAGGGTCGCCGCTTGCTTCTCTTCCTATACGCACTACAAGAAAACAACGTTTTTGCGACTGGAACTTGCGACTATACTTGTAGTCGTAACATCTGGAAACTATTTGGCGACACTATTGCAACTATTTTGCGACTAAAAATACATGGACGTGTATTAGTCGCTAATATACGACCAAAAATGATTGTCAGCAATTTAGTCACCGATTTACGACTGATTAACGACAATTGTCGAGACCGGAAACAATAGTTGCAGCGTAGTCGGTAATATGGCGACTAGTTTGCGTCTGATGTGAAGAGTCGTAGAAAAGTCGCAAATTGATCACTATATGGACGACTAATTTGCTACTTCGTGTATAGTAGTAACAAAGTCTTTTATTTGTCGCTATTGTTACGACTAATATACAACTCATTATTCATGTCGCAAAGTAGTCGGGTATGGGTCGTATCATATAGTATGATTTAGTAATAATAATATAATACAGTTTGGTTATATTTTACATGTTTGTGGTAGTTGTACTGGTTTCATGCGACATGCATTTATTACAATTAATGGGAGTGGCCAACTATGTCTACATAGTCGAAATTCTGCCCTATCTCCATTTTCATTTGTAGAAACACAAAGAATTTAGAAATCTAGTTACATGACGGGAGACACAATAATTATAGCTACCATCAGGAGTGGATGTATAATAGGTTCGACGATGCCAAATACAATTTCTCGACAGCCTTCAAAAAGGGGGTGGCAAAAAGGGGGTGCCAAAAATCAGCCTTTATCGCTGAGCAATGGCGGTAAGTTTCTCTGCCCTTGTAGTGTTTGCAAGAACGAAAAACCGGAAACCTCAAAAACTGGAATTTGGAGTCATCTATTTGGTCTAGGATTTATGCCTGATTATTATGTTTGATATAAGCATGGAGAAGAAATCGGTTTGGATATAGGAACGAGTTATGTTGATCTGAATGGTCATGTTCGTAATGTAGTAGAAGATAGATATGTGGATAAGGTGAATGATGAATTTCGTGATTGCGCAAGTAATAGTGAAGAACATGTACGTAATCATTCAAAAAAGTTTTATGACCTGTTAGAAGGAGCCAACAATCCTTTATATGATGGTTGTCGTGAAGGTCACTCCCAGTTATCCTTGGCTGCTCGGGTCGTGCATAACAAGGTAGAACATGATTTAAGTGAAAGGACAGTGGATTCGATATGTGGTATCTACCAATTGCTGATAGACTGAAGAGATGTATCAAAGCGAGAAGACTGCAGCGGCAATGAGATGGCATGCCGAGCACAAAACGAAGGAGGGAGAAATGTGTTTTAAGCTGAACATCCTCTGTTTTCCCAAGAACCCCGTAACGTTTATCTTTGACTATGTACAGATGGGTTCAATCCATTTGGCATGTCTCATAATCATTCGTTGTTGTACGTGATCTTGACTCCATAAAATTTACCCCCTTATATGTGCATGAATACATAATACTTGTTTCTTACAATTTTGAAATCTGGGCCAAATCATCTGTGCGCTAGTCTTGATATCTTCCTTCGACCTCTTATTGAGTATAGAGAATTGTGGTCTTCTGGAGTCGATGCATACGATGTGTCGTAGAATGAAAATTTTAAGCTAAAAACAGTGCAGCTGTGGACGATAAGCGACTTCCCGGCATATGGGATGTTATCAGGATGGACGACCCATGGTGGATTGTCTTGTCCTATTTGCATGGAAGATACAAAATATTTTTATCTACCTAAGGGAAGGAAGACGTGTTGGTTTGATTGTCACAGAAGATTTCTTCCATTTGGTCATCCATTGAGGAAGAATAAAAAGTCTTCTTGAAGGGAAAAGACGCCTCGAAAGAGCATCCACCTGATGCTTTGAGTGGTGAGCAAGTTTATAGCAAGCGATTGCAAGATGTAATTCCACAGAAAACAAAGGACGTCGGTGGAAAATATTACGAAAGAAGGAGCTTAGCTATGGGAAGTGGCATAACTGGCACAAGGAAATCATATTTTGGGAGCTTCCGTACTGAAGGGACCTCAATCTCCGACATAATCTTGATTTGATGCATGTAGAGAAGAATTTTTATGACAATGTCTTGAATACTCTTTTGAGTGTGAAGGGTAAATCCAAAGACACCATCATGTCAAGAATTGATATAGAACGATCCTTTTTTCGGCCACACCTACATATTGATGGTCAGGGTTAAGCACCTTTCCCCACGTACAAATTGACAGACGATGCAAGAACAAAATTACTAGAATGTGTGAAACATGCAGTCAAATTCCAAGATAGCTATGCGGCCAACTTAGCTAGTTGTGCTGATATGGAGAACGATAAGTTTTCGGGGATGAAGAGTCATGACTTCCACGTTTTTATGGAGCGGCTACTTCCATTTATCTTTGCCGAACTCTTAGACAGGAGCGTCCACCTTGCATTAACATGTTCTATTTAATTTTACTTATAGTAAATATAAAATGAATATTTGAAAATTA
Source organism: Orychophragmus violaceus (assembly GCA_030180135.1). Lineage (NCBI taxonomy): Eukaryota > Viridiplantae > Streptophyta > Magnoliopsida > Brassicales > Brassicaceae > Orychophragmus > Orychophragmus violaceus. The sequence goes on along the minus strand of CM058237.1, from coordinate 61,610,164 downwards.
AATATGATTATAATATTTTATATTTATCAACAGTTTTAAAAAATATATATTGTAGGGGTTGGAAGTTTTTTCCGTCACTTATGCTAGAGAACTTTACAAAAAGTCGCGTCCAAATTCTCAAATAAAATATATTTTTAATCATATGCAACTTGGAAAAAATCTTTCCACCATCATTTTTCGACGTGATGGAGCACTTACCGATACATCTCCCCTACGAAGCTGAATTAGGAGGTCCGGTGCAATATAGGTGGATGTACCCTTTTGATAGGTATTTCAAAAAGTTGAAAGGGAAAGCAAAGAACAAAAGATATGCTGCATGATCCATTATTTCATCATATATCAATGAAGAGGTAGCTTATTTCTCAGAGCACTACTTTGATGCGAATATACAAACGAAATTAAGATAAATGCGCTATGGCCAATCACATGTTAACTTTGCCATTTGCAAGACACACACATTGTAGCTATTAATTAATTATAAATTTTTCTAAACCAATTAATTTGGCCAGGATAACCAAATTCACTGAAGGTAAAATCCCTGTATATCATGTCGATGTTCCTGATATATTTACTCAAGTAGGTCGTCCAAGTGGAAGAATGCAAGAAATCTGGCTTTCAGAGAAAGACTATAGATGCACACATGTATATGTTCTGTGAAACTGTGGATATTTGAGCCACTAGAGAGGTATATATATATATATATATAACTTGGCATGTCTTATCTTTCGTTTTAATATATTCCACTATATTATGATTTCTCATATAAGTTTTGGTTGAAATTAAAGTATGTTCGAAGATTATGTGTCCACAAAATATCCCGAACTCTCCCAAGAAGAAGTCTCCGCAAAAGACCCGAAGAATATCCTATATGGTTGGAAGATTATGTATGTGTAAAATTCAGTCGTATCTATATATTTATATGAATTTATCTTTGTCAAACTCTATATTTGATATTTTCTTTTCTATATACATGTTACTTATTGGAAAAACACATCCTTTTCCTCCTTGGGTGCGAGAGATAGTGTATGGACCCGTGCATAAGGCTAAAACCTGGTCCATCTATTTTACAAGAGGATATTTGTTTCATAAGGAGAATCACGGCGAGGGACATAAGACATGTAACTATGGTGTACGTGTTAAAGGAGAGAATTATGCTGATGCATCTTATGAGGGTGATTTTCACGGGATCTTAACTGAGATCATACAGCTCGAGTATGAGGGAATTGTGAATATGAGAATCACACTTTTTAAGTGTAACTGGTACAACCCTATGATCGGTAGAGGCACTCGGCGGTGTAATGCTGGCATTGTAGACGTGCTTGCATCAAGAAGATACAACAAAGACAAACCACTTGTTCTAGGTACGTATGTTCCTTACCTATAAATCTTAATGCCTTTAAATATATGTATGTATATAAATTCATTCAGTACATACAAATTGCACAGCCTCAAAAGCGGATCAAGTTTGTTATATCCCGTATCCATACACGAAGAAACCAAAGCATTTGTGGCTGAATGTTGTTCAAGTCAACCCGAGGAGAAATATTACATGAGATTATGGTGACATGGAACCGATTCTTTTGCAACAAGAAAATGATGATCTTGTGATGATGACTAGAATCAAAGATCTCGTTATTGAGAACTTGGTACAAGGAGGAAACCTAATACATCTTGATTACGAGGTCAGGAATGCAGAACTAAAAGATGAATTCGTTGTAATTTATCATCTTCAGATGATGAGGAGTAAGATGATGATGAAGAACATGATGAAGAGCCCTAGTAATATGCCTATTAACTTTGTCTGTGTAAATAATTATCTTTTTATATTTCTTCAACTAATCGTGCCAAACCTAACATTAGACCTTTCTGTAGCCGCAAACATTTATATATTATTTCAAACATTTGGAGTTTTTTTAAGGTAAAATATTAAATTTCAAGCGCTCAGGTAATTTAACTAGGCAGATTAATAGCCAAAGTGGCAAAAGAAAATCAAGGTTGTTGGGAGCAGAGCTTTAAGACTAGAGTTGTGCCATTTTCCTAAAGTAGCTTCAACACAACAGTGTTGTTAGCCTTGATTTCGTTCACCTTTAGTGTAAGATTCACAACTCGGACTATCCTAAGATAGCAAGAGTTTTAGGGTTTGTTCTTAAGGGATTCTAAAAGAGGATTTAAGAACACGGTGAGAATATGGAAATTAGGGTTTTCGCTTTAGGTTTCCGAGATGGAATAAAGTGGAGAAGAGAGGTGTTTAAGTCGCCGGAGAGAAATTAGGTTAAATCGACTCTAAAGTCTCTCAAGTGTTTAGTATTGAATAATGAGATGCCTTTATATAGGCTTATAAAGTCGGTTTTAACAAAAAGGAAAACTCGAGATAAACATGAATCTTTCCTGTTATTCCGATTTGAGCGTATCTCTATCTCGGCGTGTCGACTACGCGCACCGATTTCCTTTTCTTATTTCTACCTCCTTTGTCGCCCTAATTACCAGATGGCCGGGCCGAGTTAATTTAACTCTAAACCCTACTTTCCTAATTGGGCCGACCTGAACTCACGAATGGGCCTTTTGGGAAGGGTGTTAATCCTGACTCCAACAATAAGCCCCCCCAGTGCGACGATTTAAACTTCAGTCAGATTGGTCGGTACAAAAATTTCTTTGGTTTAGGAAGTGATTTAGGTTGGTTCATGATTTCCCATCGAAGAGATGATTTGAACCGGTTCCGGTTTTGTCTACCCGGACAAAAATTAGATTGATTTGCGGCTGAACCGGTTTATAGGTGCGAGAAACAAAGCGATGCATAGGTAATTATTGCCTCGGGCTCGACGCCACCATTTCCGCTATAAATATTTCAGTCACACTTCTCATTTCTTCATTTCTGCCCAGACGAAGAAGTTAAAGGTAATTTCTTTTTGCTCTCCACCGGTTTTTATTTTCCGATTTGTCCATCGCCGCTGCTCAGCCGCAGTTTCTTAGATTTTTAGATTAAAATCGCTTTCTGTAGCTGTGTTCTTCATTTGTTCTTCAATAAATATGTCTCTGATCCGTTGTTCGGGGAACAAAGACAAGGAATTTGTTACCGTTTCGTCTGAGGATGATTCATCAAGTCGTCACGGCGCTTCATCCGATTCGTCGTCTACTAGCACCTCGTCCGACTTGAGAGATCATCCCGGTTATCACGCGGTCGAGGAGCTTAGACGTCATCGCGAGCTATCGCAGCAAACTGATGCCGCGGAGAGCTCTAGTCGGGAAGGCTTTGTAATTCCCCAGCTTCAGGATTCAAATTCCGAGAAGTCTAACGAAGATGTCGACATTGAAGGAAACGATTCCGACATCGATGGCGGCGACGCACCGTCTGTGGGATTGTCGGTTGCTTCTAAAGAGAGATACGATAACATTTTTCAGACTCGCTCTACCGTGAAGTCGGTGAATCTACGCTCCAAGAATGTGGAGCTGATCCAGGGATCAAATTTCTCATTCCCGGATCGTTCGATCGATCTTGGAATCCTCCAGCCGGTTATATGACCCTATATGAGTCTTATTTTATCAACACTGATAACGCGGGATCTCGCCTTTGGTTGCCGCTTCCTGATTTGATCTTCTCCTATTGTCATTGTCGCGAAATCGCCATCTCTCAGCTCTCGGCTGTCGCGGTTCGCCACATGGTAGGTCTCCTTGTGTTAGGAGTCGAGGCCGACATCACGGTCACCGTCAGGATTTTTGAGGAGATGACTTCAATCAATCGTATGAGCACTAGTCGCGGGTGTTTTGCGCTCAAACTAAAGAAAGACCACGGCGTAGTTACGGATGCGCCGAATAAGATTCGCGTCTGGCAGCGATATTACTTTATGTCGAGATAACTCCTTTGGTCGTTCCCAAGGAGCATCGAGAGCTCATCAGAACGACGTCGAATACAAATTTTGGTAGATATCGTTCTAAGTTTACTGTTTATCAACACGATTGGATGTTAATTTTAATTGGAATGTTTCGAATTTCCCTTCATTCAGAGTATGAATTAGGTCCGAACATCGATTAGATTCAAACCTGATCACGTAAAATTTTAATCGGAATGTTTCAGATTCACTTAACCCGGCTAGAATTAAGTTCGAACATTGATTAAAATGCGATCTAGTGAGATTTTTATTGCGAGACTTATGTGCGCTCGGCTTATTTGTTCTAAGGACAGACGAATGTGTGAGGCTTAAGTGCTCAACTTATTTGCTATCGCCCACCACAGAGAACGTACGGGTACGAACCCGGTTTTTTTTGGTGCGAGATGGATCTCGGCTTTTCCTTACCACGATGTGCACCTCGTGTGCAAGGAAGACAACACTCCTGGCGAGGGAGCGTGATGCTAAATGGTACGAGTCTTATTGGATGCTAGGCTTGAAGTCAAGGCGTGTATTTCTTGACTTTTGCGAACTAAGGAGTTCGGCTTACCGCGAGTTTTTAACTCGGCGTTTGCGAGCTGAGAAGCTCGACTTTTGATTTGCGAGTTAGGACTCGGCTTTGTGCGAGCTTTTAAACTCGGCTTTTGCGAACTAAGGAGCTCGGCTTTTGATTTGCGAGTTAGAACTCTTCTTTGATTGCGAGTTGGGACTCGGCTTTGTGCGAGTTTTAAACTCGGCTTAAACTGTAAAATAAAGATTTTATTAGATTTGTGACTGTGACGATGAAGGCTGCCTACGTATCTTCCAAGGATGAATCAAGTCACTCGTAGTTCACAGGTTTTTTTCTTTTTTTTGGCGCCGTGATAGACTAGCCGTTTTTAGAAGTATTCTTTCAGACTTGCTGAATTCCATGAGCGTGGCAAGGCTTTGTCCTTCATTGACTCAAGTTCGTAAACGTCGGGTTTGACGACTTTGGTTATCTTGTAGGGTCCCTCCCATTTTGCGCCGAGTTTGCCTGCTCTCCATTCCTTGGTGTTCTCATAGACTTTGCGAAGTACATAATCACCGACTTGAAAGTGTCGCTCTTTGACCTTCTGGTTATAGTACCGAGTTGCGAGCTGCTGGTAGTTTTGAATGTGGAGTAGATCTCGATTTCGTTCTTCCTCTATTGTATCGGGGGCTTGAATCAACATCTTCTCGTTGATCTCGTTATGTTGCGGCATAAGAGCTCGGCGGAGAGTATAGATGTTCGCCTCCGCCGGGACCATTGCTTCCACGCCAAAGGCTAAGGAAAACGGAGTGGCCCCAGTTGCGCGGCGAGGAGTTGTTCTATGCGAACAAAAGACTCCATCCAACTCGTCAGCCCTAACTCCTTTCTTGCTTTCAAGACGTCTTTTGATGCCGGCAATGATGGTTTTGTTTGTGGCTTCGGCTTGTCCGTTTCCTTGAGGATATCTTGGTGTCGACTTACTGAGCCGTATATCCCACTTCTTGCAGAACCCTTCGAACAGGTTTGATGTGAATTGCGATCCGTTGTCCATGATGATTTCGTAGGGCAACCCATATCGGCATATAATGTATTTCCAGACGAAGTTCTGAACTTGGACGTCATGGATTGCTACATATGCTTTGGCTTCGACCCACTTTGTGAAGTAGTCGGTCATGATCAGCAGGAAGTGCCTTTGATTGGACAGTGGCAACGGCCCAACGATGTCCATTGCCCATCTCATGAATGGATAAGCCGCGGTAGATGTTGTGAGTAGCTCTGTATCTCGATGTATGAATGGTGCATGTCATTGACACTTCTCGCACTTGTTGGAATATGTCTCACAATCGGCGACCATAGTCGGCCAATAGTGCCCGTTTAGCTTAATTTTAAGAGCAAGGGACCGACCTCCAGAATGATTCCCGCATGCCCCTGAATGTGTTTCTTCGAGAACTCGGCGGACTTCGTCTCCATGTATGCACCTGAGGAGAATTTTGTTGGCCGAATATTTGTAGAGGATACCGTTGTGTATCGTATACCGCACACTTTTGACTTTAAGTCGTCGTGCTGCCCACTTGTCTTCGGGAAATTTTCCCTCCGTCAAATACGTTCTTATTTCTTGTCGCCAATACTCGTTGTCGTCCGTTAAGTGCAATGAGATCGGTGCCTTTCGCATGATTAACATGACACACGTCGTCTTGGCCATCCTATTGGATCGCGAGAACGGAATCATCGGAAATGGATTCTTCATGATTGTTCTCAGGCGGCGCGATGCTCGGTTCCTGAATTGTCTCCACCGGGATTCGTCGACAGAGGTCAGGATTCGATGCCAGGGATGCAAGTGCATCCGCTGGGGCATTCTCTTTCCTCGGTATCTGGACTATATCAAAGAACTCAAAGGAGTCAGTTAGTTCCAATGCCGCCTTTCGATAGGCTTCCATTCGCTCGTTCTTAGCTTCGTAGTCTCCGTTGATTTGATTCGCTACAAGCATAGAGTCGCAGTGAGCCAGGAGATGTCGTACTCCGATTTCTTTAGCTAATCCGAGACCGGCTAACAGAGCTTCATACTCGGCTGTATTGTTAGATGCTGTGAAGCCCAGTTTGAATGATTGTTCTAGCACTTCTCCGGTTGGTGATATGAGACGCACTCCTACCCCGGCTCCTCATTTTGATGATGCGCCGTCAACAAATAGTTTCCAGTTCTTGTCTTCTACCTGAGTATCGACATCTAGTTCAGGTGATAATTATACAAGGAAATCGGCTATTACCTGAGACTTAGCGGTTGTCCTGTTTATGTAGTCGATGTCGTACTCGCTGAGTTCCACTGCCCATTTCGCCAGGCGGCCAGATTTTCTGAAGAGGCTGGCTACTCAGCACGGCAATTGAGTGTGACTGGAAGTAAGGTCGTAACTTCCGTGCCGAGATAACGACTGCGAGAGCCAGTTTTTCCATTGCGAGATATCTGGTCTCGGCCCCGTTCATCGTCTTGCTTACGTAAAAGATCAGCTTTTGCTCCCCTCGATCTTCTCGAACCAGTACACCGCTGACTGCAGTTGTTGAGACCGCGATGTACATGAAAAGTGTTTCGCCATTTTCGGGCTTTGATAGCATCGGCGGGTTTGACAAGTAGTCTTTGAGCTCAACGAATGCCTCCTGACACTTGTCGTCCCATATAAACCATTTGTTTCCCCGGAGGAGTTCATAGAAAGGCAGGCATTTATCCGTCGAACGAGATATGAATCTGTTCAAGGCAGCTATGCGACCGGTTAAACGTTGTACCTCTCGTGTATTCTTGGGAGAGGTACAACGTTTACAAAATTTATTCCGAGAACCTGTATCGGTCTGCCAGTCGATATGCATGCCGATATGAGTCCTCGGATTTTCTTCCGAGAGTGTGTATCGGCCACCCCAACCGAAATGGTGGCCGATATGCCTTCCAGCTGCTTCTTCCTTAGTCCTTCGAGCTCTAGACTCCACTTCCAAGCCCACCAATGCTCCTAGACACCTCCAATCACCTGAAAAACACAAGAAACACTCCAAATGCAAGCCTAAAGTTCCTACTCCTAGTCCTAGACAACTCTATACTCTAGATGCGATAATGACTCGACAAAATGGTAAGAATGATGGCGAAATGAAGTCAAAACAAGAACTATATACAAGCCTAAATGCATAAAAATGTATGAATATCAATTCCCCCAAACTTGAATCTTGCTTGTCCACAAGCAAGCATAAGATCATCAAAGTAAGTTGGGAGAAAGGTTTGAAGGTGGGAGCTCATATCCAAAGACAAAACCGAGATCAACAAGTTCCAATTCGAGTCAACGTCACCAAGATGTAACCAAGTAAGGCTTACTCCAAAAATTTAGCCATGCTCATCAAGACAAAACTCTTAGCTCAATTCTCAACCTAGATAAGCATTCCTATCAACTAGCTCTTTAACATTCATTAGGTTTTCAAGTGGATCTTACTCAATGCAAGGTGATCAAACTCATTTGGCAAAGGGACAAGTTTTTGAGATTAAAGTGATCTCAATCAAAAGAGGGGTTTACTCCAAAAGCATGAAGGTTCTTTCATAAAGAAGTGAATGAGCTATAGTAAAATGCTAAGAGTTAGAGGTAATTGGTGCATACTAGGTTGATTTTCATCTACCCATGCCCCAATTACTTCTTCTCCTAGTCTAGCCCACCTAGATGGATACTACCCTTGACCAAGGCTATTTTTGCCTCATCCCCTTTCCTCAATCAAACACTTTTTCTTAAACTCCCCAAGGATCAATAAAGACTTTTCAAACAGTGGCAAATCTTTCTTTTTTAACTTAGCTCAAATCTTTCTTTAACAATGGTCTCTTTTCTTTCTTTAAGTTGAGCCTTTGGCAGTTTACAACATCCGAGAAATCTCTGATGCTGAGGCAGCACAACTGGAACAACAACAAGCCAATAACCAAAACCTGGTGAATGGAGTAACCCCGATCATTGATCAACCAAGAGACTTTGAAAGGAATGCTATAGAATATAATCAAGGGGATGAAAGGAAGACTAGAATTGAGAGAGGCGAGAGTAGCAATGCAACAATGGATGAGCATCCAGAAGCTCCAGTGAGAGGTTTGGTGGACCCAGAACCACCTCTTGCACCATGAGAACAGCCTGTTGGAACTGTCGGGGTTTAGGCAATGACCCGACAGTTCGACGCCTAAAGGAGATGGTCAAACAACATATTCTGGACATCATCTGTCTGTCAGAAACAAAGCAGCAGGACGACTGCATTAAAGACATTGGGTGCGAGCTTGGCTTCACACGACATGTCTCTGTTCCGCCATTAGGTTTAAGTGGAGGGCTTGTAATATATTGGAATCAAAATGTTGATGTTTCTGTTCTTTATCAATCCCCTAATCTTGTAGATTGTATGGTTCAATGCAATGATACAAGTTTATATTTATCTTTTGTCTATGGATTCCCAGATCCTAGCCTAAGACATATCTTATGGGAAAGATTAGAAAGAATCTCAACAACTAGACAAGACCCTTGGCTCATCATGGGCGATTTTAATGAGTTCATGAACAACACAGAGAAACAAGGAGGGAGAAGACGACCAGAATCAAGTTTCTTAGACTTTCAAAACATGATCCGAACCTGTGGATTTACAGATCTAGCATACACCGGTAATCGCTTCTCATGGTATGGTCAGCGTGGACAACATTATGTCTCCAGTTGTTTAGATCGTACAATGGCAAATAGTGATTGGCACACAAAATACCCCACCTCAGAAACCATATTCCTGGAAATAGGAGAATCGGATCACCGACCATTGGTGACCTATATTGATGAAACTCGTGAACTAAGAAGAGGGAGATTTACATACGATGATCGTTTAGTGCACAAAGATGGTTTCGAGGAGGCAGTCAAGTCGGGTTGGGATAGTAGATCAAACGCAAGAACAACAAGTCTGTATCATCGGATAATTAACTGTCGAAACAGTATATCTCAATGGAAGCGCCTGCATCATAACAACACCAAGGAACGAATAGCGCTCCTTCGACATCGGATTGATACAAATGTCAGTAATGGAGGCAACCTAATGGACAGGAAAGAACTACAAACAGAGCTAAACCAAACATATGTAGAAGAGGAACAGTTCTGGAAAGCTAAAAGTAGAAATTCTTGGTTAACCTATGGTGACAAGAACACAAAATACTATCACTCTATCACCAAAACACGTTGAACCCGGAACAGAATCATATCCATTCAAGATGCAGCAGGAGTAACTCAAAAAGGGGATGATAATATTGGACAAGTAGCTTAACTTTACTTCCAGCAGCTGTTTACGGCTCAAGAAACAAATGCTGAGAACTATATGAAGGTTTTTAAAGGCTTCCAGAAACATGTGACAGAAGAAATGAACAAAGACCTAACCCGAGAAGTCACAATGGACGAGATTAAAAACGCTGTCTTCTCAATTGGCTCTCACCGAGCTCCGGGACCTGATGGATTTTCAGGAGCTTTCTACCAGAAATTTTGGACCAATATAAATCAAGCATTGATTCATGAAGTCAAACATTTCTTCCGATAAGGTTCCTTAGACCAACGGCTCAACCACACCAACATCTTCCTAATACCAAAGGTATCTCCACAGGAATCAATGTCTGATTTTCGCCCCATCTCCCTATGCAATGTAAGCTATAAAGTGATATCGAAGATACTAGTCCACCGGCTGAAGCAACATCTCTCGGGTATCATATCCGAATATCAAGCTGATTTTACTCCCGGCCGCATGATCACTGATAATATTATCATCTCTTATGAGGTATATCACTCACTCAAGACTCGAAAAAGACAATCTAAGTCCTACATGGCTGTTAAAACGGATATCACAAAAGCGTATGATCGACTAGAATGGAGATTTTTGGAAATGACAATGACACACATGGGTTTTGATACTAAGTGGATCCAATGGATAATGAAGTGCATCTCATCAGTCAGCTACTCAGTTCTTATTAATGGAACACCTAAAGGACTAATCCAGCCTACAAGAGGGATAAGACAGGGAGACCCCCTCTCTCCCTATCTTTTTATACTGTGTGCAGAAGTTCTATCATACTTGATGCAGAAAGCAGAACAAGAACGACAGATACAAGGAATCAAAGTTGGAACACACTGCCCTGCAGTCAACCACCTTCTTTTCGCAGATGACTCTATCTTTTTCACCTTGGCTAACAAGAAATGTGGAACAACATTGAAGAATATACTACAGTTATACGAATCAGTCTCTGGTCAAGCCATTAACCTCAGCAAATCCAACATTACATTTGGAAACCGAGTCTCTCCCGACACCAAAACATAACTGCGGCATCTATTAGGCATCCATAATGAAGGTGGTGGCGGCAAATACTTAGGCATCCCTGAACAATTTGGACGGAAAAAAAACAGATATGTTCAGATATATAACTGAAAAGGTGAAAGAGCGCACGCAGGGATGGAGTAAAACGTACCTAACTCCCGGAGGTAAAGAAATTTTATTGAAGACTATTGCACTGGCCATGCCGATATACTCCATGAACATCTTCAAAATTCCCAAGAGTATTTGTGAGGAAATAAACATGATCATTGCTAAGTTCTGGTGGGGATCTAGTGAAGGAAAAAAAGGAATGCATTGGTATGCTTGGAATAGAATCAGCTTACCAAAAAAGGAAGGGGGAATTGGTTTTAGAGAACTTGAAAGCTTCAACATTGCTCTGCTTGGGAAACAGATATGGCGGATCCTTCACTACCCACAGTGTCTCATGTCTAGAATTCTCAAAGGACTATATTTTCAAGATGGAAACATACTCAATGCTAAAGACAAAAAAAGGAGCTCCTACATCTGGAAATCATTATTACATGGTCAACAACTGATCAAAAAAGGAGTCAGATTCTCTGTAGGGAATGGCGAATCTATAAACATGTGGACAGATCCTTGGATACCAGATGATCACCCGAGACCTCCAAGACCAATCCATCAACAAACCAACACAACTCAAGTAAGTGACTGGACCCTTTCATCTGGAAGTAGTTGGAATGAGGACAAGATCCGGGATCATGTTATAGCGAAAGATGTAGATAAGATATTGGCTATCAGGTTATTACCAAATCATAATCAGGATACTATTGGCTGGCATTATAACAAGACTGAAGACTATACAGTAAAATCAGGTTATTGGTTGCGTCTCATAACCAAGCTGGTCCAGCAATCCAACCTCCAAAAGGAGATCCAAGACTCAAACAACAAATCTGGAAAACAAAAACCGCACCAAAGTTACATCACTTTATATGGAGAATAAGCTCAGAATGCTTACCAACATGGGAGATCATGAAACGAAGACATCTATCACGATCCTCGATATGCATAAGATGTTGCCAACAAGAAGAAACTTTGAATCATTTATTCTTTGAATGCCCATTCGCTCAATCTCTCTGGCGTGGTATCGGATTCCCTACTGCGTTAATATTCAACCCTACAAGACTAGTGGATGACAAACTACAGTATATACTTAACAACGGTAATGGCTTAACTCTACTACTACAACAGATGGCGATATGGACACTATGGCAAATATGGAAATGCAGAAATCTTCTAATGTACCAACAAAACTTAATACAATGGGAAAAAGCTCTATCGTTGATAAAACGCGATGCCAACGAATGGATAGATGCTCAAGAATTCTACAACAACAAGAGGAATCGCAACCTAGAGCTCCACACAACTCAACTATGAGTAACATTCAATGGCGTAGACCACCACTAGCTTGGTGGAAATGCAACTACGACGGATCGTTTCATTTGAGCCAAAACAGAGCACAAACAGGATGGCTATTAAGGGATGATGAAGAACTCTTCCGAGGAGCAGGACAAGCACAATTTGACCGAACAAGCACCCCTCTAGAAAGCGAATGTCAAGCCCTCTTAAGTGCCATGCATGCTTGCTGGATTAAAGGAATACAACAAGTGATTTTTGAAGGAGATAACCAACAACTGGTACATCTGCTCAATAATAAAGCCAAGAATTTTGAAGTTCACCACTACGTCCAGGAAATCAACTTCTGGAAAGGAAAATTCAAAAAGATTGCGTTTACTTGGATACCAAGAAACCAGAACACCTCGGCTCACCTTCTTGCTACCTCTACTATACCAAACAGTTCAAGCTCATGTTATTACCATTATGTACCTTCAATTATAAGGACATTTGTATCCAAAGAATACTTTGATTCATCAATATAAAGCAAGTTTAGAGAAAAAAAAAAAAAGTTGAGCCTTTGGCTTATTTTCATTTCAAAATATGAGACACTTTTCTTTTCTTTAAACACATAAGAGCTTTTCTTCTTTTAAAACACTTTGCCAACAAACATAAGATCCCAACCAAAATCCCTTTCATTCTTCCCTTTCTTTACTCTCTTCTTCCATTCCCAATTCCTCCCCCAAACTTGGATTCTAGCCTATTACAAAGCTAAAGGTAATGAGCTTGCACTATATGGAAAATTTCCCTAGTCGCCTCATACTCAACACTTTTTACCTATCTCATTCAAAAATAGGCCTGCCTCTCAACAAGAGTGTTTATGGTTTGAAAGAAGGGTGGTGAAAGGTGTGGAGTCTATTCAAGCAAGCGAGAGTGGTAAAAGGGATAAGAATGCTTGAATATTTTCAGAGTATCCATGAGTTTAACACACAAAGCATGAGTAAGATAATTAGATGTCATCATTAAAGTTCTCACTTAGGTAGAGCTAGTGTCAATTCAAAGCCTATTTCAGTTTCAAACCAAGTTTCAAAGCAAGCAATCCGAGCATGGTTCGTCTTAACTTTCTAGCCTTTCTTGAATTACAATCTTAGGACAATCAACTAGCTCAAACAACTAGCATAAAGAACAAGTCATCACTCAATCAGTCTTACAAGGAAATTCAATCATTGCTCCCTATGCATGCGTCCTATATGATGCAACTAGACTCAATCCTAAGATGCTTTCTTTTTGCGAAAATTTTTCAAAATTTTTTAATTTTTTTGGTTTTTTCTATGCCTTAGATGCAATGCATGAGACTCAGAGACAACAAAAATAAGATCAAAAGGAAAAATGATTAGCAACTAGTCTCTCCCCCAAACTTAAATCACACGGTCCCTTGTGTGATCTATGAAAGGAGAAGAGACCGAAAACACACAAAATGCAAACAAAGAAAAGTAAAGAAGTATGTACAAAGATGGAGTGTTACCTTGCTAGTTGTGGAATGATGGAGGTGATGATTCCCCCATGGAGTATCTTGGGTTGGATGAAGAGCAGGATGGTGTCCTCATAGCTCTTCTCTTTCGCCTTCTGTCCTCTCGTGCGGAGTGGCGGTGAGGCTCGTAGTAGGAATCGGCAGCCATGCGCACAGCTCCTCCCGTCTCATGTCCAGCAACTGAGTATCTCCCCTGCTCTAACTCTGTCTGCTCAACCAGCTCATCGGCTTCACCGATTACTTCCTCAGTTGCTGCCCATAGCTCCTCATCCAAACCCGTCTGAGCCTCTCGGGATTTGGAAGTCTGTCCCGCAGCGCCACTCTTATCCTTCTTCCCCGCGATCATCTTCAGAACCTTGGTGACCTTCTTCAAGCAGGTAGCCAACCTCTTAATGTTCCTTCCGTGCCATTTACTCTGCCTTTGAAGGTCCATGTTCTGGTCTCTCAGTGCACTGACCGTCTTGTTCGCGATCGGGTCATCCAATGGCTCGATGTAATACATGTGCAGCCCATACACCCCAGCAGGTGCGTCGGAAGAATCTGAACCGGCTGCAGGTGCTCTCCGCGGTCCGCGAGGCTCGAATTGGTGTTCCATAGCCGGGAGGAACCTCACGTTAGCCTGGTTTGTTGAAAGGCTTGTGATGGTGGGGTTCGGAAGCAGGTACTTCTCTTCCATTGGCGTATCTGAGCACATCCTGTAGATTTGGCGACCCGGAGGCGGTTTAGAACCAAGAATGTGGTACCTGATCAGCTGAGGCACGTCTAACCATCCTACCGGCGTAGGCTGTCCAAATGTCTTCTCTTCCACACTGCCTTCCAGTTTAATCCTCTTTGCTCTAAGTAAAGGCATGATTAAACCACCCATGGTGAACTTGGGGTCAGAATCCTTGACGAAAGTTGCCCAATCTCGGTGAACCCCAAACTGCTCTACTAGAATGGCTGTGAAGCTCGGTGGGCGCTCAACGGGTGGTATCGTCGTACTGTTGGGGAATGTGCGCAAAATTGGCTGTAATCCGATGTACAGAATCCTCATCTCCAGTTCAGTGACTTGGCCTGTCTCCTTTCTAGCACACAGAGTGTGGGCTAATGCCTTGTGCACGTACCTAATAGCCGGGTGTCTGATCCTTGCAGATTTCATAGCTCCCAACTTGAATGGTCCATCGGCTATCACGTGCCACAATCCCTCGAGGTATTCCTTTTAAATGGGAATGAAAGGACCTAGCTGAGCACCATTCTCCTCAAAACCGAAGATGGAACTTATCTCCTCAAAAGTCATAGAGTACTTCTTCCTGCCCATCGTGAAATCTATCTTCCTACGGCTCACTTCTCCTCTAAAGGCTGCCTTTCTCATGTTGATAGTTGCTTTCATGGTTGCAAGGAACTGGCAGGCTGAGCTCTGATAACCATCACTGGAGACGCTGAAGAAGGTCTTGAGCCCCATGTTTTCCACAATCTGATTGTAGTCTTCTAGCAGTCCAAGAGCCATAAGGGTCGGGACGTGAGGATACCGTGTTGGCCAAAACTGTATCTTCTCCAGCTTGTCATTGATCTCAGAAGGAGTATACTGCAGTGGTGACGCATGAATCACCTTCCCTGCGATCTCTGGAGCTTCTTCCTCAACAGCGACTCCCTTTCCTTTCGAGGATGTTCCCGCATCTTGTCTAGGTGCCCTTGCTCGTGATCTCGGGTTGGCGGATGTGTTAGTCATTCTCCTACAAAAGATAACTCAAAGATAGAGTTAGAACACAATACAATCCACCAACACAAAATCAATAAGAGCTTGACACATCCATGATCAACAATTGTAAAAGCTTAACAATTGCATAAATTTTCGTTTTCAATGGAGTAAACAAGCTAAAACCAACTCAACCATTCTCAATTCAAGCTCATCATAGGCATAATTCACCAACAAGTCAATCACATTCACAAGCAACTCACATTCTCATCAAACAAAGGCTCTCCACATGCATTTTGGAAATTTTTGTGAAACGAAACTCAATCAAATCGAGTAGTATCACAAATTTAAGCTTTTAACACCCCAATGCATCGTTAGAAACCATCAAATTAGAAAACCCCCAAAATTTTCGGAATCCGAATTTCTCAAGAACCCTAATTCACCAAAAACCAAATTCCTTCAATCCTAGGGCGAAATTGGCTATGGGCATTCATTCAAACACATATTGGGGAGGATTTCAAGCAATATCAATCATCAACAACCGACAAATTCAAGTTCAACATTTCCGGATTTTTCAATCCAAAATCTTGAGAAAGTTTGAGAGCTTTACCTTGGTTTGTGATGAAGGATAGTGGTGGAGAGTGAAAAAAAGTGAAAGAGCTAATAGAATCGTGAGTTTAGAGCTTGGAATCACTGAAAACCGAGTTGAATTGAGAGAGAAAGGGAGTTTTGAAATCCTTGAGAAGTTCTTGCCAAAAACTTGTAAGAATCGCAAGTGGGAAGGAGGAAAGGCATGAGGGAGGAGAAAACAAGAAGAAAATCGGGTCCCAACCGGTTTAGATCGGTTCATTAAATCGATTTTTTGTTAAAATCCGGTTTGAAATCGGTTTGGGGATCGATATACTTACCTGGGCGATGGGGCGTATCGGTCTGGCCAACCGATACGCAGGCCGATATTGAGTCTCGGATTTTTCTGTGAACGCACGTATCGGCCTGGCCAGCCGATACTGTGGCCGATATCATTTCTTCCCGAGAATCCGTATCGGCCTGGCCAGCCGATACGGTGATCCATACGAAGTATCGGATTAATTTGCCCAAATCCGTATCGGCCTGGCCAGCCGATACGGTAATCGATACGAAGTCTCGGATTAAATTGCCCAAATCCGTATCGGCCTGGCCAGCCAATACGGTGATCGATACCGATTCCAGTGTCCTTTTCCTTCATTCCCGTGGCCTTTACTCAACACCAACTGGTCCACAACCTCACCTAAAGACCAAAACCTGATAAAACTCAAAGCAAAACATCAAAAATAACAAGCAAAACATCATATGTACAGGGATAAACATGGGAATGTCTCCCAAGTGCGCTTTTGTTTAAAATCGTTAAGCTCGACTTTTGCAAACCGTGATCTTAAGTCGAGGGAGGGCTAGAGAGTGGAATCGAAGTCCCTTCCTCTATAGCTTCTGAGACGGAGTAATGCTTGAGTCTTTGGCCATTGACCGTAAACTCTTCATCGGATTTTCCCAAAAGTACCACTGCTCCATATGGCCTCACCTCCTTCACTCTAAACGGTCCCGACCATCTGGACTTGATCTTCCTGGGAAAGAGTTTCAACCAGGAGTTAAAGAGCAACACAAGATCTCCTTCTTTAAACTCCTTCTTCTGGATCAGCTTATCATGAAAAAGCTTGGTTCTCTCCTTATAGATCTTTGAGCTCTCAAAAGCCTCAAGCCTTATCTCGTCAAGTTCGTTCATCTGAATCAATCTCTTCTCAGTCGCGGTTTTGATGTCGAAGTTCAGGAACTTGACAGCCCACATAGCCTTGTATTCCACCTCCACCGGTAAGTGACATGACTTCCCATACAGCATGGTGGACGGTGTAGTGCCCAACGGAGTCTTGAAAGCAGTCTTATACGCCCACAGTGCGTCATCAAGCTTTCTAGACCAATCTTTCCTTGAGGCTCCAACAGTCTTCTCCGAGATAGCCTTGATCTGCCTATTGGACACTTCAACTTGCCCGCTTTTTTGAGGATGATATGGTGTTGCAACCTTATGATTTACTCCATACTTCTTCAAAAGACTCTCAAATAGTTTGTTGATGAAGTGCGAGCCTCCATCAATAATCACA
Source organism: Orychophragmus violaceus (assembly GCA_030180135.1). Classification (NCBI taxonomy): domain Eukaryota; kingdom Viridiplantae; phylum Streptophyta; class Magnoliopsida; order Brassicales; family Brassicaceae; genus Orychophragmus; species Orychophragmus violaceus. The sequence goes on along the minus strand of CM058237.1, from coordinate 61,592,754 downwards.
ATCCTCGGAATTCCAAACCTTGGGAAGATGATGCTCTTGAAAAGCTTTATCACAACCTTGGCGTCATTCGTCGGACTCGCCACTGCTTCTACCCATTTGGAAACATAATCCACAGCTACTAAGATGTATCTATTCCCATAAGAAGATGGGAAGGGTCCCATGAAGTCAATGCCCCATACATCAAACACTTCAACTTCAAGAATGGGGTTTTGAGGCATCTCATTCCTTCTACTGATGTTTCTCTTTCTTTGACAAGGATCACACTTAGTGATGAACTCTTGGGCATCTTTGAACATTGTAGGCCACCAAAACCCAGCTTGTAGAGCTTTTTGAACCTTCTTGAAGGTAGCAAAGTGACCACCATAAACTGACCCATGACAATGTAGGAGAATACCTCCCACTTCTTCATCAGCTATGCACCTTCTATAGAGCTGATCTTTGCACAAAGTGTAGAGGTAGGGCTCGTCCCAATAGTACATATTGACATCTCTAAAGAACTTCTTCCTTTGGTAGCTATCAAGGCTTGGTGGTTCTTTCCCAACAGCTAGGAAATTGACTATATCTGCATACCACGGCTCCTTGTCTTCAATAGAACTGACCTCTTCAATCCTCATTCTTGTATCATGAGAATCTTTGACAACCTTGAAAGCCATTAACTGTTCTTCAGGGAGAGAGTCATCTAGAGGAACACCATCCTCAATTCTCAGTCTCGACAAGTGATCTGCTACACCATTCTCAATACCTTTCTTATCCTTGATCTCCAAATCAAACTCATGTAGCAGCAGGATCCATCTTAGAAGCCTTGGCTTGGCATCTTTCTTGGCAAGTATATATCTCAACGCAGCATGATCCGTGTACACCACAACCTTAGATCCAACCAAGTATGATCTGAACTTCTCAAAGGCAAACACCACAGCTAGAAGCTCTTTCTCAGTTGTTGCATACCTCACTTGAGCATCATCCAATGTCCTACTAGCATAGTATATGACATGGAGTTTCTTGTCTTTCCTCTGTCCAAGGACTGCTCCAACTGCGTAGTCACTTGCATCGCACATGATCTCAAAAGGCAACTCCCAGTCAGGAGCTTGGACAATCGGAGCACTAATCAAAGCTTCCTTAATCCTGTGAAACGCAGTCAAACACTCATCATCAAACACAAAGTCTGTCTCCTTACACAGCAGACGTGTAAGTGGTCTAGCGATCTTGGATAAGTCCTTGATAAAACGTCTGTAAAACCCTGCATGACCGAAGAAGCTTTGGATCCCTTTCACTGAGTTCGGCGGCTGAAGACTTGTCATCACCTCTATCTTTGCCTTATCCACTTCAATGCCATTCTCTGAAATCTTGTGACCCAACACAATCCCTTCTGTTACCATGAAGTGGCATTTTTCCCAATTGAGCACGAGGTTCGTCTCTTCACATCTCCTTAAGACCCTGCACAAGTTCAGCAAACAGGAAGAGAAGGAAGAGCCATACACAGAGAAATCATCCATGAAAACTTCTACAATATCCTCGATAAGATCCGAGAAAATAGACATCATGCACCGCTGAAAGGTAGCCGGTGCATTACACAAGCCAAATGGCATCCTTCGATAAGCAAAGGTACCATAAGGACAAGTGAATGTCGTTTTCTCCTGATCATTCGGATGTATCGGGATCTGGAAAAACCCACTGTATCCATCGAGAAAGCAATAAAAAGGATGGTTAGCAAGACGCTCAAGCATTTGATCAATGAACAGCAATGGGAAGTGATCTTTCCTAGATGCGGCATTTGCTTTCTATAATCGATACACATCCTATGCCCGGTGATAGTCCTAGTAGGAATCAATTCATTATTGTCATTTTTAACAACAGTAATCCCACCTTTCTTCGGGACACAGTGCACGGGAGAAACCCAAGTGCTGTCCGAGATAGGGTAGATTATCCCTGCATCAAGCAATTTAAGAATCTCTTTCTTGACTACCTCCTTAAGATTATGATTCAATCTTCTTTGATGCTCAATAGAAGACATGGATTCATTTTCAAGGTGGATCCTATGAGTGCACAAGCTAGGTGACAATCCTTTTATATCATCAAGCGAGTATCCTATTGCTTTTCTAAACTTTTTCAATTCAGTGGTCAAAGCAATCAATTCATCATCACTCAGCAACTCATTCACAATGACAGGATAAGTAGAGTTAGGGCCAAGAAATGCATACCGAAGCCCCCGCGGAAGGGGCTTTAACTCTACCTTTGGCGCTTTGAGCTCGCTCCAATCATCAGCTACAAGCTGCTCCTTGCACAGCTCAACTTCCTTTGCGCCATCAGCATCTATATCCATAGCAAAGACCTCTAGCTCCTTACCCACTGAATCTGATCCAAGCTTAATGAATTCAACCTCTCCTAGCAAAGGCTTGGGCGAATCAAGCGCTCTCATATAAGCCCAGCTTTCCTCTTGAAGGTACCCATACTCCCCACATTCCTTGGTCAAAGTCACTTCCAACGGATCATCCATGTTTAACTCCTCAAGGAGTTCATCAGCTAGCTCCTCCATAGTCTCAATATAGAACATCTGCCCTTGTATGGTCGGCTTTTTCATCACCTTATTGATGTCAAATTTGAGCACTATGTCTTTACCAAGGTTAAGATCTATTTTCCCTCTCCTGACATCTATGATCGCACCAGCTGTGGCAAGAAAAGGTCTCCCAAGGATTAGAGGATCCTTTGGTTCTTCATCCATCTCCAATACAATAAAATATGTCGATACTTCAAATCCTCCTACTTTCACCGGAAGATCTTCTAAAAGGCCAACTGGGTACCTCACTGATCTATCAGCTAGAACCAAGGAGATCCTACAAGCCTTGTAGGTGGAGAAACCTAGCCTTTTAGCCACTGAGAAAGGCATCAAACTCGCGCTTGCTCCAAGATCACATAAACAACCTTCAAACCTAAGAGGACCGATAGCACATGGAAGAGTAAAACTGCCAGGATCTTCAAGTTTCCTTGGTACAATGTTCCTTTGGATGATCGCACTACACTCATGAGACAACACAACCATACCTTGCACTTCCTTGGTTCTTTCCTTGATTGCGTCCTTGAGAAACTTGCTATACTGAGGAACTAGCAAGAAGGCATCAATCAAAGGCATGGTTAACTCAACATTCTTCATCTGCTTTTCAAAGAGAGCTTTGTACTTCTCTAGGAGTTGCTTCTTGAATCTGCCCGGAAAGGGTAGCTTTGGCTCATAAGGTGGTGGCACAAACACACCATCCTTCTTCTTGAGTGTGTCCTTCACTACTTCTTCAACTACAGCTTTTCCCTTCCTCTTAGCCATCTCACTATCACTCTCTTTGTTGAGAGCAGAATTTTCAGAATTCTCCTCCCCTTCTTGAACTTCAATGTCCTCATTGAGTGAAGGAATCAGCTTAGGCGTGGGCACTTGACGTTGTTGCAGCTCCTTACCACTTCTCAATGTGATAACATTGATGTATTCCTTCGGGTTTTGCTCAGATTTTCCCGGTAAAGTACCTTGAGTGCGGGATGTTAGAAAATGATTAATATAAAATTAACATATTTAAAAAAATAAAATAAAGATGAATGTTAGAAAAGGAAGGAAAATATAAAATTGTCCGGATTTAACTTTATTGTATCATAAATAATCTAGGAAATAAACTTTAATTCTCTTGATATAAAGAAAATTTTCCTATGCGGAAAAAAATGGATGAATTTTGATACTAAAACCTAATTTTATAGTAGAGAAAATCGACATTTATTTTCGAATTCTTAGTAATAAAACAACTACATTTTCGATCTTTCTATTATTACTTTTAAATTATTAAAATCGAATCATCCAAATTCTTTTTAATAAATCAATTTATTGAATTGATACTTATGATGTTCAACTTCAACAACATGTTATGACTTTCACTTTAGAGAATGGATCTAATCTAGTTAAAAGAGTTTGATGGTTTATCATCTTTAACGCATTATGTAGTTGATTACAAAAAAAAAATACTATGAGTTTCAACTCTTTTTTTATCTGACGTTGTTTCTAACCAATCGATTTTATAAAAAAAATTATGAACCTTAAATTAAGTAAAAATCCCTTAAAATGTTTGCTTTCAAAGAAACACGATAAAACTTTGAAGTCTTTGAACATAATAAAAACACAGTGCCATGGCTTTTTATTTAAAGAAACATGTTCTTATAATTTTATACAAAAAAATGGTGAAGAAACATAATCATTCAATCTATATATAATTTTAAATATAAATTTAAATTGTCCAACAAAGATTAAATCTTACTATCAAGTTATAGATAGAAGTGTTCATGCTGATAACGTTTTAAAAATATAATTAAAACTATAGGTACAGTTACTTAGTGTATGTGGTTTATATTTATATAGTTATTTGAATTAGTAAACTGATGTGTATATCACTAAAAGAAAACAACATTTTTGCGACTGCAATCTTAGTCGCAGAGTACTTGTTAAACGCGTTTTTATGACTAAATAACGATTAAAGCTGGTAGTTGTAAATTTTTAGTCGGTAAAATGTATAGTCGTAAAAATAGTAGGCGGTATACGACTATATTTACGACTAACATATCGTATCAAAGACGTAGCGTTGTCGCAATATATAAGGAGTAATTTTTGACTATTTGGCGATAATTGTGCGACTCGAGAACTAGTCCAGATGCAGTGAGAGAAATGTTGTCACCAAATTGTCGTTAACCTAGGTGACCAATAACCCACTATTTTGTCACTGTACAATATAGTCACAATGGAGTAGTAAAAATTGGCGACTAATTGGAGACTTAGTAATGACTAGTGCAACGACTATTCATCGATTGATCGGAACATCCAAATAAGATTATGGTACTGATTCGGCCACTACTTATCAACTACTACGTGAATGTATAATATAGTCACAACATAGTCGTAATATATGGTGACTATTTGACGACTGTTTATTGACTAATTTACCATTGATATAACAACTAAGAGAAACATTCAGATATGATTATGGTAACATTTTTTCGATAATTAGCAAATGTTTATAACTAATTTAATGACTATGCATCGTTTAATCGAAAAATCCATATTCGATTTTGGTAATGATTGTGTCACTACTTGCCGAATATTGTTTGACTGTCTGGCATAGTCGTATTATATGATGACTACTTGGCGACAATTTAATGACTAACTAACGATTATTAAGCGACTATTCGAAAAATCCAGATACACGGATGGTAGATATTTTGCGATTACTTTGTGTATGTAGTGCGAACATTGACGATTGTTTAGTGACTTTTATTCAAAAAATAAGAATTTGGATTATTTCAATTTACGATTTGGTCATTAGTGATACCTTAATTTGAATGGTACAAGAAATGTAAAAGACATTTGTTTCAAAATAACATTGGTAACTTATATACATATGTGTAGCATGTAAACACAAACGATCAACATACGCAAAATCCAGCATTAATGAGTTACCAAATCATACTACAAAAAATTAACAAGGCAAGATGGTGTTGTAGTTTTACATTGAGCTTCCTTCAGTTGCTCTTGGTAGGCCACAAATGCTGAAAAGTATCTGGGCTGCTCGCGCTTTTTCATTAAAAGATTTTCTGTCAGGATTTCGACTCCATAAGGATTTCCTCGTCCATCTTTCTCAGTGGCATGTGATAGCTAAAGACGGTAACATAAAAACAATTAAATAAAGAACATGAGATGACTTTGTAAACGTGGATTGTGAAAAATGTTACTTTACATGAAAAAGATGTAGTTATATTCATTTGTTGAGATTTCCCGAGGTCGCAGTCCTTTGCAGTGCTAACCATGTCTTTCATCCGTCGTTGACAGATCTCCTCGAAAAGTATAGTAGAAGAAAGTTATGGATGGTTTGGTCATGTCTCAAATGATAGAAACACTATAAACGCTCATACACCCGAACTTAACAAAACACATAGAGTAATTAAACATAGACATCAAACTCAATTGCTTGCTAACTATAATATTAACATCATAATCCTCAAACTCGAACTCATCAAATACTCATAAAAACAACCAACTTATCTAGTATATGGAGACCATATATAAACTGATAAAGAAATATAAGAGTCGTTTACAACCTGTAGAACAAAAATTAACTGTTCCAACACAAGTAAACCACAAGAAAATCATAAGCAAACCAACAATCAGATTCAGAAGCAATCACGTTTCAAAAGAAAAGCAAAGCAGAAGCAAACTAGACGGTATAACACACAGCCTAACGTCATATCTTACATGAAGTTGTAGGCATTGAATCACGGAGTATTTCGTGATTGAGAGATTCAAAGAAGAATTTGAGAGGGCTAATAACATCTTGCAATCAATCGCCCGAAGGCACACAATCAACCTCAACATATAACTCGTCCATTTGTGCTTAACGAGCCCACATGCTCATACAGTCATGGACCTGCACGGGCCGCTATGCCTCGGGACTCAAACCCACTCACGATGCAATTCATGGCACAATTCGGAGGGCTCGTCACCCTCCCCCCTCCTTGGCGAAAAGAACACACACGGTATCCACCATCGCGTGTGTCCTGTAACAACATGCCTCACGTGAACTTACTACATCTATCTCACACATAACCATCAATCGCTAGGACTCACCATGCGAAAACCACATAGCGAGAAAGATACAAACCGGAAGAGAGGAAGGAACTCGAAACTAGAAATGACTTTGAAGGGGGGATAAGATCACATAAGCACTTATGAAGAATCCCTAATTGTTTCCCATTAGACGACTCTTTAGAGAACAAAGAAACGGATAAGAATTATGGTAAGGAGTATGACTGCAATAGTCCGGAAAGGGAGCGCACGAAGAACAAAAGTCCAGCTTGCAGAATCTTCAGAATGTGGAAAGAATGAGAGCACCTGGAGGAAAAAGGAGATTCGAGACTAGAAACGACTACTCAACAAGAACGCCAAAAAGGAAGATAGAGACTTGGACTCGTAAATGCCACATAAACTCTTCTCCGATTCGCCTCGGGAACTCCACTCAAACTGATCTTAAAATTCTTTGGGATCGCCGCCACGTACAAGTTGCCTTTCTGCGCAACGATAGACACACACATCGGAAAACACCCGTCCCAACATACACCTTAATGGCATACTCCGCAACATACATCTCAAAATACACTTAATGGCATACTTCACAACACTTCGAATAAACGGAACTTCGTATGATTAATGTTTTATACGAAACACTTTGTATCAATGACATTTTGTATGAATGACGTTTTATACGAAACGCTTCATATGGATAACGTTTTATACGAAATGAACAAAACCATTTAGTTGAACATCCGGATGGATCAATCAGACAAACACGTCGCTTGACAGAATCTACGGATAGGCACAAATATTCGAAAAAGCTTCTCAGAAATTCTGAAATAGGCAAAACAGCTCGTAAATTCCAACCTGACTGGCCAGCTCAGATCTGAGCTAAACCATCTCAAAAATTTTGATCTCACCAGCTCGGACTTTCCAAGCTCGTCCCATCTTGTTTTTCGAGCATGATGCATTCCTTCGAAAGTTCCGATCTGAACACACTCCTTCTCCTTAGAGTCAAATTATTGTGCTAGTGATATCTCATCTTCTTGCAAGCTTAACGAGTTCTTTAACACAGTTGTTGAATCATTGGAAATGAAATATATCAAAGAAAGACTTAGGTTGTTAATAGATGTTGTGTCCTTGCTTTGGCCTGGAGGTTTCTCCTTGATGTTCTCCTTTTCTCTACTGCCTTGATCAGTCTGATCACTTAGTGTAAGGGCTGATTCTGAGCTTCTCTTCTCATTTTCTTCTCCCTTGTGCTTTATATCTGTAGAGATGCTCTCTTGGAGTACTTAAAACAGATTGTATGATACTTGTACTTACATGGTCAGTTTCAGTGGGTTGTATGACAGTTTGGACCTAGTCATCTTCTTCTTCCCTAATCACCAAAACATATTGCTTTGGTCATTGATCTTCCCTACTGACTTTGGCTCGCTCATGCTCTTTCCTTCTCAGTTCTCCTTTCCCTGTATCAAATCCTTTTGGCAAAGACAAATGCATGACACTAGAATTGGGAAATAATAAATCAAAATGAGCTAAACTATCACTTATTTTAGTTAATGCAGTTTTCTCTCGTAGTGATGTTTCTTTCAACAATTGCTTAGATGGACAGGTTGCAGCAAATTGTCCTCTCCTATGGCACCTATAACATGTTGGCTCTTTGGAATTTACAAGGTTAAAACATTTACCTTGTGTTGGCATGTTTAACAGCTTGAGTGAGGCATCAAAACTGGGTCTGGTTGCATTGGGTGAAGCTTTATGGCTCTGCTTATGCTCTGGTTTCTTTAGTTAAAACATCTCCATGATCCTCTGACATTTCTGATCCTGCTTTGCTTGAAGAGTCCTCCTAGCTTATGCTTGGTAGGTGTAAGTGGTTGAGAAGACATCCTTGGTCTTTGGATAGCAAATAAACTTGTGCTTAGGAGCAGCCTACGGTTTTGTATGTAGGCTTCTCTCTCTTGGATGTAGCCTGAAGCCTCTCTACAAATTCCTTATGCATTCTGGTCTTAATATCTCTTCAATCTAGTACTGGCTTCTTATAGATGGTTGGTGTGCTCTCCTTTAGCCACCATTCATAAGCCTTTTCTGTGAATGCTGAGGCAGCCTGTACTAGCCTCCTTTTTTCTGGAATCTTGTTATCTTGTAACAATCCCTCCATGTCAGTTTCCCATTGCAAGTATACTTCAGGTTTACTGCTTTTTCCTGAAAACACTAAGGAACCTCTTTTTCTGTTGGTTGGCTGCCTTTTACTGGTTTGTGGCGTTGGAGCTTTCCTTTTTCCAGTGAGCTTATGTTGAGCTGGTACATGGTATGAAGTAACTCCATTTTTTATTGCACTCTTGCTCCTAGGTAGGTGTACTCTCCATACATGTCTGCTTCTGAGTCGTCATTTTCCTCACTGAGTTACATGCTAAGCTGACTCCAAGATGAGAGTTTAGGATCACAGCCTTCACCATCTGAATCATCTCCATACTCAGAGGGTTCATCTCCTGGCCATGGTGGTGTTTCATAATCTGTCACCTCATTTAAGCAGATTAAGCTCTCTTCTTCTTCACTCCAATTTTCCCTATATGGTTCTTCTTCTTCCATGTTATTTTGTGCCTGAAAAGTAAGACTTAAAAGTATGAATGTGTTCTGAAATAAGTCTTAGGATGAATATAGCTAAAAGTTCAAATGGTATATGCAATTTGGGAAGCTTAGGAAATAATTTGGAAAACCGGTTCAAGCCTTTTCGAAAAGCAAAGAAATGCTGGGATGAATGCACGGTTCAAATATTGTATGAATGGTCTGATGTTTTCCTGAGTTGCCAATAAACCTGTGGTATGCTATTTTGAATCACAAACCAATTGAATTTTCGAAATTTCAAAGGAATAAAGCCACACAGTTTTGGTAAAAATTTGGTTGCCTTTTTGAGAAGGAAATCACACTGTTTTGGAAGTAAAAAGGAAACACAATTTTTTGACCAATTTTGGAGGAGCCTATGCAATATATTTCGAAAACTCTAGGCAAATAAAAGAAAACAAACACTTTTTATGGTTTTAGTTTAAGAAAATCAAATCAAATGCAGAAAACTTCTTCTTCTTTTATCTTTTCTGTTTTTTTATAAAAACTATGCAACAAGAACACAAATGATTAAACTCGATAGAATCAAGAACTAATGCTATTTTTATGTGGTTTTTGATGTAAGAAAACGAGCTGTGGATGCAAAACAAAAAAGAACTAAGAGTATGATGCAAAACAGAACCCTTTTTATAGTTTTTCTATTTTGAATGCAAATGACTAAATGGCAGAAACTAGTATGCAATGAAACTTTGTTTTTAGGCTTTTCTGATTAAGGATGCTGCAATGAATCAAATAGAAAACTAATTGGATGAATGGATCTAAACATAACAGAGATAAATACAACAGAAAGATGAACAAATGAAACATATGCAATCTAATGGGACTAAACAAAAAGTAAAGGATAGAATACACCTGTTAGGAGCCTATTTGCTCTGATACCAGATGATGCATGCACGGATAGGTGATGGAGATTGATCAGCTAGTTGTGTAGCTCTCTTTGATGAATCTGGTTGATGGTGGACGAGATGAACAACTCACTTGTTCAATTGGGCTGACTGAATCTCTCAATTTGTGGTTGAACAACTTATTTGAATCACACTAACAAGTTAATCCAAGGTTTTCTAGAGAATAGGTGATGAGGGCATCAAGCCATCATCAGCAAAGATGCATAGAAGAGAGATCAACCAGCCGGTCCATGCCTTTGAAGATAAGCAACCATGAGCTCAACCACTCTGCCATGGAGATTCCACTCATGCCAACCAACTCAGCATCAATGACTTGTATCAAACAGCCTTTTTTGAAGTCATTGGTCAAGCCAGAACAACCCCGGTTCATGTTGGGTCACAAGTCATTCAAATTACCATTCTGGAGCCATTTAAGGAAACTATGAAGACCACTTGGTTTATCACCTCTCAAACCAAGACTTGGCGACCTGGAGACATTTACTACAAACCAAAGAAGCTAGAAGACGTCCTAAGTCCATACAAAATGCACATAACCACTTGGAGAATCAAATGGATCGACTTGCCTATTTTAGAGCCTAAAGGAATCAATAACCAACAGCTACTTTCTGATCTATTTCTACACAATGACAAGCCACATTCACTGCATTTGGACATTCCAAGACATCATTCTTACTTGCCTAAACCACCAAGACTCAAGGGTTTCCTAAACATACCGAGAATCCTATTAAACCAGCCCAACAGCTAGTTTTCATTAAGTTTCGATTTCTTTCTTTGTTTCTGGTCATATGAACGTTTTGTTTTGCTTATTTATGCTTAATCTAGCCCATTGTAACATTTACCTTTCAATCTAATAAAATACAGAAATTCGTTTTTCAAGAGTGTCTTGAGTTGTTCTTGTTCATTAGCATCCATTTGAGTGATTCATTGGATTCTACTGAGTTTTCAAATCATTTTTTTTTGTGTGATTTAAGCAACTTTGTTCTGCCATCTATTGAGAGAGTCAGTCACCCACTGAACAAGAAAGTTGTTCACTAACACGATTCCATCTCCCCATTCCATTCATTCTGGACAGATCAAGAGAGCTTTGAAGCAGTGTTCTGTTCTCCATCAACATATCCATCTAGTCTCATCTTTGGGGCTGTATCATCTGGTATCAGAGCCGAAAGGCTCCTAAACAGGTGTTTTCTATCCAATACTCTTGTTATTTTTCATTAGATTCATCTGCATCAATTTCTGTTTTTTGTTGCATCAAAAAAAAAACCCATAAAAGTCATCCTGCTTTGTTATTATGTTCTGTTTAGTTTCATTGCATACCCAAATCGAAAAAGCTATAAAAAGTCATTATGTTTGTTAGATATGCTAGGTTCTAATCTGTTTTATTGCATCTCATATTGAAAACTCATAAAAATCATTTTTACCTTGCATACATTCATTCTGATGCATCTAGTTCATTATGTTTTGTTTGCATCTTAAATCGAAAACCCCATAAAAAGAGTCCTTGTTTTTGTGTTCTATTGCTTTAGTTCATTGTTTTGCATTCATATTTTGTTTTAAAACTTAAAAACCAAAAGAAAAAGAGTCAAGTTTGTGTTTCTGTCGATTTTTTTCATAAGTGTTCTCAGTTTGTTTCAAAAATGTTCTAAAGGAAAAAGAAGAAGTTTTCATTCTTTTGATCCGATTTCTAAACCCAAAAAGCATTGTTTCCTTATTACTTCTTTTAGGATTTTGAAATTTTATGAACAAAGGCTCCTCTTGATTCATAAAAATTCAGTTTTCCTTTTTAAAACTATCCAAAACTGTGTGCAATAAACCACAAAAGGAAACTTGAAATTTTTTTTGAAAACCAACCAAAACCGAGTTTGATTTATAAAACCAGCACTTCATTGATCCAAAAATCGTGTGCAACTTGATTTTAAACCAAATCATTGGACCAAGTTTGTTTTTTCAGAACCAACAGCTTTTGTTTAAAAAAAAAGGGGATCTAACCGGTTTTCTAGAGTGATTTCAAATCTTCCTAAGACTTGTTTCCAAATCTTCTGTGATTTTTGTTAACTAATTGTGTGTGACTTTGTTTGAGTTAATAGAAACTTGAATAATACATATTATTGTTCTGTACTCAAATTTAAAGAAAACCAGAACCTATTCATACACTTTGTTTGTTATATTTCATGAACTAAAACATGGAAGATGAAGATGGAGCAAGTGTCTACACTACCTCAGAGGTTGATTGGGGTGATGAAGAGAACTCATGGAATGGAGAATAAGAGTTCTCTGAATAATCTTGGACAGAAGAAGCAACATCATAAGCTAGCTTTGATGCAGGATCCGAGCTTGAAGACGAAGCACATGGAGAGGACTATTATAGCACATACTATGAAGAGTATCCTAATGATGGAGAACCTGAACCAGATCCTATATATCCTTAGCAAGACGGAGGAAAATGTGAGTTAAAACAGGAGGAAGAAACATGGGAGGATCAATCTGACCTTGGAGATCCTTATGGAGCAGAACCAGACTGCCAAGAAGAAGAAGAGCAACAAGAGTTTGACTCTTGGGATGGAGAAGCTCAATCTGAAGCCAACTCTGAAGAAGAATCAGAGAGATACTGTGAAGTGGAGTCATGGGCAGAAGAAGATGACCCAATATCTGATAGCCAAGAAGGACCAGGCTGTGAAGAAGCTGATTCCCAATGCTGTTTAAGTGAAGCTGAGACGGAAACAAGAGAAGAGCCCATTGAAGAAGCATGGGAAAACAACACCAATTCTGAAATCTATGAAGAAGAAGAATACCAAGGTGATCTTTGTCAAGAAGAACCATATAACATATGTTTTTCAGGTTGTTTGCAAGGACCAGAAGCTTATCTAAGGTGGGAAAGAGATATGGATGACTGGTTTTAAGCAAATCAAGTTCCATAAGTGGAGAAGACCACCATTGCTGAAGAAACTCTAATTGAAGAAGCCTATCTAGAATGGGATAAGGATGCTTACCTCAGACTTGAGCTTGAGCTACCAGACACACTTGGGAAGAGATGAAGAAGCTACTCCATAAAGAGTTTGTAGAAGAGATCTCCACAGAACCATACTACCCAAGGTGCCAAATTCCTCAAGAGCCAAGAAGATGGATCAAGGCAACACCTCCCAAGAAGAGTACATGTTCTAAACCCAGAAGATGACTTCCAACAAGAAATTAAAGGCTGCCAAAGATGAACTAGAGGCGCCAAGACAACATCGAACACAAGCTGCCAAGGTCAGGAAGCCACATCTAAACACTCCTAAGAAGCAGGAGCAGAGCAAAGAAGGACCACAGATTAAAGAATCCATTGGAGAAAGTCCCAACCTCTTGCATCTTTAACCAGACACTCCAAGACTAGGTAAGTCTACTAATTCTAAGAGACTTAAAGATCGGACATGCTATAGATATCATAAGAGAGGACATTTTGCTGCAACCTGTCCATCTAAACAATTGTTGAAAGAAACATCACTAGGACATAAAATTGCATTAGCTAAAACCAGTGATAGTTTAGCTCATTCTAATTTATTATTTCCCAATTTTAGTGTCATGCATTTGTCTTTGTCAAGAGGATTTGATACAAGGAAAGAAGAACTGAACAGTAAAGAGCATGAGCAAACCATAGTCAGTAGGGAAGATCAAAGACCAGAGAAACATGTTTTGGTGATCAGGAAAGAAGACGAACGCTTAATGATCACTAGCTCACAAGAGCAGAAGGTCCAAACCCTAATACAACCTATTGAAGCTGACAATGTAAGTACAAGTACCATGCAACCATACAATATGTTTATACTACTCCAAGAACAGATATAATGCACTTGTTCTTTCCAATGAGCATCTCTACATATATAAAGCACAAGGGAGAAGAGAGTATGAAGAGAAGCTCAGAAACAGCCCTTACACTAAGTGATCAGACAAATCAAGCAGTAGAGAAAAGGAGAACATCAATGAGAAACCTCAACACCAAAGCAAGGACACAACATCTATTAACAAGCTAAGTCTTTATTTGATACATTTTATTTCCAATGATTCAATAGCTGTGTTAAAGAACTTGTTAAGCTTGCTAGAAGATGAGATATAATTAGCACAGGAAATTGACTCTAAGGAGAAGGATTCAAGTTGTTTATTCTGTGATAAAGAGCCAATAATGCACTTGTCTCTTTACCAAATTGTTGAACATATTTCAGGTCATAAGGAGAGCAGGAGGAAGATAGAAAAAGAGACACCATATCAGCCCAAAGAAGAGGAGTATTACTATACTATATGCTCAAAGGAGAACCACCAGATACTCCACTCATCACCAGACCATATACACATCAAAGTAAGACCCTAAACTCCGAAAGGAAAGTGAAAGCTAACTTTCTTTCTCTTGGTGCAGATTATTCAGTTTCGAGGTGGAAACCTTTTCAAGAGGGAGAGTATGATGAGGGCATCAAGCCATCATCAACAAAGATGCATAGAAGAGAGATCAACCAGCCGGTCCATGCCTTTGGAGATAAGAAACCAGGAGCTCAACCACTCTGCCATGGAGATTCCACTCATGTCAACCAACTCAGCATCAATGACTTATATCAAACAGCCTTTCTTGAAGTCATTGGTCAAGCCAGAACAGCCCCGGTTCATGTTGGGTAACAAGTCATTCAAATTGCCATTCCGGAGACATTTAAGGAAACTATGAAGACCACTTGGTTTATCACCTCTCAAACCAAGACTTGGCGACCTGGAGACATTTACTACAAACCAAAGAAGCTAGAAGACGTCCTAAGTGTTGGGAATGTCCTGAAATCTACCGTACTATCTCTAGAAAGTATGATAAGTGTCGAGATCAGACATAAGTCATAAATACTGGGTGATCATGATGACTTGCTAGAGCCCGCTCATGATCTATAAGTTTAGGACTTATTACCAGTATTGTATGATCCCTAAGGGTCACACACCATAGCTAACGGGAAAGTTAAATGGAATTAATACGGTAAGATGCAAAGGCATTTACTGTATTTGTACAGAGAGATGGGCCAGACAAAATACAGGCTTTTGTCTGATTTGTGTCTTGGGCCCAAAAGCCTAATAGGCCATTAGTTGATAACTTGGGCCTATATAAGGCAAAAGGGAGGCGCCAGAAACCCTACCTCTTCTGCGAGTTTCTGAGCTGTGCCGTCCTCTCTCTCTGTGATTTTCCAACTCGGTCTAGCAGCCTATCCGTGCTTGTAAGCGTGTGGATACCAAGGAGGAACAGGTAACCATCTGTTCTGTTGATCTCGTCATTACCATTATTCCGCTGCAAAAGGTAATGTCCAGGTTTGTTTTATGATTCGATTACAAGAACCTAGATCCTTGTTTAAGATTATGCGTTAGGTTGCAATCTGAGAATTGAACCATGGAAAAACGAATAATCCTTCAGTGGTATCAGAGACAGGTCGTTAGGTTTTTGCCTTTTGGATCATAACTGAATCAATTGTTGAATTGAATAAGGACAAAATCGTTCTTTGTCTTCTAGTAGTAATCGTTCCATGGATTATTAATTATCAAACGATAGTTGCTGGATCGATTAATTTGATTGATTGTTTTGTCTTTAGTGAATTGAATGAAATCGATTGTTCGATTATTATTATTTGGTTTAATTCACTTGTTGACTCAAGGTTAGCCGTCGATCGTTTTTGGAATCTTGTAAGAATCGATTAATCACATGATTGTTGCTCATGATTGTAGAATTAATTGTCATGAATCGAAAGTTGACTTGTTATATTAATTAATGAGATCGTGAGTTCATGGTGTTGAAATCGATCGAATTAGAAAGCTTTAAGTGATTATTTAAGCTTTTTATCGTGAGTTCATGGTTTTGACTTTAAGTGATTATTTGATAATTGAAATCGATCGATAAGCATGCCGGGTATAACGATCAAACCGATTGGTTATTGCCGGATGCTGTAACGATCAAACCGATCCCACCCCGTGACACATGAACCGATCGAGCCTTGGGCTGATCGCGTTTCAATGGTCACTAGCCTTATCCCGCAAGTTAGGTCAAAATCAGCTAAAATTGATTGGTTAGACCAATCTATTTCTTCCTGATTTTGGACTTAACCGAACCGATCCAATTTAATTGGTGGTTCAAGCGGTTAACCCAAATCGCGGTTTGCTGGAAATTATTTAATACAATTGGTATTATTTAATTTCTGGTTAAACCGGATTTAAATTCAAAATTGAATTTTAACCTAAACCGAAGGCTGGTCTAAGTTTGATTTGGTTGGACCAAATAATTTAGAGCTGGTCTGGTTTAGTAAATAACCGATGGTTTTGATAGTTAATTTGGTCTTGGACCAGAATTAATAAACCGAATCGGTTATGTCAAATTATTGGGCCAACTGGAATTCTATGGTCTTGGGCCAAGAATTGGGCCTATAATTTGTGACCCAACCCGAAAATATTAATAAAATATTAAATTAGAAATTTCTATTTTTAGAATGTTTCTAAATTTAGAAAGTTTCTAAAACAAGTAAGTTTCCCAAAATAGTAATCTTCTATTTTTTGAAATAAAACTTAAAATCCTCAAAACAATATCAAGCTTGGATGTCTTTCCAATCTTGTCAGCTACTTAACGCTTATTCGATTACAGATATGGCTTACAGTGTAAGGTATCTGTTTTCGCGTAAGTAAAGTAGTATATAGTCATTAATTTCATTGGGAGTCCCAGACTTTAGTGATTATTTGGCTGTAAGAGATTGGTTTCCTTGACTGGGCCATCGGGAGTCCCGGGCCTTGAGACATCTGGTGAATTGGGCCTTGGGCCCAATCCACAACCGAGAGTTATATGGTTATAACTAGCTGTGTGTATGCTTACCAAGTAAAGCTAATTCCGGGTGACGGCCAGTGGCCCACTTTGGTTTTAGTTGAACATGGGTCTCGGAATCATTGCATTCTTATGAGGTTGAACAAAGAAATTATGAATGCAATGCGAGTTTTCTTATAAGTTATTAAGATTACTCTTTTATGAACTAAATTACTAAAACTCTATTTATCTCTAAATTTCAGCTATGACGAGCACAAACAATCAAAACACTTTCTCGATCCGGTTTGTCCTTGAGATGGACAAACTGAACGGATCAAATTTCTTGACTTGGTCGCGGAACCTGAGGCTAGTCCTCAGGCAGGAGAGAAAGGACTATGTCCTTGAGAGAGCTCTCCCCGAGAGGATCGGGTCCAATGCCTCTCATGCAGTATATGATGCTTGGAATTAGCATTATAATGATGCGGTAGATGTGCGTGGTCTGATATTGGCTACCATGGACTCAATTTGCTGAAGCAATATGAGAACATGGAGTCGCCAATAGAGATGATCAGCAGCCTGAAATTGAAATTTCAGGATCAGGTAAGAGTGGAGAGATACCAGTTGGTTAAATCTCTCACTAGCTGCAAGCTACCAAATGATCATCCAGTAAGTCCTCATGTCAGTAAAATGATGGGTTACGTTGAAAACCTGAGGAAACTGGATTATCCAGTTAGCCAGGAATTGGCAACTGAGATCATTCTGAAGTCACTGCCGTCAAGCTATGATAAGTTCGTAAGGAACTATATCAAGAAAGGCTTAACGAAGACGTTGACTGAACTGCATGATATGCTCAAGACAGTTGAGCCAAACGTGAAGAGTACCCTGTACAATCTCATGAAGGAGAAGGGTAGGTTTACTAAACCTAATGCTGACAAGGGTGAAGACAAAGTTGTCCAGATTTTGAATCATGGCAAGCATGTGTCTTCTGAGCCCGAGTCAGATACCTCTTACGTTGGTAAGTGCTGCTACTGTAAAGAGACTGGGCATTGGAAGAGAAATTGCATTAAATTCATGGAAGATTATGAGGAGTTAAAGTCGATGTATGAGACTACTTCCTCAGGTATTCATGTTATTACTTCAAGTTATACCTTATAGGTATTGAATACTGGTTGTGGCACTGATATTTGTTATAATATGCAGAGCCTGAGCAACAGTAAAACGTTGAAGGAAGGGCAAGTGGAACTGCATGTCTGGAAGGAGCTATGGATGCTGCCTCAGCCGTAGGGTCTTCACTTGTAGATGCCTTTGAGGCTTGGTTTTATATTAAGTAATTGCTACAATATACCTGCTTTAAGCAAAGTTGTTTTTCATTTTCTTGTAAAGAATTTGAATGTTTTTCATTTTGATAAAGGACAAGTTTTGTTCTTTTGATCTTAATGAAATGTTAATTGTAGCACCCTATTCAAGGAATGGGTTTTATATCTTAAACCATAGAGTGCCTAAAATGTAACATAAATACCGCAATTGGTTTAAATCTGATGAATTAAACCTGATTTTTCTTGGCATAAATGTTTTGGTCACATAGAGTAAGTCGGATTCAGAAATCCCATAGTTATGGACTTTTGGGCTTATTTGATTGGATATCTTATGAGACTTGAATTCTGCTTACTGGACCAAAAGACAAAGGGCCCATCTTAGCCGAGCTAGAGAAAGGCCCAAAGGCTTATTGGACCTTGAACATACTCATGTATGTGGCCCGATGAGCAGTAATGCCAGAGAAAATTTCCTGTACTTCATTATCTTTACTGATTACTTCAGTGAGTATGACTGTGTTCATTTGATGAGACACGAGTCGGAATTCTTTGAAATGGTCGAAAGAGTTCCAGAGTGAGGTATAGAATCTGAGTGACAGAAGTATTGAGACTCTGGATTAGATCACGAGTGAGAATACTTAAGTCATTGATGGTGTGATCATCTGAATGAGTGTGAAGTCATTTCACAGCTCATTTCTCCTGAAAACCTGGAGGTGTTTCTGTGAGAAAGAATCAGATCTTACTAGAAATGATTAAAGATGAGTCACACGAATCTTCCATGATATTCTTTAAGAATAACGCTCTAGAAATATCTAAGTTTACGCTGAAATAGTTCCACCAATATCAGTTGAAAGACACCACGTAAATGTGGATTGGAATCGATCCAAATTCGTCTTTACTGAGTATTTGTAGTTGTGCTACTTCACTGGTTGTCCTAGGGAAACCAAGGCTTGTTACTTTTACGTCCATTCTGTTTTCTAAGAAGGGAAGTTACTTTCCAAGAAGAACAGTGGGAGTAAAAGTATAACTCGAAGAAATTCGAGAAATACAGGAGGCTGCTCAACCTGTTAAGGGAGAGCAACGGATGGATTTACAGATTTCTGTAGAATCTACACCTGTAGAGCCTGAAGTTCGCAGATATGAATGAATCAGTCACTAATCCGAGAGTGATTTCTCGTCATTAGTTGAACCTGATGATCATTGAAAGTTCGCATGATCTGATGATCATTGAAAGCGACGAATCTGCGAAATTCAAAGAAGCGAAAGTGAGCCCGGACTCCGAAAAATTACATTTTGTGTAAGTTAGCTTCATCGATCCATTCATGGATGGAAGCAAACATATCGGAGTTGGAATCTTCGTTCTGTTGAAGTAGTCAAGGTTTTGACTTGAACAGGAACGAAATGGAACTGTGCGCTTACTAATAGATAAGTGGGAGCGATGTTGCATTTCTCATATTGTATGTCGATGACATACTGATTCTCGAAAATAACGTCCCAATGCTGCAGTCGGTAAAGGACTGGCTTGGGAGTTGGTTTTATGATTGACATGGGTAAAGCCACGTAGTTCTTGGATTTTAGATCTAAAGATAGAGATCCAAAAGAGCTGGTAGGACAAAGTCAGGATTCTTAAATTGACAAAGTCCTACACGTTTTCAGCATTCCAAGAAGGGTTTTATGCCAATGTCACATGGCATTACGTTAAGCAAGATACAGTGTCCTACGATAACTGCTGAGCTTAAATGCATGGATGAGATTCCATATGCGTCGGCAATTGGATCTATCATGTATGCCATGAAACGTACTTGTTTGATGTTGTTTTAATGTTAAGCAAGACAAGTAAAGACCAGTCATATCCAGCAAAGAATCACTGGATTGCCGTAAAGAATATCCTAAAGTATTTGAGGAATACTAAGGATAAATTCTTGATTTACGGAGAAAGTGAGGTGCTACAAGTCGATAGAGTCTGAAAGGCAAGTTTCCAATAGACAAAGATAATTCCTGGTCACAGTCCGGCTATATCTTGTGTCTGTCTGGCGGTGCAAGGCACTGTTGCTGACTCCATGACTTAAGCTGAACATTTCGCAGCTTGAGAAGCAGCGAAAGAGGTTGTTTGGAAAGAAAGAGTTCATTACTGAACTTGATGTGATTCCCAGCATAGATGAGACTAGCTGCACATCAGAGGTCCAAACACCTTGAGGGTAGGTATAACCTATTCCGTGAGATAAATGACAGAGGTGTTAAGTAGATCAGCAAGTTTCATCGAATGAGAACGTTGCCAATCTATTAACGAAGCCACTCCTTAGGCCTAAGCATGAGTCGCGGACTGTAGCTAGGATGAATGAAACTAAGATGTAGTCTTAATTTCAGTGGGAGTTTGTAAAGGGCTTTATTTAGTTGTTTTGAAAGGTTCAAGTAAACATAATATTTTATGTTTATGAAATCTATGATTTCTGGATTATTTTAACTGTGATATAAATAACCGTTCCAAAATGATTCATGTCATTATATATGGGCCATCGAAGTACATGAGTAGACTTGATCCTCATCAAAGTCGACACATAGGTATATGTAGGGGAGCATATGACCGGACATGGCCCGCTGATGAGAACTCTACAAGATATTTATATCTGTGTCATAAGAGGTTCTCATATACGACTATAGAGTATAGTCCTTAGACCTGAGTTCGCATGCATATGGCTGCACATGGATTGATGCACTTTGATCATTGTCTAACGCTGTTTCGTAATTGGGAGCTATAAGGACCTTGGTTGGGTGTATTATGAAGTGTGTAGTTCATAGTGATGGAACAAGATGGGATTTGTCCCTGCCGTATAACGGAGGTAATATCTCTAGGCCAATCGGAGACTTGATAGCTGGTAAGAGAGTGGCCACTCCCAAACGGACTTGCCCAAGTCGTTTGCATTGTCAGTATCAAATCTGGTCCGATTAAAATGGTCTGGCTATATAAGGATGACACGCATCTTGCCTTATGCCAGATCGAGATATTGAGACAAAAGGACTAGGGAATGTAGGATTCCAGTACAAGTGGGAGAATGTTGGGAATGTCCTGAAATCTACCGTACTATCTCTAGAAAGTATGATAAGTGTCGAGATCAGACATAAGTCATAAATACTGGGTGATCATGATGACTTGCTAGAGCCCGCTCATGATCTATAAGTTTAGGACTTATTACCAGTATTGTATGATCCCTAAGGGTCACACACCATAGCTAACGGGAAAGTTAAATGGAATTAATACGGTAAGATGCAAAGGCATTTACTGTATTTGTACAGAGAGAAGGGCCAGACAAAATACAGGCTTTTGTCTGATTTGTGTCTTGGGCCCAAAAGCATAATAGGCCATTAGTTGATAACTTGGGCCTATATAAGGCAAAAGGGAGGCGCCAGAAACCCTACCTCTTCTGCGAGTTTCTGAGCTGTGCCGTCCTCTCTCTCTGTGATTTTCCAACTCGGTCTAGCAGCCTATCCGTGCTTGTAAGCGTGTGGATACCAAGGAGGAACAGGTAACCATTTGTTCTGTTGATCTCGTCATTACCATTATTCCGCTGCAAAAGGTAATGTCCAGGTTTGTTTTATGATTCGATTACAAGAACCTAGATCCTTGTTTAAGATTATGCGTTAGGTTGCAATCTGAGAATTGAACCATGGAAAAACGAATAATCCTTCACTAAGTCCATACAAAATGCACATAACCACTTGGAGAATCAACTTGACCGACTTGCCTATTTTGGAGCCTAAAGGAATCAATAACCAACAACTACTTTCTGATATGTTTCGACACAATGCCAAGCCACATTCACTGCATCTGGACTTTCCAAGACATCATTCTTACTTGCCTAAACCACCAAGACTCAAGGGTTTCTTAAACAGACCGAGAATCCCATTAAACCAGCCCCAACGGCTAGTTTTCATTAAGTTTCGATTTCTTTCTTTGTTTTTGGTCATATGACCATGATGTTTAGCTTATTTAAGCTTAATCTAGCCCATTGTAACATTTACCTTTCAATCTAATAAAATACAGAAATTTGTTTTTCAAGAGTGTCTTGAGTTGTTCTTGTTCATTAGCATCCATTTTAGTGATTCATTGGATTCTACTGAGTTTTCAGATCATTTTTGTTTTTGTGATTCAAGCAACTTTGTTCTGCCATCTACTGAGAGAGTCAATCACCCACTGAACAAGAGAGTTGTTCACCAACACGATTCCATCTCGCCATTCCATTCATTCTGGACAGATCAAGAGAGCTTTGAAGCCAGTGTTCTGTTCTCCATCAACATATCCATCTAGTCTCATCTTTGGGGCTGTAGGTGAATCACACACTTATTCAAGAGAAGGGAAAAACTCTTAACAAAGACACTCTTTGAAAGAAACAGAATAATACTGTGATTGATTGAAAGGTTCTTACGTATGAAAGTCTAAGTGAGCTTAAATAATGCCCAATACACGTCTTAGAAGGTTAAGAGAGTAAAAGAAATAGCAAAGATTAAAGAATATGGTTGTTGGAGCCATTAAGAAGAAATCTGTCCAAATAAGGTAAGTTGAAGGCTCCTTGTATCTTGACAACTTGGAAAAGAATTAGTGCGCCTTTGGAACATCCAGGATGATGTATGTATGCTTAATCACGAGCACAACTTGATAGAAATGTGACCGTTGTGGTTTATTGCTCCAAAGTTCCAAATAAGGCAAGTTGGTATCACCTGGTTTAGAAGTAGAATAACTTTTAAACCATAAACTGTTTTGAACTGAATCTAATTGCCCCTGAAACTCAGATGAGTAAGGTTTCCAAAACAAGTTGGTTTAGAACTTGATTCATTCTGGCCCGATCTGAGCTTTCCAAGAAGTGGCAGTTGGTCTCTAATGGATTCCTTGGAAATCTTCTGAGTTGTAACTTGATTATCTTCTTCATCTAGTAAGATTTTGAAACATTTCCACTTCTTGATGATTCCTTGATGAGTTAGGTTCCAGGAACTTGTTGATTTGTAACTTAACTCCTCCTGGTTGGATTGATATACTCCAAAATATGCACATATGTCTCTGGTGCGCTCAAACTGCTTCTCTCCAAGGGTTTTAGTTGGTTGATCTATGTCCTCTCCATGCTCCTTGGTTGATGATGACTTGATGTCCTCATCAAGGTCAGACCTTTCAGAGGATCTCCTTTCCTTCTAAATACTTTGCCAAACATGAGAAGCTGAAGCGGGAGTGGGGGCGTGTTGGGAATGTCCTGAAATCTACTGTACTATCTCTAGAAAGTATTATAAGTGTCGAGATCAGACATAAGTCATAAATACTGGGTGATCATGATGACTTGCTAGAGCCCGCTCTTGAACTATAAGTTTAGGACTTATTACCAGTATTGTATGATCCCAAAGGGTCACACACCATAGCTAACGGGAAAGTTAAATGGAATTAATACGGTAAGATGCAAGGCATTTACTGTATTTGTATAGAGAATTGGGCCAGACAAAAGACAGTCTTTTGTCTGATTTGGATCTTGGGCCCAAAAGCCTAATAGGCCATTAGTTTAATTACTTGGGCCCATATAAGCAAGAGGGAGGCGCCATTAAGCCTAGTGGTCTGCGATTTTATTAGGTCTGGCCGTCCTCTCTCTCTCTGTGATTCCAGCTTGGTCTAGCAACCTGATCCAGTAGCTTGTAAGCGTGTGGATACCTAGGAGGAGCCGGTTTCTATCAGCTCTAGCAGATCTCGATATTCCTTTGATCAATCCGCTGCAATCATAAGGTAATCATCCTGATCTGTTTATGATTCATCTGCAAATTACTAGATCCTAGTTGATTATGTTAGGTTGTAATCTGATAATTACACCAATGAACACACATAATCCTTCAGTGGTATCAGAGCCAGGTTGTTAGGTTTTTGCTTTTTGGATCATACTAGGTTGTTTATTAGTTTGATGAATCGATTTTAATGAGTAAAATTGATTGAAACTTGGAAAACCTAGAAATAAGAAAAACGATAAGAAAACCTTAATGATTAAAGTCGACTTTGTATCAATCGCATGTTGACTATCGTTTATTGTTTGAATCGTGATGATGACTTTGCTTTACAATCATGAGACAATCATAAGTTTGACTTTGCTTTATAATCATTAACCAAACAATCGCTTGTTGATTTTGTTTTATAATTAAGAATCGATTTGTTAGGTTTGTTAATGTTCAAAATCGTTTTTGTCTTTAAGTGATTGTATGAAACGATTTGGAAAAGTCAAAATCAATTATTGAATTAATTATCAAACGATTTGTATAAGGTAAAGGTTAGCGATCGATGATGACATGATCATAAGAATAAGTAATTGTTCAATTTGGAAAAAGTCAACAGGTTGGCGATCGATCATGATTTTGTCTTTAAGCTAAAGACAAAAATCGTTTCAAAGCATTGAATAATTATGGTTCAAGCGGTTAACCCAAATCGCGGTTTGCTGGAAATTATTTAATACAATTGGTATTATTTAGTTTCTGGTTAAACCGGATTTAAATTCAAAATTGAATTTTAACCTAAACCGAAGACTGGTCTAAGTTTGATTTGGTTGGACCAAATAATTTAGAGCTGGTCTGGTTTAGAAAATAACCAGTTGGATTTAGTAGTTAATTTTGTCTTGGACCAGAATTAATGAACCGACTCGGTTATGTCAAATTATTGGGCCAATTGGAATTATGTGGTCTTGGGCCAAGAATTGGGCCTATAATTTGTGACCCAACCGAAAACTTTAATAAAACATTAAATTAGAAAGTTTCTAATATTAGAAGTTTCTAATTGTAGCATATTTCTAAATTTAGAAAGTTTCTAAAATAAGTAAGTTTCCCAAAATAGTAATCTTCTATTTTTGGAAAGAAAACCTAAAATCCTCAAAACCAATATCAAGCTTGGATGTCTTGCCCAATCTTGTCAGCTACTTAACGCTTATTCAATTACAGATATGGCTTACAGTGTGAGGTGTCTGTTTTTGAGTAAGTAAAGTAGTATATAGTCACTAATTTCATTGGGAGTCCCAGACTTTAGTGATTATTTGGCTGTAAGAGATTGGTTTCCTTGACTGGGCCATCGGGAGTCCCGGGCCTTGAGACATCTGGTGTATTGGGTCTTGGGCCCAATCCACAACCGAGAGTTATATGGATATAACTAGCTGTGTGTATGCTTACCAAGTAAAGCTACTTCTGGGTGAGGGCCAGTGGCCCACTTTGGATTTAGCTGAACATGGGTCTCGGAATCATTGCATTCTTATAAGGTTAAACAAAGAAATTTTGAATGCAATGCGAGTTTTCTTATAAGTTATTAAGATATCTCTTTTATGAACTAAATAACTAAAACTCTATTGTCTCATAATTTCAGCTATGTCAAGCACAACAACACAAAACACTTTCTCGATCCGGTCTGCCCTTGAGAAGGACAAACTGAACGGATCAAACTTCCTGAACTGGTCCAGGAACCTGAGACTTGTGCTGAGGCAGGAGAAGAAGGTTTATGTCCTTGAAAGAGTTCTCCCCCCTAGACCTGCGAATAATGCCGCACAAGCTGTGAAGAATGCTTGGGATACGCATTCTTCAGATGCTAATGATGTGGTTTGCCTAATGTTGGCGACAATGGCTCCCGAACTGCAGATGCAGTGGGAAGGCCTGACTTGTCCCATGGAACTGATGGCAAACCTGAAAGCGTTGTTTCAGGAGCAGGCTCGTACAGAGAGATTCCAAACTGTAAAGAATCTCTTGGACTGTAAAATGGCTAAGGATGCAGCAGTGAGTCCACATGTTCTGAAAATGATGGGTTATCTCGATCATTTGACTAGACTCGACTGTCCTATAAGCCAAGAGCTTGCTTGTGAAATCGTTCTGCAGTCTCTTACTCTTGCATATGACCAGTTCATCTTGAACTATAATATGCATGGGTTGATAAAGACTTTGCCTGAGCTACATGGTATGCTCAAGACTGCAGAACCTAATCTGAAGAAGGCCAAGGAGCCGTCTGTACTCATGGTGCAGAAGGGCAAGGGTTTCAAGAAATCCGCTGCAGACAAGGGAAAGGGCAAGGCAGTCAACAATGAAAAGGCCAAGCCCAAGCCCGTGTCTAAAGCTGGGCCTTCTGATATCTGCCACTTTTGCAAAGAGGCAGGGCATTATCGCAGGGACTGTAAGAAATACCAGGAAAGTCTGAAGAAGAAGAAGAAGTCCTTGGAGACTACTGCTTCAGGTATTTTTGTTATTGAAGTAAATACTACTACTTCTGATAATACCACTTGGGTATTAGATACTGGATGTGGGGCTCATATTTGTACTAATATGCAGGCACTCAGCAACAGTAGAAGGTTGAAGCAAGGGCAAGTAGAGTTGCGGGTTGGCAATGGAGCGAAGGTTCCAGCACTGGCCGTTGGCACTTACTTGTTGTCTTTACCTTCTGGATTGATTTTAGAACTTGAGAATTGTTATTTTGTACCTGCTATAAGCAGAAATATCATTTCGGTTTCATTATTGGATTTGCAAGGATTTGATTTTTCTATTAAGAATAAATTGTGTTCCTTTAATCTCAATAATATGTTCTATGGCTGTGCCCCTCTTATTAATGGGCTGTACATGCTGGATCAATCAACTCCAGTATATAACATTAATACAAAATGGTTCAAATCTAACGAAGAAAATGAAACGTTTCTCTGGCATTGTCGTTTGGGGCACATTAGTGAGAAACGCGTCAAGAGGCTCCATTCAAATGGACTCTTGGGCTCATTTGACTTTGAGTCTTGTGAGCAATGTGAATCTTGCCCAATGGGCAAAATGACACGGGCCCCTTTTAATAAACCTACAGAAAGGGCCAGTGAACTATTGGGCCTGATACATACTGACGTGTGTGGCCCAATGTCCACTAATGCTAGAGGAAACTATCAGTACTTCATTACATTCACTGATGATTTCAGTAGATATGGATATGTCTACTTGATGAAACATAAGTCGGAAACCTTTGAGAAGTTCAAAGAATTCCAGAATGAAGTACAGAACCAGCTTGGTAAGAGTATTAAGGCTCTTCGGTCGGACCGAGGAGGAGAATACTTGAGCCAGGAATTCCGTGATCATCTGAGTGAGTGTGGGATCATCTCCCAACTCACACCTCCTGGAACACCTTAGTGGAATGGTGTGTCTGAGAGAAGGAATCGGACATTGTTAGATATGGTCCGATCCATGATGAGTCACACAGACCTTCCTATATCCCTTTGGGGATATGCTTTGCTGACCGCAACGTTCACACTGAACAGAGTGCCATCAAAAGCAGTAGCAAAGACACCATATGAGTTATGGACTGGAAAATCTCCAGCAATGTCTTTTCTCAGAATTTGGGGTTGTGAAGCCTATGTCAAAAGATTAATCTCAGACAAGCTTACACCAAAATCTGACAAATGCTACTTCATTGGTTATCCTAGGGATACCAAGGCTTATTACTTCTATCTGCGATCCGAGAACAAGATCTTTGTGGCTCGGGATTGTACTTTTCTTGAGAGGGAATTTCTCTCTAAGAAAGATAGTGGGAGTAAGGTACAACTTGATGAAATTCAAGAAGGACAGGAACCTGTTCAACCTAATGAGGAAGAACAGCAGGATGAATTACATGAAGTTGTAATAGAACCTGAACCTGCAGTACCTGAAGTTCGAAGATCCGGAAGGATCCGTCACGAACCTGATAGATATCAGGGATTCCTCGTGACTAATTGCCATGATCTTTTGATCATTGACGGTGATGAACCCTCGAACTTTACAGAAGCCATGATGGGCCCTGACTCCTTAAAGTGGCGTGAAGCCACTGAATCCGAGATGGACTCCATGTCTGTCAACCGAGTGTTTTCACTGGTTGATTTACCCGCTGGTGCAAAAGCCATCGAGTGTAAATGGATCTTCAAGAAGAAGATTGACATGGATGGAAATGTCCAGATTTACAAGGCCAGGTTGGTGGCAAAAGGTTTCAAGCAAATTCATGGTATAGACTATGATGAAACCTATTCACCAGTGGCCATGATGAAATCAATTCGGATTCTCCTAGCAACTGCCGCTTATTATGATTATGAGATTTGGCAGATGGATGTGAAAACCGCCTTCCTGAATGGAATCTTGGAGGAGGATGTGTATATGACACAGCCTGACGGTTACATTGATCCTTAGAATGCTGGGAAAGTATGCAAGCTTCACAAATCCATTTATGGATTGAAGCAAGCATCCAGGAGTTGGAATCTTCGTTTTGATGAGGCAATAAAGAATTTTGACTTCATCAGAAACGAGGAAGAACAATGTGTGTATAAGAAAACTAGTGGGAGCAAAGTGGCGTTTCTTATCATATATGTCGATGACATATTGCTTCTTGGAAATGATATTCCAATGCTGAAGTCTGTTAAAGACTGGCTGGGAAGTTGTTTTCCATGAAGGACATGGGTGAAGCCGCGTATGTTCTTGGAATCCGAATCTTTAGAGACAGATCTAAAAAGCTGATTGGACTTTGTCAAGATGCTTATATAGACAAAATCCTGCATCGATTCGGAATGGATAAATCCAAGAAAGGATTCACGCCAATGATACATGGTGCTACACTAAGCAAGGATCAGTGTCCAAAAACACCTGATGAGCTTAAGCGCATGAGTAGGATTCCTTATGCTTCGGCTATAGGATCTATCATGTATGCCATGATCTGTACTCGTCCTGATGTTGCTTATGCACTAAGCATGACGAGTAGGTACCAGTCTAATCCATGTGAGAATCACTGGATTGCCGTAAAGAATATCCTGAAGTATTTAAGGAATACTAAGGATAAGTTCTTGGTTTACGGAGGAAGTGAAGTGCTTGAAATGAGTGGATTCACGGATGCAAGTTTTCAGACAGATAAAGATGATTTCCGGTCACAGTCTGGTTACATCTTCTGTCTGAATGGCGGTGCAGTAAGTTGGAAGAGCTCCAAGCAGAGCACCGTGGCAGATTCCACAACTGAAGCTGAATACATCGCTGCTTCAGAAGCTGCGAAGGAAGGAGTTTGGATAAGGAACTTCTTGATTGAACTCGGTGTATTCCCAAATGCCACTGAGCCTCTAGCACTGTATTGTGACAACAATGGTGCAATTGCTCAAGCCAAGGAACCGAGACATCATCAGAAATCCAAACATATTATGAGAAGGTATCACCTGATTCGTGATATAGTGAATAGAGGTGAAGTGATGGTCAGCAGAGTTCCCACTGATGAGAACGTGGCTGACCCGTTAACAAAGCCACTCTCGAGACCTAAGCACGAGTTGCATACTGCTGCTGTAGGAATTAGAGATATTCAAATGTAATCTCTTTTTGAGTGGGAGTTGTGAGGGCTTTATTTTAGTTATTTTGATTGGTTCATGTAAACATTTTAAATGTTAATGAGATTTTATTTCTGGATTATTTTTAAATGTGATATAAAATAATCGTTCCAAAATGATTCATGTCATTATATATGGGCCATCGAAGTACATGAGTAGACTTGATCATGAAACCCCATATTTAACGAAATGACATAAATCATAGTGTCCATAGTCGAAGGTTGTTGAAATTGGACCACCAACAACCACTTGAGACTAGAGTGTGTTGAGACTTATGACCAAGTTTCATGGGTCATGGATGCGCGGCATCAAAGTCAACACATAGGTATATGTAGGGGAGCATATGACCGGACATGGCCCGCTGATGAGAACTCTACAAGATATTAATATTTGTGTCATGAGAGGTTCTCATTTACGACTATAGAGTATAGTCCTTAGACCTGAGTTCGCATGCATGTGGCTGCACGTGGATTGATGCGCTTTGATCATTGTCTAACGCTGTTTCGTAACTGGGAGCTATAAGGACCTTGGTTGGGTGTATTATGAAGTGTGTAGTTCATAGTGATGGAACAAGATGGGATTTGTCCCTGCCGTTTAACGGAGGTAATATCTCTAGGCCAATCGGAGACTTGATAGCTGGTAAGAGAGTGGCCACTCCCAAACGGACTTGCCCAAGTCGTTTGAATTGTCAGTATCAAATCTGGTCCGATGAACATGGTCTGGCTATATAAGGATGACACGCTTCTTGCGTTATGCCAGATCGAGATATTGAGACAAAAGGATTAGGGAATGTAGGATTCCAGTACAAGTGAGAGATTGTTGGGAATGTCCTGAAATCTACTGTACTATCTCTAGAAAGTATGATAAGTGTCGAGATCAGACATAAGTCATAAATACTGGGTGATCATGATGACTTGCTAGAGCCCGCTCTTGATCTATAAGTTTAGGACTTATTACCAGTATTGTATGATCCCAAAGGGTCACACACCATAGCTAACGATAAAGTTAAATGGAATTAATACGGTAAGATGCAAGGCATTTACTGTATTTGTACAGAGAATTGGGCCAGACAAAAGACAGTCTTTTGTCTGATTTGGGTCTTGGGCCCAAAAGCCTAATAGGCCATTAGTTTAATTACTTGGGCCCATATAAGCAAGAGGGAGGCGCCATTAAGCCTAGTGGTCTGCGATTTTATTAGGTCTGGCCGTCCTCTCTCTCTCTGTGATTCCAGCTTGGTCTAGCAACCTGATCCAGTAGCTTGTAAGCGTGTGGATACCTAGGAGGAGCCGGTTTCTATCAGCTCTAGCAGATCTCGATATTCCTTTGATCAATCCGCTGCAATCATAAGGTAATCATCCTGATCTGTTTATGATTCATCTGCAAATTACTAGATCCTAGTTGATTATGTTAGGTTGTAATCTGATAATTACACCAATGAACACACATAATCCTTCAGGGCGTCCATAAAAGGTGATGGCGACAATACTTGCCAAGCAAAACCTGTGCCACAAGAGAGGAAGGGTCCTTAAGTAACTGCCAGGCTAGTTTAGCGAGTAGAGAGTCATTGAAGGTTTCAATGTCTCTAAATCCTAAACCACTGTCATATTTAGGTAGAGCAAGCGTTGACCAAGCTATCCAACACATCTTCCTCTTCTCGGAATTAGCATCCAACCAAAAGCGAGTAAACAAAGACTGAATTTGCTTACAAAGGGATCGAAGCAATCTGAAACACAACATTTCATATGCGGGCATTGAATTCAGAACGGCTTTTAGAAAGACTTGTGTACCCGCTCCCGAGAGGAAGCGGGAAGACCAAATATAAGTTTTATGCTGAATCTTATTCAAGATGGCCGCAAAAATATCCCTTTTCTTTTTGCCAAAATGTTCTGGAAGCCCAAGATACTTTCTCATTCTTCCTTTATTCTCAATACCGAGGGTTGTTTTAACTCTCGCTTTAACCTCCAGAGAAGTCTTAGCTGAGAAAGTGATGGCCGACTTGGAGAAATTGATCTTTTGTCCAGCAACAGATTCATAACTCTCGAGAATGGATTTAAGAGCTGACACTGAGCTTGCATTTTATTTATCGAAGAAAATGGTATCGGAAAACATAAAGTGGTTTACACCCCTTATCAAAAAGTCATTTTTTTCAAACAAACATTCAGTTGCCCCCAATCAATTTATTAATTTTCAATTTATTTAGCTGAATGTTTGTTTGACTTTTTAGTGAGTTAATTATATTCTGTCATTATGACGCAGTAATTTAGATTTTAAATTGTTCTTGTGCTTCCATAACCCACATCCGACATTATTATATTTTGTTTTGTTTCACTAATCTCTTGTTATCTAGTTAATTATGAGATAATACTATTTGATGTTTGTAGTCCAATTTAGTATTATCGTTTTATCATCTCAATATTTTTCTTCTGTCAGATTTTTATTTTAAAAGGAGAATATATATTTTTATTTCTATCCTAAAATATTTGATTTATTTATTTTAGTAGTGATTTGAACGGTGTCTAAAATAGATTCATTTTGGAAACAACTAATACATTGTTTGCATATTTTAAAATCAACTAGATTTAAAGCGCGGATGTATTTTTCATCATATATTAATTTTGTTACAACTATATTAATTTCAATCATCTTTCAAGTATGTAAATAAATTATTTAACCATTTTATATATGAATATGATTATGACCATGTACTTCCGAGAATTTATTGAACTACTTATTTTGATTGGTATCATAGGATTTGAATGATTATTGCGATAATAGCGAATTAAATCAATAACGAACTAAATCACTATATTTTTGTGGTGGATTAAATTTATTTATTCAGAAAACTATTCGGTACTTAGTCCGCATTGGACTTTTTTGACTTGTTTGTGTGCATTTCTGTAGACCAATAATTATAAATGGTACAAAAAACGCTTTTAACCTTTCGCGGACTAATCCAGCCTAACCACAGTTTCCATTTAAAACCATATTGTTTGTTTATATTCTTATTAGTTTGTGTTTTATTTTAATAGCTGTGTGGTCTCACACTAAAAATCTATTCATTAAGTGTTTTTATTGGTTTACACACTCATTTATGTAATAATTTTTTGGTTATTTCTTTTATTTTTAAAATATATGTTTGGACATTTTGATATATATATATATATATATATATATATATATATAGTATTTCTATAACCCTAATATGTAATTATAAAAACTTTTAAATTATAATAATTTTTTTTTTAAAATATCATATATAACTTGGATTTATATAATCAAGAACAAAATTTTAAATTGTAAAATTTGGTTATATCATTTACCAATTTATAAATATCAATTGGTAGCCTAAAAAAACAAAAAACAAAAAACATGAGTTTTGAATTAGGTCAATACAGTGATTTGGCCCAAACGATAACCAAGGTTGCTTCATAATAATTATCAACCAAAACAAAAGGCCCACACTAAAAATAAATCGTACGACCCGTGGTTTTTTTTGTTGTTATCCAAAAAACATGTTTATCTCTTCAGATCTCTTTCTTTCTCTCCGACAACATACAAAAAATCCTTGTCTTTTTTTCTTTGAAATCGTTTTTTACTTCAAAGCATTATCTTCTGACAAACTTCATAATCGGTTCACGGGATCTGTTAATCTCACTACAAAAAAGGCTGAATTACATCAATTGAATTGCGCGATGTTATTTTGGATTATTTATTGATAAATGATACAAAAATTGTTGTTTAACATCACTTAGGATAAGTGATGTTGTTATTGACTTATTAAGAATCAGTTCATTAAAATTGATACAAATATCTGTAAATTTGCATCACTTGTAAAATATTGATATAAATATATAACTGAATTACATCAATTCAACAACCAATGTAATTTAGTCCTTTTTAACATCACTTCAGTATATTGATACAAATTTATATCAATAATAAATAATGTAGATATTAAAATATTTAATTAGATTAAAATTAGTTTATGTGATTTAGGATCGGTGATAAAATTTGATATAAGTATTTAATAATTTTAAATCGATTAAATAAAATAGATATATTTGATCTTAATTTGTACTGGTAATAACAACTGGAAAATATAAAAATAAACTTATTGTGTGATCAATGTGACCAATTTATATATATATATATATTGTTATACTTATACATGTCTTAACTCTTTATATGTAGTTAATATCTCTAAAATATTTTAATAAAAAAATATCATTGGTCTATATAAATTGTAAGATTTGTTGACCAATTCCATAAATCTCTCATTTGAAGCAATGTAAACTAACATATAATTTTGTTCTAAGACATGGACTATATAAAATATTACACATGTACTTTCACATATTCAAACATTATATTGTTTGTACATGTAGTTTTATATATAAGTCTCTAAATTATTATATGTTTAATTTTACACAGTCCCTAATTAATAATACATGTATTCAATCATGACTTAAAGAAAAGTTGATATAGATAAAGACAAAAACAATGGTCCCGTGGTTGTGGTCTACCTCTGCGTCCATCTCATCTGGAGTTCGACTCCACCTTCCTTCCTCCTGCTGGAAGGACTGGGTCAGTGGCCGGCCCGTTGTGGCCCATACAGCGTTAAAAAAAAAAAAAAAGATAAAGACAAAAACAATAAATCACCGATAACCAGAAAAAAAAAAAACAAATAATGGGAATCACCTAAACACCTACGTCTCTATCTTCACCCATCTTCTTCTTTCCTGGATTTTCTTTTTTCGTAACAAAAAGCTGCTTAAACTCGTTAAGAACAACATCAGAACAAGGAAATAGCTTCATTAGTCTCAATTTTTTCGGATCTAAAGACGGTGAAATTCTCAAGGATAGACTCTGAATCTTTTGAAAAATTGTGGTTAGCTTAAGCAAGTAACTCTAATAGTTTCTATTTTCTTGTTTACTGACTGAATATATCAAATTCTTTTGATGGGTTTTATTACAATTGTGAATTGTTTCTGTTTCTAGAGAAAGTGAGTTCGGAGAAGCTAAGTTTTTCCAAGTCGGTTACTGAGTAAAATCTAATTTGAAGAACGATTTTAAGCAACTGCTTTATGTGTGAGTATTTATCATAAGAACCTAATCTTATACCCATCTTTGTTCCTGATTCTTTCAATTTGCCTTAAAACTGTGTCTATTTTGCAAAGTCATATTTGTCATGTTCTTATTCAACAGCCGTGAAGGAAAAAAAGCAAACGTAAAAAGAATACAACTACGAGACTTGTTGTTTTTTTTTAGCAACAACTTGAATAAATGGAGAGTAACTCGGTCAATTACTATTCAAAGACAGCTAAGGTAACTTTAATTTAACTTCAATAGACTTTTAAATTCCAAGATTGGCTTTGCTACTTAATTTCTTATTCAATAGGTGTTTATACACTTCGATTAAATCAGATTATAAACTTTAAACAATTATTCATGTTTTGATGTCAAAAGTTATAGAAATCACGTTATAGAATTGATATAGTAGTTGGTCAAGAGTTGATTGTGTTCTTGTTGGCATGGCCTCTTATATATTATAGCTATGTTTTTTTTATGTCTACTTGTTTCCGGGTTTCCGGTAAAGCAATATTACTCAAGTACGTTTTCGTTATATTAAGATTTTCTAAGTAATTTATATAAGTATGGGGTTTCAGATTATTATGGATAAGTCATGGATAAAAAAACCACGTTTATCTCAAGATTATAGAATAGGCGTTAAAACCTTCTTGGATTTTGCATTTGGTAATTCAAATGCAAACACGATGAAGTGTCCGTGTAACCGTTGTTCTTTGGCTAAATTTAAGTCGAGAGAAGATTTTGAAGGTGATTTGAATTAACTCGGTCGGCGATTACCGGAGCCGCCGTCGAATTAACTCGGTCGGCGACCGAGTCAATTCGGTTGACCAGGTCGGGTTGACCGTTGACCGGGTCAGGTTGACCGCTTACCGGGTCGGGTTGACCGCTGACCGGGTCGGGTTGACCGTTGACCGGGTCAGACCGTTGACCGGGTCGGTTTAGGTTGACCAGTTCAGTTTGGTTCGGTTTTCCAATTTTAATTTAATTTCAATTTCAATTCCGGTTTAGTTCGGTTTAGTTCGGTTTAGGTCGGTTTAGCTGGTTTGGGCTGGTTATTTTCAATTGATCATAACTAGCTCTTATTAAGCCCGATTTGAGCGAACCAAAAGCCTAATTCACTTCTTTTTCCGTCCTCTTTCCAGATCTGATGTCCGTTCGGGCTAATGGAACTTCCAATTTACGCTTTTTCCCTTTTTTGTCCAAGGTGAGGATCGGTCTTGACCCTTGTTTGCTTCATCCATTTCCGGACGATAGTCCTTTGTTAATATTGTCTTTCCTAGGTAGAGTAGGGATAGTTGAGTACTCGATGTGATTGATTGAAAGAACGTAGAACTGCTAGGTTATCGCTTAAACCGAAAACGTTGCTTGTGCTTGATGGATATGTGTGAAGTAGAACTGTGGTAGGGCCCCCGAAAGGGTGTTGTGTGGAAGCACACGTACTATGGGATTGGTACGCGTCCTTTATATCGTCAGAAGGGGGTTTTGGAGAGCTCCCCATGTGTGGCTTCGGGCCGAGAGTTGGGCCTTCGGGTCGTTGTTGTTTGAGATTCGGGCTGTAGGTGTCCAGGAGTGTGATGAGGTCATCCGAACGAGACCAGGCCAGGCGCTCCCTAACTCAACCACTATGTCAGTTACTACGTCATTCAGCACGCTGACTAACTCAACCACTACGTCAGTCAGCAACCAGACCCGATGGAGACCTACAATCAGAGGATGAAGCACTCCGAAAAATCCAGGAGGAACCAATCAACAAATTCAATTGTTCTGGATTCTCAACTCATCATAGGACCACGGAGAATTGGATTCAAACCAAAATAAGTAATAGTTTGAAAGTTATTCACTGTCAAAGTCAAAGAATGCCAGGCTTACCTTATTTGGAAAATCATGAGTTCATATATTGCCAAACTCGAACTTGGCAACCAGGAGACTTCTTACTACTTCTAGAAGCACTCTACAAAACCTTCAGAAGCACTTGCCCACACAGGATCAAACGGATCCTATTGGAAGCACTCTACAAAACCTATAAAACCTTCAGAAGCACGGACCAATTGGTTTGCACATTTTCAAACCAAGACTTGGCGACCAGGAGACATTTACCATGAGCCAAAGAAGATGGAAGACGTCCCCAACTCAGCCAGAATGCACAAAATCAATTGGAGGTTCACATTTGTCAACTTTCCTTATTCAGACATAAGCACATTCAAGGAGAAGATCATCCAACGGCTACATTATCTTTAGAATCATGACCAGAAGCTTTATGCACTGAATATAGACACTCCAAGGAATCATCAGTACATGGAAAAGTTGTCAAGACTCAAAGAATCCACAGATTTCCATCTTTAAAAGAGATCCCATCGATTCAGCTCCAACGGCTCATTTCCTCTTATGTTCTGATCTCTTCCTTCTTTAAACTCAATATGACCGTTAGTAAAGAGCCTATAAAGGCCTAGTTTAGATTATTGTATTATTTATCTTTCAATCTCCAAAGTAATAGAAAATTTTGTTTTTGTTTCAAAGCTATCTTTTATTCATTTTGTCTTTAGAACTCTTGAGTGATTCAACCGGTTCTACAGATTATGTCTTTTGATTCCTAAATTTGTGAAGCCTTAGTGATCAGTTGACAAAGGATTGAGTCATGTTTGAGTGATTCAAGCAGCCTTGGTTCTCCATAGATCGAGAGAGTCATCCCACCAGATCGAGAGAGTCAATCATCCATTCATTCCATCCATCTCGGTCAAGTAAGAGAGCTATAAAGCCAGCGCTTGTTCTTCCATCAACCTATCCATCAAGTCTCATCTCTGGGGCTGCATCATCTGGTATCAGAGCCGAAAGGTTCCTAGATCAGGTGTAATCTATCCTTTATCCTTTTCGGTTTTCATTTGCATCTAGATTCATATTTCTGTTTTCATTGCATCTTCAATCAAAAACCCATAAAAA
Source organism: Orychophragmus violaceus (assembly GCA_030180135.1). Taxonomy (NCBI): domain Eukaryota; kingdom Viridiplantae; phylum Streptophyta; class Magnoliopsida; order Brassicales; family Brassicaceae; genus Orychophragmus; species Orychophragmus violaceus. Next base: position 61,555,183 of record CM058237.1, on the reverse strand, counting down.
TTGTTTATTTCATCATATTTCTTAGCTATAGTCTCTGATTTTGTTTGCATACTTAAAGAAAAAGCCAAAAAAATCATTTGTCTTGCATTTGATTCTTCTAGCTCAATTCTGTTTTGTTGTTTGCATCTTTAAAATCGAAACCCCCCATAAAAAGAGTCTTTGTTTTGTGTTCTTTTGTTTTAGTTCTTTGTCATGCATTCATATTTCGTTTTAAACTCAAAACAAAAAAAGAAAAAGTGTCAAAGTCCTTTTGTTTCTGTCTATTTGTTCATAGGAGTTCTTGTTTTTGTTTTATAAAACCAAAAAAAAGTTTAAAAAGAAAAGAAGTGTTTTCCATTGTTTGATCTGAATTCCTTTAAACTAAAAGCCAAAAAAGTGTTTTTTCCATTTTAGTTTTTGTGTCAATCCGAAATTTTTTTAAAAAGTTTACATTTAAGTTTTTGTGCCATAAAAATCTAGTTTCCATTTTTTTACACTTGCATTTCGAAATTAAAAAAAGGTCTCCTTAAATTTTTGTGTCACAAATCTTGTTTCCATTTCTGTCTACATCATTAGTTTTGTGACAGAATTTTATTTTCATTTTTTTGCCCAAATCGTGTAAGGCTTTAAAACAAAAAGGAAAGTTTGAATTAAGGCCAAGTTTTCTGTTCTTCGCAAACGAGTCTGAACTTATTCAGTAATAAAGTATCTTGTGAACTTGCAAAGACTCCATTGATACACTTTGATTTTATTGTTTCAGGTACTGAATCAGTGACATGGAAGAAGAAGAATCAGACAACTGAAGTGAGGAAGAAGAGAGCTTACTCTGCTAAAATGAGGAGACATAGTATGAAACACCACCATGGCCAGGAGATGATGTCTCTGAGTATGGGTATGATTCAGATGGTGATTCAGGCTGTGAACCTGAGCCGCAACACAAGGAGCTGTACACTATAACTTCATCTTGGAGTCAGCTTTGCATGGAAATCAATGAGGAAAGTGAAGATTCAGAAGCAGACATGTATGGAGAGTACCACCCTCCTAGGCACAAAAGTGCATTCAACCATCATGGAGTTACTTCATACAATGTACCAGCTCAACATAAGCTCACTGATACAAGGAAAGCTACAGTCCAACAAACCAGCACAAGGCAGCCAACCACTAGAATAAGAGGTTCCCTAATGTTTTCATGAAAAAGGAGTAACCCTGGAGCATACTTGCAATGGGAAAATGACATGGAGGAATGGTTACAAGTTAACAAAGTTCCAGGAGAAAGGAGGCTAGTACAAGCTGTCTCAGATTTCACAGAAAAGGCTTATGAATGGTGGCTAAAGGAGAGAACGCCAAACCATCTTTAAGAAGCCAGTACTAGATTGGAGAGATCTCAAGTCCAGAATGAATAAGGAATTTGTGGAGAAGCTTCAAACCACAACCAAGGGAGTGAAGACTGCATCAAAAGCACAAGCTGCTCCTAAGCCCAAGTTTGTTTGCTATCCAGAAGCTAAGAGGACTCTTCAAGCAAAGCAGTATCAGCAATGGCAGAAGGTCATGGAGATGTTGCACCTAAAGAAACCAAAGCAGAAGCAGAGCCAAAAAGCTTCACCCAATGCAACCGTACCTAGCTTTGATGCATCACTCAAGCTCTTAAACATGCCAACACCAGGTAAGTGTTCTAACTTTGTGAGTTCCAAAGAGCCAACATGTTATAGGTGCCATAGGAGAGGGAATTTTGCTACAAATTGTCCATCTATGAAGCTGATCAAAGATATAACATCAGAGTTGAAATTGGAAGTAACTGACACAAATGATAGCTTTGTGCAATCTGATAATTTAATTTCCAATTCAAGACTCATGCACTTGTCTTTGTCTAAGGATTTTGAATCAGGAACAAGATCATAGGAAGAGCATAGGAGTCAGAGTACACTACCAAACCTGATTTGTTCAAAGGAAGATGAGAAAGTCAAGTGGACAGAAGCACCAACATCACAACCTGATCAAGTGATGCTACCAGCACCCATAGACGTCCCACACAAGGCCACATCCCATGGTGACTGCCCTAAGAGAGCTATGGTCATCTCTAGAGTAAAAGAGAGTCGCAGCCAAGTTGTTCAAGGGCACATAGGACATACCATGTTACAAATTGCTAGCACCATCTTTGTGAGTTTAAGTATTTCCAGACCTGTTATAGCAAATTTAAACACAGATATGACGCACTTGCTCTTAAGCATTATTTCAGGTACAAGTACTACAAAAGAAGAACTGAGCATGAAAGAGCATGAGCAAACCAAAGTCAGTAGGGAAGATCAAAGCCCAGAGAAACATGTTTTGTTGATCAGGAAAGAAGATGAACATCTAATGATCAGTAGCTCACAAGATCAAAAGGTCCAAAGCCTCATACAACTTCTTGAAGCTGACAATGTAAGTACAAGTATCATACAATCTGTTTTTACTACTCCAAGAATATATATAATGCACTTGTTCTTCCAAATGAGCATCTCGACAGATATAAAGTACAAGGGAGAAGAAAATGTGAAGAGAAGCTCAGAAACAGTCTTTACACTAAGTGTTCAGACTGATCAAGTCATGGGAGAAAAGGAGAACATCAAGGAGAAACCTCCAGATCAGATGCCTATCAAGAACATTCAGCATGTTTTGCAAGTAAGCCATAACTTAACCAGCCTTGTTCCACTTACTCTTAAGTGTGTGCTACTGAACTTGTTAGAACTAAAAGAAAGTTCAGATTACATAGGTGTAATTCCTTGTGTAGAAACACCATTTGTCAAGGAAATTTTTGCATCTTATCCTAAGAAACCTATGACACACTTGTTTCTTTGCCAAAGTGTTGAGCATATTTTAGGTCTTAAGGAGAGCATGAGAAAGATAAGCAAAGGAGGCGTCACACCAACTCAAAGAAGAGGAGTACTGCTATCCTATTTACTCAAAGAAGAACCACCAGATACTCAACAACTCCATCAGAATCAAAATGATTCCCAAGGTAATCTTCTAAACCCTCATTCACTTCACTGGACTAACTTGACTTATATATGTGCAGATGATCAAGTTTTGAGGTCAAAACTTCTTGAAGAGGGAGGGTATGACGAGGTCATCCGAACCAGACCAGGCCAGGCGCTCCCTAACTCAACCACTACGTCAGTCAGCGCAACCAGACCCGATGGAGACCTACAATCAGAGGATGAAGCACTCCGACAAATCCACGAGGAACCAATCAACAAATTCAATTGTTCTGGATTTTCAACTCATCATAGGACCACGGAGAATTGTATTCAAACCAAAATAAGTAACGGTTTGAAAGTTATTCACTGTCAAAGTCAAAGAATGCCAGGCTTACCTTATTTGGAAGATCATGAGTTCATATATTGCCAAACTCGAACTTGGCAACCAGGAGACTTCTTACTAATTCTAGAAGCACTCTACAACACCTTCAGAAGCACCAGCCCACACAGAATCAGACGGATCCTATTAGAACATAAGCAAACTCAACCGGAGCTATTTATGGAAACTATGAAGGCCAATTGGTTTGCACATTCCCAAACCAAGACTTGGCAACCAGGAGACATTTACCACGGGCAAAAGAAGATAGAAGACGTCCCCAACTCAGCCATAATGCACAAAATCAATTGGAGGTTCACATTTGTCAACTTTCCTTATTCAGACATAAGCACATTCAAGGAGAAGATCATCCAACGGCTACATTATCTTTGGAATCACGACCAGAAGCTTTATGCAGTGAATATAGACACTCCAAGGAATCATCAGTACATGGAAAAGTTTTCAAGACTCAAAGAATCCACAGAGTTCCATCTTTGGAAGAGATCCCATCGATTCAGCCCCAACGGCTCATTTCCTCTTATGTTCTGATCTCTTCCTTTTTTAAACTCAATATGACCGTTTGTAAAGAGCCTATAAAGGCCTAGTTTAGCGTATTGTATTATTTACCTTTCAATCTCCAAAGTAATAGAAAATTTCGTTTTTGTTTCAAAGCTATCTTTGATTCATTTTGTCTTTAGAACTCTTGAATGATTCAACCGGTTCTACATATTCTGTCTTTTGATTCCTAAGTGTGTGAAGCCTTAGTGATCAATTGACAAATGATTGAGTCCTGTTTGAGTGATTCAAGAAGCCTTGATTCTCCACAGATTGAGAGAGTCAATCATCCCACCAGATTGAGAGAGTCAATCATCCATTCATTCCATCCATCTCGGTCAAGTAAGAGAGCTATAAAGCCAGTGCTTGTTCTTCCATCAAGTTTCATCTCTGGGGCTGCATCAGAGTGTGAGGGATGTGGGGCATGGTAAGCACGAATGGACTTAGAATTGTGTGATGAAGCCTTCGGGCGTGATTGTAAGGTGATATTAGCCTAGGACTTGTGATTCGTAATTGTGTGGCATAAGCCGGGAGACGGGTGTTACAATTTGGTATCAGAGCATGGGTTAAGGTCCCCCAGTGCTGTCTTGGGGGATCAACTTTTGTTTTTTTCCCTAAAAACTGTGTTTTCAAGAATTTTCAAAAGTGTTTGCGAAATTTTATAAATGGTTACTTTGTGAAATGATTTTTCAAGCGCCAATTATATCTTCGATTATTCTACGCATTCGTCCTAGTCTAGTTAGATTTTCCTTGCAGGTTGGGGTTGTTGTCTTTAGACCTCAATGGTGCTACTGCCTTAAGATATGTGATGGGATGTATGTCGTGATGTATGCCGATGAGGTGTATGTTGAGATGTATTTTACGGTGTGCGCCTACATGGTAGTCGGTACTATTGAGGTGTGTGTTGGGGTTATCGTCCGTGCAGAGTGTTGTCCAACCAAGCGTGCCAAGGCGATCGGGATGTGGAGAAGTTCACTGGAGAGGCTACTGTGAGAGGGTAGGAGAGAGCTGCAAGAGCCACCAGGAAGTGCTGAAGAAGTTGCAAGAGGCGTTGTAGGAGCTACAAAGAGTGCTGCAGGAGCTACAAGAGGTCGATGGAAAGACCGGATTGCAAATAAGCCATTTGGAAGTGGCGGCGTTCTAATTGGAGTAAGCGGCAAGGGTCATTCGTGGTGTTTGGTTCACAAGGAGCATTTGGAAACTGTCCAAATCTATTCTAAGAATGGAATCTGGGAATCAGATTTTTGACATCAAATTCAATGAGTTATGGACGGCTCGTTGGAAAATTGATCAGGCTGGAATCTGGAGGAGATCTTCGTGGCATGGCGGGCTCGAGATTTAACGGTGGAACCCGAAAGGAAACGGTCTGCCTTGGAGTTCTTTGTGGATTAATGGAGCAGCTAATGGAGCTCTTCAAGAAGGAAAGGAGATCGCAAAAGAATTTGGGAAGGCGGAGCTGGGGCATTGGAAAGTTCCTAGCAACCGGGCTCATATCTGTTGCAAGAGCAAGAAGACAAAGCTGACTATTGGAAATGGAAATTCAAGGGAAGAGTGTTAGGAAAACACTATGGCGGATTGGCGAGAAGCTGCAAGGGAGAGAAAAGGAGGTCAAAGCTTAATGGGGAAGGAAACCCAAAGGACATCTGGATCACAAGGTAGGAAACCTTGATCCGGAAGTCAGATTGGAAATCGGTCTGGAAATAAGAGTGCGCAGCGGAAGCGTGGTAGGTCGTTTCCCACATGTCGGATTGGAAGTCGTTTGAAAATCAGAGTGCACAGCGAAAGCATGGTTGGAGCATTTGATGCATCGTACACAAGGGATAAGCAATAAAACCAGTGGAGCATTTTGTGCGTCAGTCAACGTCATAATGCACGGTAATGGAGACCGTCGAAGAGAATCCATTTGGAAGTGGATAATGCATTGTGGCACGGTAATGGAAACCGTTGAAGAGGATCAGTTTGGAAGCGGAGCATCTCATTCAAATATTAGAACCACTCGAAGGATCAGTGTTGGATCTAAATGTTGGAGACCGACCCTAATGGACATGGGCGGTAGTATGTGGCCGCCATTGGATTGGTATCAAGTAGAAAGACACTTCAGAGCTTGGTTTGAAATAAGAGGGGGGGGGGGGGGGAAGCAGTCTTCAGGATTCAATGACAAGTCCTCTTCAAGCAAGTAGGCAATCAAGTTCAATTTCGGTTCAGCGAAGATTGCGGAGTGGTTGTTGGTAAAGAGCTGCACGGGAGAACTCCGAATTCTTTTTAAGGGGGAGAATTGTAATGGCCCTGGCCCAGCCCATTTAAAAATTTTCTAAAATGAAGAAGGAAAGCCTAAATCTTAGCCCAAGCCCACCTTCCTTTTCTGTAAACCCTAGGGTTCCCTTCCTCTTCTCCTATTTAAAGAGCCTCCACCCTTTGAGAAAAGCAGAAGAATAGATTTCTGGCGAAGCCTTGCTCCCGTCCCGTCGCACCCACCGCCTCCAGAGACCATATCTAGGGCTCCTCCATCGTTTAGAGTTGAAGATGATCCCGAAAACCCATTTTCAGATCTGATTCTCTTTAGGCCGAACACTAAAAGCCTCATATCTTTTAATCTGCTCCTCTCGATGAGTCGAAGCCGAATCCACCGACCACACCTCCGTAGGAGCTACGATGCGCCTGCACGCGCTCCTAGAAGATCGGAGAGTAGATCTCACGCGCCGCCGCTGTCCGCCACGCGCCGCCGTCGCTGTCTGCCATGCGCCATCGTCGCTGCCGCCCGGAGCTTCCGTCGTTTGCCGGAGCTCTGCTGCCGCCGACCACCAGAGCCGCCGCCCAGTCAACTCGGTCGGCGACCGAGTCAACTCGGTTGACAGGGTCAGGTTGACCGTTGACCGGGTCAGTTTAGTTTGGTTTGGTTTTCCAATTTCAATTCAATTTCAGTTAATTTCGGTTTAGCTGGTTTGGGCTGGTTATTTTCAATTGATCATAACTAGCTCATCTTAAGCCCGAATTGAGCAAAATGAAAGCCAAATTCACTTCTTTTTCTGTCCTCTTTCCAGATCTGATGTCCGTTGGGGAATAGCAACCAGTCTCATATTTGTTGCAAGCGCAAGAGGACAAAGCTGACTATTGGAAATGGAAATCCAACGGAAGAGTGTTAGGAGAATACTATGGCGGATTGGCGAGAAGCTGCAAGGGAGAGAAAAGGAGGGCAAAGCTTAATATGGAAGGAAACCCAAAGGATGATGTTTGGAAAGCACTACATCTGGATCACAAGGTAGGAAACCTTGATCCGGAAGTCAGATTGGAAACCGGTCTGGAAATAAGAGTGCGCTGCGGAAGCGTGGTAGGTCATTTCCCTCATGTCGGATTGGAAGTCGGTTTGGAAATTAAAGTGCGCAGCGAAAGCGTGGTGGGTCGTCCCCCATAAGTCAGTTAGCCATAATGAACATGGTTAGCTGCATCGTTCACAAGGGATAAGCAATAAAACCAGTGGAGCACTTTGTGCGCCAGTCAACGTCACAGTGCACGGTAATCGAGACCGTCGAAGAGAATCCATTTGGAAGTGGATAATTCATTGTGGCACGGTAATGGAAACCGTTGAAGGGGACAGTTTGGAAGCGGAGCATCTCATTCAAATATTAGAACCACTCGAAGGATGAGTGTTGGTTATAAATTTTGGAGACCGACCCTAATGGACGTGGACGATAATATGTGGTATTTGAGTGCATTCTGGAAGCCGCCATTGGATTGGTACCAAGTAGAAAGACACTTCAGAGCATGGTTTGAAATAAGGGGGGGGGGGGGGAGAGAAGCAGTCTTCAGGATTCAATGACAAGTCCTCTTCAAGCAAGTAAGCAATCAAGTTCAATTTTGGTTCAGCGAAGATTGCGGAGTGGTTGTTGGTAAAGAGTTGCACGGGAGAACTCCGAATTCTTTTTAAGGGGGGAGAATTGTAATGGCCCTGGCCCAACCCATTTTAAATTTTTCTAAAAAGAAGAAGGAAAGCCCAAATCTTAGCCCAAGCCAACCTTCCTTTTCTGTAAACCCTAGGGTTCCCTTCCTCTTCTCCTATTTAAAGGGCCTCCACCCTTTGAGAAAAGCAGAAGAAGAGATTTCTGGCGAAGCCCTGCTCCCATCCCGTCGCACCCACCGCCTCCAGAGACCAGATCTAGGGCTCCTCCATCGTTTAGATTTGAAGGTAATCCCGAAAACCCATTTTCAGATTTGATTCTCCTTAGGCCAAACACTAAAAGCCTCATATCTTTTTATCCGTGATGAATCTGGAAAATCCAAGACCACCCTCGCGTTCCTCTCGACGAGTCGAAGCCGAATCCACCGACCACACCTCCGTAGGAGCTACGACGCTACCGCACGCGCTCCTAGAAGATCAGAGAGTAGATCTCACGCGCCGCCGTCACTGTCAGCCACGCGCCGCCGTCTCTACCACCAGAGCCGCCGCCGAGTCAACTCAATTGACCGGGTCGGGTTGACCGCTGACCGGGTCGGGTTGACCGTTGATCGGGTCGGACCGTTGACCGGGTCGGTTTAGGTTGACCAGTTCAGTTTGGTTCGGTTTTCCAATTTCAATTTCAATTCCGGTTTAGTTCGGTTTAGGTCGGTTAGCGGGTTTGGGCTGGTTATTTTCAATTGATCATAACTTGCTCATCTTAAGCCCGATTTGAGCAAAACGAAAGCCTAATTCACTTCTTTTTCCGTCCTCTTTTCAGATCTGATATCCGTTTGGGCTAATGGAACTTCCAATTTACGCTTATTCCTTTCTTTGGCCAAGGTGAGGATGGGTCTTGACCCTTGTTAGCTTCATCCAATTTCGGACGATAGTCCTTTGTTGATTGATTGAAAGAACGTAGAACTGCTAGGTTATCACTTAAACCGAAAACGTTTCTTGTGCTTAATGGATATGTGTGAAGTAGAACTGTGGTAGGGCCCCCGAAAGGGTGTTGTATGGAAGCACACGTACTACGGGACTGGTACGCGTCCTTTATATCGTCGGAAGGGGGTTTTGGTGAGACCCCCATGTGTGGCTTCGGGGGGAGAGTTGGGCCTTCGGGTCGTTGTTGTTTGAGCTTCGGGCTGTAGGTGTCCTGGAGTGTAAGGAATGTGATTGTGTAATAAAGCCTTCGGGCGTGATTGTAAGGTGATATTAGCCTAGTACTTGTGATTCGTAATTGTGTGGCATAAGCCGGGAGATGGGTGTTACAATTTGGTATCAGAGCATGGGTTAAGGTCCCCCAGTGCTGTCTTGGGGGATCAACTTTTGTTGTTTTACCTAAAAACTGTAATTTCAAGAATTTTCAAAAGTGTTTGCGAAATTTGATAAATGGTTACTTTGTGAAATGCTTTTTAAAGCGCCAATTATATCTTCGATTATTCTACGCATTCGTCCTATTGTAGTTAGATTTTCCTTGCATGTTGGGGTTGTTGTCTTCAGACCTCAGTGGTGCTACTGCCTTAAGATGTGTGCTGGGATGTATGTCGTGATGTATGCCTATGAGGTGTATGTTGAGTTGAATTTTACGGTGTGCGCCTACATGGTAGTCGGTACTATTGAGGTGTGTGTTGGGGTTATCGTCCGTTCAGAGTGTTGTCCAACCAAGCGTGCTAAGGCGATGTGGAGACGTTCACTGGAGAGGCTATTGTGCGAGGGTAGGAGAGAGCTGCAAAAGCCACCAGAAAGTGCTGAAGGAGTTGCAAGAGGCGTTGTAGGAGCTGCAAAAAGTGCTGCAGGAGCTACAAGAGGTCGATGGAAAGAACGGATTGCAAATAAGCCATTTGGAAGTGGCGGCGTTCTAATTGGAGTAAGCGGCAAGGGTCATTCGTGGTGTTTGGTGCACAAGGAGCATTTGGAAACTGTCCAAAACTATTCTAAGAATGGAATCTTGGAATCAGATTTGTGACATCAACTTCAGTGAGTTATGGACGGCTCGTTGGAAGTAAGCAATCAAGTTTAACTTCGGTTCAACGAAGATTGCAGAGTGGTTGTTGGTAAAAAGTTGCACGGGAGAACTCCGAATTCTTTTTAAGGGGGAGAATTGTAATGGCTCTGGCCCAGGCCATTTTAAAATTTTCTAAAAAGAAGAAGGAAAGCCCAAATCTTAGCCCAAGCACACCTTCCTTTCCGTAAACCCTAGAGTTCCCTTCCTCTTCTCCTATTTAAAGAGCCTCCACCCTTTGAGAAAAGCAGAAGAAGAGATTACCGGCGAAGCCCTGCTCCTGTCCCGTCGCAGCCACCGCCTCATGAGACCAGATCTAGGGCTCCTCCATCGTTTAGAGTTGAAGGTATTCCCGAAGACCCATTTTCAGATCTGATTCTCCTTAGGCCAAACACTCAAAGCCTCGTATCTTTTTATCCGTGATGAATTTCGGAAATCCGAGACCACCATCGCGTTCCACTCGTCGAGAGGAAGCCGTAGCCACCGACCACACCTCCGTAGGAGATACGACGCACCCGCACGCACCCCTAGAAGATTGGAGAGTAGATCTCACGCGCCGCCACCGTCCGCCACGCTCCGCCGTCGCTGCCGCTCGGAGCCGCCTTCGTTCGCCGGGGCTCCGCCGCTGCCAATCACCAGAGCCACCGCCAAGTCAACTCGGTCGGCGATCGAGTCAACTCGGTTGACTGCTGACCAGGTCGGGTTGACCATTGACCGGGTCGGGTTGGCCGTTGACCGGGTCGGGTTGACCGCTGACCGGGTCGGGTTGACCGTTGAACGGGTCGGACCATTGACCGGTTCAGTTTAGATTGACCGGTTTAGTTTGGTTTGGTTTTTCAATTTCAATTCAATTTCAATTTCAATTTCGGTTTAGTTCGGTTTAGGTCGGTTTAGCTGGTTTGGGCTGGTTATTTTCAATTGATCATAACTAGCTCATCTTAAGCCCGATTTAAGCGAAACGAAAGCCTAATTCACTTCTTTTTGTCCTCTTTCCAGATATGATGTCCATTCGGGTTAATGGAACTTCCAATTTGCGCTTTTTCCCTTCTTTGGCCAAGGTTAGGATCGGTCTTGACCCTTGTTTGCTGCATCCAATTCCGGACGATAGTCCTTTGTTAATATTGTCTTTCCTAGGTATAGTAGGGATAGTTGAGTAAAGAACGTAGAACTGTTAGGTTATCGCTTAAACCGAAAATGTTGCTTGTGCTTGATGGATGTGTGTGAAGTAGAACTGTGGTAGGGCCCTCGAAAGGGTGTTGTGTGGAAGCACACATACTACGGGATTGGTATGCGTCCTTTGTATCGTCGGAAGGGGGTTTTGGCGAGCCTCCCATGTGTGGCTACGGGCCAAGAGGTTGGCCTTCGGGTCATTGCTGTTTGAGCTTTGGGCTGTAGGTGTCCAAGAGTGTGAGGGATGTGGGGCCTGGTAAGCACGAATGGACTTAGAATTGTGTGGTGAAGCCTTCGGGCGTGATTGTAAGGTGATATTAGCCTAGGACTTGTGACTCGTAATTGTGTGGCGTAAGCCGGGATGGCGGGTTCCTTAAATCCACCCTCGCTAGGTAATTGTGTTTGAAACAATTACTCAGTCCTCTTTCCCTTTTTCGTCCCCTTTTTCTTGCAGGTCCGTATGCGGGATTGATCGGCCAAGTGACGTTATTGGTGGATTTGAATACGAAGGAAGCGCTGGGTTCCTGCGACCAGATGAGATGGAAGACCGGTCAGACCGTCCCTATTCAACGGGTGCCTGAACGCCGCGCCTCCGATTCGCCGGGAGACGGGTGTTACAAAATCGTTCAAGTTATTTTTTTTGGGTCAACTCTGCTCTGTATTTCATTGGCCCAAATTGGGCATAAGTTACAGTGGCGTTTACAAACAATTTTGAGAATTAAATTATATTGGTTTTCGGCCTCAGACGTTAGACTTATCAAAAGTTAAGAATGAACAAGATCTAAACATGTGGACATTGTATGTCCACAAAATCTCTAATGTAGTCCTATGTGTCGCCCTCCATGTGTCGCCCTCCATGTGTGGCCGCCATGCATCACTGAGAAAACAACAAGTTTCATCACAAGTGGTTAAGCTTTTTGGAGAATTCTCTAACAACCCAATGCCGATCTCTTAGTTTTCGTGAATATTTGCCGATGAAACAGCCAAAAATGGATGAACCACTTAAAAACCACCGCAATTTTGCCATGGCCAAGGAAGCTTCAGGATTGGTCAACCCAAATTTTCTGGTTGAACATGTTTTCACTTGTTCTTTCGTCTGGAAGTGGCAGGCTGGAGATATTACTCATCACGATATCAAGAGACTAGAGAAGATTTAGAAGAAATTTAGCCTTTTCAACAATATTAGCCTTGGTTCAATTCAATTCCCATCGGTTTAGTTTGGTTCAATTGGGTTTAGTTGATTAGGGTTGGTTAAGCAATTTAACATGGTTTGGGCTGCTGGTTTCGTATGACCCAATTTGGGTTGGGTCGGGTTAGCGGGTCGGATATGGGTTTGGTCTGGGTCTGGGTTGACTTTGACTTTGACCGTTGACTTTTTGGTCAATTATTTCAATTGATCGTAACTAGCCGAGATCTCATAATTGTGAGGCGTAAGTCGAGATCGCGGGTACCTTGAATCCGCACTCACTAGGTAATTGTGTTTGGATCAATTACACAGTCATTTTCCCTTTTTCCCGTTCTTTCCCCCTCGGAGGTCGGTAAGAAGTATGATAGGTCGACTGGTTTCAGTTGGTGGATTTGAACCGAAGGGAGCACGCTGACTCTTGAGGCAACTAGGGATGTCCCAGTTAGCCATTTTTTGTTCGGCGGATGTCCCACGATGCCGTTTTCCGGTTCTCTGTGTTGGATTAGCGTGTGGATACCTAGGAGGAGCCGGTTTCTATCAAATCATAAACAGATCAGATTCATTACCTTATGATTGCAGCGGATTGATCAAAGGAATGAAGAGATCTGCAAGAGCTGATAGAAACCGGCTCCTCCTAGGTATCCACACGCTTACAAGCTACTGGATTAGGCTTTTGGGCCCAAGGCCCAAATCAGACAAAAGACTGTCTTTTGTCTGGCCCAATTCTCTGTACAAATACATTAAATGCCTTGCATCTTACTGTATTAATTCCATTTTAACTTTCCCGTTAGCTATGGTGTGTGACCCTTTGGGATCATACAATACTGGTAATAAGTCCTAAACTTATAGATCATGAGCGGGCTCTAGCAAGTCATCATGATCACCCAGTATTTATGACTTATGTCTGATCTCGACACTTATCATACTTTCTAGAGATAGTACGGTAGATTTCAGGACATTCCCAACAATCTCCCACTTGTACTGGAATCCTACATTCCCTAATCCTTTTGTCTCAATATCTCAATCTGGCATAAGGCAAGATGCGTGTCATCCTTATATAGCCAGACCATGTTTATCGGACCAGATTTGATACTGACAATGCAAACGACTTGGGCAAGTCCGTTTGGGAGTGGCCACTCTCTTACCAGCTATCAAGTCTCCGATTGGCCTAGAGATATTACCTCCGTTAAACGGCAGGGACAAATCCCATCTTGTTTCATCACTATGAACTACTCACTTTATAATACACCCAACCAAGGTCCTTATAGCTCCCAGTTACGAAACAGCGTTAGACAATGATCAAAGTGCATTAATCCATGTGCAGCCACATGCATGCGAACTCAGGTCTAAGGACTATACTCTATAGTCGTATATGAGAACCTCTCATGACACAGATATTAATATCTTGTAGAGTTCTCATCAGCGGGCCATGTCCGGTCATATGCTCCCCTACATATACCTATGTGTCGACTTTGATGCCGCGCATCTATGACCCCTCGAAACTTGGTCATAAGTCTCAACACAATCTAGTCTCAAGTGGTTGTTGGTGTTCCAATTTCAACAACCTTCGACTATGGACACTATGATTTATGTCATTTCGTTAAATATGGGGTTTCAGGATCAAGTCTACTCATGTACTTCGATGGCCCATATATAATGACATGAATCATTTTGGAACGATTATTTATATCACAGTTAAAATAATCCAGAAATCATAGATTTCATAAACATAAAATATTATGTTTACATGAACCTTTCAAAACAACTAAATAAAGCCCTTTACAAACTCCCACTGAAATTAAGACTACATCTTAATTTCACTTATCCTACAGCAACAGTCCGCGACTCGTGCTTAGGCCTAAGGAGTGGCTTCGTTAATAGATTAGCAACGTTCTCATTCGTTGAAACTTGCTGATCTACTTAACACCTCTGTCATTTATCTCGCGGAATAGGTTATACCTACCCTCAAGGTGTTTGGACCTCTGATGTGCAGCTAGCCTCATCTATGCTGGGAATCACATCAAGTTCATTGATGATCTCTTCTTTCCAAACAACCTCTTTCGCCGCTAACCAAGCTGCGAAATGTTCAGCTTAAGTCATGGAGTCAGCAACAGTGCCTTGCACCGCCAGACAGACACAAGATATAACCGGACTGTGACCGGAAATCATCTTTGTCTGTTGGTAACTTGCCTTTCAGACTCTACCGACTTGTAGCACCTCACTTTCTCCGTAAATCAAGAACTTATCCTAAGTATTTTCCAAATACTTGAGGATATTCATTACGTCTATCCAGTGATTCTTTGCTGGATTTGACTGGTCTTTACTTGTCTTGCTTAACATTAAAGCAACATCAAAACAAGTACGTGTCATGGCATACATGATAGATCCAATTGCCGACGCATATGGAATCTCATCCATGCATTCAAGCTCAGCAGTTGTCGTAGGACACTGTTTCTTGCTTAACGTAATGCCATGTGACATTGGCATAAAACCCTTCTTGGAATGCTGAAAACGTGTAGGACTTTGTCAATATAAGAATCCTCACTTTGTCCTATCAGCTCTTTTGGATCTCTATCTTTAGATCCAAAATCCAAGAACTTACGTGGCTTTACCCATATCAATCATAAAAACAACTCCCAAGCCAGTCCTTTACCGACTGCAGCATTGGAACGTTATTTCCGAGAATCAGTATGTCATCGACATACACTATGAGAAATGCAACATCGCTCCCACTTATCTATTAGTAAACACACAGTTCCACTTCGTCCCTGTTCAAGTCAAAACCTTGACTACTTCAACAGAACGAAGATTCTAACTCCGATATGCTTGCTTCTATCCATGAATGGATCGATGAAGCTAACTTACATACAGTATAATTTTTCGGAGTCCGGGCTCACTTTCGCTTCTGTGAATTTCGCAGGTTCGTCACTTTCAATGATCATCAGATCATGGCAACTAATCACGAGAAATCACTCTCGGATTAGTGACGGATTCATTCAGATCTGCGAACTTCAGGCTCTACAGGTGTAGATTCTACAGAAATCTGTAAATCCATCCGCTGCTCTCCCTCAACAGGTTGAGCAGCCTCCTGTATTTCTCGAATTTCTTCGAGTTATACTTTTACTCCCACTGTTCTTCTTGGAAAGAAACTTTCCTTTTAGAAAACAGAATTCCGAACAACCTAACTTCGTTTTCGGAATGGACGTAAAAAGTAACAAGCCTTGGTTTCCTTAGGACAACCAGCGAAGTAGCACAACTACAAATACTCAGTAAAGACGAATTTGGATCATTTCCAGTCCACATTTATGTGGTGTCTTTCAACTGATATTGGTGAAACTATTTCAGCGTAAACTTAGATATTTCTAGAGCTTTATTCTTAAAGAATATCATGGAAGATTCGTGTGACTCATCTTTAATCATTTCTAATAAGATCTGATTCTCTCTCACAGAAACACCTCCATGTTTTCAGGAGAAATGAGCTGTGAAACGACTTCACACTCATTCAGATGATCACACCATCAATGACTTAAGTATTCTCACTTGGATCTAATCCAGAGTCTCAATACTTCTGTCACTCAGATTCTATACCTCATTCTGGAACTCTTTCGACCATTTCAAAGAATTCTGACTCGTGTCTCATCAAATGAACACAGTCATACTCACTGAAGTAATCAGTAAAGATAATGAAGTACATGAAATTTTCTCTGGCATTACTGCTCATCGGGCCACATACATGAGTATGTTCAAGGTCCAACAAGCCTTTGGGCCTTTCTCTAGCTCGGCTAAGATGGGCCCTTTGTCTTTTGGTCCAGTAAGCAGAATTCAAGTCTCATAAGATCTCCGATCAAATGAGCCCAAAAGTCCATAACTATGGGATTTCTGAATCCGACTCACTCTATGTGACCAAAACATTTACGCCAAGAAAAATCAGGTTTAATTCATCAGATTTAAACCAATTCGGTATTTATGTTACTTTTAGGCACTCTTTGGTTTAAGATATAAAACCCATTCCTTGAATAGGGTGCTACAATCAATATTTCATTGAGATCAAAAGAACAAAACTTGTCTTTTATCAAAATGAAAAACATTCAAATTCTTACAAGAAAATGAAAGACAACTCTGATTAAAGCAGGTACATTGTAGCAATTACTTAATACAAAACCAAGCCTTAAAGGCATCTACGAGTGAAAACCCTACGGCTGAGGCAGCATCCATAGCTCCTTCCAGACATGCAGTTCCACTTGCCCTTCCTTCAACGTTCTACTGTTGCTTAGGCTCTGCATATTATAACAAATATCAGTGCCACAACCAGTATCCAATACCTATAAGGTAGAACTTGAAGTAATAACATGAATACCTGAGGAAGTAGTCTCATACATCAACTTCAACTCCTCATAATCTTCCATGAATTTAATGCAATCTCTCTTCCAATGCCCAGTCTCTTTACAGTAGCAGCACTTACCAACGTAAGATGTATCTGACTCGGGCTCAGAAGACACACGCTTGCCATGATTCAAAATCTGGACAACTTTGTCTTCACCCTTGTCAGCATTAGGTTTAGTAAACCTACCCTTCTCCATTACGAGATTATACAGGGTACTCTTCACGTTTGGCTCAACTGTCTTGAGCATATCATGCAGTTCAGTCAGCGTCTTCGTTAAGCCTTTCTTGATATAGTTCCTTTTGAACTTATCATAGCTTGACGGCAGTGACTGCAGAATGATCTCAGTTGCCAATTCTTGGCTAACTGGATAATCCAGTTTCCTCAGGTTATCAATGTAACCCATCATTTTACTGACATGAGGACTTACTGGATGATCATTTGGTAGCTTGCAGCTAGTGAGAGACTTAACCAACTGGTATCTCTCCACTCTTACCTGCTCCTGAAATTTCAATTTCAGGCTGCTGATCATCTCTATTGGCGACTCCATGTTCTCATATTGCTTCAGCAAATCTGAGTCCATGGTAGCCAATATCAGACCACGCACATCTACCGCATCATTATAATGCTTATTCCAAGCATCATATACTGCATGAGAGGCATTGGACCCGATCCTCTCGGGGAGAGCTCTCTCAAGGACATAGTCCTTTCTCTCCTGCCTGAGGACTAGCCTCAGGTTCCGCGACCAAGTCAAGAAATTTGATCCGTTCAGTTTGTCCATCTCAAGGACAGACCGGATCGAGAAAGTGTTTTGATTGTTTGTGCTATTCATAACTGAAATTTAGAGATAAATAGAGTTTTAGTTATTTAGTTCATAAAAGAGTAATCTTAATAACTTATAAGAAAACTCGCATTGCATTCAAAATTTCTTTGTTTAACCTCATAAGAATGCAATGATTCCGAGACCCATGTTCAGCTAAATCCAAAGTGGGCCACTGGCCGTCACCCAGAAGTAGCTTTACTTGGTAAGCATACACACAGCTAGTTATATCCAATAACTCTCGGTTGTGAATTGGGCCCAAGGCCCAATACACCAGATGTCTCAAGGCCCGGGACTCCCGATGGCCCAGTCAAGGAAACCAATCTCTTACAGCCAAATAATCACTAAAGTCTGGGACTCCCAATGAAATTAGTGACTATATACTACTTTACTTACGCAAAAACAGACACCTCACATTGTAAGCCATATCTGTAATTGAATAAGCGTTAAGTAGCTGACAAGATTGGGCAAGACATCCAAGCTTGATATTGGTTTTGAGGATTTTAGGTTTTCTTTCCAAAAATAGAAGATTACTATTTTTGGAAACTTACTTATTTTAGAAACTTTCTAAATTTAGAAATATACTAAAAATAGAAATTTCTAATTTAATATTTTATTAAAGTTTTCGGTTGGGTCACAAATTATAGGCCCAATTCTTGGCCCAAGACCACAGAATTCCAATTGGCCCAATAATTTAACATAACCGAGTCGGTTCATTAATTCTGGTCCAAGACCAAATTAACTACTAAATCCAACTGGTTATTTACTAAACCAGACCAGCTCTAAATTATTTGGTCCAACCAAATCAAACTTAGACCAGCCTTCGGTTTAGGTTAAAATTCAATTTTTGAATTTAAATCCGGTTTAACCAGAAATTAAATAATACCAATTGTATTAAATAATTTCCAGCAAACCGCGATTTGGGTTAACCGCTTAAACCATAATCATTCAAAGCTTTGAAACGATTTTGTCTTTTAGCTTAAAGACAAAATCATGATCTTAACAACCATAACAAATCGATTCAATTAACTCAATAAGAGATATTGACTTTTACCAATTCGCTTCATAACATTCACAAAAGGACAAAGCAATTCAATTCGATTCAATCAAATCGATTCTCTATTATGAAACAAAGCAAAGTCAAAATTTTATTATGTCATTCTCTTACGATTGTGAAACAAAGTCAACAAGTGATATGACAATCACTAAAGACAAAAAAACGATTTTGTCATTTTTCCAATTAAACAATCGATTCATGCTTATGAACAAACCAATCAAAACCGATTTTGATCATTGACAAACACTAAACGTCAAAACGATTTTGACTTTCACCAAATCGAAGCATAAGGAATCTTTGCGTTTGACTTTCCAAAACAAAACAAACCTAACACGTTTCTTATGCATCCGAACAATCAAACTTAACAAATCAATTTGATAATTATCGTTTCAAGCAATCATACGATTGATACAAGCGATTTCATATTAGGGTTTTACAAGTTCTAATCAAATTTCTTAAGCCAAATTCGATTCTTAACATTAAAACAACCTAAATATGATCCAAACAGCAAAAACCTAACGACCTAGGCTCTGATACCACTGTTGGATTATGTGTATTCATGGTGTAATTTTCAGGTTACATCCTAGCACATAATCATCTAGGATCTAGGTGATTTGCAGTTGAATCATAAACAGATCAGATTCATTACCTTATGATTGCAGCGGATTGATCAAAGGAATGAAGAGATCTGCAAGAGCTGATAGAAACCGGCTCCTCCTAGGTATCCACACGCTTACAAGCTACTGGATCAGGCTGCTAGACCAAGCTCGGAATCAACATAGAGAGAGAGGACGGCTCAGGTGTAAAAATCGCAGAAGCAAGAAGCATTAGGGCTTCCTGCGCCTCTCCTCTTCCTTATATGGGCCCAAGTAATTAAACTAATGGCTCATTAGGCTTTTGGGCCCAAGGCCCAAATCAGACAAAAGACTGTCTTTTGTCTGGCCCAATTCTCTGTACAAATACATTAAATGCCTTGCATCTTACTGTATTAATTCCATTTTAACTTTCCCGTTAGCTATGGTGTGTGACCCTTTGGGATCATACAATACTGGTAATAAGTCCTAAACTTATAGATCATGAGCGGGCTCTAGCAAGTCATCATGATCACCCAGTATTTATGACTTATGTCTGATCTCGACACTTATCATACTTTCTAGAGATAGTACGGTAGATTTCAGGACATTCCCAACACTCTGGGAGCACACCGTCACAATTGGTATCAGAGCCTGAGTTAAGGTATCATAGTCCTACCTGAGAGATCATCTTTCGCCGTTTTCTTATAACCATTTCCGATTTGAAAAAGTGTTTGCGAGAATTTAAAAATGAGGTTACTTTGCGAAATGATTTTTCAAAACACCAACTATATCATTGATTATCTCTCTGTTATGGGCCTAGTCTAGTTAGATCTTCCTTGCAGATTGTGGTCGGTGCCCTTAGACCGTAGTGGTATCGTTTTCCCTTATGATGTTTGTCGAGATGTATGTCGGAGTTTATATCGTTAAGTGTATTTTGAGATGTATATTGAGGTGTATGCCATTGAGGTTTAAGGCGAGATGTATGTTGTGGAGTATGCTATCAAGGTGTATGTTGGGATTGGCGTTTGTTCGGAGTATTCGTCAAACCAGGCGTGGTTTACTAGATAACGTTACGAAGATGGGGTTTCTAGTTTTCCAAGAGGCCAATACGGGACTTGTATCAGAGGCTGCAAGGGTTGCAGGAAGTGTTGAAGGAGTTGCAGGAAGTGCTACAGGAGATATTTCAGGAGCTGCAAGAGGTGAAGCTTTTCAATGGAGTTCGATCCCTGGACGGCGCCCGTGAAAAATGCATCATATTGTTTTGTACCAGCAGAGATGATTGAGTTAAGGAAGCAGTTACAGGACCTGGCGAAGAAAGGTTTAATGGGATCAAGCGGTTCACCATGTGATCACTTGTCATGTTGTAAGGAAGAGTGACAAAACGTTTAGACTTGGTATGGACTACCATTGTTTTAATGAGATTAGTGTAAGGAAATCACCATCATAAAAAGGTTGGATTTTGGGAGGCAGCTATCGGTTGAACCAGAGAAGTTGGGGACCAAGTGCAAGGAGTCGATGGAAAGACCTGGTTGCAAGGAAGCCATAGGAGGTGTTGTTTTTCTAATCGGAGTAAGCGTCAAGAGTTATTCATGTTGCATAAGGAGCAGTAGGACTGTTCAAATCTATTCTAATTATGGAATCTTGGAATCAGTTTTGTAACATCAACTTCAATGGGTTATGGATGGCTCATTTGAAGTCTGATTAAGCTGAAATTTATAGGAGATATTTGTGGTATTGCAGGCTTGAGAATCAACGGTAGGACCAGAAAAGTAACGGCCTGTTCTTTGTGTGATACTATAGCAGCTAATAAAGTTTCTTCAAGAGTTTACGGCGGTCGTAAAAGGTGTTTGGGAAAGTAGAGTTGTGGCATTTGGAATTGCCTAGTCAATTGGAATTATGTTTGTTGTAATAACAAGTGGATAAAGTAGGTTACTGGAGATGGAAATCCAACGAAACAATGATAGGAAAACACTATGGCGGATTGGCAAAAAGATGCAAGACAAAGCAATAGAGGGCAAGTTTAATGGTGAAGGAAAACTAAAGGATAGTTTTTGGGAAACATCACAGCTGGATCACAAGGTAGGAAACCTTGAGTTGGAAGTTAGTTTGGAAATCAGAGTGAGGAGCGGAAGCGTGGAAAGTGAGCCATGATGGACATGGTTAGCCTCACCTTTCACCATGGATAAGCAATGATGACTTCTTGTGCGACACTAAACGCCATAGTGCACGGTAATGGAAAACCGTTTAAGAGAATCCATTTGGAAGTAGATGATACACTATGACATGGTAATGTAAAACCGTTGTGGAGAACCCATTTGGAAGTGGAGCATCTCATTCAAGTCTTAGAACCACTCAAAGGATGTGTGTTGTTTCTAAATATTGGAAGTATTAGCTATGATATTGGTTGTTCCCTTTGATAATATTGTCAAGCGTCAGTGTTGAACAATCTCAAGGACAGAGACGGTAACTTATTCGGCTGAAGCGATAAATGGAATGTTGTAATGGACTTTTCCACAGCAATGAATGCTGGATTTAGACCACCTTATAAAGTGCGAAATCGACCCTAATGGACATGGACGGTAGTAAGTGGCGTTTGTTTTGCATTATGGATGTTGTTGTTGGATTGGTACCGAGGAGTAGGACACTCCAAAGTTTGGTTTGGAATATGTGGGGCGAAGCAGTCTTGTGGATGTGAGGGCAAATTCTTTTCAAGCAAGTAAGCGATCAAGTTCAGTTTTTATTATATGAAGTTGGTGGTGTTGCTGATGGTAAAGAGCTGCCGTGGAGAACTCTCGCCTTGAAATTCGGGATGAATTACCGTTAAGTGGGGAAGAATTGTAATGGCCCAGAATTTTGGATTTGTATTGGCCAAAAAATGAGCTAAAAAGCCCAAAGCCCACTTTCATTTTCCATAAACCCTAGGTTGCCCTTCCTCTTGTTCTATTTAAAGGGATGGTTACCCTTGGAAAAGTGAAGATAATAATCCCCAGAAAAGCACTCCCAAAGTCCGATCCCATCAGCCGTCAGCCAGCCTTCTCTATATCTCGGCGAGCCACCAAAGCTTATGCCATTGCCTTCATCTGATCTATCTTCTTTGTTACACAGATCTTAAAAAGGCCGTATCATTCAAACCGTGAGGAATCTTGCAAATCCAAAGCCATCATCGCGTTCAGCTCAACGAGGCGAAGCCATCGCCACCGACTTCGCCTTCATCCGACGTTGTACGTGCCCATGGAAGATTGGCGCGTGGGATTCACGAGCGGCTGGCTTTTCCACGCGCGACCGGCTTATCCACGCGCCGCCGCCGCCATCCACCACGCTCCGCCGCGTTGCCGTCCGCCGCTAGAGAGCTGTTGCAGTCGCCGTAGATCCTCCGGAGCGCCGCCGACCACCAAGTCAACTCGCCGGCGACTTAGTCAACTCGGTTCTGCTTGTTGACCGGTTTGACCTAGTTTGTCAGGTTTAACCCAATTTCGGTTTAAATAAATTTCCATTGGTTCAATTCAATTCACGTCAATTTAGTTTGGTTCAATTGGGTTTAGTTGGTTAGGGCTGGTTATGCAATCGGGCCTGGTTTGGGCTGCTGGTTTGGTCTGACCCGATTTGGGCTGGGTCGGGTTAGCGGTTTGGATCTAGGTTTGGGTCTGGGTTGACTGGGTTGACCGTGTTGACTTTGACTTGGACCATTGACTTTTTAGTCAACTATTTTAATTGAACGTAACTAGCTCGTCCTTAGCTTGGTTCAAGCGAAACGAAAGCCTATCTCACTCTATTTTCGTCTTTTTCTAGTTATGATGTCCATTCGGTGTCAGGAGTTCTTAAATTACGCTTTTGCTCTTCTTTGTCCAAGGTGAGGACCGATCATGATCTTTGCCTTATTCCATCTCAATTCTGGGACGTGAGTCTTTTGTTAATATCGTCTTTCCTAGGTATCTTAGGTTTGTACAACCAGTGATGTGATCGAAAGAACGTAGAAGCGTCAAGAGTTATTCGTGTTGCTTATTGCACAAGGAGGAGTAAGAAACTGTTCAAATCTATTTTAATTATGGAATCTTGGAATCATTTTTGTAACATCAACTTCAATGGGTTATGGACTCGTTTGAAGTCTAATCAGGCTGAAAGTTATAGGAGATCTTTGTGGAATTGCAGGCTTGAGAATCAACGATGGGACCGGAAAGGTAAGAGCATGTTCTTTGTGTGCTACTGAAGCAGCTAATGGAGTTTCTTCAAGAGTTAAAGGCGGTCGTAAAAGGTGTTTAGGAAAGTAGAGTTGTGGCATTTGGAATTTCCTAGTCAATTGAAATTATGTTTGTTGTAAGAACAAGTGGATAAAGTAGGCTAATGGAGATGGTAATCCAACGGAAGAATGTTAAGAAAAAACTATGGCGGATTGGCTAAAAGATGCAAGACAAAGCAATAGAGGGCAAGTTTAACGGTGAAGGAAAACCAAAGGATAGTTTTTTGGGAAACACCACAGCTGGATCACAAGGTAGGAAACCTTGAGTTGGAAGTTGGATTGGAAATCAGAGTGAGGAGCGGAAGCATGGCGAGTGATCCATGATGGACATGGTTAGACTCACCTTTCACCATGGATAAGCAATGATTACTTCTTGTGCGACACTCAATGCCATAGTGCAGGGTAATGAAAAACCGTTGAAAAGAATCCATTTGGAAGTGGATGATACACTATGACACAGTTATCGAAAACCGTTGAGGAGAAGCCATTTGGAAGCGGAGCATCTCTTCAAGTCTTAGAACCACTCGAAGGATGAGTGTTGTTTCTAAATATTGGTGGTATTAGCTATGACATTGGTCGTTCCCTTTGATCATATTGTCAAGCGTCAATGTTGACCAGTCTCAAGGACAGAGACGGTAACTCGTTCGGATCAAGCAATAAATGGGATGTGGTAATGGACTTTTCCTTAGAAATGAACACTGGATTTTGACCACCTTATAAAGTGAGAAATTGACCCTAATGGGCATGGACGGTAGTAAGTGGCGTTTGTTTTGGATTATGGATGTTGTTGTTGGATTGGTACCGAGGAGTAGGACACTCCAAAGTTTGGTTTGGAATATGTGGGGGAGAAGCAGTCTTCTGGATGCGAGGGTAAATTCTTTTTAAGCAAGTAAGCGATCAAGTTCAATTTTTGTTATGTGAAGTTGGTGATGTTGCTAATGGTAAAGAGTTGCAGTGTAGAACTTTCACCTTGGATTTCAGGATGAATTCCGGTTAAGTGGGGAGAATTGTAATGGCCCAAAATTTTGGATTTGTATTTGTAAAAAAAAATGGCCCAAAAAGCCAAAAGCCCACTTTCCTTTTCAATAAACCCTAGAATCCCCTTCCTCTTGTTCTATTTAAAGGGATGATCACCTTTAGAAAAAGTGAAGAAATAATCCCTACCGAAGCTCTCCCAAAGTCCGATCCCGTCTGCCAGCCTTCTCCAGATCTCGGCGAGCCACCAAAGCTTATGCCATTGCCTTCATCTGATATATCTTTTTTGTAACCCAGATCTTAAAAAGGCAGTATCTTTCAAACCGTGAGGAATCTTGCAAATCCAAAGCCATCTTCGCGTTCAGCTCAACGAGGCGAAGCTGTAGACGCCAACTGCGCCTTCATCCAACATTGTACGCGCCCATGGAAGATTGGCGCGTGAGATCCATGCGCGGCCGACTTCTCCACGCGCCACCGCCGCCACTGAGTCAACTCGCCGGCGACGGAGTCAACTCGGTTCGGCTTGTTGACCGGTTTGACCCAGTTTGTCAGGTTTAACCCAATTTTATTTTAAATCAATTTCGCTTGGTTCAATTAAATTCACGTTGGTTTAGTTTGGTTCAATTGGGTTTAGTTGGTTAGGACTGGTTATGTAATCGGGCCTGGTCTGGGCTGCTGGTTTGGTCTGACCCGATTTGGGCTGGGTCAGGTTAGCGGTTCGGATCTGGGTTTGGGTCTGGGTTGACTGAGTTGACCGTGCTGAATATGACTTGGACCATTGACTTTTTAGTCAAATATTTTAATTGATCGTAACTAGCTCGTCCTTAGCTTGGTTCAAGCGAAACGAAGCCTATCTCACTCTATTTTCGTCCTGTTTCCGGTTATGATGTCCGTTCGGTGTCAGGAGTTCTTAAATTCTGCTTTTGCCCTTCTTTGTCCAAGGTGAGGACCGGTCGTGATCTTTTCCTTATTCCATCTCAATTCTGGGACGTGAGTTTTTTTTAATATCGTCTTTCCTAGGTATCTTAGGTTTGTACAACCATTGATGTGATCGAAAGAACGTAGAAGCGTCAAGCTTGAATCTTGGTGTAGAAGACCTCACATACTGTACCCCATTCCTTATTGCGTCAACTTCATGTAATCCATCTCTGACAATGAGATTCAGAATGTGTGTTGCACATCTCAAATGTAGAAATTCTCCATTCAAAACTAGTGAATTACCGCCAGCTAAACTAAATTCTTCCTTAAGCGTCCTCAAGGAATTGCTATTTGCTGTTGCATTTTCCACAATATTACAGAAGATGTTCTTGATGTCCCATGTGTCTAAGCACTCATGAAGTGCAGCTGATATATTGCACTGATATTCCTGAAACCAATAAGCAGTTTCTTTAACTGCCAATTGATATCATTAAAGTGTGCAGTCACCATCATGTAGCTTGATCTAGAGTTTGGAGCAACCCAAATATCAGTCGTTAGTGATAATCTATGATTCTTCCCTCTAAAAACTTTCTTCATCAGTGCTTTTTTTCTCACATACATATCCACGATGTCCTTGGTCGATGTTCTTTGAGAATGAGGCTTGTAAAGATTCAATTTGTTGCAAAAATGCCTAAAAGCCAGACAATCTACGAATGCTAATGGAAGATCGCCTATAACCAACATCTCATTGAAAGCTTCTTTGAACACTGCTTCAGAAACTTTTCCCAACTGCCGACCATTAGTTTCTTCATTAATAACATTATGACTTGACTGGCGAGCTGCTCTGCACGAAATATGTTCCTTGCAAGTCATGGATGCTTCCTCATATTTGAAGTTCCGAAAGATGAAGCATACACCATAACCTTTCCACAATAATGACAGATTGCTTTGTTTGGGTTAGTCTTTTGTTTTGTAAAAGTTTCACATACTTCTGGCCTTGTTCTCCTATTCAACTTGACCTTCTTAGAAACTTTTTGATAATCCTTCCTTTTCCCTTTACCAGTATCTGAAATCTGAGTATGAGTGTCTGCTTCAATATCTGTCTCTTCCATCATATCCTCAACATAAATGTCTTCTTCTAGATCCATGGGCATTGTATTATGAGTAGAATCCATCTACATTGCATAATTTCAAATATTCGATTTATAGAACACAAAACAAGGTAACCCTTAATCGAATTGAACATAGATCATAAATTTATTAGAACGTAAATTCATAAACCTAACATGTATTGAGTATGAACCTTTTATTAATTATAACATAAAACCTAAATAAATTAGAACATATAGTCATAAACCCTAAATCAATTAAATGGAAACCCTAAATCGAATTGAAAACAAACTCTAAATCAATTAAGTGGATACCCTAAATATAATATCGAACACAATCCCTAAACTAAATTGAA
This sequence comes from Orychophragmus violaceus, assembly GCA_030180135.1. NCBI lineage: Eukaryota > Viridiplantae > Streptophyta > Magnoliopsida > Brassicales > Brassicaceae > Orychophragmus > Orychophragmus violaceus. The sequence goes on along the minus strand of CM058237.1, from coordinate 61,528,599 downwards.
TCATTGTACAGTTGAAGACGAGATTTACCTATGATGGAATCCTCGAGGCAGCAGATTACGCAGCTGGCAAAGACACTCGACGGCGGTTTATGTGAGTATAATATTCCAGGTTTACAACTGATAATGAACCTGGATGAGTTTGTATGAGCTCACAAAAATTGTATATCGACAATCGAAAATCGCATGCGAGTCAAGGTATTCGGGAAGTGCAGTCAACTCATACATAAAGAAAAACCCTATTAATTAATAAAACATTCTTCAAAACATTTCGTTTTTTGGTTCTTGTTATCGGTTCTCGTGTAATACCCAAACCGAACTGATGCCGCGGTTCCTAAATTCATTACCGAATGGGTATTTAGCATATAACAGGAACCGAACCAGATTATCCGAGCCAGTTCCAATTTATATACCCAGGGCTAGTTCAGCCATAGTGTTAAGAGACTGAAGTGTTCTTTAACGATTTATTGTGATGAGAAATCTTCAGGATAATGGGATTATAGTCAAAAAGTTTATTGGAGCTAACGTTGTAAGAACTAGCTGTCAAAGACTAATACACGTCTAGTTAAGAAGCAGATCTCGATGAAAAAGAAACGGGAGTAGTGGGTGTGTTTTTAACTTAGTTGTGCACTCAACCAGATGGAGATGAGATTTTCATACTGTTTTGGATGTCGAAGCATGTAAGCAAGGGGAGTAAAGGCCTTCATGAATTGGATGCTTGAGTATCAAACTAAACTAAAAAGGGGAGAATGTAATAGATCTGAGTGCGTAGAAGATCTGATATGATTAACCATGTGAGCTAGGAGATTACATCAGACCATGCATCAACATGTGTATCAGAAGTATTGTACGCAAGATTCAGTGGTCAGTCATAAGTATGATGCGTTATACTTGAAGGGAAGTGTTGATGCTCTGCTGTACGTTTTAGGGGGAGTTTTAAAGATCTCGTTGTGTATTCCTTGTTAGTGTAGTGTTTAACTGAGTGTAGAATCTGGTGAGTTAGATTGTGAGCCAGCCACATGACTTGACGCAAATGCTGAGTTGGTTCTTGCTAGACCAGTTTGTGACATGAAGCACATGTGTTGTGATATTGTTAGTGTGATTCAGGTCTAAAACTCAGTCATCAAGTTGAAGATTGAAAGTGTTGTGCTAACTGATTTGAGAAGCTATTAGAACAGAACTTGACGTAATACATCTCCTATGACAAATAAGAGAAAGTAAAAATACTGAGCTGATTCATGTTGTACGTGATACAAAGGCTTAGACAAAGTCGACTTATTGGTGTGCCTGTTTTGGCTTGTAGATGTGACAGAGATATTGGGGCAGCTCTTGATGCAGTTCCTAAGTTAGTCTGTGCTACAACAGATGGTAGCTCAGAATGTAGCTCATAACGTAGACCAAGACGAGAAAACAAAAATTAATTATTATTTTCTTATTGGTGGAGTTCCTTTATTTTATGAAAGATAACCAAATGAGTTTGGAAGCACATGAGGATGGAAAATCACGTGGGCTAAATAATTCCTATGGTATTGACCCTTGACTATATAATCGAAGAGACAAATACTTGTATGGTTGAGCGCGTCTAGGGTTTTTATGGAGAGATGTACATGAGCTGTGTGGTGTCGTCTCATTTTGTAGATTAGTAGATCTACTGGTGGTTTCAACTATGGAGTACAATCACATTGGGTAGATGGTGTTGTATCAATTGTAGTCTACAGTAGACTTTGTAAATATATTGTTCCAGATATCACGGAAATTGTAATTACAATCTTACAATTTTGTTTTATTGAATTTGTTTTGGACTAGGTATCGGGGATGTAGGGAAACCGAACCTCGATAAAAAACCTTATGTGTTCTTTACTTTATGCACATACATGCTTGAACATATAGATTAGCCATAAATACAAACATTCAAACATTGCTTCAGAGTAACACAAACAGTCTTTAAATTCCACACCAGTGATCCAACATGTAAAAGTGAAACGGCAAGGATCTTTGATCGGTTAAGTCTTCGAAAAGTTAGACGTTATGGTACCTCGGAAGGTGGAACTCTAGATTCATCATCTTTCTTCAAATATTTTTCACGGAGGGGAACAAAAGTAGGCATTTCGCCTGTAATAGTTTTGACTTCATCTTTAACAGTTGCGGTTGAGATAGCATTACAATACCCTTTATGTTGTCTTCTACCTTTCCAGGTAGGACTCCGGCTTGTTTTTTCATAGCCTCAGCAGTTTGAGCGACTTGCATTTCTAACTTTTTGGTATGAGTATTGACTGATTCAAATTTCCAATTCAAGTCATTATACATACCATCTATTCTCGAATTGAACTACTTGGACATCTTCTATTACTCTGTGATGAGTTGTTGCATCATTCTCTCGAGCTTGTATTCTCTTGAGATGCCAGTGGGTACTGGTGGAACAGAATTTTGCGTGTTGATGGGCACGGAATGAGAGTGATAAAGAGATTTCCATTTAAAGCTACCATTTCCTCCAAGTTTTCCGTTCTGGAAATGATTTCAGAAAATTTTGGGCTGATGATAGAATTGATCTCGTGGATTTTCCACGTTAGTATTGTGATAGGAAAGGGGATTCATGTTCTTGAAGTTGTTGTTGAATCCATGCTGAAGATGTGGTTCATATACAAACCTTGGATTTCAACATAGTTAACTTCTTCTTCAAGATAGAATGTTCCATCTTCATCGAATTCTTCTGGGTAGTCATCTTGAATAACCTAGTATGAGTTCACCAGTCGGTTTTGTATCTTCAGCAGCCTGACCATCATTTCTTTACGTTCCTCGATTTTCTTCCACTCAAGATCAGTGGAACGATTTGTTCTATCAAACCGAACAGTTATTGCTATTACTAGTGGGAAGATTCCCGATAATATAACGTCCTTAAGCAACAATTTTTGTGGTGCAATAAACATTACTCGTAGTGTCTAAGGAAAGTTGGTATTTAAGGTGTAAATCCCTATAGAAGGTGTTTAACAAACATGTACCAGAGAAGCCATGGTGGGGACAATCACGTTCATAATCTTTGACTCGCTCTCATGCTTCATAGAAAGATTCAACGGAAACTGTTGGGAATGTCCTGAAATCTACTGTACTATCTCTAGAAAGTATGATAAGTGTCGAGATCAGACATAAGTCATAAATACTGGGTGATCATGATGACTTGCTAGAGCCCGCTCATGATCTATAAGTTTAGGACTTATTACCAGTATTGTATGATCCCTAAGGGTCACACACCATAGCTAACGGGAAAGTTAACAAGGAATTAATACGGTAAGATGCAAGGCATTTACTGTATTTGTACAGAGAATTGGGCCAGACAAAATACAGGCTTTTGTCTGATTTGTGTCTTGGGCCCAAAAGCCTAATAGGCCATTAGTTTAATTACTTGGGCCCATATAAGGAAGAGGATAGGCGCCTAGGGCAAACACACACCACCATCTGCGATTTTGCCTCAGCCGTATTCCTCTCTCTCTGTTGATTCCAACTTGGTCTAGCAGCCTGATCCAGTAGCTTGTAAGCGTGTGGATACCTAGGAGGAGCCGGTTATCATCAGCTCTGATACCACTGAAGGATTATGTGTATTCATGGTGTAATTGTCAGATTATTTAATTTCTGGTTAAACCGGATTTAAATTCAAAATTGAATTTTAACCTAAACCGAAGGCTGGTCTAAGTTTGATTTGGTTGGACCAAATAATTTAGAGCTGGTCTGGTTTAGTAAATAACCAGTTGGATTTAGTAGTTAATTTGGTCTTGGACCAGAATTAATGAACCGACTCGGTTATGTCAAATTATTGGGCCAATTGGAATTCTGTGGTCTTGGGCCAAGAATTGGGCCTATAATTTGTGACCCAACCGAAAACTTTAATAAAATATTAAATTAGAAATTTCTATTTTTAGCATGTTTCTAAATTTAGAAAGTTTCTAAAATAAGTAAGTTTCCCAAAATAGTAATCTTCTATTTTTGGAAAGAAAACCTAAAATCCTCAAAACCAATATCAAGCTTGGATGTCTTGCCCAATCTTGTCAGCTACTTAACGCTTATTCAATTACAGATATGGCTTACAGTGTGAGGTGTCTGTTTTTGCGTAAGTAAAGTAGTATATAGTCACTAATTTCATTGGGAGTCCCAGACTTTAGTGATTATTTGGCTGTAAGAGATTGGTTTCCTTGACTGGGCCATCGGGAGTCCCGGGCCTTGAGACATCTGGTGAATTGGGCCTTGGGCCCAATCCACAACCGAGAGTTATATGGATATAACTAGCTGTGTGCATGCTTACCAAGTAAAGCTAATTCCGGGTGACGGCCAGTGGCCCACTTTGGTTTTAGTTGAACATGGGTCTCGGAATCATTGCATTCTTATGAGGTTAAACAAAGAAATTTTGAATGCAATGCGAGTTTTCTTATAAGTTATTAAGATTACTCTTTTATGAACTAAATAACTAAAACTCTATTTATCTCTAAATTTCAGTTATGACTAGCACAAACAATCAAAACACTTTCTCGATCCGGTCTGTCCTTGAAATGGACAAACTGAACGGATCAAATTTCTTGACTTGGTCGCGGAACCTGAGGCTAGTCCTCAGGCAGGAGAGAAAGGACTATGTCCTTGAGAGAGCTCTCCCCGTGAGGATCGGGTCCAATGCCTCTCAAGCAGTATATGATGCTTGGAATAAGCATTATAATGATGCGGTAGATGTGCGTGGTCTGATATTGGCTACCATGGACTCAGATTTGCTTAAGCAATATGAGAACATGGAGTCGCCAATAGAGATGATCAGCAGCCTGAAATTGAAATTTCAGGAGCAGGTAAGAGTGGAGAGATACCAGTTGGTTAAGTCTCTCACTAGCTGCAAGCTACCAAATGATCATCCAGTGAGTCCTCATGTCAGTAAAATGATGGGTTACATTGATAACCTGAGGAAACTGGATTACCCAGTTAGCCAAGAATTGGCAACTGAGATCATTCTGCAGTCACTGCCGTCAAGCTATGATAAGTTCAAAAGGAACTATATCAAGAAAGGCTTAACGAAGACGCTGACTGAACTGCATGATATGCTCAAGACAGTTGAGCCAAACGTGAAGAGTACCCTGTATAATCTCATAATGGAGAAGGGTAGGTTTACTAAACCTAATGCTGACAAGGGTGAAGACAAAGTTGTCCAGATTTTGAATCATGGCAAGCGTGTGTCTTCTGAGCCCGAGTCAGATACATCTTACGTTGGTAAGTGCTGCTACTGTAAAGAGACTGGGCATTGGAAGAGAGATTGCATTAAATTCATGGAAGATTATGAGGAGTTGAAGTTGATGTATGAGACTACTTCCTCAGGTATTCATGTTGTTACTTCAAGTTCTACCTTATAGGTATTGGATACTGGTTGTGGCACTGATATTTGTTATAATATGCAGAGCCTAAGCAGCAGTAGAACGTTGAAGGAAGGGCAAGTGGAACTGCGTGTCTGGAAGGAGCTATGGATGCTTCCTCAGCCGTAGGGTTTTCACTTGTAGATGCCTTTGAGGCTTGGTTTTAAGTAATTGCTACAATGTACCTGCTTTAAGCAGAGTTGTCTTTCATTTTCTTGTAAGGATTTGAATGTTTTTCATTTTGATAAAAGACAAGTTTTGTTCTTTTGATCTCAATGAAATATTGATTGTAGCACCCTATTCAAGGAATGGGTTTTATATCTTAAACCAAAGAGTGCCTAAATGTAACATAAATACCGAATTGGTTTAAATCTGATGAATTAAACCTGATTTTTCTTGGCGTAAATGTTTTGGTCACATAGAGTAAGTCGGATTCAGAAACCCCATAGTTATGGACTTTTGGGCTCATTTGATCGGATATCTTATGAGACTTGAATTCTGCTTACTGGACCAAAAGACAAAGGGCCCATCTTAGCCGAGCTAGAGAAAGGCCCAAAGGCTTATTGGACCTTGAACATACTCATGTATGTGGCCCGATGAGCAGTAATGCCAGAGAAAATTTCCTGTACTTCATTATCTTTACTGATTACTTCAGTGAGTATGACTGTGTTCATTTGATGAGACACGAGTCAGAATTCTTTGAAATGATTAAAGAGTTCCAGAATGAGGTATAGAATCTGAGTGACAGAAGTATTGAGACTCTGGATTAGATCACGAGTGAGAATACTTAAGTCATTGATGGTGTGATCATCTGAATGAGTGTGAAGTCGTTTCACAGCTCATTTCTCCTGAAAACCTTGAGGTGTTTCTGTGAGAAAGAATCAGATCTTATTAGAAATGATTAAAGATGAGTCACACGAATCTTCCATGATATTCTTTAAGAATAACGCTCTAGAAATATCTAAGTTTACGCTGAAATAGTTCCACCAATATCAGTTGAAAGACACCACAAAAATGTGGACTGGAAATGATCCAAATTCGTCTTTACTGAGTATTTGTACTTGAGCTACTTCGCTGGTTGTCCTAGGGAAACCAAGGCTTGTTACTTTTTACGTCCATTCCGAAAACGAAGTTAGGTTGTTCGGAATTCTATTTTCTAAAAGGAAAGTTGCTTTCCAAGAAGAACAGTGGGAGTAAAAGTATAACTCGAAGAAATTCGAGAAATACAGGAGGCTGCTCAACCTGTTGAGGGAGAGCAGCGGATGCATTTACAGATTTCAGTAGAATCTACACCTGTAGAGCCTGAAGTTCGCAGATCTGAATGAATCCGTCACTAATCCGAGAGTGATTTCTCGTGATTAATTGCCATGATCTGATGATCATTGAAAGTGACGAACCTGCGAAATTCACAGAAACGAAAGTGAGCCCGGACTCCGAAAAATTATATTGTATGTAAGTTAGCTTCATCGATCCATTCATGGATAGAAGCAAGCATATCGGAGTTAGTATCTTCGTTATGTTGAAGTAGTCAAGGTTTTGACTTGAACAGGAACGAAGTGGAACTGTGCGTTTACTAATAGATAAGTGGGAGCGATGTTGCATTTCTCATAGTGTATGTCGATGACATACTGATTCTCGGAAATAACGTTCCAATGTTGCAGTCGGTAAAGGACTGGCTTGGGAGTTGTTTTTATGATTGATATGGGTAAAGCCACGTAAGTTCTTGGATTTTGGATCTAAAGATAGAGATCCAAAAGAGCTGATAGGACAAAGTCAGGATTCTTATATTGACAAAGTCCTACACGTTTTCAGCATTCCAAGAAGGGTTTTATGCCAATGTCACATGGCATTACGTTAAGCAAGAAACAGTGTCCTACGATAACTGCTGAGCTTAAATGCATGGATGAGATTCCATATGCGTCGGCAATTGGATCTATCATCTATGCCATGACACGTACTTGTTTTGATGTTGCTTTAATGTTAAGCAAGACAAGTAAAGACCAGTCAAATCCAGCAAAGAATCACTGGATAGCCGTAAAGAATATCCTGAAGTATTTGAGGAATACTTAGGATAAGTTCTTGATTTACGGAGAAAGTGAGGTGCTACAAGTCGGTAGAGTCTGAAAGGCAAGTTTCCAACAGACAAAGATGATTTCCGGTCACAGTCCGGTTATATCTTGTGTCTGTCTGGCGGTGCAAGGCAATGTTGTTGACTCCATGACTTAAGCTGAACATTTCGCAGCTTGGGTAGCGGCGAAAGAGGTTGTTTGGAAAGAAGAGTTCATCACTGAACTTGATGTGATTCCCAGCATAGATGAGGCTAGCTGCACATCAGAGGTCCAAACACCTTGAGGGTAGGTATAACCTATTCCGTGAGATAAATGACAGAAGTGTTAAGTAGATCAGCAAGTTTCAACGAATGAGAACGTTGCTAATCTATTAACAAAGCCACTCCTTAGGCCTAAGCACGAGTCGCGGACTGTAGCTGTAGGATAAGTGAAATTAAGATGTAGTCTTAATTTCAGTGGGAGTTTGTAAAGGGCTTTATTTAGTTGTTTTGAAAGGTTCATGTAAACATAATGTTTTATGTTTATGAAATCTATGATTTCTGGATTATTTTAACTGTGATATAAATAATCGTTCCAAAATGATTCATGTCATTATATATGGGCCATCGGAGTACATGAGTAGACTTGATCCTGAAACCCCATATTTAACGAAATGACATAAATCATAATGTCCATAGTCGAAGGTTGTTGAAATTGGAACACCAACAACCACTTGAGACTAGATTGTGTTGAGACTTATGACCAAGTTTCGAGGGGTCATAGATGCGCGGCATCAAAGTCGACACATAGGTATATGTAGGGGAGCATATGACCGGACATGGCCCGCTGATGAGAACTCTACAAGATATTAATATCTGTGTCATAAGAGGTTCTCATATACGACTATAGAGTATAGTCCTTAGACCTGAGTTCGCATGCATGTGGCTGCACATGGAGTGATGCGCTTTGATCATTGTCTAACGCTGTTTCGTAACTGGGAGCTATAAGGACCTTGGTTGGGTGTATTATAAAGTGTGTAGTTCATAGTGATGGAACAAGATGGGATTTGTCCCTGCCGTTTAACGGAGGTAATATCTCTAGGCCAATCGGAGAATTGATAGCTGGTAAGAGAGTGGCCACTCCCAAACGGACTTGCCCAAGTCGTTTGCATTGTCAGTATCAAATCTGGTCCGATGAACATGGTCTGGCTATATAAGGATGACACGTATCTTGCCTTATGCCAGATCGAGATATTGAGACAAAAGGATTAGGGAATGTAGGATTCCAGTACAAGTGGGAGATTGTTGGGAATGTCCTGAAATCTACTGTACTATCTCTAGAAAGTATGATAAGTGTCGAGATCAGACATAAGTCATAAATACTGGGTGATCATGATGACTTGCTAGAGCCCGCTCATGATCTATAAGTTTAGGACTTATTACCAGTATTGTATGATCCCTAAGGGTCACACACCATAGCTAACGGGAAAGTTAACAAGGAATTAATACGGTAAGATGCAAGGCATTTACTGTATTTGTACAGAGAATTGGGCCAGACAAAATACAGGCTTTTGTCTGATTTGTGTCTTGGGCCCAAAAGCCTAATAGGCCATTAGTTTAATTACTTGGGCCCATATAAGGAAGAGGATAGGCGCCTAGGGCAAACACACACCACCATCTGCGATTTTGCCTCAGCCGTATTCCTCTCTCTCTGTTGATTCCAACTTGGTCTAGCAGCCTGATCCAGTAGCTTGTAAGCGTGTGGATACCTAGGAGGAGCCGGTTATCATCAGCTCTTACAGATCTCGATATTCCTTTGATCAATCCGCTGCAATCACAAGGTAATGATCCTGATCTGTTTATGATTCAACTGCAAATCACCTAGATCCTAGATGATTATGTGCTAGGATGTAATCTGACAATTACACCATGAATACACATAATCCTTCAGAAACTTGCTTAAAGCTTTGAATATTGTTTCTCAACAAGTTCGATCTAGACTTAGTATAGAAATGATTTGACAATGCAGATTTGCATTCTTCCCAACAAGTAATAGATCAACATGCATAAATTTCAACCAACAAAGAGCTTTATCAGTAAAGGAGAAAAGGAACAGCGTACCTTTCAAGTAGTATGGAGGGATTCAGTTTGTTATGGTGGTACTGCAATTTTCTTTGAAAAGTTTGATGTGCTCTATCGGCTGCCCCGTCAAGTGATCATGGAATTGGTATTTTTTGACCAAGTTTATGATATGTGGTTTGATATCAAAGTATTTCCTATGGGTATAGGAACCTGAATAGTAGATTGATTCTTGAAGTGTTGATGTGGGATATCGAAATCAGAAGTGGTACGGGCTCGAGGTTGTCTTCTTTGTTGTTGGGAAAGCAGGTAAGATGGCATATCGCAGCATCATCCTCTTGGTGTTCGTTACCAACATCGAGGGGTATTCGAGCATCAGCATTTTTTTCCTTATGTCATGTTCAGCAGGTAAAACAATATCTTCATTATGAGGAAGAATAGGGTGACCTTCATCATTCAGCAGTGGCGGTTGGTTTGCAGCTCCAACTGCCTCTCGTTCATTGTTGGGAATTGCTTCACAATTTTTGTGGTCTTCCGGGAGGCTGATCTGGTCGTCCATATTAACTTGTCTCCTAACTAAGCCTTCAGAGTTCCTCTCTTATCTATGAATCTCTTTGACAAGATTCACGATTTCATATGGTGTTCTTCTTGTTGACATGCACATAAAACTTATGGAAAGAAAGAATAAAAAGAGCTTTCGGAGAAGAAAATAAAAGACCTGAAATTACCGGAAGTTTAGAAATAAAAATTAATCAAGAAATCTCAAGCTACAAATCAAATCAGAGACAACGGCGCCAAAAACTTGATGTGTATTAGGTTTTATCCCTAAAACCTACTATAAGTGCACAACAGTAAGAGTAGTATATCAAGGGATTGAATCCACAACAAAATGACGAAATCTTGACTTCTATCATGATCTAACTTTCTTTAGATTAATAATGGGAGTTTAGAGCTTGTGTCATAGAAATAACTAAGAATGCAATAATCAAAAGGTAAATATCGGTTTGTAAGCAAGAAAACGAAACGTTGGATTGTCAGAGATTTTTCAAAGGATCATGAGATCGACTTCTACTTAGAAATATACATAGTGTTCGGAGACTTATTCTACTATGATTTTAGAACTCGAAACACGAAATTATGCCTAACATATTCTCATAGCATTAAAATTCTAAGTTCTTCAACTCGACCAATCAACTCTCGCATCTGACTGCGAGGGAGATCATACATTAATATCAAGTTCATCCACATTCTCAGTGCCATACAAATAAATTCTCGTATCTTACAACACAACAACTATATTATCCTAGTTCCGGCTAGTAGTTGCAATACTTTCGTAGATCTATCAGTATTTTGATCAGCTTCAAGTTTATCAGACTCTAATCATACATTAAAAATAAAACAATAAACAATGCCAAAGGAGTGCATCGGGAGATGCACTAGGTCCATACTAATGCATAGGGTGGCTGAAGGAGAAATTATTGACTGATGTCCCACAGACCAATGCCAATACTCCTTTCTACAGTTCCTTCTTTCGCGGGCATGACGAATATGTTTTCACTAAATTGGATGTATCTTCTCAACCGAACTACCAAATAACTCCAAAATAGTTATGTATTTAAGCTAAATCAATATCTATTTCATCACCAAGTGTTTTAAAAAAAATCAACGGTAAGAATTCCTACGAATAGCATAAACTTCAGATGCTTATGTGCAGTCCAAATAGAAAGGTCCACCTTTTTGTAGGTTTCAGTTACCTTGGTCAATACTTAATTTGGAGAGATGGTGAGATCATGATTTCGCACTCTCTCGCTCCATTGTTAATTATTTTTAATGTATGAACTGAATACCAAAAAACAATATCTAAAGACACAAAACTGTATAAAACACCGAGATATTATCGTAAAAATATTAATAAAAATCATAAAATATAGTCTATCATTGAATATGCAGCAAATTAGATCAAGCGACAGCATTTCATTAAATTAAGGCGTACATCACCATGTGTATCAACGATAAAAACTGTCTTGGAACTGACATGGATTTGGAGAATTCGAAGTTTAGAATGCTTGTAGCTGACTAAAACAAGGTGAAAGAAAATAAGCTGAGCTTGATAAGTATCTTAAAGAAGATATACATAAATATGAATAATATATATTACATGGAGAAGATTTAGGAAAATGTGTATTTTCCTAAATGATTAATATTGATCAAAATAAAAATATTCCTTGGATAGTTAGGAAAACCTTACAAAATCGTATTAAGTATAAATAGGTTAACTATGCCTTCAGTGAGCGTGAGCGTTTTTGGAAGAGAGATTACATTTAGCAAGGGTTTAAGTGTTCTTGTAAGGTAAATCAAACATGGGTGCTAAGGATGAATCTGAGTAGCTTTAAGATCAACAATGGATCGAAAAGTAAAGAGAGACAAGGTTGTTATGGTGAAACTTGTAAGTCTGCTTTGCAATAAAAAGTCTTGAAAATATACCATGTGTACATTTTGTATCAAGTAGATCTCGCATTTTCATTTGGTATGAGAGCGGACACTTGTTTGCTTTATATACATGTGAGATCCTGTTGATGATATGAAGAACTAGAATGAGATAATCAATAGCTCCGGAGTGATATTGGATTTTGTAAAGCACATATGAGATCGCAAACCAAAAGCATATATTCATTTGCGTGGAAAGCAATGGAAAGCAATCAAAACCGGTTGGAGTAATCCCACAGCCAAGAATAAAGGTGGAGCATATGTATCCAAACCAGAAGAGCTCTGAAACGAAGTAGAATTCAAGATGTCTAAATACAATTCCAGAGCACTCACTGCAATTCACTGTGGCGTATCAGAAAATCAGTTCGAGTTGATCCAAGGGTGTGAGATGGCAAAAGAGGCATGTGATATTCTTCATACGAACTTTGAATAGACATAAAAAATTTAGAACTCAAGACAGGATCTTCTAGCTACTAAGTTTGAGATTTTAATAATGGAGGAACATGAGTAAACTGCTAACTTTAGTTTAAGATCAGATCATTAGCTTAAGAGGCATCCATGCTTGGAAAGAATTACAAGGAGAAAAAGCTGGTCAAGAAGTTCCTTCGGTGCCTGCCACCAAGGTATATGGCTTACAAAGCAACCCTAAGTGTGTCAGCTAACACATAAAGCATGAAATTTGACGATCTTGTTGGAATGCTACAAGTTCATGCATGAGTTGGAACTTCATGAAGTAAAGAAACCCAAGAGCATTGCTTTTGTGTCACAAGCAAAGAAAAGTCAAGAACCGGTATAAGATGACCATGTTAGCCTTATTATTTGAAGATTTGATCGTGCTATGAGAAGGGTAGAACAAGGGCAAAGCTCCAGTAAGTTCAATAAGAATTTTTCTGACGGTGAAAAAGGAACCAAGAAATTGGAAATGTTGTATCATGAGTGCAAAGGGTTTGGTCATTTCAAAACAGAATGTCCAACATCTAAGAGGCGTGACATAAAATGCTTTGGGTGAAAAAAATTTGGGCATACTCACCTAGAGTGTGTCCATGGCCATAAAAGGAGACAAAAAAATTCAATGTTGGAAGTGAACGAAGATGAATCTGAGAATGAAATTGATAAAGAAGAAGTAAACAACTTTGTAGCATTTCATTTATGGGCATCACTGAAGTTGAAGAAGAAGGATCAGAATAAAACCATAAGCAGATCTACCTAACAGTTACAAAGAAGTAAGGGATGCACTGATCAAAATCGGATTAGAGAATGGGGCATTGATCACAAGTTGAGTCACTACAAGAAGAACTAAAGGCGGAAATGAAACTAAGCCAGGAAAGTGTCACAATAATAAAGGAGAAGTTGACACTAGTTAAGAAAGCAAAGGAGTTTGAAAATATGCTCGAAGTAGAAAGAGGAGCGACTACGTACCTTCAATCTCAGCTAGATCAACACCATCACAAAATTCACATGTTTTCTGGAACCTAGCATCAGGAAAAAATTCTGAGTTATCAGAGAACTGATAACTCAGAAGGTGACTGACAAATTGTGGGAAGGATGGTAACTACAAGACTCAATGCTACAGATTCCTTAAGAAAGTAAGACAACTCAGAAAGCTTGGTAAATTCAACTAGAACAGGGATAAGTATTGAATCTGGATCAGACATGTATCTGCATGTGAAACAAAGTGGTACAAGGAGTCCTACAATGAAGAATGTGCGATGAAACATGGCATTCATGGCTGATGAATAAGAAGATACCAGTCCATGGTACCTTAATAGTGGTTGCTCACGACATAATACATGATCAATGAGTAATCTTGAGAAAATCAAAACTATCAAGTCAGGAAAGGTCACGTCTGGTGATGGAGAAAAAGGCATAATTCAAGGAAAGGGTAAGACCTGTGACTCAGATCTACCTAAGTTGATGAATGTTTATATGGTAAAAGGTCTTACGGAAAATCTGATAAGTGTAAGTCAGCTATGTGACGAAGGATTGAGGGTCTACTTCACTAGTTACGATTGTAAGTCAATAGATGAGGCTGGTGACGTTGTACTGCAAGGGAAAAGATCTGGAAACAACTGTCACGTGGGAGAATGACACCAAGTGTCTCAGTACAAAAGATGATGGATACATATGAAATCAAAGTCTTGGTCAATGAATGAAAGAAACCTGACCACTCTAGTCAAGAATGAGATTGTGCGAGGGATTCCTCAATTCAAAGAAGGTGACAAGATGGTATTTGGAGCTTGTAACAAAGGAAATCAAGTTAAAGTCCAGCACAAGAAAGTACCAAACGTTCAATCAAAAGAGATGCTTGATTCGGTACACATAGATCTAATGGGGCCAATGCAAATCAAAATCCTTGCAAGAAAGAGATATGTGTTTGTCTTGGTGGATGACTATACAAGATACATGTGGGTAAGGTTCATACGTGAGAAGTATAACATCTGACAACTTTCGTTTTTGGGCACTTCAACTGATCAATGAGAAAAAAGGGACCAAACGAATCATAAATGATCATGGTGGTGAATTCCATAATGAAACCATGAAGGATTTTTGTGAGAATCATGGAATTTCTCATCAATTCTTAGCACCAAGAGCACCACAACAAAATTGAGTGGTTGAATGAAAGAATCGTACTCTTCAGGAAATGGCATAAGCTATGATACATGGGAATTATGTACCAATAAGATTTTGGGCTGAATCAATGAATACAACATGCTACATCATAAATCATGTGTATGTGAGAAAAATGAACTACTAAAACACCAAACGAATTGTGGAAAGGGAAGACTTCAAACCTGGGCTACTTCCATGTCAGTGGTGGAAAGTTCTACATACTGAATGACAAAGACCGCTTGGGCAAGTTTGATTCACGAAGTGATGAAGGCATCTTTCCAGGTTACTCAGGGACTAGCATATCCTTCTGAGTGTACAACATGAGATCTCAGACAATAGTGGAATCTATCAATGTGGTATTTTATGACTAATATCCTATGAAATGGGATAGTACAACATCGGATAGTGAGTCAGAATAATCCAATCAGTAAGAAGTCACTGAGGCAAGGTCACTAGATGAACCTGAGCCACAAAAAGGGGAAAAAATCAAGGTACATCGGAATCACCCTCTCGCTGATAATGATGGACGAGTGACTATAAAATTTTAATCTAAACTTCAGAGAAATGGTTTGCTTTGCATGTTTTGTCTCAGTCATTAAACAAAAACACATGTTCAAGACTTGGACGATGAGTTTTGGATTGTGACAATAGAACAAGAATTGGATCAATTTGTTCACAATGATGAACTGGAACCTGTGCCATGACATGAAGGAGTGAACATGGTGGGAACTTAGTGGATTTCAAAAACAAGATTGATGAGAATGGGTTGGTAGTTCGGAAAAGGCTAGTTTTGTTGCTCATGGGTACTCTCATATTGAAGGGGTTGACTTTGAAGAGACCTTCGCCCTTGTAGCATGTATTGAGTCAGTCAGGTTGTTTCTCGGTATGGTATGCATAATGAATTTCACAGTGTATCAGATGGATGTGAAAAGTGCCTTCTTGAATGGGTTCCTACATGAAGAAGTACATATAGAACAACCTAAAGGATTCGAAGATTCAGTCAATCTAGAGTATGTGTACAAGCTAAAGAAAGCTCATTATCAACTTAAGCAAGCGCCTAGAGCATGGTATGAAAGCCTCACAAGATTTCTCCTTGAAAAAGGATATGTGAGGGGAAGTGTGGATAAGTCCCTCTTTATTCTTCAACACTCGAATGAGATCATCATTGTGCAGGTCTATGTCGATGACATCATTTTCGTAGGAGCCTCTTAGACTCTGGTTGATGACTTTACTTAAGAGTTTGAAATGAGTATGTTAGGAGAATTGAAGTACTTTTTTGGGGGGGGGGGGTTGCAGATCATTCAGACTGATGATGGAGTTTTCATCTCTTAGAGCATGTATGCTAAGAACCTTGTGACTCGATTTAATTTGGATCAATGTAAAAAAGTTAAGACTCAGATGAACACTACAATCAAACTGTCATGAAATGATGATGGAACTGATGTGGATGTAAAAGTGTATTGCATATGAGTGACGTTCTACTATATCTGGCAGCAAGCAGGCCAGATCTGTGCTTAAGCGTATGAATTTGTGCAAGTTACCAAGCAAAGCCAAAACAATCTGATCTAGAGGTAGTCAAGAGGATCATCAAGTATGTTAAGCGAACTGTCAACCTGGCATCTGGTATTCAAAGGGTTTAAACAAACACTTGGTTGTTTAATGTGATGTAGATTGAACATGAAGTATGGACGACATGAAGAGCACAAGTAGAGGATGCTTCTTTCTTTTTAATAATATGATCTTATGGACGAGCAAGAAGGAGAAGTTTGTGTCACTCTCTACGGCTGAAGTTTGAATACATTACGATGGGAAGCTGTTGTGATCAATTGCTTTGGATGAAACAAATGTCAACCAACTATTGAATTGACTCATGACCACTTCTCGTTCACTATGATAACAAGAGTGCTATAAGCATCTCCAAGAATATAGTTCAACACTCTATGAGGCACCATTACATTTGGGAGTTGGTGGGGAAAAATATGTAGTGGTTGAATATATTGTCAATGATTTTGTAACTGGCATATTTCTTTACAAAATCTTTGGATTTTAATCGTTTTATCACCCTGAAAAACTAAATTGGTGTTTGTGAAATGTAATGGGTTGTCGAGTGTATAACACTGATACATGCATTGACTCAAAAAGTACATCAAGTTCTGATTTAATTGTGAAATCAGGATAACTAGTAGAAAAGAGATGCCTGTTGTGACATCTTGTCTCATGAATAGTACAAATTTCTGGAGTGCGGCACAAAGCCAAAAAAGCAAAAACACTAAGTTGAATCCTGATAAGTCACATGATAGAATTAACTCATGTTTTAGCTCATTTATTGACACAATAAATGAATAAGGCGGTCTCACTCGAAGGATGAAGGTTGAAAACTGTACGAGACATGAAAAAGGCACGAGAGTTTGAAAGTTAGTCACTGGGAGAATGATGACCAGATACAAAGAATGAATTGAGTAATGTATATGGGCTGAGTCATGTGAAGTATGAGTTCCTTACACACACACGTCACTGATTTGAGAGTTCAAAGGACAAAGGTACAAAATTCTATCTAAAATTCCAATGCTTCAGTGACATGTAGTCGACTAACTATTGATAAAATTCCCATCACTTCTGACATGAATGTGGATGACTTTACTTGTAAATCGTTGTGTGTGCTTTTAAAGGCCTTTTGAGTGATGCAATTAATAAAAGATTGGTTCGAGTTGGTTTTTCCGGTTTAAATTGGTCTGGCTAAGAAACATATATACATGATTTTTGGGCACAAGAAGGGAAAGAATTTTAAAAAAAAATTTAAATTCAAAAATCCTTGAAAATCGGTATCCCAATTATATTGCATGCAAAAAAGCAATAAAATCTTTAACACAGATTCTGCATCAGCTCTATAAAGAAGAAAGAAGGTGAAAAAAAATTAGAAACAATCTTTTTCGAAAATAAAAAGGAGGCTTCTACGAAACTCTGTTCAACCCTAGTTCCTTTCTGCAACCATGGTACATGCAACTCACCGAGGAAAGGTTGGAACCTTTTATGCCCAGCAATCGACTCAGCCTCTGACAGATCTACCACCATCACAGTTGATTAATGACTAAAGCACCGAAGAACGAGCTCCACTACCAAGCAATCATAACCTTGTCTCCGATCAGATTCATGGCAACCATCCAGCAGACAGCGCAACCTCTTTTTCCACGGAAAAAGATGACGGAGTAACAGATCCAGTGGTTGATGCTGATACAAAATAAAAAGATAATGAAGAAATTCAGTTAGGTCATCCCTCTGAGTCATGCGTGGGAAACGTTGGTAAACAGTCCAAGCCTACTTCTGATCATGAAACATAAGAGGATCCCAAACCATGAATTACCCAAGCATGGTGAAAAGGAAATTGATTGAGCCAGAGAAGGTGACGAAGTAGTCAAAACTTGGTCTGGTGAAATAAATGCTGAGGAGAAACAAGCTGCAGATGTGTAGCTTCCCTGACCTCCAACAAAAACCCATTGGCAATTGTTCCTGTGGAAGAGGAAAATCGGAAGATGAATGAAGATCTCCCGGCTGATAAAGATGATGATGAAACTGTTGAGCCAGTTCAAGCACCCAAAAAGAGGAAGGCCAGAAAACAAGTAGGAGCTCTTCCTGAACATAAAAAATCTCGCACTGAACAGTCTACGGCTGTCAACCCTGCCAAGAAGAAGAAATCATCCAGGTCAGCTCAACCGGTGCCTCAGCTCCTACAAGAAAGGAACCGGTGCCTCAGCTCCTACAAGAAAGAAATTGGTGTCCCATCTAAAGCTGTTAAAGAAAGGTGCGCTCTGTTTAAGGATAAAGGAATCCTATCTGGACAAAAACTTTGATGAAGGGGATAAATGGGGTTATCTGGGATTGATCAATGTTGGGATGTTACGGGATAGTGTTACTGGACTGATGAGCTACATTCCTAAGATTGTGAAGGATTTTTATACCAATCTCCAGGAAAATCGTTCATCCAGTTCGGA
This sequence comes from Orychophragmus violaceus, assembly GCA_030180135.1. Lineage (NCBI taxonomy): Eukaryota > Viridiplantae > Streptophyta > Magnoliopsida > Brassicales > Brassicaceae > Orychophragmus > Orychophragmus violaceus. The sequence goes on along the minus strand of CM058237.1, from coordinate 61,510,012 downwards.
CAAAGGAGTGCCCATCTTCTTGGGAAAAAGGATGTATGGTTTTTCTTTCGAGCTGTCAACTCTTGTTTAGAACTTGACCCCCTCAGTAAAGCTGAAGTAAAGCCTGAAGCAAGTGCTGATGCAGACTCCAATGACACTCTAGCTAGCTATCTGACCGAAGATTAGAAGAAGTCGTGGGCTGGTATGACTAATGTGGATCTTCCACCAAAGCTTGCTGCTTTAGTAGTCTTGGCTGCAGTTAACTGGTATCCTCCTACTCACAAGAACCACATCTCCACTGACAGAGCAAGGCTGATCTACAAGCTAGCTCATGGGAGACGAGTTGAATTTAAAAAGCTTGTGTATCGCCAAGTGTTGAATCTGGATACGGTTAATAGGAATGACACTCGATGTTTAATCTTTCCTCGGATCATCTCTGGTGTTCTGGAAATGCAGCACCACCTCGAATCTTTGCTGCTGAAGAATTGATCTGTCCAGTTCATTACAAAAAGGACCCAAGACGTGGTGAGGCTTTCGTCAAGAAAGAAGCTGGACGAAGGAAAAAGCAAGCTGGCTCAGGGAAACACAAGAACTCCTCAGCCTATGCATCAGCTGCTCGTCATGTATGTTCTGAATCAACACGTATTGCTTTTGATAGAGTAGAAGTGATGCAGATCGGCACATTTTGGATGCAAATTCACTCCAGTGTAAACCCAGTCTCTACTTCGAATGCTCTCCAGGACATTGCTGAAGGTATTTAGAATCTTACTGACATGGTGTTTCATCTCCACGATATGACTTAAGGTAAGTCTTCTTTTCCTCTTCTCATTTTTACTACTGATATTATGTGTTTTAACTTGTGTGCTCTCAAGAAGGGGGAGAAAATGGTAGTCGGTTATGGAAGAAGAATCTAATGAAGAGTCTCCCGAAGAAGAAGATGATGATGATGTGACTTATAGTGATACATAAGTCTTTAGAGCTTAGCTTATAAGGGAGTAACTAAGCGAACTTCAGCTCTTTTTCTTTTTGGATGCTCTAGGTCAAGGTTTCTAGATTTATGGGGAGGTAGTATCATTTTTTAGTTTGACTTTTAAACTTGTTTAAAATCCTTATTTTTATGTTTAACTTATGGTATGTTTTAATGAATCAATGGTTTCGCATTGATCCTTAAATATATGTTTTAAGTTCACAATCAGTGCTTTAGCTATATGTGTTCTTTTTTCAGTTCTTAATCGTGGATATTTGAGAGGCACACAAAGCTAAAAAGGGGGAGGCTGAAGATGCAGCGAACTAGTTCAGGAGCTACGACAGCATCTCACTCAGTCAAGGCGTATAACCGTCTTGGAGCTGACATGGAGTTGGTGTGTCTGAAGTCTTAGGAGACTTGTAGCTGACTAGCACAAGGTGAAAGGCGAGCAGCTGAGTTGTATAAGTATCTTAGAGAAGACACACATAAATATCAAGAAGATATATTACTTGGAGAAGATTTAGGAAAATGTGTATTTTCCTAAATGATGGATATTGATAAAAATGGAAATATTTCTTAGGTAGTTAGGAAAGCCGCAAAAGATCTTATTCAGTATAAATAGGTTGGCTAAGGCTTACGTGAGCGTGTGCGTTTTTAGAAGATATATTGCATTTAGCAAGGGTTTGAGTGTTCTTGTAAGGGAAATCAAACACGGTGCTAAAGATGAATCTGAGTGGCTTTGAGATTAAGTATAGATCGAAAAGCAAAGAGAGAGAAGATTGTTAAGGTGTAACTTGTAAGTTTGTTTTGCAATAAAAAGTCTTGAAACGATATCATGTGTTACATTATGTATCAAGTAGATCTCGCATTTTCAGTAACATGTTATAACTTTCACTCTGATCTAGTTAAATGAGTTTTATGTTTTATCATCTTTTAAACCATTTCGTGGTTTATTACAAAAAATACTATGGCTTTTTACTTTTTTTTTATCCGATGTTGTTTCAACCCAATCGATTTTATAAAACAAATTATGTACCTTAAATTTAGTAAAAATACTTTAAAAGTTTTGCTCTCAAAGAAAACAAGATAAAATTTTGAAGTCTTTGAACATAATAAAAACACAATCTAAAACTGTTTATGAGGCATGGCCTACTATTTTAAAGGCATTTTTATAGTTTCATGGGATATCACCTTCTATAGAAACAATGATGAAGAAGCATAATCTTCCATTCTGTATATAATTTTTAATATAACTTTAAAACTGATTCAACAAAGAGTAAATTTTACTTTAAATTAAAGATATAAGTGTTCATGCTGATAATGCTTTAAAATTATAATTAAAACTAGGGAGAATAACTTTAGAGCATTAAAAAAAAATAGAAAGATTATTGTACCAGCATTGAGATTTGAATTTTAAAGGGGGAATTGCCAAAAATACCCCCGAATTTGGTTTTAAATAAAAGTGTATCCCCGAAATTGAATCAAATGCAAAACTTATTTTTCGGTCTAAGGAAATTACCACGAAGCCCTTACGACCAATCAAAAAACTGGAAAACATAATTACCATTATAACCTTCGCCTATTTCTCGGAGAAGTCTGATACAGAATAATTTAGTAAATTTAAATTTTAATATTATAAAAAATATTTTGTCAAAAATTTTATATACATAAATTAAATATATACAATTTAGTAGTATATAAATTAAAATTTGGTAAAATTGAGTCAAATTAATCAATCTTAGTTAAGTATGTCTTCCTCCAAAATACTTTCAGACTTCTTGAAGAAGTGTGAAGCAGATTAATTTAGTAAATTTAAATTTAAAAATAGTAAAAAAATATTTTGTTAAAAAAATGATACATAAATTAAATATAGACGGTTTTGAAGTATATAAATTAAATTTCGACAATTTGAATCAGATTAAAAATATATAAAGTGGTTGAGTAGTTTCTAAACCTTAAAACATGCTTTTTAATGGAACATGGTAGAACATTTACATATAACTTACATATAACTTTAAGGTTAGATTCATGTTTCACGAAATTCACATTTGAAAAAATTATATTTGCACATGCATGTTATAATGCGCATGTATTAACGAATATGATGTTTCCTAGGTATTGTGTTTAAATATTTTTCACTGTTTAATGATAAATATTAGATTTAGGGTTTCTTAGACTTCTGTGAGAAGTCTGAATTTTGGAGTTTCGTAGATTTCCGAGAAAAGTCTGAGAAGTATTTAACTAACCCCGAAATTAAATAAAAAATAAATACTTTGAACCCAATATACCTTAAATGGCTAAATTTGACTAAAGTTTGTGTACTTTTAATTTACACATGTACACAATTCTCATGTTTAATTTACGTATCCAAAATTACCCTAAATATATTTTTTTATAATTTTATAATTTAAATTTCCAAATTTAATATCTCTCAGACTTCTTGTATACGGTGGAACGCAAGCGTAGATCCGACATGGATCCTCTGCCAAGGGCATGTTAAAACTATGGATCATCTATACTTCTAATGTACGTATACTTCCGATGTATGTATACAGAGGAATTTTAAAATAAAGTGACGACCAGTTTGTTTGGGACAATATATTCACAACGCTGGAATGATATCTTCTTAGTTCTGATTGATTCAGCGCGGATTAAAAACGAGTTGTTATCTATTTCAAACTTTGATACATATTTTTTGGAGGGAATGAAATGCGAGAAAACATGATGGCGACCTTTTTTTAATCAAGACTATAGAAAAACTGGTTCGAAACCGACTTTCTCAAGACAATGGGAATCACTCGATATTATGTAGTATTGCAGGATTGGTTTCGTTCACAAGCGACCTATTAAGTTTAGTAGCTTTTATTTTTTCTATTCTGTCTCATATTTAGAAGCAGTCATTGTACAAAAGAATTTTTGTTTTGAATAAATTTAATATCAATGCTATTAAAACAGGAAGGTTTGCCATGGTACATAAATGTTGTTCTCGGAATTTGCCCTTGATATTATTAGGATTTGTAACCTTCATTAAGGGTAAATATGTCATTCTCAAATACATATTACGAATCATTAATGTAAAACTAAATTATAATTAATTAATCATAATATTTTGCAATATCTTTCATTACTTTAAATATAAATATACATATTTCTTTTTTATTATACAAAATCTAACAAAAAATATTTTTAATCCATTTTATTTTTAATTAACTAATTATTTTCGTAATTATATTATATATTTATATTTAATCAATAATGATAAGTATAATTAGATGAATTAATACACATTTATGTTTATAAATTATAAAATAAATATAAAAATTATAGAAATCTTTTTTAAAATAAAAAAGAATATATAACCCACTACTTTTTCAAATATATAAATAAAATAATAATAAAAATATGTAATATACTTTATTTTCAAAAAGTGAATTCTGTAAAATATTCAAATTACTATTACCTAAACAATAATTTATATTAAAAATTAAACTAAAATATTAAAAATAGATATATATTTAAATTTGATAAAAACGTAAAATATCAACAATAAGTAAATATTTATATTATTCAAATATATAATTGTCGGGTTAATTAATGATTATACTAAAACAATTTTTTAGCGGGTTGTTTTATACTTTTATAATTTGAATACTATAAAAATATACAACTATTATTAATTAAACTTTAATCTATAAAATAAAAAATTTAAACCTAAATATGAATATATATATATATATATATTATTTTATATGATACAACTCATATTAGAACTTATAATGTGAATCGTTATTTTAATCTCTTTATCTTTACGATATTTCCTCCCAAATAATACAAAATTCATTTTTAAACCTAAATTATTAACTCACGTTTTATATTATGGGTTATACAATTATAAATAAAATTATATTGCATAAATAAATAAAAAATTACTAACAATAAAATAGCTAAAATTTTAAAATTGTAAAGAAAAATATACCCGCGTTCAGAAAACGCGGGTCAAAATCTAGTATATAGATTAAAAAAGGAAAAAATGGTATGATTGATATACGTGTTTGCATGCTTCTCCTTCTCGGTGTTAGGTACAAGACGGTATATGAATATAATTATACGCAACACACATACAGTGAGAAAATATATTAAATTTAACCATTTAAGATATATTTAAAAATTTAACCATTTAAAATATATTTGGTTAAAAATATTATGCAACTTGATTTATGCTTGACATATGAAATTGGATATTATATTTTCATCTGTAGGGTTAGACTGAAGATTTGTGAAATTTCATCCATATTATTACATTTGTTTATAATGGTTAGGTTGCGACTATATTAAACTAGTTTGATGTTTTTTACAAGTTTTCTATATAATATGATGGTATTTAAGTACTAATTAGTAGATTTAGGGTATATCAGACTTTCATGTTACTGTGATGCACGTATATGATTTGTCAGACTTTCCAAAAAAGTCTGACTAAACTCGACCAAATAAGTTACCCTACTTGGGAATTTACCCCATATATTAACGAAAGTTTCCCAAATTAGTCTGTAAAAGTTATTATCAAATTTCTCTCTCTAAAATGGAAACACACTCTCTCTCTCTAAACACTCTCTAAAAACTCACTGAAAATCCTCCTCGCCACCGCCACTGCCACCGCCGTCGCCATCTTCTTCATACGTATAATTATCTCCCCTTTTTCGTCTATCCTGACCAGTCCCTACACCGTCGTCGTCATCTTCTAAGCTCTTCTTTCTGAATTTTTGTGTGATCTATACGGTTTTAAGTCCGAGTCATCCCCTTTTCCGTTGTATTTTGTCTAGATCTGAACAAAATATAGGTTTTATATATTTCTCATTTTAGATTCATTCGGTTTTGAGTCCGAGTCATCCTCGTTTTCGTATATACTTTGTGTAGATCTAAACAAAAATATAGGTTTTATATATTTATCGTTTTAGATCCATATGGTTTTGAGTCCGAGTCTGTTGGAATTGTGTCCAGTAATCTCGGTACTGTCTCTAGAAAGTAAGAGTATGTCAATGATCAGACATAAGTCATATAATACTGGGGGTCATGATGGCTTGCTAGAGTCCGCTCATGATCTATAAGTCTTGGACTTATTGCCTTTATTATATGATCCCATATGGGTCACACGCCTAAGCTAACAGGAAAATGTGTAGGAACGGTTTAGCAGAAGTACAGTAAAAGTGCTAGGCATTTACTGTACTTAGAGAGAATAAAAGGTTTAGCCACTGTGCATCGATCGATGCATAAGGTGCAACGATCGATGCAGTGCGCAAACACCGACGAGTTAATTGGTATTTGGGCCAAATGGCCCAAACGGAACAGGACGAGTTTTGTGTCATAAAACTCGAGTTTCAGACTGATTAACCCTAACACTTGAGCCGTAAACTCTCTCTCTCTGCGCCGAGTTCCCCTTGTGGTCTAGCAGCTGTTTCCTGTGAAAGCGTGTGTGAACCTTTGGAGGATTCATCCCTCGGTGTTTCTCTGATCTCAGACATACCATCCATTTCCGCTGCAATAACAGGTATAAGGTGAGATCATCATTTGTTTCTATTCTGAGAAGAACCTAGATCGCATGTTTAGGATAATCTGAATCTGGAATTGAATCAGGATTCATCTAAACGTTCCAACAGTGGTATCAGAGCTTTAGGTTCTGGTTTTTCTTGTTTAGATTCATGTTTAGGATTGTTTAAAGAGGTGTTTTTGAATCAATCTACTGATAAGATTAAAACACTTAAGAAACAAGAATTGAATCCTAAACAAACTGTTTAAAAATCGCATGACCAAACTATATTGATTTGGTATGTGATCTAAACTGATTTTGCATCGACTGAGATCGCATTGCATCGATCGATGCAATGTAAGGATCGATCGTTGCAGTCGCGAGAGATTGACCGCGATCGCATGGATCGTTCAAACGATCGCATGGATCTCACGAGAATCTCTCGGCCAAACCTGATAACCGTTCGTGCACACGTGAGAGCATCGATCGATGCAGGATCGATGAACGATCGTTGCAGGATCGATGCTGTGAGCATCGATCGATGCGGTTGGGGTTTTGGCTCGGTTTAATTTAATTAAAATTAAACGTCTCGGTTTAATAAACAGATTTAATAATTTTATTAAGTCTGGTTAAACCGGGATAAGAAATCCAATGTCGAAAGAAATATTGGATTTAGTGCCTAAACCAGGAATTTCTAATTTGATTTGGTTGGACCAAATAAATTGAGAAATTCCGGTTTAGTAAATAACCGGTTGACAATTGTGGTCGTCGTAGTAATTAAAACTTGGTTAGACCAGTTTTAATGAACCAGACCGGTTATGTCAATTAATTGGACAATTGGGTCATGTCTTGGACATGGACCAATTCTTGGGCCTCGGGCCAAGAAGTTAAAACAATTGGGCCAGTTAATTGAGTCTTTCTTCAGATTAATTTAAAATCTATTTTATAAAATTATAAAGTCGTTTTTAAATTAAAGTTTCCGAAATTTTGAAATTAGAAAGTTTCTTAATATAGAATTTTCTGAATTTGCGGGTTTTGGATTTTTTAAGAAATTTCCAATTTTAGAAAGTTTCCAAAAATAGTAGGTTTCCAAAAATAGAAAGTTTCCCGAAATAGTAATCTTCTATTTTGGGAATGAATTTTAATAAACCTACGAACCTCAAATAATATCAAGCGTTGGATGTCTTGTCCAGGCTATGTCAGCTGTCAAAGCCCATTCAATTGTATTCATGGCCTTACAGTGTGAGGGTGTCTGCTTTTGCGTGGGTAAGACGGTTTGTGATTCATAAATGTCATTGGGAGTCCCAGACATTAATGATTACATGACTGTATAGTCTGGTTTTCTTGACTAGGCCATCGGGAGTCCCGGGCCTTGAGACATCAGAGTGGATTGGGCCTCGGGCCCAGATTCACAACCAAGAGTTATATCACGGATATAATTAGCCGATATAGGGCTTACCGATATAAGCTAAGGTTGGGTGACGGCCAGTGGCCCACTTTAATTTTAGTTATATGTGGATCTTGGAATCATTATATTCTATTGAGGGTAACTTAGGTTATTGAATATAATGCGTGATTAATCATATTATACTTTAATACGAGATTAGTCATTTTGAACATAATAACTAATAACCTTTTTATTTATATATTTCAGATATGACTACTACAAGCACACAAAACACATTCTCGATCCGGTCTGTTCTCGAGAAGGAGAAGCTGACTGGAACGAACTTCCTGACATGGTCAAGGAACTTGAGGCTGGTCCTCAAGCAGGAGAAGAAGGATTATGTCCTTCGAGATCCCCTCCCCGAGAGGCCTCTTGCCAATGCTGCCAGGACTCTGCACAATGCTTGGGAAAAGCATTCGTCAGATGAAAATGATGTTTATTGCCTGATGTTGGTGACAATGACTCCTGAGCTGCAAAAACAGTTCGAAAGTGTATTGTCTCCCATCGAGATAATGGCAAGCCTGAAATCGCTTTTTCAGGAGCAGGCTAGGACCGAGAGGTTCCAGACAGTTAAGAACCTCTTGGACTGTAAGTTGGCTGCGAATGCGGCAGTGAGTCCTCATGTCTTGAAGATGATGGGTTATCTCGATCATCTTCAGAAACTCGACTGCCCAATCAGCCAGGAACTTGCCTGCGACATCATTCTGCAGTCTTTACCTGCAAGCTATGATCAGTTCATTCTGAACTTTAACATGCATGGTTTGAGTAAGACACTACCTGAGCTTCACGGAATGCTCAAGACTGCAGAGCCCAACTTGAGGAAAACCGCCAAGGACCCCAATGTGCTTATGGTGCAAAAGGGCAAGGGGTTTAAGAAATCCTCTGCTAAGGATAAGGGAGCGGCCAAGGCTGTCCAAGTCGCGGACAAGGACACGCCAAAGCCCAAGCCCAAGTCCAAGGCTGGGCCTACTGACATGTGCAGATTCTGCAAAGAACTGGGGCATTGGAGAAGAGATTGTAAGAAATTCCAGGAAGGTCTAAAGGAATTGAAGAAGAAGACTTTCGAGACTTCTTCATCAGGTATTTTTGTTATAGAAGTTAATACAACTACTTCTGATAATACCTCATGGGTCATGGATACTGGTTGTGGGGCTCATATTTGTACTAATATGCAGGCACTCAGCAACAGTAGAAGGCTGAAGCAAGGACAAGTGGAGCTACGAGTTGGGAATGGAGCGAAAGTTTCAGCACTAGCTGTAGGCACATACTTGTTGTCTTTACCTTCGGGATTGATTTTAGAACTGAATAATTGTTATTTTGTACCTGCTATAAGCAGAAATATTATTTCAATTTCTTTGTTGGATTTGGAAGGTTATGATTTTTCAGTTAAGAATAAATTATGTTCCTTCAATCGCAACAATTTGTTCTATGGTTCTGCCCCTCTTACGAATGGGCTTTACATACTCGATCAATCCGCGCCAATTTATAACATTAATACAAAACGGTTTAAACCTAATGAGGAAAACCGAACGTTTCTATGGCATTGTCGTTTAGGGCACATCAGCGAGAAACGTATCAAGAGGCTCCATTCGAATGGACTTCTTGGCTCATTTGACTTTGAGTCATGTGAGAAATGCGAATCCTGCATGATGGGCAAAATGACACGGGCCCCCTTTAATAAACCTAACGAGAGGGCCAGTGACTTATTGGGCCTGATACACACTGATGTGTGTGGCCCAATGTCCACAAATGCAAGAGGAAACTATCAGTACTTCATTACCTTCACTGATGATTTCAGTAGGTATGGATATGTTTATTTGATGAAACATAAGTCTGAATCTTTTGAAACGTTCAGAGAATTCCAAAATGAAGTACAGAACCAACTTGGCAAAAGCATTAAGGCTCTTCGGTCCGACCGAGGAGGAGAATACTTAAGCCAGGAATTCAGTGATCATCTGAGAGAGTGTGGGATCGTATCCCAACTCACTCCTCCTGGAACACCTCAATGGAATGGTGTGTCTGAGAGGAGAAATCGGACCTTATTGGATATGGTTCGATCTATGATGAGTCACACAGACCTTCCAATATCCCTTTGGGGATATGCTCTGCTAACAGCAGTGTTCACTCTAAACAGAGCGCCATCAAAAGCAGTAGCAAAGACACCATATGAATTATGGACTGGAGAAGCTCCAGTGCTGTCTTATCTAAGAATTTGGGGTTGTGAAGCCTATGTTAAGAGATTAATCTCAGATAAGCTTACACCAAAATCTGATAAATGCTACTTCATTGGTTATCCACGGGAAACCAAGGCTTATTACTTCTATCTACGTTCCGAGAACAAGATCTTTGTTGCCCGGGATTGTAACTTTCTTGAGAGGGAGTTTCTCTCTAAGAAAGACAGTGGGAGTAAGGTACTGCTTGAAGAAATTCAAGATGAACAGGATACTGCTCAACCTAATGAGGAAGAGCAGCAGGAGGACCTACAAGAAATTGTAGAGCCTGAACCTGTAGTACCTGAAGTTCGAAGATCCGGGAGGATCCGTCACGAACCCGAGAGATATCAAGGATTCCTCGTGACTAACTGTCATGATCTTTTGATCATTGATGGTGATGAACCATCGAACTTCAATCAAGCCATGATGGGCCCAGATTCCTCTAAGTGGCGCAAGGCCACTGATTCCGAAATGGACTCCATGTCGGTCAACCAAGTGTTTTCGTTGGTTGACTTACCCGCTGGTGTAAAAGCCATCGAGTGCAAATGGATCTTCAAAAGGAAGATTGACGTGGATGGAAATGTCCAGATTTACAAAGCCAGGTTGGTGGCAAAAGGTTTCAGACAAGTTCACGGTGTGGACTACGATGAAACCTATTCACCAGTGGCTATGATGAAATCTATTCGGATTCTACTAGCAACTGCAGCTTTTCATGATTATGAAATTTGGCAGATGGACGTGAAAACCGCCTTCCTGAATGGTATTCTGGAAGAGGATGTGTATATGACGCAACCTGACGGTTACATAGATCCAAAGAATGCTGGGAAAGTATGCAAGCTTCATAAATCCATTTATGGATTGAAGCAAGCATCGAGGAGCTGGAATCTTCGTTTTGATGAAGCGATCAAGCAATTTGACTTCATCAGAAACGAAGAAGAACAATGCGTGTATAAGAAATCTAGTGGGAGCAAGATTGTATTTCTTATTCTGTATGTCGATGACATACTGCTTCTCGGAAACGACGTTCCAATGCTAAAGTCCGTAAAAGACTGGCTTGGAAGTTGTTTTTCCATGAAAGACATGGGTGAAGCCGCATACGTTCTTGGAATTAGGATCTATCGGGATAGACCTAAGAGGCTGATAGGCTTGTGTCAAGACTCATACATTGACAAAGTCCTACAAAGATTCAGCATGAAAGATTCCAAGAAGGGCTTCACGCCAATGGTGCATGGCACAACGCTAAGCAAGAAGCAGAGCCCTACGTCGGCTGCTGAGCTTGAGCGCATGAAGAATATTCCTTATGCATCTGCAATAGGATCTGTCATGTATGCCATGATCTGTACTCGTCCTGATGTTGCTTATGCATTGAGCATGACGAGTAGATACCAGTCAAATCCAGGTGAAAACCATTGGATTGCCGTAAAGAATATTTTGAAGTATCTAAGACATACTAAGGATAAATTCTTGGTGTACGGTGGAAGTGATGTGCTTAAAGTCAGTGGATTCACGGACGCAAGTTTCCAGACAGACACAGATGATTTCCGGTCACAGTCCGGTTATATCTTTTGTCTGAATGGCGGTGCAATCAGTTGGAGAAGCTCCAAGCAAGATACCGTTGCAGATTCCACTACAGAAGCTGAATATATCGCCGCCTCAGAGGCAGCGAAGGAAGCTGTTTGGATACGAAAGTTCATTATGGAACTAGGTGTGATACCAGATGCGGCTGAGCCTCTGGCACTGTTTTGTGACAACAATGGTGCTATAGCTCAGGCAAAGGAACCAAGATCACACCAGAAATCCAAGCATGTTCAAAGAAGATATCACCTGATACGTGACATCATTAATAGAAAGGAAGTCAAGATCAGCCGAGTTCCGACAGATGATAATGTCGCTGATCCATTGACAAAGCCACTCCCAAGGCCTAAGCTCGAGTTCCTGACTGAAGCTGTAGGCATTAGAAACATTGAAATGTAATCTAAATTTGAGTGGGAGTTTTGTGGGCTTTATTTTAGTTATTTGATATGTCCTTGTAAAACATTATTTTATGTTTAATGAAATTATTATTTCAAGATTATTTTAACTGTGATGAAATAATCGTTCCAAAATGATATGAACCATTTTATAGGTCATCGAAGTAAATGACTTGATCTTGAGTCATCGAAGTCATTTAGCTTGATCATGAGACCCTATATTTGATAAATATTTTATATCATCCTGTCCCTAGTCGAAGGTTGTTGAAATTGGAACACCAACAACCGTGTGAGACTAGATTGTTATGTGACTTATGACCAAGTTTCATGTGTCATAGATGCGCGGCATCAAAGTCAGTACATAGGTGTATGTTGGGAACATACGACCGGACAAGACCCGATTATAAGAACTCTTCAGGATATTTATATCTGTGTCATAAGAGATTCTTACTACGACTATAGAGTATAGTCCTTAGACCTGAGTTCACATGCATGTGACTGCACATGGACTGATCTACTTTGATCATTGTCTAACGCTATCGTTTTGTGATAGCTATAAGGACCTTGTTTGGGTACATCATGAAATGAGTAGTTTACAGTGATGGAACAAGATGGGATTTGTCCCTCCAATATAAATGGAGTGAATATCTCTAGGCCAATCGGAGATTTGAATGCTGGAAAACGCATGGCCATGCTCAAACGGATTTTCCCGAGTCGTTTGAATTGTCAGTATCAAATCAGAGTCCGATGAACAAGATTAGGCTTTATAAGGATGACACTAATCTTGCCTTATGACTAATCGAGATATTGAGACAAAAGGATTATGAATACAGAGATTCCAGTACAAGTGGGAGATTGTTGGAATTGTGTCCAGTAATCTCGGTACTGTCTCTAGAAAGTAAGAGTATGTCAATGATCAGACATAAGTCATATAATACTGGGGGTCATGATGGCTTGCTAGAGTCCGCTCATGATCTATAAGTCTTGGACTTATTGCCTTTATTATATGATCCCATATGGGTCACACGCCTAAGCTAACAGGAAAATGTGTAGGAACGGTTTAGCAGAAGTACAGTAAAAGTGCTAGGCATTTACTGTACTTAGAGAGAATAAAAGGTTTAGCCACTGTGCATCGATCGATGCATAAGGTGCAACGATCGATGCAGTGCGCAAACACCGACGAGTTAATTGGTATTTGGGCCAAATGGCCCAAACGGAACAGGACGAGTTTTGTGTCATAAAACTCGAGTTTCAGACTGATTAACCCTAACACTTGAGCCGTAAACTCTCTCTCTCTGCGCCGAGTTCCCCTTGTGGTCTAGCAGCTATTTCCTGTGAAAGCGTGTGTGAACCTTTGGAGGATTCATCCCTCGGTGTTTCTCTGATCTCAGACATACCATCCATTTCCGCTGCAATAACAGGTATAAGGTGAGATCATCATTTGTTTCTATTCTGAGAAGAACCTAGATCGCATGTTTAGGATAATCTGAATCTGGAATTGAATCAGGATTCATCTAAACGTTCCAACAGAGTCATCCCCTTTTCCGTATGTACTTTGTCTAGATCTGAACAAATATATAGGTTTTATATATTTCTCGTTTTAGATCCATTCGGTTTTGAGTCCGAGCCATCCCCTTTTTCGTATGTACTTTGTCTAGATCTGAACAAAAATATAGATTTTATATATTTCTCTTTTTAGATCCATACGGATTTGAGTCCGAGTCATCCCCTTCTCCGTATGTACTTTGTCTAGATCTGAACAAAAATATAGGTTTTATATATTTCTCGTTTTATATCCATACGGTTTTGTTTTTGAATTAGACTGTATTAGAAGTCTGAAGTTGGATTTGTTTTTCAGTTAGACTCTATTAGAAGTCTGAAATTGGATTTGTTTTTGAATTAGTCTCTATTAGAAGTCTGAAATTAGCCTCTGTTTATAATTGTTTTATGGTACACAGGATGGGACGATTCAGTCAGGTTCCAACGTCGAGTAGTAGCAGTTCATACTCAAGTTCCACATTTCGACAACGATCCGGATTATGCAATGGATTCCCCAAGAAATATTTCAGCGGTATGGACCCTGTCATGCGAACCTCCACTACTGCCGATAATCCGGGAAGAAGATTCTTTGGATGTCGTAACTGGGATGTAATTGCCTTTCTCTGTTATGTAGCCAGTTTTATTTTTTCTTTACTTATTCGAGCATATATTTGTAATCCGAAGATGATTGTATATTTAAAATGTGGCTGTATAGGATGGTGGCTATCATATTATGAAGTGGTGGGATGAGGCTATGATGGAGGAGTTTCACGAGTTAAAGCTGAGAGTGGACAAACATGGTGAACAAATTGATTACATCTTCCTTTGTTAAGTTGAAATGGAGTGTGTTACCACCTTGCATGATGACCTCAATATAGCGCATGCAGAGATAGCTCAATTAAAGGAGCTGTTGACTGAGAAACCACCTAACCCGACAAATGGCGTCAAGTATGAGTATCTGATGTTTGTTGGTGCTATTATTATCGTCCCGATCATCTTAAGGGCATTTGGTTTCTTGTAATATGTTAGTCCTATGAATCCAACTACAATTTTATGTAATATAAGACGAATTTCAGTCATCATCTGATTTCAAATTTCATTATGCCAATTGTCCCCTTCAAATAATGTGTCTCCAGACTTTAAATAATAAAAACTATATGTCTAAAGTTTTTTTTGTCAGACTTCATATGATGCCTGAATAATAAATTCTATATTGTCAAACTTTACATGAAGTGTGAATAATAAATAATATATTTTCAGACTTAAATAATAAAAACTATAGTGTCAGACTTCATATGAAGTCTAACAATATTTTCTCAGAGTACATATTATGTCTGACAATGTTAAAATGCGCAAGAGTTCCATTTTTTTGTAATTTACGCGAAAAATGCGCGACAGCAGTTATGTAAAAGGGAGACGATAAATGCGCGGCATTTACGTCTGTGGTAAAACCGTCGTATCATGGTAAAACCGTCTCGTTTTAACTACCCTTATGACCCACATATAAATAGGATTTTTATCCTTTTTTTACAGTTTCAAGGAACGATAAAAAAACCCAATTCTCTCTCAAAGCCACTGAACAGACATCTTCATCTTATTCTGGGTATCGTTTCCAAATCTGGTTTCTCTCTGCTCCGCCGCTGACCTTCGACGGTAAGATTCATCGAATCCTCCTTTCATGAATAAACTTAGCATAACTATTAGTAGCCAGACGGCTAATGGTGTCTGACTATAGGCCTTAGACTGCAAATGGAATCTGATTGAAGTCGTCAGACTGCAAATGGAGTCTGAATTTTTTCTCATACCTTCGCTCAGCTTTTTTTTTTTTTTTTAATTCCAGATCTTGTTTCTCTCTTCTCCTCCGTCGTTTTCATTCGACGGTAAGATTCATCGATTCCTCTTTTCGTCAGTATAATTAAAATACATATTAGTAGCCAGACGGACTTTGGTGCCTGACTAAGTTACTCAGACTGATAATACCGTCTGGATATTTATTTGCAACGTTGTTGCGCTAATCTTTTTAATTCCAGATCTTGTTTCTCTCTCCTCTGTCGGTAAGATTCATCGACTCTTCTCTTCGCCTACATATTTACATAACTATTACTTCAGATGGCATAAGATGTATGACTGTGTAAGGTTGACTGTATATGGCGTCTGGCTAGTAGTATTCAGACTATTCATGATTTTTTCCCCCTCTGTTGTTTCAGGTTTTCGTTATGGCAGATGTTGAATTCCCACAAAGGATGTTCACTACCGGTTATGAACCGATTCCAGATAAAAGCATACACTACTTTAGTGGAAGGAGAGATCTGATTAATGATGTAAGAATGGCAACAACTCCTCGATTCTGAACTTGGGATTTTTTTGAGATTCCATGACCTACACTTCAAATGGTGTCCAAGGATGGTGCACTACATGCTCTGTTTGCAGTTAGACTACAAGAAGAAGTATGAGATATGGTCTCTTCTCGGCGTTCAGCCAACTAGGTTTTCCTTGAATAAGTTTTGTGCCATAACCGGTCTCAAGTGCGACTATATTGAGAACCTGGAGTACCCTGAAGTTGAATATACCGATGAGATGAAAGCAATGTGGGTGCTTCTTGGAGTGGATTTCGATTTAGGCCCAAGTTATTCACAATTATTTGAAGCTTGTAAAAGATGTGCTGGTTGGGAACCGCAACAAAGGATATGGCTGGGCTATCTAGCAATCTATGCAACCTTCATTGAGGCTCAACACTAGACAACTTCCACAAGGGCTGACATGACTAAGCTTCTGCTGGTTCCAGGATCGTTAAAATCATATCCATGGGGAAGATTCGCCTTCAAGCTTCTGATAGATTTTGTTAAAGAGGCAAACAGAAAACTCGTGGAGGGAAAAAATAATCAGATCGGTGGTTTTGTGGGGTCCTGGACATCTGGGTATATTGGGCATGTCCCGCTATGGCGACAACTTACGGAGAGTCCTTCCCGAATGCCCCAACCCCACCAATGCTGGCGTACCAGGGATCACGGAGTCGCAAGAAAGTCGACGAAACCTTACGCACACAGGTATTTCTTAGACTGTTCTGATGTCTAAAATATTTTTTCCCATACAGAATATGAAGTCTTGCGTTCGTGTCAGACTTCATATGAAGTCTGATATTTTGTTTCAAGTCTCGTATGATGTCTGACGTTGTGATAGTATAAATGCTTATGTTCATTTTGCTTTGTGACTTGTAATTTGCAGTCCCACGTCAACAACCTTGTACTCAAGGAGGATTATAATGACATGTTACCCGTGTGGGACAACGATGATGAGGAGGACGACAAAGTTAATAACCTTGTGAAAGAAATGCATGGACAGCTTGGGACTGCGGCTTGGAGGTGGGGTTCTAAACACTGGAAAAGTGAAGGTGTGTTCAGGATCAAAGCTGGCGGTCCTGTCAAGCTTGAGGTTAAGTCTGAGGAAGTTGCTGGTGAGGTTGGTGAGAAAAAGCAAAAGGTTCTGGGAGTCAAGAGGAAGTTGGTACAGGCTGTTGCTGCTGATGATGATGAGGAAGAAGAGGTGGAGGTAGTGAGTAAGAGACCTAGACAAGGAAAGGATGGTCCCACGAATGGGGATGTTATTAAAAAGATTGAGGATATGCAAAAATCATTTGAAAGTCGGATTGATGTATTGGTAGATGTTTTCAACGAGGGTTTTCGTCTGATGGGTATCAGAGTTGATGATCTTGCCATGAATGTCAAGACTTGGAAGGAAAAAAGTGTTGGAGTTGGACAGAAGGAAAATGAGAAGAAGAATGATTATTCTGGACAGAAGGAGAATGAGAAGAAGAAAGCTGGTACTGGAGGGAAAGGTAGCGAGCTGAAGAAAGATGCAAGTGTTACGGCTGCTGAGATGAATAAGGCTGGAGTTGGTGATGATGAAGAAGATCAAGCTGAAGATCTTCAGCATCAAGTTAAAGTAACTGCTGCTGCGGGAGAAGGAAAGAAAAAGGAAAGGGCTCTGAGGGTCCCGAGGAAATTGGTAGTGAAGGTAAATAATCCTGTTGCTGATACCGAACCTGCAGCTGCAGGGAAAGCGAAGGCTAAGAAAGCAGTGGCTGCAGACAAACATGACAAGCCGGCTGAGGCCACCAATCAGACTGCGGTTGATGATGGGGTTAGTCTCAAAACCTTCAAACTCGGAATACAAATAAGGAAAAGAAAGATGAGCCTAAGAGAAATAGCAGACTTCAGACATTTATCGATGTCTGATAGTGATGTATTTTAGTTACCAGACTTCTAGTGCAGTATGGTTCTTGTGTGAATTTTAGATCGAACTTTATGTTTAACATGGGTTGTTAAATTGTATATGCAGAGTATACCCGAGAGCATAGACTTGATCCGAGTGTCTTGATCGTTGCAAAGTTGGATACGGGCATAGACTTCGATGCTACGCAGAGTTTTAAACATGATACTAAGCAGGCAGCAGCTGAAGCTTATATGCAAGCGAAGGTAAAAGAGATTAAACAGAAGGAGAAGGTGAAGACTCCAGCTAAACCTGTTGTTCAAGCACAGGTGAAACCGAGATATAACCCTTTTGCTACTCTCACCAAGATGAAAGTGAAGGCACTTAATGATTACAACAAAAGACAGTCGTATGTCTTAACACTCTACCTAGACGAGTAATTTGTATACCTAATCACTTAACTCGATCTCTAACAAGCGTATTGTTCTTTGTAGGGGTTATCCGACTAGGAAAGTGAACACATCACTTCAATGGGACCTTTGCACTCTAAAGGAATGGCTGCAAGACACGGTCAGTATCACTCCAATGGTTGTGAATTAAGAATTCGATTCAAGTGTGGATGTATATTCAGACTTCCTAAGAATTCGGGTTGTATATTCAGACTTCCGAAGAAATCTGGTTGTATTTTCAGACTTCCGAAGAAGTATATTCAGACTTCCGAAGAATTCTGTTTGTATTTTCGGACTTTTGAAGCTGTCTGGTTGTGTTTTATTCTTTTATATTAACACATTCTTGTCTTGATGCAGCAATTGATGCCGGGATTGATCTGCTAAGGAAACGTCAACAGAGCCATCCAGAATGGTTCAGGAGCGAGAGGATATGCTTCATTGACACACTCCATCAAGCATTGTGGCGTCAACACTATCCAGAATTTATTAAGAGTGGTGAGATGAGAATAGTTCTGCCGCATCTAGAAGGCTTCCTCCTCGTGTTTGGGATTTCTTTACTGGTCATCTACCCGTATTCTGCAAATCACTGAAGCCTTGGGGGCTGGAAATTGATTATATCTACACCGCACTGCACATTGGCGGAGATCATTGGATAGCAATAATGATTTCTATCCCGGATAGGGACATAACAGTCTTGGACAGCATCCTTGGTCAGAAAAATGATGAGTCGGTCGGAGCGGAAATGGCACCAATCTGTGAGATGTTTCCTTATCCGATGCACGTCTTGACTCCAACTGAAGATGGGTAACCTTATCCCTTGGAACGTTACACCTACACGATTGTTAGGAGCAAAGATCTTCCCCAAAATATCCAAACAGGTGACTGTGGAGTGTTCTGCTTGAAGTTCATCGAGTTCCATTCACTTGGAATGGCGTTTCCAAAGTATCTCTATGATACGAACATCAAGCAAATCAGGGACAAGCTAGCTTTTGACATAATGTTTGAACTCGGGCGAACAGGTGAAGAACAACATACCGAGTATGCATTGCTAGACACCTACGGTTAAATAGACTTCCGATATCTTTTGGATTCCCAAACAATGGATTTATTGCATATATTTATCTTTTGTAGGTGCAAGAAAAACAAATCCATCTTTTGGCCTACTTTTGTGCTTGTTTAGTTATGTAACAAACTTAAGTACTAATCATGTTTATTACTACGCTTTATAAAACAGAACCCAAACAATTCAGACAAAGTTCAATATCAGACTTTTGAAATACAGCCATTAGTACGTCAGACTTCATTGAACCCTAAAAAATATCAGACTTCAACCAGAATTTTATTAAAATATATCAGACTTCACTAAACCCTAAAACTTATCAGACTTCACTGAACACGATCACATATCAGACTTCAGCAAACCCTAAATCACATCAGACTACAACTATTTCTAGTCAGCCTCAGGGTGTGGATAATTAGGTTGTTTGTGGCCTCGCTGTCTGCAATTCGAACAACAATATTGCTCGTGTAGTTTCCGCGGTTTACTGCCCTTCTTCTTGTCGATTTCTAGCATAGATTGCCACCTCGACTTCTTTATCTTCCTGGCTTCCGCCTCTCTTCCGGCGGAAGGACACGCACGGTGTCATGATCAGCTGTGCTAGTTAAATTCTTTGGTAAGATGTTGCGCGAGTATGCAGCGTACAAGTAGTCTGTTCTGTAAGATGGACATACAAGGGTAAAAATGTGTAGCTCAAGTTCCGGTGCAGCGCATATGGCATGTGAGCAAGGTATCTTTTCGTAATCCCAAACACCACATTCACACTTCTGATTTTCCAAATCGACAACACAATCCCTATGTCCTCCCTTAACAACAAACTGATATGTATATACGCGTTCTGCCGTCATCATTTCTGCATAATATTCACGAATAGCCAACAAATATTCAACTTCTCAGCTAAATGTTGTTGAAAGACTCATTGCATCTAGCCGCCTTTTACAAAACCACGTCCCTAGTTTCTCTTGTATAAACTCTAAAAGGAAAGATATGGGATATCCTTTTGCCTTCTTAACTGCGGAGTTTATAGATTCAGCAATGTTGCTCTTCTTTATGTGGTACCTGTCTCCAACAATGTGAAAAAGGTTTACATAACTAAGAACTAGAAAGTATTAAGAAAAACAATATGCTTTCAGACTTCTCCTGTCGTCTGGTAAATAATCAGACATCAGGAGAAGTCTGATTATAATATCAGACATAAGTAGAAGTCTGCGTAGAAATATTAAGTCTGACACTTAAGTTTCAGACTTCTCCGGAAGTTTGGTAAATAATCAAACAGCAGGAGAAGTCTGATAATAATATCAGACATCAATAGAAGTCGGATAAGTACTTGTCTCCGCCGAAATGCACACATGACCATAGATTCACATCCGCCTCCTCCAGGTAATCAGCAAGTTCAGGATTTACCGCTCGTAAGGAAACCATGTTTCGGTCAAAATCGTAAATCGTTTATGCGTAAGCCGCGTTTTTCACCAAGTACAGAAGATGTTTTCCCCTGAACTTGGTAACTATTTTATTATTATGTAGATGGTAATAGCATATCCCTCGTTGTGCCCAAGGGAAAACTGCTTCACACGCATTCTTGATCGACTCGCATCTATCCGAGACTATGACCAAAGGATGTTGGTCTGAAATGCATTCTTTCAGCTTGGTGAAAAACCATTCCCACGAGTCATCATTCTCAGTGTCTACAATTCTGAAAGCCAACAGAAATATTTGAAAATTTCCGTCTTGTGCGGCCGCCACAAGCATAACACCGCCATACTTTCCATTAAGATGAGTACAATCCACCACATTGACTCTTCTAAGAAACGTACACCAATATATAGAAGCTCCAAATGCTATAAATAGATATTTAAATCTATTCTTCTAATCTAGTTCAAGAGCAGTTACTGTGCCCGGGTTGGTTTGCCTGATTCCATGCAAAAAAGAAGGCAGTCTCTCATACCCATCTTCTGCTGTTCCTCTCAAAATCTTTTGAGCATGTAACAATGCTCTCTATGCGGTTGTGTAGCTCATCCTAATCCCAAACTTCTTCTTCATTGATATTTTGACATGCTTTGGTGTTATCCCCTCAATTATACCAAAACATTCAGTAAACAACCAACCAATATAAACTGGAGTATATCGTTTGCGCGTAGACATCCGGTCCACTACCGAACATGTATGGGTTTTTGAATAGCTCATCACCCAATACTTGTTTGGTTCGCTCTTCACACACGCTCGAAGCATCCACTTGCATCCTTCCACACGACATTTAGCCACAAAACGTTTCTTGTCAGACTTATCTGTCGTGAATGCGAATTTCTTCATTATCGCAGTCAAACGTAGCTCTGATATTAGGTCTTTCTTGCTATCAAAACACTTATTGAGAAAGATACCCTTGGACAAGTAACTTTTGCCAACACACCGACTACTTGTACCCTCCAACTCATATTTCTTATAATCTTCATTTTCTTCCACATCTACATCTTCATGTTTCACTTTCCCATATAGGGTATAACCAGCATTGTCCTCGTAATCCTCAGCGTGTTTCTTGAAAACATTTTCAGGCACATCCAAGTTACCAACACCATCATTACCACCACCACCACAAACAGAATCATCTGAGACTGAGTCCACATCTTCCTCATTCTAGACTTCTTCTTTGTCATCTTCGTCTACATCTTCAAATCATATTTTTCATCATGATTTACCGCATCTTCAACTTTCATACCTTATTGGCTCAAGACACAAAGACGGATTAAATGCGTATTAGCTAACTCGACCAAGCTCCTTACTTACCTATCATTTGTGACATAAACCGGAGGGCTATCCGGATCCATTTGTTTCAAGAGTGCTTTCGGCAGTGGATATGATAACTCCACCAGCTCGGTTTTATTGTCCAGCATATAATCATCTTGTACCATCATAAAAAGTTCTTGATGTGTACAACCATCACACAAAGTGATAAACCGCCCTCCTTTGACCTTATCAACCACAAAATGCCAAATCTAGTCTCTCACAACCCATTCACCAAAATTAACAGGTAACTGAACCATTATCTGCATAAACAAACACGTATAAACCACATTAGAGATCTTTTGGGAAAAGCCAGACTTCTTTGCGAAGTCTGATGCTATTAGCTACATTGCCAATATTATTCAAAAATTTATTTAAAAATAATTACCATATATAAGAATATAAAACTCACGCAAAAGGAACATAGAAAACTAACAAACATTTATAAAAATTAAAATCAATGAAATTAATCACAAATATACAATAAAATGCATTTTAAAATTTTTAACATTTCAGACGTCTATAGAAGTCTGACTGTAGTACTACCAGACTTCTATGGCAGCCTGAAAAAGAGGGTATTTTTGCAATTGAAGTCAAAGTGTCAGACAGCGAATGTAGTCTGAAATCCATCAGACAGCATACGCAGTCTGCTTTGGAAATTTTTGAACTTTTTGTCACACATCTTATGGAGTCTGAGGAAAAAGGGGTAGTTTTGCAATTGAATTTGAATTTTCAGACTTCTCCAGGAAGACTGGTAACGTTCAGACATCTTGAGAAGTCTGAAAAAAAGTAGGGGGTAGTTTTGCAATTCCATTTGAATTGTCAGACTTCTCGAAGAAGTCTGATAAGGTTCAGACTTCGTATGATGTCTGACAAGAAATTTAGACAGCGCCGGAAGTCTGATAAACAGTGTTCTAAAACGCGGCCTAGGCGGCCGCCTGGGTGCTAGGCGGCCACCTAGGCGGCGCCTGGGCGCTAGGCGGTGGTCGAGCGTCCCGATTTTACACTATGCGGTGGGTTAGACAGTTTAAAAAAAAAATCGGACGCCTAGGAAAATTTAATTCATTTTGGGAGTAAGTTTAAAAACTATATATCCTTATTTATTTTTTTTTATAAAGATTATGATATTTTTATTATCGTTGGAGATCATTTATATATTTTAAAACTATATTTTTACTTTATTTTATCAAAGTTTATTTGATTTGTTATTTGAGTCTATGTTTTATTTTTTCTAAAACTATAATATATAAAAGATTTATTCTCTATGAAAATTATATATATATATATATATATTATCTGCATAGGCCCCGCTTAGGTGTCCGCGTATACGGCTAGGCGCTAGGCGTTCGTCCACCGCCTAGCGAGTGCATAGCCCGTTTTAGAACACTGCTGATAAAAAACTTCGCATTTTCGGTTTTTATCCAGCGTTGACCAAAATTCGATTTTTCAGATGTCTATAGCCGTCTGGCAAAATTTTGGAATTTCAGATGTCTATAGCCGTCTGATAATGTTTTCCTTATTTTATACAGATTAAGAAGTCTGACGATTTTTCGCTTATTCTGGTCAACATCTGAAAATTTGGGTCAATTGCAGTTTCTACCCTCCATTATTTTCAGACATCGGATTCCGTCTGACAAAAAAGTCAAGAATCGGTCAATTTCTTGCCAGACAACATTAGAAGTCTGACTAGAAATCAAATTTGAATCAATTGCAAAACTACCCTCTTCTTATTTAGACTTCTTGGTGAAGTTTGATATATATATATATATATTTTTTTTTTTGCAAAGGAATTTAACAGACTTCTATGGAGGTCTGACAATTGAAAGTCAATTGCAAAACTACCCTCACATTGACCATATTGAAGTTTACGAAAAAATAAGACTTAAACGGCAGTCTGAGATTACAATTCAAATCTGAAAATCGATGATATGAAAAAATTCTTACCAATGTCCGTTTTCAGTTTGTTTTTAGCCTCGTTGATAACGTCGAATATCACCGGAAACCCGAAATCTGAGACGTGTTTTGCTGTTTTTATAAGATGATAAACGATTTCGCCACTTTTGAATCGAAAAGTCAAAGGGAAAAAGGGAGAAATCGGTCAGGATAACGTCCTAGCTCTATTCTTGAGCTTTACTTGAGCTTTAATGGTGGAAAAACGAGCTGGATTACACATTAAATCGTCGGCGAAGGTGGTTGTCGTGGTTGTTGAGCATTCATGGCGATAGCATTTTCGTGATTATCCAAAATAATTTTGGGTCCTTTTGTCTTTTAATTAAAGTATCAGACTTCATATGAAGTCTGACGATGGAGTTTCCGTGAATACGCAGATTAGTAAGGGGATGAATTAGCGAAGGAGAGGAAGGAGAAGGCCGAGGGTAGTTTCAGGGTTGACTTCAATTTCGGGGGTAGTTTTGCAATCAGCCCAAACTTCTTAAACCGTTTTCAAATTGATTTAAACCAAAGAAAAGATGGTTTAACTTTTCTTTCAAGATCCCCTAACCTGTTTTCCTAAATATAAGTTCAAACTTCTTAAAGTTATTTCTAAACCGAGTTCAATCTTTGCATTGCTTTGCTAAAGGGATTTAACAACCGAGTGGTTACTGTTTGGTCTTGCACTTGCATTATCAACTGAGTTAATTAAGCAAACCGTGTAGGAACTTGTTTTAGAACCTATAGATACGTTGAAGTCTTGTGCTAACTTTCAGGTACAAAATCATGGGAGATGAGACACAAGCCGCACAAATCACCATGGAACAACTCTTGGAAGCTATGAGAGGCATCATCAACAGGATAACTCAACTAGAACAGAGGCCAAATCCACCACCACCACCTCCATCATTGAGGAGAGGACCTATCCGTGGAGAGCCTATCCAAGGTAATCAGCCACAACCACAACGGAACAATGAAGAAACAAATGATGACATGCCAAGCCTTGAAGATGAAGCTTATTTACCTCCTGCAGGGCAGAAGCAAAGGCCTAGGAGACATGAAAGGGGCATAGGACGTTCAAGAGACATATACCAAGGAGAAGAACAGCCTTGGCATGGAGGCAAAGGCCTCAAACTAACTCCTCCAACCTTTGCGGGCAAGGTTAATCTGGATGCTTATCTAGATTGGGAGAGGAGGATGGAGTACATATTCGAGCACTATCAATACTTCAATGCCAGAAAGGTATCTCTTGCAGCTGCTCAACTCACAGAGAATGCTCTGGCATGGTGGGATAGGGAAGTTTAAGAGAGGAGAAGGCATAGATATGGGCAGATCACTACTTGGGAAGACATGCGCTATCAGTTGAGGAAAAGGTATGTGCCATCCTACTACCACATGGATCTCCAAAAGAGCTTCAGAAAGCTCAGTCAAGGTACCAAGTCAGTAGAGGAGTACTTTGAAGAATTTGAGATACTAAAGAACCGGCTGGAGCTAGAGGATTCAGAAGAAACTCTCATGGCCTAGTTCTTAGATGGTCTCCATGACAGGATAGCAAGAAAGGTGGAGAGACAAACATACCATGATCTGGATGAGCTCTTGCATCATGTTGTCCAAGCTGAGCAGCACATTAAGAGGAAGACAGCCTCTACCACACGCAACATAACCAATTAGACTTCACAGCCACCTAAGAGTATGGATAAAGGCAAGTCTATTGAGAAGAAAAACAAGTTTAAAAAGCCAAAAGCAGAGACCTCTAAAGGAGCTAAAGTAGAACCATTTAAGGATCAAAACCAAAGAGCCAGAGACATCACTTGCTTCAAGTGTCAAGGGAAGGACATTATGCTCGAGACTGCCCAAACCAGAGGTTCATGATCCTTAAAGATAATGGGGATTATGAATCTCAAGATGAGAATGAAGAAGAACAAGCAGGCTCGGAAGATGATGTGGTTGACTATCCTGAAGTTGGAGAACTGCTTGTTACAAGGAGAGCATTGAGTGCAGTTTATGATCCGAAAACCATACAAAAGGAGAACATCTTCCATTCAAGGTGTACCATTGAATCCAAGGTGTGCAGCCTTATCATAGATGGTGGATCATGCACCAATGTAGTCAGTAAGTACTTGGTTGACAAGCTGGGCCTTAAAAGACTAAGCATCCCAGGCCATACCGTCTCGAGTGGTTGAATGATGACATTGAGCTAATGATAGGAGAGCAGGTGATTGTTCCATTCAGTGTGGGGAAGTATGCTGACTAGTTCTTTGTGATGTCATCCCAACGCAAGCTGGGCACCTCCTGTTGGGCAGACCATAGCAGTTTGACAAGGAGACACTTCACAATGGCAGAACAAACTTTTATAGCTTCACTCACTAGAGCCGTAAGCATAACCTAGCTCCACTCACGCCACTAGAAGTTCATGAACTTCAGAAAGCCATGGACAATGGAGCCAAGGTAAGTAAGACCAGCCTCTATATCACTCCTAGAACTGTTTTAAAGTCTGTTAATGCCAAAGAAATGGTGCTACTCATGGTTTTCAATAAAGTGTTGATTTCAGGACCAGAAGATAATGAACATCCAAGCGAGGTAAAAGAGCTTCTGTCCAAGTTCAAGGACATATTTACTGAAGAGATACCTGCTGGATTGCCACCCATAAGAGGCATTGAGCACCAGATTGACCTCATACCAGGAGCACCTCTTCCAAACAGACCAGCATACAGAGTTAATTTGGAGGAAGCCAAAGAATTGGAGAGGCAGGTTCAAGACTTGATGTCTAAAGGCTATATCCGTGAGAGCCTCAGCCCTTGTGTTGTACCAGTGTTGCTAGTACCCAAGAAAGATGGTACATGGAGGATGTGTGTGGGATGCAGGTCCATCAACAACATAACCATCAAGTACAGGCATCCTATACCACGGTTAGATGACATGTTGGATGAGCTGAGTGGTGCCGCAATCTTTTCAAAGATAGACTTGAAGAGTGGATACAATCAAGTCATGATGAAGGAAGGTGATGAATGGAAGACAGCCTTCAAGACCATGAGAGACTTGTATGAATGGCTAGTCATGCCTTTTGGTCTTACCAATGCGCCAAGCACCTTCATGAGGCTAATGAACCATGTTCTGAGAGCCTTCATTTGTAAGTTTGTAGTTGTGTATTTTGATGATATTCAGGTCTATAGGACAAACTTGCATGATCACCTAGGACATCTTGAGAAAGTGTTAGAGACACTATGGTTGGAAGGCTTATATGCCAATCTCAAGAAATGTACTTTTTGTATTGATCTGTTGGTGTTTTTAGGCTTTGTTGTGAGTGCACAGGGTCTAAAGGTGGATGGAGATAAGGGAATTGAAGAATGGCAAACACCCACCACCAGTGAACTTGTCAGAAGCTTCCATCGACTAGCAAGCTTCTACAGACGTTTTGTTAAGGATTTCAGCACCATTGTTGCTCCTTTAACATCAATCATCAAGAAGAATGTATCCTTTAGCTGGGGAGCTGAACAAGAGCAAGCTTTTCAGAAGCTTAAAGATAGCCTTAGCCATGCTCCTGTTTTAGTATTACCTAACTTTGATAATACTTCTGGTCAAACTTGAAAAACGGTGTGGAAAGGTTTTTATCCAAATGCATCATTTTCTTAAAAGCAAAATCCAGGTCACACCCTCATGGTTTATATATTCCTTTGCATATTCCTAACTAACCTTGGATAGATATATCCATGGATTTTGTTTTAGGATTGCCTAGGATCAGACACAAGGATTCAATCTTTGTTGTGATGGACTGGTTCTCTAAGATGGAACACTTCATTCCTTGTGCCAAAACCAATGATGCCACTCAAACAGCTGATTTATTCTTCAAGGAGGTGGTCACGCTGCATGGATTGCCAAGGACAATAGTCTCGGACAGGGACATAAAGTTCCTGAGCCACTTTTGAAAGACCTTGTGGAGGAAGCTAGGAACAAAGCTACTCTTCTCCACCACTTGCCATCCTCAGACTGATGGGCAAACTGAGGTTATCAACCATACATTATCCACCTTATTGAGGGCCACAGCTGGTAACAATTTAAGGAATTGGCTAGATTGTTTACCTTTCATTGAGTTTGCTTATAACCGTGCGCCACACTCTGCTACTAAACTTTCTCCCTTTGAGATTGTGTATGGGTTTAAGCAACTCACTCCATTGGATTTGTCACCTATACCACAAAGAGAAAGGACGCAAGGCAATCATATTTGAACCAAGAGATTGGATCTGGCTTCACATGAGGACCGAGAGGTTTCCCACCAAAAGGAAGTCCAAGCTAGCACAAAGATGAGATGGACCCTTCAAAGTCATCCAAAAGATTAATGAAAACGCCTACCAAATTGATTTACCAGGTGAGTTTAACATATCTTCAACTTTCAATGTATCTGACTTAGCTCCATTTGATGCAGGGGAACCCGTTTTGAGGACAGAACCTCTTCAAGGGGGAGAAGATGATGGAGACCTCATACCCAAGCAAGCACCCAAAAACCGAATTCCAGTCATGAGGCAAGCTCCAATGACAAAATCATGTACTAAAGACATGAGAGAAGAGTTCAACCAAAATGTGGAGCTCTTGATCCAAGCGCAAGAGCTTGAAGACCTCATGGATCATATGGAAAAGTTTGCAATCTCCAAGATAACCTATCAAGACACAGACAGCATGCTTCAGGAACAAGGCAACATTCAAATGCAATAGGCGCAGATTGATGTTCCTAAGAAGAATTATGGGTTAAAAGACGGTCCAAGCTCATATGAGGAAAATGCACATGAATGGCCTTATCTCAAAGTCACATATGAGGAAACACAACACTTCAATAAGTCAAGGGAGTCCAAAACGACATACTTCAAGAGGTAACAAATTGTTTGCTTGCATACATCTCCAACGGTCGGAAACACTTGCCAAATCAAACATCCAGCAAGCTAAGGTATGTATTTGAATTCACATAATATTATTCTGGACTAACCTCTTATGATTTACCTTGATGCTTATTAGTTATTTCGTATTCTAGTAGTTATTTATCTTAAAATCATCAAAAAATATAATTTTGCATTTTCTAAAATTTTTAGTTTAAATTTTATGTAATCTATTAATCTTTTTATTTTTTGAATTTTAAAAAATATTTAGAGAAATATATCTAAATGATTATTATATTTTATATTTTTTGGATTTATTTTAAAAAATTAAAGAATATTTATAAATTTTTGAATTGTTTTTAAAATTTTAAGATTTTTTTAATTATTTGAAATATTTAAAGAGTTTTGTAGAATTTTCAAATTTGTACTTTATGGTGAAGACCCATTTAGAACTCACAGCCTTCTTTCCCTTTGGAAGGTCTGCCTCATACCAAGTCTGATTATGCTCCATTGCTTTGGTTTCATCAATCAAAGCATCCATCCATTCCTTGTGCCCCTTAGCTTCTTCTTAAGTTAGTGGAGTTTGTCCTTGATCCAACTTGCCAACAAACACTTGATGTTCAAGAGGGAAATGAGCCATGGAACAAACTGCTTGGATAGGATGAGCTACTGCATTGTTGTTGTAGTAGACCCTTGTGTTCTTCCATTCAGAAGGATCCTTCTTCTCTCTTGTACTCCTTCTCAAGGTTTGAACCGGCGGCTGTGACTCTTGTTCCTGCTCCATATCCACATGATCTTCTACATCACTTGCTATTGTATCTTGATCATGAATGATAGAACTAGCTTGATCCAAGTCTTCTTGTTCCATTTCTGGTTCTTGATTGCCTCCCTCATGATCAAGATTGGTAGCTTCTGAGGGTGCAACGGCTGCATCTTTCTTCTGACTTTCAGCATTACCCTTAGCATGTCCAATACCCAAGTTTTCCAAGATAATCCTTAGGTTGGTTGCTCGGTCAAAAGGGTTTTGGGAGAGGTCCTTCAAGTCATCCCAGCTTTTATCATTGTAGAAGCTCTTGTTTTCCATAAACTTCACATCCCTTGAAACCAAAACTCTTCTTTTTCTGGTACATAACATTTGTATCCTTTCTGAGTTGTTGAGTACCCGATAAACATTGCTCTAGTACTCTTTGCTTCAAGCTTATTCCTTTGCTCTCCTGGTATCAAAACAAAACACACGCAACCAAACACCCTTAAGTGTTTAATGGACGGACTGGTTTTGTTCAATACCTGATATGGAGAGACTTCATGAAGGATTTTGGTTGGTATCCTATTGATTAGATAGCATGCTGCCATTACAGCATCTCCCCAAAACCTTTTGGGAACATTTGTATAAAACATCATGGATCTTGCAACCTCCATTAGATGTCTGTTTTTCCTCTCAACAACTCTATTTTGTTGTGGAGTATATGGAAAGCTTGGTTGATGGAGAAATCTATGCTTGGATAGGTGTTGTTTGAAAGCATGACCAGTATACTCCCCACCATTATCTGATCTAAAGACTTTGATCTTGGCATTGAAGTGGTTAGTAATTTAATTCTGAAAATTCACAAATGCTTCTAACACCCTATCCTTTGATTGAATCAGAGTTATCCATGTATATTTAGATTTTTCATCAATGAATGTGACAAAGTACTTATGGTTTTCTCTAGATATACATGGTGCAGTCCATACATCAGAGTGAACAAGATCAAAACAACTTTCATAGATAGTTTTAGAAGATGGAAATACAGAGTTGCAATGTTTACCAAGTATACAAGCCTCACACTCATCATTCTTAAAAGAAACATTAGGCATTAGCAATCCTAAGGCCTTAGAATGAGGATGGCCTAGTCTAGCATGCCAAATCGAGTCATTAACTAAATCAGAATTGGAACAAAATGCAGAAACAAGTTCGGAAGCAAATGGGGATAATTCAGAAGCAAGAGAAGTGTCTTCAAGCATGTATAACTCATCCTTTGTCACACCTCTTCCAAGAAACCTACTAGTCTTAATATCATGAAAAAACACATCATTAGGACTAAAGATAACATTGCAGTCAAGGTCAGTAGAAACACGCTTAACAGATAAAAGATTAGAAGTGAAACTAGGCATGTAGAATGCTTTGGATTCTTTATCAAATAACTTAAGGTTTCTTATGCCTTTAACAGGAACTCTATCTCCATTTTCAATAACAACATACCCTTAAGGTTGGTTTAACATTGCTAATCAGGTTAGAGTCACTAATCATATGATGTGAAGCCCCTGAATCTACAATTAAAGGCTTAGGGTTAGTTGATGCATGAAGAGAGTTACCAAGTACCATACCAGGGTTATCTTTGAGGGCTTTGATTAGTGCATCAAGGTCTGATCTCCTGACCACATCATCATGAACCGCCATCATTGGAGTGGAAACAACCATGGCTCTTTCTTCATTTCTAGCAGCCACACCTCTTGAGGGACCAGGAACATCATGCTCAGCTACTCCATTGGAGAAGTGTGCTCTCTGCTCCCTGAACCGGTTGGTGTTGCCTTTGAAGTTCTTAGGCTTAAGGTGAGGGTAAATAGTCCGCACTTGTTCCTGAGATGACCATTCATTTTGCAATGATCACACACCACAGCCTTCCACTCTTCCTGCTTGTACACACCTTTGTTTGTTGTGGCAAGTTCTCCTTTTCCACCAAACAATCCAAATAAACCATGCTCCTTTTGAATATGTGAACACACATCATCCAAAGATGGAAGTGTCTCTGACCTCAAGATGTGTTGAATGAGGCTGTGGTAAGAGGGAATCAAGGTAAGCAAGAGGGAAAAGACTTTGTCCTGTTCACGCCTTGCACTCAGAACAAGAGGATCCACAGAACTTGGCCTCAACATTTCCAGCTCAGCCCATAAGGACCTAAACTTTCCAAAGTGAGCCTTGAACTCCATCCCCTCCTGATGAAGTTTGCTGAGAGCAAGCTTGACTTCAAACACCCTAGTCAGATTAGATTTGTTACCATACACCTTCTCAAGTGTATCCCAAAGGTCTTTGGCGGTTTCACAATAAGAATAACCTTCCAAGATTGAAGGTTCTATAGAGATTTGTAGAATGGATAGTACATTCTGGTCTCCCTGAACCCATAGCTCATCATTGACTGGAACCACTTCCCCACCAGCCTGCAACCATCTGATCCGGAGCAGTACTACTCATGACATGCTTCCATAAACCTCGGCCACCAGAGGGAGATTTGGAAATCCTAGCCCATACCAGGTAGTTACTCCCCCTTAGGGTCACTGGTATCAAGACTCCTGAGTTCTCCATGACTTAAACAGAAGGGAATATCAAGAGAGAAAAGTTTCAAAAAGGGTTTGAAGAGATTGGAGAAGAACCGCTCAAGAACAAGAACAAGAACAAATTTTTAGAGCAAGAACTGAACAAGAAAGGAAGAATAAGAGATTAGCGGAAGTAAGTATCACGTACAAGAGTTTTTAAGCTCTGATACCATGTAAGAATATGAAGATTAGTGATGAAGAACAAGTAGAACCTAGAGTGAGAAGATTAGGGTTTACGAGAGAGAAAGAGAGATATGTATGTGGGAAAGAAATTTCATAAGTATATATTCACATATGAACACTACAAGGCTTTAAATAGACTTAACAACTAGGTCAGAGCTAAAGGATCTCGAAATACACAAAAGGAATGAAGACCAAACCTAAGAGAAGAGAGAGCAGGGCTAAACGGCTCTTATGAATGGGACATGTCTGTTCTTGTCTTTTAGGATGAAAGAGACCTGTCCAAGAAGTCTTCCTAGGCATGGGAACCCCAATACTGAATCCTGACTTGTCCACATGCTTCTCTAAGTTCCATCTCTCTTGTTTGAAGTGCCAACGGTCATATTGACCATATTACTTCTCAATGTAACTTTGTGCCCTAACTTTGCACAACCGATCTGATCATCTTGTGACTTCAATATCTTTAGGTCTTCATCTCAATACATGAAGGATGTTCTTGGTTTTTCTTTGAATCATCAATGAGGTTTCTGGAAATTTGGTTGCATGAGGTGAATGTGAATAGAGAGAGAGTGAGGTCGTGGGAGAGGCTAGAGAGATGTTTTTGCCTAGCTGAATGAATCTTTTTGGTGAAATGCATTTGATAAGACACAATATGCCATGCAAAAAAGAAGATTCATGAACCAAAACCATGCAATGAATCAGAAAGAGTGTGGTGGCGCCATCCAAGAGGGGACACTTGTCCTAAGAAAGTTTTTCCTGAGCAAAAACCCTTCCCCAAACCGCCTA
The DNA here is from genome assembly GCA_030180135.1 of Orychophragmus violaceus. Classification (NCBI taxonomy): domain Eukaryota; kingdom Viridiplantae; phylum Streptophyta; class Magnoliopsida; order Brassicales; family Brassicaceae; genus Orychophragmus; species Orychophragmus violaceus. The sequence goes on along the minus strand of CM058237.1, from coordinate 61,476,766 downwards.
AACCAAGTCTTAAACCCGTCTCTTTCCGATGCTTTGGTTTACCCGTTCTCGCGTTTAATATTTTAGAAAACCCTTGGATGTTTCTATAAATCTTTCAATACCCAAAATCTGATTCTCCATTATTTTAGATGAATTTAGAAAGCTGAATCACTCCAATTGGACTTCCGTAGCTCCGATTATGAATTTTACAAGATTTCTTGGTCTTATTGGTTTCCATTCCCGATAGTCCGAAAAACCTGTTTAAACTCCGTTTCTTCCACTTTTGGTCTTCTAAATTTTCTTTTTTATTGAAAAACAAGAACATTTGGCCCGTCTCGGCTTCCGTCTCAACTTTTAGAAAAATTACCATTTTGCCCCTGGACTGGCAAAATTATAATTTTACCCTGTTGACTTTTCTTCTGCCCGTTGACCACATTTTTGGAAATAGGATGTTACATTTGACACCAAACCCTGTAAGTTTCTCTACTTGAGTCGCTCAAATGCTTCTTGATCGCACACTGTTACGTAGAACCAACTTCTACTATGGTTTGGTACTTTCCGAATCACGCGCCCCATCTTACTGATCTTCATACTGCTCAATTGACACTACTCACTCGACCGCTGCTCCAATTTCTCGATCCTAGATCTTGTCTGCACTACTCTACTTTGCTATTAACTGAACCACTCCACCCTGAATCTGAATTTATCCGCGGTTGGCTACTTTGCTCTGATTCTCACTTCCGGCTTCCCCACTTTGCTCCGACTACTGTTGGATCCCTATGGATCTAGGGTTTGTTATATTGAAATTTAGAACCAACCTCGTTCTTACCTTTGGCAGCGGAAGAAGATGGTGAACGAGATCAGTGGAGCAACGCAACGCTTTGCCTCTACCAGATACACACGCACGCTCACTGGAAACGGGATGCTAGTGCCGGATCAATGGGGATCGATGGTGTCTAGTGTGTCAAGTGTTTCTGTCAAGAAAACTGGACGGCTCCTTGTTTAGGTCGAAACTAATCAGCTTTTATTCGACCTAAACGTGCTTAACGGGCCAGACTCAATTAAGCCATAACCCGAAAAGCCTGTTCGGAAAATCCGAACTGTGTCGACCAACACACAAGCTGTGTCGATCGACACAACACCATTATGTGTATTTCAATACACATAATATGATCATTGCAACAATGATCATTCCCATGTCGTAGCTTCCAGTTCGCTTAGGTGTGTGACCCTATAGGATCATACAATACTGGCAGTAAGCCCACGACTTACAGAATGCAAGAGGCTTCTAGCAAAGCATTGCAAACGCCCAGTATTATACGAATGTCTGATCTCGACACACAACTATCGCAGGAGTGAGTACAAGTGTGATTTCAGGACACTATCCCAACAATCTCCCACTTGTACTGGAATCATCAATTCCTATAATCCTTTTGTCTCTATATCTCGATTTGGCATAAGGCAAGATCTGTGTCATCCTTATTTAGCCAACATCGTGTTTATCGAACTCCTGATCTCATACTGAACATTACAAACAACTGAACTACAGTTCGTTTGAGTGCGGCCACACATTCTCTCAGTATTCAATCTTCGATAGGCCCTGAGATATTTATCTCCCGTTTTTCAGGAGGGACAAATTCCATCTTGTTCCATCCCTGTTTCAACGCACACTTCATGATAAATTTGAACAGTGTCGTTATAGCCGCCAGTTACGGATCGACGTTTGACAAAGTCAAAATGTACCAATTCATATGCAAGAAAGCATGATGAACTCAGGTCTTAGGACTATACTCTATAGTCGTAATGAGAACTTCTTATGACACAGATATTACTATCTTGTAGACTTCTCATTAGCGGGTCATGTCCGATCATATGTCCACTGACATATATCTATGTGACTGACTGCGATAATCATATCATTGGCTCCATGAAACTTAGCCAACAGTCACCTCACAATCTAGTCTCTAACGGTTGTCAGTGTCCCGATTCTACAACCTTGACTAGGGACAAAATAATTTATTAACTTATAGGGTTCCATGATCAAGTTCTCAACTTGATGACCTATAATATGTCATAAACTTATTTTGGGACCATTATTTAGATCACAATAAATAATGCTGAAATCAAATTTCATTAAACACTTCTAAAAGAATGTTTACAAGGGCGTCTTATTATAACTAAAACAAAATCCAAAACTCCCACTAGAATCAAGATTACATCTTAAGATCTCTAATGCCTACAGCAGTCGTATGACTCTCATGCTTAGGCCTTGGGAGTGACTTGGTTAGAGGATCAGCGACATTCTCGTTTGTCGGAACTCGCCTGATCTTCACATCACCTCTATTGACAATATCACGAATCAGATGATATTTCCTCTCAACGTGTTTGGACTTCTGGTGTGACCTGGGTTCTTTCGCCTGAGCAATGGCTCCATTGTTATCGCAGAACAAAGCCACTGGCTCCAAGATACTAGGAACCACACCAAGTTCAGTCATGAACTTCTTGATCCAAACAGCTTCCTTTGCCGCTTCTGAAGCAGCAACATATTCAGCTTCCGTTGTGGAGTCAGCTACGGTATTCTGCTTAGAGCTCTTCCAGCTCACCGCACCGCCATTTAGACAGAAGACATATCCAGACTGTGATCGGAAATCGTCTCTGTCCGTCTGAAAACTCGCATCGGTGAATCCATTCACCACAAGTTCATCACTATCTCCATACACAAGGAACTTATCCTTAGTATGTCTCAAATACTTGAGAATATTCTTGACAGCTGTCCAGTGAGCTTCACCTGGATCAGATTGGTATCTACTCGTCAAGCTTAATGCGTAAGCTATATCTGGACGAGTGCAGAGCATGGCATACAGAATAGATCCTATTGCAGAGGCATAAGGAATCCTATTCATGCGTTCTCGCTCAGCAGGTGTCGCCGGACACTGCTTCTTGCAGAGACTCTTGCCATGAGACATTGGTATGAAGCCCTTCTTGGAATCGTGCATCCTGAATCTGTGCAACACCTTATCAATATAAGTGTCTTGGCACAATCCAATCAGCCTGTTAGTTCTATCTCTGTAGATTCTGATTCCAAGAATGTATGCGGCTTCTCCCATGTGTTTCATGGAAAAACAACTTCCTAGCCAAGTCTTAATAGACTGAAGCAACGGAACGTCATTACCGAGGAGGAGTATGTCATCGACATACAGTACAAGAAATGCAATTTTGCTCCCACTTGTCTTCTTGTATACACATGATTCTTCTTCGTTCTTGATGAAACCGAATTGTTTTACTGCTTCATCAAAACGAAGATTCCAACTCCGTGATGCTTGCTTCAACCCATAAATGGATTTATGAAGCTTGCATACCTTCTTAGCATTTTTAGGATCGACAAAACCTTCAGGTTGTGTCATGTACACATCCTCTTCCAGAATTCCATTCAGGAATGCGGTTTTGACATCCATTTGCCAAATCTCATGGTCATAATGAGCAGCAATCGCTAGAAGAATCCGAATAGATTTAAGCATAGCGACTGGGGAATAGGTTTCATCATAGTCAATACCATGAATTTGTTTGAAACCTTTAGCCACCAACCTTGCTTTGTAAATCTGTACATTGCCATCCACGTCAATCTTCTTCTTGAAGATCCATTTACACTCAATGGCTTTTACACCATTAGGTAAATCGACCAAGGACCATACTTGGTTTTCTGACATGGATGTCATTTCGGATTTAGAGGCTCCAAGCCACTTTTCGGAGTCTGGGCCCATCATTGCTTTCGCAAAGGTCGCTGGTTCGTCACCTTCAATGATCATCAGATCATTTGAATTGGTTACGAGAAATCCATAGTATCTCTCGGGTTCGTGACGGATCCTTCCGGATCTGCGAACTTCAGGCTCCACAGGCGCCGGTTCCACACAACTTTGTGGTTCCAACTGCTGCCCCTCCTCAGCAGGTTGAGCAGTATCCTGTGCATCTAGAATTTCTTCAAGATGTACTTTACTCCCACTGTTTTTCTTAGAGAGGAACTCCCTCTCAAGAAAAGAACAGTCCCGAGCAACAAATACTTTGTTCTCAGATTGGTTGTAAAAGTAGTATGCCTTGGTTTCCCTAGGATAACCAACGAAGTAGCATTTATCTGATTTGGGTGCAAGCTTGTCGGAGATTAAACGTTTGACATAAGCCTCGCAACCCAAAATCCTTAGGAAAGACAGACTAGGAACGTTCCCAGTCCACAGTTCATGTGGTGTCTTTTCTACTGATTTAGATGGCACTCTATTCAGTGTAAACGCAGACGTTTCTAGAGCATATCCCCAAAAGGATAGTGGAAGATTAGAATGACTCATCATAGACCGAACCATATCCAATAAAGTTAGATTTCTCCTCTCCGACACTCCATTCCATTGGGGTGTACCAGGAGGAGTGAGTTGTGAAACGATTCCACACTCGCTCAGATAGTCGCTGAATTCTTGGCTCAAGTATTCTCCTCCGCGATCCGATCGCAGAATCTTAATACTCTTGCCAAGTTGATTATGTACTTCATTCTTGAATTCCTTGAATCTATCAAAGGATTCTGACTTGTGTCTCATCAAATAGACATAGCCATACCTACTGAAGTCATCAGTAAAGGTAATGAAGTACTTAAAGTTTCCTCTGGCAGCAGTACTCATTGGTCCACATACATCAGTATGAACAAGGCCTAATAAATCACTGGCCCTTTCATTTGGTTTGTTGAAAGGGGCTCTAGCCATTTTGCCCACCAAACAAGACTCGCATTTCTCACATGATTCAAAATCAAATGAGCCCAGAAGCCCATTTCGATGGAGCCTCTGGATGCGTTTCTCATTGATATGGCCCAAACGACAATGCCATAAGAAAGTCGGGTTTTCGTCATTGGACTTAAACCTCTTTGTATTTATGTTAAAGACAGGCATTTCTTGGTTTAATATATATAACCCATTATCTAATGGGGCGCTACCATAATAATTACCATCACGATTAAAAGAACAAACTTTATTCTTAACAGCAAAATCAAAACCTTCCAAATCCAAAACGGAAACTGAAATTATGTTTCTGCTAATCGCAGGTACATAGTAGCAATTATTCAAAATTAAAACCATGCCCGAAGGTAAAGACAACTCGTAGGTGCCTACGGCCAGTGCAGCAACCTTAGCTCCATTCCCGACTCGTAGCTCTACTTGTCCTTTCTTCAGCGTCCTACTGTTTCTTAGTGCCTGCACATCAGTACAAATATGAGCACCGCAGCCGGTATCCAATACCCACGAAGTAGGACTAGAAGACATAACATTAAGTTCGATAACATAAATACCTGAGTCAGACGCATCATACGTCTTCTTCAGCTTCTTGTAATCTTCCATGAACTTCTTGCAGTCTTTCTTCCAATGCCCCAACTGCTTGCAGTAGTTGCACTTATCCTCAGGAGAAGGCCCGGATTTGGGCTTCGGCTTGGGCTTGTCCTGACTTTCAGCCTGGACAACCTGGGCCTTACCCTTACCCTTCTTAGGTTTCTTAAACCTTTTACCCCCTTGTACCATCAGGACATTGGGAGTAGCCTTCTTGAGATTCGGTTCTGCAGTCTTCAGCATACCGTGCAACTCAGTCAATGTCTTAGTCATGTTTTGCATATTGTAGTTCATGATGAACTGATCAAAACATGACGGCAAAGACTGCAGAATCATGTCAGTGGCCAGCTCCTGGCTAATGGCACAGTCCAGTTTCCCCAGGTTATCAATGTAACCCATCATTTTAAGGACATGAGGACTTACTGGACTGTCCTTAGCCAGCTTGCAATCCATGAGAGATTTAACCGTCTGGTATCTCTCTGTGCGAGCTTGCTCCTGAAACAAAGCTTTCAGGCTGTTAATCATCTCAATGGGTGACAATACGTTCTCATATTGCTTCTGCAGCTCAGAGTTCATGGTCACCAGCATTAGACAAGTAACATCTTTGACATCCGCTGAATGCTTATCCCAAGCATTCTTTTCTGTCTGCGGAGCATTGGAACGTGGCCTCTCGGTGAGAACTCTTTCAAGGACATATTCCTTGTTCTCTTGCCTGAGAACTATTCTCAGGTTCCGATACCATTCCAAGAAATTAGATCCATTTAACTTGTCCTTCTCAAGGACGGATCTTAGTGAGAAAGTGTTGATGTGATTTGAGACAGACATAGCTGTAATTCAAAAGAGGTAAATTTTAGTTATAAAGCTCAAGAAATGAGAATTCTTATCCAATAAGAAAAACTCGCATTGTATTCAAAACTATGTTTCCTCAGATGAATACAATGAGCCAAGATCCTCAGATTGCTAAAATTCGAGTGGGCGACTCGCCGTTACTCAAGCTTTAATTATCTAGGTAAGCAAATCATCGCTAATTGTACTCAGTACAACTCTTGGTCGTGAATAAGACAAACTATGTCCAATCCACTCTGATGTCTCTGGGCCCAGAGCTTCTGACAGCCCAGTCAAGTATAACCAATCTTTTATCTGTCTTGTGATCACTGACAGTTGCACTGCAAGTCTGTCATTGACCACCTGCCTTACCCATGTTGCAGTGGGTATCAAGGACTCCAAGATATCCAACAAACGACACGAGTCTTGACAGTAGACAAGATCGGGCAAGACATCAAGATCACTTGATATTTAGTTGAGGAAAAGAACTAATCTTATCTTGATTTATATTTACTATATATATCAAAATTAATAACTTTTAATAAAAACATTTAGTTTTATTAAGTTTAGATTCATCTAATACTTTTAGGATTAAATTATTCTGGTTCATGCAAATTAGTGGTCAAGCCAACAAGTCTGCGGATGTTGTGTCGATCGACGCCAACCATTGGCATCGATCGATGCAACTCTATTTAAACCGTTCTTCGATAACCGGTCAAACCGGATCGAATTTACTTAACCGATTCAATCCAATTGAACCAGTTCGGTTTAATGGTCCATGTCGATCGTCACACACTGTGTGTCGATCGATATGACCAAACCAGAATCAATTTTGGTTAATAAAATTAACCGAGCGAGATAACCAGTTCAATCCAATTGAACCGATCTATCTAATTGTATTGCCTGTGTCGACCGACACACCCAGTGTATCGATCGACGCAGCACGATTACGGGTACTCGATCTCAGATCGAGACCCTAAAGATTATTTGCGGATTTTCGTTTTGTATCAACCGACACACGCTTTGTGTCGATCGATACTGTGCGACAAACCCTAAATTTTATTCGCGAGTTTTCGCTCTGTGTCGACCGACACATGCTTTGTGTCGACCGACACATGCTTTGTGTCGATCGACACCCTGCGACAAACCCTAAAAATTTTATATTTTGCGCCGCGGCGTGTCGACCGACGCACGCTTTGTGTCGATCGACACAGTGCGATTTCTGCAATACCATCGTTTTCAACAGAGACAAAAATCCGAGATTTAATCAATGAAAAACGATTTCAACAAGTAATATACAGATCAACAACATCAAGTTTCGATTTTATATCACCATTTTCAATAGCTAAACCCTAAGCATGCTCTGATACCACTGTTGGATCCCTATGGATCTAGGGTTTGTTATATTGAAATTTAGAACCAACCTCGTTCTTACCTTTGGCAGCGGAAGAAGATGGTGAACGAGATCAGTGGAGCAACGCAACGCTTTGCCTCTACCAGATACACACGCACGCTCACTGGAAACGGGATGCTAGTGCCGGATCAATGGGGATCGATGGTGTCTGGTGTGTCAAGTGTTTCTGTCAAGAAAACTGGACGGCTCCTTGTTTAGGTCGAAACTAATCAGCTTTTATTCGACCTAAACGTGCTTAACGGGCCAGACTCAATTAAGCCATAACCCGAAAAGCCTGTTCGGAAAATCCGAACTTTGTCGACCGACACACAAGCTGTGTCGATCGACACAACACCATTATGTGTATTTCAATACACATAATATGATCATTGCAACAATGATCATTCCCATGTCGTAGCTTCCAGTTCGCTTAGGTGTGTGACCCTATAGGATCATACAATACTGGCAGTAAGCCCACGACTTACAGAATGCAAGAGGCTTCTAGCAAAGCATTGCAAACGCCCAGTATTATACGAATGTCTGATCTCGACACACAACTATCGCAGGAGTGAGTACAAGTGTGATTTCAGGACACTATCCCAACAACTACCACATCTACCCTACACTGATTCGTCTTCCTGGGACACTCTTCAAGAATATGATCCTCAAATCTGGTTTCATTGAGACTCCAACTTAATCCATACCGATAGCTTCACTCTGATCCCCACACCACTCCTGACGTTCATTCATATCTCTTTGCTAACTCACCATACTAACGGCTTCAATCAGTTTGTTGCTTTCCGCTGATACCTCATACTGACCTCTTCACGGTCCGGGTCAACTATTTCGCGGTTCTTACACTCCGTCTTGCTTTCGGGTTCGGTTTCGGTCTCGTATTCATATCGCATAGTCCATTCCGCCCTGCACCTCAATTCAACAACTTTCACTGGAGTGGTTAAATTCATTCCAATATATCCTCGATGTCACTTCCTCATAGAAATACGGTTAATTAATCATGTACCCAATGGTTACCCATGATTAAGTAACAAAATTCTATAATTCCGCTTCCTCGCGAATTGACGGTCGAATACAACCATTCTCGAGTCAACTCAATACTTACTTAAAGGCTTTAAAAACTTCATTCTAGTAATCCTAAAAGCAATCTCAACCAATCACGATTAACGACTTACTGATGCGACTCTTACTAAACAAGAAGCATACTAGTTATCTAATGCACCAATCAAAGCATTAAATAACGCACATAATCACGAAACGGAAACAAGCAATTACCACACACAATCACGTAATCAATTGATCGGTCCGAATATGTCGGCAGTATGGTTTTAGGTTATGATGAGTGATCGCCTGTTTCGCTCATCATTTGGTTTCACATGGTAATTTAATTGCATCCATAACCATCACAAGCATGCAAATAATTACTACGCTACTCAAAATGATAAGCCGAACACTTTGCATCCACCACGTACATAAAACAACATATCACATATATAAAAGTTTTAGTACATAAGTCCGATCAGAGTTGCTACATAGGTGGCCGATGTCATAACCAAAACCAAAACTGCGCCACTATACACCGAGATATGTCAAAGACGACACGCATATCCGTAGATCTATCTACAAACAAAACAGGGTTAGTGCCCAAACTTACCTAGCCCTATCTACCCCTAACCTAGCGTCTCCAGCAAGACAAAAATTCCCAGCACAGACGGCAATGCGGCTCGCAAAGGAAAACACTGGCAGGTGTGCCTGGAGGGTGCGGTGGGTGTGCGCTGCGTGATGGTGCGTCGACATGGTGCGGCTTAGCCATCGGGCAGAAACATGCAGTGTGACCCTCACGATCACAAAACTGACAGACAGTGGTAGGCGTTGGGAGTAGCCTACGAGAACAAGCTGGGGCTCGGTGACCCTCGTCACCACAGAGCTGACAAATAACCAACGGTCGGGGTGGCTGCACTACTGGCGGCTGGCTAGGCTCGGGATCAAGTCGACCGGGTCCGGCTCGGTATGGTCCTGGTACAGGTGCACGGTGAGGATCCGGGTTCGACAGGCGAGGTCCTGGTCCGGCGATCGGGCAAATAGGAGCGAGGTGGCTATCATTCTAACAGAAATCTGGTGCTGAAACGGGTAGGTAGGGCTCTCGATAGCGCGGACCAATTGGACGTGGGCACCAATAGAGGTGCAAACCCCGCACTCCGCCCCGGATCTCTAGAGGCGACTCTGACATCTCCGATGGTGATCCGGCTGGCTTGGACTGTGGCTTTGTCTCAGATAGTGGCTCTGAAGACTCCTGCGATATGGACATGTCTAGCAGTGTGGACGGTGACTCGGACTGCCGGCGCGGCTGATGATGCGGCCCGACATACTGGTCAAGAGCGTCCGCGAGCATAGCTGTTTGCTCCCCGACATGGTCCTCCCACTGCTGGTGCTCATAAGGATCAATAGGCTCCATGTAAAGATCAAAACCCATGGGTAGAGTGATCAAATCAGAGGATCGCAAACTAAACGGTACGGGCGCCTCCAAGATAGGCTCCAGTAGTATCTGCGGAGCGGCTGGATCTTGTAGCTGCGGCGGTAGCGGCGGTAACTCAATGTCTCCTAATCCGAAGTAATCCATCATCCCAACATACCCGTGCTTGTTGTCCGCGTCATCCTCTAATGATGCGGTCAACGGATCGGGCAGTGGTGTCCAGTCAACCTCTGTTGCCCTCACGCCCTGAAGTGTCCGTCATGGAATCGGGGGACGGTTTGTCACACGCAAACCCCGAGAGTATCCTGAAGCTGGCCGCCCTGGCGGACCCTGATCATGCCTAGAAGAATCCTGACTACTCATACTGTTGGCGCTGAAATATCCCCGCACACACACACACACCTCCCCGCAACCCGCCCTGGGGCACTCTGCTGTAAGACTGCAATCTAAAACATAGAAGATGTTAGTAAGAATAATAAAAATCCTAATTTCCATCCCACCCCGGATTTAACAGACGCGCCTCGGTTTCCTAATGGATGCTTGGGTGACACAACTTGACTCGATAAAACACGAAAAATACTCAGCAATGAACTATTTTGGAAACCATGACAAACCATGCTCTGATACCACCTTTTTGTAACGCCCCTTTCCTATTCTCTGCTGACCGTCAAGCTGACGGGTCAACAATCAAACAAGAACATGACCAAGTCGAGCCCGAGCAAGTCAAACGGGAAAAATTCGTCACAAGGCGAAGCCAGAGACAGATCGGTTTGAGACAAAGGCTCATGCCGCTATCCTCACTTCCACAATACAAAGCTTTGCAACCTGTATTGCTTCCGTGGGTTATGTCGGTTCGGACTAACCACTATATCATGGAAGAATGTTCATTAAGAATGCCTTCGAGAGATGGCAGAAGCTGGAAATTGATGTTGTTTCTAGTCCCGAGAACAAGCTAAGGACTATTCCCCTGAGGTTCTGCACAAAGCAATGCCAATATCCAGCGTCCATTTATTTGTCTGAGAAGCCGTTCCCACCCATTGCGATCATGAACACGGTCATGATTGACTGGGGTCTATTTTTCCTTCATAAGTTGGGAACTTTTTCTTGTTGACGTGCGGGATTCTTGCGCTCATTATCCGATGTATGAATGGCGTCCTTTGATCTTTTATAGTACACGATCGAGTTCTTGTGCAGAGCGAGCCACTCGATGGACCCTAGAGTTTAGGTCCTTGATTTGACTCATTATAGCAGTGATTTGGGCATTTGGGGGTATTCCAAAATTGATTGGTGTAGGTGTGATACTTGCCGGATTGACAGCCGAGCCAATGGTCCTTGGGGGCGCTTCGGGAAAAAGATGCTTGTTTGTAGGGTGCTCTTGCTTCGAAGTCTGTTATGTTATTGGCTCGCTCTGACGTTCGATCAAGTTTTCATGGAGCATGGCTTGCTGATTGGTGAGCATGTCAATTAATTCGTTTGCCGCCATGTCCACTCAATCCATCCGGTTCAAGAGCACTTGGAGCATCTTCTCTGTCGTACTCCGGTCTCCTGTCGTAGCAGTTGGCGCCATTGCGTTTTGCGGTGAGTGCCACCCTTGCTAAAGCGGTCGCTTCTTCTGCGCGCCTGGCTTTGGCTGTGGTTGCGCTATCTTGAGTTGTTTCTCCAGTTATGGTTATGACTGGGGTGTTTGGGTTGCCCGTTGGTGCCGTGTTGACTTGTGATGATGTGGTTGTTAAATTGTTGCGGGCTGCGCCTTGTGGAGGCATGTTGGATTCGATCTGCTCTTCTTCGTCTCCTGGATTGCTGGTGTTGGTGATGTTACCGGCGTTTCTGGTTCCTCATGTCTCTTGCGATGAATGTGGTGTATCTATCACTGCCGATCTGCCCTTTGGTCGCATGGATATATCCAAAGTCCTGTCTGACAGCGCCAATTGTTGGATCCGAGTTTCACAAGGATTAATTCAACAAATAATCAAACAAAAGGACTTGGATCGATTTGAGGATCTAAAGGCAATAACAGAAAGGAACAGAAAACATAGTTTTATTAATCTTACAGTTTGAAATGAGGGTCGATTCTCTACTCTGGAATTTAGGGATTTAGTACAATGAGTCAGAATGAATCTTTTCCCACGAAGAAGAAGTATATTTATAGCAGGAGAATTATGTTTGTTTCCTTGATTCTCTCTGATACGATAATGTTAAATCTGGATACTCTTCGATTTTCCTTTTTTTCAGAGATTTGTCTTTATCTTCTTCTTTTTCTTAAATATGTTAATTTGCATTAACAATATTTTCCCTTTTCTGATGCATATCGGCGTGGATCTCGTTGGGCTTCTCCGACATGGGTTGTCTTCTTTTTTATTGTGCTTAATCTTCGATGGGCTAATATGATGTTGAATCGGGCTAAAGAGGGGTGTTAAACCCACCTCCAACATTAGGTTTAGGGTTTCTCATTAAGGATTCATGGTTTGCTAAGTTGATTGATTAGTTAAGGATTATGAACTCTAGTTCTTCACCTTAGGTTGTTCTTATTGTTTGATCTGAATTAGCTACTTAGATCATTCATCATAGACTTATTATCATAACAACGATTGGATAATCAGCTAGAAAAACCTAGGTGACCAAATTGCCTATTCACAAATGAATTTGATTTAGGGAATTTGTGAACAAATCGAACCTGATTAAATGCATGTTTAGAATTTAGAACTCAGGAAGAAATTTGGCTTTCTAGGTTCTTAGTCATAAATAGTTTTTTCAGCGACAGCTGGTTCACTTTATCTATGTGTTTCGAGATCTAGGACAAGCAGAATCATGACTGATCGATTAATTTACATTCTTGAATTTCTGAGAATTCTCTGAGCCTAACTTTTTCTCCATCTGGTTTGACTCACTTGTTTACTGCTTTGTTTACTTTATTTCATTACATTCATCTTGTCTAGCTTAATTCAAATCGATAATCTATTTTGCATTCTTGAGACTCTTTGTTCGATACCCAATATACTACAACTAGTTTGTTGTGCACTTGCAGTTACATCTTAGGATTAAACTTCGACCTAGTAAGTTTTTGGCGTTGTTGTTTTGGGACTCTTTGAGTACCAATAAATTTTAGTAGTAGATTTTTTATTAGGAATTTCTTTTTCTTTTTGTTACTCACGCGTTTTTTCTCTCTTCTTTGGGGTTCCAGGTGAATGTTTAATCGCAAAACTAGGAGAAACAAGTACAACAGCAAGTCTATCTTAGCAATCAAAAGCTAGCGGATTTAGAGCGCACAAACCCCATAGCTAAGAAACCAGAAGAGATGGTTATTGAATTGGAGATCATGGAAAGCACAAGACTACATTGTGCAAACATTGTGCATTCTAAGATAATGAAGTGGAGCTAGTTCCGGAGCTTGTGATCTCATGAACAAGAAATCCTCATCTACTTATGGAATCATCAAGATAATCAGGAAGCAAATAACCTCAACTATGGATGGAAAGGTCACTCTCACTATGACCGTTGGACCCTCTCTCTATTATGCCGAATTCAGCTTATCCTTACTCTCTTATTCTTTGTTTATTATGAGGTTTCCCTAGTTGTATAGCCTTTAAATACTCTTGTACACATATCTTATGAATTACATTGGGACTTATTCTTCCCAAGAGCCACCATCTCTCTTCTTCTCTCAACTCTCTCTCTCTCGGGTTCAATAACCCTAATCTGTTTTGAGCATCTCTTTCCTATTCTCTCTTCTTAATCTCACTATTCTAACATGGTATCAGAGTACTATGCTCCTATACCTTCATTTCTTCCACAAATCTCTGTCTTAAAAGCTTGAAATATTTTCTTTAAGTCTGTTCTTGAAGTTCTTGAGAAACCGGCTCTATACTTGAGAGTATTCTGCGTTAAACTCTCTCCTTCGGTTTCTAAGCTTATGTTTGTACTTTCTGTTGGAATTGTGTCCAGTAATCTCGGTACTGTCTCTAGAAAGTAAGAGTATGTCAATGATCAGACATAAGTCATATAATACTGGGGGTCATGATGGCTTGCTAGAGTCCGCTCATGATCTATAAGTCTTGGACTTATTGCCTCTATTATATGATCCCATATGGGTCACACGCCTAAGCTAACAGGAAAATGTGTAGGAATGGCTTAGCAGAAGTACGGTAAAAGTGCCAGGCATTTACTGTACTTAGAGAGAATAAAAGGGTTTAGCCACTGTGTGTCGATCGATGCACATGATGTGTCGATCGACACAGTGCGTGAACGGCCAAATGGCCCAAGAGGAACCGGACGAGTTTTATAAATAAAACTCGAGTCTGTTTTCCTCTTTAACCCTAACCCAGCCGCCAACTCTCTCTCTCCTGCGACGCCTCCTCAGCTCGGTCTAGCAGCCTCTCTTCCTGCTTGGTGTGCGTGTGTGAACCTTTGGAGGATCCATCCCTTGGTGGCTCTCTGATCTCTGACCTGTTCTCCCTTTCCGCTGCACATAAACAGGTATAAGGTGAGATCAAACAATTGTTTCTAATCAAGAGAACCTAGATCCGCATGTTTAGGATAATCTGAATCAGAGAATTGAATCAGGATTCATCTAAACATCCCTTCAGTGGTGTCAGAGCTATTGGTTCTGGTTTTTCTTGTTTAGATTCAAGTTTAGGATTGTTTTCTTGTTTAAGAAGTGTTTTGAATCAACTACTGATAAGAGAAATCACTTAAGCAACAAGGAATTGAAACATAAACACACTTGAAATCGCAAATCCAAGCTATATTGATTTGGAATGCGATTTTCATAAAGTAGTATCGGCTGTGATCGCATGGATCGATCGATACGATCGCATGGATCGGTCGATACAACCGCGAGAGATCGACTGCAATCGCATGGATCGATCGAACGATCGCATGGATTTCGCATATCTCGGCCAAGCCTGCTCAACGCGTGAACGCATCGATCGATGCTGAGAGCATCGACCGATGCGATTGAAGAATCGATCGATGCGGTTGATGAATCGATCGATGCGGTTGGTTCATCGATCGATACGGTTGGGTTTAAGACTCGGTTTAGAATTTTGATTAAAATTATTCGTCCTGGTTTAATAAACAGATTTAATAATTTTATTAAGTCTGGTTAAACCGGGATAAGAAATCCAAAGTCGAAAAATTGGATTTTGTGCCTAAACCAGGATTTTCTAATTTGATTTGGTTGGACCAAATAAATTGAGAAAATCCGGTTTAGTAAATAACCGGTTGACAATTGTGGTCATCGTAGTAATTAAAATTTGGTTAGACCAATTTTAATGAAACAGACCGGTTATGTCATTTAATTGGACAATTGGGTCATGTCTTGGACATGGACCAATTCTTGGGCCTCGGGCCAAGAAGTTAAAACAATTGGGCCAATTATTTGAGTCTTTCTTCAGATTAATTTAGAATTTATTTTATAAAATTATAAAGTCGATTTTAAATTAAAGTTTCCGAAATTTTGAAATTAGAAAGTTTCTTAAATTAGAAGTTTCTAGATTTGCGGGTTTTGGATTTTAAAGAAATTTCTAAAGTTAGAAAGTTTCCGTTTTTAGAAAGTTTCCAATTTTAGAAAGTTTCCAAAAATAGTAGGTTTCCAAAAATGGAAAGTTTCCCGAAATAGTAATCTTCTATTTTGGGAATGAATTTTTAAATAAACCTACGAACCTCAAATAATATCAAGCGTTGGATGTCTTGTCCATTCTATGTCAGCTGTCGAAGCCCATTCAATTGTATTCATGGCCTTACAGTGTGAGGGTGTCTACTTTTGCGTGGATAAGACGGTTTGTGATTCATAAATGTCATTGGGAGTCCCAGACATTAATGATTACATGACTGTATAGTCTGGTTTTCTTGACTAGGCCATCGGGAGTCCCGGGCCTTGAGACATCAGAGTGGATTGGGCCTCGGGCCCAGATTCACAACCAAGAGTTATATCACGGATATAATTAGCCGACATAGGGCTTACCGATATAAGCTGAGGTTTGGTGACGGCCAGTGGCCCACTTTAATCTTAGTTATATGTGGATCTTGGAATCATTATATTCTATTGAGGGTAACTTATGTTATTGAATATAATGCGTGATTAATCATATTAAATATAATACGAGATTAATCATATTGAACATAATAACTAATAACCTTTTATCTTATATATTTCAGCTATGACTACTACAAGCACACAAAACACATTCTCAATCCGGTCTGTTCTCGAGAAGGAGAAGCTGACTGGAACGAACTTCCTGACATGGTCAAGGAACTTGAGGCTGGTCCTCAAGCAGGAGAAGAAGGATTATGTCCTTCGTGATCCTCTCCCCGAGAGGCCTGCTAACAATGCCGCCAGGACTCTGCATAATGCTTGGGAAAAGCATTCGTCAGATGAAAATGATGTGTATTGCCTTATGTTGGCGACAATGACTGGTGAGCTGCAAATGCAGTTCGAGAGTGTGTTGTCACCAATTGAGATAATGGCAAGCCTGAAATCGCTTTTTCAGGAGCAAGCAAGGACTGAGAGGTTTCAGACTGTTAAGAACCTCTTAGACTGTAAGTTGGCTGCGAATGCGGCAGTGAGTCCTCATGTCTTGAAGATGATGGGTTATCTCGATCATCTTCAGAAACTCGACTGTCCTATCAGCCAAGAACTTGCCTGCGACATCATTCTGCAGTCATTACCTGCAAGCTATTATCAGTTCATTCTGAACTTTAACATGCATGGCTTGAGTAAGACATTGCCTGAGCTTCACGGAATGCTCAAAACTGCAGAGCCCAACTTGAGGAAAACCGCCAAGGACCCCAATGTGCTTATGGTGCAAAAGGGCAAGGGGTTTAAGAAATCCTCTGCTAAGGATAAGGGAAAGGCCAAGGCTGTCCAAGTCACGGACAAGGACACGCCAAAGCCCAAGCCCAAGTCCAAGGCTGGGCCAACTGACATATGCAGGTTCTGTAAAGAACCAGGGCATTGGAGGAGAGAATGTAAGAAATTCCAAGAAGGTCTAAAGGAATTGAAGAAGAAGACTCTCGAGACTTCTTCGACAGGTATTTTTGTTATAGAAGTTAATACAACTACTTCTGATAATACCTCATGGGTTATGGATACTGGTTGTGGGGCTCATATTTGTACTAATATGCAGGCACTCAGCAACAGTAGAAGGCTGAAGCAAGGACAAGTGGAGCTACGAGTTGGGAATGGAGCGAAAGTTCCAGCACTAGCTGTAGGCACATACTTGTTGTCTTTACCTTCGGGATTGATTTTAGAACTCAATAATTGTTATTTTGTACCTGCTATAAGCAGGAATATTATTTCAATTTCTTTGTAGGATTTGGAAGGTTATGATTTTTCAGTTAAGAATAAATTATGTTCCTTCAATCGCAACAATTTGTTCTATGGTTGTGCCCCTCTTACGAATGGGCTTTACATACTCGATCAATCCGCTTCAATTTATAACATTAATACCAAACGGTTCTTACCTAATGAGGAGAACCGAACGTTTCTATGGCATTGTCGTTTAGGGCACATCAGCGAGAAACGCATCAAGAGGCTCCATTCGAATGGACTTCTTGGCTCATTTGACTTTGAGTCATGTGAGAAATGCGAATCCTGCATAATGGGCAAAATGACGCGGGCCCCCTTTAATAAACCTAACGAGAGGGCCAGTGACTTATTGGGCCTGATACACACTGACGTGTGTGGCCCAATGTCCACAAATGCAAGAGGAAACTATCAGTACTTCATTACCTTCACTGATGATTTCAGTAGGTATGGATATGTTTATTTAATGAAACATAAGTCTGAATCTTTTGAGAAGTTCAGAGAATTCCAAAATGAAGTACAGAACCAACTTGGTAAAAGCATTAAGGCTCTTCGGTCCGACCGAGGAGGAGAATACTTAAGCCAAGAATTCAGTGATCATCTAAGAGAGTGTGGGATCGTATCCCAACTCACTCCTCCCGGAACACCTCAATGGAATGGTGTGTCTGAGAGGAGAAATCGGACCTTATTGGATGGTTCGATCTATGATGAGTCACACAGACCTTCCAATATCCCTTTGGGGATATGCTCTGCTAACAGCAGTGTTCACTCTAAATAGAGCGCCATCGAAAGCAGTAGCAAAGACACCATATGAATTATGGACTGGAGAAGCTCCAGTGCTGTCTTATCTCAGAATTTGTGGTTGTGAAGCCTATGTCAAGAGATTGATCTCAGACAAGCTTACACCAAAATCTGACAAATGCTACTTCATTGGTTATCCACGGGAAACCAAGGCTTATTACTTCTATCTACGTTCCGAGAACAAGATCTTTGTTGCCCGGGTTTGTAACTTTCTTGAGAGGGAGTTTCTCTCTAAGAAAGACAGTGGGAGTAAGGTACTGCTTGAAGAAATTCAAGATGAACAGGATACTGCTCAACCTAATGAGGAAGAGCAGCAGGAGGACCTACAAGAAATTGTAGAGCCTGAACCTGTAGTACCTGAAGTTCGAAGATCCGGGAGGATCCGTCACGAACCCGAGAGATATCAAGGATTCCTCGTGACTGACTGTCATGATCTTCTGATCATTGATGGTGATGAACCATCGAACTTCAATCAAGCCATGATGGGCCCAGATTCCTCTAAGTGGCGCAAGGCCACTGATTCCGAAATGGACTCCATGTCGGTCAACCAAGTGTTTTCGTTGGTTGACTTACCCGCTGGTGTAAAAGCCATCGAGTGCAAATGGATCTTCAAGAAGAAGATTGACGTGGATGGAAATGTCCAGATTTATAAAGCCAGGTTGGTGGCAAAAGGTTTCAGACAAGTTCACGGTGTGGATTACGATGAAACCTATTCACCAGTGGCTATGATGAAATCTATTCGGATTCTACTAGCAACTGCAGCTTTTCATGATTATGAAATTTGGCAGATGGACGTGAAAACCGCCTTCCTGAATGGTATTCTGGAAGAGGATGTGTATATGACACAACCTGACGGTTACATAGATCCAAAGAATGCTGGGAAAGTATGCAAGCTTCATAAATCCATTTATGGATTGAAGCAAGCATCGAGGAGCTGGAATCTTCGTTTTGATGAAGCAATCAAGCAATTTGACTTCATCAGAAACGAAGAAGAACAATGCGTGTATAAGAAAACTAGTGGGAGCAAGATAGTATTTCTTATTCTGTATGTCGATGAGATACTGCTTCTCGGAAACGACATTCCAATGCTGAAGTCCGTAAAGGACTGGCTTGGAAGTTGTTTTTCCATGAAAGACATGGGTGAAGCCGCATACGTTCTTGGAATCAGGATCTACCGGGATAGATCTAGAAGGCTGATTGGCTTGTGTCAAGATTCATACATTGACAAAGTCCTGCAAAGATTCAGCATGAAGGATTCCAAGAAGGGCTTCACGCCAATGGTACATGGCACAACGCTAAGCAAGAAGCAGAGCCCTTCGACGGCTGCTGAGCTTGAGCGCATGAAGAATATTCCTTATGCATCTGCAATAGGATCTATCATGTATGCCATGATCTGTACTCGTCCTGATGTTGCTTATGCATTGAGCATGACGAGTAGATACCAGTCAAATCCAGGTGAAAACCATTGGATTGCCGTAAAGAATATCTTGAAGTATCTAAGACATACTAAGGATAAGTTCTTAGTGTACGGTGGAAGTGATGTGCTTAAAGTCAGTGGATTCACGGACGCAAGTTTCCAGACAGACCAAGATGATTTCCGGTCACAGTCCGGTTATATCTTTTGTCTGAATGGCGGTGCAATCAGTTGGAGAAGCTCCAAGCAAGACACCGTTGCTGATTCCACTACAGAAGCTGAATATATCGCCGCTTCAGAAGCTGCGAAGGAAGCTGTTTGGATACGAAAGTTCATTATTGAACTAGGTGTGATACCAGATGCGGCTGAGCCTCTGGCACTATTTTGTGATAACAATGGTGCTATTGCTCAGGCAAAGGAACCAAGATCACACCAGAAATCCAAGCATGTTCTAAGAAGATTTCACTTGATACGTGACATCATTAATAGAAAGGAAGTCAAGATCAGCCGAGTTCAGACAGATGATAACGTCGCTGATCCGTTGACAAAGCCACTCCCAAGGCCTAAGCTCGAGTTTCTGACTGAAGCTGTAGGCATTAGAGACATTGAAATGTAATCTAAATTTGAGTGGGAGTTTGAGGGCTTTTATTTAGTTATTTGATATGTTCTTGTAAAACATTCTTATGTTTAATGAAATTATTATTTCAAGATTATTTTAACTGTGATGAAATAATCGTTCCAAAGTGATATAAACCATTTTATAGGTCATCGAAGTAAGTGACTTGATCTTGAGTCATCAAAGTCATTTAGCTTGATCATGAGACCCTATATTTGATAGATGGATTATATCATCCTGTCCCTAGTCGAAGGTTGTTGAAATTGGAACACCAACAACCGTGAGAGACTGGATTGGTATGTGACTTATGACAAAGTCTCAGTGTGTCATAGATGCGCGGCATCAAAGTCAATACATAGGTGTATGTTGGGAACATACGACCGGACAAGACCCGATTATGAGAACTCTTCAGGATATTTATATCTGTGTCATAAGAGATTCTCACTACGACTATAGAGTATAGTCCTTAGACCTGAGTTCGCATGCATGTGACTGCACATGGACTGATGCACTTTGATCATTGTCTAACGCTATCGTTCTGCGATAGCTATAAGGACCTTGTTTGGGTACATTATGAAATGAGTAGTTTAAAGTGATGGAATAAGACGGAATTTGTCCCTCCAATATAAATGGAGTGAATATCTCTAGGCCAATCGGAGATTTGAATACTGGAAAATGCATGGCCATGCTCAAACGGACTGTCCCGAGTCGTTTGGATTGTCAGTATCGAATCAGAGTCCGATGAACAAGATTAGGCTTTATAAGGATGACACTAATCTTGCCTTATGACTAATCGAGATATTGTGACAAAAGGATTATGAATACAGAGATTCCAGTACAAGTGGGAGATTGTTGGAATTGTGTCCAGTAATCTCGGTACTGTCTCTAGAAAGTAAGAGTATGTCAATGATCAGACATAAGTCATATAATACTGGGGGTCATGATGGCTTGCTAGAGTCCGCTCATGATCTATAAGTCTTGGACTTATTGCCTCTATTATATGATCCCATATGGGTCACACGCCTAAGCTAACAGGAAAATGTGTAGGAATGGCTTAGCAGAAGTACGGTAAAAGTGCCAGGCATTTACTGTACTTAGAGAGAATAAAAGGGTTTAGCCACTGTGTGTCGATCGATGCACATGATGTGTCGATCGACACAGTGCGCGAACGGCCAAATGGCCCAAGAGGAACCGGACGAATTTTATAAATAAAACTCGAGTCTGTTTTCCTCTTTAACCCTAACCCAGCCGCCAACTCTCTCTCTCCTGCGACGCCTCCTCAGCTCGGTCTAGCAGCCTCTCTTCCTGCTTGGTGTGCGTGTGTGAACCTTTGGAGGATCCATCCCTTGGTGGCTCTCTGATCTCTGACCTGTTCTCCCTTTCCGCTGCACATAAACAGGTATAAGGTGAGATCAAACAATTGTTTCTAATCAAGAGAACCTAGATCCGCATGTTTAGGATAATCTGAATCAGAGAATTGAATCAGGATTCATCTAAACATCCCTTCACTTTCTCATCTTGAATACTCCCTCCTACTGCTATAAATCAGTCAAAGCAATGGAGAACTCAAGAGTTGTAATCCATGTGATTTTCAAAGGCACCAAATACCTAGTTTGGGTAAGGATTGTGAAATATCCCCTTGGAGGCCGTGGGCTTTGGAAGTTTGTTCTTGGCAGTGAAGCTCCATTCCTGAAAGTGCAAGCTGAAGGCGTGGAGGTGTTTCCTCCAGATGAAGAGGCTTGGACTCAAGGAGATCAGAATGTGCTTTCAATACTCTAAAGCTCTCTTGAGTCATCTCTCTTGGAAGCTTACTCATACTTTTGGGACACTCTCAAGAATGTTTATGGAAACATGTCAAACCTGAGAAGAGTGTTTGAGGTCAAGCTTGCTATCAACAACCTTCATCAAGAAGACATGGAGTTCAAACAACACTTTGGGAAGTTTAGGTTTTTGTGGGCAGAGTTGGAGATGTTGAGACCAGCTACTGTTGATCCACTTGTTCTCCATGAAACAAGGGAACAAGATAAGTTGTTTGCCCTCCTGTTGACTCTGAACTCATCCTACAATAGCCAGATTTATGCCACACTTCCAACCCTGGATGTTGTTTGTGCTCAAATACAAAAGGAGCAGGGATTATTTGGACTCTTTGGTGGAAAGCGTGACCTTGTGACTCCCAATAAGAGCATATTCAGGCATGAAGAGAGACAAGAAAATGGTGGAGATAAGAGACCAGTTTGGTTCTGTGTGTATTGCAAGAAGAGTGGACACCTCAAAGAGAAATGATGGCGCCTTCATCCTCACCTCAGCCCATCATCATTCAACCGGTTCAAAGACCAGAGAGAAAACCTCTCCAATGGAGCTTCTGAACCTGGTTCATCTTCAATGTAGGCTGGTGAGGAAGGTAGGGCAATGGTGGTTCATCAAGCTCCTTCCATGGCTGTCCAGAATGATGTGGTAAGGAGGTCAGACCTTGAAGCTCTTATCAAAGCTCTCAAGGAGAACTCTGGTATGAGTCTTGGTAACTCTCTCTTTGCTTCAAATATAACCAGACCTTTAATTGTTGATTCAGGAGCATCCCATCATATGATAAGTGACTCTAAGTTGATAGACAATATTAAACCTGCTCTTGGTAATGTTGTGATGGCAAATGGTGATAAGATTCCAATTCAAGGCATAGGAAATCTTAAGTTGTTTAGCAAAGAATCAAAAGCTTTCTATATGCCTAGTTTTACATCAAACCTTTTATCTGTAAAGAAAGTAGCTACTGATCTCAATTGCAATGTTATTTTCAGTCCTAATGATGTGGTTTTTCAGGATACTGAAACAAGTAAGTTGCTTGGGAAAGGTGTGGCAAAGGATTAAATTTACATGCTTGAAGACACTAACCCATCTTCTGAATTATCTATTGCTTTATCTACTTAGGTTGGTGTGGATGATTATGTTTGGCATGCAAGGCTAGGACATCCACACTCTAGGGCTTTAGGACTCTTATTACCTTCTGTTTCTTTCCAAAATGATGATTGTGAGGCTTGTATTCTTGGAAAACATTGCAAGTCGGTCTTTCCTACTTCTAAAACTATTTATGATAAATTATTTGATCTTGTTCATTCTGATGTTTGGACTGCTCCTTGTGTATCTAGAGAAAACCATAAGTACTTTATGACATTCATTGATGAAAAATCTAAATACACTTGGATAACTTTATTGCAAACTAAGGATAGAGTGTTAGAAGCTTTCATGAACTTTCAGAACCATGTTACTAACTATTTCAATGCTAAGATCAAAATTTTTAGATCAGATTATGGTGGGGAGTACACCAGTCATGCTTTCAAACAACATCTATCCAAGCATGGGATTATTCACCAAACAAGTTGTCCCTACACTCAACAATAGAATGGGGGTAGCTGAGAGGAAGAATAGGCACTTGATGGAGGTGGCAAGGTCCATGATGTTTTATAAGAATGTTCCTAAAAGGTTTTGGGGAGATGCAGTCATGACAGCTTGTTACTTGATCAATAGAACTCCTACAAGAGTTCTTCATGATCAATCCCCATTTCAGGTACTAAAAAAAATCCAATCCATCAGTTGATCACTTACGTGTGTTTGGGTGCATTTGTTTTGTGTTGATACCAGGAGAACAAAGAGATAAGCTAGATGCTAAGAGTACTAAAGCCATGTTCATTGGATATTCCATCACACAAAAAGGGTATAAGTGCTATGTTCCTGAGACTAGAAAGGTGTTGATATCTAGAGAAGTCAAGTTTATGGAATCCAAGAGTTTTTATGAGGAAAAGAATTGGGATAACTTGAAGGATCTTTCCAATTCTCAATCAGACCGAGCCACTAACCTAAGGATCATCATGGAGAGTCTTGGCATAAGCCAACCCAAGGAACCGGCCAAGGAAGTTCATACAACATTAGCTCCTGATGCATTCACAGAAGCTACACAAGCACCCCATCTTGATCATGAGGGGGACACTCAAGAATCAGAATAATCTCAACATTTTGAACAATCTGATTCTTCTACGCATGATCAAGATGGTGTTGATGTTCAGGATATGGAGTCTAATGGATCTGGCCAGCAAAATGAAGAGACTGAGCAGCCATCTAACCAACCAACTCAGGTGCTAAGAAGAAGCACAAGGGAAAGAAAATATCCTTCAGAATGGAAGAAGACAAAGGTTTACTTCAACATCAATGCAGTAGCTCATCCCACTCAAGCAGTGTGAACTTTAGCTCATGTGCCCTTGGAAAATCAAGTGTTCATTGGACAGTTGGATCAAGAACAAGTGCTAACAACCTATGAAGAAGCCAAGAGATATAAGATATGGATGGAAGCTGTGAATGAAGAAACCAAAGCAATGAAAAACAATGAGACTTGGTATGAGGCAGAACTTCCCAAAGGAAAGAAGGCAGAGAGTTCTAAGTGGGTATTCACTATCAAGTACAGAAGTAATGGGGAGGTTGAGAGATACAAGGCAAGGCTGGTTGCAAGAGGTTTTACTTAAACCTATGGAAAGGATTATTTGGATACTTTTGCACCAGTAGCTAAGCTTCATACAGTCAGGATCATCTTGTCTTTGGCAACAAACCTTGATTGGGAACTTTGGCAAATGGATGTCAAGAATGCATTCCGTCAAGGAGAACTTGAAGATGAGGTGTATATGACACCACCTTCTGGTCTTGAAGACATTGTTAAACCAGGGAAGGTGCTAAGACTCAAGAAGGCCATCTATGGACTGAAGCAATCACCTAGAGCTTGGTACCATAAGCTGAGCTCAACACTTATGCAAAGAGGATTCAAGAAGTCTGAGGCAGATTACACCTTGTTCACTCTTCAAGATCAGGAAGGTATCAGTGTCATTATTGTGTATGTTCATGACATTATCAGATCAGGAAGCAACAAGTCAGGTATACAAGACACTAAGGTTTACCTCAAATCTGTTTTTGATATAAAAGACCTTAGTGTTCTAAAGTACTTTCTTGGGATAGAGGTTTGTCGATCTAATGATGGACTCTTCTTATCTCAATGAAAGTAGACACTTGATTTGTTATCTAAAGCATGAAAGCTAGGATCAAAACCGGCCAAGACACCCCTTGAGGAAGGCTACAAAGTCATAAGAGAGGGGGAGGTTGAAGACAGACCATTTGAGGACATTACACAGTATATGAGGATGGTTGGTAAGCTCATTTATCTAACCATAACCAGACCTGATCTATATTTTGTAGTGAACCAAGTAAGTCAACATATGCAAGCTCCCAAGATGCATCATTGGAATATGGTTGAAAGAATACTTAGATACCTAAGTGGAGCTCTTGGTCAAGGCATTTGGATGGGATGCAATGGGAGCACATAATTGGTTGGATATTGTGATGCTGATTGGGCAGGAGATAGAGTGGACAGGAGATCCACTACAGGATATTGCACATTCATTGGAGGCAACCTAGTCACTTGGAAGAGCAGGAAGCAGAAGATACTCTCATGCTCAAGTGCTGAAGCTGAATATAGAGAAATGAGGAAGTTAGCAACCGAGTTGGCATGAATCAAAGCTCTTCTAGTGGATTTGGGAATTGAAATATCAAATC
Source organism: Orychophragmus violaceus (assembly GCA_030180135.1). Lineage (NCBI taxonomy): Eukaryota > Viridiplantae > Streptophyta > Magnoliopsida > Brassicales > Brassicaceae > Orychophragmus > Orychophragmus violaceus. The sequence continues at coordinate 61,451,007 of CM058237.1, read as the reverse complement.
CAATCACCATGCATTGTGACAACCAGGCAGCCATTCACATTGCTTCAAACTCAGTCTTCCATGAAAGGACCAAGCACATAGAAGTGGATTGTCACAAGGTTAGGCAGATGACTGAGCAAGGAGTGGTGCTGCCATGCTTTACAAAAAGTGAAGAACAACTTGTTGATGTCTTCACTAAGGCAGCTATCTTGAAGGTGTATGAGTCCATTCATACAAATCTTGGACTCGCAGAGCTTCCTGAATCCTCTAAGGCTGTGGAGTCTACACTCTTTTTCCGTTCATGAAGTTTTATCCCATGTGGTTTTCTTCATGGAGGTTTTTAATGAGGTAGATTTCCATTGTCATTCCAAGCTTAATTCAATCCTTGAATTCAAGCTTGAGGGGAGTATTAAATTGGAGATCATGGAATTCTAAGATAATGAAGAGGAGCTTGGTCCGGAGCTTGTGATCTCATAAACAAGAAATCCTCATCTATTTATGGAATCATCAAGATAATCAGGAAGCAAAGAACCTCAATCCCAAGCCTGATCAGATCGCAGAGATGTCACTATCAGTCTTGAACAAAGGAGGGAAAGGTCACTCTCACTATGACCGTTGGACCCTCTCTCTCTTCTGCCGAATTCAGCTTGTCCTTACTCTCTTATTCTATGTTTATTATGAGGTTGCCCTAGTAGTATAGCCTTTAAATACTCTTGTACACATATCGTATGAATTACATTGGGACTTATTCTTCCCAAGAGCCGCCATCTCTCTTCTTCTCTCAACTCTCTCTCTCTCTCTCTCGTGTACAAGAACCCTAATCGGTTCTGAGCATCTCTCTCCTATTCTCTCTTCTTAATCTCACTATTCTAACAATGGTGAATCCAGTGATTCTGAATCGCAACAAAGCTGGTGATATATGAGACCAAGAGGGTCATATCTGCAATGCACAAGGGCAGAGACTTGAAGAGGAAGAAAACTCATTGATGTACAAGTCGAAGCAGGTGCAGGAAACAGGTAGCAATCCCACGATTTGGGAGGTGCAGGTGGTCGAGGGCGCGCACTTGTGGATTACAATAGGCATGATCAGTTCTACCCTAACATGTATGCGATTTGACTATCCACTTTTGAGAGGCATGATTTTTAGCTGGAAACTGTCTACTACACTTTGGTTGGTCAACATCAGTTTCATGGACTACCTTATGAACATCCTATGAATCATATTGAGATGATTGAGGACTTGGTCACAAGCATGAAATACAATGGAGTCTCCAATGACTACATATTCTGCAAGCTCTCCCCTCACTCTCTTTTTGGGGCAGCAGTCTACTGGCTGAAGCAGTTAGCACCATGATCTCTGACAACCCGAGAAGAGACTAAGAATGCATGCCTCAACAACTCTTATGATGATGCTAGGTGTGGGAGCTGAGGAAGAAGATCTCCACATTAAAGCTGGGTAAAATGGAAGCATTGAAGTCTGCTTGGATCTGATTCAAAGCTTACCATAGAGACTGTCCACACAATTGTTTCAGTGAGGTTCAGCTGCTAAGGACCTTCTTCTTCAAAGATGTTAATTGGAGATACCATATGTCTCTGGATGCTGCTAGAATTTGGGAAATTCATTACGAGGTATCCTGAAGATGCTTATTTCCTCAAAGAAAACTTGGCATCTAGTAATAGTACCAATAATGGAAACATTGAGAGGAAGCAAGCTGCAAGCATTGACAAAAAATGAGATTGTTGTCGTGCAAGCCAAGTTAGATTCATTCCACACTCGTCTATTGAGAAGGATGTGAACTACATTAATAGAACCCAATTCGTGTTGATGATTATATATTAGGTTTTCCAGCCATTGTTGGGGCTAAGTTTTATTTTATTTCCAGAGATTTGATTCCAAAGATTTCAAACCCCTTTTATTCTTTTATTTATTTCTCTTATACAACTTTATTCAATCATGTTTATTGCTTCAGTTTCCATGTATTGGTAGATTTGCTAATTAATTTTAGGGGTTCTCATGGTTTGCTAAGTTGATTGATTATTCAAGGATTCTAAACTCTAGATCTTCACTTAGGTTATTCTTATTGCTTGATCTGAATTATCTACTTAGATCATTGATCATTGGTTGATTCTCGTAACGACATTGTGTTAATTAGCTAGAAAAAACCTAGGTGATAAAATTGCTTAATCGCAAAGCAATTTGGTTTAAATACATGTTTAAATTTAGAACTCGCAAATAAATTTATTTTTATGGGTTGTTGAACATAGATAGTTTTCGCAGCGACAACTTGTTCACTTTATCTTTGTGTTTCGAGTTCTAGGTAATAACAGAATCTTGACTGATCGATTAACTTAGATTCATGATTTCCTGACAATTCTCTAAGCCTAGATTTTTCTCCAACTAATTTTACACCCTCGTCTACTGCTTTGTTTACTTTCTTTCATTACATCATCTCAGCTAGCTTAACTCAAATCGATAATCTGTTGCGCTTGACATTGGATAGCCCAGTCTCAAGAAAGTGGTGTTGGTCGAGGTGCTCGGCTTCGGGTACATCATGGCAACGGAGCTGTGGCCGAGGTAAGAAGATTAGATGGCATAAGGTGCTCCTTGCCAAGGTCCATGGCCGAGGGAACTCCGGGAAGAATTTGGTCTAAGGATACATGGGATGTATCGGCCTGTTTGGCCAATGGAGTTGTGGCCGAGGAAATGGAGAGTTTAGCATTGGGCAGCTCAGACCGAGGGCTGGAGACCAAGGAACTAGCTGGTACGTTTGGAGATTGACATCATCTTCGCATCGGGTTGCTGCTGCTGATGGCCTGTGGTTGATGCTCAACAGCTGAGGGAGTCCTTTTGGTGCAACGGGCAAGCCTGCCCGAGGCCAATGGCCGAAGGAAACACTTTCTTCTTCATTTATTTTGCTCTTTTTGTTCTACAAACCCATCCAAATCTCCAAGGCAACTCCAAACACCTTGAAAGGACTTGAACACATTCCAAAATGGACTAAAATATGCAAACACTAATCATAAACTCACTAAACCTCTAAGTGAATGATATCCTAAAAATGCCTATAAGAATAGATGCAAAACACTATAAAACTATGCAAATTATGATGCTAAATCATACTAAAATATGAATACATCAAGTATGCTTATTTAGTTTATTAAGCATTTTTCTTTTGGTCGATGCTGCGACACAAACCAGCGGCACAAAATTTAACAACATCGTAATCAAATGACACAGGGGAGAATTCAAAAAGATGCCGCTGCATTCAGTTTATAGTTTTTTCGATGCTGTTGGTGACACTAGATTAAACAGAGGAAGATGGATGGTTGTTACGATCAGTTTAACGGCATTGCTGGTGCTCTCTCCACATATTTGCGTCTCAACTAACATTTTATTATAGTATTTTTTTTTATGACGCATGAAGGGGCTGCAGCGGCCAACTCCTGAATATTTTCTTATTAGATATGGTTTAATTTATATATATACTAGGTTTTGACTCAAGTAACACCAATATATATATGTATGCCTCTCCATATTCAGTACAATTTGTAGTTTTGTTGGTATACAATACAATATGTTGTTGTACTAGTTGGATTTTTTGAAAATGATATAATGTTATCTTTGTATATGAAAAATATAAATTTTATTATAGTGTTAAATACTTCGTTTAAACTTTTAAATTAAGTCACATAAATTCAGAATAAATTTTTTTAATAATTTGAAGAATAATATTCAGTATATCCATATATGTTTAATAATTTAAAATATATTGAATTGAATTTAATAAATATTTAAATAATAGAACTGTTATTAAATGAGTTAACCATTAAATTAAAATAAATAGGTTATGAGTTGACCAAATCTATTTATCATGTAGATAATGTTTAAATCATTTGGATATGGATTGATTATCCACTTTGACACTTCTAAATATATGTTAAAAGGAATACAGAAAATATGATATTGCATTTAGAGCTTTGAAAATAGAAATGCATAAAGATACATTTCGATTGGTTTCTTCACATCGCACATCTCGACGACATTTTCTATTTTAAAATTTTGCTTGCTTTTGTTGCAAAAAAAAAAGAGTTTACTTTGTCTTCCTCTCACCACTTGAAAAAGGTCAAGAAGATGACTAAGAGGATTAATCAACTTTAATAAATCGTATAGTTAATATTCAAACATATATTTTTAATAATATTTAAATACAAATTTAAATAAAGGACATATATTTAAATTATAATACAATAACTCAATATAAAAACGAATAAATAGACTTATAATTAACAACGCTTTTAGTCTAATTGGTAAAGGTTGGCCAGTAGTTTTCTGCCAACTTGAATTCGATTTCGCGCTGGTAATCCGTAGACGTTTTTACAAGCAAGAAAAATCTAATTTATTATGAGCTTCATAGAATTAGTCTTTGACCGTAGACATTCTTTAGGATCTCCACAGATAAAAAAAAAGACTTATCATGAAAATACAATCATTTTTTCCACAATCAAAACCATTTCAATGGTCTTCCCATCATATGGCAAAAAATGGATGAAAATAATTTAAATTATAGGTTAAATTATATGTGAAATTATGCGGAGAAAAAAAAAATCATCCCCTACCCAAAACTAATTATATATTTTTGGAAGAAAAAAACAAAAACTGCATACAACAAAAATATGTAGATTTAAACAATATAAAATATAAATAACTAACATAAAATATGCAAATAAAAATGAGGAAAATATGCTGATTTAATATTGAAACCTTACAAATTGATAGGCTAGAATCATATAAAAATATTGGTTTTTTTTTCAGGTTCCAATTTTTTTAAATGATGACATGGATTCGAAATATATAATGAATCGTCAATTCAGTCACAAAGATTATATTTCTACCCAACTTAAGCAAATACTAAAAATCATAATAATGTATGAGGAAAACAATGTATAGAGGTTTTGGTTTTTTGAATGAATGTAGGCATATGGAATCCTTGAACTTATATAGGGTTAGTGCTTAGGAGTTTTGGGTTTGTCATATTTTAAAAGAAAAATTAGATTGATTTGACCAAAAAAAAATCATTTCAAATGATTTTAAAATCAATAATATTTGAAAGATGGAAAGACGGATTCTATCTCCTAAATCAATGTGATAGATTCTTAAAATACAGTTAAAATATTAGAATTCTTGGATTATTCCTTAAAAAGCTCACAAAATACATGTTAAATAAATAAAAATAAACTATTTTCTTTCCTTAAAAATGCATACAGTCCTATTACACAATAAGATTTGTCTTTTAAACGAATTATTATATGCTTTTTTTTGTCAACGAATTATTATATGCAGAAATGAATCCAATACATTTTGCCGTGTTTAAAATGAATGGTTGGATTAGAATCATAAGAAGATAAACTGTTAGGATTCTGACTTTGAAAATGGATAATCCAATTTTTAAAAATAAATTAACAAAATTCCTTCAAATTTTTTTTTTTTAATACCAAAATACCTTTTTTGATGTATTTAATTGATTATAACATTTAGTGACATTGCTTGTAAATTTTTACAAGTCAAAGTTTATTTTTCAAGTGTACTTTTAAATTAATAATGTTTAGATCGTTACTTGGATTAGTAAACTGATGTGTATATATTTGATTTTTGAAGAGGAGAAGAAGGAAAGATAAGGAGGAAGAAAGTAAGATACTTGAACTAAACTTATTTTTTCACCTTAGGACTTTATATATATATATATGAGATAATGAGTGACTTAGACTAATTTTTTTATTAGTGAAGCAACATGTGAATGTAAATGAAAAAATATCATCATAGATAATCACTAATCATCACTTTAGACTTTGAGTATTATCCAACTTTATAGATAGAAATGTGGCAGCATCTTGTTTTTTTACTTGTTAGAATCTATCTATGGAGTTAACAAATTTCAATGTGTTGTTTTAGCAAAACATAAAATATGCATAATGCATGATTTAAAAAATACCAATCTAATTAACCAAGAACATCAAATTAAAACAGCATCGATCTCGAAATCACAAACATAAAATATCCAGTTTAATAGAAGAAATACATGAAAAGGTAATAAGTTATAATTAATTAAAAAAAAACTGAAATGATAGTTACAGAAGAAACTACAATGGCAACAAAAGATAGTGTTGTAACAGTGGAGAAGTGGTTGGTGCCAGAACTTGAAGGAGACGGTACAGTCATATTTGGTGAATCAGTCAAAGATGGCGAAGATGTGGGTGATTGGGCTGAAGAAGGTGAAGTCATAGGTGTTCCACCTGAAAGAAAAACTGCATCCATATTATTATTCGTACATTATATTTATTAATAATACAATATGGTATAAATATAACATAAAGTTATTTTCCCTAGAAATCTAGTTATAAATGTAAGACTAAACTAATTTATATAAATTCAATGTGAGAAAAAAATCGAAAACTATAGTACTCTTAGAATATTAATTGAGTGATTGCATTTGCAGAAAAAATCTAACAAGTAAACTAATAAAATGAGACTCGCATAAACTACCAGGGTAAAATGTGATCTGCCTTTTCAACAATCAATCGATAAAATAAAAAGATTAACAAGACACAACATATTCAATTTTTGTTTCAAATTCTTGTTGCAATAATTGTAAAAGAACTTTCTTTTTGTTCGAATACTATTTTACATTCAATTCGAAGAAAAAAACAAAAATATATTCAGTTGATCAGGTTAGGAATATACAAGAAAAATGAGAAAAAAGAAAAGAAAGTAACATATGAAAAGTTTAGTTTACCTTTTAGTTGTTGCAATGCAATACCAGTACTTTACTATTATAATTCTAGTGATCATCATAGAAATATGAAATAGATTTTGATTTACCAGAAACTCAATAAATAAACAAAAAAAAAATTAAACATAAATTACCATGCTATTTAACAGATTTACAAAGAAAAGCCTTTAACCTTATTTATGAAACATAATCGATTGACTATATTAGAAAAACAAGACCGAAGTATGAAAAATAACTCAACACATACCCAGAGACATACCAGGAGAAGATGCATCCGGTGTCGACGCGTCCAGAATCGCTACACCAGCAAATAAAATTTTAATATTGAAACAATGATAATACTTCACTAAAAACATTAGGAACGAGAAAAAATAAAATAAAAATACTCACAGCAATGGGGAGCAACAATGGGGAGCTTGCAAGTCATAGGCATGGCTAGTGCTCTCGTGTTATTCAATGAAATTCCCATATCTTTGCTACTCGCTAAACCGACACAAATACACTTAGGGTTATATTGTAGAACAGATAAGATTCCTCCACAACACGCTTTTGTCGGTTTAGTATCATTTGATCCGGGGGTAAGGTATGAGAGACAATCCATCATGTCATATATGACGGCCGAGCAATCAGATTTTGATGGTCCGGGCGCCGGAGTTGCTACCGGTGAGGGAGACTTTGCCGGATTTGATTTGTTGCGGGCATGGATGGGTGTAAATGATGATGATAGGAATATGACTAAGATGGAAAGAAGAAGAGAGTGCCTCATTATTGCTATATTTTTCTTTGAAAATGCTTAGTGATTTTTATTTCTTCTTGTTAGAATTGTTTTGGAATAAGAGGAAACGTGAGGTTTATATATAGTAGTGAAGTTCGGAAATGAAAATATAAGAATTTGTGTGTTTGTTTTTTTAAGGGTTTGAGTCCGGTTCTCTCGCTCCTTAAATTTTGGAGACTATTGTTGAATAGGTGAGTTTTTTGTTATTATCTTGAAAAGATTTGAGTGATTATTTTTCTTTTTCTGTTCGATGAGTTGATCTTATTGTTCAAATAATCTTTGTAAAGGACATGGTGTCTTTAACAAAGTTAATTTTGAATTTAATATCAAAAATGTCATTTGGGTGTGTTTGTGTTTTTTTTTTGTGTGACAACTATTATTTGTTATGCTTAGTAAAACGAAAATTGGTGGAAATAAAAAGCTAATATGAAATTTTTACAACATATCATAAAACATATATATATATATATATACACTGCTAAAAAAGTACATTTTAAATCATCGGTTAAAATCTTTCTACATATTATTTGAAATTTTATTGTTTTTAAATTCAAAACAAATTTCGTTTTGAAAAAATAGAGATATGTTTTGGTCAAAAATCTAAAATGAGTTTTTTTGTCAACATCTAAAATGAGTAGATAGACGTATTTATGTTTTTTTCAGAAATATTTTTAGTGGTGATCCAAAAAAAAAAACGTATTTCTGCTATATTGTTCTAAAGCATACATCACGGTTGATTTGAGATTCGTTTCGAGATTGGACACATGGGGATAGTATGGTTGACCGAGTCGGAAACCCGTAAAACCTCTTTAGTATTTTTTTTTGGGGGGGGGGGGGGGGAGGGGGGGGTCAAATTATACGTTTCAGTCTAGCGTAAGGTCTTACGATAGGGCATACTAGAAATAATAAAGAGAGGGTCCAGAAACCTCTAGAGTATAATGGTAGACTTTTAAGATATACTAGATTTTGATCCGCACTAAATAAGCGCGGGTTTATGTTTTTATTTTTAAAATATATATATTTTATCTTAAATTTATATTTTATAAATTAAGTTCGTTAGCTATTCCTTCTAATCTATATAAGTTAAAATAATGTGATATGGTGTTCAATGTGAGAAGAAATTTAATAAATTTTGTATTTGTTTTGATATTGTCAATTTATATTTTAATAGTTGTAGTTTATTATTATTTTATTATATGATTAGTTGTTGACAAAAAAAGTATATGATTAGTTTATCTTATTGATGTAAAACTGCAATTATATTTTATTTGATATTTTTTTAAGTTTTTATAACTTAGACATGTTTGAAATTGGCTAATCTTTTTTTTTTCAACATGTGTTCTAATGATATATAATTTAAAATTTTGATTGAACAACCCGTTATAAATTTCATTCAAACATAAAACATAATTTGACGCATCATATATTTGAATAATATAAATATTGCATAATTTTAATATTTTTATTAAATTAAAAATATATCAATTGAAATTATTTTAACTCGTGCAAAGTTCATTTTTATAATTCGAAATTGGTTAATTTATTTTTCAACCCATTCTTATAATAATTCTAATATTTTTCAATTTGATAGAATAACCCGATAAAAAGTACAATCGTAAAAAAAATATTGTTCTTATGAAATAAATAAATTTAAACAATTTCATAAGAGTTTGTTATAACATAAAAATAAATATTTACATTTGAAACAAAAAATAAAGAAGACATTAAAATATATTATAAATATATTTTGAATATAACTATAATTAAAGAATATTAGCTTATATATACAAAAGTCGTTGATGTTTAAATTATTTAGTTATATTTATCAATTGGTTTAATAGTTTTATGATTTTACATATATGTTTATATTTATTTTAGTTAATTAGGAAAGTGAATCCCATTATATTTAGCTTGTTTGGATACATGTTTAATAATTGTATTGTTTGGAAACATGAATAGTAGAGAAATGTTATATTCCCTAACTACCGTTAATAAATATTAAAAATACTTTTAAATCTTCAATGACATTCGTTGTAAATAACACATCAAATAAATGTTAGACTAAAAAACACTCCATTTTTTTAATAGAATAGATACATTAGCTCAATAATCTTGATGAATTGTAAGTGCATAAATATTTTCTCACTTAAGCGTTAGTTCAGAAAAAAACAAAAATAAATATGGACTCAGTTGACAAGCTTAGCTAATTTCTGGACATTGGAAAAGTAAAACTAACAGCTATACTTTTAAAAGGGGAGAATCCCATAGAAAATCCTCAAAGTAGTACTCACTTCTATTTTAAACTTCGAGACTATTACGTGATCCAATTAAACATTCAACGTGACAAAATTGACAAATTAAACCTTCAATGTGGTTTTCTTCTTCATTGTTGCAAAACCCAAACAAACTGTTAACGGTAAACAATAATTCCGTTAGAAAATATTTTTTTTTTAATATTCAAAAAATTCTATAATTATTCAAAAAATTCTCAAAAAATCAAAAAATTAAAATAAAATCCAAAAATTTCAACTAAATTTGAAAATTCTACAAAAATCTTTAAATATTTCAAATAATTCAAAAAATCTTAAAATTTTAAAAACAATTCAAAAATTTATAAATATTCTTTAATTTTTTTAAATAAATCCGAAAAATATAAAATAAAATAATCATTTAGATATATTTCTCCAAATATTTTTTAAAATTCAAAAATAAAAAGATTAATAGATTACATAAAATTTAAACAAAAAATTTAGAAAATACAAAATTTTATTTTTTTTGATGATTTTAAGATAAATTACAAGAAAAAGTGGTTATGACGAGATAAATATATAAGATAAATTGAAAAAAACATATATATGTATCTTGTCATAACCACTTTTTGCTTATAATTTATCTTAAAATCATCAAAAAATAAATTTTTGCATTTAAAAAAAAATTGTTTTAATTTTATATAATCTATGGATTTTTTTTTATTTTTTAATTTAACAATATATGGAGAAATATATCTAAATTATTATTTTTTATTTATTTTTGAATTTTTAAATAATTGAAGAATATTTTTAATTTTTATTTTTGTAAAATTTTAAGATTTTTTGAATTATTTGAAATATTTAAAGAGTTCTTTAGAATTTTGAAATTTGGTTGAATTTTTTTGGATTTTATTTCATTGTTTTTGGATTTTTTAAGAATTTTTAGGATTTGTTTTTAATAATTATAGAATTTGTTGAATATTCTTTTTTAAAAATTTGTTTTCCTAACGGAATTCCTGTTCACCGTGAACAGTTCCGTTTGGGTTTTGCAAAATGAAGAAGAAAAACATATTGAAGGTTTAATATGTCAATTTTGTCACGTTGAATGTTTAATTGGATCTCGTAATAGTCTCGAGGTTTAAAATATAAGTGAGTACCACTTTGAGGGTTTTCTATAGGATTCTCCCCTTTTAAAAGTCTAGAATGATTCGTCTAAAAGATGTACTTTTCCACTAAAGCTGCCTGCTTACAAAAAAAAAAATGTTCTTTACAAAATGTGAGAACATCCAATTGCGAGAACGGTCTTGTAAGTTAAAAAGTTAAGACTAATTTTGAATCCTAAACAGGTGTTGATAATATTATAAAATTATTTAATACTGAATATTATGAAATTATTTGTATTATTCTAATTGATCGAAATTCGATAATCTTATAATAATAGATAGTTATAATGTTTTTAAAAACAGATTATAATCTATTAATTAATTAATATCAAATAATCCTAGATGGTCATACATTTAAGTAATTTAGATCAAATTTTATTTTGATGTTTTAAGAAATATATATATATATATATATATATATATATATATATATGTGTGTGTGTATATTAGCATAACCACCCACACTATATGCGGATACATAATTTCGAATATCACTATATTAAATTTTTATCTAACTTTTTCTATAAAAAATAACTTATAATATATTTTCTAATTTAATCAAAATATTGGCTTTATTCAGTTTGGAGATATATAATGCTGATGATAAAATAATTTAAAATTTTAAATAATTTAAAATATGGTAATGTTCATGGCCAATACAAGAATATATGATTAATTACATTTGGCATAGAATATATATACAAATGAAATAGTATATTTTTTATAAAGAAATATATTAGTTATATAGTAAAATAAAAAAGAGTAAACAATACACTTTGATAATCCTAAGACTTATTTCTCACGACATTTTTTTTTCTATTTTCCTTATGAGCGCTAGTCACTAATGTCATTTTCCATAAATTTTAATCTGACATACCACTCAGTAATCAACATGTCATCCATAATGTGGTTTTTCCAAAGTACCCTTAATAAAAACACTAAATAAAAGAAAAGGTTTGGTATAAGGTTGATTTATTTTAAAAAATAAAAAAATAAAAATAACGAAAATATGATATAACAATTAAAAGAAAAAATCCCAAGCTATATCTCTCCTCTCTCTCTTCTTGCGTCATCTTTTTCCTCTTCTCAAACCAGTACTCAACCCAAACCGCAGATTTTGCTGGCCGACGCTTCCTTTAATTCATCGTTCTCTTCAAATTCTTCTCCTCTCCTGAAACGAATTTGATGGTGTTGAATCGAGTTAAATTGTAGGTAAATTAGAAATCACAAATCACCTCGATTTCATAATCCAAATCTAGAAAATTAGTCTACCTGCTACAACTAATATCATTGAGAGTAATATTATATTTGGTAAAAATAGTTGAACATTTGTACTAGTTGGACCAAAATTTTAATTGAATTTTATTTTATTCTATTTACACTTGACAACAAATAAGACAAATCAAGACAAATCATATAATTAAGCAATATAAGAATTCCAAAACACAGACCAAATGGTTACAAATCATTAAAACAAGAATTTATCAAATTTCTAACATATTTATTGATTTCACATCAAACACTCCTTATAGTATAATAAAGTGTTTGTAAGTGGTTACCCTCTTATTATGGTAAAGAGGTGAAAACTATGAATTCGCACAAATTGTATTGTGAGAGCTTCACAATTGAAATTAATTGGGGAAAATCACATGTCCAACTACAATATACTATAACGTCCTAAGGTACAACTACAAAAATCCAAAAATCATCAAAATACAACTATGAAGAGGAACATACAAATGTAAGTACAACTACGTGAAAAGCGCAATAATTTTTGTTATTATAAATGAAAACATGTGTTAAATGTGTTTTTAATGTGAGAATATTTTTTATTGTGGTATAAAATTTCATCTTTCTTAGATTTTTGACTTTTTAAGTTTTTTTTTTAAAAAATTTTCTAAACAGGAAAAAAACAAGAGAAATGGTGGAATTTCTGGGTTCAAATTTGATTTTTGGGTTCCATATAAATAATTTGCTCAGCCAGTTTGGAATAATTTGCTTGGACAATTCCATTTCGGTTTCGATTTCGATTTCGGATCGGAATAATCTGGTTTCAATTTTGATGCTAAACATCGTTATTGATTTATTTTTCCGGTTTCGATTTCGGATCGGAATAATTTTCTTAGCCAATTCGATTTAGGGCTTAAATAATTTTCTCAACCAACATGATTTCGGGTTTGAATAAATTATTCTCTTTGCGCCTCTCTTTCCGCTCTTCTTTCTCTATCGCTTCTTTCTCTTTATTTGTGTCGTCTACCACCGATATGTGCGCCGCCGTAGGAGACCTCGCCAGAATAGCAATTGTTGATATCCCTGCCTTGCCTGACAGAAAACTCGGCGACGGGTTAGAAAATCAACAACTTAAACCATAATATATAAAAAGTGTAATTTGATAGTGATATATTTATCGATATCAGGTTTTAATGTGAAGCAATAACTACAATATTGGAGGGGAAAAATATATTATTTGTACAATTGTTTTTGTACAACTAGCCCAACCAGTATTTTTGGTCTAACAGGTACAATTGTTTGATTATTGTTCTTCAGTTTTTACGAATTAATTTTTATTTTTATTTAGGAATTTGTATAGTTGGGTTTGTAGGTGATCGTGTTTGGAGCGCGGATCTTTAGGTTGGTTGATAATTTTTTTCTGTCAAAGGGGTTGGGTTAGTAATTATATTGAAAGGGCTAAAGTTTTTTAGTCTTTTTCTTCATCTTTCATTTTAAAATAAAAAAAAAAAAAACTAAAAAACATAACGATAAGTGATTTTTTCCGCAGTTTTAGGCATTTGTGCCATTGATCATTTCCTTTACTTTCTTTTATTTGATTTCTGTTATATCCTTGTGTCTCCTTACTCTTCTAGATTATCTTCTTCTTCTTCTTCTTCTTCTTCTTCTTCTTCGATTTTGACGAGTTTTGTTTCAGATCTAATTGTTATATATAGATATCTTTTCTTCTTATTCTCTCTCTTTTCGTCCATGGAGGTTCAGTCTCTTCTTCCTCTTGTTAATAACTCCAATTTTCTCTCTCACCCATGGAAACTGCCAGACTTCATCCGTCTCTCAGCCGCCGAGTTATCCAAGCAGCTTCCATCTCCGCCTATAGACTATTATGCAATTTCGCAATACTAGTTCTCGTTCATTTGGGGTTGTTTGGAACTAAGGAATACTAAAATTTAACATTTCTATTTTGCAGAGTTATGCTAGGGCTGACGGTAAGACGATAGAGCTTCGGTTACACAACGCCAAAGACATCATTTTCGTTGCGTCTGGTAAAGGTGGAGTCTGAAAGTCACGAAGGAGGAAGGACAACTAAGATGCACTCCGAATTAAACATCTTTTTCTCCTTGTACTTCTTTTCAAGAATGGACGCCTCTTGAGCTAAGGAGCTGATCTTGGAACTGAAATCAGCTATTGACCCATGTTCCTCCATTCTCAACTTTTCAAACTTATTAGCCAAAAGATCCTTTATTCATTTTTGAATCTTCTATGTTCCTTCAAAATGTGTCTGAAGAATATCCCATGCCTCTTTTGCCATCACACACCCTTGAATAAGCTCCAACTGCTTCTTTGCCACGCTACAAAAAGTTTCAATGAGTGCTCTGGAATTGTATTTAGACATCTTGATTTCTACTTATGCCCAAAGCTCTTCTGGCTTAGGTACATCTGCAACAGCTTCATTCTTAGTAGTAGGGTTGCTCCACCTGGTTTCAACTGCTTTCCAAGCAAGCACATCTATGCATTTGATTTGTGATCTCATATGTGCTTTCCAAAATCCATAGTTGCTTACATCATGTATCACTCTTGAGCTATTGATTAGCTAATAGCTCATTGTAGTTCTCCATTTCTTCCACAGGATCTCACATGTATATAAAGTAAACAAGTGTCTGCTCTGATACCAAATGAAAGTGTGAGATATATTTGATACATAATGTAACACAAGATATTCTTTCAAGACATTTTATTTCAAAGCAAACTTAAAATTTTCACCTTAAAAACCTAGCCTCTCATAACTTTTGATCTATACGTGATCTCAAAGCCACTCAGAATTAGCCGTAGCACTTGTGTTTGATACCCTTACAAGAACACTCAAACCCCTTTTCTAAATGCACTATAAACGTATGTCCTTATACAAAAGCCCTAGCCAACCTATTTATACAAAATATGATCATTTTTTTGGTTTACGACTGACCTAACTACACAAGATATCTTTCCATTTTGATAAGAACATATCATTTAGGAAAATATGTATTTTCTAAATCTTCCTTAAGTATAATACCTTCAAGATATTTGCGTGTATCCTCCTCTCCAAGATACTCATCCAGCTCAGCTTCTCTCCTTTTACCTCGTACTAGTCAGCTACAAGCTTCCGAAGACTTCGGATCCTCCAGCTTCATGTCAGCTCCAAGACGATCTATCTCGTTGATGCACATGATGATCTACGCCTTGACTGAGTCAGATGCGGTCATAGCTCCTGACCTAGTTCGCTGAATCTTCATCTAGAAACTCAATGCAAATTTGTTTGACTTGTATATGTGAATAAATTAGCATGGTGCTAGTTCAAGTTCATTTTTTTGTATTCAAAGATGCGTCACATAAGTGATTATCCAAAACCAAATGCATCAAAGATAGCTAATTTATGCAACGACAATGTCCAAATTCGTTTTTTCTCGATTCCATCTCAAATAGGCTAATTTTTTTCTCTTTCTAAACAACTTATTAGTTGAATAAGAAACTATCTAGTATTCCGTAACCATTCAAGAGTCTTATGAGTGCAAATATATGAAATCCTAAAATTGGGTTCTCTTGAACAAGTTGTGATATAGAGACATACCTTGATTGAGAGGGTGAAAGAGATGTAGATATGAAATCCACTTTGCAAAATGAGTGAGAAAAATCCAAGAGATTATTGTAAAGGTTCAAGTTTTGAAAATCTAGGTTTTTGCACAAAAGTATCCAATCTCTTTGGGAGAGATGAAGAAATAGAGATTTGATATTTAAAAATCACTTTGGTTTATGAAAATGTGTTTTTATGACAAAATGTGAGTTTTTATAAATCTTTCAAAAACTTTTTATAACTTACCTTGCCTTGGACCGCAAAACCAGTTAAATTTCATTAACATTTCAGATTTTGGTCAGATCATACCTCGGAAAATCGCGGAATGGGAAGGATTGGGCATAGCTAGGGAAATTGGGCTCACGGACGGAGGAAAATTGGCCATGGATTCATGACGCGCGATCGGGGCTCGGATGGTGTCGACCGCGAGATGGCATCGCATGGTCGCGGGTGAAGATGGATGGGATGTGGCTCGGCCATGCGTTGTCGCAGGAGCGTGCTGGTGGGCCGCGAGCTCGAGCTACTTGGTTGCGGCCAAGCGTTTCTCGGCTCGGTAAATCGGTCGGGACGGTAGGACGTCCGAGTCCGCAAGACGGTTGGTTGCAGCGATTAAAAACAGGCTTTGATCAAGTCTCTTCACTTTCTTCTTTTTAAATTTTATGATTTTCTGAATTTTGTTTATTTGGTTTTTATAAAAATGAAAAGTAAGAGAAAGAAACGGTTAAAAGAATAATATAGATAAAACAAAAGAAAAACTACTACCAAATAGGTTGCCTCCCATCAAGCGGATTAGTTTAACATCGCTAGCTCGACGTTTGAGTTAACTTAGGCGTGAGAAACAGACGTCTCAGGAACATTTGTTCCTAAAACTCTCTCATCCTTATCATGGTTTTCAAAAATTCCTACAAGAACTTCTCTCTAAGTATATATTTTAGTATGGAGAACAATTTTAGTGGCATCAACCATTTCCTTGATTTGTTCCTTGCTAGAATCACTTAGCGTCACGAGAATTATGATTTTTATTTTAGAAAATGATTTGCTCAGTGAAAAAGGATGAAAATGTGGGGTAAGGTCATCCTTGTCTTTTGATTTCTTGTTTTACTTTAGGAATGAATGTTTCACCTTGAAATTATCCTTCGGGTTTGGATCATCAATTGAAACAACTGGATTGAATTCCATCGGTTCACATTTAGTAATATCACATTACGGTTTGCAAGATCGTTAACAGCACTAACAGTAGAAAGGAATGGGCATCCTAACATTAGCGGTATTTCCTTATCTTGATCCATCTCAAGATTTGGAAAGTCAGTCGGAACTATCTTATTGCCAACGTGAAGTTTTGAATTCAAAATTTTCAGCAAATACTTTTGACATTATGTGGACATTAACCCTAGAGTCGCACAAACTATCTATAAATTCGATACCAGTGATCGAACAAGTAAAAATGAAACGGCCAGGATCTTTGACCTTTTAAGTATTTGACGAGATTGACATTTCGGTGCCTCGAAAGGCTCTAGATTCCTCATCTTTTTCAAAGCTTTCTCATGGAGGGGAACGAAAGTAGGCATTGTGCCTGGAATAGTTATAACTTCCTCCTTAGAATTTGCGGTTTAGATAATATTACAATACCCTTTTGGGTTATCTTCTACCTTTTGACGTAGGACTCTGGCTTGTCTTTTCATACCCTCAGCAGTTTGAGAAACTTGTTAATCTAACTTCTTGGTATGGGTATTGAATGATTCAATTTCCCATTCAATTCATTATACATACCGTCTATTCTCCATTTGAACTCCTTGGACATCTTATGTTTCTCCGTGATGAGTTGTTGTATCATTCTCTCGAGCTTGTCTTCTCTTGAGACGTCAGTGGGTGCTGGTGGTGCAGAAGTTTACGGGTTGAAAGGCACATAATAAGAATTATAAGGAGCTCTCGATTGAAATTTACCATTTCCTCCAGAGTTCCCATTCTGGAAACGATTTTAGAAAGGTTTGGGCTTAGGTATAGTTGATATCGTGGATTTTAACGTTGGGATTACATAGGAAATGGGATTTATATTCTTGAAGTTGTTGTTGAATCCATTGTTGAAGTTGATGTTTGGATACATACCTTGGACATCAACATAGTTAACTTCATCATGGGGATAAATTGCTCTGTCTTCATCGTTCTTTTGGGAGGTCGTCATTGATAGATTTGCATTAGTTCACTGGTCAGTTTTGATGTAAGATAAAGCCTTGATCTCACAATGATAGTACGATGAGGGATGCTAACTGGTTATACAACTCTCTCTAGCAAACCAGTGGATGATTGTATGGAGTAGAAGTGGACATTTTGGTGGATCAGTGGATTGAGGTCGCCACACAGCCTTATGGATATAGACTATGATAAGACAGGAGCTAGCTCACGGTTTGAATCACACAAACAATGAGAAAGACAAAGGTTTGTTCTTGCTTAGAAGAATACTCAGTTGCTTTATTGATTAGGGTAATATATACAATGCTGCAGTGGGACTTTATATAGAGTCCATCAACAATGCCTTTCTAGGGGTCATGAAGCAGATCACAACGGCTAGAAATACTAAGAAAAGGAAACAAATTACATGGTTTCTACAACTACTAGAATACGAAATAACTAATAAGCATCAAGGGAAATCATAAGAGGTTAGTCCAGAATAATATTATGTGAATTCAAATACATACCCTAGCTTGCTGGATGTTTGATTTGGCAAGTGTTTCCGACCGTTGGAGATGTATGCAAGCAAACAATTTGTTACCTCTTGAAGTATGTCGTTTTGGACTCCCTTGACTTATTGAAGTGTTGCGTTTCACTCTGCTGGTTGAATGGTCGAGATGCTAAGCAAGGAAACCTCCTTAGTGACTTTGAGATAAGGCCATTCATGTGCATTTTCCTCATATGAGCCTGGACCGTCTTTTAACCCATAGTTCTTCTTAGGAACATCAATTGGCGCCTATTGCATTTGAATGTTGCCTTGTTCCTGAAGCATGCTGTTTGTGGCTTGATAGGTTATCTTGGAGATTGCAAACTTGTCCATATGATCCATGAGGTCTTCAAGCTCTTGCTCTTGGATCAGGAGCTCCACATTTTGGTTGAACTCTTCTCTCATGTCTTTAGTACATGATTTTGTCATTGGAGCTTGCCTCATGACTGTAATTCGGTTTTTGGGTGCTTGCTTGGGTATGAGGTCTCCATCATCTTCTCCCCCTTGAAGAGGTTCTGTCCTCAAAACGGGTTCCCCTGCATCAAATGGAGCTAAGTCATATACATTGAAAGTTGAAGATATGTTAAACTCACCTGGTAAATCAATTTGGTAGGCGTTTTCATTAATCTTTTGGATGACTTTGAAGGGTCCATCTCATCTTTGTGCTAGCTTGGACTTCATTTTGGTGGGAAACCTCTCGGTCCTCATGTGAAGCCAGATCCAATCTCTTGGTTCAAATATGATTGCCTTGCGTCCTTTCTCTTTGTGGTATAGGTGACAAATCCAATGGAGTGAGTTGCTTAAACCCATACACAATCTCAAAGGGAGAAAGTTTAGTAGCAGAGTGTGGCGCACGGTTATAAGCAAACTCAATGAAAGGTAAACAATCTAGCCAATTCCTTAAATTGTTACCAACTGTGGCTCTCAATAAGGTGGATACTGTATGGTTGATAACCTCAGTTTGCCCATCAGTCTGAGGATGGCAAGTGGTGGAGAAGAGCAGCTTTGTTCCTAGCTTCCTCCACAAGGTCTTTCAAAAGTGGCTCAGGAACTTTATGTCCCTGTCCGAGACTATTGTCCTTGGCAATCCATGCAGCGTGACCACCTCCTTGAAGAATAAATCAGCTGTTTGAGTGGCATCATTGGTTTTGGCACAAGGAATGAAGTGTGCCATCTTAGAGAACCAGTCCATCACAACAAAGATTGAATCCTTGTGTCTGATCCTAGGCAATCCTAAAACAAAATCCATGGATATATCTATCCAAGGTTGGTTAGGAATATGCAAAGGAATATATAAACCATGAGGGTGTGACCTGGATTTTGCTTTTAAGAAAATGATGCATTTGGAGAAAAAGCTTTCCACACCGTTTTTCAAGTTTGACCAGAAGTCTTATCAAAGTTAGGTAATACTAAAACAGGAGCATGGCTAAGGCTATCTTTAAGCTTCTGAAAAGCTTGCTCTTGTTCAGCTCCCCAGCTAAAGGATACATTCTTCTTGATGATTGATGTTAAATGGTACTGAAATCCTTAACAAAACGTCTTTAGAAGCTTGCTAGTCGATGGAAGCTTCTGACAAGTCCACTGGTGGTGGGTGTTTGCCATTCTTCAATTCTCTTATCTCCATCCACCTTTAGACCCTGTGCACTCACAACAAAGCCTAAAAACACCAACAAATCAATGCAAAAAGTACATTTCTTGAGATTGGCATATAAGCCTTCCAACCATAGTGTCTCTAACACTTTCTCAAGATGTCCTAGGTGATCATGCAAGTTCGTGCTATAGACCTGAATATCATCAAAATACACAACTACAAACTTACAAATGAAGGCTCTCAGAACATGGTTCATTAGCCTCATGAAGGTGCTTGGCGCATTGGTAAGACCAAAAGGCATGACTAGCCATTCATACAAGTCTCTCATGGTCTTGAAGGCTGTCTTCCATTCATCACCTTCCTTCATCATGACTTGATGGTATCCACTCTTCAAGTCTATCTTTGAAAAAATTGCGGCACCACTCAACTCATCCAACATGTCATCTAACCGTGGTATAGGATGCATGTACTTGATGGTTATGTTGTTGATGGACCTGCAGTCCACACACATCCTCCATGTACCATCTTTCTTGGGTACTAGCAACACTGGTACAACACAAGGGCTGAGGCTCTCACGGATATAGCCTTTAGACATCAAGTCTTGAACCTGCCTCTCCAATTCTTTGGCTTCCTCCTGATTAACTCTGTATGCTGGTCTGTTTGGAAGAGGTGCTCCTGGTATGAGGTCAATCTGGTGCTCACTCTTATGGGTGGCAATCCAGCAGGTATCTCTTCGGTAAAGATGTCCTTGAACTTGGACAGAAGCTCTTTTACCTCGCTTGGATGTTCATTATCTTCTGGTCCTGAAAGCAACACTTTATTGAAGACCATGAGTAGCACCATTTCTTTGGCATTAACAGACTTTAAAACAGTTCTAGGAGTGATATAGAGGCTGGTCTTACTTACCTTGGCTCCATTGTCCATGGCTTTCTGAAGTTCATGAACTTCTTGTGGAGTGAGTGGAGCTAGGTTATGCTTACGGCTCTAGTGAGTGAAGCTATAGAAGTTTGTTCTGCCATTGTGAAGTGTCTCCTTGTCAAAATGCTATGGTCTGCCCAACAGGAGGTGCCCAGCTTGCGTTGGGATGACATCACAAAGAACTAGTCAGCATACTTCCCCACACTGAATGGAACAATCACCTGCTCTCCTATCATTAGCTCAATGTCATCATTCAACCACTCGAGACAGTATGGCCTGGGATGCTTAGTCTTTTTAAGGCCTAGCTTGTCAACCAAGTACTTACTGACTTTATTGGTCCATGATCCACCATCTATGATAAGGCTGCACACCTTGGATTCAATGGTACACCTTGAATGGAAGATGTTCTCCTTTTGTATGGTTTTCGGATCATAAACTGCACTCAATGCTCTCCTTGTAACAAGCAGTTCCCCAACTTCAGGATAGTCAACCACATCATCTTCCGAGCCTGCTTTTTCTTCTTCATTCTCATCTTGAGATTCATAATCCCCATTATCTTTAAGGATCATGACCCTCTGGTTTGGGCAGTCTCGAGCATAATGTCCTTCCTTTGACAGTTGAAGCAAGTGATGTCTCTGGCTCTTTGGTTTTGATCCTTAAATGGTTCTACTTTAACTCCTTTAGAGGTCTCTGCTTTTGGCTTTTTAAACTTGTTTTTCTTCTCAATAGACTTGCCTTTATCGTTACTCTTAGGTGGCTGTGAAGTCTAATTGGTTATGTTGCGTGTGGTAGAGGTTGTCTTCCTCTTAATGTGCTGCTCAGCTTGGAAAGCATGATGCAAGAGCTCATCCAGATCATGGTATGTTTGTCTCTCCACCTTTCTTGCTATCCTGTCATGGAGACCATCTAAGAACTGGGCCATGAGAGTTTCTTCTGAATCCTCTAGCTACAGCTGGTTCTTTAGTATCTCAAATTCTTCAAAGTACTCCTCTACTGACTTGGTACCTTGACTGAGCTTTCTGAACCTCTTTTGGAGATCCATGTGGTAGTAGGAAGGTACATACCTTTTCCTCAACTGATAGCGCATGTCTTCCCAAGTAGTGATCTGCCCATATCTATGCCTTCTCCTCACTTAAACTTCCCTATCCCACCATGCCAGAGCATTCTCTGTGAGTTGAGCAGCTGCAAGAGATACCTTTCTCGCATTGAAGTATTGATAGTTCTCGAATATGTACTCCATCCTCCTCTCCCAATCTAGATAAGAATCCAGATTAACCTTGCCCGCAAAGGTTGGAGGAGTTAGTTTGAGGCCTTTGCCTCCATGCCAAGGCTGTTCTTCTCCTTGGTATATGTCTCCTGAACGTCCTCTGTCCCTTTCATGTCTCCTAGGCCTGTGCTTCTGCCCTGCAGGAGGTAAATCAGCTTCATCTTCAAGGCTTGTCATGTCATCATCTGTTTCTTCATTGTTCCCTTGCGGCTGTGGCTGATTTCCTTGGATAGGCTCTCCACGGATAGGTCCTCTCCTCAATGATGGAGGTGGTGGTGGTGGATTTGGCCTTTGTTCTAGTTGAGTTATCCTGTTGATGATGCCTCTCATAGCTTCCAAGAGTTGTTCCATGGTGATTTGTGCGGCTTGTGTCTCATCTCCCATGATTCTGTACCTGAAAGTTAGCACAAGACTTCAACGTATCAATAGGTTCTACAACAAGTTCCTACACGGTTTGCTTAATTAACTCAGTTGATAATGCAAGTGCAAGACCAAACAGTAACCACTCGGTTGTTAAATCCCTTTAGCAAAGCAATGCAAAGATTGAACTCGGTTTAGAAATAACTTTAAGAAGTTTGAACTTATATTTAGGAAAACAGGTTAGGGGATCTTGAAAGAAAAGTTAAACCATCTTTTCTTTGGTTTAAATCAATTTGAAAACGGTTTAAGAAGTTTGGGCTGATTACAAAACTACCCCCAAAATTGAAGTCAACCCTGAAACTACCCTCGGCCTTCTCCTTCCTCTCCTTCGCTAATTCATCCCCTTACTAATCTGCGTATTCACGGAAATTCCATCGTCAGACTTCATATGAAGTCTGATACTTTAATTAAAAGACAAAAGGACCCAAAATTATTTTTGATATTCACGAAAATGCTATCGCCATGAATGCTCAACAACCACGACAACCACCTTCGCCGACGAGTTAATGTGTAATCCAGCTCGTTTTTCTACCATTAAAGCTCAAGTAAAGCTCAAGAATAGAGCTAGGACGTTATCCTGACCGATTTCTCCCTTTTTCCCTCTGACTTTTCGATTCAAAAATAGCGAAATCGTTTATCATCTTATAAAAACAGCAAAACACGTCTCGGATTTCGGGTTTCCGGTGATATTAGACGTTCTGGGAAATCAACGAGGCTAAAAACAAACTGAAAACGGACATTGGTAAGAATTTTTTCATATCGTCGATTTTCAGATTTGAATTGTAATCTTAGACTGCCGTTTAAGTCTTATTTTTTCGTAAACTTCAATATGGTCAACGTGAGGGTAGTTTTGCAATTGACTTTCAATTGTCAGACCTCCATAGAAGTCTGTTAAATTCCTTTGCAAAAAAAAATATATATATATATATATCAAACTTCACCAAGAAGTCTAAATAAGAAGAGGGTAGTTTTTCAATTGATTCAAATTTGATTTCTAGTCAGACTTCTAATGTTGTCTGGCAAGAAATTGACCGACTCTTGACTTTTTTGTCAGACGGAATCCGATGTCTGAAAATAATGGGGGGTAGAAACTGCAATTGACCCAAATTTTCAGGTGTTGACCAGAATAAGCGAAAAATCGTCAGACTTCTTAATCTGTATGAAAATAAGGAAAAAATTATCAGACGGCTATAGACATCTGAAATTCCAAAATTTTGCCAGAGGCTATAGACATCTGAAAAATCGAATTTTGGTCAACGCTGGATAAAAACCGAAAATGCGAAGTTTTTTATCAGCAGTGTTCTAAAACGCGCGATTTTTAAGATCATAAATCTTTATTAAAAAAAAAAAAAAAGGATATATAGTTTTTAAACTTACTCCCAAAATGAATTAAATTTTCTTAGGCATCCGATTTTTTTTTTAAACTGCCTAACCCACCGCATAGTGTAAAATCGGGACGCTCGACCACCGCCTAGCGCCCAGGCGCCACCTAGGCCGCGTTTTAGAACACTGTTTATCAGACTTCAGTTGCTGTCTAAATTTCTTGTCAGACATCATACGAAGTCTGAACCTTATCAGACTTCTTCGAGAAGTCTGACAATTCAAATGGAATTGCAAAACTACCCCCTACTTTTTTTCAGACTTCTCAAGAAGTCTGAACGTTACCAGACTTCCTGGAGAAGTCTGAACGTTACCAGACTTCCTGGAGAAGTCTGAAAATTCAAATTCAATTGCAAAACTACCCCTTTTTTCCTCAGACTCCATAAGATGTATGACAAAAGTTCAAAAATTTCCAAAGCAGACTGCATATGCAGTCTGATGGATTTCAGACTGCATTCGCTGTCTGACACTTTGATTTCAATTGCAAAAATACCCTCTTTTTCAGACTGCCATAGAAGTCTGGTAGTACTACAGTCAGACTTCTATAGACGTCTGAAATGTTAAAAACTTTTAAAATGCATTTTATTGTATATTTGTGATTAATTTCATTGATTTTAATTTTTTTATAAATGTGTGTTAGTTTTCTATGTTCCTTCTGCGTGAGTTTTATATTCTTATATATGGTAATTATTTTTAAATCAATTTTTGAATAATATTGGCAATGTAGCTAATAGCATCAGACTTCGCAAAGAAGTCTGGCTTTTCCCAAAAGATCTCTAATGTGGTTTATACGTGTTTGTTTATGCAGATAATGGTTCAGTTACCTGTTAATTTTAGTGAATGGGTTGTGAGAGACCAGATTTGGCATTTTGTGGTTGATAAGGTCAAAGGAGGGCGGTTTATCACTTTGCGTGATGGTTGTACACATCAAGAACTTGTTGTGATGGTACAAGATGATTATATGCTGGACAAGAAAACCGAGCTGGTGGAGTTATCATATCCATTGCCGGAAGCACTCTTGAAACAAATGGATCCAGATAGCCCTCCGGTTTATGTCAGAAATGATAGGTAAGTAAGGAGCTTGGTCGAGTTAGCTAATACGCATTTAATCCGTCTTTGTGTCTTGAGCCAATACGGTATGAAAGATGAAGATGCGGTGAATCATGATGAAAAATATGAATTTGAAGATGTAGACAAAGATGACAAAGAAGAAGTCTGGAATGAGGAAGATGTGGACTCAGTCTCGGATGATTCTGTTTGTGGTGGTGGTGGTAATGATGGTGTTGGTAACTTGGATGTGTGCCTGAAAATGTTTTCAAGAAACATGATGAGGATTACGAGGACAATGCTGATTATACCCTGAATGGAAAAGTGAAACATGAAGATGTAGATGTGGAAGAAGATGAAGATTATAAGAAATATGAGTTGGAGGGTACAAGTAGTCGGTGTGTTGGCAAAAGTGACTTGTCCAAGGGTATCTTTCTCAATAAGTGTTTTGATAGCAAGAAAGACCTAATATCAGAGCTACGTTTGACGGCGATAATGAAGAAATTCGCATTCACGACAGATAAGTCTGACAAGAAACGTTTTGTGGCTAAATGTTGTGTGGAAGGATACAAGTGGATGCTTCGAGCGTGTGTGAAGAGCGAACCAAACAAGTATTGGGTGATGAGCTATTCAAAAACCCATACATGTTCGGTGGTGGACCGGATGTCTACGCGCAAACGATATACTCCAGTTTATATTGGTTGGTTGTTTACTGAATGTTTTGGTATAATTGAGGGGATAGCACCAAAGCATGTCAAAGTATCAATGAAGAAGAATTTTGGGATTAAGATGAGCTACACAACCGCATACAGAGCATTGTTACATGCTCAAAAGATTCTGAGAGGAACAGCGGAAGATGGGTATGAGAGACTGCCTTCTTTTTTGCATGGAATCAGGCAAACCAACCCGGGCACAGTAACTGCTCTTGAACTAGATGAGAAGAATAGATTTAAATATCTATTTATAGCATTTGGAGATTCTATATATTGGTTTACGTTTCTTAGAAGATTCAATGTGGTGGATGGTACTCATCTTAATGGAAAGTATGGCGGTGTTATGCTAGTGGCGGCCGCACAAGACGGAAATTTTCAAATATTTCTGTTGGCTTTCAGAATTGTAGACAATGAGAATGATGACTCGTGGGAATGGTTTTTCACCAAGCTGAAAAATGCATTTCAGACCAACATCCTTTGGTCATAGTCTCGGATAGATGCGAGTCGATCAAGAATGCGTGTGAAGCAGTTTTCCCTTGGGCACAACGAGGGATATGATATTACCATCTACATAATAAAATAGTTACCAAGTTCAGGGGAAAACATCTTCTGTACTTGCTGAAAAACGCGGCTTACACATATACAATTTACGATTTTGACCGAAACATGGCTTCCTTACGAGCGGTAAATCCTGAACTTGCTGATTACCTGGAGGAGGCGGATGTGAGTCTATGGTAACGTGTGCATTTTGGCGGAGACAAGTACTTATCCGACTTCTATTGATGTTTGATATTATTATCAGACTTCTCCTGATGTTTGATTATTTACCAGACTTCCGGAGAAGTCTGAAACTTAAGTGTCAGACTTAATATTTCTACGCAGACTTCTACTTATGTCTGATATTATAATCAGACTTCTCCTGATGTCTGATTATTTACCAGACGACAGGAGAAGTCTGAAAGCATATTGTTTTTCTTAATACTTTCTAGTTCTTACTTATGTAAACCTTTTCACATTGTTGGAGACAGGTACAACATAAAGACGAGCAACATTGCTGAATCTATAAACTCCGCAGTTAAGAAGGCAAAAGGATATCCCATATCTTTCCTTTTAGAGTTTATACAAGAGAAACTAGGGACGTGGTTTTGTAAAAGGCGGCTAGATGGAATGAGTCTCTCAACAACATTTAGCTGAGGAGTTGAATATTTGCTAGCTATTCGTGAATATTATGCAGAAATGATGACGGCAGAACGCGTATATACATATCAGTTTGGTGTTAAGGGAGGACATAGGGATTGTGTTGTCGATTTGGAACATCAGAAGTGTGAATGTGGTGTTTGGGATTACGAAAAGATACCTTGCTCACATGCCATATGCGCTGCACCGGAACTTGAGCTACACATTTTTACCCTTGTATGTCCATCTTACAGAACTACTTGTACGCTGCATACTCGCGCAACATCTTACCAAAGAATTTAACTGGCACAGCTGATCATGACACCGTGCCTGTCCTTCCGCCGGAAGAGAGGCGGAAGCTAGGAAGACAAAGAAGTCGAGGTGGCAATCTATGCTAGAAATCGACAAGAAGAAGGGCAGTAAACCGCGGAAACTACACAAGCAATATTGTTGTTCAAATTGCAGACAGCCAGGCCACAAACAGCCTAATTATCCATACCCTGAGGCTGACTAGAAATGGTTTTAGTCTGATGTGATTTAGGGTTTGCTGAAGTCTGATATGTGATCGTGTTCAGTGAAGTCTGATAAGTTTTATGGTTTAGTGAAGTCTGATATATTTTAATGAATAATTGGTTGAAGTCTGATATTTTTTAGGGTTCAATGAAGTCTGACGTACTAATGGATGTATTTCAAAAGTCTGATATTGAAACTTGTCTGAATTGTTTGGGTTCTGTTTTATAAAGCGTAGTAATAAACATAACTAGGATTAGTACTTAAGTTTGTTACATAACTAAACAAGCACAAAAGTAGGCCAAAAGATGGATTTGTTTTTCTTACACCTACAAAAGATAAATATATGCAATAAATCCATTGTTTGGGAATCCAAAAGATATCGGAAGTCTATTTAACCGTAGGTGTCTAGCAATGCATACTCGGTACATTGTTCTTCACCTGTTCGCCCGAGTTCAAACATTATGTCAAACGCTAGCTTGTCCCTGATTTGCTTGATGTTCGTATCACAGAGATACTTTGGAAACGCCATTCCAAGTGAATGGAACTCGATGAACTTCAAGCAGAACACTCCACAGTCACCTGTTTGGATATTTTGGGGAAGATCTTTGCTCCTAACAATCGTGTAGGTGTAACGTTCCAAGGGATAAGGTTACCCATCTTCAGTTGGAGTCAAGACGTGCATCGCATAAGGAAACATCTCACAGATTGGTGCCATTTCCGCTTCGACCGACTCATCAGTTTTCTCACCAAGGATGCTGTCCCAGACTGTTATGTGCCTATCCAGGATAGAAATCATTATTGCTATCCAATGATTTCCGCCAATGTGCAGTGCGGTGTAGATATAATCAATCTTCAGCCCCCAAGGCTTCAGTGATTTGCAGAATACGGGTAGATGACCAGTAAAGTAATCCCAAACACCAGGAGGAAGCCTTCTAGATGAGGCAGAACTATTCTCATCTGCACCGCTCTTAATAAATTCTGGATAGTGTTGACGCCACAATGCTTGAAGGAGTGTGTCAATGAAGCATATCCTCTCGCTCCTGAACCATTCCGGATGGCTCTGTTGACGTTTCCTTAGCAGATCAATCCCGACATCAATTTGCTGCAGCAAGACAAGAATGTGTTAATATAAAAGAACAAAACACAACCAGACAGCTTCGGAAGTCTGAAAATACAAACAGACTTCTTCGGAAGTCAATATACTTCTTCCGAAGTCTGAAAATACAACCAGATTTCTTCGGAAGTCTGAACATACAACCAGACTTTTTATGCAGTCTGAATATACATCCAGACTGGAATCGAATTCTTAATCCAGACTGACCGTGTCTTGCAGCCATTCCTTTGGAGTGCGAAGATCATAATACCATTGGAGTGATGTGTTCACTTTCCAAGTCGGATAACCCCTACAGAAAACAATACGCTTGCAATACATCGAGTTAAGAGATTAGGTATACAACTACTCGTCTAGGTAGAGTGTTACGACATACGGCTGTCTTTTGTTGTAATCATTAAGTGCCTTCACTTGCATCCTTGTGAGAGCAACAAAAGAGTTGTATCTCGGTTTCACCTGTGCTTAGACAACAGGTTTAGCTGGAGTCTTCACCTCCTCCTTTTGTTTAATCTCTTTTGCCTTCGCTTGCATATAAGCTTCAGCTGCTGCCTGCTTAGTATCCTGTTTAAACCTCTGCGTAGCATCGAAGTCAATGCCCGTATCCGACTGTGTAACGATCAAGAGACTCGTATTTGTGCTCACGGGTATACTCTGCATATACCATTTAACAACCCGTGTTAGACCTAAAGTTCGATATAAAATTCACACAAAAACCAGACTTCACTACAAGTCTGGAAACTAAAATGCATCACTATCAGACATCTATAGATGTCTGGTTCTGAATCCCGACCTAAAATCACACCAAACAATGCAATACAAGGGATAATGCCATGGATCCATGTTCAAAGTAAATACAAGACCAAGGGAAAAAAACAAATACGGTTTTGCTCATGTTTTCACTATCAAGCTTGTTTTTACAATCAAGCTTATTCATACTGCCAAGACCAAGGCTACTTCCCCTTAAGGGATTTCTTCTGAAGTCTGCCACTTCTCTTAGGCTCATCTTTCTTTTCCTTATTTGTATTCAGAGTTTGAAGGTTTTGGAGACTAACCACATCATCAACCGCAGTCTGATTGGTGGCCTCAGCCGGCTTGTCATGTTTGTCTGTAGCCACTGCATTCTTAGCCTTCGCTTTCCCTGTAGATGCAGGTTCAGTATCAGCAACAGGATTATTTACCTTCACTACCAATTTCCTCTGGACCCTCGGAGCCCTTTCCTTTTTCTTTCCTTCTCCCGCAGCAGTAGTTACTTTATCTTGATCCTGAAGATCTTCAGCTTGATCTTCTTCATCCTCACCAACTCCGGCCTTATTCATCTCAACAGCCGCAACACTTGCATCTTTCTTCAGCTCACTACCTTTCCCTCCAGTACCAGCTTTTTTCTTCTCATTCTCCTTCTGTCCAATAGAATCTTTCTTCTTCTCATTTTCCTTTTGTCCAACTCCAGCACTTTTTTCCTTCAAAGTCTTGACATTCATGGCAAGATCATCAACTCTGATACCCACCAGACGAAAACCCTTGTTGAATACATCTACCAATACTTCAATCCGACTTTCAAATGATTTTTGCATATCCTCAATATTTTTAATAACATCCCCATTCGTGGGACCAGCCTTTCCTTGTCTAGATCTCTTACTCACTACCTCCACCTCTTCTTCCTCATCATCATCATCAGCAACAACCTGTACCAACTTCCTCTTGACTCGCAGAACCTTTCGCTTTTTCTCACAAACCTCACCAGCAACTTCCTCAGACTTAACCTCAAGCTTGACAGGACTTCCAGCTTTGATCCTGAACACACCTTCACTTTTCCAGTGTTTAGAACCCTCCAAGCCGCAGTCCCAAGATGTCCTTGCATTGCTTTCACAAGGTTATCAACTTTGTCGTCCTCCTCATCATCGTTGTCCCACACGGGGAACATCTCATTATAATCCTCCTTGAGTACGAGGTTGTTGACGCGGGACTGAAAATTACAAGTCACATAGCAAAATGAACACAAGCATTTATAATATCACAACGTCAAACATCATACGAGACTTGGAATAAAATATCATACTTCATATGAAGTCTGACACAAAATGTCAGACTTCTAATTTAGTATGGGAAAAAAATATTTCAGACATCAGAAAAGTCTAAGAAATACCTGTATGCGTAAGATTTCTTGCGACTTTCTTGCGACTCCGTGATCCTTGGTACGCCAGCATTGGTGGGGTTGGGGCATTCGGGAAGGGCTCTCCGTAAGTTGTCGCCATAGCGGGACATGCCCAATATACCCAGATGTTCTGGACCTCAGCAAAACCACCGATCTGATAATTTTTTCCCTCCACGAGTTTTCTGTTTGCATCTTTAACAGATACTATCAGAAGCTTGAAGGCGAATCTTCCCCATGGATATGATTTTAGCGATCCTGGAACCAGCAGAAGCTTAGTCATGTCAGCCCTTGTGGAAGTTGTCCAGTGTTGAGCCTCAATGAAGGTTGCATAGATTGCTAGATAGCCCAACCATATCCTTTGTTGTGGTTCCCAACCTGCACATCTTTTACCAGCTTCATATAATTGAGAATAACTTGGGCCTAAATCAAAATCCACCCCAAGAAGCACCCACATTTCTTTCATCTCATCGGTATATTCAACTTCAGGGTACTCCAGGTTCGCAATATAGTGGCAGTTGAGACCGGTTATGGCATGAAACTCATTCAAGGAAAACCTACTTCGCTGAACGCCGAGAATAGACCATATCTCATACTTCTTCTTGCAGTCTAACTGCAAACAGAGCATGTAGTGCACCATCCTTGAACACCATTTGAAGTGCAGGTCATGGAATCTCAAAAAAATCCCATGCTCAGAATCGAGGAGTTATTGCCATTCTCCCACTACAGCGCTATTCTAACATCATTAATCAGATCTCTCCTTCCACTAAAGTAGTGTATGCTTTTATCCGGAACCGGTTCATAACCGGCAGTGAACATCCTTTGTGGGAATTCAACATCTTCCATAATGAAAACCTGAAACAACAGAGGGGGGAAAAATCATGAATAGTCTGAATACTACTAGCAAGACGCCATTTACAGTCTGACGACTACAGTCCGACATCTTATGCCATCTGGCTAGTAATAGTTATGTAAATATGTAGACGAAAAGAAGAGTCGATGAATCTTACCGACGTAGGTCACTGGCGGAGGAGAGAGAAACCTGATTTGGAATTTAAAAACGAAAGATTAGCGCAACAAAGTTCCAAATAAATATCCAGACGGAATTATCAGTCTGAGTAACTTAGTCAGACACCAAAGTCTGTCTGGCTACTAATATGTATTTTAATTATACTGACAAAAAGAGGAATCGATGAACCTTACCGTCGAATTAAAACGACGGAGGAGAAGAAAGAAACAAGATCTGGAATTCAAAAAAAAAAAAAAGCTCAGCGAAGGTACGAGAAAAAATTCAGACTCCATTTGAAGTCTAAGGCCGATAGTCAGACACCATTAGCCGTCTGGCTACTAATAGTTATGCTAAGTTTATTCATGAAAGGAGGTTTCGATGAATCTTACCGTCGAAAGTCAATGGTGGAGCAGAGAGAAACCAGATCTGGAAACGATACCCATAAAAAGATGAAGATGTCGGTTCAGTGGCTTTTAGAGAGAATTGGGTTTTTTTATCCTTTCTTCGAAACTGTAAAAAAAAGGATAAAATCCTATTTATATGTGGGTCATAAGGGCAGTTAAAACGAGACGGTTTTACCTTTATACGACGGTTTTACCACGATACGACGGTTTTACCACAGACGTAACTGCCGCGCATTTTTCGTCTCTCTTTTACATAACTGCCACGCATTTTCCGCGTAGATTACAAAAAATGGAACTCCTGCGCATCTTAACATTGTCAGACATCATATGTAGTCTGACATAATATTGCTAGACTTCAAAATATTATTATTTGAGTGAAAACATATTATTTATTATTCAGACTTCATGTAAAGTCTGACAATATATAATTTATTAATCAGACATCATATGAAGTCTGAAAAAATAATCAGACTTCATATGAAGTCTGAATATATAGTTTTATTATTTGAAGTTTGGAAACAATTATTTGAAGAGCACAATTGGCATAATGAAATTTGAAAACAAATGATGACTGAAATTCGTCTTATATTACATAAAATTGTAGCTGGATTCATAGGACTAACATATTACAAGAAACCAAATGCCCTCAAGATGATCGGGACGATAATAAAAGCACCAGCAAACATCAGATACTCGTACTTGA
This sequence comes from Orychophragmus violaceus, assembly GCA_030180135.1. NCBI lineage: Eukaryota > Viridiplantae > Streptophyta > Magnoliopsida > Brassicales > Brassicaceae > Orychophragmus > Orychophragmus violaceus. The sequence goes on along the minus strand of CM058237.1, from coordinate 61,418,099 downwards.
CGCTATTTGTCGAGTTAGGTGGTTTCTCAGTAAACATCTCCTTTAATTGAGCTATCTCTACCTGCGCTTTCTTGAGGTCATCGTGCAAGGTGGTAACACACTCCATTTCAGCATAACAAAGGAAGATGTAATCAATTTGTTCACCATGTTGGTCAACTCTCAGATTTAACTCATGAAACTCCTCCATCATAGCCTCATCCCACCACTTCATAACATGGTAGCCACCATCCTATACAGCCACATTTTAAATATACAATCATCTTCAGATTCCAAATATATGCTCTAAAAAGTAAGGAAAAAATAAAAATGGCTACACAACAGAGAAAGGCAATTACATCCCAGTTACGACATCCAAAGAATCTTCTTCCCGGATTATCGGCAGTAGTGGAGGTTCGCATGATAGGGTCCAGACCGCAGAAACATTTCTTGGGGAATCCATTGCATGATCCAGATCGTTGTCGAAATGTGGAACTTGAGTATGAACTACTACTACTCGACGTTGGAACGTGACTGAATCGTCCCATCCTGTGTACCATAAAACAATTGTAAACAGAGGCTAATTTCAGACTTCTAATAGAGTCTAATTCAAAAACAAATCAATTTCAGACTACCAATACAGTCTAATTCAGAAACAAATCCAACTTCAGACTTCTAATACATTCTGATTCAAAAACAAAACTGTATGGATCTAAAACGAGAAATTTATAAAACCTATATTCACTACAAGAAAAATGGCTTTTCTTAGCACCACAAAAACGCTATCATATGTCTATGGTAGCGTTTCCATAAACGCTATGTTTGCCGCTGCCATCTTAGGTCAGGCATCTACGATAGCACTAATTTGACATGCTATCGTATATCTGTATACGATAGCGTTAATTTGGATGTGATTATATAGTTTTCAGTAGCATTGTTTTAGCGCCATTTTAAATGTTAACGTAGCTCTGTTTTAATGCAATAAAATTATATCTAGTAGCATGATATTATGGCTATGTTATATTTTATACTAGCAGTTTAATTGATGCTGTATTATAATTTGTAATGACGAGTATGTATTGCTGTTTTATTTTTTTATGAACACTCAAATTTTTAACCATATTTAATACTAATTGGAGCTATTGAAAAATGATTAAATTCAATTTTGGTTTTGCATTATTATTTGAAAATCATTTAGATTTGCAGAAATAGATTTAGATTTTATAATCACACAGGAATTTAAACTTAAACTTGTTCACATTAAACATAACATCCACAAACATTCATACAAACACAAGTTCAACTTAAAACATAAACTTAAACACAAGTTGTTTATGTCTACTACTCTTAGGATACATGTCCATAGTTCTTTACTCTTGGGATAGGACAAGAACTCTTACCTCATCAGCACAACACCACTTTGTCCTCTGGCCATGCAACAGCTGAACCAAGCGCATCTTCCATTGTCTCAATTTCAGAGTTTGTCCTCCACACAGCTGCACTTTTGATCTTCACAACATCTACCCAAACGCGAACTGCATTTGGACCCAAGGGTACATGGTGGACAGTCTGTTGTGAATCGTTTGAAGCCCATCGTCCTTCGGCAACCACACGCTTTTTACCGGTAATGTCCATCAGCATGCATTTCTGATTTTCCTTGCTGACCAACCGCTGCGATGTTGAGAAATGCCAATCAAAAATGCCAATCAAACCACAATATTTCAGAGCTCAGACGTTGAGGATACAGTACCAATAAAATTTTCAGCAAAATTTTAAAGTAGATATAGCTTAGATTTAGCTTAGATTTCCTTATAGGAGATTGTGGATCTGGTTTTGTTTTCTTTGGAGGAGCTTTTGGAGGCAGTGGAGATGACTGAATTGGAGCTTTTGGAGATGATGGAGACGGCTGAAGAGGAGCCATTGGAATTGACTTAAAAGACCTCGGAGTCACTGGAGATTTGTGAAGTGATGGACCTGCTACCGACTTTGAAGGATACTTCTGTGTATATGCTTCTCTGTGTTTCTCATTCTCCACTTTATTTGCAGGCCAAGCTATGAAAGAGTTGACTGTCTGCTCCATTTTTGTCACATCCGGTGTAGGTCTCCATGGAAAAGCATGTGGTGATAGTACCACGTCCACATAAACTTTCACAGCATTTGGACCGAGAGGTATACCATTAACCACAGCTTGAGGGTCTCTCGACTGCCAGCGGCCTTCAGCAACAGGTTTGTCATCTGTAGCCCAATCCATCAATTTGCATCTGTTCTTCGAACTTAAGTACGGGCTATGTGTAAAGCAGTAACAATACCACCTCAGAGGCAACAACACAAAAACAAGTTTTTAAACTAGCATGTCACAACCATAAAAATTACCTTTGGCATGTCCTCAGCAACCTCCTCTTCTGCAGGAAGACAACTATCTGCCTTCCATTCAATCATCCTACCAACAGCCTCTTCCATACAGGTCATGTTTGATGTAGGCCTCCAGAGAAATGCATCCATGATTAAGGCTGATTCAACTAATACCTTCACTGCATTGGGTCCTAGTGGGATGTCATTCACATACTCCTCAGGGTCAGCAGAAAGAAGACGGGCCTCAGCGACAGTTCTTTGCCATTTCCTCAGACCTAAACATTCTCTTCAGCCTTGGGATAATTGGAAAGTATCTTAATACTTTCTGTGGAACACCCTTCTTAACTTCACCACTATGTATGTTAGTTTTCCATCTTGAAGCCTTGCATTTTGGACAACTCTCAGCCATCTTGTACTTCTTTCTGAATAGAATGCAGTCATTTACACATGCATGTATCTTCTGATAACCAATGTCTAATGACTTCAGAAAATTTTTCACATCATAGAATGATGTGTGAAGAACATTGTCAACAGGCAACATATCCGGCAATGTCCCAAGCAACTCGTTGAAGCTCTTATTAGACCAACCATTCTGAGTCTTCAGTCTAAACAAAGACACAATGGCTGAAAGCTTGCTATGAGTTGAACAGGTTGGATACAACGGAGTCTCTGCATCTGCTAGCTTTGCTAAGAACGCATCTTCTTCCTTGTCTTCACCCTCAGCAACCTCGCAGAAGTCACCCTTCTGGACCATCTCTTCATCTAAGTATTCAGCAGCTTGAAATAAACCAACAACCTCCTCGTTGTATTGAGATGATTTTCTTCCATCATTTTTTTCTGGGGTAACTTCTCCATGAAGAAACCAATCAGTCCGCAGCTTGTAAGCCTCATCAATGCCCTGAGTTACTAGATGGTGCACAACAGTGCTTGCTTGATGTCGGTCCAGATTTACACATCTTCTACAAGGACATATAACCATGTCACCATCTCCTAATGCCTTAGCCGCCGCAGTTACAAAACTCCAGGCACCTTGCTCATATGCAGGGTCAGCTCTATATAGAAGAAGTAGACCAAACAAGTACCTTATCATCCCCTGAACCCAATTAGAAAGTACCTGCATAAAATAATCCTTACCTGCGAAGATGGACCCATGCCTTGTCCAACATTTTATGTTTAAACCTTTTTAAAGGGTTAAACAGTTTCGTTATACTCACAAACATAATAAGACAGACAAACACAGAAGACCAACAACCTAATCACACAGACAACACAATCAAATAATCTTAAAAGTATAAACCTTTTTAAAGGGTTAAACAGTTTCGTTATACTCACAAACATAATCAGATAGACAAACACAGAAGACAAACATCTTAATCACATAGAGAACACAATCAAGTAATGTTAAAAGTATAACAGACAAAGACAAGCACATGCATCACTACACAAAGTAAATCAATACTAACAACATATTAAGAACATTCACAACAACAATCAAGTAGTTAAACAATATACACAAGAATAAGAGACTCACTGTAAACGCTCGTGGTTTGAGAAGGCTGCGAGTTTAGATCTGTTTCAACCAGCTTAATACACCTGAAAAATCAATAACCGAGTATTATAGGTTTAAGATTTCAAGATTAGTATAGTTTTACTAAATATCTTAGTCATATAAACCCTAAATCGGAAAGTAAATCGATGAAACTACTTAATACCTCTAGAACCAGAAGCTTCAAAACGAAGATTCTCTGGGTTTTCTTCGATGTAGATACTCTGTGTTAACCCTTGTATGAAAACAAATACAAACTCAGTGACAAGTAGGTGAGGTAATAATGAGAACCGAGTGAACCAATTGAAGCAATTCGTACCTTCGATTTTTGATGAGCTGAAGATTGAACCCTGATTCGAATGAAAGAGAAGACGAGTGAAGCAGGAGTAAAACTGAAATCGAAGCCGTAGAAGATAGGGATTATCGCCGACGAGTAGTTTCGTGGTGGTGATGGTCGTTGTCGGAGCAGACAAGACTGTCGTTGTCGGAGAAATCAAGGTGTTTTTTTTTCTCCAAGCTCTGTCTTTTTTTTTTGGTCACGATTCATTAATGACCTAAATCCCCAAATCTTGGTATTTTCACTAAGTGTTGGCGCCTTAGGCGGGATAGCAGAAAATGGGCTCCAAAACCCAATTTGGGTTTCCCGCCTAATGAAAAAACGGGTTAGCACTAATTTAGTGCTGTCATATAGTAACCAAGAATTCTGACCATCTATAATAGCAGTTCCCAGATTCGTGCTATCCTGTTCTGCTATCAATACCTGGTTTTCTTGTAGTGATTTTTGTTCAGATCTAGACAAAGTACATACAGAGAAGGGGATGACTCGGACTCAAATCCGTATCGATCTAAAAAGAGAAATATATAAAACCTATATTTTTGTTCAGATCTAGACAAAGTACATACGGAAAAGGGGATGAATTGGACTCAAAACCGTATGGATCTAAAAAGAGAAATATATAAAACCTATATTTTGTTCAGTCTAGACAAAGTACATACGGAAAAGGGAATGGATCGGACTCAAAACCGTATGGATTTAAAATGAGAAATATATAAAACCTATATTTTTGTTCAGATCTAGACAAAGTACATACGGAAAAGGGGATGACTCGGACTCAAAACCGTATGGATCTAAAAAGAAATATATAAAACCTATATTTTTGTTCAGATCTAGATAAAGTACAACGGAAAAGGGGATGACTCGGACTTAAAACCGTATAGATCTCAAAAGTTTGCCGAAAGAAGAGCTTAGAAGATGACGGCGGCGGTGTAGGGACTGGTCAGGAGAGACGAAAAGGGAGAGATAATTACACGTATGAAGAAGATGACGACGGCGGTTGCGGTGGCGGTGGCGAGGAGGATTTTCGGAGAGTTTTTTAGAGAGTGTTTAGAGAGAGAGAGTGTGTTTCCGTTTTAGAGAGAGAAATTTGATAATGACTTTTACAGACTAATTTTGGTAACTTCCGTTTATATACAGGGTATATTCCCAAGTAGGGTAACTTATTTGGTCGAGTTTAGTCAGACTTTTTTGGAAAGTCTAACAAATCATGTACGTGAATCAGACTAACATGGAAGTCTGAGATACTCTAAATCTACTAATTACTACTTAAATACCATCATATTATATAGAAAACTTGTAAAAAACATCAAACTCTTTTAATATAGTCGCAACCTAACCATTATAAGCAAGTGTAGCAATGTGGATGAAAATTCACAAACCCTCATTCTAATCCTACATATGAAAATATGATATTTAACTTCATATGTCAAGCATAGATCAAGCTACATGGTGTTTTTAACCAAATATACCTTAAATGGTTAAATTTGACTAAAGTTTATGTACTTTTAATTTACACATGTCCAAAATTTCCATGTTTAATTTATGTATCCAAAATTTCTCTAAAAATATTTTTTTATAATTTTATAATATTTGGTTAAATACTTCTCAGACTTCTCTCAGAAGTTTGCGAAACCCCAAAATTCAGACTTCTCAGAGAAGTCTGAGAAACCCTAAATCTAGTATTTATCACTAAACAGTGAAAAAATTTAAACAAAACACCTAGGAAACATCATATTCGTTAATATATGCACATTATAACATACATGTACAAATATAATTTTTTCAAATGTGAATTTCGTGAAACATGAATCTAACCCTAAAGTTATATGTAAGTTATATGTAAATGTTGCACCATGTTCCATTACAAAGCATGTTCTAAGGTTTATAAACTACTCAACCACTTTATATATTTTTAATCTGATTCAAATTGTCGAAATTTAATTTATATATTTCAAAACCGTCTATATATAATTTCTGTATCGTTTTTTAACAAAATATTTTTTCTATTTTTAAATTTAAATTTACTCAATTAATCTGCTTCAGACTTCTTCAAGAAGTCTGAAAGTATTTTGGAGGAAGACATACTTAACTAACATTGATTAATTAGACTCAATTTTACCAAATTTTAATTTATATACTAATAAATTGTATATATTTAATTTATTTATATAAAAGTTATGAGAAAATATTTTTTAAAAATTTTAAAATTTAAATTTAATAAATTATTCGGTATTAGACTTCTCCGAGAAGTCTGATAAAGTCATTTAGACTTCTATTAGAGTCTAACTTGTCAGACGTTTATAGATTTCTGAAACAGACGAAAGATGGTAATTGAGTTTTCTGGTTTTTTGATTGGTCGTAAGGGCTTCGCCATAATTTCCTTAGGCCGAAAAACAAGTTTTGCATTTGTTTCAATTTCGGGGGTACACTTTTATTTAAAACCAAATTCGGGGGCATTTTTAGAAAGTTCGCCAAGAAGTTTTACAAATGAATTTATGGCTTTAGACTTTTCGAAAAGTATTATGGGCGGCTGGAAATTTCTTTGAAATATAAACTTTCCTTTTCTGACTTGTGTCACACGGTTTGGTCAAAATATTTGGAAAACTAGCTTGAACAAATTAGGTAACAACTTCTTTTTGGTTTTCGAGTTAAGACAAATCGAATCAAAATAATAAAACTTCTTTTTTTCAGTTTATGAAAAACCAGATTAAGAACTATGAAACAAACTTGAAAGAACTTGAAACTAAAACGATTTTTCTTTGAGTTTTTGGTTTAGGAAAACAAAACAAACGAATTTTTTTTTTGGGTTTTGAGTTTAGAAAAGCAAAACAAACGATTTCTTTTTGGTTTTTGATGCAAAGATTAGAAACAGAATGAACTAGACGCAATAGATGAAACAAGTGCAAGTATGTTGAATTAAGTGCAAGATAAAATTGATTTTTTTTTATGGCTTTTCTATATGGATGCAAGCAAATCAAACAAATGAAAAAGGACTATGTTTATGGGGTTTCTTTAAATCTAAACAAAGCAGAACATGAATGAGCAAAACACAAAACAAGTAAAAAGGAAAATGAGATGAGTTGGGATAAAAATCATCGGATGTGGAGCCTTTCGGCTCTGATACCAGATAATGTAAGATCAAAGCCTTGATCTAACATTGATGGTAGGATGAGGGATGCTAGCTGGTTGTACAACTCTCTCTAGCAAATCAGTGGATGATTGGATGGAGTAGAAGTTGACAGTTTGGTTGATTTTATGCCAATTGGTTGTACAACGCTCCTTGGCTTAGAATAATGGATGGAATGGATAGATCAGTGGATTGAGGTCGCCACAAAGCCTTATGGATATAGACTATGATAAGAAAGAATCTAGCTCACGGTTGGAATCACACAAACAATGAGAAAGACAAAGGTTTGTTCTTGCTTAGAAGAATACTCGGTTGCTTTATTGATTAGGGTAAAAGATACAATGCTGCGGTGGGAATTTATATAGAGTCCACCAGCTATGGCCTTCTAGGGGTCTTGAAGCAGATCACAACGGCTAGAAATACTAAGAAAAAGTAACAAATTACATGGTTTCTATAACTACTAGAATTCGAAATAACTAATAAGAATCAAAGGAAATCATAAGAGGTTAGTCCAGAATAATATTATGTAAATTCAAATACATATCTTAGCTTGTGGGTGTTTGATTTGGCAAGTGTTTCTGACCGTTGGAATGTATGCAAGCAAACAATTTGGTACCTATTGAAGTATGTCGTTATGGACTCCCTTGACTTATTGAAGTGTTGCGTTTCACTCTGCTGGTTGAATGGCCGAGATGCTAAGTAAGGAAATCTCCTTACTGACTTTGAGATAAGGCCATTCATGTGCATTTTCCTCATATGAGCTTGGACCGTCTTTTAACCCATAATTCTTCTTAGGAACATCAGTTGGCGCCTCTTGCATTTGAATGTTGCTTTGTTCCTGAAGCATGTTCTCTGTGGCTTGATAGGTTATCTTGGAGATTGCAAACTTGTCCATCTGATCCATGAGGTCTTCAAGTTCTTGCTCTTGGATCAGGAGTTCCACAGCTTGATTGAACTCTTCTCTCATGTCTTCAGTACCTTATCTTGTCCTTGGAGCTTGCCTCATGACTGGAATTGGGTTGTTGGGTGCTTTCTGGGTATGAGGTCTCCATCAGGATTTGTATCATTAACAGCTTGGCCATCAGCTCTTTAATTTCCACAATTTCTTTCCTCTCGAGACTAATAAAATGTTTCGTTATGTCAAAGTCGGTACCATTATTGCTATTACTAGCGGAAATATTCTCGATAAGAGAACGCACTTGTGCAACAATTTTCGTGGTGAAATCAGCGATTCTTGCAGTGTCTAGGGAAATTTAGTATTTAGGTTGTAAACCCCTATAAAAGATGTTTAATAAATTAGGATCAGAGAAGCCATGGTCGGGACAGTCGGATTCGTAATCTTTGAATCGCTCCCATGCTTCATAGAAAGACTCAATGGGACCTTTCTTAAAGATTTGAATCTTGTTTCTCAACAAGTTCTATCTAGACTTAGTATAGAAATTATTTAGAAATTCAGATTTGCATTCATTCCAACAGGTAATAGATCCATCAGGCATATATTTCAACCATTGAAGAGCTTTATCAGTAAATGAGAAAGGGAGCAACTTACATTTTAAGTAATCTAGGGGAATTCCTTTGGTGCGGGTGGTACTGCAAAGTTCTTCGAAAAGTTTGATGTGCTACATCGGGTGCTAGTGACCATGGAATTGGTATTGTTTGACCAAGTTTATGATCTACGGTTTCTTTACATACCCGTTCCTATGGGGTATAGGAACTTTAATGGCTGATCGATTCCTGAAATGTTGATGTGGGATATCGAAATCAGCTATGGTGCAGGCTTGTCTTCTCTGTTGTGGGCGAGAATCGACATTGTTTTGCCTTATGTCATGTTCAGCATGTAAAACATACTCTCATTTTGAGGAGGAATATGGTCACCTTCAGCATCGATATTGTTTTGCCATATGTCCTGTTCAGCAGGTAAAAATATACTCTCATTTAGAGGAGGAATAGGGTTACCTTAAGTTCTAAACCTTTAGTATGGTGACCAGATCAACTTCCCGTATGACCACAACAACATTGAAGCAATTCACAGTAATGAACAAGAGGCAGTTGGAGCTGCAAACCAACCGCCACTGCTCAATTACTCCACAAAATGAGAGTATGGTTTTACCTGCTGAACAGGACATAAGGCAAAACAATGTCGATGCTCTCCCACAACCGAGAAGACAAGCCCAAACCATAGCTGATTTCGATATCCTACATCAACACTTTGAGAATCGGTCAGCCATTCAAGTTCATCTACCCCATAGGAACGACTATGAGATCAAGCCGCATATCAAAAACTTGGTCAAACAATACCAATTACATGGTCAATCGACGGGAACTCGATGGAGCACATCGAACTTTTCAAGGAACATTGCAGTATCACACACCAATCGAATTCCCCAAGAGTACTTCAAATGTAAGTTGTTCCCTTTCTCACTTACTGGTAAAGCGCTTCGATGGTTTAAATCTATGACTGCTGGATCTATTACTTGTTGGAATGAATACAAATCTGAATTTCTATACTAAGTTTAGATCGAACAGTTGAGAAACAAGATTCAAATCTTTAAGCAAGGACCCGTTAAATCTTTATATTAAGCATGGGAGCGATTCAAAGATTATGAACACGACTGTCCCATCATGGCTTCTATGGTCCTACTTTGCTCAACACCTTCTATAGGGGTTTACAACCTAAATACCAAATTTCCCTAGACACTGCGAGTAATGGTAATTTTACCACGAAAATTTCTTCTCAAGGATGTTCTCTTATCGAGAATATTTCCGCTAGTAATAGCAACAACTGTCATGACTTTGACAGAACTGAACGTTCTGTTAATCTTGAGAGGCAAGAAATCGAGGATATTAATTAACTGATTGCCAAGCTACTAATGATACAAAACCTACCAAAGAACTCATGCGAAGCTATCAATGGCGACCACATAGAATAATTTGATGAAGACGGAGCATTCTATCCTAAGAAGAAGTTAGCTATGTTGGAGCCCAAGGTCCGTATCTGAACCGCAACTTCAGAAATGGATCAACAACAACTTCAAGATCACAAATCCCCTTTCCTATCGTAATCCTAACGTGGAAAATCCACAAGATAAATTCTATCTTCAGCCCAAACCTTCCACTACAATAAAACAACATTTTTGTAACTGCACTTTTAGTCGCACAATGCTCGTTAAACAAGGGTTTACGACAAAATAGCCACTAAACATGGTAGTTGTAAATCCTTAGTCGGTAAAATGCATAGTCGGCGGTAAACAACTATTTTTACGACTAACATAGGTAATCATAGCATAGACGTAGCACTATCGCAATATATAGGGACTAATTTGCAACTACTTTGGCCATAATTGTGGGACTAAAGGCAGAGTCCAGATGCAGTCGGAGAAATGTAGTCACCAAATAGTCGTTAACCTAGGTGACCAATGCCCGACAAATTTGTGACTGTATAATATAGTCACACCAGATTAGTAAAAAGTGGCGACTTGGTAATGACTATGTTAACAACATTTCTGCGACTAATCGGAACATCCAAATACGATTATGGTACTGATTCGGCCACTACTTGTTGACTATTACGTGACTATCTAATATAGTCATATCTTAGTCGTAAAATATGGTGACTATTTGGCGACTATTTACGACTCTTTGTTGACTAATTTACCGGCAATACAACGACAATCATGAACATCCAGCTATGGTTATGGTATACAGTTGCCATTAATTAGTGACTGTTTAATGAGTAATTTAACGACTATGTAGCGTATAATCGGAACATCCAGATTCAATTATGGTAATGATTGTGTCACTAGTTGGCGACTACTGCCTGACTGTCTAATATAGTCACAACTTAGACGTAATATATGGTGACTAATTGGCGACGATTTAATGACTAATTTAATGACTATTCAGCGACTACTCGGTAAATCTCTACTAACATTTCAGATATGTCATCGTAAATATTGTAATTGTTGATGTATAATATATTTTATTTTTGATGTTATCTAATATATTGAAGATACTATATTAGATAAAAGCATTTGAAATTATATATTTCATACCGAAAAGCAATGCATTGAGTATATAAAAAAGAAAATCATAAAAATTAAACATAGCATTTTTGAATGATCTTAACCAACCATAACGAGATGAAGGGGTTGGTGTGAAATATAATATCGGTTTTATGATGGTATGAAATATTAAATTTTGATATTGTGAATTTTCTACATACCTAATTTATTTATTGCGTATATATGTACTTAACATGTTAAGAAAATTTAATAATATCAGTTGAGAGGAACATTGAATATTCTTCTTGTTTTTCATTTAATGTGTCAATAATAAACAAAAGCCGACCAAATGATATGCAAAACAAGATTCAGTGTGGCTGCAGCATAAAGGTCTTGCCAAAACAGAGGAAGACTGCAAAACATGCAAGAGAACAAAATACAAAACCAGAATATGATTCAAGGGCTCAGAGGCTACAACAGAACAAAAGACAAAACCAATGTACGGTTCAAGGGATTACAGGCTCCAGCCTAATTTAGCAGTAATTTTCAGGAACAGATTTGGTGTGGTTGCGTAATACTAATGAAACACTTGTGATTTCTAAAAGTAATGCTTCATCAATGCTTGAATGCTTCTCTCTTCTTTTAAGCGTTTTTAATCTTTTATGTCGAGATATTATGACAATCTTTATTGAAAAACAGAGAAAGTCAACCAAGCATCGTAACTCTTCATTTGCATGATATTTAACCATGATTAGTCTTGATTTAATTGGGGTCTGAAAGAGACACACTCCACGTACATCAGTTTGTGTATGTGGCATGTAATAGTACGTCTCTCTCTCTCAATTTTGAAGCGGCAGTTGAGGAAATTATTAAATCCCACATTTCTTATAACCGTCTTTAATTTAATTTTATTGTTTGGTGAGAGAAAGTTATTTCATTTTAATAATCATCCATCTCACTAACTTCTCTCCCACTTACATTCTCTCTGAAATAGAACAAAAAAACCATGGTCCATTACAACTACATAGCATAAACACAACCTAACATATACAAAATCGATTGCGACTTCAGAGTTAAGATTTTCTGTGTCTACCCATACTATGTGCTTGGAGATGGTCCATATTGAAGTTACATCTTGGCCGACCATAGAGTAAGTGAAAAGCATTTAATAGAGTTTTCATCATGAAAGACTGTACTGGTTCTGACTATGTCTTGATGCTTTTACTTATGCAGGGAAGCAAGATCGAAATGGTCATTTATCCAGGGAAAGTAAACAACTTCTCTGAACTAGAGAAACATGAAGGCAAGTGAATTGAGATCTTTGAAGTAATGGTGGTCTGTGCAGATCCAAGTTTCTGTCCAACAAAGTCTCGCCACCAACTTGAAGCTATCGAAAACACTGGGATTAACCTTAACGAGCCTTTGGATACCAGGCACTACATGGAATTTGTTAGTTTCCTCCAAATCCACGACATCAAAACCAACAGAGACGTACCTATAGGTAAAAACTATCGAAAGTTTTTATTTTTTCTTACCGTGAAACTCTAAAAAACCAAAATATGCACACATATCTTGTGTAGACACCATGGGCGTGGTCTCGATCATCTGTCCCCTTGAAGCCGATTCCTTAAACCCTGCAAGGACAAAGAAAGTATTCCACCTCAGAGACGCCATGTAAGTGTTTACGGTGATATAGTAGTTAACACCATGACAAGAATCACAGTAGGGTAGTTCTCATTAACTATTTTATTCATAATAATAACAATTGATTAAAGTGTGTGGCATTCGATAAAATAATATTTAACACCATGACAAGAATCACATTAGGATAATTCTCGTTAACTTTTTCTATTCATAATAGGAACAATAAGTTGAAGTGTGTGACTTATGGAAAATATGCTTATGACTTCTGGGATGGGTTTTGAAGACTAAGCCTCCAGAAGTGATCATTGTGCTCAAGATGTGGAGGAGCTATCGGACTGGAAGTAAATATTTTAGTAATTTTTATTAATTTAAAATATAATAATTTAGAAAATATTACTAAAGTTCTCATTTTATATAGGTGATCTTTATGAGACATGGGTTGAGACTATGGAAGGTTTCTTGGACTACATGTTTAATCCGCGAATGCAAGAGGTTCAAGATCTCAGGTTCCAGCTAGAACCTCATGACCCTGATATTGCCGAAAACAAGGCTGTTGCCCCTATCTAAATCTCATGTTTAATTTCAAGTATGTTACTTAAGAACCATACTTTTATAATGCTTTCACTTTCTTAATACTTTATGAACCCATCTAATATATAACTGAGTATACTAACCATATATATTTTAAAATATTTCCATTAAATAACAGTAATAGCCATATTTGAGTAAAATATTGATTAATATTAACATATCTTGTAGATATCGTTTTCCAAAAAACTTTTCTAATATATGATTATAAAAAATAACAAAGTTTAGTTGCAATTGATTTTGTAATTCTATTAAAATCTAATGTTATTGGGACATGGTTACTCTACATTTTTACTAAACAATTTTGGTCGAAATTTACTCATTACACTTAAAAAACATGCATACCCACACAAGCCTTCAAAATACATTGTATATACATGAGAAATAAAACTCAATTCATCATTTCATATGAAAATAAAATATTAATCTTATAAGACCCGCTAAACCAAACACATTTACCGCGCCTCAACCAAATATTTTGGTAATTTATCACAAACTGAAATACCCTAACCATCCTCATTATAACCTCTCTCAAATTTAGACAGTCTCCTCCTTTCCACCGCCGTCTTATTCATCCGTTGTGAAAAAGAATATGTCTGAGGTATTTCTTTCATTTTATACCTGATTTCTGTCTTTAAATCTTCAATAGTTAGATTCACATTTTTCTGTGGATTTACTATTGAGTGCATGTCTGTGTTATCAACTCTGACTGATTTCATGGTAATTTTTATGAATTTTCCTTTATTTTTAATATGTGTTCTGCTTTTTAAGTGATTCATGTTGGTAGATTAACTTCATACTACTAAAGGTTTCACTACTAGAATATGCTCATTTCTTCAAGCCTCTCCTTCCAAATTCCTTTCGGGTGTGGTATATAATCTTTGTGATTCCTCCTTATTTCTCTCTATATTTAATGCTTATTTCTTTTTAGTTGTGTTTTTTTGGCGTTGCAGAATATCCCTAAAAAGTTTTATAGAGACCACATAGATGGAAAAACTAATCTCACAACTGATGAGCTCACTTCAGATGCGTGTAACCTAGAATTTACTGTGAAACGTGTTGGTGACACGATTTTTCCGAGGGACACGATTTCTGAGTCAGAAAAGTTTTACTATTCGAGTAATTTAGAGATTTAAATTTCCATGTACATGCATTTGGACCCATTTACTTACTGTGTACTCCAATGGGTCAAGATTCCAACGGAAAAATCAGCAAGAGGACATGAGTAATTTATCATATACTGTATTCCAAGACTAATAGTTTTTTCTTTTCTTTTGATGTTAGTACTATCTAATATTTGTATGTTTTGATTCAGGAATTGAAGAGAACATCGTAACACTAAATGTCACAGTATAAAATATCAAGAGTAGCAGAATTGTAATAAACTTTATTTCGCTTATGGTTTCTGTATTTTTAGAAATTTCCTTTGGTTAGTAGTAGTTTCTGATTTTTGTATTGTGTAACACAATATTTTGTTTGTACAGTTTCTTCCCCAATCATTCAGAAAGGCTAATGAATTAGAAAAGGCTGTAGGCAAGACCATATATATGGTGAATAAGGGTGGAGGGAAATGGTCTGTCAAACTGGTGATGACTGTTAAAAGTAGAATGCGGCGATTGCGTTTAACTGGTGGCTTGAGGGAATTCCTCAAGGCGAACAAAATCAAGGCTGACAACAATATTGTGTTGGAAAACGCCACAACTTCTTTCAAGCTCTGCTCCAACAAATCGATGGAATATAAAAATTCATTAGAGTTTTGCAGTTGAAAAGGCGGATTCAGAAAGGTATAATTTTTGGTTTGGCGGGTCTAATTGATGGAATATAAAAATTCATTAGAGTTTTGCAGTTGAGAAGACGATCAATTACACGGACAAATATAATAAGCATTAGGGTTCTTCATCCTTATATTCAACGTCATCTTCATCCGCATCATCAGATGTATTGAGTTTCCTCCTTGTACCAAATTCTCGATAACAAGATCTTCGATTCTAGTCATTAGCACATGATCATGTTACCATAATATCCTGAAATATTTCTCCTCAGGTTGAGTTGAATAACATTTAGCCACAACTGCCTTTGTTTCTTCGTGTATGGATACGAGATATAACAAACTTGATCCGCTTGTGATTTGTGCAATACGTATGTACTGAATGAAGTTATATATATACATACATATATTGAAGGAAAATAAGATTTATGATGTGAGATGGTATGGATGGTAGAGAGAGATGGACCGAGAATGGGATGATGGCCGGCCGAGAGTGAGCAGCTGGCGCGGATGGTGATCAAGTGGGACGAGAAGCTGGCCGATGGCACTCTCTTCTCGTCAAGGGATGGTTGAATGATGGTTTGTGAGCTACTGAACCTGAGGAACACTTAGGATAAATCGAGACAGCAAGCAAAAAGCCAAGAGATCTGCTCTTCTAAGGGGAAGCCGCGCAGAGAGAGAGAGATAGATCGAAAAACCTTAGGGTTTTCTTGGTTTAAACTTTCTTAATGTTTCATAAAACCAAAAGAATGTTTAAGTAACTACAACTGAAAGAAAATGGGCCAAAAGACAGTGGGCCATCGAAAATGCTGAGAAAAAACAAGAGAAATAAGACTTAAAACGAAAAAGGAAAGTCTTGGTCGAAAATAGAGAAGAGGCCGGTCTGTCTCTCTAATGAATGCGCCTCGGACCACCTCGTTAAAAACCTTGTGAAGAAAACCCATTTGGGACAAAACTTCACAAGGGAAAAAGAGTATGATCTTTATCCCAGAGGCAGACCGGTCAAAGAATCATCTGGCTCGATGCAGGAGATCATGGTCGGTCCGTGCATCCATAGTATGGGCCAGGGTGTGGCCTGATCAAATGGGCCGTCAACTTCAGTATGGATCATCCTCTGGGCCAACTGGTTCAGGACAGGTTGTCCTTGGTGGAGATAGCCTAGCTGGGTCGTGATGTCTTCCAGGCTTGTCCTCAAGATCAGCTGCTCCATGGCATTTTTGAATTCAGCTTGTATCTGTCGCTGTCCCGAACGCGTCCTTGGTACATCTCGCATGGTCGGAAACAGGTCGGCCAGCTTCTTGGTAGAGCCTGGTCCGTCTTGCTCGTCCAACTCAGTGTCGGCCAAGCTGATGTCCTCATCATTCCCACCCTCTTGAAGAGGTTCTGGCCTCAGAACGGTATCACCTGCACAACAAGGAGACAAATCAGCAACATTAAAACTCGACGATATGCTCATCTCACCTGGGAGTTCCAATTGGTAGGCGTTGTCGTTGATCTTCTTTAGGACCCGGAATGGTCCATCTCCATGTGGGGCAAGCTTGGAATTCCTCTTGTTTGTGAACCGTTCGGGTCGCGTGTGAACCCAAACACAGTCGCCTGGCCTAATGTCGACCTCCTTCCTGTGTTTGTCGGCTTGCTTCTTGTACTGCTCCGTCCTCTTCTCGATGTTCTCCTTTACCGCCTGGTGTAGCTTGGCGACGGCCTCAGCCTTGCGCTCTCCATCAAGATTGATGAACTCCAATGCTGGCAGTGGCTTCAGATCAAGTGGCGTATCTGGCTTAAATCCATAAACAACCTCAAAAGGAGACATCTTAGTAGCAGAGTGTTTGACACCATTGTACGCAAACTCAACAAAAGGAATGCAATCCAACCAATGTGACAAATTTTTACCAACCGTGGCCCTTAAGAGGGCTGAGAGAGTCCGGTTCACGACCTCGGTCTGTCCATCTGTCTATGGGTGACAAGTGGTCGAAAACAGTAGCTTGGTACCAAGCTTCCTCCACAACGTCCTCCATAAGTGACCTAGGAAGGTCGGGTCACGGTACGAGACGATGGTCCGTGGCAGTCCGCGCAATCTGGACACTTCTTTGAAGAAGAGGTCGGCTGTTTGGGTCGCATCATTCGTCTTAGAACACGGTATGAAGTGAGCCATCTTTGAAAACCGGTCGACCACAACGAAGATCGCATCCTTGTTCCTGATCTTAGGCAAACCAAGCACAAAATCCATAGAAATATCGACCCATGGTCGGTTAGGTATAGGCAAAGGTAAGTAAAGACCGTGAGGATGTGACCTGGACTTGGACTTAAGGCATGTGATGCACTTGGAGCAGAAACGATCCGTGTCTCGTTTCTGATGTGGCCAATAGAAGTGCTCTACTAGGACACTCAGTGTCATTTCCACGCCAAAGTGTCCCATCAGTCCTCCTCCATGGGATTCTCGGATCAGAAGCTCCCTCATCGATCCCTGAGGAATGCACAGCCGCTTGCCCCTGAACAGGAACCCGTTATGCAAGTAGAAAAATCCTTTCGGTCCTTTGCTACATTCCTGAAAATTTTCACCAAAATCAGGGTCAGTATCATAATCTTCTTTAATAAGTTCAAACCCCAAGACTTTGGCCTCCATGGTGCTGATCAGTGTGTATCTCCTGGACAATGCATCAGCTACCACGTTCTCCTTTCCCTTCTTGTACTTGATGATGTATGGAAAGATCTCCACGAACTCAGGCCACTTAGCGTGCCTCCTCTTCAGATTTGTCTGTCCTCTCAGATGCTTGAGCGTCTCGTGGTCGGTGTAAATAACAAACTCCTTGGCCAGAAAGTAATGCTGCCAAGTCTCCAAGGATCTAACCAACGCATACAACTACTTGTCATAGGTAGGATAGTTGAGCGTGGCTCCACTCAACTTCTCGCTGAAGTAGGCGACCTGTCGCCCACCTTGCGTCAGAACAGCTCCAATCCCTAAACCTGAAGCATCACATTCAATCTCAAACGTCTTATCAAAATTAGGCAAAACCAAAATAGGAGCATGGGTTAACAAATCCTTGAGTTTCTGAAATGCGGCCTCCTGCGACTGGCCCCATTTGAACGGGACATCCTTCTTGATCACGGCGGTAAGCGGGGCGGCCACTGTGCTAAAATCCTTCACAAAACGTCTATAGAAGCTGGCTAAACCGTGGAATCTCCTAACATGGCCGATCGTGGTCGGGGTCGGACATTCCTCAATTGCTTTGATCTTTTCTTGGTCAACCTGTAAGCCCTACGAACTCACAACAAAACCTAAAAAGACAAGCTCATCAGTGCAGAAGGTGCACTTCTTGAGGTTCGCATAAAGACCCTCCTGTCGAAGAGTATCTATTACTTGCTCAAGGTGCACCAGATGATCAGCAAAACATCGACTATAGATTAAGATATCATCGAAGTAAACAACTACAAACTTACTGATGTAGGCCCTCAAGACCTGGTTCATGAGGCGCATGAACGTACTGGGCGCATTGGTAAGGCCAAATGGCATGACCAGCCACTCATAAAGGCCCTGCTTAGTCTTGAAAGCCGTCTTCCACTCGTCGCCTTCCTTCATTCGGACCTGATGGTACCCGCTGCGTAGATCGATCTTAGAGAACACGGTCGCTCCGTGTAGCTCGTCCAACATGTTGTCCAGCCGTGGTATGGGATGTTGGTACTTGATGGTGATGTTGTTGATGGCCCGACATGTTGGGATTATGTCCTGAAATCACATTGTACTCACTCTAGAGATAGTTGTATTGTCGAGATCGGACAATTCATGTGAAACTGGGTAGTCATAATGTTTTGCTAGAAACCGCTTATGACAAATGAGTTGTGACTCATTTCCAGCATCGTGTGAACCTACAGGGTCACACACCTAAGCAAGTTGGACATAGTCCATATGGGATTGATCATTGGCATATGGTCTGGTCGATGTGTATTGGATACACATCGAATATAGTTTTGATGAGGTGTGTCGATCGACACTGATAAGTGCGTCGGTCGACACAATATGTGTGTCGATCGACACCACTAAGTGTGTCGGTCGACACAAGGCCGAAACCGAAACTAATGTTTCGGTTTATGTCGAGGTCCGTATATAAGTGATCTTATATCTCGACCTAAGGAGATGTGCGCCGTCGTGTGAGTATTTTCTTAGAGAGAAAACACAGAAACCTATAGAAACTGAGTTCCCAGGAGATCTGAGCCCCGGTACTAGCATCCCGGCAGATTCCAGCTTGTGTGCGTGTGGACTATCAGTAGAGGCGCAGCATCTGAGGTGCTCCAGAGATCTCGTTTACCTGACCCTATTCCGCTGCCAGCTCAAGGTAAACGCAAGATCTGATCCATGATTCAATTAACTAGACCCTAGATCCTAGGCTATCTGGAACTCGCGAGGATTCTGAATCTGGTAGAATTGGCTCGAAGTTCCATCAGTGGTATCAGAGCCTTAGGGTTTTATCATTGAATCAAACCTGTTTAATCGAATTTGATGATTTAGATTCACAAACTAGGTTGTTTGGTTAGAACAGGTTAGATCTATTTCGATCAAAAACGAGTATGTGTTTTCGCACAGTGTCGATCGACACACTGGGTGTGTCGGTCGACACAAAGTGGCGAATTCGACAGAATCGGCGGCTAGGGTTTTTCGCGAAGAAAAACCGAAAGCCTACTGTGTCGATCGACACAGGTTGAGTGTCGGTCGACACAGAACAGATTCGGTCCAGTGTCGATCGACACAGGTTAGTGTCGGTCGACACATACCTAGCGAATGGTTAATTGGTTCAATTGGATTGAACCGGTTATCATGCTTGGTTAAGTCCGAATAGATCGGTTTAAATTAGATGAATTGGTTCAATTGGATTGAACTGATTATCTCAATTAGCATGAAATGATGGGTTGAATCAGTTTGATTGGATAAAACGGTTCAATTGAATTGGACCGGTTATCGCAATCAGTTGAAACTGGTTAAAACGGTTTAAAATTGGATGAATTGATTCAATTGGATTGAACCAGTTATCGCAATTAGCATAAACCGATTTGAATGGTTAAGATCAATTTGATCTGATAAGTCGATTAAATTGGATTGAACCGGTTATCAAAACTATCTTCGGTTAAGGTCTATGTCGACCGTCACACACGGGTTGTGTCGATCGACATGATCGGTTCAATGAACCGGGTTAATTGGATTAACCGGTTATTGAAGTCTGGTTTTTGTTTGGTGGTGTCGATCGACAGACATAGTCTGCGTCGATCGATACAATGCTCAAAATTCTGGTTATTGAACCTTGAATTTGCAGAAACCAAACTCGACCTAAACCTTGATCAAAGCTTAGCTTCAATATGGTCAACTGTCAAGACTCATTTCATTGTGTGATGGTCTAGCCAAGAGCTTGGTGTCCACAATTACGTGAGTAAGGCAGGTAGTTATGTTGATGGATTTGCAGTGCTGAACATCAACAATTACATGATCTAAGAGATTGATTTGCTAAACTTTTGGGTTTAGTTAACTAAATATCAAGTAACCTTGATGTCTTGCCCAATCTTGTCTACTGTCAAGACTTGTTTCGTTTGTTGGATAGTCTTGGAGTCCTTGGTATCCACTGCTACATGAGTAAGGCAGGTGATCATTGATAGACTTGCAGTGCGACTGTCAATGATCACAAGACTAAAGAGATTGGTTTACTTGACTAGGCTATCAGAAGTTCTGGGCCCAGAGACATCAGAGTGGATTAGACATAGTTTGTCTCATCCACGACCAAGAGTTGTACTGGGTACAAGTAGCAATGATTTGCTTACCTAGATAACTAAAGTTTGGGTGATGGCGAGTCGCCCACTCAGATTTTAGTGAAGGATGGATCTTGTATCATTATATTCATAGAGGAAACATTGTTTGAATATAATGCGAGTTTTCTTATTAGATAAGATTTCTCATCATATACATAACTAAATCTTTGTTTTTCTTGGATTTCAGCTTATGTCTATGACTACTTTCTCGTTGCGATCATTCCTTGAGAAGTACATGTTAAATGGATCCAACTTCCTGGATTGGTATCGGAATCTGAGATTCATTCTCAAGCAGGAGAGAAAGGACTATGTCCTTGAAAAGGCTCTTCCAGAAAGGCTTGGGACCAATCGCTCGCATGCAGCATATAATACTTGGAATAAGCATTATATTGATGTGGTAGATGTGCGTGATCTGATGTTGGCTACCATGAACTCAGACTTGAAGAGTCAGTATGAGAATATGGAGTCGCCAATAGAGATGATCACCAGCCTGAAACTGAAGTTTCAGGATCTGGCACGAGTTGAGAGATTCCAGATGGTGAAGTCTCTCACTGGGTGCAAACTACCAGAGGATGCTTCAGTAAGTCCTCATGTCATTAAACTGATGGGTTACATTGATAACCTGGGGAAACTGGAATGTCCTGTCAGCTTAGAGTTGGCCACTAACATCATTCTGCAGTCACTGCCGTCAAGCTATGACAAGTTCGTTAAGAACTATATCAAGAATGGTTTGACGAAGACGTTGACTGAGCTGCATGGCATGCTCAAAACAACAGAGCATGACATCATAAAGGGTAAAAGATTTGAGAAATCTTGTGTTGGCAAGGGTAGAGGCAGGGCCGTCCAGATTTGGAATCAGGATAAGCCTGTGTCATCTTATAAGCCCAAGTCAGGCCCATCTGGTGTTAGAAAATGCTTCTACTGCGATGAGTCAGGGCATTGGAAGAGAGATTGCATAAAATTCTTGGAAGATTCACAAGAGATGAAGGAGATGTATGGTACTTCCTCTTCAGGTATTGTGTTATTAATTCAGGTTCTACGTTAGTATTGGATACTAGTTGTGGTACTAATATTTTGTAAATATGCAGGACCTAAGCGACAGTAGAACGTTGAAGAAAGGACAAGTGGAACTGCGTGTCTGGTATGAAGCAATGGTTGCTGCATGAGCCGTAGAGATTCTCCACTTGTAGGAGCCTTTCATACTTGGTTTTAGAAATTAAGTAATTGCTACTATGTATCTGCCTTGTGCAGAAATGTCTTTCATTTTCTTGTAAGAATTTGGATGTTTTTCATTTTGATAAAAGACAAGTTTTGTTCTTTAGATCTTAATGAAATATTCTATGGTAGCACCCCATTTGGAATGAGTTTTTATATCTTGAACCAATGTACGCTTGTACACATAACATAAATACCAAACACTTTAAGTCTGATGACTTGAAGTCGATTTTTCCTTAGCATAGTCATTTAACCACACAAAGTGAAGCGGATTCAGAAGTTCCATAGTTTTGGACTCATTTGATTATTAATCATTTGAGATATGAATTCTGCTCACTCGGCCAAATGACTAAGGCCCTTTTAGAAGAGCTAAAGGAGACGGGCCAGAGGCTTATTGGGCCTTACACATACTGATGTATGCGGCCCGATGAGCATTAGTGCAAGAGGAAATCTTCTGTACTTCATTACCTTATTGATGACATCAATAAGTATGGCTGTGTTCATTTGATGAGACACGAGCAGGAATCCCTTGAGGAGTTCCAAGATGAAGTGTAGAACCGATTTGACAGAAGTATTAAGATCCTCGATTGAATCGCGGAGGAAAATACTTGAGTCAAGAATTGGGTGATCATCTAACAGAATGAATCGGATCTTATTAGATATGCTCCGATTAATGATGAATCACAGGAATCTTCCATAATCATTTAAGAATACGTTCTAAAATGTCTATGTTTACGCTAAATAAGTTTCTACCAGAATCAGTGAAAAACACCACATTGGATGTGGACTGGGTGATTTCCAAAATTTGTTTTTCTGATTAATTGGGACTGCAAGGTTTGTGTAAGACAGTAGTCAATAAACAAACTTGAACCCAAATCTGATAAGTTCTACCTCGCTGGTTGTCCTAAGGAAACCAAGGCTTAATACTTTTGTTGTCCGGAACTGTGTCTTTTAAGAAAGATCATACTTTCCAAAATAACAGTGGGAGTAAAAGTACACATAGAAGAAATTCGATAAACACAGGAGGTTGCTCAGCCTGTTGAAGGAGAGCAGCGGTGAGATCTACAAAGTATTGTAGGATCTGCACCTGTGGAGCCTGAAATTCGCAGATCCGAAAGGATCCGTCACTAACTCGAGAGTGATTTCTCGTAGCCGATTGTCATGATCTGATTGATCATTGAAAAGTGACGAGCATGCGAAATTCAAAAAAGCGATGGTGAGCCCCAACTCCGAAAATTGGCTGGGTATGCATGTTAGCTTCACCGATCCATTTCTGGATTGAAGCAAACATCTTGGAGTTGGAATCAACATTCTGATAATGTGGTCAAAAGTTTTGAATTGATCAGAGAAGAAATGAAACCATGCGTTTACAAGAAGACTAGTGGGAGCGTAGTTGCATTTCTCACACTGTATGTAGATAACATACTTGATCTCATAAACGACGTTCCAACGCTAAAGTCTTGCCGAGATTTGGGTCGGAAGTTAAGTTTAATGATGGACCTGGGAGAAGGCCGTAAAAGTTCTTGGAATAAGGATCCATTGGAATGAATCAGAAAGGCTAATTGGATCGTGTCAAAATCCTTATGTTTATAAGGTATTGGACAGTTCCGATATGCATGATTCCAAGAATGGCTTCATACCAAAGGTCTTATGGCAATAATCTAAGCGAGATGCAGTGGCTTGGACACTGGCTGAGCCAGTAATTATATTAGCAAGATGAAGTATTTTGAACACTAGCTGAGCTATTATTATTAATGAGTGTGATTACTAATGCTGCTGCAATAGAATCCATCTTGAATGCCATATTTTGCGCTCGTCTAGATGCAGCTTACGCATAAAGCATGACGAGAAAATACAAAAATGTTCCGGTAATAATCATTGAACGGTTACCAGAAATATCCCAAGTGTTCGATGAACTCTAAGGATAGTTTCGTGGTGAACTGAGGAAGTGACGAACCAGTTGAAAGTAGTTAGACGGACAAAGACGATTCCCGGTTCCCACCTGGTTATGTCTCTTTGTCTGAATAGCGGTGCTATCTGTTGGAAAGGCTCCAAGCAGTGGACCGTAGAATAGTGCTTTTATCTGAATGGCGGTGTGGTTTGTTGGAATTGTTTCAAGCAAAACACCGCAGTCTCTCCCACAACCTAAGCACAAAATTTATTCTGTTGCTGTAGGTAAAAGATATCTGAAGAGATGATCTTGATTCTAGTGGGAGTAACTTTAGTTATGTTATAATGTTTACATAGACATGCTATGGTAGTGTTTATGAAAGTTAAACTGACATCAGTATTATTTAATTATTGGATAATTAAGTAATGGTCCCAAAGTATTTTATGCTCGTCTTATAGGTCATCAAGTTGAAGACTTGATCATGAAACCCTATAAGTAAAAGATGACATAAATTACGATTGTCCCTAGTCGAGGCTATTGAAGTGGGACACCAATAACCGCGCAAGACTAGTATGTGAGGTGACTGTTGGACTAAGTTTCATGGAGTCAATGATATGATTATCACAGCCAGTCACATAGATATATGTTGGTGAACATATGATCGGACATGACCCGCTTAATGAGAACTCCACAGGATAGTCGTATCAGTGTCATGGGAGGTTCTCATTACGACTATAGAGTATAGTCCTTAGACCTGAGTTCATCATGCTTTCTAGCATATGAATTGGTGCGTTTTGACCTTGTCAAACGTCGTTCCGTAACTGGCGACTATAACGGCATTGCTTAGGCGTATCATGAAGTATGTATAGAAACAGGGATGAAAAAAGATGGGATTTGTCCCTCCTGGATAACGGGAGATAAATATCTCAGGGCCAATCGAAGATTTGATACTGAGAAAATGCATGGCCGTGCTCAAACAAGGTGATTGTCAGTCGTTTGTTTTATCAGTATAGATCAGGAATTCGATGAACATGATGTTGGCTATAATAAGGATGACACAGTCTCTTGCCTTATGCCATATCGAGATATAGAGACGAAGGGATTGTAGGAATAGGTGATTCCAGTACAAGTGGGAGATTGTTGGGATTATGTCCAGAAATCACATTGTACTCACTCTAGAGATAGTTGTATTGTCGAGATCGGACAATTCATGTGATACTGGGTAGTCATAATATTTTGCTAGAAACCGCTTATGACAAATGAGTTGTGACTCATTTCCAGCATCGTGTGAACCTACAGGGTCACACACCTAAGCAAGTTGGACATAGTCCATATGGGATTGATCATTGGCATATGGTCTGGTCGATGTGTATTGGATACACATCGAATATAGTTTTGATGAGGTGTGTCGATCGACACTGATAAGTGCGTCGGTCGACACAATATGTGTGTCGATCGACACCACTAAGTGTGTCGGTCGACACAAGGCCGAAACCGAAACTAATGTTTCGGTTTATGTCGAGGTCCGTATATAAGTGATCTTATATCTCGACCTAAGGAGATGTGCGCCGTCGTGTGAGTATTTTCTTAGAGAGAAAACACAGAAACCTCTAGAAACTGAGTTCCCAGGAGATCTGAGCCCCGGTACTAGCATCCCGGCAGATTCCAGCTTGTGTGCGTGTGGACTATCAGTAGAGGCGCAGCATCTGAGGCGCTCCAGAGATCTCGTTTACCTGACCCTATTCCGCTGCCAGCTCAAGGTAAACGCAAGATCTGATCCATGATTCAATTAACTAGACCCTAGATCCTAGGCTATCTGGAACTCGCGAGGATTCTGAATCTAGTAGAATTGGCTCGAAGTTCCATCACGACAGTCGACGCACATCCTCCAAGATCCGTCTTTCTTAGGAACCAACAAGACTGGTACCGCACACGGACTGAGGCTCTCGCTAATGTAACCCTTGGACATGAGGTCCTGCACTTGTTTCTCCAGTTCCTTGGACTTGGTCGGGTTCACCCTGTATGCAGGCCGGTTGGGCAGAGCCGCTCCCGATACGAGGTCGATTTTATGCTCAATGCCTCGTATGGGAGGTAGGCCGGCTGGTATCTCGTCCGGAAAGACATCCTTAAACCTATCCAACAAAGAAGCAACTTCCCGGGGCAGCTCAACATCGTTTGAACACGAATGTAAAGCTTCCATGAAGATCATTAGTAGTACCTGTGTGTTCTGAACAATAGCTCTAGCAACAGAATGTGAAGAAATAATAAGATTGGTCTTACGGTTCTTCTTATCCTTGGTAAGGTGTAGTTGCATCTCATGCACTTCCTGCGGTGTAAGAGGCGCGAGCTGGTACTTTCGCTTGTCGTGCATGAACGAGTAATGGTTGGTCCGTCCATTGTGCAAGGACTCCTTATCAAGCTGCCCTGGTCGGCTGAGAAATAGGTGTCCAACCTGCATAGGAACCACGTCGCATACCACCTGATCGTGATATCGCCCAATGCTGAAAGGTATGGTTACTTGATCTGCGATCCGGATCTCCGTGTCATCGTTCAGTCACCGAAGTCGGTACGGTTGCGGGTCCTTAGTCACTTGAAGACCGAGCTTATCGACCATGTTCATGCTGGCCACATTAGTCAAGACCCACCATAATAAGACTACATACCTTGCTATTCACGGTACAGGGAGTGTGGAAGATGTTCTCGCGTTGAACCATCTCGGGATCAACAAGCGCACTGAGAGCTATCCTGATCACCAATAGCTCTCCATGGTCGGCTTTTTGAACCTGGACTCAAACTCAACCGACTTACCTTTGTCAACGGGCCGTGGAGTTGGTGCAGTCTAAGGCGTCTTGGGCTTAGACGTCTCAATGGTCGGCTTTTTGAACCTGGACTCGACCTCAACCGACTTACCTTTGTCAACGGGCCGTGGAGTTGGTGCAGTCCAAGGCGTGTTGGTCCTAGGCCGGGTTGTGGTCGCGGACTTCCGCTTGTTGTGATGCTCAACCTGTATACCCAAGTGCAACAACTCGGGCATATCGTGATAAGGTTGAATTTCTACCTTTCTAGCGATCCTCTCGTTCAGTCCGTCCACGAACTGGGCCATCAGAGTCTCTTCTGAATCGTCTAGCTCAAGCCTATTCCGCAATTGCTCGAACTCCTCGAAATACTCTTCGACCGTCTTAGTTCCCTGCATCAACTTACGAAAACGTTTCTGCAAATCTCTGTGGAAATGGGTAGGAACATACCTGCGCCTTAGCTGGAACTTCATGTCAGTCCATGTAGCGATCGGTTCGTACCGATGGCGCCTTCGCTCTGCAGCGTCCCAATCCCACCACGACAAGGCATGTCCTGTGAACTGGGCCACTGCTAATGATATCTTCCTGCCCTCGGGATATCCATAGTGATCGAATATATGCTCCATTCTCTGCTCCTAGTCTAGATATGCCTCGGGTCCACTTTTCCTGCAAAAGTAGGAGGCTTTAGCTTGATATCATTAGGATATGGACGATGTACCTTGTAACGCCCCTTTCCCATTCTCCGCTGACCGTCGAGCTGACCGGTAAATAATCAAACAAGAACATGACCGATCGAACCCGAGCAAGTCGAATGGGAAAAGTTCGCCACAGGACGGAGCCAAAGTTAGTTCGGTTTGAGAAAAAGGCTCGCACCAATCTATCCTCGACTCCGCTATCCTCATATCCATAGTACAAGCGGTACCACTTGCACTACTTCGATGAGTTGTGTCGGTTCGGACTTAAATCTCATATCAGGGAAACAATTTCATTTCTGAGTAATCAACATTGAGTACAACGTTTAATAGAATTTTCACAAACAATCGTCAAGTCAAATATACAAAGAAATCAACACACGAAATAACAATAACGCCGAACCGAGAAAACACTCAAAAATCACGAATCAAATCCCGTCACAAGCCATCCCGAAACTACACCGAGAACCTCCCGCGTCCGTCGCTGCTAAACCTGAAAAACACAAAAAGAGTATAATGAGCGATCTAAGATCACCCAGTGAATCGGCTCCCCACTAATGGCTTCTAATCTATCTAAGTCTACAAATTCCCGCCCCAAAACCCAAAATAATAATCAGCAGGAAAAATAGTCGATCACGCACTACCATGTCGTGATAAACCCAAACATACACAATCAATGCCAGAGATAAGTGAATTAAGGGAAATCGAAGGCACTGCAGTACATGTCCTCGATTGGACTCGATCTATCTATCGCGCAACGAAAGAAAGAATAAACAACAATGGGCCCTACGAACTCGGTAACTTCCACGGGTTTACATCGTCACCTATATGGTAACTAACCCACGACTCCTAAACGTGTACACAAGGTTCCACGAGTAGGACACCGTTCTCTGTCCATCGATACGCGGCGACTCGGACTACCCCTAGATAGCCAGAGTTTCCATGTGATTCGGCCCTAGGACATGACCCCGTATTCTCCGAATCACACACGTACCGGCGTCACCCGATAGGTTAACACCATAACCGGAATCACCATGATCCGGTTAGGTAAAACCCGAGGATCCAATCGGGTCGGAAGTACCGGAACGTAAACAAAACCTAGGCTTGCGGAATCTAACGCACCCTAGCGTCCTAGTGCAGAAATATAAACACGCAGACTCGCTGGGACTCTAGCACAGATCACGCAATCAATATCAATAATAAATCTCCAACCATTCCGCAAGCCACTACGCTACCACCGCTCTGACTAGGTAAGATACCTAGTCAGCACCACTAACTTACCCGGTCCCGTGACCGGAGTAAGTGTCCGCAATAACTGCTCGGCCCAACACCGAGCAGTCTAACAAACCTGCACACAAAGCTCACAATAACATCATTACAATCACACAATCACAATCAATCACACAATCACATAATCACACAATCACACACAAGCAGGTTTATTAGGGTTTCTAAGTCTTTTAATCCATTATCATCCGCTACCTTGGGTTAGCGGATTGCTAACCCGTAGACGGCTTACCAACTCACCACATTCCTAATTTAACCCATTCTAGATATCTTTTATTAACTTCTCGATCCGTCGGTTTAGAGTTAGTAAACTTACTAACTCCCCGACGTCTCATTATTAATTAACTTTATTCATTACTCAGTCCCGCTATTAAACCTAAACCCCAACCCCATTATAATATTCTATACGTTTGTTTAGGTTCAACCATATTTTAATGTCGTCTTAATTCCCGTATATAGATTCATTAATTATCGTTCTTAATACATATATAGATGCATATACGGTCCTAAACAACGATCTATATGAATGCATCACCCAATCGATACTAACAACCTAGCGGCACACAATTGATTTACCATTTAATTCTTTAAACCTAGCGTGCTTATCAGATCCTAACCGGTTTATCATTAACGTCCAATTAATTATTGATTACTAATTAGGTTAAGTAACGGGTATGCAATCCTAGCACTACGGTTTATCAATTTATGGTCTATATGAATCTATGAGTTTGTGAGCCGACTCACAGTGAGATAGGCGCGGAAATGGCGGCTCTGACACGGTATGAATCCCGAGACCCCCGAAATGGAACCCGAACCTCCCGAATGCACGAACTCGAACTTGACCCGCACTTGACCTTGGTGATTCCGAACCTCCGGATAACCCTCATATGATGGCCACTACAACCGTCTATCCTATTTCTAAATAAAAGAAATCCGGTTTATCGGGAAGATTATTACCTCGGAAAAATTCCTTTCCGAAGAATATTCTTTAGAATATTCCGACGTATTAATATTCCTTTCCCCATCTTTCTTCTATTTTTCTCACTCTCTCTCTCCTCCTTTTCTCTCTCTCCTCCCTCTCTCTCCCCTCCGGATCCTCCTTCTTCTCTCCTCCCTCCGGCTTCTCCTTCTTCTCTCCTCCCTCCGGTTTCTTCTTCTTCTCCCGGCTCCTCCTCCTCTTCCTTCTTCTTGCCGCCTCCTTCTTCTTCTTCTTCCTCCCTTCTCCCTCTCTTCTTTCTCTCTTCTTCACTACTCTTGTTGAGAAGTGTTTTTGGTGTGAAGAAAAGTGAGGGGTGGAGGCCTCCTTTATAGCTAAAGTGAAGAGATCTACACCTTCCACTTGTCACCTCTTCTTCTCCATCTTAAGCCACGAACTCTCCACCAAAAACCATCCACAAACAATGAATTTTATCATCCACCATCCACTTGTAGCCTCCTCCATGCAGCCCTTGGATTGATGACAACACATCTTTGGAGATTCATGCACCTAAGAAGCTTCTATTTCTTGGGCTCAAATTTCGTGGCCCATGCTTCATACTGAGCTGGATTTAGGCCCAATATGGTCTTGGTAAACTGTCACAAATACCCTGACTCGAGCCCAAGCCTCAAGGAATTTATTTTGAATTTTTAAGCCTTAATAACCCATTAAGGACTCAAAATTCATAACTTGATCTAGACATCAAATCTTGCTGAATCCTTTTAACCATATCTTCTTCATCTTCGAATGTAGCTTCTGTGAAAATTTCATAATTTTTGGTGGAATTTAGAGGGTCTTCTTTCTTGCCCGAACGATGTATCGGTTTCTCGGAAAAAACCGGCTTTACGTTGAATATTTTAAAAATCCTTTAGCTGCTTCTACAAATCCACCAAGTCTCATTTTAAGATTCTAGAAGATCTTAGATGAATTTAGAAATATGAATCGCCTCAAACGGACACCCGTAGCTCCCGTTATGGATTTTACAAGTTTTATCGGTTCTATCGGTTTCCTTTCCCGATAGTCCGTAAAACTCGTTTAATCTTCGTTTCTTCCACGTCTGGTCTTCTAAATGTTCTTTTGGACAAAAATAAGAACACTTGGCCCGTCTCCACTTCCAGATCGCATTTTGGTAAAATTACCAAAATACCCTTCATCTTCTGAAAATTACGAAAATGCCCTCCGTTGACTTCTCTGCTGCCCGTTGACTATTTCTTGGAACAGGATATTACATTCTTCCCCACTTACAGGAATTCGGTCCCCGAATTCTCTGTTACTAAAAACTTCGAGTCGGAAACTGAACTCTGTAAGTCTGGAACAGATTCCACTGCTCCAATGCTCGAACGATGAACCAACTGAACTGGACTCCCGATACTTACTGACCTCTGAAACACCGTCTTGAACAAACCCAAAATATTGATGCCTTGAACACTCCACACTGAGAACTTGGATCACGATCACTCCTGGTTCCTCACCTCATTGCTTCACTGACTTTAATCTGGATTCTTGAAATCATTGATCCTGACTGAACTGCTCCACTCGAGTTTATGATTCTATCTGCGCCAACTAATGATCGTCTTGAATCGACACTTTTGACTTCCCCACTTTGCTTCGACCTCCGTGAATGGCACAACACCGACTCTCCCTCCACTCTCGATACTTGTTTCATCTTTACTGCTCTCGCTCCCCATCGGTATTATGGTAATATCGATGTTCCTCCTCCCAACTGAACCGCCATACTTATGTACACCTCGAAATTTCTTGATCACTTAACTCCACGCTTCATGGATTCATCTGTGCCGATCAATGCTCCAGGCTTCCTTGATCTCGCAATAATAACTCGCCCTCCATTCCCATTGCTTAACTTGTTTCTAATGAGTACCGCCTCGAGTGACTTTCTTCCTTCCAACTAACCGCCATACTCATGCACTCCTCGACCCTCCTCAATCACTGATACCCACTCTGGTGATGAAACTCCACTGACTCACTTGCAGGTTCAGGTTAAACTGCTTCTTGTAACACCATCTTGTTTCTAGGGTTCGGGTTCGGTCTCGGATTCACATCGCGTCGCCATTCCGTCCTACATTCAATACAACAACTCACTGAAACAATTAGTTTCATCCCGATCTATCCTCGATATCACTTTCCCATAGAAATATGGTTACTTAATCACGTACCCGATGGTTACCCGTGATTAAATAACAATACTCTATAAGTCCGCTCCCTCGTGAATTGTCGGTTAAACACAACCGTCCCCCAAGTCGGCTCAACTCGAAGTAAAATTAAAATAAAAATCAACACTTTACCTTTTTTTTTAACAAAACCGAAGAAAAACGATCAACCCCTAATCAAACTTCCGAACAACTATCAAACCAACGATCTCTAAACCAAAACAATCAGTCTACTAAAACCACGCATGCTAACACTACGCAATCTACCGCACAAGAAAATCAATCAATCAATCAATCAAGCAACAGGAAGAGAAAAACAAGCAATCACCACACAATCACGCAATCTAATGATCGGTCGGATGCGTCGTTGGTCCGGGTTACGGTCATGATGAACGGTCGTCAGTTCCGCTCATCATTTAATTTCATGTAGTAATCTACTTGCTTTCATAACCATCTCAATCCGGCAAATAGGTACTACGCTACTCAAAACGATCAGCGGAACACTCTGCATCCACCACATACATAAAATGATATATCTTACACAATAAGGTTTTCAGTACATGGTTATGATCAGAGTCCACACATAAGACCGTCATCACATCCAAAAACCCATACGACGCCGCTGTACAACAGAAAAGTCAAAGACGACACGCAAAGTCGCCTATCCGCCGATCTATCTATAATACAAAAAGAAGTTAGTGCCCCACTTACCTGGCCTAACTACTCCTATCCAAACCTAACGCCTCCAGCAAGACCGAAATGCCCAACACCACTGGCAAAACGGCTCGCTGAAGTATCCGCTGGTAGGTGCGCCGGAAGGGTGTGGCGAGTGTGTGTCTCGAGATGGTGCTCCAACATGCTGTGGCTCAGCTATCGGACAGAGATAAGCATCGTGACCTGCGCGGCAACACATCTGACAAACTGGAACGGACGTTGGGCGTACTCCACGGTAACATACGGACGCATGATGATCATAATCTCCACACAACTGATAAGTCCTCACTGGCTGTCTGGACAACGAAACAACCGGTACTGCACAACGGGCGGCTGACTGGGCTCGGGATCTCTGCGGCTGGGTCTCGCTCGATAGTCCTCTGGTACAGGTACTCGGTACGGCTCTCCACCGGAAGTATACTCACCTGATCTGATGGTAGGGCAATTCAGTGCTCCATGGCCCTCGTGATCACAGAGCGGACAGTCGTCTGGTCCGGGAAATGGATGGTATGGTTCTCGAAGACGCGGGTCTACTGCTCGGGGATTCCTATGTAAATTAACTCATACACTCCACATTCGTTGCACGTCCTGTACTCTGGTATTGCTGGCGGCGAGACTGACTGGTCCCTGCTGACTCAAGACGCTCAACTGTAACTGCTCCGCGCGCACACACACACATCTCCACTCCTTCCAGGACACACTGCTGCACGACTGCAATCACAACTCAAAGATAAGTTAGTTCAAATCATACAAAAATGCTACTCCCCATCCCAACCCCGGGTTTAATGGACGCGGCTCGGTTAATGGATGCTTGTGTGACACATTTGACTCGATAAAACACGGAAAACACTCAGAAATGAAATGTTTCGAAACCCATGCAGAACCATGCTCTGATACCACCTTTCTGTAACGCCCCTTTCCCATTCTCCGCTGACCGTCGAGCTGACCGGTCAACAATCAAACAAGAACATGACCGATCGAACCCGAGCAAGTCGAATGGGAAAAGTTCGCCACAGGACGGAGCCAAAGTTAGTTCGGTTTGAGACAAAGGCTCGCACCGATCTATCCTCGACTCCGATATCCTCATATCCATAGTACAAGCGGTACCACTTGCACTACTTCGATGAGTTGTGTTGGTTCGGACTTAAACCTCATATCAGGGAAACAATTTCATTTCTGAGTAATCAACATTGAGTACAAAGTTTAATAGAATTTTCACAAACAATCGTCAAGTCAAATATACAAAGAAATCAACACACGAAATAACAATAACGCCGAACCGAGAAAACACTCAAAAATCACGAATCAAATCCCGTCACAAGCCATCTCGAAACTACACCGAGAACCTCCCGCGTCCGTCGCTGTTAAACCTGAAAAACACAAAAAGAGTATAATAAGCGATCTAAGATCACCCAGTGAATCGGCTCCCCACTAATGGCTTCTAATCTATCTAAGTCTACAAATTCCCGCCCCAAAACCCAAAATAATAATCAGCAGGAAAAATAGTCGATCACGCACTACCATGTCGTGATAAACCCAAACATACACAATCAATGCCAGAGATAAAGTGAATTAAGGGAAATCGAAGGCACTGCGGCACATGTCCTCGATTGGACTCGATCTATCTATCGCGCAACGAAAGAAAGAATAAACAACAATGGGCCCTACGAACTCGGTAACTTCCACGGGTTTACACCGTCACCTATATGGTAACTAACCCACGACTCCTAAACGTGTACACAAGGTTCCACGAGTAGGACACCGTTCTCTGTCCATCGATACGCGGCGACTCGGACTACCCCTAGATAGCCAGAGTTTCCATGTGATTCGGCCCTAGGACATGACCCCGTATTCTCCGAATCACACACCTACCGGCGTCACCCGATAGGTTAACACCATAACCGGAATCACCATGATCCGGTTAGGTAAAACCCGAGGATCCAATCGGGTCGGAAGTACCGGAACGTAAACAAAACCTAGGCTTGCGGAATCTAACGCACCCTAGCGTCCTAGTGCAGAAATATAAACACGCAGACTCGCTGGGACTCTAGCACAGATCACGCAATCAATATCAATAATAAATCTCCAACCATTCCGCAAGCCACTACGCTACCACCGCTCTGACTAGGTAAGATACCTAGTCAGCACCACTAACTTACCCGGTCCCGTGACCGGAGTAAGTGTCCGCAATAACTGCTCGGCCCAACACCGAGCAATCTAACAAACCTGCACACAAAGCTCACAATAACAGCATTACAATCACACAATCACAATCAATCACACAATCACATAATCACACAATCACACACAAGCAGGTTTATTAGGGTTTCTAAGTCTTTTAATCCATTATCATCCGCTACCTTGGGTTAGCGGATTGCTAACCCGTAGACGGCTTACCAACTTACCACATTCCTTATTTAACCCATTCTAGATATCTTTTATTAACTCCTCGATCCCTCGGTTTAGAGTTAGTAAACTTACTAACTCCCCGACGTCTCATTATTAATTTACTTTATTCATTACTCAATCCCGCTATTAAACCTAAACCCCAACCCCGTTATAATATTCTATACGTTTGTTTAGGTTCAACCATATTTTAATGTCGTCTTAATTCCCGTATATAGATTCATTAATTATCGTTCTTAATACATATATAGATGCATATACGGTCCTAAACAACGATCTATATGAATGCATCACCCAATCGATACTAACAACCTAGCGGCACATAATTGATTTACCATTTAATTTTTTTAAACCTAGCGTGCTTATCAGATCCTAACCGGTTTATCATTAACGTCCAATTAATTATTGATTACTAATTAGGTTAAGTAACGGGTATGCAATCCTAGCACTACGGTTTATCAATTTATGGTCTATATGAATCTATGAGTTTGTGAGCCGACTCACAGTGAGATAGGCGCGGAAATGGCGGCTCTGACACAGTATGAACTGGAACCCGAACCTCCCGAATGCACGAACTCGAACTTGACCCGCACTTGACCTTGGTGATTCCGAACCTCCGGATAACCCTCATATGATGGCCACTACAACCGTCTATCCTATTTCTAAATAAAAGAAATCCGGTTTATCGGGAAGATTATTACGTCGGAAAAATTCCTTTCCGTAGAATATTCTTTAGAATATTCCGACGTATTAATATTCCTTTCCCCATCTTTCTTCTATTTTTCTCACTCTCTCTCTCCTCCCTCTCTCTCCCCTCCGGATCCTCCTTCTTCTCTCCTCCCTCCGGCTTCTCCTTCTTCTCTCCTCCCTCTGGCTTCTTCTTCTTCTCCCGGCTCCTCCTCCTCTTCCTTCTTCTTGCCGCCTCCTTCTTCTTCTTCTTCCTCCCTTCTCCCTCTCTTCTTTCTCTCTTCTTCACTACTCTTGTTGAGCAGTGTTTTTGGTGTGAAGAAAAGTGAGGGGTGGAGGCCTCCTTTATAGCTAAAGTGAAGAGATCTACACGTTCCACTTGTCACCTCTTCTTCTCCATCTTAAGACACGACCTCTCCACCAAAAACCATCCACAAACAATGAATTTTATCATCCACCATCCACTTGTAGCCTCCTCCATGCAGCCCTTGGATTGATGACAACACATCTTTGGAGATTCATGCACCTAAGAAGCTTCTATTTCTTGGGCTCAAATTTCGTGGCCCATGCTTCATACTGAGCTGGATTTAGGCCCAATATGGTCTTGGTAAACTGTCACAAATACCCTGACTCAAGCCCAAGCCTCAAGGAATTTATTTTGAATTTTTAAGCCTTAATAACCCATTAAGGACTCAAAATTCATAACTTGATCTAGACATCAAATCTTGCTGAATCCTTTTAACCATATCTTCTTCATCTTCGAATGTAGCTTCTGTGAAAATTTCATAATTTTTGGTGGAATTTAGAGGGTCTTCTTTCTTGCCCGAACGATGTATCGGTTTCTCGGAAAAAACCGGCTTTACGTTGAATATTTTAAAAATCCTTTAGCTGCTTCTACAAATCCACCAAGTCTCATTTTAAGATTCTAGAAGATCTTAGATGAATTTAGAAATTTGAATCGCCTCAAACGGACACCCGTAGCTCCCGTTATGGATTTTACAAGTTTTATCGGTTCTATCGGTTCTATCGGTTTCCTTTCCCGATAGTCCGTAAAACTCGTTTAATCTTCGTTTCTTCCACGTCTGGTCTTCTAAATGTTCTTTTGGACAAAAATAAGAACACTTGGCCCGTCTCCACTTCCAGATCGTATTTTGGTAAAATTACCAAAATACCCTTCATCTTCTGAAAATTACGAAAATGCCCTCCGTTGACTTCTCTGCTGCCCGTTGACTATTTCTTGGAACAGGATATTACATACCTCTTGTTCTCGTATGCGTCCACGGTGATTAGGATCACGCTGGTATGGTGGTCGCGGTCCGTGATGTCCGTCCTCATACTCATCCGTATCGTCGTCTGTGTCGTCCAGTCGGACGTCCTGGAAGCGCCCGGGCCGCTCAACTCGCCCATGGTTCTGACCAGGTCGACGTTGCTGGTCGTTCCAAAGATGTGGAGCCTCTGGTCCGTGCTGACGCTCTCCTGGTCGAGCCTTGAAAGCGCCGGGTCGAGGCTTCTGATCTTCCGGCCGAGGTTGATGCTCGCCGGGACGCTCCAAACAGTCCAGTCGGGCTCCGATCGTCTGGATAGCAGCTAGGATCTAAGTGAGGTCAGTTGGGCCTCCTTGATGGACTTGCTCGTCGGACATTATGTCTGCACACTCAACAAACAAATAAAACGCACCAAAGAAGAGGAACGGGCAGAACTAAAAGGAAACAAACAAATGCAAACAAATCGGAAAGAGAACAAAGCAATGTCGATTCCTTTTTTTTTGACTAATAAACTGAAAGTAAACACTAAACAAAAAAACAAGAATGAAAATCTCACTTAAATCAGATTAGTAACCAAGCAACAAACCGCAATACTCAACGCAACGATCAAGACAAGCAAAAGAAACAATGCAGCCGGTTTCTATCTCCTATCAACCTATTTCTTTTTTTTTCTTTTTTTTTAAACTAAGAACCACAAAAGGAATTACTAAACCGATAGCAGAAAAGGAAAGTTCACTTAAATCACACCAGTAACTAACCAAGCAAACCGAGACTCAATTTCAAACCGCAAGAGAAAAACCCTAACGCTAGCTAACGGCCGGATTTGTTACTCCTAGCAGCCGATTTTCTACTCTTCTTCCTCCTACTCTATGATTTCAATATCACAACTCAATTCACAGGTTACAAGAGAGATTAAATCAAGACAACCTAGACTAGGCCGGATGAGATTCAAGCAACTAGAAGAAAACTGTTTTTTTTTTTTTTTGATTTTCGGTTTTGAAAAGGAACACAAGCAAACACAAACTGAAACTAAACAAAGGAGAGAGATAACCAGACTGGTCAGGAGAGATGGACCGAGAATGGGATGATGGCCGGCTGAGAGTGAGCAGCTGGCACGGATGGTGATCGAGTGGGACGAGAAGCTGGCCGATGGCACTCTCTTCTCGTCAAGGTATGGTTGAATGATGGTTTGTGAGCTACTGAACCTGAGGAACACTTAGGATGATCGAGACAGCAAGCAAAAGCCAAGAGATCTGCTCTTCTAAGGGGAAGCCGCGCAGAGAGAGAGAGAGAGAGATCGAAAAACCTTAGGGTTTTCTTGGTTTAAACTTGCTTAATATTTCATAAAACCAAAAGAATGTTTAAGTAACTACAACTGAAAGCAAATGGGCCAAAAGACAGTGGGCCATCGAAAATGCTGAGAAAAAACAAGAGAAATAAGACTTAAAACGAAAAAGGAAAGTCTTGGTCGAAAATAGAGAAGAGGCCGGTTTGTCTCTCTAATGAATGGGCATCGGATCACCTCGTTAAAAACCTTGTGAAGAAAACCCATTTGGGACAAAAATTCACAAGGGAAAAAGAGTATGATCTTTATCCCAGAGGCAGACCGGTCAAAGAATCATATGGCTCGATGCAGAAGATCATGGTCGGTCCGTGCGTCCGGAGTATGGGCCAGGGCGTGGCCTGATCAAGTGGGCCGTCAACTTCAGTATGGATCATCCTCCGGGCCAACTGGTTCAGGACAGGTTGTCCTTGGTCGAGATGGCCTAGCTGGGTCGTAATGTCTTCTAGGCTTGTCCTCGAGATCAGCTGCTCCATGGCATTGTTGAATTCAGCTTGTATCTGTCGCTGTCCCGAACGCATCCTTGGTACATCTCGCATGGTCGGAAACAGGTCGGCCAACTTCTTGGTAGAGTCTGGTCCGTCTTGCTCGTCCAAATCAGTGTCGGGTAAGCTGATGTCCTCATCAATTTACAGGTAAGGAACATACGTACATAGAACAAATGGTTCGTAGTTATTGTATTTTCTTGATTGAAGAACATTTACAATGCCAATATCACTTCTCCGAGTGCCTCTTCAAAAAACGTATTTATTGAAGAACATTTAAAAAGTGTAATTCTAAAATTTACCATTCCATCATACTCGAACTGTATGATATCAGTCAGGATCATGTGGATAGCAGTCTCATCAGATGCATCATCACAATTCTCTCATTTAACACGTACACCATAGTTACATGTCTTCTGTCGCTCGTCATGATTCTCCGTGTGAAATAAATATCCTCTTGTAAAATAGATGGGCCAATTTTTAGCCTTATTCATGGGTTCATGCACTATCTCTTGCACTCAAGGAGGAAAATAATATGTGTCTTTCCAATAAGTAACATGTATATAGAAAAAAAAATATCAAATATCTAGCAATGCAGATAAATTCATATAAATAAATAATATGTATATAAGTACAGGTAAATTATACACATACATAATCTTTCACCCATATAGGTTATTCTTTGGGTCTTTTCGTAAAGAGTTCTTTTTTGGAGAGTTCTAGATCTTTTGTAGAAATAAAATCTTCGAACATGCTTTCGACTAAAACTTATATGCGAAATCATATATAGTGTATTATATAAAAACGTAAGATAAAAGTGGCTGATAATATTCACAGTTTGGTAGAACATATACATGTGCGCATCTATAACTGAAAGCCTGATTTCTTGCCCTCTCTCACTTGGAGGACCTACTGGAGTAAATATATCAGGTACAGAGAGATGATATAAGGGGAGTTCACCTCCAGTGAATCTGGTTAACATGACCAAATTAATTAGTTAAAAAAAAAAAAAATTAATTAATACCTACCATGTGTGTCATACAAATGGCAAAGTGAACATGTAATTAATTATAGCGTTTATTTTGATTTCATTTTTATATTCGCATCAAAGTAGTGGTATGATATATAAGCTACCTCCTCACTGATATATTATACAACAATCGATCTTGCCGCATATCTTTTGTTCTGTGCTTTCCCTTTCAACTTTTTAAAAAACTTTTCAAAAAGGTACATCCACCTATATTGCACAGGGCCTCCTAATTCAGCTTCGTAGGGAAGATGTATCGGCAAGTTATTCATCGCGTCGAAAAATGATTGTGGAAAGATCTTTTCTAAATTGCATATGATTAAAACAATTTTTTTCTTTTAGAATTTGGACGCGACTTTTTTGTAAAGTTCTCGAGCATAAGTAACAGAAAAAACCTCCAACCCCTACAATATATATATTTTGAAACTGTCCATAGTAAATATAAAATAATACACTCATATTTACTTATCAACTATTCGTATTACTATAAGTAAAATTAATTAGCACCTTATAACGCAAGGTGGACGTTTCGGTCTAAGAGTTTGGCGAAGAGAAATAGAAGTAGTCACTCCCTAAAAATGTGGCAGTCATGACTCCTCATGCCTTAAAAATTATTGTTTTCCATATCAGCACAACTAGCTAAGTCGGCCACATAACCATCTGAGAATTTTACTACATGTTTCCCACATTCCACTAAACTTGTTATAGCATTGTCTGTCAATCTGTATGCGGGGAAATGAGCTTTACACTCACTATCAATATCTAAGTGTGGTCGAGAACAAAATCATTCTATATAAAATCTTGACATGATGTTGTCATTGATTTTACCCTTCACATTCATAAGAGTATTCAACATGTTGTCCAAAAAATATTTCTCTACATGCATCAAATCAAGAATATGTTGGAGATTGATCTCCCTCTAGTACGGAAGTGAAGGAATTTCTAGCAGTTCCTAATCAGATTAGCAACCCTAGGTATAAATTTCAAGCCTAGGATCTAGGGTTCAGGTATATTGAATCATTAGATCTCGAAATTACCTGGTGATTAGCAGCAGAAGATGAACAAATAATCGAGATCTTAAAGCGCCTCAAGTGCTGCGCCTCTACTGGTATCCACACGCACACAAACTGGAACGGACAGGATGCTAGTGCCGTTAGAGATCAGATCTCTCAGGAGGTTTTCAGTTTCTTTCTGGTGGCTGTGTATTAGGTTAGACCTCTGTAAAAGTCGCACATATATCTTATATATGTTGACTTATACCGTGACCTGATTAACCAAGGATTAAACCGAAGTTAATCAAGTCATCCGCTATCTGTGTCGATCGATGCACTTGTTGTGTCGATCGACACTGCCTCAGAAACTCGATATTGAATGCATATCAAATATGCATTTACCAGATCATTACATTAATAATCAACCTCATATTCTATGTCCAGTTTGCTTAGGTGTGTGACCCTGTAGGATCATATAACACTAGCACTGAGTTTTAAACTCATTGATCATAAGTGGCTTCTAGCAAAGCATTATGATTGCCCAGTGTTATATGACTGTCTCATCTCGACAATACAACTTTCACTTAGAGTGAGTACAATAGATTTCAGGAAATTCCCAACAATCTCCCACTTGTACTGGAATCATCTATTCCTATAATCCCTTTGTAGCTATATCTCGATCTGGCATATGGTAAGAACTGTGTCATCCTTATTAAGCTAGATCATGTTTATCGAACTCTGATTTATACTGATAAGACAAACGACTGACAATCACCTCGTTTGAGCGCGGCCACGCATTTCTAGTATCAAATCTTTGATTGGCCTTGAGATATTTATCTTCTGTTATATAGGAGGTACAAATCCCATCTTGTTCCATCCATGTCCCTTTCACATTTCATGATACGCCCAATCAGTGTCTTTATAGTCACCAGTTACGGCTGACGTTTGACAAAGTCAAGACGGACCAATCCATATGTAAGAAATCATGATGAACCCAGTTCTAAGGACTATACTCTATAGTCGTAATGAGAAACTCTTATGACACTCATATAACCATCTTGTAGAGTTCTCATTAACGGGTCAAGTCCGATCCTGTGTTTTCCAACACATATCTATGTGATTGACTTTAATACTCTTATTAATGACTCCATGAAACTTAGTCATCAGTCACCTCACATACTAGTCTCACGCGGTTGTTAATGTCCCACTTTAACAACCTCGACCAGAGACCAACATAATTTATGTCATTTATTGCTTATAGGGTTTCATGAGCAAGTCACATACTTGATAACCTATAAAATGTCATAAATTACTTTGGGACTATTATTTAATTATTTAATCTATTATTTAATAACACAATTAAATAATACTGAATCAAATTTCATTAAAAATAACATAACCATGTTATGTTTTGTGAACATCATGACATAACTAAAAACAAATACAACTCCCACTAAAATCAAGATCATATCTTAAGAAATCTAATGCCTATAGCAGCAGTATGACTCTCATGCTTAGGCCTTGGGAGAGGCTTGGTCAAAGGATCAGCAACATTCTCATCCGTCGGGACTCTGCTGATCTTCACATCTCCTCTATTAATAATATCACGGATAAGGTGATATCTCCTCTCTATG
The DNA here is from genome assembly GCA_030180135.1 of Orychophragmus violaceus. Classification (NCBI taxonomy): domain Eukaryota; kingdom Viridiplantae; phylum Streptophyta; class Magnoliopsida; order Brassicales; family Brassicaceae; genus Orychophragmus; species Orychophragmus violaceus. The sequence goes on along the minus strand of CM058237.1, from coordinate 61,375,394 downwards.
TGTTTGGACTTCTGGTGTGACCTAGGTTCCTTCGCCTGCGCAATGGCTCCATTGTTGTCACAATACAAAGCCACTGGCTCAGAAATACTAGGAACCACACCAAGTTCAATGATGAACTTCTTGATCCAAACAGCTTCCTTTGCCGCTTCAGAAGCGGCGAGGTACTCAGCTTTGGTCGTGGAATCTGCTACAGTGTCCTGCTTGGAACTCTTCCAGCTAACTGCATCGCCATTCAGACAAAAGACGTAACCAGATTGTGATCGGAAATCGTCTTTGTCTGTCTGAAGACTTGCGTTTGTGTAACCACTTACTATAAGCTCATCACTTCCTCCGTACACCAAGAATTTGTCCTTAGTATTTCTCAAATACTTTAGGATATTCTTGACAGCTGTCCAGTGGCTTTCACCTGAATCAGATTGGTATCTACTCGTCATGCTTAAAGCACAAGCAACATCTGGACGAGTGCAGAGCATGGCATACATGATGGATCCTAAAGAAGAAGCATAAGGAATCCTACTCATGCGTTCTCGCTCAGCAGGTGTCGAAGGACATTGCTTCTTGTTGAGACTAATGCCATAAGACATTGGTATGAAGCCCTTCTTGATATCATGCATACTGAACCTGTGTAAGACCTTATCGATATAAGTATCTTGACACAGTCCAATTAAGTTGTTCAATCTATCTCTATAGATTCTTATTCCAAGAATGTACGCGGCTTCTCCCATGTCTTTCATTGTAAAACAACTTTCGAGCCAAGTCTTAACAGACTGTAACAGCGGAACGTCATTTCCGAGAAGAAGTATGTCATTTACATATAATACGAGAAATGCAACTGCGCTCCCACTAGTCCTCTTGTAAACACACGGTTCCTCTTCGTTCCTGATGAAATCAAACTTTTTTGACCGCTTCATCAAAACGAAGATTCCAACTCCGAGATGCTTGCTTCAATCCATAAATGGATCGATGAAGCTTGCATACCTTCCTAGCAGCATTAGGATCGATGAAAACTTCAGGTTGTGTCATGTACACATCCTCTTCCAGAATTCCATTAAGGAAAGCCGTTTTCACATCCATCTGCCAGATCTCATAATCATAATGAGCGGCTGTTGCTAGGAGAATCCGAATGGACTTAAGCATAGCGACAGGGGAATATGTTTATTCATAGTCAATACCATGAATTTGTTTGAAACCTTTTGCCACCAGCCTTGATTTTTATATCTGAATATTACCATCCACATCAATTTTCTTCTTGAAAATCCATTTACACTCAATGGCTTTTGCACCATCGGGTAAATCAACCAAAGTCCACACTTGGTTCTGTGACATGGATCCCATTTCGGATTCAGCGGCTTTCAGCCACTTTTCGGAGTCAGGGCTCATCATTGCTTCTACAAAATTCGCGGGCTCGTCACTGTCAATGATCAACAAATCATGACAATTAGTTACGAGAAATCCATATCTCTCAGGTTTGTGACGGATCCTTTCGGATCTGCGAATTTCAGGCTCCACAGGCGTGGTTTCTACAAGTTTTTGTAGATCCAACTGTTGCTCTTCCTCAACGGGTTGAGCGGTCTCCTGTGGCTCTCGAACTTCTTCGAGTTGTACTTTACTCCCACTGTTCTTCTTAGAAAGAAACTCTCTTTCAAGAAAGACGCAGTTCCGAGCAACAAACACTTTGTTCTCGGATTGGTTGTAAAAGTAGTAAGCCTTGGTTTCCTTAGGATAACCAACGAAGTAGCATTTATCAGATTTGGGTTCGAGCTTATCAGTAATTAACCGCTTAACATAAGCTTCACAACCCCAAATCTTCAGGAAAGACAAGTTCGGAACATTTCCTGTCCACAACTCATGTGGTGTCTTTGCAACTGATTTTGACGGAACCCTATTTAGTGTAAACGCAGACGTTTCTAGAGCGTATCCCCAGAAGGATAATGGAAGAGATGAGTGACTCATCATTGATCGAACCATATCTAATAAAGTCTGATTCCTCCTCTCGGACACTCCATTCCATTGGGGTGTTCCAGGAGGAGTGAGTTGCGAAACAATTCCACAATCTCTCAGATGATCACTGAATTCTTGGCTTAAGTATTCTCCTCCAAGATCTGATCGAAGAGCCTTAATACTTTTGCCAAGTTGATTTTGTACTTCATTTTGGAACTCTTTGAACCTTTCAAAGGATTCCGACTTGTGTCTCATTAAATAGACATAGCCATACCTACTGAAGTCATCAGTAAAGGTAATGAAGTACCGAAATTTTCCTCTGGCACTCGTTCTCATTGGGCCACACACATCCGTATGTATAAGGCCCAATAAGTCACTGGCCCTTTTATTTTGTTTGTTGAAAGGGGCCTTGGTCATTTTGCCTAATAAACAATATTCGCATTTCTCACATGATTCATAATCAAATGAGCCCAGAAGCCCATCACTATGGAGTTTCTGAATCCGTTTCTCATTTATGTGGCCCAAACGACAGTGCCAGAGAAAAGTCTGATTCGTGTCATTTGACTTGAATCTCTTGGTATTAATGTTATAGATTGGCATGCTTTGGTTTAGAACATAAAGCCCATTCTCTAATGGACTACTACCATAAAATATATCATTGTAATCAAAAGAACAACATTTATTCTTAATTGAAAACTGATATCCTTCCATATCCAAAACAGGAATAGAAATAATATTTCTGCTTATAGCAGGTACATAGTAGCAATTATTGAGTTCTAAAACCAAACCAGAAGGTAAAGACAAATTAAATGTTCCTACGGCTAATGCAGCAACTCTTGCTCAATTTCCAACGCGCAGGTCCACTTGTCCTTTCTCCAAAGTCCTACTGTTGCTTAGGCCCTGCATATTAGTACAAATATGAGCACCACAGCCGGTATCCAATACCCAAGAAGTAGAACCAGAAGTAGTAACATTTACTTCTATGACATAAATACCTGAAGATGAAGTCTCGAAAGTCTTCTTCTTCTTCTTCTTCTCTTCCAAGAATTTGTTGCAATTTCTCTTCCAATGCCCAAGCTCATTACAGTAATGGAACTTATCAGTCTCAGATGGGCCGGGCTTGGGTTTGGAAGATGACGCAGGCTTGTCCTGATTTTCAATCTTGACGGCCTTGCCCTTTCCCTTGCCCTTGCTAAGTTTCTTAAACTTCTTACCCCCTTGTACCATAAGTACATTTGGAGTGCCCTTCTTGATATTAGGCTCAGCTGTCTTGAGCATGCCATGCAGTTCAATCAACGTCTTCGTCAAGTTGTTCATGTTATAGTTCATAACAAACTGATCATAACTTGACGGCAGTGACTGCAAAATGATGTCAGTAGCCAACTCTTGGCTAATGGGACAATCCAGCTTCCCCAGGTTATCAATATAACCCATCATCTTAATGACATGAGGACTAATTGGACCGTCCTTTGGTAGCTTGCATTCAATGAGAGACTTAACCGTCTGGTATCTCTCAGTTCGTGCCTGCTCCTGAAACATACTTTTCAGGCTAGTGATCATCTCCATTGGCGACTCCACGTTCTCGTATTGCTTCTGAAAATCCTAGTTCATGGTAGCCAACATGAGACAGCACACATCGACCACATCATTAGAATGCTTATCCCAAGCACTCCTTTCTGCATGTGGGGCATTGGCTCTCGGTTTTTCAGGGAGAACATTTTCTAGGACATAGTCCCTTTTCTCCTGCTTGAGAACAATTCTCAAGTTCCGATACCATTCGAGAAAATTCGATCCATTTAACTTGTCCTTCTCAAGGGTGGATCGCAGGGAGAAAGTGTTGTGATGAGTGTTAGTCATAGCTGAGATCATAGAAAGGAAAAAGGTTTAGTTATGATGTTCAAGAAATGAGAAATCTTAACTATTAAGAAAACTCACATTATATTCAAAACAATGTTTCCTCAAATGAATATAATGATCCAAGACCCATACTTCACTAAACTTGAGTGAGCCACTGGCTATCACCCAAATTTTAGCTATCTAGGTAAGCAACAACTTCGCTAGTTATATCCAATATAACTCTTGGTTGTGGATTGACATCTCATGTCCAATCCACCTGATGTCTCTGAGCCCAAAATGATTTTGATGGCCCAGTCAAGTAAACCATTCTCTTAAGTCATGTAATTGTTGATACCTTGCACTGCAAGCCTATCAACACGATTACCTCTTGCCTTACTCATGTAATTGTGGACACTTTGCACTGCAAATCTATCGCACAATGAAACGAGTCTTGACAGTTGACAAGATCGGGAAGACATCAAGGATTACTTGATATTTAGTTTGAGGAACGGAACTGTTTTAAAACGTTTAATCTTATTATGTTTTAATTATTCTAATAAAAGGATTTATCTTGGTTTGGTTCTGTGATTTCAGGTTCAATAACCGAAACCAGCAGACCCTGTGTCGACCGACACTACTTTAGTGTCGATCGATACAGATTTACCAAAACCAATTTGCGATATCCGATCAATCCAATTGATCCGGTTTTGATAACCGGTCAGTGTCGATCGACACTACATTGGTGTCGGTCGATACCAACCTTATCAAAATAATCACAATAAACCGTTTTAGCGGTTTAACCAATTTTAACGAAGCTCGATAACCGGTCCAATCCAATTAAACCGATTATCCTAATTGCAAGGTCTGTGTCGACCGACACAACTCTTGTGTCGATCGTCACAAGTAGGTTAAACCTGAATTTTATTCGGGTTAACATTATGTGTCGATCGACACCGGTTATCATTATGTGTCGATCGACACCGGATTGGTATCGATCGACACATAGCGATTAACCCTAAATCATTTTCAAACAAAAAACCTAAACTAGATTACTTTGATCAAAACGAATTTTAGCATGCTTGTATCAATTATACAGAGATCTAGATTCAACTAATCTAATAATCATGCTATTGATTCAATAGAACCCTAAGGCTCTGATACCACTGAAGGAATTTCTAGCAGTTCCTAATCAGATTAGCAACCCTATGTATAAATTCCAAGCCTAGGATCTAGGGTTCAGGTATATTGAATCATTAGATCTCGAAATTACCTAGTGATTAGCAGCGGAAGATGAACAAATAATCGAGATCTTAAAGCGCCTCAAGTGCTGCGCCTCTACTGGTATCCACACGCACACAAACTGGAACGGACGGGATGCTAGTGCCGTTAGAGATCAGATCTCTCAGGAGGTTTTTCGTTTCTTTCTGGTGGCTGTGTATTAGGTTAGACCTCTGTAAAAGTCGCACATATATCTTATATATGTTGACTTATACCGTGATCTGATTAACCAAGGATTAAACCGAAGTTAATCAAGTCATCCGCGATCTGTGTCGATCGATGCACTTGTTGTGTCGATCGACACTGCCTCAGAAACTCGATATTGAATGCATATCAAATATGCATTTACCATATCATTACATTAATGATCAACCTCATATTCTATGTACAGTTTGCTTAGGTGTGTGACCCTGTAGGATCATATAACACTAGCACTGAGTTCTAAACTCATTGATCATAAGTGGCTTCTAGGAAAGCATTATGATTGCCCAGTGTTATATGACTGTCTCATCTCGACAATAAAGTGAGTACAATAGATTTCAGGACATTCCCAACAGGAAGATCCTATAATATGCTTTCCTTGTTCCAGTTATGCCACTTCCCATAGCCAAGCTTCCTCTTTTCGTGACCGTTTCCACCGCAGTTCTTTGTTTTCGGTGGATTTACACCTTGCAACCGCTCCCAATAAACTTGCTCACCAGTCAAAGACTGAGGTGGATGCTCTTTCGAGGCGTCTTTTACCTTCAAGAAGTCTTTTTATTCTTCCTCAGTGGATGACAATGTGGAAAAAATCTTCGGTGTTAATAAAACCAACACGTCTTCCTTCTGTTAGGCAGATAAAAAGATTTTGTTTCTGCCATGCAAATTGGACAAGACAATTTACCATGGGCGTACATTCAGATAACATCCCATACTCCGGGAAGTCGCTTATCGTCCACATCAACACTGCTTTTAGATTAAAATTTTCATTCAAGAACACATTGTTTGCATCAACTCTAGAATACAACAAATCTTTTAACTCCTAATTAAGAGGTCGGAGGAAGATATCAAGACTAGTGCGCGGATGATTTGGCCCAGAATTCAGAATTGTAAGAAATAAGTATTGTGTATTCATGCACATATCAGGGGGCAAATTATATGGAGTCAAGATCACATGCCACAACGAATGAATAAGAGACATGCCAAATGGATTGAACCCATTTGTAAATAATCCAAGATAAACATTACGAGGTTCTTAGGAAATAGAGGATGTTTATCTTGAAAAGATTACCACTGCAGTAATCTTATTTCTTCTGCAGTCTTCTCGCTTTGATACATTGTCTTCAGTTTGTTTGCAACTCGTAGATAACGCATATGACTATTAGGTACTTTGGTTCTATTTTGTCAATCGTTAGGCTTCCATCTTGGTTCCTCACAAAACATACACTTATCTTCCTTTTTGTCTTCTTTCCAGAAGATCATACAATTATTTATGCAAACATTAAGTGTATAATAGGGGAGGCCTAAATTGCGCACCAGTTTTTCTGTCTCGTAATGTGAACTTGTTGTCTGGTTTCCTTCTTGTAAATACTCAGTCAACATTTCACATATCGAATCCACTAACCTTTTACTCATATTATGATCTACCTTATTTTGCAAGATCCGAGCAGTCAACGATAACTGGGACTGACCTTCACGACAACCATCATATAATAGATTTTTGGCTCCTTGTAACATGTCATAATTTTTTTTGAATGATTACGCACAAGTTCTTCAACATTACTCATGTTATCACGAAATGCATCATTCACCATATCCACATATCTATCTTCTACTACATTATGAACATCATGCGTATCAACATAACTAGTTCCTAAATCAAAACCATTTCTTCTCCATGCTTATGCCAAACATAATAATCATGAATAAATCCTCTGCTATACAAATGACTCCAAGTTCCTTTTTCCGAGGTTACTAATTTTCGTTCTTGCAAACATTACAAGGGCATTGAAACTTACCGCCATTGCTCTGTGCTAAAGGCAGTTTTTTTGTTGTTGAAAATTACATGAATTATTCAACCCCTGTTTTGAAGGTCGTCGAGAAATTATTTGTGGCTTCATCGAACCTCCTATACATCCACTCCCAATGGTAGCTATAACTGTAACTTCCCGCCATGAACCTAAATTTCAAAATTCTTTGTGTTTCTACAAATGAAAAAAGAAGATAGGGCTGAATTTCGATTATGTAGACATAATTGGCCACTACCATTTATGGTCATAAATGCATGTTGCATGAAACGTGTACACCTACCACAAACATGTAAGATACGACTGATATCCGACCACTTTGCGACTCACCGATAGAATTGTAACGCAGTCGCTAGCATTTCGACTAATTTGTGACTTCTACACGATTCTTAATATTGGTAGCAAAGTAGTCGCAAATTTAGCGACTACTTTGCGATGCGCCGATAGAGTCGTAACGCAGTCTCTAGCATTGCGACTAATTTGTGACTTCTACACGATTCTTAATATTAGTCGCAAAGTAGTTGCAAATTTAGCTAGTACTTTGCGACTTCTATTTACGGGCTTGGCAATAGTCGTTAAACAGTCGTAAATCAACGACTAAATTGGCGACTACCATTTTTGTTCATAAATTAGCGACTAATAGACAACCATATATCTGTAGCCGAAAACCAGCCACAATTGTTTCTCTAAATAGTCGCAAGTTACAGTCGCAAAAACGCTATTTTCTTGTATCCAAAATCATTTCCAGACGAGATCTTTGGAGGAAATGGTAACTTTTAATCGAGAGCTCCTTATAACTCTCATTCCGCACATTTAAATGCGAAAAATTCTGCTCCGCCAGCTCCCACTGGCGTCTCAAGAGAAGAAAAGATCGAGAGAATGATACAGCAACTCATCACAGAGCAACATGATAAGTGTGTAGTTCATTTGGGTTTTAAGGATGAGGTAGGATTGGGTGAGATTAGTAGTGATCTAGTGTCCTTACTGCTTTATTAATCTTAGTCATTCTCTATTATGTTGATCTCAATGCTAGATTCTCAAGGAATCTTGAATTTAGAACTTAGGTTTTATATTTCCCAGAAGGTGTTTGATGAAATGCTTGAATGAACCTAATTAGAGGATTCTCATACCTAAGTCATGCAAATGAATGTTTATGGTGATTTTTGGTATTTAGATCATAATTTGAATTCTTGTTAGTCTCTTAATCTCAAATGGAAGTTTGTTCTTGATTAGATAATTAACAAATGGATTACTGTCAAAGAATATGATTAATGTTGATTACAGTTCTTAACTAAAAGATTAGCTTTGCTAAATGGTGTTTTAATTGAATGAAATGCATGGTATTCTTGTTATTTTAAATTGGAACATGGATTATTGCATGATTAGCATATGGTTATGAGCATGGAAGTATGATTAGCTTGATTAGGAGTCGTTAAGCTATTATTACATTTTATCATTTTTAAGCACCCATAATCTTCTCTAGATCACCTTGATACATTGACGTAATCATAAGACCTTTTTATCTTTATTATCTCGGTGTTTAGTGCTTTTTGTTGCTCTATTCGATCATTGCTTGTTCTTGCTTTCTGTTGCTTACTTAATTGCCACTTGTTTTCAATTAGTAGGACTGTTAGATAAAACTCTTATATATATTTCGCTTAACTCAGTTAATTGTATCCACTCCTTGTGTTTCTAAACTTAACCCATTTGGAATGATAACCTCAGTTAAACTACAATGACAAATTTCTATCATGTTTAATGATTGATAGTACTAGAATCACGAAATTTCTACTTATCAATTTAGCGCTATTGACAATTGGGTTATTTTACCCATTAGGATTTTACATATTATGTGTGCTAAAGCCTTGTGCACATATCTTATAGATGTATGACTGATGCGTCCTCCTTTCATCACCCCGGGTTGTAGTCTCCCAGGGCAATTGTGTCCACAGCTCTTTGAGTGCACCATCTGGATAGGAGAATGATTTAGACAGACTTGCACCCTCTTATACAAACCAAAAGACTTCACTTATGGCCTTTAAGAACATTCGATGAATTTTCCTTCCACTCTTGAACTCAATGCAATCCAAAGCCTTCAAACGATTTATCAGCCTCCGTGTGCTTGTAGTAAGTGGCTTTCAACAAGGCAAGAAAATTACATGTGGAGGTTTGGTAGGCACACTAGACATGGCAAAGAACCCCTACAAGCCCATGTTCTTAAATATTTCCCTCAAACCGTCTATCAAAATGAGAACCTCCAAAGTACCAAAGTGCGGGTACTTGGTCCCTTGAAACTTGATGTCCATGAGTTTCTTAAGGCATTCAACATTTGTAGGAACTCTAAGCTTGGGCTTTCGTGCCTTCTTCTTTTCGATAAAGGTCTCATCAACCGGATCTTCTTGTTAAAATTTCCAATACCGGTTCCTTTTGACCTTTCTTTCCCTTCCCCTTCTTGCTCTTCAATTTGGGTGAGGAGGTTTAGGCTTCATAGTTTCCTCATGGTACACTAGCCTTTGCTAGGGATTGTATTTATGTCATTACAAGAAAACATCGTTTTTGTGACTTCACTATTTGTAACATCCTCGTCCCGGGAATATTACACAGGGCCTATTCGGTCTAGGAGATGAATGAACGGCTTAATTCAGATCATGGAGAATGATTGTGAACAAGTTATCAAGAAGGCTTATGCAAGGTAGAGGAACGGACCAAATGACTTAGCCAACTGAAACGGGAGCTTGTAGAGGAGTTGGAGGAGCTGAAGTAGCTAAGCTACAAGCTGAACCAGCTATACGAGCTTGTAGGCAGATCACCTTTGTGATCAGCTGATCACCTTTGTGATCAGCTGAGTGTTCAGATGAGTATGGGGAGGAGCTACCAATGAAGAAATGTGTTCATTCGCAAGGGAGACCAATGAAGATATGTGTCCATTTGCAGGGACACCAATGCAAAAGTTGCAATCATTCGCTAGCCAAGTCAAAGCCTATAAATAGGGGGCATTGATTTCGTTTTTAACAACAAAGAAAAGGAAAAAGTCCCAAAGAGTAGAAAACATCGAGGAGACAATACTCCACGTCGGACGGGTCACGGGTCGGGCCGACCAACCGTGATAGGCCATCGCGATGCGGTTGATCGATACTATGATGACCGATCGCAATGGGATTCGATTGTTCTCCAAGAGGTTTGACTTTTCGCTAAGAGATGCGACTGTACAGAAGGGCTGCGATCGGTACCGAAGGGTGCAATCAATTCCGAAGAGGTGCGATCGGTTGAGAAGGGGTGCGAACGGTACAAAGGGGTGCGATCGGTACCAAAGGGGTGAGATCGGTTCCACAGGTGTGCGATCGGTTCCGAAGGGGTGCGATCGGTACCCAAGGGGTGCGATCGGTTCCAAAGGGGTAAGATAGGTACCGAAGGGGTGCGATCGGTACTAAAAGGGTGCGATCGGTTCCGAAGGGGTGCGATCGGTTCCGAAGGGTGCAATCGGTTCCAAAGGGGTGAGATGGGAACTAACAACAAATTCTGTCACCGAGCCCAAGTCATGTGGGCGGTTGGTTGAGTTCCTTGGTAAAGATGAGATGGTTAGGTCAAAACGAGACTCGATGGTCTAGCCGAGGGAGCATGAGGGATGCGGAAATGGTGCATGAGCTAAAAAGGACCATACACACATTTGACTCACCGATAACAAGGGTTTCTCAAACGGATACTTGGCCTTGTGGGGATGTTGGCTGAATGGCTGAGAGAGAAGCTTGTTCATTGCAGGAGTTGACGCAAGGACTGAAACACCCTGACCCGGCCACCCTAGGCCGCGGTCGATGCGTTTCGGTGGTCAGGCCAAACCCTGGCCCGAACCTCCCTAAATCCCGTCCTATTTAAAATTTTCCCTTAGGAACAAGTATTCTTTGGATCTTCTCATTGACTTCTAGTCATTGATCCTTCATACTTAATACTACGCAGCGTAAATCCTTACTTAACATTTCTATCGTTCTTCTAAAGAACGATCCATCCGTGAACCTCTTATAACCCTTTTTAGTTTCCTTAAAACTCTTTCGAGGTTCCGTTCTTATCTATCCATTCTAACAACCTAAGTCTTTTACTTAGTTTGTTCCATTCAACTTATTCCGTTCTATTCATTCCTTAGAACAATAGAAAAGCACTCGAACGTGTACCTTAGCCCTTGGTGAAGCCGGTGTGAAGCTAGCTCCGCGTTCAGCTTAGCTCATCCGTTCAGCAACCTTTAGAACACACCCCCTTTGTACTTAGTCATTCAACCAACCATCCCCACATGACCGAGTACAAAAGAGGTCTTCTTGTTCTTCCTTTGACCACCATTCTCCTTGATCATCCATGTTCATAAGGCCGATCCGCGTCCCGACCGTTCATGGACCCGCGACCGTATCGCGACCCACGGTCGTACGCGTTCGTCCGTATGATTTTCAGCACGTTCGTCACAGACGTCCGTAAGGCCATCCGTGTGACCGTCACAGTCATCCGTGAACAGACGCGACTGTCTGTGAACGGACGTGACCGTCCGTGAACGGACATGACTATCCGTGAACGATTATGGTCGTCCGTGAATGGCCCGCGTGCGTCCGTGTAAGACCCACGATCGTCCGTATCGTCCTGCGGACGTATGTGATCGCACCGTGGTCGTCTGTATCGTCCTGCGGACGTACGTACATGACCCGCGGTCATCTGTATCGTTCTGCGGACGTACGTGCACGACCCGCGGTCGTCCGTATCGTCCTGCGGACGTACGTGCACGACCCGCGGTCGTCCGTATCATCCTGCGGTCGTCCGTATCGTACTGCAGACGTACGTGCACGAACCGCGGTCGTCCGTATCGTCCTACGGACGTACGTGCACGACCCGCGGTCGTCTGTATCGTCCTGCGGACGTACGTGCACGACCCGCGGTCGTCCGTGATCGTCCCGCGATCGTCCTTGAACGGACACGACTGTCCGTGAACGAACACGACTGTCCGTGAACGAACACGCCGTACGCGAACAGTCACGGTCGACCGTACGTGACCCACAGTCGTCCGCGATCGACCCGCGGTCGTCCGTATGCAACCCACGGTCGTCCGCGGACTGTCCCATGGATAGTACCGGTTTTTATCTTTGATCTTCAAACCTTCAATCTTCAATCCATTATGGGTTTTTGCCTTTTGTTTCCCAGACTTCTTTCATTAGAAGACCCATTCTAACTCGCCAATAACAGCCGGCCAATGCCCATAGACATTCCGGCCAAAATCACCCTTTTTCTCTCGATTTTTGTTTGGCTTTTGCCTTAGGAGTTTCTGGGATTTTCCCATGAAGATAGGTGCACGAAATAGCCTCCAAATGGGGTATTTATAAGCCCCAAAGTTGTGCCATAACTGCCCATGGAGAAGGGTGCATTGCTTGGCTGAATGGACACAATCCTTCCCTGGTTTCCATTCGCCATTGTTCCCCTTGGTCAGCTAGTGTCACTAGCTGACCAGCTGACCCAACACTTGAACACTCAAGCTAGCTGGATTGAGCTGGTTGCCAGCTGACCTAGCTGACCAGCTGGATTGTTCAGCTCGTTTCAGCTGAACACTCTTGGTTCAACCCGTTTCCTCTTAGCTGAGCTGCCTTTCAGCTGAGCTTAGCTTCCTTAAGACCTTGGAACACTTCTTCTTAGTCTTTACGACGAGTCGTAAACCCTTTTGGTTCCAAGTATACTTTCCCCAATCCTCCTAGGGTGGGGTACCCGGTTCCGGGATGTTACAAGTTCTACCCATTTAAAATGGATTCGTCCCCGAATCCGACTTAAGTTGTTTACCATGTTCAACTCTATGAACCATTGGGCTAGTAACATCCCCAAAATATTAGGAAAAATAACCATTCTATGTTCTCTTTATTCGGCCTAAGTCCAATTATGGTTGTTCTTGCCAAAGCCATTCATCTCGGATCAAGTCGCGTATGACCGGACTTTCCCATTCCGTTTCCGCGCATGGACCATCCATGCCCAGCATGCAGATCTTCGGTCAACCGTCCCAACGGCAGCCGTTCGATCGCGCTTAACTGTCCGAACTTCTCTTGCCCACTTACGGTTCATTCCGCGCTTAATCCGACCTGTAGCTCACGATCTTGGCCATGGCCGATCAACAACCAAACCATGGACTAAGCCGTCGAGAGATCCATACATTCTCGGGGGAGGGATGTGTAGGATTATGCGTTTTTCCATGGTTCAATTCTCAGATTGCAACCTAACGCATAATCTTAAACAAGGATCTAGGTTCTTGTAATCGAATCATAAAACAAACCTGGACATTACCTTTGCAGCGGAATTTGGTGGTAATGACGAGATCAACGAACAGATGAATACCTGTTCCTCCTTGGTATCCACACGCTTACAAGCACGGATGGCTGCTAGACCGGATGGAATTCAACCAGAGAGAGAGAGAGAGGAGAGAGAGCCTGCGGCTGCTCTTCCAAATCGCCAAGAAGCCATTAGGGTTTCATAACCCAAATGTTGCAATTTATTAACTCACTAATGGGCCCAAGTTTAATTAATTAAACTAATGGTCCATTAGACTTTTGGGCCCAAGACACAAATCAGACAAAAGGCCATTTGTTGTCTGCCCAACTCTCTGTACAAATACAGTAAATGCCTCAGCATCTTACGTATTAATTCCATCTTAACTTTCCCGTTAGCTATGGTGTGTGACCCTTCGGGATCATACAATACTGGTAATAAGTCCTAAACTTATAGATCATGAGCGGGCTCTAGCAAGTCATCATGATCACCCAGTATTTATGACTTATGTCTGATCTCGACATTTATCATACTTTCTAGAGATAGTACGGTAGATTTCAGGACATTCCCAACAATCTCCCACTTGTACTGGAATCCTACACAGGACATTCCCAACAATCTCCCGATTGTACTGGAATCCTACATTCCCTAATCCTTTTGTCTCAATATCTCGATCTGGTATAAGGCAAGATGCGTGTCATCCTTATATAGCCAGACCATGTTTATCGGACCAGATTTGATACTGACAATGCAAACGACTTGGGCAAGTCCGTTTGGGAGTGGCCACTCTCTTACCAGCTATCAAGTCTCCGATTGGCCTAGAGATATTACCTCCGTTAAACGGCAGGGACAAATCCCATCTTGTTCCATCACTATGAACTACATACTTTATAATACACCCAACCAAGGTCCTTATAGCTCCCAGTTACGAAACAGCGTTAGACAATGATCAAAGTGCATCAATCCATGTGCAGCCACATGCATGCAAACTCAGGTCTAAGGACTATACTCTATAGTCGTATATGAGAACCTCTTATGACACAGATATTAATATCTTGTAGAGTTCTCATCAGTGGGCCATGTCCGGTCATATGCTCCCCTACATATACCTATGTGTCGACTTTGATGCCGCGCATCTATGACCCCTCGAAACTTGGTCATAAGTCTCAACACAATCTAGTCTCAAGTGGTTGTTGGTGTTCCAATTCAACAACCTTCGACTATGGACACTATGATTTATGTCATTTCATTAAATATGGGGTTTCAGGATCAAGTCTACTCATGTACTTCGATGGCCCATATATAATGACATGAATCATTTTGGAACGATTATTTATATCACAGTTAAAATAATCCAGAAATCATAGATTTCATAAACATAAAATATTATGTTTACATGAACCTTTCAAAACAACTAAGTAAAGCCCTTTACAAACTCCCACTGAAATTAAGACTACATCTTAATTTCACTCATCCTACAGCTACAGTCCGCGACTCGTGCTTAGGCATAAGGAGTGGCTTCGTTAATAGATTAGCAACGTTCTCATTCGATGAAACTTGCTTATCTACTTAACACCTCTGTCATTTATCTCACGGAATGGGTTATACCTACCCTCAAGGTGTTTGGACCTCTGATGTGCAGCTAGTCTCATCTATGCTGGGAATCACATCAAGTTCAGTGATGAACTCTTCTTTCCAAACAACCTCTTTCGCCGCTTCTCAAGCTGCGAAATGTTCAGCTTAAGTCATGGAGTCAGCAACAGTGCCTTGCACCGCCAGTCAGACACAAGATATAGCCGGACTGTGACCGGGAATTATCTTTGTCTATTGGAAACTTGCCTTTCAGACTCTACCGACTTTTAGCACTTCACTTTCTCCGTAAATCAAGAACTTATCCTTAGTATTCCTCAGATACTTTAGGATATTCTTTACGGCAATCCAGTGATTCTTTGCTGGATTTGACTGGTCTTTACTTGTCTTGCTTAACATTAAAGCAACATCAAAACAAGTACGTGTCATGGCATACATGATAGATCCAATTGCCGACGCATATGGAATCCTATCCATGCATTTAAGCTCAGCAGATATCGTAGGACACTGCTTCTTGCTTAACGTATTGCCATGTGACATTGGCATAAAACCCTTCTTGGAATGCTGAAAACGTGTAGGACTTTGTCAATTTAAGAATCCTGACTTTGTCCTACCAGCTCTTTTGGATCTCTATCTTTAGATCCAAAATCCAAGAACATACGTGGCTTTACCCATGTCAATCATAAAACCAACTCCCAATCCAGTCCTTTACCGACTGCAGCATTGGGACGTTATTTCCGAGAATCAGTATGTCATCGACATACACTATGAGAAATGCAACATCGCTCCCACTTATCTATTAGTAAACGCACAGTTCCACTTCGTTCATGTTCAAGTCAAAACTTTGACTACTTCAACAGAACGACGATTCCAACTCCGATATGTTTGCTTCCATCCATGAATGAATCAATGAAGCTAACTCACACATAGTGTAATTTTTCCGGAGTCCTGGCTCAATTTCGCTTCTTTGAATTTCGCAGGTTCGTCACTTTCAATGATCATCAGATCATGTGAACTTTCAATGATTATCAGGTTCAACTAATGACGAGAAATCACTCTCGGATTAGTGACTGATTCATTCAGATCTGCGAACTTCAGGCTCTACAGGTGTAGATTCTACAGAAATCTGTAAATCCATCCGCTGCTCTCCCTCAACAGGTTGAGCAGCTTCCTGTATTTCTCGAATTTCTTCGAGTTATACTTTTACTCCCACTATTCTTCTTGGAAAGTAACTTCCCTTCTTAGAAAACAGAATGGACTTAAAAGTAACAAGCCTTGGTTTCCCTAGGACAACCAGTGAAGTAGCACAACTACAAATACTCAGTAAAGACGAATTTGGATCGATTCCAATCCACATTTACGTGGTGTCTTTCAACTGATATTGGTGGAACTATTTCAGCGTAAACTTTGATATTTCTAGAGCGTTATTCTTAAAGAATATCATGGAAGATTCGTGTGACTCATCTTTAATCATTTCTAATAAGATCTGATTCTTTCTCACAGAAATACCTCCAGGTTTTCAGGAGAAATGAGCTGTGAAACGATTTCACACTCATTCAGATGATCACACAATCAATGACTTAAGTATTCTCACTCGTGATCTAATCCAGAGTCTTAATACTTGTGTCACTCAGATTCTATACCTCATTCTGGATTTCTTTCGACCATGTCAAAAAATTCCGACTTGTGTCTCATCAAATGAACACAGTCTTACTCACTAAAGTAATCAGTAGAGACAATGAAGTACAGGAAATTTTCTCTGGCATTACTGCTCATCGGACCACATACATGAGTATGTTCAATCTCCAATAAGCCTTTGGGCCTTTCTCTAGCTCGGCTAAGATGGGCCCTTTGTCTTTAGGTCTAGTAAGCAGAATTCAAGTCTCATAAGATATCCATTCAAATGAGCCCAAAAGTCCATAACTATGGGGTTTCTGAATCTGACTTACTCTATGTGACCAAAACATTTATGCCAAGAAAAAATTAGGTTTAATTCATCAGATTTAAACCATTTGCGGTATTTATGTTACATTTTAGGCACTCTATGGTTTAAGATATAAAACCCATTCCTTGAATAGGGTGCTACAATTAATATTTCATTAAGATCAAAAGAACAAAACTTGTCTTTTATCAAAATGAAAAACATTCAAATTCTTACAAGAAAATGAAAGACAACTTTGCTTAAAGCAGGTACATTGTAGCAATTACTTAATACAAAACCAAGCCTCAAAGGCATCTACAAGTGAAAACCCTACGGCTGAGGCAGCATCAATAGCTCCTTCCAGACACGCAGTTCCACTTGCCCTTCCTTCAACGTTTTTACTGTTGCTCAGGCTCTGCATATTATAACAAATATCAGTGCCACAACCAGTATTCAATACCTATAAGGTATAACTTGAAGTAATAACATGAATACCTGAGGAAGTAGTCTCATACATCGACTTTAACTCCTCATAATCTTCCATGAATTTAATGCAATTTCTCTTCCAATGCCCAGTCTCTTTACAATAGCAGCACTTACCAACGTAAGAGGTATCTGACTCGGGCTCAGAAGACACACGCTTGCCATGATTCAAAATCTGGACAACTTTGTCTTCACCCTTGTCAGCACTAGGTTTTGTAAACCTACCCTTCTCCTTCATGAGATTGTACAGGGTACTCTTCACGTTTGGCTCAACTGTTTTGAGCATATCATGCAGTTCAGTCAACGTCTTCGTTAAGCCTTTGTTGATATAGTTCCTTCTGAACTTATCATAGCTTGACGGCAGTGATTGCAGAATGATCTCAGTTGCCAATTCTTGGCTAACTTGATAATCCAGTTTCCTCAGGTTATCAATGTAACCCATCATTTTACTGACATGAGGACTCACTGGATGATCATTTGGTAGCTTGCAGCTAGTGAGAGACTTAACCAACTGGTATCTCTCCACTCTTACCTGCTCCTGAAATTTCAATTTCAGGCTGCTGATCATCTCTATTGGCGACTCCATGTTCTCATATTGCTTCAGCAAATCTGAGTCCATGGTAGCCAATATCAGACCACGCACATCTACCGCATCATTATAATGCTTATTCCAAGCATCATTTACTGCATGAGAGGCATTGGACCCGATCCTCTCGGGGAGAGCTTTCTCAAGGACATAGTCCTTTCTCTCCTGCTTGAGGACTAGCCTCAGGTTCCGCGACCAAGTCAAGAAATTTGATCCGTTCAGTTTGTCCATCTCAAGGACAGACCGGATCGAGAAAGTGTTTTGATTGTTTGTGCTAGTCATAACTGAAATTTAGAGATAAATAGAGTTTTAGTTATTTAGTTCATAAAAGAGTAATCTTAATAACTTATAAGAAAACTCGCATTGCATTCAAAATTTCTTTGTTTAACCTCATAAGAATGCAATGATTCCGAGACCCATGTTCAGCTAAATCCAAAGTGGGCCACTGGCCGTCACCCGGAATTAGCTTTACTTGGTAAGCATACACACAGCTAGTTATATCTCATATAACTCTCGGTTGTGAATTGGGCCCAAGGCCCAATACACCAGATGTCTCAAGGCCCGGGACTCCCGATGGCCCAGTCAAGGAAACCAATCTCTTACAGCCAAATAATCACTAAAGTCTGGGACTCCCAATGAAATTAGTGACTATATACTACTTTACTTACGCGAGAACAGACACCTCACACTGTAAGCCATATCTGTAATCGAATAAGCGTTAAGTAGCTGACAAGATTGGAAAGACATCCAAGCTTGATATTGTTTTTGAGGATTTTCAGTTTTATTTCCAAAAATAGAAGATTACTATTTTGGGAAACTTACTTATTTTAGAAACTTTCTAAATTTAGTAACCTACTAAAATAGAAATTTCTAATTTAATATTTTATTAATATTTTCGGGTTGGGTCACAAATTATAGGCCCAATTCTTGGCCCAAGACCATAGAATTCCAGTTGGCCCAATAATTTGACATAACCGAGTCGGTTTATTAATTCTGGTCCAAGACCAAATTAACTATCAAAACCATCGGTTATTTACTAAACCAGACCAGCTCTAAATTATTTGGTCCAACCAAATCAAACTTAGACCAGCCTTCGGTTTAGGTTAAAATTCAATTTTTGAATTTCAATCCGGTTTAACCAGAAATTAAATAATACCAATTGTATTAAATAATTTCCAGCAAACCGCGATTTGGTTAACCGCTTGAACCATAATTAATTAAATAATTAATCGATTCATCCACAATCACAAAAGGACAAAAATCGTATCATAACATAACAATCCGATCGTGATTCAATATTCGCTTATGATCATGAGATCATCGCTTGTGGACAAAATCGATTCCATAATAATTAAGCAAACAATGATCGTGAATTCACTAAAGGACAAAATCGATTAACACATGAAGACAAAAACGTATCATGACAAACACAATTCGTTTTGACCTCTTCCCAATTCATAATTAATTCAATCAATGATCAAGTCATACGCTAAAAGACAAAATCACTCTTTAACAAATTAAACAAATCGAATGTGATTATTGACAAACCTTGTGTGACATTAATTAATAAAGTCAGCAGCGATGATACGATTCTCACAATAAGACGAAATCGATACCGAACATTAATCATCAAAACTTATCGATTTTCTTATTTCTAGGATTTCAAAGTTTCAATCAATTTTACTCATTAAAATCGATTCATCAAACTAATAAACAACCTAGTATGATCCAAAAAGCAAAAACCTAATAACCTGGCTCTGATACCACTGTAGGATTATGCGTTTTTCCATGGTTCAATTCTCAGATTGCAACCTAACGCATAATCTTAAACAAGGATCTAGGTTCTTGTAATCGAATCATAAAACAAACCTGGACATTACCTTTGCAGCGGAATTTGGTGGTAATGACGAGATCAACGAACAGATGAATACCTGTTCCTCCTTGGTATCCACACGCTTACAAGCACGGATGGCTGCTAGACCGGATGGAATTCAACCAGAGAGAGAGAGAGAGAGGAGAGAGAGCCTGCGGCTGCTCTTCCAAATCGCCAAGAAGCCATTAGGGTTTCATAACCCAAATGTTGCAATTTATTAACTCACTAATGGGCCCAAGTTTAATTAATTAAACTAATGGTCCATTAGACTTTTGGGCCCAAGACACAAATCAGACAAAAGCCCATTTGTTGTCTGCCCAACTCTCTGTACAAATACAGTAAATGCCTCAGCATCTTACGTATTAATTCCATCTTAACTTTCCCGTTAGCTATGGTGTGTGACCCTTCGGGATCATACAATACTGGTAATAAGTCCTAAACTTATAGATCATGAGCGGGCTCTAGCAAGTCATCATGATCACCCAGTATTTATGACTTATGTCTGATCTCGACATTTATCATACTTTCTAGAGATAGTACGGTAGATTTCAGGACATTCCCAACAGGATGTTACAAGGACTTAGGAGGGTTCCTCAACCAAGCGTGATCAAAGAGAGATGCGTTAAAACTAGACGGAATCCGGACATGGCCAAGGTACGAACTAGCTGTTACAAGGAATTAATAGTAACTATCCTAGTTTTAGATAGAATGGTTTAGGGGAATGGAACCTTAATTGTGTAGTAACACATGACTTGAATATGGCGAAGATCGATCGATAAGCCCAGCGGTAATCAAGTAGATTGACCGAAGGCAAAGATGATTAGACCGAGATAGTTCTTTATTGGAATGGAATCAAGGTTATAAATATTTCTGCTACGTAATGTTATGGATAATGGATCTAAGCTAGGAAAGGAATATGGAAAATCATTAGAAAGATATGAAGAAATACAAGCCCTAGAAGGCAAATGATGCGATCCTAGACAGGATCAACCCAAAATCAACACTTGAGAGTTGGTAAAAGGATAGGCCTTGCAAACAATCAGATTGCTTCAAGGGATGTGGAGCGAATGGTCACACAAAGGTTGCGGAAAAGCCTTTGATTCACCTCTTGATCTCTTCAGGATATTACACACCAAAAGAAATCAAGGATTTTGCTGGATATTACACACCAACAAGATGATCTAGAAATTCAGAAAGGGTTTTTGATAAAAAAAGTCTAGATAAATTCGAAATGGAAGAGTACATGAGAATTAAGTAGAGTTCAGAAGATGGCTTGCATGAAGAGCAAGCATTAAATGACCTAGGAACTCAACAAAACACTTAATACAAGTTTAAATTTGAAACTTGGCTCTCATGCACACTTCATGGACGAAATTTCTCTTCATGGGCTTGAGGAAATGTATCCTGGATGCCAAACATATGTCTGCAAGCTTCCAATCCAATTGGGCCTAGTAATCTTCAAGTAATGCACCATATTGACCCATTTTGGAAACTGAGCTGTATCTTTCTGATCCGTTGGACTTTTCCTCTGTTCTTGGGCTTGTTGGAAAGATAAGAGATCCAGGAAGACTCTTCAATTGGTTTCATGTCTAGATTGTACCTGAGCTGGGCTGTGTGACTCAATCTTTGGCTCAGTCGCGCAACAGGTGCTAAAGCAGAACCATCGGTTTTTAAAATTCATATCTTTTACGTCTGGACCTGTTTTGTGATGAATCCAATTGTAGGAGCTTCTCTGATGAATCAGGATTCTAGGAAAATTTGGTTCATAGCTTGATTCGTTCTGGTTCGTTCTGGAACCTCCTTTTAACACTCGCATGTCGGAATCGCGTAAGCTTGAGTTCACCTGGATTGAAAGTTGCATAACTTCTTCACCAGAACTCTGATTGGACTGATTCAACTTCGAGGAGTTCTCAATATGAGGTGAGAATGTAATACAGGTGGTGTTTGGCCGAATGGAAAGACCTTCATTTGTTGTTTTGAAGTTGCAATCAGGTGGCTCTTCCTTTGGCTTCATAACCGGTTCTGTCCATTTGCTTGAATCATGAGATGAGCTAGTTAGGATCATATCATACTCTCCCTCTTGAAAAAGTTTTGTCCTCAAAACTATAAAAGCTTGAGTTGGGAAGTGTCGAAGTGAATCTTGTGGTTTTTCCTTGATTAGCATGGAATATATGACTCCATCTTGTTGATATTTTGTAGGAACCAGCTTTTTTGTTGCACATCTTCCTCAGCCTTAGTCTGGACACTTGGTGATCTTCTGGATGGTTAGATCTCCCTTAGCTTGTATATCCAAATTCTTCTCTGATAATGATGATGAAGAACCAGGAACCTCTCCCTCTTCTTTTGACTTGATCTCTCCATTAAGTTGTTGTTCTTGAATGGGAATAGTTGGCTTGGCTTTATTACTAAGATTAGGGACCGTCTTCTTTATTGGCTGCAACACAGCCTGAATAATCTCCTGCATCCCTGTTATTAACTCCTTCTTCAGCTTCACAAAATGTTCCTCTAGGAGATAATTGTTGGGAACAAAATGTTTCCTCATGAGAACTTTCATCTCAGCCCATGTATCAACGAGATGTCTTCCGCTTCCAATTCTCCTTGTTTCCAACCTATCCCACCAAGTATTTGCATAACCACGAAATGCAAAGGTTGCAACTCGTATCTTCTTATGATCAGAAAACTTGTTGCCATAAAAAATGAGATCAATATTTTTCTCCCATTCTAGATATGCAACTGGATCGTCATCTCCATAGAACGTTGGAACCTTCAACCCACTCATTTTTTTTTTCAGAAAGAAAGAAGGTAGAAGATGAAAAAGGTAGAAGATGAAAAGAAATAATATGAAAGAAAGAAGATGAAAGTGGAGAAAATGAAAGATCAGAAACTACCAAAGTCTCAAATGATGCTCTGATACCACTTGATGCGATCCTAGACAGGATCAACCAAAAATCAACACTTGAGAGTTGGTAAAAGGATAGGCCTTGCAAACAATCAGATTGCTTCAAGGGATGTGGAGCGAATAGTCACACAAAGGTTGCGGAAAAGCCTTTGATTCACCTCTTGATCTCTTCAGGATATTACACACCAAAAGAAATCAAGGATTTTGCTGGATATTACACACCAACAAGATGATCTAGAAATTCAGAAAGGGTTTTTGATAAAAAGTCTAGATAAATTCGAAATGGAAGAGTACAAGAGAATTAAGTAGAGTTCAGAAGATGGCTTGCATAAAGAGCAAGCATTAAATGACCTAGGAACTCAACAAAATACTTAATACAAGTTTAAATTCGAAACTTGGCTCTCATGCACACTTCATGGAAGAAATTTCTCTTCATGGGCTTGAGAAAATGTATCCTGGATGCCAAACATATGTCTGCAAGCTTCCAATCCAATTGGGCCTAGTAATCTTCAAGTAATGCACCAGGTTGACCCATTTTGGAAACTGATCTGTATCTTTCTGATCTGTTGGACTTTTCCTCTGTTCTTGGGCTTGTTGGAAAGATAAGAGATCCAGGAAGACTCTCCAATTGGTTTCATGTCGAGATTGTACCTGAGCTGGGCTGTGTGACACAATCTTTGGCTCAGTCGCGCAACAGGTGCTAAAGCAGAACCATCGGTTTTTAAAATTCATATCTTTTACGTCTGGACCTGTTTTGCGATGAATCCAATTGTAGGAGCTTCTCTGATGAATCAGGATTCTAGGAAAATTTTGTTCATAGCTTGATTCTTTCTGGTTCGTTCTGGAACCATCTTTGAACACTCGCATGTCGGAATCGCGTAAGCTTGAGTTCACCTGGATTGAAAGTTGCATAACTTCTTCACCAGAACTCTGATTGGACTGATTCAACTTCGAGGAGTTCTCAATATGAGGTGAGAATGTAATACAGGTGGTGTTTGGCCGAATGGAAAGACCTTCATTTGTTGTTTTGAAGTTGAAATCAGGTGGCTCTTCCTTTGGCTTCATAACCGGTTCTGTCCATTTGCTTGAATCATGAGATGAGCTAGTTAGGATCATATCAGCAAATTTGAGTTAGAACAGATATAAGGGAGGTTCAGTCCGAAAATTAGCTTTAACCAGGAACGCATCGACCGTGGCCTAGAAAGACCGGGTCGAGGTGTTTCAAGTTTGTATCAGAGCATGCTTGGTTCTAGGACATTGCAGTTCACTTTCTAGAGGGTGACGCACATAACTGGTGGCTTTCGGCCGACAAGCGCACCAAGGTATGACTGAGTCTTGGGCAAAGTTTGATGTCGAGTCCAATTGGAAGTACTTTCCAGCTAAGTGTGGGATCGGTTGGAAGGTTAGTTCCAGGACATGGTTCAAGGTCTCAGACAGTGCATGATCTTGTGGCAGAGTTCAACCGGCTTAGGTGTTACGGGAACTTGAGGACAAAGGGGGAAAAGTGTGTTGTTTCCTCCGGGGATGGCATATTGAACTTCGTACCCACTGCTCGGTTTGTACCGTTATCTTCGTCTCAGAGTTGGTCGATTGGACTGCAACATTGGAGGCCAATTTAGCCGAGGAGAACCGGATGAAAGCCCAGTCACGGGAGAAGGTGATGGGCCAAACCGAGAGGGACCTAAAGGGGAAATGGGATCATGTGCGAGGTGCAGAAATAAGGATCACAGAATCATAGACTGTCAGTAGGATAAAGGGAAAGAGACGAGTGATGGCTTAAGGACCTTCTCTGTTGCGGAAAAGTTGCTCATTTCAGGAAGGAATGCACAAAGCGGCAAGAGGGGGTAAGCCAAGGGGGTGAACCACGAGGGTGGTAATACGGTTAGGTCCAAGGGCCAAGTGATATAGCATGGGTTTTACCGGTTTTAGACCATGATATAAGTATGTTTTAGAGTCTTTTGGTGTTTCTTTAGAGTCATTTACAGGTGTTATCAGGTCTAGACACGTTTGGAGCGGATTTGGTGATTATGGCACATTCTGGAGCATTTTGGAGATTTAACCCGAGAGATAGAGTTTACTACCCAAAACAAAGGAGTGCATCGATCGACACATCATGTGCATCGATCGACACACATGCGCATAAGACATTCTCGGCGGTTTAATGAGAGATTTGGAATTTGCAACAAAGCCCAGAAGTTTCTCATAATTACAAAGAAGCCCTAGCCGTGATTAGACCATTATATTAGGGTTTTTAAGCCATTGTTTAGGCTACGCTTTAGATACGCTTTCATACTTTGAGCATAGAGATTTTAGAGCTTTTGGGGCTGATCTAATCCTGTACTGCTTCCTGCTTTTGGAGAAGATTTCGAACCCCTTTTATTCTTACTCTTTATTTATGCAATCTATTTATTCTATGATTTATGTTTCATTGATCATGTCTGAGTAGATTCATAGTTAGGTTTAGGTATTATCTTAAAGGTTTTCATGACTTGTTAGATTAATTTATCAGTTTAGGATTCATAACTTATTGTTCTTCAACCTGAATTGTGCTTAATACTACTTTCTAACTTGATCACTTAGAATTTAGACTCTAGGTTTATAAATTGACACGAAAGTGTGATTTAGAATCTAAACAATTTAGGTTGAGCAATTTAATTATCCGCAAAGAAATTTGGTTTAATTGAATTGTGAACATATCGAACCTGCACTTAAGGCTAGTTTAATCTGTTAGGAATTGCAAAGAAATTTGGATTTCTGCTATTAGACTTAGAGAATTCTCGCAACGAAAGTTGGTTAATTCTATATCTGTGTTTGAGTTCTAGAACCGTGCTTAATTTGATCATAACTGATAGTTAATTTACGTGTATGAATTCCCGAGAACTTCCTAGACTTAGCGCTTTTAGTTAATTGCTTACAAACCACTTCTGCTATCTGATTTACTTTTTTGCTTGCTATTTAGTTTCTAATTGATTTCTCCTAGCTTAACTTGATAATTCTACAATCTATCGTAAGGTCTAGAGTCTCTGTGGATTCGATACCCTATATACTACTAGTCACGGCTGTGCAATTGCAGTATTAACTCTAGAGATAAAACTCTGAGCATATCAAGTTTTTGGCGCCGTTGTCGGGGACTCTTTTGAGTCATCGATAGATTTGAATTTAAAGTTTAGACTAGGATTTTCGTTTTTTTGTTTTTGTTACTAATTTCTCTGTTTTTCTCTGTCGCAGGTCTGATTTTCGCTTAGCATCGATCGACGCATCTTCTGAATCGATCGTTGCAGGGCGAATTTGAGTTGAATCAATCGTTGCATCTTAGCATCGATCGTTGTACTGCGATTACCGACGGTTTATGCAGACGCGTGAGACCAGAAGTAATCCGAACTCGAATCTCGTTAATCTCAGGCTTGAGGAACTTTCTAGACTAGAGAGAACAAACAGAAAGGTCAGCGAGCAAGGATGAACAACAATCGCTTGATTCTGATACCTAATGCTGAAGGCGTTCTGAGAGACCGACAGAACAATCCGAACAATGTTGCTGGGCAAAGGATTGATGCTGAGGGACGAGTGATTCTTGAACCTGAACCTCAAACTAAACCTGAAGGTCAGAGGCAGATGGTTGCTGCTAATGAGAGGACTCTTGCTGACTATAACCGACCAGGTGAGTTCTATGCTAACCGGTCAGCAATTGTACCTCCCGGATTTGAGAGGAATGATTTTGAGATCAAGACTATCTACTACTATCTTCTGAGGCAGAATCCTTTCCATGGTCTCTCACATGAGCAACCGATGGATCATATTGATGATTTTGAGGACTTCATCACTGGAATGAAGTATAATGGGGTAAACTATGACTATCTTTATCTCAATCTTTTCCCCTATTCTCTCGCTGGAGAGGCTGCAGATTGGCTGAAACAACTTCCAACTGGGAAGTTTACTACTTGGGATGCAGTGAAGAGAGAGTTTTTGAGGTACTTTTATGATGATGCTCGCTCTGATCAGTCGAGACAGGATATTCTCACCTTCACCCAAGGTCCTACAGAGCCTCTTAAGTCTGCTTGGATGAGGTTTAAGAAGTACCAACGTGACTGTCCTCATCATGGATTCTCTGAAGTGATGCTGCTGGGCATATTCTTCAGAGGAATTGATCTACATTACCAATCTGCATTGGATAATGCCAGCAATGGCAATTTCAATACAAGGACTCTTGAACAGGCTAGGACGCTGATTGATAACTTAGTGAGCAGTAATAGCACCAAGACTGCTGATAGGAGAAGGAAAGAGTCTGGCGGAAAGATTGATAATCTGGAAATTGCTGATATCAGGAATAAGCGGGACACTGTTCACAGTTTGTTGACTGGAAAGAAAGCTGTCCACTTTGCTCAGGAAGTTGAGGTGATTAAGGCTGAAGAGGACAACAAAGAAGAGGATGTGAACTACATTAGTGGCTCTGGATTTCAAGGAAACAGGTTTGGAAATCTTCAAGGTAATAGTTCTTCAATGGTGGACAGAAGAGTGTTTCACAAGCAACCAGAACTCTTCTGGATATGGACAGACTGCTAGTTTTCAGAAACTTTTTCAGCAAGGTAATCAGAGGACTTATGGATCATCCTCTTATCAGGCACCTCCTGCTGCTAATGCTTATGAGAGCAAGATGGAAGCCATGATGGAGCAGTTGCTAGAGGGTCAGACTAAGACTGCTGTGGACTTCAACAAGAAGCTAGATGCTGTGTATGAGGATCTTAATGGGAAGTTTGAATCCTTAAGTACACATGTGAAGCAGTTGGACACCCAAGTGAACCAAATTTCAAGCTCAGTTAAGGGAAAGAATGTCATGGACACCCACATTAAAGCTTGGTCAGTTTATATTGATGATGGATCAAACCAAGGGGAGAAATTTGAGTTAAATACAACTGAACTCGTGGAAGAAGCTGAGAAATCCGAAACTGAAGCAAAACTCTCCGCTGGAATCTGTGATGAAATAGCTGCATCGATCGATGCACCTAGTGCGACGATCGTTGCAAGTCGTGGACAGACAGTTTCACTTGTTTCTCGTGGCAGTGATGAAGAGACGGCTCATGAGCCTACTACACCTTCCCCTGAGGTGTTTGAGGAACCTCAACAGGAACTTGATGAAGCCAGACAGCTGAGAGTAATGGATGAGAAGTTGGAAGAAGTTTCACAATCTGATGATCCACCTTATCACCCTTGTGTGCAGAGATACTTGGAGAAGATGCTGCCTATGGACGAAATGTTGAAAGATTGGGTGATAGTGGTCCCTAAACAGATCAGTGATGTGCTGCTGACTCAGATCCCCAAGAAGCTTCCTGATCCTGGTATATTTGTGCTGAGTTGTTCTATCTTTGAGGATAGTTTCAGGCGTTCTTTGTGTGACTTAGGAGCTGCTGGAAGTCTCATGCCATACTCTGTGGCAAAAAAGCTGGGAATGACGGATTTTTCACCCACTAGGACCTCTCTTGTCGTAGCTGATCAGTCAATAAGGATTCCGGAAGAAATTCTTGAGGACGTTCCAATGAGAGTTGGAAACTACTTGGTTCCGACAGATTTCTTGGTGCTTAAGTACGATAGTGAGCTGGATGATGCTCTAATATTGGGAAGACCTTTCTTAGCCACAGCTGGTGCGAAGATTGATGTGAGGCATAGTTTGATTGATCTCCATCTGGGAGATGAGCCTCTACACTTTGAGATGGATATGCTGCGCAGGCCAAAGATTTATGGTCAAACCTTTAGCATTGAGGATGGACAGGGAGAGCAGACGAGTGAAACTTTGGTTTCAGATCCTGTAGAACATTACATCCCTTCTTTTCTTGGACGAGCTCACACCGACACATCTTACTCTCCACCTTGGATAAGGAGACTTTCGCAGAGGCACTCACAGTCTCTGTTTAAACCTCCAGGAGTCTGATCTTGTTCGTCCGGTCAAGCTAATGACCTTAAACAAGCGCTGAGTGGGAGGCAACCCACTATTTGGTTTGTACATATTATTTTTGGTGTTTTTCCTAGGATTTTACGTTTTGGTTTTGTTTTTGGTGTGTTTTCACTACAGAATACGAGTCTGGAAATCTGCGTCGATCGTTACACTTGTTGTGTCGATCGATGCATGGTGATTTGACGAGGAAGAATCGCTTTGTGACGATCGTTGCGGCCCTGTGCAATGGTCGTTGCAAGGAGATATGACGAGGAGATGAAGTCGCTCTGCGACGATCGTTGCGGTCCTGAGCAACGGTCTTTGCAGCTGGTTCAATTTTAAAATTAAAGGTACACATGCGCTAAACCGGAATCGGATCGGTTCAATAAGAAACGATCGTTGCTCTTCTGCAACGGTCGTTGCAGACACGAACCAGGTAAGTACCTTTAACCTTTTCTCCCTTCTCTTCTTCCCCATTTCGCTTGTCCGTACACCAGAATCGCCTCTCACCTAAATCACTCGATTCTTCATCATTTTCGTTGATTCAAAGCGCTATTCTTCTTGTTTTTACACGCTCTATTCGTTTCTATAACCTATTCGAAGCAACTCCGAGGTAAGGTCTCTCAAATTCATCATTTTCAGATTCGATTTTAGGGTTTTGAAGTTAGAAGATTTTGGCTTTAGAATGGTGATTCCGTGCTGATATAGGCTTGATTTAGGCTGATTGATGATGAGATTATGCTGTTTATGAGATTGTGGGATTGATTTTAACGCGATTTGATGAAATCTATGGCATCTGTGAAATCGCCTTGCAACGATCGATGCATCTGATGCAACGGTCATTGCACTGCGATTTCACAGAGGATTCTGCGGGACTAATAAGGCCTTATTCCTTTGATTGCAGATGCCTTCTCGCAGACAACCTCGCAAATGCAGAGCTACTGCAGCAGCTGCAGATCAGCCTTCTCCACCAGAGGAGTGGTTTCTCCGCGACTCGACACCACCTGAGCCTTATCAGAGAGATCGTGAGGCCATACAATTGCCTTGGCCTAAGGAAGATAAAGAAAAGATCCCGACAGACAAGGTATGGGATATGGAACCCGACAAGGTGCTTAAGACTGACACATTCACTGAGAGGCCGCTACATGACTACTGGGATGAGTACGAGACATTTCTCTACAATGGTTGGTGTGATATGGATGTTCAGCTGACTAAATTTGCTGATTATTGCACTTGCAGAGCCTTAGGCATTGATGAGAAGGTGCTTGCATTGGTTAAAGGCATTGGTCTGCTTTGAGTTTTCAGCCTCCTACGCCCCAGCCGTGATTAGACCATTATATTAGGGTTTTTAAGCCATTGTTTAGTCTACGCTTTAGACACGCTTACTTACGCTTTCATACTTTGAGCATAGAGATTTTAGAGCTTTTGGGGCTGATATAATCTTGTACTGCTTCCTGCTTTTGGAGAAGATTTCGAACCCCTTTTATTCTTACTCTTTATTTATGCAATCTATTTATTCTATGATTTATGTTTCATTGATCATGTCTGAGTAGATTCATAGTTAGGTTTAGGGATTCTCTTAAAGGTTTTCATGACTTGTTAGATTAATTTATCAGTTTAGGATTCATAACTTATTGTTCTTCAACCTGAATTGTGCTTAACACTAGTTTCTAACTTGATCACTTAGAATCTAGACTCTAGGTTTATAAATTGACATGAAATTGTGATTTAGAATCTGAACTATTTATGTTGAGCAATTTAATTATCCGCAAAGAAATTTGGTTTAATTGAATTGTGAACATATCGAACCTGCACTTAAGGCTAGTTTAATCTGTTAGGAATTGCAAAGAAATTTGGATTTCTGCTATTAGACTTAGAGAATTCTCGCAACGAAAGTTGGTTAATTCTATATCTGTGTTTGAGTTCTAGAACCGTGCTTAATTTGATCCTGACTGATAGTTAATTTACTTGTCTCAATTCCCGAGAACTCCCTAGACTTAGCGCTTTTAGTTAATTGCTTACAAACCACTTCTGCTATCTGATTTACTTTTTTGATTGCTATTTAGTTTCTAATTGATTTCTCCTAGCTTAACTTGATAATTCTACAATCTATCGTAAGGTCTAGAGTCTCTGTGGATTCGATACCCTATATACTACTAGTCACGACTGTGCACTTGCAGTATTAACTCTAGGGATAAAACTCTGAGCATATCACCAAGCCAGGATACCTCGGGTTTATGAGCTAGTGAATGACTCTAGAGAGTTTAGTACCTTCAATGCGATCACTAGTGCGACACTAGCCTAAACTTTTATTCTCTTTTCCTGCAATGCATGATATTTGGGAAAAGGGTTACAAGTCCTGCAATGCATCGTATTGGGGAAAAGTGTTGCAATTCCTGCACAACATCGCATGGGAAAAGGATTCTTTTCCTGCATAGCATCGCGTGGAGAATTGGGGATTAGGTACTTACCATTCGGGGATGAATGTGTAAGGACCGTAACCATTTGTGGTGTGGAGACACACGCATTGTTTGACTTCAGGCTTACACATGGTTTTGTGAGTCGAAAGATGATTGATAAAGGCCGAGTCCGGTAAAGGACCTGGGCTGGGATAATAGGTCAATTCCTACGGGGACTAAGGCGTGATTATGATCTAGTATGACACTTACTAAGATCAGGATATTAATATCAAGTCCGGGAGGGACAAGGATCAAGTATGGATCAAGTCCGTGAGGATTTGGATCAGGATTTGACTAAGTCCAAGCCAAGACAAAAATCTGGGAAAGAATTAAGTCTTATGGATCAAAGTCAATGAAAAATGTTCAAGGATAACTCAAATCAAAACTGAGCAAAGGCTTATCAGGGGCAGAGGGAGCAGACACAAAAGTTAACCGCGACCAAATTCGAGGACGAATTCCCATTTGGTGGGGAGACTTGTAACATTTTCATCCAAGAATATTACATAGGGCCTATTCGGTCCAGGAGAAGAATGAACGGCTTGATTCAGATCATGGAGAATGTTCGAAGCAAGTTATAGGCAAGGCTTATTCAAGTTCGAGGAACAGACCAAATTACTTAGCCGAATGAAACGGGAGCTTATAGAGGAGTTGGAGGAGCTGAAGTAGCTAAGCTACAAGCTGAACAAGAAGGACGAGTTGGTAGGCAGCTTAGCATAGCTGGACAGAGTGGGCAGTAGCTGGATCATCTGAGTGACTAGCTGAGCTAATAGACCTAGCTGATCAGCTGATTGTTCAGATGAGTATAGGGAGGAGCTACCAATGAAGAGATGTGTCTGTTCGCAGGGATACCAATGAAGAGATGTCCATTCGCTGGGACACTAATGCAAAATTTGCAATGGTTATCTGGCCAAGGCCAAGCCTATAAACAAGGGGCCTTGGGTTCATTTTCAACAACACATAAAAAAGAAAAAAGTCACAGAGAGAAGAAAAACGTCCAGGAGACAATACTCCTTGTTGGAAGGGTCATGAGTCGGACAAAGCGACAGTGATAGGCCGTCGACGATGTGGTTGATCAATAGTACGACGACCAATTGCAATGGGATGCGACTGTTCGCTAAGAGGTGCGACTTTACCAAATGGGTGCGATCGGTACCGAACGGGTGCAATCGGTTCCGAAGGGGTATGATTGGTTTCGAAGGAGTGCGACCGGTAACAATGGGGTGCGATCGATACCGAAGGGGTACGATCGGTTACGATGGGGTGCGATCGGTACCGAAGGGGTGCAATCGGTTCTGAAGGGATGCGATCGGTAACGAAG
This sequence comes from Orychophragmus violaceus, assembly GCA_030180135.1. Taxonomy (NCBI): domain Eukaryota; kingdom Viridiplantae; phylum Streptophyta; class Magnoliopsida; order Brassicales; family Brassicaceae; genus Orychophragmus; species Orychophragmus violaceus. Next base: position 61,342,999 of record CM058237.1, on the reverse strand, counting down.
GGGTGAGATCATTACTAATGGGGTGTGATCAGTTCCGAAGGGATGTGATCGGTTCCAAAGGGGTTCGATCAGTCCCGAAGGTGTATGATCGGTTCCGAAGGGGTGCGATGGGAACTAACATCAAACTCTCTCATCAAGTTCAAGTCACGTGGGGCGATTCGTTGAGTGATATGGTAACGATGGGTTGGTTGGGTGAAAAGGAGACTCGGTGGGCTTGCCGAGGGAGCATTAGGGATGCTGAAATGGTGCATGAGTCGGAAAGGGCCATACACGGATTTGACGCACTAATACCAAGGGTTTCTCGAACGGATACTTGGCCTTATGTGAATGGTTGGTTGAATGGCTGAGTACCGAAGAGAAGTTTGTTAATTGCAGGAGTTGACGCAAGGAATTAGGAGGATTCGTCAGCCAAGTGTGATCAAAGAGACACGCGACAGACTAGCTATTACAAGGAATTAATAGTAACTAGACTAGTTTTAGATAGATTGGTTTAGGGGAATGAAACCTTAAGTGTGTAGGAACACATTACTTGAATATGGTCTGAGATCGATCGATAAGTCGAGCGGTAGTCAAGTATACTGACCAAAGGCAAAAGTGATCAGACTGGGATAGTACTTTATTGGAATGGAATCAAGGTTAGAAATATTTTCGCTGCATAATGTTAAGGATTATGGATCTAATCTTGGAAAGGAATATGGAAAGTCATTAGAAGGCCAACGAAAGTTAGAACAGATATAAGGGAGGTTCAGGCCAGGAAGCGGCCGGATCCGGGAACGCGTCGACCGCGGCATTGGAAGGCCGGGTTGGGGTGTTTCACTATTGGTTTCAAAATAGTCGCTAAACGAGGTTTTACGACTAAACAGCGACCAAATCTGGTTGTTGTAAATCCTTAGTCTCTAAATTGCATAGTCGTATACAACTACTTTTACGACTAACTAAGGTAGTCGTAAACGAGATGTAGCGTAGTCACAATATATAGGGATTAATTTGCGACTATATGGGCGATAATTGTGCGACTTAAGAGAGAGAGTAAGATGCAGTCGGTGAAATATACCCATCAAATAGTCGTTAAACTAGATGACCAAAGGTTGACTAATATGTGACTGAATAATATAGTCACAAAGTAGTCGTAAAAACTTGCGACTAAGTTGTGACTCGTTATTGACTATTTCAACGACTTTCCATCGACTAAACAGAACATCCATATACGATAATGGTAATTATATGGCCACTATGTGGCGACTATTATGTGACTGACTAATATAGTCAACACTTAGTCGTAATATTTGGTGATTGTTGGGCGACTGTTTAACGACTAATTTTACGACGAAATAAAATAGAATCATAATGTAGTTATGTGGTAGATAGACACATTTTTAATAAGGTATACCAGATTGTTACTACGACTTTATCCGTTGTTATTTCGAACGTAAATCGTCGTTAAATCGTTGTGATCTTAATCTTTTGCTAAATCTTTGTTATCCTTTCGTTGCTAACCCGTAAAAAAATTTCTATAAATACTTCATAATTCAAAACGAAAATCACAACTCAAAACACCAAAAACTAAAAGTCTCTAAAAAACTTCATTTCCAAAGAAATGTCTATATACGAATTACAGAGTTGGATGTTTCGATATAAGGGTGCGGAAGGAGCGTTGACAAAGGATTTCCGAGATGAGCTTCAGTTAATATATCAAGCAGGTCAAACATCGAGAACTACAGAAAGTGGTAAGATGTTATGTCCTTGTCCAAAATGCATGAATTGGGAATTTAATCCAGTTGAGAAGGTTTGGCATCACTTATTGAATAGAGGATTTACACCGCATTATTATATATGGTATCAACACAGAGAAGGTTACAATAGTGATATGATGTAGGAAGTAGTAGTAGAAATGTTCAGCATGAAAATGAATTGCATGTTAATTATGATCAATTTGGTTATCACGGAGAGCATAATAATCAAGAGCATGATAGGTTGCATGAAATGGTTACATATGCATTTCATCAAACAATAAGTACTGATCCGAATAATGTTGAGGAACCCAACTTTGATGCCAAACAATTTTATGATATGCCTGACGCATCAATCAGCCACTCTATGATGGATGTAGAGAAGGGTTGTCAAAATTATCGTTGGCAGCTATGATGATGAACATTAAAAATGATCATAACTTAGCTTTGATTTGCATGGATGAGTGGACAAATTTGTTTAAAAATTATTTACTGGAGGATAATTTGGGTGCCGAAATTTATTATGAGATTCATAAAATGCTTTACAGCCTTTGTTTGCCTTCCAAAATGATTGATGTATGTGTTGATAACTGGATGTTTTTTTGGAAAGACGATGATCAGCTGCAGAAGTGTCGTTATTGTGGAAACCCAAGATATAAGGCGCAAGGAAGTGGACGGAACCCGGTACCATACCAAAGGATATGGTACCTACCTATATCAAATAGGTTGCAACGGATCTTTCGGTCTTAAATAATGGCTTCTTCTATGAGATGGCATGCTAAGCATTCACAGACGGATGGGGCGGTCACTCATCGTTCAGATGCAAAGGAGAAAATTACTACTTCTTTTACTTTCAGTTTTATAATAATTAAAATAAATATAAATAATGTTTTAATTTTTATGTAGGCTAAGGACAGAGAGCTTCCATCGCTGCCCGACCTCTACGCAGAAAATCACAAAAATAAGAATGGTATTTTTCTGAGTCATTCGGCCGGGACGTTCTACAACAAAGTGAGGTCTTGAGTCACACTGCCTGAGACACAACTATCAGAGGATCTCTCGCCGGGCGGTACTCCGATCCGCAATATGTTGGAGACCAAGGAGATATATGATATTTTCACCGAGGTACAAATTTGTTTCCTTCTACTTAATTTAAAGATTTTTCGAGTTATTTTCGATATTTACATATTTGTTATCGCTTTTTTAGGTCGCTCCTAGGAAAAAGGGACGGATCATAGGAATTGTATCCGTCCAGGATGCTCCGGTCACTTCTACATTACACCCGAGAAGTGTCTACGAGAATGTGGCTGATATTCAGACAAAGTTTCATTCCGCGCATACCGTAATCACGGAGTTGAAGACGAAGACCGCCACATTTGAAGAGAATCAAGCGGCGACACAACAAGCTTATGAGGACCGGATGCGAGCTCAGGACAGCTTTTTGATCTTTTAACCAACGGTTAGCCTCGGATGGCACGTGGTTTGGAGGATATGAGGAGGAACCAAGCCATATGGGACCAAGCTAGACTTGACCGAGGCACCAGACTTTTGGCCAAAACCGTTTGGAGCTGGACGATTAGGATAGTATTCAGTTTTTATGGATTACGGTTTTTTCGTTGAGTTTGTAAAATATTTTATAATAATAATTTATATTTTTATATATTATGATTAAATTGTATTTTAATTTCAAAATTTATTTATAGATAAATAATATATTATTAATAATATATATTTATTACTCGTTGTTAATTCGATGTCAACTTAAAGACGAAAGAACGATGAATATCTTTACACGAAATAACGACGAATCAATAAACTGACGAAAGAGCGACGAATATCTTAACGACCGTTTAGAGACAAAATATATAGCAACGATATAACTTCGATTCCTTAAGCGATGAGTTAACGATTATTGTTTATTAAATATATATTTATGTTTCCGTGATTGATTCGATGGTAATTCATTGCTAACTTAGCTACAAATTAATGACATCATACAACGACCATATTTCGTCGTTAAATAGTCGTTAATTAGGCGACAAACTAACGACGGATTACGATGAACTAACAACGATTTTGAACAGTCGTTATGTTGTGATGATTTAATGACGAATATATATTGACGACAACGGTTAACGACGATTTGAATTATGTTTCAAATTCAATGGTAATGCATATTAGCAACAAAAAAGCGACGTATCTCGCCTTTGTTATAGGCCTGTTTTCTTGTAGTGTCTCTGTATGAAACTAATATAATCTTGTAAAATAGATGGTCCAATTCTTAGCCTTATTCACGAGTCCATGCACTATCTCTTGAACCTAAGGAGGAAAAGGATGTGTGACATTCCAAAAAATAACTTGTATATTGAAAATAAAAAATCAAATATATAGCAAAGTAGATAATTTCATATAAGTATATAATATATGTAGGTACGGCTGAATTTTATACATACATAATCTTTCACCCATATATTCATTAGCTCTTTTTGCGAAAACTTATTTTTTGGAGTGTTCGTGATATATTTTATGGAAATATAATATTCTAAAATATAGATGAGAAATCATATATAGTAGATTATATTAAAACGTATGATAAGACGTACCAAATTATATATACCTCTCAAGTGGCTTAAAATAATCACAATTTCGTAAAAATATACATGTGCGCATCTATAGCTCTTCTCTGAAATACACATTTCATGCATTCTCCCACTTGGATGACCAACTTAAGTAAATAATATCAGGTACATGGAGATGATATACTGGGAATTCACTTTCAGTGAATCTCGTTAACCTTACCAAATTATATTAGTACAAAGAAATTTATAATTAATTAATAGGTATCAGGTGTGTCTTACATATGGAAAATTAAACATGTGATTAATTATAGCTTTTAACTTGATTTCAATTTTATATTTTCATCAATGTAGGACTCTGAGAAACAAACTACCTCCTCATTGATAAATGATTTAACAATCGATCACGCCGCATATCTTTTGGTTTTTGCTTTCCCCTTCAAATTTTTGAAAAAGCTTTCAAAAGGGTACATCCACTTATATTGCACAAGGCCTCCTAATTCATCTTCGTAGGGGAGATGCATCGACAAGTAATCCATCACGTCGAAAAGTGATTGTGGAGAGATATTTTCCAAATTGCATATCACTAAAACTATGTTTTCTTTTAGAATTTGAATGCGGTTTTTTGTAAAGTTCTTGAACATAATTCACGGAAAAATCATCCAATCCCTACAGTATATATTTTGAAACTACAAATGGTAAATATAAAAAATTGTATTCATATTTATCTATTAAATATTCGTAGAACTTTAAGTAATTAATTAGCACCTGATAACGCAAGGTGGACATTCTTGTCTAAGAGTCCGGAAAATATAAATGGAAGTAGTCGCTCTATAAAACATGGCAGTCATGACTCTTCATCGCTCAAAATTCTTGTTATCCATATCAGCACAACTAGCTAAGTCGGCGGCATAACCATCTGGGAAATTGACTGCATGTTTCACACATTCCAATAAACTTTTTATGGCCTCTTCTGTCAATCTATACTCAGGGAAAGGAGTTTACCCTCACTATCAATATGAAATGTGCCCGTGAACAAAATCGTTCTATATCTAATATTGACATGATGGTTTCTTTGGATTTACCGTTTACACTCATAAGAGTATTCATGATGTTGTCAAAAACATTATTCTGTATATGCATCAAATCAAGATTATGTCGGAGATTGAGGTCCCTCCAGAACAGAAGCTCCCAACAAAATGCTTTCCTTGTGCCAGCTATGCCACTTCCCATTGTCAGGCTCCTTTTCTTAATCGTTTCCACGGAAGTCATTTGTTCGGTGGATTTACACCTTCCAACCTCTCACAATAAACTTCATAACCAGTGAAAGACTGAGGTAGATGCTCTTTCGAGGCGTATCTTCCCTTCAAAAAGTCTTTTTATTTCTTCCGGGGGATGACCATGTGAATAAAATCTCCAGTGACAATCAAACAAACATGTCTTCCTTACGTTAGGCGGTTAAAAAGATTTTGTATCTTCCATGAAAATTGGATAAGACAATTTACCATGGGTCGTCAATCATGATAACATCCCATACGCCAGGAAGTCGCATATCGTCCACATCAGCACTACTTTTAGATTAAAAATTTCATTCAAGGACACATTGTATGCATCAAACACAGAAGACCAAAATAATTTTAACTCCTCAATAAGAGGTCGGAGGAAGATATCGAGACTAGCGCGCGAATGATTTGTTCCAGAATTCATAATTGTAAGAATTAGGTATTGTGTATTCATGCACATATAAGGGCGTAAATTATATGGAAGTCTAGATCACATGCTACAATCAATGATTGCGAGACCAGCCAAATGGATTGAACCCATCAGTACATAACCCAAGATAAACATTATGGGGTTCTTGGGCAAACCGAGGATGTTGATATTGAAAATATTTCCACTCCGCCGCAACAGACGGATGACGCATTTCTCTATCTCATTGTCGCTGCAGTCTATACATTATCTTCAGTCTGTCATCAATTGGTAGATACCACATACGACTAGATGTTACATTGGTAATGCTTCCTCTCTTGCTAGGCTTCCATCTTGGTGTATCACCAAACAGACACTTATCTTCCTTTTTGTCTTCTTTCCAGAAGATTATACAAATGTTAATGCAATGTCAGTTGTATAATAGGGGAGGCCTAAATTGCGCAACAATTTATTTGTCTCGTAATGTGAACCATTTGTCGGGTTTCCTTTTTGTAAATACTCTGTCCCAATTTCACATATCAAATCCACTAACTTTTCACTCATATCATGATCTGCCTTATCTTACAAGACCCGATCAGCCAAGGATAGCTACGAGTGACCTCCACGACAAGCATCATATAATGTATTTTTCGCTCCTACCAATAAGTCATATTTTTTTTGAATGATTACTTATAGGTTCTTCAACATTACAATCCTGATGATAGCTATCAAAACTCACCTTATTATGAATGCATCATTCACCATATCAACATATTTATCTTCTACTACATTACCAACATCACTCTCACTTATATGCGTCCTATCAACATAACTCGTTCCAAAATGCATATCGATTTCTTCTCTACTATACAGATAACTCGAATTCTTTTTCTCAAGGTTTCCAGTTTTTCGTTCATGCCAACATTACTAGGGCAGTGAAACTTACCGCCATTGCTCTGCGCTAAAGGCTGGTTATTTGCAAACTGCGTGAATTGTTCCACCCTATTTTGAATGCTACTGAGAAATTTCTTGTCGCTTCATCAAACCTCTTATACATCCACTCCCGATAGTAGCTATAATTTTAAATTCCTACGTTAACTAAATTACCAAATTCTTTGCGTTTTACAAAGGAAAAAGAAGAAAGGGATGAATTTCGAGTATTTAGACATTTTAGGCGACTAAATTGGAGACTACCATTTATGGTCATAAATGCTTGTCTCATAATACCGGTACACCTAACGACAACATGAAAAACACGTGTTTTTGCACATGTAAGATACGACTGATAGCCGACTACTTTGCGATCCGCCGACAGAGTCACAGCATAGTATCTAGCATTGCGACTAATCTGCAATTTCTAGAAGACTCTCCATTTTAGTCGCACATTTGTCGCAAAGTTAGCGACTACTTTGGGACTAATGTTTTCGGTCTCGACTTAAAAGTCGTTAATTTTCGTAACTTGGCTACTAAATTGGCGACTACCATTTTTGTTCATAAATTAGTGACTAATAGACGACAATATATATGTCGTCGCACACCAATCCTAATCTTGTCTCCAAATAGTCACAAAATTTTACGACTACTAATATAGTCGCAATATGCAGTCACAAAACAGTTGTTTTCTTGTAGTGTCTGTCACCATGAAGTGACACTTCTCCCATTTTAGCAGAAGATTTTTCTCCTCACATATCTTTATAAGCCTTCACATATTAACAAGGCAAGCAGCATAGGAATTGTCATACACAGAAACGTCATCCATAAACACCTCTACAATATCTTCTATCAGATCAAAGAAGATAGACATCATGCACCACTGAAAATTAGCGGGTGCGTTAGATAGTCCAACGACATCCTTCGATATGCGAAGGTACCGTAAGGACATGTAAAGGTCGTCTTCTCTTGAGCATTCAAGTGAATTGGAATCTGAAAGAAACTGATGTACCCGTCAAGAAAGCATTATAAAGGATGGTTTGCTAGTCTCTCTAGCATTTGATCAATGAAAGGAAGTGGAAAATGGTCCTTCCTAGATGTATAATTAAATTTCCAATAGTTTATACACATCCTATGCCCTTTGATAGTCCTAGTCGGGATCAACTCATCCTTATCATTCTTGACAACAGTTATACCACCCTTCTTAGGCACACAATGCACATGAGAAAACCATGTACTTTAAGAAATACGGTAAATGATGCATCAAGAAATTCCAAGATTTCCTTTTTACTATTTTCTTAAGGTTATGATTCAGTCTCTTTTGGTGTTTAATGGAAGTCACAGATTCATTTTCAAGATGGATCCTATGAGTGCACATACAGGGTGACAATCACTTAATATCATCCAATGAATAGCCTAATGACTTCCTATATTTCCTCAATTCAGGCACCAAATCAGTCAATTCATACTAACATAAGTTTTCATTGACTATCACATTGTAGGTAAAGTTAAGGCCCAAGAAAACGTACCTAAGCCCCCCGTGCAAGGAGCTTGAGTTCGACTTTGGGAGACTTTAGCTCGCTCAAATCATCCATCTCCCTAGGATGACAATTGCTAGGTCTATCATCACCAATAACCTCATATTCTAATGCACATGACTTATCCACCAAACCAACCTCAAGCTTCCCAATCCCAAGATCAACAAACTGATTTCCTCTAAGTAGTGGTCCATTCGAATCCAACAGCTCCTTGTAGGCAAGACTCTCCTCATGTAGTTATCCATCCTCACCTTGCACTTTTATCAGTGCCACTACTTACAAGTTAACTTATAGGTTAAGCTCTTCTAATAGCTCATCGGCCAATTGTTCCATGGCTTCTATGTGAAAGGCTTGACCTTATATGGTGGTTTTTTATAACATCGTTGATATTAAACTTCAATACCATGTCTTTGTCCAGGTGGAGGTCTATCTTTCCTCTCTTGACATCAATGATTGCTCGGAACATCCGAGGGAGTGTGTTATGGTCGGAAAATCCGAGGGATATGATCGGATTTTCTGAGCATCTTGGTCTGCTCGAAATTTCCTAGCAGCTTGGCCTGCTCCGATCTTCCGAGCTGCTCGTTTGAGCGTTTGAGAATGTCGTTGATTCTGTTGAATGATATGCATGTCTGTGCGATTTATCCGAGTAGTTTGATTGTTCGGAAGTCCAGCTAAGTGATTTCATATGCTTTACACGAAACATTATTCATCGAAAAATTGTCCATATGAAGTGTTGTTTATGCAGAAAATGGTTACGTGTGGTTGCTCAATCTGTTTTCGACTATTGATTTCGTCAAGGGGGATTTTGACCCCAACATTATGCCCCCCAGCACGTCAGACTCAAGTGTGATGATGGCGAGCTTTAAGTAGTCGAGGCGAAAACAATTGTTCGAAATATTTCAGTCTTACAGATCTTCTTTTTGATAATAACGTAAGATTGCCCGAGCATTCTCATTACAGTTCACCGATGTTAGGCACACCGGGCAAGATTATTGTGTGTTTTAGTTGTCTCGGTTGTACGGCTCGTAAAAGATCGGTTTCTCATTTGTCCCAGTAAGATATCGCCAATCTTAAAGCCACGCCTGCTAATGATCAGGTTAAGCATGGTTTTCCAAAGCATGATTATGTTTAAATAATCATGTGTAATTACGATTCCCCCTTCTTCATTCATTTCTTCACACCTTCCCTTCTCTGAAGACTTCTAAAGTGACTTCTCTCTCTAGCTTCTCTCTGGTTTTGCTCTTGAATGTTCTTAAGCGTTCTATAACTTGTAGCTTTTGATCTTCAACAGGTTTGAGCTAGTGTTTTTCGGTGTTTGTCTTTTAGAAAAGTTGCAGAAGTTAGGAGATGTCTCTTCCGTTGTCTGAACGTGAAATTGTGAAAGCCCAGAAAAGGGGGAAAGAAGAAGAACGGAGACATAGAAGTGAAAAGCAAGCATCCGGGATGGTTGGGAACAACCAGGAGAGTGTGCAGGATCCGACACATGACCAAAGCGCCTATGTTGCTTTGTATGGAATGGAGACCGGCCAAAATGCGACCTCTCCAAATTCCTTGGGGACCGATCTTAGGACTGTCGGCACATAATCTCGCGTATAAAATGAAGCGTTAAAGGATTAAGAAGGCGCGTGACAGTGACGCCAAGGTTCCTAGGTCTGAGTTGGAACCGATCGGATGTGGTACGAGAGTGAGCGGTCCCATATACCACAATGCCTCCGAGTTAGCTAGCTTCTGATCGGGAGTGTGGCATCTGGGTGACGCCTCTGTCGATACAAGGACATGTCTGCGGTAGCTTGCTTACCTACGCAGGCTAGGACCTTTTGAAGGTTAATGCTTTTTCCTCTCAGGTGATAGGTACCTCCCTTTTTGACCTGAACGGTCCGATTTTTATTCTCTTTTTATCGCAGGCATGGGCGTCAGTAAACAGACACGCTACTGAGTCCAAAAGTGAGCAAGCCCTTGTAGATGCCGAGAAGGTTGAAAGCTCCTTTTTCGAGTTGAGAACAACGTACGAGGGGAAAGTGGCCGAGTTTGAGACGGCGCGGCATTTGGTTGATAATGAAAGTGAGAAAGCCCTTGTTGATGCCGAAGCTTTAAGAATCAAACTCGCAGAAGAGAAGTCTTCATGCGAAGCCGCATTGAAATATGTGTCTAATAAAGGGAGGAAGGGGATATTCGATAAAATTTTATCCTGATACAGCCTCAGAATCACAGACAAGAATGGTGGAATGGAAGAACAGGTGCTGGCTTTGAAGCTCTCTCACTTGTTCAAATTTGAATGGTTGTGTGAGATGGATGTGTAGGTGAACAACTCTCTTTTTCAGTGGGCTGATTGACTCTCTCAATCCTTGGCAGAATTAGATTGCTTGAATAACACAAACAAACTATTCTGGAAAACTCAGTAGAACCAATTGAATCACTCAAATGGATTCTAATAAACAAACTATCGAAGATAACTCTCTGAAAACAAAAACTCTGTTTATTACTTGCTTGAAAGGTAAATGATACAATGGACTAAACTAAGCCTTTATAGGCTATAAATAACGGTCACAATGACCAAAAATAAGAAACAAATCGTGAAGCAATAAAAACTAGCCGTTAGGCTGAATATGGTAAGGTTTCAAGGCTTGGATGCTTTTCTTTGTATCTCGATGGCTTTAGGGGATAAGTGAGGATCTCTGAACAGCTTGAATGACAAAGAATTTTCAGCTTGCATTCCTGGAAAGGAGCCGTTGGTGTTTGATCTCTTTCTGCTCCAAAAATGGTAAGTGTGACTTGTTGAAGTTCTGGAGAATATCGTGTGGTCTTGTGCAGCTGAGGACGTCTGGACTTGATGGAAATGAGCTCAAAACGTTGTAGCTTTGATAGGAAAACTTTTGGTGCTGAATTGATCTTCCAAATGTGAATGCTTCCAAATATGGCAAATTGTGAACATAGTTAACTTGTTTGATCCTTTGCTTGCTGGTGCATGGAATGTTATTTGTTGAAACTTCAGATGGTCTAATGAACTCTCCTGGTCTCCATTGTTGATGTTTCAAAGCTCCGAATTGCTTGGTTATGGTTCTTTCCATAAATGGATCCAATTGGTTTTGTTGAGCAGCTTGGAGTGTAGCTTGGACTTTTGCTGTTATGACTTGGTTGTGGCCTACTCCTTGATCCTTGGTTTATGATGGCTTGATGCCCTCATCATACTCTCCCACTTGAAAAGGTTTTGACCTCGAAACTGAATAATCTGCACCAAGAGAAAGCAAGTTAGCTTTCATTCTCCTTTGGGAGTTTAGGGTCTTACCTTGATGTGTATGTGGTCGAGTGATGAGTGGAGTGTCTGGTGATTCTCCTTTGAGCAAATAGTATAGTAGTACTCCTCTTCTTTGAGCTGGTATGGCGTCTCCTATGCTTATCTTGCTCCTGCTCTCCCTAAGACCTGAAATATTCTCAACACTTTGGCAAAGAGAGAAGTGCATTATGGGCTCTTTATCACAGAAAAGACAACTTGAATCCTTCTCCTTAGAGTCAATTTCCTGTGCTAGTGATATCTCATCTTCTTGCAAGCTTCACAAGTTCTTTAACACAGCTGTTGAATCATTGGAAATGAAATGTATCAAAGAAAGACTTAGCTTGTTAATAGATGTTGTGTCCTTGCTTTGGCCTGGAGGTTTCTCCTTGATGTTCTCCTTTTCTCTACTGCCTTGATTAGTCTGAAAACTTAGTGTAAGGGCTGTTTCTGAGCGTCTCTTTACATTCTCTTCTACCATATGATTTATATATGTAGAGATGCTCATTGGGAAGAACAAGTGCATTATATTTGTTCTTGGAGTTATAAAAACAGATTGTATGATGCTTGTACTTATATTGTCAGCTTCAGTAGGTTGTATGAGGGTTTGGACCTTATGCTCTTGTGAGCTAGTGATCATTAAACGTTCATCTTCTTCCCTGATCACCAAATCATGTTGCTCTGGTCTTGTATTTTTCCTACTAACTTTGGTGTGTTCATGCTCTTTCCTGCTCATTTCTTCTTTTGTAGTACTTGTACCTGAAACAATGCTTAAGAGCAAGTGCATCATATCTGTGTTTGAATTGGCTATAATAGGTCTGGAAATACTTAAACTCACAGAGATAGTGCTAGCAAGTTGTAACATGGTCTGTTCTTTGTGGCCTTGAACTTCTTGGCTGCGGCTCTCCTTTAGTCTAGGGATGACTAAAACACTTTCAGGGCAGTCACCATTGGATGTAGTGTGGTCTGGGACGTCAAAAAGTGCAGGTAGCATCACTTGATCAGGTGGTGAAGCTGGTGCTTCTGTCCGCTTGACTTTCTCATCCTCCTTTAAACAAATCAGGTTTGGTTGTTTACTCTGACCTCTATGCTCTTCCTTTGATCTTGTTCCTGATTCAAAATCCTTGGGCAAAGACAAGTGCATGAGTCTTGAATTGGAAATTAAATTATCAGATTTCACAAAGCTATCATTTGTTTCAGTTACTTCCAATTTCAACTCTGATGTTCTATCTTTAATCAGCTTCCTAGATGGACAATTTTTAGCAAAATGCCCTCTCCTCTAGCACCTATAACATGTTGGCTCTTTGGAATTTACAAGGTTAGAACACTTACCTTGTGTTGGCATGTTTAACAGCTTGAGTGAGGCATCAAATATGGGTCCGGTTGCGTTGGGTGAAGCTTTGTGGCTCTGCTTCTGCTCTGGTTTCTTTGGGCGCAACATCTCCATGATCCTCTGCCATTCCTGGTCCTGTTTTGCTTGAAGAGCCTTCTTAGCTTTTGCTTGGTAGGTGTAAGTGAAGGAATTTCTAGCAGTTCTAATCAGGATTAGAAACCCTAGTCTGAATTCCGAGCCTAGGATCTAAGGTTCATGTAATTGAATCTATCAGATCTCGAGATTACCTGATGAATATGCAGCGGAAGTGTTAGCAGATAATCGAGATCACGAAGCGCCTCAAATGCTGCGCCTCTACTGGTATCTACACCCACACAAACTGGACCGCAGGGATGCTAGTGTCTTACAGAGATCTAATCTCCAGAGAGGTTTCTTTCTGTGTTCTGGTGGCTGTGAATTAGGTTAGGGACGAGTTTAGGTCGACCATATATCTTATATATGTCGGCTTAAACCACAACGGAATTAACCAACGATTCAACCGAATTAATCTGATTAATCCGCGAGTGCATCGATCGATGCACTATCTGCAACGATCGATGCTATCCCATAACATTGATATCGAATGCATATCACATATGCATTCACTGGATCATTACATTAATGATCAACCTCGTCTTTAACGCCCAGTTTGCTTAGGTGTGTGACCCTGTAGGATCATATAACACTAGCAATGAGTTCTCAACTCATTGATCATAAGTGGCTTCTAGCAAAGCGTTATGACTACCTAGTGTTATGTGATTGTCTCATCTCGACTATACGACTTTCACTTAGAGCAAGTACAGTAGATTTCAGGACATTCCCAACAATCTCCCACTTGTACTGGAATCATCTATTCCTTTAATCCCTTTGTAGCTATATCTCAATCTAGCATAAGGCAAGCACTGTGTCATCCTTATTCAACCAGATTACGTTTATCGAATCCCGATTTGTACTGATGAAAAACAAACGACTGACAATCACCTCGTTTGAGCGCGGCCACGCATTTCCAGTATCAAATCTTCGATAGGCCCTGAGATATTTAACTCCTGTTATATAGGAGGTACAAATCCCATCTTGTCCCATCCATGTCTCTTTCATATTTCATGATACGCCTAATCAGTGTCTTTATAATCACCAGTTACGGCTGACGTTTGACAAAGTCAAGACGAACCAATCCATATAAGAGAGGACATGATGAACTCAGGTCTAAGGACTACTCTCTTTAGTCGTAATGAGAAACTCTTATGACACTAATATAACATCTTGTAGAGTTCTCATTGACGGGTCAAGTCCGATCATGTGTTCTCTAACACATATCTATGTGATTGACTTTAATACACTTATTAATGACTCCATGAAACATGGTCATCAGTCACCTCACATACTAGTCTCACGCGGTTGTTAATGTCCCACGTTAACAACCTCGACCAGGGACCATTATAATTTATGTCATTTATTGCTTATAGGGTTTCATGATCAAGTCACATACTTGATGGCCTATAAAATGTCATAAATTACTTTGGGACATTATATGTATTTAATTAACACAATTAAATAATGCTGAAACAATTTCATTGAAATAACATAACTATTATGTCTTTGTGAACATCATGTCATAACTAAAAACAAATACAACTCCCACTGAAATCAAGATCTTATCTTAAGAAATCTAATGCCTACAGCAGTTGTATGAAACTCAGGCTTAGGCCTTGGGAGGGGCTTGGTCAGTGGATCAGCAACATTCTCATCTGTAGGGACTCTGCTGATCTTCACATCTCCTCTATTCACAATATCACGGATAAGGTGATATCGCCTTTCTATGTGTTTGGATTTCTGGTGTGATCTAGGTTCCTTTGCTTGCGCAATGGCTCCATTGTTGTCACAATACAAAGCCACTGGCTCAGAAATGCTAGGAATCACACCAAGTTCAGTGATGAACTTCTTGATCCAAACAGCCTCCTTTGTCGCTTCAGAAGCAGCGAGGAACTCAGCTTCAGTTGTGGAGTCTGCTACAGTGTCCTGCTTGGAACTCTTCCAGGTTACTGCACCGCCATTCAGGTAGAAGATGTAACCAGATTGCGATCGGAAATCATCTTTGTCTGTCTGGAAACTTGCGTCTGTGTAACCACTTACTACCAGCTCATCACTTCCTCCGTACACCAAGAATTTATCCTTAGTATTTCTCAAATACTTCAGAATATTCTTGACTGCTGTCCAGTGACTTTCACCTGGATCCGATTGGTATCTACTCGTCATGCTTAAAGCACAAGCAACATCTGGACGAGTACAGAGCATGGCATACATGATGGATCCCAACGCCGAGGCATAGGGAATCCGACTCATGCGATCTCGCTTAGCAGGTGTCTCAGGACACTGCTTCTTGCTGAGACTTATGCTATAAGACATTGGTATGAAGCCTTTCTTGGAATCTTGCATTCTGAACCTGTGGAAGACTTTATCGATATAAGTGTCTTGACACAGTCCAATCAACTTGTTTGATCTATCTCTATAGATTCTTATTCCAAGAATATACGCGGCTTCTCCCATGTCTTTCATTGAAAAACAACTTCCGAGCCAAGTCTTAACAGACTGTAACAACGGAATGTCATTTCCGAGAAGAAGTATGTCATCTACATACAACACGAGAAATGCAATTGCGCTCCCACTAGTCTTCTTGTAAACACATGGTTCTTCTTCGCTTCTGATGAAATCAAACTTTTTGACTGCTTCATCAAACCGAAGATTCCAACTCCGAGATGCTTGCTTCAATCCATAAATGGATCGATGAAGTTTGCATACTTTCCTAGCTGCATTTGGATCGATGAAACCTTCGGGTTGTGTCATGTACACATCCTCTTCCAGAATTCCATTAAGGAAAGCTGTTTTCACGTCCATCTGCCAGATCTCATAATCATAATGAGCAGCTGTTGCTAGGAGAATCCGAATGGATTTAAGCATAGCGACAGGTGAATATGTTTCTTCATAGTCAATACCATGAATTTGTTTGAAACCTTTTGCCACTAGCCTTGCTTTATATATCTGAATATTTCCATCCACATCAATTTTCTTCTTGAAAATCCATTTACACTCAATGGGTCTTGCACCATCGGGTAAATCAACCAAAGTCCATACTTGGTTCTGTGTCATGGATCCCATTTTGGATTCAGCGGCTTTCAGCCACTTTGCGGAGTCAGGGCTCATCATTGCTTCTTCGAAATTCGCTGGCTCGTCACTGTCAATGATTAACAAATCATGACAATTGGTTACGAGAAATCCATATCTCTCGGGTTCGTGACGGATCCTTTCGGATCGGCGAATTTCAGGCTCCACAGGCGCGGGTTCTACAACTCTTTGTAGATCCAACTGTTGCTCTTCCTCTACAGGTTGAGCATTTTCCTGCGGTTCTCGAACTTCTTCGAGTTGTACTTTACTCCCACTGTTTCTCTTGGAAAGAAACTCTCTCTCAAGAAAAACGCAGTTCCGAGCAACAAACACTTTGTTCTCGGATTGGTTGTAAAAGTAGTATGCCTTGATTTCCTTAGGATAACCAACGAAGTAGTGCTTGTCTGATTTGGGTTCGAGCTTATCTGTAATTAATCGCTTAACATAAGCTTCACAACCCCAAATCTTCAGGAAAGACACACTCGGAACATTTCCAGTCCACATCTCATGTGGTGTCTTTGCAACTGATTTTGACGGAACCCTATTAAGTGTAAACGCAGACGTTTCTAGAGCATATCCCCAAAAGGATAATGGAAGAGTTGAGAGACTCATCATTGACCGAACCATATCTAGTAAAGTCCGATTTCTCCTCTCAGACACGCCATTCCATTGTGGTGTTCCAGGAGGAGTGAGTTGTGAAACAATTCCACAATCTCTCAAATGATCACTAAATTCTTGGCTTAAGTATTCTCCTCCACGATCTGATCGAAGAGCCTTAATACTTTTGCCAAGTTGATTCTGTACTTCATTTTGGAACTCTTTGAACTTTTCAAAGGATTCCGACTTGTGTCTCATTAAATAGACATAGCCATACCTGCTGAAATCATCAGTGAAGGTAATGAAGTATCGAAAATTTCCTCTGGCACTTGTGCTCATTTGGCCGCATACATCTGTATGTATAAGGCCCAATAGGTCACTGGCCCTTTCATTTTGTTTGTTGAAAGGCGCCTTTGCCATTTTGCCAAGTAAACAAGAGTCACATTTCTCATATGATTCATAATCAAATGAGCCCAAAAGCCCATCACTATGGAGCTTTTGAATCCGTTTCTCAATTATGTGGCCCAAACGACAATGCCAAAGAAAAGTCTGATTCGTGTCATTTGATTTGAATCTCTTGGTGTTAATGTTATAGATTGGTGCAGTTTGGTTTAAAACATAAAGCCCATTCTCTAATGGGCTGCTACCATAAAATATATCATTGTAATCAAAAGAACAACATTTATTCTTAATTGAAAACTGATAATCTTCCACATCCAAAATAGGAATGGAAATAATATTTCTGCTTATAGCAGGTACATAGTAGCAATTATTAAGCTTTAAAACCAAACCAAAAGGTAAAGACAAGTTATATGTTCCTACGGCTAATGCAACAACTCTTGCTCCATTCCCCACGCGCAGGTCCACTTGTCCCTTTTCCAACGTCCTACTGTTGCTTAGGCCCTGCATATTTGTACAAATATGAGCACCACAGCCGGTATCCAATACCCAAGAAGTAGAACCAGAAGTAGTAACATTTACTTCTATAACATAAATACCTGAAGATGAAGTCTCGAAAGTCTTCTTCTTCTTCTTCTCTTCCAAGAATTTGTTGCAATTTCTCTTCCAATGTCCAAGCTCTTTACAGTAATGGCACTTATCAGTCTCAGATGGTCCCGGCTTGGGCTTTGGGGCTGGCGCCGGCGTGTCCTGGTTCTCAACCGGGACTGCCTTGCCCTTTCCCTTACCTTTGCCAAGTTTCTTAAACTTCTTACCCCTTTGTACCATAAGTACATTAGGAGTGCCCTTCTTGATATTTGGCTCAGCTGTCTTGAGCATGCCATGCAGCTCAGTCAATGTCTTTGTCAAGTTATTCATGTTATAGTTCATAACAAACTGATCATAACTTGACGACAGTGACTGCAGAATGATGTCAGTAGCCAACTCTTGGCTAATGGGACAATCCAGCTTCCCCAGGTTATCAATATAACCCATCATCTTAATGACATGAGGACTGACTGGACTGTCCTTTGGTAGCTTGCATTCAATGAGAGATTTAACCGTCTGGTATCTCTCAGTTCGTGCTTGCTCCTGAAACATACTTTTCAGGCTAGTGATCATCTCCACGGGCGACTCCACGTTCTCGTATTGCTTCTGCAAATCCGAGTTCATGGTAGCCAACATGAGACAATTCACATCGACCACATCATTAGAATGCTTATCCCAAGCATTCCTTTCTGCATGTGGAGCATTGGCTCTCGGTTTTTCAGGGAGAACATTTTCAAGGACATAGTCCCGCTTCTCCTGCTTGAGAACAATTCTCAAGTTCCGATACCATTCGAGAAAATTCGATCCATTTAACTTGTCCTTCTCAAGGACGGATCGCAGGGAGAAAGAATTGTTATGAGTAGCAGTCATAGCTGAGAATCATAGAAAAGAAAAGGTTTAGTTATGATGTTCAAGAAATGAGAAGTCTTAACTTTTAAGAAAACTCGAATTATATTCAAACAATGTTTCCTCAGATGAATATAATGATCCAAGACCCATACTTCACTAAATTCAAGTGAGCCACTGGCTATCACTCAACTTTAGCTATCTAGGTAAGCAACAACCTTGCTAGTTATATCCAATATAACTCTTGGTTGTGGATCGACATCTTATGTCCAATCCACCTGATGTCTCTGGGCCCAAAACGATTTTGATGGCCCAGTCAAGTAAACCAATCTCTTCAGTTACGTAATTGTCGATGTCTTGCACTGCAAGTCCATCAACACGATTACCTCTGCCTTACTCATGAAATTGTGGACATCTTGCACTGCAAGTCTATCACACAACTAAATGGGTCTTGACAGTTGACAAGATTGGAAAGACACCAATTACACTTGATATTTGGTTGAGGAACGGAACCATTTAAAATGTTCAGTTTTACTATGTTTTAATTGTTATAATTAATTAATCCGCGATGACCGATCAATCCAATTGATCCGGTTTTGAATACCGGTCAGTGTTGATCGATGCTACGTTAGCATCGGTCGATGCCAACCTTATCAAATCAATCGCCATTAAACCATTCACAGTGTTCGACCATCTTTAACCAAGCTCGGTAACCGGTCCAATCCAATTGAACCGATCCAACAATCTCGCGAGGCTGTTGCATCGATCGACACTAGGAGAAAACTAGGTTTATTCGGGTTTTCGCCCTGCATCGATCGATGCCGGATTGGCATCGATCGACACCATGCGAAAAACCCTAAATTTTATTCGGGTTTTCGCTCTGTGTCGATCGATGCCCGATTGGCAACGATCGACACTATGCGAAAAACCTTAGAACGTTTTCGAACAAAACCCTAAACTAGGTTACTTTGATCAAAACGAGTTTTAGCATGCTTGTATCAATTATACAAAGTTCTAGATTCAACTAATCTAACCATCATGCTATAGATTCAATGGAACCCTAAAGCTCTGATACCACTGAAGGAATTTCTAGCAGTTATAATCAGGATTAGCAACCCTAGTCTGAATTCCGAGCCTAGGATCTAAGGTTCATGTAATTGAATCTATCAGATCTCGAGATTACCTGATGAATATGCAGCGGAAGTGTTAGCAGATAATCGAGATCACGAAGCGCCTCAAATGCTGCGCCTCTACTGGTATCCACACGCACACAAACTGGACCGCAGGGATGCTAGTGCCTTACAGAGATCTAATCTCCAGAGAGGTTTCTTTCTGTGTTCTGGTGGCTGTGAATTAGGTTAGGGACGAGTTTAGGTCGACCATATATCTTATATATGTCGGCTTAAACCACAACGGAATTAACCAACGATTAAACCGAATTAATCTGATTAATCCGCGAGTGCATCGATCGATGCACTATCTGCAACGATCGATGCTATCCCAGAACATTGATATCGAATGCATATCACATATGCATTCACTGGATCATTACATTAATGATCAACCTCGTCTTTAACGCCCAGTTTGCTTAGGTGTGTGACCCTGTAGGATCATATAACACTAGCAATGAGTTCTCAACTCATTGATCATAAGTGGCTTCTAGCAAAGCGTTATGACTACCTAGTGTTATGTGATTGTCTCATCTCGACTATAAGACTTTCACTTAGAGCAAGTACAGTAGATTTCAGGACATTCCCAACAGTAAGTGTTTGAGAACACATCCTTGGGCTTTGGATAGCAAATAGACTTGTGCTAAGGAGCAGACTGCGTTTTGGATGTAGGTTACACTCTCTTGGTTGTAGCTTGAAGCTTCTCTACAAATTCCTTACGCATTCTGGAATTGAGACCTCTCCAATCTAGTACTGGCTTCTTATAGATGGTTGGTGTGCTCTCCTTTAGCCACTATTCACAAGCCTTTTCTGTGAAGGCTGAGACAACTTGTATTAGCTTCTTTTCTTCTGAAATCTTGTTAGTTTGTAACCATTCCTCCATGTTGTTTTCCCATTGCAAGTATGCTTCGGGTTTACTGCTTTTTCCTGAAAACACTACGGAAACTCTTCTTCTGTTGGTTGGATGCCTTGTACTGGTTTGTTGAATTGTAACTTTCTGTGTGCCAGTGAGCTTATGTTGAGCTGGTATGTTGTATGAAGTAACTCCATGATTGTTGAATGCACTCTCGCGCTTAGGTGAGTGGTGCTCTCCATACATGTCTGCTTCTGAATCTTCACTATCCTTACTAATTTCCATGCTAAGCTGACTCCAAGATGCGTTTGTAGTGTGCAGCTCCTTGTACTGCGGTTCTGGATGGTTGGAACATTGGGCTGAGAGTTCAGGATCACAGACTTCGCCATCTGACTCAACTCCATACTCAGAGGCTTCATCTCCTGGCCATGGTGGTGTTTCATAATCTGTCTCCACATCTGAGTAGATTAAGCTCTCTTCTTCCTCACTCCAATTGTCTGGTTCTTCTTCTTCCATGTTTCTGATTCAAAATGAGCTCAAAATGTATTAATGTTTTCTGATATTCTTTGCTTTTGTGCAATACAGCAATAAGCACAGCCTAGAGATTGTTTAAACCCAAACTTGCTATGCAGAAATACAAAGCACAAGGTTTTTTTTTCCTTTTGAAAGTTCTTTGGGAAGATAATATCAATCTTTATGAAAACCGGTTTAGCCTTTTCGAAAAATAGAAGCTGGTCAAAGCCTTTTCAAAGATGTTGGTTTAAGGTTGGCTCAGAAACTGGTTTGGGAATCGTTTGGGACTATTCAAACCGGTTACTTTTGATATCTTTTTTTTTTTTGAAAACAACTTGGCAAGCAAAGAATATGGAACTTGCCTTATTTGGGGGAGATTACACACAATTTTTAGCTTGTGAAAAGAAAGGAAACAAAATAAAAGGGAGCCTTTTGGAGTTAAGTTTTCGAAAACAAGGGATTAATAAAAAGGAAATGAACACTTTTTTGGGTTTTTGCTTATGAAAATCGAATCACAACAAGTTAAACTCTTTCTCCTTCAAACTTTTCTGGTTTTTATGAAACAAAAGTAAGAACTAAAACTTGACAGAACACAAAAACAAATACAATTTTTTTTTTGGGTTTTATGAACTGAGATATGAATGCAAAAGTAATGAACTAAAGAAACAATGCAAGACATAATGATAAATAGAATAGGATGACAAAGAGACGATTTTTATGGCTTTTAATTTTAAGTATGCAAACGAAAGAAACAAACATAATGTTTTAAGTAGAATGACAAAGAACAGGGTGATTTTTTATAGCTTTTTGATTTAGGATGCAATGAAACAGATTAAAACTAACAAATCTAATCAAAGCAGAAGGACTTTTTAAGTTTTTAGATGCAAACAAATCACAGAACAATCTAAATGCAAATCAAAATTGAACTAAATGCAACAGAATGAAGAAGTGCACTGTAAAAAACGATTTTTTATGGGTTTTGATTTAAGAATGCAATGCAGAACATAAACTATGAATCTAAATGCAATGAAACCGAAAGGATAAGGGATATATTACACCTGATTGGAACCTTTTGGCTCTGATACCAGATGATACAACCTTAGAATCAGAGATAAGGATGGTGGGATGGAAGAACATGTGCTGGCTTTGAAGCTCTCTCACTTGTTCAGATTTGAATGGTTGTGCGAGATGGATGTGTAGGTGAACAACTCTCTTGTTCAGTGGGCTGATTGACTCTCTCAATCCTTGGCATAAGTAGATTGCTTGAATCACACAAACAAACTATTATGGAAAACTCAGTAGAACCAATTGAATCACTCAAATGGATTCTAATGAACAAAATCTCAAAGATAACTCTCTAAAAACGAAAACTTTGTTTATTACTTGCTTGAAAGGTAAATGATAAAATGGACTAAACTAAGCCTTTATAGGCTATAAAAAACGGTCACAGTGACAAAAAATAAGAAACAAATCGTGAAGCAATAAAAACTAGCCGTTAGGCTGAATATGGTAAGGTTTCAAGGCTTGGATGTTTTTCTTTGTATCTGGATGGCTTTAGGGGATAAGTGAGGATCTCTGGAACAGCTTGATTGACAAAGAATTTGCAGCTTGCATTCTTGGAAAGGAGCCGTTGGTGTTTGATCTCTTTCTGCTCCAAAAATGGTAAGTGTGACTTGTTGAAGTTCTGGAGAATCTATTGTGGTCTTGTGCAGCTGAGGACGTCTGGACTTGATGGAAATGAGCTCAAAACGTTGTAGCTTTGATAGGAAAAGGTTTGGTGCTGAATTGATCTTCCAAATGTGAATGCTTCCAAATATGGCAAGTTGTGAACATAGTGAACTTGTTTGATCCTTGGCTTGCTGGTGCATGGAATGTTGTTTGTTGAAACTTCAGATGGTCTAATGAACTCTCCTGGTCTCCATTGTTGATGTTGCAAAGCTCTGAATTGCTTGGTTCGGTTCTTTCCATAAATGGATCCAATTGGTTTTGTTGAGCAGCTTGGAGTGTAGCTTGGATTGTGGTTGTTATGACTTGGTTGTGGCCTACTCCATGCTCCTTGGTTGATGATGGCTTTATGCCCTCATCACATCCCGCCTTTCCAAGATTAGCAGAGTTTTCGTCAATCCGTATCGGATATGTTGGTTATGATCCGTAAAGGACGCATTTTTCGGCTGTTGTGGCTGGAAACAGACGAGATAAATAATGCTGAGAAATAATGGAAAGGCGCTACACTTGAATCGAAATGAATTGAAATGGTTTGCTATGTTACGAAGTTTGAGTTTTAAACTTGCTTTTAAGACAAGTAAATTGTATGAAAATAAAAAGAAAGTCGTTCATCGTTTACAGGACAATTCCGAGCGTATGATCGAGGAGTTGAACATTTTCGGAGGCCTCGAGCTGCATGGTCGCGAGCCGATCCACTGGAGGGAGTACCAAGTGAAATATTTCACGGGAGAGCGGATCCGAGCATCGTTCGGAATGCGTCCGAGTATGAATTTGCAGCGTAGGATGAGATCAACTCTCGTTGCGAGGTTTCAAGTTGGAATCTTTGAGAAGGTTGCATTTGACTCTGGAAATTGTTTCAACAATTTAGGAATTTTCGATGCGGAAGTATAAGTATATACAGACCCACTCCCCCGCTTTTTTTAGATGTTCTGGAGTCTTAGTGATATTATTTTTGCAGGTGCATTGCATTCCAACTCCTTGGAACCATAATGTCATCCATGTTTGTTAACTCGTATTCTACAGGGCGAACCACTTTCGTAACTTTGTATGGTCCCTCCCAGTTTGCCCGCATTTCGTTAAGCGGTATTCTGAAATACTTTTCGTTGGACTAAGTCACCTTCGCGAAAACTTCTCCTGCGGACGTTGGAGTTGTAATATTTGGTGGTTGCTTGCTGGTAGTTTTTGATGCGGTTTAGTGCATGATTGCGTCGTTCGTCGATCAGGTCTAGTTCATCAAGAAGCATCAGGTGGTTCAATCTTTCTTGCCCAGATAGCAGTCTGCGGCGTACTCCCGGGAATTCTTCCTCCGATGGGATTACGCATTCTGCTCCGTAGACGAGTGCGAATGGTGTTTCGCCGGTTGGTCGTCGAGGTTCTGTTTAAAGGGACCAAAGGATTCCTTCTAGCTCTTCTGTCCATCGTCCCTTTTTTCGTTAATTCGTTTCTTCAATTTTTTAAGGATTGTCTTGTTAGCAGCTTCAGCTGATCTGTTGCTCTGGGGATAATGCGGCGTGGACTTTTGTAATCGTATCTTCCACTTTTCGCAAAATTTTTTGAAACACATTGAGATGAATTGCGAGCCATTTTCTGGGACGATCTCGTGAGGCACTCCTTGTCTTCATATGATATTCTTCCATACGAAATGCTTAACTTGGGCATCTTTGATGCTGGTGTAAGATCCGGCTTCAATCCATTTTTAGAAGTAGTCCATTTGGACGAGCAAGAATCGCTTCTGTTTGGATTGGTGAAGCGGGCCTATTATATCCACTGACCAGCGCACGAAAGGATATGGTGCTGAGATTGATGAAAGCAACTTGGCTGGTTGATGGATAGTCGGAGTGTGTCTCTTTCATTTTTCGCATTTCCGAGAAAACTTCTCGCAATCTCTAACCATCGTTGGCCAAAAGTAGCCATGACACTAGATTTGATTCCCAAAGTTCAATCTCCTGGATGGTTTCCGCACGAACCGCTATGAACTTCTTCCATGATTCGCCTTGCTTCTCTGCCTTTGAAGCAATACATTAGAGGCCCGGACAGTCTCCACTTGTAATTGTTTTCCGTCCATCAAAACATAGCGAGCAGCCTGCACTTTGATTTTACGAGCATCCCATTAATCTTCAGGAAGTTCGCCATCCTTGATGTATACGCGATTTTCTCCTATCCATTCCTTATCGCAGCCGTATTCTCCTCTGAATCATGTATCTACTTCTGCATCGTCCTATTCTGGTGGAGGGTTTTCTTCGTTATTCTCACTTTTTCGGTGGATAAACCAGGTTGACGGTTTCAAATTTTTGATACTCGGATGTTCGATTCATTCTACTGGAATGATCTGCTTCAAGCCGGGTTCGGACGTCGAGACAAGGGCTGCTAATGCGTCGGCTGGAGAATTTTCTCCCTAAGGGATTCGGTTCACTTTAAAGTTTTTAAGCGGCTTTACTAGACTCCAAACAATCATCAAATACGCCTCCATTCTTTTATCTCTCGTTTAATATTCCTCGTTGTACTGGCTCGCGAATAACTGAGAATCTCAGAACACTTGTATGCTTTGAATTTTGAGTACAGGAGCTAAGCTTAACCCGACGATTAGAGCCACGTATTCTGTTTCGTTGTTTGAAGCGTAGAAAGCAAAATGGAAGGACTATTCCAAGATTTCTCCAGTTGGCAAAACTTTGGAACCTTGTTTCGACTATGAGCCGTCGACGTGGAGCAACCAGTCTGAATCCTCTATTGGCTCTTATGTTCCTTCATGCAGTAACTCGACCAGAAAATCCACGAGTATTTGCGATTTTGCGCAAGTCCTAGATCGGTACTCGATATCGAACTCACTACAATCTATTGCCCACTTCTATAGTCTTCATCATTGGCTCAGACTGTGTAGGATCGTCCGCAATGGGAAAGTTGTCAGAACTACGATCGAGTGAGATTGGAAATATGGCCATAGTTTCCGAGCAAACATTACCAACGCAAGTGCCAGCTTATCGATTTGAGGACGGCGAGTTTCTGCGTCAGTTATATATTTTTCAGCTATCCGAAAGCTTCCTCGCATTTCTCCGACAACACAAATGTTTTGTTTCCTCTCAAAGTTTCGTAGAAAGGTAAAAATTTGTCAAATGGCTAGATAAATATGTTGAGTGATATTACTAGTCATGTTAGTCGTCACACTTCGTGTTTTTTTATTGCTGAAGACATTTGGATCAAGGTTTTGATATGCTTCGGGTTTGCTTCGATGCCTCGGTGAGTGAAGAGGTATCCGAAAAATTCTCCAGACGCAACTCCAAACCTGCATTTGGCTGGGTTAAGTTTCATGTTATGCTTGCTTAACTGCTCGAAACATTCCCGCATATGCTCTATGTGGTCTTTTTCGTCGACAGATTTGACCAACATGTCGTCTATATAGACCTCCATAGTCTTTTCAAGTTGCTCAGCGAACATTTTATTCACTAGCCGTTGATACGTTGCTCCGGTGTTTTTTAAGCCGAAGGGCATAACCTTGTAGCAGTTGATTCCTCTGTCGGTGACGAACGCGCTTTTGTCCCGATCGTCTGTATTCATCATGATCTAATTGTAACCCTAAAAAACATCCATGAACGTGAGTAGCTTGTTTTCTGTTGTTGCTTCGACCAACCTATCGATGTGCGAAAGCTGGAAATTTTCTTTAGGGAATTCCTTGTTTAGCTCTGTAAAGTCGACACAAACTCTCCACTTTCCGTTTTTATTATTTACCACCATAGGATTCGCGAGCCAGTTCGGGTACTTGACTTCGATGATTGAACCAACTTTGATTAATCGCTTGACTTTGTCGTTGACTGGTTTAGCCCCGATTTGATCCTAACTTCCTTCTTTTTTGCCTTACGGGTTTGACCATTGGATCCACGTTCAGCTCGTGACAAGCGATGTCCATGCTGATTCCAAGCATATCCTAAGCGGACCAGAAGAAGCTGTTTATGTACTCTTTGAGGCATAACCCATTGTCCTTTTTGATAGCATCTTCCAAATTTGCTCCCACATCTACACAACGCTCTAGATGGTTTTTGTTTATGCATACTGATACCACTGGTTTGCAAGTCTAATCGTCTTCTTCTTCATGCTCCTTGGCGGTTTTTCGGTTTTTTCTCCTTGATTCAGTTCGGTCGGTGGTCACTTTTCTTTCCGGGAGACTTCGATTGTCGGCTTTCGGAGTTTATGCTCTGTCAGGAAATAAGATTTGGATTGTTCCTGACTTCCCCAAATCATGGTAACTCCGCCGGGTAAGAGAAATTTAAGCAGAGATGATATGTTGATGAAACGTCTCTCATGGAATTTATCCAAGGAGTTCCCATGATCACGTTGTAGATTTTTGTCGGGGCGTCTGCTACGGAAAACTCGACGACTTTGGTTATTCCTCCCAATTGTACGGTCAGCCTATTTGTTATGAGGGTTATTGTTCTATCACTTGTGAATCCCATTAACCGTTTCGAGAATTGAGACACTTCGGATAATCCTATGTTCATCCTCCTTAGAGTGTCACCAAAGATTACGTCCACGGAAATTCCAGTGTCAACCAGGATCCTTGTTATATCATTATCTTTGATGATCAGTTCGTTGACGAGGGCATCATTGTTTGGTTGATTGCTTCCTGCGGTTTCACACTCCTCAAATGTTATTGTATCGTTTGGGAATTGAGACGGAGCGGACCAATGAACGCTCGTTCCTGCTCATCGCTGGTAAGCTATCATTGAGGATACTATGTCTTGGCAGTATTGCGCTCCTACAATGATCGTAGGAAGTCCTTATTCTTATA
The DNA here is from genome assembly GCA_030180135.1 of Orychophragmus violaceus. Taxonomy (NCBI): domain Eukaryota; kingdom Viridiplantae; phylum Streptophyta; class Magnoliopsida; order Brassicales; family Brassicaceae; genus Orychophragmus; species Orychophragmus violaceus. Next base: position 61,315,261 of record CM058237.1, on the reverse strand, counting down.
TAGTCGTGGCGAGTTGGTTAGAAGATATTCGCATGCAAGATTTCCGGATATCTTCATGTATTTCCGTTCGGATTTACTTTTCTGCTCGAATTTTCCTCTTCTTGCTCGAAATTATCTTCCTCTTTTCTTCTTCGATTTTATATTTCCAATTATATAGTTATATTTCTGCGACTTAATTTATCTTCCGAATGGGCCGAAAAGTGACGATCCGAGTCCGTTTGAGTATATGTTCTTTTATCATGTCCAAAGTCTGTAGAATAAGAAACTTGTAGGTTCGACCCAATTTTCGATTTCGTATATCTTATTCGGCGATTCTGTCAACGGCTAGTTATGTGTGAGTTATTGTTACGAAGATGGGTTGTGGCTAGTTGTGCATTTGGAGGAAGATATTGGCAAGTGTCCGAGCAGTTAAGCTAAGAAAATTTCTATTTGGGAGACTGAGGAAGCATGTTCTGCTTGGATATTCCGAGGTAGTGTGTTATGCTTGGAAAACTCGAGGGAATGTGCTTGTTTTTGCGTTTGAGCTTGCCCGTAGATTCTGTTGAGTGATATGCATATATGTGCGATCTATCTGAGTAGTGTTATTGTTCGGAAATTTGGCTAAGTGATTTTGTATGCTTTACACGAAATGTTATTCATACAAAAAATAATCCATACTAAGTGTTTTTATGCGGAAAATGGCTAAGTCCGATTGCTCAATCTGTTTTCGATTATTGATTTCGTCGAGGGGATTTTGACCCCAACAGTTAGCCCCCAGCTCGACAGACTCGAGTGTGATGATATCGAGCTTTAAGTAGTCGAGGCGAAAACAATTATTCGAAATTTTCAGTCTGACCATTCGTTTTTTTGATGATAACGGAAGATTGTCCGAGCAATCTCGTTACAGTTCACCGATGGTCGGCACGCCGGGCAAGATTGTTGTGTGTAATAGTTGTCTCGGGTTGTATGACTCATAAAAGATAGGTATCTCATTTATCCGAGTAAGATATCGCCGATCTTAAAGCTAGGCATGCTAATGATCAATTTAAACATGGTTGGCCGAAGCATGATTATGTTTAAATAATCATGTATAATTACGCTTTTGACCCCACGCTTTGGAGAAAACCTATAAGTATTCCCCTTCTTCATTCATTTCTTCACACCTTCCCGTCTCTCAAGACTTCTAAGGTGACTTCTCTCTTAGCTTATCTTCGGTTTTGCTCTTGAATGTTCTTGAGCATTTTAAATCTTATAGCTTTTGATCTTCCAGTTTATCTTTTTATTTCCGTAGTTATCTTTCTGCGGCTTAACTTTATCTACCGAATGGACCAAAAAGGTCTGAATCCTTTTGAGTATATGTATTCTTTATCTGGTCCAAAGTCTATAGAGTACGAAACTTATGGGTTCCGCCCAAGTTCGTATTTTGTCTAACTTATTCGGCAATTCTATCAACGGCTAGTAATGTGTTAGTTATCCTTACGAAGATGGGTTGCGGCTAGTCCAGCATTCGGAGGAAGATATTGGCAAGTGTCTGAGCACTTAAGCTAAGCAAAGTGTCTGTTCGGAGGACTGAGGAAGCATGTTCTGCTCAGAACTTCCGAGGGAGTATGTTCTTCTCGGAGCTTTCGAGGGAGTATGTTTTGCTCGGAACTTTCGAGGAACTATGTTCTGCTCGGAACTTCCGAGGGAGTGTGTTATGCTCGGAAAATCCGAGGGAATGTGCTCGAATTTTCCGAGCAGCTGGGTCTGGTCTGATTATTTCGAGGGAATGTGCTTGGATTGTCTGAGCAGGCTAGTGTGCTCGGATTGTCCGAGCAGCCTTGTGTGCTAGGATTGTCCAAGCAGCCTTGCCTTCTCGGAATTTCTGAGCAGCTTGGCCTGCTCGGATCTTCCAAGCAGCATGTTTGAGCATTTGAGCTTGCCCGTAGATTTTCTCAAGTGATGTGCCTGATTGTTTGGAAGTTGGGCTAAGTGATTTCGTATGCTTTACACAAAACCTTATTCATACGAAACATCGTCCCTAAGAAGTGTTGTTTACGCGGAAAATGGCTACCCCGATTGCTTCCGTTTTTGACTATTGATTTCGTCGAGGGGGATCTTGACCCCAAGAATTCCAAATTGCTACAACGCCAAATTGATACAATCATTTTCAGTTCAAGGCATATCAATTCCCTAAAAATAATTCATTGTCATTTTAGTATGATAAGGTGTCAATCCATTTGGAATAAGAGTAATAACTAAGAACGCACAATTCAAGTTAATCCAAACAAATTTCAATTTTAAGTGAAGTGTATAACAATCTTAGGTGAAACTTGCAACAAGTAGTCAAGTAAGATCAAACACATAACATGCCATTAGTATCACAAGCAACAAGTTTCCAAATCAGAAGCCAAATAAGAGTAATTAAGAAATAAACATGTAAATGAAAAAAACTAAGAAAATTCAAGTTAATTAAGAGAAGGAAATATCTTGGGTGAGGTTATTGATCTAAGGTAATCTTAGGAGTGATCTAGAATGCTCATATCATCAAACAAGTGTTAATCCTTAGGCTTAGATGCTTAAACAAGACTAACCATTATATCAATAAATAAGCATGAGAATCATGATCAATTAACAAAAATACTCCTAACTATCATTTCCATGAGATAAGCAAGTAAATCCTCGTTTGAGTTCATTCAAGCAGTTTCAAAAACACCTTCCGAGCATGAAATCATCTAAGTCCTAGACAAGCTTAATCAAGGCTAATCTAGCATTAAACACACTCAAATAAGATGGAAAATTAGAATCTAGTCCTAAACATTCAAGATCAACCCTAATCTCATCCTAGTCTACCTCACCCATGAGCTCTAATTGAGACTACTCACTAATATCTTAAACCCAACAAAATATATGAAGATCATCTTACGATTAGAGATTAGAGAAAGAAAGCAAGAAAGATTAGAAGAAACAAGACTTAGATTGAAGAAAAACCCCAATCTTTTGCTTACAAATTTCTTAGAACCCTAAAAGGAAAATATTTTAGAGAGAAATGAGATATTTTGGGTTGATGTCAAGGCATCGGGTGAAGACATCAGGGGCTGCATGTCCGAGGAATTAACTGAATCGAAATGATGTTTAGTCGATGTTGTTGCATCGGGCATGGCACGTCGGGGGCTCATTATTGAGAATCATGTATGGGGCAATGCCATCCGAGGAAGCTTGGTCGAGCATCTCGCGGGAGAAATGGTAAGGTTTGGACGATGTTTGGAGAATGTCGATATCAGAAACGACACGTAAATCCAGGCATATCGAGTCGAGTATATCGGGAATTCTGGTCCGAGGACTCGTGCCCGAGGATTCCACTGGTAATTTTGGCTCATGGTATTGTATTGGAGATCATAGAATGTACAAGACATCATTGTGCAAAGGTTGTGCATTCTGTGATAATGTTCAAGATGGACCCGGATGATATTCATGAGTAGAGTTGAGGAATCTAACCTTGTACTACAACAACTCATCTCGGTTTGGCCTCATACCTCTTTGGGAAATATCAGGGAATGCAGAACAATAATTACAACTCTCAGGACCGCATGGACCAGTCACTATCATCTCTGTCCAAGACAAGGAACTGTCACTATCCTTGTGAGCATTTGAAGCCCATACCGCCGAGACACTCTTTTGTTCTTATTCTAAGTATTCATTCTTTATTCCTTTGGTAGCCCTAGCTTGTATATCTCATAGATAATGTCTTGTAAACACTTCTTATGAATCATATTGAGGTTTATACTTCTCAATAGCCGCCTCTCCCTTAACTCTCTCTCTACCGCACACAAGAACCCTAATCGGTTCCTTGTGTGTTCTCTCTCACTCTAACTCATTCTCATACTCTAAACTTCATATTCTAACACATGGCCGATGCCCGAGTCAAAATCCATTCTTAATTTCCTTTTGCTTCTTTTGCTCTCCAAATCCAACCAACCTTCCTTAGCAACTCCAAACACCTAGAAAAGACATGAAAAAACTCCAAAAATGGACCAAAATATGCAAACTCTAATCTTAGACTCATTAGACTTCTAAGTGAAAGAAAACCTCTATTAGACAAGGCAAAAGTCATCAAAACATCAATGCTAAGAATACCTAAAATATGATGCTATAAGAGTTCACAAAGAGCACACCAACTTCACTCCTCAAGATTGGAGCTCCCAGCAAGTTCTCATTGTCTTGCACTCTCAGAGACTTAAAAATTGATGATGGTTTGTGTGACAACGGATGCAATGTGAATGTGATGTCTCTTGAGATGGTTGAGGAATTGGGAATCAAGAGTGTAGAGAGCCCATACCTACCCTCACTTTGAGACTCCTCAACAAGAGTCCCCCTTGGAGTAATCAAAGACTATCCAATCATGATTGAAGACTCTGCAATACCAACATAGTTCATTGTCAATAAAATGAATAAGGGTAAAACGCCTCCTATACTCTTAGGCACCACCTTATTCAATATAACCGGAGCATGTATGGACTTCAAGAATAAGAGGGTAGTGCACATGAATGTCAATGACCAAATCTTCTACTTTATTAAGCCATTCTCAATCAATACATTTGGAACCATCACTTGTGACCATGAGATGATTGGTCTAGAGGAGAAAAATGTATTCGTTAGTTGTGGAAAGCTGAGTATTGTGGTTCAATCTCATTTGGTAAGATATGCATCCTTAATGATAAAGCTTAAAGTAGTGAGGTTAAGAATCCTCCAAAGGCTGAAAAGGTTAAGAATGATGTTTTGGGTAGAAATGAGAGTTAAGAGTTGATTCATGAGCACTTCTCAAATTGAGGGGGTGAGTGGAGCCAAAGGATCAACTCTAATGAGCAAAACTAAGAAGGGAAAAACACCCACAACCTCCACCATTGATCAAGATCCAAACACTCTGACCCTTTATCTATCGAATCTTAAGGATCGGAGTATTAAGTATAAGGTCAAATTAAAAGAAAGAGCTAAGCTTTTTCGAGTACAAGGCAATTCTCACTCCCGAGTTATAACCTAATGCAACAAAGCTCCAAGAGCCTGTCACAAAAATCTTAACTATCAATCAAGAAGTTAGGCACTTCCCACCTCCTAACTAGCAACCAAGGTAGTCAAGCTTAGTTACTTAAAACAAGCTCACTTGGGAGGGATTCACATGTCTATCCTTGTATATATGCTTTGAAATTGTTTTTTTTTCTTACCATTTTTTATATTTCTTTTGAGTATTTATAGGTTTGGGAAGTCATGGCAAACATCGACAAGACCATATCATGCATAGGCATCAGCAAAAACAAGTTGAGGTGGTATCATCGGCCGCAGAACCTCGGTCAGGTGTAACCACAGCTAAAAGTGATGTGTGGGCCAGAAAGTCTATCGGATGTGTGATATCGAGAAAATAGCATGTGGCCTGAGCATCGGGCAACATCATCGGTCGTACCTAACTGATGCATCCATCCTCGACTCAAGCGTCGGCGATCGGCAACGGAAGAAGCGAGCAGATCAAGCCGATGCCGCAGCTCCTTTCATAAAATACCAAGCTTCGGCCAATGCAGGCTCGAATGAATCAACTGATGCCAAACAGCAGTACCAAAAGATGTGGAGAGAGAGCATGTCAATGAACTAAGTTTGGGGGGAATTTCAGGCATCTATCTCCCATACCTCCATCCCATTTCTCTCTCACTCCATGTCCATGTAACGCACTCCAACTCTTGTTCGCACTTTGTTCTTTTTGCTTTTTTCCTTTGTCTTTGGTCTCCTTCTCTTACTTCTACTACACAAGGGATTGTGTGATCTAAGTTTGGGGTAGGAGACTAGTTGCTAACCATGTTTTCTATTATCTCATTTTCCCTTTTTGAGTCTCATTCATTCATCTAAGGCAAATAAAAACCATAAAAATTTGAAAATTTTGAAAATTTTCACAAAAAGAAAAGAAATAGTTGCATTAACATGTTTAGGATTGAGTATAGAGTTATATAGGCTTGCATTCACTTGCATTTATGAGCTAAGACAAGTTTTCCTTGTAAAGAATTGCATTGTGAATATGGTTCATTATGCTATTATGTGGTTATCTGATACATATAGAGATCTTGAAAGTAAGGAAGAATCATTCTTTGATCTAATGCATTGATCTTTTTGTCTTGATTGAAGCATGATTTGATTTGAGTCTTTCCATATCTAATAGAAAATCTAATCTTGATCTTAATTATCATGTTGTGATTTGAACGTGAACCCATATGTATTTAATACATACTTCAAATCTTATTCCTTTTACCACTCTCTTGTCAGTCCAAATAGCATCTACACCTCTAACCAATCTCCTTTCAGGCCCAAACACTTTAGTGAGAGTTGTGAAATCTCTTTCGGATGAACTTCCTTCTTTCTGATGGGTATGTATCCATGTTTTCACATTGTGTTAACTTGGATAGTGGAAAGATTTCCGGTCTAAAAAGTCATGATTGTCATGTCTTCCTACAACGAATTCTCCCATTTGCATTTACGGAACTGCTCCCAAAAGCCGTGCATGTAGCAACTTCAGGTATTAAAATCATATATATCCATATATATCATACTATTTTCTAATAATTTTATTTTTAATGTCTTTACTTAATGATTTATAAAGATATTGCACTCTTCTTTCGAGATATATCAACCAAAATTCTGAAGACTGAAGATGTTGCCATATTGAGAGAAAATATAGCTATGAGGCTTTGCAATCTGGAAAAAATCTTTCCACCGGCTTTCTTTGATGTGATGGAACATTTATCCATGCATCTTCCAGATAAAGCTGCTTTAGGTGGTCCGGTCCAGTATAGGTGGATGTATCCGTTCGAGCGATACATGTATCACCTGACGAAAAAAGTTAAAAACAAGGCTCGAATTGGAGGATCAATAGTAGCTCAATGTGTGAACGAAGAAACTTCCTACGTCACTACCAACTACATTACACCTCCATAATTTTTAGACTCTGTAGAAGATGACAACGAAATTCGATTCACCTACGGATATCCAAATGTTCCGCTCATGTTCCATCAAGTAGGACGAATCAGCGGGAGATCTGCAAGGGAATGGTTAAATGATGAGGATTAAAATGTCCTTCAAACTTTTTTACTACTCAAATGTGAAGATTTTCAACCCTACGAGCGGTATGCAGTAAAAAATTCATATTTATTTTTAGATATATAATTTTATTGTTATTGTTTATACGTATGATGTTTGAAGAAGTTATGACGCATGACATCCTGAATATTACTACAGATGCGATGACAAAAGCAAATGATTATCATTTTGTTGTTTGGTGTAAAAAATACATAAGTGTTTTCATATGTGTTATCATATATATTAATTTCTATAATGTGCAGATTAATGATGCGAGCAAGTCATGTGAATTCCCACTATAGATGTTAGAATTTGTACAAGGTCTAAAGCATCCATTTACGTCGTGGCCCATGTATTACTCGAGGAGATACCATTTTAATACTTAAAACAATGGGCAAAATAGGAAGACGATGAATTATGGAGTTTTCGTTCGTGGAACCGCTGAGACCGAGTATTATGGATTGATTGATGAGATATTCATGATAGAGTATGCTGGTGCAGTTTGGTTTAAATCCATAGTTTTCAAATGCCAATGGTTTAATAAAAGACGGGGAATACGAAGACATCCATTAGGAATTGTTGATGTTTGCCTACATATGCATCACGACAAGTACAATCCCTTCATACTGCCGGAGAAATGTGATCAAGTATGTTATATTCCTTATCCGCGACTGCAACCAACTAGAGACGCATGGTGGGCAACAACGAAGGTATTTCCGTGAGGATATACATAAAATCAAAAAGTTTCTCCAACCGCAGTACAAAACGACTTTGTTGACCACGTGATTTAACCTACTGATATTGTATAGGTCGAAGCACATGCAGTCCCAGATGCTTCTGATTATGAGCCCATGTCGTTGGTTAATCCAAACGATCAATATATAGAAGAAGATGAATTCGCTGATCAATATAGTGAATATTCTGATTCTGATTCAAAATGAATTCCTTTTCATAAAATCATTGTATGATTCCGTTTCATAAAATCATTGTATGATTCCGTTTCATAAACTCATTGTATGATTCCGTTTCATAAAACCATTGTATGATTCCGTTTGAATAAAATCATTGTAGGATTTTGTATTAATAAAATCATTGTATGATTTTGTATTAATAAAATCATTGTATGATTCCCTTTTTAAAAAAAATGTTTTTATGATTTCATTTCAATAAATAATATTCATATATATTAATAACGGACCAAAATAATTTTTAGTACTTTTCTAAATCCTAACCCATAATTTATAACCCATATACCTTAATTAAACTATATACCCTAAACCCTAAAACCTAAAACTAAACCCTAAACTTATACCCTAAACCCAATAAATTACAAACCAAAATAATATTCATATATAAGTTTCAATACTTTTTCAAATACAAATCCATAAACCATAATCCTACCTTATACCTTTATATACCCTAAACCCTAAAACCTAAAACTAAACCCTAAACCTATACTCTAAACCCAAAACAATTATAAACCCAAACAATATTTATATATAAGTTTTAAATACTTTTTCAAACCCAAATCCATAAACCCTAAACCATACCTACCATGTACCCTATATATCCTAAATCCTAAAACCTAAAACTAAATCCTAAACCCTAAACCTATACCCTAAACCCAAATAAATTACAAAACCAAATAATATTAGTGTACTTTTTCAAATCCTAAACCATAAACAATAAACCTCCAATTATACCCAATATATACCCTAAACCCTAAACTTTTAACATAAATCCTAATCTTTATACTCTAAATCTAAATTTACTATGAACCCAAATTAAAATTTTAAACCTTATTTAAAAAATTTTAAAATTAACAACAATTAATTAAAATTAACCAATTTAATTAAAAATCTTAATAATATTAGCATAGGCATGGATTGACACGAATAAAGTCGTGGTTATACGAAAATCCAATTAAACCGTCAAAACTTTCGATTTCGTGGGTTTAATATATCTAAAACTGCGAAATTGATTTGGTATAATTTCATTTCGCGGTTTAATTTATCTGTATAGCCATAGATAGCCACAATTATGTTTGTGGCTAAGCCATTTCCATAACGCGCCAAAAATTTGGGCTTCCCCCTTAACAAACCGCGAAATGAATTGACCCAAATAAGCCTGCGAAGTATTGACCCTAACTCTTAATGCCTTAGAATTTTTCGGCACATCTCCACCGATTCTTCTCTCTCTCTCTCTCTCTCTCTCTCTCTCTCTCTCTCTCTCTCTCTCTCTCTCTCTCTCTCTCTCTCTCTCTCTCCCTCGCTTCATCTATTTCTCTCGATCGCTCACGGACTCGTCCATCTATATCTCTCTATTGCGGTAAGGGTTTGTTCTGTTTCTTCTTTCTTCATCGTCTTCTGGGTAGTCGATTTAGGGTTTGTTCTTTATGGGTAGTCTATTTGGGGTTTCTTAATTCTGGTAGTCGATTAAGGGTTTCTGGGCAGTCGATTTAGGGTTTCTTCTTTCTGGGTAGTTAATTTAGGGTTTCTGTGTAGTCGATTTAGGGTTTCTGGGTAGTCGATTTAGGGTTTCTTCTTTCTGGGTAGTCGATTTAGGGTTTCTGGGTAGTCGATTTAGGGTTTCTTCTTTCCATTTCTCCTCTTCATCTCTAATCGTGTTTGTTCCTCTATGTCTCCTCTCTCTCTTTCGCATGTGTAGTTGATTTAGGGTTTAGCTATATTCTTCTCTCTAATCGATTTAAGGTAACTGACCTGTTTTATTTGTGTGCATGCAGATGGATAACCTTCCCGCTTCCGGATCCTGAAGATCTCAATGAAGACGACATACGACTCTTCCTCCTGGAGTAACCAGGTCGACTTCCTCGGGTTTTCAACACCCTTTTCCGAGCCTGATGACAATCATGAATGCACTGGAGTGTCAGAACATGCCCCTTATCCATCCAAGGAAACTCAACGGCGGTCTTTGGTAAGTGAATCTGAGAAGCTTGCATGCGATTAAGTGTTTGTTTTTGTTAAAAGCTTAGACTCAAGGAATTTTTGATTAGCTTTAGTGTCTGTTTTTTTAAAAGCTTTCATGCGAATGTTAGATGAATATTAGATTGCATGCGATTAGGTTAAACTTGGGACTGCTTGATAAGCTTAGACTCTAGGACTTTTTGAAAATGATGGCATATGATGGCTATGAGATTACATGCGACTAAGTTGGGACTGTTTGAATATGAGATTACATGAGGTTAGGCTTGGATATGAGATTGTATGTAATGTGATTCATAACTGATATGAGATTCTATGTAATATGAGTGACTGTTATTTGAATAAGTTTGTTATGGTCTGCTTGAATATGAGATTGCTTGATCCTTAAGTGATTGTTATTTGAATATGTTTATTATGGTTTGCTTGAATACGATATTGCATGTAATGTGATTGATAACTGATAGTAGTATTGTTATTTGAATAATAGTGTGTGATTGTCTGCCATAGGTTTAGTTGTCTGTTTTGAATAATGAGATTGAATAAGAATGTATGTTTTGCGGTTGTTGTCTTTGTGATTGTTCTTGCTCTGTTGTAGGTTTGGAATTGTTGACTGTATCCATAAGGATATAGTCGCTGCTTATCAGTTTAACTTTTGGGGGACTTGGTGGAACTATAGCATGGTTCAAAAGGAAAAGAAGGATGAATTGTGGGCTGCATTTGTGGTAAGTTTCTATCTGCTTATATATCATTATGTTTATGTGATTTAGCTTGTGTACTAATGCACTTTACTTTTTTGTTGTAGCAAAAATACTATTGGGACCCGAAGCATGAAAGAATTAATTGCACCCAATGTATCTTTCTCAAAAAGTAATAGCAAAGTTGTATGTTTCAAAAAGATTTTGCAATTGTGTATCTTTTTTTGTCTTTTAGTGGTGGTTAATGACCATTTAGCCTTAGTTTTTGTCTTCTAGTTATAGATAGTTAATTAGATAGCCTATCCACATTTCACCCTTCTATCCATCCGATTTTTTTATTTTTGTTGATTATTTTCTTTTCTCTTACTTTCTCTTTCTTACTTTTTGAGTTATTTTTTACCCTTCATGTTTTTGACGGTGGATAGGCTAAGGTAGATGATGATTCCAACAATATAAACCGCCGGAATGAAGATAAAATAGGCCGATCTACCGGAATTCAAAAAGAAAAAAATTTCGGACATAATACGGAATTTGCGAATGGATAGTTTAGAGTAGATGTCCATAACATGTATCCACATGGATATTTATGATGAACAAGATGCTTAACAAGATGATTTAATATGAATGATGATGGACAAGATGCTTAACAAGATGGTATAACATATGATTATTCGTGGATGCTTAACAAGATTGTATAACATATGATTATTTGTGGACACGAAAGTATGTTGGACGATCACATCTCATGCTTAACAAGTGATTTAACATACGATGGACAAGATGCTTAACAAGATGGTTACCATTGGTACACGTAGATGATGGATAATAGTTAACAAGATACTTACCATGGGGTACAAAAGTATTTGTGATCCGTGCATGGATACAAAAGTATGTTGGATCGATTACTCGTGGACACTACCACGGTTATATTAAATGTTAAACGCTTATGATGGACAATAGGATGGTCAAGAGATCACATTATTGTGATCCGTGGACACAAAGTATTTGGGTTAGATTATTCGTGGACACTAAAATGACTTATATCACATGTTAAACACTTATGATGGGCAATAGGGTTATGTGGTAGTATCCACGTGGATAGATATTGTGGATATCTATTCACAACTATCCACTCGTAAATATTTTTTATGTCCAATTTTTTTTTTTTTGAATTTCAGTAGATCGATCGATTCTCTCTCCATTCCGGTGATCTAAATGGCCGAAACTCTTATATATTGAATCCTATCCACCATTCAAAAAACAAAGGGTGAAAAAAATGTAAAAGTAAGAGAGAGGATGGAAAGGAAAAGAAAAGAAAAAAAGAAAAACAAAAAAGGAGTGATTAATTTTCGGTGGGGATAAAATTGTCTTTTTACCTGTGGGTCCTACAAAAAAAAATACATAAATGCAAAGAGATTTGGAAAGATACAAAATTGAAGTAAAAAAATTAAAAAGATACCGTGAGTGCAATTCACCCAAGCATGAAAACATGTTCTACAATAAATGGGAGACCATCGTCTGACTATCAATCAGTGACCTTGTAAGCAAGCGGAAAAGATTAGGGAAGAAACCGGACTTCATTAGGCTAGTAGACTGGACCACAATGCTGTATATTTGGGAGGAGCAACAACACGTGAAGAGGAGCAAAACAAATGCAGAGAACGCTGCCTTAAATCCAGATGGACTAGGAACTCATCGCCATAAATAAGGATCTAAGCCACACATTCGTATGGCACATGAGATGGTAAGGGTATCCAATTCAGTTATGCATTTACTTTGTCTCTGTTTCATTTTTTCTCGACATTCATTACTGACTTTTTTTTTATGTTCCAGCAAGTTGAAGCTGGTGGAGTATCACCAGCAGCAACTCCAGTGGTGCTAAAGACACACTCCAAGAAGGACGGCACCATTGTTGAAAAACGAGAAGAGGCTCTAGTACAGGCTTCTAAAGCATTGGCAATGGAGAAGCGATCACAAGGATCTGTGTTTGATGGTGCTTCTTCTGAGATCTCTTCCCAGGAGCTCACAGCCGCTTATGTTGAGGTATGTATGCATTATACAAATTAATATATACGACTAGGTTGTTAGTATTTTTTTGGTTAGTTATTATAGTGTGTAATGCGATTAGGTTGTTAGTGAATGTATATCTTGTTGTTTGGTAGTTATTATATGTTGGTGGTTTGTTAGTGATTGTTAGTTATTAGGTTTTTAGTGAATATGTTGGTTGTTTTTTAGTGATTGTTATCTTGCTTCTTACAGACTGCTACAAACAAGAAAGGGTGAGTATATGGTTTGGCTCAATTCAGTTTCTAGATGCTGATCCCAATGAAGCTTCTGCTATTACTCTACTTACGAATGCAACAACAGAACTTGAGCTCAAGAACGTGAAGGAAGATGTATCTCATATCAAAAGGGGGGAGAAATTTTGTTGAGGCTGAATGGTATCAATCCTATGACTCATGAGGCAGTTCCACCTGAGTCAGCTCCATCTGCAGTAGGAAGAAGCTTGCATTCTGAGTCCAACCAGCAACCTAATGATCTTGACTGATGAACATGCTTATCTAATCTGTCTAGTTTTTTTTTTTTTGTTAATGATGTTAATAGCATATGTTGTAATAGAAAAACATTTTAATGTCTTCTCTGTTTAATTGTAATGTAGTAAACATTATGTACAAAGTTTAATATAGTATTATGTTAGTTTATAATTTGGTTTAATGCATTATCAAATTTATGATAATGCATTTGAATAGTAATCTTTGTAGCAATTTATATTTGTTTTTTTTTTTATTAATCGGATAAACGTAACCACGGTTGCTACAAAACTGTTTGTGGAAGCGAAGGATATCCACCAACTTATTCGTGGATATATCATAGCATTAGCCACAGTTAAGGTCGTTGCTATTCGTGGCTATAGCCGCGAAATTTGGTGCGGCAATTTCGTAGATATAGTCACGAAAGTATTCTTGGCTATTTATGGCTAATATATCAACGGATATTTCGCGGAAATTCGTAGCTAGAGCCACGAAACAAATCGTGAAAATTTCGTAGCTAAGGCCACAACTCTATTCGTAGCTTTATACGCCACAAAACATATCGTGGAAATTTTGTAGCTAAGGCCACAACTCTATTCGTGGCAATTTGTGGCTATATAAGCCACAAATACTTTCCTCGTGGCTATATAGCCATGAATTACCTCGTGGATTTTCGTCGAAGCGTAGCCATAAATGGCCACAAAAGGCCGATAGCCACGAGCCCATAGCCACATATTATTTTCTTTGCTATCCTTGGCTATGGAGAAGTTTTCTTGTAGTGTTAGAAACAGAGGACAAATGGCAGTTTTAGATGGAACGACGCTTACAATTCCCGAAAATGTTTTAAGAAATCATTTTAAATAAATCCCTCGAAAATCTCTCTATTAAATGGCAGTTTAATACAAAAGCGAATGTTCATCTTCTTCAGTCCAATAAGAAAAAATGAGACTCTAAAAAAACTTTTTCTTTCTTCGAAAGCTACAAAGAGATATTTGTTTTGCAGGAGAAATAGACAAAACCAATCTAAAATTTTATTTGTTCCTCACGAAATCCTACACAAAATAATGTTAAAGGCGGGTGAAGTTAGTTATGGTGAATTTCAAAGAACAAAAAGGGTGTGTCACTGGTTTAGGGATGTTGTGGAGGAGGAATAGTACTACAAGGAAGTAGACCTATAGACCATGCACCTACATGATTTGACATATCAAAAGGGGGAAGATTTAAAAGAGTTGTGCCTACAATTAGGGATTCCATCTGCAATGTACATAAGGGGTATGAGGCTTATGTTTAAAGAGGGAAATAGAGAAGAAGGTCTTAATTTTATTTTTGCGTGTGAATAATAATCTAAGTAAGTAAAAATGTATTAAATTCACTTTTAATTATTACAATTTAAGAAGTGTTTAATTTTCCATTACTCGTCAATTTACTAATTCTTTTGTTATTTTCATTGTATTTAGGTACTCCGTTTGTCCAAGATTCATTTATTCTTTGACAGTTTTACTTTGATCCAAATATTGAAGACGTTCATCTAATGAAAGAGTGGTAAATATTGAAATTTTACAAATTTGGTATATAAAACATATAGTTAATGCTTTCAAAAAGAAAAACATAAATAGTTTCTTACTAACATCATTTAACTTTTATGTGTAGGTGTTGCTTTACAAGAGGCAATGGATCTCATTTCAAGCCATGAATTTATTTTCAATCCAACTTTATATTGGGATCAAAGTTATTTTGGATTTCTTTACGAAGACTTCATATTAGTTACGAATAATATTTAAAATCATGGTTATTTGCAATTTGATGACTAAGTTATGGTTACTTGTAGGAAAAAAAATAAAAAAATTGTTTAATTAATCCGGGAAACCATATTTTATAGCCCATAACATTTCAATTGCCCGCCTAAACCCAAATTTTTTTGACTAAGTGTCGAAAAATCCTCATTTACCACAAACATATTATTTTGTTATTCCCCTTTTCCGAAATCTCCTTCGAATCATCTCGCTTATTTTTCTCCACATCCTCCTCTCCGCCCACCCATCTCTAACTGATATCTCTTATTTGAATCTCTTATTTGAGGCTCTCAATTTCATCACTAACTTTTGCAGAAACCCTATCGACCTCTCAATCTCTTCTTTGAAACCCTCTGTAATACGATGCTTATAGCTAAGAAAGGACGTAAGAGAGTAATAATTCCAAACTTTTCTCAGAGAGTTGTTTGGACCATCTGCCTCTCTACTTCGTAAAAGAAGACCGAGCCCTCTACCGAAACATTATAACTTCACGCCGGCAGTCGTAGTTCCTCTGACTCAGTCGACTCCACGTTAAGACAAAGACCCGGTTGTCGTCCAACCGTCAACATCAACACCCCATGTCAGGAAGATTCCACCGTGACAAAAACGTTTCCAGAACTCGACTACTAATCAACGTGAAGTCTATCTGTCTCCGGCGTCAGAAGAAGTCCAAAACAACTAGAATCCTATTCAGGAGACCCCAGTTTTGCCACTTAACAACTCTCAGGCTCAGAGTCATCCATCTTTTGAAGGTCACAACTTCCTCGACGAATCTCTTCCAGTTTTCCCGGATCTCCAGGAGGACACACTGCGGGTTCTGAATGCTCCGCTTTGGGTGACATATAGAGAAATTTTTACCACCGTCCTCACTCCCAAACCGACGCCAAACTTGACTTTGTATGACTATTGTTATTTACCGTTTCTTTATATGTTGTTATAAATTTCAATAGGACTTGTTATGCTCTATAAGGTTTCTTGTTCTAGTCTTATGTGTATTGTAATGATCTGTTTTTAAACCGTCTAGTTTGCTTCAGAATCTGATTGTTGGTTTGCTTACGGGTTATGATGGTCTGATGAGTTCGAGTCTCTGTTGATTATGATGTTAATCTTACAGTTATTAAGAAATTGAGTTTTGATGTCTAAGTTTAACGAGTTATGATTGTCTCACGAGAACGAGTGGCTTTGCGTTTACAAGATAGCGTTTTTATCATTTAATACATGACCAAACCATTAATAACTTTCTCCTGGTAAATCGTTTTTCAGGTTTACTCGTGACAGAGGATCGAAATTGGTTCGGAAAATTACTAAAACATTTACAAACAAATTCGATCAACCCTATTATAGTTGGTCACGTGTGCCTCATGATAAAGCAAAAAGATACATCCTCGAGTTCGCGGTTACAATTTCCTCTCATATACCCTTCACATATAGGTTTTCTTGTGTTGTTTTCACTAATGATATGTTTATTTTCTTTGTATTCTAGAAAACACACACCTGGGATCCCTTGATAACAAAGACAATTCAACAGTATTTTGAGGAGATCTGCAACAACGGTTGAAAGACATGGTTAGCAACGCGAGGACTAGTCGAGAGACATCTAAGTGGATAAGTGAGACCCTCTGGAAAACGATGACAGACTACTGGGATACTGCAGAAGCAAGAGAAAGTAGTGTGACCTATTCCAGTTGTCGTTTTTCTGACCGTGAAGGTCTAGGTCATCACATACACTTATCCGGGCCCAAGTCGTACCAACAAATCCAGCAATAAATGGCACGTAACTTTTATTATACATTTGTTATTTATGTTTGTGGCAGCATTGCTTCTTGAAATTCTGTAATAGTCCTTGTTTGTTTTATATCACTAAAGGAAGAGGAGTTGGAAAGACCGGTGAATATTGTTGAGGTATTCATCAAGACACATACAAAGCCAGATGGTACGTATGTTGATTGGAAGGCGGAGAAAATCGCTAAAACTTTTTCAAAGAACGTGGTAGAGAATTTGGCAGAGCTCGTTGCAGAGACTTCCAAATTTTTGGACAGTGCTGCTTCGCGACCTCGGGAGCTCTCAACAGTTGAATATAACTACATATTTCTTCAGGTAAAGTAATGGGGATTTTTCACTATCCACATTTATAAAGCCATGTCATGTTCTTTATTTAATTGTTTTTCTCTTACTGTCTTTAATTATAACAGGCCACTGTGAAGGATGGACGAGGAAATCCTTATGGAGTTGGAAGCCTCAAAGAGAACCTTTCAAGGGGCAAGCGCAAGCAGCCAAGAGAATCTTCAGCGTTTGTGGCTTGCAAGACAAATTGTAGGAAGCTCAACGTAAAATCGAGGAGCAAGCTGCCCGTGAAGCAGATCACACTTGAGTTGCGGTTGAGCAGAAGGAAAAGATCGAGCACTTTCCCTTAGTGGAACGAGAAAGTGATCCGCAGTTTATGGACTTCTTGAAGACTCAAAAGGCTGCAGCAAACACATGTGTTTGATAAAATATTTGAATGATACCTAATTAGAGAATTCTCATACTTAAGTCATGGAAATGAATGTCTAAGGTGATTTTTTGTATTTATTACATGATTTGAATTTTTGTTAGTCTCTTAATAACAAATGGAAGTTTGTTCTTGTTTAGGGCATCTCCAACCCCCAACCCCCCCCCCCCCCCCCCCCCCCCTCAATATTTGAGGATTTGGGCATTCCAACCAACCCTCAAATCCTCAAATTTTATGGTTTTGAATAGTGAAACTTCAAATTTGAATCACTATTCTAAACCTCAAAAATACTTTTTATTTTCTTTTTGGTTCCTATAATTAGGTCTTTCACAAATAAATGTACTAAACTTAATTTAGAATGACTTAAGTACATAAAAATAAAATATAATAGGAAAATATTACATAACATTAAAACAAGTTCACACAATAGAAAATTACATTAAATAAGCTCACACAAAATAAAATATGTTAAACAATTTTTACACAAATTAAAACAAATTACGTGAACACACAAATATTACATATTTTACAAGTGGTAAAAAAACTAGTATTCATCCGATAAACTGGATCTTAAACCTCCAGGAACATTAAAATATTGTATGATTCTCGCTTTTTCCAATCGCATAGACTCTCGTGTATCATCATCGATAAAGTATTAATTTGTTAGTAATATCTTATCATCCTGTTCTCGTTCTTTTAGGGCTATATTTTTAGCCTGATTTTGGATACATAATTTCTGCAACTCATAATAATTACTCCTAGTTGATGCACTTTTTAAGAAATTAAGGATTTGTTCGCTTGATGAAATCGTAGAATCAACATATGAATTATTACATTCATCTGTTTTTCTCTTCAGTTTTTATTTCTTCGGTCCAATGGGACGTTATGATGAATTTGATCCACCATCTTCATTGGTTAAGTTGATTAAAAATGAAAACAATCCAGAAGACTGTGATGTTTGAGATCTGATTGTTTTGCTTCCAGTAGTGGGAGTTTCTGGAATACTGATGTGGACATTATCGGTAAACTTTTGATTATCCTTCATAAAGACTCACACATAATCAAATTTAAAAACCTTTTTAAGTTTTGGAACTTGTATCAATAAATGTTTTGCTTTGTCCATATGCATTGAGTTATACATAAAATTGTATTAACTAAATATAAAAATATCATATATAAAATAACATACTTGCTGAATATTAACTTACTATGTCTTGTTCGGACGCTCTATTTGGATGCATATTCTCCAATTGGTTCACACAACTCTTCAAATTCCTAACAGCATAGAGAATAACACTCATCCTACCTTTTAGACATATACTGCTTCTAATCTCCCAACTCCAATTTTTTTTCATTGTAACTTTTATCTATCTTTTCCCATAATTTCCACAGAGTTTAAATATTGCTAACTATTGTATCTTGTGAAATTTTTTAATACACTCGACTTAAAAATTCCATATTTTTTCTAGAAAAGAAAGAATTGTTTGAAGTGTGAGTTTTTCGTTAGGCTGAGCCTGTTATTTATACATAAGAAGGGATAGATAAGAATGCAAATACATGGACAGAAATTCGTTTAACAGATTTCCTTATCTACAATGTTGGATATCTTGGATATAATGATGATAGGGTTTTAATCTAACGTTGTAGAACAAAATAGATGTGATAAATGGCATAGATGAAATTCACAGATTTCCTTATCTAAATGTTGGATATCTTTGATAGGACTATGATAGGATTTCAATCTAACGGTGGATAACAAGTGAGATATGATGAATGGTGTAGATGAAATTCACAAATTTTCTTATCTTATTTAATATTAACAATTTATCTGTAAAAACACACATATATGTGGTAAATAAAAATCACAACTTATTCCCTTACAAAAAAAAATGAATTTTTTATTCGGGGTCCATCTTTTTCTGAAATTTTTTCATTTTTAGATCATCTGGGTTTGGTGATTTTTTTATGGATGACACTGCAGCAATGGACAAAGAACAATATATTGCTATCAATTTATTTCTCAACAACATTCGCCTTTTTCACCAAATCACTCAAGAAAACAATCATGTAATTTTTCAAAGCTCTATTCATGGTCACGCGGTTATACACCATGACAAAGAAAAGTCTCATCAAAATTTGTTCAATGATCTCGAAAAATTTTATGTATAGTGAAAGATATTTTCATCGCTGATTTTGAATGATAAAAAGGCTTTTTCTTCACATTGTTGATCTGTTAAACAACATGACAACTACTTCACTCAACGACGTGATGGTTTATGAAGATGGGCTTATCAACCTTGCAAAAAGTAACATCTGTCATTCGAATCTTGGCGTATGGTATGCCTTCTGATGCCAATACATAAAAAAGGAGAGTCTACATCAATCGAATGCATGAAGTGCTTTTGTCGAGCAATTGTCTCAATTTTCTTGGAGTGGTATCTCAGGTCACCTACATCAGAGGACGTTTCTAGACTTCTCCACATCGGTCAACAACGTGGATTTCCCCGAACGCTTGGTAGTCTTGATTGTATGCATTTGAAGTGGAAAAATTTACAACTGCTTGGGCAAGACAATTCGCAGATCATACCGGAGCACCCACAATCATTATTGAAGCAGTTGCAGATTATGATCTATGGATATGGCATGCCTACTTTGGCATGCCAGGAAGCAACAACGACATTAACATTTTGTAGTCATCAATTTATTTTTAAAGCTTGCTTTATGTACAGCTCCTCTTGCCAGTTACATTATTCAGGGAAATGAGTATATTATGAGTTATTATTTAGCCGATGGTATTTATCCAAAATGGTCAAGTTCTAACTATAAGAGATCCCCAAGGTCCAAAGAAAAAATTGACTGTAGCAAAATAAGAAGCATGTCAAAAAGATGTCGAATATGCCTTTGGAGTTTTACAATCTATGTTTGCTATCATAGTAGGATCATCATGTTACTGGAAGAAAGAAGACATGCATGATAGAATGACAGCGTGTATCATAATGCATAACTTGATAATCGAGGATGAACGTGATATCAAAGCACCAATTAGGGATGCAAGATCAGCGGAAGAGGTGACTATTGAAATAGCAGTAAATGAAAATAACCGATTTCAAAAATTTATAGCTCGTAATCTACAAATAAAAAATAAGAAAGCTCATTTAACACTTTGGAATGCGTTGATTGAGTACATATGGGAGCATTACGGAAATAATGCTTGAGTTTATATGTAACGTTTAAAATTTGTGTTTATTTGTGTTTTATTATTATATATGTAATTTATATTATCTTTTATTATATAATATTATGTGTTGTATATTTTATATGTATTTGTTAATTTTTATCATTACTTTTGTCAGTATCAAGGACTATAATACAAATGAATAAAATTTTAAGGATTTTTTTAAGGTTGAATGGGCTGAGTAATCCACCCTCAAATCCTTATTTTGAGGATTTTCTCTCCTCAAAATGAGGAACATAGTTGGAGAATCCCTTAGGTAATTAACAAATGGATTAGTACCAAGGAATATGTGTAATCGTGATTAGAGTTCTTAACTAAAATATTAGCTTTGCTAAATGGTATTTTGACTGAATAAAATGCATGATATTCTTGTGATTTGAACTTGGAACATGAATTCTTGCATGATTAGCATAGGGCTATGAACATGGAAGTGTGATTAGTTTGATTAGGAGTCATTAAGTCATTAATGCATTGTGTAATTGTTTTTTAGCATCCATGATCATCTCTAAATCACTTTGATACATTGAATCATCCTTTGACCTCTTTTTATCTTGATTATATGAGATGGGGTGGGTGGTAGAGAGAGATGGTTCGAACGGCCGGCTGTGAAGGGAACGGACGGTGCGGGCGGCCGGTGAGCGAGTGGTGCGGACGGTCGGGATTGAGTGGGACAAGAAACTGGCCGATGGCACTCTCTTCTTGTCAAGGGATGATCGAGTGAGCTACTGAACTTAGAACTTTAGAACAACAGGAACAAGCAAGCAACAAAGAGATTCACTTCTCCAAGGGGGCAGCCGCGCAATGGAGAGAGGAAAATCGCCAACTTAGGGTTTTCTTTGTCTAAACTAACTTGACATTTCATTAAACCAAAAGAATGTTTAAGTAACTACAACTGAAAGCATATGGGCCAGAAAAAGTTTGGGCCATCGAAAATACTAAAAAAATAAGGGAAATAAGACTTAAAACGAGAAAGGAAAGTATTGGTCGAAAATAGAGAAGAGGCCGGCCTGTCTCTCTAATGAATGGGTCTCGGATCACCTCATTAAAAACCTTGTGAAGAAAACCCATTTGGGACAAAACTTCACCAGGGAAAAAGAGTATGATATTTATCCTAGAGGCAGACCGGTCAAAGGATCATCTGACTCGATGCAGAAGATCATGGTCGGTCCGTTCGTCCGGAGTATGGGCCAGGGCGTGGTCGCATCAAATGGGTCGGCAGCTTCAGTATGGATCATCCTATGGGCCAACTGGTTCAGGACAGGTTTTCCTTGATCAAGCTGGCTTAGTTGGGTCGTGATGTCTTCTATGCTTGTCCTCGAGATCAGCTGCTCCATGGCATTGTTGAATTCAGCTTGCATCTATCTTTGTCCTGAACGTGTCCTTGGTACGTCTCGCATGGTCAGAAAAAGGTCGGCTACCTTCTTGGTCGAGCCTGGTTTATCTTGTTCGTCCAGCTCAGTGTCGGTCAAGCTGATGTCCTCATTATTCCCACCCTCTTGAAGAGGTTCTAGCCTCAGAACGGTATCACCGGCACAATAAGGAGACAAATCAGAAACATTAAAACTCGATGATATGCTCATCTCACCTGGGAGTTCCAATTGGTAGGCGTTGTCGTTGATCTTCTTTAGGACCCGGAATGGTCCATCTCCGCGTGGGGCAAGATTGGACTTCCTCTTGTTTCTGAACCGTTCGGGTCGCATGTGAACCCAAACACAGTCGCCTGGCCTAATGTCGACCTCCTTCCTGTGTTTGTCGTCTTGCTTCTTGTACTGCTCTTTCCTCTTCTCGATGTTCTCCTTGACCGCCTGGTGCAGCTTGGCGACGGCCTCGGCCTTGCGCTCTCAATTAAGATTGATGAACTCCAGTGCGGGCAGTGGCTTCAGATCAAGTGGAGTATCTGGCTTAAATCCATACACAACCTCAAAAGGAGACATCTTAGTAGTATAGTGTTTGGCACCATTATAAGCAAATTCAACAAAAGGAATGCAATCTAGCCAATTTGATAAGTTTTTACCAACCGTGGCCCTTAGGAGGGCTGAGAGTTTCCGGTTCACGACCTCGGTCTGTCCATCTGTCTGTGGATGACAAGTGGTCAAGAACAGCAGCTTGGTCCCAAGCTTCCTCCACAACGTCCTCCAGAACTGACCTAAGAAGGCCAGATCACGATCTGAGACGATAGTCCAGGGAAGTCCGTGCAATCTGACCACTTCTTTGAAGAAGAGGTCGGCTGTCTGGGTCGCATCATTCGTCTTAGAACATGGTATGAAATGAGCCATCTTTGAAAACCCGTCGACCACGACAAAGATTGCATCCCTGTTCATGATCTTAGGCAAACCAAGCACAAAATACATGGAAATATCGACCCATGGTCGGTTAGGTATAGGCAAGGGTAAGTAGAGACCGTGAGGATGTGACCTGGATTTAGATTTAAGGCACGTGATGCACTTGGAGCAGAAATGCTCCGTATCTCATTTCTGATGTGGCCAGTAGAAGTGCTCGACTAGGACACTCAGCGTCTTGTTCACGCCAAAGTGTCCCATTAGTCCTCCTCCATGGGATTCTCGGATCAGAAGCTCCCTCATCGATCCTTGAGAAATGCACAGTCGTTTTCCTCTGAACAGAAATCCGTTGTGCAAGTAGAATGTTGGGATAGTGTCCTGAAATCACACTTGTACTCACTCCTGATGATAGTTGTGTGTCGAGATCAGACATTCGTATAATACTGGGCGGTTGCAATGTTTTGCTAGAAGCCTCTTGCAATCTGTAAGTTGTAGACTTACTGCCAGTATTATATGATCCTATAGGGTCACACACCTAAGCAAACTGGAAGCTAAGATATGGGAATGATCAATATGGTAATGATCATCTTAATGCGTATTGGATACACATTAATATCGAGAAAATGGTGTTGTGTCGATCGACACAGTTCGGGTTTCGAAAGGGCTTTTCGAAATTATGACTTAAACAAGTCTGACCCGTTAAGTGTGTTTTAGGTCGAATAAAACTTGAGAGTTTCGACCTAGAACGATAGCCGTCGAATTTTTCTTGACAGAAGAAGTAGAAACACCAGAAACTCTTAGATCCCATAGATCCGACACTAGCATCCCGTTTTCCAGCTTGTGTGCGTGTGTATCTGGTAGAGGCAAGGCGTCTGCGTT
Organism: Orychophragmus violaceus; assembly: GCA_030180135.1. NCBI lineage: Eukaryota > Viridiplantae > Streptophyta > Magnoliopsida > Brassicales > Brassicaceae > Orychophragmus > Orychophragmus violaceus. The sequence continues at coordinate 61,291,342 of CM058237.1, read as the reverse complement.
TCTCACTGATCTCGTTCACCAATTCATTTCGCTGCCAGTTCAAGGTAAGAACGAGGTTGGTAAATTTCAATATATCAAACCCTAGATCCTAGGGATCCAACAGTGGTATCAGAGCATGTTAGGGTTTAGACTATTGAATCTAATGCTTATAATTCAAAAACTGAGTTTGTTGAATTGTTTAAGGCATGCTAAATCATGTTTTCAAAGAATTAATCTCGGATTTTGTTCCTGTTGAAAAACGATGAACTGTTAAAATCGCACTGTGTCGATCGACACTAAGCTTGTGTCGATCGACACGCCGCGAAATCGCATAAATTTTTTAGGGTTTGTCGCAGAGTGTCGATCGACACAAAGCGTGTGTCGGTCGACACAGAGCGAAAACTCGTAAATAATTTTTGGGTTTCGATCTGAGATCGAGTACCCGTATTCCTGCTGTGTCGATCGATATACTAGGTGTGTCGGTCGACACAGGCAAAGCGATTAGATAGATCGGTTCAATTGGATTGAACCGGTTATCTCGCTCGGTTAATTTTAATTAACCAATTTGGTTCCGGTTTGGTAATGTCGATCGACACAGAGTTGTGTGACGATCGACATGGACCGTTAAACCGAACCGGTTCAATTAGATTGAATCGGTTAAGGAAATTTGATCCGGTTTGACCGGTTATCGAAGACCGGTTTAAATTGGGTTGTGTCGACCGATGCCAATGGTTGGCGTCGATCGACACACCATTCGCAGAATTACTGGTTGGACCATAAATTTGCATATACCAGACCAAATTTAATCATAAAGTTCTAGATGAACCTAAACTTAATAAAACTGAATGTTTTAATTAAATTAATAACTTCTTGAATGTATATTGGATATACATCAAGATTAAATAATTCTTTTCCTCAACTAAATATCAAGTGATCTTGATGTCTTGCCCGATCTTGTCTACTGTCAAGACTCGTGTTGTTGTTGGATATCCTTGGAGTCCTTGGTGATCACAAGACAGAAAAGATTGGTTTTACTTGACTGGGCTATCAGAAGTTCTGGGCCCAGAGACATCATAGTAGATTAGACATAGTTTGTCTCATCTACGACCAAGAGTTGTACTGGGTACAATTAGCAATGATTTACTTACCTAGATAACTAAAGTTTGGGTGATGGCGAGTCGCCCACTCAGATTTTGGTAAAGTATGGATCTTGGTTCATTGTATTCATCTGAGGAAACATAGTTTTGAATACAATGCGAGTTATTCTTATTAGATAAGAATTCTAATTTTCTTGAGCATTATAACTAAAACCTCTTATCTCTTTTAATTACAACTATGTCTGTCTCAACTCACATCAACACTTTCTCACTAAGATCCGTCCTTGAGAAGGACAAGTTAAATGGATCTAATTTCTTGGAATGGTATCGGAACCTGAGAATAGTTCTCAGGCAGGAGAACAAGGAATATGTCCTTGAAAGAGTTCTCCCCGAGAGGCCACGTTCCAATGCCCCGCAGACAGAAAAGAATGCTTGGGATAAGCATGCAGCTGATGTCAAAGATGTTAATTGTCTAATGCTGGTGACTATGAACTCTGAGCTGCAGAAGCAATATGAGAATGTGATGTCACCCATTGAGATGATTAACAGCCTGAAAGCTTTGTTTCAGGAGCAAGCTCGCACAGAGAGATACCAGACGGTTAAATCTCTCATGGATTGCAAGCTGGCTAAGAATAGTCCAGTAAGTCCTCATGTCCTTAAAATGATGGGTTACATTGATAACCTGGGGAAACTGGACTGTGCCATTAGCCAGGAGCTAGCCACTGACATGATTCTGCAGTCTTTGCCGTCGTGTTTTGATCAGTTCATCATGAACTACAACATGCAAAACATGACTAAGACATTGACTGAGTTGCACGGCATGCTGAAGACAGCAGAGCCGAATCTCAAGAAGGCAACTCCCAGTGTACTGATGGTACAAGGGGGTAAAAGGTTTAAGAAACCTAAGAAGGATAAGGGAAAGGCCCAAGTTGTCCAGACTGAGAGTCAGGACAAGCCCAAGCCGAAGCCCAAATCCAGGCCTTCTCCTGAGGACAAATGCAACTACTACAAGCAGTTAGGGCATTGGAAGAGAGACTGCAAGAAGCTCATGGAAGATTACAAGAAACTGAAGAAGACGTATGATGCGTCTTGATGAGGACATCATCAAGTCATCATCACGTCTGACTCATGTATTTATGTTATCGAACTTAATGTTATATCTTCTAGTTCTACTTCGTGGGTATTGGATACCGGCTGCGGTGCTCATATTTGTACTAATATGCAGGCACTAAGAAACAGTAGAACGCTGAAGAAAGGACAAGTGGTGCTGCGGGTCGGGAATGGAGCTAGGGTTGCTGCACGGGCCGTAGGCACTTACGATTTGTCTTTACCTTCGGGCATGGTTTTAACTTTGAATAATTGCTACTTTTACCTGCGATTAGCAGAAACATAATTTCAGTTTCCGTTTTGGATTTGGAAGGTTTTGATTTTGCTGTTAAGAATAAAGTTTTTTCTTTTAATCGTGATGGTACATATTATGGTAGCGCCCAATTAGATAATGGGTTATATGTTTTAAACCAAGAAATGCCTGTCTTTAACATAAATACAAAGCGGTTTAAGTCAAATGTCGAAAATCCGACCTTCTTATGGCATTGTCGTTTGGGCCATACCAATGAGAAACGCATCCAAAGGCTCCATCGGAATGGGCTTCTGGGCTCATTTGATTTTGAATCATGTGAGAAATGCGAATCTTGTTTGAAGGGCAAAATGGCTAGAACCCCTTTCAACAAACCGAATGAAAGGGCCAGTGATTTATTGGGCCTTGTTCATACAGATGTATGTGGGCCAATGAGTACTGTTGCCAGAGGAAATTACAAGTACTTCATTACCTTCACTGATGATTTCAGCAGGTATGGCTATGTCTATTTGATGAGACATAAGTCAGAATCCTTTGATAGATTCAAGGAATTCAAGAATGAAGTACAGAACCAACTTGGCAAAAGTATCAAAGTTCTGCGGTCGGATCGCGGAGGAGAATACTTGAGTCAAGAGTTCAGCGACTATCTGAGCGAGTGTGGAATTTTTTCACAACTCACTCCTCTTGGAACACCCCAATGGAATGGAGTGTCAGAGAGGAGGAATCGAACCTTATTGGATATGGTTCGGTATATGATGAGTCATTCAAATCTTCCATTATCCTTTTGGGGATACGCTCTAGAAACGTCTGCGTTTACACTAAATAGGGTGCCATCTAAATCAGTGGAAAAGACACCACATGAATTGTGGACTGGGAACATTCCTAGTCTGTCTTTCCTGAAGATTTGGGGTTGTGAGGCTTATGTCAAACGTTTAATCTCTGACAAGCTCGCACCCAAATCAGATAAATGCTACTTCGTTGGTTATCCTAAGGAAACCAAGGCATACTACTTTTACAACCAATCTGAGAACAAAGTATTTTTTGCTCGGGACTGTTCTTTTCTTGAGAGAGAATTTCTTTCTAAGAAAAACAGTGGGAGTAAAGTACATCTTGAAGAAATTCGAGATGCACAGGAGACTGCTCAACCTGCTGAGGAAGAGCAGCAGTTGGATCCACAGAGTTCTGTGGAACCGGCGCCCGTGGAGCCTGAAGTTCGCAGATCCAGAAGGATCCATCACGAACCCGAGAGATACTATGGATTTCTCGTGACCAATTCCAATGATCTGATGATCATTGATAGTGACGAACCAGCGACCTTCGCGGAAGCAATGATTGGCCCGGACTCCAAAAAGTGGCTTGGAGCCTCTAAATCCGAAATGGGATCTATGTCAGAAAACCAAGTATGGTCCTTGGTCGATTTACCTAATGGTGCAAAAGCCATTGAGTGTAAATGGATCTTCAAGAAGAACATTGACGTGGATGGCAATGTGCAAATTTACAAAGCGAGGTTGGTGGCTAAAGGTTTCAAGCAAATTCATGGTATTGACTATGATGAAACCTATTCCCTGGTCGCTATGCTTAAATCCATTCGGATTCTTCTAGCAATTGCCGCTCATTATGAATATGAGATTTGGTAGATGGATGTCAAAACCGCATTCCTGAATGGTATTTTGGAAGAGGATGTGTATATGACACAGCCTGAAGGTTTTGTTGATCCTAAGAACGCTGGAAAGGTATGCAAGCTTCATAAATCCATTTATGGATTGAAGCAAGCATCACGGAGTTGGAATCTTCGTTTTGATGAAGCAGTAAAACAATTTGGTTTCATCAATAACGAAGAGGAACCATGTGTTTACAAGAAGACTAGTGGGAGCAGAATTGCGTTTCTTGTACTGTATGTCGATGACATACTCCTCCTCGGTAATGACGTTCCGTTGCTTCAGTCTGTTAAGACTTGGCTCGGAAGTTGTTTTTCCATGAAAGACATGGGAGAAGCCGCGTACATTCTTGGAATCAGAATCTACAGAGATAGAGTAAACAGGCTGATTGGATTGTGCCAGAACACTTATATTGATAAGGTGTTGCACAGATTCAGGATGCATGATTCCAAGAAGGGTTTCATACCAATGTCTCATGGCATTAGTCTCAGCAAGAAGTAGTCTCCGGTGACACATGCTGAGCGGGAGCGCATGAATAGGATTCCTTATGCTTCTGCAATAGGATCTATTATGTATGCCATGCTCTGCACTCGTCCAGATGTAGCTTACGCGTTAAGCATGACGAGTACATACCAATCTGATCCAGGTGAAGTTCACTGGACAGCTGTCAAGAATATTCTCAAGTATTTGAGACATACTAAGGATAAATTCCTGGTGTATGGAGGAAGTGAAGAGCTTGTAGTGAATGGATTCACTGATGCGAGTTTTCAGACAGACAGAGACGATTTCCGATCACAGTCTGGATATGTCTTCTGTCTGAATGGCGGTGCAGTGAGCTGGAAGAGCTCTAAGCAGAATACCGTAGCTGATTCCACGACGGAAGCTGAATATGTTGCTTCTTCTGAAGCGGCAAAGGAAGCTGTTTGGATCAAGAAGTTCATGACTGAACTTGGTGTGGTTCCTAGTATCTTGGAGCCAGTGGCTTTGTTTTGTGATAACAACGGAGCCATTTCTCAGGCGAAAGAACCCAGGTCACACCAGAAGTCCAAACACGTAGAGAGGAGGTATCACCTGATTCGTGATATCGTCAATAGAGGTGATGTGAAGATCAGCCGAGTTCCGACGGAAGAGAATGTCGCTGATCCTCTGACTAAGTCACTCCCAAGGCCTAAGCATGAGAGTCATACGACTGATGTAGGCATTAGAGATCTTAAGATGTAATCTTGATTCTAGTGGGAGTTTTAGTTTTATTTTAGTTATAATAAGATGCTCTTGTAAACATTCTTTTAGAAGTGTTTAATGAAATTTGATTTCAGCATTATTTATTGTGATCTAAATAATGGTCCCAAAATAAGTTTGTGTCATATTATAGGTCATCAAGTTGAGGACTTGATCATGAAACCCTATAAGTCATAGATGACATAAATTATGTTCTGTCCCTAGTCGAGGTTGTCAAAGTGGGACAATGGCAACCACGAGAGACTAGATTGTGAGGTGACTGTTGGCTAAGTTTCGTGGAGCCAATGATATGATTATCGCAGTCAGTCACATAGATATATGTTGGTGAACATATGATCGGACATGACCCGCTAATGAGAAGTCTACAAGATAGTTATATCTGTGTCATAAGAGGTTCTCATTACGACTATAGAGTATAGTCCTTAGACCTGAGTTCATCATGCTTACTTGCATATGAATTGGTACACTTTGACCTTGTCAAATGTCGACCCGTAACTGGCGACTATAACGACACTGTTCAAGTATATCATGAAGTGTGCGTTGAAATAGGGATGGAACAAGATGGGATTTGTCCCTCCTGAATAACGGGAGATAAATATCTCAGGGCCTATCGAAGATTAAATACTGAGAAAATGTGTGGCCGCACTCAAACGAACTGTAGTTCAGTTGTTTGTAATGTTCAGTATAAGATCAGGAGTTCGATAAACACGATGTTGGCTTAATAAGGATGACACCAATCTGGCCTTATGCCAAATCGAGATATAGAGACAAAAGGATTATAGGAATTGATGATTCCAATACAAGTGGGAGATTGTTGGGATAGTGTCCTGAAATCACACTTGTACTCACTCCTGATGATAGTTGTGTGTCGAGATCAGACATTCGTATAATACTGGGCGGTTGCAATGTTTTGCTATAAGCCTCTTGCAATCTGTAAGTTGTAGACTTACTGCCAGTATTATATGATCCTATAGGGTCACACACCTAAGCAAACTGGAAGCTAAGATATGGGAATGATCATTATGGTAATGATCATGTTAATGTGTATTGGATACACATTAATATCGAGAAAATGGTGTTGTGTCGATCGACACAGCATGTGTGTCGGTCGACACAGTTCGGGTTTCGAAAGGGCTTTTCGAAATTATGACTTAAACAAGTCTGGCCCGTTAAGTGTGTTTTGGTCGAATAAAACTTGAGAGTTTCGACCTAGAACGGTAGCCGTCGACTTTTTCTTGACAGAAGAAGTAGAAACACCAGAAACTCTTAGATCCCATAGATCCGGCACTAGCATCCCGTTTTCCAGCTTGTGTGCGTGTGTATCTGGTAGAAGCAAGGCGTCTGCGTTGCTCACTGATCTCGTTCACCAATTCATTCCGCTGCCAGTTCAAGGTAAGAACGAGGTTGGTAAATTTCAATATATCAAACCCTAGATCCTAGGGATCCAATATAGAAAGCTCCCTTTGGTCCATTGCGACATTCCTGAAAAGTTTCACCAAAATCAGGATCAGTATCATAATCTTCCTTAATAAGTTTAAACCCCAAGACTTTGGCCTCCATGGTGCTGATCAGTGTGTATCTTCTGGACAATGCATCAGCTACCGCGTTCTCCTTTCCCTTCTTGTACTTGATGATGTACAGAAAGGTCTTCACGAACTCAAGCCACTTGGCGTGCCTCCTCTTCAGATTCATCTGTCCTCTCAGATGCTTGAGCGTCTCGTGGTCGGTATGAATAACAAACTCCTTGGCCAGCAAGTAATGCTGCCAAGTCTCCAATGATCTAACCAACGCGTACAGCTCCTTGTCATAGGTAGGATAGTTGAGCGTGGCTCCACTCAATTTCTCGCTAAAATAGGCAACCGGCCTTTCTCCTTGCGTCAGGACAGCTCCATTTCCTAAACCTGAGGCATCACACTCAATCTCAAATGTCTTATCAAAATTAGGCAAAACCAAAATAGGAGCATGGGTTAACAAATCCTTGAGTTTCTGAAATGCGGCCTCCTGCGACTGGCCCCATTTGAAAGGGACATCCTTCTTGATCACGGCGGTAAGTGGGGCGGCCACTGTGCTAAAATCCTTCACAAAACGTCTATAGAAGCTGGCTAAACCGTGGAATCTCCTAACATGGCCGATCGTGGTCGGGGTCGGCCATTCCTCAATTGCTTTGATCTTTTCTTGGTCAACCTGTAAGCCCTGCGAACTCACAACAAAACCTAAAAAGACAAGCTCATCAGTGCAGAAGGTGCACTTCTTGAGGTTCGCGTAAAGACCCTCATGTCGAAGAGTATCTTTCACTTGCTCAAGGTGCACCAGATGGTCAGCAAAACATTGACTATAAATCAAAATATCGTCGAAATAAACAACAACAAACTTACTGATGTAGGCCCTTACGACCTGGTTCATGAGACGCATGGACGTATTGGGTGCGTTTGTAAGGCCGAATGGCATGACCAGCCAATCATACATGCCTTGCTTGGTTTTGAAAGCCGTTTTCCATTCGTCGCCTTCCTTCATTCGGACCTGATGGTATCCACTTCGTAGATCGATCTTAGAGAACAAGGACGCTCCATGCAGCTCGTCTAACATGTTGTCCAATCGTGGTATAGGATGCCGGTACTTGATGGTGATATTGTTGATGGCTCGACAGTCGACGCACATCCTCCAAGATCTGTCTTTCTTAGGAACCAGCAAGACAGGAACATCACATGGACTGAGGCTCTCGCGAATGTAGCCCTTGGACATGAGGTCATGTACCTGTTTCTCCGGTTCCTTGGACTCGGTCGGATTCACCCGGTACGCAGGTCGGTTGGGCAGGGCCGCTCCTGGCACGAGATCTATCTGATGCTCATTGCCTCTGATGGGAGGTAGGCCGGCTGGTATCTCGTCCGGAAAGACATCCTTAAACCTGTCCAACAAAGAAACAACTTCTCGGGGCAGCTCAACATCGTTTGAACACGAGTGTAAAGCCTCCCTAAAGATCATCAGTAGCACCTGTGTGTTCTGAAAAATAGCTCTAGATACGGAATGAGAAGAGATAAGAAGATTGGTCTTACGGTTCTTCTTGTCCTTGGCAAGGTGCAGTTGCATCTCATGCACTTCCTGCGGTGTGAGCGGTGCAATCTGGTACTTCCGCTTGTCATGGACGAATGAGTAATGATTGGTCTGTCCGTTATGCAAGGACTCCTTATCGAACTGCCACGGTCGGCCGAGCAATAGGTGTCCAACCTGCATAGGAACCACGTCGCATACTACCTGATCGTGATATCGTCCAATGCTGAAAGGTACGGTTACTTGGTTTGTGATCCGGATCTCGGTGTCATCGTTTACCGATACATTGGCCATGGCCTAGCGCCCAAAAGATAATGTACATAAGTTTAACACACCTTTTTACAACAGTCAACAAACCTACTCTGGTGTCCTAACGTTCCGCTCCACACCCCTACACGCCCGACTACTGGTTACCTGCAAAACAAATGAGTCATGAGCATTCTAGCAATACTCAGTGAATCCCGGAACCTACACAACGTTAGTTCCCTTCCCGCCCCGAAACATAGAGCGTCAGACATCACACGCACAAGCAGAAACGAAAATATATGCCCTGTTCATAATATACGATTAGTTACGTCCGATTCTTTCCACACTCGTAGAGGCCTCGATGTACCCGGCACTACCACACCATATCTCTCTCTCGTGGCTCCTCCCGACCAATCGCCACAGAGGTTCATGGCCGGCACCACACCCGAATCCACGGGTAACCCGAATCCACGGGGATCGTGTCGTCACACGAAAGCTCGTCCATGGGAGCGACCCAAGTAACCCTCCGAGCCTCTCCGAAAAGGCGGAGGACCTCAACGGGTGGTACCGAATACATCATCGTAGAAAACATTACGCATGTCATAGGATGCAATACTTAGAACATCATACAAGTTCTAGTCCATTATATCACGATCAGTATTTCATATGCTCATAGTATTCACATGTCCTGGCTCGTAAGGTCCGAAGACTCTTGTCGGCGATCCGCAAATCACGCAACACTTTCCGGAACGGTCCTCAACCGAATCCGTACTTACGCATATCACATCATACTTAATCAAATATAAGCATATGAACATCATAATCACAAAGGTATAAACCGTGAACCTCCCTCTCAAGGATTCACAAACGTTGCAAAAGATAGCACCGAGGTGCATATCTTGGCCGAACCTGCAAAGAAACAAGTTAAAGAACACAGCCGAGACTCACTAGGTTTTGACGCGGTCGGAAACTCGGTTTGCGGTGCGACGATCGCCCTAAAACGCTAGAATTCAACTCTCCTATTAACTGAACGTCCTTGACCTGCTTCCCACTATTTCCCGACTCTCGGCCTCGCTACTCGCCCGTCCCGGTGTTCGGTTTCTACTCCCGCTATTTCCCAACTTCTCTTTCTAGCTCGATTTTCTTCCCTTTCTTTCTCTCTCTCTCTTCTCTCTCTATTTTTATTTTCTTTGCGGTTTTAGAGTGTTATAAACAATGGGGCTGAGCTCTTATTTATACTAAAATTCCAGCTGCTTGGTGGCCGCCACAAGCCGTCGTTCCATTGGCCGTGTCCGCGGCGGCCATGCGTCGCGACACCCAAGCGCCTTGGTGGCGACACCAAGCCACTTCACGGTGGTGCCACCAAAACGCCCCATGCATGGAGGCAAATGCCTCTTTCTGGTCGTGACACCAGCCCCTTCCCATGCACGGCGACCCATGGCAGCCTCTGGCGACGACACCCAGCGGCCATCATGCAAGGCGACTCATGGAAGTTTCTGGTCGCGACATCCAGACGCCTTGTCATTTATAGTAACACCTCGTGCTTAATGGCAGCTCGTGCTTGTTGGATAAGGAACAATACTGAACGTGAAGGATTAATTACGATGGCCCGTTCGCGTCCGTACCGACTATTCCGGACCATTCCCAACCACTCTCGGCCCGATGATAAATTTCCCGACCAAAATAAAATTATCTCGGCCATTATTCTTAAAATATCCCAAAAACGAGGTCTATAGGATTTATTTATGGTTTAACATTCCTAACATGACCTTTAACCCGATTCCTAACCGTACCGCTTATTTTACCTCGGTAGTCGGGTTATTACATTCTTCCCCCCTTATTTAGAATTCGTCCCGAATTCTAACGTGGTCGTGACGTTTCTCCTTATTCAAAAACCGTGTCCTCTGTAAAGAACTCGGGATGCTCGTTCTGAAATCTCCCTTCAACTTCCCATGTAATTACCATCCGGTTCTGCTTACCCCAAAATACTTGGATCTGTGGAATCTCCCGATTCTTGAGCTTCTTTATCCGTCTCGTCCTAATCTTGATAGGTCCTTCCGGGTAGGTAAGATCCCTACGCAGTTCTAGTATTCTCTCTGGAACAATCGCGTCGGGGTCGGGTACGTGCTTCTGTAACATTGATACATAGAACACCGGATGCAAAACCATGTCTGAGGGTAGTTCTATCCGATAAGCTACCTCTCCGACTCTTCCTATCACAAGGTAAGGACCAATATATCGCACTGCGATCTTACCAATCTTCCCAAAGCGGTCTTTCCCCTTTTGTGCTACCACTTTAAGGTAAACGAGGTCCCCTACCTCGAATGTGACCTCTCTCCGTCCTTGGTCTGCATACTTCTTCTACCTGTCCTGTGCTTTCTTCATGGTCTCTTCAACCATAGGTGGCCCAAACATTCGCCGTTCCCCGACTTCTGTCCAGCACAAAGGTGTTCGGCATGGTCGTCCGTACAGGGCTTCGTATGGAGACATGCCGATACTGACATGGAAACTGTTGTTATACGAGAATTCCACCAGGGGCAGGTAGTCTTCCCATACACCCATCCAGTCCATAATACATGCCCGTAACATATCCTCTATTGTCCGGATTGTTCTCTCGGTTTGGCCGTCCGTCTCAGGATGAAAGGCCGTACTCATATTTAGCTCTGTTCCCATGGCTCCTTGTAAGGCTTTCCAGAATGCAGCTGTAAACCTCGGATCTCGGTCTGATATGATAGATGCAGGTACTCCATGTAGTTTCACGACTTCACTGATGTAGAGTTCTGCCAGCGTTTCCACCTTATCACTATCCCGGACTGGTAGTAGATGCGCTACCTTCGTTAGTCGATCCACAATTACCCATATGGAATTGTTTGATCGGCCTCTTGCAATGGGCAGTCCCGAGATAAAATCCATTGCCAAGGAATCCCATTTCCACTCCGGGATGGGTAGGCTTTGTAGTAATCCCCCCCGGTACTTGATGTTCGGCTTTAACTCGTTGACATACTTGGCACTTGGCCACCCAATCTGGTACTGAACTCTTGAGACCTGGCCAGTGGTAGTATCGTCGAATGTCTCGGTACATCTTAGTGCTCCCGGGGTGTATGCTCAGTACCGAATTGTGTGCCATCCGCAAGATTTCCTTCCTTAATTCCCCACTCGAAGGTACTGATATCCTACCCCTTAACAGAAGAGTTCCGTCTTCCGCCGGGTGGAACTCACTCACACTTACTTCCTCGGGATTCTCCAATTTCTCAATGATCTTTCGGGTCTTCTCGTCTCTCCTTTGTTCTTCCCGGATACGTTAAATTAACCCTGCCTGGTTTACCGCATGAAGCCCCCTTGGCTCGTTTGCTTCTCCTTCCAATGCTGACAAGCTTACCATCTTCAGTTCTTGATCTAAAGCTTCCAATTCCTTTTCTATATCCGTATCCGTTTTCCGTCGACTTAACTCATCCGCAACCACGTTTGCTTTACCTGGATGGTATTGGATCTTGACGTTATAGTCGGTAATGAAATCCATCCATCGCCTTTGTCGCAGGTTGAGATCAGCTTGGGTAAAGAGATACTTCAGACTTTTATGATCCGTGAACACTTGGACGCTTTCTCCGTACAAGTACGATCTCCAAATTTTAAGAGCGAAAACTACGGCCGCCATTTCCAAGTCATGGGTGGGGTAGTTTTCCTCATGCTTTCTTAATTGTCGAGAAGCATAAGCAATCATTCTTCCTTCTTGCATGAGCACACATCCCAAGCCTACTCGTGAGGCATCCGTGTATACGTCATAAGGTTTGCCATGTTCGGGTAGTGTCAGCACTGGTGCGGTAGTCAAGGCTTCCTTGAGTTTCCTGAATGCTCCGTCCGTTTTCTCATCCCATATGAATGGGACTCCCTTTCCCGTGAGTTTGGTCAATGGTTTTGCAATGGAAGAGAACCCTTTGACAAACTTTCGGTAATATCCGGCCATCCCGAGAAAACTCCTTACTTATGTCGCTGTGGTCGGTTGTGGCCATTCTTGTATGACCGCAATCTTCTCCGGATCTGCGGACACTCCCTGTCCCGACACTCGATGTCCTAGGAAGCCTATTTCCCCTTTCCAGAACCGACATATGCTAAACTTAGCATAGAGCCTTTTCTTTCTTAACCTTTGTAGCACATTCTCCAGGTGTTCCGCGTGCTCCTCCTTGGTCTTTGAGTATATCAAGATGTCGTCAATGAAGACTATCACAAAGTTGTCCAAGTAGTCATGAAACACTTCGTTCATCAATCGCATGAATACTGCCGGTGCGTTGGTTAGTCCAAAAGGCATAACAACAAACTCGTATTGCCCATACCGAGTGTTGAATGCCGTCTTAACCACGTCTTTCTCCGCAATAGGTATTTGATGGTACCCTGACGCCAAATCTATTTTGGAGAACCAGCTAGATCCTTGTAGCTGATCTAGTAGTTCGTCGATCCTAGGAAGGGGGTACTTATCCTTGATCGTTATATTGTTAATCCCGCGGTAATCAATGCACAATCTCATGCTGCCGTCCTTCTTCTTGACGAACAGCACCGGAGCTCCCCATGGTGATGAGCTTGGACGGATAAATCCTTTCCCCATCAAGTCTTCTGACTGCGTCTTTAGCTCTGCCAGCTCGGCCGAGGCCATTCGGTAAGGTGCCTTAGCAATCGGGGCCGCTCCCGGTTCCAAGTTAATTGTGAACGGGTTGCTCCAAGGTGGAGGCAACTCCGTCAATGCCTTAAAAACGTCACCAGATTCCCTAACAACAGGGATGTCTTCGACCTTCAGCTCTTTGTCTCCATCCTCCACTTGAACGCTAATGGCTACTAAATAAGCCTCTCCGCTTTCTAACTCTTTTTCACTTCGCAGGGCCGAAATCAAAGATGTCGTCGTGCTTGGCTTGATTCCATGAAACGTGACCACTGACGGTTGGTCTCCTTCAAATATGATCCTACCGTGACCACAGTCTAGATGGACCCTATATCTAGACAACCAGTCCATCCCAAGGATTACATCAAACCGACGGATAGGTACTACAATGAGATCCACGAGGAAAATTCTTTCCTGGAACTCAAGGGGTACACCTATCAATTCACACGAGGCTGCTAAAGTTTGATCTCCTGGGGTTAACACCAAAACCCTCACGTTCCTTACCCCATAACCACTTATAAACCTCGCCACCACCTCGGGAGTCACAAAACTATGTGTTGCTCCCGAGTCGAACAAAACGTGGGTGGGAATTCCACCAACACGTAATGTCCCTATCACAACATATAATCACATAGAATATAATTTACTCACACAAGCACACATTTAAGCAAGCAAATTATAAGAGAGATTAGTGCCCAAACATACCTGTGATGGGGCTCTTTCCTGAGCCTGAAGGTTTCGCATAATCTACTTCTAAAGCATAAACCCTATCCGCAGTTGCTTGCTTCTTGGCCGGGGGTCCTCTTGGGGTCCTTACTGTCTATCTTTCTGGTGCCTTAGACGTTCCTGATCCTCTGGTTGGGCACGACGTTGCGAAATGTCCTTGTTCTCCGCACGCAAAGCATCGAACATTTGTAGGTATTCCGGTTTGTCCACCCTTGGTGGGACAATACTTGGAAATATGCCCTTCCCCTCCACATGTAAAACAGGCTGTAGATCCCTCAGCTTGACCTGTCGATGGTCGAAAATTCTTTCTGAAATTTCGTTTTCCTTGGCCACCATCCCGATTTCTCCCAAACATCCTCCCGCCTTGTGACGTGTGTGTACCGCCTCCTTTCTTGCTCGAAATCCCCTTCTCTTGCATCCAGCACTGCTCAGTATTCACAGCCTTCTCAATCATGTGATGCAAACCCGTATAGGTTCCTGCGGCCATCCTACTTGCTATCTCCGGATTGAGTCCGCCCATAAATCTCCGCATCAGAGATTTATCGTCTCCACGACTAAAGTAGATGTATCGTTGGAGTCTTGTAAATTCAGCCTCATACTCTCTTATCGTTCTTTCTCCTTGCTTCAACTGCAGGAACTCATTTTCCAAACGTTCTCGAGCTTCCGGTGGTAAGTACTTCTGCATGAATTCCCGTTGAAACGCGTCCCATGATTGCAATGGGTGGCGGCTGTTCTTTTCCACACTCATCCACCACCTAAGGGCTTCTTTTTCTAAGAAGTACACCGCTAAGTCTCGTTTCAAGTTCTCCGGGCATCCAACCGCCACAAAGTTACGTTCCATTGATTGCAACCATGCATCCGCTACATAAGGGTCGGCACTTCCTCCATACGGTTTGGTGCCCAACTTCTTCATGGTAGTTATAACTTTGAGGAAATCTGGGGGGTGCATTTGCTGTGACACGAGGTTCTCCATGGGCTCCTCTCTCAATAACTTGTGATAGCAGATCGTGCACCATCGAAAGGGTCGGATTGGCCCTTGGCCGTTCTTGCTGTTCCGGCGCGAGTACATCCTCATGGTTTGGCGGATGAACTGGTTCCACATGGGGGTGATTGGGTTGTGCGGCCACTCCTTCATTGCCGCGTCCCGCCTGTCCCATTGGCATGTCGTCTGGTACTTCATTCAGAAAGCTTGAGGCCACCGAGAAGGGTGATGGTTCCTGTTGTGGTAGAGGATAGTCCAACAGCATCGGGTTTCCCTGTTCATCCCAACCCGACTCAGTCTCGGTGTCTTCAACCCACAAATCATCCCATCCATAGTCACTCTCCCCTGACCAAACAGATGCATTTGGTGATGCGCGCCTATGGCTGCTCTCACCTTCATCTCGCCCAGTTGGCGGACCCCACGGCCTCCCGGTACTTGATCGGTTTCCAAACATCTGCATCAATCAAAAGGGTAAGTCCTAACCCGTCCTAACTCTGTCGGAACGTACCGGATTATCCTAGTTGGCCGTTGTGACTCAATGACTCAATAAAACCGTTTAAAAAGCCGGGTCCGTGAGCGTAATCAGGAACCACGCTCTGATACCACCATTTGTAACACCCCCGGCCCGTACTATAGACATAGACGTCCCGGGAATGCTACAAAATGATAACCGAAGTCAGTAAACGCCCAACGCTCAATAGGGATCCGAACATCAGACATGTCCTGGCTACGACTATCATTCCTCTTAGCGTCTTTACAACCCGTACCCAGGCTTCGAGTTGTGTCAGCTCGGACTAAACTAATATCATGAACCCAAGCCGAATTTTTACATCAAAAACTTATTTATTTATATATCATCATTCCGGAAAGTACGAGGTTACAAAACGTTTACCGATACATTGGCCATGGCCTAGCGCCCAAAAGATAATATACATAAGTTTACCACACCTTTTTACAACAGTCAACAAACCTACTCCGGTGTCCTAACGTTCCGCTCCACACCCCTACACGCCCGACTACTGGTTACCTGCAAAACAAATGAGTCATGAGCATTCTAGCAATACTCAGTGAATCCCGGAACCTACACAACGTTAGTTCCCTTCCCGCCCCGAAACATAGAGCGTCAGACATCACACGCACAAGCAGAAACGAAAATATATGCCCTGTTCATAATATACGATTAGTTACGTCCGATTCTTTCCACACTCGTAGAGGCCTCGATGTACCCGGCACCACCACACCATATCTCTCTCTCGTGGCTCCTCCCGACCAATCGCCACAGAGGTTCATGGCCGGCACCACACCCGAATCCACGGGTAACCCCAATCCACGGGGATCGTGTCGTCACACAAAAGCTCGGGCATGGGAGCGACCCAAGTAACCCTCCGAGCCTCTCCGAAAAGGCGGAGGACCTCAACGGGTGGTATCGAATACATCATCCTAGAAAACATTACGCATGTCCTAGGATGCAATACTTAGAACATCATACAAGTTCTAGTCCATTATATCACGATCAGTATTTCATATGCTCATAGTATTCACATGTCCTGGCTCGTAAGGTCCGAAGACTCTTGACGGCCACCCGCAAATCACGCAACACTTTCCGGAACGGTCCTCAACCGAATCCGTACTTACGCATATCACATCATACTTAATCAAATATAAGCATATGAACATCATAATCACAAAGGTATAAACCGTGAACCTCCCTCTCAAGGATTCACAAAACGTTGCAAAAGATAGCACCGAGGTGCATATCTTGGCCGAACCTGCAAAGAAACAAGTTAACGAACACAGCCGAGACTCACTAGGTTTTGACGCGGTCGGAAACTTTGTTTGCGGTGCGACGATCGCCCTAAAACGCTAGACTTCAACTCTCCTATTAACTGAACGTCCTTGACCTGCTTCCCGCTATTTCTCGACTCTCGGCCTCGCTACTCGCCCGTCCCGGTGTTCGGTTTCTACTCCCGACCAACTTCTCTTTCTAGCTCGATTTTCTTCCCTTTCTTTCTCTCTCTCTCTTCTCTCTCTTTTTTTTTCTTTTCTTTGCGGTTTTAGAGTGTTCTAAACAATGGGGCTGAGCTCTTATTTATACTAAAATTCCAGCTGCTTGGTGGCCGCCACAAGCCGTCGTTCCATTGGCCGTGTCCGCGGCGGCCATGCGTCGCGACACCCAAGCGCCTTGGTGGCGACACCAAGCCACTTCACGGTGGTGCCACCAAAACGCCCCATGCATGGAGGCAAATGCCTCTTTCTGGTCGTGACACCAGCCCCTTCCCATGCACGGCGACCCATGGCAGCCTCCGGCGACGACACCCAGCGGCCATCATGCAAGGCGACTCATGGAAGTTTCTGGTCGCGACATCCAGACGCCTTGTCATTTATAGTAACACCTCGTGCTTAAGGGCAGCTCGTGCTTGTTGGATAAGGAACAATACTGAACGTGAAGGATTAATTACGATGGCCCGTTCGCGTCCGTACCGACTATTCCGGACCATTCCCAACCACTCTCGGCCCGATGATAAATTTCCTGACCAAAATAAAATTATCTCGGCCATTATTCTTAAAATATCCCAAAAACGTGGTCTATAGGATTTATTTATGGTTTAACATTCCTAACATGACCTTTAACCCGATTCCTAACCGTACCGCTTATTTTACCTCGGTAGTCGGGTTATTACAACGTTAGTACAAGATCCACCATCGATAATAAGACTACATACCTTGCTGTTCAAATTACAGCGAGTGTGGAAGATGTTCTCTCGTTGCACCGTCTCGGGATCAACAAGCGCACTGAGATCTCTCCTGATCACTAATAGCTCTCCGGAGTCGGGATACTCTATGGGCGTCCATGTGTCAGGTTCCTCCATGTCTTCATCCTCCTGTTCATCCTGAGATTCGTACGCACCGGCTTTGTTCAGGATCATGATCCTCCGGTTCGGAAAGTCTCGAGCCATATGTCCTTTACCCTGACACTTAAAACATGTGATACCTCTAGAACGGGACGTGCTAGGTATCTTACCTGGGTCTGGTCGGTTGGGCTTAGAAGACTCAATGGTCGGCTTCTTGAACCTGGACTCAACCTCAACCGGCTTAACTTTGTCAACGGGTCGTGGAGTTCGCGCGGTCCAAGGTGTGTTGGTCCTAGGCCAGGTTGTGGTCGTGGACTTCCGCTTGTTGTGATACTCAACCTGTATACACAAATGCAACAATTCGGGCATATCATGATAAGGTTGAATCTCTACCTTTCGAGCAATCCTCTCGTTCAGTCCGTCCACGAACTGGGCCATCAGGGTCTCTTAAGAATCGTCCAACTCAAGTCTATTCCGCAATTGTTCGAACTCTTCGAAATATTCTTCGACCGTCTTGGTTCCCTGCATCAGCTTACGAAAACGTTTCTGCAAATCTCTATGGAAATGGGTAGGAACATACTTGCGCCTTAGCTGAAACTTCATATCAGCCCACGTAGTGATCGGTTCGTACTGATGGCGCCTTCGTTCCGCAGCGTTCCGGTCCCACCATGACAGGGCATGTCCTGTGAACTGGGCCACTGCTAGAGATATCTACCTGCCTTCGGGATATCCGTAATGGTCGAAGATATGCTCCATCCTTCGCTCCCAGTCTAGATAGGCCTCCGGGTCCACCTTTCCTGCAAAAGTAGGAGGCTTTAGCTTAATATCATTAGGATATGGACGTTGTACCTCTTGTTCTTGTATGCGTCCACGGTGATTAGGATCACGCTGGTATGGTGGTCGCGGTCCGTGGCGTCCGTCCTCAAGCTCATCAGTATCGTCGTTTGTATCATCCAGTCGGACGTCCTTGAAGCGTCCGGGTTGTTCAACACGTCCGCGGTACTGTCCGGGTTGGCGCTGCTGATCGAACCGAGGCTGTTGTGCCTCTGGTTCGTACCGATACTCTCCTGGCCGAGGCTGATAAGCTCCAAGCCGAGGCTGCTGCTCATCTGGTCGAGGCCGCTGCTCAACGGGACGCTCTAATCAGTCAAGCCGAGCCCCAAGCGTTTTGCCGATCGCTTGGATCGCGGCCATTAGCTACTCAAGGTCAGCTGGTCCGGCTTGTGGGTTGGGCTGTTCTTGGGCCACTCGTCCTGCACACTTGACAACAAATCAAACGTACCAAAGAAGAAAGAAGAAAAGGAAAACGCGCTCGATTAGAAAAGGAAAGGGCGGTCGCAAGCAAAAAGGAAAAAGAACAAAACCGAAACTTAAATTTTTTTTTTCTAAGAACTATAAAAGGAAAGCAAAGTAAACCGAGATTAAGTGAAGAAAATAATAAGAACTAAACCGCAATTCACTTAGTTCAAACCGCAAGCACAAGGAAAATCCTAATGCCCTAGTTTGCTGCCGCTTTGGAGATCGACAACCTAGCAATACGAACTAAGCCGAGAACACTAAACAGAACTAAACAGGAAGCAAGACAACAAAGCAGTTCGAAGCAGCCAACAACCTAGCATATTCTACAATCGGTTCATGCAAGTGTATTCGGCCGAGAGAGAACAAATGCTATCAACCTATATATTTTTTTGATTTTCGATTTTAAAGAAGCAAAGGCAACAAAACAGAATTAAAACTAAGCAAGAGAACAGAAATAACCGAGCTGGTCAGGAGCTTTAAAGCTCTGATACCAGATGATATGAGATGGGGTGGGTGGTAGAGAGAGATGGTTCGAACGGCCGGCTGTGAAGGGAACGGACGGTGCGGGCGGCCGGTGAGCGAGTGGTGCGGACAGTCGGGATTGAGCGGGACAAGAAGCTGGCCGATGGCACTCTCTTCTTGTCAATGGATGATCGAGTGAGCTACTGAACTTAGAACTTTAGAACAACAGGAACAAGCAAGCAACAAAGAGATTCACTTCTCCAAGGGGGCAGCCGCGCAATGGAGAGAGGAAAATCGCCAACTTAGGGTTTTCTTTGTCTAAACTTACTTGACGTTTCATTAAACCAAAAGAATGTTTAAGTAATTACAACTGAAAGCATATAGGCCAGAAACAGTTTGGGCCATCGAAAATACTAAAAAAAACAAGGGAAATAAGACTTAAAACGAGAAAGGAAAGTCTTGGTCGAAAATAGAGAAGAGGCCGGCCTGTCTCTCTAATGAATGGGCCTCAGATAACCTCATTAAAAACCTTGTGAAGAAAACCCATTTGGGATAAAACTTCAAAAAGGAAAAAGATTATGATCTTTATCCCAGAGGCAGACCGGTCAAAGGATCATCTGACTCGATGCAGAAGATCATGGTCGGTCCGTTCGTCCGGAGTATGGGCCAGGGCGTGGTCGCATCAAATGGGTCGCCAACTTCAGTATGGGCCAACTGGTTCAGGACAGGTTGTCCTTGATCAAGCTGGCCTAGCTGGGTCGTGATGTCTTCTATGCTTGTCCTCGAGATCAGCTGCTCCATGGCATTGTTGAATTCAGCTTGCAAATGTCTTTGTCCTGAACGTGTTCTTGGTACGTCTCACATTGGTCGGAAACAGGTCGGCTAGCTTCTTGGTCGAGCCTGGTCCGTCTTGCTCGTCCAGCTCAGTGTCGGTCAAGCTGATGTCCTCATCATCTTTGTTTAGTGCTTGTTCTTGCTTTCTCTTACTTTCTTAATTGCCACTTATTTTCAATTAGTAGTATTATTAGACAAAACTCTTATCGCTATTTGGATTAGCTCAACTAGTTGGATGCATTCCTTGTGTTTATAAATTTAATCCATTTGGATTGATAAACTCAAGTATTTTACAATGAAACATTTCTAGTATGTTTAGTGATTGATAGTACTATAATCCCAAAATTTCTTATTATTAGTAGCCAATATTCATAATAAACAAAAATAATATTTATTTGTTTATTGGTAATGATGATTTTAAAGTTTAAAACAATTATGAGAATATATGATTAAGGATAATTATCGTAACAAATATAGTTAATCATCAATTGTTTGGATATATTAGGCGAATATGCTAAATAATAGATCTGTTTATTTGGAACAGCTTATTTACTAATTACTACCTTATCACAGTTTTTTATTTCGTTGATTTTGGCAAATGATAATTTATGAGCAAATATCAGAAGTTTTGAAGATTTTCGAGAAATTAGTGATATTTATGGATAATCGGGGAAAATAAGCATAATCAAATGCCTGAATATGATTTTCTTGTGAATACGCGTGTTTTCCAAAATTAAGTGGATAGCAATCTGATCCATTAGGTTTACGTTCTTATATCTTTAAATTTTTTCCGGTTTAAATGCATAATTAATTGGTTAATGATTCCGGTCCAAATTAAATTTATTAGGATCTTCATCATAGACCCGCGTGTTACTAAATGGGCTAACGGATCCATTTGTTGTTTCACTAAATTTAGGCCTAAATTTTCTGTTATGACGTTTTGTCCGATTTTTTAAGTGGTTGAGCAATGGCATTTCGTTTGATAACTTGGAAAACTCTGACAAAGTATTTGTTGGTTATATTCAATCAATCGAGTCTGTTTTTTCGTTAAAACTAAGAACACAACACAGCTTCAATACCCAAGTTCTCTTGGATCCAAACCTCCTTTAGATTAGAAAGAGAATACAATCACCTTCTTAGAACTCAAGTAAGCTTTATAACCTTAATTTAGAGAATTTAAGAATGTATGCAAGAATTAATGTAAACACTTTAAATTACTTAGTACACATATGAGCTATATATAGAGAGTGATTTCTAGGGTTCCTAATACCATAAAGATAACATTTTCGTAATCTTATATTTAAGCTTATCTAATTTTGCATCTTTATCCAAAATCGCATGCATTAATCTTATTTAGAGATAATGACTAAAGACATAATCCCACAAATCTCCACCTTGACTTTGGTCTTTGAGAAGTCTGAATTTTGACCCAAAAAAACACACAGCTCATCTAATTTGAATCCTCCATTGGCCCAAACACTTTTGCTTTTCTTTGTGCAAAACGGAACAAATTCGGCACATATCTCTTCATAGAATCTGGCCCAAACTTCTTGACATTCTGGACCTGGTCGATTTGTTCAATTTTGGGCTGATTTTCTTTAAATCTTTTGGCCCAAGTTCTCTGAATTTTTCGGTCCAATCCGAAAACCCTATTTTCTCTTCACTCTTACCGACAGACCATTTGGTATTTCACCTTTCTCTTTCATCGGTTACAAAGCTCTCTCATGGCGATTTCATTGCCGATTTCTTACATGTGACTTTCGCCGTGTTTTTCACCGTGGATCTAGGTCGCCTTTAGCTTACTAACCTTTGACCATGACCCTTTCTTCTTCTA
Source organism: Orychophragmus violaceus (assembly GCA_030180135.1). Classification (NCBI taxonomy): domain Eukaryota; kingdom Viridiplantae; phylum Streptophyta; class Magnoliopsida; order Brassicales; family Brassicaceae; genus Orychophragmus; species Orychophragmus violaceus. Next base: position 61,269,078 of record CM058237.1, on the reverse strand, counting down.
AGTTAAAATCCGACAGCTTTTGACCTTCGCCGACCACCGTCGAAACTTCCTCAACTGATTTTATCAGCTTCATGTCAAAGAAGGTACACGATCTGACCCTTTACCTTTTTCGTTTCTCATTTATTTCTTGTGAGACCTGAGATGGTGTTTTCTCTTGGTATTTCAGTCGATTTACCTTCGAACCGGTTCTTCGTGACTTCACTAAGCTATGAGAAGTCGATTTATCTTTGTGAATTTCTTTGCATGTTCATGATCTTGACAAAACCCTAACATGCATGTTTGTCTTTGGGAATCCTTAGAGTTTCTTCATGATATTGATCTTCCTCAAGAGATTTTTTGTGAACTCAGAAAAGCGCCTTTACCCTCCTTCACAAAATACTTCTTCTCTTCAAAATTACTGACAAGAAACTAAACAGACTTGTTTTGTTTCCTTTTTCAGGTACCTTTCTGAATATTAGACCAATGTATAACTCCATTTGCAGAGAACTATTAAAAGTTAGGTTACTTTGTCTCCTCCTTGTATCTTAGTTTCAAACTAAGAATACTTAGATACTACCTTTCTGAAGGATTATGGTGTTTGTTCAAGGTTTAATTCCCATATTTCAACCTAACACATAATCTTAACAGATCTAGGTTCTTGCAAAACGAATCATAAAACCAACCAAACCTGGATCATTACCTTTCAGATTGCAGCGGATAATTGATGGTAATGATGAGATCAGTTAGAACAGATGAACAACCTGCTCCTCCTTTGGTATCCACACTCTTACAAGCCGGGATGGCTGCTAGACCAAAGAGATGGATCAGAGAGAGTTAGAGAGAGAGAGATGTCGCGGCCACCAAGAAAACTCGTGTGTTATTCACAATCCCTTAGGGTTTTCGAAATCCTTAATCTCTCATTAATGGGCCCAAGTCATTAGACTAATGGTTCATTAATCTTTTGGGCCCAAGACACAAATCAGACAAAAGCCTGTATTTTGTCTGGCCCAATTATCTGATCTAATACAGTAAATGCCATTGCATCTTACCGTATTAATTCCATTTAACTTTCCCGTTAGCTATGGTGTGTGACCCTTTGGGATCATACAATACCGGTAATAAGTCCTAAACTTATAGATCATGAGCGGGCTCTAGCAAGTCATCATGATCACCCAGTATTTATGACTTATGTCTGATCTCGACATTTATCATACTTTCTAGAGATAGTACAGTAGATTTCAGGACATTCCCAACAATCTCCCACTTGTACTGGAATCCTACATTCCCTAGTCCTTTTGTCTCAATATCTCGATCTGGCATAAGGCAAGATGCGTGTCATCCTTATATAGCCAGACCATGTTCATCGGACCAGATTTGATACTGACAATGCAAACGACTTGGGCAAGTCCGTTTGGGAATGGCCATTCTCTTACCAGCTATCAAATCTCCGATTGGCCTAGAGATATTACCTCCGTTAAACGGCAGGGACAAATCCCATCTTGTTCCATCACTATGAACTACACAATTCATAATACACCCAACCAAGGTCCGTATAGCTCCCAGTTACGAAACAGCGTTAAACAATGATCAAAGCGTATCACTCCATGTGCAGCCACATGCATGCGAACTCAGGTCTAAGGACTATACTCTATAGTCGTATATGAGAACCTCTCATGACACAGATATTAATATCTTGTAGAGTTCTCATCAGCGGGCCATGTCCGGTCATATGCTCCCCTACATATACCTATGTGTCGACTTTGATGCCGCGCATCTATGACCCCTCGAAACTTGGTCATAAGTCTCAACACAATCTAGTCTCAACAGGTTGTTGGTGTTCCAATTTCAACAACCTTCGACTATGGACACTATGATTTATGTCACTTCGTTAAATATGGGGTTTCAGGATCAAGTCTACTCATGTACTTCGATGGCCCATATATAATGACATGAATCATTTTGGAACGATTATTTTATATCACAGTTAAAAATAATCCAGAAATAAAATTTCATTAACATTTAAAATGTTTACATGAACCAATCACTACAAGAAATTTGAGTATATATAGCGCCCAAAAAACGCTATATATCGATATTATAACGGTTTGTTAAACGCTCTATCTGCGGCCGTTATAATAGATTGGAGCATTTACATAGCGGTTTTTCGTGATGCTATAATAGAGATATTTACAATAGCGCTTATTTTAGTGCAATTATAAAGTATTTAATAGCGTTTATTTTTCGTTATTATATATTTCTATAATAACATTTTATTTTGTTATTATTTATTTTATATATAACATTTTTTACTAAATTAAATAAAATTATTATATGAATATATGAAATTAAATAAATTTTAAATTTAACTGAAGACAAATTTATTAATGTAAACATTTTACAAAGCTTTCATAAATTACAAAAATAATTCTATATTATAAGAAAAACTAAACAACATAAGAAGCAAAACCACATAAAAAAATTCTACCAAGTTCTATTAGCCTACACAATCCTCAACAACACCCTTCAATACGCCCTTCTCGTTCGTGGATAGTGGCAAGATCTGTATACGGTTGTGTTTCGATGTTACCTAGAGTCAGTATTGGACACCCCAAGACGTTCAGCTTGTTGGAGTATATTGATCTTGCTGGGTCTGTATGTATAACGAGATTACTTCAAAGCGAAATTAGGACCCATCCCTGCTCCAACTATGAGCTGCACAAGAGAAAGAAATGAATACTATTAGTCCTTGGTAGGTGTTTGTTAATGGAGACACCCATTATGAAGCATCCCACCGAGACCCAAGGGCTCAAACGCCCACCTGAGTTAATGAAAGAGAGTTAGTGATTGAAACTAAAATATGTATAATCGATTTGAGAGATTGAGTATTGAGCAGCTCTAGTGAATTGGTTATTTGCAAGATTCCTGAAACACCGTGGATTATAAATAAACTCAGTAACAAAGAGGATCAATGGAACTTACTATCGTTGCAAGTTTTTTGAAGAAGCTGATATGGTAAATCACCTCCAAGGTTATTGCTGCTTAGATCACTACAAGTTCAATCAAAGATTATTAACCACGAAAAACTCATTCTGGATAAACACGAAAAGAACTCAACAGTTTTGACCATTTGGAGAGGATTGATCTTACAGTTCCGTAAGAGAAGTCAATTTATCAAGATCCAAAGTGTTCCAGAGAGCTCAAGTTTTGATAAATTTCTGCAAAAGTAGATAATATTAGCCATTGTATGTTAAATCTAAAAGCATATGAATAAAATCTTATTGTTTCAATGATTACTACAAGGTTATTCACATCGAATAATCTTTCAGCCAAGGAAAGTTCTAAATCAAAAAATGATTTAACCAAAGAAATGAACAAATAATTTGTACCACTATTGTAGCGCCCTTGATTTTACCTGGAGAGGCTATGCGATTCCTTAGCACCAAATTCTCTGCGAATTCCATTATGAATCCCATCTCGTTCCCCAAATCACTGCAATTGAAAGAAAAAACACTTACCCAAGAATTGATTCCCAAAATTAGGGGTTCTATCAAGTTCGAATCCATAAAATTGGGTTTTGTAACCTAAAGCATCATAGTCAAATTCGATTCCCAATCTAGATCTGGCTGAAGTTTCTACAGTACAACGACTATTAGGGTGCATCAATCTCTTCACTTGATTACTCCTAAGACGATGCCTTTAAGATCGACACAAACCCTTTGAAATATAAGAAGACTTACGATTATATACGAAACCAGAGGAGGAAGAAAGATCGGAAAAGCTTTGCTTTGGGTGCATCAATCTCTAACTTTTTCTCCTTTGTCTATGTTTTATTTTTTATTTAATAACCAAGGGTTTTACTTAGTCAAATTTTCGCTCGGACTTATTAAAATTATAGCACATTCACGAAAAAAGAGGCGGGCTTTAAAAAAATTTTAGGCGCGGTATTTAATATAGCGTTTGTAAAAATACAAACGCTATCTAAAAATAAAGACATATCAACTATAGCAGAAAGAAATAAAACGTTATCTTATACTGCTATATATACTCCAATTTCTTGTAGTGAATCAAAATAACTAAAATAAAGCCCTCACAACTCCCACTCAAAAAGAGATTACATATGAATATCTTTAATTCCTACAGCAGCAGTATGCAACTCGTGCTTAGGTCTCGGGAGTGGCTTTGTCAACGGGTCAGCCACGTTCTCAGCAGTGGGAACTCTGCTGTCCATCACTTCACCTCTATTCACTATATCACGAATCAGGTGATACCTTCTCATAATATGTTTGGATTTCTGATGATGTCTCGGTTCCTTGGCTTGAGCAATTGCACCATTGTTGTCACAATACAGTGCTAGAGGCTCAGTGGCATTTGGGAATACACCGAGTTCAATCAAGAAGTTCCTTATCCAAACTCCTTCCTTCGCAGCTTCTGAAGCAGCGATGTATTCAGCTTCAGTTGTGGAATCTGCCACGGTGCTCTGCTTGGAACTCTTCCAACTTATTGCACCGCCATTCAGACAGAAGATGTAGCCAGACTGTGACCGGAAATCATCCTTATCTGTCTGAAAACTTGCATCCGTGAATCCACTGATTTCAAGCACTTCACTTCCTCCGTAAACCAAGAACTTATCCTTGGTATTCCTCAAATACTTCAGGATTTTCTTTACGGCAATCCATTGACTCTCACCTGGATTAGACTGGTACCTACTCGTCATGCTTAGTGCATAAGCAACATCAGGACGAGTACAGATCATGGCATACATGATAGATCCTATAGCCGAAGCATAAGGAATCCTACTCATGCGCTTAAGCTCATCAGGTGTTTTAGGACACTGATCCTTGCTTAGTGTAGCACCATGTATCATTGGCGTGAACCCCTTCTTGGATTTATCCATTCCAAATCGATGCAGGACTTTATCTATATAAGCATCTTGACAAAGTCCAATCAGCTTTTTAGATCTGTCTCTAAAGATTCGGATTCCAAGAACATACGCGGCTTCACCCATGTCCTTTATGGAAAAACAACTTCCCAGCCAGTCTTTAACAGACTTCAGCATTGGAATATCATTTCCAAGAAGCAATATGTCATCGACATATAGGATAAGAAACGCCACTTTGCTCCCACTAGTTTTCTTATACACACATTGTTCCTCTTGGTTTCTGATGAAGTCAAAGTTCTTTATTGCTTCATCAAAACGAAGATTCCAACTCCTCGATGCTTGCTTCAATCCATAAATGGATTTGTGAAGCTTGCATACTTTCCCAGCATTCTTAGGATCAATGTAACCGTCAGGTTGTGTCATATACACATCCTCCTCCAAGATTCCATTCAGGAAGGCGGTTTTCACATCCATCTGCCAAATCTCATAGTCATAATAAGCGGCAGTCGCTAGGAGAATCCGAATTGATTTCATCATTGCCACTGGTGAATAGGTTTCATCATAGTCTATACCATGAATTTGCTTGAAACCTTTTGCCACCAACCTGGCCTTGTAAATCTGGACATTTCCATCCATGTCAATCTTCTTCTTGAAGATCCATTTACACTCGATGGCTTTTGCACCAGCAGGTAAATCAACCAGTGAAAACACTCGGTTAGCAGACATGGAGTCCATCTCGGATTCTGTGGCTTCACGCCACTTTAAGGAGTCAAGGCCCATCATGGCTTCTTCAAAGTTCGAGGGTTCATCACCGTCAATGATCAAAAGATCATGGCAATTAGTCACGAGGAATCCCTGATATCTATCGGGTTCGTGACGGATCCTTCCGGATCTTCGAACTTCAGGTACTGCAGGTTCAGGTTCTATTACAGCTTCATGTAATTCATCCTGCTGTTCTTCCTCATTAGGTTGAACAGGTTCCTGTCCTTCTTGAATTTCATCAAGTTGTACCTTACTCCCACTATCTTTTCTAGAGAGAAACTCCCTTTCAAGAAAAGTACAATCCCGAGCAACAAAGATTTTGTTCTCGGATCGCAGATAGAAGTAATAAGCCTTGGTATCCCTAGGATAACCAATGAAGTAGCATTTGTCAGATTTTGGTGTAAGCTTGTCTGAGATTAATCTTTTGACATAGGCTTCACAACCCCAAATTCTGAGAAAAGACATTGCTGGAGCTTTTCCAGTCCATATCTCATATGGTGTCTTTGCTACTGCCTTTGATGGCACTCTGTTCAGTGTGAACGTTGCGGTGAGCAAAGCATATCCCCAAAGGGATATAGGAAGGTCTGTGTGACTCATCATGGATCGGACCATATCTAACAATGTCCGATTCCTTCTCTCAGACACACCATTCCACTGAGGTGTTCCAAGAGGTGTGAGTTGGGAGATAATCCCACACTCACTCAGATGATCACGAAATTCCTGGCTCAAGTATTCTCCTCCTCGGTCCGACCGAAGAGCCTTAATACTTTTACCAAGCTGGTTCTGTACTTCATTCTGGAATTCTTTGAACTTTTCAAAGGTTTCCGACTTATGTTTCATCAAGTAGACATATCCATATCTACTGAAATCATCAGTGAATGTAATGAAGTACTGAAAGTTTCCTCTAGCACTTGTGGACATTGGGCCACACACGTCAGTATGTATCAGGCCCAATAGTTCACTAGCCCTTTCTGTGGGTTTATTGAAAGGGGCCCGTGTCATTTTGCCCATTAGGCAAGATTCGCATTGCTCACAAGACTCAAAGTCAAATGAGCCCAAGAGTCCATTTGAATGGAGCCTCTTGATGCGTTTCTCACTAATGTGCCCCAAACGACAATGCCAGAGAAACGTTTCATTTTCTTCGTTAGATTTGAACCGTTTTGTATTTATGTTATATACTGGAGCAGATTGATCCAGCATGTACAGCCCATTTATAAGAGGGGCACAGCCATAGAACATATCATTGAGATTAAAGGAACACAATTTATTCTTAATAGAAAAATCAAATCCTTGCAAATCCAACAATGAAACTGAAATGATATTTCTGCTTATAGCAGGTACAAAATAACAATTCTCAAGTTCTAAAATCAATCCAGAAGGTAAAGACAACAAGTAAGTGCCAACGGCCAGTGCTGGAACCTTCGCTCCATTGCCAACCCGCAACTCTACTTGCCCTTGCTTCAACCTTCTACTGTTGCTGAGCGCCTGCATATTAGTACAAATATGAGCCCCACATCCAGTATCTAATACCCAAGTGGTATTATCAGAAGTAGTAGTATTTACTTCAATAACAAAAATACCTGAAGATTTAGTCTCCAAGGACTTCTTCTTCTTCAGACTTTCCTGGTATTTCTTACAGTCCCTGCGGTAATGCCCTGCCTCTTTACAAAAGTGACAGATGTCAGAAGGCCCAGCTTTGGACACGGGCTTGGGCTTGTTTTCATTGCTGACTACCTTGCCCTTTCCCTTGTCTGCAGCGGATTTCTTGAAACCCTTGCCCTTCTGCACCATGAGTACAGACGACTCCTTGGTCTTCTTCAGATTCGGTTCTGCAGTCTTGAGCATACCATGTAGCTCAGGCAACGTCTTTATCAACCCATGCATATTATAGTTCAAAATGAACTGGTCATATGCAGGAGTAAGAGACTGCAGAACGATATCACAAGCAAGCTCTTGGCTTATAGGACAGTCGAGCCTAGTCAAATGATCGAGATAACCCATCATTTTCAGAACATGTGGACTCACTGCTGCATCCTTAGCCATTTTACAGTCCAAGAGATTCTTAACAGTTTGGAATCTCTCTGTACGAGCCTTCTCCTGAAACAACGCTTTCAGATTTGCCATCAGCTCCATGGGACAAGTCAGGCCTTCCCACTGCATCTGCAGTTCGGGAGCCATTGTCGCCAACATCAGGCAAATCACGTCATTAGCATCTGAAGAATGCGTATCCCAAGCATTCTTCACAGCTTGTGCGGCATTATTCGCAGGTCTAGGAGAGAGAGCTCTTTCAAGGACATAAGCCTTCTTCTCCTGCCCGAGCACAAGTCTCAGGTTCCTGGACCAGTTCAGGAAGTTTGATCCGTTCAGTTTGTCCTTCTCAAGGGCAGACCGGATCGAGAAAGTGTTTTGTGTTGTTGTGCTTGACATAGCTGAAAATATGAGACAATAGAGATTTAGTTATTAAGTTCATAAAAGAGTAATCTTAAAAACTTATAAGAAAACTCGCATTGCATTCATAATTTCTTTGTTTAACCTCATAAGAATGCAATGATTCCGAGATCCATGTTCAGCTAAATCCAAAGTGGGCCACTGGCCGTCACCCGGAATTAGCTTTACTTGGTAAGCATACACACAGCTAGTTATATCTCATATAACTCTCGGTTGTGAATTGGACCCGAGGCCCAAATTCACCAGATGTCTCAAGGCCCGGGACTCCCGATGGCCCAGTCAAGGAAACCGATCTCTTACAGCCAAATAATCACTAAAGTCTGGGACTCCCAATGAAATTAGTGACTATATACCACTTTACTTATGCGAAAACAGACACCTCACACTGTAAGCCATATCTGTAATCGAATAAGCGTTAAGTAGCTGACAAGATTGGAAAGACATCCAAGCTTGATATTGTTTTTGAGGATTTTTAAGTTTTATTTCCAAAAATAGAAGATTACTATTTTGGGAAACTTACTTCTTTTAGAAACTTTCTAAATTTAGTAACGTACTAAAAATAGAAATTTCTAATTTAATATTTTATAAATATTTTCGGGTTGGGTCACAAATTATAGGCCCAATTCTTGGCCCAAGACCATAGAATTCCAGTTGGCCCAATAATTTGACATAACCGATTCGGTTTATTAATTCTGGTCCAAGACCAAATTAACTATCAAAACCATCGGTTATTTACTAAACCAGACCAGCTCTAAATTATTTGGTCCAACCAAATCAAACTTAGACCAGCCTTCGGTTTAGGTTAAAATTCAATTTTTGAATTTCAATCCGGTTTAACCAGAAATTAAATAATACCATGTATTAACCAATTTCCAGCAAACCGCGATCCGGGTTAACCGCTTGAACCACCAATTAAATTGGATCGGTTCAGTTAAATCCAAAACCGGGAAGAAACACCTAGTGTTTTAGCCAATTTGATTTAACTTGCGGTTTAAGGCTTTAAACACATAATTAACCGCCACTTAAATGGACCGGTTAAATCGGTGTGGTTTTGGGAAACGAACCGCGAAGCTCGGTTTAACCGATTGACTATTCGCGGGACGTAAAATTTAATGGGCGAAACGATCGGATCCAAGATCCAACTCGGCCCATCACGCAAGATCACTGGCCCATGATCCATTCGAGACCTTAGCGGTTGCCTTGCGGATCACGCTTGGCCAAGCGATCGATCCACTCGCCATCACGATCGATCATCGATCGGTCATATGGCCATCGATCGCATGCCTTGTCCCGAATGTGCGATCATCAATCGAAGGAACTAGGGCTGATCACACGGCTGATCACACATCGATCCATGATCGACCAATATGCCGAGGATCATAATCCCATTGTCACACGATAATCGGCCCATTCAAGTGATCATAACAAGATCATTAGCGATTAGGGTTTAAATGATTTTAATCAATTTTTATTCCTTAATTGATTCAAAAACCATTAAAATCATATGATCCAATTTCACAAGAAACCTAATGCCTAGGCTCTGATACCACTGAAGGATTATGGTGTTTGTTCAAGGTTTAATTCCCATATTTCAACCTAACACATAATCTTAACAGATCTAGGTTCTTGCAAAACGAATCATAAAACCAACCAAACCTGGATCATTACCTTTCAGATTGCAGCGGATAATTGATGGTAATGATGAGATCAGTTAGAACAGATGAACAACCTGCTCCTCCTTTGGTATCCACACTCTTACAAGCCGGGATGGCTGCTAGACCAAAGAGATGGATCAGAGAGAGAGTTAGAGAGAGAGAGATGTCGCGGCCACCAAGAAAACTCGTGTGTTATTCACAATCCCTTAGGGTTTTCGAAATCCTTAATCTCTCATTAATGGGCCCAAGTCATTAGACTAATGGTTCATTAATCTTTTGGGCCCAAGACACAAATCAGACAAAAGCCTGTATTTTGTCTGGCCCAATTCTCTGATCTAATACAGTAAATGCCATTGCATCTTACCGTATTAATTCCATTTAACTTTCCCGTTAGCTATGGTGTGTGACCCTTTGGGATCATACAATACCGGTAATAAGTCCTAAACTTATAGATCATGAGCGGGCTCTAGCAAGTCATCATGATCACCCAGTATTTATGACTTATGTCTGATCTCGACATTTATCATACTTTCTAGAGATAGTACAGTAGATTTCAGGACATTCCCAACACTTTCGATATGCTAACCGCCTTAGTTTCAGAACCTGACTTGCTTTCCTTTTATCTTGTGATAATTTTGAAAGTAGTCATTTTTCTTTGTTCTGAAGCTGATTCATGTTTCGCCTTTGTATAAGGTTTAATGGACGCCTATAAGTGTGCTCATCTCGTAATCATCTCGATTATTACTCCACCTGGAACTAGACATACCTAGTCTAGTTCCTTTTTGCACACATGTATTGTATTAGTCTCTTCTTCCTTTGAGAGTCTACTCTGTCATAGTCAGCTTTTTCAGAATACTAACCTTCCTTTTGTATTATGTGTTTGCTAGATGGCTGACTTACTTGTACCTGTGTGCATAGCCCTTTTCATATCACATTCAACAAGCCACATCAAAGTTCAAATTTAGGACCATGTAATGCTTTAGTTAGGAAATCTGCTGGATTTTTACTAGTATGGTCTTGATCCAACCATATCGACATTAGGCTTCCTACTGCACTAGCATATGTTATGTTCTCCATTAGTTTAGCTTCCAAAGCTAACTCATCCTTTGTTAAGATTTTTAGTTTGAAATGTAATGCTATAGGTGTTGTTACTTCTCTAGCTTCTAAGATTCCAAATGTTCTCAACACGTTTTCCAAATAGTTTTCTTGAGATAGAATCAATTCCCTATGTTCTCGATTTCTGATGATATCCGTTCCCAAAATCCTTGAAGCTTTTCCCAAATCTTTCATTTCAAACTCTTTGCGTAAGCTTTTCTGTATGTTTTTAATCTCCATCTTATTTCCTGAGGCAATTAACATGTCATCTACATATAGCAATAGGTAGATTGCCTTCTCTATCAGAATAAAGAAATAATATGTGAGATGTAGACAAAAAGATGTTGCAACCAAGACTCCCAACGGCTAGGAGTGATAGTGACCGCTCCTAAGCTTGTCCCAAGGTAAGTATGGGCAGTCTAACTCTCAGTAGGGACCATCTCTTCTGCTCTTCTTCTGAATATCAGATGTGGACCTCATTTGACTTGTAGAGATCGAACTTCTCATCCATAAATAGAAGGGATGTCCCGGATTGTCCACAAACCATATTTAGCACATTCTCTCAATGTGCACATTCTGTGCAGTTTGTGATAATGTGCATTTATTGATCTCCATATCAATACTCCCCCTCAAGCTTGAATTCAAGAGACTTGGAATCAAGCTTGGAATGACAATGGAGATCTTAAAAACCTTCATGAAGAAAACCACATGGGAAAAAACTTCATGAAGGAAAAAAGAGTGTAGACTCCACGGCCTTAGAGGATTCAGGAAGCTCTATGAGTCCAACCTTAGTGTGAATGGACTCACACACCTTCAAGCTGGCCGCCTTGGTGAAGACATCAGCAAGTTGCTCTTCACTCCTTGTATAACATGGCAACACCACTCCTTTCTCAATCATCTGCCTAACCTTGTGACAATCCACTTCTATGTGCTTGGTCCTTTCATGGAAGACTGAGTTTGAGGCAATGTGAATGGCTGCTTGGTTGTCACAATGCATGGTGATTGACTTTGATGTTTCAATTCCCAAATCAACAAGAAGGGCTTTGATCCATGCCAACTCGGTTGCTAGCTTCCTCATTGCTCTATATTCAGCTTCATCACTTGAACATGAGACTATCTTCTGCTTCTTTCTCTTCCAAGTGACTAGGTTGCCTCCAATGAATGTGCAATATCCTGTAGTTGACCTCCTGTCCACTCTATCTCCTGCTCAATCAGCATCACAATACCCAACCCCTTTTGTGCTCCCATTGCATCCCATCCAAATGCCTTGACCAGAAGCTCCACTTAAGTATATGCGTATTCTTTCAACCATATTCCAATGATGCATCTTGGGGGCTTGGTTCACTGCAAAGCATAGATCAGATCTGGTTATGGTTAAATAAATGAGCTTAGTAACCATCCTCATATACTGTGTAATGTCCTCAAATGGTATGTCTTTAATCTCCCCCTCTCTTATGACTTTGTAGGCCTTCCTCAAGGGGTGTCTTAGCCGGTTTTGATCCTAGCTTTTCTGCTTCAGATAAAAAATCAAGTGTGTACTTTCTTTGAGATAAGAAGAGTCCATCATTAGATCGACAAACCTCTACCCCAAGAAAGTACTTTAGAGCACCAAGATCTTTTATATCAAACACAGATTTGAGGTAAGCCTTAGTGTCTTGTATACCTGACTTGTTGCTTCCTGATATGATAATGTCATCAACATACACAAGAATGACAATGATACCTTCCTGATTTTGAAGAGTAAACAAGGTGTGATCTCCCTCAGATTTCTTGAATCCTCTTGCATAAGTGTTGAGCTGAGCTTATGATACCAAGCTCTAGGTGATTGCTTCAGTCCATATATGGCTTTCTTGAGTCTTAACGCCTTCCCTGGTTTAACAATGTCTTCAAGACCAGATGGTGGTGTCACATACACCTTGAAGGAATACGTTCTTGACATCCATTCGCCAAAGTTCCCAATCAAGGTTTGTTGCCAAAGACAAGATGATCCTGACTGTATGAAGCTTAGCTACTGGTGCAAAAGTATCCAAATAATCCTTTCCATAGGTTTGAGTAAAACCTCTTACAACCAGCCTTTCCTTGTATCTCTCAACCTCCCCATTACTTTTGTACTTGATAGTAAATACCTACTTAGAACTCACTGCCTTCTTTCCTTTGGGAAGTTCTGCTTCATACCAGTTTCATTGTTTTCTGTTGCTTTGGTTTCTTCATTCACAGCTTTCATCCATCTCTTATCTCCCTTGTCTTCTTCATAGGTTGTTGGCACTTGTTCTTGATCCAATTGTCCAATGAATACTTGATGTTCCAAGGGTACATGAGCTAAAGTGCATACTGCTTGAGTGGGATGAGCTACTGCATTGCTATTAAAGTAAGCCCTTGTCTTCTTTCATTCTGATGGATCATTCCTTTCCCTTGTGCTTCTCCTTAGCACTTGAATTTACTGGTTAGTTGGCTGTTCAGTCTCTTCATTGTACGGATCACAATCCAACTGAACAGATTATGTCTCATGCTCCTCAACACCATCTTGATCATGTGTAACATAATCAGATTGTTGTTGTTGCGGTTGTTCTGATTCTTGATTGTCCCCCCTCATGATCAAGATGGGGTTCCTGTGTAGCTGTTGGAGATGCATCAGGGACTGAGGGTGTATGAGCTTGAGCTTCCTTGGCAGGTTCCTTCGGTAGGCTAATCCCAAGGCTCTCCATGATAAGCATGAGGTTAGTAGCACGGTCTGATGGAGAGTTGGGAAGGTCCTTCAAGTGATCCCAATTCTTATCCTCATAAAAGCTCTTGGATTCCATAAACTTGACTTCAATTGATATTAACACCTTTCTAGTCTCAGGAACATAATACTTATATCCCTTCTGTGTGATGGAGTATCCAATGAACATAGATTTAATACTCTTAGCATCTAGCTTATCCCTTTGTTCTCCTGGTATCAACACAAAACAAATGCACCCAAACACACGTAAGTGATCAACTGATGGATTGGCTTTGTTTAGTACCTGAAAGGGTGATTGATCATGAAGAACTTTTGTAGGAGTTCTATTGATCAAGTAACAAGCTGTCATGACTGCATCTCCCAAAAACCTCTTAGGAACATTTTTATAGAACATCATGGACCTTGCCACCTCCATTAAATGTCTGTTCTTCCTTTCAGCTACCCCATTTTGTTGTGCAGTATAAGGACAGCTTGTTTGATGAATGATCCCATGCTTGGATAAATGTTGTTTGAAGGCATTGCTTGTGTATTCTCCACCATTGTCTGATCTAAAAAATTTGATCTTAGCATTGAAATGGTCAGTAACATGGTTCTGAAAATTCATGAAAGCTTCTAACACTCTATCCTTAGTTTGCAACAAGGTTATCCAAGTGTATTTAGATTTTTCATCAATGAATGTGACAAAGTACTTATGATTTTCTCTAGATACACAAGGGGCAGTCCACACATCAGAATGAACAAGATCAAAGCAATGTTCATAGATAGTTTTAGAAATAGGAAAAACATATTTGCAATATTTTCCAAGGATACAAGCCTCACAATCATCATTTTTGAAAGAAACATAAGGTAATAAGATTCCTAAAGCCGTAGAGTGTGGATGTCCTAGCCTAGCATGCATAACAGAATCATCCACACCAACATAAGTAGATAAAGCAGTAGATAATTCAGAAGATGGGTTAGTGTCTTCAAGCATGTAAAGCTCATCCTTTGTAACACCTTTCCCAAGCTACTTACTTGTCTCAATATCCTGAAAAACCACATCATTAGGACTGAAAATAACATTGCAATTAAGGTCAGTAGCTACTTTCTTCACATATAATAAGTTTGATGTAAAACTAGGCATATAGAAAGCTTCTAATTCTTTGCTAAACAACTTAAGATTTCCTATGCCTTGATTTGGAATCTTGTCACCATTTGCAATCACAACATTACCAAGAGAAGTTTTAATATTGTCTATCAACTTAGAGTCACTGATCATATGATGGGATGCTCCTAAATCAACATTTAATGGTCTGGTTCTATTTGAAGCAAAGAGAGAGTTACCAAAAGTTATACCAGAGTTCTCCTTGAGAGTTTTGATAAGAGCTTCAAGGTCTGGCCTCCTTACCACATCATTTTGAACCGCCATAGCAGGAGCTTGATGAACTACCATTGCCCTATTTTCCTCACCAGTCTGCATTGAAGATGAACTAGGTTTAAAGGCTCCATTTGAGTAGTGTGCTCTTTGGTCTTTGAACCGGTTGAATGATGATGGCCTGAGGTGAGGATGAAGGCGCCATCACTTCTCTTTGAGATGTCCACTCTTCTTGCAATGCTCACAAAACCAGACTGGTCTCCTATCACCACCATTGCCTTACCTTTCTTCAGGCCTCAATGCACTCTTATTTGCAGTCACTAGCTCACGCTTTCCACCAAAGAGCCCAAATGATCCCTGCTCCTTCTGAATTTGAGCACAAACATCATCCAAGGTAGGAAGTGTCTCTGCCCTTAGCATGTGCTGAATCAGGCTGTTGTAAGATGAATTCAGAGTCAACAGGAGGGCAAACACCCTATGTTGTTCCCTTCTTTCATGGAGAACAAGAGGATCAACATTAGATGGCCTTAACATCTCCAACTCTGCCCACAAGGATCTGAACTTCCCAAAGTGTTGCTTGAACTCCATGTCTTCTTGATGAAGATTGTTGATAGCAAGCTTGACCTCAAACACTCTGCACAGGTTTGACATATTCCCATAAACCTTCTTGAGAGTGTCCCACAGATCCTTAGATGTTTCACAATAAGAGTAGGTTTCTAAGAGAGATGACTCAAGAGAGCTTTGGAGTATTGAAAGCACATTCTTGTCTCCTTGAGTCCAAGCCTCTTCATCTGCTGGGACAACCTCCACGCCTGCAGCTGCTCATGCTGGACAGGAGCTTCACTTCCAAGGACAAATTTCCAGAGCCCACGGCCTCCAAGGGCTGACTTCACCATCCTTGCCCAAACTAGGTAGTTGGTGCCTTTGAGAATCACATGGATTATAAATCTTGAGTTTTCCATTGCTTAGACTGATTTATAGCAGTAGGAGGGAGTATTCAAGATGAGAAAGTACAAACAGAAGTTTAGAAACCAAGAAGAGAGATTACGGACAGAAAACTCTCAAGAACAGAAACGGTTTCTCAAGAACTTCAAGAACAGATTCAAGAACAAGAAATAAGAGTTTAGAACCATAGATTTGCGGAAGTAGAATAGGTACAGGAGCTTAATGCTCTGATACCATGTTAGAATAATGAGATTAGATGATAGAATGATGAGAGAATGATGAGAAATGCAAGAGAAAGGCTTAGAATCCGATTAGGGTTCTTAAGCCGTTAGAGAGAGAATAGGGTTTGCGGTTTGAAGGGAAGAATAAATCCCAATATGAATTAATGAAATGACTTTACAATGTTTATATATGCAAGTTACTAGGACAACAATCAGAATAAAGAAAGAATATGTGAGATGAAGACAAAAAGATGTTGCAGCCAAGACTCCCAACGGCTAGGAGTGATAGTGACCGCTCCTAAGCTTGTCCCAAGGTAAGTATGGGCAGTCTAACTCTCTGTAGGGACAATCTCTTCTGCTCTTCTTCTGAATATCAGATGTGGACCTCATTTGACTTGTAGAGATCGAACTTCTCATCTATAAATAGAAGGGATGTCCTGGATTGTGCACAAACCATATTTAGCACATTCTCTCAATGTGCACATTCTGTGCAGTTTGTGATAATGTGCATTTATTGATCTCCATATCAATAGGAATGCCTTGTTTTAACCCACTTACATCCAATCACTCGCTGTTTTCCGGGTCTGTCAATCAGGTTCCATGTATGATTCCTGTTGAGAGAATCCATCTATTCCTCAAAACATTGTTCCAGTGCTTCCAGTCTTTACTCCTTTTAGCTTCTTGGTAGTTTTTAGGCTCATAAAGATCTAAACCCTCTACCATTGCGAATGCATAAAGCCACAAAATTTCCGTCTTCATATTGTGAAGGTGGTTTCTTGTTCTCTCTTCTTTTTTGTCCCTTACAAGAAGATAACTACCCAGAGTTGGGTCAATGTTAGACTCGTCAGCGTCTTCTTCCTCTTCAGACTCTTCAAACTCGTCTATGTTTTATCCACCTTCATCTAAAACTTCTTCTTCTGAATCGTTGAAGTAGGAAATTCTACAAGATTCTGTTTAAAAGATACTCTTTTAGACCTCCTTTTCTCTACTTCATGTTCCCCAATGCTCGAGTCTTTCTTGGTTGATTCAGAACTAATTTTTGTGTATTTATAGAGTTCCTCCTCATGGAATACTACATTTCTGCTAGTTTCACATTTTCCATCTTCAGGTATCCAGACTTTGTATTCTTTTACTCCAAAAGGATAACCGACAAATACTCCCTTAACCGCCCTTGGCATTGTCTTTTCCTGAATTCTATAGCCGTATGTTGAGCAATCGAATCTCCTTAGATGTGCTAGATCCGGTTTTGACCCACTCCATACTTCTTCTAACAATCTACTGAATTGGGATGCTCCAGCCCAAAATTCTTGTTCTATGTCCATAATCGTCCTATTCATTCTTTTTGATACACAATTTTGTTACAGTATATAAGTGCAAGTCTTGTGCCTTGTAATTCCAGATTCCTTACACAAGTTGTCAAACTGTGTATTACAAAACTCAAGTTCATATCAGTTCTTAAGAACATAGTCTTCCTCTTCTTTTGATTTTCTTTAGTTTCTTTCCATTCTTTGAATTTTAGAAACGCCTGAACCTTTTTCTTAAGAAAGTGAATCCAAAAGTTTCTCGAGTAGTCATCTATAAACTCACAAAATACTTGCATCCTCCAAGACTTTCATGAGTAGAGGGTGACCCCCATAAGTTTGAATGAAAATAATCTAATATTCCCTTTGTAGTGTGTTTTGCTGTTGGAAAAATTTGCTTGTGAGCTTTTCCTAGCACACAATTTCGCAAAACTCAAGCTTATGAACTTCTTTGGACAGATATCCTTGTTTAACCAAAACATCCATATTGCTCATACTCATATGCCCTAAGCGTGAGTGCCAAGTCTTAGTCAAATCTGTTTCCTTCTTTGAAACTTTCACTTCTCCTTGTATAACCTTTCCTTGCAAGTAATAAAGGCCTTCACTATATTTTCATGTCAAAACCTTCTTATCACTCTTGTAGAAGTGAACCAGGAACCAAGTGCCTTCGTATCTACATCCAGCTTTTTCAAGGTTTCGGTAAGAGATCAAATCCGGCTCATGTCTGGTACAAGCCTTACGTATGTGAGTATGACTACAGACCCGTCTCCATTCTAAATCAGAATCTTGCCAGTCCCCTTTACTTCACATTGTGCATCATTTCCCATTAGCACTTTTCCCCCACTAACTTCTTTAAAATCAAATAAGACCTCTTTATTTGGTGTAATATGAAAGGAACATCCCGAGTGTTGGGAATGTCCTGAAATCTACTGTACTATCTCTAGAAAGTATGATAAGTGTCGAGATCAGACATAAGTCATAAATACTGGGTGATCATGATGACTTGCTAGAGCCCGCTCTTGATCTATAAGTTTAGGACTTATTACCAGTATTGTATGATCCCAAAGGGTCACACACCATAGCTAACGGGAAAGTTAAATGGAATTAATACGGTAAGATGCAAGGCATTTACTCTATTTGTACAGAGAATTGGGCCAGACAAAAGACAGTCTTTTGTCTGATTTGGGTCTTGGGCCCAAAAGCCTAATAGGCCATTAGTTTAATTACTTGGGCCCATATAAGCAAGAGGGAGGCGCCAATAAGCCTAAGGGTCTGCGATTTCGTTTAGGTCTGGCCGTCCTCTCTCTCTCTGTTGTTCCAACTTTGGTCTAGCAGCCTGATCCAGTAGCTTGTAAGAGTGTGGATACCTAGGAGGAGCCGGTTATCATCAGCTCTTACAGATCTCGATATTCCTTTGATCAATCCGCTGCAATCACAAGGTAATGATCCTGATCTGTTTATGATTCAACTGCAAATCACCTAGATCCTAGTTGATTATGTTAGGTTGTAATCTGATAATTACACCAATGAACACACATAATCCTACAGTGGTATCAGAGCCTAGGTCGTTAGGTTTTTTCTGTTTGGATCATATTTAGGTTGTTTTAAAGTTTAGAATCGAATTTGGCTTAAGAAATTTGATTAGAAAACTTAAAAACCTAAGTATATGAATCGCATAATCCGATTGAAACCCATCGGTATGCGATGTGATCGCCCGTGTCGATCGACGAGGGAGCGAGATATCGATCGATATGAATCGGATCGATTGCTTCTCGCTGTCCCGATGACCCGATCGCAACGAGCTGATGCACGCCGGTATCGATCGACGCAGGAGCGTGATATCGATCGATACACTGGCGAGAGATACGGTCCGCGAGTAGCCAATCGGTTCAACCGAGCTTCGCGGTTTGTTCTTCCCAAACCCGCGACAATGAACCGATCAAACCGATTGTGGTTCATTGTCAGCTTTAGCTTAAACCGCAGGTTAGGTCAAAATTGGCTAAAACACAAGGTGTTTCTTCCTGATTTTGGACTTAACCGAACCGATCCAATTTAATTGGTGGTTCAAGCGGTTAACCCAAATCGCGGTTTTCTGGAAATTATTTAATACAATTGGTATTATTTAATTTCTGGTTAAACCGGATTTAAATTCAAAATTGAATTTTAACCTAAACCGAAGGCTGGTCTAAGTTTGATTTGGTTGGACCAAATAATTTAGAGCTGGTCTGGTTTAGTAAATAACCAGTTGGATTTAGTAGTTAATTTGGTCTTGGACCAGAATTAATGAACCGACTCGGTTATGTCAAATTATTGGGCCAATTGGAATTCTGTGGTCTTGGGCCAAGAATTGGGCCTATAATTTGTGACCCAACCGAAAACTTTAATAAAACATTAAATTAGAAAGTTTCTTTGATTAGAAGTTTCTAATTTTGGCATGTTAAGAAATTTCTAAATATAGTAGGTTTTCTAAAATAGAAAGTTTCCATATTTAGTAAGTTACCTGAATTGGAAAGTTTCCCAAAATAGTAATCTTCTATTTTTGGAAAGAAAACCTAAAATCCTCAAAACCAATATCAAGCTTGGATGTCTTGCCCAATCTTGTCAGCTACTTAACGCTTATTCAATTACAGATATGGCTTACAGTGTGAGGTGTCTGTTTTTGCGTAAGTAAAGTAGTATATAGTCACTAATTTCATTGGGAGTCCCAGATTTTAGTGATTATTTGGCTGTAAGAGATTGGTTTCCTTGACTGGGCCATCGAGAGTCCCGGGCCTTGAGACATCTGGTGAATTGGGCCTTGGGCCCAATCCACAACCGAGAGTTATATAGATATAACTAGCTGTGTGTATGCTTACCAAGTAAAGCTAATTCCAGGTGACGGCCAGTGGCCCACTTTGGTTTTAGTTGAACATGGGTCTCGGAATCATTGCATTCATATGAGGTTAAACAAAGAAATTTTGAATGCAATGCGAGTTTTCTTATAAGTTATTAAGATTACTCTTTTATGAACTGAATAACTAAAACTCTATTTATCTCTAAATTTCAGTTATGACTAGCACAACAAATCAAAACACTTTCTCGATCCGGTCTGTCCTTGAGATGGACAAACTGAACGGATCAAATTTCTGTACTTGGTACCGGAACTTGAGAAATATTCTCAAGTATGAGAGCAAGGACTATGTCCTTGAAATTGCTCTCCCCGAGAAATTGAGATCAAGTGCCACACATGCAGAGTGTGATGCTTGGAACAAGCATTACACTGATGCGGTTGATGTGCGAAATCTTATGTTGACTACCATGAGTTCTCAGTTGAAGCATCAATATGAGAACTTGGAGTCACCCATGGAGATTGTCGCAGGCCTCAAGGCAAAGTACAAGGGACTTACACGAGTTGAGAGATGCCAGACTTTGAGGCGTCTCGTTGAGTGTAACCTCCCTGAGGGAAGTCCAGTTAGTTTTCATGTCAGTAAAATGATTAGTTACTTGGAAAACTTGGAAAGACTAGACTGTCCCATAAGTGCTGAGCAAGCCGTTTACCTCATCTTTCAGTCTTTGCCGCCGAGCTATAAACAGTTCATTACGAACTACAATATGAGCGGGATGTCTAAGACATTGACTGAGCTGCATGAAATGCTTAAAACAGCTGAGCTGAACATGAAAAAGGGTTCCCGAAAGGCACTTAGGGTGCAGAAGGATAAGGGTTTTAAGAAACCCGCAAAGGACAAGGGTAAGATTAAGGCCATGAAGATCTCGGATCAGAATGGGCCCAAGTCTTATTGGAAGCCCAAGTCCGACCCACTTGTGACATGTAGCTACTGTAAGGAGCAAGGGCACTTGACAAATGAGTGCAACAAATTCTTGGAAGATTTTGAAAGGTTGAAGATGGATTACAAGCCTTCATCTTCAGGTATTTATGATATTTCATTCTGTAGGATTATGTGAGAGTTCATGGTTTAATTCACAGATTACAACCTAGCACACATAACTCAGATCTAGGTGATTTGCAGTTGAATCATACAGATCAGGATCATTACCTCTTTTAGAGTGCAGCGGATTGATTGGTAATGTCGAGATCACTTAGAGCAGATGATTACCGGCTCCTCCTTGGTATCCACACGCTTACAAGCTATGGATCAGGCTGCTAGACCAAGCTGGAATGAATCAGAGAGAGAGGAATGCAGCTCAAAGAAATCGCAGAGGGTTATGTCTATGAGCCCTAGGCGCCATTCCTCATCCTTATATGGGCCCAAGTTATTAAACTAATGGCCTATTAGGATTTTGGGCCCAAGACACAAATCAGACAAAAGCCTGTATTTTGTCTGGCCCAATTCTCTGTACAAATACAGTAAATGCCTTTGCATCTTACCGTATTAATTCCATTTAACTTTCCCGTTAGCTATGGTGTGTGACCCTTAGGGATCATACAATACTGGTAATAAGTCCTAAACTTATGGATCATGAGCGGGCTCTAGCAAGTCATCATGATCACCCAGTATTTATGACTTATGTCTGATCTCGACACTTATCATACTTTCTAGAGATATTACGGTAGATTTCAGGACATTCCCAACAATCTCCCACTTGTACTGGAATCCTACATTCCCTAGTCCTTTCGTCTCAATATCTCGATCTGGCATAAGGCAAGATGCGTGTCATCCTTATATAGCCAGACCATTTTAATCGGACCAGATTTGATACTGACAATTCAAACGACTTGGGCAAGTCCGTTTGGGAGTGGCCACTCTCTTACCAGCTATCAAGTCTCCGATTGGCCTAGAGATATTACCTCCGTTAAACGGCAGGGACAAATCCCATCTTGTTCCATCACTATGAATAACACACTTCATAATACACCCAACCAAGGTCCTTATAGCTCCCAGTTACGAAACAGCGTTAGACAATGATCAAAGCGCATCACTCCATGTGCAGCCACATGCATGCGAACTCAGGTCTAAGGACTATACTCTATAGTCGTATATGAGAACCTCTTATGACACAGATATTAATATCTTGTAGAGTTCTCATCAGCGGGCCATGTCCGGTCATATGCTCCCCTACATATACCTATGTGTCGACTTTGATGCCGCGCATCTATGACCCCTCGAAACTTGGTCATAAGTCTCAACACAATCTAGTCTCAAGTGGTTGTTGGTGTTCCAATTTCAACAACCTTCGACTATGGACTCTATGATTTATGTCATTTCGTTAAATATGGGGTTTCAGGATCAAGTCTACTCATGTACTTCGATGGCCCATATATAATGACATGAATCATTTTGGAACGATTATTTTATATCACAGTTAAAAATAATCCAGAAATAAAATTTCATTAACATTTAAAAATGTTTACATGAACCAATCAAAATAACTAAAATAAAGCCCTCACAACTCCCACTCAAAAAGAGATTACATATGAATATCTCTAATTCCTACAGCAGCAGTATGCAACTCGTGCTTAGGTCTCGGGAGTGGCTTTGTCAACGGGTCAGCCACGTTCTCATCAGTGGGAACTCTGCTGACCATCACTTCACCTCTATTCACTATATCACGAATCAGGTGATACCTTCTCATAATATGTTTGGATTTCTGATGATGTCTCGGTTCCTTGGCTTGAGCAATTGCACCATTGTTGTCACAATACAGTGCTAGAGGCTCAGTGGCATTTGGGAATACACCGAGTTCAATCAAGAAGTTCCTTATCCAAACTCCTTCCTTCGCAGCTTCTGAAGCAGCGATGTATTCAGCTTCAGTTGTGGAATCTGCCACGGTGCTCTGCTTGGAGCTCTTCCAACTTACTGCACCGCCATTCAGACAGAAGATGTAACCAGACTGTGACCGGAAATCATCTTTATCTGTCTGAAAACTTGCATCCGTGAATCCACTGATTTCAAGCACTTCACTTCCTCCGTAAACCAAGAACTTATCCTTAGTATTCCTCAAATACTTCAGGATATTCTTTACGGCAATCCAGTGATTCTCACCTGGATTAGACTGGTACCTACTCGTCATGCTTAGTGCATAAGCAACATCAGGACGAGTACAGATCATGGCATACATGATAGATCCTATAGCCGAAGCATAAGGAATCCTACTCATGCGCTTAAGCTCATCAGGTGTTTTAGGACACTGATCCTTGCTTAGTGTAGCACCATGTATCATTGGCGTGAACCCCTTCTTGGATTTATCCATTCCGAATCGATGCAGGATTTTATCTATATAAGCATCTTGACAAAGTCCAATCAGCTTTTTAGATCTGTCTCTAAAGATTCGGATTCCAAGAACATACGCGGCTTCACCCATGTCCTTCATGGAAAAACAACTTCCCAGCCAGTCTTTAACAGACTTCAGCATTGGAATATCATTTCCAAGAAGCAATATGTCATCGACATATAGGATAAGAAACGCCACTTTGCTCCCACTAGTTTTCTTATACACACATTGTTCCTATTGGTTTCTGATGAAGTCAAAGTTCTTTATTGCTTCATCAAAACGAAGATTCCAACTCCTCGATGCTTGCTTCAATCCATAAATGGATTTGTGAAGCTTGCATACTTTCCCAGCATTCTTAGGATCAATGTAACCGTCAGGCTGTGTCATGTACACATCCTCCTCCAAGATTCCATTCAGGAAGGCGGTTTTCACATCCATCTGCCAAATCTCATAATCATAATAAGCGGCAGTTGCTAGGAGAATCCGAATTGATTTCATCATGGCCACTGGTGAATAGGTTTCATCATAGTCTATACCATGAATTTGCTTGAAACCTTTTGCCACCAACCTGGCCTTGTAAATCTGGACATTTCCATCCATGTCAATCTTCTTCTTGAAGATCCATTTACACTCGATGGCTTTTGCACCAGCGGGTAAATCAACCCGTGAAAACACTCGGTTGACAGACATGGAGTCCATCTCGGTTTCAGTGGCTTCACGCCACTTTAAGGAGTCAGGGCCCATCATGGCTTCTGCAAAGTTCGAGGGTTCATCACCGTCAATGATCAAAAGATCATGGCAATTAGTCACGAGGAATCCCTGATATCTATCGGGTTCGTGACGGATCCTTCCGGATCTTCGAACTTCAGGTACTGCAGGTTCAGGTTCTATTACAACTTCATGTAATTCATCCTGCTGTTCTTCCTCATTAGGTTGAACAGGTTCCTGTCCTTCTTGAATTTCATCAAGTTGTACCTTACTCCCACTATCTTTCTTAGAGAGAAATTCCCTCTCAAGAAAAGTACAATCCCGAGCAACAAAGATCTTGTTCTCGGATCGCAGATAGAAGTAATAAGCCTTGGTATCCCTAGGATAACCAATGAAGTAGCATTTGTCAGATTTTGGTGTAAGCTTGTCTGAGATTAATCTTTTGACATAGGCTTCACAACCCCAAATTCTGAGAAAAGACATTGCTGGAGCTTTTCCAGTCCATAACTCATATGGTGTCTTTGCTACTGCTTTTGATGGCACTCTGTTCAGTGTGAACGTTGCGGTCAGCAAAGCATATCCCCAAAGGGATATAGGAAGGTCTGTGTGACTCATCATGGATCGGACCATATCTAACAATGTCCGATTCCTTCTCTCAGACACACCATTCCACTGAGGTGTTCCAGGAGGTGTGAGTTGGGAGATGATCCCACACTCACTCAGATGATCACGGAATTCCTGGCTCAAGTATTCTCCTCCTCGGTCCGACCGAAGAGCCTTAATACTTTTACCAAGCTGGTTCTGTACTTCATTCTGGAATTCTTTGAACTTTTCAAAGGTTTCCGACTTATGTTTCATCAAGTAGACATATCCATATCTACTGAAATCATCAGTGAATGTAATGAAGTACTGATAGTTTCCTCTAGCATTTGTGGACATTGGGCCACACACGTCAGTATGTATCAGGCCCAATAGTTCACTGGCCCTTTCTGTGGGTTTATTGAAAGGGGCCCGTGTCATTTTGCCCATTAGGCAAGATTCGCATTGCTCACAAGACTCAAAGTCAAATGAGCCCAAGAGTCCATTTGAATGGAGCCTCTTGACGCGTTTCTCACTAATGTGCCCCAAACGACAATGCCAGAGAAACGTTTCATTCTCTTCGTTAGATTTGAACCGTTTTGTATTAATGTTATATACTGGAGCAGATTGATCCAGCATGTACAGCCCATTAATAAGAGGGGCACAGCCATAGAACATATTATTGAGATTAAAGGAACACAATTTATTCTTAATAGAAAAATCAAATCCTTGCAAATCCAATAATGAAACTGAAATGATATTTCTGCTTATAGCAGGTACAAAATAACAATTCTCAAGTTCTAAAATCAATCCAGAAGGTAAAGACAACAAGTAAGTGCCAACGGCCAGTGCTGGAACCTTCGCTCCATTGCCAACCCGCAACTCTACTTGCCCTTGCTTCAACCTTCTACTGTTGCTGAGCGCCTGCATATTAGTACAAATATGAGCCCCACATCCAGTATCTAATACCCAAGTGGTATTATCAGAAGTAGTAGTATTTACTTCAATAACAAAAATACCTGAAGCAGTAGTCTCCAAGGACTTCTTCTTCTTCTTCAGACTTTCCTGGTATTTCTTACAGTCCCTGCGATAATGCCCTGCCTCTTTGCAAAAGTGGCATATATCAGAAGGCCCAGCTTTAGACACGGGCTTGGGCTTGGCCTTTTCGACTGCCTTGCCCTTTCCCTTGTCTGCAGCGGATTTCTTGAAACCCTTGCCCTTCTGCACCATGAGTACAGATGGCTCCTTGGCCTTCTTCAGATTAGGTTCTGCAGTCTTGAGCATACCATGTAGCTCAGGCAAAGTCTTTATCAACCCATGCATATTATAGTTCAAGATGAACTGGTCATATGCAGGAGTAAGAGACTGCAGAACGATATCACAAGCAAGCTCTTGGCTTATAGGACAGTCGAGTCTAGTCAAATGATCGAGATAACCGATCATTTTCAGAACATGTGGACTCACTGCTGCATCCTTAGCCATTTTACAGTCCAAGAGATTCTTTACAGTTTGGAATCTCTCTGTACGAGCCTGCTCCTGAAACAACGCTTTCAGGTTTGCCATCAGTTCCATGGGACAATTCAGGCCTTCCCACTGCATCTGCAGTTCGGGAGCCATTGTCGCCAACATTAGGCAAACCACGTCATTAGCATCTGAAGAATGCGTATCCCAAGCATTCTTCACAGCTTGTGCGGCATTATTCGCAGGTCTAGGAGAGAGAACTCTTTCAAGGACATAAGCCTTCTTCTCCTGCCTGAGCACAAGTCTCAGGTTCCTGGACCAGTTCAGGAAGTTTGATCCGTTCAGTTTGTCCTTCTCAAGGGCAGACCGGATCGAGAAAGTGTTTTGTGTTGTGCTTGACATAGCTGAAATTATGAGACAATAGAGTTTTAGTTATTTAGTTCATAAAAGAGCAATCTTAATAACTTATAAGAAAACTCGCATTGCATTCATAATTTCTTTGTTTAACCTCATAAGAATGCAATGATTCCGAGACCCATGCTCAGCTAAATCCAAAGTGGGCCACTGGCCGTCACCCAGAATTAGCTTTACTTGGTAAGCATACACACAGCTAGTTATATCCATATAACTCTCGGTTGTGGATTGGGCCCAAGGCCCAATACACCAGATGTCTCAAGGCCCGGGACTCCCGATGGCCCAGTCAAGGAAACCAATCTCTTACAGCCAAATAATCACTAAAGTCTGGGACTCCCAATGAAATTAGTGACTATATACTACTTTACTTACGCAAAAACAGACACCTCACACTGTAAGCCATATCTGTAATTGAATAAGCGTTAAGTAGCTGACAAGATTGGGCAAGACATCCAAGCTTGATATTGGTTTTGAGGATTTTAGGTTTTCTTTCCAAAAATAGAAGATTACTATTTTGGGAAACTTACTTATTTTAGAAACTTTCTAAATTTAGAAACATTCTAAAAATAGAAATTTCTAATTTAATATTTTATTAAAGATTTCGGTTGGGTCACAAATTATAGGCCCAATTCTTGGCCCAAGACCACAGAATTCCAATTGGCCCAATAATTTGACATAACCGAGTCAGTTCATTAATTCTGGTCCAAGACCAAATTAACTACTAAATCCAACTGGTTATTTACTAAACCAGACCAGCTCTAAATTATTTGGTCCAACCAAATCAAACTTAGACCAGCCTTCGGTTTAGGTTAAAATTCAATTTTTGAATTTAAATCCGGTTTAACCAGAAACTAAATAATACCAATTGTATTAAATAATTTCCAGCAAACCGCGATTTGGGTTAACCGCTTGAACCATATATTAATTAAATAATTAATCGATACATACATTAAAAACAAATCTTTTACAAATCAACATTCGATTGATAATTAATCGATTCAACAAGTGATTTTAACTTTGTCCAATTCGCTTCATGACAATCACTAAAGGACAAAACAATTTTGACCTATTCAATTCAAACAATCGATTCAAGCATCACCAAAGACAAAACCGACTTTGACATTAACAAACCTTATGATTCAATAATTCAATTCTTAATTGCAGCAAAGTCAACAAGCGATCAAGACAATCACATAAGACAAAATCGATCCTTAACAAACCTAACACGTTTTGACCTTTTCCTTTATCGTTTCATGCAATAATCGATCGCATATAATTGCAACAATAGACTTTCATCATCAAGCAATCTCATCGAATTATTATTTCTAGGGTAAACAAAGTTTCAATCAATTTTACACATTAAAATTGATTCATCAAACTAATAAACAACCTAGTATGATCCAAAAGGCAAAAACCTAATGACCTAGGCTCTGATACCACTATTGGATTATGTGTGTTTTTGGTGTAATTCTCAGATTACAACCTAGCACATAATTATCTAGGATCTAGGTGATTTGCAGTTGAATCATAAACAGATCAGGATCATTACCTCTTTTAGAGTGCAGCGGATTGATTGGTAATGTCGAGATCACTTAGAGCAGATGATTACCGGCTCCTCCTTGGTATCCACACGCTTACAAGCTACTGGATCAGGCTGCTAGACCAAAGTTGGAACAACAGAGAGAGAGAGGACGGCTGAGGCAAATCGCAGAGGGTGTTGTGTGTAAGCCCTAGGCGCCATTCCTCTTCCTTATATGGGCCCAAGTTATTAAACTAATGGCCTATTAGGATTTTGGGCCCAAGACACAAATCAGACAAAAGCCTGTATTTTGTCTGGCCCAATTCTCTGTACAAATACAGTAAATGCCTTGCATCTTACCGTATTAATTCCTTGTTAACTTTCCCGTTAGCTATGGTGTGTGACCCTTAGGGATCATACAATACTGGTAATAAGTCCTAAACTTATAGATCAAGAGCGGACTCTAGCAAGTCATCATGATCACCCAGTATTTATGACTTATGTCTAATCTCGACACTTATCATACTTTCTAGAGATAGTACAGTAGATTTCAGGACATTCCCAACAGTTTCCTCTTCGTCTTCTCCCTCCTCTTCTTCTCGGTTGCGTTTCAAAGCTATGCTTTTGATACGCCGTGGTGGCTTATCCTGTTTTGGAGCTTGCCCATCGGCTTTGTCTTCCTTCTGTTGCCCCGACTCTTCCTTTTTCAACCTCTCAATGGCCGCCTTGATCTCTTCATCCGAAGTCGGGAATAGAGCGCATTTCTGAGGTTCCGACATTCAGCCGTGTCGTGCGACGTAGCTTGATGGTACTCACAGTACTTATCCCCTGTAGCGGAAGTTGCTTGTTGCGGCTTCCCCTTTGCTTCTTTATTCCGTTTATTCCACGGTTTTGATGACCGGGATTTATCGGAACTATCGACAACCATTCCACGTTTACCATGGGTCGTCCATCTTGATAAAATTGGACAAGAAAGTTTACCATGGGTCGTCCTCTTCCAATTCCACGAATTTGTTTGCTCGATGGAGTGCATCTTCGATGGTCAGTGGCGGGTTGACGACTAGATCCTGGTAAAAGGGGGACTCATGCCAGACGGCATTTGTCAAGGCGGCTATAGTGAACTTATCCGGTGCCTCCGCTCTCGTCATCACTGCTCTGAACCTTTCTACGAAGTCCTTTAGAGTTTCCCTCTTTTCTTGTGTCATGGACATCAGTGCGCTTAGCGACGTGTCTTTGTGTATGTAGGCGAAGTGATGCCTTACAAATGCCCATGTGAGGTCGGAGAAATTGTCAATTGATTTGGACGGGAGTCAGGAGAACCAGTTTAACGCGTCCCCTTCCAGGGTTTCAGTGAACAGTTTGCAGAAACCGATGTCACGCTCCTCGCTTGATGAAAACCGCGCCTTTGCCGCCATGATTTTGAACGATGTAAGGTGGGTCGCTGGATCTTTTGTGCCGTCGTACATCGGCAACCTGAGCTTCTCTCTTTGCCGGATGTACGTGTTTGTGATGCGCGAGGTGAAGGGTGTGTTGGGATTATGTCCTGAAATCACATTGTACTCACTCTAAGGATAGTTGTATTGTCGAGATCGGACAATTCATGTGATACTGGGTAGTCATAATGTTTTGCTAGAAACCACTTATGACAAATGAGTTGTAACTCATTTCCAGTATCGTGTGAACCTACAAGGTCACACACCTAAGCAAGTTGGACATAGTCCATATGGGATTGATCATTGGCATATGATCTGATCGATGTGTATTGGATGCACATCGAATATAAGTTTCTATGATATGTATCGATCGACACCATTAGGTGGTTCGGTCGATACAGGAGGTGTGTCGATCGACACTACTAAGTGTGTCGGTCGACACAAAGGCGAAACCGAGACTGATGTTTCGGTTCACTTTAGGTCGATATATAAATGTGTTTTGCACAATCGACCCGACAGACTGAAGCGCCGCCCAGACTGTTTTTCTCAGAGAGAAAACACAGAACCTCAAGAAACTAAAGTCCCAGGGAGATCCGAGCACCGGTCCTAGCATCCCGGCGGATTCCAGCTTGTGTGCGTGTGGACTGAACAGTAGAGGCGCAACGATTGGGGCGCTGCAGATCTCGTGTTGCCATAACATTCCGCTGCCAAATCTCCAGGTAAACACAGATCTGATTCAGATTCAATTAACTAGACCCTAGATCCTAGGCTATCGGGAACTCGCGAGCATTCTGAATCTGGTAGAATTGGCTCGGATTCCCAACAGTGGTATCAGAGCCTTAGGGTTTTATCATTGAATCGCACCTGTTAATCGAATTTGATGATTTAGATTCGCAAACTAGGTTGTTTGAATAAGAACAGGTAAGATCGATTTGATCGATCTGCGAATCTGTGTTTTCGCACTGTGTCGATCGACACACGAGGTGTGTCGGTCGACACAAGGTGGCGAAATCGACAGATTCGGCGGCTAGGGTTTTTCGCGAAGAAAAACCGAAAGCCTTCTGTGTCGATCGACACAGGTTGTGTATCGGTCGACACAGAACAAATTCGGTCGAGTATCGATCGACACAGGTTAGTGTCGGTTGACACAGACCAAGCGAATGGTTAATCGGTTCAATTGGATTGGACCGGCTATCATGCTTGGTTAATTCCGAATAGATCGGTTTGAATTGGATGAATCGGTTCAATTGGATTGAACTGATTATCTCAATCAGCATGAACCGATGGGTTAAATCAGTTTGATTGGATAATACGGTTCAATTGAATTGGACCGGTTATTCCAATCAGTTGAAACTAGTTTAAACGGTTTAAATTGGATGAATTGTTTCAATTGGATTGAACTAATTATACCAATTAGTATAAACCGATTGGTTAAGATCAGTTTGATCAGATAAGTCGGTTCAATTGGATTGGACCGGTTATCAAAACGATCTTCGGTTTAGGTCTATGTCGACCGTCACACATGGGTTGTGTCGATAGACACGACCGGTTCGATGAACCGGGTTAATTGAATTAACTGGTTATCGAAGTCCGGTTATGTTTGGTAGTATCGATCGATAGACATAGTCTGAGTCGATCGATACAGTGCTCGGAATTCTGGTTATTGAACCTTGAATTTGCAGAAACCAAACTAGACTTAAACATTGATCAAAGATTAGCTTCAATATGGTCAACTGTCAAGACTCGTTTCGTTGTGTGATGTTCTGGCCAAGAGCTTGGTGTCCACAATTACGTGAGTAAGGCAGGTAGTAATGATGATGGATTTGCAGTGCTTAACATCAACAATTACATGACCCAAGAGATTGATTTGCTAAACTTTTGGGTTTAGTTTCCTCAACTAAATATCAAGTGACCTTGATGTCTTGCCCAATCTTGTCACTGTCAAGACTTGTTTCGTATGTTGGATAGTCTTGGAGTCCTTGGTATCCACTGCTACATGAGTAAGGCAGGTGATCATTGATAGACTTGCAGTGCGACTGTCAATGATCACAAGGCAGAAGAGATTGGTTCACTTGACAGGGCTATCAGAAGTTCTGGGCCCAGAGACATCAGAGTAAATGAGACATGGATTGTCTTATCTACAACCAAGAGTTGTACTGAGTACAATTAGCAATGGTTTGCTTACCTAGATTGCTAAACTCTGGGTGATGGCGAGTCGTCCACTCAGGTTTTAATAATGTATGGGTCTTGGATCATTATATTCATAGAGGAAACATTGTTTGAATATAATGCGAGTTTTCTTATTTTGATAAGAATTCTCATCATATACATAACTAAATCTCTGTTTTCTTGGATTTCAGCTTATGTCTATGACTACTTTCTCGTTGCGATCCGTCCTTGAGAAGGACAAGTTAAATGGATCCAACTTCCTGGATTGGTATCGGAATCTGAGATTCATTCTCAAGCAGGAGAGCAAGGACTATGTCCTTGAAAAGGCTCTTCCAGAAAGGCTTGGGACCAATCGCTCGCATGCAGTGCATAATGCTTGGGATAAGCATTATACTGATGTGGTAGACGTGCGTGGTCTGATGTTGGCTACCATGAACTCAGACTTGAAGAGTCAGTATGAGAACATGGAGTCGCCAATAGAGATGATCACCAGCCTGAAACTGAAGTTTCAGGATAAGGCACGAGTTGAGAGATTCCAGATGGTGAAGTCTCTCACTGAGTGCAAGCTACCAGAGGATGCTCCAGTAAGTCCTCATGTCATTAAACTGATGGGTTACATTGATAACCTGGGGAGACTGGAATGTCCTGTCAGCTTAGAGTTGGCTACTGACATCATTCTGCAGTCACTGCCGTTAAGCTATGATAAGTTCATTAAGAACTATATCAAGAAAGGCTTGACGAAGACGTTGACTGAGCTGCATGGCATGCTCAAGACAGCAGAGCAAAACATCAAAAGGGGTAAAAGATTTGAGAATTCTTGTATAGACAAGGGTGAAGGCAAGGCCATCCAGATTTGGAATCAGGATAAGCCTGTGTCATCTTATAAGCCCAAGTCAAGCCCATCTGGTGTTAGTAAGTGCTTCTACTGTAATGAGTCAGGGCATTGGAAGAGAGATTGCATTAAATTCTTGGAAGATTCACAAGAGATGGAGAAGATGTATGGTACTTCTTCTTCAGGTATTGTGTTATTAATTCAAGTTCTACATAAGTATTAGATACTTGTTGCGGTACTGATATTTTTGAAATATGCAGAACCTAAGCGATAATAGAACGTTGAAGAAAGGACAAGTGGAACTGCGTGTCTGGTATGAAGCAATGGTTGCTGCATGGGCCGTAGAGATTCTCCACTTGTAGGAGCCTTTCCTACTTGGTTTTAGAAATTAAGTAATTGCTACTTTGTATATGCCTAGTGCAGAAATGCCTTTCATTTTCTTTTGAGAATTTGGATGTTTTTCATTTTGATAAAAGACAAGTTTTGTTCTTTGGATCTCAATGAAATATTCTATGGTAGCACCCCGTTTAGAATGGGTTTTATATCTTAAACCAACATGTATATAACATAAATACCAAACGGTTTGAGTCTGATGACTCGAACTCGACTTTTCTTTGGTATAGTCGTTTAACCACGAGAGTGAAGCAGATTCAGTAAATCCATAGTTTTGGACTCTTTTGATTTTAATCAATTGAGACATGAATCCTGCTTGCTGGACCAAATGACTAAGGCCCATTTAGCAGAGCTAAAAGGAAATGGGCCAGAAGCTTATTGGGCCTTAAACATACTGATGTATACGGCCCAAACGAGCATTAGTGCCGGAGGAAATCTTCTGTACTTCATTACCTTATTGATGGCATCAATAAGTATTGATGTGTTCATTTGATCAGACACGAGCAGGAATCCCTTGAGGAGTTCCAAGATGAAGTGTAGAACCGATTTGACAGAAGTATTGAGATCCTCGATTGGATCGTGGAGGAAGAATACTTAGAGTCAACAATTGGGTGATCATCTAACAGAATGAATCGGATCTTATTGGATATGCTCCGATTAATGATGAGTCACAAGAATCTTCCATGAACGATTTAAGAATACGTTCCAAAATGTCTGTCTTTGCGCAGAAAAGTGTTTCTATCAGAATCAGTGAAAAACACCACATTGGATGTGGACTGGGTGATTTCCAAATTTGTTTTTCTGATTAATTGGGATTGCAAGGTTTGTGTAAGACAGTAGTCAACAAACAAACTTGAATCCATATCTGATAAGTTCTACCTCGCTGGTTATCCTGAGGAAACCAAGGATTAGTGCTTTTTGTTGCTCAGAACTGTGTCTTTTAAGAAAGGTGATACTTTCAAAAGGAACAGTGGGAGTAAAAGTACACATCGAAGAAATTCGATAAACACAGTAAGCTGCTCGACCTGATAAGGAAGAGCAGCGGTGAGATCTACAAAGCACTGTAGGATCTGCAACTGTGGAGCCTGAAATTCGCAGATCCGAAGGGATCCGTCACTGACTCGAGAGTGATTTCTCGTAACCAATTGTCGTGATCTGATGATCATTGAAATGTGACGAACATGCGAAATTCGAAGAAGCGATGGTGAGCCCCAACTCCGAAAATTGGCTGGGTATGCATGTTAGTTTCACCGATCCATTTCTGGGTTGAAACAAACATCTTGGAGTTGGAATCAACGTTCTGATAATGTAGTCAAAAGTTTTGACTTGATCAGAAAGAAAAGAAACCATGCGTTTACAAGAAGACTAGTGGGAGCGTAATGGCAATTCTCACACAGTATGTAGTTGACATACTTGAATCTCATAAATGACATCCCGACGCTAAAGTCTTGTTAAAATTTGGGTCGGAAGTCAAGTTTAATGAAAGACATGGGAGAAGCCGCGTGAATTCTTGGAATAAGGATCCATTGGAATGGATCAGAGTAGCTAATTGGATCGTGTCAAAATCCTTATATTGATAAGGTATTGGACAGATCTAATACGCTTGATTCCAAGAATGGCTTCATACCAAAGGTCTTATGGCAATAATCTGAAGTGTCTTGGACACTAGCTGAGCTAGTAACAATATTAGTAAGAAGAAGTGTTTCTGAACACTGTCTGAACTAATATTAATGAGTGTGAGTTCTAATGCTGCTGCAATAGAATCCATCATAAATGCCATATTTTGCGCTCGTCTAGATGCAGCTTAAGCATGACGAGAATATACCAATATATTCCGGTAATAGTCACTAAACAGTTACCAGAAATATCCCAAGTGTTGAGAAACACCAAGGATAGGTTCGTGGTAAACTGATAAAGTGACGAACCAGTTGAAAGTAGTTAGTCGGACAAAGACGATTCTCGGTTCCCACCTGGTTATGTCTCTTTGTCTGAATAGCGGTGCTAACTGTTGGAAAGGCTCCAAGCAGTAGACCGTAGAATAGTGCTTTTATCTAAATGGCGGTGTAATTTGTTGAAATTGTTTCAAGCAATAGCACCGCACTCTCTCCCACAACCTAAGCACGGAATTTATTCTGTTGCTGTAGGTGTAAGATATCTGAAAAGATGATCTTGATTCTAGTGGGAGTTATTTTAGTTATGTTGTAAACTTTACATAGACATGCTTAGGCAGTGTTTGTGTAAGTTAAAACTGACATCAGTATTATTTAATTATTGAATAATTAAATAATGGTCCCAAGTAATTTATGTTCATCATATAGGTCATCAAGTTGAGGACTTGATCATGAAACCCTATAAGTAAAAGATGACATAAATTATGATTGTCCCTAGTCAAGGTTGTTAAGATGGGACACTAACAACCGCGCAGACTAGTATGTGAGGTGACTGTTGGACTAAGTTTCATGAAGTCAATGATATGATTATCACAGTCAGTCACATAGATATATGTTGGTAAACATATGATCGGGCATGACCCGCTTAATGAGAACTCCACAGGATAGTTATATCATTGTCATGGGAGGTTCTCATTACGACTATAGAGTATAGTCCTTAGACCTGAGTTCATCATGCTTTCTAGCATATGAATTGGTGCGTGTTGACCTTGTCAAACGTCATTCCGTAACTGGCGGCTATAACGGCATTGCTTGTGCGTATCATGAAGTATGTGTAGAAACAGGGATGGAACAAGATGGGATTTGTCCCTCCTGTAACAACGGGAGATAAATATCTCAGGGCCCATCGAAGATTTGATACTGAGAAAATGCATGGCCGTGCTCAAACGAGGTGATTGTCAGTCGTTTGTTTTAATCAGTATAGATCAGGAATTCGATGAACATGATGTTGGCTATAATAAGGATGACACAGTCTCTTGCCTTATGCCATATCGAGATATAGAGACGAAGGGATTGTAGGAATATGTTGGGATTATGTCCTGAAATCACATTTTACTCACTCTAGAGATAGTTGTATTGTCGAGATCGGACAATTCATGTGATACTGGGTAGTCATAATTTTTTGCTAGAAACCGCTTATGACAAATGAGTTGTAACTCATTTCCAGTATCGTGTGAACCTACAGGGTCACACACCTAAGCAAGTTGGACATAGTTCGTATGGGATTGATCATTGGTAAATGGTCTGGTCGATGTGTATTGGATACATATCGAATATAAGTTTTAAAGAGGTGTGTCGATCGACACCATTGGGTGCGTCGGTCGACACAAGAAGTGTGTCGATCAACACCACTAAGTGTGTCGGTCGACACAAGGCCAAAACCGAGACTGATGTTTCGGTTTATGTCGAGGTCCGTATATAAGTGATTTTATACATTCGACCTAAAGAGACGAGCGCCGCCGAGACAGTGTTTCTCAGAGAGAAAACACAGAAACCTCTAGAAACTCAGTTCCCAGGAGATCCGAGCCCCGGTACTAGCATCCCGGCGGATTCCAGCTTGTGTGCGTGTGGACTGAAGTAGAGGCGCAGCATCTGAGGCACTTCACAGATCTCGTTTATCTGACCATCTTCCGCTGCCAATCTCCAGGTAAACAGAGATCAGATCCTTGATTCAATTAACTAGACCCTAGATCCTAGGCTATCTGGAACCTGACAGCAATTCTGAATATGGTAGAATTGGCTCGAAGTTCCAACATTGTGTCCTTCTGGTTCCATGGCTTTCTACCAGTTCCGCTAACCTCCCTTATTTTTTTGGTCAAATGAGTTCCCTGAACACCCACCAAATATGTCAATCTTATTGATTGTTTACTTATATGACTAATTAAGACATTGTGTGATAATCAATTAGAGTTACCAGCTGGCGTTGTACAAGCTGCCATCTCAGGACGTGGTGAATGATATCTTTCCTTATTGGAACATCAAAGACATCCCCAGCTAAAACCATGAACCTTGTCTTCGTTCTGAAAAATTGACACCGGAATGATCAAGTCTTGATATTGTCCTACGGAATGTATCAGTACCAAAACTTATCCAGAATTATAAACGAGACCAGTAATAAGGAAAACATCATTTTTCAGAGATTTTATCAGGTCTCAAACAGTCAAAAGAAGTGAGAACATACAAAGCAGAACATTGGTAATAATATCTATGTTAACCTGTCATATAATAAGCTAAGCATACTCATCCTGAAATCAGAGTAACCACATATATCTAGCACTAGGGGTGTCAAATCGGTCAGACCGCGACCAAGTAGCTCGTCCCGCCGCGGTTTCTTCTTACCTCCAGACCGTGCGGTTTGGCCCGTCGCGGGCGGTGGTCCAAATTCCCATGTTCAATGCCAATTTTTTGCGGTTTAGCGGGTGGACCGCGGGCTCAAGCTCATATAGTCATTTATGGATTTCAGTACTTGAGAAGGAGACTTATCGAGTTTCTCAGTAACAATGTTTAGACTTTAGTATAGGGTTCTTCAAAACATCTCTCTTGAGCCACGTTGTTCCTAGAGAACCCAGTGGCGAGTATGTCTGCAAGAATATACAGTCATTGTATAGGGTATGGTGCATAGAAAGTAAAACGATTGGTGAGATGAGTGGTGCTTACGGTGAGGTGAACTCCTTTGGATTTGCAGAAGTCTCGTAGCTTAGTCTGTCCCCAAGAAGGATGACATTGCTAGGAATGTCTACAGGCAAAAGGTTCTCTGGCTTAGCTCCAACTCAACCCTTTCTTCATACGTACATGCCAGTGCATCATCAATAAGATCATACATAAACTAGTTACTCATTAACCTTCCTGTTATGAACAATCGATCCTCATGAGCAGAGATGCCACTGAAGTGATGCTTACTGATAGGTCAAGAATTAATCCCTATACTAAACTGCAAGTGTACAGCAATGTCAAAGTAGTATATAGGGTTATCAAATCCACAGGGACACTTGGTCTCAAGAGAATCAAACCGTAGGGAATGAATACTAGAAATAAACAATGTGATTGTATTGAAAGTAGTGCGAGAAAATAAATCAGTAGCAGAGATTATTGGTTGTGAAAGCAAGTAATTAAAAGCGTCAAACCTAGGGTATTCTCAGGAAATCAGACTAGCAGACAGTTCATTCAGCAAGGATCTAATTAAGCACAGTTCTAGAACTCAAAACACAGATATAGAATTAACCAAATTCCTTTGCGATAATTCTCTAAGTCTAAGTGCAGCAAACCAAACTTCCGTTTGCGAGAACTAACAGATTAAACTAGCAATAAGTCCAAGTTTGATATGTTCACAATTATCCTAAACCAAACTTTCGTTTGCGCAAAGTTTAATTGCCCAATTTAATTAGTTCAGATTCCTAAACCCCACTTCCGTGACGTATTTAGCAACCTAAGATCTAGATTCTAATTGATCAGGTTAGAACTAGCTTTAAGCACAATTAAATTGAAGAACAGATATAGTTTGAATCCTTAACTGAAATTGAACAAGTCTAGCAAGTCATGAAATCCTATGTGAGAAACCCTAAGTCTAACTAGGAATCTACTCAGACATAGATAATGAAAACATGATCATATGATAAGTAAATTGCATAAAAGAATAAGAGTAAAAGGGGTTCGAAATCTTCTCCAAATACAGATGATGAATCAGGTTCAGATCAGCCCCAAAAACTCTAAAAATCCTCTGCTCTTAATTATGAAAGTATATGGTAAAAAGTATAAAGCGTCTCTAATAAAAACTCTAAAAACTCTATTATATAGGCATAATCTCGGCCAAGGGCTTCTTTGTAAATATCAGGAACTTCTGGATCAAAGTGCAAATTCTTCACTCTTCTAAACCGCCGAGTTTTTGGCCCATCTCGCTGGTGCAACGATCGTTGCTAGAGTGCAACGATCGATGCCTTTCTCTGTTTCGGACAGTGAACTCTATCTCTCGGCCAATCACTCCAAAAATCTCCAAAATGCTCCATAATCTCCAATTTAGCTCCCAACCTGATTATACCTGTAAAAGACTCTAAACAAAGACAAAAGACACTAAAACACATCTATATCATGGCCTAAAACTAGTAAAAACCATGATATATCAACTCCCCCACACTTAGCCTTTGCTTGCCCTCAAGCAAAACATAGAACTAAAACATGGTGAAGAGGTTTGAAAACTCTTCAGAAACTCATTTCATCTTAGAAGCTACAATACTCAGATTCCCCTTAGTAAACCACTGAAAGAATCAATCACAGGATATCAAGACCAACATGTACTTCCCCCACACTTAGCAACTGTCCTAGGTAAACTCCACAATCACATTCAAGCATTCAAATTCTCCCTACTGACTTCTGCAAGTATTTAAGTGCGGTCTCACCTAAGGAGTATCGATCTAAAGGCACATGGATTCTTACCTAATCAGCTCTAGACCACCATACTATCTTTCTCTAGTCCCTTTCTTCTCTTTCCCTTCTTTAACAACTGATTTTTCCCCACTGGGTATCATTTTATTTTTTTTATCAGTGTTCTTCCCGTTATGGGGTGTACTTTGGACACATTCCATGGATCACATGAGAGATAATAGTGTTTGCTACTATTCCCATGACCACTTCGGAGTTACTAACTCATCCTCAGTTTATTATTTTTTTTTTTTTACTTTATAGAAGGGGAGAAGGGAACTAAATAGGACAGGTTTACAGGCTGTGTCAGAACTAACAGGGAATCCGACATAAAGTATACCAAGCCCTTAGGTGAGAAAATCTAAGTCAGTATTAGGGGTGAAGTCAGTAAAAGGATCCTCTGATACCTGAAGTGATGTGGGTGTTCCCAGTAGGTTGATCTGTGATGGGGTTTTCTAATAGTCAGAGATAGATCCTGCAACTTCATCCCAATGGTTACTTAAGTTCCTGCAAGTTTTGTAAATCTCCTCCGAAAATCATAGTTTCTTACTTAAACAATTTTGACTCAATAAAACAAAAAATTTTGAAAAACGGACTGACTCTTAAGAAAACAGAAAGATAAACGTCAGTAGCACCTCCCCCACACTTAAGACACACTGTCCCCAGTAGTGTCCAGCGAAGGATCGGTAAAAAGAAAATAAAATAAATTGAAAAGGTGAGTTTATGTCTGTCGGGTTACCTCTGTCGCACGAGCAACGACCGTTGCACTATGTGCATCGACCGTTACTTGGCGATTTTTCGTGTATGGTCGATCGTTGCTCAGGACCGCAACGATCGCTGCAATGCGATTCCTTTCGTGTTGTGACGATCGATGCAGAAATGCATCGATCGTTGCACTGCGATTTAATTCGAGACCTGCAAACATGACTGCACCAGAAACAAAAACAAACGTAAAATCCTAACAAAAACACCAAAAATTAAAAAGAAAAAACACCAGTACCTAATGGTGGGTTGCCTCCCACCCAGCGCTTATTTAAGGTCAATAGCTTGACCGGACGCGCAAGGTTTTTCAAGTTGAGGGTGCAGCATCCAGAGGCAAAATCTGTCCTCTGGGAATCTCGGCCTTAGCCCAATAGTGTTTTACCCTCTGCCCATTCACAGCAAACTCATTACCTTCCTTGCCTATTAGTATGACAGCTCCATATGGACGCACTTCTTTTATTGTGTAAGGACCGGACCATCTTGATTTCAGCTTTCCTGGAAACAAATGCAAGCGAGAATTGTATAGAAGTACCTGATCATTAGGCTCAAACCGTCTAGAAACAATCTTTTTATCATGATAAGCCTTTGTCCTTTCCTTGTACAGCTTTGAGTTCTCATAGGCAAGATGTCTAATCTCATCCAACTCATTAAGCTGTATCAGCCTTCTTTCTGCAGCTGATTTGAGGTCAAAGTTCATCTGCTTCACAGCCCATGCTGCTTTGTGCTCAAGTTCCACAGGCAGATGGCATGCTTTTCCATACAACAAGTGAAATGGAGTAGTCCCCAATGGTGTTTTGAATGCAGTCCTGTAAGCCCATAAAGCATCATCAAGCTTAGCTGCCCAATCTTTTCTTGTCTTCCCAACTGTTTTCTCCAAGATCTCCTTGATTTGTCTGTTGGAGACTTCTACTTGTCCACTAGTCTGTGGGTGATAAGGAGTAGCAACTCGGTGATGCACCCCATGCTTTTTCAAGAGCTTCTCAAATACCTTATTAATAAAGTGAGACCCTCCATCACTAATTACTATCCTGGGTACTCCAAATCTAGGG
Source organism: Orychophragmus violaceus (assembly GCA_030180135.1). Taxonomy (NCBI): domain Eukaryota; kingdom Viridiplantae; phylum Streptophyta; class Magnoliopsida; order Brassicales; family Brassicaceae; genus Orychophragmus; species Orychophragmus violaceus. Next base: position 61,227,823 of record CM058237.1, on the reverse strand, counting down.
AATATAATGGATTTGAACAGCTTAATGACTACTGAAGAATCATTGGTTGGACTAGCTATTGCTTCTACCCACTTAGATACATAATCCACAGCAACCAATATGAACTTATTCCCAAAAGATGAGGGAAAGGGACCCATAAAATCTATGCCCCAGCAATCAAAAACCTCAACCTCAAGAATGAAATTCTGAGGCATCTCATGCTTTCTGCTGATTTTCCCTCTCCTTTGGCAGGCATCACAATGAGAAATAAAAGAGTGAGTATCAGCGAACATTGTAGGCCACCAGAAACCTGCCTGCAAAACCTTAGATACAGTCTTAAAAGTAGCAAAATGTCCTGCGTAATCTGATCCGTGGCAGTGGAACAGGATATCTGGAACCTCTGATTCAGCAACACATCTCCTATAAAGGCCATCCGAACAGTGCTTATAGAGGTAAGGTTCATCCCAATAGTACCTCCTAAGTTCTCTGAAAAACCTCTTCTTCTCATATCCTTTTAGATTATCTGGTTCAGCCTCTGCAGCTAGATAATTGGCTATGTCTGCATACCATGGTTGATCATTTGTTGAGACAGCATAAATTTCGACCTCATGTTTTCCAATCCGTACCGTAAAAATCTCTGGGTCTGTGTTCGCGCTGCAACGATCGTCACAGCCAGATGTATCGATCGCTACCGCCCTGATAGATGCATCGATCGATGCTGATGTTGCATCGATCGACGCAATGCGATTAATCCGACAGTTTTGCAGATCTCTGTCCAAATCTGTCTCACAGATTGTCCCAACCATATTGACGTTTTCCTCAGGCAAATAGTCATTGATTGGCACGTCGTCTTCTATCAGCATCCTAGAAAGATGATCAGCAACTCCATTCTCAACTCCTTTCTTATCTCTTACTTCAATATCAAATTCCTGGAGCAACAAGATCCATCTCAACAGTCTTGGCTTAGCATCCTTCTTCTGCATCAGATACTTCAGGGCTGAATGATCAGTGTGTACAATCACCTTGGAGCCAACAAGATAAGAGCGAAATTTCTCAAATGCAAAGACAACTGCTAACAGCTCCTTCTCTGTAGTGGCATAGTTCCTTTGTGCATCATCCAGTGTCCTACTGGCATAATAGATAGCATGAAGCTTTCTATTTTTCCTTTGTCCAAGAACAGCTCCTACAGCATAGTCACTTGCATCACACATTACTTCGAAAGGCAAATCCCAATCCGGTGGCTGAACTATGGGAGCACTTACTAAGGCCTGCTTGATCTGTTCAAATGCGGTTTGACAATCTGCAGTGAACTCAAACTTGGTGTCTTTACACAGCAAAGCAGTTAATGGCCTAGCAATCTTACTGAAATCCTTGATGAACCGTCTATAGAAACCAGCATGTCCAAGAAAGCTTCTAATAGACTTAACAGAATCAGGTGCCTGCAGGTTCGTCATTACCTCGATCTTGGCGCGGTCTACTTCTATTCCAGCCTCTGACACTTTGTGTCCCAGTACAATGCCATCTCTAACCATGAAATGACATTTCTCCCAGTTAAGAACTAAGTGCTTCTCTTCACATCTCTTCAAAACCTTACACAGATTATCTAAGCATTCATTATAGGATGATCCATATACTGAGAAATCATCCATGAATACTTCCATAAAATCCTCAATCATATCTGTGAATATGGACATCATGCATCTCTGGAAAGTGGCTGGTGCATTGCAGAGTCCAAAGGGCATCCTACGGTAGGCAAATGTCCCATATGGACAAGTGAAAGTGGTCTTTCCTTGATCCTCTGGATGGATGGGGATCTGAAAGAAACCTGAGTATCCATCTAAAAAGCAGTAGTAAGGATGATTTGCTAACCTTTCGAGCATCTGATCAATAAAAGGTAGGGGGAAGTGATCTTTTCTAGTCGCAGCATTCAGTTTCCTGTAGTCTATGCACATCCTGTGTCCCGTCACAGTCCTAGTAGGTATCAGCTCGTTCTTCTCATTCTTAACAACTGTAACTCCACCTTTCTTAGGTACTACATGGACTGGACTCACCCAATCACTGTCTGAAATAGGATAGATGATCCCAGCGTCCAGGAGTTTCATAATCTCCTTTTTGACTACTTCCTGCAGATTAGGATTAAGTCTCCTCTGATGTTCGATTGATGTCTTGGACTCATCCTCGAGATGTATCCGATGCATGCACAGCTCTGGTGAGATACCTGAAATGTCATTAAGGGAATAGCCAAGAGCTTTGCGATGCTTGCGCAGCTTGCTTAGCAGTAAAGTGAGCTCTGCGTTGTTCAAACTAGCGTTGACAATCACTGGATAAGTTGAATTTGGTCCAAGAAATGCGTACCTTAGCCCGGATGGAAGTTGTTTCAGATCTATTTTCGGAGCTTTTTCCTCTGCCCAGTCCAGGTCGTCGTGCAACGATCGTTGCTTATTTGGTATCGATCGTTGCAGTCCCGCGTCAGATACTTCGACCTGCATTGCAACCTCGATAGAATCCATCAATCTTGTATAGCACATTGCAGGCTCGTCCTGTAGGTACTCCAACTCCAAAATAGAACTCAGTAAGGCTCTTTCTAGTGGGTCCTCAGCATGTGATTGATGGAAGTACTCTGCAGCCAAATCACCCAATGTGTCCACATAGAAGGTCTGCCCGTCAATGGTTGGTCTCTTTACCAGCTTGTTCATGTCAAAACTCATCTTCAGATCACCCACATTCAGAATTATCTTACCTCCTTGACAGTCAATCATTGCACCAGCTGTTGCTAAGAAAGACCTGCCTAGAATTAATGGGTCTTTTGGCTCCTGTCCATATTGTAGAACCACAAAGTCAGTTGGGATCACACACATGCCAACAGTTATAGGCACATCCTCTATTACTCCTTCAGGAATCCTGACTGATCGGTCTGCCAAAACTAGTGATATCCTAGTTGGTATAAAGTCTGTCATCCCTAGTCTTTTAGCAACCGAGAGGGGCATCAGATTTACGCTGGAACCAAGATCACACAGGGACCTTTCGAACCTCTCCTTGTAGATAGCACAATCTAATACGAAGCTGCCTGGATCCTTCAATTTCTCTGGAATTCTACCTTGAATCACTGCACTACATACTTCATTGAGCATCATTATACTTTCTTCGTCAGACCATTTACCAGAAATTGCATCCTTAAGGCATCTCTTCATCATGGGGGAGGTTTCAATAGAATCCAACAAAGGTACTTCAACCTTCACCTTTTTTATGAACTCCTTCCATTTTGCATATTGCCTATCATTCCTAGCTTTTCTGGGATTCTTGGGATAAGGTATCTTAGGCTTGTATACCCTTTCAGCCGGCTGTTTTGGGTTTTCAGCGCCTGAACTTTCTGTAGTTACCTTGTGTCGATCGTTGCTCTTGTTGCACCGATCGATGCTAGGCGACTTCGTTACGATCTCCGGTTCCTTGGTTTCGCTTGGCAACGATCGTTGCTTGGATGCATCGATCGATGCGCGGCGAATATCGCGTATCTCATCTTCCAACTCTTCAATTTCTACGAGTTCCTCAACGCTTAACTGCTTTTCCTGGCCAGATGACAGCTCCTTACCACTTCTTAATGTCACGGCATTGCATTGGTACTTAGGATTGGCATCAGTCCTTCCCGGGAGATATCCCTCTTCCCTTTGAGCATGCCCAGCAGTTCTTGCAACTCTTGCATCAAGCTCTTTTATGTGCGTGTTCAATCCTTCAAACTTCCCATTCAGCTCCCTGTAGATTGTATCCATCTTTGCGTCAGAATCTGCTGCGTACTTAGTCTGATTCTCCATCAGCTGTCTTAGCATCATCTCTATCTTACTATCAGGCTCATTGGCTTTCTTAAAACCACTTTGCTGAACTCCATTTGAAAATCTGTTTCCCTGCTGATTTCTAAATCTATTGCCTTGGAAACCAGAACCTCCCATGTAATTCACTTCTTCTTCCTGAGTGTCCTCCTCAGTCTGAATTACATCTACATTTTGGGCAAGGTGGACATCTTTCTTACTTGTCAAGAGATTGTAAACTGTGTCCAGCCTAGATCTAATCTCAGTCATGTTAGGGTCCTCTGTACTTACACCAGATTTCTTCCTCATCTCATCCATAGACTTGCAACTGTAGCTGCCAACCAGGTTCTCTATCAACTGCTTAGCTTGTGTAGGAGTCCTGGTATTGAAATTAGCATTACTGGAGCTATCCAGCGCAGTCTGATAAGGGAGATCTATGCCTCTGAAGAAAATACCTATCAGCTGTACTTCTGTGAATCCATGGTGTGGACAATTGCGCTGATACTGCTTAAACCTCATCCATGCGGTTGTCAAAGGCTCCACAGCTCCTTGGGAAAAAGTAAGTATGTCCTGTCTGGACTGATCTGAGCGCGCAGCGTCGTAGAAGTGACGCAGGAACTCACTCTTTAAGGCTGTCCAAGTAGTATACTGACCAGGTGCCAGTTGTCTCAGCCATGCACTAGCGTCTCCAGCAAGACTGTGCGGAAATAGCTTAAGGAACAGATAGTCCGGGCATACTCCTTCATACTTCATGCCAGTGACTATGTCCTCAAACTTGTCAATGTGATCCATAGGCTGCTCTGATTGAAGACCATGGAAAGCAATTTGTCTCATCAGTTGGTAGTAGATAGTTTTTACCTCAAAATCATTCCTTTCGAAAGCAGGAAGCACTAGAGCTGCTCGGTTTGCATGAAACTCATCGGGTCTATTGTAGTCAGCTAGTGTCCTCTCATGAACTACCATCTCTCTACCTTGAGCTTGATCTTGCGGTTGTTGCTCAGGTTCAGGGGGGTCAGGGATTACATTTCCCTCAGCATCAACCCGATGCCCAGCAGCATTGTACGGGTTGTTATCTTGGTCCCTCAGGGTACCTTCAGCATCTGGTATCAAGATCAGACGTTCTCGAACCATTCTCTCTCTCTTTTCTCTTCTGATAGTCCTCTCAAGACGTCCAAGTTCCTCTAGATTGAGATTAACTAAGCTCGAGTTCGGATTACTTCGAGTGTTCTGCGTTGGCATAAACTGTCTGTAATCGTCCAGCAACGATCGATGCTATCAGTGCAACGATCGATTCAATCTCAAATCGCTTAGCAACGATCGATGCAAGGGTGCAACGATCGACGCAAGGCGAAATTCGTACCTGCGACAGAGAGAAACAGAGAAAAAGTTAGCAAAATAAATAAATAAATAAAAAGAACGAAAAACAAAAACGAAAAACGAAAAATTTCTAGTAAAACCCTAAGTTCGGTCCTATCGAAGACTCTAAGAGTCCCCGGCAACGGCGCCAAAAACTTGATAGGTCAAGAATTAATCCCTATACTAAACTGCAAGTGTACAGCAATGTCAAAGTAGTATATAGGGTTATCGAATCCACAGGGACACTTGGTCTCAAGAGAATCAAACCGTAGGGAATGAATACTAGAAATAAACAATGTGATTGTATTGAAAGTAGTGCGAGAAAATAAATCAGTAGCAGAGATTATTGGTTGTGAAAGCAAGTAATTAAAAGCGTCAAACCTAGGGTATTCTCAGGAAATCAGACTAGCAGACAGTTCATTCAGCAAGGATCTAATTAAGCACAGTTCTAGAACTCAAAACACAGATATAGAATTAACCAAATTCCTTTGCGATAATTCTCTAAGTCTAAGTGCAGCAAACCAAACTTCCGTTTGCGAGAACTAACAGATTAAACTAGCAATAAGTCCAAGTTTGATATGTTCACAATTATCCTAAACCAAACTTTCGTTTGCGCAAAGTTTAATTGCCCAATTTAATTAGTTCAGATTCCTAAACCCCACTTCCGTGACGTATTTAGCAACCTAAGATCTAGATTCTAATTGATCAGGTTAGAACTAGCTTTAAGCACAATTAAATTGAAGAACAGATATAGTTTGAATCCTTAACTGAAATTGAACAAGTCTAGCAAGTCATGAAATCCTATGTGAGAAACCCTAAGTCTAACTAGGAATCTACTCAGACATAGATAATGAAAACATGATCATATGATAAGTAAATTGCATAAAAGAATAAGAGTAAAAGGGGTTCGAAATCTTCTCCAAATACAGATGATGAATCAGGTTCAGATCAGCCCCAAAAACTCTAAAAATCCTCTGCTCTTAATTATGAAAGTATATGGTAAAAAGTATAAAGCGTCTCTAATAAAAACTCTAAAAACTCTATTATATAGGCATAATCTCGGCCAAGGGCTTCTTTGTAAATATCAGGAACTTCTGGATCAAAGTGCAAATTCTTCACTCTTCTAAACCGCCGAGTTTTTGGCCCATCTCGCTGGTGCAACGATCGTTGCTAGAGTGCAACGATCGATGCCTTTCTCTGTTTCGGACAGTGAACTCTATCTCTCGGCCAATCACTCCAAAAATCTCCAAAATGCTCCATAATCTCCAATTTAGCTTCCAACCTGATTATACCTGTAAAAGACTCTAAACAAAGACAAAAGACACTAAAACACATCTATATCATGGCCTAAAACTAGTAAAAACCATGATATATCACTTACCGAATAGAGATCGACGTAGTCAAGCTGCAGATCTTACGAGTTCTGTTAAGTGCTGCTGGCACATCTTGAAGGTCATGATCAGTACACCTTAATTTGATGATACAAAATATGAAAATGCAAAGATTAAAGCTACAGTTAATCCGCAGAATACACATTAATTATATAACACAATATACCAGAATTTGGAAGTGATGAACAACTTCTCGCGTTTCACTACACTGTCTTAAAACAATTTTTTCAAAACTGTCCATATCTCCACAGACCACAGGAAAGCAGCAAGATTTTAAAGAAGTTGAGCATTTAACAAATAAACGAACATACATGTTTTGTCATTACTCTTGCAATCAACACAATAAAGACAATCAAGAAACACTGTTAATAACTTGATTCGTTATCTAAGATCAATTGTAGACAATTCCAAGGATGGAATAAAGACTACCAAGGATGAGAGGGCTTGGAGACCAGCAGAACACAATGATTTTTTAAGACAATTCCAAAGTAATAGTTTATGCAAAATAAAACTAAAAGTCAATTCCAAAAGCAACAAAAGCGACAGAAACAATAATCCAAAACTAAAACCTACAAAGCAACAAAGTAAATAGTTCAAGAGCTAAAACCAATCCAAAATCAAAGACCAATTAAGCAATGAAATCCAACAAAACTTCAATCTTCTTTAACTTCTTCTTCGTCCTCTTCTTCGGCATTCACAATAGATTCGAAAGATGGAAGTGTTTCTTCTTCACCATCAGATTCATCTTCTGTAAATGTGAAGAAATGAATTTAGATATGATTGTAAGTTGTTAGCAAACAAGTGCAAGAAGTTGTAATGTAGATGTGTTTACCGTTTTCATATGCTTCAAATCCTTTCAACCAATTGCGACTACATATCAATGCTTGCACGTTTTTTGGAAGAAGTCGACTTCTGTATTTGTTGAGAACGCGAGATCCAATGCTAAAAGATGATTCCGAAGCTACTGTTGTTATTGGAATACTAAGCAAATCACAAGCCATTGAAGCCAGTTCACCATATTTGTCAGAGTTATCTTCCAATAATCTAGAATGTCCAAACTCTGAAAACTTTCCTCGTCTAATTCAGGTTCTTCTAGATATGCTTGTAGAGAAGTCTTCCCACTAGTAGCTACACTTTTCTTCTGAAAAGCAAAAAAAATCCTGAAAACAGGTTTCAAAAATTTGTGTATCAATAAGGCTTCAAATCTAGAAAATATATATGAGGAAGAAACGAAACTTACATCATAACTCTAGAAACTCCCTTTTGGCCCTCCACCATTTACACGTTGCTGATTTACTCCACGTGACTCTGAAGATGGTGTTGTGGATCTCGACTTTTTGTCATACGATTCAAACAAGATTTGCATTTTATGACGCAAGTGTTTCATCTTAGCGTCACGAGTACCCATATCAAGCACTCCATAACAGTAACTTGCGAGAGTCATCTTCAATCGTGGATCAAAAACCGTTGCAATTGCGAAAATATCACTGACTTCTTCCCAATACTTATCGAACTTCTCCTTCATCGGTATGACCATACTTCTCACAACTGCATCTCTACTTATCTCATTCTCAATGAGCCAAATGTGGATCTTCTAGAGTTGCATGAAGTACAAGTTGGAAGTCGGATTTGATGAACCTGACATAAGGCAAGTGATCTCATCAAATGGCTTCAAAAACTCACAAATTGCCTGTGCTCGGTCCTATTCTTCATCCGTTGGACAGAACTTGTAGCTTTTTCCATCGTACTTTTTCAGATTGGAAAACGCATTACGGTACTTGATAGCTCTCTATAGCATTTTGTACGTTGAGTTCCATCTTGTTTGCACATCTAATATCAGACCAGCCTTCAACTCTAGACCCACGGAATCCACGCATTTTCCAAACATTATCTCACGAGATTCAGATGCTGTAACATACTTAATACTCTCTCTGATATTATGCAAAGAATCACCAATAACCTTCAGCTCATCTTGCACAATAATATTAAGTATGTGAGCTGAACATCTTACATGAAAAAACTCACCTCCACACACCAAATCATTCCTCAAAAGCAGCTGAGATTTCAGAATATCTTGCATTGAATCATTGCTTGTAGCATTATCCAAAGTGATTGAGAAAACCTTTTTCTCAATTCCCCACTATTTCCACGTATCAAGAAGCTGCATAGCTAAATTCATACCTGAGTGTGGTGGAGGGAGAGCACAAAATGCTAATATTTTGTTGTTCAGCTTCCAGTTGCGATCAATGTAATGTGCAGTGACACACATGTATCCTTCATGTGTGATTGCTGACCACAAATCTGATGTAAAGCTGATTCGTCCAGGAAGACTAGCTAATTCCCTTTTCAAGTTAGCTGTCTCATTCTCATAGAACCGGTACACATCTGCTCCTGCTGTGTTTCGGCTAATGAATCTAACATTAGCATTCAAGTACTTCCAAGTTGCTCTAACTCTTTCATACTCAACATAAGCAAATGGAAGATCATGCTGAATAATAGTCTTAGCAATATGATCACGGAAAACACCGTGATCAAACCTACGTGCTTGAAGTTTAGCCTTTGCCGTTACCAACATATCTCGGACGTTTCCAGGTCGTGGAGTAAGACTGCATTTAAGATTGTGCCTTCTTAAAGCAGTGGTACCGTGTGTGTGGGAGTTATGCGCATACTCTTTACGGCAATGTTTGCACACTGCTTTCTGCGTACCATCTTTCTTCACAACCACGACAAAATCAGTCCACACATCTGACCATTGCCTACTCTTCTTCTTCGGCTTCTTCACTTTCTCATCCTCATCTGATTCATTCAGCTCTTGTTCGGCATTTTCTTTCTTCTTCTTCTTCTTGCTTCCCTGACTAGACTTACCTTGATCCCCCTTTTTCTTCCTTGTAGCAGCTTCAGAATCTTCCTCATCAACTAAATTCTGCTTTCTCTTATTCTGATTTAGCATAGGCTGAACAAGATTTTTTTCGTCTTACTCGCCTGAGAAACTCTGCTTTGTGTCGGTTCAGTCATGATTTCAACTTCAGAATCAACCTCCTCATCTTCAACTTGAATGAGCCTTCTTTTGCAAGATTTATTCTGTTGAGATCCATCAGAATTCAATCCATCATAATTCACTCTTTCGGATTTAGCGTTTAATGATCCAATGAGTCTTTGAGACTCAAAGTCGACCGAGTTCAGATACGCAAAATCTTCAGAATTCTGTCATGAACAAGTGAGACAAACTCACGTTAAAAATATAATCCTCTGATTTTTTGTTATGAATTTATAATTGCACTTAATAACGTTAAACTTACCATGTCCATGTTCTTTGCCTTGTTGATCAGGTCTCAAGAATGAAGTCTCACTATCTCTTGATCAAGTCTGCTCGTCTCTCACAAGTCAAAGTGTGGCCGTGAGATGTGAGTCAATATTTGCAGCTCCTAACGTTAGGCAAATTTAGGGCACTAGGTTTTTTTTTTCCTTTATTTTTGTTAAATATTTAGTACTTAGTTAGAAATAGAATTGGAAAATTCTGATTAGAGCATAATATTTTCAAAATGATAGAAGAGGTTTTTCCATGTTACTCAATTGTTGGATTGCTTTTTTCCTGTTGTTTCTGCAATACATGTCGTTCAAGTCCACCAAAGCTTTCAAACTGCGAAGATGTCATAGAATTATTCTCAAAAACATTGGAGAAGGTTATTCAACTATATCTTAATATTCATGTGAGGTGCCAAACCTGTGGAAAGCAAACATGAATTCCTCCTCTGATCGTCTTGGGTGGCTTATACTGAGCCTAAATAAGACGGAGCAAATAAAAAATCTAGTTAAAGCAGACTTCAATCACTGCTTGTAATGCCACAAGACACATGGTGCAAAGGAAATGTGAAGAGAAGGAAAATGGAATCATCTCTATCACATGACATAAAATGAGTAAATGTGTAACTGAGTGAAGGCAGCCCGATTCAAAAGTGAAGATGATTTGAATATAGGCAGCATACCTTGGTGCTCATATAAAGCAGTTCTTCCCTCCTCTCATTTTCCAAGAAATCACTTGTCCTCCAAATAGAAGCACCTGCAAATAAGGAAAGATATGATAAGAAAGAGAGGAAAGAAGAGATGAAGAGAAAAGATGAAGTGGAAAGAGTGAAACCTCAGCAGTATAAAAGCAACACGAAAAGCTACCTCAAGATGTAATCTCCTAAGCCTCGGGTGAGTTCATCATCCACAATGTTTAGAAATGCTTACATTCTGTTTCAGAAGAGAAGTCAAACATATCAAGGAAGAGGAAACACAAAACTGGAAGGTGATAAACATAAGCAACAATTGACGAACCAACTTGACTAAATCTATTACGAGATTAATGGCAGTAACAATGCAGAAACAGTGCGCTACCAGTAAAAGTGATGGCTTATAGAATTACAAGCAGAAAAACCACTTGTTATTGATTTTGTCACCAATCACATACTGAAAACAAAAAAAAATCCCCACAAGATCAAACGAAGGTCGAAGAATCAAAAACAGTTTCATATTGCTAAACCTCAAATTGAAAGGCTTACGGATCGGTCTTCAATTTGAACTGATGATTCTCTATTTTCCAGTTCAGAATTTACACCAAAGGTCCAAAGCCATTGGTGTGTCCATTCTCCAGATGATCTAGAAAGAAAGATGTAACTTCTGGCTATTAATAAAGATCAAAATTATCCCAAATAAATGAATAATGTGAGAAATCTATGAACAATGAAGAGCAACAAAGTGAAACGCCCCAAAAAGTCTCACCATAGATACCTGTAATAATAAAAACATAAGCAAAAAAGCGAAACTCAAGATTGGTTGATCCAAAGATGATCACTTTCAAGAAGATAATATGTAAAAGAACTCAGCGATTGGGAGCAGAACAAAATACAGGTCTTCCAATTCCAGCTTCCTTGAATTCTCCAATCCAGCAACGAAAAGGAGTTTCACAAGTTAAATCCATAAACAACTAATAATCTTGAAGACTCAGTTGAAGAAAATTTATCATTTGAAGCATCAAATTCATGAGAAATAAGATAAAATGGTCGAAAAATCATTTTTGCATCCGTTTAACAATGTTGACCCGCAAGACCCGCAGACCCGTCTCGGTTCAAACCGCATAACCTGTGACCCGTGCGGTTTTTGCCCGCGTGACCCGCAAATTTTTGGGCCAATATTTTCACGGCCCGCCCCGCCCCGATTCGATCTTATTTGGGCTGGGCCCGCGGGCAAGGGCCCAATTTGACACCCCTATCTAGCACCACTAATGGAACCACTTTGTAGCCAAAGTATCTACATAATATCTAACCTAGTTCGATGAATGTTAATTACTTCATGCCTATGGTTTGGTCTGGTTTCTTTTTTGAAAGTCAATCATAAGGAAATGTATCATCACTTGAGTCAGGAGTCAAAATGGAAGTGGAGAGCTTTTGGTTGTAAAGTAAACTCGTTCCATACTGCATTGATAACAAACATACAAAAATAGTGAAAAATTATCAGTCAAATAGATGTTCTTACCTAAGGATCCTCTTAACCTGATAAGTGGAGAAGGATGCATAGATTCATATTCCTCATGAATATTTTCCTCTAGCGTAAACCCATCAACATTTTCTGCAAGAAACTTGAAATAAGTACAAGAAATTGAGATACTTTAGCCAATGGAGCCACTGATCCAAACAAGTATGGAACTCCTTTATGCTGTTCTGAGAAGCTATAGTTGCTAAAATTCAGATACTTAACTAAATTTTATGCTTACCTACGATTATGCCAGGCAGAATAGTTGCTGATATTTTTAGTGATATATCTTCTATATACTGCAATTCATCTTGTTCTGACCTGTTGGTTAGCTCCACGACAAACCTGGTAAATGAACAAGAACACCATAAATATAGTAAAACCATTTGATTTGTCAATGTATGAAGAGTGGCGTTAACAAATCCTTATTTTTCCACATGCGATTGTTCCAAGCATGAAAGTTCCTAGAATCCAGCTTCTGGAGTGTATCCAAAAGTTTCAGTTCATTCTTTACTGAGGAATTCCCTTTACCCAGAACCCATTTTCGATGATGCAAAGAACTTTATACCTGCAATTTACAAACATAATTCAGAATAAGAATAATGCATCTTCTTGGAACAAGCAGATTACAGATCCATTACTGTCGACGATTTAGCGACCATATTTTTATTTGTATTGGAAGGAAAAACTAACCACTCTTAAGTTCTTCATCGGACCTGCAGCCAGGCTCACGCTTCCGCTGGTTTTGGCTTCTCGACGCATCAAATTCAGCGACATAGATATCACCATTGTCCTCAGCAATAAGAGTTGGAGACCTAGCGATTGAAAAAGACGGGAAGAACAAGAGTGGTGGAGTAGGAGAATAAACTTTAGACTTGGGGATATTTGGTCTTGGAGGATTGAGAGGAGGAAGGCGACGAAGGATTGGTGTAGAAACTTAAGAGGAAGAGAGTGAGAGTAAGAGGAAGACGAAGACAGTAAACGGAATACGAGAGAGATAGTGGTGGCTGGAGGAAGCAATTCCTCAGATGTGAAAGATTGAGTTAGGATTTTGTTTTGTGTTAGGGTTTTTGAGAAAGAGGGAAAATGAAACAGTCTAGTGAAAAATGAGCTGGGTTGTTCATGATCCTAAATATTTTTACTCAGTGTTAGCAGTTCAGCTAAATTTTCCCACTTGTGGAAACTCTATTATAGCGTTTATTCGATATTATTATAGAGTTTAAATTTTTTTTAAAACATCTACGATAGCACATCAGTAAAACGAGTTATAGTAATCTACTATGAATGAGGACTTTTTTGTAGTGGCTTTGTAATTGTCCAAACAAACTTCACAATCCAGATGAGAAATCCAAATTTACCATGCTGAAATCTTTAAATTTAAGTGCAGTATCAACGTGGAAATATCAATAAAAAAAGACATGCACTCTTACTTAGTCAGAATTTCATCACACATAGTGTCTTACTTCTTGTTTCATTCATCTCATTTTTCTCACTGCAGCTACCAATTTTTTCCCACTCGATGTCATTTTATATTTTCTATCAGCTTCTCTTCCCTTATTATGGGGTTTTTTTCCAAACAGTTTAGTTCTTCACTTTGGAAGATATACGTCTTTGGCTTCTATATTCCAATGCTCTCTACCTTTGATGTCTTTTTTTTTTTTCTTTTTTTCCGAGGGAAGAGAAAGGAAAACCATATTCACAGATAAGTCTTTTCAAAAATAAAGGAGGAATCAAATCCAATGTATTCCAAACTCCATGATGAGAGAATGAAGTCATATTATGGGTGAAATCAGTATCGGATCCTCTTGATACCTAAAGGGACATGGGTAACAGTGGTATGTTGGTCAATCGTGGGGTTTCCAATTAATCTCAAATCAATGGTTATTTAGGTTCCTCGAGATGTGTTTATTCCTCCAAAAATCATTATTTCCTACAAAGGTTTTGACTCATAAGCGGACTGACACAATTGACTCTAAGAAAAAACAAAAACAATGTCAATAACTATCTCCATAGAGTTAAACAACACTGTCCCCAGTGTTATCAAGCCTGAAGTAGGAAAAGCAAAACATGAATGAACAAAAACAATACATGAATGAACCAAAAAAAAACAAAGAAGAAGAAAATCCTTACCTCGCGGTGAGTTTTAATTGGTTATACCATGTGTTCCCAGTTTCAACCCCTACCAGCAATGGTTTTACCGACTTTGGTTACCATTCATGCATGTTATTTTTGTTATGAGACTCAAAGAAATACAAAATTACTGTAAACAAACAAAAATCAGAGTATATAAAGACAAACCAGTGGGTTACCTCACACCAAGCACTTGTTTTCAGTTATTAGGTTGGCTTTGGCAGGAGATTAGACTTTGAGTGGATTCGACAAAGGCAAACAGTGAAAGCTCAAAAGAACTTGAAGTGTACGTGTGTAACACAAGAAATGACATGGACTACTCAGAGCTGTGACCTGGAGTACAAGTCAGCAGCTTGAATCGTTACAAGGCGATTGAGGACAAAGATATGTCAAGATTCTGATGATAAGGAAATAGAAGATCTCGCTAGAAGATATACTCGAGAATTTCAGAGAGTATATAAGGGCTTGAGATTTATGAAATTAGGTTAGCCATTTTTTCATAAGAAAAACTGCAGTAGCACAGTTTTGATGATTTAGGTTTTCGGTTCTGTTCTTGGTGAGTGAATCAAAGAGAGAGTGCAATTGTTATTGTACACTAAGGTTGGGTATATTAGGATTTGCTCAGTCTCAATTCACAGTTGTTAAGTTGAGTAAATCTGATTGAGAAAAATAAAATGTATTTTGTCCGAGTGAACTCTAATAAAGAAGTATCTTTGGTGAATTTATTAAGTTCATACAAGTGTTCTATATCTTTTGTTATTTCATTTGGTATCAGAGCCAGGTTATCTATTCTACAGGTTGAGATCTTGGAGAGGATATGGAGACAAAAGAACTCGTGGCAGCTCTATAGCCCATCATGTTGGGAATGTCCTGAAATCTACTGTACTATCTCTAGAAAGTATGATAAGTGTCGAGATCAGATATAAGTCATAAATACTGGGTGATCATGATGACTTGCTAGAGCCCGCTCATGATCTATAAGTTTAGGACTTATTATCAGTATTGTATGATCCCTAAGGGTCACACACCATAGCTAACGGGAAAGTTAACAAGGAATTAATACAGTAAGATGCAAGACATTTACTGTATTTGTACAGAGAATTGGGCCAGACAAAATACAGTTATTTTGTCTGATTTGGGTCTTGGGCCCAAAAGCCTAATAGGCCATTAGTTTAATCACTTGGGCCCATATAAGGAAGAGGAAAGGCGCAGGAAGCCCTAATGCTTCTTGATCTGCGATTTTAGCCTAGCCGTCCTCTCTCTCTCTCTGTTGATTCCAACTTGGTCTAGCAGCCTGATCCAGTAGCTTGTAAGCGTGTGGATACCTAGGAGGAGCCGGTAATCATCTGCTCTAAGTGATCTCGATATTACCAATCAATCCGCTGCACTCTAAAAGAGGTAATGATCCTGATCTGTTTATGATTCAACTGCAAATCACCTAGATCCTAGTTGATTATGTGCTAGGTTGTAATCTGATAATTACACCAATGAACACACATAATCCTACAGTGGTATCAGAGCCTAGGTCGTTAGGTTTTTGCTTTTTGGATCATACTAGGTTGTTTATTAGTTTGATGAATCGATTTTAATGAGTAAAATTGATTGAAACTTTGAAAAACATAGAAATAAGAAAGCTTGATAATTGATGTCGATTTCGTCTTATTGTAAGAATCGATCATTGATGTTGATCGTGAGAATAAGTGATATTTGAATTAATTATCAAACGATTTGCTTGATGTATGAATCGATTCGCTTATTGAATTAATTGAGAATCGCTTGTTAATTGGTATAAGAACAAAATTGGTTTGTCTTTAAGTGATTGTATGAATCATGATATTCGCATGTTGACTTTGCTTGTTAATTGTGATTGCTTGGTATACTTCGCTTGATTGGTTTGTTAATGAAACAATCATAAGCGAATAGCATGAATCGATAATGGAAAAGTCAAATTCAATTATTAAAAGTTCAAAATCGTTTTTGTTCTGTGATTGTCATGAATCGCTTTGTTAGGTTTCATAAAGAAATCGCTTCATGTGATTGTCATGATTCGATTGTTTATTTATTTATTTAATTAAATATCAATTTGAAAAATTCAAAATCGATTTTTAATTAAGAATCATTCGATTAAGAAACGTTTTTGATTCTTTAATGTATGAATCATTAATTATTTAATTAATGTATGGTTTAAGCCGTTAACCCAAATCGCGGTTTGCTGGAAATTATTTAATACAATTGGTATTATTTAATTTCTGGTTAAACCGGATTTAAATTCAAAATTGAATTTTAACCTAAACCGAAGGCTGGTCTAAGTTTGATTTGGTTGGACCAAATAATTTAGAGCTAGTCTGGTTTAGTAAATAACCAGTTGGATTTAGTAGTTAATTTGGTCTTGGACCATAATTAATGAACCGACTTGGTTATGTCAAATTATTGGGCCAATTGGAATTCTGTGGTCTTGGGCCAAGAATTGGACCTATAATTTGTGACCCAACCGAAAACTTTAATAAAATATTAAATTAGAAATTTCTATTTTTAGTATATTTCTAAATTTAGAAAGTTTCTAAAATAAGAAAGTTTCCCAAAATAGTAATCTTCTATTTTTGGAAAGAAAACCTAAAATCCTCAAAACTAATATCAAGCTTGGATGTCTTGCCCAATCTTGTCAGCTACTTAACGCTTATTCAATTACAGATATGGCTTACAGTGTGAGGTGTCTGTTTTTGCGTAAGTAAAGTAGTATATAGTCACTAATTTCATTGGGAGTCCCAGACTTTAGTGATTATTTGGCTGTAAGAGATTGATTTCCTTGACTGGGCCATCGGGAGTCCCGGGCCTTGAGACATCTGGTGAATTGGGCCTTGGGCCTAATTCACAGCCGAGAGTTATATGGATATAACTAGCTGTGTGTATGCTTACCAAGTAAAGCTACTTCTGGGTGACGGCCAGTGGCCCACTTTGGATTTAGCTGAACATGGGTCTCGGAATCATTGCATTCTTATGAGGTTAAACAAAGAAATTTTGAATGCAATGCGAGTTTTCTTATAAGTTATTAAGATTACTCTTTTATGAACTAAATAACTAAAACTCTATTTATCTCTAAATTTCAGTTATGAATAGCACAAACAATCAAAACACTTTCTCGATCCGGTCTGTCCTTGAGATGGACAGACTGAACGGATCAAATTTCTTGACTTGGTCGCGGAACCTGAGGCTAGTCCTCAGGCAGGAGAGAAAGGACTATGTCCTTGAGAGAGCTCTCCCCGTGAGGATCGGGTCCAATGCCTCTCATGCAGTATATAATGCTTGGAATAAGCATTATAATGATGCGGTAGATGTGCGTGGTCTGATATTGGCTACCATGGACTCAGATTTGCTGAAGCAATATGAGAACATGGAGTCGCCAATAGAGATGATCAGCAGCCTGAAATTGAAATTTCAGGAGCAGGTAAGAGTGGAGAGATACCAGTTGGTTAAGTCTCTCACTAGCTGCAAGCTACCAAATGATCATCCAGTGAGTCCTCATGTCAGTAAAATGATGGGTTACATTGATAACCTGAGGAAACTGGATTATCCAGTTAGCCAAGAATTGGCAACTGAGATCATTCTGCAGTCACTGCCGTCAAGCTATGATAAGTTCAAAAGGAACTATATCAAGAAAGGCTTAACGAAGACGCTGACTGAACTGCATGATATGCTCAAGACAGTTGAGCCAAACGTGAAGAGTACCCTGTATAATCTCATAAAGGAGAAGGGTAGGTTTACTAAACCTAGTGCTGACAAGGGTGAAGACAAAGTTGTCGAGATTTTGAATCATGGCAAGCCTGTGTCTTCTGAGCCCGAGTCAGATACATCTTACGTTGGTAAGTGCTGCTACTGTAAAGAGACTGGGCATTGGAAGAGAGATTGCATTAAATTCATGGAAGATTATGAGGAGTTGAAGTTGATGTATGAGACTACTTCCTCAGGTATTCATGTTATAACTTCAAGTTCTACCTTATAGGTATTGGATACTGGTTGTGGCACTGATATTTGTTATAATATGCAGAGCCTAAGCAGCAGTAGAACGTTGAAGGAAGGGCAAGTGGAACTGCGTGTCTGGAAGGAGCTATGGATGCTGCCTCAGCCGTAGGGTTTTCACTTGTAGATGCCTTTGAGGCTTGGTTTTGTATTAAGTAATTGCTACAATGTACCTGCTTTAAGCAGAGTTGTTTTTCATTTTCTTATAAGAATTTGAATGTTTTTCATTTTGATAAAAGACAAGTTTTGTTCTTTTGATCTTAATGAAATATTAATTGTAGCACCCTATTCAAGGAATGGGTTTTATATCTTAAACCAAAGAGTGCCTAAATGTAACATAAATACCGAATTGGTTTAAATCTGATGAATTAAACCTGATTTTTCTTGGCATAAAAGTTTTGGTCACATAGAGTGAGTCAGATTCAGAAATCCCATAGTTATGGACTTTTGGGCTCATTTGATCGGATATCTTATGAGACTTGAATTCTGCTTACTGGACCAAAAGACAAAGGGCCCATCTTAGCCGAGCTAGAGAAAAGCCCAAAGACTTATTGGACCTTGAACATACTCATGTATGTGGCCCGATGAGCAGTAATGCCAGAGAAAATTTCCTGTACTTCATTGTCTCTACTGATTACTTCAGTGAGTATGACTGTGTTCATTTGATGAGACACGAGTCGGAATTCTTTGAAATGGTCGAAAGAGTTCCAGAATGAGGTATAGAACCTGAGTGACAGAAGTATTGAGACTCTGGATTAGATCACGAGTGAGAATACTTAAGTCATTGATGGTGTGATCATCTGAAGGAGTGTGAAGTCGTTTCACAACTCATTTCTCCTGAAAACCTAGAGGTGTTTCTGTGAGAATGAATCAGATCTTATTAGAAATGATTAAAGATGAGTCACACGAATCTTCCATGATATTCTTTAAGAATAACGCTCTAATATCTAAGTTTACGCTGAAATAGTTCTACCAATATCAGTTGAAAGACACCACTTAAATGTGGACTGGAAATAATCCAAATTCGTCTTTACTGAGTATTTGTAGTTGTGCTACTTCGCTGGTTGTCCTAGGGAAACCAAGGCTTGTTACTTTTATGTCCATTCCGAAAACGAAGTTAGGTTGTTCGGAATTCTGTTTTCTAAAAGGGAAGTTGCTTTCCAAGAAGAACAGTGGGAGTAAAAGTATAACTCGAAGAAATTCGAGAAATACAGGAGGCTGCTCAACCTGTTGAGGGAGAGCAGCGGATGGATTTACAGATTTCTGTAGAATCTACACCTGTAGAGCCTGAAGTTCGCAGATTTGAATCCGTCACTAATCCGAGAGTGATTTCTCGTGATTAATTGCCATGATCTGATGATCATTGAAAGTGACGAACCTGCGAAATTCACAGAAGCGAAAGTGAGCCCGGACTCCGAAAAATTATACTGTAAGTAAGTTAGCTTCATCGATCCATTCATGGATAGAAGCAAACATATCGGAGTTGGAATCTTCGTTCTGTTGAAGTAGTCAAAGTTTTGACTTGAACAGGAACGAAGTGGAACTGTGCATTTACTAATAGATAAGTGGGAGCGATGTTGCATTTCTCATAGTGTATGTCAATGACATACTGATTCTCGGAAATAACGTCCCAATGCTGCAGTCGGTAAAGGACTGGCTTGGGAGTTGGTTTTATGATTGATATGGGTAAAGCCACGTAAGTTCTTGGATTTTGGATCTAAAGATAGAGATCCAAAAGAGCTGATAGGAGAAAGTCAGGATTCTTATATTGACAAAGTCCTACACGTTTTCAGCATTCCAAGAAGGGTTTTATGCCAATGTCACATGGCATTACGTTAAGCAAGAAACAGTGTCCTACGATAACTGCTGAGCTTGAATGCATGGATGAGATTCCATATGCGTCGGCAATTGGATCTATCATGTATGCCATGACACGTACTTGTTTTGATGTTGCTTTAATGTTAAGCAAGACAAGTAAAGACCAGTCAAATCCAGCAATGAATCACTGGATAGACGTAATGAATATCCTCAAGTATTTGGAAAATACTTAGGATAAGTTCTTGATTTACGGAGAAAGTGAGGTGCTACAAGTCGGTAGAGTCTGAAAGGCAAGTTTCCAACAGACAAAGATGATTTCCGGTCACAGTCCGGTTATATCTTGTGTCTGTCTGGCGGTGCAAGGCACTGTTGCTGACTCCATGACTTAAGCTGAACATTTCGCAGCTTGGGTAGCGGCGAAAGAGGTTGTTTGGAAAGAAGAGTTCATCACTGAACTTGATGTGATTCCCAGCATAGATGAGACTAGCTGCACATCAGAGGTCCAAACACCTTGAGGGTAGGTATAACCTATTCCGTGAGATAAATGACAGAAGTGTTAAGTAGATCAGCAAGTTTCAACGAATGAGAACGTTGCTAATCTATTAACGAAGCCACTCCTTAGGCCTAAGCATGAGTCGCGGACTGTAGCTGTAGGATAAGTGAAATTAAGATGTAGTCTTAATTTCAGTGGGAGTTTGTAAAGGGCTTTATTTAGTTGTTTTGAAAGGTTCATGTAAACATAATATTTTATGTTTATGAAATTTATGATTTCTGGATTATTTTAACTGTGATATAAATAATCGTTCCAAAATGATTCATGTCATTATATATGGGCCATCGAAGTACATGAGTAGACTTGATCCTGAAACCCCATATTTAACGAAATGACATAAATCATAGAGTCCATAGTCGAAGGTTGTTGAAATTGGAACACCAACAACCACTTGAGACTAGATTGTGTTGAGACTTATAACCAAGTTTCGAGGGGTCGACACATAGGTATATGTAGGGGAGCATATGACCGGACATGGCCCGCTGATGAGAACTCTACAAGATATTAATATGTGTGTCATAAGAAGTTCTCATATACGACTATAGAGTATAGTCCTTAGACCTGAGTTCGCATGCATGTGGCTGCACATGGAGTGATGCGCTTTGGTCATTGTCTAACGCTGTTTCGTAACTGGGAGCTATAAGGACCTTGGTTGGGTGTATTATAAAGTGTGTAGTTCATAGTGATGGAACAAGATGGGATTTGTCCCTGCCGTTTAACAGAGGTAATATCTGGTAAGAGAGTCTCCCAAAGGTGTTTTTCAAGGTTTAATTCTCGTATTACAACCTAACACATAATCTTAACAGATCTAGGTTCTTGCAAAACGAATCATAAAACCAAACCTGTAACATTACCTATTGATTGCACAGCGGATTGATGGTAATGGCAAGATCAGTCTAGAACAGATGAATCACCTATTCCTCCTTGAGTATCCACACTCTTACAAGCAAGGGATGGCTGCTAGACCAAAGAGATGGATGATCAGAGAGAGAGTTAGAGAGAGAGAGAACTCGCGGCCACAAGGAGAAAAATCGCAAAAAGCCTTAGCTTAGGGTTTCGATTTCTTAATCCTCATTAACTCTCTAATGGGCCCAAGTCTAATGACTAATGGCTCATTTGTTATTTGGGCCCAAGACACAAATCAGACAAAAGCCTGCATTTTGTCTGGCCCAATTCTCTGATCCAATACAGTAAATGCCATTGCATCTTACCGTATTAATTCCATTTAACTTTCCCGTTAGCTATGGTGTGTGACCCTTCGGGATCATACAATACTGGTAATAAGTCCTAAACTTATAGATCAAGAGCGGACTCTAGCAAGCCATCATGATCACCCAGTATTTATGACTTATGTCTGATCTCGACACTTATCATACTTTCTAGAGATAGTACGGTAGATTTCAGGACATTCCCAACAATCTCCCACTTGTACTGGAATCCTACACAGGACATTCCCAACAATCTCCCGATTGTACTAGAATCCTACATTCCCTAGTCCTTTTGTCTTAATATCTCGATCTGGCATAAGGCAAGATGCGTGTCATCCTTATATAGCCAGACCATGTTTATCGGACCAGATTTGATACTGACAATGCAAACGACTTGGGCAAGTCCGTTTGGGAATGGCCATTCTCTTACCAGCTATCAAATCTCCGATTGGCCTAGAGATATTACCTCCGTTAAACGGCAGGGACAAATCCCATCTTGTTCCATCACTATGAACTACACAATTCATAATACACCCAACCAAGGTCCGTATAGCTCCCAGTTACGAAACAGCGTTAGACAATGATCAAAGCGTATTACTCCATGTGCAGCCACATGCATGCGAACTCAGGTCTAAGGACTATACTCTATAGTCATATATGAGAACCTTTCATGACACAGATATTAATATCTTGTAGAGTTCTCATCAGCGGGCCATGTCCGGTCATATGTTCCCCTACATATACCTATGTGTCGACTTTGATGCCGCGCATCTATGACCCCTCGAAACTTGGTCATAAGTCTCAACACAATCTAGTCTCAACAGGTTGTTGGTGTTCCAATTTCAACAACCTTCGACTATGGACACTATGATTTATGTCACTTCGTTAAATATGGGGTTTCAGGATCAAGTCTACTCATGTACTTCGATGACCCATATATAATGACATGAATCATTTTGGAACGATTATTTTATATCACAGTTAAAAATAATCCAGAAATAAAATTTCATTAACATTTAAAATGTTTACATGAACCAATCAAAATAACTAAAACAAAAGCCCTCACAACTCCCACTCAAAAAGAGATTACATTTGAATATCTCTAATTCCTACAGCAGCAGTATGCAACTCGTGCTTAGGTCTCGGGAGTGGCTTTGTCAACGGGTCAGCCACGTTCTCATCAGTGGGAACTCTGCTGACCATCACTTCACCTCTATTCACTATATCACGAATCAGGTGATACCTTCTCATAATGTGTTTGGATTTCTGATGATGTCTCGGTTCCTTGGCTTGAGCAATTGCACCATTGTTGTCACAATACAGTGCTAGAGGCTCAGTGGCATTTGGGAATACACCGAGTTCAATCAAGAAGTTCCTTATCCAAACTCCTTCCTTCGCAGCTTCCGAAGCAGCGATGTATTCAGCTTCAGTTGTGGAATCTGCCACGGTGCTCTGCTTGGAACTCTTCCAACTTACTGCACCGCCATTCAGACAGAAGATGTAGCCAGACTGTGACCGGAAATCATCTTTATCTGTCTGAAAACTTGCATCCGTGAATCCACTGATTTCAAGCACTTCACTTCCTCCGTAAACCAAGAACTTATCCTTAGTATTCCTCAAATACTTCAGGATATTCTTTACGGCAATCCAGTGACTCTCACCTGGATTAGACTGGTACCTACTCGTCATGCTTAGTGCATAAGCAACATCAGGACGAGTACAGATCATGGCATACATGATAGATCCTATAGCCGAAGCATAAGGAATCCTACTCATGCGCTTAAGCTCATCAGGTGTTTTAGGACACTGATCCTTGCTTAGTGTAGCACCATGTATCATTGGCGTGAACCCCTTCTTGGATTTATCCATTCCGAATCGATGCAGGACTTTATCTATATAAGCATCTTGACAAAGTCCAATCAGCTTTTTAGATCTGTCTCTAAAGATTCGGATTCCAAGAACATACGCGGCTTCACCCATGTCCTTCATGGAAAAACAACTTCCCAGCCAGTCTTTAACAGACTTCAGCATTGGAATATCATTTCCAAGAAGCAATATGTCATCGACATATAGGATAAGAAACGCCACTTTGCTCCCACTAGTTTTCTTATACACACATTGTTCCTCTTGGTTTCTGATGAAGTCAAAGTTCTTTATTGCTTCATCAAAACGAAGATTCCAACTCCTCGATGCTTGCTTCAATCCATAAATGGATTTGTGAAGCTTGCATACTTTCCCAGCATTCTTAGGATCAATGTAACCGTCAGGTTGTGTCATATACACATCCTCCTCCAAGATTCCATTCAGGAAGGCGGTTTTCACATCCATCTGCCAAATCTCATAATCATAATAAGCGGCAGTTGCTAGGAGAATCCGAATTGATTTCATCATGGCCACTGGTGAATAGGTTTCATCATAGTCTATACCATGAATTTGCTTGAAACCTTTTGCCACCAACCTGGCCTTGTAAATCTGGACATTTCCATCCATGTCAATCTTCTTCTTGAAGATCCATTTACACTCGATGGCTTTTGCACCAGCAGGTAAATCAACCAGTGAAAACACTCGGTTAGTAGACATGGAGTCCATCTCGGATTCAGTGGCTTCACGCCACTTTAAGGAGTCAGGGCCCATCATGGCTTCTGCAAAGTTCGAGGGTTCATCACCGTCAATGATCAAAAGATCATGGCAATTAGTCACGAGGAATCCCTGATATCTATCAGGTTCGTGACGGATCCTTCCGGATCTTCGAACTTCAGGTACTGCAGGTTCAGGTTCTATTACAACTTCATGTAATTCATCCTGCTGTTCTTCCTCATTAGGTTGAACAGGTTCCTGTCCTTCTTGAATTTCATCAAGTTGTACCTTACTCCCACTATCTTTTCTAGAGAGAAACTCCCTTTCAAGAAAAGTACAATCCCGAGCAACAAAGATTTTGTTCTCGGATCGCAGATAGAAGTAATAAGCCTTGGTATCCCTAGGATAACCAATGAAGTAGCATTTGTCAGATTTTGGTGTAAGCTTGTCTGAGATTAATCTTTTGACATAGGCTTCACAACCCCAAATTCTGAGAAAAGACATTGCTGGAGCTTTTCCAGTCCATATCTCATATGGTGTCTTTGCTACTGCCTTTGATGGCACTCTGTTCAGTGTGAACGTTGCGGTGAGCAAAGCATATCCCCAAAGGGATATAGGAAGGTCTGTGTGACTCATCATGGATCGGACCATATCTAACAATGTCCGATTCCTTCTCTCAGACACACCATTCCACTGAGGTGTTCCAGGAGGTGTGAGTTGGGAGATAATCCCACACTCACTCAGATGATCACGAAATTCCTGGCTCAAGTATTCTCCTCCTCGGTCCGACCGAAGAGCCTTAATACTTTTACCAAGCTGGTTCTGTACTTCATTCTGGAATTCTTTGAACTTTTCAAAGGTTTCCGACTTATGTTTCATCAAGTAGACATATCCATATCTACTGAAATCATCAGTGAATGTAATGAAGTACTGAAAGTTTCCTCTAGCACTTGTGGACATTGGGCCACACACGTCAGTATGTATCAGGCCCAATAGTTCACTGGCCCTTTCTGTGGGTTTATTGAAAGGGGCCCGTGTCATTTTGCCCATTAGGCAAGATTCGCATTGCTCACAAGACTCAAAGTCAAATGAGCCCAAGAGTCCATTTGAATGGAGCCTCTTGACGCGTTTCTCACTAATGTGCCCCAAACGACAATGCCAGAGAAACGTTTCATTTTCTTCGTTAGATTTGAACCGTTTTGTATTTATGTTATATACTGGAGCAGATTGATCCAGCATGTACAGCCCATTTATAAGAGGGGCACAGCCATAGAACATATCATTGAGATTAAAGGAACACAATTTATTCTTAATAGAAAAATCAAATCCTTGCAAATCCAACAATGAAACTGAAATGATATTTCTGCTTATAGCAGGTACAAAATAACAATTCTCAAGTTCTAAAATCAATCCAGAAGGTAAAGACAACAAGTAAGTGCCAACGGCCAGTGCTGGAACCTTCGCTCCATTGCCAACCCGCAACTCTACTTGCCCTTGCTTCAACCTTCTACTGTTGCTGAGCGCCTGCATATTAGTACAAATATGAGCCCCACATCCAGTATCTAATACCCAAGTGGTATTATCAGAAGTAGTAGTATTTACTTCAATAACAAAAATACCTGAAGATTTAGTCTCCAAGGACTTCTTCTTCTTCAGACTTTCCTGGTATTTCTTACAGTCCCTGCGGTAATGCCCTGCCTCTTTGCAAAAGTGGCAGATATCAGAAGGCCCAGCTTTAGACACGGGCTTGGGCTTGGCCTTTTCATTGCTGACTACCTTGCCCTTTCCCTTGTCTGCAGCGGATTTCTTGAAACCCTTGCCCTTCTGAACCATGAGTACAGACGACTCCTTGGTCTTCTTCAGATTCGGTTCTGCAGTCTTGAGCATACCATGTAGCTCAGGCAACGTCTTTATCAACCCA
This sequence comes from Orychophragmus violaceus, assembly GCA_030180135.1. Taxonomy (NCBI): domain Eukaryota; kingdom Viridiplantae; phylum Streptophyta; class Magnoliopsida; order Brassicales; family Brassicaceae; genus Orychophragmus; species Orychophragmus violaceus. Next base: position 61,201,556 of record CM058237.1, on the reverse strand, counting down.
TGCATATTATAGTTCAAAATGAACTGGTCATATGCAGGAGTAAGAGACTGCAGAACGATATCACAAGCAAGCTCTTGGCTTATAGGACAGTCGAGCCTAGTCAAATGATCGAGATAACCCATCATTTTCAGAACATGTGGACTCACTGCTGCATCCTTAGCCATTTTACAGTCCAAGAGATTCTTAACAGTTTGGAATCTCTCTGTACGAGCCTGCTCCTGAAACAACGCTTTCAGATTTGCCATCAGCTCCATGGGACAAGTCAGGCCTTCCCACTGCATCTGCAGTTCGGGAGCCATTGTCGCCAACATCAGGCAAATCACGTCATTAGCATCTGAAGAATGCGTATCCCAAGCATTCTTCACAGCTTGTGCGGCATTATTCGCAGGTCTAGGAGAGAGAGCTCTTTCAAGGACATAAGCCTTCTTCTCCTGCCTGAGCACAAGTCTCAGGTTCCTGGACCAGTTCAGGAAGTTTGATCCGTTCAGTTTGTCCTTCTCAAGGGCAGACCGGATCGAGAAAGTGTTTTGTGTTGTTGTGCTTGACATAGCTGAAAATATGAGACAATAGAGATTTTAGTTATTAAGTTCATAAAAGAGTAATCTTAACAACTTATAAGAAAACTCGCATTGTATTCAAAATTTCTTTGTTTAACCTCATAAGAATACAATGATTCCGAGACCCATGTTCAGCTAAATCCAAAGTGGGCCACTGGCCGTCACCCGGAATTAGCTTTACTTGGTAAGCATACACACAGCTAGTTATATCTCATATAACTCTCGGTTGTGAATTGGACCCGAGGCCCAAATTCACCAGATGTCTCAAGGCCCGGGACTCCCGATGGCCCAGTCAAGGAAACCAATCTCTTACAGTCAAATAATCACTAAAGTCTGGGACTCCCAATGAAATTAGTGACTATATACTACTTTACTTATGCGAAAACAGACACCTCACACTGTAAGCCATATCTGTAATCGAATAAGCGTTAAGTAGCTGACAAGATTGGAAAGACATCCAAGCTTGATATTGTTTTTGAGGATTTTTAAGTTTTATTTCCAAAAATAGAAGATTACTATTTTGGGAAACTTTCTTATTTTAGAAACTTTCTAAATTTAGTAACATACTAAAAATAGAAATTTCTAATTTAATATTTTATTAAATATTTTGGGTTGGGTCACAAATTATAGGCCCAATTCTTGGCCCAAGACCATAGAATTCCAGTTGGCCCAATAATTTGACATAACCGATACGGTTTATTAATTCTGGTCCAAGACCAAATTAACTATCAAAACCATCGGTTATTTACTAAACCAGACCAGCTCTAAATTATTTGGTCCAACCAAATCAAACTTAGACCAGCCTTCGGTTTAGGTTAAAATTCAATTTTTGAATTTCAATCCGGTTTAACCAGAAATTAAATAATACCATGTATTAAATAATTTCCAGCAAACCGCGATTCGGGTTAACCGCTTGAACCACCAATTAAATTGGATCGGTTCAGTTAAATCCAAAACCGGGAAGAAACACCTAGTGTTTTAGCCAATTTGATTTAACTTGCGGTTTAAGGCTTTAAACACACAATTAACCGCCAATTAAATGGACCGGTTAAATCGGTGTGGTTTTGGGCAACGAACCGCGAAGCTCGGTTTAACCGATTGACTATTCGCGGGACGTAAAATTTAACGGGCCAAACAATCGGATCCAAGATCCAACTCGGCCCATTAACGCAATTTGTGGCCCATGATCATCCGAGGCCCATGATCCAACTTGCGGTTGCTCACGATCGCAAACGATCGATCATCGCAACGTACGATCACGCTCGACTCTCGGCATCATGGCACACGCATCGCTCGATCCCTTGCCAGCCTCACGATCGGATTGATCGATCTCGGCCAACTGATCACGCGGCCATGCGATCGATCACCAATCGATCGATCGGCCATCCCTTGCATCACGATCACAAGGATTCGGTTTTAACGGCATGATCACGCCAATCATCTCGGCATAACACGACGGCATCACTCGGCCATCAACACAACCCGATAATTGCATGATCGGCTCAATTACACAGCCGATTACGGCCAAGATCGATCATTTTATCATGCAATACAAGAAAACGATTAAACAATGATCCACAATCAGCCGATTAGGGTTTAAAATTTTTAATCAATTTTCATTAATTGATTCTAAACATTAAACATTCATATGATCCAATTTACAAGAAACCTAATAACCTGGCTCTGATACCACTGAGGATTATAGTGTTTTTCAAGGTTTAATTCTCGTATTACAACCTAACACATAATCTTAACAGATCTAGGTTCTTGCAAAACGAATCATAAAACCAAACCTGTAACATTACCTATTGATTGCACAGCGGATTGATGGTAATGACAAGATCAGTCTAGAACAGATGAATCACCTATTCCTCCTTGAGTATCCACACTCTTACAAGCAAGGGATGGCTGCTAGACCAAAGAGATGGATGATCAGAGAGAGAGGTTAGAGAGAGAGATGAACTCGCGGCCACAAGGAGAAAAATCGCAAGCCTTAGCTTAGGGTTTCGATTTCTTAATCCTCATTAACTCTCTAATGGGCCCAAGTCTAATGACTAATGGCTCATTTGTTATTTGGGCCCAAGACACAAATCAGACAAAAGCCTGCATTTTGTCTGGCCCAATTCTCTGATCCAATACTAAGGGTCACACACCATAGCTAACGGGAAAGTTAACAAGGAATTAATACAGTAAGATGCAAGACATTTACTGTATTTGTACAGAGAATTGGGCCAGACAAAATACAATTATTTTGTCTGATTTGGGTCTTGGGCCCAAAAGCCTAATAGGCCATTAGTTTAATCACTTGGGCCCATATAAGGAAGAGGAAGGCGCAGGAAGCCCTAATGCTTCTTGATCTGCGATTTTAGCCTAGCCGTCCTCTCTCTCTCTCTGTTGATTCCAACTTGGTCTAGCAGCCTGATCCAGTAGCTTGTAAGCGTGTGGATACCTAGGAGGAGCCGGTAATCATCTGCTCTAAGTGATCTCGATATTACCAATCAATCCGCTGCACTCTAAAAGAGGTAATGATCCTGATCTGTTTATGATTCAACTGCAAATCACCTAGATCCTAGTTGATTATGTGCTAGGTTGTAATCTGATAATTACACCAATGAACACACATAATCCTACACATCATGCTTGATGAGGGTAATTTTTGTCACTAGAAATTGCGAATGAGACATATTATTCGTGCCATTGATGAATCTGCTTGGTATGCTGTACTGAATGACTGGGAAGAACCAATGGAAATAACGGAAGATAAAACCAAAGTTCCAAAACCCTGGAAAATGGACCAAGAATGAAAGGAAAGCCTCAAAGTTCAACTCCAGAGCGATTTCCACTATTATGTCAACATTGGATACATAGCAGTTCAAAATAATCCAAGGATGCGAGTCAGCTAAAGAAGCTTGGGATACGCTTGTGAATGACTTTGAAGGAGATACAAGTGTGAGAAGAACACATATGGATCATTTGGCTTCTCAATTCGAGAATCTCAAAATGAGTCCTGATGAAACCATTGGAAGTTTTACGGCAAAGCTTAGCAAAATTTCTAATGAAGCATCAGTTCTTGGGAAGAAATACCATAAAAAGAAACTAGTTAAGAAATTGATTAGATGTCTTCCTGCTAAGTTTGCTGCTCATAAAGATATCCTACAGTGCTCTATGAATACCGACGATATAAAATTCGATAAGCATGTCGGCATGCTGAAATCTGAAGAAATGGAAGTTACTGAAGAACAGCCTAAACAGAGTCATGGAATTGCTTTTAATGCTTAGCATGAGGAGGAGAGAGTAAGGAAACTTGTAGAGAACATGGGTTTGATTGCTAAAAACTTCAACAAAATGCTCAAGAGGATTGAGAAAGGTCAAAACAGGAAATTTAATCAATTTCCGAAGAATGAGTTGGACAGGAGTGGAAACCGCAGCTTCAGAGCTGAAGGTGAAAGATCATCACGAAAAAGAGATGCAATGTCATGAATATCAAGGATACGACATGACATGAAGGATACAGTCACTTCATGAATGAATGTCCGTTGGTCAAAAGAAAAGAGCTTAAGTGTAGCGAATGCAACGGTATTGGACATATCAAGACAGAATATCCGAGTGTGGTGAAAGGAAAGCAAAAATCCCTATTCTGCTTATGTGACACAGACTCAGAGGAAGATGATGATGATGGGGAGCTCAAGTTGAACTTGGTAGCTCTAGTATCACAAGAAAAGGAAGAAGATGAAGTTACTGACTCAGAATCTAATGAAGAAATTGATGTGAAGAAATAATACAGGGAGCTCTACGACAACTGGCTAAAGCTCAGTCATGAAAACCTTCAGTTGTTAAAGGACAAAGCGCAGCTAAAAGCACAGGTGAACATCTTTCATATGGAACAAACTGACAAGGTCAAAGATCAAGAAGACAAAGGTGTTGCTTTTCAAGAATCATCGGGTGAGTCACAGCTGGAAAATAAAAAAACTGAGGCAAGTAAGAAGACCTAACTGACGAGTGATCGCTTCATGGAGCTTACTCAAGAAAAGGAAAAGAACAAGCTACTCGAAGAGAAAATGTTAAGAATGAAGAAAGATGTTGTTCATGAACAAGAGAAAAATTGGTGCCTGGAGCAAAAACTGACTGATAATCACAAGAAATTCGAGATGCTAAATAAAGGGACTGAAATATTGGATCAACTGTTGGCTATGGGGGAACCACCCAAGTTAATTGGGGGCTGGGTTATTCTGGAAGGGGTGAACCTAGCAACCCAAGATTTACTAAATTTGTTCATAGCTCAGTAACACATGTTGAATCTATCAAGGAAAAGGTGAGTGAGGCTGTAATCAGAAAAGTGCTCAAAAACTCCGTGGGAACCGAAAGCTGCATTGTCTGGTGGATGTTTTGTGTGTGGAAAACTTGGTCACAGGAAAGCAAATTGCTGGACTTTTTGGAAAAGAATTCAGCACGGATGGAGAACAAACCGATGCTTCATTGAGCCCAAATGTTATGGAAAAGTGTGGATAGCTAAACACACCATGTACAAGTAACACAATACAAGGAAATACCCTGCGACTGAAGAGTTAGTATGCAATTTCTCTCATATGGGAAGCTCGAATGATGAATTGATCAGCAATGTTGCATACACCTCCACAAATAAACCAAGTGGCAAAGAATGGTACTTTGACAGTGGTTGTTCGATACATATGACTGGAAATCAGGAAGCTTTGGATCACTTCATTACAATCAAAGGTGGTCATGTAACCATTGGTGATGGTGGTCAAGGAAAATTTAAGGAGTTGGAACAATGGAGACCGAACGAAAACCACAACTTGTGAACGTATACCTCGTACTAGGCCTCAAAAGCCAACTTGGTCAGCATAAGTCAACTATGTGATGAGGGGCTAAAAGTGATGTTCACTAAAGTGGATTGTCAACGACAAATGGCTAAAGCTCAGTCATGAAAACCTTCAGTTGTTAAAGGACAAAGCGCATCTAAAAGCACAGGTGAACATCTTTCATATGGAACAAACTGACAAGGTCAAAGATCAAGAAGACAAAGGTGTTGCTTTTCAAGAATCATCGTGTGAGTCACAGCTGGAAAATCAAAAAACTGAGGCAAGTAAGAAGACCTAACTGACGAGTGATCGCTTCATGGAGCTTACTCAAGAAAAGGAAAAGAACAAGCTACTCGAAGAGAGAATGTTAAGAATGAAAAAAGATGTTGTTCATGAACAAGAGAAAAATTGGTGCCTGGAGCAAAAACTGACTGATAATCACAAGAAATTCGAGATGCTAAATAAAGGGACTGAAATATTGGATCAACTGTTGGCTATGGGGGAACCACCCAAGGTTAATTGGGGGCTGGGTTATTCTGGAAGGGGTGAACCTAGCAACCCAAGATTTACTAAATTTGTTCCTAGCTCAGTAACACATGTTGAATCTATCAAGGAAAAGGTGAGTGAGGCTGTAATCAGAAAAGTGCTAAAAAAACTCCGTGGGAACCGAAAGCTGCAATGTCTGGTGGATGTTTCGTGTGTGGAAAACTTGGTCATAGGAAAGCAAATTGCTGGAATTTTTGGAAAAGAATTCAGCACGGATGGAGAACAAACCGATGCTTCATTGAGCCCAAATGTTATGGAAAAGTGTGGATAGCTAAACACACCATGTACTCGTTACACAATACAAGGAAATACCCTGCGACTGAAGAGTTAGTATGCAATTTCTCTCATATGGGAAGCTCGAATGATGAATTGATCAGCAATGTTGCATACACCTCCACAAATAAACCAAGTGGCAAAGAATGGTACTTTGACAGTGGTTGTTCGAGACATATGACTGGAAACCAGGAAGCTTTGGATAACTTCATTACAATCAAAGGTGGCCATGTAACCATTGGTGATGGTGGTCAAGGAAAATTTAAGGAGTTGGAACAATGGAGACCGAAGGAAAACCACAACTTGTGAACGTATACCTCGTACTAGGCCTCAAAAGCCAACTTGGTCTGCATAAGTCAACTATGTGATGAGGGGCTAAAAGTGATGTTCACTGAAGTGGATTGTCAACGACAACTGGCTAAAGCTCAGTCATGAAAACCTTCAGTTGTTAAAGGACAAAGCGCATCTAAAAGCACAGGTGAACATCTTTCATATGGAACAAACTGACAAGGTCAAAGATCAAGAAGACAAAGGTGTTGCTTTTCAAGAATCATCGGGTGAGTCACAGCTGGAAAATCAAAAAACTGAGGCAAGTAAGAAGACCTAACTGACGAGTGATCGCTTCATGGAGCTTACTCAAGAAAAGGAAAAGAACAAGCTACTCGAAGAGAAAATGTTAAGAATGAAGAAAGATGTTGTTCATGAACAAGAGAAAAATTGGTGCCTGGAGCAAAAACTGACTGATAATCACAAGAAATTCGAGATGCTAAATAAAGGGACTGAAATATTGGATCAACTGTTGGCTATGGGGGAACCACCCAAGGTTAATTGGGGGCTGGGTTATTCTGGAAGGGGTGAACCTAGCAACCCAAGATTTACTAAATTTGTTCCTAGCTCAGTAACACATGTTGAATCTATCAAGGAAAAGGTGAGTGAGGCTGTAATCAGAAAAGTGCTAAAAAAACTCCGTGGGAACCGAAAGCTGCATTGTCTGGTGGATGTTTTGTGTGTGGAAAACTTGGTCACGGGAAAGCAAATTGCTGGACTTTTTGGAAAAGAATTCAGCACGGATGGAGAACAAACCGATGCTTCATTGAGCCCAAATGTTATGGAAAAGTGTGGATAGCTAAACACACCATGTACTCGTAACACAATACAAGGAAATACCCTCCGACTGAAGAGTTAGTATGCAATTTCTCTCATATGGGAAGCTCGAATGATGAATTGATCAGCAATGTTGCATACACCTCCACAAATAAACCAAGTGGCAAAGAATGGTACTTTGACAGTGGTTGTTCGAGACATATGACTGGAAATCAGGAAGCTTTGGATCACTTCATTACAATCAAAGGTGGCCATGTAACCATTGGTGATGGTGGTCAAGGAAAATTTAAGGAGTTGGAACAATGGAGACCGAAGGAAAACCACAACTTGTGAATGTATACCTTGTACTAGGCCTCAAAGCCAACTTGGTCAGCATAAGTCAACTATGTGATGAGGGGCTAAAAGTGATGTTCACTAAAGTGGATTGTCAAGCTGTGAATGATAATGTAAATGTGGTATTAATGGGCATAAGATCTGGGAATAATTGTTATATGTGGGAACAATCCTCAAAGTGTCTGTCAACTGTGGAATCTCAGTTGGATATGTGGCATAAGAAGTTGGGCCATATGTGTTGGGAATGTCCTGAAATCTATTGTACTTACTCTAAGTGAAAGTCGTATTGTCGAGATGAGACAATCATATAATACTAGGTAGTCATAATGCTTTGCTAGAAGCCACTTATGATCAATGAGTTTAGAACTCATTGCTAGTGTTATATGATCCTACAGGGTCACACACCTAAGAAAACTGGACGTCAAAGACGAGGTTGATCATTAATGTAATGATCTAGTGAATGCATATTTGATATGCATTCGGTATCGAAATTATGGGGCCGTGTCGATCGACACAGAGAGTGTGTCGGTCGACACAACTCGCGGATTAACCAGATTAATATGGTTTACTCGTTGGTTAATTCCGTTGTGGTTTAAGCCGACATATATAATGATATTGGTCGACCTAAACTCAACTTAACCTAATTCACAGCCACCAGAACTAGAAAAGAAACCTCTCTAGAGATTAGATCTCCGACAGGCACTAGCATCCCTGCTGTTCAGTTTGTGTGCGTGTGGATACCAGTATAGGCACAGCGTTTGAGGTGCTTCGTGATCTCGATTATCTGCAAATCTTCCGCTGCTAATCACCAGGTAAATCTAAGATCCCATAGATTCAATAACATGAACCTTAGATCCTAGGCTTGGAATTCAGACCAGGATTGCCTAATTGGATTAGGATCTGCTAGAAATTCCTTCAGTGGTATCAGAGCTTTAGGGTTCCATTGAATTTGTAGCATGTTGATTAGATTAGTTGAATCTGAATCTGTGTATGGTTGATACAAACTTGCTAAAATTCGTTTTCATGAAAATCTAGTTTTAGAATTTTTTGCTTGAAAACGATTAGGGTTTATCGCCTTGTGTCGACCGACACCGGATAACCCGAACAAATTAGGTTTCGCCTAGTGTCGATCGACACAATAGTTATGTCGGTCGACACACACCTCGCTAGATTGATGAATCGGTTCAATTGGATTGGACCGGTTATCGAGCTTGGTTAACGATGGTTAAACGCTAAGAATGGTTTATTGCGATTGGGTTGGTATCGACCGATGCTAATGTAGCATCGATCGACACTGACCGGTACTCAAAACCGGATCAATTGGATTGATCGGTTATCGCATATTGGGTTTTGGTTAATCTGCATCGATCGACACTAAAGTAGTGTCGGTCGACACCAGATTCAATGGTTTAGGTTATGGAACCTGAAACCACATAACCAAACCAAAACAAATTATTTAATTAGAAGAATTAAAACATAATAAAACTGAACGTTTTAAATAGTTCTGTTCCTCGACCAAATATCAAGAGATACTTGATGTCTTTCCAATCTTGTCAACTGTCAAGACCCATTTAATTGTGCGATAGACTTGCAGTGCAAGATGTCCACAATTTCATGAGTAAGACAGAGGTAATCGTGTTGATGGATTTGCAGTGCAAGACATCAACAATTACATGACTGAAGAGATTGTAGGATTATGTGTGTTCATAGGTTCAATTGTCCGGTTACAACCTAGCACATAATCAACTAGGATCTAGGTGATTTGCAGTTGAATCATAAACAGATCAGATTCATTACCTTGTGATTGCAGCGGATTGATCAAAGGAATGAAGAGATCACAGAGAGCTGATGATAACCGGCTCCTCCTAGGTATCCACACTCTTACAAGCTACTGGATCAGGCTGCTAGACCAAGCTGGAATCAACCGAGAGAGAGAGGACGGCCAGCCCTAGAAAAATCGCAGACTACTGGTGTTTCTGGCGCCTCCCCTCTTCCTTATATGGGCCCAAGTCATTAAACTAATGGCCTATTAGGCTTTTGGGCCCAAGACCCAAATCAGACAAAATAACTGTATTTTGTCTTGCCCAATTCTCTGTACAAATACAGTAAATGCCTTGCATCTTACCGTATTAATTCCATTTAACTTTCCCGTTAGCTATGGTGTGTGACCCTTTGGGATCATACAATACTGGTAATAAGTCCTAAACTTATAGATCAAGAGCGGGCTCTAGCAAGTCATCATGATCACCCAGTATTTATGACTTATGCCTGATCTCGACACTTATCATACTTTCTAGAGATAGTACAGTAGATTTCAGGACATTCCCAACAATCTCCCACTTGTACTGGAATCCTACATTCCCTAATCCTTTTGTCTCAATATCTCGATCTGGCATAAGGCAAGATGCGTGTCATCCTTATATAGCCAGACCATGTTCATCGGACCAGATTTGATACTGACAATGCAAACGACTTGGGCAAGTCCGTTTGGGAGTGGCCACTCTCTTACCAGCTATCAAGTCTCCGATTGGCCTAGAGATATTACCTCCGTTAAACGGCAGGGACAAATCCCATCTTGTTCCATCACTATGAACTACACAATTCATAATACACCCAACCAAGGTCCTTATAGCTCCCAGTTACGAAACAGCGTTAGACAATGATCAAAGTGCATCAATCCATGTGCAGCCACATGCATGCGAACTCAGGTCTAAGGACTATACTCTATAGTCGTATATGAGAACCTCTCATGACACAGATATAAATATCTTGTAGAGTTCTCATCAGCGGGCCATGTCCGGTCATATGCTCCCCTACATATACCTATGTGTCGACTTTGATGCCGCGCATCTATGACCCCTCGAAACTTGGTCATAAGTCTCAACACAATCTAGTCTCAAGTGGTTGTTGGTGTTCCAATTTTAACAACCTTCGACTATGGACACTATGATTTATGTCATTTCGTTAAATATGGGGTTTCAGGATCAAGTCTACTCATGTACTTCGATGGCCCATATATAATGACATGAATCATTTTGGAACGATTATTTATATCACAGTTAAAATAATCCAGAAATCATAGATTTCATAAACATAAAATATTATGTTTACATGAACCTTTCAAAACAACTAAATAAAGCCCTTTACAAACTCCCACTGAAATTAAGACTACATCTTAATTTCACTTATCCTACAGCTACAGTCCGCGACTCGTGCTTAGGCCTAAGGAGTGGCTTCGTTAATAGATTAGCAACGTTCTCATTCGTTGAAACTTGCTGATCTACTTAACACCTCTGTCATTTATCTCACGGAATAGGTTATACCTACCCTCAAGGTGTTTGGACCTCTGATGTGCAGCTAGTCTCATCTATGCTGGGAATCACATCAAGTTCAGTGATGAACTCTTCTTTCCAAACAACCTCTTTCGCCGCTACCCAAGCTGCGAAATGTTCAGCTTAAGTCATGGAGTCAGCAACAGTGCCTTGCACCGCCAGACAGACACAAGATATAACCGGACTGTGACCGGAAATCATCTTTGTCTGTTGGAAACTTGCCTTTCAGACTCTACCAACTTGTAGCACCTCACTTTCTCTGTAAATCAAGAACTTATCCTAAGTATTTTCCAAATACTTGAGGATATTCATTACGTCTATCCAGTGATTCTTTGCTGGATTTGACTGGTCTTTACTTGTCTTGCTTAACATTAAAGCAACATCAAAACAAGTACGTGTCATGGCATACATGATAGATCCAATTGCCGACGCATATGGAATCTCATCCATGCATTCAAGCTCAGCAGATATCGTAGGACACTGTTTCTTGCTTAACGTAATGCCATGTGACATTGGCATAAAACCCTTCTTGGAATGCTGAAAACGTGTAGGACTTTGTCAATATAACAATCCTGACTTTGTCCTATCAGCTCTTTTGGATCTCTATCTTTAGATCCAAAATCCAAGAACATACGTGGCTTTACCCATGTCAATCATAAAACCAACTCCCAAGCCAGTCCTTTATCGACTGCAGCATTGGAACGTTATTTCCGAGAATCAGTATGTCATCGACATATACTCTGAGAAATGCAACATCGCTCCCACTTATCTATTAGTAAACGCACAGTTCCACTTCGTTCCTGTTCAAGTCAAAACCTTGACTACTTCAACAGAACAAAGATTCCAACTCCGATATGTTTGCTTCCATCCATGAATGGATCGATGAAGCTAACTTACACACAGTGTAATTTTTTGGAGTCCGGGCTCACTCTCGCTTCTGTGAATTTCGCAGGTTCGTCACTTTAAATGATCATCAGATCATGGCAACTAATCACGAGAAATCACTCTCGGATTAGTGACGGATTCATTCAGATCTGCGAACTTCAGGCTCTACAGGTGTAGATTCTACAGAAATCTGTAAATCCATCCGCTGCTCTCCCTCAACAGGTTGAGCAGCCTCCTGTATTTCTCGAATTTCTTCGAGTTATACTTTTACTCCCACTGTTCTTCTTGGAAAGCAACTTTCCTTTTAGAAAACAGAATTCCGAACAACCTAACTTCGTTTTCGGAATGGACGTAAAAGTAACAAGCCTTGGTTTCCCTAGGACAACCAGCGAAGTAGCTCAACTACAAATACTCAGTAAAGACGAATTTGGATCATTTCCAGTCCACATTTATGTGGTGTCTTTCAACTGATATTGGTGGAACTATTTCAGCGTAAACTTAGATATTTCTAGAGCGTTATTCTTAAAGAATATCATGGATGATTCGTGTGACTCATCTTTAATCATTTCTAATAAGATCTGATTCTTTCTCATAGAAACACCTCCAGGTTTTCAGGAGAAATGAGCTGTGAAACGACTTCACACTCATTAAGATGATCACACCATCAATGACTTAAGTATTCTCACTCGTGATCTAATCCAGAGTCTCAATACTTCTGTCACTCAGATTCTATACCTCATTCTGGAACTCTTTCGTCCATTTCAAAGAATTCCGACTCGTGTCTCATCAAATGAACACAGTCATACTCACTGAAGTAATCAGTAAAGATAATGAAGTACAGGAAATTTTCTCTGGCATTACTGCTCATCGGGCCACATACATGAGTATGTTCAAGGTCCAATAAGCCTTTGGGCTTTTCTCTAGCTCGGCTAAGATGGGCCCTTTGTCTTTTGGTCCAGTAAGCAGAATTCAAGTCTCATAAGATATCCGATCAAATGAGCCCAAAAGTCCATAACTATGGGGTTTCTGAATCCGACTTACTCTATGTGACCAAAACATTTACGCCAAGAAAAATCAGGTTTAATTCATCAGATTTAAACCAATTCGGTATTTATGTTACATTTAGGCACTCTTTGGTTTAAGATATAAAACCCATTCCTTGAATAGGGTGCTACAATCAATATTTCATTGAGATCAAAAGAACAAAATTTGTCTTTTATCAAAATGAAAAACATTCAAATTCTTACAAGAAAATGAAAGACAACTCTGCTTAAAGCAGGTACATTGTAGCAATTACTTAATACAAAACCAAGCCTCAAAGGCATCTACAAGTGAAAACCCTACGGCTGAGGCAGCATCCATAGCTCCTTCCAGACACGCAGTTCCACTTGTCCTTCCTTCAACGTTCTACTGTTGCTTAGGCTCTGCATATTATAACAAATATCAGTGCCACAACCAGTATCCAATACCTATAAGGTAGAACTTGAAGTAATAACATGAATACCTGAGGAAGTAGTCTCATACATCAACTTCAACTCCTCATAATCTTCCATGAATTTAATGCAATCTCTCTTCCAATGCCCAGTCTCTTTACAGTAGCAGCACTTACCAACGTAAGATGTATCTGACTCGGGCTCAGAAGACACACGCTTGCCATGATTCAAAATCTGGACAACTTTGTCTTCACCCTTGTCAGCATTAGGTTTAGTAAACCTACCCTTCTCCTTCATGAGATTATACAGGGTACTCTTCACGTTTGGCTCAACTGTCTTGAGCATATCATGCAGTTCAGTCAGCGTCTTCGTTAAGCCTTTCTTGATATAGTTCTTTTTGAACTTATCATAGCTTGACGGCAGTGACTGCAGAATGATCTCAGTTGCCAATTCTTGGCTAACTGGATAATCCAGTTTCCTCAGGTTATCAATGTAACCCATCATTTTACTGACATGAGGACTTACTGGATGATCATTTGGTAGCTTGCAGCTAGTGAGAGACTTAACCAACTGGTATCTCTCCACTCTTACCTGCTCCTGAAATTTCAATTTCAGGCTGCTGATCATCTCTATTGGCGACTCCATGTTCTCATATTGCTTCAGCAAATCTGAGTCCATGGTAGCCAATATCAGACCACGCACATCTACCGCATCATTATAATGCTTATTCCAAGCATTATATACTGCATTAGAGGCATTGGACCCGATCCTCACGGGGAGAGCTCTTTCAAGGACATAGTCCTTTCTCTCCTGCCTGAGGACTAGCCTCAGGTTCCGCGACCAAGTCAAGAAATTTGATCTTTCAGTTTGTCCATCTCAAGGACAGACCGGATCGAGAAAGCGTTTTGATTGTTTGTGCTAGTCATAACTGAAATTTAGAGATAAATAGAGTTTTAGTTATTCAGTTCATAAAAGAGTAATCTTAATACTTATAAGAAAAACTCGCATTGCATTCAAAATTTCTTTGTTTAACCTCATAAGAATGCAATGATTCCGAGACCCATGTTTAGCTAAATCCAAAGTGGGCCACTGGCCGTCACCCAGAAGTAGCTTTACTTGGTAAGCATACACACAGCTAGTTATATCCAATAACTCTCGGTTGTGAATTGGGCCCAAGGCCCAATACACCAGATGTCTCAAGGCCCGGGACTCCCGATGGCCCAGTCAAGGAAACCAATCTCTTACAGCCAAATAATCACTAAAGTCTGGGACTCCCAATGAAATTAGTGACTATATACTACTTTACTTACGCAAAAACAGACACCTCACACTGTAAGCCATATCTATAATTGAATAAGCGTTAAGTAGCTGACAAGATTGGGCAAGACATCCAAGCTTGATATTGTTTTTGAGGATTTTAGGTTTCAATAGATTTCCTCCCAAAAATAGAAGATTACTATTTTGGGAAACTTTCCATTTCAGGTAACTTACTAAATATGGAAACTTTCTATTTAGGAAAACCTACTATTTTTAGAAACTTTCTAAGTTTGGAAACTTACTATTTCCAAAAATTTCCTAACATGCCAAAATTAGAAACTTCTAATATTAGAAGCTTTCTAATTTAATGTTTTATTAAAGTTTTTGGATGGGTCACAAATTATAGGCCCAATTCTTGGCCTAAGACCACATAATTCCAATTGACCCAATAATTTCACATAACCAAGTCGGTTCATTAATTCTGGTCCAAGACCAAATTAACTACTAAATCCAACTGGTTATTTACTAAACCAGACCAGCTCTAAATTATTTGGTCCAACCAAATCAAACTTAGACCAGCCTCCGGTTTAGGTTAAAATTCAATTTTTTTTTTTTTTTGAATTTAAATCCGGTTTAACCAGAAATTAAATAATACCAATTGTATTAAATAATTTCCAGCAAACCGCGATTTGGGTTAACCGCTTGAACCATACATTAATTCAATAATTAATCGATTCATACACAAAAAAAAACAAAAACGATCATGTCATTCACGATCGCTAACCTCAATTCAACAATCAATTCGATTGATACTTAATTCAATAATTGCTTTGAATCGATCGTGACATTCACTTATACAAATCGATTTTGACATTCACTTATACGATCGTGACATTCACTTATACAAATCGATTTTGACATTTTTCCAAATCGATTGATAATTAATTCACTAAAGTCAACATGCGATTCCATTGATACTTAATTTAATTATCAAACAAATCGATTCTTGTGATTGTAAAGCAAAATCAAAAGCGATCGTCTTATGAAGCATACAATAAGACGACATCGACTTTAATCATTTTCTTATTTCTAGGTTTTCAAAGTTTCAATCAATTTTACTCATTAAAATCGATTCATCAAACTAATAAACAACCTAGAATGATCCAAAAAGCAAAAACCTAACGACCTAGGCTCTGATACCACTGTAGGATTATGTGTGTTCATAGGTTCAATTGTCAGGTTACAACCTAGCACATAATCAACTAGGATCTAGGTGATTTGCAGTTGAATCATAAACAGATCAGATTCATTACCTTGTGATTGCAGCGGATTGATCAAAGGAATGAAGAGATCACAGAGAGCTGATGATAACCGGCTCCTCCTAGGTATCCACACTCTTACAAGCTACTGGATCAGGCTGCTAGACCAAGCTGGAATCAACCGAGAGAGAGAGGACGGCCAGCTCTAGAAAAATCGCAGACTACTGGTGTTTCTGGCGCCTCCCCTCTTCCTTATATGGGCCCAAGTCATTAAACTAATGGCCTATTAGGCTTTTGGGACCAAGAACCAAATCAGACAAAATAACTGTATTTTGTCTGGCCCAATTCTCTGTACAAATACAGTAAATGCCTTGCATCTTACCGTATTAATTCCATTTAACTTTCCCGTTAGCTATGGTGTGTGACCCCTTGGGATCATACAATACTGGTAATAAGTCCTAAACTTATAGATCAAGAGCGGGCTCTAGCAAGTCATCATGATCACCCAGTATTTATGACTTATGTCTGATCTCGACACTTATCATACTTTCTAGAGATAGTACAGTAGATTTCAGGACATTCCCAACAGAGATTGGTTTACTTGACTGGGCCATCAAAATCGTTTTGGGCTCAGAGACATCAGGTTGATTGGGCATGAGATGTCGATCCACAAGCAAGAGTTATATTGGATATAACTAGCAAAGTTGTTGCTTACCTAGATAGCTAAATTTGGGTGATAGCCAGTGGCTCACTCAAGTTTAGTGAAATATGGGTCTTGGATCATTATATTCATCTGAGGAAATAATGTTTGAATATAATGCGAGTTTTCTTAAAAGTTAAGACTTCTCATTTCTTGAACATCATAACTAAACCTTTTCCTTTCTTTGTTCTCAGCTATGACTAACACTCATAATAACTCTTTCTCCCTGCGATCCGTCCTTGAGAAGGACAAGTTAAATGGATCAAATTTTCTCGAATGATATCGGAACTTGAGAATTGTTCTCAAGCAGGAGAAAAGGGACTATGTCCTGGAAACTGTTCTCCCTGAAAAACCGAGAGCCAATGCTCCACATGCAGAAAGGAGTGCTTGGGATAAGCACTCTAATGATGTGGTCGATGTGAATTGTCTCATGTTGGCTACCATGAACTCGGATTTGCAAAAGCAATACGAGAACGTGGAGTCGCCAGTGGAGATGATCACTAGCCTGAAAAGTATGTTTCAGGAGCAAGCAAGAACTGAGAGATACCAGACGGTTAAATCTCTCATTGAATGCAAGCTACCAAAGGACGGTCCAGTCAGTCCTCATGTCATTAAGATGATGGGTTATATTGATAACCTGGGGAAGCTGGATTGTCCAATTAGCCAAGAGTTGGCTACTGACATCATTCTGCAGTCACTGCCGTCAAGTTATGATCAGTTTGTTATGAACTATAACATGAATAACTTGACAAAGACGTTGACTGAACTGCATGGCATGCTCAAGACAGCTGAGCCAAATATCAAGAAGGGCACTCCTAATGTACGTATGGTACAAGGGGGTAAGAAGTTTAAGAAACTAGGCAAAGGCAAGGGAAAGGGCAAGGCAGTCCAGGTTGAGAACCAGGACACGCATGCGCAAGCCCCGAAGCCCAAGCCGGGCCCATCTGAGACTGATAAGTGCCATTACTGTAAAGAGCCTGGACATTGGAAGAGAAATTGCAACAAATTCTTGGAAGAGAAGAAGAAGAAGAAGAAGAAGACTTTCGAGACTTCATCTTCAGGTATTTTTGTTATAGAAGTAAATGTTACTACTTCTGGTTCTACTTCTTGGGTATTGGATACCGGCTTTGGTGCTCATATTTGTACAAATATGCAGGGCCTAAGCAACAATAGGATGTTGGAAAAGGGACAAGTGGACCTACGCGTGGGGAATGGAGCAAGAGTTGCTGCATATGCCGTAGGAACATATAACTTGTCTTTACCTTCTGGTTTGGTTTTAAAGCTTAATAATTGCTACTATGTACCTGCTATAAGCAGAAATATTATTTCTATTCCTGTTTTGGATGTGGAAGGATATCAGCTTTCAATTAAGAATAAATGTTGTTCTTTTGATTACAATGATATATTTTATGGTAGCAGCCAATTAGAGAATGGGCTTTACGTTTTAAACTAAAGTACACCAATCTACAACATTAACACCAAGAGATTCAAATCAAATGACACGAATCAGACTTTTCTTTGGCATTGTCGTTTGGGCCACATAAACGAGAAACGGATCCAAAAGCTCCATAGTGATGGGCTTCTGGGCTCATTTGATTATGAATCATGTGAGAAATGTGAATCTTGTTTACTAGGCAAAATGGCAAAGGCCCCTTTCAACAAACAAAATGAAAGGGCCAGTGACCTATTGGGCCTTATACATACGGATGTATGCGGCCCAATGAGCACAAGTGCCAGAGGAAATTTTCGATACTTCATTACCTTCATTGATGATTTCAGCAGGTATGACTATGTCTATTTAATGAGACACAAGTCGTAATCTTTTGAAAAGTTAAAAGAGTTCCAAAATGAAGTACAGAATCAACTTGGCAAAAGTATTAAGGCTCTTCGATCAGATCGTGGAGGAGAATACTTAAGCCAAGAATTCAGTGATCATTTTAGAGATTGTGGAATTGTTTCGCAACTCACTCCTCCTGGAACACCACAATGGAATGGGGTGTCTGAGAGGAGGAATCGGACTTTATTAGATATGGTTCAATCAATGATGAGTCTCTCAACTCTTCCATTATCCTTTTGGGGATACGCTCTAGAAACGTCTGCGTTTACACTTAATAGGGTTCCGTCAAAATCAGTTGCAAAGACACCACATGAGATGTGGACTGGAAACGTTCCAAGTGTGTCTTTCCTGAAGATTTGGGGTTGTGAAGCTTATGTTAAGAGATTAATTACAGATAAGCTCGAACCCAAATCTGATAAATGCTACTTCGTTGGTTATCCTAAGGAAACCAAGGCATACTACTTTTACAACCAATCCGAGAACAAAGTGTTTGTTGCTCGGAACTGCGTCTTTCTTGAGAGAGAGTTTCTTTCCAAGAGAAACAGTGGGAGTAAAGTACAACTCCAAGAAGTTCGAGAACAGCAGGAAAATGCTCAACCCGTAGAGGAAGAGCAACAGTTGGATCTACAAAGGGTTGTAGAGACCGCGCCCGTGGAGCCTGAAATTCGCCGATCTGAAAGGATCCGTCACGAACCCGAGAGATATGGATTTCTCGTAACCAATTGTCATGAGTTGATCATTGACAGTGACGAGCCAGCGAATTTTGAAGAAGCGATGATGAGCCCTGACTCCGAAAAGTGGCTAAAAGCCTCTGAATCCGAAATGGGATCCATGTCACAGAACCAAGTATGGACTTTGGTTGATTTACCCGATGGTGCAAGACCAATTGAGTGTAAATGGATTTTCAAGAAGAAAATTGATGTGGATGGAAATATTCAGATATATAAAGCAAGGCTGGTGGCAAAAGGTTTCAAACAAATTCATGGAATTGACTATGAAGAAACTTATTCCCCGGTTGCCATGCTTAAATCCATTCGGATTCTCCTAGCAACAGCCGCTCATTATGACTATGAGATCTGGCATATGGATGTGAAAACAGCTTTCCTTAATGGAATTCTGGAAGAGGATGTGTACATGACACAGCCCGAAGGTTTCATCGATCCAAATGCAGCTAGGAAAGTATGCAAGCTTCATCGATCCATTTATGGATTGAAGCAAGCATCTCGGAGTTGGAATCTTCGTTTTGATGAAGCAGTCAAAAAGTTTGACTTCATCAGGAACGAAGAGGAACCATGTGTTTACAAGAAGACTAGTGGGAGCGCAGTTACATTTCTCGTGTTGTATGTAGATGACATACTTCTTCTCGGAAATGACGTTCCGTTGTTACAGTCTGTTAAGACTTGGCTCGGAAGTTGTTTTTCAATGAAAGACATGGGAGAAGCCGCGTATATTCTTGGAATTAGAATCTATAGAGATAGATTAAACAAGTTGATTGGACTGTGTCAAGACACTTATATCGATAAAGTCTTACACAGGTTCAGAATGCAAGATTCCAAGAAGGGCTTCATACCAATGTCTTATGGCATAAGTCTCAGCAAGAAGTAGTGTCCTGAGACACCTGCTGAGCGAGAACGCATGAGTCGGATTCCCTATGCCTCGGCGTTGGGATCCATCATGTATGCCATGCTCTGTACTCGTCCAGATGTTGCTTGTGCTTTAAGCATGACGAGTAGATACCAATCGGATCCAGGTGAAAGTCACTGGACAGCAGTCAAGAATATTCTGAAGTATTTGAGAAATACTAAGGATAAATTCTTGGTGTATGGAGAAAGTGATGAGCTGGTAGTAAGTGGTTACACAGACGCAAGTTTTCAGACAGACAAAGATGATTTCCGATCGCAATCTGGTTACATCTTTTGCCTGAATGGCGGTGCAGTCAGCTGGAAGAGTTCCAAGCAGGACACTGTAGCAAATTCCACAACTGAAGCTGAGTACCTCGCTGCTTCTGAAGCGGCAAAGGAGGTTGTTTGGATCAAGAAGTTCATCACTGAACTTGGTGTGATTCCTAGTATTTCTGAGCCAGTGGCTTTGTATTGTGACAACAATGGAGCCATTGCGCAAGCAAAGGAACCTAGATCACACCAGAAATCCAAACACATAGAAAGGAGATAGCACCTTATCCGTGATATTGTGAATAGAGGAGATGTGAAGATCAGCAGAGTCCCGACGGATGAGAATGTTGCTGATCCACTGACCAAACCCCTCCCAAGGCCTAAGCATGAGTTTCACACTGCTGATGTAGGCATTAGATTTCTTAAGTTGTGATCTTGTTTTCAGTGGGAGTTATATTTGGTTTTAGTTATGACATGATGTTCGTAAAACATAATTTGGTTATGTTATTTTAATGAAATTGTTTCAACATTATTTAATTATGTTATTAAATAATAGTCCCGAAATAATTCATGGCAATGTTATAGGTCATCAAGTATGTGACTTGATCATGAAACTCTATAAACAAAGATTGTCATGGATTATGTTGGTCCCTGGTCGAGGTTGTTAAAATGGGACATTAACAACCACGTGAGACTAGTATGTGAGGTGACTGATGACTATGTTTCATGGAGTCATTAATAAGAGTATTAAAGTCAATCACATAGATATGTGATAGAGAACACATGATCGGACATGACCCGTTAATGAGAACTCTAAAAGATGTTATATGAGTGTCATGAGAGTTACTCATTACGACTAAAGACCTGAGTTCATCGTGTCCTCTCTCATATGGATTGGTTCGTCTTGACTTTGTCAAACGTCAGCCGTAACTGGTGATTATAAAGACACTGATTAGACGTATCATGAGATATAAAAGAGACATGGATGGAACAAGATGGGATTTGTACCTCCTATATAACAGGAGTTAAATATCTCTGGGCCTATCGAAGATTTGATACTGGAAATGCGTGGCCGCGCTCAAACGAGGTGATTGTCAGTCGTTTGTTTTTCATCAGTACAAATCGGGATTCGATAAACGTGATCTGGCTTAATAAGGATGACACAGTTCTTGCCTTATGCTAGATTGAGATATAGCTACAAAGGGATTAAAGGAATAGATGATTCCAGTACATGTGGGAGATTGTTGGGAATGTCCTGAAATCTATTGTACTTACTCTAAGTGAAAGTCGTATTGTCGAGATGAGACAATCATATAATACTAGGTAGTCATAATGCTTTGCTAGAAGCAACTTATAATCAATGAGTTTAGAACTCATTGCTAGTGTTATATGATCCTACAGGGTCACACACCTAAGCAAACTGGACGTCAAAGACGAGGTTGATCATTAATGTAATGATCTAGTGAATGCATATTTGATATGCATTCGGTATCGAAATTCTGGGGCCGTGTCGATCGACACAGAGAGTGTGTCGGTCGACACAACTCGCGGATTAACCAGATTAATACGGTTTAATCGTTGGTTAATTCCGTTGTGGTTTAAGCCGACATATATAATGATATTGGTCGACCTAAACTCAACTTAACCTAATTCACAGCCACCAGAACTAGAAAAGAAACCTCTCTAGAGATTAGATCTCCGACAGGCACTAGCATCCCTGCTGTTCAGTTTGTGTGCGTGTGGATACCAGTAGAGGCACAGCGTTTGAGGTGCTTCGTGATCTCGATTATCTGCAAATCTTCCGCTGCTAATCACCAGGTAAATCTGAGATCCCATAGATTCAATAACATGAACCTTAGATCCTAGGCTTGGAATTCAGACCATGATTGCCTAATTGGATTAGGATCTGCTAGAAATTCCTTCAATATGAGTGTTCACGGTTTGACGCGTATTGTCAATGCAGATGTTGTCCGAGGGGGGTACCTAGACTGGAAGATACAACTACAACAGTGTGTCGGGCGTGTTGTCAAGGAAAGCAAGTGAAGGTACAGTACAAACAACTCAACGAGATCAAGTCAAAGAGGATATTGGAGTTGATTCATATAGACCTTATGGGGGCAGTGAATCCAGAAAGCATCACAAGGAAGAAATACGTTTTCATCTTGGTTGATGATAATTCCCAGTACACGTGGGTCAAGTTTTTGAGAGAAAAATCAGAAGCAGTAGAAAGCTTTAAAATTCTCTCACTGGAACTAAAAACTGAGAAGGAGGAATTATGCAGATCAGGAGTGATCATGGTGGGGAATTCTAAAACGATATGTTTGAAAAATTCTGTAATAGTCAGGGAATTCAACATTAATATTCTGCTCCAAGAACTCCACAACAAAATGGAGTTGTTGAAGAGAAAAACAGGACTTAACAGGAAATGGCCAGAGCCATGATACATGGAAACCAAATTGCTCCACGGTTATGGGCTGAGGCGGTTAACACCTCGTGCTACATTAACCGGGTGTACGTGAAGCCTGGTACGAAAATGACTCCATATGAAATCTGGAAAGGGAAGACTCCTAATCTCAGTCACTTCCATGTCTTCGGATGCATCTGTTACATTCTAAATGATAAGGACCAGCTTGGAAAATTCGACTCAAAAAGTGATGAAGGGATCGTCTTGGGATACTCTACTAACAGCACAACCTTTCATGTTTACAACCGGAGGACAAGGATGATATGTGAGTCAGTAAATGTTGTGTTTGAAGGAATTTCTAGCAGTTCCTAATCCAATTAGGCAACCCTGGTCTGAATTCCAAGCCTAGGATCTAGGGTTCATGTAATTGAATCATTGGGATCTCAGAATTACCTGGTGATTAGCAGCGGAAGATTTGCAGATAATCGAGATCTAGAGCGCCTCAAATGCTGCGCCTCTACTGGTATCCACACGCACACAAACTGGACCGCAGGGATGCTAGTGCCTTACAGAGATCTAATCTCCAGAGAGGTTTCTTTCTATGTTCTGGTGGCTGTGAATTAGGTTAGGGACCAGTTTAGGTCGACCATATATCTTATATATGTCGGCTTAAACCACAACGGAATTAACCAACGATTAAACCGAATTAATCTGATTAATCCGCGAGTGCATCGATCGATGCACTCTCTGCAACGATCGATGCTGTCCCAGAACATTGATATCGAATGCATATCACATATGCATTCACTGGATCATTACATTAATGATCAACCTCGTCTTTAACGCTCAGTTTGCTTAGGTGTGTGACCCTGTAGGATCATATAACACTAGCAATGAGTTCTAAACTCATTGATCATAAGTGGCTTCTAGCAAAGCATTATGACTACCTAGTATTATATGATTGTCTCATCTCGACAATACAACTATCACTTAGAGCAAGTACAATAGATTTCAGGACATTCCCAACAATCTCCCACTTGTACTGGAATCATCTATTCCCATAATCCCTTCGTCACTATATCTCGATCTAGCATAAGGCAAGAACCGTGTCATCCTTATTGAGCCAAGATCATGTTCATCGAACTCCGATTTATACTGACAAGACAAACGACTGACAATCACCTTGTTTGAGTGTGGCCACACATTTCTCAGTATCAAATCTTCGATGGGCCCTGAGATATTTATCTCCTGTTATATAGGAGGGACAAATCCCATCTTGTTCCATCCCTGTCTCTTCACACACTTCATGATACGCCCAATCAATGCCTTTATAGTCACCAGTTACGGCTGACGTTTGACAAGGTTAAAGCGGACCAATTCACATGTAAGAGAACATGATGAACTCAGGTCTAAGGACTATACTCTATAGTCGTAATGAAAACTCTCATGACACTTATATAACTATCCCGTAGAGTTCTCATCAGTGGGTCATGTCCGATCCTGTGTTCTCCAACACATATCTATGTGATTGACTTTAATACTCTTATTAATGACTCCATGAAACTTAGTCATCAGTCACCTCACATACTAGTCTCACGCGGTTGTTAATGTCCCACTTTAACAACCTCGACCAGGGACCAACATAATTTATGTCATTTATTACATATAGGGTTTCATGATCAAGTCACATACTTGATGACCTATAAAATGTCATAAATTACTTTGGGACTATTATTTAATAACTCTTATTAAATAATACAGATGTCGGATTTCAATAACATAATCAAATTATGTTTATACGAACATCATATCATAGCTAAAATTAATAACAATGACTCCCACTAAAATTAAGATCACATCTTAAGACATCTAATGCATTTAGCAGTAGTCTGACCCTTATTCGCTCTTGCTCAGCGTGTGTCGAAAGACACTGCGTCTTGCTAAGAGTAATACCAAGAGTCATTTGCACGAAGCCCTTCTTGGAATCCTGCATATTGGACATGTGCAAGGCCTTATCACTATAAGTATCTTGACACAATCCAATTAGCTTATCCAATCTATCTCTATAGATTCTTATTCCAAGAATGTATACGGTTTCTCCCATAATTTTATCGAAAAACAACTTTCGAATCAAGTCTTAACAGACTGAAACAATGGAACTTCATTTCCGAGAAGTGGTATGTTATCAACATATAATACTAGAAATGCAATTGCGCTCCCACTAGTCCTCTTGTAAACACACAGTTCCTCTTCATTCATGACGAAGTCAAACCTTTTGACTGCTTTATCAAAACGAAGATTTCAACTCCGAGATGCTTGCTTCAATCCATAAATGGTTTGATGAAGCTTGCATATCTTCCTAGCTTCATTAGGATCAATGAAAAACTTCAGGTCGTGTCATGTACACATCCCTTTCCAGAATTCCATTAAGGAAAACTGTTTTCACATCCATCTGCCAGATCTCATAACCATTATGAGTGGCGGTTGCTAGGAGAATCCGAATGGACATAAGCACGGTGTCTGGGATTAGGTTTCTTCACAGTCAATACCATGAATTTACTTGAAACCTTTTGCCACCAACCTTGCTTTGTACATCTGAAAATAACCATCCCATTTCGGATTCAACGGCTTTCAGCCATTTTCGGAGTCAAGGCCCATCATTGCTTCCTCAAAATTCGCAGGCCCGTCACTTTCAATGATCAGTAGATCACGGCAATTGGTTACGAGAAATCCATATTTCTCGGGTTCGTGACGGATCCTTTCGGATCTGCGAGCTTCAGTTTTCTGTAAAAGTCGCGCACACATATATCATATGTATACTTTTACCACGACCTAATTAACCAGGATTTAAACCGTAGTTAATTAAGTCATAAACCAAAATCAATATTTGGTTCGCGACCTGTGTCGATCGATGCAACTTTTGTGTCGATCGACACTTCTTCAGAAACTTGCCATTTAAATGTATATCGAATATACATTCACCAGATCCTTTTTAAACTCTAGGCACCACAGGTGCAGGTTCTACAACTCTTTGTAGATCCAACTGCTGCTCTACCTCATCAGGTTGAGCAATCTCCTGTGATTTTCGAATTTCTTCGAGTTGTACTTTTACTCCCACTGTTCTTCTTGGAAAGAAAGTCTTTCTCAAGAAAACACAGTTCCGAGCAACAAACAATTTGTTCTCGAACTGGTTGTAAAAGTAACATGCCTTGGTTTTGTTAGGACAACCAATGAAGTAGCACTTATCAGATTTGGGTGTGAGCTTATCAGAGATTAAACGTTTTATATAAGTCTCGCAACTCCAAATCTCCATGATGGATAAATCAGAGACATTTACATTCCACATCTCATGTGGTATCTCTGTAACTGATTTTTGATGGAACTCTATTTAAAGTAAACTCAGACATTTTAGAGCGTATTCTTAGAAAGATAATGGAAGATCTAAGTGACTCATCATTGATCGAACCATATCTAATAAAGTCCGATACAGGAGGAGTGAATTGTGAAACACTTTCACAATCTCTCAGATGATCACTAAATTCTTGACCTAAGTATTCACCTCCATGATCTCATCGTAGAGGTTTAATACCTTTGCCAAATTGATTATGTACTTCATTTTGGAACTCTTTGAACTTTTCAAAGATTCTGACTTATGCCTTATAAATAAGGCATAACCGTACCTTCTGAAAATATCAGTAAAGGTAATGAAGCACTGAAAATTTCCTCTAGCATTTGTGCTTATCGGGCCATGTACATCCGTATGTATAAAGCCCAATAATCCTCTGGCCCATTCATTTTATCCGTTTGTTCGCAACCTGTATCGATCGTTGCATACATGCATCGATCGACACTACCTTTGTTGAAAGGGCCTCTGTCGTTTTCCAATAAATAAGATTCACTTTACTCATTATGATTCATAATCAAATGAGCCCAAAAGCCCATCACTATGGAGCTTCTGAATCTGTTTCTCATTTATTTGGCCCAAAACGACAATGCTAGTAAGAAGTTTGATTCGTATCATTTGACTTGAATCTCTTGGTATTAATGTTATAGTTAGGCACATTTTGGTTTAGAACATAAATTCCATTCTCTAATGGATTGCTACTATAAAATATATCACTGTAATCAAATGAATAACAGTTATTCTTGATTTGAGAACTGATATCCTTCCATGTCCAAACAAGGATTAGAAATAATCTTTCTGCTCACAGCAGTTACATAGTAGCAGTTTCAAGTTCAAAACATGCCATAAAAGGAAAAACAAATGAAATACTCCTACGGTTAATGCAGCAACTCTTGCTCCATTCACACTCATAGGTCCACTTGTCCTTTCTCCATAGTCCTACTTTTGCTCAGGCCCTGCACATTTTCACAAAATATGAGTACCACAGCTGGTATCCAATACCCAACAAGTAGGATTATAAGAAGTAACATTTACTTCTATAACATAATACCTGAAGAAGAAGTCTCGTACGTCTTCTTCAGCTTCTCATAATCTTCCAAGAATTTATTGCAGTTTCTTTTCAAATGCCCATAACCATTACAATAACGGCACTTAACATCTTCAGAAGGACTGGTTTTAACCTTAGGAACATGGCCAGACTCGCTTGGATTCACAATCGAGCTCGTCTTGCCATCACCTTTGTTCTTACCAAGTTTCTTAAACTTATTACCCTTTTGTACCATAAGGACATTTGGGGTGTCCTTCTTGATGTTAGGTTCAGCAGTCTTAAGCATCCCATGCAATTCAGTCAACGTCTTCGTCAAGTTGTTCATGTTATAATTCATAACAAATTGATCATAGCTTGACGGCAGTGACTGTAGAATGATGTCAGTAGCCAACTCTTGGCTAATGGGACAATCCAGTTTCCCCAGGTTATCAATATAACCCATCATCTTAATGACATGAGGACTAACTGGTTCGCCCTTTGGTAGCTTGCACTCAATCAGAGACCTAACCGTCTGGTATCTCTGAGTTCGTGCCTGCTCCTGAAACATACTTTTCAGGCCAGTGATCATCTCTTTTGGCGACTCCACGTACTCATATTGCTTCTGCAATTCCGAGTTCATGGTAGCCAACATGAGACAACTCACATCCACCGCATCATTAGAATGCTTATCCCAAGCATCCTTATCTGACTGCCAAGCATTGGCTCGGTACTTCTTGGGGAGAACTTTCTCAAGGACATAGTCCTTTTTCTCCTGTTTGAGAACAATTCTCAAGTTCCGATACCATTCAAGAAAGTTGGATCCATTTAACTTGTCCTTCTCAAGGACGGATCGCAGGGAGAAATTGTTACGATGGTTTGTGCTAGACATAGCTGGAAAACAAGGGAGGTTTAGTTATGATGTTCAAGAAATGAGAAGTCTTAACTATTAAGACAACTCGCATTATATTCAAACAATGTTTCCTCAGATGAATATAATGATCCAAGACCCATACTTCACTAAACTTGAGTGAGCCACTGGCTATCACCCAAATTTAGCTATCTAGGTAAGCAACAACTTTGCTAGTTATATCCAATATAACTCTTGGTTGTGGATCGACATCTCATTCCCAATCCACTTGATGTCTCTGAGCCCAAAACAATTTTGATGGCCCAGTCAAGTAAACCAATCTGTTCAGTCATGTAATTGTTGATGTCTTGCACTGCAAATCCATCAACACGATTACCTCTGTCTTACTCATGAAATTGTGGACATCTTTCACTGCAAGTCTATCGCACAATTAAATGGGTCATGACAGTTGACAAGATTGGAAAGACATCAAGTATCACTTGATATTTGGTTGAGGAACGGAACCATTTAAAACGTTCAGTTTTATTATGTTTTAATTCTTATAATTAATTGATTCATCTTGCTTCGGTTCTGTGATTTCAGGTTCAATAACCGAATCAACAAGTCTGGTGTCGACCGACACTACTATAGTGTCGATCGATACAGGATAACCAAAAGCAATCCGCGATAACCGATCAATCCAATTGATCCGGTTTTGAATGCCGGTCAGCGTCGATCGATGCTACGTTAGCATCGGTCGATGCCAACCTAATCAAGACAATCGCAATTTAACCATTCACAGTGTTCGACCATCTTTAACCAAGCTCGATAACCGGTCCAATCCAATTGAACCGATTCATCAATCTCGCGAGGTTTGTGTCGATCGACACTAGGCGAAAACTGAGTTTTATTCGGGTTTTCGCCCTGTGTCGATCGATGCCGGATTGGCAACGATCGTCACCATGCGAAAAACCCTAAATTTTATTTGGGTTTTCGCCCTGTATCGATCGATGCCGGATTGGCATCGATCGACACCATGCGAAAATACCCTAAAACGTTTTCGAACAGAACCCTAAACTAGGTTTTTCATGAAAACGAATTTTAGCAAGTTTGTATCAACCATACACAGATTCAGATTCAACCAATCTAATCAACATGCTACTGATTCAATGGAACCCTAAAGCTCTGATACCACTGAAGGAATTTCTAGCAGTTCCTAATCCAATTAGGCAACCCTGGTCTGAATTCCAAGCCTAGGATCTAGGGTTCATGTAATTGAATCATTGGGATCTCAGAATTACCTGGTGATTAGCAGCGGAAGATTTGCAGATAATCGAGATCTAGAGCGCCTCAAATGTTGCGCCTCTACTGGTATCCACACGCACACAAACTGGACCGCAGGGATGCTAGTGCCTTACAGAGATCTAATCTCCAGAGAGGTTTCTTTCTATGTTCTGGTGGCTGTGAATTAGGTTAGGGACCAGTTTAGATCGACCATATATCTTATATATGTCGGCTTAAACCACAACGGAATTAACCAACGATTAAACCGAATTAATCTGATTAATCCGCGAGTGCATCGATCGATGCACTCTCTGCAACGATTGATGCTATCCCAGAACATTGATATCGAATGCATATCACATATGCATTCACTGGATCATTACATTAATGATCAACCTTGTCTTTAACGCCCAGTTTGCTTAGGTGTGTGACCCTGTAGGATCATATAACACTAGCAATGAGTTCTAAACTCATTGATCATAAGTGGCTTCTAGCAAAGCATTATGACTACCTAGTATTATATGATTGTCTCATCTCGACAATACAACTATCACTTAGAGCAAGTACAATAGATTTCAGGACATTCCCAACAGTGTTCGATGATCGAATCAACTATTACTTGGAAGATGTAACTCAAGATGACACGCGAGTGACTCAAAATGTTCATAAGTCAGATGAAAGTCTATCTGTAGATCAGTCTAACAAACATGAGAAACTGGAAGGCTATGTGGAGACTGGTCAAGCTCAAGTACCAGGAAATCACTCTATCAACGATGTGATAGGGGATGTGTTTGATGAAAGAAGAACTCCGAATGTCAAACTAAACTTCAAAGAAATGGTTAAGTTCGCCTTCTTTGTCTCATTTATTGAACCAAAGACTGTTCAAGAAGCTCTAAACGATGAATTCTGGATTGGGGCTATGCATGATGAACTTGACCAGCTTACTCGACTTGAGGTGTGGGATCTAGTACCACGTCCAAAGGATGTAAATGTTGTGGGGGACTAAATGGATATACAAAAACAAAATTGATGAGGATAGAAATGTTGTTGGTAATAAAGCAAAATTGGTTGCACATGGTTACTCACAGATCGAAGGGGTGGATTTTGATGAAACATTTGCACCAACGGCTAGATTGGAATCCATCAGACTGCTGTTAGGGATGGCGTGCAAATTGAAGATCAAATTGTTCTAAATAGATGTCAAAAGTGCATTCTTGAATGGATTGCTACAAGAAGAAGTATATGTATCTCAACCCAAGGGATTCGAAGATCCGAAGTAACCAGACCATGTCTATAAGCTGAAAAGGGAGCTCTATGGATTAAAGCAAGCTCATAGAGCTTGATATGAGAGATTGACACAATTTCTTCTCGACAAAGGGTTTATCAGAGGAGGAGTAGATAAAACCCTTTTCATCTTGGGACGTGAGTTCAATATGCTAATTATGCAAATTTACATAGATGATATCATTTTTGGTGCCACTCAAAATATGTTGGTACAAGACTTTGTTGAGACAATGACTCAGGAATTAGAAACGAGCATGGTGGGGGAGCTGAACTACTTCTTGGGGCTGCAAATCAAGCAAAGAAATGATGGAATCTTTGTCTCTCAAGGCACATATGCTTGGAACCTGGTTAGGAGGTTTGATCTGGAGACATCTATGAGTACTACTAGAAAATTATTCAAGGATGAATATGGGGAAAAGGTTGATGAAAGACTATATCGAGCAATGATCAGAAGCTTGTTGTACCTGACTGCCAGCCGACCTGACATATGCTTAAATGTGGGTCTGTGTGCGATATATCAAGCCAATCCTCGAGCTTCTCATCTCGTTGCTGTCAAAATGATCATCAAATACGTGAAAGGTACACTGAAATATGGTTTAAAGTACACAACTGATACCAATTCAAATCTTTCAGGGTTTTGTGATGATTGGGTAAGCTCTCTGGACGATCGCAAGAGCACATCAGGAGGATGTTTCTTTCTGGGAAACAATATGGTCTCTTGGCATAGCAATAAGCAGAACTGTGTATCATTGTCAACATGAGAATCAAAGTATATTGCTCTAGGAAGTTGATGCACCCAACTAATGTGGATGAAACAAATGCTCAATGACTATGGTATTCACATTGACTCTTTTCTCGTACATTGTGACAATAAAAGTGCTATTGATATTTCAAAGAACCTTGTCCAGCATTCTAGAACAAAAGATGTAGACATTAGACATCATTCTGTACGGGATCTTGTTGAGGAGAAACTGGCTGTTATAAAACATGTTTCATCTGAAATTCATTTCGCTGATATATTTACCAAACCTCTTGAATTCAATAGTTTTTGTTCTTACGAAAAGCTCTTGGAGTGTTTGAATGCTAAAAACCGGACAGCTGACTGTGCGTACCACACCTTGATGACTGTGCCACTCAGAAATTACGACCTGCACAAGTTATCAAATCAGAAGTTGAAAGTTCCCATCCACTCAATGGTGCACTAGTACTTGTTGAGATATGCACTCAACTTGGACTAAGCTTCTACCACAATTTAAGTCTGAGTCTGATCACAACATGGAATGGGATTCTGATGCAATATCAATGTCTTCAATACGTGTGTTCATTATGAGAATCTAAGCCTCATAACTTCATAAAATATTCAAGGATTCCCATTCAATGGCAATGACTAAATTGGTAGCAAGAAGACTAATTTTTTATTTAGCTAATTTTTCTTCTTTTTGTTTAAATGTAAATCATTTTCTTTTAATGTCTTTTATTGTAAATATCACTTTGTAAGAGCTATAAAAAGCTCAATTGTTCTATTGTAAATAATATAGAATTTGTTTTGGAAAATAAAAGAGTTCTCTCTTCTAAAGCTTTTATGCTTTGTTCTTTGTTTCTCTAAGTTGTGCGGATTCCCCTTCTTAGAAAACATTATGAATCTATGTCTTATGTGTGGATTCACTAAGGCTTATATTCTTGAGCTTATCACAAGGGCTTTCACACCCTTGAGTGGCATTCTTCGATCCATCATCTATTCCATCTCCATCCACTTTCTATTCAAGGAGAGACCTTAGTCCAATTGAATAGAACCATCAAGCCATCAACGACCATCTTTTGTCTTAGAAGAGAGTGACCTTAGTCCAACTTCTTAGATCCACATCTATCGTTGTGAGATCGGTCCCGATCTTACATCATTTGGTATCAGAGCTTAAACGCTCCTATCACTATCGTTTTGATTTTATGTTTTCTTTTGTCATTACATTTTAAAACCAAAAAAAAATGTTTTGTTTTTTTTTGTTCTTTGAATTTATTTACTTCTAAAAAAACCATAAAAGATAAAAAAAATTTGTTTTGTTTCTTTCATTAAACGAAATTAAAAAAAAAGTTCTCCATTTGTTTCTGTTTTTATTTTCAGATTTTTCAAAAAAAAGTTTTTATTTTTATTTTGTTGAACTTAAAAAAAAATTTGTTTCTACTTTGTTTCTCTTTAAAAAAATCTGTTTTCATTTTGTTTCAAAAAAAAAAACAAATTTATGTTTTAAATGAAAATATAAAAATAAAATTCTCAAGGTGAAACGGTTTTGAGGACAAAACCATTTGAAGAGTGAGAGAATGATGCAATATCAAGGTCTTCAATACGTGTGTTCATTATGAGAATCTAAGCCTCATAACTTCATAAAATATTCAAGGATTCTCATTCAATGGCAATGACTAAATTGGTAGCAAGAAGACTAATTTTTTATTTAGCTAATTTTTCTCCTTTTTGTTTAAATGTAAATCATTTTCCTTTAATGTCTTTTATTGTAAAGATCACTTTGTAAGAGCTATAAAAAGCTCAATTGTTCTATTGTAAATAATATAGAATTTGTTTTGGAAAATAAAAGAGTTCTCTCTTCTAAAGCTTTTATGCTTTGTTCTTTGTTTCTCTAAGTTGTGTGGATTCTCCTTCTTAGAAAACATTATGAATCTATGTCTTATGTGTGGATTCACTAAGGCTTATATTCTTGAGCTTATCACAAGGGCTTTCACACCCTTGAGTGGCGTTCTTCGATCCATCATCTATTCCATCTCTATCCACTTTCTATTCAAGGAGAGACCTTAGTCCAATTGAATAGAACCATCAAGCCATCAACGACCATCTTTTGTCTTAGAAGAGAGTGACCTTAGTCCAACTTCTTAGATCCACATCTATCGTTGTGAGATCGGTCCCGATCTTACATCAAAAGGTATCTGATACAAATGGTCTAAATGAGCTTATATATGCTCTTACACACGTCCTAGAATGTTAAGAGAATAAAAGAAATAGCAAAGATTAAAGAATATGGCTGTTGGAGCCATTAAAAAGAAATCTGTCCAAATAAGGTAAGTTGAAGGCTCCTTGTATTTGGACAGCTTCTGTATGATTCCATGGCTTGATAATCTTCTAAGAACTCTCTGGATATGGACCAAATCATAATAGAGCCATTGGTAATTGATTGCTTAATGTGTGAATACTTCCGGTGTCGGATATGGAAAGTGTTGAAGTGTGAATGGCCAAGGTTGAATCCGCCTGATCCCATGGCTGGTAATGAAGCTTGAGATGGTCTTATGATACTCTAGATGTAGTAGATATCCTCCTGGTCGCCAAATATAAGATTGAAGGCTCTCAAATCCAGAAGGTTCCAAATAAGGTAAGCTGAGAATCCATTGGTTTAAAAGTTGAATAACTTTCAAACCATAAATTATTTTGAACCGAATACAATTCTCCATGAAACCCTGTTGAGTAAGGTTTGCAAAACAAGTTGGTTTACAACTTTATTCATCTTGGTCCGATCTGAACTCTGCAATAAGTGGCAGTTGGTCTCCAGCGGCTTCCTTGGAAATCTTCTGAGTTGTAACTTGCATATCTTCTTCATCTTAAAAGATTTTGAGACACTTCCACTTCGTGATGATTCCTTGATGAGTTAAGTTTCTGGAACAGGTTGATTTGTTGCTTAAGTCTTCCTGGTTGAGTAGATATGCTCCAAGACATGCACATATGTCTCCGGTGGGATCAAACTGCTTCTCTCCAAGGGTCTTAGTTGGTTGATCTATGCCCTCTCCATGCTCCTTGGTTGATGATGACTTTATGTCCTCATCACCTTTCAATCTAATAAAATACATAAATTTGTTTTTCAAGAGTGTCTTGAGTTGTTCTTGTTCATTAGCATCCTTTTAAGTGATTCATTGGATTCTACTGAGTTTTCAGATCATTTTGGTTTGTGTGATTCAAGCAACTTTGTTTTGCCATTGATTGAGAGAGTCAGTCACCCACTGAACAAGAGAGTTGTTCACCAACACCATTCCATCTCGCCATTTCATTCATTCTGGACAGATCAATAGAGCTTTGAAGCCAGTATTCTGTTCTCCATCAACATATCCATCTAGTCTCTGATTTGGGGGCTACATCCTCTGGTATCAGAGCCGAAAGGCTCCTAACAGGTGTTATCTATCCATTACTCTTGTTTTTATTGCATTAGATTCATAGATCCATTCATAGTTTTCTGTTTCATTACATTCAAAAAAAAAAAGTATTTTTGCATTCCAATAGTTTCTGTTCTAAGTTCAATCCATCTAAAAACCCCAAAAGAAAAGTGATTTGCATCAAGTTTAGTTTCTGTGATTTTCATTCAGTTCATCATCTAAAAGCCATAAAAATCGTCCTGCTTATTTCCTAGCCTTAGTTTTGCATTTCTTAAAAAAAAATCAAATAAAAGTTCATTTGTGCATTAGTTTTGTGTTCTTACTGCTTTGTTTTGGATAACCAGAAAAACCAAAAAGAAGAAGAGGAAGTTTTTAGCAAGTTTGATTTGATTTCCATAAGTTTTCAGCTTAGAAAAGTGTTGTTTCCTTTCTTTGATATTGCAATTCGAATTTCAAAAGAAACTAAGAGGCTCTTCTTAAAAGTTTTTGACAACACAGCCATCTAGTTTCCATTCTTAAAGCAAAAATTCGTGTGAAAATATTAGGGAAAAGGAAAATTGCATAAAGACTGGTTTTCCTATTCTTTGCAATTGATTTTTGCATTTGTTACATACTGATTTCGTGGGAACACATTGATACAACTATTTTTAACTGTCTATAGGAACAATACCATGGAAGAAGAAGGCAATTGGGAACAAGAAGACCCATATGAGGACAATTGGGAACAAGAAGAAATCATGTCAGAAGAAGAAGGTTCCTATGGAGAGCCATGGTCTGAAGATTGTCCCATTGCTGATTATGAGGAGGATCCAACTGATGCAGAACCTGACCCGGAACCACCAGACAATTGTCTTGATGAAACAAGTTATGAAGAGTGGTCTGGAGAAGAAGCGGAGGAAGGCTGTGGAGAAGAGTATGGTCATGGATCAGAAACAAAGGGTGGCTTCAATAGGGAGATTGAACCAGAAGAAGATTATGAACCATGGGAGCATGAAGAAGAGGAGACCAAGCAAGAGTCATACCACATATGTTTCTCAGGACATGGTGAAGGACCAGAAGCATATCTAAGGTGGGAAAGAGACTTGGAGGATTGGTTTCAATCAAACCAGATTCCAGAAGAGGAGAAGACATCTTATGCTGAAGAAACTCTTACCAAGGATGCCTTTATGTATTGGGATCAAGATGCCAACATAAGGCTTGAGTATGATGTACCAGAATGCTCTTGGGAAGAAATGAAGGAGCTATTATACCAAGAGTTCGTGGATGAAGCTGAGAACAACTAGAAGTACTGTGTGCAGGTTCATTCTAATTCTGAACCAAGAAGATGGATTCTAGCAAACAAACCAAGTCCAAGGGCTAAGCCAAAGAGAATTCACTGTCCTAAGCACTATAAGCTCATTCACAACATCCACAAGGAGAGGACTAAGACTATGCCTGCAACTCAAGCTGAGAAAGTTCAAACAGAATCAGTTCATCAATTTATGAAGCACAAGCAAAGCTCTACATCATTGTCTAAACTACAGAGGAAAAAAGAGCAATGTAAGTCTTCTAAACTTTCGAAAACAGCTAGTACCATTTGCTATAGGTGTCATAAGAAAGGTCATTATGCTGCAACTTGTCCAACTAGAACAGTAGATACTTCCCATTCACTAGAACTAAAATTGGATTCATCTAATGACTGTCTAGTTCAATCAAGTTCTGAAATGTCTATTTCTAGTATAATGCACTTGTCTTTGCCAAAGTCTGTTGATCCAGGACACACTAAGGAGCAAATAGATCAAGAAGTTGACAAACTCATTAAGGAGCAATGTTCTGAAGCAGTCACACTCCAATTATGCCAAAGACAAAGAGCTTGAACAAACTTCACTCACTACCTGTGTCATGAGTAAGCACCATCCAACATCAGCTGACTTTAAAGTCACTAATCTCATGTCAGGGATGTTACCAAACCCAACAATGGGTACTCATGTAAGTGAAGCATATGAACTTGTTCAATATTGGAATAACAGATTAACTAGCCATAGTTTCAAATTCTCTGTTTTCAATGATTCAAGTTCATGTATAATGTACTTGTTCTTTTCCCTAAGTTTCAAGGAAGAAATAGGTATCACTGATGTGTACAAAGGCTGGAGAGAAACTACAACTTGGCAGAGATTAGCTTTGAAGCAAAAGGAGAAACCAGCAAGGCATGGAGCACAACAAGAAGTTGTCACCAACAACATCTTGATTCAAAGAAAGCCACCAGACAAAATACCATATACAAGAGCAGCAAAGCAAAACAGAGGAGTAATACTATCATATCTGCTCAAAGGAGAACCACCAGACACTACACTCATCACCAGACCACATACATATCAAGGTAAGACCCTAAAATCTCAAAGGAGAATGAAAGCTAACTTGCTTTCTCTTGGTGCAGATTACTTAGTTTCGAGGTCGAAACCTTTTCAAGAGGGAGAGTATGATGAGAACATCAAGTCATCATCAACCAAGGAGCATGGAGAGGGCATAGATCAACCAACTAAGACCCTTGTAGAGAAGCAGTTTGAGCCCACGAGAGACATATGTGCATGTCTTGGAGCATATCTACTCAACCAGGAAGACTTAAGCAACAAATCAACCTGTTCCAGAAACTTAATCATCAAGGAATCATCACGAAGTGGAAGTGTCTCAAAATATTTCAAGATGAAGAAGATATGCAAGTTACAACTCAGAAGATTTCCAAGGAAGCCGCTGGAGACCAACTGCCACTTATTGGAGAGTTCAGATCGGACCAAGATGAGTCAAGTTGTAAACCAACTTGTTTTGGAAACCTTACTCAACAGGGGTTCATGGAGAATTGGATTTGGTTCAAAATAATTTATGGTTTAAAAGTTATTCAACTTTTAAACCAATAGATTCCCAGCTTGCCTTATTTGGAACCTTCTGGATTTGAGAGCCTTCAATCTTATATTTGGCGACCAGGAGGATATCTACTACAGCTAGAGTATCATAAGACCATCTCAAGCTTCATTACCAGCCATGGGATCAGGCGGATTCAACCTTGGCTATTCACACTTCAACACTTTCCATATCCGACACCGGAAGTATTCACACATGAAGCAATAAATTACCAACGGCTCTATTATTATTTGGTCCATGTCCAGAGAGTTCTTAGAAGATTATCAAGCCATGGAATCATACAGAAGCTGTCCAGATACAAGGAGCCTTCAACTTACCTTATTTGGACAGATTTCTTTTTAATGGCTCCAACAGCCATATTCCTTAATCTTTGCTATTTCTTTTATTCTCTTAACATTCTAGGACGTGTGTAAGAGCATATAAAAGCTCATTTAGACCATTTGTATCAGATACCTCTCAATCTAATAAAATACAGAAATTTGTTTTTCAAGAGTGTCTTGAGTTGTTCTTGTTCATTAGCATCCTTTTGAGTGATTCATTGGATTCTACTGAGTTTTCAGATCATTTTTGTTTGTGTAATTCAAGCAACTTTGTTCTGCCATTGATTGAGAGAGTCAGTCACCCACTGAACAAGAGAGTTGTTCACCAACACCATTCCATCTCGCCATTCCATTCATTCTGGACATATCAATAGAGCTTTGAAGCCAGTGTTATGTGTTCTGTTCTCCATCAACATATCCATCTAGTCTCTGATTTGGGGGCTACATCAGATTCAAAGGATACTAGCATGGTGATATATCATGGTTTTTACCCATTTTAGACCATGATATAGATGTGTTTTTAGTGTCTTTTGTCTTTATTTAGAGTCTTTTACAGGTTTAATCAGGTTTGGAGCTAATTGGAGATATTTGGAGCATTTTGGGACTTTTGGGACGTTTTGGCCGAGAGCTTAACTCACTGTCCGATTTATTTATCATGCATCGACCGACACACCTTGTGCATCGGTCGACACACTAGCGAGATGGGCCGTACGCGTCGGTTTAATGAAGATATGAAGATTTGCAAAGAAGCCCAAGATAGTTCCAGTATTTACATAGAAGCCCCAGCCGAGATTAGGCCTATATATAGAGGATTTTGGTGTTTATTTTACTAACGCTTTCATAATTAAGAGCAGAGGATTTTTAGAGCTTTTGGGGCTGATCTGAACCTATTACTTCATCTGTATTTGGAGAAGATTTCGAACCCCTTTTACTATTATTCTTTTATGCAATTTATTCATTCTATGATTATGTTTTCATTATCTATGTCTGAGTAGATTCCTTGTTAGGTTTGGGGTTTCTCACATAGGATTTCATGACTTGCTAGACTTGTTCAAATTCAGTTAAGGATTCATAACTATATCTGTTCTTCAATTTAATTGTGCTTAAAGCTAGTTCTAACCTGATCAATTAGAATCTAGATCTTAGGTTGCTAAATACGTCACGGAAGTGGGGTTTAGGAATCTGAACTAATTAAATTGGGCAATTAAACTTTGCGCAAACGGAAGTTTGGTTTAGGATAATTGTGAACATATCAAACTTGGGATTAATGCTAGTTTAATCTCTTAGTTCTCGCAAACGAAAGTTTGGTTTGCTGCACTTAGGCTTAGAGAATTATCGCAAAGGAATTTGGTTAATTCTATATCTGTGTTTTGAGTTCTAGAACTGTGCTTAATTAGATCCTTGCTGAATGAACTGTCTGCTTGTCTGATTTCCTGAGAATACCCTAGGCTTGACGCTTTTAATTACTTGCTTCCACAACCGTTAATCTCTGCTACTGATTTACTTTCTCGCACCGCTTTTAATTCAATCACATTGCTTATTTCTAGTATTAGTCTCTACTGTTCTGATCTATTGAGACCAAGTGTCCCTGTGGATTCGATAACCCTATATACTACTTTGACATTGCTGTTCACTTGCATTTTAGAATAGGGATTTAAACTCTGACCCTATCAAGTTTTTGGCGCCGTTGCCGGGGACTCTTTGAGTCTTCGATAGGACCGAACTTAGGGTTTTTACTAGAAATTTTTCTTTTTGTTTTTGCTTTTTTTCGTTTTGTTTTTATTTTACTAACTTTTTCTCTGATTTCTCTCTGTCGCAGGTACGAATTTCGCCTTGCGTCGATCGTTGCATCCCTTGCGTCGATCGTCACTAGGCGATTCTGAGATTGAATCGATCGTTGCACTGATAGCATCGATCGTTGCTGGACGATTACAGACAGTTTATGCCAACGCAGAAAACTCGAAGTAATCCGAACTCGAGCTTGCTTAATCTCGGACTAGAGGAACTTGGACGTCTAGAAAGGACTATCAGAAGAGAAAAGAGAGAGAGAATGGTACGAGAACGTCTGATCTTGATACCAGATGCTGAAGCTACCCTGAGGGACCAAGATAACAACCCGTACAATGCTGCTGGGCATCGGGTTGATGCTGAAGGGAATGTCATCCCTGATCCTCCTGAGCAACAGCAACAGGAGCTGAAACGAAACCAGGGTCAAGGACAGGCCCAAGGTAGAGAGATGGTGGTTCATGAGAGGACACTAGCTGACTACAACAGACCTGATGAGTTTCATGCAAACCGAGCAGCTTTGGTGCTTCCTGCTTTTGAGAGGAACGATTTTGAGGTAAAGACCATCTACTACCAGCTGATGAGACAGATTGCTTTTCATGGTCTTCAAGCAGAGCAGCCTATGGATCACATTGACAAGTTTGAGGACATAGTCACTGGCATGAAGTATGAAGGAGTATGCCCGGACTATCTGTTCCTTAAGCTATTTCCGCACAGTCTTGCTGGAGACGCTAGTGCATGGCTGAGACAACTGGCACCTGGTCAGTATACTACTTGGGCAGCCTTAAAGAGTGAGTTCCTGCGTCACTTTTATGATGATGCGCGCTCGGATCAGTCCAGACAGGACATACTCACCTTTTCCCAAGGAGCTGTGGAGCCCTTGAAGACTGCCTGGATGAGATTTAAGCAGTATCAGCGTGACTGTCCACACCATGGATTCGCAGAAGTACAGCTGATTGGTATTTTCTTCAGAGGCATAGATCTCCCTTATCAGACTGCGCTGGATAATTCCAGTAATGCTAATTTCAACACCAGGACTCCTACACAAGCTAAGCAGTTGATTGAGAACCTGATTGGCAGCAACAGTTGCAAGACAATGGATGAAAGGAGGAAGAAATCTGGTGGAACTGTAGAGAATTCTGATATAGCTAATATAAGATCCAGATTGGACACAGTCTACAATCTCCTGACAAGTAAGAAAGCTGTCCACTTTTCCCAAGATGTAGAGGTGATTCAGACTGAGGAGGAAATTCAGGAAGAAGATGTGAATTTCATAGGAGGTTCTGGTTTCCAAGGTAATAGATTTGGTAATCAACAGGGGAACAGATTCTCCAATGGAGGACAGACTGGTGGTTTTCAGAAGACCTATGGACAAGGTACTCAGAGAACCTATGGATCTACATCCTATCAGACTCCTCCTGCACCTACAGCCCATGAGAGCAAAATGGAGGCTATGATGGAACAACTGATTGAGAGTCAGACCAAGATTTCTGTGGACTGCAACAAGAAGTTGGACGCTGTCTATGAAGACCTCAATGGGAAATTTGAGTCTCTGAGCACTCACATGAAGCAGTTGGACACTCAGGTAAACCAGATGTCCAGCTCACTGAAGGGAAAAGGAGTGGCAGACACTCATGTTAAGGCCTGGTCTGTGTACATTAATGATGGATCTCACCTAGGTGAAAGATTTGAGCTAAGTACAGCTGAGTTGGTGACAGAACAAGAATTTTTGGATATTTGTGAAAAACTCTCGGGTGAAATCTGCTGCAGTGCGTCGATCGATGCAACATCTGTGCCGATCGATACACCAGTCGGGATGGCAACGATCGACACATCCTTAGTGTCGGTCGTTGCAGGGCGTGAACGGACAGAACTGTCGGATGATAATGGCATAGATGCTGACTTGGAGCTTGATCGCCTGTTCAATGGAGCCTCTGAAATTACTCAACAGGAGATCTACGAACAGATTTTTAAACAACACTCCTCAGTGTCTGAAGTGATTAGGCAAGAGATTGAAGAGCTGAAGAAATTAGAAGGGATTGGTGAAGAATTGGAAGAAATTCCAACTTATGATGATCCACCTTATCATCCATGTGTACAGAGGTACCTGAACAAGATGTTGCCCCTGGATGATGATCTTAAAGACTGGGTGATAATAGTTCCTCAGCATATTAGTGATGTTCTGCTAACTAAGGTCCCGAAGAAGCTGCCTGATCCTGGAGTCTTTGTGCTGGATTGTTCTATCTTTGAGGATAGCTTTAGGCGTTCTCTGTGTGATTTAGGAGCTGCTGGAAGTTTGATGCCTTACTATGTGGCAGAGAAGCTGGGTATGTTGGATTTTACTCCTACTAGGACTTCTCTTGTCCTAGCTGATCAGTCCATACGAGTTCCTGAAGGACTCCTTATGGACATTCCGGTGAGAGTTGGAAACTACTTAGTTCCAACGGACTTCCTTGTGCTGAGATATGACTGTGATCCGGATGAAGCATTATTGCTTGGGAGTGTGTTACACAATACAGAAGTCACAAAGCTTCAATAACCAAACCTATTTTCTAAAAATCCAGAAAATATTAAGCGAAATAAATTTTATTAAAATTCTGCTACGCTTGATAAACTCTGCTCTGACATTTAGTGCTACAATGTTTTCTTCAACTCCTACAACAAAACACATAAAAGTTAGATAATACTATCATCAAAAGAAAAAAACTAATAGTTTTTTAATACAGTAGATGATAACTTACTCATGTTCTCTGTTGATTATCCGTTGGAGTATTGACGCATTGGAAGTCACAACAACTGGCTCAAATGCATGTACATGGAAATCAAAATCTCCAAAGTACTCGAATATCAAACCGTCTCAGACTCGGTTATTATGTCCCTCGGCGAACTCTTTCCAGTCTCCATTTAGCCTGTCACCAACACGTTTCACAGGAAATTTTAGATCACAAGATTGTGAAGTGAGCTCACCAGCTATAACATTAGTTTTCTATCTATGTGGTGGTGTTTGTAGAACTTTTTGGGGATATTAGGTAACAAAAAACATAAGTAAGAAGAAGTAAACATTACATATAGAGAGAAAGAGAGAGGAATCACTAAGATTACATACCACACTCGGAAGGAATTCTAGAACCAGAGGCTTGACGAAATAAAGGTTTCCCATTATTGAAGTCTTTAGTAGTGTGAAGTTAATCTACCAACATGAATCTCCCAAAACTTAGAAAATATATTAAAATAACAGGAAACATAAGACAAATAAACATTAAATCAATTAGAGTTGATAACACGGACATGCACTCAATCTTGTATCGAATTTTAATATTAATCTCATCAGAAACCCTAAAAAAATGTGAATCTAACTATTGAAGACTTGGAAGCAGGAATCAGGTATAAAATGAGAAAAAAATACCTCAGACAAATTCCTTGATGCAGCAGATGAATAACACGACGGCGGAAATGATGACTATCTGAATTTGAGAGATATTATAATGAGGATGGTTAGTGTATTTCGGTTGAGGGTCTAATGAACCAAAAAATTAGGTTTAGGCGCGATAAATGTTTTTTGGTTTTGCGGGTCTAATAAGATTAATATTTTATTTTCGTATCAAAATGATGAATATGTGTTTCAAGAATGATTAGATAAAATGTTAGTGGAATTTATATTTTAATTCATTTTTTATATATTAGAAGATATGGTTTATAACATGGTTTACATAATAATTTTTATTATTAAATAGTTAAACTCTGTTTTTTGTTTGTTGGGTTTTTGTGTGGCTATGTATGTTTTTTATTATATAGAGTTTAAAAGTCTCATAAATATATATGGTATTTTGAATGTTAAGTGTAATTAGTAAAAATGTAGAGAAGTCATGTTTCAATAACATAAGTTTTTTAAAAAGTTGCAAAATCAATAACAACTAAACCTTTTGAATAACAATAGATTTTCAATAAATTTTAAATGTCTTCAAACCAATAATAGTGGATTCTACTAACATTTTAAGAACTCATAAACCAATAACAATGGAATCTCAAAATTTTAAAACTTCCTAAAAATTCATCTACGAGTAACTCCCTTCATCTTGTTACATTGTTTTAATCATATAAGATATGGTTCTACAGGAAAATGACATATACAAGAAATGTTATTATTAATCACTATCTTGAAAAACATGGCTATTTCTGTTATTAAATGGAAAATATTTTATAAAATATATGGTTCATATATTCAGTTATATAATTTATAATGTTCTTGGTTTAATAAACCCGTTATTTATTTCCTGGCTTCTAATTCATTAAGTGTCACGACCGGGGATGATCTTATGTTATGGCTTATGTAAAACTCTCGAACTCTATGTCATCTGTTCTTTAAGGTTGGTGAAACTTTCAATATGGTAGCTAATAACGATGAGCTCATAAACTAATAAGAAACTGAAAATATAATAAAAGTATGGTTCTTAAGTAACATACATAAAATTAAACATGATGTTTAGAAATGGACAATAACCCTATTTCTGGCAAAATGAGGGTCCTTTGGGCTTGAGCTCGTCCCTGAAATCCTGAACCTCCTGCATTGCGGATTCAATCTAAAGTCTGATAAGTTTTCCA
This sequence comes from Orychophragmus violaceus, assembly GCA_030180135.1. Taxonomy (NCBI): domain Eukaryota; kingdom Viridiplantae; phylum Streptophyta; class Magnoliopsida; order Brassicales; family Brassicaceae; genus Orychophragmus; species Orychophragmus violaceus. Next base: position 61,157,328 of record CM058237.1, on the reverse strand, counting down.
CAGTCTCACCCCATGTCTCATCAGCAGCACCTATAAAATTAGTACTTTAGTAATTTTTTATCAATTTTATATTTGAAACTAATGAAAGATTATAACACATTTACTTCCAGTCCGATAGCTCCTCTACGACATGAGCACCACGATCACCTCTTGACCCAAAGTGTTTGGAAACCCATCCCAGAAGTCATAGATGTGTTTGCCGAGTACCACACACTTTAACCTATTGTTCCTATTATGAATAAAAAAGTTAATGAGAATTACCATAATATGATTCTGGCCATTGGTGTTAATTATTATATTATCAAAAACACTTACATAATATGGAGTAATATGGCGTCTCTGAGGTGGAACACTCTCTTTGTCCTTGAAGGGTTTTGGAATTGACTTCACGGAGTCCGATGACCGAGACCTTGCCCATGGTGTCTACAAGATAAATGTTCATATTACGGTTAATTATAGTATCATGAAAAGAAAAAATGAATGAAACTTAGCATAATTTTTACCTATAGGAACGTCTCTGTTGGTGTTGATGTTACATATTTCGTTGAAACTAAGAAATTCCATATAGTGATTCTTGTTTAAAGGATCGATAAGTTTAATACCAGTCCCTTTAATAACCTAAATCCTCTCGAACCACTTGTACTATGGAAATCTCATTCCACTTACCTTCTTGTTTCCCTAATCCAGAGAAATCCTCTACATCCTTTAGATAAATCACCATTTCAGTCTAACTTCCTTGCATAATTAGCATAAGATAGTATAATCATATCCTTTTCACTGCATTCTTTCATGTAGAAAATTTAAGTTTAAATTTTTTTCGCTTACTGTTTCGTCAGCCAAGATGTAATTCCAATACGGACTATCTCCAAACACAAAGTAGGGGTTGACCCGGTGATTTTTTACTCCGAACCTCTAAAGGGGAAAGGAAAGATGAGCTAAGACTCACCACGCGAATACCACATGGAAAAGAAGGATTGAAAAAAGAAGAAGGAAAATAAATTGAAAAGAAACACCTCCAGAGAAAGCGATAAGTTCACATAACCACTTAGGAAGAATCCATAATTGTTTCCCATTAGACGACTCTTGTGGAAACCAAGAAACGGATAAGAATTATGGTAAGGAGCATGACTGCAATATTCCAAGGAAGAAGCGCATAGAAAACGATAGTCCGACTTGAAGAACTTCAGGATAGGGAAGGAATGAGAGCACCATGAAGAGAAAGGAGATTCATGACTAGAAACGGATACTAAATGAGAACGATGGAGGGAAGGTAGAAACATTAACTCGAAACTACACGGTATCCCTTTCTCGATTCGCCTCGAGAACTCCACTCAAGATGCTTCTTGAACTCTCCAGTGAGGGAAAAAGAAAGGGAAAGGAAAGAGGACTGAGTAATTGTTTCAAAACATAATTACACAGTGAGGGCGGATTCAAGGACCCTGCGATCTTGGTTTACACCACACAACTACGAGAACAAGTACCTAGCTAATAACACCTTGCACCCAACTCCCGAAGGCTTCACCTCCGTAGATGCGCGCTCGGCACCAACCAACCACACACACCCATGAACTGGCGAGTACGCCCCACAACAACATCCGACCCCAACCGGTCACACCACATCACAACACGTGGGTGGCACGTCACACCCTCCTCCAAAGACCTTTGTTAAGGATAAATGAATTCCTTCGCGGTATCAAACACGTACCCGCACACAAGCCCATCACATGCACCATCACAACATCTATTCACGTAAGCCATCAATCACAATCAACGTTTTCGGTTTAAGCGATAACCTAGCGGTTCTATGTTCTTTCAATCACATCACATGTGTTACTAAATAAGCGACCTTGAAAGATACTATTAACAAGGGATTCAAACCCGAAATTGAGATAGAGAAAGGGAAGATCACGACCGGTCCTCACCTTGGCCAAAGAAGGGCAAACATATAATTTACAATTTCTGACGCACAAACAGACTTCATATCCGGAAATGGGACGGAAAATCGAGTGAGATAGGCTTTTGTTTTTCTCAAATCGGCATAAGGACGAGCTAGTTTTGACCACTTGAAGTTGGTTGACTAAAAGTCAACGGTTCAAGTAAAAGTTAACCAGTCAACCCAGACAAAACCCGAACCCAGATTAAACTAGACCCATTTAAATAACCAGCCCAATTTCCTTAACCAAATAAAACCAAACTAAACCGAAATGAAATTGGATCAAAACCGGAAATCAAAGTGAGCGAGACTAAACCGAGATTCGTCAAGAACTGACACGTTTTACAAAATAGATCATAACTTCCAAACGGTAAGTCGGAATTGGGAGATTCTTACCTTACTGGAAATCTGAGACCGATAGCTTTCCAACGTCATATTGTATGTTCTGTGGATCCTTATGAATCATCACAAAAACAAGAATTAATCTGGCGGACGGAATCGTCTGGATCCTAGATCTGCATTCAGAAAAGTGAAAGATCGAAGAAACGAGATTAGATCTCCAATCTAACACCACAGGGAATCAGTTCTCGAAAAGGGGAAGAACAAAAAGAGGATAATCAATGGATAATGGAGAATCACTTAACCCGAGAGAAGAACGAAGAGATGTATGGAACATAAGAGAAGATTGGACAGTGGTGGCTCCGCGGAGATGGAAGACGGATGACTGTGGCTAGCGGCGGCTGGTGATTGATGGACGGGCAAGACTTCGCCATTGATTTCTTCTTTGCCTCTTATTTAGGTTGGCTACTCTATTTATAGAGAAAAGGGGGAAGGGAACCTAGAGTTTTAGATGGTCTATTGGGCTTAAAGGGATTTTCTATTAAATTTTTGAAACCCAGTGAAGGCGGATTCAAGGAAAAGAACAAGAACAAGTACGAGAACAAGTACCTAGCTAATAACACCTTGCACCCAATGCCCGAAGGATTTACCACACAATCTACACACAAGCTACTTGTCCATAGATTCGCGCTCGGCACCAACCAGCCATACACACCCATGAACTGGCGAGTACGCTCCACAACAACATCCGGCCCTAACCGGTCACACCACATCACAACACGTGGGGAGGCGCGTCAAATCCCCCTCCTAAGACCTTTGTTCAGGATACATGAATTCCTTCGCGGTATCAGACACGTGCCTGCACACAAGCCCATCACAGGCACCTATCACAACATCTATTCACGTAACCCATCAATCACAATCAACGTTTTCGGTTTAAGCATAACCTAGCGGTTCTATGTTCTTTCAATCACATCACACATGTTAATAAATAAGCTACCTAGGAAAGATACTATTAACAAGGAATTTACGCCAGAAATTGAGATAGAGTACGGGAAGATCACGACCGGTCCTCACCTTGACCAAAGAAGGGCAAACGTGTAATTTAAGAATTCCTCACGCCCAAATAGACTTCAAATCTGGAAATAGAACAGAAAATCGAGTGAGATAGGATTTCGTTTCGCTCAAATAGGCCTAAGGACGATCTAGTAATGACCACTTGAAGTTGGTTGACTAAAAGTCAACGGTTCAGGTCAAAGTCAACTGGTCAACCCAGTCAACCCAGACCCAAACCCGAACACCGATTAAACCAGACAAATTTAAATAACCAGCCAAAATTCCTTAACCAAATTAAACCAAACTAAACCGAATTGAACTTGGATCTAAACCGGAAATCAAAATGAGCCAGACTAATCTGAGATTCGTCAAGAACAAACATATTTTACGAAATAGATCATAACTTACAAATGGTAAGTCAGAATTGGGAGATTCTTACCTTTCGGGAAATCTAAGACCGAGAGCTTTCCAGCGTCTTATTGTGTGTTTCGTGGATCCTTACGGATCAACAAGAAAACGCAAATCAATCTGGCCGACGGAATTGTCTCGATCCGAGATCTGCATTCAGAAAAGTGAAAGATCGAAGAAACGAGATTAAATCTCCGATCTAACACAACATGGAATCAGATCTCGAAAAGGGGAAGATCAAAAAGAGGATAATAAATGGATAATGGAGATTACTTAACCCGAGAGAAGAACGAAGAGAGATGCATGGAACATAAGAGAAGATCGGACAGTGGTGGCTCCTTGGAGATGGAAGACGGATGACGGTGGCTCACCGGAGGTGGCTGGCGGCGGCTGGTGATCGATGGACGGGCAGAACTTCGCCGTTGATTTCTTCTTTGCCTCTTCTTTAGGTTGGCTACTCTATTTATAGAGAAAAGGGGGAAGGGAACTTAGAGTTTTAGATGGTCTATTGGGCTTAAAGGGCTTTTCTATTAAATTATTTGAAACCCAGTAAGGGCGAATTCAAGGAACCCACGATCTTGGCTTACACCACACAACTACGAGAACGAGTACCTAGCTAATAAAACCTTGCACCCAACGCCCGAAGGCTTCACCACCCAACCTACACACTAGCTACTTGTCCATAGATGCCCGCTTGGCACCAACCAGCCATACACACCCATGAACTGGCGAGTACGCCCCACAACAACATCTGGACCCAACCGGTCACACCATATCACAACACGTGGGGAGGCACGTCAAATCCCCCTCCGAAGACCTTTGTTCAGTACACGTGAATTCCTTCGCCGTATCACACACGTGCATGTACACAAGCCCATCACAGGCACCTATCACAGTATCTATTCACGTAAGCAATCAATCACAATCAACATTTTCGGTTTAAGCGTAACCTAGCGGTTCTATGTTCTTTCAATCACATCACACATGTAACTAACTAAGCTACATAGGAAAGATACTATTAACAATGTATTCGCGCCCGAAATTGAGATAGAGTAAGGGAAGATCACGACCGGCCCTCACCTTGACCAAAGAAGGACAAACGTGTTAATTTAAGAATTCCTGACGCCCAAATAGACTTCATATCTGGAAATAGGACAGAAATAGAGTGAGAAAGGATTTCGTTTAGCTCAAATCAACCTAAGAACGAGCTAGTTATGACTACTTGAAGTTGGTTGACTAAAAGTCAACGGTTCAGGTCAAAGTCAACCAGTCAACCCAGTCAACCCATACCCAAACCCAAACCCAGATTAAACCAGACCCATTTAAATAACCAGCCCAATTTCCTTAACCAATTTTAACCAAACTAAACCGAATTGAAATTGGATCTGAACGGAAATCAAAGTGAGCGAGACTAAACCGAGATTCGTCAAGAACTGACACGTTTTACAAAATAGATCATAACTTCCAAACGGTAAGTCAGAATTGAGAAATTCTTACCGTTCTGGAAATCTGAGACTGATAGCTTTACAACGTCATATTGTACGTTCTGTGGATCCTTATGAATCATCACAAAAACGAGAATTAATCTGGCGGACGGAATCGTTTGGATCCTAGATCTGCATTCAGAAAAGTGAAAGATCAAAGCAACGAGATTAGATCTCCAATCTAACACCACAGGGAATCAGTTCTCGAAAAGGGGAAGAACAAAAAGAGGATAATCAATGGATAATGGAGAATCACTTAACCCGTGAGAAGAACAAAGAGATGCATGGAACATAAGCGAAGATTGGACAGTGGTGGCTCCGCGGAGATGGAAGACGGATGACTGTGGCTAGCGGCGGCTAGTGATTGATGGACGGGCAGGACTTCGCCATTGATTTCTTCTTTGCCTCTTCTTTAGGTTGGCTACTCTATTTATAGAGAAAAGGGGAAAGGGAACCTAGAGTTTTAGATGGTCTATTGGGCTTAAAGGGATTTTCTATTAAATTTTTGAAACCCAGTGAGGACGGATTCAAGGACAAGAACAAAAACAAGTACAAGAACAAGTACCTAGCTAATAACACCTTGCACCCAAAGCCCGAATAATTTACCACACAACCTACACACAAGCTACTTGTCCATAGATTTGCGCTCGGCACCAACCAGCCATACACACCCATGAACTGGCGAGTACGCCCCACAACAACATCCGGCCCTAACCGGTCACACGACATCACAACATGAGGGGAGGCGCGTCAAATCCCCATCCTAAGACCTTTTTTTAGGATACGTGAATTCCTTCGCGGTATCTGACACGTGCCTGCACACAAGCCCATCACAGGCACCTATCACAACATCTATTCACGTAACCCATCAATCACAATCAACGTTTTTGGTTTAAGAATAACCTAGCGGTTCTATGTTCTTTCAATCACATCACACATGTTACTAAATAAACTACCTAGGAAAGATACTATTAACAAGGGATTCGCGCCAGAAATTGAGATAGAGTAAGGGAAGATCACTACCGGTCCTCACCTTGACCAAAGGAGGGCAAACGTGTAATTTAAGAATTCCTCACGCCCAAATAGACTTCAAATCTGGAAATAGGACAGAAATCGAGTGATATAGGATTTCGTTTCGCTCAAATCGGCCTAGGGACGATCTAGTTATGACCACTTGAAGTTGGTTGACTAAAAGTCAACGGTTCAGGTCAAAGTCAACCGGTCAACCCAGTCAACCCAGACCCAATCCCGAACCCAGATTAAACCAGACACATTTAAATAACAAGCCAAAATTCCTTAACCAAATTAAACCAAACTAAACCGAATTGAACTTGGATCTAAACCGGAAATCAAATTGAGCCAGACTAATCTGATATTCGTCAAGAACAAACATATTTTACGAAATAGATCATAACTTACAAACGGTAAGTCGGAATTGGGAGATTCTTACCTTTCGGGAAATCTAAGACCGAGAGCTTTCTAGCGTCTTATTGTGTGTTTCATGGATCCTTACGGATCAACAAGAAAACGCAAATCAATCTGGCCGACGGAATTGTCTCGATCCTAGATCTGCATTCGGAAAAGTGAAAGATCGAAGAAACGAGATTAGATCTCCGATCTAATACAACATGGAATCAGATCTTGAAAAGGGGAAGATCAAAAAGAGGATAATAAATGGATAATGGAGATCACTTAACCCGAGAGAAGAACGAAGAGAGATGTATGGAACAGAAGAGAAGATTGGACAGTGGTGGCTCCTTGGAGATGGAAGACGGATGACGGTGGCTGGCGGCGGCTGGTGATCGATGGACGGGCAGAACTTCACCGTTGATTTCTTCTTTGCCTCTTCTTTAGGTTGGCTACTCTATTTGTAGAGAAAATGGGGAAGGGAACTTAGAGTTTTAGATGGTCTATTGGGCTTAAAGGGCTTTTCTATTAAAAATATTGAAACATAGTGAGGGCGGATTCAAGGAACCCGTGATCTTGGCTTACACCACACAACTACGAGAACGAGTACCTAGCTAATAAAACCTTGTACCCAACGCCTGAAGACTTCACCACCCAACCTACACACTAGCTACTTGTGCATAGATGCGCGCTCGGCACCAACTAGCCATACGTACCCATGAACTGGCGAGTACGCCCCACAACAACATCCGGCCCCAACCGGTCACACCACATCACAACACGTGGGAGGCGCGTCAAATCCCCCTCCGAAGACCTTTGTTCAGGACAGTTGAATTCCTTCGCGGTATCAGACACGTGCATGCACACAAGCCCATCACATGCACCTATCACAATATCTATTCACGTAAGCAATCAATCACAATCAACGTTTTCAGTTTAAGCATAACCTAGCGGTTCCATGTTCTGTCAATAACATCACACATGTTACTAACTAAGCTACCTAGGAAAGATACTATTAATGAAGGATTGTTTAGTCGATCCTGATTCAATTACTCATTGATTGATTCCTACTAAACAGACTGGATCTAGGTTCTCTTGCAGAATCATAAAGGATCTCACCTAATACCTTGTTTATGCAGCGGAAGAAGAGGTATTGTCAGAGATCAGCAGAACCACCAAGAGATAGCTCCTCCAAAGGTTCACACACGCACACCAACAGGAAGAAGGCTGCTAGACCACAGGGAGGGAGGCGCAGAAGAGAGAGAGAGGCGCAGAGAGGCTTAGGAGAATTAGAGAGCTAGGTCAAGTTTTATTCATTAAAACTCCTTTTAGTTCTCATGGGCTTTTGGGCCCAATTCTCAGTCTGATTAAATCCCTTGGATTTAATCAGGCCCTTCTATCTCTCCAAGCACAGTAAATGCCTAGCACTTTTACCGTACATCTGCTGAACCGTTCCTTCATAGTTTCCTGTTAGCTTAGGCGTGTGCCCCATATGGGATCATATAATAAAGGCAATAAGTCCAAGACTTATAGATCATGAGCGGACTCTAGCAAGCCATCATGACCCCCAGTATTATATGACTTATGTCTGATCATTGACATACTCTTACTTTCTAGAGACAGTACAGAGATTACTGGACATAATTCCAACAATCTCCCACTTGTACTGGAATCTCTGTATTCATATTCCTTTTGTCTCAAAATCTCGATTAGTCATAAGGCAAGATGAGTGTCATCCTTATAAAGCCTAATCATGTTCATCGGACTCTGATTTGATACTGACAATCCAAACGACTCGGGACAGTCCGTTTGAGCATGGCCATGCATTTTCCAGTATTCAAATCTCCGATTGGCCTAGAGATATTCACTCCATTTATATTGGAGGGACAAATCCCGTCTTGCTCCATCACTGTAAACTACTCATTTCATAATACACCCAAACAGGGTCCTTATAACTATCGCTGAACGACAGTGTTAGACAATGATCAAAGTGCATCAGTTCATGTGCAGTCACATGCATGCGAACTCAGGTCTAAGGACTATACTCTATAGTCGTAGTAAGAATCTCTTATGACACAGATATAAATATCCTGAAGAGTTCTTATAAGCGGGTCTTGTCCGGTCGTATGTACCCCAACATACACCTATGTACTGACTTTGATGCCGTGCATCTATGCCATCCTGAGACTTTGTCATAAGTCACATACCAATCTAGTCTCACGCGGTTGTTGGTGTTCCAATTTCAACAACCTTCGACTAGGGACAGGATGATATAAGCCATCTATCAAATATAGGGTCTCATGATCAAGCTAAATGACTTTGATGACTCAAGATCAAGTCACTTACTTCGATGACCTATAAAATGGTTCATATCATTTTGGAACGATTATTTCATCACAGTTAAAATAATCTTGAAATAATAATTTTATTTAAACATCTTAAAATGTTTTATAAGAACATATCAATAACTAAATAAAGCCCTCAAACTCCCACTCAAATTTAGATTACATTTCAATGTCTCTAATGCCTACAGCTACAGTTAGGAACTCGAGCTTAGGTCTTGGGAGTGGCTTTGTCAATGGATCAGCGACGTTATCATCTGTCTGAACTCGGCTGATCTTGACTTCCTTTCTATTAATGATGTCACGTATCAAGTGAAATCTTCTTAGCACATGCTTGGATTTCTGGTGTGATCTTGGTTCCTTTGCCTGAGCAATAGCACCATTGTTATCACAAAACAGTGCCAGAGGCCCAGCCGCATTTGGTATCACACCTAGTTCAATAATGAACTTTCGTATCCAAACAGCTTCCTTCGCTGCTTCTGAAGCGGCGATATATTCAGCTTCTGTAGTGGAATCAGCAACGGTGTCTTGCTTGGAGCTTCTCCAACTGATTGCACCGCCATTCAGACACAAGATATAACCGGACTGTGACCGGAAATCATCTTGGTCTGTCTGGAAACTTGCGTCCGTGAATCCACTGACTTCAAGCACATCACTTCCACCGTACACCAAGAACTTATCCTTAGTATGTCTTAGATACTTCAGGATATTCTTGACGGCAATCCAATGGTTTTCACCTGGATTTGACTGGTATCTACTCGTCATGCTCAATGCATAAGCAACATCAGGACGAGTACAGATCATGGCATACATAACAGATCCTATTGCAGATGCATAAGGAATATTCTTCATGCGCTCAAGCTCAGCAGCCGTCGTAGGGCTCTGCTTCGTGCTTAGCGTTGTGCCATGTACCATTGGCGTGAAGCCCTTCTTGGAATCTGCCATGCTGAATCTATGCAGGACTTTGTCAATGTATGAATCTTGACACAAGCCTATCAGCCTTTTAGATCTATCCCGGTAGATCCTGATTCCAAGAATGTATGCGGCTTCACCCATGTCTTTCATGGAAAAACAACTTCCAAGCCAGTCCTTTACCGACTTCAGCATTGGTACGTCATTTCCGAGAAGTAGTATGTCATCGACATACAGAATAAGAAATACTATCTTGCTCCCACTAGTTTTCTTATACACGCATTGTTCTTCTTCGTTTCTGATGAAGTCAAATTGCTTGATCGCTTCATCAAAACGAAGATTCCAGCTCCTCGATGCTTGCTTCAATCCATAAATGGATTTTTGAAGCTTGCATACTTTCCCAGCATTCTTTGGATCTATGTAACCGTCAGGTTGTGTCATATACACATCCTCTTCCAGAATACCATTCAGGAAGGCGGTTTTTACGTCCATCTGCCAAATTTCATAATCATGAAAAGCTGCAGTTTCTAGTAGAATCCGAATAGATTTCATCATAGCCACTGGGGAATAGGTTTCATCATAATCCACACCGTGAACTTGTCTGAAACCTTTTGCCACCAACCTGGCTTTATAAATCTGGACATTTCCATCCACGTCAATCTTCTTCTTGAAGATCCATTTGCACTCGATGGCTTTTACACCAGCGGGTAAGTCAACCAACGAAAACACTTGGTTGGCCGACATGGAGTCCATTTCGGAATCAGTGGCCTTACGCCACTTAGAGGAATCTGGGCCCATCATGGCTTGATTGAAGTTCGATGGTTCATCACCATCAATGATCAGAAGATCATGACAGTCAGTCACGAGAAATCCTTAATATCTCTCGGGTTCGTGACGGATCCTCCCGGATCTTTGAACTTCAGGTACTACAGGTTCAGGCTCTACAATTTCTTGTAGGTCCTCCTGCTGCTCTTCCTCATTAGGTTGAGCAGTATCCTGTTCATCTTGAATTTCTTCAAGCAGTACCTTACTCCCACTGTTTTTCTTGGAGAGAAACTCCCTCTCAAGAAAATTACAATCCCGAGCAACAAAGATCTTGTTCTCGGATCGTAGGTAGAAGTAATAAGCCTTGGTCTCCTTCGGATAACCAATGAAGTAGCATTTATCAGACTTTGGTGTAAGCTTGTCAGAGATCAATCTCTTGACATAGGCTTCACAACCCCAAATTCTAAGATAAGACAGCACCGGAGTTTCCCCAGTCCATAATTCATATGGTGTCTTAGCTACTGCTTTTGATGGCGCTCTATTTAGAGTGAACACTGCTGTTAGCAGAGCATATCCCCAAAGGGATATTGGAAGGTCTGTGTGACTCATCATAGACCGAACCATATCCAATAAGGTCCGATTCCTCCTCTCAGACACACCATTCCATTGAGGTGTTCCAGGAGGAGTGAGTTGGGAAACTATTCCACACTCTCTTAGATGATCACTGAACTCTTGGCTCAAATACTCTCATCCTCGGTCGGACCGAAGAGCTTTAATGCTTTTGCCAAGTTGGTTCTGTACTTCATTTTGGAATTCTCTGAATCTCTCAAACGATTCAGACTTATGTTTCATTAAATAAACATATCCATACCTACTGAAATCATCAGTGAAGGTAATGAAGTACTGATAGTTTCCTCTTGCATTTGTGGACATTGGGCCACACACATCTGTGTGTATCAGGCCCAATAAGTCACTGGCCCTCTCGTTAGGTTTATTAAAGGGGGCCCGCGCCATTTTGCCCATCAGACAGGATTCGCATTTCTCACATGACTCAAAGTCAAATGAGCCAAGAAGTCCATTCGAATGGAGCCTCTTCATGCGTTTCTCGCTGATGTGCCCTAAACGACAATGCCATAGAAACGTTCGGTTCTCCTCATTAGGTTTGAACCGTTTGGTATTAATGTTATAAATTGGCGCGGATTGATCAAGTATGTAAAGCCCATTCGTAAGAGGGGCACAACCATAAAAAAAATTGTTGCGATTGAAGGAACATAATTTATTCTTAACTGAAAAATCATAACCTTCCAAATCCAACAATGAAATTGAAATAATATTTCTGCTTATCGCAGGTACAAAATAACAATTATTGAGTTCTAAAACCAATCCCGAAGGTAAAGACAACAAGTATGTGCCTACAGCTAGTGCAGGAACTTTCGCTCCATTCCCAACTCGTAGCTCCACTTGTCCTTGCTTCAGCCTCCTACTGTTGCTGAGTGCCTGCATATTAGTACAAATATGAGCCCCACAACCAGTATCCATAACCCATGAGGTATTATCAGAAGTAGTTGTATTAACTTCTATAACAAAAATACCTGATGAAGAAGTCTCCAAAGTCTTCTTCTTCAATTCCTTTAGACCTTCCAGGAATTTCTTACATTCTCTCCTCCAATGCCCTGGTTCTTTGCAGAACCTGCAGATGTCAGTAGGCCCAGCCTTGGACTTGGGCTTGGGCTTTGGCGTGTCCTTGTCCGAGACTTGAACAGCCTTAGCCTTTCCCTTGTCATTGGCAGAGGATTTCTTAAAGCCCTTGCCCTTCTGCACCATAAGCACATTGGGGTCCTTGGCTTTCCTCAAGTTGGGCTCTGCAGTCTTGAGCATTCCGTGAAGCTCAGGCAATGTCTTACTCAAGCCATGCATATTGAAGTTCATGATGAACTGATCATAGCTTGCAGGTAGAGACTGCAGAACGATGTCGCAGGCAAGTTCCTGGCTGATAGGGCAGTCGAGTTTCTGAAGATGATCGAGATAACCCATCATCTTCAAGACATGAGGACTCACTGCCGCATTTGCAGCCAACTTACAGTCTAAGAGGTTCTTAACTGTCTGGAACCTCTCAGTCCTTGCCTGCTCCTGAAAAAGCGATTTCAGGCTTGCCATTATCTCGATGGGCGACAACACACTCTCGAACTGCATTTGCAGCTCAGCAGTCATGGTCGCCAACATCAGGCAACAGACATCATTTTCATCTGACGAATGCTTTTCCCAAGCATTATGCAGATTCCTGGCGGCATTGTTAGGAGGCCTCTCGGGGAGGGGATCACGAAGGACATATTCCTTCTTCTCCTGCTTGAGGACCAGCCTCAAGTTCCTTGACCACGTCAGGAAGTTCGTTCCAGTCAGCTTCTCCTTGTCGAGAACAGACCGGATTGAGAATGTGTTTTGTGTGCTTGTAGTAGTCATAGCTGAAATATAAGATAAAAGGATTTTAGTTAATATGTTCAATATGATTAATCTCGCATTATAGTTAATATGATTAATCTCTCATTATATTCAATAACATCAGTTACCCTCAATAGAATATAATGATTCCAAGATCCACATATAGCTAAGATCAAAGTGGGCCACTGGCCGTCACCCAACCTTAGCTTATATCGGTAAGCCCTATCTCGGCTAATTATATCCGTGATATAACTCTTGGTTGTGAATCTGGGCCCGAGGCCCAATCCACTCTGATGTCTCAAGGCCCGGGACTCCCGATGGCCTAGTCAAGAAAACCAGACTATACAGTCATGTAATCACTAATGTCTGGGACTCCCAATGACATCAATGAATCACAAATTGTCTTACCCACGCAAAAGATAGACACCCTCACACTGTAAGGCCGTGTGTACGATTGAATGGGCTTCAACAGCTGACATAATCTGGACAAGACATCCAACGCTTGATATTATTTGAGGTTTGTAGGTTTTTTCTTAAAATTTCATCCCAAAATAGAAGATTACTATTTTGGGAAACTTTTCATTTTGGGAAACCTACTGTTTTTGGAAACTTTCTAAAATTGGAAACTTTCTAACTATAGAAATTTCCTAAATATCCAAAACATGCAAATCTAGAAACTTTTATTCTAAGAAACTTTCTAATTTGAAATTTTGGAAACTGATTAATTTTAAAATCAAATTTTAATTATTAAATGAATTTTAAAATAATCTGAAGAATAAGACTCAAATAATTGGCCCAATTGTTTTAACTTCTTGGCCCATGGCCCAAGAATTGGTCTATGTCCAAGACATAACCCAATTGTCCAATTAAATGACATAACCGGTCTGGTTCATTAAAATTGGTCTAACCAAAATTAATTACTACGATGACCACAATTGTCAACAGGTTATTTACTAAACCGGATTTTCTCAATTTATTTGGTCCAACCAAATCAAATTAGAAAACCACTGGTTTAGGCACTAAATCCAATTTTACGACTTTGGATTTCTTATCACGGTTTAACCAGATCTTAATAAATTTATTAAGTCTGTAATTATTAAACCGTGACGTTTAAGTTTTAATAAATTTTAAACCGAACCATTAACCGAACCGAACCGATTGGTCACGAACCGATCACGGTCGTGACCTAGCTTCGTGATCGAGACGAGACACGATCGTCCAGCCGCAAGCATCACGCGATGCACGAACGGGACGGGACGCGATCCGAGATCGGTCCATCTCGATCACAACCGCGACGCTGACGATCGATCGGGACGATGGCGAGACGGGACGGGACGGTGGTCGGGTCGAGACGCGACGAGAGCTGGATGCGATCGCATCGATCCATGCCATCGATCCATGATCGATACATGCGATCGGCTCGGCCGATCGGTTCATCACTCGCGGTTCACCAGCTGATCGATCCGACCTCGCAACTCGATCCATGACGCGATCGGTTCGTGCGTCTTGACCGATCCGGACGTGTGATCCTTTCCGATCAACACTCCGACGCATACCAATTCAATATAGATTGGATCATGCGATTTTATTTAGTTTAGGTTTTAATTCTTTGTTTCTTAAGTGTTTTTCTTATCAATAGATTGATTCAAACACTTCTAAACAACCTAAACATGATTCTAAACAAGAAAACCTAACAGAACCAATAGCTCTGATACCACTGAAGGATTGTTTAGTCGATCCTGATTCAATTACTCATTGATTGATTCCTACTAAACAGACTGGATCTAGGTTCTCTTGCAGAATCATAAAGGATCTCACCTAATACCTTGTTTATGCAGCGGAAGAAGAGGTATTGTCAGAGATCAGCAGAACCACCAAGAGATAGCTCCTCCAAAGGTTCACACACGCACACCAACAGGAAGAAGGCTGCTAGACCACAGGGAGGGAGGCGCAGAAGAGAGAGAGAGAGGCGCAGAGAGGCTTAGGAGAATTAGAGAGCTAGGTCAAGTTTTATTCATTAAAACTCCTTTTAGTTCTCATGGGCTTTTGAGCCCAATTCTCAGTCTGATTAAATCCCTTGGATTTAATCAGGCCCTTCTATCTCTCCAAGCACAGTAAATGCCTAGCACTTTTACCGTACATCTGCTGAACCGTTCCTTCATAGTTTCCTGTTAGCTTAGGCGTGTGACCCATATGGGATCATATAATAAAGGCAATAAGTCCAAGACTTATAGATCATGAGCGGACTCTAGCAAGCCATCATGACCCCCAGTATTATATGACTTATGTCTGATCATTGACATACTCTTACTTTCTAGAGACAGTACAGAGATTACTGGACATAATTCCAACAATTAACAATGGATACACGCCCGAAATTGAGATAGAGTAAGGAAAGATCACGACCGGTCCACACCTTGACCAAAGAAGGGAAAACGTGTAATTTAAGAATTCCTGACGCCCAAATAGACTTCATATCTGGAAATAGGACAGAAATAGAGTGAGGTAGGATTTCGTTTCGCTCAAATCAACCTAAGGACGAGCTAGTTATGACTACTTGAAGTTGGTTGAATAAAAGTCAACGGTTCAGGTCAAACCCGAACCCAGATTAAACCAGACCCATTTAAATAACCAGCCCAATTTCCTTAACCAATTTAAACCAAACTAAACCGAATTGAAATTGGATCAAAACCAGAAATCAAAGTCAGCGAGACTAAACCGAGATTCGTCAAGAACTGACACGTTTTACAAAATAGATCATAACTTCCAAACGGTAAGTCGGAATTGGGAGATTCTTTCCTTTCTGGAAATCTGAGACCGATAGCTTTCCAACGTCATATTGTACGTTCTGTGGATCCTTATGAATCATCACAAAAACGAGAATTAATCTGGCGGACGGAATCGTCTGGATCCTAGATCTGCATTCAGAAATGTGAAAGATCGAAGAAACGAGATTGGATCTCCGATCTAACACCACATGGAATCAGATCTCGAAAGGGGGAAGAACAAAAAGAGGATAATTAATGGATAATGCAGAATCACTTAACCTGAGAGAAGAACGAAGAGAGATGCAATGGAACAGAAGAGAAGATCAGACAGTGGTGGCTCCTTGGAGATGGAAGACGGATTACAGTGGCTCACCGGAGGTGGCTGGCGGCGGCTGGTGATCGATGGACGGGCAGGACTTCGCCGTTTATTTCTTCTTTGCCTCTTCTTTAGGTTGGATATTCTATTTATAGAGAAAAGGGGGAAGGCAACCTAGAATTTTAGATGGTCTATTGGGCTTAAATTGCTTTTCTATTAAAATTTTTGAAACCCAGTGAGGGCGGATTCAAGGAACCCGCGATCTTGGCTTACACCACACAACTACGAGAATAAGTACCTAGCTAATAACACCTTGTACCCAACGTCCGAAGGCTTCGCCACCCAACCTACACACTAGCTACTTGTCCATAGATGCGCGCTCGGCGCCAACCAGCCATACGCACCCATGAACTGGCGAGTACGCCCCATAACAACATCCTGCCCCAACTGATCACACCACATCACAACACGTGGGGAGGCGCGTCAAATCCCCCTCTAAAGACCTTTGTTCAGGACACGTGAATTCCTTCACGGTATCAGACACGTGCATGCACACAAGCCCATCACAAGCACCTATCATAGTATCTATTCACGTAAACCACCAATCACAATCAACGTTTTCGGTTTAAGCGTAACCTAGCGGTTCTATGTTCTTTCAATCACATCACACATGTTACTAACTAAGCTACCTAGGAAAGATACTATTAACAAGGGATTCGCACCCGAAATTGAGATAGAGCAGGGGAAGATCACACCGGTCCTCACCTTGACCAAAGAATGGAAAACGTGTAATTTAAGAACTCCTGACGCTCAAATAGACTTCATATTTGGAAGTAAGACATAAAATCGAGTGAGATAGGATTTTTTTCGCTCAAATCGGCCTAAGGACGAGCTAGTTATGGCCACTTGAAGTTGGTTGACTAAAGGTCAACGGTTCAGGTCAAAATCAACCGGTCAACCCAGTCAACCTAGACCCAAACCCGAACCCATATTAAACCAGACCCACTTAAATAACCAGCCCAATTTCCTTAACCATTTGAAACCAAACTAAATCGAATTGAAATTGAATCTAAACCGGAAATAAAATTGAGCCAAACTAAACTGAGATTCGTCAAGAACAAACATATTTTACAAAATAGATCATAACTTACAAACTGTAAGTCGGAATTGGGAGATTCTTATCTTTCAGGAAATATGAGACCGAGAGCTTTCCAACGTCATATTGTGCGTTCCGTGGACCCTTACGGATCAAAGGGAAAACGCAAATCAATCTGGCCGACGAAATTGTCTTGATCCTAGATCTGCATTCGGAAAAAGGAAAGATCGAAGAAACGAGATTAGATCTCCGATCTAACACCACATGGAATCAGATCTCAAAAAGGGGAAGAACAAAAAGAGGACAATCAATGGATAATGGAGAATCACTTAACCCGAGTGAAGAACGAAGAGAGATGCATGGAAGAGAAGAGAAGATCGGACTGTGGTGGCTCCTTGGAGATGGAAGACGGATGACGATGGCTCACCGGAGGAGGCTGGCGGCGGCTGGTGATCGATGGACGGACAGGACTTCACCGTTGATTTCTTCTTTGCCTCTTCTTTAGGTTGGCTACTCTATTTATATAGAAAAGGGGGAAGGGAACCTAGAGTTTTAGATGGTCTATTGGGCTTAAAGGGCTTTCCTATTATAAATTTTAAAACCCAGTGAGAGCGGATTCAAGGAAACCGCGATCTTAGCTTACACCACACAACTAAGAGAATAATAACATCTTGCACCAAATGCCCTAAGGCTTCATCACACAAACTACTCAATAGCTACTAGTCCGTAGATGTGCGCTCGGCACCAACTAGCCATACGCACCCAAGAACTAGCGAGTACGCCCCACAACAACATCCGGCCCCAACAGATCACACCACATCACAACACATGGGGAGGCATGTCAAATCCCCCTCCGAAGACCTTTGTTCAGGACAAGTGAATTCCTTCGCGGTATCAGACATGTGCAAGCACACAAGCCCATCACAGGCACATATCACAATATCTATTCAAGTAAGCCATCAATCACAATCAACGTTTTCGGTTTAAGCGTAACCAAGCAATTCTATGTTCTTTCAATCACATCACACATGTTACTAACTAAGCTACCTAGGAGAGATACTATTAACAAGCGATTCGCGCCCGAAATTGAGATAGAGTAAGGGAAGATCATGACCGGTCCTCACCTTGACTAAAGAAGGGCAAACGTGTAATTTAAGAATTCCTGACACCCAAAT
Source organism: Orychophragmus violaceus (assembly GCA_030180135.1). Taxonomy (NCBI): domain Eukaryota; kingdom Viridiplantae; phylum Streptophyta; class Magnoliopsida; order Brassicales; family Brassicaceae; genus Orychophragmus; species Orychophragmus violaceus. The sequence goes on along the minus strand of CM058237.1, from coordinate 61,138,888 downwards.
AGCCTTCATATCTGGAAATAGGACAGAAAATCGAGTGTGATAGGATTTCGTTTCGCTCAAATCGGCCTAAGGACGAGCTAGTTATGGCCACTTGAAGTTGGTTGACTAATAGTCAACAGTTCATGTCAAAGTCAACCGGTCAACCCAGACCCAAATCCGAACCCAGATTAAACCAAACCCACTTAAATAACCAGCCCAATTTACTTAACCAATTCAAACCAAACTAAATCGAATTGAAATTGGATCTAAACCGGAAATAAAATTGAGCCAAACTAAACTGAGATTCGTCCAGAACAGACATATTTTACAAAATAGATCATAACTTACAAACGGTAAGTCGGAATTGGGAGATTCTTATCTTTCAGGAAATATGAGACCGAGAGCTTTCCAACGTCATATTGTGCGTTCCATGGACCCTTACGGATCAACAGGAAAACGCAAATCAATCTGGCCGACGGAATTGTCTCGATCCTAGATCTGCATTCTTAAAAGGGAAAGATCGAAGAAACGAGATTAGATCTCCGATCTAACACCACATGGAATCAGATCTCTAAAAGGGGAAGAACAAAAAGAGGATAATCAATGGATAATGGAGAATCACTTAACCCGAGAGAAGAACGAAGAGAGATGCATGGAAGAGAAGAGAAGATCGGACTGTGGGGGCTCCTCGGATATGGAAGACGGATGACGGTGGCTCACCGGAGGAGGCTTGCGGCGGCTGGTGATCGATGGACGGACAGGACTTCACCGTTGATTTCTTCTTTGCCTCTTCTTTAGGTTGGCTACTCTATTTATAGAGAAAAGGGGGAAGGGAACCTAGAGTTTTAGATGGTCTATTGGGCTTAAAGGGCTTTCCTATTAAAATTTTTGAAACCCAGTGAGAGCGGATTCAAGGAAACCGCGATCTTAGCTTACACCACAAAACTAAGAGAATAATAAAACCTTGCACCAAATGCCCTAAGGCTTCACCACACAAACTACTCAATAGCTACTTGTCCGTAGATGCGCGCTTGGCACCAACTAGCCATACGCACCCAAGAACTAGCGAGTACGCCCCACAACAACATCCGGCCCCAACAGATCTCACCACATCACAACACATGGGGAGGCATGTTAAATCCCCCTCCGAAGACCTTTGTTCAGGACAAGTGAATTGCTTCGCGGTATCAGACATGTGCAAGCACACAAGCCCATCATAGGCACGTATCACAGTATCTATTCAAGTAAGCCATCAATCACAATCAACGTTTTCGGTTGAAGCGTAACCAAGAGGTTCTATGTTCTTTTAATCACATCACACTTGTTACTAACTAAGCTACCTAGGAGAGATACTATTAACAAGGGATTCGCGTCCGAAATTGAGATAGAGTAAGGGAAGATCATGACCGGTCCTCACCTTGACTAGAGAAGGGCAAACGTGTAATTTAAGAATTCCTGACGCCTAAATAGCCTTCATATCTGGAAATAGGACAGAAAATCGAGTGTGATAGGATTTCGTTTCGCTCAAATCGGCCTAAGGACGAGCTAGTTATGACCACTCGAAGTTGGTTGACTAAAAGTCAACAGTTCATGTCAAAGTCAACCGGTCAACCCAGACCCAAACCCGAACCCAGATTAAACAAGACCCATTTAAATAACCATCTCAATTTCCTTAACCAATTTAAACCAAACTAAACCGAATTGAAATTGGATCAAAACCGGAAATCAAATTGAGCCAAACTAAACTGAGATTCGTCAAGAACATACATATTTTACAAAATAGATCATAACTTACCAACGGTAAGTCGGAAATAGGAGTTTCTTACCTTTCAGGAAATCTGAGACCGAGAGCTTTCCAACATCATAATGTGCGTTCCGTGGACCCTTACGGATCAACAGGAAAACGCAAATCATTCTGGCTGAGGGAATTGTCTCGATCCTAGATCTTCATTCGGAAAAGTGAAAGATCGAAGAAACGAGATTTGATCTCTGATCTAACACCACATGGAATCAGATCTCGAAAAGGGTAAGAACAAAAGGAGGATAATCAATGGATAATGGAGAATCAATTAACCCGGGAGAAGAATGAAGAAGAAGCATGGAACAGAAGAGAAGCTCGGACAGTGGTGACTCCTTGGAGATGGAAGGTGGATGAAGGTGGCTCACCGGAGGTGGCTGGCGCCGTCTGGTGATCGATGGACGGGCAGGACTTCGTCGTTGATTTCTTCTTTGCCTCTTCTTTAGGTTGGCTACTCTATTTTTAGAGAAAAGGGGGAAGGGAACCTAGAGTTTTAGATGTTCTATTGGGCTTAAAGGGCTTTTCTATTAAAAATTTTGAAACCCAGTGAGGGAGGATTCAAGGAACCCGCGATCTTGGCTTACACCACATAATTACGAGAACAAGTACCTAGCTAATAACACCTTGCACCCAACGCCTGAAGGCTTCACCACCCAACCTACACACTAGCTACTTTCCCATAATGCACTTGACTCTTTGCCAAAGTGTTGAACATTTTTCAGATCTTAAGGAGAGCAGAAGCAGGATAAGCAAAGGAGACGCCATACCAGCTCAAAGAAGAGGAGTAATACTGTCATATCTGCTCAAAGGAGAACCACCAGATACTACACTCATCAACAGACCATATACACATCAAGGTAAGACCCTAAACTCCCAAAGGAGAATGAAAGCTAACTTGCTTTCTCTTGGTGCAGGATATAAAGTTTCGAGGACGAAACCTTTTCAAGAGGTAGAGTATGATGAGGACATCAAGTCATCATCAACCACGGAGCATGGAGAGGATATAAATCAACCAACAAAGACCCTTGGAGAGAAACAGCTTGAATGCACCAGAGACATATGTGCATGTCTTGGAGCATATCTACGCAAAAAGAAGGAGTTAAGCTACAAATCAACCTGTTACAGAAACTTAACTCATCAAGGAATCATGGAGAGTTTGAATCATCACAAATGGTGTTCAGATGCAGAAGTTATTCAACTTCTAATACAGATGATTCTCAGCTTGCTTCATTTGGAGGCTCAAGGATTCAATCAGTTACAAACAAGACATTGGCGACAAGGAGAGATATCTAAGCATTCAGGAGATACATTTAATCATCCAGGAGAGTTATCTATCAAGTTCTTATGCACCAGCAACCATAGGATCAGGAGGATCCCATTATTCTCACACTTGCCTAATTTGGAGCCAATGGAGATCAATCACCAACAACTCTTTTTCCTGAAGTTTGGCCACAAATTGAAGCTCTCTCACATCATCCAGAATGTACCTAGACACTCCACATTCATGCCAAAGCTTTCAAGACTCAAGAAGATCCATCTTTCCATTTTTGGCCAAATATTCCAATAAATCCCAACGGCCATATTCCTTATATTTTTCGATTCTTTTATTGTATTAGGCCTTTCAGACTGTTGTCTATGAGCCTATAAAAGCTCAGCTTTGAATTCATTGTAAATCACCTTATCAACTATTTTTAAAGTTAATAGAAATATTCTGTTTTTCTTCCAAAGTTTGTATTCTTTGTGAAGTCTTCCTTCTCTGAATATTGTGAGTGATTCACCTTGTTCTTAGGAGTTTCAGATCAATCTATTTGAGTGATTCAGATAGCTTGTTCTTAGGTTGAGAGAGTCAATCAAACCCACTGGTTGAGAGAGTCAATCATAAGTTCCACCACCACCTCTACCTTCAATCCATCTTCTGCAAGCTTGGCTTAGGAATCATCTGATCATCAAGTGATCTTAGCATTGGAGTGATTCTAGGGCTCTATCATCTGGTATCAGAGCTTCAAAAGCTCCTACCCCTCAGGTTGTATCAATCCAACCTTTATCTCTTTAAGTTTTTGTTGTTTCACTTCATTCAAATTGAAAACCCATAAAAATGTGATTTTATTTTGTTTCTGCTAAATCTGTTTTTGCATTCATATTTCTGTTTTCATCTAGATCCATTCATCATTTCTAGTTCATTATGTTCTACAACCATCCATTGCATTATTAGATCCAAAACAAAAGAAAAATTGCATTATTTTTGATCATGTTCAAATTTTAAGTTTTCCAGAAGTTGCATTGTTATTAAGCATCATAAAAACCAAAAAGAAGAAGTTTAGGCCTTTGAATTCGTTTTCCCCTTTGTCAAAGTCTAAAAAGTAGTTGTTTCCTTTTCTAAATTATCCAGTATCCTTTTTTAGTTTGCACAATCAAAAATTCAAAAAAAAAAGTAAAGGTTTCATTAGTTTTCTTTGTCACAGATTTTAGTTTCCCATTTTTACTTCCTGCATTCATTCAAAAAGACAAAAAAAAATTAGTAAAATCTTTTCATTACTTTCTTACCTTTCCTTATTTGTTTAACTTCGACCAGACCCACAGGAACTGATAAGTTTTATTTGTCTCTCTTGCTAGCAGCTAAGCACTAGAGGCAGCAGCTATGGAAGATTCAGATGAAGAAGATTTCTACCAACAGAACCTTGAAGATCAATGGAGCCAAGGAAACAGTTCAGCCTCATCTGATGTGGAAGCTGATTATGAAGAACCTCCATGGCCAGAAGACTATTCTGGTTTTGAAGAAGAACCACATGAGGAGGAAATTGAACCAGACACACCAGACTGTACCAGAAGCTATCTCAACGAAGCATGGTATCAAGAAGAAGATTCATGGACAGAACGAGGCTATCAATCTTCAGATTATGACGAGGCAGTGGAAGAGAAGTATCACTACTACAAAACCTCACCAAAGAAGAAGGAGCATCACCACACTTTGATGACCATTCAAGCACAACCAACTAGCACAAAGAAACCAGTCAACAAGAGGAGAGGATCCCTTGTCTTCTCGGGAACTACCAATGATTCTGAAGTATACTTGCAGTGGGAAATCAACATGGAGCAGTGGTTACAAGAAAACAAAATCACAAAGGATCAGAAGCTAACACAAGCTGTCTCAGCATTCACAGGAAGAGCTTATGAATGGTGGATAAAAGAAAGCACTTCAACCATCTACAAGAGGCCAGTACTAGATTGGAGAGATCTCAAGTCCATAATGCATAAGGAATTCGTAGAGAAGCTTCAGGCTACAACCAAGAGAGTGAAGTCTATATCTAAAACGCAGACTGCTCCTAAGCACAAGTCTGTTTGCTATCCAAAACCCAAAGATGTGTTTTCAAACACTTACACCTACCAAGCAGAAGCTAAGAAGGCTCTTCAAGCAAAACAGGATCAGGAATGGCAGAGGATCATGGAGATGTTGCACCCAAAGAAAACAGAATAGAAACAAAGCCACAAATCTTCACCCAATGCAACCGGACCCAGCTTTGATGCCTCACTCAAGCTGTTAAATCTGCCAACACAAGGTAAGTCTACTAACTCTAAGAGACTTAAAGATCAGACATGCTATAGATGTCATAAGAGAGGACATTTTGCTGCAACCTGTCCATCAAAAAACTTGTTGAAAGAAACATCACTAGGACATAAAATTGCCTTAGCTAAAACCAGTGATAGTTTAGCTCATTCTGATTTGTTATTTCCCAGTTCTAGTGTCATGCATTTGTCTTTGTCAAGAGGATTTGATACAGGGAAAGAAGGACTGAGCAATAAAGAGCATGAGCAAACCATAGTCAGTAAGGAAGATCAAAGACCAAAGAAACATGTTTTGGTGATCAGGAAAGAAGATGAACGTTTAATGATCACTAGCTCACAAGAGCAGAAGGTCCAAATCCTCATACAACCTACTGAAGATGAACATTTAAGTACAAGTATCATACAATCTGTTTTAAATACTCCAAGAACAGATTTAATGCACTTGTTTTTCCCAATTAGCATCTCTACAGATATAAAGCACAAGGGAGAAGAGAATGTGAAGAGAAGCTCAGAAATAGCCCTTACACTAACTGAGCAGACTGATCAAGGCAGTAAAGAAAAAGAGAACATCAAGGAGAAACCGCAGGACCCAAGCCAAGACACCGCATCTATTAACAAGGTAAGTCTCTCTTTGATACGTTTCATTTCCAATGATTCATCAACTGTGTTAAAGAACTTGTTAACCTTGCAAGAAGATGAGATATCATTAGTACAGGAAATTGAATCTAAGGAGAATGATTCAAGTTGTTTATTATATGATAAAGAGCCCATAATGCACTTGACTCTTTGCCAAAGTGTTGAACATTTTTCAGATCTTAAGGAGAGCAGAAGCAAGATAAGCAAAGGAGACGCCATACCAGCTCAAATAAGAGGAGTAATACTGTCATATCTGCTCAAAGGAGAACCACCAGACACTACACTCATCACCATACCATATACACATCAAGGTAAGACCCTAAACTCCCAAAGGAGAATGAAAGCTAACTTGCTTTCTCTTGGTGCATGATATAAAGTTTCGAGGACGAAACCTTTTCAAGAGGTAGAGTATGATGAGGACATCAAGTCATCATCAACCACGGAGCATGGAGAGGATATAAATCAACCAACAAAGACCCTTGGAGAGAAACAACTTGAATGCACCAGAGACATATGTGCATGTCTTGGAGCATATCTACCCAAAAAGAAGGAGTTAAGCTACAAATCAACCTGTTACAGAAACTTAACTCATCAAAGGAATCATGGAGAGTTTGAATCATCACAAATGGAGTTCAAATGCATAAGTTATTCAACTTCTAATACAGATGATTCTCAGCTTGCTTCATTTGGAGGCTCAAGGATTCAATCAGTTACAAACAAGACATTGGCGACAAGGAGAGATATCTAAGCATTCAGGAATATATTTAATCATCCAGGAGAGTTATCTATCAAGTTCTTATGCACCAGCAACCATAGGATCAGGAGGATCCCATTATTCTCACACTTGCCTAATTTGGAGCCAATGGAGATCAATCACCAACAACTCTTTTTCTTGAAGTTTGGCCACGAATTGAAGCTCTCTCACATCATCCAGAATGTACCTAGACACTCCACATTCATGCCAAAGCTTTCAAGACTCAAGAAGATCCATCTTTCCATTTTTGGCCAAATATTCCAATAAATCCCAACAGCCATATTCCTTATATTTTTCGATTCTTTTCTTGTATTAGGCCTTTCAGACTGTTGTCTATGAGCCTATAAAAGCTCAGCTTCGAATTCATTGTAAATCACCTTATCAACTATTTTTAAAGTTAATAGAAATATTCTGTTTTTCTTCCAAAGTTTGTATTCTTTGTGAAGTCTTCCTTCTCTGAATATTGTGAGTGATTCACCTTGTTCTTAGGAGTTTCAGATCAATCTATTTGAGTGATTCAGATAGCTTGTTCTTAGGTTGAGAGAGTCAATCAAACCCACTGGTTGAGAGAGTCAATCATAAGTTCCACCACCACCTCTACCTTCAATCCATCTTCCGCAAGCTTGGCTTAGGAATCATCTGATCATCAACTGATCTTAGCATTGGAGTAATTCCAGGGCTGTATCATCAAATCCCCCTCCGAAGACCTTTGTTCAGGACAAGTGATTTCCTTCGCGGTATCAGACATGTGAAAGCACACAAGCCCATCACAGGCACGTATCACAATATCTATTCAAGTAAGCCATTAATCACAATCAACGTTTTCGGTTTAAGCGTAACCTAGCGGTTCTATATTCTTTCAATCACATCACACATGTTACTAACTAAGCTACCTAGGAGAGATACTATTAACAAGGGATTCGCGCCCGAAATTGAGATAGAGTAAGGGAAGATCATGACCGGTCCTCAGCTTGACTAAAGAAGGGCAAACGTGTAATTTAAGAATACCTGACGCCCAAATAGCCTTCACATCTGGAACTAGGACAGAAAATCTAGTGAGATAGGATTTTGTTTCGCTCAAATCGGCCTAAGAACGAGCTAGTTTTGACCACTTGAAGTTGGTTGACTAAAAGTCAACAGTTCATGTCAAAGTCAACCGGTCATCCTAGACCCAAACCCGAATTGAAATTGGATCTAAACCGGAAATCAAATTGAACCAAACTAAACTGAGATTCGTCAAGAACAGACATATTTTACAAAATAGATCATAACTTACAAACGGTAAGTCGGAATTAGGAGATTCTTACCTTTCAGGAAATCTGAGACCTTCAGGAAATCTGAGACCGAGAGTTTTCCAACGTCATATTGTGCGTTCCGTGGACCCTTACGGATCAACAGGAAAACGCAATTCATTCTGGCCGAGGGAATTGTCTCGATCCTAGATCTTCATTCGGAAAAGTGAAAGATCGAATAAACGAGATTTGATCTCTGATCTAACACCACATGGAATCAGAGCTCTAAAAGGGGAAGAACAAAAAGAGGATAATCAATGGATAATGGAGAATCACTGAACCCGAGAGAAGAAAGAAGAAAGAAGCATGGAACAGAAGAGAAGCTCGGACAGTGGTGACTCCTTGGAGATGGAAGGTGGATGAAGGTGGCTCACTGGAGGTGGTTGGCGGCGGCTGGGGATAGATGGACGGGCAGGACTTCATCGTTGATTTCTTCTTTGCCTCTTCTCTAGGTTGGCTACTCTATTTATAGAGAAAAGGGGGGAAGGGAACCTAGAGTTTTAGATGGTCTATTGGGCTTAAAGGGCTTTTCTATTAAAATTTTTGAAACCCAGTGAGAGCGGATTCAAGGAAACCGCGATCTTAGCTTACACCACACAACTAAGAGAATAATAACACCTTTCACCAAATGCCCAAGGCTTCACAACACAAACTACTCAATAGCTACTAGTCCGTAGATGCGCGCTCGGCACCAACCAGCCATACGCACCCAAGAACTAGCGAGTACGCCCCACAACAACATTCGGCCCCAACAGATCACACCACATCACAATACATGGGGAGGCATTTCAAATCCCCCTCCGAAGACCTTTGTTCATGACAAGTGAATTCCTTCGCGGTGTCAGACATGTGCAAGCACACAAGCCCATCACATGCACGTATCACAGTATCTATTCAAGTAAGCCATCAATCACAATCAACGTTTTCGATTTAAGCGTAACCTAGCGGTTCTATGTTCTTTCAATCACATCACACATGTTACTAACTAAGCTACCTAGGAGAGATACTATTAACAAGGGATTCACGCCCAAAATTGAGATAGAGTAAGGGAAGATCATGACCGGTCCTCACCTTGACTAAAGAAGGGCAAACTTTAATTTAAGAATTCCTGACGCCCAAATAGCCTTCATATCTGGAACTAGGACAGAAAATCGAGTGAGATAGGATTTTGTTTCGCTCAAATCGGCCTAAGGAAGAGCTAGTTATGACCACTTGAAGTTGGTTGACTAAAAGTCAACAGTTCATGTCAAAGTCAACCGGTCAACCCAGACCCAAACCCGAACCCAGATTAAACCAGACCCATTTAAATAACCATCTCAATTTCCTTAACCAATTTAAACAAAACTAAACCGAATTGAAATTGGATCTAAACCGGAAATCAAATTGAGCCAAACTAAACTAAGATTCGTCAAGAACAAAATAGATCATAACTTACAAACGGTAAGTCGGAATTAGGAGATTCTTACCTTTCAGGAAATCTGAGACCGAGAGCTTTCCAACATCATATTGTGCATTCTATGAACCCTTACGGATCAATAGGAAAACGCAAATCATTCTGGCCGAGGGAATTGTCTCGATCCTAAATCTTCATTCGGAAAAGTGAAAGATCGAAGAAACGAGATTAGATATCTGATCTAACACCACATGGAATCAGATCTCGAAAAGGGTAAGAACAAAAAGAGAATAATCAATGTATAATGGAGAATCACTTAACCCGAGAGAAGAATGAAGAAAGAAGCATGGAACAGAAGAGAAGCTGGTGCCTCCTTGGAGGTGGAAGGTGGATGAAGGTGGCTCACCGGAGGTGGCTGCCGGCGGCTGGTGATCGACGGACGGACAGGACTTCACCGTTGATTTCTTCTTTGCCTCTTCTTTAGGTTGGCTACTCTATTTATAGAGAAAAGGGGGAAGGAAACCTAGAGTTTTAGATGTTCTATTGGGCTTAAAGGGCTTTCCTATTAAAAATTTTGAAACCCAGTGAGGGCGGATTCAAGGAACCCGCGATCTTGGCTTACACCACATAACTACGATAACAAGTACCTAGCTAATAACACCTTGCACCCAACGCCCGAAGGGTTCACCACCCAACCTACACACTAGCTACTTGTCCATAGATGCGCGCTCCGCACCAACCAGCCATACGCACCCATGAACTGGCGAGCACGCCCCACAACAACATCCGGCCCCAACAGATCACACCACATCACAACACATGGGGAGGCAAGTCAAATCCCCCTTCGAAGACCTTTGTTCAGGACAAGTGAATTCCTTCGCGGTATCAGACATGTGCAAGCACACAAGCCCATCACATTCACGTATCACAGTATCTATTCAAGTAAGCCATCAATCACAATCAACGTTTTCGGTTTAAGCGTAAACTAGCGGTTCTATGTTCTTTCAATCACATCACACATGTTACTAACTAAGCTACCTAGGAGAGATACTATTAACAAGGGATTCGCGCCCGAAATTGAGATAGAGTAAGGGAAGATCATGACCGGTCCTCACCTTGACTAAAGAAGGGCAAACGTGTAATTTAAGAATTCCTGACGCCCAAATAGCCTTCTCATCTGGAAATAGGACAGAAAATCGAGTGAGATAGGATTTTGTTTCGCTCAAATTGGCCTAAGGACGAACTAGTTATGACCACTTGAAGTTGGTTGACTAAAAGTCAACAGTTCATGTCAAAGTCAACCGGTCAACCCAGACCCAAACCCGAACCCATATTAAACCAGACCCATTTAAATAACCATCCCAATTTCATTAACCAATTTAAACAAACTAAACCGAATTGAAATTGGATCTAAACCGGAAATCAAATTGAGCCAAACTAAACTGAGATTCGTCAAGAACAGACATATTTTACAAAATAGATCATAACTTACAAACGGTAAGTCGGAATTAAGAGATTCTTACGTTTCAGGAAATCTGAGACCGAGAGCTTTTCAACGTCATATTGTGAGTTCCGTGGAACCTTACGGATCAACCGGAAAACGCAAATCATTCTGGCCGAGGGAATTGTCTCGATCCTAGATCTTCATTCGGAAAAGTGAAAGATTGAATAAACGAGATTTGATCTCTGATCTAACACCACATGGAATCAGATCTCGAAAAGGGGAATAAAAAAAAGAGGATAGTCAATGGATAATGGAGAATCACTTAACCCGAGAGAAGAATGAAGAAAGAAGCATGGAACAGAAGAGAAGCTCGGACTGTGGTGAGTCCTTGGAGATGGAAGGTGGATGAAGGTGGCTGGCGGCGGCTGGTGATCGATGGACGGGCAGGATTTCGTCGTTGATTTCTTCTTTGCCTCTTCTTTAGGTTGGCTACTCTATTTATAGAAAAAGGGGGAAGGGAACCTAGAGTTTTAGACGGTCTATTGGGCTTAAAGGGCTTTTCTATTAAAATTTTTGAAACCCAGTGAGGGCGGATTCAAGGAACCCGCGATCTTGGCTTACACCACATAACTACGAAATCAAGTACCTAGCTAATAACACCTTGCACCCAACGCCCGAAGGCTTCACCACCAAACCTACACACTAGCTACTTGTCCATAGATGCGCGCTCCGCACCAACCAGCAATACGCACCCATGAACTGGCGAGCACGCCCCACAACAACATCCGGACCCAACCGTTCACACCACATCACAACATGTGGGGAGGCGCGTCAAATCCCCCTCCGAAGACCTTTGTTCAGGACACGTGAATTCCTTCGCGGTATCAGACACGTGCATGCACACAAGCCCATCATAGGCACGTATCACAATATCTATTCACGTAAGCCATCAATCACAATCAACGTTTTTGGTTTAAGCGTAACCTAGCGGTTCTATGTTTTTTCAATCACATAGGAAAGATACTATTAACAAAGGATTCGCGCCCGAAATTGAGATAGGGTAAGGGAAGATCACGCCGGTCCTCACCTTGACCAAAGAAGGGCAAACGTGTAATTTAAGAATTCCTGATGCCGAAATAAACTTCATATATGTAAATAGGACAGAAAATCGAGTGAGATAGGATTTCGTTTCGCCCAAATCGGCCTAAGGACGAGATAGTTACAAAATAGATCATTACTTACAAACAGTAAGTCGGAATAGGGAGATTCTTACCTTTCAGGAAATCTGAGACCGAGAGCTTTCCAACATCATATTGTGCGTTCCGTGGATCCTTACGGATCAACAGGTAAACGCAAATCAATATGGCCGACAGAATTATCTCGATCCTAGATCTGAATTTGGAAAAGTGAAAGATCGAAGAAACGATATTAGATCTCCGATCTAACACCACATGGGATCAGATCTCAAAAAGGGGAAGAACAAAAAGGGATAATCTATGGATAATGGAGAATCACTTAACCCGAGAGAAGAATGAAGAGAGATGCATGGAAAAGAAGAGAAGATCGGACAGTGGTGGCTCCTCGGAGATGGAAGACGGATGAGGTGGTTCACCGGAGGAGGCTGGCGGCGGCTGGTGATCGATGGACGGGCAGGATTTCACCGTTGATTTCTTCTTTGCCTCTTCTTTAGGTTGGCTACTCTATTAATAGAGAAAAGGGGGAAGGGAACCTAGAGTTTTAGATGGTCTATTAGGCTTAAAGGGCTTTTCTATTAAAAAATTTTGAAACCCAGTGAGAGCGGATTCAAAGAAACCGCAATCTTAACTTACACCACACAACTACGAGAATAAATACCTAATTAATAACACCTTTCACAAAACGCCCTAAGGCTTCATCACACAAACTACACAATAGCTAGTAGTCTGTAGATGCGCGCTCGGCACCAACCAACCACACACACCCATGAACTGGCGAGTACGCCCCACAACAACATCTGGCCCCGACCGGTCACACCACATCACAACACTTGGGGAGGCGCGTCAAATCCCCCTCCGAAGACCTTTGTTCAAGATAAGTGAATTCCTTCGCGGTATCAGAAACGTGCAAGCACACAAGCCCATCACAGACACGTATCGCAGTATCTATTCAAGTAAGCCATCAATCACAATCAACGGTTTTGGTTTAAGCGTAACCTAGCGGTTCTATGTTCTTTCAATCACATAACATGTTACTTTACCTAGGAGAGATACTATTAACAAGGGATTCACGCCCGAAATTGAGATAGAGTAAGGGAAGATCACGACCGGTCCTCACTTTGACCAAAGAAGGGCAAACATGTAATTTAAGAATTCCTGACGCCTAAATAAACTTCATATCTGGAAATAGGACAGAAAATCGAGTGAGATAGGATTTTGTTTCGCTCAAATCGGCCTAAGGACGAGCTTGTATGACCACTTGAAGTTGGTTGACTAAAAGTCAACGGTTCAGGTCAAAGTCAACAGGTCAACCCAGTCAAGCCAGACCCAAACCCGATCCTAGATTAAACCAGACCCATTTAAATAACCAGCCCAATTTCCTTAACCAATATAAACCAAACTAAAACGAATTGAAATTGGATCTAAACCGGAAATCAAATTGAGCCAAACTAAACTGAGATTCGTCAAGAACGTACATATTTTACAAAATAGATCATAACCTACAAACGGTAAGTCAGAATTCAGAGATTCTTACCTTTCGGGAAATATGAGACCGAGAGCTTTCCAACGTTATTACTGTGCGTTCCGTGGAACCTTACGGATCAACAGATAAACGCAAATCAATCTGGCTGAGGGAATTGTCTCGATTCTAGATCTTCATTCGGAAAAGTGAAAGATCGAAGAAACAAGATTTGATCTCGGATCTAACACCACATGGAATCAGATCTCGAAAAGGGGGAAGAACAAAAAGAGGATAATCAATGGATAATGGAGAATCACTTAACCCGAGAGAAGAACAAAGAAAGAAGCATGGAACAGAAGAGAAGCTTCGACAGTGGTGGCTCCTTGGAGATGGAAGGTGGATGACGGTGGCTCACCGGAGGTGGCTGGCGGCGGCTGGTGATCGATGGACGGGCAGGACTTCGCCGTTGATTTCTTCTTTGCCTCTTCTTTAGGTTGGCTACTCTATTTATTGAGAAAAGGGGGGAAGGGAACCTAGAGTTTTAGATGGTCTATTGGGCTTAAAGGGCTTTTCTATTAAAAATTTTGAAACCCAGTGAGAGTGGATTCAAGGAAACCGCGATCTTAGCTTACACCACACAACTACGAGAATAAGTACCTAATTAATAACACCTTGCACCAAACGCCCAAAGGCTTCACCACACAAACTACACAATAGCTACTAGTCCGTAGATGCGCGCTCGGCACCAACCAGCCATACGCACCCATGAACTGGCGAGTACGCCCCACAACAACATCCGGCACCAACCGATCACACTACATCACAACACATGGGGAGGCGCGTCAAATCCCCCTCCGAAGACCTTTGTTCAGGACAAGTGAATTCCTTCGCGGTATCAGACACGTGCAAGCACACAAGCCCATCACAGGCATGTATCACTGTATCTATTCAAGTAAGCCATCAATCACAATCAACGTTATCGGTTTAAGCGTAACCTAGCGGTTCTATGTTCTTTCAATCACATCACATGATACTATTAACAAGGGATTCGCGCCCGAAATTGAGATAGAGTAAGGGAAGATCACGACCGGTCATCACCTTGACCAAAGAATGGCAAACGTGTAATTTAAGAATTCTTGACGCCCAAATAGACTTCATATCTGGAAATAGGACAGAAATCGAGTGAGATAGGATTTCGTTTCGCTCAAATCGGCCTAAGGACGAGCTAGTTATGACCACTTGAAGTTGGTTGACTAAAAGTCAACGGTTCAGGTCAAAGTCAACCGGTCAACCCAGTCAACCCAGACCCAAACCCGAACCCAGATTAAACAAGACCCATTTAAATAACCAGCCCAATTTCCTTAACCAATTTAAACCAATCTAAACCGAATTGAAATTGGATCTAAACCGGAAATCAAAATGTGCCAAACTAAACTGAGATTCGTCAAGAACGGACATATTTTACAAAATAGATCATAACCTACAAACGGTAAGTCAGAATTCAGAGATTCTTACTCTTCGGGAAATCTGAGACCGAGAGCTTTCTAACGTCATATTGTGCGTTCCGTGGACCCTTACAGATCAACAGGAAAACGCAATTCAATCTGGCCGATGGAATTGTCTCGATCCTAGATCTGCATTCGGAAAAGGGGAAGATCGAAGAAACGAGATTAGATCTCCGATCTAACACCACATGGAATCAGATCTCGAAAAGGGGAAGAACAAAAAGAGGATAATTAATGGATAATGGAGAATCACTTAACTCGAGAGAAGAACGAAGAGAGATGCATGGAAGAGAAGAGAAGATCGGACTGTGGTGGCTCCTCGGAGTTGGAAGATGGATGACGGTGGCTCACAAGAGGAGGCTGGCGGTGGCTGGTGATCGATGGACGGACAGGACTTCACCGTTGATTTCTTCTTTGCCTCTTCTTTAGGTTGGCTACTCTATTTATAGAGAAAAGAGGGGAAGGGAACCTAGAGTTTTAGATGGTCTATTGGGCTTAAAGGGCTTTTCTATTAAATTTTTTGAAACCCAGTGAGAGCGGATTCACAGAACCTAGGAAAGATACTATTAACAAGGGATTCGCGCCCGAAATTGAGATAGAGTAAAGGAAGATCACGAACGGTCCTCACCTAGGCCAAAAAGGGCAAACGTGTAATTTAAGAATTCCTGACGCCCAAATAGACTTCATATCTGGAAATAGGACAGAAAATCTAGTGAGATAGGATTTCGTTTCGCTCAAATCGACCTAAGGACAAGCTAGTTATGACCACTTGAAGGTTGTTGACTAAAAGTCAACGGTTCAGGTCAAAGTCAACCGGTCAAGCCAGTCAACCCAGACCCAAACCCGAACACAGATTAAACAAGACCCATTTAAATAACCAGCCCAATTTCCTTAACCAAATTTAACCAAATTAAACCGAACTGAAATTGGATCTAAACCAGAAATCAAATTAAGCCAAACTAAATTGAGATTCGTCAAGAACATACATATTTTACAAAATAGATCATAACTTACAACGGTAAGTCGGAATCGGGAGATTCTTACCTTTCAGGAAATCTGAGACCGAGAGCTTTCCAAAATCATATTTTGCGTTCTGTGGATCCTTATGGATCAATTGGAAAACGAAAATTAATCTGGCCGACGGAATTGTCTCGATCCTAGATTTGCATTCGGAAAAGTGAAAGATCGAAGAAACGAGATTAGATGTCCGATATAACACCACATGGAATCAGATCTCGAAAAGGGGAAGAAAAAAAGAGGATAATCATTGGATAATGGAGAATCACTTAACCCGAGAGAAGAACAAAGAGAGATGCATGGAAGAGATGAGAAGATCAGACAGTGGTGGCTCGTCGGAGATGGAAGACGTATTACGGTGGCTGGCGGCGGCTGGTGATCAATGAACGGACAGGATTTCGCTGTTGATCTCTTCTTTGCCTCTTCTTTAGGGTGGCTACTCTATTTATAGAGAAAAGGGGGAAGGGAACCTAGAGTTTTAGATGTTCTATTGGGCTTAAAGGGTTTTTCTATTAAATATTTAAAACCCATTGAGGGCGGATTCAAGGAACCCGCGATCTTGGCTTATACCACACAACTACGAGAAAAAGTACCTAGCTAATAACACCTTGCACCCAACGACCGAAGGCTTCATCGCATAACCTACAAACTAGCTACTTGTCCGTAGATGCGCGCTCGGCACGAACAAACCACACACACCCATGAACTGGCGAGTATGCCCCACAACAACATCCAGCCCCAACCGGTCACACCACATCACAACACGTGGGGAGGCACGTAAAATCCCCCTCCGAAGACCTTTGTTCAGGACACGTGAATTCTTTCACGGTATCAGACACGTGCCTGAACACTAGCCCATCACATGCACCAATCACAACATCTATTCACGTAAGCCATCATTCACAATTAACGTTTTCAGGTTAAGCGTAACCTAGCGGTTCTATGTTCTTTCAATCACATCACATATGTTACTAACTAAGCTACCTAGGAAAGATACTACCACTTACGTTTGTTTGGGTGTTTGTGCTTTGTTTTAATACCATGAGAACAAAGAGACAACTTGATGCAAAGAGTGTCAAGACAGTGTTCATTAGCTACTCTACTAATCAGAAAGGGTACAAGTGTTATGTTCATGAGACCAGAAGGGTGATGGTCTCTAGAGTTTTCAAATTTGTGGAATCAAAGGGCTATTATGGTGAGAAGAGTTGGGATCAGTCAACCAAAACAAAAGGAGGATGTACAAAAGGGAAAACTGGTTGCTGAGGAGGCTCCAATTGCTGCTGATACTCACCACCTTGATCATGAGGGGGAGAATGAAGAATCACCATATGATCAACAAGAGGATTTTGACATTAATGATCAAGGAGGAGAAGAAGGTAAAGAAGCACACCAAATGGAGTCTGGACAGTCTGAAATGGAGGAGGAACAAGGAGGAATGGATACTGACCAGAATGTGCAAGTCTTGAGGGGAAGCACAAGGGTAAAGAAGGACCCATCTGATGGAAGAGCACAAGAGTCTACCACAATAGTCAGACAGTTTCTCATCCAAACCAAGTTTTTTTGCACACTTGCACACTTTCCTACTGAACATCAAATCTTCATTGGTGCTCTTGATGCTGAATTGATTCCCAAAACCTATGAAGAAGCCAAGGAGCATAAGAAGTGGAGAGATGCAGTGGGAGATGAGATCAAGGCAAAGAAGAATAACAACACTGTATGAGACAGATTTGCCTATAAAGAAGAAGGCAGTGAGCTCTAAATGGGTGTTCACTATCAAGAACAAAAGCAATGGAGAGATAGAAATGTACAAAGCTTGGCTGGTTGCAAGAGGTTTCACACAAACCTATGGAGAGGATTGTAAGAATATGAAGATTAACTTAGAGAGAAATGAAGAACAAACAAGAACCGTAAGAGAGAGAGAATTAGGGTTAGCGAGAGAGAGATTGAGAAGTATGGGGGATTGACTCCCAAAAGTGTATCTTCACTCATAAGCTTTACAAGTCTTTAAATAGCCTGAGATACTAGGTTTAAACAATAGGAAACCGAAAATCTACAAATAGAAAGAAGACAAATACTATTTAGGAGAGAGAGAGAGAGGTCCAACGGCTCTCTTGGAAAGGGACAGGTCCACGCTTGGTTTCTTGGTGATAGTGACTTGTCCTACTGGTCTTCTCTGAATGTTCAGACTCTGCTCTGACTCCTTCTCACTCTTATATGCCTCTGATCCTTTATTCTTTAGCCCATACTTGTCATCGGTTGTGATGACCATACATATTCACAATGTTTAACTTTTATGTAGCATACTTGCACACATCTTCTTAAGTCCCCAACTCTGCACATTGATGAAACAATTAGGTCTTCATCTCAATACTCCCCCTCAAGCTTGAATCCCAAGTATTGAGATCAAGCTTGTCACAATGAAGACCTCCTTCATTAAAAACCTAAGTATAGAAAACTTCTTGGGATAAAACTATACTCAGGGAAAAAGAGTGTAGGCCTCAAGGTAGAGGAGAACAGGATTGAGGAATGTCCATAAGCCCTAACTTCGAGTGAATTGACTCACAAACCTTCTGAATTTCTGCCTTAGTGAAGATATCAGCCAATTGTTCCTCACTTCTTGTGTAACAAAGTAAGATCACTCCTTGCTCCACCATTTGTTTGACTTTGTGACAATCAACTTCAATATGCTTGGTCCTCTCATGGAAGACTGAGTAAGATGCAATGTGGATGGCTGCTTGATTATCACAATGCATTGTGATAGGTTCTGATGATTCAATCCCCAAGTTCTGAAGAAGCGCCTTGATCCATATCAGCTCAGTTGTAAGCTTTCTCATGGCTCTATACTCAGCTTCAGCACTAGAACATGAGACAATCTTCTGCTTCTTACTCTTCCAAGTGACTAGATTGCCTCCAATGAATGTGCAATAGCCGGTTGTTGATCTCCTATCAACTCTATCTCTAGCCCAATCAGCATCACAATATCCAACAATGTCTGGGCTTCCATTGCATCCCATCCATATGCCTTGCCCAGAAGCTCCTTTAAGATACTTCAACACTCTTCCCACCATGTTCCAATGGTGCATTTTGGGTGCTTGCATGTGTTGGCTCACCTGATTCACAGCAAAATAAATATCAGGTCTAGTAATTGTCAAATAGATCAACTTACTAACCATCCTTCTGTATTGTGTGATATCATCTAATAGTTTGCAATCTTCCTTCTCCCCCTCTCTCATGACTTTGTAGCCATCTTCAAGAGGTGTCTTTGCAGGTTTGCATCCTAGCTTTCCTGTTTCAGATAATAAATCAAGTGTGTACTTTCTTTGAGATAAGAAGATTCCATCCTTAGATCGACATACTTCAATCCCTCGAACGTACTTTAGCTCACCAAGATCTTTAATATCAAATACTGATTTAAGGAATTCTTTAGTGTCTTGAATCCCTTTGTTGTCACTTCCTGATATGATGATATCATCAACATGTACAAGAATGACAACTATACCTTCTTGGTTATGAATGGTAAAGAGGGTATGATCAACTTCTGATTTCTGAAACCCTCTATCTTTTAGAGTTGAACTCAGCTTGTGATACCAAGCTCTAGGTGATTGTTTCAATCCATAAATGGCCTTCTTGATTCTAAGAACCTTGTTGGAATTGTGTCCAGTAATCTCGGTACTGTCTCTAGAAAGTAAGAGTATGTCAATGATCAGACATAAGTCATATAATACTGGGGGTCATGATGGCTTGCTAGAGTCCGCTCATGATCTATAAGTCTTGGACTTATTGCCTTTATTATATGATCCCATATGGGTCACACGCCTAAGCTAACAGGAAAATGTGTAGGAACGGCTTAGCAGAAGTACGGTAAAAGTGCCAGGCATTTGTCGTACTTAGAGAGAGATTAATGGGTCTGATTAAATCCAAGGGATTTAATCAGATTGGTGTTTGGGCCCAAAAGCCCAAAAGGGAAAGAGAAGGGTTTTATAAACTAAAAGCCAAATCTCTTTCTCCTCTAACCCTAAGCCCAGCCGCGACTCTCTCTCTCTCTCTGCGCCTCCCTCCTCGTGGTCTAGCAGCCTCTTTCCTGACGGTGTGCGTGTGTGAGCCTTTGGAGGATCCATCTCTTGGTGGTTCTGCTGATCTCTGACCTGTTCTCTCTTTCCGCTGCATAAACAGGTATAAGGTGAGATCCACTATTGTTTCTAATCAAGAGAACCTAGATCTGTATGTTTAGGACTGTTTAATCTGAAGAACTGAATCAGGATTAACCTAAACGATCCTTCAGTGGTATCAGAGCTATTGGTTCTGTGGTTTTTCTTGTTTAGATTCAAGTTTAGGATTGTTTAAAGAGGTGTTTTTGAATCAATCTACTGATAAGAGCAAAACACTTAAGAAACAAGAATTGAAACCTAAACAAACTAATGAAAATCGCAAACCAAACTATATGATTTGGTTGCGTCGGATTGTGGTTTGAACCGCAAGTCCGGATCGCTAGACGCACGGACCGATCGATGGATCGAGTCGCGTGGTCGAGACGATCACAAGCGATGAGGCGCACGATCACAAGGATGGACCGATCGTATCGCATGGATCAAACGATCGCATGGATCGATCGTGTCCCGTCCCGTCCCGATCGGTCATACTCGTACGCGAGTGTTGATCGTGCGTGGATGGATCGAGCGGATCGATCAAACGATCGCCGCGATCGTCCCGTCCAATCGTCCCGTCGCGCCCAACCGATCGTCCCGATCGTCCCGTCCCTGTCCAGCTGCTTGCGTCCCGATCGCGTGAGGCTCGGCCGTCCGTCGGATCGTGGATCGTGTGCGGCTGGTCGATAATGATCGAGCCGCGGAAGCATGATGGCTTGCGGCTGTCGTGATCGCGTGAAGCTCACGGCTAGGTCACGGTTCGGTTCGGTTTAAGGTTCGGTTTAAAACTGATTAAAAATTAATCGTCACGGTTTAATAAACAGATTTAATAATTTTATTAAGTTCTGGTTAAACCGGGATAAGAAATCCAAAGTCGAAAATTGGATTTTGTGCCTAAACCAGGATTTTCTAATTTGATTTGGTTGGACCAAATAAATTGAGAAAATCCGGTTTAGTAAATAACCGGTTGACAATTGTGGTCATCGTAGTAATTAATTTTGGTTTAGACCAATTTTAATGAACCAGACCGGTTATGTCATTTAATTGGGCAATTGGGTTATGTCTTGGACATGAACCAATTCTTGGGCCTCGGGCCAAGAAGTTAAAACAATTGGGCCAATTATTTGAGTCTTTTCTTCAGAATTAATTTAAAATTTATTTTATATAATTATAAAATCGAATTTTAAATTAAAGTTTCCGAAATTTTGAAATTAGAAAGTTTCTTAAAATAGAAGTTTCTAGATTTGCATGTTTTGGATTTTAAGAAATTTCTAAAGTTAGAAAGTTTCCGGTTTTAGAAAGTTTCCAATTTTAGAAAGTTTCCAAAAATAGTAGGTTTCCAAAAATGGAAAGTTTCCCGAAATAGTAATCTTCTATTTTGGGAATGAAATTTTTCAATAAACCTACAAACCTCAAATAATATCAAGCGTTGGATGTCTTGTCCAGTCTATGTCAGCTGTCGAAGCCCATTCAATTGTATTCATGGCCTTACAGTGTGAGGGTGTCTACTTTTGCGTGGATAAGACGGTTTGTGATTCATAAATGTCATTGGGAGTCCCAGACATTAATGATTACATGACTGTATAGTCTGGTTTTCTTGACTAGGCCATCGGGAGTCCCGGGCCTTGAGACATCAGAGTGGATTGGGCCTCGGGCCCAGATTCACAACCAAGAGTTATATCACGGATATAATTAGCCGATATAGGGCTTACCGATATAAGCTAAGGTTGGGTGACGGCCAGTGGCCCACTTTGATCTTAGTTATATGTGGATCTTGGAATCATTATATTCTATTGAGGGTAACTTATGTTATTGAATATAATGCGTGATTAATCATATTAAATTTAATACGAGATTAATCATATTGAACATTTTAACTAATAACCTTTTTATATTATATATTTCAGCTATGACTACTACAAGCACTCAAAACACATTCTCGATCCGGTCTGTTCTCGAGAAGGAGAAGCTGACTGGAACGAACTTCCTGACGTGGTCAAGGAACTTGAGGCTAGTCCTCAAGCAGGAGAAGAAGGATTATGTCCTTCGTGATCCCCTCCCCGAGAGGCCTCCTGCCAATGCCGCCAGGACTCTGCATAATGCTTGGGAAAAGCATTCGTCAGATGAAAATGATGTCTATTGCCTGATGTTGGCGACAATGACTGCTGAGCTGCAAATGCAGTTCGAGAGTGTGTTGTCACCAATCGAGATAATGGCAAGCCTGAAATCGCTTTTTCAGGAGCAAGCAAGGACTGAGAGGTTTCAGACGGTTAAGAACCTCTTAGACTGTAAGTTGGCTGCAAATGCGGCAGTGAGTCCTCATGTCTTGAAGATGATGGGTTATCTCGATCATCTTCAGAAACTCGACTGCCCTATCAGCCAGGAACTTGCTTGCGACATCATTCTGCAGTCATTACCTGCAAGCTATGATCAGTTCATTTTGAACTTTAACATGCATGGCTTGAGTAAGACATTGCCTGAGCTTCACGGAATGCTCAAGACTGCAGAGCCCAACTTGAGGAAAACCGCCAAGGACCTCAATGTGCTTATGGTGCAAAAGGGCAAGGGGTTTAAGAAATCCTCTGCTAAGGATAAGGGAAAGGCCAAGGCTGTCCAAGTCGCGGACAAGGACACGCCAAAGCCCAAGCCCAAGTCCAAGGCTGGGCCAACTGACATATGCAGGTTCTGCAAAGAACCAGGGCATTGGAGGAGAGAATGTAAAAAATTCCAGGAAGGTCTAAAGGAATTGAAGAAGAAGACTTTTGAGACTTCTTCATCAGGTATTTTTGTTATAGAAGTTAATACAACTACTTCTGATAATACCTCATGGGTTATGGATACTGGTTGTGGGGCTCATATTTGTACTAATATGCAGGCACTCAGCAACAGTAGAAGGCTGAAGCAAGGACAAGTGGAGCTACGAGTTGGGAATGGAGCGAAAGTTCCTGCACTAGCTGTAGGCACATACTTGTTGTCTTTACCTTCGGGATTGATTTTAGAACTCAATAATTGTTATTTTGTACCTGCTATAAGCAGAAATATTATTTCAATTTCTTTGTTGGATTTGGAAGGTTATGATTTTTCAGTTAAGAATAAATTATGTTCCTTCAATCGCAACAATTTGTTCTATGGTTGTGCCCCTCTTACGAATGGGCTTTACATACTCGATCAATCCGCGCCAATTTATAACATTAATACCAAACGGTTCAAACCTAATGAGGAGAACCGAACGTTTCTATGGCATTGTCGTTTAGGGCACATCAGCGAGAAACGCATCAAGAGGCTCCATTCGAATGGACTTCTTGGCTCATTTGACTTTGAGTCATGTGAGAAATGCGAATCCTGCATGATGGGCAAAATGACGCGGGCCCCCTTTAATAAACCTAACGAGAGGACCAGTGACTTATTGGGCCTGATACACACTGACGTGTGTGGCCCAATGTCCACAAATGCAAGAGGAAACTATCAGTACTTCATTACCTTCACTGATGATTTCAGTAGGTATGGATATGTTTATTTAATGAAACATAAGTCTGAATCTTTTGAGAAGTTCAGAGAATTCCAAAATGAAGTACAGAACCAACTTGGCAAAAGCATTAAGGCTCTTCGGTCCGACCGAGGAGGAGAATACTTAAGCCAAGAATTCAGTGATCATCTAAGAGAGTGTGGGATCGTATCCCAACTCACTCCTCCCGGAACACCTCAATGGAATGGTGTGTCTGAGAGGAGAAATCGGACCTTATTGGATATGGTTCGATCTATGATGAGTCACACAGACCTTCCAATATCCCTTTGGGGATATGCTCTGCTAACAGCAGTGTTCACTCTAAATAGAGCGCCATCAAAAGCAGTAGCAAAGACACCATATGAATTATGGACTGGAGTGGCTCCAGTGCTGTCTTATCTTAGAATTTGGGGTTGTGAAGCATATGTCAAGAGATTAATCTCAGACAAGCTTACACCAAAGTCTGATAAATGCTACTTCATTGGTTATCCGAAGGAAACCAAGGCTTATTACTTCTATCTACGTTCCGAGAACAAGATCTTTGTTGCCCGGGATTGTAACTTTCTTGAGAGGGAGTTTCTCTCTAAGAAAGACAGTGGGAGTAAGGTACTGCTTGAAGAAATTCAAGATGAACAGGATACTGCTCAACCTAATGAGGAAGAGCAGCAGGAGGACCTACAAGAAATTGTAGAGCCTGAACCTGTAGTACCTAAAGTTCGAAGATCCGGGAGGATCCGTCACGAACCCGAGAGATATCAAGGATTCCTCGTGACTGACTGTCATGATCTGCTGATCATTGATGGTGATGAACCATCGAACTTCAATCAAGCCATGATGGGCCCAGATTCCTCTAAGTGGCGCAAGGCCACTGATTCCGAAATGGACTCCATGTCGGTCAACCAAGTGTTTTCGTTGGTTGACTTACCCGCTGGTGTAAAAGCCATCGAGTGCAAATGGATCTTCAAGAAGAAGATTGACGTGGATGGAAATGTCCAGATTTATAAAGCCAGGTTGGTGGCAAAAGGTTTCAGACAAGTTCACGGTGTGGATTACGATGAAACCTATTCCCCAGTGGCTATGATGAAATCAATTCGGATTCTACTAGCAACTGCAGCTTTTCATGATTATGAAATTTGGCAGATGGACGTGAAAACCGCCTTCCTGAATGGTATTCTGGAAGAGGATGTGTATATGACGCAACCTGACGGTTACATAGATCCAAAGAATGCTGGGAAAGTATGCAAGCTTCATAAATCCATTTATGGATTGAAGCAAGCATCGAGGAGCTGGAATCTTCGTTTTGATGAAGCGATCAAGCAATTTGACTTCATCAGAAACGAAGAAGAACAATGCGTGTATAAGAAAACTAGTGGGAGCAAGATAGTATTTCTTATTCTGTATGTCGATGACATACTGCTTCTCGGAAACGACGTTCCAATGCTGAAGTCGGTAAAGGACTGGCTTGGAAGTTGTTTTTCCATGAAAGACATGGGTGAAGCCGCATACGTTCTTGGAATCAGGATCTACCGGGATAGATCTAGAAGGCTGATAGGCTTGTGTCAAGATTCATACATTGACAAAGTCCTACAAAGATTCAGCATGAAAGATTCCAAGAAGGGCGTCACGCCAATGGTACATGGCACAACGCTAAGCAAGAAGCAGAGCCCTACGACGGCTGCTGAGCTTGAGCGCATGAAGAATATTCCTTATGCATCTGCAATAGGATCTGTCATGTATGCCATGATCTGTACTCGTCCTGATGTTGCTTATGCATTGAGCATGACGAGTAGATACCAGTCAAATCCAGGTGAAAGCCACTCGATTGCCGTAAAGAATATCTTGAAGTATCTAAGACATACTAAGGATAAGTTCTTGGTGTACGGTGGAAGTGATGTGCTTAAAGTCAGTGGATTCACGGACGCAAGTTTCCAGACAGACCAAGATGATTTTCGGTCACAGTCCGGTTATATCTTTTGTCTGAATGGCGGTGCAATCAGTTGGAGAAGCTCCAAGCAAGACACCGTTGCTGATTCCACTACAGAAGCTGAATATATCGCCGCCTCAGAAGCTGCGAAGGAAGCTGTTTGGATACGAAAGTTCATTATTGAACTAGGTGTGATACCAAATGCGGCTGAGCCTCTGGCACTGTTTTGTGACAACAATGGTGCTATTGCTCAGGCAAAGGAACCAAGATCACACCAGAAATCCAAGCATGTTCTAAGAAGATTTCACTTGATACGTGACATCATTAATAGAAAGGAAGTCAAGATCAGTCGAGTTCAGACAGATGATAACGTCGCTGATCCGTTGACAAAGCCACTCCCAAGGCCTAAGCTCGAGTTCCTGGCTGAAGCTGTAGGCATTAGAGACATTGAAATGTAATCTAAATTTGAGTGGGAGTTTGAGGGCTTTATTTAGTTATTTGATATGTTCTTGTAAAACATTTTATGTTTAATGAAATTATTATTTCAAGATTATTTTAACTGTGATGAAATAATCGTTCCAAAATGATATGAACCATTTTATAAGTCATCGAAGTAAGTGACTTGATCTTGAGTTATCAAAGTCATTTAGCTTGATCATGAGACCCTATATTTGATAGATGGCTTATATCATCATGTCCCTAGTCGAAGGTTGTTGAAATTGGAACACCAACAACCGTGTGAGACTAGATTGGTATGTGACTTATGACAAAGTCTCAGTATGTCATAGATACGCGGCATCAAAGTCAGTACATAGGTGTATGTTGGGAACATACGACCGGACATGACCCGCTTATGAGAACTCTTCAGGATATTTATATCTGTGTCATAAGAGATTCTCACTACGACTATAGAGTATAGTCCTTAGACCTGAGTTCGCATGCATGTGACTGCACATGGACTGATGCACTTTGATCATTGTCTAACGCTGTCGTTCTGCGATAGTTATAAGGACCTTGTTTGGGTACATTATGAAATGAGTTGTTTACAGTGATGGAACAAGACGGAATTTGTCCCTCCAATATGAATGGAGTGAATATCTCTAGGCCAATCGGAGATTTGAATACTGGAAAATGCATGGCCATGCTCAAACGGACTGTCCCGAGTCGTTTGGATTGTCAGTATCGAATCAGAGTCCGATGAACAAGATTAGGCTTTATAAGGATGACACTAATCTTGCCTTATGACTAATCGAGATATTGAGACAAAAGGATTATGAATACAGAGATTCCAGTACAAGTGGGAGATTGTTGGAATTGTGTCCAGTAATCTCGGTACTGTCTCTAGAAAGTAAGAGTATGTCAATGATCAGACATAAGTCATATAATACTGGGGGTCATGATGGCTTGCTAGAGTCCGCTCATGATCTATAAGTCTTGGACTTATTGCCTTTATTATATGATCCCATATGGGTCACACGCCTAAGCTAACAGGAAAATGTGTAGGAACGGCTTAGCAGAAGTACGGTAAAAGTGCCAGACATTTGTCGTACTTAGAGAGAGATTAATGGGTCTGATTAAATCCAAGGGATTTAATCAGATTGGTATTTGGGCCCAAAAGCCCAAAAGGGAAAGAGAAGGGTTTTATAAACTAAAAGCCAAATCTCTTTCTCCTCTAACCCTAAGCCCAGCCGCGACTCTCTCTCTCTCTCTCTGCGCCTCCCTCCTCGTGGTCTAGCAGCCTCTTTGCTGACGGTGTGCGTGTGTGAGCCTTTGGAGGATCCATCTCTTGGTGGTTCTGCTGATCTCTGACCTGTTCTCTCTTTCCGCTGCATAAACAGGTATAAGGTGAGATCCACTATTGTTTCTAATCAAGAGAACCTAGATCTGTATGTTTAGGACTGTTTAATCTGAAGAACTGAATCAGGATTAACCTAAACGATCCTTCAAACCTTTCCTGGTGTAACACTGTCTTCAAGACCAGGAGGAGGTGTCATGTACACTTCATCTTCTAGTTCACCTTGAAGGAATGCATTCTTGACATCCATTTGTCAAAGATCCCACTCTAAATTGGCTGCCAAGGAGAGAATGATCCTCACTGTATGTAACTTAGCTAATGGTGCAAAAGTGTCCAAGTAATCCTTCCCATAGGTCTGAGTAAACCCTCTTGCAACCAGCCTTGCTTTGTACCTTTCAATCTCCCCATCACTCTTGTACTTGATGGTGAAGACCCATTTAGAACTCACAACCTTCTTTCCCTTTGGAAGGTCTGCCTCATACCAAGTCTGATTATGCTCCATTGCTTTGGTTTCATCAATCACGGCATCCACCCATTTCTTATGCCCCTTAGCTTCTTCATAAGTTGTTGGAGTTTGTCTTTGATCCAACTTTCCAACAAACACTTGATGTTCTAGAGGGAAATGAGCCATGAAATAAACTGCTTGGATAGGATGAGCTACTGCATTGCTGTTGAAGTAGACCCTTGTGTTCTTCCATTCAGAAGGATCCTTCTTTACTCTTTTACTCCTTCTCAAGGTTTGAACCGGCGGTTGTGACTTGTTCCTGCTCCATATCCACATGATCTTCTACATCACTTGCTATTGTACCTTGATCATGAATGATAGAACCAGCTTGATCCAAGTCTTCTTGTGCCATTTCTGGTTCTTGATTGCCTCCCTCATGATCAAGATTGGTAGCTTTTGAGGTTTCAACAGCCGCATCCTTTTTCTGATGTTCAGCATTACCCTTAGCTTCCCCAATCCCAAGATTTTCCAAGATTATCCTCAAGTTAATGGCTCGGTCAGAAGGGTTTTGAGAGAGGTCTTTCAAGCTATCCCAACTCTTATCTGCGTAGAAGCTCTTGTTTTCCATAAACTTGACATCTCTTGAAACCAAAACCCTTCTTGTTTCTGGTACATAGCACTTATAACCTTTTTGAGTTGTTGAATACCCAATGAATATTGCTCTTGTACTCTTTGCCTCAAGCTTATTCCCTTGCTCTCCTGGAATCAGAACAAAACACACACACCCAAACACTCTTAAGTGATTAATAGATGGACTGGTTTTGTTCAATACTTGATATGGAGAGACATCATGAAGGACTTTAGTTGGAATCCTATTGATCAAGTAGCAGGCTGCCATGACAGCATCTCCTTAAAACCTTTTGGGAACATTTGTATGGAACATCATGGATCTTGCAACCTCCATTAGATGTATGTTCTTCCTCTCAGCAACTCCATTTTGTTGTGGAGTGTATGGACAGCTTGTTTGATGGAGGATTCCATGCTTGGATAAGTGTTGTTTGAATGCATGACCAGTGTATTCTCCACCATTATCTGATCTAAATTTTTTTATTTTGGCATTGAAATGGTTAGTAATATAGTTCTGGAAGTTCACAAATGCTTCTAACACCCTATCCTTTGATTGAATCAGATTTATCCATGTGTATTTTGATTTATCATCAATGAATGTAACAAAGTATTTATGGTTCTCTCTAGATACACATGGTGCGGTCTATACATCAGAGTGAACAAGATCAAAACAACTTTCATAGATTGTCTTGGATGAAGGAAATACAGACTTGCAATGTTTACCAAGTATACAAGCCTCACACTCATCATTTAAAAAAAAAACATTAGGCATTAAAAATCCTAAGGCCGTAGAGTAAGGATGACCTAGTCTAGCATGCCTAATGGAATCATTACGCAAATCAGAATTGGAAC
Source organism: Orychophragmus violaceus (assembly GCA_030180135.1). NCBI lineage: Eukaryota > Viridiplantae > Streptophyta > Magnoliopsida > Brassicales > Brassicaceae > Orychophragmus > Orychophragmus violaceus. Next base: position 61,109,555 of record CM058237.1, on the reverse strand, counting down.
TAAAAGCAGAAACAAGTTCAGAAGCAAATGGGGATAATTCAGAATCTGATAGGTGTAGTTTTAACCCTATTCTAACTGCAAGTGCACAGTGATGTAGTTGTAGTACTTAGGGTATCGAATCCACAGGGACTCTGGTCAACGATAGATTTAGAACAGAAAAGATTAAACTAGGAGAAAGCAAATTGTAATGAGAAAGCAGTAAATCAAACAGCAGAAAGTAAACAAGGCAGCGAGTTGTGAGCAAGGAAGCGAAGCGTTAGGTTTCAGGAGTTCTCAGGAAATCAGGAACGCAAGCAATCAATCTATCTAGATCTAATCAATAACTGTTCTAGAACTCAAACACTGATATAGAATTAACCAAATTCCTTTGCGATAATTCTCTAAGTCTAAGTGCAGCAAACCAAACTTTCGTTTGCGAGAACTAACAGATTAAACTAGCATTAATTCCAAGTTTGTTATGTTCACAATTAACCTGAACCAAACTTTCGTTTGCGAACAGTTTAATTGCTTATCTAAGTTCTTTCTAGTTAAATTAACCAACTTCCGCTGAATTAATCAACCTAATATCATAACTCTGATTAGCTACTTCAGATTAAGCATTAAGAACAACTTAGATAAAGAACTGGCAGATATAAATCCTTATTAACTAATTAGAACTGTAATTCTCTGAAATCCCTAATGAGAATCCTTCGACCTAACAGATGATCTACTCAGATATGTTCATCGAGACAGAAAACATCATAAGTAGAAAACCAAATATCATAAAAACAGAATACTCAACAGGGGTTCGAAATCAAGTCTCTTTCGAGAGCAAGATCAGCCCCTAAGGCTCTCTGAAAATAAAATAAGACTTAAAAGTAAAGCGTAGCCTAAACAATGGCTTAAAAACCCTTATATAATAGCTAAAACACGTTTTGGGCTTCTGTGTAAATATCTGGGCTTTTTCTGCAAAATCAGCATTCTTCATTAAATCGGCGAGTCTGGCCCATTCGCATATGCAACGATCGATGCAGGTGTGCAACGATCGACGCAGTCTTCAAAACTGGACAGTGAACTCTGTCTCTCGGACCAAATCTCCAAAATACACCAAACAGCTCCAAAATCTCCACTTCTGCTCCAAATGTGTCTAAACCTGTAAACATACTAAAAAGACTCCAAAACATAACATAAGACTCGATAAATAAGGCATATACCATGGTTAAAACCGGTAAAATCCATGGTATATCAACTCCCCCACACTTAGCTCTTGCTTGTCCTCAAGCAAGTAAAGAACTAAAGCATAAGAAAAGAAGTTTGAAAACACAGAAACTCATTTCGTCCTAGGAACTTTCACAATCACATTCACTTAGTAAGCCACTGAAAACTTCCCTACAGAACTCAAGACCACAATGTACTTCCCCCACACTTAGCAACTGTCCCAAGTAAACTCCACAATCACATTCAAGCATTCAAATTCACCCTACTGACTTCTGCAAGTATTTAAGTGCGGTCTCACCTAAGGAGTATCGATCAAAGGGCACATGGATTCTTACCTTATCAGCTCTAGACCACCATACTATCTTTCTCTAGTCCCTTTCTTCTCTTTCCCTTCTTTAACAACTGATTTTTCCCCACTGGGTATCATTTTATTTTTTTTATCAGTGTTCTTCCCGTTATGGGGTGTACTTTGGACACATTCCATGGATCACATGAGAGAAAATAGTGTTTGCTACCCTTCCCATGACCACTTCGGAGTTACTAACTCATCCTCAGTTTATTATTATTTTTTTTTTTTACTTTACAGAAGGGGAGAAGGGAACTAAATATGACAGGTTTACAGGCTGTGTCAGAACTAACAAGGGAATCCGACACAAAGTATACCAAGCCCTTAGGTGAGAAATCTAAGTCAGTATTAAGGTTGAAGTCAGTAAAAGGATCCTCTGATACCTGAAGTGATGTGGGTGTCCTCAGTAGGCTGATCTGTGTCTGGGTTTTCTAACAGTCATAGAGGCTCTGCAAGTCTGTCCAATGGTCACTTAGTTCCTGTTCAAGCGAAAAGTTTCCTCGAAAAATCATAGTTTCATACAAATTTTGACTCAATAAAACAAATTTTGAAAAACTAAGAAAACAAAAGCGTGCGTCAGTAGCTTCCTCCCCCACACTTAAACTACACTGTCCCCAGTGTAATCGAAGCATGAGCTCGGTGAAAGAATAATCAAATTGAAGAACAAACCGAAAAGTTGCAGAATACTTACCTGTCGTCGCCCTGCGTCGATCGATGCCACAAGGGTGTCGATCGATGCAAGGCGAATATGCTCGCGGTTATGTAGATAACCGATGTCTGAACCGCAATCAATTCGTTAAACCGTAAATCGCGACTGCATCGACCGATGCACAATGTGTGTCGATCGATGCAATGCGATTATTCCTGTTTCCCTCGGCTCTGAACACACTTAAATAGAAAATCAAAACACCAAAAATAAAAACGGAAAATGAAAACTAAAACGAACCTAACAGTGGGTTGCCTCCCACTCAGCGCTTGTTTTTAGTCATTAGCTTGACTATTGGAAGAGATTTGATTCAAGGCGGTTTCAACAGAGACTTTGAGTGTCTCTGTGAATATCTCTTCATCCAAGGAGGTGTATAGGCATTCAGATCATGAGGCTTCCCAAGGAATGAGAAATCATAATCAGGGCGGGAGCGAAGCTTGGGCGGTCTACTGCGTTTTCCTGCATTCAAAACAATGTGATTAGAAGGTTTAAGCTTAGATGATTTGTTCCTTACCTTTGATGTAGATCTGATGTTTGGGGCTTTCTGCTTATGAGCAGTTGCAGGTACTGAAGATGTTAGAGCAGGTTCAAGAGGAACTGCCATCTTCTTCTTCTTTCCACTATCAGATACTGTAGTTCCACCAATCTGAACTTCTTCTTCCAGATGACCGTCAGTGGAGATCATCTTCTTTGCATGAACTCGCAAAGTTTCAACTGGTGGTGTTTTATTCACCTTCTTATCCATCACTTTTATGCAGTTAGCCACTTCTAGCTCTTGTCTGGAAGGTTTAGGAACCTTAGGATATGGCACTCGGGGCTTGTAAGCTCGTTCTGGCACTGTTGCAGGTTTCTGGACATGTGTGCGTTCTGCATCGATCGTTGCATAATGTGTGTCGATCGATGCAAGGCGATTCTGTTTCTCGAAAGAACTCGAAATTGCCGTCAGAACGGCGGGTCGACCGACACATAGGGGGTGTCGATCGATGCATGTATCAGGCAGACAATATTCATCCAGAAAATCCGAGATTATGCTCTCTTCTTCATCTAGCAACTTAATCTCATCCCTTAAGGTCACAACTTTGATGGATCTGTGCTGTTCAGCTTCCCTAGCTTCATTTCGCCTTTCTATTGCTGCATCCAGCTCCTCCATATGTGTGCTCAAAGATTCGAGCTTCTCATTCAGATCTTTATACAATGCATCCATCTTCGAGTGGTGTGACACACTGATCTGTTGTTGCCTCTCAAGATACTGCTCTATCATGATTTCTATTCTGCTCTCATGAGCTGTAGGTGCAGGCGGTGCTTGGTAAGAAGAAACACCACAGTTCCTCGAGAAGGCGTTGCCCTGTTGCTGGAAAGGTCCCTGAAAAGCTGATTCCTGACTGTAGAATTTATTCCCTCCAATGCAGTTGATAGCTTTTTGCCCATACTTTTCAAGTACAAGACTATGCAGAGACTCTACTTTGCTCTTTAACCAAGTTATCTGCGAGTTATCAATCCCTGGATTGAAGAAACAAGACATCTTCCTTATGATATGTGTCGATCGATGCAGGAGAAGCGTCGATCGATGCAAGCTCGAGAATGCAACGATCGACACTAAGGGGGTGTCGATCGATGCAAGGCGATTACAGGCGTACCTGAAACGCAGAAACAAAAAAAGAAAAAAATTAGCAACAAAAAATAAAAAACGAAAAACCTAGTCTAAACCCTAAGTTCAAATCTATCGAGGACTCAAAAGAGTCCCCGGCAACGGCGCCAAAAACTTGATAGGTGTAGTTTTAACCCTATTCTAACTGCAAGTGCACAGTGATGTAGTTGTAGTACTTAGGGTATCGAATCCACAGGGACTCTGGTCAACGATAGATTTAGAACAGAAAAGATTAAACTAGGAGAAAGCAAATTGTAATGAGAAAGCAGTAAATCAAACAGCAGAAAGTAAACAAGGCAGCGAGTTGTGAGCAAGGAAGCGAAGCGTTAGGTTTCAGGAGTTCTCAGGAAATCAGGAACGCAAGCAATCAATCTATCTAGATCTAATCAATAACAGTTCTAGAACTCAAACACTGATATAGAATTAACCAAATTCCTTTGCGATAATTCTCTAAGTCTAAGTGCAGCAAACCAAACTTTCGTTTGCGAGAACTAACAGATTAAACTAGCATTAATTCCAAGTTTGTTATGTTCACAATTAACCTGAACCAAACTTTCGTTTGCGAACAGTTTAATTGCTTATCTAAGTTCTTTCTAGTTAAATTAACCAACTTCCGCTGAATTAATCAACCTAATATCTTAACTCTGATTAGCTACTTCAGATTAAGCATTAAGAACAACTTAGATAAAGAACTGGCAGATATAAATCCTTATTAACTAATTAGAACTGTAATTCTCTGAAATCCCTAATGAGAATCCTTCGACCTAACAGATGATCTACTCAGATATGTTCATCGAGACAGAAAACATCATAAGTAGAAAACCAAATATCATAAAAACAGAATACTCAACAGGGGTTCGAAATCAAGTCTCTTTCGAGAGCAAGATCAGCCCCTAAGGCTCTCTGAAAATAAAATAAGACTTAAAAGTAAAGCGTAGCCTAAACAATGGCTTAAAAACCCTTATATAATAGCTAAAACACGTTTTGGGCTTCTGTGTAAATATCTGGGCTTTTTCTGCAAAATCAGCATTCTTCATTAAATCGGCGAGTCTGGCCCATTCGCATATGCAACGATCGATGCAGGTGTGCAACGATCGACGCAGTCTTCAAAACTGGACAGTGAACTCTGTCTCTCGGACCAAATCTCCAAAATACACCAAACAGCTCCAAAATCTCCACTTCTGCTCCAAATGTGTCTAAACCTGTAAACATACTAAAAAGACTCCAAAACATAACATAAGACTCGATAAATAAGGCATATACCATGGTTAAAACCGGTAAAATCCATGGTATATCAGAAGCAAATGCGAGATTAGAGTAACACAGAATGTAACACAAGGGTAATTTTTCGAAAGACTTTTTATTGCAAAGCAAACAAATGTTTCACCTTAACAACCTAGTCTTCTTCTAGCTTTTCGATCTAACAGTGATCTCAAACTCTCCTAGATTCACCCTGAACACCAAGTATGATTCTCTCTTAAGAACTCACCACTTTTGCTAAAAGCAATCTCTCTCTCTAAAGCGCACCAAGCACATATGCCCTAGATGATCTATTTATACACGATAGATCATCGTACAATTTTCTAATCACTTTTTGACATATTTCCTAAACTCTTTTAGGTATATTTCCCTTTTCCTTTGTTTAGGTAAAAGCTTATTTTCCTATATTCTTTTACGTGCATATTTCAAGAGTATCTTCACTGATCTTCACATCCAGCTCAGCTACTTGTCTTTGGGTTCGTCCTCGTCAGCTCTTGCATCCTTTAGTTCCGGCTTACGCTCTTTGTTGTTGACTCAGTTGATATTGCACGTGTTGCTTGATTTAGAGGCTGTCGTAACTCATGCTCCAGCTCATTGCTTCTTCAATCTCCCCCTTTTTAGCTTGTGTGCTTCTCAAGTACCTATACTTCAATAAGCTTACACACACATATAGCCAAAGCACAAAACTACTATTTATCAAGCACTCACACATCATAAGACAAATATCATTTCTTGAAAATGCAACATGAGTTCAACATTTAAACCGGAATTAAAAAATTCTGAATCAAAAAAAAAAACACTCCCCCACAAGATAAACTCCCCCACAAGATAAGCCCCACAAAATACTAATTCCCCACACACTTAAGCATCACTCGAGGTCATCTCATCAGAGTCATCATCTCCTGTGCCATCAGGAGACTCCTCATCTTGATCTGACTCGTCAACCTCTTCAGTTTCTCCCCCTACTTGAGAGCACACAAGTTAAAAACATATACTCAAGTCAAAGTCAAAAGAAGAGTATGGGAAAACTTACCTCGAATCCTTTCCCGAAGATGATACACCACATCATTCAGATTTTGAAGTCCCTCGGCTATGTCTTGTAAGGCCGTCTGAACAGAGAGCTGATCTATCGAGGTCTTGAGCGGCATCCTGACTGTCCCAAGTTGAAGAATCTCCACAGTTTCTTCTTCAGAAGATGCAGTTGCTTGGCATCGTCCTGCTGAACCAGCAATTGAGCCTACCTTGCGTTTGCCAGATTCAATTTCTTGTCTTTTCCTCTCAGCCTCTCGCTTGATAAACGCTTCTCCACTTCGTGGATCCTTTTTGTATAACACAGGACCCACAAGTTCCTCTCCTTTAAATGTACGCGGTGGATGCTGCATCTCGAGAACCGCTGATATGATTCCTGGGAATATCAGCCAACGACGATCATTCTGTGGATCAGTAGTAAAGCTCATCACCTGCTTGTACACTAGCTTCCCAAAATCAATCCTGATACCATGGGCTATCTTGTAGATCAGCCTTGCTCTGTCCTCGGAGATATGCTTCTTCTGAGTAGATGGGAACCAGTTTGTAGCTGCTAAGATAGTCAGAGATGCGTACTTTGGAGGAAGATCAACATATTTCATTCCTGCCCATGTCTTCTTCTGACCCTGAGTTAGATACTTAGCAAGTGTATCAGCTGAGACTCCTTCGATACCTGCATCAGTCTTGATTTTAGCAGTGCTCAATGGTTCCAGATCTAGACATGCATTGATCTGAGCTGGAGAGAACTCATAGATTCTCTTTCGTAGAAAAACACGCACTCCGTTTTTAGTAACATCAATACTTGGTTCTGGCAGGTTTGTGTAGAACTCTTTCACAATCTCAGGGATAAAACTAACTAATCCATCAACAGAACTTCTCAACATTCCTATGTTTATCAGTCCAAGATATCCCACTTATCGGTTTCATCAAAATCCACTACCCGTTCAGCTAAGATTCCACGGTCTTTGAATAGTGCATACCTTGCTTTAACTTCACGAGATGGGAAACGCTTGGAGACAAAGGCTTTGTCTTCGGCCTTGACTGAAGCACCAGTTGTAGCAGACGTCCCAGCTTTGACCTAGTTTTTCTTCTTAGGCTTCGTCTGTACTGGTTTCTGTGGTTCAGTTCTTTCAGAGCAAGCCTTCTTGACTTGAGGCAAGGATCCTGTCTGCTTTCTAGATTTCCGCTTCTTAGGTCTAGAAGCTTCCTCAGTATGTTCAGCTTGAGCGTGTTCAGACGGCTCAGCATCAATTGCTGCTGCACTGGCTGGTTCAGCCACTACCATGGCGAGAGACTCATTGTTTGTGACCAATGAAGCAAGCCCATCAACAGCATCCCTCTCTTGTTCGCCTATTTCTTCCGTGTTCTCTTTCTCCTCTGAGCGAATTGATTCAGCTTCCTTGTCACCATCTTTCAGAGATTCTGCAATTTTGATTTCCTCTGTTTCAGGATCAGACGGTTGTTTGGGAGGCTGATCTTCTGGTACAGAAACATGCATGTTCTCACTCAGCTTCGTCATCTCCTTTCTTCTGTGCCAGATCTTCATCAACCGGTTCTGTGACCGCTACTTCTTGAGCCGTTTCGAATGAATTAGTGTTGGTCTGTTGATTTTCACCCAAAATCTGATCAGAGACAAGGTTAGGTTTTCTGGGTGGCGGTACCTCCTCATCGGAGCTAGAATCATCAAGCAGCTGCAGCGGTTTCTGTTCCGGCGGAGCTTGGGTTGAGCGTTGAGTTGAGCTAGCGCCCACTTTTCCTCTCATGGTCGCATGCACCATGGTTTTCTTTGACAGATTGAAGCAGAGAGATTTTGGAATGAGGTAGAATGAGCCAAGTTTCGTCGGATCTTTAAGAACGATTGAGTTTCCTTTTTCCCTTTCTCTCTCCTGTCAAACCAACTTAGAACCGAGGTACACCGTATCTTGTTCACTGTATAACCATTTATTTAATTTATTCAAAGATAACATCATCACATTAGATCAGCCACATTCGGATTTGTCAAGCAATGGGAATGAACTTTGAGTGAGTTGACTACACCTTTACTGAAACAACTGACCCTTTTTAAAGAAAAAGCAGTACCTTTTTTGTTATTATTGAATCCTCTTTTCAGTGTTGTGTGTGTGATAGGGGTCTAGTTTTATCCTATTCTACTGCAAGTGCACAGTTATGTGATTGTAGTATATAGGGTATCGAAATCCACAGAGACTCCGGTCAACGATAGATTAAGAACAGTAGAGAGTAAACTAAGACGAAAGCAATGTGGAGTAACTAAAAAGCAATGCGAGAAAGTAAATAAGTAGCACGATTATCGGTTGTGAAAGCAGTTAATTAAGGGCGCTAAGTCTAGGGCGTTCTCAGGAAATCAGACAAGCAGACAAATAATTCAGTCAGGATCTAATTAAGCACAGTTCTAGAACTCAAATCACGGATATAGAATTAACCAACTATCGTTGCGAGAATTCTCTAAGTCTAAGTGCAGCAATCCAAATTCCTTTGCAATTACTAACAGATTAAACCAGCATTAATTCCAAGTTCGATATGTTCACAATTAAACTAAACCAAATTCCTTTGCGAGAAGTTTAATTGCTCAACCTAAATAGTTCAGATTCTAAACCACACTTTCGTGTCGTATTTAGCAACCTAAGGTCTAGATTCTAATTGATCAAGTTAGAACTAGCATTAAACGCAATTTAGATCGAAGAACAGATAAAGTTATGAATCCTTAACTGAATTTAAACAAGTCTAGCAAGTCATGAAATCCTATGTGAGAAACCCTAAACCTAACTATGAATCTACTCAGACATAGAATATGAAGACATAATCAATGAATAATTAGATATCATAAAAGAGATTAAACAAGTAAAGGGGTTCGAAAACTTCTCCAAAAAAAATGTAGTACAGGATCAGATCAGCCCCAAAAACTCTAAAAACTCTCTGCTCTCAATTATGAATGCGTATGTAAGCGTATGTAAAAACTAATCTAAAAACCTAATTAAATAGCTAAAACACGTTTTGGGCTTCTGTGTAAATATCTGGAACTTCTGGGCTTTTCTGCAATATCAGCATTTCTTCATTAAACCGCCGAGTCTGGCCTATTCGCGTAGTGCATCGACCGATGCATGTGTGCGTCGATCGATGCAGATCCCAAAACTGGACAGTGAGTTCTCTCTCTCGGACCAAATCTCCAAATCACTCCAATAAGCTCCATAATCACCACTTTAGCTCTAAACGTGCGGGTACCTAATAAAACCTGCAAAAGACTCTAAAGGAACACCAAAAGACACTAAAACAGACTTATATCATGGCATAAAACCGGTAAAAACCATGATATATCAACTCCCCCACACTTAGCCTTTGCTTGCCCTCAAGCAAAACAGAGAACTAAAACATGGTGAAGAGGTTTGAAAATTTTCAGAAACTCTTTTTGTCCTAGAAGCAACAACACTCAGATTCCCCTTAGTAATCCACTGAAAGAATCAATCACAAGATATCAAGACCAACATATACTTCCCCCACACTTAGCAACTGTCCTAAGTAAACTCCACAATCACATTCACGCATTCAAATTCACCCTACTGACTTCTGCAAGTATTTAAGTGCGGTCTCACCTAAGGAGTATCGATCAAAGGCACATGGACTCTTACCTTATCAGCTCTAGACCACCATACTATCTTTCTCTAGTTCCTTTCTTCTCTTTTCCCTTCCTTAGCATTCTGATTTTTCCCCATTGGGTATCATTTTTTTTTTTTTATCAGTGCTCTTCCCGTTAAGGGGTGTACTTTGGACACATTCCATGGATTCACATGATATGATAGTTGTAGCTACCACTCCCAGAGACCACTTCGGAGTTACTAACTCATCCTCAGTTTATTATCTTTTTTTATTTTATGGAAGGGGTGAAGGGAACCAAATAGGACAGGTTTACAGGCTGTGTCAGAACTAACAAGGGAATCTGACACAAAGTATACCAAGCCCTTAGGTGAGAAAATTAAGTCAGTATTAAGGTGAAGTCAGTAAAAGGATCCTCTAATACCTGAAGTGATGTGGGTGTTCTCAGTAGGTTGATCCGTGATGGGGATTTCTAATAGTCATAGATAGATCCTGCAACTTCATCCTGATGGTTACTTAAGTTCCTGCAAGTGTTGTTAATCTTCTCAAAAAATCATTGTTTCTTACTTAAACTGGTTTTGACTCGATAAAACAAAAATTTGAAAAACATACTGACTCTAAGAAAACAGAAAGATAGATGTCAGTAGCACCTCCCCCACACTTAAGACACACTGTCCCCAGTAGTGTCAAGCGAAGGATTGGTAAAAAGAAAGAAAAAGTTAAATGTTAATGGACGTTATGAGTTCTGTCTGATTTTTACCTCTGTCGCACAAGCATCGACCGTTGCATTAGGTGCATCGACCGTTGCTAGGCGATTTTTCGTGTATGGTCGATCGTTGCTCAGGACCGCAACGATCGCTGCAATGTGATTTTGATCGTGTTGTGACGATCGACACAGTGGTGTGTCGATCGACGCACTGCGATTCGTCCGAGACCTGCAGACATAAACTCACCAAAAACCAGAAACAAAACGTAAAATCCTACAAAAACACCAAAAATAAAATGCAAAAACGAAAATAGTGGGTTGCCTCCCACTCAGCGCTTGTATAAGGTCATTAGCTTGACCGGACGAACAAGAATCAGGCACCGTGAGATCCTGACAGAGACTTTGATTGTCTCTGTGCAAGTCTCCTCATCCAAGGCGGAGAGTAAGCCGTATCAGAATGAATGCGTCCAAGAAAAGAAGGAGTAAACTGCTCCCCAGGATCCAAAATTACATTATCACTTGGCTGCTTATCATCTCCATCCAAAATGGTGAAGGTCTACCCATCTATCAGTGGCTTGCGCAGCTTATCCATCTCGTAATGCAGCGGCTCATCTCCCAGGTGGAGATCAATCAGACTGTGTCTAACATCTATTACTGCTCCTGCCGTATCTAAGAATGGTCTCCCAAGTATCAACGCGTCATCAGGATCACTGTCATAATTCAACACTAAGAAGTCTGTTGGAACTAAGTAGTTTCCAACTCTGACCGGGATGTCCTCAAGGAGTCCTTATGGAACTCTTATAGACTGATCGGCTAGGACAAGAGAGGTCCTAGTAGGCGAAAAATCCAGCATACCCAGCTTCTCTGCCACAGAATATGGCATAAGACTTCCTGCAGCTCCAAGATCACACAGAGAACGCCTAAAACTATCCTCAAAGATAGAACAGTTAAGCACAAAGACACCAGGGTCAGGCAGCTTCTTTGGGATCTTGGTTGACAGCAGATCACTTATATGTTGAGGGACCACAATCACCCAATCTTTCAGCTCTTCATCCAAAGACAACATCTTATTCAAGTACCTCTGCACACATGGGTGATAAGGTGGATCATCAGACGATGGAATTTCTTCCAACTCTTCACTAATCTCTTCCAGCTGCTTAAGCTCTTCAATCTCTTGCTTAATTACTTCAGACACTGAGGGATATAATCTAATGGATTGTGCATAAATCTCCTGCTGAGTAATCTCAGATACTCCAAGGAATAAACGATCAAGCTCTAAATCTGCATCAATGCCTTAAGAATCCTGCGAGTCTGTCTGTTCACGACCTGAAACGACCGACGCTAAGGGTGCGTCGATCGATGCATCACTGTTTTCACCGTTTCTACCCGAGAGATTTTTCCAAAAATCCGAAAATTCAGCCTCTTCTACCAACTCAGCTGTGCTTAGCTCAAATCCTTCACCTAGGTGTGATCCATCATCAATGTACACTGACCAGGCCTTAATATGGGTGTCTGCTACTCCTTTTCCTTTAACAGAACTGGAAATCTGACTCACCTGAGTATCCAACTGCTTTACATGAGTGTTCAGAGACTCAAACTTCCCATTGAGATCCTCATAGACAGCATCCAACTTCTTATTGCAGTCCACAGCAATCTTGGTCTAACTTTCCAGCAACTGTTCCATCATGGACTCCATCTTACTCTCATGAGCACTCCATCTTACTCTCATGAGCAGTAGCTACAGGAGGTGCTTGGTAAGAAGATGATCCATAGGTTCTCTGAGTACCTTGTCCAAAAGGTTTCTGAAAACCACTACTCTGTCCAAAGCCAGAGGAGTTCTGATTGCCTGTGAAGGCACTCTTCTGTCCTCCATTGAAAAACCTGTTTCCCTGCCGATTACCAAATCAATTACCTTGGAATCCAGATCCTCCTATGTAATTCACATCTTCTTCCTGAGTGTCCTCCTCAGTCTTAATTACCTCAAAATCTTGGGCAAAGTGGACAGCTTTCTTACCAGCTAGGAGATTACAAATTGTGTCCAGCTTAGATCTAATATCAGCAATTTCCAAATCCTCTACCTTTCCACCAGATTTCTTCCTTCTCTCATCAGTAGTCTTGCAACTGTTGCTGCTCACTAAGTTCTCAATCAACTCCTTAGCTTGAGCAGGAGTCCTAGTGTTAAAGTTGGCATTACTAGAGTTGTCCAACGCAGTCTGATATGGAAGATCTATGCCTCTAAAGAAGATGCCTAAAAGTGTTACCTCAGTGAATCCATGGTGCGGGCAGTCACGTTAGTATTTCTTGAATCTCATCCAGGCAGTCTTAAGAGGCTCAGTAGGACCTTGGGAAAATGTGAGTATGTCATGTCTGGACTGATCAGAACGCGCATCATCATAGAAGTGACGCAGGAACTCACTCTTCAGGGCTGCCCAAGTAACAAACTGCCCAGGTGGCAGTTGCTTCAGCCATGCAGCAGCGTCTCCAGCGAGACTGTGTGGAAAGAGCTTGAGAAACAGATAATCCTGGCACACTCCATCATACTTCATGCCAGTGATTATGTCCTCAAACTGATCAATGTGATCCATAGGCTGCTCCGACGGGTGACCATGGAAAGCATTCTGCTTCATCAACGAGTAGTATATGGTTTTGATTTCAAAATCATTTCTCTCAAAACCAGGAGGTACTAGAGCTGACCGGTTTGCATGAAACTCATCCGGTCTGTTGTAGTCAGCTAAAGTCCTCTCATGGACAACCATCTGTCCACCTTGGGCCTGTCCTTGGCCTTGCGCCTGCGGCTGTGGTTCAGGTTCCTCAACATCAGGGATCACACGTCCCTCAGCATCAATCCTCTGCCCAGCAGGATTGTGCGGATTGTTATCTCGGTCCCTCAGGATACCGTTAGCATCTTGTATCAGGATAAACGTTCACGTACCATCCTTGCTCTTCTTTCTCTTCTGTTAGTCCTCTCTAGTCGTCCAAGTTCTTCAAGTCCGAGATTAACGAGGTTCAAGTTCTGATTACTTCTAGTTTCACGCGTCTGCATAAACTGTCTGTAATCGTCAAGCAACGATCGATGCTAGCAGTGCAACGATCGATTCAATCTCAGAATCGCCTAGTGACGATCGACACAAAGGTGCAACGATCTATGCTAGGCGAATGTCGTACCTGCGACAGAAAGAAAACAGGGAAAAAAATCAGTAAACAAAAATAAAAATAAAAATCCTAGTAAAAACCCTAAGTTCGAAGCTATCGAAGACTCTAAGAGTCCCCGGCAACGGCACCAAAAACTTGACAGGGGTCTAGTTTTATCCTATTCTACTGCAAGTGCACAGTTATGTGATTGTAGTATATAGGGTATCGAAATCCACAGAGACTCCGGTCAACGATAGATTAAGAACAGTAGAGGGTAAACTAAGACGAAAGCAATGTGGAGTAACTAAAAAGCAATGCGAGAAAGTAAATAAGTAGCAAGATTATTGGTTGTGAAAGCAGTTAATTAAGGGCGCTAAGTCTAGGGCGTTCTCAGGAAATCAGACAAGCAGACAAATAATTCAGTCAGGATCTAATTAAGCACAGTTCTAGAACTCAAATCACGGATATAGAATTAACCAACTGTCGTTGCGAGAATTCTCTAAGTCTAAGTGCAGCAATCCAAATTCCTTTGCAATTACTAACAGATTAAACCAACATTAATTCCAAGTTCGATATGTTCACAATTAAACTAAACCAAATTCCTTTGCGAGAAGTTTAATTGCTCAACCTAAATAGTTCAGATTCTAAACCACACTTTTGTGTCGTATTTAGCAACCTAAGGTCTAGATTCTAATTGATCAAGTTAGAACTAGCATTAAACGCAATTTAGATTGAAGAACAGATAAAGTTATGAATCCTTAACTGAATTTAAACAAGTCTAGCAAGTCATGAAATCCTATGTGAGAAACCCTAAACCAAACTATGAATCTACTAAGACATAGAATATGAAGACTTAATCAATGAATAATTAGATATCATAAAAGAGATTAAACAAGTAAAGGGGTTCGAAAACTTCTCCAAAACAAATGTAGTACAGGATCAGATCAGCCCCAAAAACTCTAAAAACTCTCTGCTCTCAATTATGAATGCGTATATAAGCGTATGTAAAAACTGATCTAAGAACCTAATTAAATAGCTAAAACACGTTTTGGGCTTCTGTGTAAATATCTGGAACTTCTGGGATTTTCCTGCAATATCAGCATTTCTTCATTAAACCGCCGAGTCTGGCCTATTCGCGTAGTGCATCGACCGATGCATGTGTGCGTCGATCGATGCAGATCCCAAAACTGGACAGTGAGTTCTCTCTCTCGGACCAAATCTCCAAATCACTCCAATAAGCTCCATAATCACCACTTTAGCTCCAAACGTGCGGGTACCTAATAAAACCTGCAAAAGACTCTAAAGGAACACCAAAAGACACTAAAACAGACTTATATCATGGCATAAAACCGGTAAAAACCATGATATATCAACTCAGCTGTGCTTAGCTCAAATCCTTCACCTAGGTGTGATCCATCATCAATGTACACTGACCAGGCCTTAATATGGGTGTCTGCTACTCCTTTTCCTTTAACAGAACTGGAAATCTGACTCACCTGAGTATCCAACTGCTTTACATGAGTGTTCAGAGACTCAAACTTCCCATTGAGATCCTCATAGACAGCATCCAACTTCTTATTGCAGTCCACAGCAATCTTGGTCTGACTTTCCAGCAACTGTTCCATCATTGACTCCATCTTACTCTCATGAGCACTCCATCTTACTCTCATGAGTAGTAGCTACAGGAGGTGCTTGGTAAGAAGATGATCCATAGGTTCTCTGAGTACCTTGTCCAAAAGGTTTCTGAAAACCACTACTCTGTCCAAAGCCAGAGGAGTTCTGATTGCCTGTGAAGGCACTCTTCTGTCCTCCATTGAAAAACCTGTTTCCCTGCCGATTACCAAATCAATTACCTTGGAATCCAGATCCTCCTATGTAATTCACATCTTCTTCCTGAGTGTCCTCCTCAGTCTTAATTACCTCAAAATCTTGGGCAAAGTGGACAGCTTTCTTACCAGCTAGGAGATTACAAATTGTGTCCAGCTTAGATCTAATATCAGCAATTTCCAAATCCTCTACCTTTCCACCAGATTTCTTCCTTCTCTCATCAGTAGTCTTGCAACTGTTGCTGCTCACTAAGTTCTCAATCAACTGCTTAGCTTGAGCAGGAGTCCTAGTGTTAAAGTTGGCATTACTAGAGTTGTCCAACGCAGTCTGATATGGAAGATCTATGCCTCTAAAGAAGATGCCTAAAAGTGTTACCTCAGTGAATCCATGGTGCGGGCAGTCACGTTAGTATTTCTTGAATCTCATCCAGGCAGTCTTAAGAGGCTCAGTAGGACCTTGGGAAAAGGTGAGTATGTCATGTCTGGACTGATCAGAACGCGCATCATCATAGAAGTGACGCAGGAACTCACTCTTCAGGGCTGCCCAAGTAACAAACTGCCCAGGTGGCAGTTGCTTCAGCCATGCAGCAGCGTCTCCAGCGAGACTGTGTGGAAAGAGCTTGAGAAACAGATAATCCTGGCACACTCCATCATACTTCATGCCAGTGATTATGTCCTCAAACTGATCAATGTGATCCATAGGCTGCTCCGACGGGTGACCATGGAAAGCATTCTGCTTCATCAACGAGTAGTATATGGTTTTGATTTCAAAATCATTTCTCTCAAAACCAGGAGGTACTAGAGCTGACCGGTTTGCATGAAACTCATCCGGTCTGTTGTAGTCAGCTAAAGTCCTCTCATGGACAACCATCTGTCCACCTTGGGCCTGTCCTTGGCCTTGCGCCTGCGGCTGTGGTTCAGGTTCCTCAACATCAGGGATCACACGTCCCTCAGCATCAATCCTCTGCCCAGCAGGATTGTGCGGATTGTTATCTCGGTCCCTCAGGATACCGTTAGCATCTTGTATCAGGATCAAACGTTCACGTACCATCCTTGCTCTTCTTTCTCTTCTGTTAGTCCTCTCTAGTCGTCCAAGTTCTTCAAGTCCGAGATTAACGAGGTTCAAGTTCTGATTACTTCTAGTTTCACGCGTCTGCATAAACTGTATGTAATCGTCAAGCAACGATCGATGCTAGCAGTGCAACGATCGATTCAATCTCAGAATCGCCTAGTGAGGATCGACACAAAGGTGCAACGATCGATGCTAGGCGAATGTCGTACCTGCGACAGAAAGAAAACAGGGAAAAAAATCAGTAAACAAAAATAAAAATAAAAATCCTAGTAAAAACCCTAAGTTCGAAGCTATCGAAGACTCTAAGAGTCCCCGGCAACGGCACCAAAAACTTGACAGGGGTCTAGTTTTATCCTATTCTACTGCAAGTGCACAGTTATGTGATTGTAGTATATAGGGTATCGAAATCCACAGAGACTCCGGTCAACGATAGATTAAGAACAGTAGAGGGTAAACTAAGACGAAAGCAATGTGGAGTAACTAAAAAGCAATGCGAGAAAGTAAATAAGTAGCAAGATTATTGGTTGTGAAAGCAGTTAATTAAGGGCGCTAAGTCTAGGGCGTTCTCAGGAAATCAGACAAGCAGACAAATAATTCAGTCAGGATCTAATTAAGCACAGTTCTAGAACTCAAATCACGGATATAGAATTAACCAACTGTCGTTGCGAGAATTCTCTAAGTCTAAGTGCAGCAATCCAAATTCCTTTGCAATTACTAACAGATTAAACCAACATTAATTCCAAGTTCGATATGTTCACAATTAAACTAAACCAAATTCCTTTGCGAGAAGTTTAATTGCTCAACCTAAATAGTTCAGATTCTAAACCACACTTTTGTGTCGTATTTAGCAACCTAAGGTCTAGATTCTAATTGATCAAGTTAGAACTAGCATTAAACGCAATTTAGATTGAAGAACAGATAAAGTTATGAATCCTTAACTGAATTTAAACAAGTCTAGCAAGTCATGAAATCCTATGTGAGAAACCCTAAACCAAACTATGAATCTACTCAGACATAGAATATGAAGACTTAATCAATGAATAATTAGATATCATAAAAGAGATTAAACAAGTAAAGGGGTTCGAAAACTTCTCCAAAACAAATGTAGTACAGGATCAGATCAGCCCCAAAAACTCTAAAAACTCTCTGCTCTCAATTATGAATGCGTATATAAGCGTATGTAAAAACTGATCTAAGAACCTAATTAAATAGCTAAAACACGTTTTGGGCTTCTGTGTAAATATCTGGAACTTCTGGGATTTTCTGCAATATCAGCATTTCTTCATTAAACCGCCGAGTCTGGCCTATTCGCGTAGTGCATCGACCGATGCATGTGTGCGTCGATCGATGCAGATCCCAAAACTGGACAGTGAGTTCTCTCTCTCGGACCAAATCTCCAAATCACTCCAATAAGCTCCATAATCACCACTTTAGCTCCAAACGTGCGGGTACCTAATAAAACCTGCAAAAGACTCTAAAGGAACACCAAAAGACACTAAAACAGACTTATATCATGGCATAAAACCGGTAAAAACCATGATATATCAGTGTGTCAGGAACTAACACTTCACTTGACTCAATCTTTACTCCTTGCTCATATGATTCTTGCATTTGGTCATCATTTTCCCATTGGCTAGCTTTCACACTCTCATGCTTTTATCCTATCTCAATTCAGTTTTCAACCTTTATCCTTCGAGTGAGATTTGCCACAATATATATATATATATATATTTTTTTTATTATTGATTCAGTAACTGAGCTATGATTGGAGTTGATTCCATCACGTGATTTTTCAGGATATCAACCCCTAGATTTTCTTTCTTGCTGGCTTTTGAACCTCACTCGAGAAACCTGTATTGTACATGAGACAAGATGGCACAACAGGCAGCTCTTTTCCAATAGATCTCTTGACTCCAAAACAAATCTGAACTTGATGTACTCCATGAGTCAGTGCATGTGTCAGCCCTGTAGACTCTTACATCTCACAAACACCAATTGAGTTTCTTAAAGTGATAAATCGGTTAAAATCAAGAGGTTTCGTAAAGAAATCGGCCAATTGCAAATCAGTAAGTATGTATTGAACCACTACCCTTTTTTCCTCCACTAGCTCTCGAATAAAGTGGTGTCTTATGTCAATGTGCTTGGTTCGAGAGTGTTGGACAGGATTATTTAAGATGCTGATAGCACTCTTGTTATAACAGTGAACTAGGAGTGGTCCTGATTCGATCCCATAGTCAGCAGACATTTGTTTCATCCGGAGAAGCTGAGCACAGCAACTCCCCATCGCAATATATTCAGCTTCTGCTGTAGACAATGACACAGAGTTCTGCTTCTTGCTCATCCAGGCAATCAAGTTATTTCCCAAGAAGAAGCATCCTCCACTCGTGCTCTTTCTGTCACCCAAACTTCTTGCCCAGTCAGCATCGCAGTATCCAATTAGATGTTTATTGGATCCTTTTGAGTACCAAATCCCTAGATTGATAGTTCCCTTGACATACTTGATGATCCGCTTAATTGCCTCAAGATGAGACTGCTTTGGTTTAGTTTGATATCTTGAACATATTCCCACGCTCAGACATAGATCCGGTCTACTAGCAGTTAGATACAGTAAGCTGCCGATCATTCCTCAATACAGCTTTACATCCACATATTGTCCATCCTCATCTCTTGACAGCTTGGTTGTGGTACTCATTGGTGTTCTAGCCTTCTTACATTGATCAAGTTTGAATCGACTCAATAGGTTCTTTGCATACGTACTTTGAGATATAAATACATCATCACTGTTTTGGCGTACTTGCAGACCCAGAAAGTACTTCAATTCTCCTACCATACTCATTTTAAATTCATGAGTCATGTCTCACACAAATGCATCAACTAGCCTTTGAGATGTCCCTCCGAAGATTATATCGTCAACATAGATCTGGACTATGATAATCTCACTCTTTTGTTCCAAGACAAATAGGGTCTTGTCTACACTTCCTCTTGTATACCCATTTTCTAGGAGAAAACTCGTGAGTCGCTCATACCATGTCCTGGGTGCTTGCTTCAGACCATACAACGCTTTCTTCAATTTGTACACATACTCAGGTTTCTGTGCATCCTCAAATCCTTTTGGTTGTTCTACATGAACTTCCTCTTGAAGAAACGCATTCAAGAAGGCACTTTTCACGTCCATTTGATATAAAATGAAGTTCATGATGCATGCCATCCCAAGAAATAGTCTGATTGACTCAAGTCGTGCAATAGGAGCAAAGGTCTCCTCGAAATCTATTCCTTCTATATGAGAGTATCCCTGAGCCACGAGTCGTGCCTTGTTTCGCACTACCACTCCGTTCTCATCAATCTTGTTTTTAAAGATCCACTTGGTTCTTACTGTAGGAATTCGTTTGGTTGATCCTGATGTAATTCACAGATTCATCTCAACCTAAACATACAGATCTAGGTTCTCTTGTAATAGAAACATTATGATCTCACCTTTTACCTGTTTGTTGCAGCGGAAGGAATAGAACAGGTCAGAGATCAGGGAGATACACCAAGGGATGAATCCTCCAAAGGCTCACACACGCAATCACAGGAAACTGGCTGCTAGACCACAAGGAGGGAGGCGCCAGAGAGAGAGGAAAATCGCGGCTGGGTATTAGGGTTAGGAGAAAAAGACTTGGCTTTTAGTTTATAAAAGCCTTCTCTTTCCCTTTTGGGCTTTTGGGCCCAAAACACCAATCTGATTAAATACCATTTAATCAGACCCATTAATTCTTCTCTCTTAGTACGACAAATGCCTAGCACTTTTGTCGTACTTCTGCTAAGCCGTTCCAACATTGTTTCCTGCTAGCTTAAGCGTGTGACCCATATGGGATCATATAATAAAGGCAATAAGTCCAAGACTTATAGATCATGAGCGGACTCTAGCAAGCCATCATGATCCCCAGTATTATATGACTTATGTCTGATCTTTGACATACTCTTACTTTCTAGAGGCAGTACCGAGATTACTGGACACAATTCCAACAATCTCCCACTTGTACTGGAATCTCTGTATTCATAATCCTTTTGTCACAATATCTCGATTAGTCATAAGGCAAGATTAGTGTCATCCTTATAAAGCCTAATCTTGTTCATCGGACTCTGATTTGATACTGACAATCCAAACGACTCGGGACAGTCCGTTTGAGCATGGCCATGCATTTTCCAGTATTCAAATCTCCGATTGGCCTAGAGATATTCACTCCATTTATATTGGAGGGACAAATCCCGTCTTGTTCCATCACTGTAAACTACTCACTTCACAATGTACCCAAACAAGGTCCTTATAACTATCGCAGAACGATAGCGTTAGACAATGATCAAAGTGCATCAGTCCATGTGCAGTCACATGCATGCGAACTCAGGTCTAAGGACTATACTCTATAGTCGTAGTGAGAATCTCTTATGACACAGATATAAATATCCTGAAGAGTTCTCATGAGCGGGTCGCGTCCGGTCGTATGTTCCCAACATACACCTATGTACTAACTTTGATGCCGAGCATTTATGACACACTGAGACTTTGTCATAAGTCACGTACCAATCCAGTCTCACACGGTTGTTGGTGTTCCAATTTCAACAACCTTTGACCAGGGACGGGATGATATAAAACATCTATCAAATATAGGGTCTCATGATCAAGCTAAATGACTTCGATGACTCAAGATCAAGTCATTTACTTCGATGACCTATAAAATGGTTCATATCATTTTGGAACGATTATTTCATCACAGTTAAAATAATCTTGAAATAATAATTTCATTAAACATTTTTCAATGTTATTTCAAGAACATATCCAATAACTAAATAAAGCCCTTTAATAACTCCCACTGAAATTAAGACTACATCTTAATTTCACTTATCCTACAGCAACAGTCTGAGACTCGTGCTTAGGCCTAAGGAGTGGCTTCGTTAATAGATTAGCAACGTTCTCATTCGTTGAAACTTGCTGATCTACTTAACATCTCTGTCATTTATCTCACGGAATAGTTTATACCTATCCTCAAGGTGTTTGGACCTCTGATGTGCAGCTAGTCTCATCTATGCTGGAAATCACATCAAGTTCAGTGACGAACTCTTCTTTCCAAACAACCTCTTTCGCCACTTCCCAAGCTGCGAAATGTTCAGCTTAAGTCATGGAGTCAGCAACAGTGCCTTGCACCGCCAGATAGACACAAGATATAACCGGACTGTGATCGGAAATCATCTTTGTCTATTGGAAACTTGCCTTTCAGACTCTGCTGACTTGTAGCACATCACTTTCTCCGTAAATCAAGAACTTATCCTTAGTATTCCTCAAATACTTTAGGACACACTTTAGGAAACTTGATTCTTTTCTGGATTTGACTGGTCTTTACTTGTCTTGCTTAACATTAAAGCAACATCAAACAAGTACGTTTCATGGCATACATGATAGATCCAATTACCGAAGCATGTGGAATCCTATCCATGCATTTAAGCTCAGCAGTTATCGTAGGATACTGTATCTTGCTTAACGTAATGCCATGTGACATTGGCATAAAACCCTTCTTGGATTGCTGAAAAAACGTGTAGGACCTTGTCAATTTAAGAATCCTGACATTGTCCTACCAGCTCTTTTGGATCTCTATCTTTAAATCCAAAAATCCAAGACTTTCGTGGCTATACCCATGTCATTCACAAAACCAACTCCCAAGCCAGTCCTTTACTTACTGCAGCATTGGGACGTTATATCCGAGAATCAGTATGTCATCGACATACACTATGAGAAATGCAATATCGCTCCCACTTATCTATTAGTAAACACACAGTTCCGCTTCGTTCCTGTTCAAGTCAAAACCTTGACTACTTCAATAGGACGAAGATTCAAACTCCGATATGTTTGCTTCCATCCATGAATGGATCGATGAAGCTAACTTACATAAAATGTAATTTTTCGGAGTCTAGTCTCACTTTCGCTTCTTTGAATTTCGCAGATTCATCGCTTTCAATGATCATCAGATCATGCGAACTTTCAATGATTATCAGTTTCAACTAATTACGAGAAATCACTCTCGGATTAGTAACTGATTCATTCATATCTGCGAACTTCAGGCTCCACAGGTGTAGATTCTACAGAAATCTGTAAATCCTTCCGCTGCTCTCCCTCAATAGGTAAAGCAGCCTCCTGTATTTCTCGAATTTCTTCGAGTTGTACTTTTACTCCCATTGTTCTTCTTGGAAAGTAACTTCCCTTCTTAGAAAACAGAATGGTCGTAAAAAAAATACTTTTTACTCCCACTGTTCTTCTTGGAAAGTAATTTCCCTTCTTAGAAAACAGAATGGTCGTAAAAGTACCGAGCCTTGGTTTCCCTTTGAAAACTTCGAGTTATGCTTTTACTCCCACTGTTCTTCTTGGAAAATAACTTCCCTTCTTAGAAAACAGATTGGACGTAAAAATAACAAGCCTTAGTTTCTCTAGGACAACCAGCGAAGTAGCACAACTACAAATACTCAGTAAAGACAAATTTGGATCGATTCCAATCCACATTAACGTGGTGTCTTTCAACCGATATTTGTGGAACTATTTCAGCGTAAACTTAGATATTTTAGAGCGTTATTCTTAAATAATATCATGGAAGATTCGTGTGACTCATCTTTAATCATTTCTAATAAGATCTGATTCTTTCTCACAGAAACACCTTCAGGTTTTCAGGAGAAATGAGCTGTGAAACGATTTCACACTCATTAAGATGATCACACAATCAATGACTTAAGTATTCTCACTCGTGATTTAATCCAGAGTCTTAATACTTTTGTCATTCAGATCCTATACTTCATTCTGGAACTCTTTCGACCATGTCAAAGAATTCCGACTTGTGTCTCATCAAATGAACACAGTCTTACTCACTGAAAAATCAGTAGAGATAATGAAGTGCAGGAAATTTTTCTCTGGCATTACTGCTCATTGGGCCACATACATGAGTATGTTCCAGGTCCAATAAGCCTTTGGGCTTTTCTCTAGCTCGGCTAAGATAGGCCCTTTGCCTTTTGGTCTAGTAAACAGAATTCAAGTCTCATAAGATATTTTTATCAAATGAGCCCAATAGTCCATGACTATGGGATTTCCGAATCCGACTTACTCTATGTGACCAAGACTTTATGCCAAGAAAAATCAGGTTTAATTCATCAGATTTAAACCAATTCGGTATTTATGTTACATTTAGGCACTCTTTGGTTTAAGATATAAAACCCATTCCATGAATAGGGTGCTACAATTAATATTTCATTAAGATCAAAAGAACAAAACTTGTCTTTTATCAAAATGAAAAACATTCAAATTCTTACAAGAAAATGAAAGACAACTCTGCTTAAAGCAGGTACCTTGTAGCAATTACTTAATACAAAACCAAGCCTCAAAGGGATCTATAAGTGAAAACCCTACGGCTGAGGCAGCATCCCAAGCTCCTTCCAGACATGTAGTTTCACTTGCCCTTCCTTCAACGTTCTACTGTTTCTTAGGCTCTGCATATTATCACAAATATCAGTGCCACAACCAGTATCCAATACCTTTAAGGTAGAACTTGAAGTAATAACATGAATACCTGAGGAAGTAGTCGCATACATCGACTTTAACTCCTCATCATCTTCCATGAATTTAATGCAATTTCTCTTCCAATGCCCTGTCTCCTTACAGTAGCAGCACTTACCAACGTAAGAGGTATCTGACTCGGGCTCAGAAGACACACGCTTGCCATGATTCAAAATCTGGACAACTTTGTCTCCACCCTTGTCAGCATTAGGTTTAGCAAACCTACCCTTCTCATTCATGAGATTGTACAGGGTACTCTTCACGTTTGGCTCAACTGTCTTTGAGCATTTCATGCAGTTCAGTCAACGTCTTCGTTAAGCCTTTCTTGATATAGTTCCTTACGAACTTATCATAGCTTGACGGCAGTGACTGCAGAATGATCTCAGTTGCCAATTCCTGGCTAACTGGATAATCCAGTTTCCTCAGGTTATCAATGTAACCCATCATTTTACTGACATGAGGACTTACTGGATGATCATTTGGTAGCTTGCAGCTAGTGAGAGATTTAACCAACTGGTATCTCTCCACTCTTATCTGCTCCTGAAATTTTAATTTCAGGCTGCTGATCATCTCTATTGGCGACTCCATGTTCTCATATTGCTTCCGCAAGTCTGAGTCCATGCTAGCCAATATCAGACCACGCACATCTACCGCATCATTATAATGCTTATTCCAAGCATCATATACTGCATGAGAAGCATTGGACCCGATCCTCACGGGGAGAGCTCTCTCAAGAACATAGTCCTTTCTCTCCTGTCTGAGGACTAGCCTCTGGTTCCGCGACCAAGTCAAGAAATTTGATCCGTTCAGCTTGTCCATCTTAAGGACAGACCGGATCGAGAAAGCGTTTTGATTGTTTGTGCTAGTCATAACTGAAAATTAAGATAAAAGGATTTTAGTTAATATGTTCAATATGATTAATCCCGTATTAAATTAATATGATTAATCACGCATTATATTCAATAACATAAGTTACCCTCAATAGAATATAATGATTCCAAGATCCACATATAACTAAGATTAAAGTGGGCCACTGGCCGTCACCCAACCTTAGCTTATATCGGTAAGCCCTGAATCGGCTAATTATATCCGTGATATAACTCTTGGTTGTGAATCTGGGCCCGAGGCCCAATCCACTCTGATGTCTCAAGGCCCGGGACTCCCGATGGCCTAGTCAAGAAAACCAGACTATACAGTCATGTAATCATTAATGTCTGGGACTCCCAATGACATTTATGAATCACAAACTGTCTTACCCACGCAAAAACAGACATCCTCACACTGTAAGGCCATGAATGCAATTGAATGGGCTTTGACAGCTGACATAGCCTGGACAAGACATCCAACGCTTGATATTATTTGAGGTTCGTAGGTTTATTAAAATTTCATTCCCAAAATAGAAGATTACTATTTCGGGAAACTTTTCTATTTTAGGAAACCTACTATTTTTAGAAACTTTCTAAAATTGGAAACTTTCTAAAACCGGAAACTTTCTAACTTTAGAAATTTCTTTAAAATCCAAAACCCGCAAATCCAGAAACTTCTATTTTTAGAAACTTTCTAATTTCAAAATTTCGGAAACTTTAATTTAAAATCGACTTTATAATTTTATAAAATAAATTTTAAATTTATCTGAAGAAAGACTCAAATAATTGGCCCAATTGTTTTAACTTCTTGGCCCGAGGCCCAAGAATTGGTCCATGTCCAAGACATGACCCAATTGTCCAATTAATTGACATAACCGGTCTGGTTCATTAAAACTGGTCTAACCAAGTTTTAATTACTACGATGACCACAATTGTCAACCGGTTATTTACTAAACCGGATTTTCTCAATTTATTTGGTCCAACCAAATCAAATTAGAAATTCCTGGTTTAGGCACTAAATCCAATATTTCTTTCGACATTGGATTTCTTATCCCGGTTTAACCAGACTTAATAAAATTATTAAATCTGTTTATTAAACCAGGACGAATTGATTTTAATTAAAATTTTAAACCGAACCACCTAACCGAAAAACGAACCGGCCCATTAGGGTTTAACGATCGCGGCTGCACTCGATCGAGCAACAACCGGGCAGCCGCATCATGCGATCGTGATGGAACGGGACGTGGGACGGTCGGGACGAGCTCGGGTCAGGCGGGACGATCGCGGGACGATGCTGGCGGGACGAGAGGCGATCCATGCGATCGGCTATCGCACGATCCATGCGATCGTCGGCCCCCTTTCTCCACGCGATCGTTCGGGACGATGCCGAGACCATCATGGGACGATCGTAGCTCGGTCCAACCGATCCGTTCGATCGATCCATATGGTCGGCCATCATCACGCACACGGTCGATCAGCTGATCATGCGATCGATCCATGATCGATCCATGCATTCAAGCCATCGGCCGATCACAACAACAAGTCATATAGCTTGCTATGCGATTTCATTAGTGTGTTTAGGATTCAATTCAGTTTCTTAAGTGTTTTATCTTATCAGTAATTGATTCAAAACACTTCTAAACAGATTAAACAACCTAAACATGAATCTAAAACAAGAAATCCTAAGAACCAATGGCTCTGATACCACTGTAGGAATTCGTTTGGTTGATCCTGATGTAATTCACAGATTCATCTCAACCTAAACATACAGATCTAGGTTCTCTTGTAATAGAAACATTATGATCTCACCTTTTACCTGTTTGTTGCAGCGGAAGGAATAGAACAGGTCAGAGATCAGGGAGATACACCAAGGGATGAATCCTCCAAAGGCTCACACACGCAATCACAGGAAACTGGCTGCTAGACCACAAGGAGGGAGGCGCCAGAGAGAGAGGAAAATCGCGGCTGGGTATTAGGGTTAGGA
Source organism: Orychophragmus violaceus (assembly GCA_030180135.1). Lineage (NCBI taxonomy): Eukaryota > Viridiplantae > Streptophyta > Magnoliopsida > Brassicales > Brassicaceae > Orychophragmus > Orychophragmus violaceus. Next base: position 61,082,604 of record CM058237.1, on the reverse strand, counting down.
GAAAAAGACTTGGCTTTTAGTTTATAAAAGCCTTCTCTTTCCCTTTTGGGCTTTTGGGCCCAAAACACCAATCTGATTAAATACCATTTAATCAGACCCATTAATTCTTCTCTCTTAGTACGACAAATGCCTAGCACTTTTGTCGTACTTCTGCTAAGCCGTTCCAACATTGTTTCCTGCTAGCTTAAGCGTGTGACCCATATGGGATCATATAATAAAGGCAATAAGTCCAAGACTTATAGATCATGAGCGGACTCTAGCAAGCCATCATGATCCCCAGTATTATATGACTTATGTCTGATCTTTGACATACTCTTACTTTCTAGAGGCAGTACCGAGATTACTGGACACAATTCCAACACTTACAATGTTTACTCCGTCAGGTCGTGCACAAGTTCTCATACATCATTGCGTACAAATTGTTCTAGTTCTTATCCCATTGCTTCAATCCAGAATTCGTCTTCCAAGGCTTGAATGTGCGTTTTGGGTTCTATGACTGAGACAAAGCAAGTGAACCGCACCATTTCTTTAAAGTCCAGATGAACTTTCCTGGTCATCCGTTCATCATTCACATCTCCTAATACTTTCGAGATAGGATGATTTTTCTGAGTTCTGCTATACTTAATTTTCACAGGAGATTTTATTTCTTCAGATTGAATAGTTTCTGAGGTTGTTTCTTCCTCTGCTTTCTCTTCATTCATGGATCTTTGGTGCTCAACAGGTTCTGATTCACTGTCTGACGAATCATCGGGAATTTTCATTTGACATAGATGATCAAATACGACATTCACTGACTCAACAATCGTTCTTGATCTTGTGTTATACACTCTAAAGGTAGTGCTAGTTCCTGAATACCCCAAGAAGATGCCCTCGTCACTCCTTAAATCAAACTTTCCAAGATGGTCTTTGTCATTCAGTACATAGCACTTTCCTGCAAAGATATGAAAGTTTCTCAGATTGGGAGTCTTCCCTTTCCACATCTCGTATGGTGTCATGGTTGTTCCTCTTCTTACATACACTCGGTTGATGATGTAGCATGCTGTATTGATGGCTTCAACCCATAACTTTAATGGTACATCATTTCCGTGAATCATGGCTCTGGTCATTTCTTGGAGAGTCCTATTCTTCCTCTCAGCTACTCCATTCTGTTGAGGAGTTCTCGGTGCTGAAAACTGATGAGCTATTCCATGATCTTCACAAAATACCTTCATGGTTTCGTTCTGAAATTCTCTTCCATGATCACTCCTAACCTTCTTGATTCGGCCTACTTCATTGATCAGCTGAAGTGCCCAGATTCGAAAGCTATCAGTAGTGTCTGATTTATCCCGAATGAACCTTACCCATGTGTATCTTGTGAAGTCATATACTAGGACAAACACATATCGTTTGCCAGCTATGCTTTCAACTTGCATTGATCCCATCAAGTCCATGTGCATTAGGTCTAGTTTGTGCTTTGTCTGAACATTTGGTACCTTCTTATGCTGAACTTTGACCTGCTTGCCTTTGTTGCATGCTCCACATACTATCTTGTTCACCTCCTTGAGTTGAGGTATCCCTCGGACTATCTCATTTTTGACAAGAGTGGTCAGGTTTCTTTCATTCATATGTCCAAATTGTTGATGCCACAGATGAATGTCATTTTTGGCACTTAGACACTTCGCGCTGACATTTAGAGTTGTTCTCCCACATGTAGCAGTTGTTGCCCGATCTTTTTTCCTTGAAGGATGATATCTCTAGTGTCATCTATAGCTTTGCAGCAATAACTTGTGAAACACACCATCAATCTTCCGTCGCATAGTTGACTCACACTGATCAAATTTGCCTTAAGACCCTTCACAAGATAGATATTCATTAGTTTAGGTAAATCTGAGACAAGTGTCTTACCTTTGCCTTGAATTGCCCCTTGTCCTCCATCACCAAAGGTTACTTTGCCGGATTTGATCAGCTTGATGTCTTTAAGATGTCTTCTTGTCCCGGTCATATGCCTTGAGCAACCACTATCAAAGTACCATTGGTTTTCATCTTCTGATTTGTCAGTGACAAAGGCCATACTGCATCGCATCTGCCTCTCTGAGGTATTCCTTGAACTACTTCTTGTTTCATATAGATCCTCCTTTTTCACCCAGATCTGTTATATGTCTTTGTTCCAGTTGAACCTTCCTAATTTTCTGAGTTGTTGTATTCTTTGATGAAATCTGTAACAGTATGCTTTGTAGTGCAAAACCTTCCCACAGTAGTAACAATTTCTTGCGGTTGAGTCATACACTCTCTGTGATGGAATTGTTGATCTTGCACGTACAAAACTGGACTTTCCCGAATTGGATTCAGAACGTCCAGTGTACCCAAGTCCTGACTTGGTGTACTCCGTTTTGCCATAGCTCAGAATTTTATCCAGTTGTTTTGTTCATGCAAACATGTGGATTTTGCGGTGATGTTGATCTAGCTCAGATTGTAGTTGTTTTGTCACTTCCTTTTCTTTTCTTAGCATCAGCTCCATTTCTTCTGATTTCTTAGCCAAGATCAATTTTTCCTTGATTAAGCTGACACTTTCTTTACTGAGCTTTCGTTCAGTTTCCAGTTCTTGCTGTAGTGACTCAATCTGTGCCTCAAGTCGCAGCTTCGTCTGTAGTGAAGCAGTGTTTTCTAGTCCAATTTTGATGAGAGTATCCCTTACCTCCTTGTAGCAGCTGACTAGATCTGCTTCTGTTTCTGAGTCTGAATCATATTCATTGTCCTCAAACTCAGTGATTCCAAGAAATGCCACAAAGTTGTTGACTTCTTATTCATCACTTTCCTCATCTGACTCATCATTGTTCACACCTAGCATAGATTTTTCTTGTCTTCGTTTCTGATCATTGATATATTCTAGATGAGTGTGACCAATTCCTTTGCACCCAAAGCATTTCATCTCACGCCTTCTGACAGTTGAACATTCACTCTAGAAGTGCCTGAACCCTTTGCATTCATGACATTGCTTTTCAGACTTCTTTGTAGTCTTTTCTCCGTCAGTTGATCTATTAGTGCTCTTGTATGATCCTTGTCCTTGTTCTACTCTTCTTAGAGCTCGATCAAAGCGCCAAACAATGAGGCTGACAGGATATTCTCCCTCGCTTTCTTGATTGGTTTTTGCTTGGGTGATGAGTGCAACACCTTTGGATTTCTTCGTATTGTCCAGGTCTAGCTCATGAACTTGCAACATACCAACCAATTCATCAAAGCTCATACTTTCAGTGTTGGTTGATACACTTAAAGCTGATTTGTACGGCATGTACTTGGCTGGTAGACACCTCAAGAATTTCTTGACGAGTTTCTTGTCTTTGTACTTCTTACGGAGGAGTGATGCTTCCTGAGCTAGAGAGCTGATTTTGGCACTGAAGTCTGAGATTGTTTCATCATCTTCCATTTTTAAATCTTCAAACTTGGTAGCCAAAAGATCTTTTCTTGAGTTCTGCACTTTCTCTGTTCCTTTAAAATGAATTTGAAGAATATCCCATGCTTCTTTAGCCAGTTCACATCCTTGTATTAGCTCAAACTACTTTTTGGCCACTCCGCAGTGAATTGCCGTTAGAGCTCTGGAGTTGAATTTTGATAGCTTCATTTCAACTTCTGTCCATTGTTCCTCCGATTTGGGTACATCTACTCCTGCTTCATTCCTTATTGTTGGAGCCGTCCAACCTGATTCAACTGCTTTCCATTCTAGCGGATCAATCCCTTTGATTTGTGATTTTGTTCTTGCTTTCCAAAAGCCATAGTTGGTTGCATCCAGTACTACGTATGAGCTATTGATCAGCTCACTGTATTTCTCCATTTTTCCACAGAATCTCACATGTATACGTATGAGCAAACAAGTGTCCGCTCTGATACCAATTGAAAATGCGAGATTAGAGTAACACAGAATGTAACACAAGGGTAATTTTCCAAAGACTTTTTATTACAAAGCAAACAGATGTTTCACCTTAACAACCTAGTCTTCTTCTAGCTTTTCGATCTAACAATGATCTCAAAGTCTCCTAGATTCACCCTTAACACTAAGTATGATTCTCTCTTAAGAACTCACCACTTTTTCTCAAAGCAATCTCTCTCTCTCTAAGGCGCACCAAGTACAGATGCCCTAGATGATCTATTTATACACCATAGATCATCATACAATTTCCTAATCACTTTTTGACATATTTCCTAAACACTTTTAGGTATATTTCCCTTTTCCTTTGTTTAGGTAAAAGCTTATTTTCATATATTCTTTTACGTGCATATTTCAAGAGTATCTTCACTGATCTTCACATCCAGCTCAGCTACTTGTCTTTGGGTTCGTCCTCGTCAGCTCTTGCATCCTTTAGTTCCGGCTTACGCTCTTTGTTGTTGACTCAGTTGATGTTGAACGTGTTGCTTGATTTAAAGGCTGCTGTAACTCATGCTCCAGCTCATTGCTTCTTCAGAACTCTATCTCCATTTGCAATAACAACATTCCCTAAGGCTGTTTTAACATTGCTAATCAGGTTAGAGTCACTAATCATCTGATGTGGAGCCCCTGAATCTACAATTAAAGGCCTAGAGTTAGTTGATGCGTGAAGAGAGTTACCAAATACATTACCAGAGTTATGTTTGAGGGCTTTGATGAGTGCATATAGGTCTGATCTCCTGACCACATCATCATGAACCCCCATCATTGGAGTAGAAACAACCATGGCTCTTCCTTCATTACTAGCAGCCATACCTCTTGAAGAACCAGGAAGATCATGCTCAGTTGCTCCATTGGAGAAATGAGCTCACTGCTCCCAGCACTTGTTCCTGAGATGACCATTCATCTTGCAATGATCACACACCACAGCCTTCCAATCTTCTTGCTTGTAAACACCTTTGTTGGTTGTTGCAAGTTCTTCTTTACCACCAAAAAATCCAAAGGAACCATGCTCCTTTTGAATCTCTGAACACACATCATCCAAAGATGGAAGTGTCTCTGACCTCAAGATGGTTGGATGAGGCTGCGATAGGACGGATTCAAAGTAAGCAAGAGGGGAAAGACCTTGTCCTGCTCACTCCTTTCACTTCGAACAAGAGGATCCACAGAACTTCGCCTTAGCATTTTCAACTCTGCCCATAAAGACCTAAACTTTCCAAAGTGAGCCTTGAACTCCATGTCTTCCTGATGGAGATTACTGAGTGCAAGCTTGACTTCAAACACCCTGGTCAGATTAGACTTGTTTGCATACACTTTCTCAAATGTATCCCAAAGATCTTTTGCGGTTTCACAACAAGAATACCCTTCCAAGATTGATGGTTCAAGAGAGCTTTGGAGAATGGATAGTACATTCTGGTCCCCATGAACCCATAGCTCATCATTGACAGGAACCACTTCCCCACCAGCCTCAGCTACAACCATATGATCCGGAGAAGTGCTACTCATAACATGCTTCCATAAGCCACGGCCACCAAGGGCAGATTTGGCCATCCTAGCCCACACCAAGTAGTTACTCCCCCTTACGGTCACTGGTATCAAGACTCTTGAGTTCTCCATGTCTCAGATAGGAGGGAATATCAAGAGAAGAAGCTTTAAACCCTCAAGCTCATCAGATCGAAGCGAATCGGGTCTCAGGCTGATGATGCTAAAGATTATGTGCACCACTTGGAGAGCTGTTTTTGATGGACGACTGTGACGACGATCATTACGTTCCCTGATATACCATGGATTTTAGGGCTTTTACCATGGTATATGTATTATTTATCGAGTCTATTACTATGTTTTAGAGTCATTTCAGGTATTTAACAGGTCTAAGTACTTTTGGAGCTGAATTGAAGATTTTGGAGCATTTTGGAGTGTTTGGCCGAGAGACAGAGTTCACTGTCCAGATTTGAGGATTGCGTCAATCGTTGCACACCTGCATCGATCGATGCATAGCGCGAATGGACCAGACTCGGCGGTTTAATGAAGAATGTTGATATTGCAGAAAAGCCCAGATATTTACACAGAATCCCAAAACGTGTTTTAGACTATATATTAGGGTTTTTAGCCACTTGTTTAGACTACGCTTTATTTTTATTCAGAGAGAGTTTTAGGGGCTGATCTTGTTCTCGAAAGAGACTTGATTTTGAACCCCAGATCTTTACTTTGTTTTATGATATTTGGTTTTCTATTCAAGATGTTTTCTGTTTCGATGAACATGTCTGAGTAGATTACCTGTTAAGTTTAGGGATTCTCATTAGGGATTTCATGGAATTATAGTTTAATCAATATGTAGGATTCATATCTGCTAGTTCTTCGTCTAAGATTGTTCTTAATGCTTAATCTGAAGTAGCTATCCAGATTTATGATGTTAGGTTGATTGATGCAACGATAGTTGGTTAATTAGCTAGAAAGAACCTAGATGAGCAATTAAATTACTCGCAAAGAGATTTGGTTTAGTTTAATTGTAAACATATCAAACTTGGAATTAAAGCTGGTTTAATCTGTTAGTGATTGCAAAGAGATTTGGATTGCTGCATTTAGACTTAGAGAATTCTCACAACGAGAGTTGGTTAATTCTATATCTGTGTTTTGAGTTCTAGAACAGTTTCTGATTAGATCCCGATTGATTGATTGCTTGTGTTCCTGATTTCCTGAGAACTCCCTAGACTTAACGCTTCGCTTCCTTGCTCACAACTCGCTGCTATTTACTTTCTGCTTGTTGATTTACTGCTTTCCCATACTGCTTTTTCCTAGTTTTAACTTGATCGTTCTAAATCTATCGTTGACCGGAGTCCCTGTGGATTCGATACCCTAAGTACTACAACTACATCACTGTGCACTTGCAGTTAGAATAGGGATAATTTTTGACCTATCAAGTTTTTGGCGCCGTTGCCGGGGACTCTTTTGAGTCTTCGATAGATTTGAACTTAGGGTTTACACTAGGTTTTTCGTTTTTATTTTTTGCTACTAATTTTTTTTTTTTTTTCTGTTCTTGCGTTTCAGGTACGCCTGTAATCGCCCTGCATCGATCGACACGGTCCTGTGTGTCGATCGTTGTATTCTCGAGCTTGCATCGATCGACGCTACTATGCATCGATCGACACATTGCGAAAGAATGATGGGAATGATTGAACAGATGTTGGAAAATCAGCAGAATAACTCGTTCTGCAGAGGCTATGGTTCCTATTCATTCACCAGAGATTATGAATCTCCATCATATCAGCCTGTTCCTCCTCACAATACACATTATAATAAGCTGATGAGCATGATGGAGCAGTTCTTGGAAAAGCAGGAAGAAGATTTGAACTACATCAATGGCTCTGGAATCCAAGGAAACAGGTTTGATAATCAGCAAGGTAACAAGTTCTTTAATGGTGGACAGAGGAGTGTTTTTACAAGCAATCAGAACCCTCCTGTATATGGACAGAATGCTGGTTATCAGGAACCTTTGCAGCAAGGTAATTCTCATCAGAGAACCTATGAATCTTATCAGACACCTCCTGCTGCTAATGCTTATAAGAGCAAGATGGAATCCATGATGGAGCAGTTACTAGAGGATCAGACCAAGACTGTTGTAGACTTCGACAGGAAGTTGGATGCTATGCATAAGAATCTGAATGGGAAGTTTGAATCTCCGAGCACACAAGTGAAGAAGCTGGATGTCCAAATCCAACAGACATCTCAAGCAATACAAAGGCATAATGAAGCTAGGAAAGTTGAACAGTACAAATCCATCAAAGTTGTGACCTTAAGAGATGAGATTGAGTTGCTAGGTGAAGAAGAGAGCATAATCTCGGATTTTCTGGATGAATATTGTCTGTCTGAGACATGCATCGATCGACACCCCCTTAGTGTCGGTCGACACGCAGTTCTGACGGCAATTTCGAGCTCTTGCGACGAACAGAAATTGATCATTGTCGACACTGAAGGTCGACATCAATTCAATGACGACCGACACCCACTCTGCGTTGGTCGACACGACAGTCGAGCAGACCCAATTTCGCCCAAATCTGATGTTTTTGCTAAGGAAAGGATCTACAAACCTCCAATACCATTCCCAAAAGTTCCTATAAGGTCCAAACATGAGCAGAGTGTAGTCAAGTGCATGGTAGTGGTGGATAAGGAGATGAATGAAACTCCACCAACTGAAGCTTCGCGAGTTCATTCTCCTGTGTTGGGATATGCAAAGAAGATGATCTCCACTGATGGTCATCTGAAAGAAGAAGTTCAGATTGGTGGAACTACAGTATCTGATAGTAGAGAGAAGAAGATGGCGGTTCCTTTTGAACCTGCTCTAACATCTTCAGTACCTGTAACTGCTCATAAGCAGAAAGCTCCAAACATCAGATCTCCACCAAAGGTAAGGCACAAATCATCTAAGCTTAAACATCCTAACCGCATCACTTTGAATGCAGGAAAATGCAGTATTCCACCCAAGCTTCGCTCCCGCCCTGATTCTGTTTACTCTTTCCTTGGGAGACCTCATGATCTGAAAGCCTATACACCTCCTTGGATGAAGAGATATTCACAGAGACACTCAAAGTCTCTGTTGAAACCGCCATGAGTTCAATCTCTATCCCATAGTCAAGCTAATGACTCAAAACAAGCGCTGAGTGGGAGGCAACCCACTGTTAGGTTTGCATAATTTATTTTTTTTGTGTTTTCATTAGCATTTTACGTTTTTGTTTTTGGCTTTTGGTGAATTTTGTCTGCAGGTTTCGACAGATTCGCAGTGCGTCGATCGACACACCTTGTGTCGATCGTCACAACACGAAAGAAATCGCATTGCAGCGATCGTTGCGGTCCTGAGCAACGATCGACACACGACGAAATATCGCCTAGCAACGGTCGATGCATGTGCGACAGAGGTAAAAACCCGACAGACATAATCTCATCTTTTATCTATTATTTTCTTTTTACCAATCCTTCGCTTGACACTACTGGGGACAGTGTGTCTTAAGTGTGGGGGAGGTTCTACTAACTACTTTCTTTTGTTTTCTTAGAGTCAGTTAAATTTTTCAAAATTTCTTTTATTGAGTCAAAACTTTTAAGTAGGAAACAATGATTTTTTGAGAAGATTAGCAGCACTTGCAGGAACTTAAGTAACCATTGGGATGAAACTGCTGATTATCTCTGACTATTAGAAAACCCAGACATGGATCAACCTACTGAGAACACCCACATCACTTCAGGTATCAGAGGATCCTTTTACTGACTTCAACTTAATACTGACTTAGATTTCTCACCTAAGGGCTTGGTATACTTTGTGTCGGATTCCCTTGTTAGTTCTGACACAGCCTGTAAACCTGTCCTATCTAGTTCCCTTCTCCCCTTCCATAAAATAAAATAAAAAAAAAGATAATAAACTGAGGATGAGTTAGTAACTCCGAAGTGGTCATGGGAATGGTAGTTACAACTTTCATATCATGTGCATCCATGGAATGTGTCCAAAGTACACCCCTTAACGGGAAGAGCACTGATAAAAAAAAAAAAAATGATACCCAATGGGGAAAAATCAGAATGCTAAGGAAGGGAAAAGAGAAGAAAGGGACTAGAGAAAGATAGTATGGTGGTCTAGAGCTGATAAGGTAAGAGTCCATGTGCCTTTGATCGATACTCTTTAGGTGAGACCGCACTTAAATACTTGCAGAAGTCAGTAGGGTGAAATTGAATGCGTGAATGTGATTGTGGAGTTTACTTAGGACAGTTGCTAAGTGTGGGGGAAGTATATGTTGGTCTTGATGTCTGCAGGTTGATTCTTTCATGTGGTTTACTAAGGGGAATCTGAGTGTTGTTGCTTCTAGGATGAAAAGAGTTTCTGAAAGTTTTCAAACCTCTTGACTACATTTTAGCTCTTTGTTTTGCTTGAGGACAAGCAAAGGCTAAGTGTGGGGGAGTTGATATACCATGGATTTTAGGGCTTTTAACCATGGTATATGTATTATTTATCGAGTCTATTACTATGTTTTAGAGTCATTTCAGGTATTTAACAGGTCTAAGTACTTTTGGAGCTGAATTGAAGATTTTGGAGCATTTTGGAGTGTTTGGCCGAGAGACAGAGTTCACTGTCCAGATTTGAGGATTGCGTCGATCGTTGCACACCTGCATCGATCGATGCATAGCGCGAATGGACCAGACTCAGCGGTTTAATGAAGAATGCTGATATTGCAGAAAAGCCCATATATTTACACAGAAGCCCAAAACGTGTTTTAGACTATATATTAGGGTTTTTAGCCACTTGTTTAGACTACGCTTTATTTTTATTCAGAGAGAGTTTTAGGGGCTGATCTTGTTCTCGAAAGAGACTTGATTTTGAACCCCAGATCTTTACTTTGTTTTATGATACTTGGTTTTCTATTCAAGATGTTTTCTGTTTCGATGAACATGTCTGAGTAGATTACCTGTTAAGTTTAGGGATTCTCATTAGGGATTTCTGTTGGAATTGTGTCCAGTAATCTCGGTACTGTCTCTAGAACGTAAGAGTATATCAATGATCAGACATAAGTCATATAATACTGGGGGTCATGATGGCTTGCTAGAGTCCGCTCATGATCTATAAGTCTTGGACTTATTGCCTTTATTATATGATCCCATATGGGTCACACGCCTAAGCTAACGGGAAAATACGAAGGAACGGTTTAGCAGAAGTACGGTAAAAGTGCTAGGCATTTACTGTACTTAGAGAGACTAAAGGGCCTGATTAAATCCAAGGGATTTAATCAGAACTGAGAATTGGGCCCAAAAGCCCATAAGAGCTAGAGAAGGGTTTTATAAACTAAAGCCAAAATCTCTTCTCCTCTAACCCTAACCCCAGCCGCGAGTTCTCTCTCTCTCTGCGCCTCCTCTCCTGCTCGGTCTAGCAGCCACTTTCCTGTGCGTGCGTGTGTGAGCCTTTGGAGGATCCATCTCTTGGTGGTTCTGCTGATCTCTGACCCGTACCTTCCATTCCGCTGCATAAACAAGGTAACAGGTGAGATCCATTATGTTTCTAAATAAGAGAACCTAGATCTGCATGTTTAGTAGGATGAATCAATCTGGGAATTGAATCAGGAAACACTAAACGATCCAACAATTTCATGGAATTATAGTTTAATCAATCTGTAGGGATTCATATCTGCTAGGTCTTCGTCTAGGATTGTTCTTAATGCTTAATCTGAAGTAACTATCAAGATTTATGATGTTAGGTTGATTGATGCAACGACAGTTGGTTGTCCTAGGGAAACCAAGGTTTGTTACTTTTTACGTCCATTCTGTTTTCTAAGAGGGGAAGTTACTTTCCAAGAAGAACAGTGGGAGTAAAAGCGTAACTCGAAGAAATTCGAGCTCAACCTCTTGAGGGAGAGCAGCGGATGGATTTACAGATTTCTGTAGAATCTACATCCGTAAAGCCTGAAGTTCGCAGATCTGAATGAATCAGTTGCTAATCCGAGAGTGATTTCTCGTCATTAGTTGAACCTGATGATCATTGAAAGTTCGCATGATCTGATGATCATTGAAAGCGACGAACCTGCGAAATTCAAAGAAGCGAAAGTAAGCCCGGACTCCGAAAATTACACTATGTGTAAGTTAGCTTCATTGATCCATTCATGGATGGAAGCAAACATATCGGAGTTGGAATCTTCGTTCTGTTGAAGTAGTCAAGGTTTTGACTTGAACAGGAACGAAATGGAACTGTGCGTTTACTAATAGATTAGTGGGAGCGATATTGCATTTCTCATAATGTATGTCGATGACATACTGATTCTCGGAAATAACGTCCCAATGCTGCAGTCGGTAAAGGACTGGCTTGGGAGTTGGTTTTATGATTGACATGGGTAAAGCCACGTAGTTCTTGGATTTTGGATCTAAAGATAGAGATCCGAAAGAGCTGGTAGGACAAAGTCAGGATTCTTAAATTGACAAAGTCCTACACGTTTTCAGCAATCCAAGAAAGGTTTTATGCCAATGTCACATGGCATTACGTTAAGCAAGAAACAGTATCCTACGATATCTGCTGAGCTTGAATGCATGGATGAGATTCCATATGCGTCGGCAGTTGGATCTATCATATATGCCATGACACGTACTTGTTTTGATGTTGCTTTAATATTAAGCAAAACAAGTAAAAGACCAGTCAAATCCAGGAAAGAATCACTGGATTGCCGTAAAGAATATCCTAAAGTATTTGAGGAATACTAAGGATAAATTCTTGATTTACGGAGAAAGTGAGGTGCTATGAGTCGGTAGAGTCTGAAAGGCAAGTTTCCAATGGACAAAGATGATTTCCGGTCACAGTCCGGTTATATCTTGTGTCTGTCTGGCGGTGCAAGGCACTGTTGCTGACTCCATGACTTAAGCTGAACATTTCGCAGCTTGGAAAGCGGCGAAAGAGGTTGTTTGGAAAGAAGAGTTCGTCACTGAACTTGATGTGATTCCCAGCATAGATGAGACTAGCTGCACATCAGAGGTCCAAACACCTTGAGGATAGGTATAACCTATTCCGCGAGATAAATGACAGAGATGTTAAGTAGATCAGCAAGTTTCAATGAATGAGAACGTTGCTAATCTATTAACGAAGCCACTCCTTAGGCCTAATCACGAGTCGCAGACTGTTGCTGTAGGATAAGTGAAATTAAGATGCAGTCTTAATTTCAGTGGGAGTTATTAAAGGGCTTTATTTAGTTATTAGATATGTTCTTGTAAAACATTTAAGATGTTTAATGAAATTATTATTTCAAGATTATTTTAACTGTGATGAAATAATCGTTCCAAAATGATATGAACCATTTTATAGGTCATCGAAGTAAGTGACTTGATCTTGAGTTATCAAAGTCATTTAGCTTGATCATGAGACCCTATATTTGATAGATGGTTTATATCATCTTGTCCCTAGTCGAAGGTTGTTGAAATTGGAACACCAACAACCGTGTGAGACTAGATTGGTATGTGACTTATGACAAAGTCTCAGTGTGTCATAGATGCAGGGCATCAAAGTCAGTACATAGGTGTATGTAGGGTACATACGACCGGACAAGACCCGATTATAAGAACTCTTCAGGATATTTATATCTGTGTCATAAGAGATTCTTACTACGACTATAGAGTATAGTCCTTAGACCTGAGTTCGCATGCATGTGACTGCACATGAACTAATGCGCTTTGATCATTGTCTAATGCGGTCGTTAAGCGATAGTTATAAGGACCTTGATTGGGCATTTTATGAAATGAGTAGTTTACAGTGATGGAACAAGACGGGATTTGTCCCTCCAATATAAATGGAGTGAATATCTCTAGGCCAATCGGAGATTTGAATACTGGAAAATGCATGGCCATGCTCAAACGGACTGTCCCGAGTCGTTTGGATTGTCAGTATCAAATCAGAGTCCGATGAACAAGATTAGGCTTTATAAGGATGACACTCATCTTGCCTTATGACTAATCGAGATATTGAGACAAAAGGATTATGAATACAGAGATTCCAGTACAAGTGGGAGATTGTTGGAATTGTGTCCAGTAATCTCGGTACTGTCTCTAGAACGTAAGAGTATGTCAATGATCAGACATAAGTCATATAATACTGGGGGTCATGATGGCTTGCTAGAGTCCGCTCATGATCTATAAGTCTTGGACTTATTGCCTTTATTATATGATCCCATATGGGTCACACGCCTAAGCTAACGGGAAAATACGAAGGAACGGTTTAGCAGAAGTACGGTAAAAGTGCTAGGCATTTACTGTACTTAGAGAGACTAAAGGGCCTGATTAAATCCAAGGGATTTAATCAGAACTGAGAATTGGGCCCAAAAGCCCATAAGAGCTAGAGAAGGGTTTTATAAACTAAAGCCAAAATCTCTTCTCCTCTAACCCTAACCCCAGCCGCGAGTTCTCTCTCTCTCTGCGCCTCCTCTCCTGCTCGGTCTAGCAGCCACTTTCCTGTGCGTGCGTGTGTGAGCCTTTGGAGGATCCATCTCTTGGTGGTTCTGCTGATCTCTGACCCGTACCTTCCATTCCGCTGCATAAACAAGGTAACAGGTGAGATCCATTATGTTTCTAAATAAGAGAACCTAGATCTGCATGTTTAGTAGGATGAATCAATCTGGGAATTGAATCAGGAAACACTAAACGATCCAACAGTGGTATCAGAGCCATTGGTTATGTGGTTTTTCTTGTTTAGAATCTTGTTTAGGATTGTTTAAGAAGTGTTTTTGAATCAACCTACTGATAAGAAAAAACACTTAAGAAACAAAGAATTAAAACCTAAACAAACAAGAAATCGCATGATCCGATCTATATGAATCGGTATGCGTCCGAGAGTTGAGCCGAGCGGATCGTTTTGATGCACGGACCGATCATGGATAGATCGCGTGATCATGCCGATCATCGATGCTTGCGGCGAGTGATGAACCGATTGAAGGAATGTTTAGATGAATCCTGATTCAATTCTCTGATTCAGATAATCCTAAACATGCGGATCTAGGTTCTCTTGATTAGAAACAATTGTTTATCTCACCTTATACCTGTTTATGCAGCGGAAAGGGATGGTATAGTCAGAGATCAGAGAGCCACCGAGGGATAACTCCTCCAGAGGTTCACACACGCACACCAAGCAGGAAGAGAGGCTGCTAGACCGAGCTGAGGAGGCGTCGCAGGAGAGAGAGAGTTGGCGGCTGGGTTAGGGTTAAAGAGGAAAACAGACTCGAGTTTTATTTATAAAACTCGTCCGGTTCCTCTTGGGCCATTTGGCCGTTCACGCACTGTGTCGATCGACACATCATGTGCATCGATCGACACACAGTGGCTAAACCCTTTTATTCTCTCTAAGTACAGTAAATGCCTGGCACTTTTACCGTACTTCTGCTAAGCCATTCCTACACATTTTCCTGTTAGCTTAGGCGTGTGACCCATATGGGATCATATAATAGAGGCAATAAGTCCAAGACTTATAGATCATGAGCGGACTCTAGCAAGCCATCATGACCCCCAGTATTATATGACTTATGTCTGATCATTGACATACTCTTACTTTCTAGAGACAGTACCGAGATTACTGGACACAATTCCAACAATCTCCCACTTGTACTGGAATCTCTGTATTCATAATCCTTCTGTCACAATATCTCGATTAGTCATAAGGCAAGATTAGTGTCATCCTTATAAAGCCTAATCTTGTTCATCGGACTCTGATTTGATACTGACAATCCAAACGACTCGGGACAGTCCGTTTGAGCATGGCCATGCATTTTCCAGTATTCAAATCTCCGATTGGCCTAGAGATATTCACTCCATTTATATTGGAGGGACAAATCCCGTCTTGTTCCATCACTGTAAACTACTCATTTCATAATGTACCCAAACAAGGTCCTTATAACTATCGCAGAACGATAGTGTTAGACAATGATCAAAGTGCATTAGTCCATGTGCAGTCACATGCATGCGAACTCAGGTCTAAGGACTATACTCTATAGTCGTAGTGAGAATCTCTTATGACACAGATATAAATATCCTGAAGAGTTCTCATAATCGGGTCTTGTCCGGTCGTATGTTCCCAACATACACCTATGTATTGACTTTGATGCCGCGCATCTATGACACACTGAGACTTTGTCATAAGTCACATACCAATCCAGTCTCACACGGTTGTTGGTGTTCCAATTTCAACAACCTTCGACTAGGGACAGGATGATATAATCCATCTATCAAATATAGGGTCTCATGATCAAGCTAAATGACTTTGATGACTCAAGATCAAGTCACTTACTTCGATGACCTATAAAATAGTTTATATCACTTTGGAACGATTATTTCATCACAGTTAAAATAATCTTGAAATAATAATTTCATTAAACATAAGAATGTTTTACAAGAACGTATCAAAATAACTAAATAAAGCCCTCAAACTCCCACTCAAATTTAGATTACATTTCAATGTCTCTAATGCCTACAGCTTCAGTCAGGAACTCGAGCTTAGGCCTTGGGAGTGGCTTTGTCAACGGATCAGCGACGTTATCATCTGTCTGAACTCGGCTGATCTTGACTTCCTTTCTATTAATGATGTCACGTATCAAGTGAAATCTTCTTAGAACATGCTTGGATTTCTGGTGTGATCTTGGTTCCTTTGCCTGAGCAATAGCACCATTGTTATCACAAAATAGTGCCAGAGGCTCAGCCGCATCTGGTATCACACCAAGTTCAATAATGAACTTTCGTATCCAAACAGCTTCCTTCGCAGCTTCTGAGGCGGCGATATATTCAGCTTCTGTAGTGGAATCAGCAACGGTGTCTTGCTTGGAGCTTCTCCAACTGATTGCACCGCCATTCAGACAAAAGATATAACCGGACTGTGACCGGAAATCATCTTGGTCTGTCTGGAAACTTGCGTCCGTGAATCCACTGACTTTAAGCACATCACTTCCACCGTACACTAAGAACTTATCCTTAGTATGTCTTAGATACTTCAAGATATTCTTTACGGCAATCCAATGGTTTTCACCTGGATTTGACTGGTATCTACTCGTCATGCTCAATGCATAAGCAACATCAGGACGAGTACAGATCATGGCATACATGACAGATCCTATTGCAGATGCATAAGGAATATTCTTCATGCGCTCAAGCTCAGCAGCCGTCGTAGGGCTCTGCTTCTTGCTTAGCGTTGTGCCATGTACCATTGGCGTGAAGCCCTTCTTGGAATCTTTCATGCTGAATCTTTGTAGGACTTTGTCAATGTATGAGTCTTGACACAAGCCTATCAGCCTTCTAGATCTATCCCGGTAGATCCTGATTCCAAGAACGTATGCGGCTTCACCCATGTCTTTCATGGAAAAACAACTTCCAAGCCAGTCCTTTACGGACTTCAGCATTGGAATGTCGTTTCCGAGAAGCAGTATGTCATCGGCATACAGAATAAGAAATACTATCTTGCTCCCACTAGTTTTCTTATACACGCATTGTTCTTCTTCGTTTCTGATGAAGTCAAATTGCTTGATCGCTTCATCAAAACGAAGATTCCAGCTCCTCAATGCTTGCTTCAATCCATAGATGGATTTATGAAGCTTGCATACTTTCCCAGCATTCTTTGGATCTATGTAACCGTCAGGTTGTGTCATATACACATCCTCTTCCAGAATACCATTCAGGAAGGCGGTTTTCACGTCCATCTGCCAAATTTCATAATCATGAAAAGCTGCAGTTGCTAGTAGAATCCGAATAGATTTCATCATAGCCACTGGTGAATAGGTTTCATCGTAATCCACACCGTGAACTTGTCTGAAACCTTTTGCCACCAACCTGGCTTTATAAATCTGGACATTTCCATCCACGTCAATCTTCTTCTTGAAGATCCATTTGCACTCGATGGCTTTTACACCAGCGGGTAAGTCAACCAACGAAAACACTTGGTTGACCGACATGGAGTCCATTTCGGAATCAGTGGCCTTGCGCCACTTTGAGGAATCTGGGCCCATCATGGCTTGATTGAAGTTCGATGGTTCATCACCATCAATGATCAGAAGATCATGACAGTCAGTCACGAGGAATCCTTGATATCTCTCGGGTTCGTGACGGATCCTCCCGGATCTTCGAACTTCAGGTACTACAGGTTCAGGCTCTAGAATTTCTTGTAGGTCCTCCTGCTGCTCTTCCTCATTAGGTTGAGCAGTATCCTGTTCATCTTGAATTTCTTCAAGCAGTACCTTACTCCCACTGTCTTTCTTAGAGAGAAACTCCCTCTCAAGAAAGTTACAATCCCGGGCAACAAAGATCTTGTTCTCGGAACGTAGATAGAAGTAATAAGCCTTGGTTTCCTTCGGATAACCAATGAAGTAGCATTTATCAGACTTTGGTGTAAGCTTATCTGAGATTAATCTCTTGACATAGGCTTCACAACCCCAAATTCTGAGATAAGACAGCACTGGAGCTTCTCCAGTCCATAATTCATATGGTGTCTTTGCTACTGCTTTCGATGGCGCTCTATTTAGAGTGAACACTGCTGTTAGCAGAGCATATCCCCAAAGGGATATTGGAAGGTCTGTGTGACTCATCATAGATCGAACCATATCCAATAAGGTCCGATTTCTCCTCTCAGACACACCATTCCATTGAGGTGTTCCGGGAGGAGTGAGTTGGGATACGATCCCACACTCTCTTAGATGATCACTGAATTCTTGGCTTAAGTATTCTCCTCCTCGGTCGGACCGAAGAGCCTTAATGCTTTTACCAAGTTGGTTATGTACTTCATTTTGGAATTCTCTGAACTTCTCAAAAGATTCAGACTTATGTTTCATTAAATAAACATATCCATACCTACTGAAATCATCAGTGAAGGTAATGAAGTACTGATAGTTTCCTCTTGCATTTGTGGACATTGGGCCACACACGTCAGTGTGTATCAGGCCCAATAAGTCACTGGCCCTCTCGTTAGGTTTATTAAAGGGGGCCCGCGTCATTTTGCCCATTATGCAGGATTCGCATTTCTCACATGACTCAAAGTCAAATGAGCCAAGAAGTCCATTCGAATGGAGCCTCTTGATGCGTTTCTCGCTGATGTGCCCTAAACGACAATGCCATAGAAACGTTCGGTTCTCCTCATTAGGTTTGAACCGTTTGGTATTAATGTTATAAACTGGCGCGGATTGATCGAGTATGTAAAGCCCATTCGTAAGAGGGGCAGAACCATAGAACAAATTGTTGCGATTGAAGGAACATAATTTATTCTTAACTGAAAAATCATAACCTTCCAAATCCAACAAAGAAATTGAAATAATATTCCTGCTTATAGCAGGTACAAAATAACAATTATTGAGTTCTAAAATCAATCCCGAAGGTAAAGACAACAAGTATGTGCCTACAGCTAGTGCTGGAACTTTCGCTCCATTCCCAACTCGTAGCTCCACTTGTCCTTGCTTCAGCCTTCTACTGTTGCTGAGTGCCTGCATATTAGTACAAATATGAGCACCACAACCAGTATCCATAACCCATGAGGTATTATCAGAAGTAGTTGTATTAACTTCTATAACAAAAATACCTGTCGAAGAAGTCTCGAGAGTCTTCTTCTTCAATTCCTTTAGACCTTCTTGGAATTTCTTACATTCTCTCCTCCAATGCCCTGGTTCTTTACAGAACCTGCATATGTCAGTTGGCCCAGCCTTGGACTTGGGCTTGGGCTTTGGCGTGTCCTTGTCCGTGACTTGGACAGCCTTGACCTTTCCCTTATCCTTAGCAGAGGATTTCTTAAACCCCTTGCCCTTTTGCACCATAAGCACATTGGGGTCCTTGGCGGTTTTCCTCAAGTTGGGCTCTGCAGTTTTGAGCATTCCGTGAAGCTCAGGCAATGTCTTACTCAAGCCATGCATGTTAAAGTTCAGAATGAACTGATCATAGCTTGCAGGTAATGACTGCAGAATGATGTCGCAGGCAAGTTCTTGGCTGATAGGACAGTCGAGTTTCTGAAGATGATCGAGATAACCCATCATCTTCAAGACATGAGGACTCACTGCCGCATTCGCAGCCAACTTACAGTCTAAGAGGTTCTTAACAGTCTGAAACCTCTCAGTCCTTGCTTGCTCCTGAAAAAGCGATTTCAGGCTTGCCATTATCTCAATTGGTGACAACACACTCTCGAACTGCATTTGCAGCTCACCAGTCATTGTCGCCAACATAAGGCAATACACATCATTTTCATCTGACGAATGCTTTTCCCAAGCATTATGCAGAGTCCTGGCGGCATTGTTAGCAGGCCTCTCGGGGAGAGGATCACGAAGGACATAATCCTTCTTCTCCTGCTTGAGGACCAGCCTCAAGTTCCTTGACCACGTCAGGAAGTTCGTTCCAGTCAGCTTCTCCTTCTCGAGAACAGACCGGATTGAGAATGTGTTTTGTGTGCTTGTAGTAGTCATAGCTGAAATATATAAGATAAAAAGGTTATTAGTTATTATGTTCAATATGATTAATCTCGTATTATATTTAATATGATTAATCACGCATTATATTCAATAACATAAGTTACCCTCAATAGAATATAATGATTCCAAGATCCACATATAACTAAGATTAAAGTGGGCCACTGGCCGTCACCAAAACTCAGCTTATATCGGTAAGCCCTATGTCGGCTAATTATATCCGTGATATAATTCTTGGTTGTGAATCTGGGCCCGAGGCCCAATTCACTCTGATGTCTCAAGGCCCGGGACTCCCGATGGCCTAGTCAAGAAAACCAGACTATACAGTCATGTAATCATTAATGTCTGGGACTCCCAATGACATTTATGAATCACAAACCGTCTTATCCACGCAAAAGCAGACACCCTCACACTGTAAGGCCATGAATACAATTGAATGGGCTTCGACAGCTGACATAGAATGGACAAGACATCCAACGCTTGATATTATTTGAGGTTCGTAGGTTTATTTAAAAATTCATTCCCAAAATAGAAGATTACTATTTCGGGAAACTTTCCATTTTTGGAAACCTACTATTTTTGGAAACTTTCTAAAATTGGAAACTTTCTAAAAACGGAAACTTTCTAACTTTAGAAATTTCTTTAAAATCCAAAACCCGCAAATCTAGAAACTTCTAATTTAAGAAACTTTCTAATTTCAAAATTTCGGAAACTTTAATTTAAAATCGACTTTATAATTTTATAAAATAAATTCTAAATTAATCTGAAGAAAGACTCAAATAATTGGCCCAATTGTTTTAACTTCTTGGCCCGAGGCCCAAGAATTGGTCCATGTCCAAGACATGACCCAATTGTCCAATTAAATGACATAACCGGTCTGGTTCATTAAAATTGGTCTAACCAAATTTTAATTACTACGATGACCACAATTGTCAACCGGTTATTTACTAAACCGGATTTTCTCAATTTATTTGGTCCAACCAAATCAAATTAGAAAATCCTGGTTTAGGCACAAAATCCAATTTTTCGACTTTGGATTTCTTATCCCGGTTTAACCAGACTTAATAAAATTATTAAATCTGTTTATTAAACCAGGACGAATAATTTTAATCAAAATTCTAAACCGAGTCTTAAACCCAACCGTATCGATCGATGAACCAACCGCATCGATCGATTCATCAACCGCATCGATCGATTCTTCAATCGCATCGGTCGATGTTCTCAGCATCGATCGATGCGTTCACGCGTTGAGCAGGCTTGGCCGAGATATGCGAAATCCATGCGATCGTTCGATCGATCCATGCGATTGCAGTCGATCTCTCGCGGTTGTATCGACCGATCCATGCGATCGTATCGATCGATCCATGCGATCACAGCCGATACTACTTTATGAAAATTGCATTCCAAATCAATATAGCTTGGATTTGCGATTTCAAGTGTGTTTAGGTTTCAATTCCTTGTTGCTTAAGTGATTTCTCTTATCAGTAGTTGATTCAAAACACTTCTTAAACAAGAAAACAATCCTAAACTTGAATCTAAACAAGAAAAACCAGAACCAATAGCTCTGATACCACTGAAGGAATGTTTAGATGAATCCTGATTCAATTCTCTGATTCAGATAATCCTAAACATGCGGATCTAGGTTCTCTTGATTAGAAACAATTGTTGATCTCACCTTATACCTGTTTATGCAGCGGAAAGGGATGGTATAGTCAGAGATCAGAGAGCCACCGAGGGATAACTCCTCCAGAGGTTCACACACGCACACCAAGCAGGAAGAGAGGCTGCTAGACCGAGCTGAGGAGGCGTCGCAGGAGAGAGAGAGTTGGCGGCTGGGTTAGGGTTAAAGAGGAAAACAGACTCGAGTTTTATTTATAAAACTCGTCCGGTTCCTCTTGGGCCATTTGGCCGTTCGCGCACTGTGTCGATCGACACATCATGTGCATCGATCGACACACAGTGGCTAAACCCTTTTATTCTCTCTAAGTACAGTAAATGCCTGGCACTTTTACCGTACTTCTGCTAAGCCATTCCTACACATTTTCCTGTTAGCTTAGGCGTGTGACCCATATGGGATCATATAATAGAGGCAATAAGTCCAAGACTTATAGATCATGAGCGGACTCTAGCAAGCCATCATGACCCCCAGTATTATATGACTTATGTCTGATCATTGACATACTCTTACTTTCTAGAGACAGTACCGAGATTATTGGACACAATTCCAACACCGATCGGCGAGCCGATCGCATGTATTGATCTCGGATCAATAGCATGGATCGATGCGATCGAGTCCAGCTCACGACGCGTCTCGGCCAAGCCAGCATCGTCCCGCTCTCGTCCCTGCTGTCCCGATCGCTCGGCGATCGCGTGAAGCCACACGACCCGAGCTCGACGATCACGCTCCCGTCCGATCGCGAGAGATGGCCCGGCTGTCTCGTCCCGATCACACGGCCCGACCGTCCCATCCCGTCCCGATCACAACCGAGCTCGTCCCGATCGTGAGGCTTACGGCCGTCCCGATCGCGTGTGTTGCTCGCGGCCATCCCAACACGTGACCTAATTGGTCGGTTCGGTTTGGCTAGAGCTTGGTTCGTTTTGGTTTGTGGTGGCTCGGTTTAAGACAATTAAAATTTTTAATCGTCACGGTTTAATAAACAGACTTAATAAAATTTATTAAGTTCTGGTTAAACCGGGATAAGAAATCCAAAGTCGAAAATTGGATTTTGTGCCTAAACCAGTGATTTTCTAATTTGATTTGGTTGGACCAAATAAATTGAGAAAATCCGGTTTAGTAAATAACCGGTTGACAATTGTGGTCATCGTAGTAATTAACTTTGGTTAAGACCAATTTTAATGAACCAGACCGGTTATGTCATTTAATTGGGCAATTGGGTTATGTCTTGGACATGAACCAATTCTTGGGCCTCGGGCCAAGAAGTTAAAACAATTGGGCCAATTATTTGAGTCTTTTCATCAGATTAATTTAAAATTTATTTTTATAAAAATTATAAAATCGATTTTAAATTAATAAGTTTCCAAAATTTTGAAATTAGAAAGTTTCTTAAATTAGAAGTTTCTAGATTTGCATGTTTTGGATTTTAGGAAATTTCTATAATTAAAAGTTTCTATTTTTAGAAAGTTTCCAAAATTAGTAGGTTTCCCAAAAAGGAAAGTTTCCCAAAATAGTAATCTTCTATTTTGGGATGAATTTTTAATAAACCTACAAACCTCAAATAATATCAAGCGTTGGATGTCTTGTCCAGTCTATGTCAGCTGTCGAAGCCCATTCAATTGTATTCATGGCCTTACAGTGTGAGGGTGTCTACTTTTGCGTGGATAAGACGGTTTGTGATTCATAAATGTCATTGGGAGTCCCAGACATTAATGATTACATGACTGTATAGTCTGGTTTTCTTGACTAGGCCATCGGGAGTCCCGGGCCTTGAGACATCAGAGTGGATTGGGCCTCGGGCCCAGATTCACAACCAAGAGTTATATCACGGATATAATTAGCCGACATAGGGCTTACCGATATAAGCTAAGGTTGGGTGATGGCCAGTGGCCCACTTTGATCTTAGTTATATGTGGATCTTGGAATCATTATATTCTATTGAGGGTAACTTATGTTATTGAATATAATGCGTGATTAATCATATTAAGTATAATGCGAGATTAATCATATTGAACATATTAACTAAAATTCTTTTATCTTAAATTTCAGTTATGACTAGCACAAACAATCAAAACACTTTCTCGATCCGGTCTGTCCTTGAGATGGACAAGCTGAACGGATCAAATTTCTTGACTTGGTCGCGGAACCTGAGGCTTGTCCTCAGGCAGGAGAGAAAGGACTATTTTCTTGAGAGAGCTCTCCCCGTGAGGATCGGGTCCAATGCTTCTCATGCAGTATATGATGCTTGGAATAAGCATTATAATGATGCGGTAGATGTGCGTGGTCTGATATTGGCTACCATGGACTCAGACTTGCGGAAGCAATATGAGAACATGGAGTCGCCAATAGAGATGACCAGCAGCCTGAAATTGAAATTTCAGGAGCAGATAAGAGTGGAGAGATACCGGTTGGTTAAGTCTCTCACTAGCTGCAAGCTACCAAATGATCATCCAGTGAGTCCTCATGTCAGTAAAATGATGGGTTACATTGATAACCTGAGGAAACTGGATTATCCAGTTAGCCAAGAATTGGCAACTGAGACCATTCTGCAGTCACTGCCGTCAAGCTATGATAAGTTCAGAAGGAACTATATCAAGAAAGGCTTAACGAAGACGCTGACTGAACTGCATGATATGCTCAAGACAGTTGAGCCAAACGTGAAGAGTACCCTGTACAATCTCATGAATGAGAAGGGTAGGTTTACTAAACCTAATGCTGACAAGGGTGAAGACAAAGTTGTCCAGATTTTGAATCATGGCAAGCGTGGGTCTTCTGAGCCCGAGTCAGATACCTCTTACGTTGGTAAGTGCTGCTACTGTAAAGAGACTGGGCATTGGAAGAGAAATTGCATTAAATTCATGGAAGATGATGAGGAGTTGAAGTTGATGTATGAGACTACTTCCTCAGGTATTCATGTTATTACTTCAAGTTCTACCTTATAGGTATTGGATACTGGTTGTGGCACTGATATTTGTTATAATATGCAGAGCCTGGGCAACAGTAGAACTTTGAAGGAAGGGCAAGTGAAACTACATGTTTGGAAGGAGCTTGGGATGCTGCCTCAGCCGTAGGGTTTTCACTTATAGATCCCTTTGAGGCTTGGTTTTGTATTAAGTAATTGCTACAATGTACCTGCTTTAAGCAGAGTTGTTTTTCATTTTCTTGTAAGAATTTGAATGTTTTTCATTTTGATAAAAGACAAGTTTTTGTTCTTTTGATCTTAATGAAATATTAATTGTAGCACCCTATTCATGGAATGGGTTTTATATCTTGAACCAAAGAGTGCCTAAATGTAACATAAATACCGAATTGGTTTAAATCTGATGAATTAAACCTGATTTTTCTTGGCATAAAAGTCTTGGTCACATAGAGTAAGTCGGATTCAGAAATCCCATAGTTATGGACTGTTGGGCTCATTTGATAAGATATCTTATGAGACTTGAATTCTGTTTACTGGACCAAAAGGTAAAGGGCCTATCTTAGCCGAGCTAGAGAAAGGCCCAAAGGCTTATTGAACCTGGAACATACTCATGTATGTGGCCCAATGAGCAGTAATGCCAGAGAAAATTTCCTGTACTTCATTGTCTCTACTGATTACTTCAGTGAGTGTGACCGTGTTCATTTGATGAGACACAAGTCGGAATTCTTTGACATGGTCGAAAGAGTTCCAGAATGAAGTATAGGATCTGAATGACAGAAGTATTAAGACTCTGGATAAGATCACGAGTGAGAATACTTAAGTCATTGATTGTGTGATCATCTGAATGAGTGTGAAATCGTTTCACAGCTCATTTCTCCTGAAAACCTGAAGGTGTTTCTGTGAGAAAGAATCAGATCTTATTAGAAATTATTAAAGATGAGTCACACGAATCTTCCATGATATTATTTAAGAATAACGCTCTAGAAATATCTAAGTTTACGCTGAAAAAGGTTCCACCAATATCAGTTGAAAGACACCACGTAAATGTGGATTGGAATCGATCCAAATTCGTCTTTACTGAGTATTTGTAGTTGTGCTACTTCGCTGGTTGTCCTAGGGAAACCAAGGTTTGTTACTTTTTACGTCCATTCTGTTTTCTAAGAGGGGAAGTTACTTTCCAAGAAGAACAGTGGGAGTAAAAGCGTAACTCGAAGAAATTCGAGCTCAACCTCTTGAGGGAGAGCAGCGGATGGATTTACAGATTTCTGTAGAATCTACACCCGTAAAGCCTGAAGTTCGCAGATCTGAATGAATCAGTTGCTAATCCGAGAGTGATTTCTCGTCATTAGTTGAACCTGATGATCATTGAAAGTTCGCATGATCTGATGATCATTGAAAGCGACGAACCTGCGAAATTCAAAGAAGCGAAAGTAAGCCCGGACTCCGAAAATTACACTATGTGTAAGTTAGCTTCATTGATCCATTCATGGATGGAAGCAAACATATCGGAGTTGGAATCTTCGTTCTGTTGAAGTAGTCAAGGTTTTGACTTGAACAGGAACGAAATGGAACTGTGCGTTTACTAATAGATTAGTGGGAGCGATATTGCATTTCTCATAATGTAT
This sequence comes from Orychophragmus violaceus, assembly GCA_030180135.1. NCBI lineage: Eukaryota > Viridiplantae > Streptophyta > Magnoliopsida > Brassicales > Brassicaceae > Orychophragmus > Orychophragmus violaceus. The sequence continues at coordinate 61,056,566 of CM058237.1, read as the reverse complement.
GTCGATGACATACTGATTCTCGGAAATAACGTCCCAATGCTGCAGTCGGTAAAGGACTGGCTTGGGAGTTGGTTTTATGATTGACATGGGTAAAGCCACGTAGTTCTTGGATTTTGGATCTAAAGATAGAGATCCGAAAGAGCTGGTAGGACAAAGTCAGGATTCTTAAATTGACAAAGTCCTACACGTTTTCAGCAATCCAAGAAAGGTTTTATGCCAATGTCACATGGCATTACGTTAAGCAAGAAACAGTATCCTACGATATCTGCTGAGCTTGAATGCATGGATGAGATTCCATATGCGTCGGCAGTTGGATCTATCATATATGCCATGACACGTACTTGTTTTGATGTTGCTTTAATATTGAGCAAAACAAGTAAAAGACCAGTCAAATCCAGGAAAGAATCACTGGATTGCCGTAAAGAATATCCTAAAGTATTTGAGGAATACTAAGGATAAATTCTTGATTTACGGAGAAAGTGAGGTGCTATGAGTCGGTAGAGTCTGAAAGGCAAGTTTCCAACGGACAAAGATGATTTCCGGTCACAGTTCGGTTATATCTTGTGTCTGTCTGGCGGTGCAAGGCACTGTTGCTGACTCCATGACTTAAGCTGAACATTTCGCAGCTTGGAAAGCGGCGAAAGAGGTTGTTTGGAAAGAAGAGTTCGTCACTGAACTTGATGTGATTCCCAGCATAGATGAGACTAGCTGCACATCAGAGGTCCAAACACCTTGAGGATAGGTATAACCTATTCCGCGAGATAAATGACAGAGATGTTAAGTAGATCAGCAAGTTTCAATGAATGAGAACGTTGCTAATCTATTAACGAAGCCACTCCTTAGGCCTAATCACGAGTCGCGGACTGTTGCTGTAGGATAAGTGAAATTAAGATGCAGTCTTAATTTCAGTGGGAGTTATTAAAGGGCTTTATTTAGTTATTAGATATGTTCTTGTAAAACATTTAAGATGTTTAATGAAATTATTATTTCAAGATTATTTTAACTGTGATGAAATAATCGTTCCAAAATGATATGAACCATTTTATAGGTCATCGAAGTAAGTGACTTGATCTTGAGTTATCAAAGTCATTTAGCTTGATCATGAGACCCTATATTTGATAGATGGTTTATATCATCTTGTCCCTAGTCGAAGGTTGTTGAAATTGGAACACCAACAACCGTGTGAGACTAGATTGGTATGTGACTTATGACAAAGTCTCAGTGTGTCATAGATGCAGGGCATCAAAGTCAGTACATAGGTGTATGTAGGGTACATACGACCGGACAAGACCCGATTATAAGAACTCTTCAGGATATTTATATCTGTGTCATAAGAGATTCTTACTACGACTATAGAGTATAGTCCTTAGACCTGAGTTCGCATGCATGTGACTGCACATGAACTAATGCGCTTTGATCATTGTCTAATGCGGTCGTTAAGCGATAGTTATAAGGACCTTGATTGGGCATTTTATGAAATGAGTAGTTTACAGTGATGGAACAAGACGGGATTTGTCCCTCCAATATAAATGGAGTGAATATCTCTAGGCCAATCGGAGATTTGAATACTGGAAAATGCATGGCCATGCTCAAACGGACTGTCCCGAGTCGTTTGGATTGTCAGTATCAAATCAGAGTCCGATGAACAAGATTAGGCTTTATAAGGATGACACTCATCTTGCCTTATGACTAATCGAGATATTGAGACAAAAGGATTATGAATACAGAGATTCCAGTACAAGTGGGAGATTGTTGGAATTGTGTCCAGTAATCTCGGTACTGTCTCTAGAACGTAAGAGTATGTCAATGATCAGACATAAGTCATATAATACTGGGGGTCATGATGGCTTGCTAGAGTCCGCTCATGATCTATAAGTCTTGGACTTATTGCCTTTATTATATGATCCCATATGGGTCACACGCCTAAGCTAACGGGAAAATACGAAGGAACGGTTTAGCAGAAGTACGGTAAAAGTGCTAGGCATTTACTGTACTTAGAGAGACTAAAGGGCCTGATTAAATCCAAGAGATTTAATCAGAACTGAGAATTGGGCCCAAAAGCCCATAAGAGCTAGAGAAGGGTTTTATAAACTAAAGCCAAAATCTCTTCTCCTCTAACCCTAACCCCAGCCGCGAGTTCTCTCTCTCTCTGCGCCTCCTCTCCTGCTCGGTCTAGCAGCCACTTTCCTGTGCGTGCGTGTGTGAGCCTTTGGAGGATCCATCTCTTGGTGGTTCTGCTGATCTCTGACCCGTACCTTCCATTCCGCTGCATAAACAAGGTAACAGGTGAGATCCATTATGTTTCTAAATAAGAGAACCTAGATCTGCATGTTTAGTAGGATGAATCAATCTGGGAATTGAATCAGGAAACACTAAACGATCCAACAATTTCATGGAATTATAGTTTAATCAATCTGTAGGGATTCATATCTGCTAGGTCTTCGTCTAGGATTGTTCTTAATGCTTAATCTGAAGTAACTATCAAGATTTATGATGTTAGGTTGATTGATGCAACGACAGTTGGTTAATTAGCTAGAAAGAACCTAGATGAGCAATTAAATTACTCGCAAAGAGATTTGGTTTAGTTTAATTGTGAACATATCAAACTTGGAATTAAAGCTGGTTTAATCTGTTAGTGATTGCAAAGAGATTTGGATTGCTGCACTTAGACTTAGAGAATTCTCGCAACGAGAGTTGGTTAATTCTATATCTGTGTTTTGAGTTCTAGAACAGTTTCTGATTATATCCCGATTGATTGATTGCTTGTGTTCCTGATTTTCTGAGAACTCCCTAGACTTAACGCTTCGCTTCCTTGCTCACAACTCGCTGCTATTTACTTTCTGCTTGCTGATTTACTGCTTTCCCATATTGCTTTCTCCTAGTTTTAACTTGATCGTTCTAAATCTATCGTTGACCGGAGTCCCTGTGGATTCGATACCCTAAGTACTACAACTACATCACTGTGCACTTGTAGTTAGAATAGGGATAATTCTTGACCTATCATTCCCAAAAAAAACCATAAATCCTTGGTTGAAGAGAGAGTTTGAGAAGAGTTGCATCTCCCTTATTCATGAGGTTTGATGAAACTATTTGATAGTGATTTCCCAATCTGGACTTTTAACATTCCTGAGCACAGAAAGTTCCATATCGTAAAGGAGGTGAGAACAATAATGTTGTGTTTATTACAAAAATTTCCCCTAGAGAACAAAAGCAAAATAAACTTCTTGATTCCATCAAGTGAACTTTACTATTGATATAATTTTTTTCATTTGAAATGTTAAATTTATTCATCAACAAAAAAGAGGAGATTTACAAGATTAATGAATGAGTTCTAAAGCCAAGAAAATTAAAGAGCAATTACAGGGAATGTTCTGCCAAAACTAAATTACAAACAAAGCCAAGATTTAACCTGTATCCAGTCAAACCATTGGAGGGGGAAAAGATACAACACTGGTCCATCACAGCTTTAGACCCTCACGCTCGTCAGATCGATGGGAATCGGGTCTCAGGCTGATGATGCTAAAGATGATGTGCACCACTTGGAGAGCTGTTTTCGATGGACGACTGTGACGACGATCGTTACGTTCCCTCAAAAGACCATAAATCATTGGTTGAAGAGAGAGTTTGAGAAGAGTTGCATCTCCCTTATTCATGAGGTTTTATGAAACTATTTGATAGTGATTTTCCAATCTTGACTTTTAACATTCCTGAGCACAAAAAGTTCCATATCATAAAGGAGGTGAGAACAATAATGGTGTGTTTATTACAAAAATTTCCCCTAGAGAACAGAAGCAAAATAAACTTCCTGATTCCATCAAGTGAACTTTACTATTGATATAATATTTTCATTTGAAATGTTAAATTTATTCATCAACAAAAAAGAGGAGATTTACAAGCTTAATGAATGAATTCTAAAGCCAAGAAAATTAAAGAGCAATCACAGGGAATGTTCTGCCAAAACTAAATTACAAACAAAGCCAAGATTTAACCTGTATCCAGTCAAACACATAGGAGGGGGAATAGATACAATACTGGTCCATCATAGCTTTAGACCCTCACGCTCGTCAGATCGAAGGGAATCGGGTCTCAGGCTGATGATGCTAAAGATGATGTGCACCACTTGGAGAGATGTTTTCGATGGACGACGATCGTTACGTTCCCTCAAAAGACCATAAATCATTGGTTGAAGAGAGAGTTTGAGAAGAGTTGCATCTCCCTTATTCATGAGGTTTGATGAAACTATTTGATAGTGATTTCCCAATCTGGATTGACTTTTAACATTCCTGAGCACAGAAAGTTCCATATCGTAATGGAGGTGAGAACAATAATGGTGTGTTTATTACAAAAATTTCCCCTAGAGAACAAAAGCAAAATAAACTTCTTGATTCCATCAAGTGAACTTTACAATTGATATAATTTTTTTCATTTGAAATGTTAAATTTATTCATCAACAAAAAAGAGGAGATTTACAAGCTTAATGAATGAGTTCTAAAGCCAAGAAAATTAAAGAGCAATCACAGGGAGTGTTCTGCCAAAACTAAATTACAAACAAAGCCAAGATTTAAACCGTATCCAGTCAAACCATAGGAGGGGGAAAAGATACAACACTGGTCCATCACAGCTTTAGACCCTCACGCTCGTCAGATCGAAGGGAATCGGGTCTCAGGCTGATGATGCTAAAGATGATGTGCACCACTTGGAGAGCTGTTTTCGATGGACGACTGTGACGACGATCGTTACGTTCCCTCAAAAGACCATAAATCATTGGTTGAAGAGAGAGTTTGAGAAGAGTTGCATCTCCCTTATTCATGAGGTTTGATGAAACTATTTGATAGTGATTTCCCAATCTGGACTTTTAACATTCCTGAGCACAGAAAGTTCCATATCATAAAGGAGGTGAGAACAATAATGGTGTGTTTATTACAAAAATTTCCCCTAGATAACAGAAGCAAAAATCCATCAAGTGAACTTTACTATTGATATAATTTTTTCATTTGAAATGTTAAATTTATTCATCAACAAAAAAGAGGAGATTTACAAGCTTAATGAATGAGTTCTAAAGCCAAGGAAATTAAAGAGCAATCACAGGGAATGTTCTGCCAAAACTAAATTACAAAGAAAGCCAAGATTTAACCTGTATCCAGTCAACCCCATAGGAGGGGGAATAGATACAACACTGGTCCATCACAGCTTTAGACCCTCACGCTCGTCAGATCGAAGGGAATCGGGTCTCAGGCTGATGATGTTAAAGATGATGTGCACCACTTGGAGAGCTGTTTTTGATGGACGACTGTGACGACGATCTTTACGTTCCCTCAAAAGACCATAACTCATTGGTTGAATAGAGAGTTTTGAGAAAATTTGCATCTCCCTTATTCATGAGGTTTGATGAAACTTATCTGATAGTGATTTTCCAATGGGAAAAAATCTTGTATAGCCTTATGGCTTAAAAAAAATCTTGCCTACCCAATAGTTATCTCAATACCCCTCTTTCATTAAATGGATTGTGCTTTGACGATTTTGCCCCCGATTTTACCTTATCCAATTTGGTGGTTTAAATGAAAATTTGGTTTAAGAAATTTTATTGGTTTAAGAAATTAAAAAAAAAACTGAATATCCGTTTCTCCCCTGCTATCGGGGACGATAACGAACATGAAAACAAAATCTTGTTTTGCTCAGTCGTCGGCGTCGTCGCGTCTCCGGCCATCATTCGTTGCCTCCGTCGTGACTCCGTCAACCCACTGATATTTGTGCTTCTCCCACGATCTGCATTCAGCTCCATTTGAATCGGATTGGGATTGGGATTGGGTTTTTGGTAGATTCAATTGATGAGTTGGAAAAGTTTTGTTTATCCATGGATTCGGGCTCGATTGGGACTACCAATTGAGTAGAAATGCATTTGAGAGGTAGAATTGCTGTATATTATAAGCATATTGGAACCCGAAATCGATTCAAATTCGTGTTCCTTTTGTAGGAGAACTTGGGAAAACTAGTGTAACTGATGTATGTGGTATAACCAGTAAAACTAGTATTACTGAGAATCGTTATGTATAACTAGTATAACTGGAACAACTAGTATAACTAGTATAACTGGTGTAACTAGTATAACTGAGAACAACTAAAGTATACCTGAGAACAAAATGTGTACAACTACAAGTATATACTGAGTTTTTTTATATTGTTTTGGGAGGATAAAATGAGCAATAGAGTGTGCATCCAATATAAATGTCAGGGGCGCATGTGTAGCCTAGTGTTGAAAGAGGAGATAACTTTGGATATGGTAGTAGCTATGCTTTACAAGACGCATGTGTTAGATTAAAGTAAAGTTAGATTGGAATTGAGTTACATTCCTATGGCGGTTGGCTGGGAAGAACATTTGAGTATTTCTGATGATGATCATCTTTGTGGTTATCTAATGACCGTTAATAAATAGAACCGTAGAAGTCTTTTGTGTGTGGAACTCGTGACTAGACTGGAGCTGCCCTCACAACAGTCGAGAGCGGGGAAAAGCTCTGCTGGTATGAACTATGAGCATGATGAAATCGGAGAAGTATGACCTAATGCCTTGACATTGTTTGTTGAAAATGGAGAAATATGATCTATTGTCGTGCCGTTTTTTATTGAAAACATTCAAGCAAGTCAAGAAGACCAGGTGAGAGAGGATGATGATGATAAATTGGAGGATAACGTTACGGATACAAAGTCTCAGTGTGTCATAGATGCAGGGCATCAAAGTCAGTACATAGGTGTATGTAGGGTACATACGACCGGACAAGACCCGATTATAAGAACTCTTCAGGATATTTATATCTGTGTCATAAGAGATTCTTACTACGACTATAGAGTATAGTCCTTAGACCTGAGTTCGCATGCATGTGACTGCACATGAACTAATGCGCTTTGATCATTGTCTAATGCGGTCGTTAAGCGATAGTTATAAGGACCTTGATTGGGCATTTTATGAAATGAGTAGTTTACAGTGATGGAACAAGACGGGATTTGTCCCTCCAATATAAATGGAGTGAATATCTCTAGGCCAATCGGAGATTTGAATACTGGAAAATGCATGGCCATGCTCAAACGGACTGTCCCGAGTCGTTTGGATTGTCAGTATCAAATCAGAGTCCGATGAACAAGATTAGGCTTTATAAGGATGACACTCATCTTGCCTTATGACTAATCGAGATATTGAGACAAAAGGATTATGAATACAGAGATTCCAGTACAAGTGGGAGATTGTTGGAATTGTGTCCAGTAATCTCGGTACTGTCTCTAGAACGTAAGAGTATGTCAATGATCAGACATAAGTCATATAATACTGGGGGTCATGATGGCTTGCTAGAGTCCGCTCATGATCTATAAGTCTTGGACTTATTGCCTTTATTATATGATCCCATATGGGTCACACGCCTAAGCTAACGGGAAAATACGAAGGAACGGTTTAGCAGAAGTACGGTAAAAGTGCTAGGCATTTACTGTACTTAGAGAGACTAAAGGGCCTGATTAAATCCAAGGGATTTAATCAGAACTGAGAATTGGGCCCAAAAGCCCATAAGAGCTAGAGAAGGGTTTTATAAACTAAAGCCAAAATCTCTTCTCCTCTAACCCTAACCCCAGCCGCGAGTTCTCTCTCTCTCTGCGCCTCCTCTCCTGCTCGGTCTAGCAGCCACTTTCCTGTGCGTGCGTGTGTGAGCCTTTGGAGGATCCATCTCTTGGTGGTTCTGCTGATCTCTGACCCGTACCTTCCATTCCGCTGCATAAACAAGGTAACAGGTGAGATCCATTATGTTTCTAAATAAGAGAACCTAGATCTGCATGTTTAGTAGGATGAATCAATCTGGGAATTGAATCAGGAAACACTAAACGATCCAACAATTTCATGGAATTATAGTTTAATCAATCTGTAGGGATTCATATCTGCTAGGTCTTCGTCTAGGATTGTTGTTAATGCTTAATCTGAAGTAACTATCAAGATTTATGATGTTAGGTTGATTGATGCAACGACAGTTGGTTAATTAGCTAGAAAGAACCTAGATGAGCAATTAAATTACTCGCAAAGAGATTTGGTTTAGTTTAATTGTGAACATATCAAACTTGGAATTAAAGCTGGTTTAATCTGTTAGTGATTGCAAAGAGATTTGGATTGCTGCACTTAGACTTAGAGAATTCTCGCAACGAGAGTTGGTTAATTCTATATCTGTGTTTTGAGTTCTAGAACAGTTTCTGATTATATCCCGATTGATTGATTGCTTGTGTTCCTGATTTTCTGAGAACTCCCTAGACTTAACGCTTCGCTTCCTTGCTCACAACTCGCTGCTATTTACTTTCTGCTTGCTGATTTACTGCTTTCCCATATTGCTTTCTCCTAGTTTTAACTTGATCGTTCTAAATCTATCGTTGACCGGAGTCCCTGTGGATTCGATACCCTAAGTACTACAACTACATCACTGTGCACTTGTAGTTAGAATAGGGATAATTCTTGACCTATCATTCCCAAAAAAAAACATAAATCCTTGGTTGAAGAGAGAGTTTGAGAAGAGTTGCATCTCCCTTATTCATGAGGTTTGATGAAACTATTTGATAGTGATTTCCCAATCTGGACTTTTAACATTCCTGAGCACAGAAAGTTCCATATCGTAAAGGAGGTGAGAACAATAATGTTGTGTTTATTACAAAAATTTCCCCTAGAGAACAAAAGCAAAATAAACTTCTTGATTCCATCAAGTGAACTTTACTATTGATATAATTTTTTTCATTTGAAATGTTAAATTTATTCATCAACAAAAAAGAGGAGATTTACAAGATTAATGAATGAGTTCTAAAGCCAAGAAAATTAAAGAGCAATTACAGGGAATGTTCTGCCAAAACTAAATTACAAACAAAGCCAAGATTTAACCTGTATCCAGTCAAACCATTGGAGGGGGAAAAGATACAACACTGGTCCATCACAGCTTTAGACCCTCACGCTCGTCAGATCGATGGGAATCGGGTCTCAGGCTGATGATGCTAAAGATGATGTGCACCACTTGGAGAGCTGTTTTCGATGGACGACTGTGACGACGATCGTTACGTTCCCTCAAAAGACCATAAATCATTGGTTGAAGAGAGAGTTTGAGAAGAGTTGCATCTCCCTTATTCATGAGGTTTTATGAAACTATTTGATAGTGATTTTCCAATCTGGACTTTTAACATTCCTGAGCACAAAAAGTTCCATATCATAAAGGAGGTGAGAACAATAATGGTGTGTTTATTACAAAAATTTCCCCTAGAGAACAGAAGCAAAATAAACTTCCTGATTCCATCAAGTGAACTTTACTATTGATATAATATTTTCATTTGAAATGTTAAATTTATTCATCAACAAAAAAGAGGAGATTTACAAGCTTAATGAATGAATTCTAAAGCCAAGAAAATTAAAGAGCAATCACAGGGAATGTTCTGCCAAAACTAAATTACAAACAAAGCCAAGATTTAACCTGTATCCAGTCAAACACATAGGAGGGGGAATAGATACAATACTGGTCCATCATAGCTTTAGACCCTCACGCTCGTCAGATCGAAGGGAATCGGGTCTCAGGCTGATGATGCTAAAGATGATGTGCACCACTTGGAGAGATGTTTTCGATGGACGACGATCGTTACGTTCCCTCAAAAGACCATAAATCATTGGTTGAAGAGAGAGTTTGAGAAGAGTTGCATCTCCCTTATTCATGAGGTTTGATGAAACTATTTGATAGTGATTTCCCAATCTGGATTGACTTTTAACATTCCTGAGCACAGAAAGTTCCATATCGTAATGGAGGTGAGAACAATAATGGTGTGTTTATTACAAAAATTTCCCCTAGAGAACAAAAGCAAAATAAACTTCTTGATTCCATCAAGTGAACTTTACAATTGATATAATTTTTTTCATTTGAAATGTTAAATTTATTCATCAACAAAAAAGAGGAGATTTACAAGCTTAATGAATGAGTTCTAAAGCCAAGAAAATTAAAGAGCAATCACAGGGAATGTTCTGCCAAAACTAAATTACAAACAAAGCCAAGATTTAACCCGTATCCAGTCAAACCATAGGAGGGGGAAAAGATACAACACTGGTCCATCACAGCTTTAGACCCTCACGCTCGTCAGATCGAAGGGAATCGGGTCTCAGGCTGATGATGCTAAAGATGATGTGCACCACTTGGAGAGCTGTTTTCGATGGACGACTGTGACGACGATCGTTACGTTCCCTCAAAAGACCATAAATCATTGGTTGAAGAGAGAGTTTGAGAAGAGTTGCATCTCCCTTATTCATGAGGTTTGATGAAACTATTTGATAGTGATTTCCCAATCTGGACTTTTAACATTCCTGAGCACAGAAAGTTCCATATCATAAAGGAGGTGAGAACAATAATGGTGTGTTTATTACAAAAATTTCCCCTAGATAACAGAAGCAAAAATCCATCAAGTGAACTTTACTATTGATATAATTTTTTCATTTGAAATGTTAAATTTATTCATCAACAAAAAAGAGGAGATTTACAAGCTTAATGAATGAGTTCTAAAGCCAAGGAAATTAAAGAGCAATCACAAGGAATGTTCTGCCAAAACTAAATTACAAAGAAAGCCAAGATTTAACCTGTATCCAGTCAACCCCATAGGAGGGGGAATAGATACAACACTGGTCCATCACAGCTTTAGACCCTCACGCTCGTCAGATCGAAGGGAATCGGGTCTCAGGCTGATGATGTTAAAGATGATGTGCACCACTTGGAGAGCTGTTTTTGATGGACGACTGTGACGACGATCTTTACGTTCCCTCAAAAGACCATAACTCATTGGTTGAATAGAGAGTTTTGAGAAAATTTGCATCTCCCTTATTCATGAGGTTTGATGAAACTTATCTGATAGTGATTTTCCAATGGGAAAAAATCTTGTATAGCCTTATGGCTTAAAAAAAATCTTGCCTACCCAATAGTTATCTCAATACCCCTCTTTCATTAAATGGATTGTGCTTTGACGATTTTGCCCCCGATTTTACCTTATCCAATTTGGTGGTTTAAATGAAAATTTGGTTTAAGAAATTTTATTGGTTTAAGAAATTAAAAAAAAAACTGAATATCCGTTTCTCCCCTGCTATCGGGGACGATAACGAACATGAAAACAAAATCTTGTTTTGCTCAGTCGTCGGCGTCGTCGCGTCTCCGGCCATCATTCGTTGCCTCCGTCGTGACTCCGTCAACCCACTGATATTTGTGCTTCTCCCACGATCTGCATTCAGCTCCATTTGAATCGGATTGGGATTGGGATTGGGTTTTTGGTAGATTCAATTGATGAGTTGGAAAAGTTTTGTTTATCCATGGATTCGGGCTCGATTGGGACTACCAATTGAGTAGAAATGCATTTGAGAGGTAGAATTGCTGTATATTATAAGCATATTGGAACCCGAAATCGATTCAAATTCGTGTTCCTTTTGTAGGAGAACTTGGGAAAACTAGTGTAACTGATGTATGTGGTATAACCAGTAAAACTAGTATTACTGAGAATCGTTATGTATAACTAGTATAACTGGAACAACTAGTATAACTAGTATAACTGGTGTAACTAGTATAACTGAGAACAACTAAAGTATACCTGAGAACAAAATGTGTACAACTACAAGTATATACTGAGTTTTTTTATATTGTTTTGGGAGGATAGAATGAGCAATAGAGTGTGCATCCAATATAAATGTCAGGGGCGCATGTGTAGCCTAGTGTTGAAAGAGGAGATAACTTTGGATATGGTAGTAGCTATGCTTTACAAGACGCATGTGTTAGATTAAAGTAAAGTTAGATTGGAATTGAGTTACATTCCTATGGCGGTTGGCTGGGAAGAACATTTGAGTATTTCTGATGATGATCATCTTTGTGGTTATCTAATGACCGTTAATAAATAGAACCGTAGAAGTCTTTTGTGTGTGGAACTCGTGACTAGACTGGAGCTGCCCTCACAACAGTCGAGAGCGGGGAAAAGCTCTGCTGGTATGAACTATGAGCATGATGAAATCGGAGAAGTATGACCTAATGCCTTGACATTGTTTGTTGAAAATGGAGAAATATGATCTATTGTCGTGCCGTTTTTTATTGAAAACATTCAAGCAAGTCAAGAAGACCAGGTGAGAGAGGATGATGATGATAAATTGGAGGATAACGTTACGGATACATCGGGTATGCGTGATGAATATCATGAGGTACCACCAGTGGTTGAAGGTAGTCAGTTTGTAGCGCCATGGGAAGACGGTTTTGGGGTGAGTGTGCATCAAGATTTCCGAGATAAGAAGGCGGTTATAGAGTTGGTCGAGAGTTTGGTATTTAGAAACTCTTTTGATTATGTTTTAAAACATTCTGATAGAACGTGGTGGGTGGTTAAATGTTCTATACAGAGATGTAATTAGGGTCTACGAGCAGCAAGGATTGATAACTCGGATATGTTCTCGATTAGAACGTACACGAAGATGCACATATGCAACCGTGCCAATGAAAGTGCAAGCGCTGATTGTATGAGAGGATCATCATAGCTAGTTGCATCATATTTTAGTGAGGAATATCCTGAGAAACTTGAAACTCCACAGCCTAGAATCATCATTGATCTAGTTAGGCGAAATATGGTGTAGATATATCATACTTGACAGCGTTAAGAGGGAAAAATCAAGAAGTTTGTGATTTGCGTGGTAATCTGGAAGATAGCTACAAGATGTTGTATCGTTATCTGTACGTGTTAGAAGAGGTCAATCCTGGAACGGCAACTGGTGTGGAACTGAAGGAATTTCTAGCAGTTCTAATCACATTAGGCAACCCTAGTATAAATTCCATAGCCTAGGATCTAGGGTTCATGTTTATAATTGAATCTACAGAGAATCTCAAATATACCTGGATGATTATGCAGCGGAAAGTGAACAGGGATTCGAGATTGAATAGCGCCTCAAGTGCTGCGCCTATACTGGTATCCACACGCACACAAACTGGAACAGACGGGATGCTAGTGCCGAAGAGATCAGATCTCTCAGAGGGTTTTCAGTTTCTCAAAGGTGGCTGTGAATTAGGTCTAGTTGCTGTAAAAGTCGTCCATATATCTTATATATATCGACTTTTATCACGACCTAATTAACAAAGGATCAAACCGAAGTTAATTAAGTCATAAACCAAAATCGTTATTTTGGTCCGCGATCTGTGTCGATCGATACACACGTTGTGTCGATCGACACTACCTCAGAAACTCGTTATTGAATGTATATCAAAATACATTCACTAGATCATTACACTAATGATCAACCCCATACAAGACATCCAGTTTGCTTAGGTGTGTGACCCTGTAGGATCATATAATACTAGCAATGAGTTCTAAACTCATTGATCATAAGTGGCTTCTAGCAAAGCATTATGATTGCCCAGTATCATATGACTGTCTCATCTCGACAATTTTCACTTAGAGTAAGTACAATAGATTTCAGGACATTCCCAACAATCTCCCACTTGTACAGGAATCATCTATTCCTATAATCCCTTTGTCACTATATCTCGATCTGGCATAAGGCAAGAACTGTGTCATCCTTATTAAGCTAGATCATGTTTATCGAACTCTGATTTATACTGATAAAACAAACGACTGACAATCACCTCGTTTGAGCGCGGCCACGCATTTCTCAGTATCAAATCTTCGATAGGCCCTGAGATATTTATCTCCTGTTATATAGGAGGTACAAATCCCATCTTGTTCCATCCATGTTCCTTTCACACTTCATGATACGCCCAATCAGTGTCTTTATAGTCACTTGTTACGGCTGACGTTTGACAAAGTCAAGACGGACCAATCCATATGTAAGAAATCATGATGAATTCAGTTCTAAGGACTATACTCTATAGTCGTAATGAGAAACTCTTATGACACTCATATAACTATGTTGTAGAGTTCTCATTAACGGGTCATGTCTGATACTATGTTCTCTAACATATATCTATGTGATTGACTTTAATACTCTTATTAAATGACTCCATGAAACTTAGTCATCAGTCACCTCACATAATAGTCTCACGCGGTTGTTAATGTCCCACTTTAACAACCTTGACCAGGGATCAACATAATTTATGTCATTTATAACTTATAGGGTTTCATGATCAAGTCACATACTTGATGACCTATAAAATATCATAAATTACTTTGGGACTATTATTTAATAACACAATTAAATAATACTGAAACAAATTTCATTAAAATAACATAACCATAGTATGTTTTCATGAACACCATAACATAACTAAAAACCAAAATAACTCCCACTGAAATCAAGATCATATCTTAAGAAATCTAATGCCTATAGCAGTAGTATGACTCTCATGCTTAGGCCTTGGGAGAGGCTTAGTCAGAGGGTCAGCAACATTCTCATCCGTCGGGACTCTGCTGATCTTCACATCTCCTCTATTTATGATATCACGGATAAGGTGATACCTCCACTCTATATGTTTGGACTTCTGGTGTGACCTAGGTTCCTTCGCCTGCGCAATGGCTCCATTGTTGTCACAATACAAAGCCACTGGCTCAGAAATACTAGGAACCACACCAAGTTCAGAGATGAACTTCTTAATCCAAACAGCCTCCTTTGCCGCTTCAGAAGCGGCGAGGTACTCAGCTTCGGTCGTGGACTCTGCTACGGTGTCTTGCTTGGAACTCTTCTAACTAACTGCACCGCCATTCAGACAAAAGACGTAACCAGATTGTGATCGAAAATCGTCTTTGTCCGTCTGAAAACTTGCGCCTGTGTAACCACTTACTACAAGCTCATCACTTCCTCCGTACACCAAGAATTTATCCTTAGTATTTCTCAAATACTTCAGGATGTTCTTGACAGCTTTCCAGTGACTTTCACCTGGATCAGATTGGTATCTACTCGTCATGCTTAAAGCACAAGCAACATCTGGACGAGTGCAGAGCATGGCATACATGATGGATCCTAGAGCAGAAGCATAAGGAATCCGACCCATGCGCTCTCGCTCAGCAGGTGTCGAAGGACACTGCTTCTTGCTAAGAGTAATTGATAGGTCTAAAGTTTTACCCTATGCTAACTGCAAGTGCACAGTATATCAATGTAGTACTTAGGGATCGAATCCACGAGGACTCTAGGCAACGATAGGATCAAGAACTTAAAGAGATTAAAACTAGGAGAAAGCAAAAAGCAAATTGTATTGAATTAACTAAAAGCAAGCAAGAAAGTAAACAAGTAGCAGGTTTTTGTTGTAGGCAATGAACTAAGTGTAGGAATGTTTAGATCAATCCTGATTCAATTCTCTGATTCAGATTATCCTAAACATGCGGATCTAGGTTCTCTTGAATAGAAACAATTGATGATCTCACCTTATACCTGTTTATGCAGCGGAAAGGGATGGTATGGTCAGAGATCAGAGAGCCACCAAGTGATAACTCCTCCAGAGGTTCACACACGCACACCAAGCAGGAAGAGAGGCTGCTAGACCACACGGGAATCGGCGCAGAGAGAGAGGAGGCTCGCGGCTGGCTAGGGTTGATTGCCTGAACTCGTCTCAAGTTTTATTTATAAAACTTGTCCAGTTCCGTTTGGGCCTTTGGCCCAAAAACCAATTAACTCGACGGCGTTCTCGCACTGTGTCGATCGACACACCTTGTGCATCGATCGACACACAGTGACTAAACCCATTTATTCTCTCTAAGTACAGTAAATGCCTAGCACTTTTACCGTACTTCTGCTAAACCGTTCCTACACGTTTTCCTGTTAGCTTAGGCGTGTGACCCATATGGGATCATATAATAAAGGCAATAAGTCCAAGACTTATAGATCATGAGCGGACTCTAGCAAGCCATCATGACCCCCAGTATTATATGACTTATGTCTGATCATTGACATACTCTTACTTTCTAGAGACAGTACTGAGATTACTGGACACAATTCCAACAATCTCCCACTTGTACTGGAATCTCTGTATTCATAATCCTTTTGTCTCAATATCTCGATTAGTCATAAGGCAAGATTAGTGTCATCCTTATAAAGCCTAATCTTGTTCATCGGACTCTGATTTGATACTGACAATCCAAACGACTCGGGACAGTCCGTTTGAGCATGGCCATGCATTTTCCAGTATTCAAATCTCCGATTGGCCTAGAGATATTCACTCCATTTATATTGGAGGGACAAATCCCGTCTTGTTCCATCACCGTAAACTACTCATTTCATAATGTACCCAAACAAGGTCCTTATAACTATCGCAGAACGACAGCGTTAGACAATGATCAAAGTGCATCAGTCCATGTGCAGTCACATGCATGCGAACTCAGGTCTAAGGACTATACTCTATAGTCGTAGTAAGAATCTCTTATGACACAGATATAAATATCCTGAAGAGTTCTTATAAGCGGGTCTTGTCCGGTCGTATGTTCCCAACATACACCTATGTATTGACTTTGATGCCGCGCATCTATGACACACTGAGACTTTGTCATAAGTCACATACCAATCCAGTCTCTCACGGTTGTTGGTGTTCCAATTTCAACAACCTTCGACTAGGGACAGGGTGATATAATCCATCTATCAAATATAGGGTCTCATGATCAAGCTAAATGACTTTGATGACTCAAGATCAAGTCACTTACTTCGATGACCTATAAAATGGTTTATATCACTTTGGAACGATTATTTCATCACAGTTAAAATAATCTTGAAATAATAATTTCATTAAACATCTTAAATGTTATTTCAAGAACATATCCAATAACTAAATAAAGCCCTTTAATAACTCCCACTGAAATTAAGACTACATCTTAATTTCACTTATCCTACAGCAACAGTCCGCGACTCGTGCTTAGGCCTAAGGAGTGGCTTCGTTAATAGATTAGCAACGTTCTCATTCGTTGAAACTTGCTGATCTACTTAACATCTCTGTCATTTATCTCACGGAATAGGTTATACCTATCCTCAAGGTGTTTGGACCTCTGATGTGCAGCTAGTCTCATCTATGCTGGAAATCACATCAAGTTCAGTGACGAACTCTTCTTTCCAAACAACCTCTTTCGCCACTTCCCAAGCTGCGAAATGTTCAGCTTAAGTCATTGAGTCATCAACAGTGCCTTGCACCGCCAGATAGACACAAGATATAACCGGACTGTGATCGGAAATCATCTTTGTCTATTGGAAACTTGCCTTTCAGACTCTACCGACTCGTAGCACCTCACTTTCTCCGTAATGCAAGAATTTATCCTTAGTATTCCTCAAATACTTTAGGATATTCTTTACGGCAATCCAGTGATTCTTTGCTGGATTTGACTGGTCTTTACTTGTCTTGCTTAACATTAAAGCAACATCAAACAAGTACGTTTCATGGCATACATGATAGATCCAATTGCCGACGCATATGGAATCTTATCCATGCATTTAAGCTCAGCAGTTATCGTAGGACACTGTGTCTTGCTTAACGTAATGCCATGTGACATTTGCATAAAACCCTTCTTGGAATGCTGAAAACGTGTAGGACTTTGTCGGGATAAGAATCCTGACTTTGTCTTACCAGCTCTTTCGGATCTCTATCTTTAGATCCAAAATCCAAGAACATACGTGGCTTTACCCATGTCAATCATTAGAACCAACTCCCAAGCCAGTCCTTTACTGACTGCAGCATTGGGACGTCATTTTCGAGAATCAGTATGTCATCGACATACAATATGAGAAATGCAATATCGCTCCCACCAATCTATTAGTAAACGCACAGTTCCAATTCGTTCCTGTTCAAGTCAAAACCTTGACTACTTCAACAGAACGAAGATTCCAACTCCGATTTGTTTGCTTCCATCCATGAATGGATCGATGAAGCTAACTTACATAAAATGTAATTTTTCGGAGAGTTCGGGCTCACTATCGCTTCTTTGAATTTCGCAGATTCGTTGCTTTCAATGATCATCAGATCATGCGAACTTTCAATGATTATCAGGTTCAACTAATGACGAGAAATCACTCTCGGATTAGTAACTGATTCATTCATATCTGCGAACTTCAGGCTCCACAGGTGCAGATTTCAATGATTATCAGGTTCAGCTAATGACAAGAAATCACTCTCGGATTAGTAACTGATTCATTCATATCTGCGAACTTCAGGCTCCACAGGTGTAGATTCTACAGAAATCTGTAAATCCATCCGTTGCTCTCCCTCAACAGGTTGAGCAGCCTCCTGTATGTCTCGAATTTCTTCGAGTTATACTTTTACTCCCACTGTTCTTCTTGGAAAGTAACTTCCCTTCTTAGAAAACAGAATGGACGTAAAAGTAACAAGCCTTAGTTTCCCTAGGACAACCAGCGAAGTAGCTCAACTACAAATATTCAGTAAAGACGAATTTGGATCGATTCCAATCCACATTTACGTGGTGTCTTTCAACTGATATTGGTGGAACCTTTTCAGCGTAAACTTAGATATTTCTAGAGCGTTATTCTTAAATAATATCATGGAAGATTCGTGTGACTCATCTTTAATCATTTCTAATAAGATCTGATTCTTTCTCACAGAAAAACCTTCAGGTTTTCAGGAGAAATGAGCTGTGAAACGATTTCACACTCATTTAGATGATCACACAATCAATGACTTAAGTATTCTTACTCGTGATTTAATCCAGAGTCTTAATACTTTTGTCATTCAGATCCTATACTTCATTCTGGAACTCTTTCGACCATGTCAAAGAATTCCGACTTGTGTCTCATCAAATGAACACAGTCACACTCACTGAAGTAATCAGTAGAGACAATGAAGTACAGGAGATTTTCTCTGGCATTACTGCTCATTGGGCCACATACATGAGTATGTTCCAGGTCCAATAAGCCTTTGGGCCTTTCTCTAGCTCGGCTAAGATAGGCCCTTTACCTTTTGGTCTAGTAAACAGAATTCAAGTCTCATAAGATATTTTATCAAATGAGCCCAACAGTCCATGACTATGGGATTTCTGAATCCGACTTACTCTATGTGACCAAGAATTTATGCCAAGAAAAATCAGGTTTAATTCATCAGATTTAAACCAATTCGGTATTTATGTTACATTTAGGCACTCTTTGGTTTAAGATATAAAACCCATTCCATGAATAGGGTGCTACAATTAATATTTCATTAAGATCAAAAGAACAAAACTTGTCTTTTATCAAAATGAAAAACATTCAAATTCTTACAAGAAAATGAAAGACAACTCTGCTTAAAGCAGGTACATTGTAGCAATTACTTAATACAAAACCAAGCCTCAAAGGGATCTATAAGTGAAAAACCCTACGGCTGAGGCAGCATCCCAAGCTCCTTCCAGACATGTAGTTTCACTTGCCCTTCCTTCAACGTTCTACTGTTGCTTAGGCTCTGCATATTATCACAAATATCAGTGCCACAACCAGTATCCAATACCTTTAAGGTAGAACTTGAAGTAATAACATGAATACCTGAGGAAGTAGTCGCATACATCAACTTCAACTCCTCATCATCTTCCATGAATTTAATGCAATCTCTCTTCCAATGCCCTGTCTCCTTACAGTAGCAGCACTTACCAACGTAAGAGGTATCTGACTCGGGCTCAGAAGACACACGCTTGCCATGATTCAAAATCTGGACAACTTTGTCTTCACCCTTGTCAGCATTAGGTTTAGTAAACCTACCCTTCTCATTCATGAGATTGTACAGGGTACTCTTCACGTTTGGCTCAACTGTCTTGAGCATATCATGCAGTTCAGTCAGCGTCTTCGTTAAGCCTTTCTTGATATAGTTCCTTCTGAACTTATCATAGCTTCACGGCAGTGACTGCAGAATGATCTCAGTTGCCAATTCTTGGCTAACTGGATAATCCAGTTTCCTCAGGTTATCAATGTAACCCATCATTTTACTGACATGAGGACTCACTGGATGATCATTTGGTAGCTTGCAGCTAGTGAGAGACTTAACCAACCGGTATCTCTCCACTCTTATCTGCTCCTGAAATTTCAATTTCAGGCTGCTGATCATCTCTATTGGCGACTCCATGTTCTCATATTGCTTCCGCAAATCTGAGTCCATGGTAGCCAACATCAGACCACGCACATCTACCGCATCATTATAATGCTTATTCCAAGCATCATATACTGCATGGGAGGCATTGGACCCGATCCTCACGGGGAGAGCTCTCTCAAGAACATAGTCCTTTCTCTCCTGTCTGAGGACTAGCCTCAGGTTCCGCGACCAAGTCAAGAAATTTGATCCGTTCAGCTTGTCCATCTTAAGGACAGACCGGATCGAGAAAGTGTTTTGATTGTTTGTGCTAGTCATAACTGAAAATTAAGATAAAAGGATTTTAGTTAATATGTTCAATATGATTAATCTCGTATTATATTCAATATGATTAATCACGCATTATATTCAATAACATAAGTTACCCTCAATAGAATATAATGATTCCAAGATCCACATATAACTAAGATCAAAGTGGGCCACTGGCCGTCACCCAACCTTAGCTTATATCGGTAAGCCCTATATCGGCTAATTATATCCGTGATATAACTCTTGGTTGTGAATCTGGGCCCGAGGCCCAATCCACTCTGATGTCTCAAGGCCCGGGACTCCCGATGGCCTAGTCAAGAAAACCAGACTATACAGGCATGTAATCATTAATGTCTGGGACTCCCAATGACATTTATGAATCACAAACCGTCTTATCCACGCAAAAGTAGACACCCTCACACTGTAAGGCCATGAATACATTGCTAAACCGTTCCTACACGTTTTCCTGTTAGCTTAGGCGTGTGACCCATATGGGATCATATAATAAAGGCAATAAGTCCAAGACTTATAGATCATGAGCGGACTCTAGTAAGCCATCATGACCCCCAGTATTATATGACTTATGTCTGATCATTGACATACTCTTACTTTCTAGAGACAGTACTGAGATTACTGGACACAATTCCAACACTAAGGGCGCTAAGTCTAGGGCGTTCTCAGGAAATCAGACAAGCAGATAAATCATTCAGTCAGGATCTAATTAAACACAATTCTATAACTCAAACACGGATATAGAATTAACCAACTGTCCTTGCGAGAATTCTCTAAGTCAAAGTGCAGCAATCCAAATTCTTTTGTAATTACTAACAGTTTAAACCAGCTTTAATTCCAAGTTCGATATGTTCACAATCTAATTAAACCAAATTCCTTTGCGAGTAATTAAATTGCTCAACCTAAATAGTTCAGGTTCTAGATTCTAATTGATCAGGTTAGAACTAACATTAAACACAATTTAGTTTGAAGAACATCCTAATGATGTGAATCCTTAACTGAATTAATTATATCTAGCAAGTCATGAAATCCCTATGAGAAACCCTAAACTTAACTATGAAACTACTCATACATAGATGATGTAAACATAATCAATGAATTAATAGAAATCATAAAAGAGATTAGAATATAAAAGGGGTTCGGAAACTTCTCCAAAATGAATGTAGTACAGGATCAGATCAGCCCCAAAAGATCTAAAAACTCTCTGCTCTAAGTTATGATAGCGTATCTCAAACTGAAGCTAAAAACCTAATTAAATAGCTAAAACACGATGTGGGGCTTCTGTGTAAATATCTGGAATTTCTGGGCATTTTTGCAAATATCAGCATACTTCATTAAATCGCCGAGAATCTGGCCCAACTCGCTGTGCATCGATCGATGCAGGTGTGCAACGATCGACACAGTACTCTGTTTCGGACAGTGAACACAACCTCTCGGGTCAAATCTCCAAAGTGCTCCAATTAGCTCCATAATCTCCACTTTTTCTCCAAACGTACGTGTACCCAATAAAACCTGCAAAAGACTCTAAAGGAACACCAAAAGACACTAAAACAGACTTATATCATGGCATAAAACCGGTAAAAACCATGATATATCAGTAATGCCATAAGACATTGGTATGAAGCCCTTCTTGGAATCATGCATATTGAACCTGTGTAAGACCTTATCGATATAAGTATCTTGACACAATCCAATTAACTTGTTCAATCTATCTCTATAGATTCTTTTTCCAAGAATGTATGCGGATACTCCCATGTCTTTCATTGAAAAACAACTTCCGAGCCAAGTCTTAACAGACTGAAGCAGCGGAACGTCATTTCCGAGAAGAAGTATGTCATCTACATACAATACGAGAAATGCAACTGCGCTCCCACTAGTCTTCTTGTAAACACACGGTTCCTCTTCGTTCCTGATGAAATCAAACTTTTTGACCGCTTCATCAAAACGAAGATTCCAACTCCGAGATGCTTGCTTCATCACATAAATGGATCGATGAAGCTTGCATACCTTACTAGCAGCATTAGGATCAATGAAACCTTCAGGTTGTGTCATGTACACATCCTCTTCCAGAATTCCATTAAGGAAAGCTGTTTTCACATCCATCTGCCAGATCTCATAATCATAATGAGTGGCGGTTGCTAGGAGAATCCGAATAGACTTAAGCATAGCAATTGGGGAATAGGTTTCTTCATAGTCAATACCATGAATTTGCTTGAAACCTTTTGCCACCAACCTAGCTTTGTATATCTGAATATTACCATCCACATCAATTTTCTTCTTGAAAATCCATTTACACTCAATGGCTTTTGCACCATCGGGTAAATCAACCAAAGTCCACACTTGGTTCTGTGATATGGATCCCATTTCAATTTCAGCGGCTTTCAGCCACTTTTCGGAGTCAGGGCTCATCATCGCTTCTTCAAAATTCGTAGGCTCGTCATTGTCAATGATCAACAGATCATGACAATTAGTTACGAGAAATCCATATCTCTCGGGCTCGTGACGGATCCTTTCGGATCTGCGAACTTCAGGCTCCACGGGTGTGGTTTCTACAACTCTTTGTAGATCTAACTGATGCTCTTCCTCAACGGGTTGAGCGGTCTCCTGTGGTTCTCGAACTTCTTCGAGTTGTACTTTACTCCCACTGTTCTTCTTGGAAAGAAACTCTCTTTCAAGAAAGACGCAGTTCCGAGCAACAAACACTTTGTTCTCGGATTGGTTGTAAAAGTAGTAAGCCTTGGTTTCCTTAGGATAACCAACGAAGTAGCATTTATCATATTTGGGTTCGAGCTTATCAGTGATTAACCGCTTGACATAAGCTTCACAACCCCAAATCTTCAGGAAAGACAAGCTTGGAACATTTCAAGTCCACATCTCATGTGGTGTCTTTGCAACTGATATTGATGGAACCCTATTTAGTGTAAACGAAGACGTTTCTAGAGCGTATCCACAGAAGGATAATGGAAGAGATGAGTGACTCATCATTGATCGAACCATATCTAATAAAGTCTGATTCCTCCTCTCGGACACTCCATTCCATTGGGGTGTTCCAGGAGGAGTGAGTTGTGAAACAATTCCACAATCTCTCAGATGATCACTGAATTCTTGGCTTAAGTATTCACCTCCACGATCTGATCGAAGAGCTTTAATACTTTTGCCAAGTTGATTATGTACTTCATTTTGGAACTCTTTGAACTTTTCAAAAGATTCCGACTTGTGTCTCATTAGATAGACATAGCCATACCTACTGAAGTCATCAGTAAAGGTAATGAAGTACCGAAAGTTTCCTCTGGCACTAAT
The DNA here is from genome assembly GCA_030180135.1 of Orychophragmus violaceus. Classification (NCBI taxonomy): domain Eukaryota; kingdom Viridiplantae; phylum Streptophyta; class Magnoliopsida; order Brassicales; family Brassicaceae; genus Orychophragmus; species Orychophragmus violaceus. Next base: position 61,032,957 of record CM058237.1, on the reverse strand, counting down.
GCTCATTGGGCCGCACACATCAGTATGTATAAGGCCCAATAAGTCATTGGCCCTTTCATTTTGTTTGTTGAAAGGGGCCTTAGTCATTTTACCTAATAAACAAGATTCACATTTCTCACATGATTCATAATCAAATGAGCCCAAAAGCCCATCACTATGGAGCTTCTGAATCCGTTTCTCATTTATGTGGCCCAAACGACAATGCCAGAGAAAAGTCTGATTCGTGTCATTTGACTTGAATCTCTTGGTACTAATGTTATAGATTGGCATGCTTTGGTTTAGAACATAAAGTCCATTTTCTAATGGACTGTTACCATAAAATATGTCATTGTAATCAAAAGAACAACATTTATTCTTAATTGAAAATTGATATCCTTCCAAATCCAAACAAGGAATAGAAATAATATTTCTGCTTATAGCAGGTACATAGTAGCAATTATTGAGTTCTAAAACCAAGCCAGAAGGTAAAGACAAATGAAATGTTCCTACGGCTAATGCAGCAACTCTTGCTTCATTTCCCACGCGCAGGTTCATTTGTCCTTTCTCCAAAGTCCTACTGTTGCTTAGGCCCTGCATATTTGTACAAATATGAGCACCACAGCCGGTATCCAATACCCAAGAAGTAGAACCAGAAGTAGTAACATTTACTTCTATAACATAAATACCTGAAGATGAAGTCTCGAAAGTCTTCTTCTTCTTCTTTTTCTCTTCCAAGAATTTGTTGCAGTGTCTCTTCCAATGCCCAAGCTCATTACAGTAATGGCACTTATCAGTCTCAGATGGGCCGGGCTTGGGTTTGGAAGAAGACACAGGCTTATCCTGATTCCCAATCTGGACAGCCTTGCCCTTTCCCTTGTCCTTGTCAAGTTTCTTAAACTTCTTACCCCCTTGTACCATAAGTACATTTGGAGTACCCTTCTTGATATTAGGCTCAGCTGTTTTGAGCATGCCATGCAGTCCAGTCAACGTCTTCGTCAAGTTGTTCATGTTATAGTTCATAACAAATTGATCATAGCTTGACGGCAGTGACTGCAGGATGATGTCAGTAGCCAACACTTGGCTAATAGGGCAATCCAGTTTCCCCAGGTTATCAATATAACCCATCATCTTTATGACATGAGGACTAATTGGACCGTCCTTTGGTAGCTTGCATTCAATGAGAGACTTAACCGTTTGGTATCTCTCAATTCGTGCCTGCTCCTGAAACATACTTTTCAGGCTAGTGATCATCTCTATTGGCGACTCCACGTTCTCGAATTGCTTATGCAAGTCCGAGTTCATGGTATCCAACATGAGACAACTCACATCGACCACATCATTAGAATGCTTATCCCAAGCACTCCTTTCTGCATGTGCGGCATTGGCCCTCGGTTTTTCAGGGAGAACATTTTCTAGGACATAGTCCCTTTTCTCCTGCTTGAGAACAATTCTCAAGTTCCGATACCATTCGAGAAAATTCGATCCATTTAACTTGTCCTTCTCAAGGACGGATCGTAGGGAGAAAGTGTTGTGATGAGTGTTAGTCATAGCTGAGATGAAAGAAAGGAAAAAGGTTTAGTTATGATGTTCAAGAATTGAGAAATCTTAACTATTAAGAAAACTCGCATTATATTCAAACAATGTTTCCTCAAATGAATATAATGATCCAAGACCCATACTTCACTAAAACTTGAGTGAGCTTTGGCTCATCGCCCAAATTTCAGCTATCTAGGTAAGCAACAACTTTGCTAGTTATATTCAATATAACTCTTGGTTGTGGATTGACATCTCATGTCCAATCCACCTGATGTCTCTGGGCCCAAAACGATTTTGATGGCCCAGTCAAGTAAACCAATCTCTTGGGTCATGTAATTGTTAATGCCTTGCACTGCAAAACCATCAACACGATTACCTCCTGCCTAACTCATGTAATTGTGGACACCTTGCACTGCAAGTCTATCGCACAATGAAACGAGTCTTGACAGTTGACAAGATTGGAAAGACATCAAGGTTTGCTTGATATTTAGTTGAGGAACGGAACTGTTTAAAACAACTAAGAATTGGATTTATTTTTGTTTGGTTCTGTGATTTCAGGTTCAATAACCGAAACCATCGGATCCTGTGTCGACCGACACAACTTTAGTTTCGATCGACACAATCCTACCATAACCAAATTGCGATAACCGATCAATCCAATTGACCCGGTTTTGATAACCGGTTAGTGTCGATCGACACTACATTAGTGTCGGTCGACACCAACAAAATCGAACCATTCGCAATAAACCGTTCTAAGCGGTTTAACCAATTTTGACCAAGCTCGATAACCGGTCCAATCCAATTGAACCGATTAAACTTATTCGCAAGGTCTGTGTCGACCGACACAACTCTTTTGTCAATCGTCACGATTAGGGCGAAACCTAAAATTTTATTCGGATTATCATTCTGTGTCGATCGACACCGGATTGGTATCGATCGACACCATGCGATAAACCCTAGAATCGTTTTGAACAAGAAAAACCTAAAATGAGATTAACTTGAACAAAACTCAATTTAGAATGCATATATCAAATATATAATGATCCAGATTCAACTAATCTAATCATCATGCTACAGATTCAACTGGAACCCTAAGGCTCTGATACCACTGAAGGAATTTCTAGCAGTTCTAATCACATTAGGCAACCCTAGTATAAATTCCATAGCCTAAGATCTAGGGTTCATGTTTATAATTGAATCTACAAAGAATCTCGAATATACCTGGATGATTATGCAGCGGAAAGTGAACAGGGATTCGAGATTTAATAGCGCCTCAAGTGCTGCGCCTCTACTGGTATCCACACGCACACAAACTGGAACAGACGGGATGCTAGTGCCGAAGAGATCAGATCTCTCAGAGGGTTTTCAGTTTCTCAAAGGTGGCTGTGAATTAGGTCTAGTTGCTGTAAAAGTCGTCCATATATCTTATATATATCGACTTTTATCATGACCTAATTAACCAAGGATCAAACTGAAGTTAATTAAGTCATAAACCAAAATTGTTATTTTGGTCCGCGATCTGTGTCGATCGATACACACGTTGTGTCGATCGACACTACCTCAGAAACTCGTTATTGAATGTATATCAAATATACATTCACTAGATCATTACACTGATGATCAACCCCATACAAGACATCCAGTTTGCTTAGGAGTGTGACCCTATAGGATCATATAATACTAGCAATGAGTTCTAAACTCATTGATCATAAGTGGCTTCTAGCAAAGCATTATGATTGTCCAGTATCATATGACTGTCTCATCTCGACAATACAACTTTCACTTAGAGTAAGTACAATAGATTTTAGGACATTCCCAACATTCCTTCATTTCTGATACCACTGAAGGAATTTCTTGCGGTTCTAATCACAATATGCAACCCTAAGTATAAATTCCATAGCCTAGGATCCAGGGTTTAGGTTTATTGAATCATAAGAATCTCGAAAAATACCTGGAGATTAGCAGCGGAAGATGAACAAGTATTAGAGATTCACGAGTGCCTCAAGTGCTACGCCTATACTGGTATCCACGCGCACACAAACTGGAATCCGCCGGGATGCTAGTGCCGGGAGATCGGATCTCTTCGGGATGCCTGTGTTTCTGAGAGGTGGCTGTTCTTTGGCTTGAACTTTTTATTTCAGGTCGTGCTATATCACATATATATAGACCTGAGAAGACCTCACTGAATTAAACCGAGATTAATTAAGTCATTAAATCGAAATCTGTATTTCGATTTGCGCCTTGTGTCGATCGATGCCACTATCAGTGTCGATCGACACACCCTCAAAACACGCGTGTAATGTGTATCAAATACACATTAATTAGATCATTACATTAATGATCATTCTCACATGAAGTATATCCAGTTTGCTTAGGTGTGTGACCCTGTAGGATCATATAATACCAGCAATGAGTTCATAACTCACAGATCACAAGTGGCTTCTAGCAAAACATTATGATCACCTAGTATTATATGAATGTCTAATCTCGACAACACAACTATCTCTAGAGTGATTACAAGTGTGATTTCAGGACATTCCCAACAATCTCCCACTTGTACTGGAATCATCTATTCCCATAATTCCCTTCGTCTCTATATCTCGATCTAGCATAAGGAAAGATCTGTGTCATCCTTATTAAGCCAAGATCATGTTCATCGAACTCTGATTTATACTGACAAGACAAACGACTGAAAATCACCTCGTTTGAGTGCGGCCACACATTTCTCACTATCAAATCTTTGATGGGCCCTGAGATATTTATCTCCTGTTTTATAGGAGGGACAAATCCCATCTTGTTCCATCCTTATTCCTTCACACACTTCATGATACGCCCAATCAATGCCTTTATAGTCACCTGTTACGGCTGATGTTTGACAAAGTTAAAGCGGACCAATTCAGATGTAAGAAAACATGATGAACTCAGGTCTAAGGACTATACTGTATAGTCGTAATGAAAACTCTCATGACACTTATATAACTATCCTGTAGAGTTCTCATTAGCGGGTCATGTCCGATCCTGTGTTCTCTAACACATATCTATGTGATTGACTTTAATACTCTTATTAATGACTCCATGAAACTTAGTCATCAGTCACCTCACATACTAGTCTCACGCGGTTGTTAATGTCCCACTTTAACAAACCTTGACCAGGGACCAACATAATATATGTCATTTATTACTTATAGGGTTTCATGATCAAGTCACATACTTGATGACCTATAAAATGTCATAAATTACTTTGGGACTATTATTTAATAACATTATTAAATAATACTGAAACAAATTTCATTAAAATAACATAACCATATTATGTCTATACGAACAACATATCATAACTAAAACCAAAAACAACTCCCACTAAAACCAAGATCATATCGTAAGAGATCTAATGCCTATAACATTAGTCTGATTCTCATGCGCTCTCGCTCAGCATGTCACAAAGACATTGTGTCTTGCTAAGAGTAATGCCATGAGACATTGGTAGGAAGCCCTTCTTAGAATAATGCGTATTGAACCTGTGTAAGACCTTATCAATATAAGTATCTTGACACAATCCAATTTAGCTTGTCCAATCTATCTCTATAGATTCTTATTCCAAGAATGTATGTGGCTTCATTAAATACAACCTCCCAGCCAAGTCTTAACAGACTGAAGTAATGGAACGTCATTTCCGAGAAGGAAAGTCATTTCCAAGAATGTAGGCGCCTTGTGTTGATCGATGCCACTATCAGTGTTGATCGACACACCCTCAAAACACGCGTGTAATGTGTATCAAATACACATTAATTAGATCATTACATTAATGATCATTCCCACATGAAGTATATCCAGTTTGTTTAGGTGTGTAGATACCAGTAGAGGCGTTGCACTTGAGGCGCTCGTGAATCTCGAATACTTGTTCATCTTCCGCTGCTAATCTCCAGGTAATTCGAGATCCTTATGATTCAATATACCTAAACCTTAGATCCTAGGCTATTGAATTTATACTTAGGGTTTCCTAATGTGATTAGAACCGCTAGAAATTCCTTCAGTGGTATGAGGAAAAACAATTCAAGTACCTATTCATAGCTTTGGGAGTTAGCATTGAAGGGTTTGCATAACTTTCCTCAAGAACGGATATGGTTGTGTACTAGTTTTCGTCGTTGCTCACGATCCTAATCGTCACATTTATCCCATAGCGTTCGGTGTACTCGACGGTGAGAATATAGCTAGTTGGACATGGTTTTTCGAGATGTTGAAAAGCGTTGTAGGCGTCTCGTCTGAATTGGTATTTGTGAGTGATAAAAATGCAAGCCTCATCAATGCAATAGCAAACGTGTTTCCACAAGCTCATCATGGGTATTGTTTATGGCATTTGGCCCAAAACATGAAAGATAATACTACGAATGCAAACAAAGCTGTAGTCGCTCAGAGGTTCCAGGAGTTAGGTTGGTGTCACACAGAGGCTGAGTTCTACAGTCGTTACGAGATATTTAAGAGGAGATATCCTTCCGCGGCGAAGTATGTGGAGAAAACTACCGCAAAGGAAAAAAGGTCAAGATTTTTTTCTCCAGGTAAACGATACAACATAGAAACAAGCAACTCTGTGGAATGTCTGAACAACTTCTTGGGGCGAGGAAGTAGTCCTTAATACCACTGCTTGATACTATCATTCGCAAATTTTCAGATTGGTTTAACAAGCATAGGAAAGAGGCCATGTCAGGACATGTTGATGACAAACTGGTGCCTTTGGTCCAACATGATAACTGGAAACTTGCTAAGAAATTAAATGTGAGGGAGGTAAACACGTACGAGCTCGAATACGAAGTCGATGATATTGATGGAAAGGTTTATTTGATGAACATGGAATCGAAAATTTGCTCTTGTGGTTTCTTCAATATTCAGAAGTATACTTGTCTCCATGCACTAGCAGCATTCACATCATACAAAAAAGTGATAGAGCTTGTGTAAGTGATACCAAAATAACACTCCTTGAGTTGTGTTCGAAATATTATTTGACGGAGGTGTGGGCATTGGCTTATTATAGGTCCATCTATGATGTCCCTGATATGTGTGCATGGAACGTCCCGGATTACATCAAAGAGATGCAAATCCTACCTCCGGATTACAAGAAAACGAGGGGTCGGAAGAGAGTAAATAGATTTCCATCAGCTGGAGAAGGAGGAAAACGTCGAAGGACACATAATGAAAGGCGGCAAAGAACTCACCCAGGAAAGTGCCATGGATGTTATTTGGAGATAACTAAGTTTGATTTTTGTGTAAGATTTGGTTCTGTAAGAACAACTAGGTATAACTCGGTATCACTATATTTTTTCTATTCGGTGCACTCCATTTATTGAACTGAATGCAATTTACTTCAAAAACAAGAGATGTCATAACATGATGCAATGTACTACTGAGCCAAAATATATCTACTTCTAACTTTGGTTAAATTAGTTTGACATTTACCATAGCTACTTCGAATATCGAAAAATATGGGTAACTTTTGGATGCAAAAAATATTTGAGTTGATATTTGTTGTGGAATAGAATGTGGTAAGAGGGAGAGAATATAAATAGAAAGGGAAAGTGAGAATTTTACATCTTTTTGTTGTTGTGGAAACATTTACATAACATTGTCCTTATAGTTTCAATAACAGTTTCAAAGTAATAGCCACTTTAAGAAGACTTACTAGCCTAATTAATTAGACATGACAAACGACTACATAAATCAATCAGTACTATATTTTTAGACAATTATCCATTCTGTAAAACTAGTACACCATATCTTAAGAGCTAGTAACACTAGATAAACAGAAAAACAGCAAAAGTACAACCATGACAAACATTGGTACAACTGGTATAATCGGTACAACCATGACCTTTTTTGGAGGGAAATCCAAAATATTTTGGCACCCAATGAAATCTAAAATCTCCAAATTTTAGATTTCCTCTCTTTTTCCCCCTTTTTCGTTCTTTCTCACTATCTATTTTCCCTCTCTCCTCTGTCTCTATCCTCTCTATCTCTTTCCTCTATTTCACTCTCAACCGACCCCTAACCCGAAATTCTCGATCTCCCTCGACCACAACCTAGTATGGAAATTTCGGGCTAGGTCCCTATGAAGACGAGAAGAGGCACAACAAGGAGATGATGCGAGTGAAGGCTTATCAAGAGCTTCTGGAGGGAATTAGCGCATACGAGTACGGAATCCTCAAAAAATGTCCATGCGGCAAAAGAATCGTCCATGAGGTCAGCAAGACTCCAAAGTATAAGAGGGACTTCGATACTTTACTAGGTAGTAAGTACTTTACCTGCCACCAATTCAAGGTAAAGTTTTGTGTTTTTTGTTTCCATTGTCTTGTGCTTCTGCTAGTATAACTGGTAAAACTAGATAACACTGTCTTGTGTTTCTTCTAGTATAACTGGTAAAATTAGGTAACACTGTGATTTATATGTAGGATGATGGACTCCACTTTCGTCAACCATGGGTTTGTGGTGTCGAAGAGGAGATTGGCAAGCTAATGAACAAGATTGATGACCAGCGCAAGACGATTGAGGACATGCAAGCTGCGATTAAACGTAATGCCGATAAGATTGCCAAGCTCAAGGAGTTGGTGGCTGGTGGTCTGAGAGGGGTCTTCGGAGTTTAACAATTTGGTGGCTGGTTGCATTTTTCTCGCTCTTTGTAGTTTGTAATGCTTAGCTTGTTGAACTATGTTTGCTAAAATTCTAAATGTTTTAGTTATTCAAAATGGGCAAAGTTAAATTCGTACCTCATAACAAAAGACCTAAGGGAACAACAAAAGTTCAGCAAACTAACAGAAATTATGTCGAAAAAGATCCACATCGCCGAAAGCTAAATGCAAAGTCAAATCCGTTCCAAATACTACCACAAAAGGTTAAATTCTATTCTCCATTCACTTTCTCTTCGCTTTCTCATCCTCCACGAATTCTTCCACGGCAGCCAATCTTGCATTAAATCCACGAACAATCTCCCAGATCTGAGCCATTTCGGTTGGAGGGAGCACCAACTTGTGGTGGTGGAGCACCAACTTGTGGTGGTGGAGCACCAAGTTGCGGTGGTGGAGCATTAAGAGGTGGAGCATCAACTTGTTCTTGGACATTTTTTGCTCATGCAGCAACATCTTGTTCGAACATGTCTTCAAAGAAGACCGTTTTCCCACAAAGAATACGCTTGGTCCACCCATCAACCACGATATCATCTTCATCATGGTCGTCGTCTACGTCGAAGATTTGAGCCAAAAGATCTCTTTCTTCTTTCGTACTGATTAACAAGATGCTATCAATGTCCTGACAAGAAATAAAATAAATGTTAATAATACAAAAAACTCCAACGTAGAAGCACAAAGTTTTACCAAGTTTAGATGCAAGGGATAACTAACCTGAGTTGTACCAAGTTCTTCATTGATTTTTTCAATAGCAAACCCGTACATATCTCCTTTCTTGAACTTCGACTTGCATATCCTCGGACACATCAGGTCTGCTCCTGGGACAATTTCCCTTAATCTTCTTCCCAATTGAGGATTTGCCTCAAACGCTAGTAGCTACAAAACCATTGTATTTGTTAGACTTAGTTGCAATTAAAGAAACATCAACAATCTCATAATCAATGTACTTACCTCCAAAGGAAGACAGAAACCATGAATGGCCCACTGTACGTCTTTCTTCACCTCTCCTTTAGCTTGGAAATGTCCAACCGTGTGCTTGATCTCCTCCACCATGTAATCGTAAGAAAATCTCCCCCAGAGAAATGTCCTACAATAGTCAAGATCGTTCACAGATTTTTTTAATTCTTCCAAAACGTCGGGTGCACCCTTTCCAGTCTTCCTTTGACCGCACACTATGCTCGACAGGAAGAACAACACAGCCATCTTCAATATGTCAACATGAGATCCCATTGCTATAAGCTTGGCTTTCACATCTTCTTGTCTTACCGTTCCCTTACCAAAATGACGCTTGATGAAACTCAGACTACCCCTTTCCTTATATCCAAGAGGATGGTTTCGGCAGTTTAAACCACATATCAACGCGTGTTCCCTCAGGACATAGCGCAGAGGAACTCCGTTTACAACGAACCAAAGTTCCTTTCTCTTCACGGTCATGGATGTTCGCAACACGAGCATCCACATACCATGAACCTTGTGGTTATGGTTCTTCGGCATGTGGAACAGGTGTTTAAACTGAAGATGCGTCACAAACCATTCCTTCTCAGCATTATTCAGGGGCGGGCTATGGTTTTCCAGCGTGTCGAACACATCTTTCAGAAAGCCCCTTGTCCCTATCTTCACTCTCGTCTGATAGCTGCTAGTCGGGAAGGCCAATCTCTCTGGTTTTAATGGCTTGCTACTCTCATCATCATCCTGCAAATAACATCAAATGCACTCAATTATACAAGAAATAAGTTTGACAATATTATACAGATTACCCAGTTTTCCCAAGTTCTACAAATATAGTTTTACCAAGTTGTCCTAGTTTTCCTTAGTTATACCAGTTTTCCACATATCTACTAGTTTTTCCTAGCCAGTTTTTCCTAGTTATACCAGTTTTTCCGATATGTACTAGTAATCCCTAGATAGTTTTCCCTAGGTATACTAGTTTTCCCCATTTATACTAGTTATCCCTAAACATTTTTCCCTATTTGTACCAGTTTTCCCTATTTCTACTAGTTTTCTCTATTTGTACAAGTTTCACCCATTTCTACTAGTTTTTCCTAAACATTTTTCCCTATTTGTACCAGTTTCACCCATTTCTACTAGTTATCCCTAAACAGTTTTCCCTATTTCTAATAGTTTTTCACTGCAAAAAAATAAGACTATTACCTCCGAGTCAGTGTCGGTTTCATTCGGAAGAAGATTCTCCACTCGGTTCATTGGCGATCTCCTTGTCCTTGGAGAGTTTTGAGATTGCAGCTGGAGTTGGGATCGGAGTGTTGGCAGCCACTTCTGCTACTCTTCCTCCTTCTGCTTCTTCTTCAGAGCTCTCATCTTCTTCTTCAGAGCTCTCATCTTCTTCTCCTTCAGAGCTCTCTTTTTCGGGGTCATCATTAGCACAAACAACCGGAACCGAAGACACTTCGACCCTTGGAACTGAAGACGCTTCTTCAGAGCTTGAACCTTCTTCATCTTCAGAGCTCTCTTCTTCTTCAGAGCTCTCTTTTTCATCATTGGCACCACCAAGCGGAACCGAAGACGGTTCGATCACCCTCAGAACTACTGTCTCCGGAACCGAAGATGAACCTCCCACCACTGTCGAAACCACCGTCTCCGGCGCCTGAGAATCCACCGTCTTCATCTTCTTTGAAAGCCTCTCTGCTTCACCGGGATCCTTCGGATTTGCCAATCTCTTGACCGGAGCCTTCCCCTTCTTCGGCGATTCCACCGCCGAGTTCGACTCGCCCTCCTTCGTCGGAACCTTCCTTAAACGCTTAGTTTCAACACTCATGATTTCTTCAATTTTCTCGAGTTTTCCTAGAACCGTTACCAAATTTAGGGGAGTTAGGGTTTGCGATCGAAAGGAAGGATTTTTTGTATTTATCTTTGATTTTTTGGTGGAATTTGGTTATCCGACTAGTTAAAGTCGGCCAGCCCGCGAAAATTGCAAAATCGGGTTCAGCACCGTTCGACCCAAAATTCTGGTTGGGTGGTTAAACCGTCTGGTTTTCTCCGTAATGATCCGAGATTCTTTTGGTTTTTTGGTAATTTACTTTGTTTTTTAATTAAAAATAATGTTAAATAATATTCTAAAATAAATAGGGGTATATGAGATTTTTTGGGTACGGAGGGTTACCAGAGACGATTTTCCTTTCCCAATCTGCATTGAATTTTAACATTCTTGAGCACAGAAAGTTCCATATCGTAAAGGAGTAGTGGCAGGCAATAAACCAGGCGCCATTGCATACTGCTTCTGCAATTGTAGCAAAATGATGGATCCCCAAGATTCGTATACCCAAGTCTCCGGCAAAGTCAACTAATTTGTCGTCCTCTAGCCAATTGTCAAAAAAGAAGTATGTTCCTTCTCCGTTGTCGATCTCATGCTTGAAGTAATCCCTAGCAAACTGATGGAGCTGAAGGAGTTTCTTCCAAATCGAAGAACCTCTCATACCCTCTGGCATATCATAGAATGATAAGTAGTGCATGAGATAATGACGAGTTCAATGAACCCATAGGGAGTTCGTGTTGCTCACAATGCTCCATATTATTTTCAGTGCAAACATATGAGAGATATCTTTTAGTCTTCGAATACCTAAACCATCATATCTCATTGATCTACAACCATCAGCCCAAACAATCATAGCCTTCCATGTTATACGTGGCAAACTGTAACATAAGAAAGCAGAGCATAAGCTCTCAATTGTATCAAAGCATCTTTGGGGAAGGAGAAACACTACACACCATAAATTGGCAATGCTAGAGATGATCGATTTGATAAGCTGCATCCTTCCCGCAAATGGTAATGCCTTACTTGACCAAGAGATCATACACGTTCTTATTTTATCCACTAGTGGTTCAAAGTCCACCTGAGTGAGGCTTTTAGTTGTGAGAGAGAGACCCAAATAACGAATAGGAAGCTGATGCATCAAAAGACCCAGAACATAAGCAATATTATCAAGAGATTGTTGAGTTCTGCCTGCTGCAAATAGAGAGGACTTAGAGACGTTGGTGGAAAGACTAGAGATGATCGAAAATTTCAAGAGGACCTCCGTCGTTCCTTTTAAGGATTCTGTTGTTTCATCCAAGAATACTAACATATCATCAGTGAAACTCAAGGGCGTAAGCTGCAAATCCTCGCCCATAGGGTGGGACCCTATTCTCCTATCTGGAGCCGCTTTATTATGAAGCAAAGATAAAGCATTGATCATGACATAAAGAGGTAGGTGGATAGTGAAGAACCCATCCAATTCCCCATTGATCATGACCAAGAAAGTGGCAGTGGAGATGCATCTTTTGATCCATAAGAAAAATAAATCCAAAAAACCCATTTTTTGGATAATCATCATGATAAAATCCCATCGTACTATGTAAAAAGCCTTTGCGATGTCAACCTTTAAGGCACATCGGTCAGAGATCGAGTCCTTATGATAGTTATTTGTGAGCTCTGTTGCTAACAACAAATTTTCCAACATAACCCTGCCCTTAGTGAAAGAACTTTAATTGTGCTAGCATCTGTCTTTTTGCCGCCAAGACCAGTGTTTTCGCATTGATGATGTGAGACATAAAACCGTTAAGGAAAAATGATTGAACCGCAACCACAAAGTCTGCTCCCAAGATCGACAAGGTTGCGAGATAGAATCTTTCGTATAACCATCAGAACCCGGGGATTTATTTGAAGGCATTGATCGCAGCACTTCTAAGATTTCAGCGGCGTGAAATGGGGCAATCATCCGTTCAGCCTAATGAGGGGAATACCAATACTAAATCAAGTCTGGAAAGCATGGCAGGAGAGCAACAATTTCATGTCAATTGTCTCGATTTAAAAAAGACCAAAGTGTTACAAAGCTTATCATTATATCGTCTAAGTTGGTTATCTCCATTCCAGAATCATTCGTTAGTTTACGGATGGATTTCTTACACCATACATTTGTTGAACGGGGTGTTTTGATCATTATATCTCATCCAGTTGATTCTGCGAAATGATGCCAATTATCCGAAGCAAAAACTGTAGCAAAAACATTAGCGGAGGTTAGCGAAAGGAGGACTTTTCCCACAGATCATCTAAAGATTCTTGAGCGTTTTTAGTAATACTCCCGTACCTCTCCTTGTTCAAGCTTCGAAGAAGAGGTTTAAGAAACTTCAGTTTTTTATGAAAAAGAAAGAGAGAAAATCGTGAGTGAGACAACGGCTTGGTCTCTGTCCATACTTTCACAAAAATGTCCAAGAACTTAGGCTCATCCACTATGTAGTTGAAAACTGAAAGTAACGCCGTTTCTCCACCCTCTTGTTGTTGAGTTTTACTACACAACATGCATGATCTGAGATAATGTTTGCTTCAATAGCCGCATACGGATTTGAAAAGATAAGAGACCAAGCTTCACTAACCAATTCTATATCCAATTTCTTGCCGATCAGAACATGCTCTCGACTATTCCACCACGTGAATTTTGGCCCAACATAGCTGAGATCCCGGAGGTCACAATTAAAAACAGGCATTGAAAGTCTCGCATTCTAGGTTGATCTCGCAAAGCCTCTTGAGCTCTAGAATGTTCACCATAAGAAAACATAACACTATTGTCACCTAAAATGATCCAAGGCGTGTTTGTAGTGATGAATTCAGACATGATAATCTTCAACTCCTCTCAAAGAACCAAATAGTCTCTTCGAAAGTTGGAAGCAGAAACACACTTACAGATAAACTCACTACAAGAATTCACAGAGATCTTGAGATTGATTGCTAACTTTGGCAGAATAAGTTGGTTGTTTTTATGTTCTCCACAGTCTGGATAAGTTGGTTGTTTTTATGAGTGTTTGATGAGTTCAAGTCTGATGGTTAGGATGTTAATCTTATAGTTAGTAAGAAATTGATTTTGATGTCTCTGTTTAACTACTCTCTGTGTTTTGTTAAGTTTGAGTGTCTGAACGTTTACAATATAGTGTTTGTATCATTTGAGACATGACCAAACTATTCATTACTTTCTTCTAAAACTTTTTTCGAGGACATTTGTCAACGACGGATGAAATACATGGTTGTTACTGCAAAGGACTACGACTTCGGAAAAACTCAACAGATGAATATAACTACATCTTTCCTTAGGTAAAGTAACATTTGCATAATCCACGTTTATAAAGTCATCTCATGTTCATTATTTAATTGTTTTCTCTTACTCTATTTAATAATCACACGCCACTCAGAAGGATGGTCGAGGAAATCCTTATGGTGTCGAAGACCTAACAGAAAATCTTTTAATGGGCAAGCGCGAGCAGCCTAGACAATTTTCAGCATCATTGAAGGAAGCTCAACGTAAAACTACAACACCATCAGCTTTGTAGGTTAGTGTCTCTTGCACTTGTTAATTTTTTGGGTATGATTTGGAAACTCCTTAATGTTAGAGTTTGCATATGTAAATCGTTTATGTCTACATTCTACACATAAGATATAAATTACCAATTTTATTCTGAAACAAATGTCTTTTACATTTCTTGTACCCTTCAAATTATGGTATCACTAATTACCAAATAGAAAATTGAAATTATTGAAATTATTATTTTTACGAATAAAAGTCATTAACCAATCGTCATTTATTCGCACTACATACACAAAATAGTCAAAAAATATCTACCACTAGCGTATCTGAATTTACCGAATAGTGGCTTAATAGTTTTTAATTAGTTATTAATCGTCGCCAAGTAGTCACCATTTATTATGACTAAGTTGTGATTATATTAGACAGTCAGACAGTAGTCGGCAAGTAGTGACAATCATTACCATAATCGAATTTGGATGTTCCGATTAAACGCTGCATAGTCGTTAAATGAGTCATTAAACAGTCGCCAATTAATAGCAAAATGTTTACCATAATCATATCTAGACGCCCTGAAAGTCGTTATATCATCGTTAAATTAGTCAATAAATAGTCGCCAAATAGATGTTACGAATATGTTGTGACTATGTTAGACAGTCACGTAATAGTCGACAAGTAGTGGCCGAATCAGTACCATAATCTTATTTGTATGTTCCTATTATTCGTTGAATAGTCATTGCATTAGTCATTACTAAATCTCCAATTAGTCGCCAGTTTTTACTACTAGATTGTGACTATATTGTACAGTCACAAAATAGGCGACCATTGGTCACATACGTTAACGACAATTTGTTGATTACATTTCTCTGAGTGTATCTGAACTATTTCTTTGGTCGCACAATTGTCGCCCAATAGTCGCAATTTAGTCCATATATATTGCAACAACACTACATTTAATCAGTCAGATAATTGTTGCCACATAGTGGCCATATCATTACCATAATCTTCTATGGATGTTCAGATTTGTTGCTGGATAGTCGTTAAATTAATTATTTCACAGTCGCTACTTAGTCGCCATGTTTAACGACTACATTGTGACCAAATTATACAATCACATATTAGTCGGCCTTTGATACATAGTTTAACGAATATTTGATGACTATATTGCACCAATTGCATCTGATTTGAATATGAGTCGCACAATTGTCGCTAATATAGTCGCAAATTAGTCCTATATAGTGCGACCATGCTACGTCCAGGTGACGACTACTTTTGATAGTCATAAAAGTATTTGTAACTTGCTGGCTATTTTTACGACTATTCAGTTTAGGGACTAAGGATTTACAACTACCTGATTTAGTCGCGATTTAGTCGTAAAACGTCGTTTAACGACTATTTTGCGACCAATAGTGCAGTCACAAAAAGCTTTTTTCTTGTAGTTTCTTACCGAGAATCTATCCGCTAGTAATAACAATGACTGTCCCGATTATGATAGAATTGACGTTATAGTCCCAAGAGGAAATAAATCGAGGAACGTAAACATATGATGGCCAAGCTGCTGAAGACGCAAAAGTGACTGGTGAACTCATGTGAAACTATATATGGTGCCATCCAAAATAATTCGATGCCGAAGGTCCGTATCCGAACCACAACTTCTACAGTGGATTCAACAAAAACATCAAGAACATGAATCCCCTTTCCTATCGTAATCTTAACGTGTAAAATCCACGATATCAATTCTCCCCTCTGCCCAAACCTATCCAAAATTGCTTTCAAAATGGTAACATTGGAGGAAATGGCACCTTTCAATGAGCAAACTTCTTCTCCACCCGCACCACTGACGTCTCTAGGGTTTGCGATCGAAAGGAAGGATTTTTTTGATTTATCTTTGATTTTTTGGTGGAGTTTGGTTATCCGACTAGTTAAAGTCGGGCCAGCCCGCGAAAATTGCAAAATCGGGTTCAGCACCGGTCGACTCCAATTAAACCGTCTGGTTTTCTCCGTAATTATCCGAGATTCTTATGGTTTTTTTGGTAATTTACTTTATTTTTTTAATTAAAAATAATGTTAAATAATATTCTAAAATAAACAGGGGTATATGAGATTTTTTGGGTACGGAGGGCTACTAGAGACGATTTTCCTTTCCCAATCTGCATTGACTTTTAACATTCCCGAGCATAGAAAGTTCCATATCGTAAAGGAGTAGTGGCAGGCAATAAGCCAGGCACCATTGCATACTGCTTCTGCAATTGTAGCAGAATGATGGATCCCCAAGATTCGTAAACCCAAGTCTCCGGCAAAGTCAACTAATTTGTCGTCCTCTAGCCAATTGTCAAACAAGAAGTATGTTCCTTCTCCGTTGTCGATCTCATGCTTGAAGTAATCCCTAGCAAACTGTTGGACCTTAAGGAGTTTCTTCCAAATCGAAGAACCTCTCATACCCTCTGGCATATCATAGAATGATAAGTAGTGCATGAGATAATGACGAGTTCAATGAACCCATAGGGAGTTCGTGTTGCTCACAATGCTCCATATTATTTTCAGTGCAAACATATGGGAGATATCTTTTAGTCTTCGAATACCTAAACCATCATCTCTCATTGATCTACAACCATCAGCCCAAGCAATCATAGCCTTCCTTGTTATACGTGGCAAACTGTAACATAAGAAAGCAGAGCATAAGCTCTCAATTGTATCAAAGCATCTTTGGGGAAGGAGAAACACTACACACCATAAATTGGCAATGCTAGAGATGATCGATTTGATAAGCTGCATCCTTCCCGCAAATGGCAATGCCTTACTTGACCAAGAGATCATACACGTTCTTATTTTAGCCACTAGTGGTTCATACTCCATCTGAGTGAGGCTTTTAGTTGTGAGAGAGAGACCCAAATAACGAATAGGAAGCTGATGCATCAAAAGACCCAGAACATAAGCAACATTACCAAGAGATTGTTGAGTTCTTCCGGCTGCAAATAGAGAGGACTTAGAGATGTTGGTGGACAGACCAGAGATGATCGCAAATTTCAAGAAGACCTCCATCGTGCCTTTTAAGGATTCTGTTGTTTCATCCAAGAATATAATTCAGCGGGGATTTATTCGTTGAATACCTCAAAACCCGGTCAACTCCCAAGATCGACAAGGTTGCGAGATAGAATCTTTCGTATAACCATCAAAACCCGGGGATTTATTTGAAGGCATTGATCGCAGCACTTCTAAGATTTCAGCGGCGTAAATGGAGCAATCATCCATTCAGCCTAATGAGGGGAATACCAATACTAAATCAAGTCTGGAAAGCATGGCAGGAGAGCAACAATTTCATGTCAATTGTCTCGATTTAAAAAAGACCGAAGTGTTACAAAACTTATCATTATATCGTCTAAGTTGGTTATCTCCATTCCAGAATCATTCGTTAGTTTACGGATGGATTTCTTACACCATTGATAGGTGTAGTTTTATCCCTATACTAAACTGCAAGTGCACAGTATCGTCAATGTAGTATATAGGGTTATCGAATCCACAGGGACACTTGGTCTCAATAGATCAGAACAGAAAAGATTAAACTAGGAGAAAGCAAATTGATTAGAAACTAAAAAGCGAAGCAGAAAAGTAAATCAGTAGCAGGCAAGTTTGTAAGCAAGGAAGCGAAGCGTTAGGTTTCAGGAGTTCTCAGGAAATCAGGAACACAAGCAATCAGTCAATCAGGATCTAATCAATAACTGTTCTAGAACTCAAACACGGATTTAGAATTCACCAAATCTCTTTGCGAGAATTCTCTAAGTCTAAGTGCAGCAATCCAAATCTCTTTGCAATTACTAACAGATTAAACTAGCATTAATGATCAGGTTTGATATGTTCACAATTCCCCTAAACCAAATCTCTTTGCGAGTAGATCAAATTGCTCATCTAGGTTCTTTCTAGCTAATTAACCAACTCTCGTTGTATCAATCAACCTAACATCATAATTCTGATTAGCTACTTCAGATTAAGCATTAAGAACAACCTAAACAAAGAACTAGCAGATATGAATCCCTACAGATTGATTTAAACTATAGTTCCATGAAGTCCCTAATGAGAATCCTTCAACCTAACAGGTAAACTACTCAGACATGTTCATCGAGACAGAAAATATCATAAGTAGAAAACCAAATATCATTAAACAGAATAATCAACAGGGGTTCGAAATCAAGTCTCTTTCGAGAACCAGATCAGCCCCTAAGGCTCTCTGAAATAAAATAAAACTTAAGAAAAGCGTAGCCTAAACAATGGCTTAAAAACACTTATATAATAGCTAAAACACGTTTTGGGCTTCTGTGTAAATATCTGGGCTTTTGTGCAAAATCAGCATTCTTCATTAAACCGCCGAGTCTGGCCCATTCGCGCTATGCATCGATCGATGCAGGTGTGCAACGATCGACGCAGTCTCCAAAACTGGACAGTGAACTCTGTCTCTCGGACCAAATCTCCAAAATGCACCAAACAGCTCCAAAATCTCCACTTCTGCTCCAAATGTGCTTGTACCTAATAAAACCCGTAAAAGACTCTAAAGAAACACAAATAGACTCTAAAACACACTTATATCATGGTCTAAAACTAGTAAAAACCATGATATATCAACTCCCCCACACTTAGCTCTTGCTTGCCCTCAAGCAAGTAAAGAACCAAAGCATAAGAAAAGAAGTTTGAAAACACAAAAACTCATTTCGTCCTAGGAACTTTCACAATCACATTCACTTAGTAATCCACTGAAAAATTTCCTACAGAACTCAAGACCATAATGTACTTCCCCCACACTTAGCAACTGTCCCAAGTAAACTCCACAATCACATTCAAGCATTCAAATTCTCCCTACTGACTTCTGCAAGTATTTAAGTGCGGTCTCACCTAAGGAGTATCGATCAAAGGCACATGGATTCTTACCTTATCAGCTCTAGACCACCATACTATCTTTCTCTAGTCCATTTCTTCTCTTTCCCTTCCTTAACAACTGATTTTTCCCCACTGGGTATCATTTTATTTTTTTTATCAGTGTTCTTCCCGTTATGGGGTGTACTTTGGACACATTCCATGGATCGCATAGGAGATAATAGGGGTCTCTACCACTCCCATGACCACTTCGGAGTTACTAACTCATCCTCAGTTTATTATCTTTTTTTTTTTTTTATGGAAGGGGAGAAGGGAACTAAATAGGATAGGTTTACAGGCTGTGTCAGAACTAACAAGGGAATCCGACACAAAGTATACCAAGCCCTTAGGTGAGAAATCTAAGTCAGTATTAAGGTTGAAGTCAGTAAAAGGATCCTCTGATACCTGAAGTGATGTGGGTGTCCTCAGTAGGCTGATCTGTGTCTGGGTTTTCTAACAGTCATAGAGGCTCTGTAAGTCTGTCCAATACTTAGCTCCTGTTCAAGCGAAATTTTCCCTCGAAAAATCATAGTTTCATACAAATTTTGACTCAATAAAACAAATTTTGAAAAACTTAAGAAAAAAAAAAGTGTGCGCCAGTAGCTTCCTCCCCCACACTTAAACTACACTGTCCCCAGTGTAATCAAGGCATGAGCTCGGTAAGAACAGATAATCAAATTGAAAAGAGTTGAAAAATCAGAGTTACGTACCTCTCGTCGCACTGTGTCGATCGATGCACAGGACCGCATCGATCGACGCAAGGCGCATTTGCTCGATTCATTTATGTAATCGCACTGTGTCGATCGACACATAGGTGTGTCGATCGATGCTAGGCGATTTTGAACTTGTTCTCTCTGCTGAAAACACTAAAAAGAAAAAATCAAAATAGCAAAGACTGAAAAATGAAAAACAAAAACGAAAACTGACTCTATAGTGGGTTGCCTCCCACTCAGCGCTTGTTTTTAGTCATTAGCTTGACTATGGCACAGAGATTTGACTCATGGCGGCTTCAACAGAGACTTTGAATGTCTCTGTGAATATCTCTTCATCCAAGGAGGCGTATAGGCTTTCAGATCATGAGGCTTCCCAAGGAAAGAGTAATCAGAATCAGGGCGGGAGCGAAGCTTGGGCGGTCTACTGCGTTTTCCTGCATTCAAAACAATGTGATCAGAAGGTTTAAGCTTAGGTGATTTGTACCTTACCTTTGATGTATATCTGATGTCTGGAGCTTTCTGCTTATGAGCAGTTGCAGGTACTGAAGATGTTAGAGCAGGTTCAAGAGGAACTGCCATCTTCTTCTTTCCACTATCAGATACTTTAGTTCCACCAATCTTAACTTCTTCTTTCAGATGACCATCAGTGGAGATCACCTTCTTTGCATGAACTCGCGAAGTTTCAACTGGTGGTGTTTTATTCACCTTATTATCCATCACTTTCACGCAGTTAGCCACTTCTATCGCTTGTTTGGAGGGTTTGGGAACCTTAGGATATGGCACAGGGGGCTTGTAGACTCGTTCTAGCACTGTTGCAGGTTTCTGGTCATGTCTGCGTTCTGTGTCGATCGTTGCATTATGTGTGTCGATCGATGCAAGGCGATTCCGTTTCTCGAAAGAACTCGAAATTACCGTCAGAACGGCGTATCGATCGTCACTAAGGGGGTGTCGATCGATGCATGTATCATGCAGACAATATTCATCCAGAAAATCCGAGATTATGCTCTCTTCTTCACCTAGCAACTCAATCTCATCCCCTAAGGTCACAGCTTTGATGGATTTGTACTGTTCAGCATTCCTAGCTTCATTACGCCTTTGTATTGCTCCAGCTGTTTGCTGAACTTTGACATCTAGCTCTTTCACATGTGTGCTCAAGTATTCAAACTTCCCACTCAGATTTTCATGTATAGCTTCTAGCTTCCTGTCGAAGTCCATAACAGCCTTAGTCTGATCCTCTAGCAGCTGCTCCATCATGGATTCTATCTTGCTCTCATAAGCATTAGCTGCAGGAGGTGCCTGATAGGAGGGTGATCCATACCTGTTTCCCTGAAACCCAGAACCATTTATGTAGTTCCTCACCTCTTCCTGTCTTTCCAGTAACTGCTCCAGCATGGTTTCCAATCTGCTCTTATATGCAGGTGCAGGTGGTGCTTGGTAAGAAGAAACACCATAGTTCCTTAAGAAGGCATTACCATGTTGCTGGAAAGGTCCCTGACTGTAGAATTCATTCCCTCCAACGCAGTTGATAGCTTCTTGCGCATACTTTTCAAGTAGAAGACTATGCAAATAGTCGAGTTTACTCTTCAACCCAGCAATCTGTGAACTGTCAATCCCTGGATTGAAGAAATCATACATCTTCCTTTTGATATGTGTCGATCGATGCAGGAGAAGCGTCGATCGATGCAAGCGCGATGATGTGACGATCGACACACAAGACCGTGTCGATCGATGCAGTGCGATTACAGGCGTACCTGAAACGCAAGAACAGAAAAAGAAAAAAAAATTAGTAGCAAAAATTAAAAACGAAAATCCTAGTCTAAACCCTAAGTTCAAATCTATCGAGGACTCAAAAGAGTCCCCGGCAACGGCGCCAAAAACTTGATAGGTGTAGTTTTATCCCTATACTAAACTGCAAGTGCACAGTATCGTCAATGTAGTATATAGGGTTATCGAATCCACAGGGACACTTGGTCTCAATAGATCAGAACAGAAAAGATTAAACTAGGAGAAAGCAAATTGATTAGAAACTAAAAAGCGAAGCAGAAAAGTAAATCAGTAGCAGGCAAGTTTGTAAGCAAGGAAGTGAAGCGTTAGGTTTCAGGAGTTCTCAGGAAATCAGGAACACAAGCAATCAGTCAATCAGGATCTAATCAATAACTGTTCTAGAACTCAAACACGGATTTAGAATTCACCAAATCTCTTTGCGAGAATTCTCTAAGTCTAAGTGCAGCAATCTAAATCTCTTTGCAATTACTAACAGATTAAACTAGCATTAATGATCAGGTTTGATATGTTCACAATTCCCCTAAACCAAATCTCTTTGCGAGTAGATCAAATTGCTCATCTAGGTTCTTTCTAGCTAATTAACCAACTCTCGTTGTATCAATCAACCTAACATCATAATTCTGATTAGCTACTTCAGATTAAGCATTAAGAACAACCTAAACAAAGAACTAGCAGATATGAATCCCTACAGATTGATTTAAACTATAGTTCCATGAAGTCCCTAATGAGAATCCTTCAACCTAACAGGTAAACTACTCAGACATGTTCATCGAGACAGAAAATATCATAAGTAGAAAACCAAATATCATTAAACAGAATAATCAACAGGGGTTCGAAATCAAGTCTCTTTCGAGAACCAGATCAGCCCCTAAGGCTCTCTGAAATAAAATAAAAATTAAGAAAAGCGTAGCCTAAACAATGGCTTAAAAACCCTTATATAATAGCTAAAACACGTTTTGGGCTTCTGTGTAAATATCTGGGCTTTTGTGCAAAATCAGCATTCTTCATTAAACCGCCGAGTCTGGCCCATTCACGCTATGCATCGATCGATGCAGGTGTGCAACGATCGACGCAGTCTCCAAAACTGGACAGTGAACTCTGTCTCTCGGACCAAAACTCCAAAATGCACCAAACAGCTCCAAAATCTCCACTTCTGCTCCAAATGTGCTTGTACCTAATAAAACCTGTAAAAGACTCTAAAGAAACACAAATAGACTCTAAACACACTTATATCATGGTCTAAAACTAGTAAAAATCATGATATATCAACCATACATTTGTTGAACGGGGTAGTTTCTTACCGAGAATCTATCTGCTAGTAATAACAATGACTGTCCCGATTATGATAGAATTGACGTTATAGTCCCAAGAGGAAATAAATCGAGGAACGTAAACATATGATGGCCAAGCTGCTGAAGACGCAAAAGTGACTGGTGAACTCATGTGAAGCTATATATGGTGCCATCCAAAATAATTCGATGCCGAAGGTCCGTATCCGAACCACAACTTCTACAATGGATTCAACAAAATCAAGAACATGAATCCCCTTTCCTATCGTAATCTTAACGTGGAAAATCCATGATATCACTTCTCCCCTCCGCCCAAACCTATCCAAAATTGCTTTCAAAATGGTAACATTGGAGGAAATGGCACCTTTCAATGAGCAAACTTCTTCTCCACCCGCACCACTGACGTCTCTAGAGAAGATAAACTCAAGAGAATGATGCAACAATTAATCATAGAGGATTTTTTGATGTCCAATTAGTACAACTTGAGAAAGAGGGCATGTATAACGACTTGAATGGCAAATTTAACCCACCATACCAAGAAGTTAGACATGTAAATCGCTCAAACTGTTGAGGCTATGAAGAGACAAGCCGGAGTCCTACCTAGAAAGCTAGAAGACAACCCTAAAAGGTATTGTAATGCGATCTTAATCGCAACTGCTATGGAGGAAGTTAAAACTATTCAAGGCGCAATGCCTACATTCATTCCCGTCTAAGAAAAACTTTGAAGAAAGATGATGAATCTAGAGTTCAACCTTTTAAGGTACCCAAACGTCTACCTCTTCAAAGACTTAAAAAGGTCAAAGATCCATACCGTTTCAATTTTTACTTGCTCGACAATTGGTATCGAATTTAAAGATTGTTTGTGTG
This sequence comes from Orychophragmus violaceus, assembly GCA_030180135.1. Lineage (NCBI taxonomy): Eukaryota > Viridiplantae > Streptophyta > Magnoliopsida > Brassicales > Brassicaceae > Orychophragmus > Orychophragmus violaceus. The sequence continues at coordinate 61,008,925 of CM058237.1, read as the reverse complement.
ACTCTGTAGCTAATGGCCACATCATGTCAGAAAAAAAATTGCTAAAAACCTGGGAATTCAAAACTTAATCCCATCTACTATGAACTTGGTATTTGGAGATTCGTCTCAAAAGAAAACATAAGGAGCTATTAATGACCTTCAACTTCTCGTTGACAATAAGATAATTATGACTGACTTTCAAATTATTGAGATGGATGATACGGAAAGTCTGCTAATTTTAAGACCCCCATTCCTTGATACTGTTGGTGTTGTCATCAATCATGCAAACCACAAAGTGGTATTTCTAAATGTGAATTGAAGGAATTCCATCCAACTATTCCAATTGATGATCCAAACCGAAAGACATTTTCAAGGTGAAACATTCATTCTTGAAGGAAAAGGAGAAATCAAATGACAAGTACAAACTTACTAAGACCCCATGTTTTTAACCATGGCCACCGAACAAATCATTCTCTAAAATCTAAATCATTGTTCATGTGACGCTAACTGATGCTAAAAAGGAACCAATCAAAGAAATTGTTAATGCCACTAAACTTGTTCTCAAGAAAAAAGAGATTCTTAGAGTTAAGATTCTTGTTGAAGGAATTTGTGAAACCCATGACAAGAATGAAAAAGTTTTAGGAACACATGTTCCCGAGACATTTGTTTATCACGCCTAATTCAACCCAAACGTCGAGATAACGAAGTTAAAAAATGCTCTTGATGGGAGGCAACCCATTTGGTAGTAGCATTTTTCTTTATTTTATCTATCCTATAATTTTAACCATTTTGTTTCTCTTAGTTTTTTAGATTTATAAAAACATGAAAACCAAAAAATTCAGAAAATCAGAAAATACAAAAGAAAAAGGTGAAGATACTTGATCAAAGCCCGGTTTTAACAGCCGTAGCCAACCATCTTGTAGACTCGGATGTCCCAAACGTCCCAACCGATTTATTGCACCAAAATTTCAGCTGCGACCGAAGATCTCAGTCCTAGCAGAGAAACGGCGATGCCACAGCAGCGACCAAGCAGCTCAAGTTTGCGGCTGACCTGAATATTCATGCGACCACGCACGGCGATGCCACAGCCCATCCATATCTGCCCACGACAATGCACAGCCAGCTCGTGTTTGACAACATCCGCTCCGCGGACGCGCAATCCGAAGCAACAGCCATATATCCTACGCCCATGAGTACGTTTTCCTGAGTCATACAAAATCCGTCAATTATGCGATATCCTGAGGTATGATCCGATCAAAACCCAAACCATAGATGAAAATTATCTTTTTCCGTCCGAAACAAGGTATGACTTTGACTTTGAGTCAAAGAATTCCCAAGAATTTGATCCAGTAATTTTGAAGAAGAGATTTATATTAGTTTGGTAAAAAAAACTAAGTAAACGTCAAAGTGCAGAGAAATCGTCTCAAATGACCCTATTTAAGAAATGAAAATCATGTGCACCCCCTTTTAATCTCTCATACCCCTCTCATTTTTAATGATATTTGCATTGACTAAATTGCCCTTAATAAAATCTAATATTTAACAAATTTGAAAACTAAAAAAAAAGATTAAACAGGCAAAAAAATTTGGCCGAAATTAAAAAAACGGCGACTGGTATCGAAACCCAGCTCCTCATCCGACGCCGTCTCCGCCCCTCCTCCAACGTCGGTGTTTCCTTCAACGCCGACGTTTCCTTCGCCACCGTCGCATCGCATGAGCTGCATTGAGCTCCAAAATCCAGGTACATTATTTTGGATTGCGCTAAATAGGGGATTTAGGGATTGGAAATTTAGAGAATTTATGCATTGAATTTGTTTACCCATTATTCTGGGTCGATTAAGACTATATATTGTTAACAAATGTATTTCAATGGTTGAATCGTAGTGCATTGTAAGTAAATTACAACCCGAAACCGATCCAATTTGAGTCCATGCGATATAACTATGAAAAACTAGTATTACTGTTAAATGTTGTATAACTAGTAAAATTGGTATTACTGAAAATCATGAATAATTTGTTGTAGCGGATATGGTGGTCTACTAGTCTCGCCATAGCTCAGGATCCTAATCGTCATATTTATCCCATAGCGTTTGGTGTACTAGACGGTGAGAATAATGCAAGTTTGACTTGGTTTTTTGAGATTCTGAAAATTGTTGTAGCCGACTCTTCCGAATTGGTATTTATGAGTGACAGAAATACAGGCCTCATCAACGCCATAGCTAATGTGTATCCAAAAACTCATAATTGATATTGTGTATGGAATTTGTCTCAAAATGTGAAAGGTCATACTTCTAACAAAAACAAATTTGTAGTCGCATATAGATTTCAGGATTGCGGTTGGGCTTACACGGTGGCCGAGTTCAACAGTCTTTACAAGTAGTTTAAGCGGAGATATCCTTCCGCCGCAAGGTATGTGGAGGAAAATAGCGTGAAAGAAACATGGGAAGATGGTTTCTTCAAGCTAAAAGATACCCATGCTCGATGTGATCGTTCGACAATTTCTGATTGGTTTAACGAGAATAGGAAAGAGGTCGTGTCAGGATCGATTGATAACAAACTGGTGCTTTTTGTTGAGATCTTCTTGCAAAATACATGAATTATTGCTAAGAGGTTAACTGTGAGGGAGGTAAACAGTTACACCCTTGAATACGAAATCGATGGTGATGATGCAAAGCTTTATTTGGTGAACTTGGTATCGAAAAGCTGCAATTGCAAGTTCTTCGATATTCAGAATTATCTTTGTGTCCACGCACTAGCCGGTTACATCACATTCACCAAAACCAATGCTGATAAAGGTGGTGGTAATGGTCGTGATACCCAAATAGAGTTACATGAGTTGTTCGCAAAATATTATCAGACGGTGTTGTGGGCATTGGCTTATTACAACTCAATTTATGTAGTGTCGGATATGTCTACATGGAATGTCCCACATTATATCAAAGAGAAGAAGATCATACCCCGGGATCGCATCATAAAGAAGGGTCGAAAGAGAGTACTAAGGTATCCATCGGCCGGAGAAAAGCGTCGGAAAAGGACACATAATAAAAGGCGGCCAAGAACACTACCGTAGATTAAATTTGGTGACCACTTCTAGTTTTTGGTTGATTTTTAAGCTTTTGTTATGTAAAAAACTAAGTCAAGATAGTTTTCCGTTATGTAAGACTATATATTGCTTTCGTGATTATTGGGTACTATTAGTATAACTGCGCATTACTATCGTACAACTAGTAAAAATGGTATTACCGATATTAGTTGACTTTCAAAATAAGAATAACTTTTACAAACTACATCAAAGCACCAAATCAAATCATATTATGTTGTCACAACTCCATAAGAATTATGTAAGCAAATTTCGGCAAACATTTGCAAATTTGGGTTATTATGAAATAATTTGGACAATACATTCATTATACTTTTAGAAACACTTTCTACTTGACACACCAACTTAGGAAGAAAAAGTTACATAAGCACACTTTTCAAATATATTATTGCACAGGCCAATCTTAATTATATGTTGAAACAAAAAAAATCAACTGTAAAACTAGGAAAATAAAGTTTTAGTTTAGGTAATACTAATTTTATTGAAAAACACCCAGAGTAGAACAATTTGAAAATTTTGTACAACTACTATCTTAGGTAAAACTAAGTGAACTTTTTTGGCTGGAAACTTAAAAAATTAGGAGTTTTAGACGCCCAAAAACCAAAATTCAATTATTTTTTAACTTTTAAGATCAAATCAGCCTCTCTCTCTTAATTCATTCCCATCCGCGATTCGCCTCACTCTCTCTCTCTCTTCTCTCTCCCTCTCTTTCTCTCTCTCTCTGTCTTCTTTCACAATCTCGATTTCTCTCAATCCTTGGTTATGGATCGCGAGGAGAGGACGTACATGAGGCAGTTGAGGAGCATTAAGACATGTTGGATTTCATCATCGATGTCCACTATGGGATTCCAAAAGGTTTTCCATGTGGTGGACGAACAATCCACGAAGTCTCTCCTACTCCAAAGTATCCGAGCGATTTTGATACTTTACCAGAAATTAGATATTTTACTTGCAATCAATTTAAGGTAACATTATGTCAAACTATATTAGATTTATGGGTTGTAGAACTGGTAATACTATGTCAAACTATATGAGAATCTGCTTTTTAATTGTAGAATGATAGCCTCTACTTTCGTCAACCATTGGTTTTCGGTGTCGAAGAGGAGATTGTGAAGTTAATGAAGCAGGTTGATGAGCAGCTTGGGATGATTCAAGACATGCGTAAGGAGGTTCAAAGCAATGCTTAAGAGATTGTCAAGCTTTAGGAGTTGGTGACTGATGTTTAACCAGTTCGGTTTTATGATATTATCTATGTATGTCTTGGCTTTGCTCAATTTGTTTGTTGTTTGAGACTTATTATGTTCTCTGGTTTTGTCACAACGTTTCCTTTCTGAAGTGACTTTCAGTTACGAAAACAAGTTCAAAGATAAGATAAATACTAGGACAATCCACGATAAATAGCAAAATGCAAAAAAAAAAAAAAAAAATTCAATTATGTTCCCATACTTTAGAAATAGTTACTTGGCGACATCCTTTTCTCCAACCGTTGTAGCCATCGATTTGGTCTGATCCTTCACAAAAAGCTTCCAGTGGTAACATCCTTTGCTCGAACTCGTCTACCTTATCCTCAAGCACCTTTATCTGCTCTGTGATGGTCTTTACCGCATTTACCAATTCAGTGAGGGATGTGTTTCCGGGGGTATGTCCTTCATTGATGGCTATTCGCTCCTCAATCACCGCATTTACCGCCTTCTTAGCTGCTCGACCTTTCAAATCTTGTGCGCACATCTCTTCAAACTAAACGGTTAACCCTTGGCTAAGACGGTTTATCCAGCTTTCAACAATAGGATCGTGCACATCCACGTCGTCATCTTTTTCCAGGATGTCATCCAACATATACTTCTCTTCTTCTGTAGGTACCAACAAACTATCAATGTCTTGTGAATTTAAACAATATAGAGATCAAAAACATAACACCCAAAATAATCTAGAGATCAAAAACATAACACCCCAAAATAATAATATGCAAATATATGACTAATTATGGTTAAGCCTAGTATTTCATACACTGTATCAAGAGGAAACCCTTTCATGTTGCCTTTCTTCCAACTGTATTTGCAAATCCTAGGAAATTCGTTAAGAGCGTCTTGATAAGCTTATCAGAAGGTATCTCTCAATTGTGGAATGGCCTCGACTGCTAAAAGCCACACAACACACATAAAATTACAATTAGCTTGGTGTATAAGAAATATTAAACAATGAGTAAAGCAATTTACTTACCTCCAAAGGAATACAAAAACCTCGAAACGGCTTGTTACCACTCGCTACGCTATTATAATGATTCATCGTGTTCTTAATAGATTCTAACATGTGCTCAAAGGAGAATCTCCCCCAAGGAAATGACATGCATAACCTAAGATCATTCACAAATCTTTGAAAGATTTCCAACACGGGCGTAGCGTCTTTTCCTTTTTTTCTCGGGTTATAAACTATGCTGAATATGAAATACAAGACCGCCATCTTCAACCTATCAGGTCTCATTTACTCTAGCTTAGCTTTTACGTCTTGCAATATTATACGCCCTTCGAAAGCTTGTCCACGAAGTCCATATTGCCTAGTTGCCGCCAATTCAATGGGTTGTTATGGCGCAGCATCTGAGGCGCTTCACAGATCTCGTTTATCTGACCATCTTCCGCTGCTAATCTCCAGGTAAACACGAGATCAGATCCTTGATTCAATTAACTAGACCCTAGATCCTAGGCTATCTGGAACCTGACAGCAATTCTGAATCCGGTAGAATTGGCTCGAAGTTCAAACTGTGGTATCAGAGCCTTAGGGTTTTATCATTGAATCAGACCTGTTAATTGAATTTGATGATTTAGATTCGCAAACTAGGTTGTTTGGTTAGAACAGGTCAGATCGATTTCGATCAAGATCGAGTCTGTGTTTTCGCCCAGTGTCGATCGACACACTAGGTGTGTCGGTCGACATAGAACAGCGAAATCGACAGATTCGGCGGCTAGGGTTTTTCGCGGAGAAAAACCGAAAGCCTTCTGTGTCGATCGACACAGGTTGAGTGTCGGTCGACACAGAGCAGATTCGGTCGAGTGTCGATCGACACAGGTTAGTGTCGGTCGACACAGACCTAGCGAATGGTTAATTGGTTCAATTGGATTGGACCGGTTATCTTGCTTGGTTAAGACCGAATAAATCGGTTTAAATTGGATGAATTGGTTCAATTGGATTGAACTGATTATCTCAATTAGCATAAACCGATGGTTTGAATCAGTTTGATTGGATAATACGGTTCAATGGAATTGGACCGGTTATCGCAATTAAATGAAACTGGTTAAAACGGTTTAAATTGGATGAATTGATTCAATTGGATTGAACCAGTTATCGCAATTAGCATAAACCGATTGGAATGGTCAAGATCAGTTTGATCAGATAAGTCGGTTCAATTGGATTGGACCGGTTATCAAAAACTGTCTTCGGTTTAGGTCCATGTCGACCGTCACACATGGGTTGTGTCGATCGACATGACCGGTTCAATAAACCGGGTTAATTGGATTAATCGGTTATTGAAGTCCGGTTAAGTTTGGTGTTGTCGATCGACAGACATAGTCTGCGTCGATCGACACAGAGCTCGAAATTCTGGTCATTGAACCTTGAATTTGCAGAAACCAAACCAGACTTAAACCTTGATCAAAGCTTAGCTTCAATATGGTCAACTGTCAAGACTCATTTCATTGTGTGATGGTCTAGCCAAGAGCTTGGTGTCCACAATTAGGTGAGTAAGGCAGGTAATTATGTTGATGGACTTGCGGTGCTTGACATCAATAATTACATGACCTAATAGATTGATTTGCTAACCTTTCAGAGTTTAGTTTCCTCAACTAAACATCAAGTGACCCTGATGTCTTGCCCAATCTCGTCTACTGTCAAGACTCGGTTCATTGTTGGATAGTCTTGGAGTCCTTGGTATCCACAGTGATCTGATCAAGGCAGATGATCATTGATAGAATCGCAGTGCGACTGTCAATGATCACAAGACAGAAGAGATTGGTTAACTTGACTGGGCTATCAGAAGTTCTGGGCCCATAGACGTCAGAGTAGATGAGACATGGTTTGTCTTATCTGCGACCAAGAGTTGTACTGGGTACAATTAGCAATGATTTGCTTACCTAGATAACTAAATTTTGGGTGATGACGAGTCGTCCACTCAGAATTTGGTAAAGTATGGATCTTGGATCATTATATTCATAGAGGGAACATTGTTTGAATATAATGCGAGTTTTCTTATTAGATAAGATTTCTCATGATATACATAACTAAATCTTTGTCATTCTTGGATTTCAGCTTATGTCTATGACTACTCTCTCGTTGCGATCCGTCCTTGAGAAGGACAAGTTAAATGGATCCAACTTCCTGGATTGGTATCGGAATCTGAGATTCATTCTCAAGCAGGAGAGCAAGGACTATGTCCTTGAAAAGGCTCTTCCAGAAAGGCTTGGGACCAATCGCTCGCATGCAGCATATAATGCTTGGAATAAGAATTATATTGATGTGGTAGATGTGCGTGGTCTGATGTTGGCTACCATGAACTCGGACTTGAAGAGTCAATACGAGAACATGGAGTCGCCAATAGAGATAATCACCAGCCTGAAACTGAAGTTTCGGGATCTGGCACGAGTTGAGAGATTCCAGATAGTGAAGTCTCTCACCGAGTGCAAGCTACCAAAGGATGCTCCAGTAAGTCCTCATGTCATTAAAATGATGGGTTACATTGATAACCTGGGGAGACTGGAATGTCCTGTCAGCTTAGAGTTGGCCACTGACATCATTCTGCAGTCACTGCCGTCAAGCTATGACAAGTTCATTGAGAACTATATTAAGAAAGGCTTGACGAAGACGTTGACTGAGCTGCGTGGCATGCTCAAAACAGCAGAGCAAAACATCATAAAGGGTAGAGGCAGGGCCGTCCAGATTTGGAATCAGGATAAGCCTGTGTCATCTTATAAGCCCAAGTCGGGCCCATCTGGTGTTAGAAAATGCTTCTACTGCGATGAGTCAGGGCATTGGAAGAGAGATTGCATTAAATTCTTGGAAGATTCACAAGAGATGAAGGAGATGTATGGTACTTCTTCTTCAGGTATTGTGTTATTAATTCAAGTTCTACGTAAGTATTGAATACTAGTTGTGGTACTGATATTTTTCAAAATATGCAGAACCTAAACGACAGTAGAACGTTGAAGAAAGGGCAAGTGGAACTGCGTGTCTGGTATGAAGCAATGGTTGCTGCATGAGCCGTAGAGATTCTCCACTTGTAGGAGCCTTTCATACTTGGTTTTAGAAATTAAGTAATTGCTACTATGTATCTGCCTTGTGCAGAAATGTCTTTCATTTTCTTGTAAGAATTTGGATGTTTTTCATTTTGATAAAAGACAAATTTTGTTCTTTAGATCTTAATGAAATATTCTATGGTAGCACCCCATTTGGAATGGGTTTTATATCTTGAACCAATGTACGCTTGTACACATAACATAAATACCAAACACTTTAAGTCTGATGACTTGAAGTCGATTTTTCCTTAGCATAGTCATTTAACCACACAAAGTGAAGCGGATTCAGAAGTTCCATAGTTTTGGACTCATTTGATTATTAATCATTTGAGATATGAATTCTGCTCACTGGGCCAAATGACTAAGGCCCTTTTAGCAGAGCTAAAGGAAACGGGCCAGAGGCTTATTGGGCCTTACACATACTGATGTATGCGGCCCGATGAGCATTAGTGCAAAAGGAAATCTTCTGTACTTCATTACCTTATAGATGACATCAATAAGTATGGCTGTGTTCATTTGATGAGACACGAGCAGGAACCCCTTGAGGAGTTCCAAGATGAAGTGTAGAACCGATTTGACAGAAGTATTAAGATCCTCGATTGAATCGCGGAGGAAAATACTTGAGTCAAGAATTGGGTGATCATCTAACAGAATGAATCGGATCTTATTAGATATGCTCCGATTAATGATGAGTCACAGGAATCTTCCATAATCATTTAAGAATACGTTCTAAAATGTCTATGTTTACGCTAAATAAGTTTCTATCAGAATCAGTGAAAAACACAACATTGGATGTGGACTGGGTGATTTCCAAATTTGTTTTTCTGATTAATTGGGATTGCAAGGTTTGTGTAAGACAGTAGTCAACAAACAAACTTGAACCCATATCTGATAAGTTCTACCTCGCTGGTTGTCCTAAGGAAACCAAGGCTTGCTACTTTTGCAACCAATCTGAGGACAAAGTATTGTTGTTCGGAACTGTGTCTTTTGAGAAAGATCGTACTTTCAAAAGGAACAGTGGGAGTAAAAGTACACATCAAAGAAATTCGATAAACACAGGAGGCTGCTCAACCTGTTGAGGGAAAGCAGCGGTGAGATCTACAAAGTGATGTAGGATCTGCACCTGTGGAGCCTGAAATTCGCAGATCCGAAAGGATCCGTCACTAACTCGAGAGTGATTTCTCATAACCAATTGTCGTTATCTATTGATCATTGAAAAGTGACGAGCATGCGAAATTCAAAGAAGCGATGGTGAGCCCCAACTCCGAAAATTGGTTGGGTATGCATGTTAGCTTCACCGATCCATTTCTGGATTGAAGCAAACATCTTGGAGTTGGAATCAACACTATGATAATGTGGTCAAAAGTTTTGACTTGATCAGAAAGAAATGAAACCATGTGTTTACAAGAAGACTAGTGGGTGCGTAATTGCAATTCTCACACTGTATGTAGACAACATACTTAATCTCATAAACGACGTTCCAACGCCAAAGTCTTATCAAGGTTTGGGTCGGAAGTCAAATTTAACGATAGACATTGGAGAAGGCCGTGAAAGTTCTTGGAATTAGGATCCATTGGAATGGATCAGAAAGGCTAGTTGGATCGTGTCAAAATCCTTATGTTGATAAGGTATTGGACAGTTCCAATATGCATGATTCCAAGAATGGCTTCATACCAAAGGTCTTATGGCAATAATCTAAGCTAGATGAAGTGTTATTGAACACTGTCTGAACTAGTATTAATGAGTGTGATTGCTTATGCTGATGCAATAGAATCCATCATGAATGCCATGTTTGAGCTCGTCTAGATGCAGCTTACGCATAAAGCATGACGAGAAAATACCAAAAATGTTCCGGTAATAGTCATTGAACAGTTACCAGAAATATCCCAAGTGTTTGAGAAACACTAAGGATAGGTTCGTGGTGAACCAAGGAAGTGACGAACCAGTCGAAAGTAGTTAGACGGACAAAGACGATTCCCGGTTCCCACCTGGTTATGTCTCTTTGTCTGAATAGCGGTGCTGTCTGTTGGAAAGGCTCCAAGCAGTGGACCGTAGAATAGTGCTTTTATCTGAATGGCGGTGTGGTTTGTTGGAATTGTTTCAAGCAAAACACCGCAGTCTCTCCCACAACCTAAGCACGAAATTTATTCTGTTGCTGTAGGAATGAGATATCTGAAGAGATAATCTTGATTCTAGTGGGAGTTATTTTAGTTATGTTGTGATCTGTTGGAATTGTGTCCAGTAATCTCGGTACTGTCTCTAGAAAGTAAGAGTATGTCAATGATCAGACATAAGTCATATAATACTGGGGGTCATGATGGCTTGCTAGAGTCCGCTCATGATCTATAAGTCTTGGACTTATTGCCTTTATTATATGATCCCATATGGGTCACACGCCTAAGCTAACAGGAAAATGTGTAGGAACGGTTTAGCAGAAGTACAGTAAAAGTGCTAGGCATTTACTGTACTTAGAGAGAATAAAAGGTTTAGCCACTGTGCATCGATCGATGCATAAGGTGCAACGATCGATGCAGTGCGCAAACACCGACGAGTTAATTGGTATTTGGGCCAAATGGCCCAAACGGAACAGGACGAGTTTTGTGTCATAAAACTCGAGTTTCAGACTGATTAACCCTAAGACTTGAGCCGTAAACTCTCTCTCTCTGCGCCGAGTTCCCTTTGTGGTCTAGCAGCTGTTTCCTGTGAAAGCGTGTGTGAACCTTTGGAGGATTCATCCCTCGGTGTTTCTCTGATCTCAGACATACCATCCCTTTCCGCTGCAATAACAGGTATAAGGTGAGATCATCATTTGTTTCTATTCTGAGAAGAACCTAGATCGCATGTTTAGGATAATCTGAATCTGGAATTGAATCAGGATTCATCTAAACGTTCCAACAGTGGTATCAGAGCTATTGGTTCTGGTTTTTCTTGTTTAGAAACTTGTTTAGGATTGTTTAAAAGTGTGTTTTTGAATCAATCTACTGATAAGATTAAAACACTTAAGAAACAAGAATTGAATCCTAAACAAACTGTTTAAAATCGCATGACCAAACTATATTGATTTGGTATGCGATCTAAACTGATTTTGCATCGACTGAGATCGCATTGCATCGATCGATGCAATGCAAGGATCGATCGTTGCAGTCGCGAGAGATTGACCGCGATCGCATGGATCGTTCAAACGATCGCATGGATCTCACAAGAATCTCTCGGCCAAACCTGATAACCGTTCGTGCACGCGTGAGAGCATCGATCGATGCAGGATCGATGAACGATCGTTGCAGGATCGATGCTGTGAGCATCGATCGATGCGGTTAGGGTTTCGGCTCGGTTTAATTTAATTTGAATTAAACGTCACGGTTTAATAAACAGATTTAATAATTTTATTAAGTCTGGTTAAACCGGGATAAGAAATCCAATGTCGAAAGAAATATTGGATTTAGTGCCTAAACCAGGAATTTCTAATTTGATTTGGTTGGACCAAATAAATTGAGAAATTCCGGTTTAGTAAATAACCGGTTGACAATTGTGGTCGTCGTAGTAATTAAAACTTGGTTAGACCAGTTTTAATGAACCAGACCGGTTATGTCAATTATATGGACAATTGGGTCATGTCTTGGACATGGACCAATTCTTGGGCCTCGGGCCAAGAAGTTAAAACAATTGGGCCAGTTAATTGAGTCTTTCTTCAGATTAATTTAAAATCTATTTTATAAAATTATAAAGTCGTTTTTAAATTAAAGTTTCCGAAATTTTGAAATTAGAAAGTTTCTTAAAATAGAATTTTCTGAATTTGCGGGTTTTGGATTTTTTAAGAAATTTCTAAAGTTAGAAAGTTTCCGTTTTTAGAAAGTTTCCAATTTTAGAAAGTTTCAAAAATAGTAGGTTTCCAAAAATAGAAAGTTTCCCGAAATAGTAATCTTCTATTTTGGGAATGAATTTTAATAAACCTACGAACCTCAAATAATATCAAGCGTTGGATGTCTTGTCCAGGCTATGTCAGCTGTCAAAGCCCATTCAATTGTATTCATGGCCTTACAGTGTGAGGGTGTCTGCTTTTGCGTGGGTAAGACGGTTTGTGATTCATAAATGTCATTGGGAGTCCCAGACATTAATGATTACATGACTGTATAGTCTGGTTTTCTTGACTAGGCCATCGGGAGTCCCGGGCCTTGAGACATCAGAGTGGATTGGGCCTCGGGCCCAGATTCACAACCAAGAGTTATATCACGGATATAATTAGCCGATATAGGGCTTACCGATATAAGCTAAGGTTGGGTGACGGCCAGTGGCCCACTTTAATTTTAGTTATATGTGGATCTTGGAATCATTATATTCTATTGAGGGTAACTTAGGTTATTGAATATAATGCGTGACTAATCATATTATACTTTAATACGAGATTAGTCATTTTGAACATAATAACTAATAACCTTTTTATTTATATATTTCAGATATGACTACTACAAGCACACAAAACACATTCTCGATCCGGTCTGTTCTCGAGAAGGAGAAGCTGACTGGAACGAACTTCCTGACATGGTCAAGGAACTTGAGGCTGGTCCTCAAGCAGGAGAAGAAGGATTATGTCCTTCGAGATCCCCTCCCCGAGAGGCCTCTTGCCAATGCTGCCAGGACTCTGCACAATGCTTGGGAAAAGCATTCGTCAGATGAAAATGATGTCTATTGCCTGATGTTGGTGACAATGACTCCTGAGCTGCAAAAACAGTTCGAAAGTGTATTGTCTCCCATCGAGATAATGGCAAGCCTGAAATCGCTTTTTCAGGAGCAGGCTAGGACTGAGAGGTTTCAAACAGTTAAGAACCTCTTGGACTGCAAGTTGGCTGCGAATGCGGCAGTGAGTCCTCATGTCTTGAAAATGATGGGTTATCTCGATCATCTTCAGAAACTCGACTGCCCAATCAGCCAGGAACTTGCCTGCGACATCATTCTGCAGTCTTTACCTGCAAGCTATGATCAGTTCATTCTGAACTTTAACATGCATGGCTTGAGCAAGACACTACCTGAGCTTCACGGAATGCTCAAGACTGCAGAGCCCAACTTGAGGAAAACCGCCAAGGACCCCAATGTGCTTATGGTGCAAAAGGGCAAGGGGTTTAAGAAATCCTCTGCTAAGGATAAGGGAGCGGCCAAGGCTGTCCAAGTCGCGGACAAGGACACGCCAAAGCCCAAGCCCAAGTCCAAGGCTGGGCCTACTGACATGTGCAGGTTCTGCAAAGAACTGGGGCATTGGAGAAGAGATTGTAAGAAATTCCAGGAAGGTCTAAAGGAATTGAAGAAGAAGACTTTCGAGACTTCTTCATCAGGTATTTTTGTTATAGAAGTTAATACAACTACTTCTGATAATACCTCATGGGTCATGGATACTGGTTGTGGGGCTCATATTTGTACTAATATGCAGGCACTCAGCAACAGTAGAAGGCTGAAGCAAGGACAAGTGGAGCTACGAGTTGGGAATGGAGCGAAAGTTTCAGCACTGGCTGTAGGCACATACTTGTTGTCTTTACCTTCGGGATTGATTTTAGAACTGAATAATTGTTATTTTGTACCTGCTATAAGCAGAAATATTATTTCAATTTCTTTGTTGGATTTGGAAGGTTATGATTTTTCAGTTAAGAATAAATTATGTTCCTTCAATCGCAACAATTTGTTCTATGGTTCTGCCCCTCTTACGAATGGGCTTTACATACTCGATCAATCCGCGCCAATTTATAACATTAATACAAAACGGTTTAAGCCTAATGAGGAAAACCGAACGTTTCTATGGCATTGTCGTTTAGGGCACATCAGCGAGAAACGCATCAAGAGGCTCCATTCGAATGGACTTCTTGGCTCATTTGACTTTGAGTCATGTGAGAAATGCGAATCCTGCATGATGGGCAAAATGACACGGGCCCCCTTTAATAAACCTAACGAGAGGGCCAGTGACTTATTGGGCCTGATACACACTGATGTGTGTGGCCCAATGTCCACAAATGCAAGAGGAAACTATCAGTACTTCATTACCTTCACTGATGATTTCAGTAGGTATGGATATGTTTATTTGATGAAACATAAGTCTGAATCTTTTGAAAAGTTCAGAGAATTCCAAAATGAAGTACAAAACCAACTTGGCAAAAGCATTAAGGCTCTTCGGTCCGACCGAGGAGGAGAATACTTAAGCCAGGAATTCAGTGATCATCTGAGAGAGTGTGGGATCGTATCCCAACTCACTCCTCCTGGAACACCTCAATGGAATGGTGTATCTGAGAGGAGAAATCGGACCTTATTGGATATGGTTCGATCTATGATGAGTCACACAGACCTTCCAATATCCCTTTGGGGATATGCTCTGCTAACAGCAGTGTTCACTCTAAACAGAGCGCCATCAAAAGCAGTAGTAAAGACACCATATGAATTATGGACTGGAGAAGCTCCAGTGCTGTCTTATCTCAGAATTTGGGGTTGTGAAGCCTATGTCAAGAGATTAATCTCAGACAAGCTTACACCAAAATCTGACAAATGCTACTTCATTGGTTATCCACGGGAAACCAAGGCTTATTACTTCTATCTACGTTCCGAGAACAAGATCTTTGTTGCCCGGGATTGTAACTTTCTTGAGAGGGAGTTTCTCTCTAAGAAAGACAGTGGGAGTAAGGTACTGCTTGAAGAAATTCAAGATGAACAGGATACTGCTCAACCTAATGAGGAAGAGCAGCAGGAGGACCTACAAGAAATTGTAGAGCCTGAACCTGTAGTACCTGAAGTTCGAAGATCCGGGAGGATCCGTCACGAACCCGAGAGATATCAAGGATTCCTCGTGACTAACTGTCATGATCTTCTGATCATTGATGGTGATGAACCATCGAACTTCAATCAAGCCATGATGGGCCCAGATTCCTCTAAGTGGCGCAAGGCCACTGATTCCGAGATGGACTCCATGTCGGTCAACCAAGTGTTTTCGTTGGTTGACTTACCCGCTGGTGTAAAAGCCATCGAGTGCAAATGGATCTTCAAGAAGAAGATTGACGTGGATGGAAATGTCCAGATTTATAAAGCCAGGTTGGTAGCAAAAGGTTTCAGACAAGTTCACGGTGTGGACTACGATGAAACCTATTCACCGGTGGCTATGATGAAATCTATTCGGATTCTACTAGCAACTGCAGCTTTTCATGATTATGAAATTTGGCAGATGGACGTGAAAACCGCCTTCCTGAATGGTATTCTGGAAGAGGATGTGTATATGACGCAACCTGACGGTTACATAGATCCAAAGAATGCTGGGAAAGTATGCAAGCTTCATAAATCCATTTATGGATTGAAGCAAGCATCGAGGAGCTGGAATCTTCGTTTTGATGAAGCGATCAAACAATTTGACTTCATCAGAAACGAAGAAGAACAATGCGTGTATAAGAAATCTAGTGGGAGCAAGATTGTATTTCTTATTCTGTATGTCGATGACATACTGCTTCTCGGAAACGACGTTCCAATGCTAAAGTCCGTAAAAGACTGGCTTGGAAGTTGTTTTTCCATGAAAGACATGGGTGAAGCCGCATACGTTCTTGGAATTAGGATCTATCGGGATAGACCTAAGAGGCTGATAGGCTTGTGTCAAGACTCATACATTGACAAAGTCCTACAAAGATTCAGCATGAAAGATTCCAAGAAGGGCTTCACACCAATGGTACATGGCACAACGCTAAGCAAGAAGCAGAGCCCTACGTCGGCTGCTGAGCTTGAGCGCATGAAGAATATTCCTTATGCATCTGCAATAGGATCTGTCATGTATGCCATGATCTGTACTCGTCCTGATGTTGCTTATGCATTGAGCATGACGAGTAGATACCAGTCAAATCCAGGTGAAAACCATTGGATTGCCGTAAAGAATATCTTGAAGTATCTAAGACATACTAAGGATAAATTCTTGGTGTACGGTGGAAGTGATGTGCTTAAAGTCAGTGGATTCACGGACGCAAGTTTCCAGACAGACACAGATGATTTCCGGTCACAGTCCGGTTATGTCTTTTGTCTGAATGGCGGTGCAGTAAGTTGGAGAAGCTCCAAGCAGGACACCGTTGCTGATTCCACTACAGAAGCTGAATATATCGCCGCCTCAGAAGCAGCGAAGGAAGCTGTTTGGATACGAAAGTTCATTATGGAACTAGGTGTGATACCAGATGCGGCTGAGCCTCTGGCGCTATTTTGTGACAACAATGGTGCTATAGCTCAGGCAAAGGAACCAAGATCACACCAGAAATCCAAGCATGTTCAAAGAAGATATCACTTGATACGTGACATCATTAATAGAAAGGAAGTCAAGATCAGCCGAGTTCCGACAGATGATAACGTCGCTGATCCGTTGACAAAGCCACTCCCAAGGCCTAAGCTCGAGTTCCTGACTGAAGCTGTAGGCATTAGAAACATTGAAATGTAATCTAAATTTGAGTGGGAGTTTTGTGAGCTTTATTTTAGTTATTTGATATGTTCTTGTAAAACATTATTTTATGTTTTAATGAAATTATTATTTCAAGATTATTTTAACTGTGATGAAATAATCGTTCCAAAATGATATGAAGCATTTTATAGGTCATCGAAGTAAGTGACTTGATCTTGAGTCATCAAAGTCATTTAGCTTGATCATGAGGCCCTATATTTGATAAATGTTTTATATCATCCTGTCCCTAGTCGAAGGTTGTTGAAACTGGAACACCAACAACCATGTGAGACTGGATTGGTACGTGACTTATGACAAAGTCTCAGTGTGTCATAGATGCGCGGCATCAAAGTCAGTACATAGGTGTATGTTGGGAACATACGACCGGACAAGACCCGCTTATAAGAACTCTTCAGGATATTTATATCTGTGTCATAAGAGATTCTTACTACGACTATAGAGTATAGTCCTTAGACCTGAGTTCACATGCATGTGACTGCACATGGACTGATGTACTTTGATCATTGTCTAACGCTATCGTTCTGTGATAGCTATAAGGACCTTGTTTGGGTGCATTATGAAATGAGTAGTTTACAGTGATGGAACAAGACGGAATTTGTCCCTCCAATATAAGTGGAGTGAATATCTCTAGGCCAATCGGAGATTTGAATACTGGAAAACGCATGGCCATGCTCAAACGGACTTTCCCGAGTCGTTTGGATTGTCAGCATCAAATCAGAGTCCGATGAACAAGATTAGGCTTTATAAGGATGACACCAATCTTGCCTTATGACTAATCGAGATATTGAGACAAAAGGATTATGAATACAGAGATTCCAGTACAAGTGGGAGATTGTTGGAATTGTGTCCAGTAATCTCGGTACTGTCTCTAGAAAGTAAGAGTATGTCAATGATCAGACATAAGTCATATAATACTGGGGGTCATGATGGCTTGCTAGAGTCCGCTCATGATCTATAAGTCTTGGACTTATTGCCTTTATTATATGATCCCATATGGGTCACACGCCTAAGCTAACAGGAAAATGTGTAGGAACGGTTTAGCAGAAGTACAGTAAAAGTGCTAGGCATTTACTGTACTTAGAGAGAATAAAAGGTTTAGCCACTGTGCATCGATCGATGCATAAGGTGCAACGATCGATGCAGTGCGCAAACACCGACGAGTTAATTGGTATTTGGGCCAAATGGCCCAAACGGAACAGGACGAGTTTTGTGTCATAAAACTCGAGTTTCAGACTGATTAACCCTAAGACTTGAGCCGTAAACTCTCTCTCTCTGCGCCGAGTTCCCTTTGTGGTCTAGCAGCTGTTTCCTGTGAAAGCGTGTGTGAACCTTTGGAGGATTCATCCCTCGGTGTTTCTCTGATCTCAGACATACCATCCCTTTCCGCTGCAATAACAGGTATAAGGTGAGATCATCATTTGTTTCTATTCTGAGAAGAACCTAGATCGCATGTTTAGGATAATCTGAATCTGGAATTGAATCAGGATTCATCTAAACGTTCCAACATGATCTTTGTTGGAATTATGTCCAGTAATCTCTGTACTGTCTCTAGAACGTAAGAGTATGTCAATGATCAGACATAAGTCATATAATACTGGGGGTCATGATGGCTTGCTAGAGTCCGCTCATGATCTATAAGTCTTGGACTTATTGCCTTTATTATATGATCCCATATGGGTCACACGCCTAAGCTGACGGGAAAATACGAAGGAACGGTTTAGCTGAAGTACGGTAAAAGTGCTAGGCATTTACTGTACTTAGAGAGTATAAAGGGCCTGATTAAATCCATGGGATTTAATCAGAACTGAGAATTGGGCCCAAAAGCCCATGAGAACTAAAGGGAGTTTTAATGAATAAAACTTGACCTAAAGCTCTCTAATTTTTCTTAGCTTCTGCGCCTCCCTCCTCTCTCTCTGCGCCTCCTCTCTCAGCTGGTCTAGCAGCCAAATTTCCCGGTGAGCGTGTGTGAGCCTTTGGAGGATCCATCTCTTGGTGGTTCTGCTGATCTCTGACTATTACCTCCCATTCTGCTGCACAAAAAGGTAACAGGTGAGATCTATTATGTTTCTATTCAAGAGAACCTAGATCTGCATGTTTAGTAGGATGAATCAATCTGAGAATTGAATCAGGAGACTCTAAACGATCCTATAGTGGTATCAGAGCCATTGGTTCTGTGGTTTTTCTTGTTTAGAATCATGTTTAGGATTGTTTAAGAAGTGTTTTTGAATCAACCTACTGATAAGGAAAAACACTTAAGAAACAAAGAATTAAAACCTAAACAAACAAGAAATCGCATGATCCGATCTATATGAATCGGTATGCGTCGGAATGATGATAGCCATTGGATCATCATGTCCGGATCGAGCAACGCACGGTGAACCGATCGCATGGATCGATTGATCGATCGCATGGATCGACCCGAGCTCGTCCGATCGACCCGCACCGCAGTCGAGACCGAGGGCCGAGTGGATCATTGCGATCGCACGCCTCGTCACGTCCCGATCGCACGGCATGGCTCGTTCCGATCGCGAGAGATGGCCCGGCTGTCTCGTCCCGATCACACGGCCCGACCGTCCCATCCCGTCCCGACCATCGACCCGCCGCGGAAGCATGATGGCTTGCGGCTGGACGATCGTTTCTCGATCGCGAAGCTAGGTCACGACCGTGATCGGTTCGTGACCAATCGGTTCGGTTCGGTTAATGGTTCGGTTTAAAACAGATTAAAATTAATCGTCACGGTTTAATAAACAGACTTAATAAATTTATTAAGTTCTGGTTAAACCGGGATTAGAAATCCAAAGTCGAAAAATTGGATTTTGTGCCTAAACCAGTGATTTTCTAATTTGATTTGGTTGGACCAAATAAATTGAGAAAATCCGGTTTAGTAAATAACCGGTTGACAATTGTGGTCGTCGTAGTAATTAATTTTGGTTAGACCAATTTTAATGAACCAGACCGGTTATGTCATTTAATTGGGCAATTGGGTTATGTCTTGGACATAGACCAATTCTTGGGCCTCGGGCCAAGAAGTTAAAACAATTGGGCCAATTATTTGAGTCTTTTCTTCAGAATTAATTTAAAATTTATTTTATAAAAATTATAAAATCGATTTTAAATTAATAAGTTTCCAAATTTTTTTGAAATTAGAAAGTTTCTTAAAATAGAAGTTTCTAGATTTGCATGTTTTGGATTTTAGGAAATTTCTATAATTAAAAGTTTCTATTTTTAGAAAGTTTCCAAAATTAGTAGGTTTCCCAAAAAGGAAAGTTTCCCAAAATAGTAATCTTCTATTTTGGGATGAATTTTTAATAAACCTACAAACCTCAAATAATATCAAGCGTTGGATGTCTTGTCCAGTCTATGTCAGCTGTCGAAGCCCATTCAATTGTACTCATGGCCTTACAGTGTGAGGGTGTCTACTTTTGCGTGGGTAAGACGGTTTGTGATTCATAAATGTCATTGGGAGTCCCAGACATTAATGATTACATGACTGTATAGTCTGGTTTTCTTGACTAGGCCATCGGGAGTCCCGGGCCTTGAGACATCAGAGTGGATTGGGCCTCGGGCCCAGATTCACAACCAAGAGTTATATCACGGATATAATTAGCCGACATAGGGCTTACCGATATAAGCTAAGGTTGGGTGATGGCCAGTGGCCCACTTTGATCTTAGTTATATGTGGATCTTGGAATCATTATATTCTATTGAGGGTAACTTATGTTATTGAATATAATGCGTGATTAATCATATTAAAATTAATACGAGATTAATCATATTGAACATATTAACTAATAACCTTTTTATATTATATTTCAGCTATGACTACTACAAGCACACAAAACACATTCTCAATCCGGTCTGTTCTCGAGAAGGAGAAGCTGACTGGAACGAACTTCCTGACGTGGTCAAGGAACTTGAGGCTAGTCCTCAAGCAGGAGAAGAAGGATTATGTCCTTCGTGATCCCCTCCCCGAGAGGCCTCCTAACAATGCCGCCAGGACTCTGCATAATGCTTGGGAAAAGCATTCGTCAGATGAAAATGATGTCTATTGCCTGATGTTGGCGACAATGACTGCTGAGCTGCAAATGCAGTTCGAGAGTGTGTTGTCACCCATCGAGATAATGACAAGCCAGAAATCGCTTTTTCAGGAGCAAGCAAGGACTGAGAGGTTTCAGACAGTTAAGAACCTCTTAGACTGTAAGTTGGCTGCAAATGCGGCAGTGAGTCCTCATGTCTTGAAGATGATGGGTTATCTCGATCATCTTCAGAAACTCGACTGCCCTATCAGCCAGGAACTTGCCTGCGACATCGTTCTGCAGTCTTTACCTGCAAGCTATGATCAGTTCATTCTGAACTTTAATATGCATGGCTTGAGTAAGACATTTCCTGAGCTTCACGGAATGCTCAAGACTGCAGAGCCCAACTTGAGGAAAACCGCCACGGACCCCAATGTGCTTATGGTGCAAAAGGGCAAGGGTTTTAAGAAATCCTCTACCAAGGACAAGGGAAAGGCTAAGGCTGTCCAAGTCTCGGACAAGGACACGCCAAATCCCAAGCCCAAGTCTAAGGCTGGGCCTACTGACATATGCAGGTTCTGTAAAGAACCAGGGCATTGGAGGAGAGAATGTAAGAAATTCCAAGAAGGTCTAAAGGAATTGAAGAAGAAGACTCTCGAGACTTCTTCATCAGGTATTTTTGTTATAGAAGTTAATACAACTACTTCTGATAATACCTCATGGGTTATGGATACTGGTTGTGGGGCTCATATTTGTACTAATATGCAGGCACTCAGCAACAGTAGAAGGCTGAAGCAAGGACAAGTGGAGCTACGAGTTGGGAATGGAGCGAAAGTTCCTGCACTAGCTGTAGGCACATACTTGTTGTCTTTACCTTCGGGATTGATTTTAGAACTCAATAATTGTTATTTTGTACCTGCGATAAGCAGAAATATTATTTCAATTTCTTTGTTGGATTTGGAAGGTTATGATTTTTCAGTTAAGAATAAATTATGTTCCTTCAATCGCAACAATTTGTTCTATGGTTGTGCCCCTCTTACGAATGGGCTTTACATACTTGATCAATCCGCGCCAATTTATAACATTGATACCAAACGGTTCAAACCTAATGAGGAGAACCGAACGTTTCTATGGCATTGTCGTTTAGGGCACATCAGCGAGAAACGCATCAAGAGGCTCCATTCGAATGGACTTCTTGGCTCATTTGACTTTGAGTCATGTGAGAAATGCGAATCCTGCATGATGGGCAAAATGACACGGGCCCCCTTTAATAAACCTAACGAGAGGGCCAGTGACTTATTGGGCCTGATACACACTGATGTGTGTGGCCCAATGTCCACAAATGCAAGAGGAAACTATCAGTACTTCATTACCTTCACTGATGATTTCAGTAGGTATGGATATGTTTATTTAATGAAACATAAGTCTGAATCTTTTGAGAAGTTCAGAGAATTCCAAAATGAAGTACAGAACCAACTTGGCAAAAGCATTAAGGCTCTTCGGTCCGACCGAGGAGGAGAATACTTAAGCCAAGAATTCAGTGATCATCTAAGAGAGTGTGGGATCGTGTCCCAACTCACTCCTCCTGGAACACCACAATGGAATGGTGTATCTGAGAGGAGAAATCGGACCTTATTGGATATGGTTCGATCCATGATGAGTCACACAGACCTTCCAATATCCATTTGGGGATATGCTCTGCTAAAAGCAGTGTTCACTCTAAATAGAGCGCCATCGAAAGCAGTAGCAAAGACACCATATGAATTATGGACTGGAGTAGCTCCAGTGCTGTCTTATCTTAGAATTTGGGGTTGTGAAGCCTATGTCAAGAGATTAATCTCAGACAAGCTTACACCAAAGTCTGATAAATGCTACTTCATTGGTTATCCGAAGGAAACCAAGGCTTATTACTTCTATCTACGTTCCGAGAACAAGATCTTTGTTGCCCGGGATTGTAACTTTCTTGAGAGGGAGTTTCTCTCTAAGAAAGACAGTGGGAGTAAGGTACTGCTTGAAGAAATTCAAGATGAACAGGATACTGCTCAACCTAATGAGGAAGAGCAGCAAGAGGACCTACAAGAAATTGTAGAACCTGAACCTGTAGTACCTGAAGTTCGAAGATCCGGGAGGATCCGTCACGAACCCGAGAGATATCAAGGATTCCTCGTGACTAACTGTCATAATCTTCTGATCATTGATGGTGATGAACCATCGAATTT
Source organism: Orychophragmus violaceus (assembly GCA_030180135.1). Classification (NCBI taxonomy): domain Eukaryota; kingdom Viridiplantae; phylum Streptophyta; class Magnoliopsida; order Brassicales; family Brassicaceae; genus Orychophragmus; species Orychophragmus violaceus. Next base: position 60,985,874 of record CM058237.1, on the reverse strand, counting down.
CAATCAAGCCATGATGGGCCCAGATTCCTCTAAGTGGCGTAAGGCCACAGATTCCGAAATGGACTCCATGTCGGTCAACCAAGTGTTTTCGTTGGTTGACTTACCCGCTGGTGTAAAAGCCATCGAGTGCAAATGGATCTTCAAGAAGAAGATTGACGTGGATGGAAATGTCCAGATTTACAAAGCCAGGTTGGTGGCAAAAGGTTTCAGACAAGTTCACGGTGTGGATTACGATGAAACCTATTCACCAGTGGCTATGATGAAATCTATTCGGATTCTACTAGCAACTGCAGCTTTTCATGATTATGAAATTTGGCAGATGGACGTGAAAACCGCCTTCCTGAATGGCATTCTGGAAGAGGATGTGTATATGACACAACCTGACGGTTACATAGATCCTAAGAATGCTGGGAAAGTATGCAAGCTTCATAAATCCATTTATGGATTGAAGAAAGCATCGAGGAGCTGGAATCTTCGTTTTGATGAAGCAATCAAGCAATTTGACTTCATCAGAAACGAAGAAGAACAATGCGTGTATAAGAAAACTAGTGGGAGCAAGATAGTATTTCTTATTCTGTATGTCGATGACATACTGCTTCTCGGAAACGACGTTCCAATGCTGAAGTCAGTAAAGGACTGGCTTGGAAGTTGTTTTTCCATGAAAGACATGGGTGAAGCCGCATACGTTCTTGGAATCAGGATCTACCGGGATAGATCTAGAAGGCTGATAGGCTTGTGTCAAGATTCATACATTGACAAAGTCCTACAAAGATTCAGCATGAAAGATTCCAAGAAGGGCTTCACGCCAATGGTACATGGCACAACGCTAAGCAAGAAGCAGAGCCCTACGACGGCTGCTGAGCTTGAGCGCATGAAGAATATTCCTTATGCATCTGCAATAGGATCTATCATGTATGCCATGATCTGTACTCGTCCTGATGTTGCTTATGCATTGAGCATGACGAGTAGATACCAGTCAAATCCAGGTGAAAACCATTGGATTGCCGTCAAGAACATCCTGAAGTATCTAAGACATACTAAGGACAAGTTCTTGGTATACGGTGGAAGTGATGTGCTTAAAGTCAGTGGATTCACGGACGCAAGTTTCCAGACAGACCAAGATGATTTCCGGTCACAGTCCGGTTATATCTTTTGTCTGAATGGCGGTGCAATCAGTTGGAGAAGCTCCAAGCAAGACACCGTTGCTGATTCCACTACAGAAGCTGAATATATCGCCGCCTCAGAAGCAGCGAAGGAAGCTGTTTGGATACGAAAGTTCATTATTGAACTAGGTGTGATACCAAATGCGGCTGAGCCTCTGGCACTGTTTTGTGATAACAATGGTGCTATTGCTCAGGCAAAGGAACCAAGATCACACCAGAAATCCAAGCATGTTCTAAGAAGATTTCACTTGATACGTGACATCATTAATAGAAAGGAAGTCAAGATCAGCCGAGTTCAGACAGATGATAACGTCGCTGATCCGTTGACAAAGCCACTCCCAAGACCTAAGCTCGAGTTCCTAACTGAAGCTGTAGGCATTAGAGACATTGAAATGTAATCTAAATTTGAGTGGGAGTTTGAGGGCTTTATTTAGTTATTGATATGTTCTTGTAAAACATTTTATGATGTTTAATGAAATTATTATTTCAAGATTATTTTAACTGTGATGAAATAATCGTTCCAAAGTGATATGAACCATTTTATAGGTCATCGAAGTAAGTGACTTGATCTTGAGTTATCAAAGTCATTTAGCTTGATCATGAGACCCTATATTTGATAGATGGCTTATATCATCATGTCCCTAGTCGAAGGTTGTTGAAATTGGAACACCAACAACCGTGTGAGACTGGATTGGTATGTGACTTATGACAAAGTCTCAGTGTGTCATAGATGCACGGCATCAAAGTCAGTACATAGGTGTATGTAGGGTACATACGACCGGACAAGACCCGATTATAAGAACTCTTCAGGATATTTATATCTGTGTCATAAGAGATTCTTACTACGACTATAGAGTATAGTCCTTAGACCTGAGTTCGCATGCATGTGACTGCACATGAACTAATGCGCTTTGATCATTGTCTAATGCTGTCGTTAAGCGATGGTTATAAGGACCTTGATTGGGTGTATTATGAAATGAGTAGTTTACAGTGATGGAACAAGACGGGATTTGTCCCTCCAATATAAATGGAGTGAATATCTCTAGGCCAATCGGAGATTTGAATAATGGAAAATGCATGGCCATGCTCAAACGGACTTTCCCGAGTCGTTTGGATTGTCAGTATCAAATCAGAGTCCGATAAACAAGAATTAGGCTTTATAAGGATGACACTAATCTTGCCTTATGACTAATCGAGATATTGAGACAAAAGGATTATGAATACAGAGATTCCAGTTCAAGTGGGAGATTGTTGGAATTATGTCCAGTAATCTCTGTACTGTCTCTAGAACGTAAGAGTATGTCAATGATCAGACATAAGTCATATAATACTGGGGGTCATGATGGCTTGCTAGAGTCCGCTCATGATCTATAAGTCTTGGACTTATTGCCTTTATTATATGATCCCATATGGGTCACACGCCTAAGCTGACGGGAAAATACGAAGGAACGGTTTAGCTGAAGTACGGTAAAAGTGCTAGGCATTTACTGTACTTAGAGAGTATAAAGGGCCTGATTAAATCCATGGGATTTAATCAGAACTGAGAATTGGGCCCAAAAGCCCATGAGAACTAAAGGGAGTTTTAATGAATAAAACTTGACCTAAAGCTCTCTAATTTTTCTTAGCTTCTGCGCCTCCCTCCTCTCTCTCTGCGCCTCCTCTCTCAGCTGGTATAGCAGCCAAATTTCCCGGTGAGCGTGTGTGAGCCTTTGGAGGATCCATCTCTTGGTGGTTCTGCTGATCTCTGACTATTACCTCCCATTCCGCTGCACAAAATGGTAACAGGTGAGATCTATTATGTTTCTATTCAAGAGAACCTAGATCTGCATGTTTAGTAGGATGAATCAATCTGAGAATTGAATCAGGAGACTCTAAACGATCCTATAATCTTTACATAGACATGCTATGGTAGTGTTTATGTAAGTCAAACTGACATCGGTATTATTTAATTATTGGATAATTAAATAATGGTCCCAAAGTATTTTATGATCATCTTATAGGTCATCAAGTTGAGGACTTGATCATGAAACCCTGTAAGTAAAGATGACATAAATTATGATTGTCACTAGTCAAGGTTGTTAAAATGGGACACTAACAACCGCGCGAGACTAGCATGTGAGGTGACTGTTGGACTAAGTTTCATGGAGTCAATGATATGATTATCACAGTCAGTCACATAGATATATGTTGATGAACATATGATCGGACATGACCCGCTTAATGAGAACTCCACAGGATAGTTATATCAGTGTCATGGGAGGTTCTCATTACGACTATAGAGTATAGTCCTTAGACCTGAGTTCATCATGCTTTCTAGCATATGAATTGGTGCGTTTTGACCTTGTCAAACGTCGTTCCGTAACTGGCGGCTATAACGGCATTGCTTATGCGTATCATGAAGTATGTGTAGAAACAGGGATGGAACAAGATGGGATTTGTCCCTCCTGTATAACGGGAGATAAATATCTCAGGGCCCATCGAAGATTTGATACTGAGAAAATGCATGGCCGTGCTCAAACGAGGTGATTGTCAGTCGTTTGTTTTATCAGTATAGATCATGAGTTCGATGAACATGATGTTGGCTATAATAAGGATGACACAGTCTCTTGCCTTATGCCATATCGAGATATAGAGACGAAGGGATTATAGGAATAGGTGATTCCAGTACAAGTGGGAGATTGTTGGGATTATGTCCTGAAATCACATTGTACTCACTCTAAAGATAGTTGTATTGTCGAGATCGGACAATTCATGTGATACTGGGTAGTCATAATGTTTTGCTAGAAACCGCTTATGACAAATGAGTTGTAACTCATTTCCAGTATCGTGTGAACCTACAGGGTCACACACCTAAGCAAGTTGGACATACTTCGTATGGGATTGATCATTGGCATATGGTCTGGTCGATGTGTATTGGATACACATCGAATATGAGTTTTGATGAGGTGTGTCGATCGACACCATTGGGTGCGTCGGGCACCACTAAGTGTGTCGGTCGACACAAGGCCGAAACCGAAACTGATGTTTCGGTTTACGTCGTGGCCGGTACATATATAAGTGATCTTATGTATTTCGACCTAAAAAAGATGAGCGCCGCCCAGACAGTGTTTTCTCAGAGAGAAAACACAGAAACCTCGAAGAACTCAGTTCCCAGGAGATCCGAGCCCCGGTACTAGCATCCCGGCGGATTCCAGCTTGTGTGTGTGTGGACTGAAGTAGAGGCGCAGCATCTGAGGCGCTTCACATATCTCGTTTATCTGACCATCTTCCGCTGCTAATCTCCAGGTAAACACGAGATCAGATCCTTGATTCAATTAACTAGACCCTAGATCCTAGGCTATCTGGAACCTGACAGCAATTCTGAATCCGGTAGAATTGGCTTGAAGTTCCAACAGGACTCCACCTCCTCCTCGTCATCGTATTTTTCCTCGGGCTTCTTCTCCTCCTCCTCTTCTTGTTCTTCATCCGTCTCCGCCACATCGGACTTCTCCTCTTCTTGTTCTTCATCGGACTCCGCCTCCTCGACCTCATCGGACTTCTCCTCCTCCTCTTCCTCTTCTTCTCAGGTTCCGGATTTTTCGGGCCGCTCTGCTTCTGGGTTATTGAATCCACCCTCAGAATCAACAGTCGGAATCGCCAATGAACTCAGCGGCAAGGGCTCAACTTCTTATTCTTCTACAACAGTCATCTTAGCCTTCTTCGATGCATTCTCTACTTTTGAAAGAGTCGTTGACGACTCTTTCCTTAACTTCGGCTTCAGATTCTCCATCTTTTTCTTCTCCTTATTTCCGTCGTCTTTAGGATTTGTTCTTGCCGCCGTTCTCGCCACCTACATCGACCGCCTTGTAGACACCATTTGCGTAATCGAGTAGAACTAAGGGAGTTTTACAAGAGGAACCCTCGTTTGGGGAAGAGGGAACTATTGAAATCAAAAATTAGGTTTACACCCGATTCCCCCCCACCCAATTTCCTTCAGTTTCTAATTCTCGGGTCATATCTGTATAGGTCGGATGGGTTTGAGTTGGGTTTGGCCCGGATATGAATCGTAATTTCCAGATATTCACTAGGTTTTATGGTGGGTCATAATCTCATATGGCCCTTAAGGCCAAAAATTATTCTATCATGTCTTTTTTAATCTGTGTAGCTCTCTTCTATATAAAATCCTGAAATTGTCGTTAATGAAATTTCTATTTTTTTCTTTTTTAAACCGGTATAACTGGTACAACTGGTACCACTCGTATAATTGGTATAACTAGGACAACTCGTATAACTGGTACAACTATTACAACTCATGTGTTCTAATGTTGTTTATTATTCTTTTTCAGAGTACAATGAATAATATTCATGGCACAATCATACATTTTGATTGTGAGAGAGATGTAGTACGATGGAATCGAAAAATTGTCATATTTCCAGTTTTGTGATGGAAGGAACTTTGGAAGATGTCACTCATTCCACTTGGGATGTTCTTGGGGAATTACGACTCAGTGTGTCTTATCTCCAGCTTATACAAAAAAGAAAGGAAGCAACCTAGTGACTAGATTCCCATCAGTTGGAGAATCTCAAATAAAGAAAAAAAAAATCCATTGCCATTTGAGCGATTTTTTATGGTAAAAATTTTAAAAGTTGATTGTGTAATTTGTTTGTGTGTGAATATTATTTGTGTTTGTGTAAGACTTTTTTAGGACTAAAGTTTGAATGCATGATGTTTCTTTCACGTACGACTGTTACAACTGGTTCAACTCTTTGATGGTACAAAAATGTTAAACTTTATTTTTAGGTAAATACAATCGTGTTGTTAATTTTAAAACGTCATTAAAACATTTATAAATATATTTCCACATTTGTATTAGTTAAGCAAATTCAAATTTTGGATATTTGTTGCATGAACATCAAATTTGTACATAATATACCTTATACTTTTAAGATTAGTATTGAAATCCAAAATAATTAACAAAGTATTTTTCACATATTATATAAAAATATTATAAATCTAGTTTATTTATTTTATTTAATAAATACAACTAGAAAATTTTAATATAGAGCATAATATTACTAATTACAAATTAAAACTATAAAAATACATTTCTTTACTAAAAAGACTAATTTGGTACAACTATAAACCTGGTACAACTCTTTGTTAAAAGAAATATTTTTTAATTTTATGACGGCGCATGTTTTCATGTTTTTCAAGTTTTTTTTTGTTTTTAATACCATTAATTCTAGTTTACATTTATACTAGTTGTACCAAAAAAATTAGCTTTAGCAAGAAGTTGTTCTAGTTGTACTAATTATATCTAAAATAAAATAAATGTAAAGAATCCAAATCTGAAATACATAAGATTTAAGTAATAAAAAAAATATAGTGGTTTTTAAGTCTAGTAATCAGTATGAATCACCACATTCACAAACAGTGGTTTTAAGTCTCAAAATCTTGGAAGGTTGTGTTTCTCTTCATCCCTTAATTGTGAAGCATACCTTCAAAAGAATCAAAGAAATATTTCTTATTTACGTTATTCTAACTAAACACAAGAACTGCTTCATAGTTCCTACAGCAAAGAACATCGACTCGAACTGACATAATACAACTGATTTACCAGCGGATCCATTATCTGGTCAAATTTCAGCTAATAGGTTGACTATAAATCCTGAAACGCCATTAAACCGCTGCCTCAGTTTTGCATCTCGATGGTTTGTGCATTTCTGTTCCTATAAGTGTTCAGCCTCGATGTTGAATACTTCGAATCTGGTTTCTTCCAGAATTTGGATCTAATGAAGCTTCCAGGAGGAATGAGACAACAGCTATTTCTACTTGGACTGTTACTCATCCACCCATTTGAAACGGCGCAAACTCATAAGATATCTCATCCAGCGCAATTTCTAGGCCATGAACTCGAGTTTCCAGACCACTTCATTCTGAGCTTTCTCCCAGCCTACACAACAAGATATTTTCACAAAAAAACAATCACAAAATAAAGCATCTGAAATCACTCAAATACCTACTCTATTGTACATTATCATTGGCCAACACAGAACTAAAGCCAACAAGAATCCGAAAGAAGATTATTGAAATCGTATCAAAGGCCCAAATTTCAAACAATCTAGAAGAATCCGTGAAGAAAGAGCTCACAAAAGCGTATCAAAAGGCCCAAACTCTCAAACAATCTAGAAGAATCAGGAAACCTAAATTTCTGTCTGACTCAAAGTTTTTCTTTTTCCCGTCCGACGAAAAGTTCCTAAAAGATCAACAAGAATCCATATCTTAATAGTAAACCCAGAATCTGAAAATTTTGCAGTCTTATATCTAGAACCCAACAATTAATAATGTACGGACATAGTAAAGAGGAAAAGAAACAAACCTAGCATTGACGAGCATTGCTATGATTAAGCCACTGAAGGAAGCAATCCTGGTTCACAAACTTGATGCTACCAGTGCAAGCGCACGGATACAGAAGCGGATTATCCGCATCTCTTAGATTCCTGCAAACGTCCTCCTTATCTTCGTCATCATCAACATACCTCGACCCTGCCGAGAAATCTGTGAGAGAGATAAAATTCTCAGGAGCTCTTTAACTTAAGTCAAAGTATGAGATGCTTCTCTTCAAAAAATGATTTATTCTTTTTTTTTTAAAATGGTGAGAAGTGGTAAAAAACAGTAAAACCACGAGTTTTGTACTTATTTACAATCTAATCAGGATAATCGGATATCTTGGTCTCATCCATTATCTTTAGGTCGGGTTAAATTGAAATTTTCCTTTAAAACGGTTAATTCCTAAACATAAACCCCAAATCGTTCCATTTTCTTCTCCCTTTTTTCGGTTTCATTCCTTTTTAAACCGTTTCATTCCCTTTCATCGAACTTCAACCCAAATTCGAAAAAGATTCTTGTCCGAGCAATTTGTGATGGCGCTTAGAACAAGGAATTTGTGAAAGTCGAAGAGAAAAGAGGATGAATCGATTCGCGAAGAGAGGCGAATCGCGAAGAAGAAACAGTAGGAAAGAAATCCGATGAAGTCGAGGAAGTCAATTTGGAAAAGGATCTGAGAATGAGGAAGACAAGGAGGAAGAGGAAGACGATCCGGAAGACGAGGATGAAGAGAATGAGGAGGAGAATGAGGAAGAGGACGACGAGGAGGAAGTTTCGCGCATTCCGGGTTTATGGTTTCACGAACATGAAGCCCAAGTGGAACGGACCAGTCAAATCCCTCCAGGCCACAGTCAACACGAGGAAGATGCACTATCGGTATGTATTTCAGCCATTTCGGATCCATGTATTTCTTTGGAAGTAAAACAAAGTAAAACAAATTGTTATTTTGGAAATTTGAAAGGATCCCACTTTGAATTGGTTATAACTTAGTAGAGGTTGTTTATTACTATTGGAAAATAGGATTTTAGACATTGAAACCCACTGCATGTCTAAATTTTGTAATTCAGATGTGTAAAACTTGGTATAATTTGACATGATTTAGAAAAGGCGCAACTTAGTAGAACTTGGTAGAACTTTTCGTAAAACTTGGTAGTATTTAGTCGTACTTTTTGCAAAACTTGGTAAAACTTAGTTGAACTTTTATGCAAAACTTGATAAAACTTAGTTGAACTTTATGCAAAACTTGGTAAAACTTAGTTGAACTTTTCGTACAACTTAGTGATACATGGTGGAACTTTTCGTGTGTGCAGAATTCAGAGGATGAAACGGAGCTAATGCAGCCCACGAAGATTTTTTTTCCTCCCAACGAGTATGTCAAGACAATAAAGCTCTCGTCAAAGTGCTATATCGCTAAAGCCGTGAAGACTATAGAAGGCACTCTCGAGAAAGATGAGCTGAAATGGTTCTATGAGCACCCACGATTCAAACACTTCTTCCACATGGGTAAGAATACAAGCTCCAAATGGATGGGATTGTGGATGCTTGTCGTTAGGACCGCAGTTGTGGATAAGAAGATGGAGGTTTTGTTTGTTGTCAATGGGGTTCTAATCCGCTTCTCTCTTAGGGAGCATGCACTCATATCCGGTTTCTTCTGTCACTCCTATCCAAACCATTATGAAACCTTGGTAGCTTAGATTTGGCTTCCAGATATTTCGGAATGAACCGGGTTACATTTGAAGAAGTTAAGAAGATGTTTCCAACTCTAAAAGGGAAACGAAAGATTGTTTGAAGATGGCAGTCTTGTACTTCTTATCCAGTGTGATCATTGGGAAGAAGAAGACAGGAAAAGGAGCACCTTCTGTTGAGAATTTCTTCCTCAGAGTCGTAAATGATCTCGAGATGTGCAAAACGTTTCTGTGGGGGCGTTTGTCATTCGAGGAGAATATCAAAGACAACTTGCACTTCATGGACCATTCCGGAGGAGTGGCGCAGTTTTCATGGGTATATTCATGCATGTATTGTTCCTTTGGAGGTAACAATATTTGTATCAATTTAATTTTTTTTTAATTGTTTTATATGTTTGACTTGGTACAAAGTTAACTGTTTGAATTATCTTTTGTTGTAGCTCCTAGCATTTTAGGTCATTCCAGTTCTGAAGAACAATTTCCGAGAAAATGTCCAGGGTGCAGTTGATGATTATTCGCGTATGTGCAAGATGAGGTACAAAAACGCTGGGACGAGGGGTTTTAGTATTTCAGATATACATGATAAACTTGGCACTACAAAGGTTAGTACATATCATAGTTATTAAATTATGTTTTCTTAAATTCATGTATATTTGAGGTTGTTTTGAAACTGTGTCTTTGTAGGAGATTCAAAGTGTCTTGGAGCCATCTCCCATGGAGCTACATCTTTTGAGGACAACCATGGATGTTGAAATTGGCTGGAATGATGTGGATGATCCTATCATCGATGGTTGGAACAGGCTTCTGGTTAAGAAAAATAAAATAATATGGTTTGAAGAGCTTTTCAACCATGATGTGGCTGCTCGTGCGTCTCAGGCAAATGCTCAAGAGCAATGTCCTGCTATTCAAGATGGGGAAAGGACGCGTGAGGCTGGGAAGCATCCCGAAGAGACTCCTGCTGTTTTTAATGCTACTGATATGCAAAAATTAATCAAGGATGGATTTGAGGAAATGGAGTGTCGACTAGTGATGTTTTGTGAAGATAAGTGTAAGAAGTTGTTTGATAATTTTGATGGTAGATTAACATCTATGGACTCAGTGGTGAATGCACTTAGAGGGAGTGTGAAGGAGACGGACCCGAGAGAGACTGAGGAAAAAGCCGATGATGGTGATTATCAAAAGGTTGAGGATAGTGGTGAGGTTGGGGATGGTGTGGATGTTCTAGTCAGTAAGAAGAAGGAGAAAAAAGGATCTGAGGGAGATAAGAAAGAATCCGAAGAAGAGAAGAAAGGATCCGAGGAAAAAGAGGAAGCAAAAGGAAAGAAGAGAGCGGTAGAATCAATTGTGGAAGCGCCTACAAAAAGGGTGAAGCTTATTAGGAAGGGGGAAAGGGTCTACAATCGTGCATAGGAGTCCCGTGCTTACTAGGGGAAAGGACGTGGAAACCAACCCAGCTGATGATGAAACAACCCAACCAAAGTGAAGGTTAATGATGAGTCGATCCCATGTTTAAGTTATGTTTGATGTAAGGTCGGATTTGAATTATGTTCATTATGTTTTGTTCGAATTCTGTTTGGATACATTGGTTTGAATTATCTTTGAATTATGTTTCAACTATGTTTGAATTATGTTTGGTTAAAATGTTATGTATTGTTACCCATTATTTTACCAAATACATAGTTTTACCAAGTTACGCATTGTTTTACCAAATGCATAGTTTTACCAAGTTATACATTGTTTTACCAGCCAAATTACATCATTCATTCCAAATTTTTACAAATAACACAAGCAATAAGTCCTACTAAAGATTGAAATCAAATATAGAACCCAAACAAAGAAATCATACATAGATAATTAAGTCTTAGAAACCAAACATAGATAATTAAGTCTTAGAAATCCAAACTAAACCATATTACACACCAAAAACACCTTTCACAGCAGCCACCAACTCCTTTAACTTGGCAATCTATTCGGTGTTACTTTTAATCTCCTCTTTAATTCCTTCAATCGTCTTGACCTGCTCAACAACCTTGGTCAGTAGCTTGTGAATCTCTTCTTCGACACCAACAACCCATGTTTGACGAAAGTGGAGTCCATCGTCCTACAAAAATACCCAGAAAATTCATAGTTTCACCAAAGAAATCGGGTAAAACTCTCATTCACTAATCGCTAAATCACTATGCTAATCAAACATTTTACCTTGAATTGGAGGCAAGTGAAGTACCTACTGCCTGGTAAAGTATCCAAATCTCTCTGATACTTTGGAGTTTTACAGATCTCGTGGACGATTTGGCCACCACATGGGCATTTCTTTGGGATGTCGTATTGCGCATCGTTGATGGCGTCAAAAATCTCTATGAGCCTTCAACCGCTTCATCTCTTTTTGTGCCTCATATCCTCTTCATAAGGATCCAGAGAGAAATTCTCTGTACTTATTGAAGGTTGGAAGGAGAAAGATCGAGAATGTTCGAGATTTGGGTCGGTTGAGAATGATGGAGAGAGAGAGAGAGAGAGAGAGAGAGAGAGAGAGAGAGAGAGAGAGAGAGAGAGAGAGAGACCGAAAATGAGTGAAAATTGATAGATGTGAGGTATTTGTAAAAAATTGGAGAAATTCAAAATTCTGGAATTTTGGGGCGGGGATTTAAAATTTTGTGGGCGGGAACAAAAGTTTTACCAAGTTTTCAGTTTTACCAAAAACTGAAAAGTTGTACTTCTGTCAATTTTCAATTTTAATGGTTATATTCTAGCCTTAATTCAATTAACTTGGTTGTACCGATGATTTATGTCTATTTAGATGCATTATAAATAATTTCACGCAATAATATTTGAAAATACATCTATTATTTGACTTTTTGCAGATATAGATGGTTAACATCAACAAATAACTCTTAAAAGTATATGATCTTTGATTGTTAATATACAAACCTACAATATTTACCTTTAAAATTATGTGTTTAATCAAGAGGTATCTTATTTAGTTTATATTGTATTGTAATTGTTATATTTAACATTATTATAAAAATTGAATATTGCAAACTAATTATAGTTCTACAAATCTTAGTTTTACCAAATTTTTCAAAGTTACACAACAAATGAAAATTTGAAGAAATACAAATACAACTAATTTTGGCTCACATTCTCTTAGCTCCCATTACTGCATGCAACCAGCTCTCCAAGTTCCTTCTTGCCACTCTCTTGCTCCTTCTCTGTCGCGGTTCCCCAACTGACAGATACCTGGTTTCTTGAACTCTTCCCTTTCTTTTCGTATAGTTCAGAGGTAAAGCGTACAATTTTTCGACCTCTTCCGGAACAATCCACTCAAACATATGCGGAACTAGAAAAATTGTCCTGGTATAAGCCAAATCCCATAACTCTACCATGTAATAAGGCGAACACAAAACATACAAATCCTTTAATTCCGTTGGCCTAATTTCCAGCTTTAAGAATTTGGTAGTAGCAGCTATTGCATGAACACATGGGTACCTATCAATGTCAAAGAGTTTGCAGCTGCATCTATTATGTCTCGAATCTACCACATAAGTAATTATGTCATCTCCAACAATACCATATTCAAGCTCGAATGTGTTAAGTTCTATCGTTGTAAGTGTGGACGCAATCACAATTCTACCGTGCAATGCAAGCTCCACAAGAGGCACCAATTTTTGCGCGCTCGATCTAGCAACATAATCTTTCCTATGAATGTTAAATCACTCAGCAAATTTTTCAATAATTCCATCGTTCATAGGTAGTAAATGATACTTTCTGGCCTTCTTGAAAATCGAAATCATAGACTCTACACAATTAGAGGTGTCTAAGCTTTACCTTGCACCGGAACAATAACACCTTGCCCATTTCTTCAATTCTACACTTTTGTCAAGATATGCAGCGGCTTGAGGATACATATTCCTAAAATCACCATATTGTCTTAGGAAATCAGCCTTCGTGTATAACTGAGCAATTTCCCTTATTTTTTTGTCAACTTTATCTTTGCTCACGTGGGAAACCGATCCTTTAACATTCTGGGACAAATGGTAGATGCAATAACCATGTTCCGAGATAGGGTGCACCTGAGCTATTGTCTTGATGGGACTTTCATTTCTGTCAGTAGTAAACACCAACTCACGACTATCCGGTATAACGGTTTTCAGCATATTGAAAATCCACATCCAACTTTCATCCTTTTCACCATCAACTATAGCAAAAGCAATGGGGTAGTGTTGATGATTCGGATCCTACGCTGTGGAAAAATTCCGAACACCCCCATATACATTCTTAATGAATATTGCATCAACAATGAGCACTTTTCTCATCTCTACAAACCCTTCGATGGAAGATCCCAAAGCAACAGGTAGGTACCTGAACCTTTTTTCTTCATCCAAGAGCAAACTTGTTTTTGTTCCACGATTCACCTTCTCCAACATATGAAAATAAGAATGCAACATCTTGAAACCATCATCTGGACTACACGGATATTAGTAACAGCTAGGTTTTTCCCTCTAAAAGCGGTAGAGTACGACACTTCCACACCGGCTCTTCCTTGGACAAGCTTGACGATAGTTTTAGGACATGGAGTATCGAAGTTACCGGGATATTCTTCGTTCAAGATTCTTGCAACTAATTGTGGTGTACCTTTCCTCTTGTTGATTATACCACTTGAACTTGTCCGAGAGCGTGAATGCATCTTCGTGTATGTTCTAACCGAGAAAATATTTGAATTCCTAACCTTTGCAGCTCTCAACTGCCATTTACAACCTTGTTTCGCTTCATGCCATTTCACCACTTATCGATTCTGGTCTGAATTGGCTATTACAATCCCGAAACAATTCTCATTTGCGGCTCTATCAACCAAATATTTCACATTTTCTTTACATTTAAATTCTTGACCTATTTCCAAACCTACCATCTTCCCATTCATCTAAACGATTTTCTCTTCCACAACCCATGGAAGCTCAACTAATTCAATCATATCAGAATCATGCATATTGTCATGTCGTACAATATCACCATCTCCAATATCAACATTCTCCAATGGCTCAGTCGTCTCATGAGGTTGTTCTGCTGATTCCTCGCTAGTAACAAGAGTAGTATCACCAAAATTAATTACCCCAATATTATCCCGAGCACTACAAATGAGCTCACCATAACTCCCACCATCTCGTTTTCCCCTCTCTACTATTGAAAGTTGCTCGGTGATCGGAAATATTTCCAAATCTGTGACAACCTCTACATGCAAAACACTTCTTCGTTGCTCTTTATCCACATAGGCTAGATACACATAAACATCCTCGTCATCAAAAATATATGACTGCCTTTGAGGTTTCACTACCATTGGAATGTAACTCAAACTCAGCCTCCTCGTAGAATCATCTATCGAAATCTTTCTGCGTATCCTATCCACTAACAACGAATACGTTATCTCCTCCATAGATGATGTCTTAAACGATATACCATACAACCGAGCTTCTCTTAAAATCCATTCATAGTCATCTCCGGTCTTTGAATAATGTCCTTCATAATCAAAATGTATGTTTGTGAAAGGAGAACCCATCCTCCTCTGAAAATGACATTAAAATATGCATTAGCACTAAGATTTTTAATGGTAATACCAAGTTCTACTAGTTATACTATCGTAGTATTACCAAGTTATACCAGTTCTAACCTGCTATTAATACCTAGTTTTACCAGTTTTACAATTCTATTAATACCAAGTTTTACTAAGTTAAGCTACTTTTTATTCAGACCAAAAACGATAACAACAATACGATTCAGTACGATTTAACCACTAATTTCAATTTATTATCAATTCAATTGCCTAGGTCAACAAGAAAACAAGGTTACCAACCCAATGTTCGTTAATTTCCAACCCCAAATTTTAAATCGAGCTTCATCACCCTAAAATAGCTTCCCCATTGAAGCTCAATTGCCCCAAAGTAGAGATTTAAGATTAAAACGAGAATAAAGAGAGTAGCGACAACAAAAAAGGAGAAGAACTAACCTGGGTTAATCCGGAATCCGAATAGAAGTGGCTGGGATGGGAGAATTTAGGGGATGAAAAGGATTTCGGATTCGAACACGACAAAGAAGAGAGAGGGGGGATGAGGACCGCGAGAGAGGAGAGAGAAACTTCATGTGATTGGTTGATTTAATTGAATTTATTTTGATTTTTTATTAAATCGTTAAGGGAAAAACGGGAATATCATTAAAATGGTAAGAGTATAGAGTAGGATAGATTAAGTAAGAGTATGTCAGACTTTGACTTGAGGTCAAGGAGCATATGAGAATTTGACCCCTGTGGGAGAGGCCATGGAGAAATTGAATAAGAGATGTCGGAGATCGAATGTTGGTTGGTTGTTAAAATTGATAAAGAGGAGGAGAAGAATATGAGAGTCGGGGAGAGGGAGGTGAGAAAACACGATTTAGGGATTATAATTTCGGATTGGATCTGGGTTGTAATAATTCAAATTTGTAAAGCTAAAATTGAAATTAACTACATTTGTTATTATAAAAAAAAACTAAAACGAAGATTAAAAACACGCTCTCATGGGCGAAAAAACGGTTACGAAAGCGACTCTTTGGGCGATTGAATACGCCCCATTTTCTCTCCTCTTGAGAGTACTTTTCTAGCATCGAAATCTCAAAATTTGGGGTTTACATTAGTGATGAGGACATCGGTTCGACCGAACCTGACCAGACCGACCAATGTGAACCATTCCCGACCATGGTGCGCGCGCCCCGGACCCGAGCAGGCCATAAGAGACTCACGGAGAAATTCAACCAAACCATGGATCATCTGATCACCAGGAGCAGCATAGACGACATCACGAAGCTCTTGGACGATTTGGATCATGATCAGCCCGTCTTGAACCAGCTAGCCCGAAGGATGTCCGAGACGACCAATTATGACCACGACCATCCGTTCACACCAGGATCGTCCGTCTGGCCATTACTTAGGATCGACGACGCATCAGTGATCTTCACCATAGGAGCCGTTGATCCTTGGCATGTGTCATCTCTGTGGACCAAAGGTTGTACTCTTTTTCCCTTGCAACGTTTTATCCCACTTGGTTTTCTTTGTAAGGTTTTTAATGAGGTAACCTGAGGCCCGTTTCATCAGACAGAATGCACGGCCCATGAAGCCAAGATCATCCCACACGCCTACGGGGCTCTTACTTGTCTTTATTTTTATGTTTTATTTCTTGTAAGGCCTTAAGGCCAATTCTCTCTTTTTCCTAGGGTTTCTAAAACTAAGGCTTTTATAAGCCAAACTCCTTGTATTTTTCAGTCACGTTTAATCAAAGAAAAACCTAGCTACTTGTTTTGTTCCAACGGCCGTGAGTTGTCTTGTGAGGATTCCCCTTGCAGCTCAAGACCAAATCAGTTCTTGTTACGCTTCTCATCGATTCATCTACTAGCATCAGCAGAGAGTTACTTCAGTCCAGCTGCTCGTGCTCCATCGCTCTATCTTGTTCGTGGTTCAAAGGAGAGAGACTTCAGTCCAGCCTTTGCACCTCTGTCCGGTTCGTTGTGGCTTCAAAATCCTTGTAGCTTACATCATCTGGTATCAGAGCTTAGGCTCTCGACACCGACAGTTACATCTAAACCTTGCATCTTTTATTTCTGTTTTGTTTCGCTTGCATTGAATTCTGAAAATCAAAAAAAAAAAATTGAGTCTCGTGTTGGTCTGCGATACTTTATACAATCGTGTGTTGGTCTGCGATACTTTATACAATCGTGTGTTGGTCTTGTGTTTGCCGAGTTGTTTGTTTTGGTTTAGTTCATACTTGTTGACTTTGATTCAGTTTACTTTTATTATGTCAATCTCGTACCTGCACTAAAAAAAAAAACCAAAAGGAATTGTTAGTCATAACCCATCGCTTGAATTCTCTGTTCTCTTGATTAGTTGTGTGAGTTGTCTTACGGTACACGGTTGTTCTTCACTTTTCCTGAGTTATCTTTGCATTTAGGTTGTTAGATCTTATTCTGTTGTGCATCATCTAAATTTAAAAAAAAAAGAAGAGAAGAAGCTTAGTTGTCAATTCTTTACGGCTGCACCATATAACTCTCGATAGGTTTAGAACAAGCCCTTCTAGCTTCCTGTGTAAAACCGTGAGGTGAGATTTTGGTTTGATTCCTATTATTGTTTCTGGTTTAGTTTAATTAATTAGCCAGCTTTGCAATTGCATTATTATTATTTTTTTATTGAAAAGAGAAACTTGTTCAGTTGTTTCTAATTTTAGAGCGTCCGCATATAGTTGTGCATTAGGGTTTGTTTGCCTTTTGCATTTGATCTTTTCATTAAGTGTGCAGGATATATTTGGCATGGGAGATAACCAAGGAAATCCAGCCGCCGCTCCCGATCTTAACCAGCTCCATACCGCGATCCAGGCGATCGGCGCTCGACTCGACCGTTTTGAACGATCGGTTGACCAGCAGCGCGACACGAACATCACGACCGTTACCTCAACCTGGACGATACGAACGAGGAAATGCCCAACCTCGAAGACGATCCGCACGACAGGAATCCCCGACGCAATGACAGACGCGACCCAAACCACCGTGGTCGTATACGCGACAATGAGGTACATCGTCCCAACTTTAATGACGTGAAACTAAAGCCTCCTACTTTTGCAGGCAAGGTTAACCCAGAGACATATTTCGAGTGGGGACGAAGGATGTAGCATATATTCGACTACTACGCCTACAACGACCAAAGAAAAGTGGCGTTAGCAACAGCCCAGTTCACGGACCACGCCTTGTCCTGGTGGGATCGAGATGTTTCTGAGCGTAGACGACACGGCCATGAGCATATCAGCACGTGGGCCGACATGAAATACAACCTAAGGCGAATGTACGTACCTCCGCACTTTCATAGAGACTTACAGAAGAGATTTCATAAGTTGGTGCAGGGAAGTAGGTCCGTAGAAGAATAATTTGAGGAGTTCGAGCAACTACGGAACCGGCTCGAGTTAGACGACTCGGAGGAGACCCTCATGGCTCAGTTCATTAACGGACTACATGACCGCATTGCCCGGAAAGTCGAGATCCAGCCATACCACGATATGTGCGAGCTACTGCACATGAGTATCCAGGTGGAGCAGCACAACAAGCGGAAGGCGGCGACGACGAACCGAGCTCGGAGCAACTCCACATGGACGCCACCCGTACCTAGAGCCATTGACAAAGGCAAAGCCGTCGAGGTTTAGTCGCGGTTCAAAAAGCCGAACACCAAGGCTCATAAGTTCAACCGCCCAGAAGCAGGTAAGTTTCCTAGTATCTCTCGAACTAGGTATATTACATGTTTAAAATGTCAAGGAAAAGGACATATGTCCCGAGAATGTCCGAACCGACGGATCATGATCCTTACGGAGGCTGGCGAGTACGAGTCGCAAGACGAGCAGGAGGAGGAAGAAGAGATGACCGACCCAGGAACGCCCATTGAATATCCAGATACCGGAGAGATGTTGGTGATACGGAGAACTCTCAGCGCCTTAGTAGATCCCGAGGCGGTCCAACGGGAGAACATCTTTCATACCCGGTGCACGGTGAACAACAAGGTCTGTAGCCTTATCATCGACGGAGGATCGTGTGCCAACTTAGCAAGCAAATATATGGTCGACAAGCTCGGTCTTCAAGTCTCAAAGCACCCACGACCGTACCGGCTTAGATGGCTCACCGACGATACAGAGATACGGATCACTGATCAAGTCACCGTTCCGTTCAGCATTGGCAAGTACAAAGACCAAGTGGTGTGCGATGTTGATGAGGTCATCAGATCGCCCAAACCCAGCATGGACGAGCGGTACGTACCGGCCTCGACCACGAGGCTGACCGAGCAGTTCCCGACCTCGCGAAACGTACCTGAGGAGGTTCAGAAGGCCAATGCATGTTCTGCCAGACCCAATGACGTAGTATCAAGGATTCATAAGCCAACATCATGTTTCAGGAGTGATGATCGTTCTAGAACCCAATTGGAACGATCCCATTTTGAGATGGTCGACAACCAACCTCCCGGAGCCCTAACCGTATCCTGGAAGATGTCAATAGGAGAGTTGGTTCAAGCCAATCATGTCAGGCTTGATACTCACCATAAAGTATGCTATTTGGAAGAGTTTGGTCAAAAGGAATCAGCTTGGGTTCGAGATCATCTTGGAGGATGTCTAGAAGCTGTCCAATTAGCCCAGTCCGCAGATATAGGTGCATTCAAGAGAGTATTTCGAATGGACCAAGAGGAATCAAGCTGCATCTCAACCTGTTCTGGAAACCTGACTCACCAAGGAATCTGCACGAAGTGGAATCACATCAAGACCATTTTCTATGAAGAAGTTATGCCCGTTTCAAGACAGGTGATTTTCAGGGAACCCGATAACGACCGACTTGCACATTTTGGAGTGCTCAGAACGAACCAGGATGAATCAAGGAGTAAAGGAACTTTTTCTGGATTCTTGATTCATCAGGGAATGCATAAGAGTTGGAATCACATCAATACCAGCTAGGACAAAGAAGATATGCAAGATCAAACCCAAAGGTTGCTGGACCTGCCTTATTTGGAAGCTCACGGACTTGGTGGGCTTCAGAATTATGTTTGGCGACAGGGAGTACGTGAAACATCTCCTTGGGCATTGGTTTATACTCTTTTTCCCTTAAGTGTGGTTTTGTCCCAATTGGGTTTTTCCACTAAGGTTTTTAATGAGGTAAACCAAGGCCCGCTTCAAGAGAAGGAGAATCTGGCCCGTCCAACTTTCTTCCTTGCTTTCTATTTTAATGATTTCGACGAGGCCTCTTTTTGGCTCATTCTTAAGACTTGTAACCCTATTACTTAGGCTATTTAAAGACACTATTTGTTTTCAATAAACTTAAGTAAGTTGATGATAAGAAAACCCTAGTATTGTCTAGTGGCCGATCTCTTGGTTCTTGTGTGGATTCCCCTTGAACAATTTATCCTATTGTCTTCTTGCTTGTGTGTGTGAGTTACTCAAAGTGTTCCTGTCTCTGTGCTGTTTGATTCATCCACCATCACCCATTGACCAAGGAGAGAGCGTCTTCGACCAGCTCCTTTGTCCCATCATCCACCCGGTGTCGATCGATTCCCCATCGCGTCGATCGATCCCTCTCGATCACTCGACCACCCGCCTCCGATCTCACATCAGATGTCGTGCCCATGCAAGTTAGACATTTACTTCTAGGCCGGCCATGGAAGTTTGATAAAGAGGCGATGCACAACGGACGCACCAACCACTACTCATTCAGCCACGATAAGTGCAAGTACCAGCTCGCCCCGCTTACACCACTGGAGGTCCACGAGATGCAGTTAAAACTCGCCAAGGACAGCAAGATCAATAAGACCAACTTTCTTATTACTTCAAGTTCCGTATCCAAGGCTATTAGCCAAAACACGTAGGTGCTACTGATGATGTTTAAGGAGGCATTACACTCGTGTGCTAACGACATAGAGCTGCCCCGAGAAGTGGTTTCTTTGTTGGACAGGTTTAAGGACGTGTTCCCGGAGGAGATCCCAGCCGGTTTACCACCCTTCCAAGGCATTGAACACCAGATCGATCTCGTACCTGGAGCCGCTCTACCAAACCGACCGGCGTACCGATGAACCCGACGGAGTCCAAGGAGTTAGAAAGCAGATTCAGGACCTCATGTCCAAGGGCTATATCCGCGAGAGTCTCAGCCCATGTGTTGTTCCTGTCTTGTTAGTGCCGAAGAAAGACGGAACTTGGAGGATGTGTGTCGACTGCAGAGCGATCAACAACATCACCATCAAGTACCGGCACCCGATACCGCATCTAGACGACATGTTGGACGAGCTGCACGGAGCATCTGTCTTTTCTAAGATCGATCTACGGAGTGGCTACCATCAGGTAAGAATGAAAGAAGAAGACGAATGGAAGACATCATTTAAAACCAAGCAGGGGCTATACGAATGGCTCGTGATGCCGTTCGGTCTTACCAATGCTCCAAGCACTTTCATGAGGCTCATGAACCAAGGTTTACGAGCCTACATCGGTAAGTTTGTGGTCGTTTAGTTTGATGATATTCTCATTTACATTAAGTGTTTCTCCGACCACCTCATGCACCTTGAGCAAGTAATAGAGACTCTTCATCAAGAAGGCCTTTATGCGAACCTCAAGAAGTGCACATTCCGTACTGATCAACTTGTTTTCCTAGGCTTTGTTGTGAGCTCGCAGGGATTACAGGTGGACCAAGAGAAGGTAAAGTCTACCCATGAATGGCCAACACCGACCAGCATTGGCCATGTCTGAAGCTTTCATGGATTGGCTAGTTTCTACCAGAGGTTCGTCAAGGATTTCAGCACCGTAGCCGCACCACTCACAGCCGTGATCAAGAAAGACGTTCCGTTCAAATGGGGACCCACACAGGAGAACGCATTCCAGAAGCTCAAGGATCTTTTGACTAACGCTCCCATTCTTGTTTTGCCTAACTTTAACAAGACTTTCGAGATTGAATGTGATGCTTCAGGTTTAGGGAACGGAGCTGTACTCACACAGGGAGGACGACCAGTGGCCTACTTCATCGAGAAACTCAACGGAGCCACACTCAACTATCCGACCTACGGTAAGGAGCTGTACGCCTTGGTGAGGTCATTGGAGACGTGGCAGCACTATCTTCTGGCCAAGGAGTTCGTGATCCACACTGATCATGAGACGTTAAAGCATCTGAGGGGACAAACAATGCTTAAGAGGAGACACGCGAAATGGCTCAAGTTCGTGGAGACATTTCCATACATCATCAAGTACAAGAAGGGAAAGCATGACATCATGGCCGACGCCCTATCCCGGAGATACACATTGATCAGCACCATGGAGGCCAAAGTTTTGGGGTTGAGCAACTTAAGGAACATTATGACGCTGACCCTGATTTTGGTGCGATTTTTCAGGAATGCAATAAAGGAGCTAAGGGACCATTCTACTTGCACGACGGCTTCCTTTTCCGAGACCGACAATTATGTATTCCACAAGGCTCGATGCGAGACCTACTGATCCGTGAATCCCATGGAGGTAGTTTGATGGGACACTTCGGCATGGATAAGACGATGAGCGTTTTAACCGACCACTTCTTCTGGCCGCACTTGAAAAGAGACGTGGAGCGTTTCTGTTCTAAGTGCATCACATGCCTAAAAAAAAGTCCAGGTCACATCCTTACGGTCTTTATATGCCCTTACCGATTCCTAACATGCCTTGGGTAGATATTTCTATGGATTTTGTGTTAGGTTACCTAAGATCAGGCACAAGGATTCTATATTCGTGGTGGTCGACCGATTCTCGAAGAGGGCTCATTTTATACCATGCGCCAAGATGAATGACGCGACTCAGACGGCCGACCTATTCTTCCGAGAAGTAGTGCTACTGCACGGCCTACCCCGTACCATTGTATTTGATCGAGATACGAAGTTTCTGAGCCACTTCTAGAGGACGCTCTGGAGGAAACTCGAGACTAAGCTGTTGTTCTCTACGACTTGTCATCCGCAGACGGACGGCCAGACCGAGGTCGTCAACCGCACACTATTAGCCCTCTTACGAGCCATAGTTGGTAAAAACTTAAGTAACTGGTTAGATTGTATTTCGTACGTTGAATTCACTTATAATAATGCTAACCACTCTGCTACTAAGCTTTCACCTTTTGAGATTATGTATGGATTTAAGCCAGAGACGCCCATATATCTCAAGCCATTACCGCCACTGGAGTTCGCTAACCAAGATGGAGAACGCAAGGCTGAGGTCATCAAGAAGCTGCACCAGAAGGTCAAGGACAATCTGGAGAAGAAGACGGCCCAATACAAACGACAAGCCGATAAGAAGATATAGGAGATCACCTTCGAGCCCGAAGATTGGGTGTGGTTACACATGCGACCCGAGAGGTTTCCAAACCAACGGAAATCAAAGCTTTCACCACGAGGAGACGGCCCGTTCAGAGTCCTGGAGAAGATCAACGACAACGCCTACAAACTTGAACTTCCAGGTGAGATGAACATTTCATCTAGCTTTAATGTTTTTGATTTATCTCCTTTTTGTGCAGGTGATGCGGTTCTGAAGACAGAACCTTCTCAAGAGGGTGGGAATGATGAGAACATCGGTTCGACCGAACCTGACCAGACCGACCAATGTGAACCATTCCCGACCATGGTGAGCGCGCCCCGGACCTGAGCCGGCCATAAAGACTCACGGAGAAATTCAACCGAGCCATGGAGCATCTGATCACCAGGAGCAGCATAGACGACATCACGAAGCACTTGGACCATTTGGATCATGATCAGCGCGTCTTCAACCAGATAGTCCGAAGGATGTCCGAGACGACCGATTATGACCACGACCATACGTTCACACCAGGATCGTCCGTCTGGCTATTACTTAGGATCGACGACGCATCAGTGATCTTCACCATAGAAGCCATTGATCCTTAGCCCGTGTCGTCTCTGTGGACCAAAGGTTATACTCTTTTTTCCTTGCAAGGTTTTATCCCACTGGGTTTTCCTTGTAAGGTTTTTAATGAGGTAACCCGAGGCCCGTTTCATCAGACAGAACACACGGCCCATGAAGCCAAGATCATCCCACACGCCTACGGGGCTTTTACTTGTCTTTATTTTTATGTTTTTTTCTTTTCTTTTTTGGTTTTAATGTTAAGAATTATGTTTTATTTCTTGTAAGGCCTTAAGGCCCATTCTCTCTTTTTTCCTAGGGCTTCGAAAACTAAGGCTTTTATAAGCCAAACTCCTTGTATTTTTCAGTCATATTTAATCAAATAAAAAACCTAGCTACTTGTTTTGTTCCAACGGCCGTGAGTTGTCTTGTGAGGATTCCCCTTGCAGCTCAAGACCAAATCAGTTCCTGTTACGCTTCTCATCGATTCATCTACTAGCATCAGCAGAGAGTGACTTCAGTCCAGCTGCTCGTGCTCCATCGCTCTATCTTTTTCTCGGTTCAAAGGAGAGAGACTTCAGTCCAGCCTTTGCACCTCTGTCCGGTTCGTTGTGGCTTCAAAATCCTTGGAGCTTACATCATCTAGTCAGTTTCCTTACCTTGAATGTTTATCCAAACGGTTTGCAGTTTCTAACTTCCGTATCCAGTTTTCAAAATTGGAAACCACGATGGAAGGCTTATAAAAGCGCATCATTTATCACATAAAAATGGTTAAAAAGATCAACTTTGAAATCATTTTTGACAATATGCGAAACCGTTTCCAAGATATGACATTGGGCATCAACGATGAACCGATCACGCTACCATAGGAAATATGTGATGAAGCAGCGTCTTCAAACAGGTTCACCATCGTGATAATGAGGTTGAATCCGAGGAAGCAAAATTTATGAGCCATGGTCATACAAATGCCTCGCATATGGGGATTTGCAGACAATATTGTGGGACGAATCATTGGTCCTGATAAAGTCCACTTTCTATTCCAATCTGAAGATATGATGAATCTAGTGTTAAGGCATGGGCCTTGGTCGTTTGCGGAATGGATGGTGACGCTTCATGAGTGGTCTCCAAATCTTTCAAACGATGCATCGAAGATCATTCCTTTCTGAATTCAAATCCGAGGAATCCCGCTCCAATTTCTGACCAAAGCAGTGATTCAATTCATAGGAGAAATCTTGGCTCCTGTGGTAGATGTCGAATTTGATAAAGCATCTGAAATTTGGGGTTTACATTAGTCAATTTCCTTACCTTGGATGTTTATCCGAACAATTTTCAGTTTGTAACTTCCGTATCCAGTTTTCAAAATTGGAAACCACGATGGAAAGCTTATAAAAGCTCATCGTTTATCACAAAAATTGGTTAAAGATCAACTTCGAAATCATGTTTGACAATATGCGAAACCGTTTCCAAGATCTGACATTGGACATCAACGATGAACTGATCACGCTACCAGAGGAAGTATGTGATGAAGCAGCGTCTTCAAATAGGTTCACCATCGTGGTAATGAGGTTGAATCTGACGAAGAAAAATTTACGAGCCATGGTCACACAAATGCCTCGCATATGGGATTTGCAGACAATATTGTGGGACGAATCATTGGTCCTGATAAAGTCCAATTTTTGTTCCCATCTTAAGATATGACGAATCTAGTGTTAAGGCGTGGGCCGTGGTCATTTGCGGAATGGATGGTGACGCTTCATGAGTGGTCTCCAAATCTTTCAGACGATGCATCGAAGATCATTCCTTTTTGGATTTAAATCCGAGGAATCCTGCTCCAATTTCTGACCAAAGCAATGATTCAATTCATAGGAGACATCTTGGCTCTTGTGGTAGAAGTCGACTTTGATGAAGCATCCACAACTAGTGTTGATTTTGTACGAGTTCGTGTTCTATGGAACATTGATCAACCGTTGCGATTTCAAAGAGCATTCTAATTTGGCTTTAACAAAAAATACAGTGCTCTTCTTCAAGTATGATCGCCTGAGATCCTTGTCAAACTTGTGGCTTACTCACTCATGAGCAACGCGATTGCCGATAGGGTGGTGATGATGACCATCCTCCATCGTCAGATGATGATGAAGACAATGATAACAACCATCCTTTTGGAGAAGAAGATGCCCCAGCCACGGATAACATACCGTAAGTACACCAAGGAAATGCTGCAATCCATCAACCTGCAATAAATCAGGAACAAGGCAATGATCAAAACCTTGGCGCAAATGGTACAACAATGAACATAAATGCTGACTAAGACCTTATAGCGGAAAGAAATCGTTACCATCATGCAAAAGAGATGAAAGGAAAATTTTCAGAAGAAGGATTTTATGGATGTGTTTACTGCGTATGAACCACATAAGGAAACAATAACAAGGAAGCGTAAGGACATGAATGATGCGCTTCAAAGTCCACCTCGCATCCAGTGGAAGGACCTGATTCCGCCGGAGAAGAAAGGACGTTTTGAGGAGTCTCAAGGATCTTGTTCAGTCAACAACAACTATTTAGACAGAGGCGCAGAGGGCCCGGTACCTCCACAGTCTCCATGAAGATATGCAACTGGAATTGTGAGGGCTTTGGAGGGCTACCTGAGATTGAAGGAGATTTGTCGTCGTTTGGCTCCTGATATCTTTTTCTTATATGAAACTATTAGTAAGTGTGACTTAGTGCGTGATCAGACTGTTGTTTTAGGGTATGATAATGTATATAGTGTACCTCCTGTTGGAAGGAGTGGTGGTTTAGCTATCCTATGGAAGAAGCGTATATTAAAAAGTTATATTGCGACGAACACATTATGGATGTTGAAGTTAAATCTAATGGATTAAATTTATATTTGTCTTGTGTTTATGGTGATCCTATTCCTAAAAAATGTAATATCCTTTGGGAAAGAACTTAAAGATTAGGAACATCTTGACAAGGACCTTGAATCTTAGTCGGAGATTTTAACGAGATACTCTCCAATGATGAAAAGAAAGGTAGAAGAATAAGATATGCGTGGACATTTCAAGATTTCTGAAACCTATACAATGCGTGTGACTTAAAGGATTTGCGACACAAAGGAGACAAGTTCTCCTGGGTTGGTAATCGATACAAACACATAGTTCAAAGCTTTCATGACAGATTCATTGTTAACTCAGAATGGTTGTCAGATTATCCAGCTTCAGAAGCAGAATTCCTCAAACTCGGCGGATCAGATCATTGACCTATAATCACAAACATTGAAATTGTGGCAACAAAGCAAGCGAAACAGTTTTGTTTTGACAAACGATTGTTGGAATGCGACGATTTTCAGGAGTATGTTTCTTGGGCTGGGATTCTTCTAATCAGTCAATCATTGATAAAATTCAAGATTGTCGCAGAGAGATGTCTACCTGTAGACATAATTCAAACATGAATTCCTCTAGGAACATTTAAGAATTGAAAACAGAATTAGATGAAGCTATGACATCAAGGGATATCAGACAAGAGAATGTACCTTATTTGCGTCGAAGACTAGTTGAGGAATATAGAGCAGAAGAACTCTTCTGGCAACAAAAGAGCATAAATGTTTGGCTAAAATATGGAGATCAAAATATAAAGGCATATCACGCAATGACAAAGACACGTCACTCGAGAAATTGAATCATTGAGATTGCCGACAGTGAACGGATCATCTATAAGGGGGATACGACGATTGATAGAAATGCCGAGAAAGGAAGATTAAAAGGCATAAAGATTGGAAATGGTGTACCAGCCATTACTCATCTCATGTTTGCGGATGACTCCCTTTTCTTATGTCAAGCAAATAACAAGAACTACAGAGTGTTGAAGGAAATTCTCAAAAAATATGAAGAAGGATCAGGACAAATGATCAACTCGAGCAAATCAACGATTACTTTTGGATCAAGAATCCTTGGAGATTTGTAAACAAGGTTGAAGTCAATGTTAGGAATACAAAATCATGGTGGTGGCGGGAAATATTTGGGATTAACAGAACGGTTCGATAGAAAGAAGAAAGAGATGTTCACCTATATTGTTGATAATGTTAAAAAACGAACCTCGAGTTGGAGTTCTCAGTATTTATCACCTGCTGGAAAAGAAGTGCTAATCAAATCAGTAGCTATTGCAACACCAATTTTCTCAACATCATGTTTTAAGATTCTGACTCAGATCAATGCGGAAATCACAAGTTCTATACAAAGATTTTGGTGGGAAAAAGTGCAAGGTTCCAAAGGACTACCATGGGTGGCGTGGAAACGACTTCACTACCCTAAAAAAGAAGGTGAATTGGGTTTTAGAGTTCTTGACAGACTTAATGATGCATTATTAGCAAGACAAGCCTGGAGAATTCTCACGAACCTAGTTACTTTGCTAGCAAAACTCTTCAATGCACGATACTTTAAAGATTGTTCATTTTTGGAAGCAACAAAGAAGCGAGGGCAATCCTACTGTTGGTCTTCAATCTTAACATGTCTTAAACTACTTGAAAGGCCGAAGAGTTTTAGTAGGAGATGCCGAAATAGCAGAATATATGATGATCTTTGGCTACCTTCGAAACCCCCAAGACCTGCAACCCATGTCACTGCATTGGAAAATCTTCACGTCTCTAATCTCATTATCCGTGGTCAACATTCATGTCATTGGAATGAAGAGTTGCCACGTGAATTGTTAACATAAGAATATTACCAACTAATGCAAACCATTCATATCCCTTTCACCCCAAGTCATGACAGAATGATATGGAGCATAGAAAAATCTGGTATTTATTTTATAAGATCAGGTTATAAGCTAGCAATGGACGCAAGGAGAACATTACCATTGACACCAGAACCGCCATATTGAAATCACAAATTGAAGTCAATGATCTAGTCTCTTGATATCATCCCAAAGATGAAACACTTCTTATGGAGAATCCTATCCAAAGCTATTGGAACAGCAAAAAGACTCAACTCTATAGGCATCTCTATGGACCCAACCTGCCAATGCGGATGTGTTGCACATGAAACATTTATTCATACTTTCTTCAATTGCCAAATCTCAATGACAACTTGGAGATTATCACAACTACCAACTGTTATCACCGAAAATTTTGGAGAAGACATAGAAGCAAATATTAGTCTACTTCTCGATCAGTCTGGAGCAGATGAACATCAAAAAATATTACCCTTCTGGTTACTCAGACAGATCTGTAAGTCTAGAAACAACCTCATGTTCAAATTTCGACCAGTCACACCATCCAAAAATGTGGACATCGCTATATTTGAGGTCCAGGCGTGGCTGTAAATTGGAAAAGAGACTTCTCCACATCACAAAGAATTGGCTTCTTCTAAAGTATGGAAAGCACCGAACATCACTTCGTAAAATGTAACTATGATGATGCATTTTCATAGACCACTCAACGTACCTCTGGCGGATGGATAGTTCGTGATCACGTAAACAAGGTCAGACTTTGGAATGCAATAAATCTCACCAGAACAACATCGGCTATTGGAACAGAAGCACTTTGTTTGATTAAAGCTATGGAAATGGTTTTCACTAATGGTTTCAAAAAAGTAATCTTCGAAGGTGACTGCAAAGTTTTAACAGGTGTCCTCAGCAACAAGAATTCGAATATCGAGATAAAAACATTATGCAACTACATATTATGGTGGTCTTCCCGGTTTGAAGAATGCATCTTCAACCACGTCTATCGTCAAGCTAATACGGCCACTCATACACTGGCAAAACTTGATCGAAGATGTTTTGCATTTGATTCTTGTAAATTTAAACCACGAGATTGTCTTTTACATGTATTATGTTTAAATCGAGACGTTCTTAGATCCACTCCTAGGGTGGATCTCTATATCCACCACTCTCTCCTGCACCAATCATAATTCTACGTCACAAGAATGTTAAAATTAAAAAAAAAAGTAAAAAAGTGTTAGAAAAAAAAGAAAACGGCAACACAATAAATGCTGTCTAACAATTAACTGTTTCTATTTTTTTTAGAGATTAAGGTTTATGGTATAAGGTTTAAGCTTTTTGGGTTTAGGGTTTAGAGATTAGGGTTTAAGCTCTTTGGATTAGGGTTTAGGGTTTAGGGATTAGGGTTTAGTTTTTTAAATTTACATGTTAGGTTTAGGGATTAGGGTTTATGGTATAGGGTTTAAGCTTTTTGGGTTTAGGGTTTATGGATTAGGGTTTAAGCTCTTTGGATTAGGGTTTAGGGTTTAGGGATTAAGAGTTAGTTTTTTATTTTTTAAGATTTACATATTGGGTTTAGGGAGCTTAATCCCTAATCCCTAAACCCTAAACCCTAATCCAAAGAGCTTAAACCCTAATCCATAAACCCTAAACCCAAAAAGCTTAAACCCTATACCATAAACCCTAATCCCTAAACCTAACATGTAAATTTAAAAAAAATAAAAAACTAAACCCTAATCCCTAAACCCTAAACCCTAATCCAAAGAGCTTAAACCCTAATCCCTAAACCCTAAACCCAAAGAGCTTAAACCTTATACCATAAACCCTAATCTCTAAAAAAAATAGAAACAGTTAATTGTTAGACAGTATTTATTGTGTTGCCGTTTTTTTTTTTTTGTAACACTTTTTGTTTTTTTTTTAATTTTAACATTCTTGTGACGTGGAATTATGATTGGTGCAGGGGAGAGTGGTGGATATAGAGATCCACCCTAGGAGTGGATCTAAGAACGTCTCGTTTAAATCAATCTATTATATAATTAGAGCTCATTCTCTCTTAAAATGAGCCATGTTAGCTCTTTTCACTTTAAAAACATTGGGCTTTCGAATTCAGTTATTGGGCTGCTCTTCTAAGCTATATACAGAAAAATCTTAAGCCCAAAAACATTGATCAGCAACTAAACTCTACCCTAACGCCGTCATCCCACTTCATCTTCTCCTTCATGTATTTCAATGGCGACACGCTGTTAAATTCCCGATAACATTTAAACTCCCTTCAACTTCAGTTTTCCCAATACCAATATCTTTACGTTTCACTAAATAACACACCCCCTCATCTCCTTCTATTTCTTCCCAATCACTTCCGTTGTTACTTGCTTCCTGTTTGTATATTGGTAAAACGCAAGGACTATGCTCTCAATTCGAGCTCCTGGTCTGTTTGTTTCTCTGCAGAAAAACAATGGTGCTCATAAGATTACTGGAGATACACTCAAGGACCTCTAAAAGTCCTTTGTTTCTCTGTGTCTATTGAGGATCTGTTCGACCAAGATGAATGTGAGCACTATGCTAAGATGACCGCTGAGTGTGGAGACAATGTTCAGATTGTCGGTGATGATTTGTTGGTCACAACCTCAAGGTTTGTAACCTATGTAACCTAATTAGATGTTCTAACCACTTTCGATCTATTTTTCTGTGAATTCTCTCTCCACGTGCTGATATCCCTGTTTCTTCCAGAGGGTTGCGAAGGCAATCGCAGAAAAGTCTTGCAATGCTCTTCTTTTGAATGTATTTTCCAATACATATCATCCTAATTCAGATTATAACCATTTAAAAGCCAATTCCCAGTTATCTGATTCTCATTTGGATCTCCCTCTTTCTCTCCTTTCAGAGACAAATCAAGACTGGAGCTCCTTGCAGACCCGATCGTCTTGCCAAGTTCAGTATGGCGGGGTTGTGGTAGTAAGAAAAATACAGGTCAAGAATAAAGGTCTCACAAACCTTGGCAGCTGGGAAAACTCAAGAAAACGAGGTATATGTCTCTTGTTTCAGTTTTCTCTTCACTTTATTTCTCTTTGGCTTATTGATCGGTCTTGCTGTTACTTTCTTTGTTGTAGATTGTTACAAACTGTATGGAGCATATAAAGGTATGTTATTGATTCCAAATATATCATCTCCTTAATACATATTAAATACTTAAGCTTCAGTAAGTTCTTGCATCTGGAAACCTACAATAGTTTGTTTACATTGGGCCCATAATTTTTAGCATATTACTTGTGGAAAGTAACATGTAAACCAATCCTAGATACTGAATATCTTAAAGTCAATGTGTATGGGGGCGCATACACAATGACGTTACTACATGCATTATTCTTTATTTGGCTTGTGTTTTAAACTTATTTTCCACGTGTTTCTTTTACAATGATGCTGTTGTGCTCTTTAGCTTGAGAAAACCAGAAAAGAAGAAAGAGAAAGGTCAGAAGAAGAAGATGTTGTGCGGCTGAAAAAGGAAAATAAGCTAACAAAATGCTGAGATTTGCATGTTGAAGCAATAAAGCACTCAAGCGGGTGAAAGAGACGCATAAATGCACAAAATACTAAAGTTGAGTTAGAGAAAAAATTAAAGGATGCATGAGTTACAAGTTGCCGATTCAACGAGGAAGGTCAAAGCACTAGAGAAGTCGTGCCAATTTAAATCTCAAAAATGGGAGAACAAGAGTGCACCTACCAGAGCTTCATAGGCAACCAATATGGGGCTTTGGAGGTTTGACTTTAAAATATAGTATTCTAAATATTAATACTTCTGGTAGTTTCCTTAAATGACATAGTTTTGTGAACTATGCAGTTTCTGAAAGCTACTTTTGTGTCTATAAAGCATGAAGTCTTAAGGATGCGCAGAAGAAATACTTTGAGGATCTAAATTACTATGGTAAGATTCATTTCTGTCAACAGCTTGTATGATTGCTTGGTCAATTTTTCTACTATGGAGTTGAATCATGGTCCCCAATTAACATCATTACTTGCAGTTGGACCCAGGTTTTAAGTTCTGCTATAACTCCTGATACACCTGGATGAGGCTGATCTTCCAGGTGAATCAATGTTACCTGGAAAATGTTAGTTGCAAGGCTCATAAATTTCAATGATACAGAGGTGTCTATGGACTAACAGATGGTCACATGAGAGAGAAATTACTGACTGGGCTAAGAGGTTTTTGGGTCCAGTAAAAAAAGTAGACATAGCATACCTTTTGATCAACAGAAAGAGCAGCATGAATAAAATCATTTCCTTACAAAGAGGCGTTTACTTTCATTGTTGTTTTTCTTTCATATTTGGAAATACATTCCATTTACTTGCATTGTTGTTTTTATGAAGGTAATTTTCGTTTAAAGCAAGTTATTTGATTTGTAAAGCATAAGACATGTTTTATTATACTATTTTACCACTTTTTGCTCCATTACATTTTGTTGAATGATAGGTTCGAAGTTTTACCCTATTCTAAACTGCAAGTGCACAGTATCGTCATAGTAGTATATAGGGATATCGAATCCACAGGGACACTAGGTCTCAATAGATCAGAGCAGTAGAGATTAATACTAGAAATCAAACAAATGGTGAATGAATTAAAAGCAAGGCAAGAAAGTAAACAATAGCAAGTTGGTTGTGAAAGCAATAAACTAAAAGCGTCAAGCCTAGGGTATTCTCAGGAAATCAGACAAGCAGACAAGTTAATCAGTCAGGATCAAATTAAACTCAGTTCTAGAACTCAAATCACGGAAATAGAATTAACCAAATCTCTTTGAGAAAACTCTCTAAGTCTAAGTGCAGTAACCCAAATCTCTTTGCAATTACTAACAGATTAAACTAGCATTAAGTTCAAGTTCGATATGTTCACAATTAAACTAAACCAAATCTCTTTGCGAATAATTTAATTGCTCAACCTAAATAGTTCAGATTCTAAAACACACTCTCGTGTCGAATTTAGCAACCTAAGATCTAGATTCTAATTGATCAGGTTAGAACTAGCATTAAGCACAATTTAGTTTGAAGAACATTCTAATCATATGAATCCTTAACTGAATTAAACAAGTCTAGCAAGTCATCAAACCCTAATGAGAAACCCTAAACTTAACTATGGATCTACTCAGACATGATTGATGAAAACATAATCATAGAAATAATAGATTGCATATAAGAGAATAAAATATCAAAGGGGTTCGAAATCTTTTCCAAAATAAGTGAATACAGGAAATAGATCAGCCCCAAAAGCTCTATAAATCTCTTAGCTCTAAGTATGAAAGCGTCAGTAAATTAAACACCAAAATCCTCTATATATAAGCCTAATCTCGGCTGGGGCTTCTGTGTAAATACTGGAACTATTCTGGGCTTCTTTGCAAATCTTCATAACTTGTTAAACCGACGCGTACGGCCCATCTCGGTAGTGTGTCGACCGATGCACAAGGTGTGTCGGTCGATGCTTGATCAATAAATCGGACAGTGAGTTAAGCTCTCGGCCAAAACGTCCCAAAAGTCCCAAAATGCTCCAAATATCTCCAATTAGCTCCAAACCTGATTAAACATGTAAAAGACTCTAAACGAACACAAAAGACACTAAAAACACATCTATATCATGGTATAAAATGGGTAAAAACCATGATATATCAACTCCCCCACACTTAGCCTTTGTTTGCCCTCAAGCAAAACAGAGAACTAAAATGCAGTGAAAAGGTTTGAAAACTCTTCAGAAACTCATTTTATCGTAGAAGCAGCAACATTCAGATTCCCCTTAGTAATCCACATGAAAGAATCAATCTACAGACATCAAGACCAACATATACTTCCCCCACACTTAGCAATTGTCCTAAATAAACGCCACAATCACATTCACGCATTCAAATTCTCCCTACTGACTTCTGAATATATATTTAAGTGCGGTCTCACCTAAGGGGTATCGATCTAAAGGCACATGGACTCTTACCTTGCCAGCTCTAGACCACCATACTATCTTTCTCTAATCCCTTTCTTCTCTTTCCCTTCCTTAACAACTGATTTTTCCCCACTGGGTATCATTTTATTTTTTTTATCAGTGTTCTTCCCGTTTTGGGGTGTACTTTGGACACATTCCATGGATCACATGAGAGAAAATAGTGTTTGCTACCATTCCCATGACCACTTCGGAGTTACTAACTCATCCGCAGTTTATTATTAATTTTTTTTTTATGTCAGAACCAACAAGGGAGTCCGACATAAAGTATACCAAGCCCTTAGGTGAGAAATCTAAAGTCAGGATTAAATTGAAGTCAGTAAAAGATCCTCTGATACCTGAAGCGATGTGGGTGTTCTCAGTAGGCTGATCTGTGTCTGGGTTTTCTAATAGTCATAGATAATCTGCAGCTTCATCCCAATGGTTACTTAAGTTCCTGCAAATGCTGCTAATCTTCTCAAAAATCATTGTTTCCTACTTGAACAAATTTTGACTCAAAAAACAAATTTTTTTAAAAAAAAATTTAACTGACTCTAATAAAACAAAAGAAAGTAATTAGTAGAACCTCCCCCACACTTAAGACACACTGTCCCCAGTAGTGTCAAGCAAGGGATTGGTTAAAAGAAAGAAAATAAAAAATTTGTTAATGGAATGGTTAGTTCTCTCGGGTTTTTACCTCTGTCGCAGTCAGGCATCGATCGTTGCACTAGGTGCACCGACCGTTGCTGTGCGATTTTCGTTGGGGATCGATCGTTTCTCAGGACCGCAACGATCGCTGCAATGTGATTCTTTCGTACTGTGACGATC
This sequence comes from Orychophragmus violaceus, assembly GCA_030180135.1. Classification (NCBI taxonomy): domain Eukaryota; kingdom Viridiplantae; phylum Streptophyta; class Magnoliopsida; order Brassicales; family Brassicaceae; genus Orychophragmus; species Orychophragmus violaceus. The sequence continues at coordinate 60,950,781 of CM058237.1, read as the reverse complement.
GACACAATGGTGTGTCGATCGACGCACTGCGTTTTAATCCGAGACCTGCAAACAAATCTCTCCAAAACCAGAAACAAGCGTAAAATCCTATGAAAATACTAAAATCAAAATGCAAAAACGAAAACAGTGGGTTGCCTCCCACTCAGCGCTTGTTTAAGGTCATTAGCTTGACCGGACGCACAAGATCTTTCAGGCACTAAGAGAACCTGACAGAGACCTCTTCTGTCTCTGTTCAAGTCTCCTCAGCCAAGGTGTAGAATAGGCTGTTGCAGAATGCTCATGTCCAAGAAAAGATGGAGTAAAATGTGCTCCAGGATCTAGAATCACAGTGTCAACCGGCTTCTCATCATCTGCATCCATGATTGTGAATGTCTGCCCATCTATCAGTGGCTTTCGCAGCTTCTCCATCTCATATCGCAGCGGCTCATCTCCCAGGTGGAGGTCTATTAGACTCTGTCTAACATCAATCACAGCTCCTGCTGTAGCCAAAAATTGTCTTCCAAGCAGCAATGCTTCATCAGGATCGCAGTCATACTTCAGTACAAGGAAGTTTGTCGGAACTAAGTAGTTTCCAACTCTCACTGGAATGTCCTTTAAGAGTCCTTCCGGAACTCGTATAGACTGATCAGCTAGGACAAGAGAGGTCCTAGTAGGAGAAAAATCCAGCATCCCCAGCTTCTCTGCCACAGAATAAGGCATCATACTTCCAGCAGCTCCTAAGTCACACAGAGAGCGTCTAAAACTGTCCTCGAAGATGGAGCAGTTAAGCACAAAGACTCCAGGGTCAGGCAGCTTTTTCGGGATCTTGTTCAGTAGCACCTCACTAATGTGTTGGGGAACTATAATCACCCAGTCTCTCAGCTCTTCATCTAAAGGCAGCATCCTGTTCAAATACCTCTGCACACAGGGATGATAAGGTGGATCATCAGAAGTTGGAATTTCTTCCAAGTCTTCACCACTTTCTTCTAGCTTCTTAAGCTCTTCAATTTCCTGTTTAATCACTTCAGACACTGAGGAGTGTTGTCTAACAATCTGCGCATAAATCTCCTGTTGAGAGATCTCAGAAACTCCAGGGAATAGGCGATCAAGCTCCAAGTCAGCATCTATGCCATTATCATCCGACAGTTCTGTCTGTTCACGCCCTGCAACGACCGACACTAAGGGTGTGTCGATCGTTGCAACACTGTGTTCACAACTTTCACCCGAGAGTTTTTCTCCAAAATCCGAAAATTCTTCCTCCTCTACCAATTCAGCCGTACTTAGCTCAAATTTTTCACCTTGGTTAGACCCATCATTAACGTACACAGACCAGGCCTTAATGTGAGTGTTTGCAACACCTTTTCCCTTCATAGAACTGGAAATTTGATTCACCTGAGTGTCCAGCTGCTTCACATGAGTGCTCAGAGTCTCAAACTTCCCATTGAGATTCTCATAAACTGCATCCAGCTTCTTGTTACTGTCCACATAAATCTTGTTCTGGCTCTCCAGTACCTGTTCCAACATCGTTTCCATCTTAGTCTCAAAAGCAGTGGTTGCAGGAGGTGTCTGATAAGATGAAGATCCGTAGGTTCTCTGAGCACTTTGTCCATAAGGCTTCTGAAAATTACTGGTCTGTCCAAAGCTTGAAGAGTTCTGATTGCATGTGAAGGCACCCTTCTGTCCTCCACCGGAAAATCTGTTCCGTTCCCAGATTGATATCCAAATCTGTTTCCTTGGAAACCAGATCCTCTGATGTAATTCACATCTTCTTCCTGAGTGTCCTCCTCAGTCTGAATTACTTCTACTTCTTGAGCAAAGTGGACAGCTTTCTTTTCACCTAGAAGATTGCAGATTTTGTCCATCCTGGATCTCAATTCAGCCATCTCTGAGTTATCAACACTTCCACCAGATTTCTTCCTCCTCTCATCCATAGTCTTGCAACTGTTGCTGCTTACTAAGTTCTCAATCAACTGCTTAGCTTGTGCAGGAGTCCTGGTGTTGAAGTTTGCATTAGTGGAGTTATCCAGCGCAGACTGATATGGCAGATCTATGCCTCTGAAGAAAATACCTAGCAATGTGACTTCACTGAATCCATGGTGTGGGCAGTCACGCTGATACTTCCTAAATCTCATCCAAGCAGCTTTTAAAGGCTCCACAGCTACTTGGGAAAATGTGATAATGTCCGGTCTGGACTGGTCTGAACGCGCATCATCGTAGAAATGTCTCAGGAACTCACTTTTCAGTGTTGCCCAAGTGGTAAACTGACCAGGTGCCAGTTGCTTCAGCCATGCACTAGCGTCTCCAGCGAGACTGTAAGGAAAGAGCTTAAGGAACAGATAATCCTGGCAAACTCCATCATACTTCATGCCATTGATTATGTCCTCAAACTGATCAATGTGATCCATAGGCTGCTATGTTGGATGTCCATGGAAAGCATTCTGTCTCATCAGCGAGTAGTAGATTGTCTTGATCTCAAAATCCTCCCTCTCGAAACCAGGAAGTACTAAGGCTGTTCGGTTTCTATGAAACTCATCTAGTCTGTTGTAGTCAGCCAAAGTCCTTTCATGGACAACCATCTGTCTACCTTGAGCTTGACCTTGGGCTTGCGCATGCGGTTGTGGATCAGGTGGGTCAGGGATCACGTTCCCTTCAGCATCAACCTGATGCCCAGCAGCATTGTACGGGTTGTTATCTCGGTCCCTCAGGGTACCTTTAGCATCTGGTATCAAGATCAGACGTTCTCGTACCATTCTCTCTCTCTTTTCTCTTCTGATAGTTCTTTCTAGACGTCCAAGTTCCTCTAGTCCGAGATTAACTAAGCTCGAGTTCGGATTACTACGAGTTTTCTGCGTTGGCATAAACTGTCTGTAATCGTCCAGCAACGATCGATGCTATCAGTGCAACGATCGATTCAATCTCAAATCGCCTAGTGACGATCGACGTAAGGGATGCAACGATCGACGCAAGGCGAAAGTCGTACCTGCGACAGAAAGAAACAGAGAAAAAGTTAGCAAATTATGAAAATAAAACGAATAAAACAAAAACAAAAAGAAAAATTTCTAGTAAAAACCCTAAGTTCGGTCCTATCGAATACTCTAAGAGTCCCCGGCAGCGGCGCCAAAAACTTGATAGGTTCTAAGTTTTACCCTATTCTAAACTGCAAGTGCACAGTATCGTCAAAGTAGTATATAGGGTTATCGAATCCACAGGGACACTAGGTCTCAATAGATCAGAACAGTAGAGATTAATACTAGAAATCAAGCAAATGGTGAATGAATTAAAATCAAGGCAAGAAAGTAAACAATAGCAAGTTGGTTGTGAAAGCAATAAACTAAAAGCGTCAAGCCTAGGGTATTCTCAGGAAATCAGACAAGCAGACAAGTTAATCAGCCAGGATCAAATTAAACTCAGTTCTAGAACTCAAATCACGGAAATAGAATTAACCAAATCTCTTTGCGAAAACTCTCTAAGTCTAAGTGCAGTAACCCAAATCTCTTTGCAATTACTAACAGATTAAACTAGCATTAAGTTCAAGTTCGATATGTTCACAATTAAACTAAACCAAATCTCTTTGCGAATAATTTAATTGCTCAACCTAAATAGTTCAGATTCTAAAACACACTCTCGTGTCGAATTTAGCAACCTATGATCTAGATTCTAATTGATCAGGTTAGAACTAGCATTAAGCACAATTTAGTTTGAAGAACATTCTAATCATATGAATCCTTAACTGAATTAAACAAGTCTAGCAAGTCATCAAACCCTAATGAGAAATCCTAAACTTAACTATGGATCTACTCCGACATGATTGATGAAAACATAATCATAGAAATAATAGATTGCATATAAGAGAATAAAATATCAAAGGGGTTCGAAATCTTTTCCAAAATAAGTGAATACAGGAAATAGATCAGCCCCAAAAGCTCTAAAAATCTCTTAGCTCTAAGTATGAAAGCGTAAGTATATTAAACACCAAAATCCTCTATATATAAGCCTAATCTCGGCTGGGGCTTCTGTGTAAATACTGGAACTATTCTGGGCTTCTTTGCAAATCTTCATAACTTGTTAAACCGACGCGTACGGCCCATCTCGGTAGTGTGTCGACCGATGCACAAGGTGTGTCGGTCGATGCTTGATCAATAAATCGGACAGTGAGTTAAGCTCTCGGCCAAAACGTCCCAAAAGTCCCAAAATGCTCCAAATATCTCCAATTAGCTCCAAACCTGATTAAACCTGTAAAAGACTCTAAACGAACACAAAAGACACTAAAAACACATCTATATCATGGTATAAAATGGGTAAAAACCATGATATATCATTGAACTATGACTTTTTTGAAGGAATTTCTAGCAGTTCTAATCCGGATTAGCAACCCAAATCTGAATTCCGAGCCTAGGATCTAAGGTTCATGTAATTGAATCTATCAGATCTCGAAGTTACCTGGTGAATATGCAGCGGAAGTATTGCAAGTAATCGAGATCACAAAGCGCCTCAAGTGCTGCGCCTCTACTGGTATCCACACGCACACAAACTGGACCGCAGGGATGCTAGTGCCTTACAGAGATCTGATCTCCAAAGAGGTTTCTCTCTGTGTTCTGGTGGCTGTGAATTAGGTTAGGGACGAGTTTAGGTCGACCATATATCTTATATATGTCGGCTTAAACCACAACGGAATTAACCAACGATTAAACCGAATTAATCTGATTAATCCGCGAGTGCATCGATCGATGCACTATCTGCAACGATCGATGCTATCCCAGAACATTGATATCGAATGCATATCACATATGCATTCACTGGATCATTACATTAATGATCAACCTCGTCTTTAACGCCCAGTTTGCTTAGGTGTGTGACCCTGTAGGATCATATAACACTAGCAATGAGTACTCAACTCATTGATCATAAGTGGCTTCTAGCAAAGCGTTATGACTACCTAGTGTTATGTGATTGTCTCATCTCGACTATACGACTTTCACTTAGAGCAAGTACAGTAGATTTCAGGACATTCCCAACAATCTCCCACTTGTACTGGAATCATCTATTCCTTTAATCCCTTTGTAGCTATATCTCAATCTAGCATAAGGCAAGCACTGTGTCATCCTTATTCAACCAGATTACGTTTATCGAATCAAGATTTGTACTGATGGAAAAACAAACGACTGACAATCACCTCGTTTGAGCGCGGCCACGCATTTCCAGTATCAAATCTTCGATAGGCCCAGAGATATTTAACTCCTGTTATATAGGAGGTACAAATCCCATCTTGTCCCATCCATGTCTCTTTCATATTTCATGATACGCCTAATCAGTGTCTTTATAATCACCAGTTACGGCTGACGTTTGACAAAGTCAAGACGAACCAATCCATATGAGAGAGGACATGATGAACTCAGGTCTTAGGACTAAACTCTTTTGTCCTAATGAGAAACTCTTATGACACTAATATAACATCTTGTAGAGTTCTCATTGACGGGTCAAGTCCGATCATGTGTTCTCTAACACATATCTATGTGATTGACTTTAATACACTTATTAATGACTCCATGAAACATGGTCATCAGTCACCTCACATACTAGTCTCACGTGGTTGTTAATGTCCCACGTTAACAACCTCGACCAGGGACCATTATAATTTATGTCATTTATTGCTTATAGGGTTTCATGATCAAGTCACATACTTGATGGCCTATAAAATGTCATAAATTACTTTGGGACATTATATACATTTAATTAACACAATTAAATAATGCTGAAACAATTTCATTAAAATAACATAACTATTATGTCTTTGTGAACATCATGTCATAACTAAAACAAATACAACTCCCACTGAAATCAAGATCATATCTTATGAAATCTAATGCCTATAGCAGTGGTATGAAACTCGTGCTTAGGCCTTGGGAGAGGCTTGGTCAGTGGATCAGCAACATTCTCATCCGTCGGGACTCTGCTGATCTTCACATCTCCTCTATTCACAATATCACGGATAAGGTGATATCTCCTTTCTATGTGTTTGGATTTCTGGTGTGATCTAGGTTCCTTTGCTTGCGCAATGGCTCCATTGTTGTCATAATACAGAGCCACTGGCTCAGAAATACTAGGAATCACACCAAGTTCAGTGATGAACTTCTTGATCCAAACAGCCTCCTTTGCCGCTTCAGAGGCAGCGAGGTACTCAGCTTCAGTTGTGGAATCTGCTATAGTGTCCTGCTTGGAACTCTTCCAGCTGACTGCATCGCCATTCAGGCAGAAGATGTAACAAGATTGCGATCGGAAATCATCTTTGTCTGTCTGAAAACTTGCGTCTGTGTAACCACTTACTACCAGCTCATTGTTGGATCGTTTAGTATCTCCTGATTCAATTCTCAGATTGATTCATCCTACTAAACATGCAGATCTAGGTTCTCTTGATTAGAAACATAATAGATCTCACCTGTTACCTTGTTATGCAGCGGAATGAGAGGTACGGGTCAGAGATCAGCAGAACCACCAAGAGATGGATCCTCCAAAGGCTCACACACGCACGCACAGGAAAGTGGCTGCTAGACCGAGCAAGGAGGGAGGCGCAGAAGAGAGAGTGGGAGGCGCAGGAATGGCTGAGGAAAAAGGAGCTAGGGCAAGTTTTATTAATTAAAACCCTTGTCCAGTTCCTATGGGCTTTTGGGCCCAATTCTCAGTTCTGATTAAATCCCTTGGATTTAATCAGACCCTTTTGTCTCTCCAAGTACAGTAAATGCCTAGCACTTTTACCGTACTTCTGCTAAACCGTTCCTTCGTATTTTCCCGTTAGCTTAGGCGTGTGACCCATATGGGATCATATAATAAAGGCAATAAGTCCAAGACTTATAGATCATGAGCGGACTCTAGCAAGCCATCATGACCCCCAGTATTATATGACTTATGTCTGATCATTGACATACTCTTACGTTCTAGAGACAGTACAGAGATTACTGGACATAATTCCAACAATCTCCCACTTGTACTGGAATCTCTGTATTCATAATCCTTTTGTCTCAATATCTCGATTAGTCATAAGGCAAGGTGAGTGTCATCCTTATTAAGGCTAATCATGTTCATCGGACTCTGATTTGATACTGACAATCCAAACGACTCGGGACAGTCCGTTTGAGCATGGCCATGCATTTTCCAGTATTCAAATCTCCGATTGGCCTAGAGATATTCACTCCATTTATATTGGAGGGACAAATCCCGTCTTGTTCCATCACTGTGAACTACTCATTTCATAATACACCCAAACAAGGTCCTTATAACTATCGCTTAACGACAGCATTAGACAATGATCAAAGTGCATTAGTTCATGTGCAGTCACATGCATGCGAACTCAGGTCTAAGGACTATACTCTATAGTCGTAGTAAGAATCTCTTATGACACAGATATAAATATCCTGAAGAGTTCTTATAATCGGGTCTTGTCCGGTCGTATGTACCCTACATACACCTATGTACTGACTTTGATGCCGCGCATCTATGACACACTGAGACTTTGTCATAAGTCACATACCAATCTAGTCTCACACGGTTTGTTGGTGTTCCAATTTCAACAACCTTCGACTAGGGACATGATGATATAAGCCATCTATCAAATATAGGGTCTCATGATCAAGCTAAATGACTTTGATAACTCAAGATCAAGTCACTTACTTCGATGACCTATAAAATGGTTCATATCACTTTGGAACGATTATTTCATCACAGTTAAAATAATCTTGAAATAATAATTTCATTAAACATAAAATGTTTCACAAGAACATATCAAATAACTAAATAAAGCCTTTAAACTCCCACTCAAATTTAGATTACATTTCAATGTTTCTAATGCCTACAGCTTCAGTCAGATACTCGAGCTTAGGCCTTGGGAGTGGCTTTGTCAACGGATCAGCGACATTATCATCTGTCGGGACTCGGCTGATCTTGACTTCCTTTCTATTAACGATGTCACGTATCAAGTGAAATCTTCTTTGAACATGCTTGGATTTCTGATGTGATCTGGGTTCCTTTGCCTGAGCTATAGCACCATTGTTGTCACAAAACAGTGCCAGAGGCTCAGCCGCATTCGGCATCACACCCAGTTCGATCATGAACTTTCGTATCCAAACAGCTTCCTTCGCAGCTTCTGAAGCGGCGATATATTCAGCTTCTGTAGTGGAATCAGCAACGGTGTCTTGCTTGGAGCTTCTCCAACTGATTGCACCGCCATTCAGACAAAAGATATAACCGGACTGTGAACGGAAATCATCTTGGTCTGTCTGGAAACTTGCGTCCGTGAATCCACTGACTTCAAGCACATCACTTCCACCGTACACCAAGAACTTATCCTTAGTATGTCTTAGATACTTCAGGATATTCTTGACGGCAATCCAATGGTTTTCACCTGGATTTGACTGGTATCTACTCGTCATGCTCAATGCATAAGCAACATCAGGACGAGTACAGATCATGGCATACATGACAGATCCTATTGCTGATGCATAAGGAATATTCTTCATGCGCTCAAGCTCAGCAGCCGTCGTAGGGCTCTGCTTCTTGCTTAGCGTTGTGCCATGTACCATTGGCGTGAAGCCCTTCTTGGAATCTTTCATGCTGAATCTTTGTAGGACTTTGTCAATGTATGAATCTTGACACAAGCCTATCAGCCTTTTAGATCTATCCCGGTAGATCCTGATTCCAAGAACGTATGCGGCTTCACCCATGTCTTTCATGGAAAAACAACTTCCAAGCCAGTCCTTTACCGACTTCAGCATTGGAACGTCGTTTCCGAGAAGCAGTATGTCATCGACATACAGAATAAGAAATACTATCTTGCTCCCACTAGTTTTCTTATACACGCATTGTTCTTCTTCGTTTCTGATAAAGTCAAATTGCTTGATCGCTTCATCAAAACGAAGATTCCAACTCCTCGATGCTTGCTTCAATCCATAAATGGATTTATGAAGCTTGCATACTTTCCCAGCATTCTTTGGATCTATGTAACCGTCAGGTTGTGTCATATACACATCCTCTTCCAGAATTCCATTCAGGAAGGCGGTTTTTACGTCCATCTGCCAAATTTCATAATCATGAAAAGCTGCAGTTGCTAGTAGAATCCGAATAGATTTCATCATAGCCACTGGTGAATAGGTTTCATCGTAATCCACACCGTGAACTTGTCTGAAACCTTTTGCCACCAACCTGGCTTTATAAATCTGGACATTTCCATCCACGTCAATCTTCTTCTTGAAGATCCATTTGCACTCGATGGCTTTTACACCAGCGGGTAAGTCAACCAACGAAAACACTTGGTTGACCGACATGGAGTCCATTTCGGAATCAGTGGCCTTACGCCACTTAGAGGAATCTGGGCCCATCATGGCTTGATTGAAGTTCGATGGTTCATCACCATCAATGATCAGAAGATCATGACAGTTAGTCACGAGGAATCCTTGATATCTCTCGGGTTCGTGACGGATCCTCCCGGATCTTCGAACTTCAGGTACTACAGGTTCAGGCTCTACAATTTCTTGTAGGTCCTCCTGCTGCTCTTCCTCATTAGGTTGAGCAGTATCCTGTTCATCTTGAATTTCTTCAAGCAGTACCTTACTCCCACTGTCTTTCTTAGAGAGAAACTCCCTCTCAAGAAAGTTACAATCCCGGGCAACAAAGATCTTGTTCTCGGATCGTAGATAGAAGTAATAAGCCTTGGTTTCCTTCGGATAACCAATGAAGTAGCATTTATCAGACTTTGGTGTAAGCTTGTCAGAGATCAATCTCTTGACATAGGCTTCACAACCCCAAATTCTAAGATAAGACAGCACCGGAACTTCTCCAGTCCATAATTCATATGGTGTCTTAGCTACTGCTTTCGATGGCGCTCTATTTAGAGTGAACACTGCTGTTAGCAGAGCATATCCCCAAAGGGATATTGGAAGGTCTGTGTGACTCATCATAGATCGAACCATATCCAATAAGGTCCGATTTCTCCTCTCAGACACACCATTCCATTGTGGTGTTCCAGGAGGAGTGAGTTGGGATACGATCCCACACTCTCTCAGATGATCACTGAATTCTTGGCTTAAGTATTCTCCTCCTCGGTCGGACCGAAGAGCCTTAATGCTTTTGCCAAGTTGGTTCTGTACTTCATTTTGGAATTCTCTGAACTTCTCAAAAGATTCAGACTTATGTTTCATTAAATAAACATATCCATACCTACTGAAATCATCAGTGAAGGTAATGAAGTACTGATAGTTTCCTCTTGCATTTGTGGACATTGGGCCACACACGTCAGTGTGTATCAGGCCCAATAAGTCACTGGCCCTCTCGTTAGGTTTATTAAAGGGGGCCCGCGTCATTTTGCCCATCATGCAGGATTCGCATTTCTCACATGACTCAAAGTCAAAAGAGCCAAGAAGTCCATTCGTATGGAGCCTCTTAATGCGTTTCTCGCTGATGTGCCCTAAACGACAATGCCATAGAAACGTTTGGTTCTCCTCATTAGGTTTGAACCGTTTGGTATTAATGTTATAAATTGGCGCGGATTGATCGAGTATGTAAAGCCCATTCGTAAGAGGGGCACAACCATAGAACAAATTGTTGCGATTGAAGGAACATAATTTATTCTTAACTGAAAAATCATAACCTTCCAAATCCAACAAAGAAATTGAAATAATATTTCTGCTTATCGCAGGTACAAAATAACAATTATTGAGTTCTAAAACCAATCCCGAAGGTAAAGACAACAAGTATGTGCCTACAGCTAGTGCTGAAACTTTCGCTCCATTCCCAACTCGTAGCTCCACTTGTCCTTGCTTCAGCCTTCTACTGTTGCTGAGTGCCTGCATATTAGTACAAATATGAGCCCCACAACCAGTATCCATAACCCATGAGGTATTATCAGAAGTAGTTGTATTAACTTCTATAACAAAAATACCTGATGAAGAAGTCTCGAAAGTCTTCTTCTTCAATTCCTTTAGACCTTCCAGGAATTTCTTACATTCTCTCCTCCAATGCCCTGGTTCTTTACAGAACCTGCAGATGTCAGTAGGCCCAGCCTTAGACTTGGGCTTGGGCTTTGGCGTGTCCTTGTCCGAGACTTGGACAGCCTTAGCCTTTCCCTTATCCTTAGCAGAGGATTTCTTAAAGCCCTTGCCCTTTTGCACCATAAGCACATTGGGGTCCTTGGCGGTTTTCCTCAAGTTGGGCTCTGCAGTCTTGAGCATTCCGTGAAGCTCAGGCAATGTCTTACTCAAGCCATGCATATTAAAGTTCAGAATGAACTGATCATAGCTTGCAGGTAAAGACTGCAGAACGATGTCGCAGGCAAGTTCCTGGCTGATAGGGCAGTCGAGTTTCTGAAGATGATCGAGATAACCCATCATCTTCAAGACATGAGGACTCACTGCCGCATTTGCAGCCAACTTACAGTCTAAGAGGTTCTTAACTGTCTGAAACCTCTCAGTCCTTGCTTGCTCCTGAAAAAGCGATTTCAGGCTTGCCATTATCTCGATGGGTGACAACACACTCTCGAACTGCATTTGCAGCTCAGCAGTCATTGTCGCCAACATCAGGCAATAGACATCATTTTCATCTGACGAATGCTTTTCCCAAGCATTATGCAGAGTCCTGGCGGCATTGTTAGGAGGCCTCTCGGGGAGGGGATCACGAAGGACATAATCCTTCTTCTCCTGCTTGAGGACCAGCCTCAAGTTCCTTGACCACGTCAGGAAGTTCGTTCCAGTCAGCTTCTCCTTTTCGAGAACAGACCGGATTGAGAATGTGTTTTGAGTGCTTGTAGTAGTCATAGCTGAAATATAAGATAAAAAGGTTATTAGTTAATATGTTCAATATGATTAATCTTGTATTAAATTTAATATGATTAATCACGCATTATATTCAATAACATAAGTTACCCTCAATAGAATATAATGATTCCAAGATCCACATATAACTAAGATCAAAGTGGGCCACTGGCCATCACCCAACCTTAGCTTATATCGGTAAGCCCTATCTCGGCTAATTATATCCGTGATATAACTCTTGGTTGTGAATCTGGGCCCGAGGCCCAATCCACTCTGATGTCTCAAGGCCCGGGACTCCCGATGGCCTAGTCAAGAAAACCAGACTATACAGTCATGCAATCACTAATGTCTGGGACTCCCAATGACATTTATGAATCACAAACCGTCTTACCCACGCAAAAGTAGACACCCTCACACTGTAAGGCCATGAGTACAATTGAATGGGCTTCGACAGCTGACATAGCCTGGACAAGACATCCAACGCTTGATATTATTTGAGGTTTGTAGGTTTATTAAAATTTCATCCCAAAATAGAAGATTACTATTTTGGGAAACTTTCCATTTTGGGAAACCTACTATTTTGGAAACTTTCTAAAATTAGAAACTTTTAATTATAGAAATTTCCTAAAATCCAAAACATGCAAATCTAGAAACTTCTATTTCAAAATTTTGGAAACTTATTAATTTAAAAATCGATTTTTATAATTTTATAAAAATAAATTTTAAATTAATTCTGAAGAAAAGACTCAAATAATTGGCCCAATTGTTTTAACTTCTTGGCCCGAGGCCCAAGAATTGGTCTATGTACAAGACATAACCCAATTGCCCAATTAAATGACATAACCGGTCTGGTTCATTAAAATTGGTCTTAACCAAAATTAATTACTACGATGACCACTATTGTCAACCGGTTATTTACTAAACCGGATTTTCTCAATTTATTTGGTCCAACCAAATCAAATTAGAAAATCACTGGTTTAGGCACAAAATCCAATTTTACGACTTTGGATTTCTTATCCATGTTTAACCAGAACTTAATAAATTTATTAAGTCAGTTTATTAAACCAAGACGATTAATTTTAATAAAATTAAACCGAAACGTTAACCAAACCGAAACATTACACGCCAAAACCCTAACCGGTCGGGACAGTCGCAGCCGTAAGCATCACGCGATGCAAGCATCACGCAATCGCACGAACGGCGTGGGACGGGACGATGTTCGGGTCGATGCTCGGCCTCGGTCACGCGGGACAGTGCTGGACGATGCACGGCTCTCGGTCACAACGGGACGGGCAGGACGCGACGCAAGCATCGATCCATACCATCGATCCGCGATCGATGTATGCGATCGGCTCGGTCACGCAACCTGCGATCGTCTCAGCCGAGCATCTCGCGGTCCATTGTAGCCGATCGGTCCGACGCATACCGATCCATGATCGGATGACGCGACGTGACTCGATCCGGACGTGTGATCCTTTGGCGATCAACACTCCGACGCATACCAATTCATATAGATTGGATCATGCGATTTCTTGTTTGTTTAGGTTTTAATTCTTTGTTTCTTAAGTGTTTTTCCTTATCAGTAGGTTGATTCAAAAACACTTCTTAAACAATCCTAAACATGATTCTAAACAAGAAAAACCACAGAACCAATGGCTCTGATACCACTGTTGGATCGTTTAGTATCTCCTGATTCAATTCTCAGATTGATTCATCCTACTAAACATGCAGATCTAGGTTCTCTTGATTAGAAACATAATAGATCTCACCTGTTACCTTGTTATGCAGCGGAATGAGAGGTACGGGTCAGAGATCAGCAGAACCACCAAGAGATGGATCCTCCAAAGGCTCACACACGCACGCACAGGAAAGTGGCTGCTAGACCGAGCAAGGAGGGAGGCGCAGAAGAGAGAGTGGGAGGCGCAGGAATGGCTGAGGAAAAAGGAGCTAGGGCAAGTTTTATTAATTAAAACCCTTGTCCAGTTTCTATGGGCTTTTGGGCCCAATTCTCAGTTCTGATTAAATCCCTTGGATTTAATCAGGCCCTTTTGTCTCTCCAAGTACAGTAAATGCCTAGCACTTTTACCGTACTTCTGCTAAACCGTTCCTTCGTATTTTCCCGTTAGCTTAGGCGTGTGACCCATATGGGATCATATAATAAAGGCAATAAGTCCAAGACTTATAGATCATGAGCGGACTCTAGCAAGCCATCATGACCCCCAGTATTATATGACTTATGTCTGATCATTGACATACTCTTACGTTCTAGAGACAGTACAGAGATTACTGGACATAATTCCAACACTCATCACTTCCTCCATACACCAAGAATTTATCCTTAGTATTTCTCAAATACTTCAGAATATTCTTGACTGCTGTCCAGTGACTTTCACCTGGATCCGATTGGTATCTACTCGTCATACTTAGAGCACAAGCAACATCTGGATGAGTACAGAGCATGGCATACATGATGGATCCAAACGCCGAGGCATAGGGAATCCGACTCATGCGATCTCGCTCAGCAGGTGTCTCAGGACACTGCTTCTTGCTGAGACTTATTGTTGGGAATGTCCTGAAATCTACCGTACTATCTCTAGAAAGTATGATAAGTGTCGAGATCAGACATAAGTCATAAATACTGGGTGATCATGATGGCTTGCTAGAGTCCGCTCTTGATCTATAAGTTTAGGACTTATTACCAGTATTGTATGATCCCGAAGGGTCACACACCATAGCTAACGGGAAAGTTAAATGGAATTAATACGGTAAGATGCAATGGCATTTACTGTATTGGATCAGAGAATTGGGCCAGACAAAATGCAGGCTTTTGTCTGATTTGTGTCTTGGGCCCAAATGATAAATGAGCCATTAGTCATTAGACTTGGGCCCATGAGAGAGTTAATGAGGCATAAGAAATTGAAACCCTAAGTGCAGGAGCTCACGATTTTTCTCTTAGCAGCCGTGAGCTTCATTCTCTCTCTCTAACCTCTCTCTCTGATCATCCATCTCTTTGGTCTAGCAGCCATCCCTTGCTTGTAAGAGTGTGGATACTCAAGGAGGAATAGGTGATTCATCTGTTCTAGACTGATCTTGTCATTACCATCAATCCGCTGTGCAATCAATAGGTAATGTTACAGGTTTGGTTTTATGATTCGTTTTGCAAGAACCTAGATCTGTTAAGATTATGTGTTAGGTTGAAATATGGGAATTAAACCTTGAAAAAACACTATAATCCTTCAGTGGTATCAGAGCCTAGGCATTAGGTTTCTTGTAAATCTGGATCATATGAATGTTTAATGGTTTAGAATTAATTTTGAATGAAAATTGATTAAAGAAAACATTAAACCCTAATTGATATTCGCATATGTTCTTGTGATAATCACATGTTGCCCTAATAGCCGATCGCTTGTGCTGCAAAGGGATCGAGCGATCGTATGTGATAATGATCACACGGTATGTGATGCGTTTACGAGCCGTGACGCGTGATCAGTTGGCCGAAATCTATCAATCCGATCGTGAGGCTGGCAAAGGATCAAGCGTGCGTGAGCCGTGATCGAGCGATGCGTGTGCCATGATGCCGAGAGTCGTCCGTGATCGTGTGTTGCGATGATCGATCGTTTGAAATCGTGAGCGACCGCTGTTGGATCATGGGCCTCGGATGAATCATGGGCCACAAATTGCGTTAATGGGCCGAGTTGGATCTTGGATCCGATTGTTTGGCCCGTTAAATTTTTACGTCCCGCGAATAGTCAATCGGTTAAACCGAGCTTCGCGGTTCGTTGCCCAAAACCACACCGATTAAACCGGTCCATTTAATTGGCGGTTAATTGTGTGTTTAAAGCCTTAAACCGCAAGTTAAATCAAATTGGCTAAAACACTAGGTGTTTCTTCCCGGTTTTGGATTTAACTGAACCGATCCAATTTAATTGGTGGTTCAAGCGGTTAACCCAAATCGCGGTTTGCTGGAAATAATTTAATTTCTGGTTAAACCGGATTTAAATTCATAAAATTGAATTTTAACCTAAACCGAAGGCTGGTCTAAGTTTGATTTGGTTGGACCAAATAATTTAGAGCTGGTCTGGTTTAGTAAATAACCGATGGTTTTGATAGTTAATTTGGTCTTGGACCAGAATTAATAAACCAGATCGGTTATGTCAAATTATTGGGCCAGCTGGAATTCTATGGTCTTGGGCCAAGAATTGGGCCTATAATTTGTGACCCAACCCAAAATATTTATAAAATATTAAATTAGAAATTTCTATTTTTAGTAAGTTACTAAATTTAGAAAGTTTCTAAAATAGAAATCCAATTTTCCTTCGTAAGAGGACAGTAGGAATCCAAAACTCTATCGAAACAACGTTTTCCGGGCATACGAGAAAAGAGTCCAGCCCAGCATATTTATTTGCGACTTTCTTGATCCCGGAAATCTTGTACTCAGAGTCACATATCGCGCGTAACAAATCCTTATTAAGTAATGGGTTTTTAAGGGGGCCTGCTTACGGGCCAGGCCTCTCTCTGACGAAGCTTTTTGGGGCGAAAGCTACTATGTTATCTTCCAATTGAGTTGAGAGAGTTTTCAATCGAATTCCAATTTCTCGTTATATAAGCTATTTCGAATTGAATGATTTAAAGATCGAGTTTCAAAAATACCGGAGAAAAGGTGATGCAAACAGGAAACCTTAGTCGAGTTTCAGACGACCAACTCCTTCTTTACCGTAGAAAAAGAGAAGAGACTAAAGCAGCGGATCTCATACGAGTTTACCGCCCCGCGATCTTGACATGACTCGAGGAAGAAGCCCCGGCTAACTCCGTGCCAGCAGCCGTTTCCCAAAATAGTAATCTTCTATTTTTGGAAATAAAACTTAATATCCTCAAAAACAATATCAAGCTTGGATGTCTTTCCAATCTCGTCAGCTACTTAACGCTTATTCGATTACAGATATGGCTTACAGTGTGAGGTATCTGTTTTCGCGTAAGTAAAGTAGTATATAATCACTAATTTCATTGGGAGTCCCAGACTTTAGTGATTATTTGACTGTAAGAGATTGGTTTCCTTGACTGGGCCATCGGGAGTCCCGGGCCTTGAGACATCTGGTGAATTTGGGCCTCGGGTCCAATTCACAACCGAGAGTTATATGAGATATAACTAGCTGTGTGTATGCTTACCAAGTAAAGCTAATTCCGGGTGACGGCCAGTGGCCCACTTTGGATTTAGCTGAACATGGGTCTCGGAATCATTGTATTCTTATGAGGTTAAACAAAGAAATTTTGAATACAATGCGAGTTTTCTTATAAGTTGTTAAGATTACTCTTTTATGAACTTAATAACTAAATCTCTATTGTCTCATATTTTCAGCTATGTCAAGCACAACAACACAAAACACTTTCTCGATCCGGTCTGCCCTTGAGAAGGACAAACTGAACGGATCAAACTTCCTGAACTGGTCCAGGAACCTGAGACTTGTGCTCAGGCAGGAGAAGAAGGCTTATGTCCTTGAAAGAGCTCTCTCTCCTAGACCTGCGAATAATGCCGCACAAGCTGTGAAGAATGCTTGGGATACGCATTCTTCAGATGCTAATGACGTGATTTGCCTGATGTTGGCGACAATGGCTCCCGAACTGCAGATGCAGTGGGAAGGCCTGACTTGTCCCATGGAGCTGATGGCAAATCTGAAAGTGTTGTTTCAGGAGCAGGCTCGTACAGAGAGATTCCAAACTGTTAAGAATCTCTTGGACTGTAAAATGGCTAAGGATGCAGCAGTGAGTCCACATGTTCTGAAAATGATGGGTTATCTCGATCATTTGACTAGACTCGACTGTCCTATAAGCCAAGAGCTTGCTTGTGATATCGTTCTGCAGTCTCTTACTCCTGCATATGACCAGTTCATTTTGAACTATAATATGCATGGGTTGATAAAGACGTTGCCTGAGCTACATGGTATGCTCAAGACTGCAGAACCGAATCTGAAGAAGACCAAGGAGTCGTCTGTACTCATGGTGCAGAAAGGCAAGGGTTTCAAGAAATCCGCTGCAGACAAGGGAAAGGGCAAGGTAGTCAGTAATGAAAACGCCAAGCCCAAGCCCGTGTCCAAAGCTGGGCCTTCTGACATCTGTCACTTTTGTAAAGAGGCAGGGCATTACCGCAGGGACTGTAAGAAATACCAGGAAAGTCTGAAGAAGAAGAAGTCCTTGGAGACTAAATCTTCAGGTATTTTTGTTATTGAAGTAAATACTACTACTTCTGATAATACCACTTGGGTATTAGATACTGGATGTGGGGCTCATATTTGTACTAATATGCAGGCGCTCAGCAACAGTAGAAGGTTGAAGCAAGGGCAAGTAGAGTTGCGGGTTGGCAATGGAGCGAAGGTTCCAGCACTGGCCGTTGGCACTTACTTGTTGTCTTTACCTTCTGGATTGATTTTAGAACTTGAGAATTGTTATTTTGTACCTGCTATAAGCAGAAATATCATTTCAGTTTCATTGTTGGATTTGCAAGGATTTGATTTTTCTATTAAGAATAAATTGTGTTCCTTTAATCTCAATGATATGTTCTATGGCTGTGCCCCTCTTATAAATGGGCTGTACATGCTGGATCAATCTGCTCCAGTATATAACATTAATACAAAACGGTTCAAATCTAACGAAGAAAATGAAACGTTTCTCTGGCATTGTCGTTTGGGGCACATTAGTGAGAAACGCGTCAAGAGGCTCCATTCAAATGGACTTTTGGGCTCATTTGACTTTGAGTCTTGTGAGCAATGCGAATCTTGCCTAATGGGCAAAATGACACGGGCCCCTTTCAATAAACCCACAGAAAGGGCCAGTGAACTATTGGGCCTGATACATACTGACGTGTGTGGCCCAATGTCCACAAGTGCTAGAGGAAACTTTCAGTACTTCATTACATTCACTGATGATTTCAGTAGATATGGATATGTCTACTTGATGAAACATAAGTCGGAAACCTTTGAAAAGTTCAAAGAATTCCAGAATGAAGTACAGAACCAGCTTGGTAAAAGTATTAAGGCTCTTCGGTCGGACCGAGGAGGAGAATACTTGAGCCAGGAATTTCGTGATCATCTGAGTGAGTGTGGGATTATCTCCCAACTCACGCCTCCTGGAACACCTCAGTGGAATGGTGTGTCTGAGAGAAGGAATCGGACATTGTTAGATATGGTCCGATCCATGATGAGTCACACAGACCTTCCTATATCCCTTTGGGGATATGCTTTGCTCACCGCAACGTTCACACTGAACAGAGTGCCATCAAAGGCAGTAGCAAAGACACCATATGAGATATGGACTGGAAAAGCTCCAGCAATGTCTTTTCTCAGAATTTGGGGTTGTGAAGCCTATGTCAAAAGATTAATCTCAGACAAGCTTACACCAAAATCTGACAAATGCTACTTCATTGGTTATCCTAGGGATACCAAGGCTTATTACTTCTATCTGCGATCCGAGAACAAAATCTTTGTTGCTCGGGATTGTACTTTTCTTGAAAGGGAGTTTCTCTCTAGAAAAGATAGTGGGAGTAAGGTACAACTTGATGAAATTCAAGAAGGACATGAACCTGTTCAACCTAATGAGGAAGAACAGCAGGATGAATTACATGAAGTTGTAATAGAACCTGAACCTGCAGTACCTGAAGTTCGAAGATCCGGAAGGATCCGTCAGGAACCTGATAGATACCAAGGATTCCTTGTGACTAATTGCCATGATCTTTTGATCATTGACGGTGATGAACCCTCGAACTTTGCAGAAGCCATGATGGGCCCTGACTCCTTAAAGTGGCGTGAAGACACTGAATCCGAGATGGACTCCATGTCTACTAACCGAGTGTTTTCACTGGTTGATTTACCTACTGGTGCAAAAGCCATCGAGTGTAAATGGATCTTCAAGAAGAAGATTGACATGGATGGAAATGTCCAGATTTACAAGGCCAGGTTGGTGGCAAAAGGTTTCAAGCAAATTCATGGTATAGACTATGATGAAACCTATTCACCAGTGGCCATGATGAAATCAATTCGGATTCTCCTAGCAACTGCCGCTTATTATGATTATGAGATTTGGCAGATGGATGTGAAAACCGCCTTCCTGAATGGAATTTTGGAGGAGGATGTGTATATGACACAACCTGACGGTTACATTGATCCTAAGAATGCTGGGAAAGTATGCAAGCTTCACAAATCCATTTATGGATTGAAGCAAGCATCGAGGAGTTGGAATCTTCGTTTTGATGAAGCAATAAAGAACTTTGACTTCATCAGAAACCAAGAGGAACAATGTGTGTATAAGAAAACTAGTGGGAGCAAAGTGGCGTTTCTTATCTTATATGTCGATGACATATTGCTTCTTGGAAATGATATTCCAATGCTGAAGTCTGTTAAAGACTGGCTGGGAAGTTGTTTTTCCATGAAGGACATGGGTGAAGCCGCGTATGTTCTTGGAATCCGAATCTTTAGAGACAGATCTAAAAAGCTGATTGGACTTTGACAAGATGCTTATATAGATAAAGTCCTGCATCGATTCGGAATGGATAAATCCAAGAAGGGGTTCACGCCAATGATACATGGTGCTACACTAAGCAAGGATCAGTGTCCTAAAACACCTGATGAGCTTAAGCGCATGAGTAGGATTCCTTATGCTTCGGCTATAGGATCTATCATGTATGCCATGATCTGTACTCGTCCTGATGTTGCTTATGCACTAAGCATGACGAGTAGGTACCAGTCTAATCCAGGTGAGAGTCACTGGATTGCCGTAAAGAACATCCTGAAGTATTTGAGGAATACTAAGGATAAGTTCTTGGTTTACGGAGGAAGTGAAGTGCTTGAAATCAGTGGATTCACGGATGCAAGTTTTCAGACAGATAAGGATGATTTCCGGTCACAGTCTGGCTACATCTTCTGTCTGAATGGCGGTGCAGTAAGTTGGAAGAGTTCCAAGCAGAGCACCGTGGCAGATTCCACAACTGAAGCTGAATACATCGCTGCTTCGGAAGCTGCGAAGGAAGGAGTTTGGATAAGGAACTTCTTGATTGAACTCGGTGTATTCCCAAATGCCACTGAGCCTCTAGCACTGTATTGTGACAACAATGGTGCAATTGCTCAAGCCAAGGAACCGAGACATCATCAGAAATCCAAACACATTATGAGAAGGTATCACCTGATTCGTGATATAGTGAATAGAGGTGAAGTGATGGTCAGCAGAGTTCCCACTGATGAGAACGTGGCTGACCCGTTGACAAAGCCACTCCCGAGACCTAAGCACGAGTTGCATACTGCTGCTGTAGGAATTAGAGATATTCAAATGTAATCTCTTTTTGAGTGGGAGTTGTGAGGGCTTTTGTTTTAGTTATTTTGATTGGTTCATGTAAACATTTTAAATGTTAATGAAATTTTATTTCTGGATTATTTTTAACTGTGATATAAAATAATCGTTCCAAAATGATTCATGTCATTATATATGGGCCATCGAAGTACATGAGTAGACTTGATCCTGAAACCCCATATTTAACGAAATGACATAAATCATAGTGTCCATAGTCGAAGGTTGTTGAAATTGGAACACCAACAACCTGTTGAGACTAGATTGTGTTGAGACTTATGACCAAGTTTCGAGGGGTCATAGATGCGCGGCATCAAAGTCGACACATAGGTATATGTAGGGGAACATATGACCGGACATGGCCCGCTGATGAGAACTCTACAAGATATTAATATCTGTGTCATGAAAGGTTCTCATATATGACTATAGAGTATAGTCCTTAGACCTGAGTTCGCATGCATGTGGCTGCAGATGGAGTAATACGCTTTGATCATTGTCTAACGCTGTTTCGTAACTGGGAGCTATACGGACCTTGGTTGGGTGTATTATGAATTGTGTAGTTCATAGTGATGGAACAAGATGGGATTTGTCCCTGCCGTTTAACGGAGGTAATATCTCTAGGCCAATCGGAGATTTGATAGCTGGTAAGAGAATGGCCATTCCCAAACGGACTTGCCCAAGTCGTTTGCATTGTCAGTATCAAATCTGGTCCGATAAACATGGTCTGGCTATATAAGGATGACACGCATCTTGCCTTATGCCAGATCGAGATATTAAGACAAAAGGACTAGGGAATGTAGGATTCTAGTACAATCGGGAGATTGTTGGGAATGTCCTGTGTAGGATTCCAGTACAAGTGGGAGATTGTTGGGAATGTCCTGAAATCTACCGTACTATCTCTAGAAAGTATGATAAGTGTCGAGATCAGACATAAGTCATAAATACTGGGTGATCATGATGGCTTGCTAGAGTCCGCTCTTGATCTATAAGTTTAGGACTTATTACCAGTATTGTATGATCCCGAAGGGTCACACACCATAGCTAACGGGAAAGTTAAATGGAATTAATACGGTAAGATGCAATGGCATTTACTGTATTGGATCAGAGAATTGGGCCAGACAAAATGCAGGCTTTTGTCTGATTTGTGTCTTGGGCCCAAATGATAATTGAGCCATTAGTCATTAGACTTGGGCCCATGAGAGAGTTAATGAGGCATAAGAAATCGAAACCCTAAGTGCAGGAGCTCACGATTTTTCTCTTAGCAGCCGTGAGCTTCATTCTCTCTCTCTAACCTCTCTCTCTGATCATCCATCTCTTTGGTCTAGCAGCCATCCCTTGCTTGTAAGAGTGTGGATACTCAAGGAGGAATAGGTGATTCATCTGTTCTAGACTGATCTTGTCATTACCATCAATCCGCTGTGCAATCAATAGGTAATGTTACAGGTTTGGTTTTATGATTCGTTTTGCAAGAACCTAAATCTGTTAAGATTATGTGTTAGGTTGAAATATGGGAATTAAACCTTGAAAAAACACTATAATCCTTCACTTATGCCATAAGACATTGGTATGAAGCCCTTCTTGGAATCTTGCATTCTGAACCTGTGTAAGACTTTATCGATATAAGTGTCTTGACACAGTCCAATCAACTTGTTTAATCTATCTCTATAGATTCTTATTCCAAGAATATACGCGGCTTCTCCCATGTCTTTCATTGAAAAACAACTTCCGAGCCAAGTCTTAACAAACTGTAACAACGGAACGTCATTTCCGAGAAGAAGTATGTCATCTACATACAACACGAGAAATGCAACTGCGCTCCCACTAGTCTTCTTGTAAACACATGGTTCTTCTTCGCTTCTGATGAAATCAAACTTTTTGACTACTTCATCAAAACGAAGATTCCAACTCCGAGATGCTTGCTTCAATCCATAAATGGATCGATGAAGTTTGCATACTTTCCTAGCTGTATTTGGATCGATGAAACCTTCGGGTTGTGTCATGTACACATCCTCTTCCAGAATTCCATTAAGGAAAGCTGTTTTCACGTCCATCTGCCAGATCTCATAATCATAATGAGCAGCTGTTGCTAGGAGAATCCGAATGGATTTAAGCATGGCGACAGGTGAATAGGTTTCTTCATAGTCAATACCATGAATTTGTTTGAAACCTTTTGCCACTAGCCTTGCTTTATATATCTGAATATTTCCATCCACATCAATTTTCTTCTTGAAAATCCATTTACACTCAATGGGTCTTGCCCCATCGGGTAAATTAACCAAAGTCCATACTTGGTTCTGTGACATGGATCCCATTTCGGATTCAGCGGCTTTCAGCCACTTTTCGGAGTCAGGGCTCATCATCGCTTCTTTAAAATTCGCTGGCTCGTCACTGTCAATGATCAACAAATCATGACAATTGGTTACGAGAAATCCATATCTCTCGGGTTCGTGACGGATCCTTTCGGATCGGCGAATTTCAGGCTCCACAGGCGCCGTCTCTACAACTCTTTGTAGATCCAACTGTTGCTCTTCCTCTACGGGTTGAGCATTTTCCTGCGGTTCTCGAACTTCTTCGAGTTGTACTTTACTCCCACTGTTTCTCTTGGAAAGAAATTCTCTCTCAAGAAAAACGCAGTTCCGAGCAACAAACACTTTGTTCTCGGATTGGTTGTAAAAGTAGTATGCCTTGGTTTCCTTAGGATAACCAACGAAATAGCACTTGTCTGATTTGGGTTCGAGCTTATCTGTAATTAATCGCTTAACATAAGCTTCACAACCCCAAATCTTCAGGAAAGACACACTCGGAACATTTCCAGTCCACATCTCATGTGGTGTCTTTGCAACTGATTTTGACGGAACCCTATTAAGTGTAAACGCAGATGTTTCTAGAGCGTATCCCCAAAAGGATAATGGAAGAGTTGAGAGACTCATCATTGACCGAACCATATCTAATAAAGTCCGATTTCTCCTCTCAGACACGCCATTCCATTGTGGTGTTCCAGGAGGAGTGAGTTGTGAAACAATTCCACAATCTCTCAAATGATCACTGAATTCTTGGCTCAAGTATTCTCCTCCACGATCTGATCGAAGAGCCTTAATACTTTTGCCAAGTTGATTCTGTACTTCATTTTGGAACTCTTTGAACTTTTCAAAAGATTCCGACTTATGTCTCATTAAATAGACATAGCCATACCTGCTGAAATCATCAGTGAAGGTAATGAAGTATCGAAAATTTCCTCTGGCACTTGTGCTCATTGGGCCGCATACATCTGTATGTATAAGGCCCAATAAGTCACTGGCCCTTTCATTTGGTTTGTTGAAAGGGGCCTTAGTCATTTTGCCTAGTAAACAAGATTCACATTTCTCACATGATTCATAATCAAATGAGCCCAGAAGCCCATCACTATGGATCCGTTTCTCGTTTATGTGGCCCAAACGACAATGTCAAAGAAAAGTCTGATTCGTGTCATTTGATTTGAATCTCTTGGTGTTAATGTTATAGATTGGTGCGGCTTGGTTTAAAACATAAAGCCCATTCTCTAATGGGCTGCTACCATAAAATACATCATTGTAATCAAAAGAACAACATTTATTCTTAATTGAAAACTGATATCCTTCCACATCCAAAACAGGAATGGAAATAATATTTCTGCTTATAGCAGGTACATAGTAGCAATTATTAAGTTTTAAAACCAAACCAGAAGGTAAAGACAAGTTATATGTTCCTACGGCTAATGCAGCAACTCTTGCTCCATTCCCCACGCGCAGGTCCACTTGTCCCTTTTCCAACTTCCTACTGTTGCTTAGGCCCTGCATATTTGTACAAATATGAGCACCACAGCCGGTATCCAATACCCAAGAAGTAGAACCAGAAGTAGTAACATTTACTTCTATAACATAAATACCTGAAGATGAAGTCTCGAAAGTCTTCTTCTTCTTCTTCTCTTCCAAGAACTTGTTGCAATTTCTCTTTCAATGCCCAAACTCTTTACAGTAATGGCACTTATCAGTCTCAGATGGGCCCGGCTTGGGCTTTGGGGCTGGCGCCGGCGTGTCCTGGTTCTCAACCGGGACTGCCTTGCCCTTTCCCTTACCTTTGCCAAGTTTCTTAAACTTCTTACCCCTTTGTACCATAAGTACATTAGGAGTGCCCTTCTTGATATTTGGCTCAGCTGTCTTGAGCATGCCATGCAGCTCAGTCAATGTCTTTGTCAAGTTATTCATGTTATAGTTCATAACAAACTGATCATAACTTGACGGCAGTGACTGCAGAATGATGTCAGTAGCCAACTCTTGGCTAATGGGGCAATCCAGCCTCCCCAGGTTATCAATATAACCCATCACCTTAATGACATGAGGACTGACTGGACTGTCCTTTGGTAGCTTGCATTCAATGAGTGATTTAACCGTCTGGTATCTCTCAATTCGTGCTTGCTCCTGAAACATACTTTTCAGGCTAGTGATCATCTCCACGGGCGACTCCACGTTCTCGTATTGCTTCTGCAAATCCGAGTTCATGGTAGCCAACATGAGACAATTCACATCGACCACATCATTGGAATGCTTATCCCAAGCATTCCTTTCTGCATGTGGAGCATTGACTCTCGGTTTTTCAGGGAGAACAGTTTCCAGGACATAGTCCCTTTTCTCCTGCTTGAGAACAATTCTCAAGTTCCGATACCATTCGAGAAAATTCGATCCAGTTAACTTGTCCTTCTCAAGGACGGATCGCAGGGAGAAAGAGTTGTTATGAGTGTTAGTCATAGCTGAGAACATAGAAAAGGAAAAAGTTTAGTTATGATGTTCAAGAAATGAGAATTCTTAACATTTAAGAAAACTCGCACTATATTCAAACAATGTTTCCTCAGATGAATATAATGATCCAAGACCCATGTTTCACTAGACTTGAGTGAGCCACTGGCTATCACCCAAATTCAGCTATCTAGGTAAGCAACAACCTTGCTAGTTATATCCAATATAACTCTTGGTTGTGGACTGACATCTTATGTCTAATCCACCTGATGTCTCTGAGCCCAAAACGATTTTGATGGCCCAGTCAAGTAAACCAATCTCTTCAGTCACGTAATTGTCGATGTTTCGCACTGCAAATCCATCAACGCGATTACCTCTGTCTTACTCATAAAATTGTGGACATCTTGCACTGCAAGTCTGTCGCACAATCAAATGGGTCTTGACAGTTGACAAGATTGGAAAGACATCAAGTACACTTGATATTTGGTTGAGGAACGGAACCATTTAAAACGTTCAGTTTTACTATGTTTTAATTTTTATAATTAATTAATCCGCGATAACCGATCAATCCAATTGATCCGGTTTTGAATACCGGTCAGCGTCGATCGATGCTACATTAGCATCGGTCGATGCCAACCTAATCCAACCAATCGCATTTAAACCATTCACAGTGTTCGACCATTATTAACCAAGCTCGATAACCGGTCCAATCCAATTGAACCGATCCAACAATCTCGCGAGGCTGTGTCGATCGATGCAATAATTGCATCGATCGACACTAGGCGAAAACTAGGTTTATTCGGGTTTTCGCCCTGCATCGATCGTTGCCGGATTGGCAACGATCGACACCATGCGAAAAACCCTAAATTTATTCGGGTTTTCGCTCTGTGTCGATCGATGCCCGATTGGCAACGATCGACACTATGCGAAAACCTTAAAACGTTTTCGAACAAAACCCTAAACTAGGTTACTTTGATCAAAATGAGTTTTAGCATGCTTGTATCAATTATACAAAGATCTAGATTCAACTAATCTAATCATCATGCTACAGATTCAATGGAACCCTCAAGCTCTGATACCACTGAAGGAATTTCTAGCAGTTCTAATCCGGATTAGCAACCCTAGTCTGAATTCCGAGCCTAGGATCTAAGGTTCATGTAATTGAATCTATCAGATCTCGAAGTTACCTGGTGAATATGCAGCGGAAGTATTGCAAGTAATCGAGATCACAAAGCGCCTCAAGTGCTGCGCCTCTACTGGTATCCACACGCACACAAACTGGATCGCAGGGATGCTAGTGCCTTACAGAGATCTGATCTCCAAAGAGGTTTCTCTCTGTGTTCTGGTGGCTGTGAATTAGGTTAGGGACGAGTTTAGGTCGACCATATATCTTATATATGTCGGCTTAAACCACAACGGAATTAACCAACGATTAAACCGAATTAATCTGATTAATCCGCGAGTGCATCGATCGATGCACTATCTGCAACGATCGATGCTATCCCAGAACATTGATATCGAATGCATATCACATATGCATTCACTGGATCATTACATTAATGATCAACCTCGTCTTTAACGCCCAGTTTGCTTAGGTGTGTGACCCTGTAGGATCATATAACACTAGCAATGAGTACTCAACTCATTGATCATAAGTGGCTTCTAGCAAAGCGTTATGACTACCTAGTGTTATGTGATTGTCTCATCTCGACTATACGACTTTCACTTAGAGCAAGTACAGTAGATTTCAGGACATTCCCAACATTTTTCCCTTCATTCACTTGATTCATCTCATCACTGCTCTCCATTTTCATCATTGGAATTAATAGTAAGAAATTCGCCAGGCAGCATATAAAAGTGGCTGTTGAGATACATGCATCAGTACATCTTTCTAGCTATGCTTGAGAGAATGATTTGTATATGTCTTATGTTTAATGGAACTATTTAAACAAGTGAAGTCATGCATGTTGATAATGTAATTAATAGATGTGATACATGAGTTTACAAACTTTTAAATAGGTTTTAAAGTAAAACTACATACAAATTGTATATCGTTATCCTTGAATTCTATATATTCTTAACGAGAACACTTCCGATCATATCTAAAATAACTCATAAGTGATGTCTTTAAGAAATTGAATATAACATTACATGACGTATGCAATTGAATATATCTAGGGCCGATTAACCAAAATAGACTCAACAAACCATTTTACGATCGAACCCCCGCGCAAATAGGTTTTAAAGTAAAACTACTTACGAATTATATATCATTATCCTTGAATTCTATATTCTTAACGAGAACACTTCTGATCATATCTAAAATAATTCATAGGTGATGTCTTTAAGAAATTGAATATAATATTACATGAAGTATGCAATTGAATATATCTAGGGCCGACTAACCAAAATAGACTCAACTAGTAAATATAATATTAGACGAAAAAAGAATAATTAAAAGAGGAGTTTTTGAGAATTTTTGTGAGATTTGAGGATTAGAGGAGCTTTTTTTTTTCACAGAGGATCTGAGGAGATTATGATCGGTTTTATGGTCATTTACCTAATTTTCAAATTTAAAAAAGATATAAAAGAAATTCTAATATATAAAATGAGCTATTTGAGGCTCATGGGGCTATCCACGTCAGCCAAAACAAACCTCCCTAAAACATGACACGTCAGCCACTTCTAAAAGACATCTGCACGAAAAGCTCATTCTTACCATAACTACTCTTTGATCCACTAATGAAAACTCTCCGTCTTCACACTTCGAATTTCTAATATTTGTTCTTTGGATTACCTTCTTAAATTAGGTCATAAAACCTCCTTCAGTTTCCAGCTTTTTCTTCGAAACTATCCCTTCATCTCCCTTCAACAATTTTATCCTAGATTAAATTCACATACATCATCCGATTCAAACCTTCGTCCCCTTCTCAGGTTACGCCTATGCCAAAAAAGGTAAATAGATCGATGTCACAGTCTGTCGTTTTTATCCACCCGATCAGTGTTTGGAAATCTAATGTAGGATTCACTTTTTCTAGGTTTATTTGTTCATCATATGAGACCATACATGCATTCTCCATAAATTAGAGAGCTTGGTGATGTACGCAATGGAAGAAAATATGCAAATGGAGTTACTTTCATCAGCACCAGGGAGCCCAAAGATCGGGATTCAGGATGTAAGACCATAGCCCCTCTGCTTATTTTTCAAATACCTTTTTGGGCTTTCAGTTATAGAGAACGAATCCAATAGCTTCACTCCCAAAATCAAAATCACTTCAAATCCAAGTGATTTGAATGCTGAGAAAGAGATCTCCCAGCTTCATCAAGCTAAGAGTGCTTTAAAGACTGCTACGTCTCTCTACGAATCAAAGGACATTGGGAAGGCTCTTGAATTTGTTGATAATTTGTTCAAGTCTTGTCCCCAGTGTGCTCTAAGGTTCTCTTCTTGATGGTTATTTGCAATATATTTTAGTACTCCTTGATCTTGCAGTTTTTTATTGTCGACATCATTTTTCACTTCAGGCAGAGCTTCTTAAATTCAAGATCCTTATGGTTTCTAAAGACTACTCAGCTGCAACTTCCAAGACTGGTTGTATTCTTAAGGAAGATGAAAATAACGCTGAATCTCTGCTCCTTCGTGGCCGTGCCTACTACTGTTTCGCAGATCATGATATTTCCCAAAGGTTTTGGCCAAACTTCAACCCAAGTTCCAATCAGAGAGAGTGTTTGGATCCAAAAACTGATATACGTAAGTGAATTCTTTGTTTCAGGCATTAACAAAAAGGGCTTCGTCTTGATCCAGAACACAGTGTACTGAAGAAGCATATTGCGGAGGGGAAAAACTGTTAAAGAAAACAAAAAGCGTGAGTCCTGCAAACCTCTTTGACTTCCTATATAACACTGAGATTTACCAGCCAATTGTTGTGCTCTATTACAGGCAGAAGACAATGCAAACAAAGGAAAGCTGAGAGTTTCCGAATATAACCGAGAGAGCTATTTGTGGCTCTGAATAAAGCATACTTTGGACTGCTCAAGAAAACAAAAAACGTGAGTCCTGCAAACCTCTTTGTCTTCCTATATAACACCGAGATTTACCAGCAAATTGTTATGCTCTATTACAGGCAGAAGACAATGTAAACAAAGGCAAGTTGAGAGGTTCAAAAGAGGACTATAAAGCAGCTATAACTCCCTGAATACACTCCAAATAACGTTCACCAAAACATAGGAAACATAGGTGTGACTACTTACTAGGTATCTTTTGTTTCTTAGAGACTGTTAGTATATTGGATCCTTTGAATATAAATATCCTCTGATGCCGCTTCTCGAATTTTAATTTGCTGTCAGGCTGATGTGCTCAACACAACAGACAAATTGGGGTATGCTCATATACTAACTCAACCGAATCTAAGCGTGAACTCGATTCAGAAGACTTTGGGACCCCTTCATCAGTTAGAACTTAGCATCTCTTCTTTCACATCCGCTTCTCAGCTTCATCTCCTCCAGCGTATGTAATAATCCCTTCTTCTTCTACTCCCAAAATTTGTCTGGCATCGATGTATGTTCTAAAGATCATATTTTTGTGGGTAGCATAGATAAGCTGTCTGAGAAATTCAAAATTCAATTCCCTATGGAAATTCTTAGGTAAGAGAAAGCATGTTCTTCTTACCTTTCCTAGAATGAACCTTCACTTTCTTTCTAATGTTATTTTGTGTCTCCATGCTTTGTTCTAGGTTGATTGATGATGGAAAGAACCCGGACGAGTTTAGGTAGGGTGTTCTTAATAGCTGCATAGGCAGAAATCAAGTTCCAAAGGGCAAGACTTGTGCTTTTAAGGTGACCCCTTTCTTGTATACTTTCTTATTCAGATATTCGTACCAAAATTTAAATTTAGGTCAAAGTTTTAACTGCAACTACCATATTTTGTAGAATATTCAACAATTCAGTCCACTGCCCATATAATGTTTGCTTCAGTCTTGGATTGTAATTTTATTTGAAACTCACAAGCTTAAAACTTTATTAGTAGTCTCAGGTGATCAATGTCTTTTGAGTATTTCTTTCCATGGATTATATATGTGCTATCAGATTGTGAAAAAGTGTAAGAAGTGTGATTAACACAAATATGTTCTTTAATAAACATCAACTATATGTGATAGAAACATTGACTTTTCTTCGCCCCTGCTTCAAAGAGGTTCGAAGAAATCTAAGTTTATAACTTTTTTTGGTTCTACGCATTAAAAATTGTAACTATCCCACTTAATTTTTTAATTTTCATATCTTGTGTCGACAACCTAATTCAAAAGTTTAAAATAAAGAGAATCTGTGAACATTTAACTGATTATTGCTGAAAAAGAAGGCACTTCAATAGGAAGCGACCACAACAAGAACAAAAACCAAACTATGAGATCTGACCAGTAAGCAGACCCGACATGAGTTAACGCAGCAATCCCAGAAACCTGCAAGTGCCTCAGCCAAAAGCTCTGTCAGAAGCGAGACAGATCCGCACAAGCCCCAAATCGCCACCGAAAAGCCGAGAACAGAGGCGCACAAACCTGAGAGTGCTGAAACCGATTCCGACGCATGATGAATCCTGAATCCACGCCTGATCTGAGATCCACACCGAGCGAGACGCCGAGAAGTCACACACCTCGCTTGGTACGAACCACCGAATAAAAAACTGGAGATCAACTCGATGAAACCAAAACCGGAGAAGCCGAGAGGATACTGCAAAAGGGAAAGCACAAGAAGAAGCAGAAGAGGCCGGTGCCGGTGAGGAGAGTCGGATACCGGGAAGGCGGCAAGATCTAAAAGGTCTTTAGCGGAGGCAACGGGAAGCAGAGAGGAAAGAAAATAAGGTTTTAGCTCTTTGTGTGTTTAAAAAATATAAATGAACAATTTAAGTGGAAATGATTATAAGTCAGTGTAATCGCTGATGAAATTGATTTCCTACCAAAAACAAAAGAAGGAAAATCAGCCAAAAGGAAAAATATATACATTACGGTAAGACACACTTATGATTTACAAGTTAACAACAATGTAAGAAGGGGAAATGCAAGAAACTAAGAAAACGAGTCAGCGAACACGGTCTGGGGAGGAAACGAGCCACATTTATGAAGATGACAGCATATGAAAAGGTAAACACACGATCCTAGCTTACAAATAAATAGAAGACACAAGTAAATATATGAACTCTAATACTCGGTATATATAAATGCATGAATGATTACCAAAGTTTTAAAACTCTACACATGGGAGAATAGGGAATCGTCAAACCAAACATCTGGAACATATCAAAACCGGATAGGTGCTTCAGGCCACGAAATCATAGTGCCGCTCATTCGCTTTTAGGAAACGCATAACCACCGAAACAACATGCAACCACTTGGAATCGTACTCTTAGTACTATATGGAAAGGTATATAACAACACAAGTCATCACCTTACAGTACATCCAATATTACTAACCACATAATTTTGCTTGGCCAGGAAGGGATGATGAAAAGTATCATGACCTCTGATGTGGCGGAGAAACACATTAACAATTTAAGGGAAGGTCAAATAATAAAGTCTCACACTTTATAGTCGAGCCATCCCCACAAAAATACAAGTTGACGCCACATCAATATTTCATCCGAATTGAGCCGATACGAAAATTCAAGCAACCAATACCAATGCAGAAGTTTTGGATTTAGACCTACACACACCTACAAGCGGTAGCATGGATGAAAAAAGAACAACCAGGTACGATAAATCAAACACCAAACGATCCAAACTTCCATGTGCTTCTTCCTTAGCTGAAAACAATACACAGAATTGGGAATTGTTGCAGATATGATAAGGAAGATCATGCTCATACAAGGTTATGACCTCAAACAACCTGATTTTACAACATAAATTGTGGTCGGGCTGCTGGTCGACTGGTAACGAAACAAAATACATAGTACTTTCCCAAACATAAATGTATTCTTAATAATAACAATAAAACATGCAGGGACACGATAATCCGACTAATTGTATGAGATAAACAAGGTGCAACATTCAAACAAATCTTAAACAAGAAAGACTTAAAGTACACTACTGTGGTAGTCAAAAGTATCAACCCAGTAAAATATCAAGGTAATTCAACAAGGAAGAAACAAGTAAGATATACATGTTACGAAAAACCAAAGCTTACAATTTATAATTCATTTAATAGGAAAGATACAAATGGAAACAACCCGGCAACATGATTTATATTTGACAGATCAATACACAAGTTAAGGAATTGCAATAATGCGGGAAAAGAAGCCATATAAAGAACACCAGCCGTATCGCACAAGTGCCCAGGATGACAATATCTTCCGCCTCTCGATGTTCAAGGGTTTATAAAAAAAACAGGGTTTTCAACATGTATCATTCAGGTTGACGTTGTCCCATGAACTTTTTAACGGTATCATTTAGAGCTAAATAGAGGAAACAAGGGTGTAATAAGGTACTAACAATTTTATAAGACGAGAACCGATAATAAGGTACTAACTTATAAGAAAACATTTGACCACTAAACCTTATCTTAAATCAACGTTCTAATTACTAATAGAAACACTTAAAAAAAAGTTGGGATTCCCTCAATTTGACATATCAGCCGCCTTTATTAGTCCATGTCATAAACTATTTTCAAATTCATCATTTAAATTAAAACTAAGTCACAACTTTAAAACTAAATATTTTGAATCTATTAGTTAAAAACCATTAAAAAGAAATATAACATAAATAAACTAAAAATATAAAATATATGATATTATATATTATAAATTTTAAAAATGTAATTTATATTTTGCGTAACGAATTAACAAAATAATGAAATTAAAATACAAATGATAATAACATGATAAACACACAATTTATATGAATATAACTATTTATAACTATGACAACATTTAAAAATATAAAAATGAAGTTTATATTTATTTTAAAATTTAATATACATAGAAATATCATATAATATAATATAAGATTAAAATTCATATTGTATATTTAATGAGATTTAATACAACTAATGAAGATGGTTGAATCATAATATAAGTAAGAATACCAAATTATAAAACCAGATATTAAATTAAAATGTTTAAAAAGCTTAACACAATTTAGAAAATAGAACTATAAAATTATAAGAACAAATATACTCAATAATTAATTGAAGAGATATACAAAAATAGAAAGGAAAAGGTTCAAAATAAGAATATAAACAAAGAAATATACACAATTTTAAAAATTTAAAATTAATAGAACCAAATAAATATATAAAAAATTAAATGGTAAAACTAATACGAATTCAGATTAGGATCAATAAAATAGCATGCAAAAGATATTTAAGGATGATCAAGAAAATATTAAACAACAATAAATTTCATACATGAAAATGCAAGAAGATATTGATAATCAAATTAAGCGTATAAAAATATATAATTATTGCATAAACTAAAACAAAACTCACACATTTAAATTATGACATAAAATAATATTGATAATCAAAATTAATCTAAATACATATTAAATATTTTAAAAATAAATCAGAACCGCATTTTGGTACATATTCTCTCTTAGTGGTCATAATAAAAGGTAACAAAATTAAATTTCAAATCTTCTATTGTACACAACATTATTTAAAAAATTTATCGGTTTAATATTTTCTCTGTTTTATACATATTGAATATTCTTAAAATAATCCACACGTAGTGCCAAATAACCTCAAGTGTGATCCTCAACACATGAACGCATTATCCGTTGAATTCACCTTAAGGCAACGAATAATCCAAAAAGAGTTCTAATGATCCCCAACATGTCGTCCAACCATAAACAAGAAAATAAAATGGTTTAAGTGTACATCCATAAAACAAAAACCACACATGTTTGGGTTTCCATGAAATAAAATTAACTAAAGGTTAGGGAAAAGAATTGTGCTATACACAAATAACATTGCCTACTAGAACAAAGAATATTAAGAAAATACAAAATTTATAAAACAGATGAAACTCATTACCGTACTGCCACGTGGCATGTTTAGATGAGAACGCTGTTTGTGTTATGCGTAGGAGAGTCTCTCCACTCTTAAAGGTGTCCACGTGTCTCTAAATGTGGAATAATTGGGCTTTCAATTTTTAACCGTCTGCTAATGCTAAGCCTATTGAAAAAACAAACTCATCCCTACGAAAAGTCCACATTCTGATTTCTTCAATACTCTCTAGAAACTAATCAAACCCCAATAACAAGATTCTTCGCCTCTTCTCCTTCCTTTCTCATGCTTTACAGACAAACTCCTTCTAATTAATACACCAATCACCGTTACAACATCTGATTCAATTCTCAAAAAAATTAAAACTTCCTTCAATTCTACTATTTATGCTCATTTTCAGATGAATCCTCAGTACATTAGAGATCCCTTCACCTTCCATTTGTTTGCCCTCGATCTCCCACTGTTCATATAAATACTCGGCTTATAAGAGAAAAACCTATACACCTCTCATCAATCTAGGGCACTTTTCCGCTTTCCACGATCCATAGAACACCAAAAGTCTGTCGGATATTTCGCCGCTGGCTATTTGTCTCCAACCCCCCCCCACCCCCCAAACACAAGATCGGATTCCGCCGCCGGATCGGACCTCCGATTTGAGGTAAACTCGATAGTTTTTAGCCAGATTGTACTGCTTAAATCGGATTAAGGTAATCACTCTTTGTTGCAGTCTCTGTCTACGTACGACGGTATGAGTTAGTCCTGCGGATTGAGACTTTGTTGCTGGGGACAATAAGGGCTGGAACGGAGCAATAAGAAAGAAATATGGAGAAGAAAATGACGAGGATAGAGGATCTTTGTCATTTTTTGTAGTAATATTGTGTGGAATTCAACACTTTGGAAGGGGATAACCTGACCATGCTATTCCCTGGTACATCAGTGATCGGTACCCAAATTGACTCTAAACATTTATTTGGAATCTTGACTGCTCTCATTGTTCCTCCAACTAATTGGTTGAAGCCCGAAGGATCTTCAATTGTTTTATACCTCTCAGGTACAAGCAACTGCTTTTCTGCTTATCTTATTTACTTTTTAATTATTGAATCATTTAGTTAAGAATCTTTAATCAGTTTCTTTGATTCCACAGACGGTGCAGTTACTACAACTGTTTTGATAGCAGTGACAGTGAACATGCTTTTCCTCGGGACAACGGGCGCGATCGAGTTTTATCACACCGGTCATGCTGTGAAATGGAATGGGATAATGTTTGCTATTGGCATCTACGGATTTTGTACTCAGACCATTCTGTGTTCCCAGATATATACCAATTCATGGCTGACAAAACCAAATTCAACAAAGCAGTGATAACATGGTAAAGCAAATAAATTCACTGTAATATAAGTTTTTGA
This sequence comes from Orychophragmus violaceus, assembly GCA_030180135.1. Classification (NCBI taxonomy): domain Eukaryota; kingdom Viridiplantae; phylum Streptophyta; class Magnoliopsida; order Brassicales; family Brassicaceae; genus Orychophragmus; species Orychophragmus violaceus. The sequence continues at coordinate 60,914,532 of CM058237.1, read as the reverse complement.
TGTCTTCATTCAGTTCTTAAATCTATGAATTTGTGTGTGTGAGTGTGTGTGTGTGTGTGTGCCTAGATTGCAGTTTCATATTATGTGTTTTGATGGAGTAAAGTCATGGGTTATCTCATGTTTGGTGAAGCCACCTTATCTCAGATTACATTAAACATGCCTAAGAACTTATTTTTTCCCGAAAGTGGCTCAATTGACAACGGTTAAAAAAGAAACCGTTTGAACTCCATCATCTTTTGAAGTTCCATTTTACACTTAACTCCATCTTGGTTCTGTTTTATCTTTTCTTTTTGTTAGTTTGTGATTTGTGAACCCGTTTACAAAAGACGCTCTCCTGTAAACAGCTGAAGAAACTCCTTCAAGCACCTTCGTGGAGTTGTTGAATTAGGACTTGATAGCCAAATTCCTAAGTGGACATGTTGTATCTGGGGAAAATTGCTTCACTCATTTCTATTTTATTTTCTGGTCTCTTGGCGAAACACAATGATGAACATGGCAGTGTAGGTGGAGTCACCTTTAAACCGGGTGATTGGTTCAGCGAACAAACCGACTGATTAATACGGTATCGGTAATGGTATCGATTTGGTTGAGTTATAACAAAACTGAAGTTTTATCATCTCAGTTGAATGGGATAGTCGCACGCGGAAATGTTTTATTTTACATTCTATGTTTTATATTTTGTTTTTCATTGCATATTACTTATTTTTTTTCAAGTAGTACAATATCTTTCTTTTTAATTTAATTCTTAATTATATACTTTTTTGTTTTTATTTTTTATTTAACTTTTATGAAAGAAAGCGTTTTACTCCTTTTTAGTTTATTTGTATTTAAAATGTAAGATACATTTTAAGAGCGTAAATGAATATATAAAAAAAAGAGAGAAAAAGATAGTTTAAATTTGGAACAAAAAATAATTAAAACATTTTACATGATATATTGGAAAAAATTATATCAAATCAAAAATAAAAGATGATAAATGTATCGGTTGAATCAACGAAAAATATTATAATACGGCAAAAAATAAAGTTATTTCTGAAAAGTTTAATCAAGCTCATATAAGTATATAACAAAAATCAATACACATTTACATTGTATTAAGAAAACATATCAAAAATTACAAAGCATATATGTGTAACGTTTATATAACAAACAATAAAATATTTAAAAGTTGATTGATAGAGTAGAAAAAATCTAGATCTGAAACCAAAAAAAAAAATTAAAAACATTTCACACCATATGTTAAAAAAAAAATATTCAAGCCATAAATAAAAGATAATGAACTTATCAGTTGGAAAAAAAAATCGTAGACATGGTCAAAACATATATATTTTTAATTTTCTTTAATCAAACTCATATATCTAAAATCAATACATAATTAAAATTTATTAAGAAAACATATCAATACAAATGAAACACAAAAACGTGTGTGTAATATTTATATAAAAACAGATTAAATAATACAAATAAAATAGTTAAAGTTGATTGATAGAAAAAATAAAGTTTAAGATAAAAACCAAAAAAAAATTAAAAACATTTCATACTACATGTTAAAAAAAAATCAAGTCATTAAATAAAATATAATGAACGTATCAGTTGAAATACCAAAAATATTTTTGATACAATCAAAGCAAAAAAATTCCCGAAAAATTAAACCAAAATCATATAAATAAATCAATACACAATTAAATTGTATTAAGAAAATATCTCAGATACAAATGAATCACATTATATGTAAAAGAGATCTTTGAGGCTCAAGAGAGTGTCTACCTAAACCACATAAAAGACTCTAAAATGATGCCACATCAACATTTAATCAGAAAACAAAAAAATACTCTAAACCATCGTTTGGGTATTCACAAAGGATCTAATTTATTTACAACTTTTTGGGACTAAAAGGGTTCTAATTTATCTATTTTTCACTCATATAAAATGTCTCATCCAATTTTCAATACTGATTGCTTCAGGATGTCGATTGGGTTTTCTACTGAGTCTGTTTCTAGATTCGATTCGTCATTGAAAGCCTCACCCTAGCAAAGTGAAAACGCTGATTCTGGGATTGTTCACGGGATATTGGCCGGAACGGCGATTGCAGCAGCGAGTGGCACAAGAGCCTACATGAGTTAATCTGGGAAGTCAAGTTCTTAACTTTACTCTTTTTACCGATTAAGTTAAGCTCTGAAATCACCCTTTTGATTCTGTCTAAAATTCCCATATTAAGTTTTGCTAAAAAATTGTCTTCTTATTGAAATTTGTGTGTACGTCATCAATTTTCTCACAACGTCTCGGGAAAGGATCATTCCCGTTAAACAGAGAAGGTAAATTTAAAGGAGAAAAGTCATAAAATAGCACAAAAACATATCTTATCATAAATATAGCACCAAAGAAAATAATTCACATTTTTAGCATTATTTTAATTACAAAGACTTTTATAGCATTATATAATTTAGGGTTTAGGGTTAATTATTTAGGGTTTAGGGTTTATTATTTAGGATTTAGGGTATAGTATTTAGGGTTTAGGGTTTATTATTCAAGATTAGGGTTTATTATTTAGGATTTAGGGTTTAGTATTTAAGATTTAGGGTTAGAGCTAATTTAGTGACAAAACATGTTTTTGTGCTATTTTTATGATTTTTCTTCCTTGGTGCTATATTTTTGACAAGTCATGTTTTTTGTGCTATTAATGCGATTTGCCCAATTTAAAGCTGAGTATTTCACTGATCTCTATGTCTCTATTTCTCTATGCAATATATTGATTGTTCTCAAATTACAGACCGGAGATTCTTGCTAAAGCACAGATGTGTCTAGCGAGATTGGATGGGTTACTACAAGCAGGGATAACGAGCGTGAAGATTCGGTCTGACAGGGAAAACGTGAAGCTTGGAACAAAAGTGGAGTCTTGTGACCAGAAGTATGAAGCCAATAGAATAAGGTTCTCAAGGGCTCACATCAGAAAATGGCATTGGCGAAAGAGAGAATATCTCAGTCGACGATGAGGAGGATGAAGAGAGAAAACCAGTATAAGGAGTGAGTATGTGCTTTGATCAATCAGAAACATGTAGATGCTGAGAAGTAACACCTTGGGTTGCTTGCAGCTGAGAAGAAGAAAGCATGTGCCCGTGTTCAGAAAGTACGCTACGTTGATGGAGATAAGTAAAATGAGCGAAAAAGTTGAAGACAAAATTGCAGAGGGTAATATACAGAGAGAGAAACTTTGATCTTAGGTTTCTCTTATTATGTCCTGTTTATGATCTTCTGTTTTGCTGTTTGACAATTCAGGTAAAGAGATATAGATCAGAGCTTCTTCGTCAGAGAAGGAGACTGAGGGATTCAATTAGTCTCTATTGCGATATGATGCAGGAAGATGCTGACCTCCTATCTAGAAAGCTGTCAAGGTAGTTGTAAAGCAGAAGTCAATTATCCTTTTGTTTAATGGCATCTCGGTGGGCTAGGCGAGGTCAAGTGATAGGTTCCAGAGGAGGGGATTATGGTCAACACTGAGGGTTGACTTGGCTGAGCTGGAAAATAGGAGAAAAGACTCTGAGGTGTTGAGAGGCTTTGCTCAGCTTCTTCCTCTTTACCAAATAAATAGCCTGCTCTCTCTGTACTTCTCTTTCATGCTGAATAATGATGATGGAAGTGTCGCCATGAGACCTTCGACTATGATCGCCATGAGATCATAGGTCACTTCAGCTGCTGTGTTATAAGTTGATTGAGAGTTTCTGTATTCATTGGAGTTGACAGATCGTGAGGTTAGTGTTGATAAGAAGAGATCAGAGTTGTGAATTTATCAAATTGGTGCGGTGACTGGTTCGTTTGCAATCACGCGTTACATCGGAATCATTTGGTGCTTGTTTCCGGTGATCCGGGTTGTGGGTTTCGATCGGAGCTTGTGGGTTTCTATCGGAGCTTGTGGATTTACGTTGTTTGTTACGATCGGACGTGGTTTGATCATGGCGATGGAGAGTTTGCCAGAGTTTGAGTCATCGGTCGAATCTGTTTCCGGTGTCGCAAGTCGTGTTTCCGGTGTCGTAGTACCTCACGAAGGTTTGAAGCAACGCATCGATTCGACCGTGGAGGAAGATGCGACGATCAGTTCTCGGGATTTGAAATTGCAGGCGATGGTTGATTATGTTGAACAATGGAAGTCTCGATGGATTTCCAAGACAACAAGTTATAATCTGTAACCATGCTGTAGCGTTTGTTCCTTGGTGACGGATAGAGAGAATCTTGACGTCGCAGGGATACTTGTGTTCAAGGGACAATCTCCATATAGTTGGATCATGACAATCGAACGATTTTTTCGTTTTCGTCAAGCTCCCGACGAGCAGAGATTATATTGGATGTCTGTGTGCCTTGATGGAGAAGCTCTTTTTTGGTACCAGAGGGAATTAGCCAGCCGTGGATTTCTGAATTGGTGTGAGCTTAAGAGGCGTTTGTTGGCTCGGTTTGCTCCGGCTAAAGGTTCTTCTCGACAAGCTGTGAAGCTGAAGAAGAAACTGAATTCTCAGATTGATGAAGAGCCAAATTCGTTTCGTGCAACCATACCATTGGAGACAGAGATGACTCCAGCAGACGCTACAAGTAGGAAAGAGGAAGTGCTTCTACAACCAGCATCCTTTCCAAAGGAGGTATCCATCTCAGACTTAGAATCTGCTCATCGTGAGAAACTGTTTGAGGTTCAGAAAGTTGTATTAAACGTTGTGCCACCAATCCTTGATGCCTTAAAATTTGAAGTGGCTGTAACTATTGATCAGCCCACATGTTTTGAGACCACACAATGTGCACACCAGTTGCTCAATGCATTGCCTCTCAAGTCAGAAACGATGCACTTGAAGTTGGAGAAGGACAAACTGTCCAAATCATGGAAATTCAAGTTTAAACTCAGGCTATCAAATGCAGTTTTGAACATGACACCTTTTTCATCTGAGGATTTCACAACCGAGAATTCTGTACCAACAGTCTCAGGCCCGTTCCTGGTTGACTTTAGCTTGGGTTATGGTTCTAATGCTGAGTTTGTGCATCGACAGGAGCTAGTACATGTGTTCCCTGCCAGAGATGTGGTTAAATGGTCTCTGCCCCAACAGTTTGTCAGTTTTCAGCTTGAGGACCAGCTGCCTCTTCGAGGGCCGGTTGGTGGAAGAGCCGGAGGTGCTGGGGGAGCTTACTCTTACAATGTTTTGCAGAGCCTGGACAACATTTGGTCCAACGTATGGTTATATTTGAGGGTGAACAGCATATCCTTCTACCATGACACTGGTTGGGTTATAATGAATAACCAAGGAGATTGTTCCAGGAGGTCCAAGAAGAGTTTTCAATGTTTTGATGGACGTCACGACAAGCCAGGAGGAGTCAACTTCCCACATGCCCTTGAATTGGAACAGAAATGTGTTGACTGGATTTGGTGGTCGTTGCGTTCTGACATGTGCAGAGAGATTGGTATCAACAGTAAGATCCACCATGGACACCTTTCTAAACGGTTTCCTGATGGGACAGAGACGAATCAAGAGATAGTTACCAACAGAGAAGAGAAAGGAAAGCTTGCACTTGAGTATATTGCAATTTGCCAGCACTCTTCTATTATCCGACTCAATCCATTGCGAGTAATGCTTGGCAACGAACTGGTACATCAATATTTGACGACGAAGAAACTTCTTAAAACCTGGAGGTTTAAGTATAAACAACTTGAATTGCTGGCTATGATTGTGCTCGAAAGACAACCTGCAATTTCTATTTCACTTTGGAGAGCCTTTTTTCTTGCTTGGTACTGTGGGAAAGAACAACTATTGCAGCAGATGGAAATTGCTGAGGGGTTGTTCCATCAGTTTATAGAGGAGAATACAATCTGGTCAGTTTATGAGTTGTTCTTACTAACGCCAGTGCTTCTGCTAGAAATCAGTTCTTGGGAGAGTGAGAAAGATAAAAGGCAGAATTGGCTACACGTTTGAGACACAACGGTCTATTGATTCAGCTCACTTGCATTCTATTCCGCCTACAACTGTGCATGGGGTATAAGGCTGTTAACAAAGGAGAGCATACATTCTTTGCTATTTGGCATCGATGGAGAATCAGAGACTGCGTCCAGGGTGCTTACTGCATAATAGAACAGTGTTTTCAGCTTGAGGACAAGCTGCATTTGAAAGGGCGGGGTATTGATAGGTTCCAGAGGAGGGGATTATGGTCAACACTGAGGGTTGACTTGGCTGAGCTGGAAAATGGGAGAAAAGACTCTGAGGTGTTGAGAGGCTTTGCTCAGCTTCTTCCTCTTTACCAAATAAATAGCCTGCTCTCTCTGTACTTCTCTTTCATGCTGAATAATGATGATGGAAGTGTCGCCATGAGACCTTCGACTATGATCGCCATGAGATCATAGGTCACTTCAGCTGATGTGTTATAAGTTGATTGAGAGTTTCTGTATTCATTGGAGTTGACAGATCGTGAGGTTAGTGTTGATAAGAAGAGATCAGAGTTGTGAATTTATCAAATTGGTGCGGTGACTGGTTCGTTTGCAATCACGCGTTACATCGGAATCATTTGGTGCTTGTTTCCGGTGATCCGGGTTGTGGGTTTCGATCGGAGCTTGTGGGTTTCTATCGGAGCTTGTGGATTTACGTTGTTTGTTACGATCGGACGTGGTTTGATCATGGCGATGGAGAGTTTGCCAGAGTTTGAGTCATCGGTCGAATCTGTTTCCGGTGTCGCAAGTCGTGTTTCCGGTGTCGTAGTACCTCACGAAGGTTTGAAGCAACGCATCGATTCGACCGTGGAGGAAGATGCGACGATCAGTTCTCGGGATTTGAAATTGCAGGCGATGGTTGATTATGTTGAACAATGGAAGTCTCGATGGATTTCCAAGACAACAAGTTATAATCTGTAACCATGCCGTAGCGTTTGTTCCTTGGTGACGGATAGAGAGAATCTTGACGTCGCAGGGATACTTGTGTTCAAGGGACAATCTCCATATAGTTGGATCATGACAATCGAACGATTTTTTCGTTTTCGTCAAGCTCCCGACGAGCAGAGATTATATTGGATGTCTGTGTGCCTTGATGGAGAAGCTCTTTTTTGGTACCAGAGGGAATTAGCCAGCCGTGGATTTCTGAATTGGTGTGAGCTTAAGAGGCGTTTGTTGGCTCGGTTTGCTCCGGCTAAAGGTTCTTTTCGACAAGCTGTGAAGCTGAAGAAGAAACTGAATTCTCAGATTGATGAAGAGCCAAATTCGTTTCGTGCAACCATACCATTGGAGACAGAGATGACTCCAGCAGACGCTACAAGTAGGAAAGAGGAAGTGCTTCTACAACCAGCATCCTTTCCAAAGGAGGTATCCATCTCAGACTTAGAATCTGCTCATCGTGAGAAACTGTTTGAGGTTCAGAAAGTTGTATTAAACGTTGTGCCACCAATCCTTGATGCCTTACAATTTGAAGTGGCTGTAACTATTGATCAGCCCACATGTTTTGAGACCACACAATGTGCACACCAGTTGCTCAATGCATTGCCTCTCAAGTCAGAAACGATGCACTTGAAGTTGGAGAAGGACAAACTGTCCAAATCATGGAAATTCAAGTTTAAACTCAGGCTATCAAATGCAGTTTTGAACATGACACCTTTTTCATCTGAGGATTTCACAACCGAGAATTCTGTACCAACAGTCTCAGGCCCGTTCCTGGTTGACTTTAGCTTGGGTTATGGTTCTAATGCTGAGTTTGTGCATCGACAGGAGCTAGTACATGTGTTCCCTGCCAGAGATGTGGTTAAATGGTCTCTGCCCCAACAGTTTGTCAGTTTTCAGCTTGAGGACCAGCTGCCTCTTCGAGGGCCGGTTGGTGGAAGAGCCGGAGGTGCTGGGGGAGCTTACTCTTACAATGTTTTGCAGAGCCTGGACAACATTTGGTCCAACGTATGGTTATATTTGAGGGTGAACAGCATATCCTTCTACCATGACACTGGTTGGGTTATAATGAATAACCAAGGAGATTGTTCCAGGAGGTCCAAGAAGAGTTTTCAATGTTTTGATGGACGTCACGACAAGCCAGGAGGAGTCAACTTCCCACATGCCCTTGAATTGGAACAGAAATGTGTTGACTGGATTTGGTGGTCGTTGCGTTCTGACATGTGCAGAGAGATTGGTATCAACAGTAAGATCCACCATGGCCACCTTTCTAAACGGTTTCCTGATGGGACAGAGACGAATCAAGAGATAGTTACCAACAGAGAAGAGAAAGGAAAGCTTGCACTTGAGTATATTGCAATTTGCCAGCACTCTTCTATTATCCGACTCAATCCATTGCGAGTAATGCTTGGCAACGAACTGGTACATCAATATTTGACGACGAAGAAACTTCTTAAAACCTGGAGGTTTAAGTATAAACAACTTGAATTGCTGGCTATGATTGTGCTCGAAAGACAACCTGCAATTTCTATTTCACTTTGGAGAGCCTTTTTTCTTGCTTGGTACTGTGGGAAAGAACAACTATTGCAGCAGATGGAAATTGCTGAGGGGTTGTTCCATCAGTTTATAGAGGAGAATACAATCTGGTCAGTTTATGAGTTGTTCTTACTAACGCCAGTGCTTCTGCTAGAAATCAGTTCTTGGGAGAGTGAGAAAGATAAAAGGCAGAATTGGCTACACGTTTGAGACACAACGGTCTATTGATTCAGCTCACTTGCATTCTATTCCGCCTACAACTGTGCATGGGGTATAAGGCTGTTAACAAAGGAGAGCATACATTCTTTGCTATTTGGCATCGATGGAGAATCAGAGACTGCGTCCAGGGTGCTTACTGCATAATAGAACAGTGTTTTCAGCTTGAGGACAAGCTGCATTTGAAAGGGCGGGGTATTGATAGGTTCCAGAGGAGGGGATTATGGTCAACACTGAGGGTTGACTTGGCTGAGCTGGAAAATGGGAGAAAAGACTCTGAGGTGTTGAGAGGCTTTGCTCAGCTTCTTCCTCGTTACCAAATAAATAGCCTGCTCTCTCTGTACTTCTCTTTCATGCTGAATAATGATGATGGAAGTGTCGCCATGAGACCTTCGACTATGATCGCCATGAGATCATAGGTCACTTCAGCTGCTGTGTTATAAGTTGATTGAGAGTTTCTGTATTCATTGGAGTTGACAGATCGTGAGGTTAGTGTTGATAAGAAGAGATCAGAGTTGTGAACTTATCATCAAGCCACCGATCCTCATAGCATTGTTGAGCGAGTAAAATGTTTATTATCTGCTGGTTTATTTTTCTCTTTCAATGTGATTGATGTTCATGTTCAATGTCTGATCAAAGCCTTAAGGATATTTTTTAGTTGAGATGATTCGATTTTGTCTTTCTTTATAGAGACCTAGCTTTCATACATTTGCTTTGCAACAGCTCCATAGGGAAAGAATAACAGAACAGATCGGGGCGTTGCAGGAAATTGTTCCTACTATGAACAAGGTCTATATCTTTTTCCCGGAGTTTCAGCTGTTAATATTCATTTCTAAGTTCAGTTCTCATGTTACAGAGAGAGCTTGAAAGAGAGCTCAATGAGGGAAAACTTTTGTATTTGGCAATGCCACCTTGGCATATAGAAATTGCGGTATTTACAAGCTATAAAATTGTAGATGATAAAGATTTCTATTTATTTTACTTCCTTTCGCAGACTGATGGGACTATTATGATCGATGAGATTGTCGACTATGTAAAGTTTCTCAGGCTCCAAATTAAGGTATATAACCAGTCATCCTTCAGTTTAAGTACTCTGGTCGTCCTATTGGTACGTTTGCTCTCTGATTTATTCATAAGGTAAGAAAATGCTTATCTATAAAAACTTCTAAGAGATTATTTAATATCCTCAGAATGATTCGGTTGTACAAATCTTTGGTCCCCACCACCACTTACTTTCTTCAACCAAAAATTAAGTTTGAATAAATGATTATAGTTGTTTAATCTGCTAATAGAAATTATTCAAAGCTAACATGATGTTATGTTTGTGGCATTAGTCTCTTTCACTTTTGGCTTGCTTTCATTTCCTCTTATGGATAATCATGACATATTAGGACTATGGTGGCAAAGCTAATGAGAACATTGAAGAATATCATGCAATGATGTACTTCGAAATAATTTTCCTAAGCTTTATTCTCTGGCCATCTATGGCATGTCTGGAGCATGAGTCGTCTTAGTGGAACCGTGATGTTGCTCCATAGGTCATTGAAATAACAGTGTCTTCATCAGTTGAGGTTAGACTAAAGACAGAGAGAGACATTGTCAATGGGTTTATTCAAAGAGACGTGAATAAAAAGAGAGAACCTTGGTTATGGTTTATTCTCATTGACTTTGGTTTTAAATCTTTCTTAAGGATGACACGCAAGCCGTGTGGGAGAAATGGTCAAACGATGGGACCGAGCAGCAAGTGGCTAAGCTGATGGAAGAAAACGTTGGGGCAACGACACAGCTTTTGCACTCAAAGGCTCTTTGCATAATGCCAATCTCATTGGCAATGGCGATTTACCATCTCGGACACATCTTCAATCGTCAAACCGGAGATGAATCCTCCACCATAGAGTACAATGAATTCTACAGAAAACTTTCAGCGAGTATTTGGACCCATTGTCATCATCCCACTTCACTACAGAGGTACATCCGAGGGAAAATATCTGCTAATGTATTATATCTCCATTAAACAATCGAATCAGATTATGCTTTTAATCTGTTGAAAAGTGGTGACACCACATTGATCCACTAATGATATATTGTTCGTAGATTCTCTTCCTGATATTGTTCTTCATGTAGGGTGAGGTCGAGTTTAGGTCCATCTTTTTCGTTCCACATGTCTCACCAATGGGGAACGATGACATGGTTAATCAAAAGACAGAACATAAGGGTCTATGTAAAACGAGTTTTCATTTATTTTGACGGGGAGCTGGTGAGAGAAGTTTCTCTTGGTGTGGCCTTTCAAGATACATGTCTTCTGATTTTGTATTGTTATCTACTTTCGTGGTGTTTCGTGCTTTATGAACAGTTTCCTTTGTGTTTGAGTTTTATTAAGGGTGTTGTGGACTCGTACGATCTCCCACTTAACGTGTCCCATGAGATTCTTCAAGAAAGTCGCATTGTAATAGCTTATGTTATATATGAGTTTAGCACCCCATCCACTTAGAAGGCCCAATATTTATCTTTTGAGTAAAGGCCGGCCCAACAAAAACAAAATGGCCCAACAAGCAATAAGGGCCCGGACACACACGCCAGAACCGAGCTCATTACTATCGGCTCGGCTCGGCTCAACTCAAGCAAATCGGCTCGGCTACACTAACGGCCAAAAGAACGTACGGCTCAGCCCATCTCGTCACCAAGTACGGCCTAATCCGCACGAACTCGACAAGCGGTCAACGGCCTGTAAAAAGTACGATCGTATTTTACTATAAATAGGAGTCGTCACTGTACATTAATGTGACTTTTTGGGATTTGTGTACTTCTTACTACTTTCTCTCTCTAGAATCAATTTCCCGAATTGTAAACCGAGCACGTCTTTCGACCTGCTCGGGAATCTGAATACCAACTACGCTCGTTGCCGAGCATATCACTCTCAACAAAGAACCCCGAACACAATCTTCTCTTCGTTCATCCCGAGCACTACTTTTACTCTTGCTTATCTCTGAATCTAGTCGGTTCTCTCTCAAGAACAACTTAGCTCCTTCGGACCGAGCATGTCAACTCTCTAGCAAGACGCGCACCCCGACCTCGTGACCATCTCGGTTATCACAATTGGCGCCGTCTGTGGGGACATAAGTTTTTCTTCACTAACGGACAGATTCAGCGATGACAGGAGCTCCATCGAACAAGGATTACGTCCACATCGAAGATATAACAAACTCGGAAACAGCCTCCCGAGCAAGAGGGCAACCCCAGCACGTTTCTCAGGTTGCAGATCCAATCATTCAGCCGGCCGGCGCCGAGCAGCAACCTCTAAATACCGAACGACCGCAACAAGCCGCGGAAACTCAGACAAACGAGCAGGACATGTCCGCCTTGCTCAAAACTCTCATGACTCAAGTAGCCGAACTCTCTCAGGGAAGCAACGCACGCTTCGATCAGCTCGCCACGGCACATGCAGTATGCCAGGGGCAAATCAACGATCTACGAATGGCAAGTCAACAAGGATATGTTCTCCGAACTCACCTTCACCGAGCGTTATTTGAAGAAACGCCACCTCTAAATCCGAGAAACCGAACGGTATCGCAGCAGCAGACCGAGGACGAACAACCTCCCAACACGGATATCCCAGGCAGCTCAGCGCCCGACGCGCACAGAGACAGCGAAATTGAAGATATAAAGCTAATGTTGAAAAATATGACGTCCAAAGTCCATCAAGCGATCAGCTCGGCCCCCGAGATTGACCGTGTACTGGAGGAAACTCAGAACACTCCTTTCACTCGTCGCCTCATGGATATCCAGTTTGAGCATCCCGTCTCTGCGGTCAAAATCAAGATGACGACTTACGACGGCAAATCCGACCCAAGGCAGTTTCTGACGGCATTCCGCATTGCAATGGGGAGGACAAAGTTCAGCGTTGGAGAACGTGACGCAGGCTACTGCCAACTGTTCGTCGAGCATTTGACTGGCTCGGCCCTGGATTGGTTCTCTCGTTTGGAGCCGAACTCGATCGACGGATACAACGACTTAACACACGCCTTTCTCAAACATTACTCGATGTATATTCAGGAGGAGGTATCAAACGCCGACCTATGGGCTATCTCCCAAGGACCGAAGGAAAGCCTCCGATCGTACATCACCCGCTTCAAAAGCATTTTGGCCAAAATCACGATCACCGACAGCGAAGGTCTACCCGCACTCCGAAACGGCCTCTGGTACGAATCGAGCTTCCGAGAAGAACTGAAGAAAAACAGACCAAGCTCGCTAGAGGACGCCCTCCACCGAGCATCGATCTTTGTCGACCTCGAGGAAGAAAAAGAAACCCTAGCCAAGAAGTTCGGGCCCAGGAGTTCGACTTCAAAGGACAAAACCGAAAAGAGTACCAAGCAATACGAACCTCGGCAGCACTACGATCAGGATTACAAAAAGGCCAAGGAAGAAGAAACCGCGAGAAAAAGGAAATCGTCGTATTACGTCAGCGATCAGTTGCAAGGACACCGAGAGGATGAGGAACGCCCCCATCAGGATCAACGACAGAGTCATCCCGACCGCTCTCAAAATCATCAGCAGGATCGACCCACCCAAGGATACCAAGGTCAAAATCAAGGCAAGCCATGGAACAAGTTCGTCCGAGGAGCCGATAAAAGCAAGTTATTCTGCGAATATCATCAGCGAGCGGGTCATAGCACAAAGGAATGCATAAACCTTCAAGCCCTCCTCTTCGCCGATTACCAAAAAGATGGGAAGAAACTAGTGCTGGATCGCAACAAACCTCACCCGAAGCAAATCAACCAGGTCACGCAACCGAAGAACGAGGCCGAGCGCTTCAGGATCGTCCAGGAAGAGCGAAGGAAACAGGTTGCTTTCGACGAGGAGATTGAACAAATCAACGCAGCAGCAGCTGCGGATAAAAGAGCTCGCGACGAAGAAGAGGAAGACGGAGCACATCCACCAAGGAGACGAATAAACATGATTATGGGAGGACTGCCTATGGTCAACGATTCAGTACGATCGATAAAAGAATACGAACGGAGGGCCACGGCCGCCCAGCATTACCGACGAAACGCCACTGACGAGCTCAGAATCGGCGAGGAAGTGAGTTTCACCGAACAGGATGCCGAAGGAGTGGACCGACCGCACAACGATCCGCTCGTCGTCGCCATGCGAATCAGCGACTGCGAGGTAGAGAAGATTCTGATCGACACCGGCAGCTCGGTCGACCTAATTTTTAGAGAAACGCTGCAACGTATAGAACTCAGCGACTACCGTATCAAACCATCGATGAGACCACTAACCGGCTTCTCGGGAGACTCGATCAACACAATCGGAACAATCAAACTTCTAGTCTACGTCGGCAGAATCACCAAGCTGATCAAGTTCGTAGTCGTCGACCGACCAAGCATTACACCAGACGAAGTCGTGTTGCTTATTACCGAGGAAGATGAGGGACTAGACGACGCTCACCGAAGCAACGAAGGAATTATCAAGGACAATTACCCCGAGCATACCGACATTGTCGATTGGAGAGACGAGATCAAGGACTACATACTAACCGGAAAGGTTCCCGAGGATCGTTGGGCAGCTCGCCGACTGAAAGCCCGCTGTGCGCAATACGTGATAATGAAGGATGAGCTCTTCCGTTGGAGTGCATCCAAGGCTCTTTTGCGCTGCATCAACGGGCACGAAATCCAATGGGTCACCGAGCAAACACATGAAGGAGCTGGCGGAAATCACACAAGCGGCCGAGCATTAGCCGCAAAGATAAAGCGACACGGCCATTTCTGGCCGACCATGATCGCCGACTGCGAAAGCTACGTGGCCCGATGTGAGAAATGTCAAAGGCACGCACCAAGCATACACCAGCCAGCCGAGCTCCTCACCACCGCAGCCACACCCTACCCATTCATGCGATGGGCGATGGACATTGTCGGACCTCTCCCGGCTTCGCATCAAAAGAAGTTCATCCTAATAATGACCGATTACTTCACCAAGTGGGTCGAAGCCAAATCCTACTCGGAGATCAAAAACCTCGACGTTCAGAAGTTTGTTTGGAAGTACATAATCTGCCGTCACGGTGTTCCTTACGAGATCGTAACCGACAACGGTTCCCAGTTTATCTCCAATCTGTTCGAAGGATTCTGCGCGAGGTGGAAGATACTGTAGGATTATGTGTGTTCATTGGTGTAATTATCAGATTACAACCTAACATAATCAACTAGGATCTAGGTGATTTGCAGTTGAATCATAAACAGATCAGGATCATTACCTTATGATTGCATCGGATTGATCAAGGGAATATCGAGATCTGCAAGAGCTGATGATAACCGGCTCCTCCTAGGTATCCACACGCTTACGAGCTACTGGATCAGGCTGCTAGACCAAGCTGGAACAACAGAGAGAGAGAGGACGGCCAGACCTAGAAAAATCGCAGACTCATAGGCTAAGTGGCGCCTCCCTCTTCCTTATATGGGCCCAAGTAATTAAACTAATGGCCTATTAGGCTTTTGGGCCCAAGATCCAAATTAGACAAAAGACTGTATTTTGTCTGGCCCAATTCTCTGTACAAATACAGTAAATGCCTTGCATCTTACCGTATTAATTCCATTTAACTTTCCCGTTAGCTATGGTGTGTGACCCTTTGGGATCATACAATACTGGTAATAAGTCCTAAACTTATAGATCAAGAGCGGGCTCTAGCAAGTCATCATGATCACCCAGTATTTATGACTTATGTCTGATCTCGACACTTATCATACTTTCTAGAGATAGTACAGTAGATTTCAGGACATTCCCAACAATCTCCCACTTGTACTGGAATCCTACATTCCCTAATCCTTTTGTCTCAATATCTCGATCTGGCATAAGGCAAGATGTGTGTCATCCTTATATAGCCAGACCATGTTCATCGGACCAGATTTGATACTGACAATTCAAACGACTTGGGCAAGTACGTTTGGGAGTGGCCACTCTCTTACCAGCTATCAAGTCTCCGATTGGCCTAGAGATATTACCTCCGTTAAACGGCAGGGACAAATCCCATCTTGTTCCATCACTATGAACTACACACTTCATAATACACCCAACCAAGGTCCTTATAGCTCCCAGTTACGAAACAGCGTTAGACAATGATCAAAGCGCATCAATCCATGTGCAGCCACATGCATGCGAACTCAGGTCTAAGGACTATACTCTATAGTCGTAAATGAGAACCTCTCATGACACATATATTAATATCTTGTAGAGTTCTCATCAGCGGGCCATGTCCGGTCATATGCTCCCCTACATATACCTATGTGTCGACTTTGATGCCGCGCATCTATGACCCCTCGAAACTTGGTCATAATTCTCAACACACTCTAGTCTCAAGTGGTTGTTGGTGTTCCAATTTCAACAACCTTCGACCATGGACACTATGATTTATGTTATTTCGTTAAATATGGGGTTTCAGGATCAAGTCTACTCATGTACTTCGATAGCCCATATATAATGACATGAATCATTTTGGAACGATTATTTTATATCACAGTTAAAAATAATCCAGAAATAAAATTTCATTAACATTAAAAAAATGTTTACATGAACCAATCAAAATAACTAAAATAAAGCCCTCACAACTCCCACTCAAAAAGAGATTACATTTGAATATCTCTAATTCCTACAGCAGCAGTATGCAACTCGTGCTTAGGTCTCGGGAGTGGCTTTGTCAACGGGTCAGCCACGTTCTCATCAGTGGGAACTCTGCTGACCATCACTTCACCTCTATTCACTATATCACGAATCAGGTGATACCTTCTCATAATATGTTTGGATTTCTGATGATGTCTCGGTTCCTTGGCTTGAGCAATTGCACCATTGTTGTCACAATACAGTGTCAAAGGCTCAGTAGCATTTGGGAATACACCGAGTTCAATCATGAAGTTCCTTATCCAAACTCCTTCCTTCGCAGCTTCTGAAGCAGCGATGTATTTGAAGGATTATGTGTTTTTCCATGGTTCAATTCCCAAATTGCAACCTAGCACATAATCTTAAACAGATCTAGGTTCTTGTAATCGAATCATAAACAAACCTGATCTTTACCTTTGCAGCGGAATGATTGGTGGTAATGACAAGATCAGATTAGAACAGATGAATACCTGTTCCTCCTAGGTATCCACACTCTTACAAGCAGGGAATGGCTGCTAGACCGGATGGAAGAACAACAAAGAGAGAGACTCAAGAGAGAGAGATGAGCCGCGGCTGCCTCTCCAAAATCGTGTAGCCTTAGGGTTTCTCAACCCCTAAGTTGCAACTTAATTATCTCACTAATGGGCCCAAGTTTAATTAATTAAACTAATGGTCCATTAGACTTTTGGGCCCAAGACACAAATCAGACAAAAGCCTGTTTGCTGTCTGGCCCAACTCTCTGTGCAAATACAGTAAATGCCTTAGCATCTTACCGTATTAATTCCATCTTAACTTTCCCGTTAGCTATGGTGTGTGACCCTTTGGGATCATACAATACTGGTAATAAGTCCTAAACTTATAGATCAAGAGCGGACTCTAGCAAGCCATCATGATCACCCAGTATTTATGACTTATGTCTGATCTCGACATTTATCATACTTTCTAGAGATAGTACATTAGATTTCAGGACATTCCCAACAATCTCCCACTTGTACTGGAATCCTACATTCCCTAATCCTTTTGTCTCAATATCTCGATCTGGCATAAGGCAAGATGCGTATCATCCTTATATAGCCAGACCATGTTCATCGGACCAGATTTGATACTGACAATGCAAACGACTTGGGCAAGTCCGTTTGGGAGTGGCCACTCTCTTACCAGCTATCAAGTCTCCGATTGGCCTAGAGATATTACCTCCGTTAAACGGCAGGGACAAATCCCATCTTGTTCCATCACTATGAACTACACACTTCATAATACACCCAACCAAGGTCCTTATAGCTCCCAGTTACGAAACAGCGTTAGACAATGATCAAAGTGTATCAATCCATGTGCAGCAACATGCATGCGAACTCAGGTCTAAGGACTATACTCTATAGTCGTATATGAGAACCTCTTATGACACAGATATTAATATCTTGTAGAGTTCTCATCAGCGGGCCATGTCCGGTCATATGCTCCCCTACATATACCTATGTGTCGACTTTGATGCCGCGCATCTATGACCCCTCGAAACTTGGTCATAAGTCTCAACACAATCTAGTCTCAAGTGGTTGTTGGTGTGCCAATTTCAACAACCTTCGACTATGGACACTATGATTTATGTCATTTCGTTAAATATGGGGTTTCAGGATCAAGTCTACTCATGTACTTCGATGGCCCATATATAATGACATGAATCATTTTGGAACGATTATTTATATCACAGTTAAAATAATCCAGAAATCATAGATTTCATAAACATAAAATATTATGTTTACATGAACCTTTCAAAACAACTAAGTAAAGCCCTTTACAAACTCCCACTGAAATTAAGACTACATCTTAATTTCACTCATCCTACAGCTACAGTCCGCGACTTGTGCTTAGGCCTAAGGAGTGGCTTCGTTAATAGATTAGCAACGTTCTCATTCGATGAAACTTGCTTATCTACTTAACATCTCTGTCATTTATCTCACGGAATAGGTTATACCTATCCTCAAGGTGTTTGGATCTCTGATGTGCAGCTAGTCTCATCTATGCTGTGAATCACATCAAGTTCAGTGATGAACTCTTCTATCCAAACAACCTCTTTCGCCGCTTCTCAAGCTGCGAAATGTTCAGCTTAAGTCATGGAGTCAGCAACAGTGCCTTGCACCGCCATATAGACACAAGATATAGCCGGACTGTGACCAGGAATTATCTTTGTCTATTGGAAACTTGCCTTTCAGACTCTATCGACTTGTAGCACCTCACTTTCTCCGTAAATCAAGAATTTATCCTTAGTATTTCTCAAATACTTTAGGATATTCTTTACGGCAATCCAGTGATTCTTTGCTGGATTTGACTGGTCTTTACTTGTCTTGCTTAACATTAAAGCAACATCAAAACAAGTACGTGTCATGGCATACATGATAGATCCAATTGCCGACGCATATGGAATCCTATCCATGCATTCAACTCAGCAGATATCGTAGGACACTGCTTCTTGCTTAACGTATTGCCATGTGACATTGGCATAAAACCCTTCTTGGAATGCTGAAAACGTGTAGGACTTTGTCAATTTAAGAATCCTGACTTTGTCCTACCAGCTCTTTTGGATCTCTATCTTTAGATCCAAAATCCAAGAACATACGTGGCTTTACCCATGTCAATCATAAAACCAACTCCCAAGCCAGTCCTTTACCGACTGCAACATTGGGACGTTATTTCCGAGAATCAGTATGTCATCGACATACACTATGAGAAATGCAACATCGCTCCCACTAATCTATTAGTAAACGCACAGTTCCACTTCGTTCATGTTCAAGTCAAAACTTTGACTACTTCAACAGAACGACGATTCCAACTCCAATATGTTTGCTTCCATCCATGAATGGATCGATGAAGCCAACTTACACAAAATGTAATTTTTTCGGAGTCCGGGCTCACTTTCGCTTCTTTGAATTTCACAGATTCGTCGCTTTCAATGATCATCAGATCATGCGAACTTTCAATGATCATCAGGTTCAACTAATGGAGAGAAATCACTCTCGGATTAGTGACTGATTCACCTGTTCGCAGATATGAGTGATGCCAGATTTCTGAAATCACTCTCTGGCATTACTACTCATCGGACCACATACATGAGTATGTTCAATCTCCAATAAGCCTTTGGGCCTTTCTCTAGCTCGGCTAAGATGGGCCCTTTGTCTTTTGGTCCAGTAAGCAGAATTCAAGTCTCATAAGATATCGATTCAAATGAGCCCAAAAGTCCATAACTATGGGGTTTCTGAATCCGATTTACTCTATTTGACCAAAACATTTATGCCAAGAAAAATCAGGTTTAATTCATCAGATTTAAACCAATTCGGTATTTATGTTACATTTAGGAACTCTTTGGTTTAAGATATAAAACCCATTCCTTGAATAGGGTGCTACAATTAACATTTCATTAAGATCAAAAAGAACAAAACTTGTCTTTATCAAAATGAAAAATATTCAAATTCTTTACAAGAAAATGAAAGACAACTCTGCGTAAAGCAGGTACATTGTAGCAATTACTTAATACAAAACCAAGCCTCAAAGGCATCTACAAGTGAAAACCCTA
This sequence comes from Orychophragmus violaceus, assembly GCA_030180135.1. Lineage (NCBI taxonomy): Eukaryota > Viridiplantae > Streptophyta > Magnoliopsida > Brassicales > Brassicaceae > Orychophragmus > Orychophragmus violaceus. The sequence continues at coordinate 60,894,676 of CM058237.1, read as the reverse complement.
CGGCTGAGGGAGCATCCATAGCTCCTTCCAGACACGCAGTTCCACTTGCCCTTCCTTCAACGTTCTACTGTTGCTCAGGCTCTGCATATTATAACAAATATCAGTGCCACAACCAGTATCCAATACCTATAAGGTATAACTTGAAGTAATAACATGAATACCTGAGGAAGTAGTCTCATACATCAACTTCAACTCCTCATAATCTTCCATGAATTTAATGCAATCTCTCTTCCAATGCCCAGTCTCTTTACAGTAGCAGCACTTACCAACGTAAGAGGTATCTGACTCGGGCTCAGAAGACACACGCTTGCCATGATTCAAAATCTGGACAACTTTGTCTTCACCCTTGTTAGCATTAGGTTTAGTAAATCTACCCTTCTCCTCCATGAGATTGTACAGGGTACTCTTCACGTTTGGCTCAACTGTCTTGAGCATATCATGCAGTTCAGTCAACGTCTTCGTTAAGCCTTTCTTGATATAGTTCCTTACGAACTTATCATAGCTTGACGGCAGTGACTGCAAAATGATCTCAGTTGCCAATTCTTGGCTAACTGGATAATCCAGTTTCCTCAGGTTATCAATGTAACCCATCATTTTACTGACATGAGGACTCACTGGATGATCATTTGGTAGCTTGCAGCTAGTGAGAGACTTAACCAACTGGTATCTCTCCACTCTTACCTGCTCCTGAAATTTCAATTTCAGGCTGCTGATCATCTCTATTGGCGACTCCATGTTCTCATATTGCTTCAGCAAATCTGAGTCCATGGTAGCCAATATCAGACCACGCACATCTACCGCATCATTATAATGCTTATTCCAAGCATCATATACTGCATGAGAGGCATTGGACCCGATCCTCACGGGGAGAGCTCTCTCAAGGACATAGTCCTTTCTCTCCTGCCTGAGGACTAGCCTCAGGTTCCGTGACCAAGTCAAGAAATTTGATCCGTTCAGTTTGTCCATCTCAAGGACAAACCGGATCGAGAAAGTGTTTTGATTGTTTGTGCTAGTCATAACTGAAATTTAGAGATAAATTGAGTTTTAGTTATTTAGTTCATAAAAGAGTAATCTTAATAACTTATAAGAAAACTCGCATTGCATTCAAAGTTTCTTTGTTTAACCTCATAAGAATGCAATGATTCCGAGACCCATGTTCAGCTAAATCCAAAGTGGGCCACTGGCCGTCACCCGGAATTAGCTTTACTTGGTAAGCATACACACAGCTAGTTATATCCATATAACTCTCGGTTGTGGATTGGGCCCAAGGCCCAAAACACCAGATGTCTCAAGGCCCGGGACTCCCGATGGCCCAGTCAAGGAAACCAATCTCTTACAGCCAAATAATCACTAAAGTCTGGGACTCCCAATGAAATTAGTGACTATATACTACTTTACTTACGCGAAAACAGACACCTCACACTGTAAGCCATATCTGTAATCGAGTAAGCGTTAAGTAGCTGACAAGATTGGAAAGACATCCAAGCTTGATATTGGTTTTGAGGATTTTTTCAGTTTTATTTCCAAAATAGAAGATTACTATTTTGGGAAACTTACTTATTTTAGAAACTTTCTAAATTTAGTAACATACTAAAAATAGAAATTTCTAATTTAATATTTTATAAATATTTTCGGGTTGGGTCACAAATTATAGGCCCAATTCTTGGCCCAAGACCATAGAATTCCAGTTGGCCCAATAATTTGACATAACCGAGTCGGTTTATTAATTATGGTCCAAGACCAAATTAACTATCAAAACCATCGGTTATTTACTAAACCAGACCAGCTCTAAATTATTTGGTCCAACCAAATCAAACTTAGACCAGCCTTCGGTTTAGGTTAAAATTCAATTTTGAATTTCAATCCGGTTTAACCAGAAATTAAATAATACCATGTATTAAATAATTTCCAGCAAACCGCGATTTGGGTTAACCGCTTGAACCACCAATTAAATTGGATCGGTTCAGTTAAGTCCAAAACCGGGAAGAAACACCTAGTGTTTTAGCCAATTCTGACCTAACTTGCGGTTTAAGGCTTTAAACACACAATTAACCGCCAACTAAATGGACCGGTTTAATCGGTGCGGTTTGGGAAACGAACCGCGAAGCTCGGTTTAACCGATTGACTTTTCGCGGGACGTAATGGTTTGACGGGCCAAACGATCGACCACGGCCCATGAACAACACAATCGATCCACGATCGTTGCGTCCAGCCATGGCCGATCGATCCTTGCCCATCCGTGATCCACGATCACACGGCCACACATACCGATCGATCACATGGCTTACACTCGATCACATTGCCGTGATCCAATGATCCGAGATCATTAGTGCCCTAAGCCATGATTCATTAACCAATCGATACACGCGATTCTCGGCCCATTACCGATCGATCTTTGCACGGCACAAACAATTGTCGGCGACTATGCATCACGATCGCATGAGCATGATCGGCCCATCATCACTCGGCATGTGATGATCCGATCGAATGATCATCGCCGGATCCAGCTTTGCACGCGATCGTCGGCTGCAATGAATCAAAACCGATTCATGCCGAGACCTTGTGGACATGATCCTTGCGGCTCTCGAGCATCACGATCACCGGCCCACGACTGATTCACAAGATCAAACCGAGAACCCTAGCTGATCATGGGCCAAATCGATTCAAGCCAAAGCTTGCGACTCAAGCAAACTTAATGATCCAAGATCATTGTGCATAATCGATTAGGGTTCATATTACACGGCCGAGACCATGATAATATGCGATTAGTTATTGATGATTTCAATCAATTTTTTTTTTATTCATTAAATTGATTCAACAAACCATTAAACAATCATTATGATCCAAATTACAAGAATCTAATGAACCTGGCTCTGATACCACTGAAGGATTATGTGTTTTTCCATGGTTCAATTCTCAAATTGCAACCTAGCACATAATCTTAAACAGATCTAGGTTCTTGTAATCGAATCATAAACAAACCTGATCTTTACCTTTGCAGCGGAATGATTGGTGGTAATGACAAGATCATATTAGAACAGATGAATACCTGTTCCTCCTAGGTATCCACACTCTTACAAGCAGGGAATGGCTGCTAGACCGGATGGAAGAACAACAAAGAGAGAGACTCAAGAGAGAGAGATGAGCCGCGGCTGCCTCTCCAAAATCGTGTAGCCTTAGGGTTTCTCAACCCCTAAGTTGCAACTTAATTATCTCACTAATGGGCCCAAGTTTAATTAATTAAACTAATGGTCCATTAGACTTTTGGGCCCAAGACACAAATCAGACAAAAGCCTGTTTGCTGTCTGGCCCAACTCTCTGTGCAAATACAGTAAATGCCTTAGCATCTTACCGTATTAATTCCATCTTAACTTTCCCGTTAGCTATGGTGTGTGACCCTTTGGGATCATACAATACTGGTAATAAGTCCTAAACTTATAGATCAAGAGCGGACTCTAGCAAGCCATCATGATCACCCAGTATTTATGACTTATGTCTGATCTCGACATTTATCATACTTTCTAGAGATAGTACATTAGATTTCAGGACATTCCCAACAGTATTCAGCTTCAGTTGTGGAATCTGCCACGGTGCTCTGCTTGGAGCTCTTCCAACTTACTGCACCGCCATTCAGACAGAAGATGTAACCAGACTGTGACCGGAAATCATCTTGATCTGTCTGAAAACTTGCATCCGTGAATCCACTCATTTCAAGCACTTCACTTCCTCCGTAAACCAAGAACTTATCCTTAGTATTCTTCAAATACTTCAGGATATTCTTTACGGCAATCCAGTGACTCTCACCTGGATTAGACGGGTACCTACTCGTCATGCTTAGTGCATAAGCAACATCAGGACGAGTACAGATCATGGCATACATGATAGATCATATAGCCGAAGCATAAGGTATCTTACTCATGCGCTTAAGCTCATCAGGTGTTTTAGGACACTGAGTCTTGCTTAGTGTAGCACCATGTATCATTGGCGTGAATCCCTTCTTGGATTTATCCATTCCGAATCGATGCAGGACTTTTTCTATATAAGAATCTTGACAAAGTCCAATCATCCTTTTAGATTTGTCTCTAAAGATTCGAATTCCAAGAACATACGCGGCTTCACCCATGTCCTTCATGGAAAAACAACTTCCCAGCCAGTCTTTAACAGACTTCAGCATTGGAATATCATTTCCAAGAAGCAATATGTCATCGACTTATAGGATAAGAAACGCCACTTTGCTCCCACTAGTTTTCTTATACACACATTGTTCTTCCTTGTTTCTGATGAAGTCAAAATTCTTTATTGCCTCATCAAAACGAAGATTCCAACTCCTGGATGCTTGCTTCAATCCATAAATGGATTTATGAAGTTTGCATACTTTCCCAGCATTCTTAGGATCAATGTAACCATCAGGCTGTGTCATATACACATGATTCCATTCAGGAAGGCGGTTTTCACATCCATCTGCCAAATCTCATAATCATAATAAGCGGCAGTTGCTAGGAGAATCCGAATTGATTTCATCATGGCCACTGGTGAATAGGTTTCATCATAGTCTATACCATGAATTTGCTTGAAACCTTTTGCCACCAACCTGGCCTTGTAAATCTGGACATTTCCATCCATGTCAATCTTCTTCTTGAAGATCCATTTACACTCGATGGCTTTAACACCAGCGGGTAAGTCAACCAGTGAAAACACTCGGTTGACAGACATGGAGTCCATCTCGGATTCAGTGGCTTCACGCCACTTTGAGGAGTCAGGGCCTATCATGGCTTCTTCAAAGTTCGAGGGTTCATCACCGTCAATGATCAAAAGATCATGGCAATTAGTCACGAGGAATCCCTGATATCTATCGGGTTCGTGACGGATCCTTCCGGATCTTCGAACTTCAGGTACTTCAGGTTCAGGTTCTATTACAACTTCATGTAATTCATCCTGCTGTTCTTCCTCATTAGGTTGAACAGGTTCCTGTCCTTCTTGAATTTCATCAAGTTGTACCTTACTCCCACTATCTTTCTTAGAGAGAAATTCCCTCTCAAGAAAAGTACAATCCCGAGCAACAAAGATCTTGTTCTTGGATCGCAGATAGAAGTAATAAGCCTTGGTATCCTTAGGATAACCAATGAAGTAGCATTTGTCAGATTTTGGTGTAAGCTTGTCTGAGATTAATCTTTTGACATAGGCTTCACAACCCCAAATTCTGAGAAAAGACATTGTTGGAGCTTTTCCAATCCATATCTCATATGGTGTCTTTGCTACTGCTTTTGATGGCACTCTGTTCAGTGTGAACGTTGCGGTCAGCAAAGCATATCCCCAAAGGGATATAGGAAGGTCTGTGTGACTCATCATGGATCGGACCATATCTAACAATGTCCGATTCCTTCTCTCAGACACACCATTCCACTGAGGTGTTCCAGGAGGTGTGAGTTGGGAGATGATCCCACACTCACTCAGATGATCACGGAATTCCTGGCTCAAGTATTCTCCTCCTCGGTCCGACCGAAGAGCCTTAATACTTTTACCAAGCTGGTTCTGTACTTCATTCTGGAATTCTTTGAACTTCTCAAAGGTTTCCGACTTATGTTTCATCAAGTAGACATATCCATATCTACTGAAATCATCAGTGAATGTAATGAAGTACTGATAGTTTCCTCTAGCATTCGTGGACATTGGGCCACACACGTCAGTATGTATCAGGCCCAATAGTTCACTGGCCCTTTCTGTAGGTTTATTAAAAGGGGCCCGTGTCATTTTTCCCATTAGGCAAGATTCGCATTGCTCACAAGACTCAAAGTCAAATGAGCCCAAGAGTCCATTTGAATGGAGCCTCTTGACGCGTTTCTCACTAATGTGCCCCAAACGACAATGCCAGAGAAACGTTTCATTTTCTTCGTTAGATTTGAACCGTTTTGTATTAATGTTATATACTGGAGTAGATTGATCCAGCATGTACAGCCCATTAATAAGAGGGGCACAGCCATAGAACATATCATTGAGATTAAAGGAACACAATTTATTCTTAATAGAAAAATCAAATCCTTGTAAATCCAATAATGAAACTGAAATGATATTTCTGCTTATAGCAGGTACAAAATAACAATTCTCAAGTTCTAAAATCAATCCAGAAGGTAAAGACAACAAGTAAGTGCAAACGGCCAGTGCTGGAACCTTCGCTCCATTGCCAACCCGCAACTCTACTTGCCCTTGCTTCAACCTTCTACTGTTGCTGAGCGCCTGCACATTAGTACAAATATGAGCCCCACATCCAGTATCTAATACCCAAGTGGTATTATCAGAAGTAGTAGTATTTACTTCAATAACAAAAATACCTGAAGAAGTAGTCGCGAAGGACTTCTTCTTCTCCTTCAGACTTTCCTGGTATTTCTTACAGTCCCTGCGATAATGCCCTGCCTCTTTGCAAAAGTGGCAGATATCAGAAGGCCCAGCTTTAGACACGGGCTTGGGCTTGGCCTTTTCGTTGTAGACTGCCTTGCCCTTTCCCTTGTCTGCTGCGGATTTCTTGAAACCCTTGCCCTTCTGCACCATGAGTACAGACGGCTCCTTGGCCTTCTTCAGATTAGGTTCTGCAGTCTTGAGCATACCATGTAGCTCATGCAAAGTCTTTGTCAACCCATGCATATTATAGTTCAAGATGAACTGGTCATATGCAGGAGTAAGAGACTGCAGAACGATATCACAAGCAAGCTCTTGGCTTATAGGACAGTCGAGTCTAGTCAAATGATCGAGATAACCCATCATTTTCAGAACATGTGGACTCACTGCTGCATCCTTAGCCATTTTACAGTCCAAGAGATTCTTTACAGTTTGGAATCTCTCTGTACGAGCCTGCTCCTGAAACAACGCTTTCAGGTTTGCCATCAGTTCCATGGGACAAGTCAGGCCTTCCCACTGAATCTGCAGTTCGGGAGCCATTGTCGCCAACATTAGGCAAACCACGTCATTAGCATCTGAAGAATGCGTATCCCAAGCATTCTTCACAGCTTGTGCGGCATTAGTCGCAGGTCTAGGGGGGAGAACTCTTTCAAGGACATAAGCCTTCTTCTCCTGCCTGAGCACAAGTCTCAGGTTCCTGGACCAGTTCAGGAAGTTTGATCCGTTCAGTTTGTCCTTCTCAAGGGCAGACCGGATCGAGAAAGTGTTTTGTGTTGTTGTGCTTGACATAGCTGAAATTATGAGACAATAGAGATTTAGTTATTTAGTTCATAAAAGAGTAATCTTAATAACTTATAAGAAAACTCGCATTGCATTCAAAATTTCTTTGTTTAACCTCATAAGAATGCAATGATTCCGAGACCCATGTTCAACTAAAACCAAAGTGGGCCACTGGCCGTCACCGGAATTAGCTTTACTTGGTAAGCATGCACACAGCTAGTTATATCTATATAACTCTCGGTTGTGGATTGGGCCCAAGGCCCAATTCACCAGATGTCTCAAGGCCCGGGACTCCCGATAGCCCAGTCAAGGAAACCAATCTCTTACAGCCAAATAATCACTAAAGTCTGGGACTCCCAATGAAATTAGTGACTATATACTACTTTACTTACGCAAAAACAGACACCTCACACTGTAAGCCATATCTGTAATCGAATAAGCGTTAAGTAGCTGACAAGATTGGGCAAGACATCCAAGCTTGATATTGGTTTTGAGGATTTTAGGTTTTCTTTCCAAAAATAGAAGATTACTATTTTGGGAAACTTACTTATTTTAGAAACTTTCTAAATCTAGAAACATGCAAAAAATAGAAATTTCTAATTTAAAGTTTTATTAAAGTTTTCGGTTGGGTCACAAATTATAGGCCCAATTCTTGGTCCAAGACCACAGAATTCCAATTGGCCCAATAATTTGACATAACCGAGTCGGTTCATTAATTCTGGTCCAAGACCAAATTAACTACTAAATCCATTTGGTTATTTACTAAACCAGACCAGCTCTAAATTATTTGGTCCAACCAAATCAAACTTAGACCAGCCTTCGGTTTAGGTTAAAATTCAATTTTGAATTTAAATCCGGTTTAACCAGAAATTAAATAATACCAATTGTATTAAATAATTTCCAGCAAACCGCGATTTGGGTTAACCGCTTGAACCACCAATTAAATTGGATCGGTTCGGTTAAGTCCAAAACCGGGAAGAAACACCTTGTGTTTTAGCCAATTTTGACCTAACTTGCGGTTTAAGCTAAAGCTGACAATGAACCACAATCGGTTTGATCGGTTCATTGTCGCGAGTTTGGGAAGAACGAACCGCGAAGCTCGGCTGAACCGATTGGCTACTCGCGGAACGTATGCCTCGCCAGCATATCGATCGATATCACGCTCCTGCGTCGATCGATACTCGCGTGCATCAGCTCGTTGCGATCGGGTCATCGGGACAGCGAGAGGCAATCGATCCGATTTATATCGATCGATATCCCGCTCCCTCGTCGATCGATACGGGCGTCGACATCGCATACCGATGGGTTTCAATCGGATCATGCGATTTACATATTAGGTTTTTCAAGTTTTTCTAATCAAATTTTACTGATTAAAATCGATTCATCAAACTAATAAACAACCTAGTATGATCCAAAAAGCAAAAACCTAACAACCTAGGCTCTGATACCACTGTAGGATTATGTGTGTTCATTGGTGTAATTATCAGATTACAACCTAACATAATCAACTAGGATCTAGGTGATTTGCAGTTGAATCATAAACAGATCAGGATCATTACCTTATGATTGCAGCGGATATATCAAGGGAATATCGAGATCTGCAAGAGCTGATGATAACCGGCTCCTCCTTGGTATCCACACGCTTACGAGCTACTGGATCAGGCTGCTAGACCAAGCTGGAACAACAGAGAGAGAGAGGACGGCCAGACCTAGAAAAATCGCAGACTCATAGGCTAAGTGGCGCCTCCCTCTTCCTTATATGGGCCCAAGTAATTAAACTAATGGCCTATTAGGCTTTTGGGCCCAAGACCCAAATTAGACAAAAGACTGTATTTTGTCTGGCCCAATTCTCTGTACAAATACAGTAAATGCCTTGCATCTTACCGTATTAATTCCATTTAACTTTCCCGTTAGCTATGGTGTGTGACCCTTTGGGATCATACAATACTGGTAATAAGTCCTAAACTTATAGATCAAGAGCGGGCTCTAGCAAGTCATCATGATCACCCAGTATTTATGACTTATGTCTGATCTCGACACTTATCATACTTTCTAGAGATAGTACAGTAGATTTCAGGACATTCCCAACAGATACTTCTGAGCAAATCAACACCGAGGTACCCACAAGGTAATGGGCAGGCCGAGGCGACCAACAAAACGATCATTGACGGTCTGAAGAAGCGAATGGAAAGTAAGAAAGGCCTCTGGGCCGACGAGCTCGATGGCGTTCTCTGGTCTCATCGGACCACCCCGAGAACATCAACCGGCCAGACACCTTTTTCACTCTCTCACGGAATGGAGGCAATGTCCCCAGCCGAGATGTGCGTCCCGACAATACGCCTGAGTATCGCGCCCGAGCATGAAGACCTTAACAACAACATGATCATCGACTGCCTTGATCAAGCAGAGGAACTACGAGACCGAGCGCTCCTACGTCTCCAGAACTATCAGCAACAAATCACGCGACACTACAATAAGAAGGTCAAAGGACGCCGTTTCGTGGAAGGTGACCTCGTTCTCCAGAAAGTGTTCGAAAACACACGGGAGTACCGAGCAGGGAAACTCGGCGCAAACTGGGAAGGTCCGTACATCGTTTCAAAGATAGTAAAACCCGGGGTTTACGAGCTCGTAACGATGAAGGGAGAAGCCATTCCACGCTCTTGGAATGCAAACAAACTCAAGAGGTACTACTACTAGGCCGAGCATCTCTCACCCACGGAAAAGCCGAGCATCACGCTCAAAAAAAAAAAAAAAAAAAAACGAGCATCTCTCGCTCCAAAACCGAGCTCGCTATACACGAGTTCGAGTAATATGTAAAGTGAACTACGATCGGCTTGATCCCCTTTCGGGGTACGTAGGCAACCTCTCACGAGGCTCAGCTATATCAATAATAAAAATTTATTAAGTTAAATTTTTTGTTTCAACCGCACCGAACAGATCGACATCCTGGCCAGATGCTCGATACATTGTAAGCCGGGCCAAGTTCCCGCACAAGGCTGATCGACAGTAAATAAGCCGAGCACAGCTCTCGCATACTGTCCCGGTCAGACCTTAGGGGTAAGCCGAGCACTTACTCGCACCCGACCTGTGGTACAACGAGCACAGTCTCGAACCCCACAACTAAGTAAGCCGGTCCCAGCTACCGCACAAGGACGACTGACAAAAAAATAAGCCGAACACAGTTTCTCATAACTGTCCCGGTCGGTCCTATGGGATAAGCCGAGCATCTTTGCTCGCCCTCCACTATACATCTAACTCGAAACCGAGCACGCCAAAAGGCGCGGCTAAGGTTAAGATATGCAGAACAAAAAACTAAGTACGCAAAGAAGGAAAAAACATGCAAGTCATAAACAAACATTGCTATATTTACTTAGTTCAAAAGAACACCGTTTCACATAAAAGAATGCGCGTTCTACAAAAAAAGGGGAGAAGGAAAAACAGAATCCCGAGAAGATAACAAAAATCCGATTACAAAAGGGAGGCAAAGGAAAAGCTCAAATCTAAGAAGCCTCGTCAGAACGGTCCACGGCCTGATCTCCCGCCACGCTCTCAAGAAGGTTATCCGCCAACTCCGGAGTCACGAGCGCCTGGTTCGACCCATGCTGATCCTGAACGAGCATCAAGGATTCCTCGTCAGTACGACCAGAGCTACCAGGGGGGTCATGATGAAATCCTTGTAGGCCAAGTCTGTGAACTCAATCGAGATGAGTTTCTCCTTGAAACGAGCAGCATCGGAATGCGTCTTGGCTATCCTATCAGGAGGAATAACAAACCCCTCCTTGACCAGCGTCTCCAGCATAGACGCAACGGCAGCGGCCTGATTCATCAATATCTGGGTCCTCCGCCCGAGCTCTTTTTCTTCGTTGGCCTTCTTGATCTTAGAAAGCCGAGCTTGCGCTTTGCCCGACACGCGCTCATTCTCCTTTAAAACTTCACGCGTACGGGAGGACCTCAGCCGAGCACACTCGGATTCAAGCTTACCCTGCAGGTCAGAGACCCGAACTATCAACCTCCGCCCGAGCGTTCGAGCTGTCAGTCAGACACTGTCTGTTTTCAGCATCCAACCGAGCATTCTCGGTGGAGAGATCAGCAATCTTCGCCTCCAAGGCCGAAACCTTCTCCTCTTCGACCTTGAGGGAGCAACGGAGCGCCTCCGTAGCAGCCGCCGCTTCGCGGTATCCCTCAAGCTCGGTAATGGATCTCTCTGCTCTACCGAGCTCCCTCTTCAAGCTGCAAATCGCCCTCTCGAGCTCGACTTCCCTCTGTTCATACTCATCAAGGAGCAGATTGTAGTTGGCGATACCCTGGAGCAGGAAAGCTAAGTCAAAACCAGATAAAATTACCAAAAAAAAAGAAGAAAGAAAGATAATCAAAAACTCACCCGAACAAAATCCTTAGCCACTGCCTGTTTACGATCAGAGAAATGTGTGTGCGTAACAGGAGGCAACGGTCTCGGAGGACTGTTTCTCATCAACCGAAGCAAGTCAGCACAAGCCTCCCCATCACGAAGGAGCGGCTGGGAACCTTCATACTGAAGTATTATTGGTGTTTTTCAAGGTTCAATTCCCAATTGCAACCTAACACTTAATCTTAACAGATCTAGGTTCTTGCAAACGAATCATAAAACAAACCTGATCTTTACCTTTGCAGCGGAAATTGGTGGTAATGATAAGATCAGATTAGAGCTGATGAGAATCGGCTCCTCCTCAGGTATCCACACGCTTACAAGCACGGATGGCTGCTAGACCGGATGGATGAACAACAGAGAGAGAGTTCAAGAGGAGCCTGCGGCTGCCTTAAGAAAATCGCAGGAGAAGAACAGAAAATTACCAAACCTAATGTTCCATTCTCCCTTTTATTCACTAATGGGCCCAAGTTTAATTAATTAATTAAACTAATGGTCCATTAGACTTTTGGGCCCAAGACACAAATCAGACAAAAGCCCATTTGTTGTCTGCCCATCTCTCTGTACAAATACAGTAAATGCCACTGCATCTTACCGTATTAATTCCATCTTAACTTTCCCGTTAGCTATGGTGTGTGACCCTTTGGGATCATACAATACTGGTAATAAGTCCTAAACTTATAGATCATGAGCGGACTCTAGCAAGCCATCATGATCACCCAGTATTTATGACTTATGTCTGATCTCGACACTTATCATACTTTCTAGAGATAGTACGGTAGATTTCAGGACATTCCCAACAATCTCCCACTTGTACTGGAATCCTACAAAGGACATTCCCAACAATCTTCCGATTGTACTGGAATCCTACATTCCCTAATCCTTTTGTCTTAATATCTCGATCTGGCATAAGGCAAGATGCGTGTCATCCTTATATAGCCAGACCATGTTTATCGGACCAGATTTGATACTGACTATTCAAACGACTTGGGCAAGTCCGTTTGGGAATGGCCATTCTCTTACCAGCTATCAAATCTCCGATTGGCCTAGAGATATTACCTCCGTTAAACGGCAGGGACAAATCCCGTCTTGTTCCATCACTATGAACTACACAATTCATAATACACCCAACCAAGGTCCGTATAGCTCCCAGTTACGAAACAGCGTTAGACAATGATCAAAGCGCATTACTCCATGTGCAGCCATATGCATGCGAACTCAGGTCTAAGGACTATACTCTATAGTCGTATATGAGAACTTCTTATGACACAGATATTAATATCTTGCAGAGTTCTCATCTTGCGGGCCATGTCCGGTCATATGCTCCCCTACATATACCTATGTGTCGACTTTGATGCCGCGCATCTATGACCCCTCGAAACTTGGTCATAAGTCTCAACACAATCTAGTCTCAACAGGTTGTTGTTGTTCCAATTTCAACAACCTTCGACTATGGACACTCTGATTTATGTCACTTCGTTAAATATGGGGTTTCAGGATCAAGTCTACTCATGTACTTCGATGGCCCATATATAATGACATGAATCATTTTGGAACGATTATTTTATATCACAGTTAAAATAATCCAGAAATCATTAGATTTCACAAACATAAAATGCTATGTTTTCATGAACCCTTCAAAATAACTAAGTAAAGCCCTTTACAAACTCCCACTGAAATTAAGACTACATCTTAATTTCACTCATCCTACAGCTACAGTCCGAGACTCGTGCTTAGGCATAAGGAGTGGCTTTGTTAATGGATTAGCAACATTCTCATTCGATGAAACTTGCTCATCTACTTAACGCCTCTGTCATTTATCTCGCGGAATAGGTTATACCTATCCTCAAGGTGTTTGGACCTTTGATGTGCAGCTAGTCTTAACTACGCTGGGAATCAAATCTAGTTCAGTGATGAACTCTACTTTCCAAACAACCTCTTTCGCCGCTTCTCAAGCTGCGAAATGTTCAGCTTAAGTCATGGAGTCAGCTACAGTGCCTTGCACCGCCAGATAGACACAAGATATAGCCGGACTGTGACCAGGAAGTATCTTTGTCTATTGGAAACTTGCCTTTCAGACTCTATCGACTTGTAGCACCTCACTTTCTCCGTAAATCAAGAACTTATCCTAAGTATTCCTCAAATACTTCAGAATATTCTTTACGGCAATCCAGTGATTCTTTGCTGGATTTGACTGGTCTTTACTTGTCTTGCTTAGCATTAAAGCAACATCAAAACAAGTATGTATCATGGCATACATGATAGATCCAATTGCCGTCGCATATGGAATCCTATCCATGCATTCAAGCTCAGCAGATATCGCAGGACACTGTATCTTGCTTAATGAATTGCCATGTGACATTGGCATAAAGCCCTTCTTGGATTGCTGATTACGTGTAGGACTTTGTCAATTTAAGAATTCTGACTTTTGTCCTACCAGCTCTTTTGGATCTCTATCTTTAGATCCAAAATCCAAGAACTACGTGGCTTTACCCATGTCATTCATAAAACCAACTCCCAAACCAGTCCTTTACCGACTGCAGCATTGGGACGTTATATTCGAGAATCAGTATGTCATCGACATACACTATGAGAAATGCAATATTGCTCCCACTTATCTTTTAGTAAACGCACAGTTCCTCTTCGTTCCTGTTCAAGTCAAAACCTTGACTACTTCAACAGAACGAAGATTCCAACTCCGATATGTTTGCTTCCATCCATGAATGGATCAATGAAGCTAACTTACACATAGTGTAATTTTCGGAGCTCGGGCTCACTTTCGCTTCTTTGAATTTCGCAGATTCGTCGCTTTCAATGATCATCAGATCATGCGAACTTTCAATGATAATCAGATTCAACTAATGATGAGAAATCACTCTCGGATTAGTAACTGATTCATTCATATCTGCGAACTTCAGGCTCTACAGGTGTAGATTCTACAGAAATCTGTAAATCCATCCGTTGCTCTGCAGCCTCCTGTAGTTCTCGAATTTCTTCGAGTTATACTTTTACTCCCACTGTTCTTCTTGGAAAGTAACTTCCCTTCTTAGAAAACAGAATGGACGTAAAAGTAACAAGCCTTGGTTTCCTTAGGACAACCAGCGAAGTAGCACAACTACAAATACTCAGTAAAGACGAATTTGGATCGATTCCAATCCACATTTACGTGGTGTCTTTCAACTGATATTGGTGGAACTATTTCAGCGTAAACTTAGATATTTCTAGAGCGTTATTCTTAGAGAATATCATGGAAGATTCGTGTGACTCATCTTTAATCATTTCTAATAAGATCTGATTCATTCTCACAGAAACACCTCTAGGTTTTCAGGAGAAGTGAGCTGTGAAACGACTTCACACTCATTCAGATGATCACACAATCAATGACTTAAGTATTCTCACTCGTGATCTAATCCAGAGTCTTAATACTTCTGTCATTCAGATTCTATACTTCATTCTGGAACTCTTTCGACCATGTCAAAGAATTCCGACTTGTGTCTCATCAGATGAACACAGTCACACTCACTGAAGTAATCAGTAGAGACAATGAAGTACAGGAAATTTTCTCTGGCATTACAGCTCATCGGACCACATACATGAGTATGTTCAATCTCCAATAAGCCTTTGGGCCTTTCTCTAGCTCGGCTAAGATGGGCCCTTCGTCTTTTGGTCAGTAAGCAGAATTCAAGTCTCATAAGATATCCATTCAAATGAGCCCAAAAGTCCATAACTATGGGGTTTCTGAATCTGACTTACTCTATTTGACCAAAATATTTATGTCAAGAAAAATCAGGTTTAATTCATCAGATTTAAACCAATTTGGTATTTATGTTATATTTAGGCACTCTTTGGTTTAAGATATAAAACCCATTCCTTGAATAGGGTGCTACAATTAACATTTCATTAAGATCAAAAGAACAAAACTTGTCTTTATCAAAATGAAAAACATTCAAATTCTTCACAAGAAAATGAAAAACAATTCTGCTTAAAGCAGGTACATTGTAGCAATTACTTAATTCAAAACCAAGCCTCAAAGGTATCTACAAGTGAAAACCCTACGGCTGAGGCAGCATCCCAAGCTCCTTCCAGACTCGCAGTTTCACTTGCCCTTCCTTCAACGTTCTACTGTTGTTCAGGCTCTGCATATTATAACAAATATCAGTGCCACAACTAGTATCCAATACCTATAAGGTATAACTTGAAGTAATAACATGAATACCTGAGGGAGTAGTCTCATACATCAACTTCAACTCCTCATAATCTTCCATGAATTTAATGCAATCTCTCTTCCAATGCCCAGTCTCTTTACAGTAGCAGCACTTACCAACGTAAGAGGTATCTGACTCGGGCTCAGAAGACACACGCTTGCCATGATTCGAAATCTGGACAACTTTGTCTTCACCCTTGTCAGCTTTAGGTTTAGTAAACCTACCCTTCTCATTCATGAGATTGTACAGGGTACTCTTCACGTTTGGCTCAACTGTTTTGAGCATGTCATGCAGTTCAGTCAACGTCTTTGTTAAGCCTTTCTTGATATAGTTCCTTACGAACTTATCATAGCTTGACAGCAGTGACTGCAGAATGATCTCAGTTGCCAATTCCTGGCTAACTGGATAATCCAGTTTCCTCAGGTTATCAATGTAACCCATCATTTTACTGACATGAGGACTTACTGCATGATCATTTGGTAGCTTGCAGCTAGTGAGAGATTTAACCAACTGGTATCTCTCCACTCTTACCTGCTCCTGAAATTTCAATTTCAGGCTGCTGATCATCTCTATTGGCGACTCCATGTTCTCATATTGCTTCCGCAAATCTGAGTCCATGGTAGCCAATATCAGACCACGCACATCTACCGCATCATTATAATGCTTATTCCAAGCATTATATACTGCATGACTGGCTTTGGATCCGATCCTCTCGGGGAGAGCTTTCTCAAGGACATAGTCCTTTCTCTCCTGCCTGAGGACTAGCCTCAGGTTCCGCGACCAAGTCAAGAAATTTGATCCGTTCAGTTTGTCCATCTCAAGGACAGACCGGATCGAGAAAGTGTTTTGATTGTTTGTGCTTGTCATAGCTGAAATTTAGAGATAAATAGAGTTTTAGTTATTTAGTTCATAAAAGAGTAATCTTAATAACTTATAAGAAAACTCGCATTGCATTCAAAATTTCTTTGTTTAACCTCATAAGAATGCAATGATTCCGAGACCCATGTTCAGCTAATCTAAAGTGGGCCACTGGCCGTCACCCGGAATTAGCTTTACTTGGTAAGCATACACACAGCTAGTTATAACCAATAACTCTCGGTTGTGAATTGGGCCCGAGGCCCAAATTCACCAGATGTCTCAAGGCCCGGGACTCCCGATGGCCCAGTCAACGAAACCAATCTCTTACAGCCAAATAATCACTAAAATCTGGGACTCCCAATGAAATTAGTGACTATATACTACTTTACTTACGCGAAAACAGACACCTCACACTGTAAGCCATATCTGTAATCAAACAAGCGTTAAGTAGCTGACAAGATTGGAAAGACATCCAAGCTTGATATTGTTTTTGAGGATTTTTAACTTTTATTTCCAAAAATAGAAGATTACTATTTTGGGAAACTTTCTTATTTTAGAAACTTTCTAAATTTAGTAACTTACTAAAAATAGAAATTTCTAATTTAAATATTTCATTAAATGTTTTGGGTTGGGTCACAAATTATAGGCCCAATTCTTGGCCCAAGACCATAGAATTCCAGTTGGCCCAATAATTTGACATAACCGAGTCGGTTTATTAATTCTGGTCCAAGACCAAATTAACTATCAAAACCATCGGTTATTTACTAAACCAGACCAGCTCTAAATTATTTGGTCCAACCAAATCAAACTTAGACCAGCCTTCGGTTTAGGTCAAAATTCAATTTTTGAATTTCAATCCGGTTTAACCAGAAATTAAATAATTTCCAGCAAACCACGATTTGGGTTAACCGCTTGAACCACCAATTAAATTGGATCGGTTCAGTTAAATCCAAAACCGGGAAGAAACACCTAGTGTTTTAGCCAATTTGATTTAACTTGCGGTTTTAGGCTTTAAACACACAATTAACCGCCAATTAAATGGACCGGTTAAATCGGTGTGGTTTTGGGCAACGAACCGCGAAGCTCGGTTTAACCGATTGACTATTCGCGGGACGTAAAATTTTAATGGGCCAAACAATTGGATCCATGATCGGGTCATGGACTCACGATCCAACCCTAGGCCCCATCACGATCGATCATCGATCGATTCATGATCTCACGATCGTGAGGATGAGCCGTGATGATCGCAAGCCCACAATATCCGATCCGATCGTCACATGAACACGTCCACAGCCCATTAACGCATCACGGCATGCGATGCTGATCCTTTGCCTCACGATCATTACGCATCGGTCTCGGCTTAGGGCAACGCACGCATCGATCCGTTGCAACGTAATAGCAACGAATATACATCGGCCATACAGCACACGCGTGATCGCTTAGGGTTTAACCAAGTTCGCATGTTCATTTCAATAATAGAATGGGAGACATGTGATTGCAACATCTTAGCAACGAATTGCATCGGCCAATAGCATGCGCCATTCAATTATTAACATGGTTATTCGGTTCAATTCATTCAATTATTAAACCAAGTCAACATCACGTTTAACACATTCATATAAGACAAATTGATTTTTTGACTTATTCAATCCGATTCTTATTAAAACCAATTAACATGATTCAATAATTGCAGCAACAAAACCACATCGATTGATGCTAAATCGATTATACATAAATCGATTCTTATTCAAATATCCAAATTACAAGAAACCTAAAAACTTGGCTCTGATACCACTGAAGTATTATTGGTGTTTTTCAAGGTTCAATTCCCAATTGCAACCTAACACTTAATCTTAACAGATCTAGGTTCTTGCAAACGAATCATAAAACAAACCTGATCTTTACCTTTGCAGCGGAAATTGGTGGTAATGATAAGATCAGATTAGAGCTGATGAGAATCGGCTCCTCCTCAGGTATCCACACGCTTACAAGCACGGATGGCTGCTAGACCGGATGGATGAACAACAGAGAGAGAGTTCAAGAGGAGCCTGCGGCTGCCTTAAGAAAATCGCAGGAGAAGAACAGAAAATTACCAAACCTAATGTTCCATTCTCCCTTTTATTCACTAATGGGCCCAAGTTTAATTAATTAATTAAACTAATGGTCCATTAGACTTTTGGGCCCAAGACACAAATCAGACAAAAGCCCATTTGTTGTCTGCCCATCTCTCTGTACAAATACAGTAAATGCCACTGCATCTTACCGTATTAATTCCATCTTAACTTTCCCGTTAGCTATGGTGTGTGACCCTTTGGGATCATACAATACTGGTAATAAGTCCTAAACTTATAGATCATGAGCGGACTCTAGCAAGCCATCATGATCACCCAGTATTTATGACTTATGTCTGATCTCGACACTTATCATACTTTCTAGAGATAGTACGGTAGATTTCAGGACATTCCCAACACATACCTCACAGCGAAGCCATAGTCTGTGAGTGCGCCTTCACCGGGTCCACCAAGGAAAGTGAGCCCGGCAATCTCATCCAGATTGGGAATATCCCGTTCGGTTTGAGGATCAGAAACCTCATTCCCCTCCTGACCACCCATTTCACCATGGCCAGCAACCTGATCATCACCCGGACGTTCCAAAAGAGCCGCCTCATCAACACTTGGGCCCTCAACATTCCCAACCTCGGTATCCGCATCCTCAGGAAGAGTCATCAGATCCATTCTACCACCATCGGCATGCTCGGTAGCATCAGTCATTTGGCCCTCGGTAGCAGCAGTCTTCTTTTTCTTCTTTTTTCTCACCAAGGAAGGAACACTGGTGGCTTCCTCGGTTACCCGACCATCCCCAGAAACGAGAAAAGTCTCCGGCTCAGTAGCAACCGCTTCCTCGGGTCTCGATCTCTTCTTCTTTTTCTTCTTCTTCTGAGCTTCGACTGCCTCCACCGCCTCGCACACCTGACGAAACAAATCTCGATGATACTCGTTCACAAAAACCATTCCACGAGGGACCTCCCCAACCCATGGCGAAAATGGTCGGTTCGGGTCCAGGGCAGCAGGATTTACCTGTGGTTCAGAAGGATTCTCCTGCTCCACGACCTGATTTCCCAGCGGGGTGGCAAGATTCTCCTCGACGTAGTTAACAACTTCAAGATCCATTCGGCCCATCTCTTTCTTACGGCTCTTCTTCGGGACAACTGGAACGAGAGGTCTGTTGTTGTACTCGGCTAAGGACTCAACCGAACAGAGATGACAGCCTGCAAAATATATATACATTAAAGAAATCCGAGCAAAAAAAAAGGGGGGGGAGAAAGCAAAAAGGCATACCTTCGTCTAAACACTCTATAGCTCGCCTGACTTGACTAGCGTGAACGTCCGGCCACCTCTGGATTCCCTGAGCAACAAGCTTGTGAAGATTTGTTAAGAAATTGTCCGGCGCCGGGAGATCAAAAGAATAACGATCTGCAAAAAGAAAAAACGAGGATGAGTTAGTCTATTTAGAGGAACGAGCAAAGCAAAAATAGTTACCGTGAAGATGATTCCAAAGCGTCCTATAGGGCCTCTCGGGATCGGGGAACGAGGCTGAATTAACCCGAACATAAAAGTAACGGTCTTGCCAGTCGTCAACCTTAGACGGTTTCCCTATGACGACCTTCTCCCCGAAGCGAGTCCTCATACAGACATAACGAGTCCCGACGGTTGTAGGATTTATCGAAATCGTTGTTATCTCCTCGAAAAACCGAAGAGTCATATCCACTCCGCACTCGGAGGCCAAAATCATAGAGCCGACCAAATTCTGGACGGCAGCCGGGCACAGCTGAGACATGGCAATCCTTCTTTCCTCACAGTAGGCCACGAGCAGCCTCGGTAAAGGAAACCTCAGATGGATATCCGTGAACAAAAAATCGTACAAGCATATCCATCCCTCCGGACAGTCCCAAGGCCTCTCATGCGGCTCGGGCCTACGAAGCTCAAGCCGATCAATGCCCCCCGGGTCACAGTTATCCCTCAACCAGGCCAAGTCGTCATCCGAGCATTTCGTCGGAAGAACATTACGAACGGGACGCTTTTTCTTCTCCGAGCCATCCACAGCTTTTCGCCCCGTTTTCCGAACCTTCTTAGGTCTGCTCGGCTCCAGCACCATCCTATCACACCGAGCCTGGTCCACTAAAGCCACAGCTTCCGCCTTCACTGGGAGCAAACCCAAATCCCGAACCGATGGGAGAAGCCAAGGACGAGCACCGTCGTCCTCCGAGTCTATCAAGTATGGAACCCGGAAGCTCTGCACACTACCCGAAGCAGAAGGATTGCGAGCTCGATTACCCTTGGAATTTTGGGAGATAATCTTTGTTCGCCCCGAGCTGGATGAAGAACCCTGCTGCGCAACTGACGAGCTAGGTTGAGCAGAATTACCCTCGGACAACCTTACCGAGTAGAGGTCCCGACCCGAGGATGATGCTGTACTGGAATCAATTCTCA
The DNA here is from genome assembly GCA_030180135.1 of Orychophragmus violaceus. Lineage (NCBI taxonomy): Eukaryota > Viridiplantae > Streptophyta > Magnoliopsida > Brassicales > Brassicaceae > Orychophragmus > Orychophragmus violaceus. The sequence continues at coordinate 60,873,545 of CM058237.1, read as the reverse complement.
TGACTTGCTAATAATACAACAACAAAGCTAGAGAGAGAAAGTAAATCCTAGAGAGAAGGGAGAGCGAAGTACCTGCGAAAGGAGAGAAATGAAGATGCAGAAGAGAATGGAGCAGGATATATATAAGCGGAGCAGGAGGATTTCGAGGTAAACGTAATGATGACCCCCCCTACGCAACCTTTCAGCTTCCAGCAGTCATAGGCATCATTGCGACTCTTCAGATTCCAGCCGCTTCCCAAGAAACCCTTCGCGTTTCCCGAGACAGAAACGACAAAGCAAACAAAGCCGACCAGATCCGCACCGGATAAATATTGGCCCAACTAAAACACCGTCAAAATTCGCCGACTTCGAGTACCACGAAGATCGACGAACTGGGGGGGGGCTTACTGTTATATATGGGTTTAGCACCCCATCCACTTAGAAGGCCCAATACTTATCCTTTGAGCAAAGGCCGGCCCAACAAAAACAAAATGGCCCAACTGTAGGAACTGTTTAGTTGATCCTGATGTAATTCACAGATTCATATCAACCTAAACATACAGATCTAGGTTCTCTTGATTAGAAACATTAGATGATCTCACCTTTTACCTGTTTGTTGCAGCGGAAGGAATAGAACAGGTCAGAGATCAGAGAGATGCACCGAGGGATGAATCCTCCAAAGGTTCACACACGCGATCACAGAAAACGGCTGCTAGACCGAGCTGGTGGGAGGCGCAGGGAGAGAGGAGAATCGGCGCTAGGGGCTAGGGTTAGGAGAAAGAGATTTGGCTTTTAGTTTATTAAAAGCCTTCTCTTTCCCTTTTGGGCTTATGGGCCCAAAACACCAATCTGATTAAATCCCATTTAATCAGACCCATTAATCTTTCTCTCTTAGTACGACAAATGCCTGGCACTTTTGTCGTACTTCTGCTAAGCCGTTCCAACACATTTTCCTGTTAGCTTAGGCGTGTGACCCATATGGGATCATATAATAAAGGCAATAAGTCCAAGACTTATAGATCATGAGCGGACTCTAGCAAGCCATCATGACCCCCAGTATTATATGACTTATGTCTGATCATTGACATACTCTTACTTTCTAGAGACAGTACCGAGATTACTGGACACAATTCCAACAATCTCCCACTTGTACTGGAATCTCTCTGTATTCATAATCCTTTTGTCACAATATCTCGATTAGTCATAAGGCAAGATTAGTGTCATCCTTATAAAGCCTAATCTTGTTCATCGGACTCTGATTTGATACTGACAATCCAAACGACTCGGGAAAGTCCGTTTGAGCATGGCCATGCATTTTCCAGTATTCAAATCTCCGATTGGCCTAGAGATATTCACTCCATTTATATTGGAGGGACAAATTCCGTCTTGTTCCATCACTGTAAACTACTCATTTCATAATGTACCCAAACAAGGTCCTTATAACTATCGCAGAACGATAGCGTTAGACAATGATCAAAGTACATCAGTCCATGGGCAGTCACATGCAAGTGAACTCAGGTCTAAGGACTATACTCTATAGTCGTAGTAAGAATCTCTTATGACACAGATATAAATATCCTGAAGAGTTCTTATAAGCGGGTCTTGTCCGGTCGTATGTTCCCAACATACACCTATGTACTGACTTTGATGCCGCGCATCTATGACACACTGAGACTTTGTCATAAGTCACGTACCAATCCAGTCTCACACGGTTGTTGGTGTTCCAGTTTCAACAACCTTCGACTAGGGACAGGATGATATAAAACATTTATCAAATATAGGGTCTCATGATCAAGCTAAATGACTTTGATGACTCAAGATCAAGTCACTTACTTCGATGACCTATAAAATATTTCATATCATTTTGGAACGATTATTTCATCACAGTTAAAATAATCTTGAAATAATAATTTCATTAAAACATAAAATAATGTTTTACAAGAACATATCAAATAACTAAAATAAAGCTCACAAAACTCCCACTCAAATTTAGATTACATTTCAATGTTTCTAATGCCTACAGCTTCAGTCAGGAACTCGAGCTTAGGCCTTGGGAGTGGCTTTGTCAACGGATCAGCGACATTATCATCTGTCGGAACTCGGCTGATCTTGACTTCCTTTCTATTTACGATGTCACGTATCAAGTGAAATCTTCTTTGAACATGCTTGGATTTCTGGTGTGATCTTGGTTCCTTTGCCTGAGCTATAGCACCATTGTTGTCACAAAACAGTGCCAGAGGCTCAGCCGCATCTGGTATCACACCTAGTTCCATAATGAACTTTCGTATCCAAACAGCTTCCATCGCTGCTTCTGAGGCGGCGATATATTCAGCTTCTGTAGTGGAATCAGCAACGGTGTCCTGCTTGGAGCTTCTCCAACTTACTGCACCGCCATTCAGACAAAAGACATAACCGGACTGTGACCGGAAATCATCTGTGTCTGTCTGGAAACTTGCGTCCGTGAATCCACTGACTTTAAGCACATCACTTCCACCGTACACCAAGAACTTATCCTTAGTATGTCTTAGATACTTCAAGATATTCTTTACGGCAATCCAATGGTTTTCACCTGGATTTGACTGGTATCTACTCGTCATGCTCAATGCATAAGCAACATCAGGACGAGTACAGATCATGGCATACATGACAGATCCTATTGCAGATGCATAAGGAATATTCTTCATGCGCTCAAGCTCAGCAGCCGACGTAGGGCTCTGCTTCTTGCTTAGCGTTGTGCCATGCACCATTGGCGTGAAGCCCTTCTTGGAATCTTTCATGCTGAATCTTTGTAGGACTTTGTCAATGTATGAGTCTTGACACAAGCCTATCAGCCTCTTAGGTCTATCCCGATAGATCCTAATTCCAAGAACGTATGCGGCTTCACCCATGTCTTTCATGGAAAAACAACTTCCAAGCCAGTCCTTTACAGACTTCAGCATTGGAACGTCGTTTCCGAGAAGCAGTATGTCATCGACATACAGAATAAGAAACACTATCTTGCTCCCACTAGTTTTTTTTATACACGCATTGTTCTTCTTCGTTTCTGATGAAGTCAAATTGCTTGATCGCTTCATCAAAACGAAGATTCCAGCTCCTCGATGCTTGCTTCAATCCATAAATGGATTTATGAAGCTTGCATACTTTCCCAGCATTCTTTGGATCTATGTAACCGTCAGGTTGTGTCATATACACATCCTCTTCCAGAATCCCATTCAGGAAGGCGGTTTTCACGTCCATCTGCCAAATTTCATAATCATGAAAAGCTGCAGTTGCTAGTAGAATCCGAATAGATTTCATCATAGCCACTGGTGAATAGGTTTCATCGTAATCCACACCGTGAACTTGTCTGAAACCTTTTGCCACCAACCTGGCTTTATAAATCTGGACATTTCCATCCACGTCAATCTTCTTCTTGAAGATCCATTTGCACTCGATGGCTTTTACACCAGCAGGCAAGTCAACCAACGAAAATACTTGGTTGACCGACATGGAGTCCATTTCGGAATCAGTGGCTTTACGCCACTTAGAGGAATCTGGGCCCATCATGGCTTGATTGAAGTTCGATGGTTCATCACCATCAATGATCAGAAGATCATGACAGTCAGTCACGAGGAATCCTTGATATCTCTCGGGTTCGTGACGGATCCTCCCGGATCTTCGAACTTCAGGTACCACAGGTTCAGGCTCTACAATTTCTTGTAGGGCCTCCTCCTGCTCTTCCTCATTAGGTTGAGCAGTATCCTGTTCATCTTGAATTTCTTCAAGCAGTACCTTACTCCCACTGTCTTTCTTAGAGAGAAACTCCCTCTCAAGAAAGTTACAATCCCGGGCAACAAAAATCTTGTTCTCGGAACGTAGATAGAAGTAATAAGCCTTGGTTTCCCGTGGATAACCAATGAAATAGCATTTGTCAGATTTTGGTGTAAGCTTGTCTGAGATTAATCTCTTGACATAGGCTTCACAACCCCAAATTCTGAGATAAGACAGCACTGGAGCTTCTCCAGTCCATAATTCATATGGTGTCTTTGCTACTGCTTTTGATGGCGCTCTGTTTAGAGTGAACACTGCTGTTAGCAGAGCATATCCCCAAAGGGATATTGGAAGGTCTGTGTGACTCATCATAGATCGAACCATATCCAATAAGGTCCGATTTCTCCTCTCAGACACACCATTCCATTGAGGTGTTCCAGGAGGAGTGAGTTGGGATACGATCCCACACTCTCTCAGATGATCACTGAATTCCTGGCTTAAGTATTCTCCTCCTCGGTCGGACCGAAGAGCCTTAATGCTTTTGCCAAGTTGGTTCTGTACTTCATTTTGGAATTCTCTGAACTTTTCAAAAGATTCAGACTTATGTTTCATCAAATAAACATATCCATACCTACTGAAATCATCAGTGAAGGTAATGAAGTACTGATAGTTTCCTCTTGCATTTGTGGACATTGGGCCACACACATCAGTGTGTATCAGGCCCAATAAGTCACTGGCCCTCTCGTTAGGTTTATTAAAGGGGGCCCGTGTCATTTTGCCCATCATGCAGGATTCGCATTTCTCACATGACTCAAAGTCAAATGAGCCAAGAAGTCCATTCGAATGGAGCCTCTTGATGCGTTTCTCGCTGATGTGCCCTAAACGACAATGCCATAGAAACGTTCGGTTTTCCTCATTAGGTTTAAACCGTTTTGTATTAATGTTATATATTGGCGCGGATTGATCGAGTATGTAAAGCCCATTCGAAAGAGGGGCAGAACCATAGAACAAATTGTTGCGATTGAAGGAACATAATTTATTCTTAACTGAAAAATCATAACCTTCCAAATCCAACAAAGAAATTGAAATAATATTTCTGCTTATAGCAGGTACAAAATAACAATTATTCAGTTCTAAAATCAATCCCGAAGGTAAAGACAACAAGTATGTGCCTACAGCTAGTGCTGAAACTTTCGCTCCATTCCCAACTCGTAGCTCCACTTGTCCTTGCTTCAGCCTTCTACTGTTGTTGAGTGCCTGCATATTAGTACAAATATGAGCCCCACAACCAGTATCCATGACCCATGAGGTATTATCAGAAGTAGTTGTATTAACTTCTATAACAAAAATACCTGATGAAGAAGTCTCGAAAGTCTTCTTCTTCAATTCCTTTAGACCTTCCTGGAATTTCTTACAATCTCTTCTCCAATGCCCCAGTTCTTTGCAGAACCTGCACATGTCAGTAGGCCCAGCCTTGGACTTGGGCTTGGGCTTTGGCGTGTCCTTGTCCGCGACTTGGACAGCCTTGGCCGCTCCCTTATCCTTAGCAGAGGATTTCTTAAACCCCTTGCCCTTTTGCACCATAAGCACATTGGGGTCCTTGGCGGTTTTCCTCAAGTTGGGCTCTGCAGTCTTGAGCATTCCGTGAAGCTCAGGTAGTGTCTTACTCAAGCCATGCATGTTAAAGTTCAGAATGAACTGATCATAGCTTGCAGGTAAAGACTGCAGAATGATGTCGCAGGCAAGTTCCTGGCTGATCGGGCAGTCGAGTTTCTGAAGATGATCGAGATAACCCATCATCTTCAAGACATGAGGACTCACTGCCGCATTCGCAGCCAACTTACAGTCCAAGAGGTTCTTAACTGTCTGGAACCTCTCAGTCCTAGCCTGCTCCTGAAAAAGCGATTTCAGGCTTGCCATTATCTCGATGGGAGACAATACACTTTCGAACTGTTTTTGCAGCTCAGGAGTCATTGTCACCAACATCAGGCAATAGACATCATTTTCATCTGACGAATGCTTTTCCCAAGCATTGTGCAGAGTCCTGGCAGCATTGGCAAGAGGCCTCTCGGGGAGGGGATCACGAAGGACATAATCCTTCTTCTCCTGCTTGAGGACCAGCCTCAAGTTCCTTGACCATGTCAGGAAGTTCGTTCCAGTCAGCTTCTCCTTCTCGAGAACAGACCGGATCGAGAATGTGTTTTGTGTGCTTGTAGTAGTCATATCTGAAATATATAAATAAAAAGGTTATTAGTTATTATGTTCAAAATGACTAATCTCGTATTAAAATTTAATATGATTAATCACGCATTATATTCAATAACATCAGTTACCCTCAATAGAATATAATGATTCCAAGATCCACATATAACTAAGATTAAAGTGGACCACTGGCCGTCACCCAACCTTAGCTTATATCGGTAAGCCCTATATCGGCTAATTATATCCGTGATATAACTCTTGGTTGTGAATCTGGGCCCGAGGCCCAATCCACTCTGATGTCTCAAGGCCCGGGACTCCCGATGGCCTAGTCAAGAAAACCAGACTATACAGTCATGTAATCATTAATGTCTGGGACTCCCAATGACATTTATGAATCACAAACTGTCTTACCCACGCAAAAGCAGACATCCTCACACTGTAAGGCCATGAATGCAATTGAATGGGCTTTGACAGCTGACATAGCCTGGACAAAACATCCAACGCTTGATATTATTTGAGGTTCGTAGGTTTATTAAAATTCATTCCCAAAATAGAAGATTACTATTTCGGGAAACTTTCCATTTTTGGAAACCTACTATCTTTGGAAACTTTCTAAAATTGGAAACTTTCTAAAAACGGAAACTTTCTAACTTTAGAAATTTCTTAAAATCCAAAACCCGCAAATTCAGAAATTTCTATTTTAAGAAACTTTCTAATTTCAAAATTTCGGAAACTTTAATTTAAAATCGACTTTATAATTTTATAAAATAAATTTTAAATCGATCTGAAGAAAGACTCAAATAATTGGCCCAATTGTTTTAACTTCTTGGCCCGAGGCCCAAGAATTTGTCCATGTCCAAGACATGACCCAATTGTCCAATTATTTGACATAACCGGTCTGGTTCATTAAAATTGGTCTAACCAAATTTTAATTACTACGATGACCACAATTGTCAACCGGTTATTAACTAAACCGGATTTTCTCAATTTATTTGGTCCAACCAAATCAAATTAGAAAATCCTGGTTTAGGCACAAAATCCAATAATTCTTTCGACATTGGATTTCTTATCCCGGTTTAACCAGATTTAATAAAATTATTAAAATCTGTTTATTAAACCAGAACGAATCAATTTTAATTAAGTTTTGAACCGAACCATCTAACCGAAATCGAACCGGTCCATCACACCCAAAACCCTAACCGGTCGAAACTTGTCCAAGCCGCAAGCCATCATGCTTGGCCGAGACGTGGTCGGGACGGTTTGGCTGCGTGATCGGGACGATCGTTCGGTATGCTCGGGACAGTGGCGGGACGATTCAGGCCGAGACGCGATCGAGACGATGCTCGGCTCTCGGCAGAAACGCGTGTGGCTTCGATCCATGCGGTCGGGCCGATTGGATCCTTGCGATCGATCTCGGCCGAGCCATGCGATCGGTTTGCGCCTGCCCCTCACGGTCGAGTGATGCAACCGGCCAACGCGCGATCCATACGAACGGCTTGGCCATCGGTTCATCATCTCGGCCGATCGCAAAACCCGAGTCATATAGCTCGGTTTGCGATTTCTTTAGTGTGTTTAGGATTCAAATTTGTTTCTTAAGTGATTTATCTTATCAGTAATTGATTCAAAACACTTCTAAACAGATTAAACAACCTAAACATGAATCTAAAACAAGAAATCCTAAGAACCAATGGCTCTGATACCACTGTAGGAACTGTTTAGTTGATCCTGATGTAATTCACAGATTCATATCAACCTAAACATACAGATCTAGGTTCTCTTGATTAGAAACATTAGATGATCTCACCTTTTACCTGTTTGTTGCAGCGGAAGGAATAGAACAGGTCAGAGATCAGAGAGATGCACCGAGGGATGAATCCTCCAAAGGTTCACACACGCGATCACAGAAAACGGCTGCTAGACCGAGCTGGTGGGAGGCGCAGGGAGAGAGGAGAATCGGCGCTAGGGGCTAGGGTTAGGAGAAAGAGATTTGGCTTTTAGTTTATTAAAAGCCTTCTCTTTCCCTTTTGGGCTTATGGGCCCAAAACACCAATCTGATTAAATCCCATTTAATCAGACCCATTAATCTTTCTCTCTTAGTACGACAAATGCCTGGCACTTTTGTCGTACTTCTGCTAAGCCGTTCCAACACATTTTCCTGTTAGCTTAGGCGTGTGACCCATATGGGATCATATAATAAAGGCAATAAGTCCAAGACTTATAGATCATGAGCGGACTCTAGCAAGCCATCATGACCCCCAGTATTATATGACTTATGTCTGATCATTGACATACTCTTACTTTCTAGAGACAGTACCGAGATTACTGGACACAATTCCAACACCAACAAGCAATAAGGCCCGGACACACACGCCAGAACCGAGCTCATTACTATCGGCTCGGCTCGGCTCAACTCAAGCAAATCGGCTCGGCTACACTAACGGCCAAAAGAACGTACGGCTCAGCCCATCTCGACACCAAGTACGGCCCAATCCGCACGAACTCGACAAGCGGTCAACGGCCTGTAAAAAGTACGACCGTATTTTACTATAAATAGGAGTCGTCACTGTACATTAATGTGACTTTTTGGGATTTGTGTACTTCTTACTACTTTCTCTCTCTAGAATCAATTTCCCGAATTGTAAACCGAGCACGTCTTTCGACCTGCTCGGGAATCTGAATACCAACTACGCTCGTTGCCGAGCATATCACTCTCAACAAAGAACCCCAAACACAATCTTCTCTTCGTTCATCCCGAGCACTACTTTTACTCTTGCTTATCTCTGAATCTAGTCGGTTCTCTCTCAAGAACAACTTAGCTCCTTCGGACCGAGTATGTCAACTCTCTAGCAAGACGCGCACCCCGACCTCGTGACCATCTCGGTTATCACAGCTTATGTCCACTTTTATGCAATGCCTTCAAGATCTTTTTGATTTGTTTTGGTACAACTGTCATGTACTGTCTAGCTTACATTTTGTATTGTATCTCAAACGTGCAGTCTTGCTATCATAATAAATACAAGAGCCGCTTATATAGTATTCACATAGTTTTTCTCTTTCTCTCCACAGACTGCTTACAAAAGGACCCCGAATGATGAAGAGGCGATGAGAGCCAAGAACCCCTTTTGTTGTTTTTTCATATATATGTACGACATTTTCAAGACAGAGATATATGTCTACTACATTATTGAATTCTCCAAGACAAATAATTTTTTTATGATTCTGTCAAGAATTTAAATGTTATATCATTGACAAATATTTATATTTCTAAATATTCCAGTTGGTTATTTATATAGCTACCATTCAATTGCAGATCTGCCGCCTACTGATCATTGTGGATACTTTACTTTCTGTAATGGAAAATAACAACGTTTCAACTCTAAAAATTAGAAGAGAAGACTACAAACTTTTTTAAAGCTTCAATATCTTTTCATTTGGTCATAGACGTAGTTGAAGTTACCATTTCCTAAACATGAGATGGTCTCCACATGTTGAAATAACTATCTAAATGTAACACGTTCTTGCTGATTTTTTAACTACGTAGATGTATCAGTTATTTATAAACATTACAGATTTTTAACCTCCAAAAGAGATTATAATACAAGAAACCAAGAGATAAATTGCTTAGGCTTTATAATGTAAGCTAATAGAAAAATGTGACAAAGCTGATGAGTTTAGTTGCTAGAACCAAGAAAGTTTACTTCATGGCAAACCTATATGAAATTTGTAGGAGATAACAATGCATGTGAAGAAGGTAGACAATCTCTTAATTTGTGAAATTTGATATGATATAAATCAAATCTCACTAATACACAATCAAAAAGTATAATTTTCACAATTCTGAATACAAATCTGCGCATAGCGCGGGATAGCACCTAATTCAAATTAAAATAGAGTTATTTGGGATTTTCGTTTTAGATAGAGAGGGATTTGCCTGCCGCATTTCGCTTCCCCAAGAATTCCGTTTACCTTATTATCCTAAAAATCTCTACTTTTCATCTCCGCACTCCATCCTGGGGAGAAATGGCACTTCCTTTCTGCGATTTCCCTGATGATCTCCAGCTCCGCATCTTATCCTTCCTCTCACCAACAGAGATCTCCAGCTTCGCCTGCACATCGAAACGCTTCGCCTCGCTATGTCGTGAAGACCGTAAATTCTGGCACGCTTTGTGCGATCGGAGATGGGGGAATAAGACACAGATCCAAAAATGGGGAAAGGGTCGAATCGCATATAAGCTCCTTTACAAGACTCTAAAGCGATTGGAGAATCTGATTGGATTCTGGCGACTCTGCGGCAGAGCAAACCCCACCGTTTCTTCTCCGCCGTTAGTTTTCTTCGAGTGGGGTTCCTCGTTCGTCTTGGGATCTAGGGTTTTGGCCATTAACGATGACACATATCAGGTACGGAAAACGCCGTTTCTCGTGATGGGCGTTTCATCCGAGGGACAGACAGAGAGTTTTCTTGATCTCGATGGTAATCAAAGATCTGATCTAAAGGAATTAGAGAGAGACAATCTGGTCCCTGTCAATGTGAATTTCATGGGAAACGGTCATATCATGGTGGAAGAGAATCGATGTTTCGGAGAAGCACACAAGAGTCCGATTTATAAAGGATCTAGCTCCGGCGACGACGACAGCGAGGATGTTAAATCGACCTCACCGAGCTTTCTTGTTTCGGAAATGTATACTCAATTGGCCAATAGGACAAGTCCAGGGGGTGATAGAAGGAGACAGAAGAAGGAGAAGGACAGACAAGCCAGGATCAAATGGGAACCTGAACATTTTATTAAGGTTGCTGATTTCTCGCCTACGACCACTAAACCATTACAAGGCTTATGGAAGGTCTGGCTCTGCAACTTCTGAAAGTTCGATTTTTTCACCTATAATACTGTCATTAGTAATGTTTTGAGATTGAGAAAGGTAGTTAATTTGTTGCTAAGATCCTCATTTCAAAAGAGGATGATTGAAAGGAACAATCTTTACAATGGTATAATGATCCTTTTTTTCCATGGTGATGTTGGTGTTGTTAAGTTTCATCAGCTCATTGCAATTGTTCTTGAAATCGGCAGGGTTTCTGTGAAGGAAGGAACCTGGAGTTATATCTGGTCAAATACGATGAAGTTGGAGGCATTATATGCAGAAGAGTAGAGGACTTGTCTCTCTCAGGGCACACTTCTCCTGTGTTCTGGACACTGAATCACACGTTCATCAAATCTCCGCTTTCAGTTAAAGAAGAGTTGATATTGGATGGTCGAGTCCATATCAGTCCTCTCCTGGGAGAAGTTCATGAAGAAGTATCTGGAATGTTGTACATGAATTCTAGTTATGATCTGGTGTTGCCCGGAGAAGCGGGCAATGGCAGTGGTATTCTGAGAGGGGAAGGACGGGTCTGGTTGTACGAAAATGGGACTTTTGGTTTTGGGTTTCTTCGAGATCGATTTATCATTGATCTGAAACGTGTTGCCCTAGAAGATGGTTGTCTGGCTGATGTGTTAGAAGCTTAAAGGTGATTTGCTTTATTGGTTCTGACTTGTGAATTATATGTTGGTGATGGATGGATAACCTTCACTGTACATAGAAGACTCGGGTGAAAACGCAAAAAAAAAAAAAAAAAAAAAAAAAAAAGAATACTCTGGTGACTTTGGTATTTCAAGTTTAGTATCGACCAATGGGCCTAAACTAAGATGTGGAATCGCCTTTTTGTATTTTGCAAGTTTTGTAACTTCGCCAGAATAAAATAATAGACTTGTGTATGTAGTTGGAGACCATCGTTGTTAATGTATTTTTCTTGCGATTGTGCTTAAACTTGCCAAAAAATTGTGTTGATACGCTTTGTGATGTATAATCACATCGGGTCGATTTATATTAAAAGTTCGAGTTTTAACTAAGGTTGTTACGGAATTTCAATCTAGTCCGAAAAGTCGGGTTATGATCAGAGGTGAGAAATAAACTTAAAGTGAGGTCGAAATTGTTCTTTATTAATCTTAGACTGAAGCTGAGCAATGAACATGATGGTACGAGGTGGGAATCCGTCGAATGACGTGCTCCCTAAATATTGCTTGAGCTCAGAGCTTTATAAGAGTAGTTCGGTGCCCTCGCAAGTTACAATGTGTCTATAATAAAGAGTTAATGATCCTATTTATAGCGCTTGAAAGCTGATTTCTTTTTGGGACATTGACTCCTTAGCGGGTTTGTCTTCTTGTGACGGGATGAACTTGTTGTTGGCAAGATTTCCAATGAGTTTATGGATGGGTGCTAAACCCATATCCAACAATTAGTCCCCCCCCAGTTCGTCGATCGACAGTCTAGTTGGAGTCGGCGAATTTCTTTGAGCATTTAAGTCGGGCGGAAATATTGTTAGGCATGCTCGGCTCTCGTGACCTTTTGTCCCTTTGTACCTTTGTGCACGTGTCGCGATATCCTTGGGGGGGGGGCAAGAAAGTGCTAACGGTCATACGGATGGGAATATTGCGTATCTCCTACAACGTCACTTGATCATGCAATCGTCTGACCTTGGGATCTGTGCAGGGGTAATGATGGTGTTCCCTCACTGTCTGCCGAAAGTTTTTAGTATAAAAATTCTCCAAATGGGTCTTCTTTTATCCATTTTTCTTCACGCTGCTTTTGGTTTTGTTCCTTCTCCGATACTTGTTTATGAGTTCTTCGTCTGATCATTCGTCTTCCAACAGTGATAGTGACGATGATAGTTCTTTTGTTTCCTTGGGGACGGATTCCCCTGTCCCGAAAATTGCTGATGAAGAGGGCGAGTCTCGGGTTTGCGGGAAGAGCTCATCCTCTGTACGTCGTCGACTTCGTTTTGATGTTCCGAAATACCAGGTGGATGGCTCTGATTTGAGTGTTGTTTGTGAGGCGAATCGGATAAAAAACGCTGTGGTGACTCGCGAGGTTCAGAGATCTTAGACGATTTTAGATGACATAATGAGAGTCCATACTCGTGTTCCGGGACTCATACTCCGACTCCCGACTGCGGATGAGCGGTCGTGGTCGGTTCCTGACAGATGGGTTTGTATTTACGATTGTTGGTTCGTCAAACGCCACCTTTGGTATCCTCTTCCTAAACTTCTGGTGGGTTACCGTGAGCAGCGTCGGATTGCTCTTTCTCAACTTTGTCCGGCTGTGGTTTGTAATGTAGTAGCTGCCTTATTGCTCGGTGCTGAGGGTAAGGTTGATATGACTCTCCGTTTTTTTAAGGAGGCGATGAGGATAACAATTAACAAGACGATTACTGGAACATGCTATGTTTCGGCCAGGAGCCGATATGGGCTTAAGCTTGTTACCGGCATGGTGAGCAAAATATCCAACTGGCAGGATCGATATTTCTTCGTGAAAGTTAATGGCGCATCGGTTCGTGACGAAAATAGGTTGTACCGGTCTTCATGGAACCATGCTCATGGTATGGTTCATGCTTTCTCTCCTTCCTTTTTCCCCTTTTTGCTTTTTGATTGTTTCGAGTTTTCCTTTGCCCAGATCGTCGTACGTACAGTGCTCCTTGCCCGAAGGATTTTTCTTTGGGTTTGAGGAAGCTGACTTCGCTTGGTCCTTTATCGTTGCATGATGTCCATGTTGCGAGGATTCGAAGGAGTTTTTCTTGTATGGATGCCGGGGCGGCTAAATGGGAGCTTAAGAAGGAGCTGCCGTCTGGGAGTACGTTGGCTGGTATACGGGAGGACAGGGGCAGCGATGGTTTTCTGTCGTCGAAAATGAAAAAAAGGAAAATGGAGAAGGAAGACTTGGCCTCTGATTCTAAGACGGAGATGTTAGTCCAGGATCCTGTTATCCGAGAGCTTAGGGGGTGTGGCCGGACTTAAGCGGCTGATTTCTCGGTTCGCTTTGAATATTTCAGTCCTGAAGCAATTGTTAATGATGCTGATGCGTGTGTCCGTTTTCTCCGATCGGTGAGGTCGAGTCTGTTGAATGGTCAACTTCCAGTTTATGCTTCGTTCAGGCCTGACCTTCATCGGAGGATCGGATGTGGTCGTATCCAGGTAGGAGTTTTTCTACTCTTTATGCTTCGGTTTTCCTTTCATTTCTTTCTCGTTGTGAGCTCTTGATTTTGGTTGCAGATTCTCGCGGATGAGAATCGTCTGACGGACGCTTATGAGCAAGAAATCAAGGCTCTCAGACTCGAGAAGGAGAAACTTGGATCGAGGCTTCTTGAGATGCACGCGAAGGTTCGTGAGCTTGAGGGGGTCGGTGAAGTCCTTCGCCGGGAGAAGAGAAAAGTTGAGGGTCTTGAACTCCAGAAAACTTACTCGTCGCGGGAAAGGGACGCTCTGCTCGCCGCCCAGGCCGTGCATCGGTCTGAATGTGACAAATTGCGAGCATCTTGTGCTGATGAGGTCGCTCGATCGATTGTCGAGGTTTTCGCCAGGGCTGAGGCTCGTTTGTCGAAAATCAGGAGGGCTAGGGAGGAGGACGTGCGATCTCGAGGGAAACTTCTGGAGCTGAGCCAGGTTGTTTCGGTCTTGGCGTCATACCGTCTTCTGGTTAACGATGGTTTGTAGGTTCCGATGTTGAAGATTGAACGATTGGTTGCTAACGAGAAGACCCTTAGGGAGGAGCTTTATTCGATGGGCGATACTGAGCTTACCAAAGGGGATCTTCGCATGACTCCTCTGGATAGTCGAGATCGTCGACGGGACATTTTGGCAGGTCGCATCGTGTGGGATGTACATGGTTCCAATGAAGGGATTATTACCGCTGCTGATGTCGCCAGGCTTCGTGATGGAGGGCTTGTTCCTGTGGAAGCTTGTGTTCCGTTCGAGTCTTAGTTTTTGGTTTGATTTAAGAAATGCGGGTTGTTGCCGTTGTTTTTTTTGTAAGCTTTGGTTTCCCTTGTGGGTTTGCTCTTCTATTCCGCTTGGTCGTACTTTGCTTCTCCTGGGTTGGGCTTCTATGTGCCTTCCTTCGTACTTGCTTTTATTAATGCGAAGGGTTATGTTTTTTCCTTATTCTGTGAATCGTTTTTCCTTTATTATTTTGTTGTTATGTATGCGTAGGTGCGGGATTGTGGCCGGCTTATCCTGTAAATAACTTTTAGGGGCGAGTACGTGCTCGGCTTATCCTGTAGTTTGTACCGGGGTGCGGGCTACTACTGGCTTATCCCGTAATAACCTTTAGGGGCGCGTACGTGCTCGGCTTATCCCGTAATAACCTTTAGGGGCGAGTACGTGCTCAGCTTATCTTGTGGTTGTTTGAGGTGCGGAACTGTTGCCGGCTAATCCTGTATCTGATTTTTAGGGGCGAATTCGGCTTATCCTGCAAATGACTCTTAGGGGCGAGTACGTGCTCGGCTTATCCTGTGGTCTCTCGAGGTGCGGAACTATTGTCGGCTTATCCTGTATCTGATTTTTAGGGGCGAATTCGGCTTATCCTGCAAATGAATCTTTGGGGCGAGTACGTGCTCGGCTTATCCTCTGGTCTCTCGAGGTGCGAAACTGTTGCCAGCTTATCCTGTGAATATCTTTTAGGGGCGAGCCCGCGCTCGACTTATCCTTTGTATAACAATTTTTAGGTGCAAGTACGTGCTTGGCTTATCCTGTAGAAGTCTCGTTTGAACTGGACGTGCAAGTAGGTGTTCGGCTTATTTGTCCGTTTGATTGGAGACTTTTTGCGGGACTGGGCCTGGCTTGGGTTATGACGCGCGTTGGTCATTTTCGTGCAGTTTATTGTTCTCGTCGATCGTTTGGCCAGAACATCGGCGAGTGTAAGGAAATGCAAGAAGCTAAGAGAGAAGG
Source organism: Orychophragmus violaceus (assembly GCA_030180135.1). Taxonomy (NCBI): domain Eukaryota; kingdom Viridiplantae; phylum Streptophyta; class Magnoliopsida; order Brassicales; family Brassicaceae; genus Orychophragmus; species Orychophragmus violaceus. The sequence goes on along the minus strand of CM058237.1, from coordinate 60,857,859 downwards.
AAATTTATAAAGAATTTTTATTGAAATGGCTGAACCTTGAAAAAAGCTGCCTACGTACCCTCCGAAGAGGGATCAAGTCGATCGTAGTTCGCTTTTACATTTTTTTTAGTAGTAGTACCACTTGAGCGTGTTTGCGTTCCACGACCTGGGTATTTCTTCGCCTTGCATGGTGACGAGCTCGTATACTCCCGGTTTGATGACTTTAGAAATGATGTACGGGCCTTTCCAATTTGCGCCGAGGATTCCTGCACTATGTTCGCGTGTGTTTTCGAACACTTTTCGCAAGACGAGGTCTCCTTCGTTGAAATGCCTTCCTTTGACTTTCTTGTTGTAATAATGCGTGGCTTGTTGCTGGTAGTTTTGGATTCTGAGGAGTGCTTGGTCGCGTTTTTCTTATATTTAATCGAGGTGATCAAGAATCATGTTGTTGTTGAGGTCTTCGTGCTTTGGCGCGTGTTTGTGTCTGATTGTTGGTATGAAAACTTCAGCCGGCGCCATTGCTTCCATTCCGTGTGATAACAAAAAGGGGGTTTGCCCAGTTGCTCGGCGTGGGGTCGTTCTGTGGGTACATAGTACTCCGTCTAGCTCGTCGGCGCAAACTCCTTTTTTGCTTTCGAGGATCTTCTTGAGTCCGTTGATAATTGTCTTGTTCGTGGCTTCAGCTTGTCTGTTTCCCTGGGATAGCGAGGCGTTGATTTGCTCAGTCGTATTTTGAATCTCGCGCAGAAGCCTTCGAAGACGTTCGATATAAATTGTGACCCATTATCTGTAACGATTTCGTATGGTAGGCCATGGTGGCAGATAATGTACTCCCGTACAAATTTCTGCACGTCTAAGTCGCGGATATTGGCGTAGAATTCGGCCTTTACCCACTTGGTGAAGTAATCCGTCATGATGATGACGAACTTCTTTTGTCGAGAAGCTGGTGTGGGGCCTACTATATCCATCGCCCATCTCATGAACAGGTAAGGGGCAGCTGAGGTGGTAAAACTTCGGCGGGCTGGTGAATATCGCATGCATGTCTTTGACATTTTTCGCAGCGGACGACGTACTTCTCGCACTCGGCTACCATTCTTGGCCAGAAATGTCCCTGTCTCTTGACTTTTGTGGAGAGTGTCCGGCCGCTGGAGTGGTTTGCGCCTGCTCCTTCGTGTGTTTCTTCCGTTACCCATTTGATTTCTTTGCCGTGGATGCAGCTTAGGAGAGTTTTTGATGCGCTTACTCGAAATAGCTTTCCGTCGCTCAAAACGTAATGGGAGCACCTTGCTTTTAGGCGTCGGGCCGCCCATCTGTCCTCTGGGACCATCCCTTCTAGAATATAAGCCATAATCTCATCTTTCCAGTCGTTCGCTTGCCCGGAGGCCTCCTTCGTGGCGGATTCGTTCGCTTCGCTGGGGTCATCCATCCTATTTTTGAGCTCGGAGATAGCGAATAACTTTTTGGTTTGACTTATGCTCGGCTTCTCAATGCATTCGACTGGTATGACCCGTCGTAGGTCGGGGTCGGACATGGATGCCAGGGCTGCTAACGCAAATGCATCAGCTGGTGAGTTGTCACTTCGCGGGATCTTGGTGAGCGAGAAGATACCAAATTCTCTTACTAGTTTTTGAACGATTTGCAAGTATGCACCCATTCGATCGTTTTTTGCTTCGTATTCTCCATTGTACTGGCTGGCGAAGAGTTGTGAGTTGAGAATGCGTTGATATGCCTTGCTCCAATTGCTTTTGCCAACCACAGTCCTGCTATCAGGGCTTCGTATTCCGCCTTGTTGTTAGATGCTGGGAAAGAGAGTCGGAATGACTGCTCCAGTATTTCTCCGGTCGGGGAGGTTATCTAATTCTGATTCCTGACCCATTGCGGGAAGATGACCCATCGGCGAAAAGGTCTATTTCTCGACGGTAGCCTGGTCCCCATCACGGGTCAATTCTGGTGGTAGCTCGATTAAGAATTCTGCCAGGATTTGCGACTTCGCACTTGTTCGTGGTTTATACTTGATGTACTCACTTAGTTCCACCGCCCATTTTGCCATTCGTCCTGATTGGTTCAGGCTGTGGAGTATGGTCCTAAATGGCTGGTTTGTAAGGACGGTTACTGAGTGAGACTGGAAGTATGGCCGGAGTTTGCTTGTCGAGGTGACGACTGTTAGGGCGAGTTTTTCTAGGGTGGAGTACCGGGTCTCGGCGTCGTCGAGACTTTTGCTGATGTAGAAGACCGGCTTCTGGTCCCCCTATATTCCCTTACGAGGACACCGCTTACTGCCGAACTTGACACCAATATGTAGAGGTATAGGGTTTCTCCTTCTTCTGGCTTGGATAGGACGGGAGGCGTAGATAAGTACTTTTTTAGCTGTTGAAAGGCATCTTCGCATTTGGCGTCCCATTCGAATTGCTTGTTCCTTCGGAGAAGTTGGTAGAATGACAGACATCTGTCCGTTGAATTCGAAATAAACCGACTTAATGCGCTGATTCGTCCCGTGAGGTTTTTCACCTCGCGCGTGTTTCTCGGTGAAGGGAGTTCAGTGAGTGCCGCGATCTTCTGGGTTCGATGTGGTCGTCCCTTTTGGTTACTATGTATTCGAGGAACTTCCCTGAAGTGACTCCGAATGTGCACTTGGCTGGGTTGAGCTTTATCCCGTATATGTTTAGGCTGTTGAAGCAGGTTGTGAGGAACTTCCCTGAAGTGACTCCGAATATGCACTTGGCTGGGTTGAGCTTCATCCCGTATATGTTTAGGCTGTTGAAGCAGGTTGTGAGGTGAGCGATGTGGTCGTCGGTTGAGGCTGATTTTACCAGCATGTCGTCTATATATACCTCCATCGTTTGCCCGAGTTGGTCAACGAACATTTTATTGACGAGCCTTTGTACTTTGCTCCGGTGTTCTTGAGGCCAAACGGCATCACCTTGTAGCAGTATGTTCCTCGGTCGGTGATGAACGATGTTTTTTCTCGGTAGTTGGGGTGCATCATTATCTGGTTGTACCCGGCAAAAGCGTCCATGAACGATATGGGCTCGTTGCCTGCCATGGACTTAACAAGTCTGTCGATGTGAGGAAGTGGGAAGCTGTCTTTTGGGAATGCTTTGTTGAGGTCGGGGATGTCGACGCACACTCTCCACTTCACGTTATTTTTCTTGACGACCATCGGATTTGCAAGCCAGTCTGGGTATTTTACTTTGGTTAACTATAAACTCCACCACTATAATTTCAAAAAGCCTCCCTTATACCTAGCACAATCTACCCTGAGTAACACTTGTAGTGAGAAGGTCACGAAACACTTATTGAACCTAGGGAGTTGCTTGTCAGGAATTTGAGGTGATCTGTCCTTGAGCATATGTATGATTGGGGTTGAGAAGTGTTTGGTTGGGGTTTTGATAAGAATGTGTTTCTCATGATTATTCTTATGTGGTCCGCATATAATGATTCTAAGGATGGTTAATGAAGACTTTAGAGTTCTTGTGTCTTTCAAAATCTCTTTCTCGTACTTTGTCTTTAGGTTTGTTTGAGAACAAGCAAAAGGCTAAGTTCGGGGGATTTGATAGAATCCGTTTTGACACATTCTAACCCTTGTTTTGTTTATCTTCTTGAGTCTTTTTCGAGTCTTTTAGTCCTGATATTGTCATTTTAGGTCGAAAGATAATTTAGGATGAAGGTTGGAGAATTGGAGGCAAAAGGTACCTAACTCTGTCCAAAAGGATTTTATTGGTGGAAGGAAGTTCAGACCGCCCAATAAAGGAGAAAGAGCGTCCTCTCACAAGTCCATATTGGTGATCCAGGAAGGATAGGTCGATCCCACCAAGCCTCGGAAAAACGCGAGATAAAGGATCGAACGAGCCAAGAGGGATCCATCTATCTCAGTTGCCCATGTTGGAGCCTTGAGATCATGGATCGACCAATCAAGGAGGGATCGGTTGATCCCACAAAGCCTCAGAACACTGTGAGATAAGGGATCGACCGCTCGAGAATCAGACCGACTGGTCTACGAGAAAATCAGGGAAAAATCTCATGTTGCCCCAATTTCGTCCAAAACTTTATAAAAAGCCTTCTCAGCCGTCAAGGACAAGATGCTATTATTTTTATTATTTTCTTTTCTACTTTTGAGAGAGATTTTCAGATTGTTTTGTTAGACTCGAACGGAGAATATCTCATCCTTTTCATCTGAGAATATTTTTGAACCTTAATTTCTAATTCAATACATGATACACTTCTATTTGATTTCTTATGTTCTTATTTCTATGTCTGAGTAGTAACCTAGTTAGGTTAGGGTTCTAGGTAATCTATGAATCAATGAACTAGGCATCCATAGGGTTTACCTGTTTGATTTCTTCATCTAGTTGTGTGGATTTCTGAAAGTAGAATTGTTCAATTTAGTCTAAGATCTTACGATATTTGGCGCAATGATAGTTTGTTAGATACATGAATAAACTTAGATGAGAAAATTATCCTTAATATGCAAAAGTTGATGTTATTGTGATTTGTGAGTGGTGAGGCTATTGTGCTGAAATCCTTGACAAAACGTCAGTAGTGTTAGAATTTCAGAATCCATGTGGAAGTTCTGATCATCTAGTTTGGTTCATGAGACATTCATAAGAAGCTCTGAACCATAACTCATATCAAGAACATAAACGGATTAAAGAAGAACAATGCAACCGGTTCTGCTCAAACAAAGACAACTAGTTTGTACTTAAGAAAGCCATTAATTTAGTTGTATAAAGGAGTCCTTAGCTATATGAAAACACTTCCAAGAGCTTAACATCTCACCAAGGAGAGTCTACTCATAAACATGGAAGAGAATCAGTAATTAACTAAGAGAACATCCAAGAGAAGAAGTAAGAACAAACTATGAATGATTCTCTCATCATACTTGGACTAACTATGGAAGAGTTATCCAAGCATGATGAGAGGTTTCCTTAAGCAGCCATAACCGTGGCTCTTTAAGGTCTACATTGTATATGAACTTGTATATACAATGAAGAGAAAGAGCAGAACCGGTTACACGAAGAAGAGAGAAAGAGATAAGACTTAAGTGATTCTTTGTATGAAAACAAGTTCTGAATTCTCTATATTCAATATATATCTCAATGGTCTCGGTTACATGTCTTATATAGACAGGAAACTAGGTTAAGACAGCAATAAACAAAGATAACAATTCATTTAATCACAGCCATTGATTCATTGGAGGGAAAACTGATTTTGAATGAATGGCTGGATCTCCTTCTTCTTTATTTCGAATCATGTGTGTTCACACACTGAAAGTGACTTCTCTTCTGCTGTGAACAGGTCTGGGGAGAGAGAAATCACTCTTCCAAAGGTCTGAAAGTGACTGGTCTTCGCTTCTGTTCAGACCTTAACTCCACATGTGACTTCTTCTTGATCACACACTTGCACATATGTCTTGAACTCAACATGTGACCTTAATAGCTTATCTTCAGACTTTAATCACCACATTTCGAACTCTTCTATCCATCATCTTCAGCCTTTACCAAAGAGTAAACGGATGGGCTGATTCTGCTCATGGGTTTGATCAATTGTCTTCAATGGGCCGGGTCTTCTTCTTTCTTCAAGATTCATCCCAAGGCCTTATCCACACTTAGACATCTTGAACTAAACCCTAGATGCCTTGTTGCTCACTTAAGCACAAATTCACTTGCTTGTGAGACACTCCAAGGCTTCAACTAGGAATTGTTAGAATTTAGAGTTTAGGAGAGTTTACTTGAAGAGAGAAGCTCTAGAACCGATTAGGGTTCTTAGAGCGAGAAAGAGTGATCTGAGAGAGAAAGAGAGAATGTAGCTTAGGAAATGATTTCCTTAAGTGTATATGATGTTCATGAGTTACATTGTTTATATAGAGAGACAACTAGGGCATTCAGACATTAAACCATATTAAACAAAGAAGAAGAAGACAATAGGTTTCGGCAGTATGTGTGTGATAGGTCAAGAATTAATCCCTATTCTAACTGCAAGTGCACAGATATGCAATCGTAGTATACAGGGTATCGAATCCACAGAGACTCTAGTTTCACGCGATAGATTGTATGCAGTCGAATTAAGCTAAGCAAGATGGGTGAAAGCAGTAAAGAAAGCAAGTAAACAGACGGTGTCTGATCAATTAACGAAGGCGCTAGACTTAGGAAAGTTCTCAGGAAATCAGGAATACAGACCAATCAATCAACCGGATTCAGATAACAATGTTCTAGAACTAGAATCACAATCATATAACCAGCCAACTCTCGCTGCGAATGCTAACTATGTCTAACAACCTAGAAACCAAATCTCTTTGCGATTTATAGAGTTCTAAACATGCATTTAATTTAGGTTCTTTCGTTCACAAATTCCCTAAGCCAAATCTCTTTGCGAATAGGTGATTTGCTCATCTAGGTTCTTTTCTAATTAATTAACCAACTCTCGCTGCGCTAATCAATCTGATGTCAATAATCTAAGTAGCTAATTCAGATTATGCATTAAGAACAACCTAGATGACGAACTAGATGTTTTGAATCCAATTAATCAATCAATCTATAATTTCATGAAATCCCTAATGAGAATCCCTAAATCTAACAAGAATACTCAGACATGGCAATCATAACAGAAGACATGATAAAAGTAGAAATCATATAAATCAAAAGAGTAAGAACAGGGGTTCGAAATCAAGTCTCTCTCGAGTACAAGACCAGCCCCAAAATCTCCTAATCTCTGATTGAATAAAGCTTAGAATAAAATAATGGCTCAAAAACCTAATTAATAGCTAAAACACGTTTTGGGCCTTCTTGTAAATATGGGAAACTTCTGGGTAAATATTGCAAATCTCCAAAAGCTGTATTTTTGACGCGCAGGAATTTCGTCATTTAGTGGCATCGGGCGACATCAACTTAGTGTCGGGCGACACTAAGTGCAGACGCACCCAGTGAACTCTGTGAAATCCATGTATGCTGCAAAATCCCTCCAAAAGCTCCCAGAATCTCCAAATAAGCTCCAAACGTACCTAAACCTGCAAAGGACTCTAAAGACTCCAAATACAAGGTTAAAGACTCAATATATACACTTATATCATGGTTGAAAACCTAGAAAAACCATGATATATCAACTCCCCCAAACTTAGCCTTTGCTTGTCCTCAAGCAAGTAAAGAACCAAAGTATAAGAAAGAGGTTTGAAAATTCAGAAACTCATTTCGTCTTAGGAACATCGCTTTCACATTCACTTAGTTAACCACCTGAAAACATCCCTGCAGAGATCAAGACCACAATGTACTTCCCCCACACTTAGCAATTGTCCCAAGTAAACTCCACAATCAAGACAGAGCATCCAAATTCACCACACTAAGATCTGTATACAATTAAGTGCGGTCTCACAAAGGGAGTATCGATCAGAGGACACATGGACTTAACCCAGTCAGTACCTGACCACCAAACTGTCGGTTTCTGGTTCCTTTCTTCTCCCTTTCTCCCTTAGCAACTGATTTTTCCCCACTGGGTATCATTTTATTTTTTCTATCAATGCTCTTCCCTTTATTCGGGGTGTACTTTGGACATATTTCCATGGATACACAGGAGGTAATAGGGCTCTCTACCACTCCCGTGACCACTTCGAAGCTACTAGCTTATCCGCAGTTTTAATCTCTTTTTTTTTTACTTTCAAGGGAGGGGAAAATCAGGAACCATACTTAAACAGGATCATAGGATGTGTCAAACACATCAGAGGAATCCGATCCAGATATACCAAGCCCCTAAGTGAGAAAATAAGTCAGAATTAGAGGTGAAGTTAGTGATGGATCCTCTGAATACCTGGTTAGATATGGGTGTCCTTGGTAAGTTGATCCGTTCGGGGTTTTCTAATAGTCATAGAGCTACTGCAGGTCTGTCCAATGGTCTGTAAAATCTTAGTTTCATACCAATTTTGACTCAATAAAACAGTTTTGAAAACAAAAGAAAACAAAGGACTGACTCTAAGAAAACATAACACAATGTCAGTAACCACCTCCCCCACACTTAGTCTGCACTATCCCCAGTGCAATCGCAGCTTGGGCTCGGGAGAACAAGTATAACCAGTGAAAATTTGAAAAATCAAAAACCTTACCTGCTAGCGTGGTTGGTGTCGACCGACACACATCCAGTGTCGAACGACACAAGGCTTTGGTCGACACAAATCTGATCCGAATCGAGCGTCCTCGATTATAGTCCGTGTTTTCGAGATCGGTGTCGACCGACACTAAGGAACGTCGGTCGACATTGCTGTATGCAATCTGGTTCATCACGTTCGGAAACACCAAAAACCAGAAAAATCAAAGTAACCAAAACCAAAAATAAAAAAGAAAAGAAAAACTGACCCAACAGTGGGTTGCCTCCCACTCATCGCTTGTTTTTTTGTCAGTAGCTTGACTATGGGTAGGAGATCAGGCTCATGGTGGTTTCAAGAGAGGCTGTGAGTGCCTCTACGAAAGTCTCCTCATCCAAGGAGGTGTGTAAGCAGTATCATCGTGAGATTATCCAAGGAATGAGGGAATAGAGTCAGGGCGGGAGCGTAGCTTGGGTGGGATAGAGCGTTTTCCTGCATTCACAACAATGAAGTTAGGAGGATTAAGTTTAGAGGATGCATACCTTCGCTTTGGTGGATGTCTGCTGTTTGGAGCTTTCTGCTTATGAGCAGTTGCATGCTCTGAAGATGTTATAGTAGATTCCTGAGGAACCACCATCTTCTCTTCTCCAATATCAGACATTGCAGCCTCACAATTCTGAGCTTCCTGTTCTAGCTGAACACTAAAGGCTTGACCATCAATTGTGGGTTTTCGCAGCTTATCCATCTTGAAGTGCAGAGGCTTATCTCCCAGGTGGAGATCAATCAAACCATGCCTCACATCAATCACAGCTCCAGCTGTAGCTAAGAAGGATCTGCCAAGTAGTAAAGGATCATCTGGTTCCATATCTTATTTCAGCACCACAAAGTCTGTTGGAATCGAGTAGTTTCCAAATCGGATAGGGATGTCCTCAAGAACTCCTTCTGGAATCCTCTTCGATCGGTCTGCTAGGATTAGAGAGATCCTAGTCTGCTGGAAGTTTGTCAATCCCAATCTCTCAGCCACAGAGTATGGCATGAGATTCACACTAGATCCCAAGTCACATAAGGAGTGCTTGAAGCTGTTCTCAAAGATAGAGCAATCTAGCGCAAAGGCTCCTGGATCTGGAAGCTTCTCTGGAATCTGATTCAGAAGCACAGAACTGACTCACTTAGATACAATCATCACCCCTTCTTTCAAATCTCCATCAGTAGAGATCATCTTCTTCGCATATCTCTGCACATAAGGGTGAACTCGTGAGCCATCAGCTGGTGGAGTTTCATTCAGCTCCTTATCCATCACCACCATGCATTTGATCACATTCTGCTCATGTTTAGACCTCATAGGAACTCTGGGGAACGGTACAGGAGGTTTGTAGACCCTCTCCTTAGCAAAAACATCAGATTTGGACGAAACTGGATCTGCCCGATTGTAGTGTCGACCGACGCTGAACGGGTGTCGGTCGACGTTGAGTGATGTCGACCCTTCAATGTCGGGCATGGTCGATTTCTGTTCGTCATGAGAACTCAAAATTGTCGTAAGAACTTGATGTCGACCGACACTAAGAGGGTGTCGATCGACCCCGAGGGCTATAGTCAAAAGATCAATGTCGATCTCGGTCGATTTCGGTTCGTCGAAACTCTCTAACTCGGGGTTTTCAAGGAGTGTCGACCAACACTCATGATCACTGTCGATCGATGCTGAGTCTGCAAGCTCGGATTGCCATTGAATGAGAATCTTTGAATATTTTATGAAGTAATGAGGCTGAGATTCTCATAATAAACACATGTATTGAAGACTTTGATATTGCATCATTCTCTCACTCTTCAAATCGTTTTGTCCTCAAAACCGTTTCACCTTGAGAATTTTATTTTTGTATTTTTATTTAAAACAAAAAAGTTTTTTTTTTAGAAACAAAATGAAAACAGATTTTTTTTAAGAGAAACAAAGTAGAAATGATTTTTTTTTTGAAATAAAACGAAATTAAAATGATGACAATATTTTTTTTCAGATAAAAAGGAGAAACGAGTTTAAAAAAAAAGATTTTTTTAAAGAAAAACAAATAAAACTTTAGAAAAATAAGAAAAACTATTTTATGATTTTTAAAAAAAAAATATAAAAAGAACAAAAGCAGAAAATATTTTTTTTGTTGGTTTTCGATATTAAAATGGAAAAGAAAACAACTAAAAAAGATAGATGATAGGACATTCGGCTCTGATACCAAATGATGTAAGATCCGGAGCTAGGATCCTACAAGATATACGTGGAGGTCGGTGGCTGGACTCAAGTCACTCTCCAAGGACCGGTTAATGATCGAACGCGCGAGGATGATGATAAATCGAGCCGGCTGTACTCAAGTAACTCTCCGAAACGATAATGGATGGAAAGGAAGCGATGGGTGGATCGTAGAACGCCACTCAAGGGTGTGAAAGCCCTTGTGGTAAGCTCAAGAATCTAAGCCTTAGTAAATCCACACATAAGACATAAATTCATAATGTTTTCTAAGAAGGGGAATCCGCACAACTTAGAGAAACAAAGAACAAATCATAAAAGCTTTAGAAAAGAGAACTATTTTATTTTCCAAAAATTTATATCTTATTTACATTAGAACAATTGAGCCTTTTATAGCTATTACAATGTGATCTTTACAATCAAAGACATTAAAAGAAATGATTTACATTTAAACAAAAAGGAGAAAATTAGCTAAATCAAAAATTAGTCTTCTTGCCACCAATTTAGTCATTGCCATTGAATGAGAATCCTTGAATATTTTATGAAGTAATGAGGCTGAGATTCTCATAATAAACACATGTATTAAAGACTTTGATATTGCATCAGAAGAGGGTATGATCAGCTTCTGATCTCTTAAAACCTCTTTCCATGAGAGTAGTACTCAACTTGTGATACCAAGCTCTAAGAGATTGTTTCAGACCATAAATTGCCTTCTTCAGCCTTAGAACCTTTCTTGGTGTAACCATGTCCTCAAGACCAGGAGGTGGAGTCATGTAAACTTCATCCTCTAGCTCTCCTTGAAGGAAGGCGTTCTTGACATCCACCTGCCACAAATCCCACTCCAAGTTTGTTGCTAAGGATAGGATGACTCTCACTGTGTGAAGCTTAGCTACTGGTGCAAATGTATCTCTGTAATCTTCTCCATAGGTTTATGTGAATCCTCTTGCAACCAGTCTAGCTTTGTACCTTTCTATCTCTCCATTGCTTTTGTACTTGATAGTGAAAACCCATTTAGAGCTCACTGCCTTCTTCTTTCTAGGAAAATTTGTCTCATACCAAGTGTTGTTGTTCTCCATTGCCTTGATCTCATCTCCCACTGCATCTATCCACTTCTTATGCTCCTTGGCTTCTTCATAAGTTTTGGGAACCAATTCAGCATCAAGAGCACCAATTAAGACTTGATGTTCAGTAGGAAAGTGAGAAAGTGTGTAAACAGCTTGACTTGGATGAGCTACTGCCTCACTATTGTAGTATACTCTTGTCTTCCTCCATTCAGATGGATCCTTTCTCTCCCTTGTGCTTCTTCTCAGGACTTGCACAAGCTGATCAGTATGCATTTCCTCTTGTTCTTGTTGCTGCTCCATTTCAGATTGTTGTTCAGACTCCATTTGGTGTGCATTTAACTCTTCTGCCTCACCTTGATCATGAATGGCAGAATCAGGTTGTTGATCATGATCACTTTGTGATTCTCCATTGTCCCCCTCATGATCAAGGTGAGTAGTCTCATCAGCAATGGGATTCTCCATGCTAGCCGGTTTGTTCTCCTTAGTCTCCTCCTTCTTCTTTGGCTGAGTGATTCCAAGATTCTCTAAGATGATCCTCAAATTGTTGGCATGGTCAGAAGGATTGTTGGGAAGGTCCTTAAGGTTATCCCAACTCTTCCCTTCATAGAAACCCTTTGACTCCACAAATCTGACATCTCTAGAGACCAATACCCTCCTTGTTTCAGGTACATAGCACGTGTATCCCTTTTGATTAGTAGAATAACCAATGAACATTGCCTTGCCACTCTTTGCATCAAGTTTATCTCTTTGCTCTCCTGGTATTAAAACAAAGCACAAACACCCAAACACACGTAAGTGATGAATTGAAGGTTTGGTTTTGTTCAATACCTGATATGGTGAAGCATCTTGAAGAACTTTGGTAGGTGTCCTATTGATTAGATAGCAAGCAGACATCACATCATCACTCCAAAACCGTTTGGGAACATTTGTATGGAACATAAGTGATCTGGCCACCTCCATCAAGTGTTTATTCTTCCTCTCAGCTACACCATTTTGCTGTGGGGTGTATGGACAGCTTGTTTGATGGATAATCCCATGTTTGGCTAGGTGTTGTTTGAATGCATTGCTTGTGTATTCTCCACCATTATCTGATCTAAAAATTTTAATCTTGGTATTGAAATTGTTATATCCATAGTTATGAAAGTTTGTGAATGCTTCTAACACCCTATCTTTAGTATGATTCAATGTCAACCAAGTATATTTGGATTTCTCATCTATGAATGTCACAAAATACTTATGGTTCTCTCTAGAAACACATGGAGCAGTCCAAACATCAGAGTGAACAAGATCAAAGCAGTTTGCATAAACGGTTTTAGAGATAGGAAAGACTGATTTGCAATGTTTTCCAAGGATACAAGCTTCACAATCATCATTCTTAAGGAAAACAGAAGGTAACATTAGGCCTAAGGCGCGAGAGTGAGCGTGACCAAGTCTAGCATGCCAAACATAATCATTAACTAGAGTAGAACTAAAAACAGAAGCAGATAATTCAGATGCAAGGTTGGTGTCTTCAAGCATGTATAACTCATCCTTTGTCACACCTTTTCCAAGCAACTTACTTGTCTTAATATCCTGAAAAACCACATCATTAGGACTGAAGATAACATTGCAATTAAGATCAGTAGCTACTCTCTTAACACTTAACAAGTTGGATGTAAAACTAGGCATGTAGAAAGCTTTTGATTCTCTATCAAACAACTTAACATTTCATATGCCTTTAATTGGAATCCTTTCACCATTTGCAATCACAACATTACCTAAGGCAGGTTACACATTCCTAATTAAGTTTGAATCACTAATCATATGATGTGAAACACCTGAATCAACTATCAATGGTTTATGATCAACTATCAATGGTTTGTGATTTATTAAAGCATGAAAGGAACTACCAATATCATTACCAGAACTTTCTTTGATGGCTTTGATGAGAGCATCAAGGTCTGACCTCCTCACCACATCACTTTGAGGCGCCATAACTGGAGCAGGAGCAGGAGCAAAGGCTGGTACCATCTCCCTACACTCATTACCAGGCCAAGTTGAGGTGGAACCAAGTTCAGTTGTTCCACTTGAGTAATGCGCCCTTTGTGTAGGGATTCGTTTAGTTGATCCTGATGTAATTCACAGATTCTGATCATCCTAAACATACAGATCTAGGTTCTCTTGAATAGAAACATTACATGATCTCACCTTTTACCTGTTTGTTGCAGCGGAAGGAATAGAACAGGTCAGAGATCAGATAGATGCACCGAGGGATGAATCCTCCAGAGGTTCACACACGCGATCACAGGAATGGCTGCTAGACCACGAGGAAGAGAGGCGCAGAGGGAGAGAGAGGCCGCGGCTGGGTATTAGGGTTGGGGAGAAAAGACTTGGCTTTTAGTCATTAAAAGCCTTCTCTTTTCCCTAATGGGCTTTTGGGCCCAATCTGATTAAATCCCATTTAATCAGACCCATTAATCTTTCTCTCTTAGTACGACAAATGCCTGGCACTTTTGTCGTACTTCTGCTAAGCCGTTCCAACACATTTTCCTGTTAGCTTAGGCGTGTGACCCATATGGGATCATATAATAAAGGCAATAAGTCCAAGACTTATAGATCATGAGCGGACTCTAGCAAGCCATCATGATCCCCAGCATTATATGACTTATGTCTGATCTTTGACATACTCTTACTTTCTAGAGACAGTACCGAGATTACTGGACACAACTCCAACAATCTCCCACTTGTACTGGAATCTCTGTATTCATAATCCTTTTGTCACAATATCTCGATTAGTCATAAGGCAAGATTGGTGTCATCCTTATAAAGACTAATCTTGTTCATCGGACTCTGATTTGATACTGACAATCCAAACGACTCGGGAAAGTCTGTTTGAGCATGGCCATGCGTTTTCCAGTATTCAAATCTCCGATTGGCCTAGAGATATTCACTCCATTTATATTGGAGGGACAAATCCCATCTTGTTCCATCACTGTAAGCTACTCATTTCATGATGTACCCAAACAAGGTCCTTATAGCTATCACAGAATGATTGCGTTAGACAATGATCAAAGTACATCAGTCCATGTGCAGTCACATGCATGTGAACTCAGGTCTAAGGACTATACTCTATAGTCGTAGTAAGAATCTCTTATGACACAGATATAAATATCCTGAAGAGTTCTTATAAGCGGGTCATGTCCGGTCGTATGTTCCCAACATACACCTATGTACTGACTTTGATGCCGCGCATCTATGACACACCGAGACTTTGTCATAAGTCACGTACCAATCCAGTCTCACACGGTCGTTGATGTTCCAATTTCAACAACCTTCGACTGGGGACGGGATGATATAATGCATCCATCAAATATAGGGTCTCATGATCAAGCTAAATGACTTCGATGACTCAAGATCAAGTCATTTACTTCGATGACCTATAAAATGGTTCATATCATTTTGGAACGATTATTTCATCACAGTTAAAATAATCTTGAAATAATAATTTCATTAAAACATAAAATAATGTTTTACAAGAACATATCAAATAACTAAAATAAAGCTCACAAAACTCCCACTCAAATTTAGATTACATTTCAATGTTTCTAATGCCTACAGCTTCAGTTAGGAACTCGAGCTTAGGCCTTGGGAGTGGCTTTGTCAACGGATCAGCGACATTATCATCTGTCGGAACTCGGCTGATCTTGACTTCCTTTCTATTAATGATGTCACGTATCAAGTGATATCTTCTTTGAACATGCTTGGATTTCTGGTGTGATCTTGGTTCCTTTGCCTGAGCTATAGCACCATTGTTGTCACAAAACAGTGCCAGAGGCTCAGCCGCATCTGGTATCACACCTAGTTCCATAATGAACTTTCGTATCCAAACAGCTTCCTTCGCTGCTTCCGAGGCGGCGATATATTCAGCTTCTGTAGTGGAATCAGCAACGGTGTCCTGCTTGGAGCTTCTCCAACTTACTGCACCGCCATTCAGACAAAAGACATAACCGGACTGTGACCGGAAATCATCTGTGTCTGTCTGGAAACTTGCGTCCGTGAATCCACTGACTTTAAGCACATCACTTCCACCGTACACTAAGAACTTATCCTTAGTATGTCTTAGATACTTCAAGATATTCTTTACGGCAATCCAATGGTTTTCACCTGGATTTGACTGGTATCTACTCGTCATGCTCAATGCATAAGCAACATCAGGACGAGTACAGATCATGGCATACATGACAGATCCTATTGCAGATGCATAAGGAATATTCTTCATGCGCTCAAGCTCAGCAGCCGACGTGGGGCTCTGCTTCTTGCTCAGCGTTGTGCCATGTACCATTGGCGTGAAGCCCTTCTTGGAATCTTTCATGCTGAATCTTTGTAGGACTTTGTCAATGTATGAGTCTTGACACAAGCCTATCAGCCTCTTAGGTCTATCCCGATAGATCCTAATTCCAAGAACGTATGCGGCTTCACCCATGTCTTTCATGGAAAAACAACTTCCAAGCCAGTCTTTTACAGACTTCAGCATTGGAACGTCGTTTCCGAGAAGTAATATGTCATCGACATACAGAATAAGAAATACAATCTTGCTCCCACTAGATTTCTTATACACGCATTGTTCTTCTTCGTTTCTGATGAAGTCAAATTGCTTGATCGTTTCATCAAAACGAAGATTCCAGCTCCTCGATGCTTGCTTCAATCCATAAATGGATTTGTGAAGCTTGCATACTTTCCCAGCATTCTTTGGATCTATGTAACCGTCAGGTTGTGTCATATACACATCCTCTTCCAGAATTCCATTCAGGAAGGCGGTTTTCACGTCCATCTGCCAAATTTCATAATCATGAAAAGCTGCAGTTGCTAGTAGAATCCGAATAGATTTCATCATAGCCACTGGTGAATAGGTTTCATCATAGTCCACACCGTGAACTTGTCTGAAACCTTTTGCCACCAACCTGGCTTTGTAAATCTGGACATTTCCATCCACGTCAATCTTCTTCTTGAAGATCCATTTGCACTCGATGGCTTTTACACCAACGGGTAAGTCAACCAACGAAAACACTTGGTTGACCGACATGGAGTCCATTTCGGAATCAGTGGCCTTGCGCCACTTAGAGGAATCTGGGCCCATCATGGCTTGATTGAAGTTCGATGGTTCATCACCATCAATGATCAAAAGATCATGACAGTCAGTCACGAGGAATCCCTGATATCTCTCGGGTTCGTGACGGATCCTCCCGGATCTTCGAACTTCAGGTACTACAGGTTCAGGCTCTACAATTTCTTGTAGATCCTCCTGCTGCTCTTCCTCATTAGGTTGAGCAGTATCCTGTTCATCTTGAATTTCTTCAAGCAGTACCTTACTCCCACTGTCTTTCTTAGAGAGAAACTCTCTCTCAAGAAAGTTACAATCCCGGGCAACAAAGATCTTGTTCTCGGAACGTAGATAGAAGTAATAAGCCTTGGTTTCCCGTGGATAACCAATGAAGTAGCATTTATCAGATTTTGGTGTAAGCTTATCTGAGATTAATCTCTTAACATAGGCTTCACAACCCCAAATTCTTAGATAAGACAGCACTGGAGCTTCTCCAGTCCATAATTCATATGGTGTCTTTGCTACTGCTTTTGATGGCGCTCTGTTTAGTGTGAACACTGCTGTTAGCAGAGCATATCCCCAAAGGGATATTGGAAGGTCTGTGTGACTCATCATAGATCGAACCATATCCAATAAGGTCCGATTTCTCCTCTCAGACACACCATTCCATTGAGGTGTTCCAGGAGGAGTGAGTTGGGATACGATCCCACACTGTCTCAGATGATCACTGAATTCCTGGCTTAAGTATTCTCCTCCTCGGTCGGACCGAAGAGCCTTAATGCTTTTGCCAAGTTGGTTCTGTACTTCATTTTGGAATTCTCTGAACTTCTCAAAAGATTCAGACTTATGTTTCATCAAATAAACATATCCATACCTACTGAAATCATCAGTGAAGGTAATGAAGTACTGATAGTTTCCTCTTGCATTTGTGGACATTGGGCCACACACATCAGTGTGTATCAGGCCCAATAAGTCACTGGCCCTCTCGTTAGGTTTATTAAAGGGGGCCCGTGTCATTTTGCCCATCATGCAGGATTCGCATTTCTCACATGACTCAAAGTCAAATGAGCCAAGAAGTCCATTCGAATGGAGCCTCTTGATGCGTTTCTCGCTGATGTGCCCTAAACGACAATGCCATAGAAACGTTCGGTTTTCCTCATTAGGTTTAAACCGTTTTGTATTAATGTTATAAATTGGCGCAGATTGATCGAGTATGTAAAGCCCATTCGTAAGAGGGGCAGAACCATAGAACAAATTGTTGCGATTGAAGGAACATAATTTATTCTTAACTGAAAAATCATAACCTTCCAAATCCAACAAAGAAATTGAAATAATATTTCTGCTTATAGCAGGTACAAAATAACAATTATTCAGTTCTAAAATCAATCCCGAAGGTAAAGACAACAAGTATGTTCCTACAGCTAGTGCTGAAACTTTCGCTCCATTCCCAACTCGTAGCTCCACTTGTCCTTGCTTCAGCCTTCTACTGTTGCTGAGTGCCTGCATATTAGTACAAATATGAGCCCCACAACCAGTATCCATGACCCATGAGGTATTATCAGAAGTAGTTGTATTAACTTCTATAACAAAAATACCTGATGAAGAAGTCTCGAAAGTCTTCTTCTTTAATTCCTTTAGACCTTCCTGGAATTTCTTACAATCTCTTCTCCAATGCCCCAGTTCTTTGCAGAACCTGCACATGTCAGTAGGCCCAGCCTTGGACTTGGGCTTGGGCTTTGGCGTGTCCTTGTCCGCGACTTGGACACCCTTGGCCTTTCCCTTATCCTTAGCAGAAGACTTCTTAAACCCCTTGCCCTTTTGTACCATAAGCACATTGGGGTCCTTGGCGGTTTTCTTCAAGTTGGGCTCTGCAGTCTTGAGCATTCCGTGAAGCTCAGGCAGTGTCTTACTCAAGCCATGCATGTTAAAGTTCAGAATGAACTGATCATAGCTTGCAGGTAAAGACTGCAGAATGATGTCGCAGGCAAGTTCCTGGCTGATTGGGCAGTCGAGTTTCTGAAGATGATCGAGATAACCCATCATCTTCAAGACATGAGGACTCACTGCCGCATTCGCAGCCAACTTACAGTCCAAGAGGTTCTTAACTGTCTGGAACCTCTCGGTCCTAGCCTGTTCCTGAAAAAGCGATTTCAGGCTTGCCATGATCTCGATTGGAGACAATACACTTTCGAACTGTTTTTGCAGCTCAGGAGTCATTGTCACCAACATCAGGCAATAAACATCATTTTCATCTGACGAATGCTTTTCCCAAGCATTGTGCAGAGTCCTGGCAGCATTGGCAAGAGGCCTCTCGGGGAGGGGATCTCGAAGGACATAATCCTTCTTCTCCTGCTTGAGGACCAGCCTCAAGTTCCTTGACCATGTCAGGAAGTTCGTTCCAGTCAGCTTCTCCTTCTCGAGAACAGACCGGATCGAGAATGTGTTTTGTGTGCTTGTAGTAGTCATATCTGAAATATATAAATAAAAAGGTTATTAGTTGTTATGTTCAAAATGACTAATCTCGTATTAAAATTTAATATGATTAATCATGCATTATATTCAATAACCTAAGTTACCCTCAATTGAATATAATGATTCCAAGATCCACATATAACTAAAATTAAAGTGGGCCACTGGCCGTCACCCAACCTTAGCTTATATCGGTAAGCCCTATATCGGCTAATTATATCCGTGATATAACTCTTGGTTGTGAATCTGGGCCCGAGGCCCAATCCACTCTGATGTCTCAAGGCCCGGGACTCCCGATGGCCTAGTCAAGAAAACCAGACTATACAGTCATGTAATCATTAATGTCTGGGACTCCCAATGACATTTATGAATCACAAACCGTCTTACTCACGCAAAAACAGACATCCTCACACTGTAAGGCCATGAATGCAATTGAATGGGCTTTGACAGCTGACATAGCCTGGACAAGACATCCAACGCTTGATATTATTTGAGGTTCGTAGGTTTATTAAAATCATTCCCAAAATAGAAGATTACTATTTCGGGAAACTTTCTATTTATGGAAACCTACTATTTTTGGAAACTTTCTAAAATTGGAAACTTTCTAAAACCGGAAACTTTCTAACTTTAGAAATTTCTTTAAAATCCAAAACCCGCAAATTCAGAAACTTCTATTTTAAGAAACTTTCTAATTTCAAAAATTTCGGAAACTTTAATTTAAAACGACTTTATAATTTTATAAAATAGATTTTAAATTAATCTGAAGAAAGACTCAATTAACTGGCCCAATTGTTTTAACTTCTTGGCCCGAGGCCCAAGAATTGGTCCATGTCCAAGACATGACCCAATTGTCCAATTAATTGACATAACCGGTCTGGTTCATTAAAACTGGTCTAACCAAGTTTTAATTACTACGATGACCACAATTGTCAACCGGTTATTTACTAAACCGGAATTTCTCAATTTATTTGGTCCAACCAAATCAAATTAGAAATTCCTGGTTTAGGCACTAAATCCAATATTTCTTTCGACATTGGATTTCTTATCCCGGTTTAACCAGATTTAATAAAATTATTAAAATCTGTTTATTAAACCAGAATGAATAATTTTAATTAAGTTTTGAACCAAGCCTTGAACCGAACCGAATTGGTCACGAACCAAACCGAGTTGGTCGTGACCTAGTTTCCTGCCCAAGGAACCATCGTCCAGCCGCTCAGCCGCGAGCCAACGATCCGAGATCGAGACAATGCCAAGCTGCGGTCGGGACGATCCATCGGGACGGTGCAGCCGGGACGATGCATCCACGATCGCCGAGTGATCGGGACGCGACGCTCGCCAGCAGGACGCGATCG
Source organism: Orychophragmus violaceus (assembly GCA_030180135.1). NCBI lineage: Eukaryota > Viridiplantae > Streptophyta > Magnoliopsida > Brassicales > Brassicaceae > Orychophragmus > Orychophragmus violaceus. Next base: position 60,837,617 of record CM058237.1, on the reverse strand, counting down.
AGACGACGCGATCGGACGCGACGCGACGATCGATCGTGATCGATCGAACGATCCGATCGGATCCAATCCGACCGTCCGACCCATCCTTCTCGTGGCCGATCACCAAAACCCGAGTCATATAGCTCGGTTTTGTGATCCAATTAATGTGTTTAGAGTTCAATTCTGATTCTTAAGTGTTTTTCTTATCAGTAATGGATTCAAAACACTTCTAAACAGATTAAACAACCTAAACATGAATCTAAAACAAGAAATCCTAAGAACCAATGGCTCTGATACCACTGTAGGGATTCGTTTAGTTGATCCTGATGTAATTCACAGATTCTGATCATCCTAAACATACAGATCTAGGTTCTCTTGAATAGAAACATTACATGATCTCACCTTTTACCTGTTTGTTGCAGCGGAAGGAATAGAACAGGTCAGAGATCAGATAGATGCACCGAGGGATGAATCCTCCAGAGGTTCACACACGCGATCACAGGAATGGCTGCTAGACCACGAGGAAGAGAGGCGCAGAGGGAGAGAGAGGCCGCGGCTGGGTATTAGGGTTGGGGAGAAAAGACTTGGCTTTTAGTCATTAAAAGCCTTCTCTTTTCCCTAATGGGCTTTTGGGCCCAATCTGATTAAATCCCATTTAATCAGACCCATTAATCTTTCTCTCTTAGTACGACAAATGCCTGGCACTTTTGTCGTACTTCTGCTAAGCCGTTCCAACACATTTTCCTGTTAGCTTAGGCGTGTGACCCATATGGGATCATATAATAAAGGCAATAAGTCCAAGACTTATAGATCATGAGCGGACTCTAGCAAGCCATCATGATCCCCAGCATTATATGACTTATGTCTGATCTTTGACATACTCTTACTTTCTAGAGACAGTACCGAGATTACTGGACACAACTCCAACACTTTGATCCTTGAACTTGTTGTTGAACTGAGGCTTGAGATGAGGATGTAACAACCAGCAATTGTCTTTGAAATGCCCATTCCTCTTGAAATGATCACATACACCAGGGATCCTCCTCTGCTCAGGCTTGTATGCGCCCTTATTTGCAGTAGCAAGTTCTCCTTTTCTTCCAAACAAGCCAAAAGAACCTTGCTCCTTCTGAATCTGTGCACAAACATCATCCAAGCTTGGAAGTGTCTCTGCCCTTAGCATGTGCTGAATCAAGCTGTTGTAAGATGGATTCAGGGTCAGTAGGAGTGCAAACACCTTATCTTGTTCCCTTCTCTCATTGAGAACAAGTGGATCAACCGTAGCTGGTCTTAACATCTCCAACTCTACCCACAAGGATCTAAACTTCCCAAAGTGTTGCTTGAACTCCATGTCTTCCTGATTGAGGTTGTTGATAGCAAGCTTCACTTCAAACACTCTGCTCAGGTTGGACATGTTCCCATAGACCTTATTGAGAGTGTCCCATAACTCCTTAGAACTCTCGCAATAAGAGTAAGCCTCCAAGAGAGAAGACTCAAGAGAACTTTGGAGAGTGAACTGCACATTTTGGTCTCCTTGAGTCCAGGCTTCTTCATCCACAGGGGCCACCTCCACGCCTTCAGCTTGAACTTGCTGGACTGGAGCTTCACTGCCAAGAACAAACTTCCAAAGCCCACGGCCTCCAAGGGAAGACTTTACCATTCTTGCCCACACTAAGTAGTTGATCCCCTTTAGGGTCACTGGTATTACAACTCTTGAGTTCTCCATGACTGAGAAGGAGGGATTTTCAAGAGAAAAAGTTTTCAGAAAGAGTTTAGAGAGCTGGAGAACAAAGAAGAACAAAACCGGCTTGAAAGAGAAGCAAGAACAAGGACAGATTCAAGAGTAACACAAGAACAAGAACATGAGATTTTGAGAGTTTGCGGAAGTGAGAATATGTATAGGAGCTTTAAAGCTCTGATACCATGTTAGAATTTAGAGTTTAGGAGAGTTTACTTGAAGATAGAAGCTCTAGAACCGATTAGGGTTCTTAGAGCGAGAAAGAGTGAACCGAGAGAGAAAGAGAGAATGTAGCTTAGGTAATGATTTCCTTAAGTGTATATGATGTTCATGAGTTACATTGTTTATATAGAGAGACAACTAGGGAATTCAGAAAACAAAGAAGAAGAAGACAATAGGTTTCGGCAGTATGTGTGCAATGGCTCCAAGAGAGAAAGCGACAGGTCCTTGCTGGTTCTGAGGAGAGAGAAACGTGTTCTGACCTAGGGATCATGCCTCCTGCTCTTCTGGTCTGCTCCAGACAAGTTGGTACTATCCTAGGTACATAAACAAACCCTTTTACATTTGAACTCATGAGTTTGTTTATGTCCCATACTTGTACATGTCCCCAACTTTGCACATACCAAATGATGTCCCCAACTTTGCACATTCCAGCTAGCTCTTGTTTCTTCATCTGAATGCTCTTGGTACTTCTTTATTCTTCAATTCATAGGAATGAGGCTCGGCTTTGTCTTCATGACTTCAGCCTCTCCTCTTCCATTTCATCTTCCTCTCTAATACTCCCCTGCAAGCTTGGTCGTTGGGACTCCAAAAGACCAAAGGGAGAAGAGGACCAAAGGCCAAGTGATAGGTCTATAAGTTTAATTCCTATTCTACTGCAAGTGCACAGTCAATGCAATTATAGTATATAGGGACTCTAGGCAACGATAGAATTAAGAACAGTCGAGTTAAACTAGGTGAATGTAATGAGAAACTAAAAGCAAAACAGAAAAGTAAATCAGTAGCAAGATTGGTTTGAAGGCAATTAACTAAAAGCGCTAAGTCTAAGGAGTTCTCAGGAAATTAGACAAGCAAATAAATTATTCAGTCAGGATCAAATTAAGTATGGTTCTAGAACTCAAACACGGAAATAGAATTAACCAACTTTCGTTGTGAGAATTCTCTAAGCCTAATTGCAGAAATCCAAATTTCATTGTAATTCCTAACAGATTAAACTAGCTTTAAGATTAAGTTCGATATGTTCACAGTTCAATTAAACCAAATTTCTTTGCGAGTAATTCAATTGCTCAACCTAAATAGTTCAGATTCTAAACCACACTTTCATGTCAATTTAACAACCTAAGATCTAGATTCTAAGTGACCAGGTTAGAAACTAGTGTTAAGCACAATTTAGATCGAAGAACAATTATTGATATGAATCCTTAACTGAAATAAACAAATCTAGCAAGTCATAAAATCCTTAATGAGAATCCCTAAACCTAACTATGAATCTACTCAGACATAGATAATGAAAACATAATCAATGAATTAATAGATTGCATAAAAGAGAATAAAGAAGTAAAGGGGTTCGAAATCTTCTCCAAAAAGCAGGAAGCAGTACAGGATTATATCAGCCCCAAAAAGCTCTAAAAACTCTCAGCTCTAAGTATGAAAGCGTATGTAAAAAACTGATGTAAAAACCTAATTATATAAGCTAATCACGTCTTGGGGCTTCTTTGTAATTATCAGGAACTTCTGGGCAAAACTGTGAATTCTGCATTCTTCATTAAACCGCCGAGGAAAGCCCATCTCGCTAGTGTGTCGATCGATGCACGATGTGTGTCGATCGATGCATTACTCTCTTTTGGACAGTGAACTCTATCTCTCGGGTCAAAGCACCAAAATGCTCCAAAAAGCTCTTATAAACTCCAATTCCGCTCCAAACATGGATATATCTAATAACACCTGTAAAAGACTCTAAATAAACACTAAAAGACTCTAAAACACACTTATATCATGGCCTAAAACCGGTAAAAACCATGATATATCAACTCTCCCACACGTAGCCTTTGCTTGCCCTCAAGCAAAACAGAGAACTAAAACATGGTGAAGAGGTTTGAAAACTTTCAGAAACTCTTTTCATCCTAGAAGCAACAACACTCAGATTCCCCTTACTAAGCCACTGAAAGAATCACCTGCAAGACATCAAGACCAACATGTACTTCCCCCACACTTAGCAACTGTCCTAAGTAAATTCCACAATCAATCCAAGCAATTCAAATTCACCCTACTGACTTCTATAAGCTATTAAGTGCGGTCTCACCTAAGGATTATCGATCAAAGGGCACATGGACTCTTACTTTGTCAGCTCTAGACCACCATACTATCTTTTTCTGGTTTCTTTCTTCTCTTTTCCCTTCCTTAGCATTCTGATTTTTCCCCATTGGGTATCATTTTGTTTTTTATCAGTGCTCTTCCCGTTAAGGGGTGTACTTTGGACACATTCCATGAATGCACAGGAGGTAATAGTGTTTGCTACTACTCCTGTGACCACTTCGGAGCTACTAGCTCATCCTCAGTTTATTATTATTATTATTTTTTTTTACTTTATAGAAGGGGAGAAGGGAACCATACTCGGACAGGTTTACAAACTGTGTCAGAACTAACAAAGGAATCCGACTCAAGGTATACCAAGCCCTTAGGTGAGAAAATTAAGTCAAATTAAGGGTGAAGTCAGTAAAGGATCCTCTGAATACCTGAATTGATATGGGTGTCCTCAGTAGGTTGATCCGTGTTGGGTTTTCTAATAGTCATAGATAGATCCTGTAACTTCATCCCAGTGGTTACTTAAGTTCCTGCAAGATGTTGTTAACTTCTCAAAAATTCACTGTTTCCTACTTAAACCGTTTTGACTCAATAAAACAATTTTTTTTGAAAAACAAGACTTACTCTAAGAAAACAGAAAGATGAAAGTCAGTACCACCTTCCCCACACTTGAAACACACTGTCCCCAGTAGTGTCAAGCTAAGGTTTGGTAAAAGAAAGAAAAATGTTAAAGGATGTGGTAAGTTCTGTCTGATTTTTACCTCTGTCGCTCGTGCATCGATCGTTACGCATAAATGCGACGATCGTTGCAAGGCGATTTGCGTCATGAGTCGATCGTTGCTCAGGACCGCAACGATCGCTGCAATGCGATTTTCGTGTTGTGACGATCGACACACAGGACCGTGTCGATCGTTGCATTGTGATTCTGTCGAACAGTCAGCAGTTAGCAGGTTAGTCCGTGAGAAATTATCAAATTTCAAACCTGCAAGCTGAAAATCAATGCAAACAAGCAAAATCAAAGCAACAGATAGTCTCAAAGTAAAAACATCATCCCAACATAAGTATCCTAAGAAAAATCAAAAGAAAAATGAAAAAAGAAAAAGTGAAAACAGAAATACAGAACTGTAGTCTGAAAATGCCACTACTCTCACTCGTCATCTATGCCATCATAGCGATCAGTATCACTCAAAAGAACAGGGGTCGGAGAGCGCTGTCGACGTCGACGGGAAGGTCTGGGCTGATGAATCTGTGGCTGACTCCGGCAAGTGCAGACACACATGTAGTTCCAGATGCTCCGCAGAATACCAGCCTGACGCTCTCTCCACTCTCCCTCAGACATCTCACTCAAAGGTACTGAAGGCTCAGGATAAGGACCAATGTCATGTGCAGCAGGAGCAGCAGGTGCAGGCGCAGATGAAGAATAAGGGCGTATAGAAGGCTCTCCCAGCGGATGAGCCATCGTAGGCACACTGCGCTGATCGCGTATAGGACGCTGGAAACTCAAAGCAGCCAACATATCAATCTTGGTTAGATCAGCAGCAGGAAGATCTATACCACGCTTCGTAGCGGTAGTGTCATAGTAGACCCATATACGTCCCTCCTTCAGCCATGTAGCACTCTGCAGGTGGGTAAAATCAAGGAATTACTTGCTGTCATCACACTCTGTACCCTCTAGAGGGATCCTGCAATGCCTGAAAATGGGAGTAAGCAGACTCCCTACTGACTCAGTGTCCTTCCCATCGAATGGCTTCTTCTACAATGAGCACAAGTGATGAGCAAACACAGCTCCTATGTTCAGTCCTCTGGTGGGATCTCTCAAATCAGTCTCAGCAAACTGCTCCTTCAATCCAATGAAAAGCATCTCCAGCTCATTCTTACGCATCTTGTTGGCTTCAGATTTGCACAATAGAGTATATCCTAAGATGTGCAAGACATATCTGAGAACATGATGCCTAACCTGTATCTGCTTCGTCGTCCTTGAGCAATACCGACCATTGCCAATACAGTCCCAGAAATACTGAGCTTCCGGCACATCCCACTCAAGAGACATACCGGTGCGTGTAGGCTCAACGCTGAATCCATATATACAGCATATATCAAGAAGGAGAATCCGATACCTGACTCCTAGGCACATGAAGGTAAAGATACCTTCCGAAGCTCTCCTGCTCTCTGGGTCAGGATAAATAACTCTGCAGGTGGCCAAAAACTGTCTCACCAGATCAAGATACAACTCATAGTGCTGCATAGGCATTGTCCCCAGACCAATGCCCTTAACCAATGTCAGCACCTGCTCATCAATGCCTAGACCTCTACAAGTCCAATAATCAGCAAACTTGGTCGGCTTGATCTTCATGTTACACCAGCCATTGTAGAGCAATGTATCGAACTCGTCCCAATGCTCATGTAGCGGCCTCTCCGTGAATGTGTCAGTCTTAAGCAGCTTATCAATCTCTATATCCCATACCTTGTCTGTCGGAATCTGCTCCTTATCCGCCTTAGGCCAAGGCAACTGTATCGCTTCCCGATCTCTCTGATAAGGCTCAGGATATGGCGAGTCTCGAGGAATCCACTCAACTGGCGGAGGATGATGATCTGCAGCTGCAGCTGCTGTCGTAGCTCTGCGTTTGCGAGGTTATCCGCGAGGAGGCATCTGCAATCAAGAAAACAATGCATATTAGTCACAGCAGAACTCCCTGTGAAGTCGCAATGCAACGAACGTTGCACAAGTGCAGCGATCGTTGCAAGGCGATTTCACAGTCGCCAAATAATCTCTTCAAATCGTGCAAAATTTGTCCCACAACCTCACAAACAGCTTAATTCCATCAACAATCAACCTAAATCAAGTCTCTAATAGTACGGAATCATCATCTCAAAGCTAAAAATCCCTAATTTCAAAACCCTAGAACCGAATCCAAAAATGATTAATTTGAGAGCCCTTACCTTGGAATCGCTTCGATTGGGTTAGAGAAATAGATAGAGGGTGTGAAAACAAGTAGAATGAGCTTTGAATCAATGAAAATGATGAAGATTTGAGTGATTTAGGGAGATGAGAATCGGGTTGTACGGACGGCGAAATGGGGAAGAAGAGAAGAGAGAAAAAGTTAAAAAGGCACTTACCTGGATCGTGGATGCAACGGCCGTTGCAGATAAGCAACGATCGTCGCTGGTGAACCGAATTGATTCCGGTTTAGCGCACGCATACCTTTATTTTGCATTTGAACCATTTGCAACGACTGTCGCAGTTGAGCAACGATCGTCACATGGCGATCTAATCTCTTCATCATATCTCCCTGCAACGACCGTTGCAGATATCAGCAACGATCGTCACACATCTCCAGACTCGTGTTCTGTAACAAAAAACTTAGCAAAAACAAAATTAAAACGTGAAATCCTAAGAAAAACACCAAAATAAGAAAAACACTAAAACCTAACAGTGGGTTGCCTCTCACTCAGCGCTTGTTTAAGGTCATTAGCTTGACCGGACGAACAAGATCAAGCTTCTGGAGGTTTCATCAGAGACTGTGATTGCCTCTGCGAAAGTCTCCTCATCCAAGGTGGAGAGTAAGCTGTCTCACTGTGAGCTAGTCCAAGAAAAGAGGGAGTAAAATGATCTCCAGGATCTGAAACCAAAGTCTCACTTGTCTGCTCTCCATATCCATCCTCAATCCTGAAGGTTTGCCCATCGATCTGCGGCTTGGCAGCATATCCATCTCAAAGTGCAGAGGCTCATCTCCCAGATAGAGATCAACAAGACTGTTCCTTACATGTATCACTGCTCCAGCTGTGGCTAAAAATAGTCTTCCCAGTATCAAAGCATCATCCTGCTCACTGTCGTACTTCAGCACCAAGAAGTCTGTCAGAACCAAGTAGTTCTTAACTCTTACTGGGACGTCCTCAAGAACTCCTTCTGGAATCCTTATTGACTGATCAGCTAGGACAAGAGAGGTCCTAGTGGGTGAAAAATCCATCATCCCCAGCTTCTCTGCCACAGAGTATGGCATGAGACTTCCAGCAGCTCCTAAGTCACACATAGAGCGCTTGAAACCATCCTCAAAAATAGAACAACTCAGCACAAATATCCCAGGATCAGGTAGCTTCTTCGGGATCTTAGTTAACAACACATTACTTATCTGTTGAGGGACCACTATCACCCAATCTTTCAGCATCTCATCCATTGGCAGCATCTTCTTTAAGTACCTCTGCACACAAGGGTGATAAGGTGGATCATCAGATGGTTGAACTTCTTCCAACTCCTCATCCATCTCTCCTATCTGTCGGACCTCATCAATCTCCTGTTGAGTTATCTCAGACACTCCAGGGAATAATCTAATAAGCTCCAGATCCGTCTCTGCATCAATGCCATGAGACTCAAGTGAATCTGTCTGTCCACGGCATGCAACGATCGACGCTATAGGTGCATCGATCGATGCAGCATAAGTTTCACAGATTCCACCCGAGAGATTTTCTTCAGTTTCAGAATTTTCAGCTTCTTCCACCAGTTCAGCTGTGTTTAACTCGAAATTTTCACCTTGGTATGATCCATCATTGATATAGACTGACCAAGCCTTGATGTGGGTGTCCATGACACTCTTTCCCTTAACAGAGCTTGAAATTTGGCTCACTTGTGTGTCCAATTGCTTCACATGTGTACTTAAGGACTCAAACTTTCCATTAAGGTCCTCATACACAGCATCTAACTTTCTGTTGCAGTCCACAACAATCTTAGTCTGTCCTTCTAGTAACTGCTCCATCATACTCTCCATCTTGCTCTCATGAGCATTAACAGCAGGAGGTGTTTGGTAAGAGGAAGATCCATAAGTCCTCTGATTACCTTGCTGAAAAGGTTTCTGAAAACCAGCATTCTGTCCAAAGCTAGAAGAGTTTTGATTGCTTGTGAAAGCACTCTTATGTCCACCATTGAAGAAGCTATTACCTTGCTGTCCTCCAAACCTGTTCCCTTGGAAACTAGATCCTCCAATGTAGTTCACATCCTCTTCCTGACCATCTACTTCAGCTTGGATCACTTCAACATCTTGAGCAAAATGGACAGCTTTCTTCTTAGCCAGCAAATTACAGGCAGTGTCCAACTTACTCCTAATATCAGCAATCTCCAAATTATCTATCTTCCCACCAGATTCCTTCCTTCTCCTATCAGTAGTCTTGCAGCTATTACTGCTTACTAAGTTATCTGTCAATTTCTTAGCTTGCTCAGGAGTCCTAGTGTTGAAACTTCCATTGCTGGAATTATCCAACGCGGTCTGATATGGGAAATCTATACCTCTAAAGAAAATACCCAACAATGTTACCTCAGTGAATCCATGATGCAGGCAGTCACGTTTGTACTTCTTAAACCTCATCCAGGCAGTCTTAAGAGGTTCTATAGGACCTTGGGAGAAAGTGAGAATGTCCTGTCTCGACTGATCAGAGCGAGCATCATCATAGAAGTGTCTCAAAAACTCACTCTTCACAGCATCCCAAGTAGTAAACTTCCCAGGTGGAAGTTGTTTCAGCCAGGCAGCAGCATCTCCAGCGAGAGAGTAGGGGAAGAGTTTGAGAAACAGATAGTCATAGTTCACTCCATCATACTTCATCCTAGTGACTATGTCCTCTAACTCATCAATATGATCCATTGGCTGCTCATTAGGGAAACCATGGAAGGCATTCTGCCTCAGAATAGAGTAGTAGATGGTCTTGATCTCGAAGTCATTCCTCTCAAAACCATGAGGCACAAGAGCTGACCGGCTAGCATGAAACTCATCCGGACGGTTATAGTCAGCTAAGGTCCTCTCATTAGCAGCAGGAGGATTAACGATCTGCCTCTCACCTTGTCCTTGGCCTTGTGCCTGTTCTTGTTCAGGCTCAGGGATCACATTCCCTTCAGCATCAATCCGTTGCCCAGCAGCATTATACGGATTGTTTTGTGGGTCCCTTAGGGTACCTTGAGCATCAGGTCTCAAAATCAAGCGTTATTGTACCATTCTTGCTCGTTGAACTTTCATGTTAGTCCTCTCTAGTCTAGCAAGCTCCTCAAGTCTGAGATTAACGAGATTCGAATTCGGATTACTTCTGGTATCACGCGTCTGCATAAACCGTCTGTAATCGCAGTGCAACGATCGATGCTAAGGTGCAACGATCGACTCAACTCCAGTCGCTTAGTAACGATCGTCACAAAAGGAAGCAACGATCGATGCTAGGCGAATGTCAAACTGCGACAGAGAAAAACAGAGAAAATTAGTAACCAAAAACAAAAATAAAAATCCTAGTCTAAACCCTAAGTTCAAATCTATCGAAGACTCCAAAGGGTCCCCGGCAACGGCGCCAAAAACTTGATAGGTCTATAAGTTTAATTCCTATTCTACTGCAAGTGCACAGTCAATGCAATTATAGTATATAGGGTTATCGAATCCACAAGGACTCTAGGCAACGATAGAATTAAGAACAGTCGAGTTAAACTAGGTGAATGTAGTGAGAAACTAAAAGCAAAATAGAAAAGTAAATCAGTAGCAAGATTGGTTTGAAGGCAATTAACTAAAAGCGCTAAGTCTAGGGAGTTCTCAGGAAATCAGACAAGCAGATAAATTATTCAGTCATGATCAAATTAAGTACGGTTCTAGAACTCAAACACGGAAATAGAATTAACCAAATTTCGTTGTGAGAATTCTCTAAGCCTAATTGCAGAAATCCAAATTTCATTGTAATTCCTAACAGATTAAACTAGCTTTAAGATTAAGTTCGATATGTTCACAATTCAATTAAAACAAATTTCTTTGCGAGTAATTCAATTGCTCAACCTAAATAGTTCAGATTCTAAACCACACTTTCATGTTAATTTAACAACCTAAGATCTAGATTCTAAGTGATCAGGTTAGAAACTAGTGTTAAGCACAATTTAGATCGAAGAACAATTATTGATATGAATCCTTAACTGAAATAAATAAATCTAGCAAGTCATAAAATCCTTAATGAGAATCCCTAAACCTAACTATGAATCTACTCAGACATAGATAATGAAAACATAATCAATGAATTAATAGATTGCATAAAAGAGAATATAGAAGTAAAGGGGTTCGAAATCTTCTCCAAAAAGCAGGAAGCAGTACAGGATTAGATCAGCCCCAAAAAGCTCTAAAAACTCTCAGCTCTAAGTATGAAAGCGTATGTAAAACTGATGTAAAAACCTAATTATATAAGCTAATCACGTCTTGGGGCTTCTTTGTAATTATCAGGAACTTCTGGGCAAAACTGTGAATTTTGCATTCTTCATTAAACCGCCGAGGACGGCCCATCTCGCTAGTGTGTCGATCGATGCACGATGTGTGTCGATCGATGCATTACTCTTTTTGGGACAGTGAACTCTATCTCTCGGGTCAAAGCACCAAAATGCTCGAAAAAGCTCTTATAAACTCCAATTCCGCTCCAAACATGCATATATCTAATAACACCTTTAAAAGACTCTAAAGAAACACTAAAAGACTCTAAAACACACTTATATCATGGCCTAAAACCAATAAAAACCATGATATATCACCAAGCTTGGAGCTGTGGAACTACCTCATTAAAAACCTCCTTAAGGAAAACCTCTTTGGGATAAAACCTTAAGGAGGAAAAAAAGAGTATAGCCCACATACTCAAGATGTAACTTGACCTTGGCATATGAACTTCTTGAACCACAACTACTCCTTTCCATAACTCTTTCATTCCTTAGCATTCCCTGACTTGACTTCTCTTGATATGAACTATCTTGTTGTGTCTTTTGAAATTGCAAGTAACTTGACCTTGGCATATGAACTTCTTGAACCACAACTACTCCTTTCCATAACTCTTTCATTCCGATATGAACTATCTTGTTGTGTCTTTTGAAATTTGGAATCCATAGGGCTCCAGCCTTTAACCCCAACTTCCATCATCCTTATCTTCTTGGAAGAATTTCTTAGCATTCCTTGACTTGACTTCTCTTGATATGAACTATCTTGTTGTGTCTTTTGAAATTTGGAATCCATAGGGCTCCAGCCTTTAACCCCAACTTCCATCATCCTTATCTTCTTGGAAGAATTTCAAGTCGATCTCATCTTCCTTTTGGATAGACTTCAAGGCGTTTGGATGCTCCTTATGGCTCCTTCACTTCCTAATGCTCCTTAAGAATTTACATGCCTTACTTCTCTCCTTATAAACCTTCAACACAAAGGTTTAAAGGAAAATTGTTGAAGTATATGCAATGGCATTTAGGAACATTAGCTATGAATGAAACCTTTAAGTTTGAAACGTTTTAGAGAATTGATTGTAAAATGTTTTTTATACGAGACACATGATCACTACAAGATACAAATGAAGAAATCAAGTCTGAAAACGTTTTGAAAATAAGTTTTAAAACGTTTTTGACTTTGAGATGAAACAAAATAAGATCATAATCAAGAGAATCACAAGAGTTTGAACTTCAATAGGTTACAAAACGTTTTGAGAATTGATTGAAAACGTTTTCAACACTTCAAACACAATCAAGTCTTTAGGCAATGGTAAATGGTAATGAAATGAGAGGGTTTTAGAAGTAGCCTGATCATATTCTTTTGAATTGCGGTTTGGATTTGAACTTGAACTCCCCCGCACTCTTGACTTGTCCATGGTTTGAACCATGACTTCACAGCTTGTGCAATCCGACTTTGCCATCCAATCTTCAAACACAAGATCACAAAACGAGTTTGGCTGATTCATCATGTCACCAGCTTGCATATCCACTATATCTTCTACCATAGCCATCTCTTTGGGTATGCTATCTTCATGTATGCCTCTTTGGTCATCCATCTTCAAGACAGTCCGGACTAAACTAGGTTGGGCTTGTCTTGTGGTCTTACTGATAGGGTCTAAGTTTTAATCCTATTCTACTGCAAGTGCACAGTTAAGTGATTGTAGTATATAGGGTATCGAATCCACAGAGACTCTGGTCTCGATAGAATAAGAACCATAGAGATTAATACTAAGAAGAAAGCAGATGTGAAGTAAATTAAAAGCAAGGCAAGAAAATAAATCAGTAGCAAGATTGTTGTGAAAGCAGTTAACTAAAAGCGCTAAGTCTAGGGAATTCTCAGGAAATCAGACAAGCAGACAAGTTAATCAGTCAGGATCTAATTAAACACAGTTCTAGAACTCAAATCACGAAATTAGAATTAACTAAATCTCTTTGCGAAAATCCTCTAAGTCTAAGTGCAGTAATCCAAATCTCTTTGCAATTACTAACAGATTAAACCAGCATTAATTTCAAGTTCGATATGTTCACAATTAAACTAAGCCAAATCTCTTTGCGAATAATTTAATTGCTCAACCTAAATAGTTCAGATTCTAAACCACACTCTCGTGTCGTATTTAGCAACCTAAGATCTAGATTCTAATTGATCAGGTTAGAACTAGCATTAAGCATAATTTAGATTGAAGAACATTCTAATCATGTGAATCCTTAACTGAATTAAACAAGTCTAGCAAGTCATGAAATCCTTAATGAGAAACCCTAAACCTAACTATGAATCTACTCAGACATGATTAATGAAACATAAACCATAGAATTAATAGATTGCATATAAGAAATTAAATAGATAAAGGGGTTCGAAATCTTCTCCAAAATAGATGAAGTACAGGAAATAGATCAGCCCCAAAAGCTCTAAAAATCTCTTAGCTCTAAGTATGAAAGCGTAGCCTAAACAATGGCTTAAAAACCCTAATATAATGGTCTAAAGTCGGCTGGGGGCCTTTTTGCAAGTCTGAGAAGTTTCTGGGCAAAAACTGTAATTTCTCCAAAATGCAGATTTTTGGGTGTAGAACTGCAACGACAGTTGCAAAACTGCAACGACAGTTGCAAGGCAGAACTGCAACGACAGTTGCAAAACTGCAACGACAATTGCAAGGCGAAAACGCAGCCAGTGAACTCTGTGAAGTCTTTAAATAGTGCAGAATTGCTCCAAATGCTCACAAAACGTCCAATTAGGCTCCATATGTCATTAAACCTGTAAAACACCTGAAAAGACTCCAAAACACATATAAAGATTCGATAACAAAGACATATACCATGGTTAAAATCCCTAAATTCCATGGTATATCACTTACTCCACTAGTTGAACCACGGTTCTAACACCTACTCAAACCATATTGCCTTCCCTTCTTGAGAAGCAGCAAATGAGGATTTCAGCTAATCCACAACTACGTGAGGATTTCAGCTAATCCACAACTCCATGAGGATTTAGGCTAATCCACAACCAAATGAGGATTTAAGCTAATCCACAACTACATGAGGATTTAGGCTAACCCACAGCCAAACTTGAGCTCACTGAATTTGTTGGAGACTTCTTCAGCTCCTCAACCACACATCTCCTTTAACTTCAGTATGAACCGCCTTTAAACTGATCCACACTGCTAAAACACTTGCCATTCCTCCTGAGAACACCTAAACACAAAACAATACTCAAGAAACAAAGGTTTGATCAGGACTAATGAGCTTGAATTAAGTTCCTGTGCAAGTATAAGAGAGTTCTTTAGGAGTGAAATTTAGAGTGATATATAAGTAACCAGAAGTATAATGCAAGTATGGACGTCACACAACTCCGATTATGAGTGTGTGCATCAGAGAGTGAGAGTATGTGATTTTGGGATACAAAACTCAGATTAAGAGCCTGTAAACCAAAATCAGAGTATAGAAGAATGGGAGAATGAACCTGAAACACAGAAAATAAAAGTGTTAGAGAATATGTTTCTGGTTCAGGGACTAATATAGCTTAGTATAACTCAGAAACAAACACATGTTTAAGGTTCATGGACTGAGTTTCTTGCTCAGTTTAACTCATAAACATTTCAATAGTTCAGGGACTGAGTTTGCTCAGTTTGAAACAAGTGGAAGCAACATGAACCAGAGAAGCAACAAAGAAAGACACAATCATATGCTCTTGTTCTTCTCTGATTTCTTAACAACAACTCTTTAACTCTCCAACTAGAAAGAGCACAAGACTTTAGAAACAGGAACCAGCAACAAACAGGAGCTTGGTCCGTAGAAACATTGCGGAAGTAAAAGAATAAACAAGACAGAGTTTTGCTCTCTATCTTAAAACAATTTGCAGCCAAGAACTTGATGCTCTGATACCATGTTAGAATTTCAGAAGCATCCATGAGGAAGCTCTGATCATCTAGTTTGGTTCATGAGACATTCATAGGAAGATCTGAACCATAACTCATATCAAGAACATAAACGGATTAAAGAAGAACAATGCAACCGGTTCTGCTCAAACAAAGACAACTAGTTTGTACTTGAGAAAACCATTAATCTAGTTTTATAAAAGAGTCCTTAGCTATATGAAAACACTTCCAAGAGCTTAACATCTCACCAACGAGAGTCTACTCATAAACATAGAAGAGAATCAGTAATTAGCTAAGAGAACATCCAAGAGAAGAAGTAAGAACAAACTATGAATGATTCTCTCATCATACTTGGACTAACTATGGAAGAATTTGTAACGCCCCGTCCGCCCCTACCGGTGAGTCACCCATCCCTCTTCCGGGCTCGTGGGCCCCACCCCTGTCCGACGGTCGGTGCGTTATTTTTCGTAGGCTCGAACGATTAATTTACTGACCCTATAATCACCCCCTGACCTTTTCCCATGTGTTTTGTCCTCACACACATGCTACCACGAGTCACTTCCCGGAAGGTCACCCATCCTAGGACTACTCCAGCCCAAGCACGCTTAACTCTGGAGTTCTTTCAAGCAAGTGACCGGAAAAGGTAAGTGCACTTGGTGACATAGGTAGCCAAATCAATTCATTTAAGCCTCTGCGCATATACCACAAACCGGGATGTTACAATTCACCCACTCTCACAGAACGCAACGCCCTCGTTGCGCACCAGGATCGTTATCCTTGACGGTGTGAGCCCTCACTGACTCCACACGCGTCCTCAGATTCGGCTCTGATACCAATTTGTAACGCCCCGTCCGCCCCTACCGGTGAGTCACCCATCCCTCTTCCGGGCTCGTGGGCCCCACCCCTGTCCGACGGTCGGTGCGTTATTTTTCGTAGGCTCGAACGATTAATTTACTGACCCTATAATCACCCCCTGACCTTTTCCCATGTGTTTTGTCCTCACACACATGCTACCACGAGTCACTTCCCGGAAGGTCACCCATCCTAGGACTACTCCAGCCCAAGCACGCTTAACTCTGGAGTTCTTTCAAGCAAGTGACCGGAAAAGGTAAGTGCACTTGGTGACATAGGTAGCCAAATCAATTCATTTAAGCCTCTGCGCATATACCACAAACCGGGATGTTACAGAATTATCCAATCATGATGAGAGGCTGCCTTAAGCAGCCATAACCGTGGCTCTTTAAGGTCTACATTGTATATAAACTTGTATATACAATGAAGAGAAAGAGCAGAACCGGTTACAAGAAGAAGAGAGAAAGAGATAAGACTTAAGTGATTCTTTGTATGAAAACAAGTTCCGAATTCTCTATATACAATATATATCTCAATGGTCTCGGTTACATGTCTTATATAGACAGAAAACTAGGTTAATACAGCAATAAACAAAGATAACAATTCATTTAATCACAGCCGTTGATTCATTGGAGGGAAAACTGATTTTGAATGAATGGCTGGATCTCTTTCTTCTTTATTTCGAATTATGTGTGTTCACATACTGAAACTGAATTGTCTTCTGCTGTGTACAGGTTTGGGGAGAGAGAAATCACTCCTGCAAAGGTCTGAAAGTGACTGGTCTTCGCTTATGCTCAGACCTTAACTCCACATGTGACTTCTTCTTGATCACACACTTGCACATATGTCTTGAACTCAACATGTGACCTTAATAGCTTATCTTCAGACTTTAATCACCACATTTCGAACTCCTCTATCCATCGTCTTCAGCCTTTACCAAAGAGTGAACGGATGGGCTGATTCTGCTTATGGGTTTGATCAATTGTCTTTAATGGGCTGGGTCTTCTTCTTTCTTCAAGATTCATCCCAAGGCCTTATCAACACTTAGACATCTTGAACTAAACCCTAGATGCCTTGTTGCTCACTTAATCACAAATTCACTTGCTTGTGAGACACTCCAAGGCTTCAACTAGGAATGAAGCTCGGCTTTGTCTTCATGACTTCAGCCTCTCCTCTTCCATTTCTTCTTCCTCTCTAATAACTAGAAGCTAGCCAAGTCGTGGAAAACTCTGGCATATTCAATGTTGGTTGGGGTGGGCCATTCTTTGATGACTTTTAGCTTCTCTTGATCCCCATGTAATCCCTGCGAACTCACAAAAAAACAAAGGAAAACAAGCTGATCAGTGCAAAAGGTGTACTCTCGAGGTTAGTATAAAGAACTTCTTGACGATGACTCTCTAGAACTTTTTCAAGATGCACAATGTGGTCTGAAAAGCATTTACTAGATCGATATGATGCCTTAGATTGGTGGAAGTCCAGCCAGTTTCTCTTTTAAAAACACGTCTTTGAACCTGTTCATCAAATATACCATTTCCTGGTAAGCTCTAGATTAATAGGACAAGCTGGTTCAAAGATCATTAGTAGCACCTTTGTTTTCTGACTAATAGCTTAAAAAATGGAACTTGAAGTAATGAACAAGTTAGTCTTATTTACCTTGATATCCTTTGCAAATTTCAGTATCATTTCATGGATCTCTAGATGTGTAAGAGGTGTGAGCTGGTACATGCGTTTCTTATGGTTGAAGGAGTTATGATTGGTACGTCCATTGTGAAAAGTCTCCTTGTCGAATTGCCAGGGCCGGCCTAGTATAAGATGGCCTACTTGCATTGGCACAACATCACACAAAACATGGTCATTGTACTTTCCCACACTGAATGGCACGGTGACTTAATCAGCTATCCGTATATTCGTGTCATCGTTGAGTCATCCAAGTTGGCATTGCTATGGATGCTTTGTGATCTTGAGTCCTAGCTTATCAACCATATACAAGATTCACTGTGAACAACAAGGTAAGTAGTCTCATTATAGATGGATCGATATTGCTGCCACGAGCTGGCTCTGGATGTTCTGGATCGGCTTGGCCTAAAATTTAATCGGTATCACTCACATTTCTTATAAATCCTGGCTTGGTCACGATCGTCTGATCAGACTCGGTCACATTGAAGTCCTGATCACATGACCTGGCGTCGGGCGACACAAGGCTTAAGTCAAAAATTATTCTAGGTGAGTGGGGATGTCGACCAACATACACAAAACTTTCACTTGTTACCTGCGTTAGATCACTCAAATGAAAAGTCAGAAGCAACATGGCATATCATAGACTCAAAGATCTCAAGTAACAAATCGAAAGGATGAATATACTGAATCAAAAAGGACATCAAAATGACACAATGAAACAAAAAAACAAAAGAAAGAAAATAGAAAGAACCATAAACAAAGAAAGAACTAGAAATCTGAAGAGTCCTCAACATCCTCGATATCCTCATTCTCCTTAGCATCAAGGAAATCCTCATACTTAGGATCTTCAGGCTATGGTGGTGGTGTGGATCAGCGACGATGGGAAGCATGAGAAGGTCGTGGAATGCTAACCTGAGGTGGTCGACGACAAGAACAACTCGTCATAACACATATTGAATAGAAAACCAAAAGACTAAATAGATATAGATAACGTTTGAAATCCTTCTCTCAAAGGTTACAGAGTAGCTATCAGCCCCAGTAGCAATAATCTCCTCAAGTCTCCAAAATTCAAAAGCAAGAACAAAAGATAAAGATATGAAACTCTCAAAAACCTAATTAATAGACTAAACACGTTTGGGGCTAAATTGGAAATAGTGGATACTTCTGGGCTTCTGTGCAATCCTTCATAAGATGAATTCAATCCGCGAACAAGTGATGTTAGGCTTCAGCGTGTCTGTCGACATTAGTCTTCACATTCGGCTCCAACTTTGACTTCTTGCAGAATGCTCCAAAAACATCCCAAAACTCCTAGCTTTTCTCCATTCGTGTGCTAACCTGTAAAAGACTCGATAGACTCAAAATACAAGGTTAAAGACTCAATATATACCGCTATATCATGGTTAAAAACCTAAAAAACCATGATATATCAACTCCCCCATACTTAGCTTTTGCTTGCCCTCAAGCAAACAGAAGTCTGAGATCATAGAAAGAGGTTTGAAAACATAGAAACTCATTTCGTCCTAAGAACCTCACATTCACGTTCACTTAGTAATCCACATGAAAAACATTCCTGCAGAGATCAAGACCACAATGTACTTCCCCCACACTTAGCAGCAATCCCAAGTAAACTCCATAATCAAAACAAGAGATCCAAATTCACCATACTAACTTCAGTAAATAATTAAGTGTGGTCTCACCGAGGGGATATCAATCAAAGGGCACATGGACACTTACTCAACAGTTCCCTAATTGCAGACTGTCGACTTCTAGTTCCTATGGTCTCCCTTTTCTCACTTCAGCAACTGATTTTTCCCCTTTGGGTATCATTTTTTTTATCAGCTGCTCTTCCCTAATTGGGGTATTACTTTGGACACATACCATGAAGCACAAGAGGTAATAGGGATCCCTACCACTCATGTGATCACTTCGAAGCTATTAGTTTATCCGCAGTTTATAACTTATTTTTTGTTTACTTTGCTTGAAGGGAAGGGAGAAGGGAACCATACTCAGACAGATTTACAGACCTTTCAGGACTGACAAAGGAGTCCGATATGATGTATACAAAACACCTGGGTAAGAAAATTAAGTCAGGATTAGAGATGAAGTTAGTGATGGATCATCTGAATACCCGAAAAGATATGGGTGTCCTTGGTAGGTTGATCCGTGTGTGTGGTTTTCTAACAGTCATATAGCTACTACAAGTCTGTCCAATGATCACTTAGGATCATGTGAAAGTGAAAATTTCCTCGAAAATCTTGGTTTCCAACTAATTTTGACTCAATAAAACTAGTTTAAAACAATGGACATACACTAAGAAAAGAAAACACGTTGTTAGTAACCACCTCCCCCACACTTAAACCGCACTGGCCTCAGTGCAGTGGCAGCTTGGGTTTGGTTGAAATCAGTCTGGAACGATAGGAAAGTTGAGTCAAAATCTCGTACCTAAACACGGTTAGTGTCGACCAACACTAAGGATTAACGTTGGTCGACACTCAATCCGCAGGGTCATACGCAGGAAAGTTTCAAGTGTCATGGTCGGGTTAGTGATTTACCACTCAAAATCTCACCTGTTAGCTGCTTTAGATCACTCAAAAATCATATCAGAACAACAACACAATGCATACACCCATAAGATCCAAGTTCCAAACTGATTGGAGTAACATACTGACTCAAATAAAGACACAAAATGACTCAAGAACACAAAAGAAAAACAAAAGAAAAGAAAAGATAGAACCAACAGCAATGGAAGATCTAGAACTCCTGAGAGTTATCGTCGTCCATCTCCTCAGAATCAGCAGCCTCCTCTATGTCCTAATCCTCGGGAGTGTTAGGTGCAGGTGTTGTGGGATCGCGACGACGTCGCTGTGGGTGAGAAATACGATGTGTGCGACGACAGCAACAGCCCAAAATACCCTTCCACATCTCTTTAATTGTAGCGCTCATCCACTTTTGCCATTCTCTAGGTGTCATGTCTTCCGGTGGTATCGGAGGATCTGAGAAACCATAGGACTCATCAGCAGCAGCAGCAGGAACTGCGTCGTGCTCAATAGCAGAAGGAGCAGCTCCAGAAGATGTGTCTCTAGGTACAGTGGAGGGACGCGGACCAGATCGACAAAGCTCCTCAGAAGGCTGAAAACTCAGCATTAGAGGCTCACCTGTAATCCCTGTGAGTCTATTATCGGGAAGGGGGAACAGATGCTCCACGCCAGATGAGTCGGTGAAACGCCACAGCATCTCTCCGTTCGCGATGTCTCCCTTAAGCCAATGAGTGCTCTTCAAGTGTCCTATGTCTATAGTAGACCGTGCGGTGCAGATCGTGAGCTGACTCCTGTCGATGCCAAAGTGGTCAAAGATAGGAGTCAATATGCTCCCAACTGATGAGGACATCAATTCATCATCAACCAAGGAGCATGGAGAGGACATAATCAACTAACCAAGATCCTTGGAGAGAAGCAGTTTGAGCCCACCAGAGACATATGTGCATGTATTGGAGCATATCTACCCAACCAGGAAGACTTAAGCAACAAATCAACATGTTCCAGAAACTTAACTCATCAAAGAATCATCACAAAGTGGAAGTATTTCAAAAGCTTTCTAGATGAAGAAGATATGCAAGTTACAAATCAGAACACTTCCAAGGTAAGAATTCTTTTGACCTAATTTGTTTCCAGTGACTCCATACCTATGTTGAAGAATTTTTTAATCTTGCAAGAAAATGAGATAACAACTCCTTATCCCCAATTACAGCTAACTCCTAAAGTTGATACTAAGAAGATAGATTCATTATATTTATATCATCCAAAAGAATCCGTAACGCGCTTGTTTCTTGTCAAAAGTATCAATCTCATTGCAGGAACTAAGGAAGTTAACCTCAAGGAAGAATCACCAGAGAATAACTTTTTGCTATGTCAAGTTAAGGATCAAGAAGAGTTGGCACCAATGGTGATCAGTGCCGAGACCATCAAAAGGGAGCGTTGTGCAACCACTAATCGATTCAAAGGGAACAATTTCACATCAGACCTTACCAGAGGAGTAATCCTATCTTATCTGCTCGAAGGTGAGCCACCTGATGTCACAAACATAACCAGACCACGAACATATCAAGGTAAGACCCTAGACTCATAAAACATAATGAAAGCTAACTTGCTTTCTCTTGGTGCAAGTTATACAGTTTCGAGTCAAAACCTTTTCAAGAGGGAGAGTATGATGAGAACATAAAGCCATCATCGTCCAAGCAGACTAGAGTAGGGCTCACCAAGCCGGTATAATCCCTAGGAGTGAAGCAACTTGATCGCACCAGGTTCATATGTGCACGTTTTGGAGAATATCTACCTAACCAGGAGTTAAGATACGAATCAACATGTTCCAGAAACTTAACTCATCAAGGGATCATCATGAAGTAGAAGTACAATACATAAGTTTTCCAAGTAACCCGCTGGCGACCAACTACCACTAATTGGAGAGATCGGAATGGACCAGGATGGATCAAGCAACAAAGTAACTTGTTCTGGAATATTGACTCATCAGGGAACTTACGAGAGTTGGAATCAGGCCAATCCCAATTCGGATAAAGAAATTATTCAAGTTTTTATACAATGGTTTCTAGACTTGCATTATTTGGAAGCTCAGGGATTTGATGTACTTCAGACTTATACTTGGCGACCAGGAGGGAATTGCAACATTTATTTGGGACAATATTTATACTCTTTTTCCCTTAGTGTGGTTTTGTCCAATGGGTTTTCCCACAAAAGTTTTTAATAAGGTAATCCAAGGCCCGCTTCATGAGAAATAAACATACGGCCCGCTTTCTTTCTTTTCTTCTTATTTTCGATTATGCCCATTATATTATATAATCCACTTGTATTGAGTTATAAATTGGTGGAAGTCCAGCCAGTTTCTCTTTTAAAAACACGTCTTTGAACCTGTTCATCAAATATACCATTTCCTGGTAAGCTCTAGATTAATAGGACAAGCTGGTTCAAAGATCATTAGTAGCACCTTTGTTTTCTGACTAATAGCTTAAAAAATGGAACTTGAAGTAATGAACAAGTTAGTCTTATTTACCTTGATATCCTTTGCAAATTTCAGTATCATTTCATGGATCTCTAGATGTGTAAGAGGTTTGAGCTGGTACATGCGTTTCTTATGGTTGAAGGAGTTATGATTGGTACGTCCATTGTGAAAAGTCTCCTTGTCGAATTGCCAGGGCCGGCCTAGTAGAAGATGGCCTACTTGCATTGGCACAACATCACACAAAACATGGTCATTGTACTTTCCCACACTGAATGGCACGGTGACTTAATCAGCTATCCGTATATTCGTGTCATCGTTGAGTCATCCAAGTTGGCATTGCTATGGATGCTTTGTGATCTTGAGTCCTAGCTTATCAACCATATACAAGATTCACTGTGAACAACAAGGTAAGTAGTCTCATTATAGATGGATCGATATTGCTGCCACGAGCTGGCTCTGGATGTTCTGGATCGGCTTGGCCTAAAATTTAATCGGTATCACTCACATTTCTTATAAATCCTGGCTTGGTCACGATCGTCTGATCAGACTCGGTCACATTGAACCTAAATCAACCTAAATCAAGTCTCTAATAGTACGGAATCATCATCTCAAAGCTAAAAATCCCTAATTTCAAAACCCTAGAACCGAATCCAAAAATGATTAATTTGAGAGCCCTTACCTTGGAATCGCTTCGATTGGGTTAGAGAAATAGATAGAGGGTGTGAAAACAAGTAGAATGAGCTTTGAATCAATGAAAATGATGAAGATTTGAGTGATTTAGGGAGATGAGAATCGGGTTGTACGGACGGCGAAATGGGGAAGAAGAGAAGAGAGAAAAAGTTAAAAAGGCACTTACCTGGATCGTGGATGCAACGGCCGTTGCAGATAAGCAACGATCGTCGCTGGTGAACCGAATTGATTCCGGTTTAGCGCACGCATACCTTTATTTTGCATTTGAACCATTTGCAACGACTGTCGCAGTTGAGCAACGATCGTCACATGGCGATCTAATCTCTTCATCATATCTCCCTGCAACGACCGTTGCAGATATCAGCAACGATCGTCACACATCTCCAGACTCGTGTTCTGTAACAAAAAACTTAGCAAAAACAAAATTAAAACGTGAAATCCTAAGAAAAACACCAAAATAAGAAAAACACTAAAACCTAACAGTGGGTTGCCTCTCACTCAGCGCTTGTTTAAGGTCATTAGCTTGACCGGACGAACAAGATCAAGCTTCTGGAGGTTTCATCAGAGACTGTGATTGCCTCTGCGAAAGTCTCCTCATCCAAGGTGGAGAGTAAGCTGTCTCACTGTGAGCTAGTCCAAGAAAAGAGGGAGTAAAATGATCTCCAGGATCTGAAACCAAAGTCTCACTTGTCTGCTCTCCATATCCATCCTCAATCCTGAAGGTTTGCCCATCGATCTGCGGCTTGGCAGCATATCCATCTCAAAGTGCAGAGGCTCATCTCCCAGATAGAGATCAACAAGACTGTTCCTTACATGTATCACTGCTCCAGCTGTGGCTAAAAATAGTCTTCCCAGTATCAAAGCATCATCCTGCTCACTGTCGTACTTCAGCACCAAGAAGTCTGTCAGAACCAAGTAGTTCTTAACTCTTACTGGGACGTCCTCAAGAACTCCTTCTGGAATCCTTATTGACTGATCAGCTAGGACAAGAGAGGTCCTAGTGGGTGAAAAATCCATCATCCCCAGCTTCTCTGCCACAGAGTATGGCATGAGACTTCCAGCAGCTCCTAAGTCACACATAGAGCGCTTGAAACCATCCTCAAAAATAGAACAACTCAGCACAAATATCCCAGGATCAGGTAGCTTCTTCGGGATCTTAGTTAACAACACATTACTTATCTGTTGAGGGACCACTATCACCCAATCTTTCAGCATCTCATCCATTGGCAGCATCTTCTTTAAGTACCTCTGCACACAAGGGTGATAAGGTGGATCATCAGATGGTTGAACTTCTTCCAACTCCTCATCCATCTCTCCTATCTGTCGGACCTCATCAATCTCCTGTTGAGTTATCTCAGACACTCCAGGGAATAATCTAATAAGCTCCAGATCCGTCTCTGCATCAATGCCATGAGACTCAAGTGAATCTGTCTGTCCACGGCATGCAACGATCGACGCTATAGGTGCATCGATCGATGCAGCATAAGTTTCACAGATTCCACCCGAGAGATTTTCTTCAGTTTCAGAATTTTCAGCTTCTTCCACCAGTTCAGCTGTGTTTAACTCGAAATTTTCACCTTGGTATGATCCATCATTGATATAGACTGACCAAGCCTTGATGTGGGTGTCCATGACACTCTTTCCCTTAACAGAGCTTGAAATTTGGCTCACTTGTGTGTCCAATTGCTTCACATGTGTACTTAAGGACTCAAACTTTCCATTAAGGTCCTCATACACAGCATCTAACTTTCTGTTGCAGTCCACAACAATCTTAGTCTGTCCTTCTAGTAACTGCTCCATCATACTCTCCATCTTGCTCTCATGAGCATTAACAGCAGGAGGTGTTTGGTAAGAGGAAGATCCATAAGTCCTCTGATTACCTTGCTGAAAAGGTTTCTGAAAACCAGCATTCTGTCCAAAGCTAGAAGAGTTTTGATTGCTTGTGAAAGCACTCTTATGTCCACCATTGAAGAAGCTATTACCTTGCTGTCCTCCAAACCTGTTCCCTTGGAAACTAGATCCTCCAATGTAGTTCACATCCTCTTCCTGACCATCTACTTCAGCTTGGATCACTTCAACATCTTGAGCAAAATGGACAGCTTTCTTCTTAGCCAGCAAATTACAGGCAGTGTCCAACTTACTCCTAATATCAGCAATCTCCAAATTATCTATCTTCCCACCAGATTCCTTCCTTCTCCTATCAGTAGTCTTGCAGCTATTACTGCTTACTAAGTTATCTGTCAATTTCTTAGCTTGCTCAGGAGTCCTAGTGTTGAAACTTCCATTGCTGGAATTATCCAACGCGGTCTGATATGGGAAATCTATACCTCTAAAGAAAATACCCAACAATGTTACCTCAGTGAATCCATGATGCAGGCAGTCACGTTTGTACTTCTTAAACCTCATCCAGGCAGTCTTAAGAGGCTCTATAGGACCTTGGGAGAAAGTGAGAATGTCCTGTCTCGACTGATCAGAGCGAGCATCATCATAGAAGTGTCTCAAAAACTCACTCTTCACAGCATCCCAAGTAGTAAACTTCCCAGGTGGAAGTTGTTTCAGCCAGGCAGCAGCATCTCCAGCGAGAGAGTAGGGGAAGAGTTTGAGAAACAGATAGTCATAGTTCACTCCATCATACTTCATCCTAGTGACTATGTCCTCTAACTCATCAATATGATCCATTGGCTGCTCATTAGGGAAACCATGGAAGGCATTCTGCCTCAGAATAGAGTAGTAGATGGTCTTGATCTCGAAGTCATTCCTCTCAAAACCATGAGGCACAAGAGCTGACCGGCTAGCATGAAACTCATCCGGACGGTTATAGTCAGCTAAGGTCCTCTCATTAGCAGCAGGAGGATTAACGATCTGCCTCTCACCTTGTCCTTGGCCTTGTGCCTGTTCTTGTTCAGGCTCAGGGATCACATTCCCTTCAGCATCAATCCGTTGCCCAGCAGCATTATACGGATTGTTTTGTGGGTCCCTTAGGGTACCTTGAGCATCAGGTCTCAAAATCAAGCGTTATTGTACCATTCTTGCTCGTTGAACTTTCATGTTAGTCCTCTCTAGTCTAGCAAGCTCCTCAAGTCTGAGATTAACGAGATTCGAATTCGGATTACTTCTGGTATCACGCGTCTGCATAAACCGTCTGTAATCGCAGTGCAACGATCGATGCTAAGGTGCAACGATCGACTCAACTCCAGTCGCTTAGTAACGATCGTCACAAAAGGAAGCAACGATCGATGCTAGGCGAATGTCAAACTGCGACAGAGAAAAACAGAGAAAATTAGTAACCAAAAACAAAAATAAAAATCCTAGTCTAAACCCTAAGTTCAAATCTATCGAAGACTCCAAAGGGTCCCCGGCAACGGCGCCAAAAACTTGATAGGTCTATAAGTTTAATTCCTATTCTACTGCAAGTGCACAGTCAATGCAATTATAGTATATAGGGTTATCGAATCCACAAGGACTCTAGGCAACGATAGAATTAAGAACAGTCGAGTTAAACTAGGTGAATGTAGTGAGAAACTAAAAGCAAAATAGAAAAGTAAATCAGTAGCAAGATTGGTTTGAAGGCAATTAACTAAAAGCGCTAAGTCTAGGGAGTTCTCAGGAAATCAGACAAGCAGATAAATTATTCAGTCATGATCAAATTAAGTACGGTTCTAGAACTCAAACACGGAAATAGAATTAACCAAATTTCGTTGTGAGAATTCTCTAAGCCTAATTGCAGAAATCCAAATTTCATTGTAATTCCTAACAGATTAAACTAGCTTTAAGATTAAGTTCGATATGTTCACAATTCAATTAAAACAAATTTCTTTGCGAGTAATTCAATTGCTCAACCTAAATAGTTCAGATTCTAAACCACACTTTCATGTTAATTTAACAACCTAAGATCTAGATTCTAAGTGATCAGGTTAGAAACTAGTGTTAAGCACAATTTAGATCGAAGAACAATTATTGATATGAATCCTTAACTGAAATAAATAAATCTAGCAAGTCATAAAATCCTTAATGAGAATCCCTAAACCTAACTATGAATCTACTCAGACATAGATAATGAAAACATAATCAATGAATTAATAGATTGCATAAAAGAGAATATAGAAGTAAAGGGGTTCGAAATCTTCTCCAAAAAGCAGGAAGCAGTACAGGATTAGATCAGCCCCAAAAAGCTCTAAAAACTCTCAGCTCTAAGTATGAAAGCGTATGTAAAACTGATGTAAAAACCTAATTATATAAGCTAATCACGTCTTGGGGCTTCTTTGTAATTATCAGGAACTTCTGGGCAAAACTGTGAATTTTGCATTCTTCATTAAACCGCCGAGGACGGCCCATCTCGCTAGTGTGTCGATCGATGCACGATGTGTGTCGATCGATGCATTACTCTTTTTGGGACAGTGAACTCTATCTCTCGGGTCAAAGCACCAAAATGCTCGAAAAAGCTCTTATAAACTCCAATTCCGCTCCAAACATGCATATATCTAATAACACCTTTAAAAGACTCTAAAGAAACACTAAAAGACTCTAAAACACACTTATATCATGGCCTAAAACCAATAAAAACCATGATATATCACCAAGCTTGGAGCTGTGGAACTACCTCATTAAAAACCTCCTTAAGGAAAACCTCTTTGGGATAAAACCTTAAGGAGGAAAAAAAGAGTATAGCCCACATACTCAAGATGTAACTTGACCTTGGCATATGAACTTCTTGAACCACAACTACTCCTTTCCATAACTCTTTCATTCCTTAGCATTCCCTGACTTGACTTCTCTTGATATGAACTATCTTGTTGTGTCTTTTGAAATTTGGAATCCATAGGGCTCCAGCCTTTAACCCCAACTTCCATCATCCTTATCTTCTTGGAAGAATTTTAAGTCGATCTCATCTTCCTTTTGGATAGACTTCAAGGCGTTTGGATGCTCCTTATGGCTCCTTCACTTCCTAATGCTCCTTAAGAATTTACATGCCTTACTTCTCTCCTTATAAACCTTCAACACAAAGGTTTAAAGGAAAATTGTTGAAGTATATGCAATGGCATTTAGGAACATTAGCTATGAATGAAACCTTTAAGTTTGAAACGTTTTAGAGAATTGATTGTAAAATGTTTTTTATACGAGACACATGATCACTACAAGATACAAATGAAGAAATCAAGTCTGAAAACGTTTTGAAAATAAGTTTTAAAACGTTTTTGACTTTGAGATGAAACAAAATAAGATCATAATCAAGAGAATCACAAGCGTTTGAACTTCAATAGGTTACAAAACGTTTTGAGAATTGATTGAAAACGTTTTCAACACTTCAAACACAATCAAGTCTTTAGGCAATGGTAAATGGTAATGAAATGAGAGGGTTTTAGAAGTAGCCTGATCATATTCTTTTGAATTGCGGTTTGGATTTGAACTTGAACTCCCCCGCACTCTTGACTTGTCCATGGTTTGAACCATGACTTCACAGCTTGTGCAATCCGACTTTGCCATCCAATCTTCAAACACAAGATCACAAAACGAGTTTGGCTGATTCATCATGTCACCAGCTTGCATATCCACTATATCTTCTACCATAGCCATCTCTTTGGGTATGCTATCTTCATGTATGCCTCTTTGGTCATCCATCTTCAAGACAGTCCGGACTAAACTAGGTTGGGCTTGTCTTGTGGTCTTACTGATAGGGTCTAAGTTTTAATCCTATTCTACTGCAAGTGCACAGTTAAGTGATTGTAGTATATAGGGTATCGAATCCACAGAGACTCTGGTCTCGATAGAATAAGAACCATAGAGATTAATACTAAGAAGAAAGCAGATGTGAAGTAAATTAAAAGCAAGGCAAGAAAATAAATCAGTAGCAAGATTGTTGTGAAAGCAGTTAACTAAAAGCGCTAAGTCTAGGGAATTCTCAGGAAATCAGACAAGCAGACAAGTTAATCAGTCAGGATCTAATTAAACACAGTTCTAGAACTCAAATCACGAAATTAGAATTAACTAAATCTCTTTGCGAAAATCCTCTAAGTCTAAGTGCAGTAATCCAAATCTCTTTGCAATTACTAACAGATTAAACCAGCATTAATTTCAAGTTCGATATGTTCACAATTAAACTAAGCCAAATCTCTTTGCGAATAATTTAATTGCTCAACCTAAATAGTTCAGATTCTAAACCACACTCTCGTGTCGTATTTAGCAACCTAAGATCTAGATTCTAATTGATCAGGTTAGAACTAGCATTAAGCATAATTTAGATTGAAGAACATTCTAATCATGTGAATCCTTAACTGAATTAAACAAGTCTAGCAAGTCATGAAATCCTTAATGAGAAACCCTAAACCTAACTATGAATCTACTCAGACATGATTAATGAAACATAAACCATAGAATTAATAGATTGCATATAAGAAATTAAATAGATAAAGGGGTTCGAAATCTTCTCCAAAATAGATGAAGTACAGGAAATAGATCAGCCCCAAAAGCTCTAAAAATCTCTTAGCTCTAAGTATGAAAGCGTAGCCTAAACAATGGCTTAAAAACCCTAATATAATGGTCTAAAGTCGGCTGGGGGCCTTTTTGCAAGTCTGAGAAGTTTCTGGGCAAAAACTGTAATTTCTCCAAAATGCAGATTTTTGGGTGTAGAACTGCAACGACAGTTGCAAAACTGCAACGACAGTTGCAAGGCAGAACTGCAACGACAGTTGCAAAACTGCAACGACAATTGCAAGGCGAAAACGCAGCCAGTGAACTCTGTGAAGTCTTTAAATAGTGCAGAATTGCTCCAAATGCTCACAAAACGTCCAATTAGGCTCCATATGTCATTAAACCTGTAAAACACCTGAAAAGACTCCAAAACACATATAAAGATTCGATAACAAAGACATATACCATGGTTAAAATCCCTAAATTCCATGGTATATCACTTACTCCACTAGTTGAACCACGGTTCTAACACCTACTCAAACCATATTGCCTTCCCTTCTTGAGAAGCAGCAAATGAGGATTTCAGCTAATCCACAACTACGTGAGGATTTCAGCTAATCCACAACTCCATGAGGATTTAGGCTAATCCACAACCAAATGAGGATTTAAGCTAATCCACAACTACATGAGGATTTAGGCTAACCCACAGCCAAACTTGAGCTCACTGAATTTGTTGGAGACTTCTTCAGCTCCTCAACCACACATCTCCTTTAACTTCAGTATGAACCGCCTTTAAACTGATCCACACTGCTAAAACACTTGCCATTCCTCCTGAGAACACCTAAACACAAAACAATACTCAAGAAACAAAGGTTTGATCAGGACTAATGAGCTTGAATTAAGTTCCTGTGCAAGTATAAGAGAGTTCTTTAGGAGTGAAATTTAGAGTGATATATAAGTAACCAGAAGTATAATGCAAGTATGGACGTCACACAACTCCGATTATGAGTGTGTGCATCAGAGAGTGAGAGTATGTGATTTTGGGATACAAAACTCAGATTAAGAGCCTGTAAACCAAAATCAGAGTATAGAAGAATGGGAGAATGAACCTGAAACACAGAAAATAAAAGTGTTAGAGAATATGTTTCTGGTTCAGGGACTAATATAGCTTAGTATAACTCAGAAACAAACACATGTTTAAGGTTCATGGACTGAGTTTCTTGCTCAGTTTAACTCATAAACATTTCAATAGTTCAGGGACTGAGTTTGCTCAGTTTGAAACAAGTGGAAGCAACATGAACCAGAGAAGCAACAAAGAAAGACACAATCATATGCTCTTGTTCTTCTCTGATTTCTTAACAACAACTCTTTAACTCTCCAACTAGAAAGAGCACAAGACTTTAGAAACAGGAACCAGCAACAAACAGGAGCTTGGTCCGTAGAAACATTGCGGAAGTAAAAGAATAAACAAGACAGAGTTTTGCTCTCTATCTTAAAACAATTTGCAGCCAAGAACTTGATGCTCTGATACCATGTTAGAATTTCAGAAGCATCCATGAGGAAGCTCTGATCATCTAGTTTGGTTCATGAGACATTCATAGGAAGATCTGAACCATAACTCATATCAAGAACATAAACGGATTAAAGAAGAACAATGCAACCGGTTCTGCTCAAACAAAGACAACTAGTTTGTACTTGAGAAAACCATTAATCTAGTTTTATAAAAGAGTCCTTAGCTATATGAAAACACTTCCAAGAGCTTAACATCTCACCAACGAGAGTCTACTCATAAACATAGAAGAGAATCAGTAATTAGCTAAGAGAACATCCAAGAGAAGAAGTAAGAACAAACTATGAATGATTCTCTCATCATACTTGGACTAACTATGGAAGAATTTGTAACGCCCCGTCCGCCCCTACCGGTGAGTCACCCATCCCTCTTCCGGGCTCGTGGGCCCCACCCCTGTCCGACGGTCGGTGCGTTATTTTTCGTAGGCTCGAACGATTAATTTACTGACCCTATAATCACCCCCTGACCTTTTCCCATGTGTTTTGTCCTCACACACATGCTACCACGAGTCACTTCCCGGAAGGTCACCCATCCTAGGACTACTCCAGCCCAAGCACGCTTAACTCTGGAGTTCTTTCAAGCAAGTGACCGGAAAAGGTAAGTGCACTTGGTGACATAGGTAGCCAAATCAATTCATTTAAGCCTCTGCGC
The DNA here is from genome assembly GCA_030180135.1 of Orychophragmus violaceus. NCBI lineage: Eukaryota > Viridiplantae > Streptophyta > Magnoliopsida > Brassicales > Brassicaceae > Orychophragmus > Orychophragmus violaceus. The sequence goes on along the minus strand of CM058237.1, from coordinate 60,805,626 downwards.
ATATACCACAAACCGGGATGTTACAATTCACCCACTCTCACAGAACGCAACGCCCTCGTTGCGCACCAGGATCGTTATCCTTGACGGTGTGAGCCCTCACTGACTCCACACGCGTCCTCAGATTCGGCTCTGATACCAATTTGTAACGCCCCGTCCGCCCCTACCGGTGAGTCACCCATCCCTCTTCCGGGCTCGTGGGCCCCACCCCTGTCCGACGGTCGGTGCGTTATTTTTCGTAGGCTCGAACGATTAATTTACTGACCCTATAATCACCCCCTGACCTTTTCCCATGTGTTTTGTCCTCACACACATGCTACCACGAGTCACTTCCCGGAAGGTCACCCATCCTAGGACTACTCCAGCCCAAGCACGCTTAACTCTGGAGTTCTTTCAAGCAAGTGACCGGAAAAGGTAAGTGCACTTGGTGACATAGGTAGCCAAATCAATTCATTTAAGCCTCTGCGCATATACCACAAACCGGGATGTTACAGAATTATCCAATCATGATGAGAGGCTGCCTTAAGCAGCCATAACCGTGGCTCTTTAAGGTCTACATTGTATATAAACTTGTATATACAATGAAGAGAAAGAGCAGAACCGGTTACAAGAAGAAGAGAGAAAGAGATAAGACTTAAGTGATTCTTTGTATGAAAACAAGTTCCGAATTCTCTATATACAATATATATCTCAATGGTCTCGGTTACATGTCTTATATAGACAGAAAACTAGGTTAATACAGCAATAAACAAAGATAACAATTCATTTAATCACAGCCGTTGATTCATTGGAGGGAAAACTGATTTTGAATGAATGGCTGGATCTCTTTCTTCTTTATTTCGAATTATGTGTGTTCACATACTGAAACTGAATTGTCTTCTGCTGTGTACAGGTTTGGGGAGAGAGAAATCACTCCTGCAAAGGTCTGAAAGTGACTGGTCTTCGCTTATGCTCAGACCTTAACTCCACATGTGACTTCTTCTTGATCACACACTTGCACATATGTCTTGAACTCAACATGTGACCTTAATAGCTTATCTTCAGACTTTAATCACCACATTTCGAACTCCTCTATCCATCGTCTTCAGCCTTTACCAAAGAGTGAACGGATGGGCTGATTCTGCTTATGGGTTTGATCAATTGTCTTTAATGGGCTGGGTCTTCTTCTTTCTTCAAGATTCATCCCAAGGCCTTATCAACACTTAGACATCTTGAACTAAACCCTAGATGCCTTGTTGCTCACTTAATCACAAATTCACTTGCTTGTGAGACACTCCAAGGCTTCAACTAGGAATGAAGCTCGGCTTTGTCTTCATGACTTCAGCCTCTCCTCTTCCATTTCTTCTTCCTCTCTAATAACTAGAAGCTAGCCAAGTCGTGGAAAACTCTGGCATATTCAATGTTGGTTGGGGTGGGCCATTCTTTGATGACTTTTAGCTTCTCTTGATCCCCATGTAATCCCTGCGAACTCACAAAAAAACAAAGGAAAACAAGCTGATCAGTGCAAAAGGTGTACTCTCGAGGTTAGTATAAAGAACTTCTTGACGATGACTCTCTAGAACTTTTTCAAGATGCACAATGTGGTCTGAAAAGCATTTACTAGATCGATATGATGCCTTAGATTGGTGGAAGTCCAGCCAGTTTCTCTTTTAAAAACACGTCTTTGAACCTGTTCATCAAATATACCATTTCCTGGTAAGCTCTAGATTAATAGGACAAGCTGGTTCAAAGATCATTAGTAGCACCTTTGTTTTCTGACTAATAGCTTAAAAAATGGAACTTGAAGTAATGAACAAGTTAGTCTTATTTACCTTGATATCCTTTGCAAATTTCAGTATCATTTCATGGATCTCTAGATGTGTAAGAGGTGTGAGCTGGTACATGCGTTTCTTATGGTTGAAGGAGTTATGATTGGTACGTCCATTGTGAAAAGTCTCCTTGTCGAATTGCCAGGGCCGGCCTAGTATAAGATGGCCTACTTGCATTGGCACAACATCACACAAAACATGGTCATTGTACTTTCCCACACTGAATGGCACGGTGACTTAATCAGCTATCCGTATATTCGTGTCATCGTTGAGTCATCCAAGTTGGCATTGCTATGGATGCTTTGTGATCTTGAGTCCTAGCTTATCAACCATATACAAGATTCACTGTGAACAACAAGGTAAGTAGTCTCATTATAGATGGATCGATATTGCTGCCACGAGCTGGCTCTGGATGTTCTGGATCGGCTTGGCCTAAAATTTAATCGGTATCACTCACATTTCTTATAAATCCTGGCTTGGTCACGATCGTCTGATCAGACTCGGTCACATTGAAGTCCTGATCACATGACCTGGCGTCGGGCGACACAAGGCTTAAGTCAAAAATTATTCTAGGTGAGTGGGGATGTCGACCAACATACACAAAACTTTCACTTGTTACCTGCGTTAGATCACTCAAATGAAAAGTCAGAAGCAACATGGCATATCATAGACTCAAAGATCTCAAGTAACAAATCGAAAGGATGAATATACTGAATCAAAAAGGACATCAAAATGACACAATGAAACAAAAAAACAAAAGAAAGAAAATAGAAAGAACCATAAACAAAGAAAGAACTAGAAATCTGAAGAGTCCTCAACATCCTCGATATCCTCATTCTCCTTAGCATCAAGGAAATCCTCATACTTAGGATCTTCAGGCTATGGTGGTGGTGTGGATCAGCGACGATGGGAAGCATGAGAAGGTCGTGGAATGCTAACCTGAGGTGGTCGACGACAAGAACAACTCGTCATAACACATATTGAATAGAAAACCAAAAGACTAAATAGATATAGATAACGTTTGAAATCCTTCTCTCAAAGGTTACAGAGTAGCTATCAGCCCCAGTAGCAATAATCTCCTCAAGTCTCCAAAATTCAAAAGCAAGAACAAAAGATAAAGATATGAAACTCTCAAAAACCTAATTAATAGACTAAACACGTTTGGGGCTAAATTGGAAATAGTGGATACTTCTGGGCTTCTGTGCAATCCTTCATAAGATGAATTCAATCCGCGAACAAGTGATGTTAGGCTTCAGCGTGTCTGTCGACATTAGTCTTCACATTCGGCTCCAACTTTGACTTCTTGCAGAATGCTCCAAAAACATCCCAAAACTCCTAGCTTTTCTCCATTCGTGTGCTAACCTGTAAAAGACTCGATAGACTCGAAATACAAGGTTAAAGACTCAATATATACCGCTATATCATGGTTAAAAACCTAAAAAACCATGATATATCAACTCCCCCATACTTAGCTTTTGCTTGCCCTCAAGCAAACAGAAGTCTGAGATCATAGAAAGAGGTTTGAAAACATAGAAACTCATTTCGTCCTAAGAACCTCACATTCACGTTCACTTAGTAATCCACATGAAAAACATTCCTGCAGAGATCAAGACCACAATGTACTTCCCCCACACTTAGCAGCAATCCCAAGTAAACTCCATAATCAAAACAAGAGATCCAAATTCACCATACTAACTTCAGTAAATAATTAAGTGTGGTCTCACCGAGGGGATATCAATCAAAGGGCACATGGACACTTACTCAACAGTTCCCTAATTGCAGACTGTCGACTTCTAGTTCCTATGGTCTCCCTTTTCTCACTTCAGCAACTGATTTTTCCCCTTTGGGTATCATTTTTTTTATCAGCTGCTCTTCCCTAATTGGGGTATTACTTTGGACACATACCATGAAGCACAAGAGGTAATAGGGATCCCTACCACTCATGTGATCACTTCGAAGCTATTAGTTTATCCGCAGTTTATAACTTATTTTTTGTTTACTTTGCTTGAAGGGAAGGGAGAAGGGAACCATACTCAGACAGATTTACAGACCTTTCAGGACTGACAAAGGAGTCCGATATGATGTATACAAAACACCTGGGTAAGAAAATTAAGTCAGGATTAGAGATGAAGTTAGTGATGGATCATCTGAATACCCGAAAAGATATGGGTGTCCTTGGTAGGTTGATCCGTGTGTGTGGTTTTCTAACAGTCATATAGCTACTACAAGTCTGTCCAATGATCACTTAGGATCATGTGAAAGTGAAAATTTCCTCGAAAATCTTGGTTTCCAACTAATTTTGACTCAATAAAACTAGTTTAAAACAATGGACATACACTAAGAAAAGAAAACACGTTGTTAGTAACCACCTCCCCCACACTTAAACCGCACTGGCCTCAGTGCAGTGGCAGCTTGGGTTTGGTTGAAATCAGTCTGGAACGATAGGAAAGTTGAGTCAAAATCTCGTACCTAAACACGGTTAGTGTCGACCAACACTAAGGATTAACGTTGGTCGACACTCAATCCGCAGGGTCATACGCAGGAAAGTTTCAAGTGTCATGGTCGGGTTAGTGATTTACCACTCAAAATCTCACCTGTTAGCTGCTTTAGATCACTCAAAAATCATATCAGAACAACAACACAATGCATACACCCATAAGATCCAAGTTCCAAACTGATTGGAGTAACATACTGACTCAAATAAAGACACAAAATGACTCAAGAACACAAAAGAAAAACAAAAGAAAAGAAAAGATAGAACCAACAGCAATGGAAGATCTAGAACTCCTGAGAGTTATCGTCGTCCATCTCCTCAGAATCAGCAGCCTCCTCTATGTCCTAATCCTCGGGAGTGTTAGGTGCAGGTGTTGTGGGATCGCGACGACGTCGCTGTGGGTGAGAAATACGATGTGTGCGACGACAGCAACAGCCCAAAATACCCTTCCACATCTCTTTAATTGTAGCGCTCATCCACTTTTGCCATTCTCTAGGTGTCATGTCTTCCGGTGGTATCGGAGGATCTGAGAAACCATAGGACTCATCAGCAGCAGCAGCAGGAACTGCGTCGTGCTCAATAGCAGAAGGAGCAGCTCCAGAAGATGTGTCTCTAGGTACAGTGGAGGGACGCGGACCAGATCGACAAAGCTCCTCAGAAGGCTGAAAACTCAGCATTAGAGGCTCACCTGTAATCCCTGTGAGTCTATTATCGGGAAGGGGGAACAGATGCTCCACGCCAGATGAGTCGGTGAAACGCCACAGCATCTCTCCGTTCGCGATGTCTCCCTTAAGCCAATGAGTGCTCTTCAAGTGTCCTATGTCTATAGTAGACCGTGCGGTGCAGATCGTGAGCTGACTCCTGTCGATGCCAAAGTGGTCAAAGATAGGAGTCAATATGCTCCCAACTGATGAGGACATCAATTCATCATCAACCAAGGAGCATGGAGAGGACATAATCAACTAACCAAGATCCTTGGAGAGAAGCAGTTTGAGCCCACCAGAGACATATGTGCATGTATTGGAGCATATCTACCCAACCAGGAAGACTTAAGCAACAAATCAACATGTTCCAGAAACTTAACTCATCAAAGAATCATCACAAAGTGGAAGTATTTCAAAAGCTTTCTAGATGAAGAAGATATGCAAGTTACAAATCAGAACACTTCCAAGGTAAGAATTCTTTTGACCTAATTTGTTTCCAGTGACTCCATACCTATGTTGAAGAATTTTTTAATCTTGCAAGAAAATGAGATAACAACTCCTTATCCCCAATTACAGCTAACTCCTAAAGTTGATACTAAGAAGATAGATTCATTATATTTATATCATCCAAAAGAATCCGTAACGCGCTTGTTTCTTGTCAAAAGTATCAATCTCATTGCAGGAACTAAGGAAGTTAACCTCAAGGAAGAATCACCAGAGAATAACTTTTTGCTATGTCAAGTTAAGGATCAAGAAGAGTTGGCACCAATGGTGATCAGTGCCGAGACCATCAAAAGGGAGCGTTGTGAAACCACTAATCGATTCAAAGGGAACAATTTCACATCAGACCTTACCAGAGGAGTAATCCTATCTTATCTGCTCGAAGGTGAGCCACCTGATGTCACAAACATAACCAGACCACGAACATATCAAGGTAAGACCCTAGACTCATAAAACATAATGAAAGCTAACTTGCTTTCTCTTGGTGCAAGTTATACAGTTTCGAGTCAAAACCTTTTCAAGAGGGAGAGTATGATGAGAACATAAAGCCATCATCGTCCAAGCAGACTAGAGTAGGGCTCACCAAGCCGGTATAATCCCTAGGAGTGAAGCAACTTGATCGCACCAGGTTCATATGTGCACGTTTTGGAGAATATCTACCTAACCAGGAGTTAAGATACGAATCAACATGTTCCAGAAACTTAACTCATCAAGGGATCATCATGAAGTAGAAGTACAATACATAAGTTTTCCAAGTAACCCGCTGGCGACCAACTACCACTAATTGGAGAGATCGGAATGGACCAGGATGGATCAAGCAACAAAGTAACTTGTTCTGGAATATTGACTCATCAGGGAACTTACGAGAGTTGGAATCAGGCCAATCCCAATTCGGATAAAGAAATTATTCAAGTTTTTATACAATGGTTTCTAGACTTGCATTATTTGGAAGCTCAGGGATTTGATGTACTTCAGACTTATACTTGGCGACCAGGAGGGAATTGCAACATTTATTTGGGACAATATTTATACTCTTTTTCCCTTAGTGTGGTTTTGTCCAATGGGTTTTCCCACAAAAGTTTTTAATGAGGTAATCCAAGGCCCGCTTCATGAGAAATAAACATACGGCCCGCTTTCTTTCTTTTCTTCTTATTTTCGATTATGCCCATTATATTATATAATCCACTTGTATTGAGTTATAAATTGGTGGAAGTCCAGCCAGTTTCTCTTTTAAAAACACGTCTTTGAACCTGTTCATCAAATATACCATTTCCTGGTAAGCTCTAGATTAATAGGACAAGCTGGTTCAAAGATCATTAGTAGCACCTTTGTTTTCTGACTAATAGCTTAAAAAATGGAACTTGAAGTAATGAACAAGTTAGTCTTATTTACCTTGATATCCTTTGCAAATTTCAGTATCATTTCATGGATCTCTAGATGTGTAAGAGGTTTGAGCTGGTACATGCGTTTCTTATGGTTGAAGGAGTTATGATTGGTACGTCCATTGTGAAAAGTCTCCTTGTCGAATTGCCAGGGCCGGCCTAGTAGAAGATGGCCTACTTGCATTGGCACAACATCACACAAAACATGGTCATTGTACTTTCCCACACTGAATGGCACGGTGACTTAATCAGCTATCCGTATATTCGTGTCATCGTTGAGTCATCCAAGTTGGCATTGCTATGGATGCTTTGTGATCTTGAGTCCTAGCTTATCAACCATATACAAGATTCACTGTGAACAACAAGGTAAGTAGTCTCATTATAGATGGATCGATATTGCTGCCACGAGCTGGCTCTGGATGTTCTGGATCGGCTTGGCCTAAAATTTAATCGGTATAATTAATCAGTTAGGATTCATAACTTATTTATTCTTCAACCTTAATTGAGCTTAATACTAGTTTCTAACCTGATCACTTAGAATCTAGACTTTAGGTTGTTAAATTGACACGAAAGTGTGATTTAGAATCTGAACTATTTAGGTTGAGAAATTAAATTATTCACAAAGAAATTTGGTTTAATTGAATTCTGAACAAATCGAACTTGCACTTAAGGCTAGTTTAATCTGTTAGGAATTACAAAGAAATTTGGGTTTCTGCTATTAGAATTAGAGAATTCTCACAACGAAAGTTGGTTAATTCTATATCTGTGTTTGAGTTCTAGAACCGGACTTAATTTGATCATGACTGATAATTTGTCTGCTTGTCTGATTTCCTGAGAACTCCCTAGACTTAGTGCTTTTAGTTAATTTCTTAAAAACCACTCCTGCTATTGATTTACTTTCTTGTTTTGCTTATTTAGTTTCTCATTGATTTCACGTAGCTTAACCTGAAAATTCTATAATCTATCGTAAGGTCTAGAGTCCCTGTGGATTTCGATACCCTATATACTACTGATCGTCTGTGCACTTGCAGTGTAGATCTAGGGATTAAAACATGATCGTATCACTTCCTACTTTTCAGTGGGAACTATCCCCATTTAGATATAGTATATTATCGGTATTCTCTAATCCGGTGTGTGTAGAAACTCAGCATTCGGCTCTGGTTTGGGTTCGAGCTCTTCCTCAGGCGGAGCTGTGGGATCAATCGGTATAAGTTGAATATTGGGGAGCCCGATATCGTAGATCGCAGAGCTAGGCACGAGTATTTCTGTAGGAGCTTCAAAGCATGAAGCTTGGGGCAGGCTCGTGTGATGTCCTGCCAAGGTTGACGCATCTTTGTTCGTGGTTTGCGACTTTAATGCTATGTCAATGATGGGTTTATCTATCCATTCAACTTGTATGATTCTTTTTATCTGGGGGTCAGATGTGGAAGCTAGAGCCGCTAGGACGTCTGCTGAGGAGTTTTATCCTCGAGGTATTTTGGTGAGTTTAAACATGTTTATTTGGTGGCTAGTCCGTTGGTTACCTTTACATAGGCTTTCATGCGCTCATCCTTAGCCTTGTACTCGCCATGGAAATCTCTTGTAACTAGCTTGAATCACTATCACGTTAATGCTTGTTGATTGTTATTTCAGAAATGTATATTTGATCTTGAATTAGTGATGATCAAAGGGATTAAGATATAGGAATATGATTAGTCTTGTTTAATAGTTGGAACTTATGGATTGGCAATTGTTTTATAAAATTTACATCTTTGATTAGCCTTATGATCACCTAAATTTATTGACCTCAACCAAGGTTCATTTCTCTTATTTGATTTGAATTTGATTAGTCTCTTGCTTAGATTATTTCTTATTCTCTCATTTCTATAGACGTTGTCTTGCTTTCATAGCTTGTTTTCTTGCTTTCACTTAGGATTTCTAGATATAAATCATCTTACTTGGATTTCTTGCATTAAGAAGCATTGTGTATTTTTGCATTTGTATGTATCCCTTATGAATCGATACCTCTTATATTATGATGATAATGACATACTAGGATAGAGAATTGTACTAACAACCAAAAATATCATGTATCAATTTGGTGTCGTTGCCATCTGGGATTAGCAATAGACACTAGGATTTCAATTCTTCATGAGATTAAGTTGCTACTTGACTTTTTTACTAATCTTGATTACTTCACCATCTTTGCTTCTTCAGGTTAATGAACCTAAGATCAGTCGGTCAACAGAACTTAATTGAGGCTGTTGACGGCATCAAACTTTTGGTTTGTGGAGCAGGATCAAGGAGAGAGCGAGAACAATCTGAACACATTGAACAGCTGGAAAAAAATAGTGCTAAGGACTAGCCAGCTAATATATACGGCCAACAATGCTATGGAGATCACCGAGGACATGAGGATCCTATAGCACAACCGTCCAATCACATAGGTAATGCTAGTATTGCTAGAGCTGATAGGTTGCATAGGATAGCTAGGCGTGAGGGAGAAGGGGAAGCTCCCAACACACACATCAACATACAAGGGACCATACAACCACCAGTGGTGAGTAATAACTTCAAAATCTAGGCTGGCTTATCTTCTTGGTCCAAAGAAACAAATTCCATGGATTGATCGTGGAGAATCCTCTTTATCATTTATACCAGTTTGACAGGATATGTGGCATGACCAAGATTAACAGGGTCTCTAAAGACGGCTTCATTCTTTGCATGTTCCCACTCTCACTTCGCAAAAGGCTCATCAGTGGGAGAAAAACCTCCCACAAGGATCCATCGCCTCATAGGACCAGTTCCACAAGGCATTTCTTGTAAAGTTCTTCTCAAGCTCCCGAACTGCTAGACTACGAAACAAGATATTAGTTTTACAAAGAAAACAATGGAAGTTTCTCAGAGGCATGGGAGAGTTTCTGAGGCTTCATAATGTTGTGCCCTAACCATGAGTTCTCTGATGAGTCCTTACTTTGCACACTCTACAGGGGAGTTCAACCAAAATTTTGCATGCTCCCTGAAACAAAAAGCAATAAGAACTTTCTTGGAAATGAAGTGGATGAAGGTTTGGAACTAGTTGAGAACTAAGCACATAGTGATGGGAACTATGATGAAGATTATGACTGTTCTCAAAGGGGAAGTAGCTCAGCAGATGATAGGTAAAACAAAGAGATAAAGGATCTTAATGACAAGATGGACAAGCTTCTACAAGCCACTCAAAATTCTGTCAACTTCATTGATGATCATGAGGAGAATCACATCTTCCAAGAGGTTGTTGAGGAATATTCCAACAAAAATGAGATGAATTATGTTGGAAACCAAGGAGGATACAACAAGGAATTAAACAATAGTGATAATCCTGAAGATCAAGTCTACCCTCAACATCAACTTCACAGGAAAGGTGGCCAACAACATGGCTACAACAACTGGGATCAACAAAAGCATTTTGTTGCCACCAACCAACAACATTATCAAAAGGAACTTCATTGGTGATCATGAGGAGAATCGGATCTTCCAAGAGGTTGTTGAGGAAGATTCTAACCAAGAGGAGATGAATTATGTTGGAAATCAAGAATGATACAATATGGAAATCAACAATAACTACATAAACCATCTGAAGTTGTGCGTGTCGAGGCACATGCAATCCAAGATGTTCCAGAGTATGAACCCATGTCGATGGCTAATCCAGATGACAAATATCTTTCTAAAGATGATTTAGAAGATCACTACAATGAATATTCAGATTCAGATTCAGATTAATAGTTCGCTTTGTATTGTTTAATAATTCAGCAATATAAATGTGATCCATATGATATTTTCATATAATGTTTTTCATGCATATCCAAATTAAATCAAAACTAAAGTTTACTAAAATCAAGAGTAATCTTATCTGAAGATAATATCATGACTAACCAAATGAAAATTTAGACTAGCTTAGGTATTCTAATTCGATTTTAACTATACATAAGATCCATAAAATCTAATATATCTTATATAGATAATCTATATTATCATTAACTTATATATCTTAAATAGATATAATCAAAGTATATGTTTTATAAAATCTACTGATTTTATGTTTAGAGCATGCTTGGAATTATGTTTAGTTCATCATGCTTATTACTCTAATGTTATTATGTTTAATTAATCTAATAATCCGATAGTTTAGGTGAATTGTTTATTAGACATAGCTTCAAATAGGGTACGATATAATCTGTACCTACAGTGATCTGCAAAATTTGAATGAAAGTTTTGGTTTTGACACCATAAATTAAATTTTGCAGCCAAAGACCGGTTAAATTTTTTCTTATTTCTACGGTTTGCTGATATATCATGGTTTTTACCGGTTTTATGCCATGATATAATTGTGTTTTAGTGTTCTTTTGTGTTCTTTTAGAGTCTTTTACAGGTTTAATCAGGTTTGGAGCGGAATTGGAGATATTGAAGCATTTTGGGGATTTTTGGAGTGATTGGCCGAGAGATTGAGCTCACTGTCCGATTTGAGATCATGCATCGATCGACACACCTTTGGTGTCGATCGACACACTAGCGAGATGGGCCGATTACGACGGTTAATGAAGAGTCAAGATTTTGCACCTTGGCCCAGAAGTTTCCAGTATTTACAAAGAAGCCCCAGCCGAGATTATGCCTATATAATTAGGATTTTGGTGTTTATTTTAGATACGCTTTCATACTTAGAGCTAAGAGATTTTTAGAGCTTTTGGGGCTGATCTATTCCTGTACTTCATCTATTTTGGAGAAGATTTCGAACCCCTTTATCTATTTAATTTCTTATATGCAATCTATTAATTCTATGATTTTTGTTTCATTAATCATGTCTGAGTAGATTCATAGTTAGGTTTAGGGTTTCTCAATAAGGATTTGATGACTTGCTAGACTTGTTAAATTCAGTTAAGGATTCACATGATTAGAATGTTCTTCGATCTAAATTGTGCTTAATGCTAGTTCTAACCTGATCAATTAGAATCTAGATCTTAGGTTGCTAAATACGACACGAGAGTGTGGTTTAGAATCTGAACTATTTAGGTTGATCAATTAAATTACTCGCAAAGAGATTTGGTTTAGTTTAATTGTGAACATATCGAACTTGAAATTAATGCTGGTTTAATCTGTTAGTATCAAAGAGATTTGGATTACTGCACTTAGACTTAGAGGATTTTCGCAAAGAGATTTGGTTAATTCTAATTCCGTGATTTGAGTTCTAGAACTGTGTTTAATTAGATTCTGACTGATTAACTTGTCTGCCTATCTGATTTCCTGAGAATTCCCTAGACTTAGCGCTTTTAGTTAACTGCTTTCACAACAATCTTGCTACTGATTTATTTTCTTGCCTTGCTTTTAATTTACTTCACATATGCTTTCTTCTTAGTATTAATCTCTAAGGTTCTTATTCTATCGAGACCAGAGTCTCTGTGGATTCGATACCCTATATACTACAATCACTTAACTGTGCACTTGCAGTAGAATAGGATTAAAACTTAGACCCTATCAAGTTTTTGGCGCCGTTGCCGGGGACTCTTAGAGTCTTCGATAGGATCGAACTTAGGGTTTTTACTAGGATTTTTTTTATTTTTGTTTCGTTTTATTTTTATTTTTATTTTTAGTTACTAATTTTTCTCTGTTTCTCTCTGTCGCAGGTACCGATTTCGCTTTGCGTCGATCATTGCACCTTTTGTGTCGATCGTCACTAGGCGATTCTGAGATTGAATCGATCGTTGCACTGATAGCATCGATCGTTGCTTGACGATTACAGACAGTTTATGCAGACGCGTGAAACTCGAAGTAATCAGAACCTGAACCTCGTTAATCTCGGACTTGAAGAACTTGGACGTCTAGAGAGAACCAACAGAAGAGCAAGGATGGTAGTACAGAAGCTAATCATTATGCCTGATGCTCAAGGTACCCTGAGGGATCAGCAAAACAATCCTTACAATGCTGCTGGGCAGAGGATTGATGCTGAGGGACGTGTGATCCCTGAGGTTGAGGAACCTGAACCACAACCACAGCCGCAGGTGCAAGGACAGAACCAAGGTAGACAGATGGTTGTCCATGAGAGGACTTTAGCTGACTACAACAGACCGGATGAGTTTCATGCAAACCGGTCAGCTCTAGTACTTCCTGGTTTTGAGAGGGATGACTTTGAAATCAAGACCATCTACTACTCGCTGATGAGACAGAATGCCTTCCATGGTCATCCTACGGAGCAGCCTATGGATCACATTGATACATTTGAGGACCTAATCAATGGCATGAAGTATGATGGAGTCTGCCAGGATTATCTGTTCCTTAAACTCTTTCCATACAGTCTCGCTGGAGACGCTGCAGCATGGCTGAAGCAACTGGAACCTGGTCAGTATACTACTTGGGCAGCCCTGAAGAGTGAGTTTCTGCGTCACTTCTATTATGATGTGCGTTCCGATCAGTCCAGACAGGACATTCTGACATTTACCCAAGGTCCTACTGAGCCTCTTAAGACTGCTTGGATGAGATTTAGGAAGTACCAGCGTGACTGCCCACACCATGGATTCACTGAGGTCACATTGCTAGGTATCTTCTTCAGAGGCATAGATCTGCCATATCAGTCTGCGCTGGATAACTCCAGTAATGCAAACTTCAACACCAGGACTCCGGCACAAGCTAAGCAGTTGATTGAGAACTTAGTGAGCAGCAACAGTTGCAAGACTAAGGATGATAGGAGGAAGAAATCTGGTGGAAGTGTAGAGAATTCTGAGATGGCTGAATTTAGATCTAAGCTGGACACAATTTGCAATCTCCTGGCTGGTAAGAAGGCTGTCCACTTTGCCCAAGATGTTGAGGTAATTCAGACTGAGGAGGACACTCAGGAAGAAGATGTGAATTACATTGGAGGGTCTGGTTTCCAAGGTAACAGATTTGGTAATCAGCAGGGAAACAAATTCTTCAATGGAGGACAGAAGAGTGCCTTCACAGGCAATCAGAACTCAGCTGGTTTTGGACAGACAAGTGGTTTTCAGAAGCCTTTTGGACAAGGTACTCAGAGAACCTATGGATCTTCATCTTATCAGACTCCTCCTGCAGCCACTGCTCATGAGAGTAAGATGGAGGCAATGATGGAACAGCTGCTGGAGAGTCAGACTAAGATCTTTGTGGACTGCAATAAGAAGTTGGATGCTGTCTATGAGGATCTCAATGGAAAGATTGAGTCTATGAACACTCATATGAAGCAGTTGGATACTCAGGTGAATCAGATTTCCAGTTCTATGAAGGGAAAAGGAGTAGCAGACACTCATATTAAGGCCTGGTCTGTGTACATTGATGATGGATCTCACCTAGGTGAAGGATTTGAGCTAAGCACAGCTGAGTTGGTAGAAGAGGTTGAATTTTCGGATTTTGGAGAAAATCTCTCGGGTGAAAACAGTGTTGCATCGATCGACACACCCCTAGTGTCGGTCGATGCAGGTCGTGAACAGACAGACTCGCCGAATGTTGACAGCACTGATGCAGATTTGGAGCTTGATCGCTTGTTCCCTGGAGTGTCTGAGATTACTCAGGAGGAGATTTATGGACAATTGACTAGACAATATCCCTCAGTATCTGAAGTGATTAAGCAGGAGATTGAAGAGCTTAAGAAGCTAGAGGAGATTGGTGAAGAGTTGGAAGAAATTCCACCATCTGATGATCCACCTTATCACCCATGTGTGCAGAGGTATTTAAACAAGATGTTGCCTTTGGATGAAGAGCTGAAAGATTGGGTGATTATAGTCCCTCAACAGATAAGTGATGTGCTGTTAACCAAGGTTCCCAAGAAGCTGCCTGATCCTGGGATTTTTGTGCTAAGTTTTTCTATTTTGAGGATAGTTTTAGACGCTCTCTTTGTGATCTGGGAGCTGCTGGAAGTCTTATGCCATATTATGTGGCAGAGAAGCTGGGTATGCTGGATTTTACTCCTACTAGGACCTCTCTTGTCCTAGCTGATCAGTCTATACGAGTTCCGGAAGGACTCCTTGAGGACGTCCCGGTGAGAGTTGGAAACTATTTGGTTCCAACAGACTTCCTAGTGCTGAAATATGACAGTGATCCTGATGAAGCATTGCTACTTAGAAGACCATTCTTGGCTACTGCAGGAGCAGTGATAGATGTTAGACACAGTCTAATAGACCTCCACCTGGGAGATGAACCGCTTCACTTAGAGATGGACAAGCTGCGCAAGCCATTGATAGATGGGCAGACATTCACCATCATGGATGCGGGTGATGAGCAGCCGGATGATACCGTGATTCTAGATCCTGGAGCACATTTCACTCCTTCTTTTCTTGGACATGAGCATTTTGCAACAGCCTACTCGCCACCTTGGATAAGGAGACTTGAACAGAGACAGAAAAAGTCTCTGTCAAGATCTCGTGGAGCCTGAAAGATCTTGTTCGTCCGGTCAAGCTAATGACCTTAAACAAGCGCTGAGTGGGAGGCAACCCACTGTTAGGTTTAGTTGTTTTTATTTCTTATTTTTGGTGTTTTTCTTAGGATTTCACGTTTTCGTTTTTGTTTATTCTAAGTTTAGATACAGAACTCGAGTCTGGAGATGTGTGACGACCGGTGCACTTGTGCACCGGTCGTTACAAGGAGATTACGACGAGGAGAGTGTTGGGAATGTCCTGAAATCTACCGTACTATCTCTAGAAAGTATGATAAGTGTCGAGATCAGACATAAGTCATAAATACTGGGTGATCATGATGGCTTGCTAGAGTCCGCTCTTGATCTATAAGTTTAGGACTTATTACCAGCATTGTATGATCCCTAAGGGTCACACACCATAGCTAACGGGAAAGTTAAATGGAATTAATACGGTAAGATGCAATGGCACTTACTGTATTGGATCAGAGTTTTGGGCCAGACAAATACAGGCTTTTGTCTTATTTGTGTTTTGGGCCCAAAAGATTAATGAGCCATTAGTCTAATGACTTGGGCCCATTAATGAGATATAAGAGAATCAGAAAGCCCTAAAGGAAACAAGGCTCCCTGCGATTTTTCTTCTTGGCGTGACCTCTCTCTCTCTCTTCATCTCTCTCTCTGATTCTTCCAACTCTTTGGTCTAGCAGCCGTCCCGTGCTTGTAAGAGTGTGGATACTCGAGGAGGAATAGGTGTAGCCATCTGTTCTAGCTGATCTCATCACTGCCATCCATAATCCGCTGCAATCTGAAAGGTAGTGATCAGGTTTGGTTTATGATTCATTTGACAAGAACCTAGATCTGTTTAAGGATTTGTGTTAGGTTGTAACGAGAATTAAACCTTGGAAACACCCATAATCCTTCAGTGGTATCAGAGCCAGGTTCATTAGGTTGCATGTAATTTGGATCATAATGGCTGTTTAATGATTTAAGAATCAATTAATGTTAAAATTGATTAAAATTATTAAAACCCTAACTAATGGTCTCGTTGATGATCATTAGTGTAGCAGCCGATCGATAGCTTTTGATCGTTATTAATGGCTTGGTGTTAATCGCTTGTTGAGAATCGTATGTTAGATGCTTATTATTGAATATAAAGCAATACGATTGTTTATTGAATTGAGTTAAAGTCAAAAGCCATCTTGTTGATCGAACCATTATTGAATTGAGTTAGAGTCAAATCATTTTTTGTCTTTTTGTATGATTCACGCTTGTTAATGCTTCGCCTTTTGACTTTTGTTAATGTGACTTGATTATTGAATTAAAAATCAGAATGTGATAATCGTTTCATGTGATAATCGTTTCATGCGTTGAATTGTTTCATGGGTTAAATTGAATAAAGCCAAAATCGTTTTGTCTTTTTATGTTAACAAGCATGATACGATTTAGATTTTGTCTTTTGTGATATCACGATCGAGTTTGTTAAGGTTTGTTAATAAGTCGATTGTTGATTTGAAAAAGTCAAAGTTCTTGCCCAGATTCGTTGATATAATTGTTGAAATAATTATGGTTTAAGCGGTTAACCCAAAAATCGCGGTTTGCTGGAAATTATTTAATACAATTGGTATTATTTAATTTCTGGTTAAACCGGATTGAAATTCGAAATTGAATTTTAACCTAAACCGAAGGCTGGTCTAAGTTTGATTTGGTTGGACCAAATAATTTAGAGCTGGTCTGGTTTAGTAAATAACCGATGGTTTTGATAGTTAATTTGGTTTTGGACCAGAATTAATAAACCGACTCGGTTATGTCAAATTATTGGGCCAACTGGAATTCTATGGTCTTGGGCCAAGATTTGGGCCTATAATTTGTGACCCAACCCGAAAATATTTATAAAATATTAAATTAGAAATTTCTATTTTTAGTATGTTTCTAAATTTAGAAAGTTTCTAAAAGAAGTAAGTTTCCCAAAATAGTAATCTTCTATTTTTGGAAATAAAACTTGAAATCCTCAAAAACAATATCAAGCTTGGATGTCTTTCCAATCTTGTCAGCTACTTAACGCTTATTCGATTACAGATATGGCTTACAGTGTGAGGTGTCTGTTTTCGCGTAAGTAAAGTAGTATATAGTCACTAATTTCATTGGGAGTCCCAGACTTTAGTGATTATTTGGCTGTAAGAGATTGGTTTCCTTGACTGGGCCATCGGGAGTCCCGGGCCTTGAGACATCTGGTGAATTTGGGCCTCGGGTCCAATTCACAACCGAGAGTTATATGAGATATAACTAGCTGTGTGTATGCTTACCAAGTAAAGCTAATTCCGGGTGACGGCCAGTGGCCCACTTTGGATTTAGCTGAACATGGGTCTCGGAATCATTGCATTCTTATGAGGTTAAACAAAGAAATTTTGAATGCAATGCGAGTTTTCTTATAAGTTATTAAGATTACTCTTTTATGAACTAAATAACTAAAACTCTATTTATCTCTAAATTTCAGCTATGACGAGCACAAACAATCAAAACACTTTCTCGATCCGGTCTGTCCTTGAGATGGACAAACTGAACGGATCAAATTTCTTGACTTGGTCGCGGAACCTGAGGCTAGTCCTCAGGCAGGAGAGAAAGGACTATGTCCTTGAGAGAGCTCTCCCCGTGAGGATCGGGTCCAATGCCTCTCATGCAGTATATAATGCTTGGAATAAGCATTATAATGATGCGGTAGATGTGCGTGGTCTGATATTGGCTACCATGGACTCAAATTACTGAAGCAATATGAGAACATGGAGTCGCAAATAGAGATGATCAGCAGCCTGAAATTGAAATTTCAGGAGCAGGTAAGAGTGGAGAGATACCAGTTGGTTAAGTCTCTCACTAGCTGCAAGCTACCAAATGATCATCCAGTAAGTCCTCATGTCAGTAAAATGATGGGTTACATTGATAACCTGAGGAAACTGGATTATCAAGTTAGCCAAGAATTGGCAACTGAGATCATTCTGCAGTCACTGCCGTCAAGCTATGATAAGTTCGTAAGGAACTATATCAGGAAAGGCTTAACGAAGACGTTGACTGGACTGCATGATATGCTCAAGACAGTTGAGCCAAACGTGAAGAGTACCCTGTACAATCTCATGAATGAGAAGGGTAGGTTTACTAAACCTAATGCTGACAAGGGTGAAGAAAAAGTTGTCCAGATTTTGAATCATGGCAAGCGCGTGTCTTCTGAGCCCGAGTCAGATACCTCTTACGTTGATAAGTGCTGCTACTGTAAAGAGACTGGGCATTGGAAGAGAGATTGCATTAAATTCATGGAAGATTATGAGGAGTTGAAGTCAATGTATGAGACTACTTCCTCAGGTATTCATGTTATTACTTCAAGTTATACCTTATAGGTATTGAATACTGGTTGTGGCACTGATATTTGTTATAATATGCAGAGCCTGAGCAACAGTAAAACGTTGAAGGAAGGGCAAGTGGAACTGCGTGTCTGGAAGGAGCTATTGATGCTGCCTCAGCCGTAGGGTTTTCACTTGTAGATGCCTTTGAGGCTTGGTTTTGTATTAAGTAATTGCTACAATGTACCTGCTTTAAGCAGAGTTGTTTTTCATTTTCTTGTGAAGAATTTGAATGTTTTTCATTTTGATAAAAGACAAGTTTTGTTCTTTTGATCTTAATGAAATATTAATTGTAGCACCCTATTCAAGGAATGGGTTTTATGTCTTAAACCAAAGAGTGCCTAAATGTAACATAAATACCGCAATTGGTTTAAATCTGATGAGTTAAACCTGATTTTTCTTGGCATAAATGTTTTGGTCACATAAAGTAAGTCAGATTCAGAAACCCCATAGTTATGGACTTTTGGGCTCATTTGATCGGATATCTTATGAGACTTGAATTCTGCTTACTGGACCAAAAGACAAAGGGCCCATCTTAGCCGAGCTAGAGAAAGGCCCAAAGGCTTATTGGAGATTGAACATACTCATGTATGTGGTCCGATGAGCAGTAATGCCAGAGAAAATTTTCTGTACTTCATTGTCTCTACTGATTACTTCAGTGAGTGTGACTGTGTTCATTTGATGAGACACAAGTCGGGATTCTTTGACATGGTCGAAAGAGTTCCAGAATGAAGTATAGAATCTGAATGACAGAAGTATTAAGACTCTGGATTAGATCACGAGTGAGAATACTTAAGTCATTGATTGTGTGATCATCTGAATGAGTGTGAAATCGTTTCACAGCTCATTTCTCCTGAAAACCTGGAGGTGTTTCTGTGAGAAAGAATCAGATCTTATTAGAAATGATTGAAGATGAGTCACACGAATCTTCCATGATATTCTTTAAGAATAACGCTCTAGAAATATCTAAGTTTACGCTAAAATAGTTCCACCAATATCAGTTGGAAGACACCACGTAAATGTGGATTGGAAATGATCCAAATTCGTCTTTACTGAGTATTTGTAGTTGAGCTACTTCGCTGGTTGTCCTAGGGAAACCAAGGCTTGTTACTTTTACGTCCATTCTGTTTTCTAAGAAGGGAAGTTACTTTCCAAGAAGAACAGTGGGAGTAAAAGTGTAACTCGAAGAAATTCGAGAAATACAGGAGGCTGCTCAACCTGTTAAGGAAGAGCAGCGGATGGATTTACAGATTTCTGTAGAATCTACACCTGTGGAGCCTGAAGTTCGCAGATCTGAATGAATCAGTTGCTAATCCGAGAGTGATTTCTCGTCATTAGTTGAACCTGATGATCATTGAAAGTCGCATGATCTTATGATCATTGAAAGCGACGAACCTGCGAAATTCAAAGAAGCGAAAGTCAGCCCGGACTCCATAAAATTACACTATGTGTAAGTTAGCTTCATTGATCCATTCATGGATGGAAGCAAACATATCGGAGTTGGAATTTTCGTTCTGTTGAAGTAGTCAAGGTTTTGACTTGAACAGGAACAAAATGGAACTGTGTGTTTACTAATAGATTAGTGGGAGCGATATTGCATTTCTCATAATGTATGTCGATGACATACTGATTCTCGGAAATAACGTCCCAATACTGCAGTCGGTAAAGGACTGGCTTGGGAGTTGGTTTTATGATTGACATGGGTAAAGCCACGTAGTTCTTGGACTTTGGATCTAAAGATAAAGATCCAAAAGAGCTGGTAGGACAAAGTCAGGATTCTTAAGTTGACAAAGTCCTACACGTTTTCAGCATTCCAAGAAGGGTTTTATGCCAATGTCATATGGCATTACGTTAAGCGAGATACAGTGTCCTACGATAACTGCTGAGCTTGAAAGCATGGATAGGATTCCATATGCGACGGCAATTGGATCTATCATGTATGCCATGACACGTACTTGTTTTGATGTTGCTTTAATGTTAAGCAAGACAAGTAAAGACCAGTCAAATCCAGCAAAGAATCACTGGATTGCCGTAAAGAATATCCTAAAGTATTTGAGGAATACTAAGGATAAGTTCTTGATTTACGGAGAAAGTGAGGTGCTACAAGTCGATAGAGTCTGAAAGGCAAGTTTCCAGTAGACAAAGATAATTCCCGGTCACAGTCCGGCTATATCTTGTGTCTATCTGGCGGTGCAAGGCACTGTAGCTGACTCCATGACTTAAGCTGAACATTTCGCAGCTTGAGAAGCGGCGAAAGAGGTTGTTTGGATAGAAAAGTTCATCACTGAACTTGATGTGATTCCCAGCGTAGATGAGACTAGCTGCACATCAGAGGTCCAAACACCTTGAGGATAGGTATAACCTATTCCGTGAGATAAATGACAGAGGTGTTAAGTAGATAAGCAATTTTCATCGAATGAGAACGTTGCTAATCTATTAACGAAGCCACTCCTTATGCCTAAGCACGAGTCGCGGACTGTAGCTGTAGGATGAGTGAAATTAAGATGTAGTCTTAATTTCAGTGGGAGTTTGTAAAGGGCTTTACTTAGTTGTTTTGAAAGGTTCATGTAAACATAATATTTTATGTTTATGAAATCTGATGATTTCTGGATTATTTTAACTGTGATATAAATAATCGTTCCAAAATGATTCATGTCATTATATATGGGCCATCGAAGTACATGAGTAGACTTGATCCTGAAACCCCATATTTAACGAAGTGACATAAATTATAGTGTCCATAGTCGAAGGTTGTTGAAATTGGAACAACAACAACCTGTTGAGACTAGATTGTGTTGAGACTTATGACCAGGTTTCGAGGGGTCATAGATGCGCGGCATCAAAGTCGACACATAGGTATATGTAGGGGAGCATATGACCGGACATTGCCCGCTGATGAGAACTCTGCAAGATATTAATATCTGTGTCATAAAAAGTTCTCATATACGACTATAGAGTATAGTCCTTAGACCTGAGTTCGCATGCATGTGGCTGCGCATGGAGTAATGCGCTTTGATCATTGTCTAACGCTGTTTCGTAACTGGGAGCTATACGGACCTTGGTTGGGTGTATTATGAATTGTGTAGTTCATAGTGATGGAACAAGACGGGATTTGTCCCTGCCGTTTAACGGAGGTAATATCTCTAGGCCAATCGGAGATTTGATAGCTGGTAAGAGAATAACCATTCCCAAACGGACTTGCCCAAGTCGTTTGAATTGTCAGTATCAAATCTGGTCCGATAAACATGGTCTGGCTATATAAGGATGACACACATCTTGCCTTATGCCAGATCGAGATATTAAGACAAAAGGATTAGGGAATGTAGGATTCCAGTACAATCGGAAGATTGTTGGGAATGTCCTTTGTAGAATTCCAGTACAAGTGGGAGATTGTTGGGAATGTCCTGAAATCTACCGTACTATCTCTAGAAAGTATGATAAGTGTCGAGATCAGACATAAGTCATAAATACTGGGTGATCATGATGGCTTGCTAGAGTCCGCTCTTGATCTATAAGTTTAGGACTTATTACCAGCATTGTATGATCCCTAAGGGTCACACACCATAGCTAACGGGAAAGTTAAATGGAATTAATACGGTAAGATGCAATGGCACTTACTGTATTGGATCAGAGTTTTGGGCCAGACAAATACAGGCTTTTGTCTTATTTGTGTTTTGGGCCCAAAAGATTAATGAGCCATTAGTCTAATGACTTGGGCCCATTAATGAGATATAAGAGAATCAGAAAGCCCTAAAGGAAACAAGGCTCCCTGCGATTTTTCTTCTTGGCGTGACCTCTCTCTCTCTCTTCATCTCTCTCTCTGATTCTTCCAACTCTTTGGTCTAGCAGCCGTCCCGTGCTTGTAAGAGTGTGGATACTCGAGGAGGAATAGGTGTAGCCATCTGTTCTAGCTGATCTCATCACTGCCATCCATAATCCGCTGCAATCTGAAAGGTAGTGATCAGGTTTGGTTTATGATTCATTTGACAAGAACCTAGATCTGTTTAAGGATTTGTGTTAGGTTGTAACGAGAATTAAACCTTGGAAACACCCATAATCCTTCAGAGAGGTGATCGCATTGTGACGATCGTTGCGGACCTGTGCAACGGTCGTTACCATTGGTTCAATTGCAAAAATTAAGGTACGCGCTCTAAACCGGAAATCGATTTCGATTTGACCAGCAACGGTCGTTGCCACTAAGCAACGGTCGTTGCACCCACGACCGAGGTAAGTGCCTTAAACCCTTCTCTTCTCTTTTCTTCTCCATTTCCGTCCGTACACCGAGAACTTCCTCACCTCAAACAATCATTTCTTCATCATTTTCTTTGATTCCAAGTGCTATAGTCTTGTTTTTACACTCTCAATCTATTCTTCTAGACCATATATCACGAATCCAAGGTAATGTACCTCTATTTTTCGATTTTCGGATTCAATTTTAGGGTTTTAGAAATTGGGAATTTTGGATTGAAATTAATGAATGCGTGCTTAATTGAACATGAATTAGGTTGTTTAGTGATGGATTATTGTTGTTTTTGTGGTTGCTTGAACGAATTTAGAACGAATTTTAGGGATTGTTGTTGACGGCCAAAATCGCCTTGCAACGGTCGTTGCACTTGTGCAACGGTCGTTGCTTTGCGATTTTGGGGAAATGTTCGATAAAATGAAATCGCCTTGCAACGATCGATGCCTTAGGTGCAACGGTCGATGCTTCGCGATTTCACAGAGAGATTGCCGAGACTAATTGGTTTTGATTTCTTGTTGAATGCAGATGGCATCTCGCAGACAACCCCGCAAACGCCAAGCAACAACATCCACAGCCACACGACAGTACATTCCACCACCAGAGTGGTTTCATAGAGACTCTCAGCCACCTGAGCCATATGTGAGAGTTGGTCCAGCAGTAGCACTGCCCTGGCCCCGAGCAGACGCGGCATCGATCCCGACAGCCAGGCAGTGGCCACAGAACCTTCCTGAGTTCCTCAAGTCTGCCGATTTTACAGAGAGACCACTACTTGACCAGTGGGATGAATATGACTCGCTGCTATACAGTGGTTAGTGAGGGATGACGATCAAGCCAACCAAGTTTGCAGACTACTCTACCTGCAAGAGTCTGGGGATTGATGAGCAGGTACTTGCAGTGTGCAAGGGCATTAGTCTAGGGACAATGCCTATGTGGCCTTATGATCTATATCCAGAGCTGGTCAGACAGTTGCTAGCCACTTGCAGGGTGGTTTACCCGTCTCTAGACAGCAGGAGCGCTACAGGAGGTATCTTTACCTTCATGAGTTGGGGAGTCAGGTATCGGATTCCTTTACTAGATATCTGCAGGATCTACGGTTTCAGCACTGAGCCGAGGTGCATTGGCATGCCACTTGAGTGGGATCCAGAGGAGGCTCGATCATTTTGGGAGTGTATCGGCAGTGGTCGTTACAACTCACGGACTACACCGGTGGTGCAGTTGAGACATCCTGTGCTGAGATATGTCTCGCGTATCTTGTGTTGAAGCTTGTTGTGCAGGTTTGAGGCCAACAAGATGCGCAAGTATGAGATGGAGATGTTGTTCATCGGGCTGCGGGACCAGTTTGAGGATTCTGGCGTGAGAGATCCTACTAAGGGTCTCAACTTGGGAGCTGTTTTCACTCAGCATTTATGTGATCTGCAGCTGAAGCCATTTGATGGAGTCCGTACTGAGACAGTGGGGAGCCTGCTTACTCCCATCTTCATGCACTGCGGGATTCCTCTACAGGGCACAGAGTGTGATACAGCCAAGGAGTTCCTAGATTTCAGCCACTTGCAGAGCGCCCTCTGGCTTAAGGAGGGGCGCATTTGGGTTTACCACGATCCGACTTCTGGGAAGTGTGGCATAGAGCTTCCTGCCTCCTGAGACTGAGCAGCGTGGAGTTCCTTCTATGGCTCATCCGCTGGGAGAGCCTTCCACACGAGCCTCCATACGAGCTTCATCTTCTGCTACCCCTGCGCCTGCGCCTGCTGCTGCCCCGGTTGATATTGGCCCTTATCCTGAGATCACAGTACCCTACGGTGATATGTCTGAGGCTGAGTGGAGAGAGCGTAGTGATGGGATATGGAGGACCATTTGGGAGTGGATGCGTGGCTGCACTTGCAGGAGACAGCCACAGATTCATCAGCCCGTCCCTACTACTCGACGCAGACAGCGTTCTCCTGCGGACGTCATTGACACTGAGCGCTATGGAGGGATAGATGATAGCGAGTGAGAGTAGCCTCCATCTCTAGACATTCGGTTCTGTACTCTGGTTTTCTTTCTCTTTTTCTTGCACTATTTTCTTTTGATTTTTAGTACTCTACTATGTTTGGATGGTTGTACTTGATTAGATACATCTATTGCTTTGATTTTACTTTGTTTCTAGTGTTTTCAGCTTGCAGGATTCGAAATTGATGAAAACCAACGGACTAACCTGCTAAATTGCTGACTGATCCGACAGACGCAGTGCGTCGATCGACACACTATTGTGTCGATCGTCACAACACGATCGAAATCGCACTGCAGCGATCGTTGCGGTCCTGAGCAACGATCGATCATACACGAAAAATCGCCTAGCAACGGTCGATGCACCTAGTGCAACGATCGATGCCTGAGCGACAGAGGTAAAACCCGACAGAACTTAACCATTCCTTAAACAAATTTTTCTTTTCTTTTTCCGAATCCTTTGCTTGACACTACTGGGGACAGTGTGTCTTAAGTGTGGGGGAGGTTCTACTAACTTCTTTCTTTTTGTTTTCTTAGAGTCAGTTAATTTTTTCAAAATTTGTTTTATCGAGTCAAAACTTTTAAGTAGGAAACAATGATTTTTTGAGAAGATTAGCAGCACTTGCAGGAACTTAAGTAACCATGTGGATGAAGCTGTAGATTATCTCTGACTATTAGAAAACCCAGACATGGATCAACCTACTGAGGACACCCACATCGCTTCAGGTATCAGAGGATCCTTTACTGACTTCACCTTAATACTGACTTAGATTTCTCACATAAGGGCTTGGTATACTTTGTGTCGGATTCCCTTGTTAGTTCTGTCACAGCCTGTAAACCTGTCCTATTTAGTTCTCTTCTCCCCTTCCATAAAAAAAAAAGATAATAAACTGAGGATGAGTTAGTAACTCCGAAGTGGTCATGGGAATGGTAGCTAAAACTCTCATATCCTGTGCATCCATGGAATGTGTCCAAGGTACACCCCTTAACGGGAAGAGCACTGATAAAAAAAATAAAATGATACCTAATGGGGAAAAATCAGAATTCTAAGGAAGGGAAAAGAGAAGAAAGGGACTAGAGAAAGATAGTATGGTGGTCTAGAGCTGATAAGGTAAGAGTCCATGTGCCTCTGATCGATACTCCTTAGGTGAGACCGCACTTAAATACTTGCAGAAGTCAGTAGGGTGAATTTGAATGCGTGAATGTGATTGTGGAGTTTACTTAGGACAGTTGCTAAGTGTGGGGGAAGTATATGTTGGTCTTGATGTCTGCAGGTTGATTCTTTCATGTGGTTTACTAAGGGGAATCTGAGTATTGCTGCTTCTAGGATGAAAAGAGTTTCTGAAGAGTTTTCAAACCTCTTCACTACATTTTAGTTCTCTGTTTTGCTTGAGGGCAAGCAAAGGCTAAGTGTGGGGGAGTTGATATATCATGGTTTTTACCGGTTTTATGCCATGATATAATTGTGTTTTAGTGTTCTTTTGTGTTCTTTTGTGTTCTTTTAGAGTCTTTTACAGGTTTAATCAGGTTTGGAGCGGAATTGGAGATATTGGAGCATTTTGGGGATTTTTGGAGTGATTGGCCGAGAGATTGAGCTCATTGTCCGATTTGAGATCATGCATCGATCGACACACCTTTGGTGTCGATCGACACACTAGCGAGATGGGCCGATTACGGCGGTTAATGAAGAGTCAAGATTTTGCACCTTGGCCCAGAAGTTTCCAGTATTTACAAAGAAGCCCCAGCCGAGATTATGCCTATATAATTAGGATTTTGGTGTTTATTTTAGATACGCTTTCATACTTAGAGCTAAGAGATTTTTAGAGCTTTTGGGGCTGATCTATTCCTATACTTCATCTATTTTGGAGAAGATTTCGAACCCCTTTATCTATTTAATTTCTTATATGCAATCTATTAATTCTATGATTTCTGTTTCATTAATCATGTCTGAGTAGATTCATAGTTAGGTTTAGGGTTTCTCATTAAGGATTTGATGACTTGCTAGACTTGTTAAATTCAGTTAAGGATTCACATGATTAGAATGTTCTTCGATCTAAATTGTGCTTAATCCTAGTTCTAACCTGATCAATTAGAATCTAGATCTTAGGTTTCTAAATACGACATGAGAGTGTGGTTTAGAATCTGAACTATTTAGGTTGAGCAATTAAATTACTCGCAAAGAGATTTGGTTTAGTTTAATTGTGAACATATCGAACTTGAAATTAATGCTGGTTTAATATGTTAGTAATTGCAAAGAGATTTGGATTACTGCACTTAGACTTAGAGGATTTTCGCAAAGAGATTTGGTTAATTCTAATTCCGTGATTTGAGTTCTAGAACTGTGTTTAATTAGATCCTGACTGATTAACTTGTCTGCTTGTCTGATTTCCTGAGAATTCCCTAGACTTAGCGCTTTTAGTTAACTGCTTTCACAACAATCTTGCTACTGATTTATTTTCTTGCCTTGCTTTTAATTTACTTCACATCTGCTTTCTTCTTAGTATTAATCTCTAAGGTTCTTATTCTATCGAGACCAGAGTCTCTGTGGATTTGATACCCTATATACTACAATCACTTAACTGTGCACTTGCAGTAGAATAGGATTAAAACTTAGACCCTATCATTTGCCACGACTCAACTCGTGGCTATGCTGAAAAAGGGTTTCGCGGTATAACCGGCAAAAGATTTTAGTTGTCGCGGGTAAACTGCCAAATAATTTTATTTTCACAAATTCATTTTTTTTTAAAACGAATCAAATTATTTTTAAAGGTTAAAATAATGAGCTTAGCCATGGCTAACTACGATTATTCATGTGGCTATGTGATATTAACACAAAAATTTGGTTTCGCAGGTTGACCGCTAAAATCACCCATTAAATTTACCAATTCATAGTTGGTTATTGTTGGTGCTGGATTTCCCTCCAAGAAATCCGGCCCGTTAACAAATAAGACAAAGGCCCATAGTTATGAGCCCGCTCCAATATCAAGACAGAGAGAGATCGACCGTTGTCCTCTGTTGGGCCTATACGATTGACTTCTTGACAAGGCCCAAACAATGCCGAAGTGAGAAGCGATCGAGCTCGAGCTCGGCAGGAGAAGATGTGGAGATAGAGCAACCCGGTCTTCGTCAGTTCAACTGATTGCCGAAAATCTCGGAGATCGTTATGACGGCGAGGCCAAAATATCGGAACAAGAAGATCAAAGTCGAGACTATTTAAAGAAGAAGTGGTGATTCATTCAACACATTCCAACCTAGGCTAAGAACACTTCGATTAGATAGCTCGATTTTATACTTTGTACTCTCTTCTCGATTGTGTTTGTTCTATCTCGACGATCAGTCTCAATAAAGTCTTTGATTCATAGGAAACTATACCATTTCTATATCCTAAAGTCCAAATCCACGAATACAAATTCTTAGTGTGAATCCCGGATCTCACATTTGGCGCCGACTGTGGGGACATTCTATAGCTTTTCCTATCTTAAGAATCAGATCCTAGATCCGATAGATCGAGATGAATCCCGACCAAACTGGCTCTCCCAGCGCCACACCACCAGTTGACCGCCCTCAAACGGTCGACAACGTTCCTCAGAACACTACCGGGGTAAGAAACATGGGTCAGACCGACGGCGTGTTGACGAGCTCTGCCTCAGTCTCCACGACCTCGGCACCAGCCGGCTCCATCGCTCAAACAATCGCGACGAGCCAGACTCCGACAAATGATTTGTCAGGAACTAATGATCCGAGCAGAAACTGGGTGTGGATGAGAAATGACTCAATACCCACCCCAGGAGGTGGATCTGGAGTAACCAGACCTAATTCGCCACTACCTTCTGCTCCACAGAGACATGGGCTAAGCGATCTTGCCGAGATTCGTTCGATGCTAAGCCTGCTGGTAGATCGAACGAGAAACAACGAGGCAAGCGCAAAGGCCCAAGAGATCGCGAACCGTTCTCTGGCAGCGCAGCTCGACGAACAAGAGCGTCGCCTGAACGCCCGTCTTGAAGAGCTCGCCAGTCAAAACCAAGGGGGCAGACCAACGCGAACTCCCACAAGTCCTCCACCGTGCACCCGCTTGGACTTCTCCCAGGTAGTAACTCCTCCGGGAACGTCGGGAAATTTCGGTAATACGTCAAATAGCGGCTTCCGCCCTACAATGACCCTATCGCGATACTGAACCCATTTGGTTCGAGTTCAATGGTCACAGATCCAACCGGATCAAGAAACCGATCATTACCCGGGCCACCACCTTTCCCGAATAACTCTAACATCCGACCGAGGCAACTAGGAGGTTATGCCTTCGCCTCGAGCTTGGGGCTCCTTAACGGATCAAACTCAGTTCAGTTCAGAACACCCCAGGTCGACTAGACAAGGTCGGTCCCAACGATCGATCTCCTCGACCCCATTTTTCCGGAACAAACGTCAGGACAGGCACAAGCCCAATTCGCACCCGCAGAGGGAGATGAACACGATATGCTTAGACAGTACATCGAGCAGGCAAAGGCCCAGTTCAACAGTCTGAGCTCGAAAGTTCACATGGCAACAAGTGCGGCTCCTGACATCGATCGAGTGATCAAAGAAACACAACAAACACCGTTCACAGATCGGATCGCGTTTGCAAGGATCCGAGAGATCAAGAAAACTAAGTTTCCAGAATTCTCTGGGAAATCGGACCCGAAAGCCCACATCAGGGCATTCCGACTAGCGATTCAAGGGTGTACCTTACCGATGAGGAGAGGGAGCCATCCTTCTGCAGGATCTTCGCAGAAAAGCTATCGGGCTCTGCCCTAGAATGGTTTGCCGGACTGGAAGAAAGGTCCATTGACAACTTCACCCAGTTCATGACGGCTTTCCTCAAGCAATACTCCGTTTTCATCGAGGAAAAGACTACTGAGGCAGCCCTATTTGGCGTCTCTCAAAAACCCGACGAAACACTTCGCTCGTACATCGACCGATTTAAGGAAATAAAATCCAAAATCGCGAACCCACGAGACGAGGTGGCTATAGAAGCGTTAAGACGGGGACTATGGTTCTCAACCAGATTCCGCGAGGAAATAACAGTCCGAGAACCTCAAACGCTCGATGATGCCCTCCATCGCGCATCGGCCTTTGCTCGCCTCGAGGACGAAACCACGGCCCTCAGGGAAAAACAACGGAAAGAAAGGAACCCGTCGGGCTCGCAGAATTCGAACTCGAAAAAAGGATTCCCGTAAATCAGGGAACGTCAACGCGGTCGACCATAAAAAGGAAGAACACGCTGGAAAATTAGGAGCAAAGTGGGAAGGTCCTTACCAGGTCACCGAAGTCGTGAAGGACGGGGTCTACCGACTTAAATCGGTAGAAACCCAGAAACCTGAACTACGACCTTGGAACATCATCAACCTCAAAAAGTATTTCCACTAGGAGTACATCAACATAATCGAACTACGAAATGGCTTGATCCCCTTAAAAAAGGGTACGTAGGCAGCTCGACTTCGAGCGCAGCCGCCCCCCAAACACAAAGCTCTTACCGAGCTCAATAACTTCAAGCGAAGTCCTACTAGCTTATCTTTGTGAAATCAAAATAAGTCTCCCAATCAAACGTCTCTTCCCGTCGCAAAAGTTAGAGCCGTTACGTTGTGCAAAGTGATATGAAATTATCTCTTCAGAAGCTAAAGTGATATGAAATTATCTCTTCAAAAGCTAAAGTGATATGAAATTATCTCTTCCAAAACAAAAGATATTAAGTTATCCTTTTCGAGCGACCTGAAATGGCCTCCCCTAAAACCAAGTGATATGAAATTATCTCTTCAAAAAGGTGATATGAAATTATCTCTTCAAAAGACAAGTGATATTAAATTATCCCTGCCGAGTGACCTGAAACGGCCTCCCCCGAAATCAAGTGATATGAAATTATCCCTTCCAAACGACCTTAAACAGTCCCTTCTAATATAAGTGATATGAAATTGTCTCTTCATACAAGCGACCTGAAACGGTCCCTCCCAACCAGAACGATCCGAAATGATCGTCCCATAATAAGCGACCTGAAACGGTCCCGTCAAACCAGAACGTCTACCGCCCATTAACCTCGACTCGTCGAAATTAATGGGCTGGGGGGCTATTGTTGGTGCTGGATTTCCCTCCAAGAAATCCGGCCCGTTAACAAATAAGACAAAGGCCCATAGTTATGAGCCCGCTCCAATATCAAGACAGAGAGAGATCGACCGTTGTCCTCTGTTGGGCCTATACGATTGACTTCTTGACAAGGCCCAAGCAATGCCGAAGTGAGAAGCGATCGAGCTCGAGCTCGGCAGGAGACGACGTGAAGTGAGAAGCGATCGAGCTCAACTGATTGCCGCAAATCTCGGAGATCGTTATGACGGCGAGGCCGAAATATCGGAACAAGAAGATCAAAGTCGAGACTATTTAAAGAAGAAGTGGCGATTCATTCAACACATTCCAACCTAGGCTAAGAACACTTCGATTAGATAGCTCGATTTTATACTTTGTACTCTCTTCTCGATTGTGTTTGTTCTATCTCGACGATCAGTCTCAATAAAGTCTTTGATTCATAGGAAACTATACCATTTCTATATCCTAAAGTCCAAATCCACGAATACAAATTCTTAGTGTGAATCCCGGATCTCACAGTTATCTTTAATTTTGGCCGGTTTAAACACAAAACCATATACATCCTAACCATAATTCCCTAAAACTCATTCTCATACTTAGACAATTTATGTCTCTCTCGGTTCTCTCTCTATCTCTCGAAACTCTCTCGATCTCTCTCGAATCTCTCTCGAATTTCAAACACTCTTCTTCCTTATCTTGTCTCTCTATCAATCACTCTTCTTCCCTCTCTCTGTTGATTCTCTCTCTTGATCTCTCAAATCCTGTTTTCTATTTGATATATCGGTTTAACAATGGTAAGAAGGATTCGTCTCTTTCTCTCTCTTGCTCCATCTTTTCATCTTTAACATGCCAGTCATCAATTTAAAACTAATTTGTCGATTCTTCTCTCTTGGTTAAACATTAATGACTCAATGTGTCTCTTTCCATTCTCGTTTTTCTCAGTCTATTATCGATTTGTCTCGGTCGAATCATCATTCTCGGTTTAACATGCATGAATTGATTTGTCTTTATTGTTTCTCGGTTTGACTCTTTTGAACTTCTCTCTCTATTTTTCAGATGAATATCTTCAGGGCTTCTTCATCAAGAGCTTCAAGCAGAAGGCATCAAACTCAAACTCAGCTTCCTTATGGAGTATTGAGGCAATCCACTTCATCCACTTCTTGACATCCTCTCCCCAGCTTAGAGGCGGTGATGAGTTCACCTGAGAGGCATAACATACCGTATTTGCATCCAGAGAGGTGAAATAGAGGGTTACGGTGAGTTCCCTTTAAAACTAACTTTAATGGGTTGTTGAAATTGAATATGGTTTAGTGAGTTTAGTTTATTGACACACGTTATTCAGGACATCATGTCGTCATTTAAAAGAGCTGTGAAGAAGGCAATGAAGAGTTTGGAGAAGAATGCACTTCCTTTTGCTAACATGGGTCCGGTTGAAGGCGATATCAACACTTGTGAAGGTATAATGATGGGTCCTGATAATTCCACCTACAGTGGCGGCGTCTTCAAGTTTTGTCTTTGGTTTCCTTTTGAATATCCTTTTAAACCACCAAGGTTCTATTTCAAGACAAAGATATATCATCCAAACATTGATGCCAATGGGTACGTTTTACTACCAAAGTTGATTTCTAGGAACGAGTGGACCTATTTAGACACTGTTCCTCAGCTTCTGGAAACAATTTATAATTTGCTGAAAGAACCAAAACTCGGAGAAAGTGACCATGTTGTTGACGAAATAGTCGATATCTACATATCCGATTATGTTGTCTTCCAGTCACTTGCGGAGTCGTGGACTAAGGAGAACGCCGGTTGATGAAGTCGTATATCATCTTCTTTATATCTATGTTTTGATGCTTATTTTTTCTTATGGACGAAACCTACGTACTCACTGTTCTAAGGATATTTATGTTTTCTCATCCTCGTCTCTTTCTCTCCCTACAAATTTGAAAAGCACTTTAAAATTCAAACTTTCGTTCGAATCTTCTGAAAATGAAACACTGGCCAATATTCTAGGTGGATATTCGATCCCCCCAGAAAAGGAAGTAAAAACAATAGCGTTGTCTATCATGGTCGTTCATACTGTTATTATGTACATTCACATGGCACTTTATGCACGAACATTACAATTTCCGGAGGATTGTATGTGCAACTAATCAATAATTAAGCGACTGAAGGACAATAGACAAAGTGATTTAACCAAAGCTGAAGTTCTTATTTTGAAAAGTTAAGACAGCAGAGCGAAAGTGTAGGAGATACAGAAAATCCAGCAGCTAATACACTCGGGATCTCCGTCTGATCGTAAACGGCATCCTCCGCAGGGCGGATTTGGAAAAGCGTAGGACGTGTTGTACGTTCCAACCTTTCGCGTACCCAGATCACCAACCGCCGTTAGTATCCGTCCTGCTAGGTTAGACGAGCGTTGAACGTCCACCCACCAACGCAAGTTTTCTAAACGTTGTAATCCCTCTAACCAGTTGCAAGTCAATATTTTCGTCATACCTTGGCAAAATATGATGTAGGGACAGTCATGTGGGGCTTGACCAAACAAGAATAGTGCTCTTCGTGGATCCAGCTCTGTCATCAGTGACCTTAATCCCTCTAGCAATAAGGCAGTGGGGTTCTTCGCAAGCAAACACCTACTCACAAGTACCAACACGAGACCCTTTTACTAGATTAACGAAAAAAACAAGCATCTTAGATTTCCACGTCCACATCTGTTTAAGCAGATCACTAACCTTTGAAAAAATGGGCGAGCATCATTTCTTATGGACACTCTGGCGGCGTTATCCACAAAGGAGTCTATGTTGACCACTCGCAGAACGCTCCTTTCATTAGCTATGCGATTTGTGGTCTTATTGACTCCCATAAGCATCAAGAGATCGGTGTAACTCGAGCGGGCAACACGAACGATTATGTCCCGGTTTACCTCGTCAGGAAGCTTGGCGAACATTGCCTTTCTCTTTACCCAAGACAGTAGGATACTTTGTGTTGGAATTATGTCTGGTAATCTCTGTACTGTCTCTAGAAAGTAAGAGTATGTCAATGATCAGACATAAGTCATATAATACTGGGGGTCATGATGGCTTGCTAGAGTCCGCTCATGATCTATAAGTCTTGGATTTATTGCCTTTATTATATGATCCCATATGGGTCACACGCCTAAGCTAACAGGAAACTATGAGGGAACGGTTCAGCAGAAGTACGGTAAAAGTGCTAGGCATTTACTATACTTAGAGAGAATAAAGGGCCTGATTAAATCTAAGGGATTTAATCAGACTGGGAATTGGGCCCAAAAGCCCAACAGAACTAGACAAGGGTTTTATAATTAAAACTTGACCTAGCTCTTTTTTTTTTTACAACTCTCTCTGCGCCTCCCTCTCTCTGGTCTAGCAGCCTTTCTTCCTGTTAGTGTGCGTGTGTGAGCCTTTGGAGGAACAACCTCTTGGTGGTTCTGCTGATCTCTGACTCATACCTGATTCTTCCGCTGCATAACAAGGTATTTCGAGATCCCCTTATGATTCTGCAAGAGAACCTAGATCCAACATGTTTAGTAAGGTTTAATCTGAATGAATTGAACCAGGATAAACACTAAACAATCCTTCAGTGGTATCAGAGCCATTGGTTCTATTAGGATTTCTTGTTAGAATCATGTTTAGGATGTTTAGAAGTGTTTGAATCAATCTATGCTTGAAATTGATAAGAAAACACTTAAGGAACAAAAGAACTAAAACCCTAGTCGAAAACCGCATGAACCGATCAAGGTTGGATTGGTTGCGTCGGAATGTGGTCGAGTCGAGTCGGACGTCCGGATCGGTTAATGACGCACGGACCGATCGCTTTGCCGGATCGAGTCGCGTGGTCGTTCCGATCGCGAGAGATGGACCGATCGTGTCCCGCCTCTCTCGACCCGAGCCGTCCCGATCGTGTCCCGTCTCACGTCCCGATCGATCGCACATGCTTGCCCGATCGCGTGAAGCTTGCTGTCCGGATCGATGGTAAGAGCATGTGTCGGTTCGGTTTGGTTTGTGGTTCGGTTTAAAATAATTAAAACTTAATCGTCACGGTTTATAGACTTAATAAAATTTATTAAATCTGGTTAAACCGTGATAAGAAATCCAATGTCGTTTAAAATTGGATTTAGTGCCTAAACCAGTGGTTTTCTAATTTGATTTGGTTGGACCAAATAAATTGAGAAAATCCGGTTTAGTAAATAACCGGTTAACAATTGTGGTTATCGTAGTAATTAATCTTGGTTAGACCAATTTTAATGAACCAGACCGGTTATGTCATTTAATTGGGCAATTGGGTTATGTCTTGGACATAGACCAATTCTTGGGCCTTGGGCCAAGAAGTTAAAACAATTGGGCCAGTTATTTGAGTCTTTTTCTTCAGATTTAATTTAAAATTCATTTAATAATTAAAATTTGATTTTAAAATTAATCAGTTTCCAAAATTTCAAATTAGAAAGTTTCTTAGAATAGAAGTTTCTAGATTTGCATGTTTTGGATATTTAGGAAATTTCTATAGTTAGAAAGTTTCCAATTTTAGGAAGTTTCCAATTATAAAAGTTTCCAAATCAGTAGGTTTCCCAAAATGGAAAGTTTCCCAAAATAGTAATCTTCTATTTTGGGATGAGATTTTAAGAAAACCTATAAACCTCAAATAATATCAAGCGTTGGATGTCTTGTCCAGTCTATGTCAGCTGTTGAAACCCATTCAATTGTACACATGGCCTTACAGTGTGAGGGTGTCTATCTTTTGCGTGGGTAAGACAGTTTGTGATTCATTAATGTTAATGGGAGTCCCAGACATTAGTGATTACATGACTGTATAGTCTGGTTTTCTTGACTAGGCCATCGGGAGTCCCGGGCCTTGAGACATCAGAGTGGATTGGGCCTCGGGCCCAGATTCACAACCAAGAGTTATATCACGGATATAATTAGCCGAAATAGGGCTTACCGATATAAGCTAAGGTTGGGTGACGGCCAGTGGCCCACTTTGATCTTAGTTATATGTGGATCTTGGAATCATTATATTCTTTTGAGGGTAACTAATGTTATTCAATATAATGCGAGTTTACTCATATTGAACATATTAACTAAAATCCTTTTATCTTAAATTTCAGCAATGACTACAACAAGCACACAAAACACATTCTCAATCCGGTCTGTTCTCGACAAGGAGAAGCTGACTGGAACGAACTTCCTGACGTGGTCGAGGAACTTGAGGCTGGTCCTCAAGCAGGAGAAGAAGGAATATGTCCTTCGTGATCCCCTCCCCGAGAGGCCTCCAAACAATGCCGCCAGGAATCTGCACAATGCTTGGGAAAAGCATTCGTCAGATGAAAATGATGTCTATTGCCTGATGTTGGCAACCATGACTCCTGAACTGCAAATGCAGTTCGAGAGTGTGCTGTCGCCCATCGAGATAATGGCAAGCCTGAAATCGCTTTTTCAGGAGCAGGCAAGGACTGAGAGGTTCCAGACAGTTAAGAACCTCTTAGACTGTAAGATGGCTGCAAATGCGGCAGTGAGTCCTCATGTCTTGAAGATGATGGGTTATCTCGATCATCTTCAGAAACTCGACTGCCCTATCAGCCAGGAACTTGCCTGCGACATCGTTCTGCAGTCTTTGCCTGCAAGCTATGATCAGTTCATCCTGAACTTCAATATGCATGGCTTGAGTAAGACATTGCCTGAGCTTCACGGAATGCTCAAGACTGCAGAGCCCAACTTGAGGAAAGCCAAGGACCCCAACGTGCTTATGGTGCAAAAGGGCAAGGGCTTTAAGAAATCCTCTGCCAAGGACAAGGGAAAGGCTAAGGCTGTTCAAGTCTCGGACAAGGACTCGTCAAAGCCCAAGTCCAAGTCCAAGGCTGGGCCTACTGACATCTGCAGGTTCTGCAAAGAACCAGGGCATTGGAGGAGAGAATGTAAGAAATTCCTGGAAGGTCTAAAGGAATTGAAGAAGAAGACTCTGGAGACTTCTTCATCAGGTATTTTTGTTATAGAAGTTAATACAACTACTTCTGATAATACCTCATGGGTTATGGATACTGGTTGTGGGGCTCATATTTGTACTAATATGCAGGCACTCAACAACAGTAGGAGGCTGAAGCAAGGACAAGTGGAGCTACGAGTTGGGAATGGAGCGAAAGTTCCTGCACTAGCTATAGGCACATACTTGTTGTCTTTACCTTCGGGATTGGTTTTAGAACTTAATAACTGCTATTTTGTACCTGCGATAAGCAGAAATATTATTTCAGTTTCTTTGTTGGATTTGGAAGGTTATGATTTTTCAGTTAAGAATAAATTATGTTCCTTCAATCGCAATAATTTGTTATATGGTTGTGCCCCTCTTACGAATGGGCTTTACATACTTGATCAATCTGCACCAATTTATAACATTAATACCAAACGGTTCAAACCTAATGAGGAGAACCGAACGTTTCTATGGCATTGTCGTTTAGGGCACATCAGTGAGAAACGCATTAAGAGGCTCCATTTGAATGGACTTCTTGGCTCATTTGACTTTGAGTCATGTGAGAAATGCGAATCCTGCCTGATGGGCAAAATGACGCGGGCCCCCTTTAATAAACCCAACGAGAGGGCCAGTGACTTATTGGGCCTGATACACACTGATGTGTGTGGCCCAATGTCCACTAATGCAAGAGGAAACTATCAGTACTTCATTACCTTCACTGATGATTTCAGCAGGTATGGATATGTTTATTTAATGAAACATAAGTCTGAATCGTTTGAGAGATTCAGAAAATTCCAAAATGAAGTACAGAACCAACTTGGCAAAAGCATTAAAGCTCTTCGGTCCGACCGAGGAGGAGAATACTTGAGCCAAGAGTTCAGTGATCATCTGAGAGAGTGTGGGATAGTTTCCCAACTCACTCCTCCTGGAACACCTCAATGGAATGGTGTGTCTGAGAGGAGGAATCGGACCTTATTGGATATGGTTCGGTCTATGATGAGTCACACAGACCTTCCAATATCCCTTTGGGGATATGCTCTGCTAACAGCAGTGTTCACTCTAAATAGAGCGCCATCAAAAGCAGTAGCTAAGACACCATATGAATTATGGACTGGAGAAACTCCAGTGCTGTCTTATCTTAGAATTTGGGGTTGTGAAGCCTATGTCAAGAGATTAATCTCTGACAAGCTTACACCAAAGTCTGATAAATGCTACTTCATTGGTTATCCGAAGGAGACCAAGGCTTATTACTTCTACCTACGATCCGAGAACAAGATTTTTGTTGCCCGGGATTGTAATTTTCTTGAGAGGGAGTTTCTCTCTAAGAAAAACAGTGGGAGTAAGGTACTGCTTGAAGAAATTCAAGATGAACAGGATACTGCTCAACCCAATGAGGAAGAGCAGCAGGAGGACCTACAAGAAATTGTAGAGCCTGAACCTGTGGTACCTGAAGTTCGAAGATCCGGGAGGATCCGTCACGAACCCGAGAGATATCAAGGATTCCTCGTGACTAACTGTCATGATCTTCTGATCATTGATGGTGATGAACCATCGAACTTCAATCAAGCCATGATGGGCCCAGATTCCTCTAAGTGGCGTAAGGCCACTGATTCCGAAATGGACTCCATGTCGGTCAACCAAGTGTTTTCGTTGGTTGACTTACCCGCTGGTGTAAAAGCCATCGAGTGCAAATGGATCTTCAAGAAGGAGATTGACGTGGATGGAAATGTCCAGATTTATAAAGCCAGGTTGGTGGCAAAAGGTTTCAGGCAAGTTCACGGTGTGGATTATGATGAAACCTATTCTCCAGTGGCTATGATGAAATCTATTCGGATTCTACTAGCAACTGCAGCTTTTCATGATTATGAAATTTGGCAGATGGACGTGAAAACCGCCTTCCTGAATGGAATTCTGGAAGAGGATGTGTATATGACACAACCTGACGGTTACATAGATCCAAAGAATGCTGGGAAAGTATGCAAGCTTCATAAATCCATTTATGGATTGAAGCAAGCATCGAGGAGCTGGAATCTTCGTTTTGATGATCCCTCTCTCTGGTCTAGCAGCCTTTCTTCCTGTTAGTGTGCGTGTGTGAGCCTTTGGAGGAACAACCTCTTGGTGGTTCTGCTGATCTCTGACTCATACCTGATTCTTCCGCTGCATAACAAGGTATTTCGAGATCCCCTTATGATTCTGCAAGAGAACCTAGATCCAACATGTTTAGTAAGGTTTAATCTGAATGAATTGAACCAGGATAAACACTAAACAATCCTTCACTTTGTTGATAAATAGAAGATCGAACTCCACCGTTTTTTTATAGCGGAGATGGGCACTCTAGTGGTTGGATGTGGTTGCAAAGATAACAAATGTCCTTCACTATTGCACCCATTTATTACCTACAGCTCCGGTTGTCTACTTAATGCATATCCGATATTTATTACTTGCAACACTGGTTGTTTCTTTAATGCATATCGGATATTTGTTTTCCTACCTACTTTATAAGCACATGGCACATTAGGTAATAAAACATACTACCGCGTCCTTAAATAATAATATTAAACATTTACATAATGAACGTTCACAAAAACTTTGTTATCAAGCATAATACGGAAGTTTGCAGATGATACTCATTGTGTACCACATACTACATCAACCTTAAATATCAGTAGAAGAGAGTTAAAGTTTAACATAGAACATAATCCAACCATTTACTACTTGCAACGCTGGTTATCTCTTTTATGCATATCAGATATTTAGTTTTCTACGTTCTTGATAACCACATGGCACAATAGGTTATAAAACATTCTACATCATCCTTAAATATTAAAATTAAACAGTTACAATTAAACATTTAACCCGCTTAGATTTTAGATATTTCGAAAGACATATTGAACGTCTATGGGTAGTAATGAACGTTCATAATAGCTAATCTATCTAGGACATTACGGAAGTTAGCATCTTATCCTCGCTGACTACCACATAATCATTAGCTTCTTAGACATGCTTACGGCGAAGCAGTTCTCGCAGTCAAATTCCCCTCTGTAATCAAAACCACATTCGCACTCTGGACCGTGATACCTAGGCGGTTTGAAAGTCTTACAGAACCCCGCGTATGGCCTGCTCATGGACACCCCCTCATAGCCCTGACCGCCTCTACCATCCAACGTGCAACGCTTCCCGCAAACACTATATCGTCCCACCAACGCAATGTCTCCAAGATATCTGAGCCCTCGTCAAACCTACCTACCATTAGATGGCACATTCCCCTCGCGAGAACGTTGTATGGACATGAAGTGAGGCCTTGTTTCAAAATGTTGAAGGCCCTATCACAATCACGTTCATGGAAAGCCACACGGACACCTTCCATGAGGAACGCCGTGGGGTTCCCAGCATCCAGGCACCTATCAAAGTAGGGGTAGAGTTTGTGGTTTTTTGTTGTTCCCTCTCCATAAATAAAATATCAAATTGGTTAGGGGACAAGTCAGGTTACTAGTCTATTTACCTTTGGAAGAAAGGCCTGCCCGTGCTACTCATACAAACGTATTCGGCATTGAACATGAAGTGGTCTATGTTTGTCAACTTCAGGACTTATGGTAAGCGAGTGTGCTCATACATAAGTTTGTTGGCTGAACCAATAGCGAGGAAGTCAACGATGTGCCTAGACCTTGCTAGACGTTCTATGATGTCGAGTTGGAGCGATAGAGGCAGAAGAAGCATTATTCGTACAGAGTACTTGAATTGCAAATGATATAACCGGTTTTATTTTGTCATTCTTGGCTGAAAACATACCTCATTTATACAAAATGGAGTGGTTGTAAGGTAAATGCTAAACCAGCTACGAGGGAGTGTCTATAACCAATGTGGTGTCATTAATATTCCAACATGATCTGACATATACCTACAACAAGGTTAAATACCATATTTAAATGAAGATAGAGATAAGATAGTAAGTTCCGTTATTACCGATCTGACTTCGAACCACTTTATTTACTACTTATTACTGGCTATAATCAGCGCATATTGATTGCAGGGGCATGCATTTGATAGCCTTCGTAATTGCGCAATTACTTTTGATGGACAGTGGATAAGCCGAATTAGTTAACATTGCCAAAGTGAACGTGTATGAACGTTCATTTCATGTATTTAGGGTTGACTATTTTCTGCAAATTTGTATGAACATTCAATTCAAGTATTTAGGGTAGACTATTTACTGCAAATTTGATCAACAAACATGCGGGAAAACGCCGAAGAAAACACCATCTACAACAACGGAGTAATTATTTCACAATTTTTGAACGCATAAGAGGCTTCGTGAACGTTCACTAGTTACCAAAACATTTAGACAATTAAGTCGATTCATCCTGAAAACGTGCAAGTTTTACCACATAAGCCTGAGCCTGATGGATACGCTCCGAGCGAAACAGTGTGTGCATGAAAACCACCCGTTGATATCAAAATCACATTCACAATTTTCCTCGTGGTATCTTGGAGGCTTGTACCTTCTGAAGAACCCACCATCGAGTCTAAGTGGATCCCCGTCCCGCATGGCCGATACCGCGCCCACATTCCATCGCCCAAGCCCCGATGCAAACACTATATCTTCCCACCAAAGCAAGCTCTCCAAGATTTCAGACCCTTGGTCTGCCCTTCCGTTCATCACCTCGCACATTCCTCTGGCTAGAATGTTGTATGGACATGTCGTCAGGCCTCGTTGTAAAATGCTAATTCTCCTCTCGCAATCCCACTCGACGAAGGCAACACGGACGCCCTCCATCAGGATAGCCGTTGGATTTCCTGCTAGAAGACATCTGCGATAGGTATACAGGCATGGTTATGTTAGTGGAAAGTATAACAAACTAGAAATATTGCTCGCAAGTGTTGTGTTACCTCTCAAAGAAAACCCGGCTCGTGCCCCCTAGGCAGACGTACGTCGCTCTGAACTTAAAGTAGTCGAGATTTGCCGACTTTAGTACCTCCGGCGAGTGGGCCAGATCATAGAAATTTTTGCATACAGAACCAATAGACAAGAAGTCAACTATGTCACAAGATTGAGCGACCCGGTGGATGACGTCAAGCTGGAGTGGTTCTGGTAGTTGACGCATATTGACTTACCACATCGAATAAACATGAAACGGATAAAGCGGGAATGATGTGCAGATAAACGTGTGCTAATAAAACCTTATTTATACTTAAAAAGGGCGTGAGCATAAATGAAGCATGATGTGAAATATACCAGTAACAGATTTTAATACCATATACTTAATGAGATACTTAATTCTCTTTTGAGATGGTAGATGGAGGTATGTTAGTAATTGTAGTTAATATCGACTAGACTGTAACCCACTAATTTTTCCCTATATTAATGGCAACCTTTACTGTGCGAAACTTAGGACACACATTACCAATAGTAGTAGTAGTCATTGAAGCGCACTAAGTTTACA
Organism: Orychophragmus violaceus; assembly: GCA_030180135.1. Classification (NCBI taxonomy): domain Eukaryota; kingdom Viridiplantae; phylum Streptophyta; class Magnoliopsida; order Brassicales; family Brassicaceae; genus Orychophragmus; species Orychophragmus violaceus. Next base: position 60,763,226 of record CM058237.1, on the reverse strand, counting down.
TAACTAAATGTAGAAACTAATTGTAGAACAACGCGTCAAGTCCATATTATGAACGTACATCATTATGTTCTGTAACCCCCACTTTCTGTTACTAACGAACGGACGATAAATAGGACTGTTTAAAATTAATATTCATATCGGATGAACGTTCACGGAATCAGTACACATCTAATGCTCGTTCACCACATAAGCCTAACCCTCACGGCAACACTACGTGCGAAACAATGTTCGCACACGTATTCCTCGTTCCAATCAAAACCACAAGTACACTCCCCACCGTGGTATCTGGGAGGTATGAAGGTTCTGAAAAATCCACCATCTCTAGGAATTGGTTGCCCCGCCCTCATATCCCGTATAGCGCGTGCCATCCACCGTCCAATGCCCGCCGCAAATGGTAAATTGTCCCACCAACGAAGGGTTTCTAGGACATCTGACCCTTCCACTGACCTTCCGTTCATCAGGTGACACAATCCTCTCGAGAGTACGTTGAACGGACATTCCATTTCGCCTAGCTGCAATATGCTAATGGCCCTATCACAATCGCGTTCGATGAAGGCAACACGAACGCCTTCCATTAGATAAGCCGTGGGGTTTCCAGCATCGAGGCACCTGCAACGTGGTTATGAGCATGGATATGTAAATAGGAAGTTGAAGGAACCGTTGCGCTTGCTAGAACTACATATATTACCTTTCAAAAAAAGCCCTGCCCGTGCTTCCTGTACGGACATTCCCCGCATTGAACTTAAAGTGGTCGAGGTTGGCTGTCTTTAGTACTTCCGGTGAAGAAGCAAGCACATTGAGACCTTTGCAAACAGATCCAATGGATAAGAAGTCAACTATGGAACCAGTCTGAGAAACTCGTTCGATGATCGCTATCTGGAGTGTTTCCGGTAGGTGAAGCATTTTTTTGGTTTTCGAACAAAGAACCACTGATTGGTTGAGACTGAAAGAAAGTGCTTAAAAAGGATTTGTATGGCGATAGTCGTATTTATACAAAGGAAAGCATATTAACTGCCCCTCCCATGGGGAAAGATGAATGTATCAATTATCAAGTGGACTTAAATACACATTATTACGCCTCTTCGAGTTTGCCATTAGTAGTAAAAGTTAGTCAAAATGCTTTGAAGATGAACGGTCGTCAATTAAACGAGAACGTTCATTATAAATTCGATTTTTGCGTGCAGTTGTGGCAAAATAATCGATACGTTATTTGGTTCACAATTATCAACGCAAATATTCTTGAAAATTTTCCCCGCATTAACGTTGTTTTAGGAAATGTGAACGTTCATCCAAAAAATGTTAGGTAGTTTGCAAATGTGTAAAAGAAACCAAAGTTATATTGGGTAACAGGAATGGACGCCAATGTACTTCAAATGAAATCCGCGGAAGATGAACGGTATTAAGAAAAAATTTAACATTCATTATAATAATAAAAGACAGAGGAGATATGTGGGAAACCAATGCAAAAACAGGAAATGAACTATGTAGCGTAAATTAAAAGGAATCAGTAGACCCAACAAGAAGTCAGTTAACCCCGCCAGTCGCTAAAATTATGCTTCACGATGTGGCAAAAGACAAGGGACTCTATAGTCCAGAAGCATTCCTCACACATGGCTGGCCCCTTCCAGCCAACAACCCACCAGCGACACCAGTTGTTTATGTTGGCACATTTGCACATACGGACCTTGTCCAGATCGAGGAGTCCTTCCTTTTGTAGGAAAAAATCAGATGGCTTATGCACCCAGACACTCATGTCAAGCGCTTCTACCCTCAACCGTATGTTCTGTGTATGTTCTCGGGTTAAGGCCATCCGTCTTTCTCCAACTTCTGATGCACCGTATATGACCCACACCAGCATTGAGTAAGCGTATAGACCAGCATCCCATCCAGATTCAGCGGATCTCCAAATCATTGCTTCACCTTCGTCGCGCCGGTCATTGTATACGAAATCAGACATACCTTTGAGCAGTAGGCAAGAGGGGTTATTGTGTTGTAAGCAACCCTGGACGAACTCATCTGATTGTTCTCCCCGGCGCCATGAAATATGATGGTTGAAGAAATCAACGGTGTGGTAAAAAGCAGGGGTTTGGGCCATCTGAGCAAGCGCCGGGACGTTCGCTGTTAACCTCTCAAAAACATTGAAATCATGGTGGAAAAGCGTAAGAAGGATAGAGAAGAGGATGTCGTTTGGAAGATCAATAAGGGCCATGTTTGCAATTTAGTGTGTGGTTGAGATGGTGGAAACCATATATTGACGTCATTAAATAGGGATATCAGAGATAACGAACCGTCAGATACAGAAGTCGCAACGGTCAAGTCATACGGTCAACGAAGCGTCGCCTATTTATGATATGAACATCCATTTTTGCAGAACGAACGTTCATTTATAAACGAGTGACCAGTCCTTCATGTTGAACATGACCCACACAAAACTTCGAAAACGTTAACAACAACTAATGTCATGACCGTAACAAACAACAATCACCATAACTCGTACATGCATTAACCTAATAATCTAAAACTGAGAAGCATCAAGAAACAAACTAGGACAACACTAATCATCATCTTTTTGGTCTTAGATGAAAAATCAGCTAACACCTCATCCACTCTCTTGTAAATCTCTTCCTCAACCCTAACCTGAACTTTCTCAAAAAATATTTTCTCAAACTCTGTGATACTTAATCTGGCAGCTTTCTGCTCTTTCTCAAGTCTACCACTTATCGCTTGCAACCTCTCAATCTCCTTTGACATAGCTTCGTCTATCCAGGTGAATGTATGGTTGTCATGCTTAAGCTATGAAAAAAAACGAAATTGAAAGAATGAGATAAAGCCAACAAATAATGATTCCTACATCACTCCGCATACCTTATGGGCAGCAGCAAGTCCACAACGAGAATATCGACGGTAAAGGTTCTTCTCAGATTTCGAAATCAATTCTACAGTGGCAGAGCCACACCAACATTGCTTCGGATTCGTCCAATACGACGGAAATTTGATGACCCGGATGATTCTCCTGAAAGATTGCTCATTCTCTCCCCAGAAATTGATGAGGCACTCCAGTTCTTTAGGGTTCTTACTCCCTTTATCGATTATGGGAATTTGGGGTTTCTGAAATGTGGAATGGGCTTCGATTCGGTTTTCTAGTCCAGATGTCTGGTCGAACCAGGTTTATAATATGTGAAAATTCATTGCTTCGAGTGTAACAGATCGTGAGGCCTGAGTGTAACAGCGACAGCTTTTGATATGAATTCGAAATTTGAATCGTTAAAGTTTAAACAAAAGTCATCCATCGAAATTAAACTTAGTCAACAAAAGTAGCAGTGAATAAAGGTCTAGTGCGGGGACTTTTTGAATAACCATTTAAACAACCTCACTTGCAAAGAAATCACATGCATATTGAGCACGAATTATGGGGATTATATCTGCGTTCACCGAGCGCAGTTTGTTCATGCTGCAGTCGCTGCTAAGCATCTCAAGATACTTGATGATAACCGGCCCACTGTCAGCAACATCTACACCTTGCACTACGTAATCATGTATCTTGTATTTCCATGGGCTCATGGTCCTAGTGATTTTTTTCCTGCGACCTATCTGGTTCACAAGATAGGGCAACATCGTCGTGATTGGGGCCATCGCCTCTGCCACCTCGCGGCTTGTGCTGCCAGCGAGCCTGGTGTCCAACAAATCGACCTTTCTTGTCTTTAGGTGGAGAACAAGGCCTACCCACCTGTCATCCAGCCACCGCATCGGCAGGTAAATGGTGTCAGCATCTTTACCCCAACGGAGTTGGGGCAACCCATTCTCCTGACAACCCAATACGTATTGAACCAAAATAGGATCCCATTTGAATAGATACTCATCGTCACCGTATCCAGACTGAAAGTAGCCACGTCGGAAGGAATCAAACGACCTCACCAACATATCCGTGAACTCTGAATCAGCAATGGTTATTTGGGCTTTACGGTACGCCGCCTCTCGTCTATTCCAAAGGAGCGCCAAAAGAAGCCGCATTTGCTGTGCATATAAAAGTGATAGGGGTCTGTTATAGTTGGGTACTCACTTTGATTACAAAGGACATTCAATACTGCATACCATATACACTCATAGACTTACCTCGTAATCGAGATTAACACCCAAATCCCTAATTCCTTCGATTACAGAGATAGATATAACTTGACCACTACGCAAAGTGATTAACCTGACAAGAATGCATGGTACTCTGTGTGTCATAAGCATCAACGTTGCTGAGTTACGTAATATGCGAGGTAGGGTTATGATAACTTACTGTACACCCACAAATTTATCTGCGGCGGTCAGATCAACCTGCATTTCTTCATCTGACAGATCGATTGTCGGGATTGCATTCACAGGTACCACATTAAGTGGGGCGACACATAAGGGGACAGTATTAGGGCCACGCAAACGGATAGAGGGGAGTTCCTCTGCTTGACCCACCACTTCAGATTTGTAATCTTCTACGGCAATGTTTCCTCCTCGTTCTTGTACTTCAGGACTACTGGCATCCTGGAATTTCTTCTGCACATCTGTAGGATGCTGCAGATTGAACACTCATTTCAGGTTTTGTGGACGTTCATATATATGTGTGAACGTTCATGATGTCATCTACTTGTTCACAAACATACCATTTCCACCATAGGGGTGTGTATCGAATCTCCGTCGGCTTTTCTGATCACCGGATCCTGGATATTTGGCACATCAACGGTTGCCCCTGAGACTTCCGGGGCACCGCCACGTGTAACACCTGGGCTCTGAAAAACAATTGTCGACAAAATATGAACGTTCATATAATTGTGTGATCGTTCATATATGCGTCTGATTGTTCACAATGATACCGTATCCTCTTCGCGGACTTTTAAGGTTTCTCCGTCCTTTGTCTTCGCCACCGATTCCTGCACATTTGATCCAGAAACAGCTGCCTCTGACACCTCGGGGTTTCCAACTATTGTAGTAGCTGAGATCTGCAACACAAATGTTTACTTGCTATGAACTTCCATTGATATGTGTGAACGATCATAGATACGTATGTTTGTTCACAATCTACCGTTTCCTCTACGGGGCTACTACGTTCTCTCCATCCTTTGTCGTTGGCACCGCTTCCTGCACATTTGATTCATCTACAGTTGCCGCTGACCCCTGGAGGTTTCCACCAGTTGTGGCAGCTGCACCCTGTAAACCAAATGTCCATAAAATGATGAAGGTTCATAGAATTTTTTGATAGTTCATAGATACATCTGGTTGTTCACAAACCTACCGTTTCCGCCATGGGGGTTTGTGTCGCACCTCCCTCTAGGGTTGTGATCACCTGATCCGGCACAGATGATTCATTTACACCAGCCTCTGACCCCTGGGGGTTTCCAACAGATGTGACAGTTGTGCCCTGCAAAACAAATGACCACAAAGAGATGAAGGTACATAGAATTGTATGAACGTTCATAGATGCACCTTATTGTTCACAAACATATACCGTATCCGCCATGGGGGTTTGTGTCTTACCTCCCTATGGGGTTGTGATCACCTGATCCGGCACAGATGATTCGTTTACACCAGCCTCTGAGCCCTGGGGGTTTCCGACATATGTGACAGCTGCGCCCTGCAAGAAAAATGACCACAAAGAGATGAAGTTACATAGAATTGTGTGATCGTTCATAGATGCACCGTATTGTTCACAAACATATACCGTGTCCGCCAGGGGGGTTTGTGTAGCACGTTCCTTTGGGGTTGTGATCACCGCATCTGGTACAGATGATTCGTTTAAACTACCTTCTAACCCCTGAGGGTTTCCTGCACTTGTGGTGGCTGCGCCCTGCAAAAAAAAAAAATGTACACAAGAATAAGAATGTGCATATAATTGTGTGGTCGTTCATAGATGCATCTGATTGTTCACAAACATACGGTCTCGGCCATGGGGGTGGTTTGAATGTTTTCTCCGTCTGTTGTTCTGATCATGGGGTCCTGCAGATTAGTTTTCACTAGAGTTGCCTCCGACCCCACAGGCTTACCGACAATAGTAGCAGCTACGCGCTGCCAAACAAATGTGTTAACATAAATATGTACGTTCACTGATTTGGGTCTTAGTTCATGAACAGAGTTGTAATCTATACCATTTTCGTCATCGTATCATGGACGATTTCCTCAGCCGTGGTTGCGGCACCTGGCTCCGTCGTTTGGTCAAACCACGACAAAGAGTCCAAATTTTCTGCATTCTCCGCTAGGTCGGGCGTTGTTTTGCCAGCCACAATTACCTTCTCTACAGAGGCTTCAGAACTATTCTTCTTCTTCTTCGAGAATCTTTCATGGATATGTTTCTCGCGTCTTCTAGGTTTTCCAGAAGTCTGAGATGTTCCAACACTCTCAAAATCTTTAGCGGAGGGAGATTATCTGCCGCCTTATTCCCTTCATCGATCGGGGCGGTGTCATCTGGGACATCTTCCTGCCGAGTGAATGTTCATACATACATTAATGCACGTTCACAATTTAACATGAACGTTCACAAATAACATGCAGAAATTATATACGTAAACATTAGTATGGGTAGAGGAGTCTCATACCCTCCCCAGGGCCTCATTATCAAACTTATTCCGCTTAGAACTCCGTACAGCTATAAGACTCTTCCGCTTAGAAGGAATCTTCGCGACACCCTCTTTCCGTTCAGCCGACGGTAAGTTATCCTTATCCGGCAAATCCGGTGGTGAACCATGCACCTGAGCAGGCTTTCTCTTCTTCACACGAAGTTTGGCCTTGAGCTTCTTCTGTTTAGTAGCCGCCTTACGAGACGTTTTGGGACTTTCGTCAACAAAATCCTCCGACAAAACATCCTGTAAGCATTAAACATATAAACTTGGATAAATAGATAATACAAAAATGCACGTTCATAACGAGATTAACGGGTTCACAAAAAACATTACCGTAAGTTTCTTCTCTTTGTGCTTTTTACTGGTACTTCCAACGGAGTCTGAACTCCTAGTACGGCCTATATGGACAACGCTACTACTACCACGTCCTGTTGGGAAAGTCTTCCTGGTTGGATTCTCGACCACGTTGGGCACCTCTGTTTCAAAATGAACCCGTCTTTCATTCTTCTTTTTTTCCACTAGGGTCAAGGCTACCTTGTCCTGGCTCCTTCCTCCTCTCACCGCCTTATCCACCCTAACAAAGTTGTTGTTTTCTAAATGCTTGTCAATTACACTCTTGAAATATGCCTCCATCTCCGGACGCCACTCTTTCACCCACAAAGATCTGGTACATCCAACTGCCACTGCCGAGGCTTCATCAACAACCGTCTCGTGCTCCTTAACCCACCAGCCTTCATCCGTTCTAGAGCAGTTCCTCTTGGGCGAATGGCATACGTCACCATCGTCATCATCGCTCCTGGCTCTCTTCTTTCCCTTTCCGTTCGGTTGACACTTCTTACGTTCTTTCTCTTCTTTGTTCTTCGCATACACTTCCACCTCCTCTGGTGTCAGCACCCTAGGCCACGAGCTGTCTCCTCCGGGCCAAGACCTACGATTGAGCTGTACGGACGCATTCCCCTCTGTCAGTATAGCCTCCAAATAAGCTATGCACCCATCCTCCACCTCATCATCATCACTCCATTCCCACGTTTTGGGATCCACTTGTTCATCGGAAACATGAAGAATTGAATCTATAGTAAGCTGCAAAGGTAGCATAAATTGGTCAGTTAACAAGGTATACAGCAACCAAACTCCAATAAAACTAGCTAATATGTATACGTTCACAGCAGAATATTTATGTATCTTATAGACGTGCATAGCAATAATATGAAATTATGAACGTTCACACAGGAAACTAAAATAGGCCTAAATGATCATGTATCATACCTCGAGAAGGCTCTCCACATTCATCAGATCTTTGTAGTCGATAGTCTTTTTTTATACAAGCCACTGCAGGAACGAGGGTGAAGTCTAGCTCAACAGATGCACATGGGAGCTTAGCCTGTAGCTCCTGGATTGTTTCAAGGGCAAGCAGCTAAATTGCTATCGGGAATCCTCGCATGCTTATCGAAGACATTGTCAGCCTATCCTTCATTCCCTTATTCCTTACCGTATCCGTGAAGTTAAGCATTGTTAACTCAAAGGCCTTCCGGCCCCATGAATAAGATAAAAACTTCTCGACATCTTGGACAAGTTCAACGGTTTTCCGGGAAACCTTTCCATACTGATTCTCTACGGCAACCACACCGTCAGCAAGTATGACTAGGGCTAGCTGCAACCTGGTATCCCCCTCCATTTTTCCCCCAGATTTCAGACGGTTGATGAGCTGATCTATACTCCCGTCTTTGCCCATCGGCCCCGCCGCAATCAATGAGTCCCAATAATTTGGAACAACTATTAAGAAGCAGAAAACAGTTTATTAAATCAACTTAGTACCCACTCTACTGAATAAGTTTGGTCCCACAAACCTTGCGGTGCATCGACGGGCTGCTCATCGGTAAGGTTCACGGCCTCACCCTTGTTTTCTTCTACCACCCTTTCCGCCGCTTCCGAATTGCTTTTCACATAGGGGTCACATTTCAATCCAGTTACAAGATAAAACTCTCTTAAAGAGAACCTGACCGGCTTAGGGACGAATATAAACCAACGCTCGTGCCGCCTATTGCACTGCAGCTGACGTGTGAGAAATCCATGTACCAATTACCCCGAAAATGCCAGTCGCCTCAAAGGTATATAGAATAATTTCCTAAACTACGACTTCATGATCTTGTCCATCTCCAATTTGTGATCTTTGAGAGCAAGAGATAGTTCCACTAAATAGTCGGTTTTAGAATAGGAATGGAGTTTCCTCCCTGTTGGATATTGATTACGAGTGAACCACCTCTCCGGTAACCGAGGATCGCAAACATCGTCATCTGGCTCAAACGGTGGGATGCAATCTTTGTCGAGGTTAATTGTGTCCAGGAATCAATAACAAGTCAATCATTTGTTCTATGAACGACCATACATGGATAGAATGTTCATATCTTATTTAAAATTAAATCGTACAAACAACGAAGCGGGAATCAAAAAACAAGACGAAATTAACAGAGAAAACCGAAACTAAGAAATTAATCGAGCCCAGTAACAAAGAAGATCATTATAAGGTTCAAATTCGAGTTGAAAACCTAACCCAGAACCCAATCGAGAAGGCGTAATGATAGTCGATACGATTTCACTCTGCATGCACCGAAACTAAATTGATAATTACGAAATTCTAAAACGAAATAGGATTTCAAAGAATCCGCTGAAATGCCAAAACTTCCAGACTTAACCAATAAATTGAAACTTTGAGATTTTTTTACCGGAATCCGCAAAACCGTCACAATTGTCTCTCCGAATAGACATTGATTCTCGGAATCCGTAAACCCTAGGTTCGTAACTGTCTTTGCGATGAAGAACAGTGAACAGTTTACAAACTCTTCGTCTTTCTCCAATTCCTGTCGAGAATCGCGTTTAATTTCCAAGAAAAGTAAAAACGATTACTCTACCCGTTCATATTTAACTTTAAACAGTTTATTTTAAAATTTAATGGATAATAAATATAGGGAAACTTTTAGTGAACAGTAGCGAAAATCTCCACTCGCAGTCCAACTCAGCAGTATTAAAATAATTAAACAAATAAATGACTTAAACAAACTCACACGCGCTCTTCACTTGCCACGTCGACTGTCTAGGGGAAATTGCGACATAACCATGCTGAAAGTGCCACAGACTTCATGACACCGACGTAATGTGTCAGTCTCAACAATAAGCGAGCGATTAAGTGTCACCAAGCCCAAGTTCTCAAATTATTATAGCTTAAAAGTGTGATAAATAAGAGAGTATAATTTGTGCTACACACCTAGCAATTATCCATCGGTTGAAAGCATTCAATAACTCTCACTACAATAGTTGGTCTGTTAGCGTCTCCTTTCTCGTATTTCAATGCTCGAAATCTTGTCTTACCAGGTGACTGACACACCATAACTTTGAAGGTCTTGAATGAAAAGCAGACAGAGACCAACCGATAAGTTTTGTCTAACTGATTTTTGTTCACAATGGTACACGTAGAAATGTTGGGATCTTATTATGAAGATGATTAAGAAAAGAAGAAGATTTTGAGTATTGAGGGTTTTGTTAAAAAGGGAAGAAGATATTTACAGAATCACACGGCAATACAGATTCAACCACCACATGATGTTTATCTATCTCCTCTTACAGACAAATTGATCCTTATCGCCCACTGCTTATAATCTCAATCTCCTTTCTGAAAGATTAGTATATATGGAAAACCCCAAGGAAACATATCATCAACACCACAAATGAGCTAAACACAGGAGACAGAGAATGATAAATGTAACATACCCAAATCCAAGCCCAAATTTTTTTAAAAAAGAAGAAAGCTCAGCCTGAAAAACCAAGCCCGTTTCCCTTTTTACAGAAACCCTAGCCCCTTTCTATAAATACCAGTCATTCTCTTCTCAGAAACTTTATTTCTCTCCTCTTAGCGAAGCCCTATCGAGATCGTGATCCAGTCGAAGCACCAGAAGGTACTATTCACGTTTTTCTTCTTCCACACCGCACCAGGTAACCCCCGGAAACTAGATCTAGGATTTCGAACCCAAAAACGTTTTGTTTATTTCGTAACTCCAAAAATACCCCGAATCCCGAGAAACCGAGCCCACCACCGTGACCGCCTCGACGAGACGAAGCCAGAGCCGCTGGCCGATCGACCACGCGCCGCCGCACGCGCCCGCACATGCCGGAGGAGTGCCGGGCGCGTCAGATCCACGCGCGGCAGGAAGAGCACGCGCCGGAGCCCACGAGCCGCCGCCGGAGAACCACACACCGCCGGAGAGCCACGCGCCGCCGCCGTCGCCGGAGCACCGCCGAAGCCGCCGCCACCGTCACCGGAGCACCGCCGTCTGCCACCGTTCGTCGCCGCCGTCCGCCGCCGTTGACCGCCAGAGCGCCGCCATTGACAGCCGCCGTCGCCGCCGTTGACCGCCGCTGTCTCTGACCGTTGACCGACCGGTGAGGTTAGCTGGGTTGGTCCGGTTCAATTGTGATTCCCGGTTCAAATCAATTTCCTTCCGGCTTGATCGGTTCAATTCATTTTCCTTTGGTTCAATTAGATTCTTGGTTCAATTCAACTTCTCTGGTTTAGTTGGTTAGGATTTAGGTTAGGATTTAGGTTAGGATTTGGGCCAGTTATAGATTTGGGCCAGGTTCATTTTGGGTTTGGGTCTGAGTCTAGGTTGACCGGGTCAATCGGTTGACTTTGACCTGACCGTTGACTTTAAGTGAAACCAACTTTGATTGACCATAACTTGACCGTCTTAAGCCCGATTCGAACGAAACGAAAGCCCATCTCATTCGATTTTCCGTCCCCTTTCCGGATCTGATGTCCGTTCGGGCTAATGGAGCTTCTAAATTACCGTTTTGCCCTTATTTTGGCCAAGGTGAGGATTGGTTGTGATCTCTTTTGTTCCATTTCAATTCCGGGCGTGACTCCTTTGTTAATACTATCTTTCCTAGGTAGCATAGGTTAGTAAGACGTCTGATGTGATTGATTGTGGAACGTAGAATGCTAGGTTAACGTTTAAAACCGAAAACGTTGCTTGTGCGTGATGGATATGAATGATTAGAACTGTGGTAGGGCCCCAAAAGGGTGTTGTGTGGCAGGGCGTGTAGCGGTTTGTGCGCGCCCTTGAAGTCGTCAGAAGGGGGGGTTTTGGCGAGCCCCCAAGACGGAATGGCAGAGGCGCGTAGCGGTTTGTGCGCGTCCCTGAGCCGGGATTGTGTGGGCCTTCGGGCTGTGGAGGTGTTCATGAGTGTGAAAGCACGAGTGGGCGTTAGTATTGCGTGGTGAAGCCTTCGGGCGTGTTTGCAAGGTGATATTAGCTTAGAACTCGTTCTCGTAGTTCTGTGGCATAACCCGGGATTGCGGGTTCCATAAATCCGCCCTCGCTGGGTAATTGTGTTTGAAACAATTACTCAGTCCACCTTTCCTTTCCCTGTCCCCGTTTTCCTGCAGGTCTGGATGCAGGATTGATACGATCGCGTGACGTCATTGGTGGATTTGAATACGAAGGAAGCGCCGGTCCTGGGACAAGTTGCGAAGGTATCCCGGTTGGACCGAAATGGGTTCAACGGGTGCCCTAATGCTGCGTCTCCGGTTCGCCGGGAGACAGGTGTTACTATTTGGTATCAGAGCCTAGGTTAAGATCTCCCAGTCCCGTCAAGGGAGATCAGCTTCCGTTGTTTACCCCAAAACCTTGTTTTCAAATCTTTTTAAAATGTTTACGAAATTTTTACTAACACGGTTACATTGCGAAAGTATTTTAAAACACCAATATATCACTGATTATCTCCTGTTGTGTCCTAACTTAGTACTATTTTTATGTAGGATGTCCACCGATTCGAGCTCTGATTCTGGGTCCGAGTATGCACCGAGCCCCACCAGTGTTCTACGTACCCGTGCTTCGACCGGGAGGAATGCACCGCCGCGCCAGAGGAGACGCCTCATGATCGGGACGCCAGCCGTGACCACGAGATCCGTTCCACCACCCACCCCGTGCTTCAGAGGTAGACTTGTGCTTCCAGCAGTTGGGACCTTTACGAGACCAGTGAGAGGGAGAAGCCGACCACGGAAGATGCCAGTAGCTGTTCCGTCGACACCTGCGGATCCGATGGATGCACCCAGTGTTAGGAGACCTGGGAATGAGCCATCAGTGGATGAGGGTTATCCCGAGCCGCCAGCGCGTGTGTGTTTCATGACCGCGAGACCTGTAGCCCTGTATGATGCATTGTACCCAGAGACAGGACCCGAGGTAATTCCGCAGGAGGACGACACCCCGGGAGCGTCGACCGCGAGGCCTCAGGCACAGACGCCTCCCAGGGATGTGCCCAGATGGCTGGGATGAGTGTGGAGGACTACTTGAGTGTGTTCGTTTGGATAGCCGGTTGTACCCATCCCCGATCCCCGACGCACATGATGACCATGTTTATGGACGGGCTATTACCGGAGATCCGTTAGGGGATGACAGATGGGAGGGATTTCAGAGATTATAGGGTAGTGGTGATGGCAGCCCGATATGCAGAGTATGTAGAGAGGAACCAGAGGGACTCAGCTTACCGACAGCAGGTGAGAGAGCGACACCAGAGGGACGAGGCCATCAGACAGCAAGTGATGGTAGAGCAGCAACTTGCTTGGGATCAAGAGCTGCGTTTGAGGCGGGGCGAGGAGGCTGCAGATTATGCATGGTTGAGAGAGCAGCAGACTACTCGAGAGCGGGTACAAGAGCGGATGGACCAGCAGAGAGCCGCCTGGGAGCAGGAGCAGAGGCAGGAGCGGCAGGCTGCGCAGAGGCAGGAGCAGACGGCTGTACCCCCAGTGATCACCCTTTCAGATACAGAATCAGGCCCAGAGGAGTTTGGGAGCGATGAGGACCTGCTCTACCGGGGCGACATGGACCTTGAGTACCGGACCCCATGATCACCGAGTTGCTAGAGTCGGGGGGGGCTTAGGGATGTGTTAGGAGTAGGGCATAGTTTTCTTTTAGATATTGGGGTTTTTGCTTTCGATTCGAGTTCTCCGCGGTTTTCGCGTAGTTGGTTTTCCTACTTATTATTTAAACTATGTAGCCCTACGTTTTTATTATTATATTCATTCTTTCATCATCTCGTGCCTTCCCGAGCGGACCTTCCGTAGCACTAGTCCCTACACCCTGAATAGATGGTACCCTTGAGTTCCGTAGCGACCGAGAAACCGAGTCCTTCAGAATTCGGGACACATTCTTTTCAGGGGGGGGGAGAATTGTAACATACCCAAACCCAGGACCAAAATGTTTTTAAAAAAAGAAGAAAGCCCAGCCCGAAAAGCCAAGCCTGTTTCCCTTTTTCCATAAACCCTAGCCCCTTCCTATAAATACCAGCCCTTCTCTTCTCAGAAACCCTATTTCTCTCCTCTTAGCGAAGCCCTGTCGAGATCGTGAGCCAGTCGAATCACCAGAAGGTCCTATTCACGTTTTTTCTTCTTCCACACCGCACAACGTAACCCCCAGAAACTAGATCTAGGATTTTGAACCCAAAAACGTTTTGTTTAATTTCGTAACTCCAAAAATACCCCGAATCACGAGAAACCGAGCCCACCACCGTGACGGCCTCGACGAGACGAAGCTAGTGCCGCCGGCCGATTGACCACGTGCCGCCGCACGCACCCGCACGCGCCGGAGGAGTGTCGGGCGCATGAGATCCACGCGCGGCAGGAGGAGCACACGCCGGAGCCCACGCGCCGCCGCCAGAGAGCCACGCACCGCCGCTGCCGTCGTCGGAGCACCGCTGGAGCCACCGCCATCCGCCGCCGTTGACCGCCGCCGTCTCTGACCGTTGACCAACCGGTCCGGTTAGTTGGGTTGCTCCGGTTCAATTGTGATTCCCAGTTCAAATCAATTTCCTTCCGGTTTGATCGGTTCAATTCATTTTCCTTTGGTTCAACTAGATTCTTGTTTCAACTCAATTTCTCTGATTTAGTTGGTTAGGATCTGGGTTATGATTTGGGCCTGGTTCATTCTGGGTTTGGGTCTTGATCTAGGTTGACCGGGTCAACCGGTTGACTTTGACATGACCGTTGACTTTGAGTCAAACCAACTTCGATTGACCATAACTTGACTGTCTTAAGCCCGATTCGAACAAAACGAAACCCATCTCATTCGATTTTTCGTCCCCTTTCCAGATCTGATGTCCATTTGGGCTAATGGAGCTTTTAAATTACCGTTTTACCCTTCTTTTTGGCCAAGGTGAGGACTGGTTGTTATCTCCCTTGTTCCATTTCAATTACGGGCGTGAGTCCTTTGTTAGTACTATCTTTCCTAGGTAGCATAGTTTAGTAAGACATCTGATGTGATTGATTGTGGAACGTAGAATGCTAGGTTATCGCTTAAAACCGAAAACGTTGCTTGTGCGTGATGGCAGGGGCGCGTAGCGGTTTGTGCGCGTCCCTGAGCCGGGATTGATACGATCGAGTGACGTCATTGGTGGATTTGAATACGAATGAAGCGCCGGGTCCTGGGACAAGTTGCGAAGGTATCCCGGTTGGACCGAAATGGGTTCAACGGGTGCCCTAATGTCGCGTCTTCGGTTCGCCGGGAGACGGGTGTTACAATAAACGTCTATTTGAAAACTCTAAACATCTAGCATAGTAGATCTGCCGTTCTTCCTCGCCATGGCTTCTGTGAAAATCTGAAACGACAAATACTTTGCTCTCACGCACTGCAACTCTTGTGTGGCCACTGATTTTAGGGTTTAGATGCTGCACCGAGGATTATTCAAAAGATAGAGAGATAGACGATTTGGGAAAACGAAGAACGCTTTAGATCAAGGGTTGAAGCATTAGAAGATCTAGTTTTTTTGTTGTTAATTAATTAATTTTTGAGCAAATGAAAAAAAGATGAGAAGAGGAAAAAGAGAAATTTGGTATGTTGGATTTAATGTATCAATGGTGGATGATTAAAAAAAGTTCAATCGTTGTCTATGTGGTTTAGCCGGGATAACAGCATATTCATGCTTGTATTTTGCTCAAGTGTGACGATTAGTACCTGAACTTAATAACCGTACATAAACATATATGAACTCATTTGTTTTTTTATTTATATACCTGAATTTT
Source organism: Orychophragmus violaceus (assembly GCA_030180135.1). Classification (NCBI taxonomy): domain Eukaryota; kingdom Viridiplantae; phylum Streptophyta; class Magnoliopsida; order Brassicales; family Brassicaceae; genus Orychophragmus; species Orychophragmus violaceus. The sequence continues at coordinate 60,747,566 of CM058237.1, read as the reverse complement.
GAAGTCGTGTCTAATATATACATTCACCAAGTTAAACCAATGACAACGATGAGGTGGATAGTGAATCAGCTACCATATCATCTATATTTGATGAGTCATCTACCATGTCATCAATATATATTTTAAAAATAATTTTTAGTTTTTCAAAATATTTCCAAATTTTATATACAGTTTTTTTTGTTAAATGTATAATTTTAATAATTTTAGTTACATTTAGATTCAGTATTTAACGTTTTTATTTACTTCACTTGAATAAAAAGATTTTTTTTTGAAAAAACATAGGTGGAAAAGGGTGGTAAAACTCATATGCTTTACATAAATCATTCAATATCCCACAAAAAAAGCAAAGCTTCGATTCCATTCTTTTTGAATTCTAAAGTAATCTAAACACTTCTTACAACACATGGGGGCTGCTTGTTAAGGACTTTTACTTTAGGCTTTAACTTTTAAAAAAGATTGGCTGTGACTTTGAAGGTTGTGACTTAAAAAAAAATTGAAAGTCCTATATTTTTGGCTTTAAGAAAATACTCACCATAGAGAAAGAATAGTGGAAGTTAGACTTTGAAAATTTTTAGGAGACTTTTAAGACTGTAAAATCTTTAAAGTGTGATTGGTAAAAAATAAACTTAAAAAACTTTTAAAAAAAAGTCTAAAGTCTTGTGGCCAAGCAGCCCCATGAGCTTTGACTATATTCATATGGATTCAAAAGTTATAAGAGAGAGAACGACTGTAAGAGACTATGATGTGTTAGAAAGTATATGTAAGGAATACTATTTATGTTTGAGTTTCCAAATATCAGAACACTCATTTATAAAAAGATTTTAGATTATTTTAGAATTCAAAATGAATAGAATCATAGCTTTCCTTTTATGAGATATTGAATGTTTATGTGAAAACAAGAGTTTTACCATGCTCTTCGATTTTTATTTTTCCAAATTTTTTAATTTAAACTCACCAGTAAATAAAAACATTAAAGTTAATTAAAATTATTAGAATCATACATTTTTAAAAACATATATATAATTTTGAAATTTTTGAAGTTTTATTTTTAATAAATTTATTTTTTTTAAAATATATATTGATGACGTGGCATATGACGTGGTGAATGATTCATCAATTTGAGATGATGTGGCATCTGACTCCCTATCCATCTCATTAGTGTCATTGGTTTGACTTGGTCAATTTATTTATTAGACACGGCTTCAAAATTTAGCTATGTAAATAAAAAAATAAATGAGTTCATGTATGTTTATGAATATGAATGGTCATTAAATTTATGTAATAATCGTCACATTTGAGCAAAGTGTATGCATGAATATGATATTATCCTGTGGTGTAGCCAATCAAAAGCTTTCTTTTTTTTTTGTCAACAAGAGAAAACTAAAGAAACATATTTCTCACTAATCCAGCTTGGCGGCTCCGGTCCAACGTGGATTGAATATGACGGTCTTAGACGGGCACACCGTGCTAATCTATCTGCCATCAGATTTTTTGTTCGTGGTACATGGATGAGTTCAAAAGTTGTGAAGTACTCCTTTCTTACTTGGAACTCGTCTAAGTGAATCGAGAAAGCTGACCATTCTTCTGGTTCCGACACTATCTTCACCAATTCTGAACAGTCTGTTGCAAATGTGATGTGCTGATGTCTATGATACTTCATGCATTCCATAGCCCATACCGGGGCATCAAATTCTGCATGTAGTGGGGATAAACTGGCTCAGATATTCATTGCCCCCATCAACACATTTGCATCTCTCTCATAACCACTATACCATCCTTGTCCTGAAAATTGATCACCCTCTTTCCAAGATCCATCCACAAAACACCATTGCCCTGTGGGTATCAAATCAATTTCAAAATTTTCCCCATCTAATGATCCTAGAATTGTTTCTTTTACCTCATTTGATTGCGTATCTCCCCATGTAACATATTCTGTTTCTGCCAATCTTAAGGTTTCCCGAGGGTCCCGGTCAATATGACAATAGACCATATCATTTCTGCTCTTCCAAATATACCATAGTAACCAGGGATAGATATTCATCTCCTTATTTGAGGGTAATCTCCAAAACAGATAATCCATATTCGTATAGATAGACCCCGTTGGAAAAAACTCTGGGTTTGTCGGTATGTGGGATAATGCCCAAGTTTGAATTGCTGGTGGACATTCAAATAAAACGTGATTTGTTGATTCTTCATCTGCACCACACCGAGCACAACGAGTGTCACATTTTATCCCTCTTCCCTTCAAGTTTTTTGCCACTGGTAAACAACCTGATATTGCTTGCCATATAAAATGCCTAATCTTGGGTGAACATTTGACCTTCCACGAAAAAGCTTGTAGTTTATTGATGCTTGGCTCCATAATATGAGCAATTTCGTCTTTATTAGTGAGATCTCTCTCCAATTGATACCCCGATTTCACCGTGTATTTTCCAGATTTCGTAGGAAACCATCCCAATGAGTCAGATCTATTGAGCCCGATTAAAAGGGATACTCAGGATCAAAGCCACATCCTCTGGTGCTATAATCGTCTCCAGAAGTGGTATGTTCCACATTTTGTTATGATGGTCAATCAACTGGTCAACAGTCACCAACGTATGATAAGAATCCATTTTTTGAGTTGTTGGTCTCGGGCGATAAGATGGTGAAGGATTATGGGTGTTTTCCATGGTTTAATTCTCAATTACAACCTAACACAAATCCTTAAACAGATCTAGGTTCCTGCAAAACGAATCATAAAACAAACCTGGACATTACCTTTGCAGCGAAATTTGGTGGTAATGACGAGATCAACGAACAGATGAATACCTGTTCCTCCTTGGTATCCACACGCTTACAAGCACGGATGGCTGCTAGACCGGATGGAATTCAACCAGAGAGAGAGAGAGAGAAGGAGAGCCTGCGGCTGCTGCAAAAACGCCAAAGATGGCTTAGGGTTTCTAAAACCCTTGTTGCAATCTTATTTATTCACTAATGGGCCCAAGTTTAATTAATTAAACTAATGGTCCATTAGACTTTTGGGCCCAAGACACAAATCAGACAAAAGCCCATTTGTTGTCTGCCCAACTCTCTGTACAAATACAGTAAATGCCTTAGCATCTTACCGTATTAATTCCATCTTTACTTTCCCGTTAGCTATGGTGTGTGACCCTTCGGGATCATACAATACTGGTAATAAGTCCTAAACTTATAGATCATGAGCGGGCTCTAGCAAGTCATCATGATCACCCAGTATTTATGACTTATGTCTGATCTCGACATTTATCATACTTTCTAGAGATAGTACGGTAGATTTCAGGACATTCCCAACAATCTCCCACTTGTACTGGAATCCTACACAGGACATTCCCAACAATCTCCCGATTGTACTGGAATCCTACATTCCCTAATCCTTTTGTCTCAATATCTCAATCTGGCATAAGGCAAGATGCGTGTCATCCTTATATAGCCAGACCATGTTTATCGGAACAGATTTGATACTGACAATTCAAACGACTTGGGCAAGTCCGTTTGGGAGTGGCCACTCTCTTACCAGCTATCAAGTCTCCGATTGGCCTAGAGATATTTCCTCCGTTATACGGCAGGGACAAATCCCATCTTGTTTCATCACTATGAACTACACACTTTATAATACACCCAACCAAGGTCCTTATAGCTCCCAGTTACGAAACAGCGTTAGACAATGATCAAAGCGCATCACTCCATGTGCAGCCACATGCATGCGAACTCAGGTCTAAGGACTATACTCTATAGTCGTATATGAGAACCTCTTATGACACAGATATTAATATCTTGTAGAGTTCTCATCAGCGGGCCATGTCCGGTCATATGCTCCCCTACATATACCTATGTGTCGACTTTGATGCCGCGCATCTATGACCCCTCGAAACTTGGTCATAAGTCTCAACACAATCTAGTCTCAAGTGGTTGTTGGTGTTCCAATTTCAACAACCTTCGACTATGGACACTATGATTTATGTCATTTCGTCAAATATGGGGTTTCAGGATCAAGTCTACTCATGTACTTCGATGGCCCATATATAATGACATGAATCATTTTGGAACGATTATTTATATCACAGTTAAAATAATCCAGAATCATAGATTTCATAAACATAAAATATTATGTTTACATGAACCTTTCAAAACAACTAAGTAAAGCCCTTTACAAACTCCCACTGAAATTAAGACTACATCTTAGTTTCATTCATCCTACAGCTACAGTCCGCGACTCATGCTTAGGCCTAAGGAGTGGCTTCGTTAATAGATTGGCAAAGTTCTCATTCGATGAAACTTGCTGATCTACTTAACACCTCTGTCATTTATCTCACGGAATAGGTTATACCTACCCTCAAGGTGTTTGGACCTCTGATGTGCAGCTAGTCTCATCTATGCTGGGAATCACATCAAGTTCAGTAATGAACTCTTTCTTTCCAAACAACCTCTTTCGCCGCTTCTCAAGCTGCGAAATGTTCAGCTTAAGTCATGGAGTCAGCAACAGTGCCTTGCACCGCCAGTCAGACACAAGATATAGCCAGACTGTGACCGGGAATTATCTTTGTCTATTGGAAACTTGCCTTTCAGACTCTATCGACTTGTAGCATCTCACTTTCTCCGTAAACCAAGAATTTATCCTTAGTATTTCTCAAATACTTTAGGATATTCTTTACGGCAATCCAGTGATTCTTTGCTGGATTTGACTGGTCTATACTTGTCTTGCTTAACATTAAAGCAACATCAAAACAAGTGCGTGTCATGGCATACATGATAGATCCAATTGCCTACGCATATGGAATCTCATCCATGCATTCAAGCTCAGCAGATATCGTAGGATACTGTTTCTTGCTTAACATATTGCCATGTGACATTGGCATAAAACCCTTCTTGGAGTGCTGAAAACGTGTAGGACTTTGTCAATTTAAGAATCCTGATTTTAGATCCAAAATCCAAGAACTACGTGGCTTTACCCATGTCAATCACAAAACCAACTCCCAAGCCAGTCCTTTACCGACTGCAGTATTGGGACGTTATTTCCGAGAATCAGTATGTCATCGACATACACTATGAGAAATGCAATATTGCTCCCACTTATCTTTTAGTAAACGCACAGTTCCACTTCGTTCCTGTTCAAGTCAAAACCTTGACTACTTTAACAGAACGAAGATTCCAACTCCGATATGTTTGCTTCCATACATGAATGGATCAATAAAGCTAACTTACACATAGTGTAATTTTTCGGAGTCCGGGCTAACTTTCGCTTCTTTGAATTTCGCAGGTTCGTTACTATCAATGATCATCAGATCATGGCAACTTTCAATGATCATCTGGTTGTGCAACTAATCACGAGAAATCACTCTCGGATTAGTGACGGATTCAACCAGATCTGCGAACTTCAGGCTCTACAGGTGTAGATTCTACAGAAATCTGTAAATCCATCCGCTGCTCTTCCTCAACAGGTTGAGCAGCCTCCTGTATTTCTCGAATTTCTTCGAGTTACACTTTTACTCCCACTGTTCTTCTTGGAAAGTAACTTCCCTTCTTAGAAAACAGAATGGACGTAAAAGTAACAAGCCTTGGTTTCCCTAGGACAACCAGCGAAGTAGCACAACTACAAATACTCAGTAAAGACGAATTTGGATCATTTCCAATCCACATTTACGTGGTGTCTTTCAACTGATATTGGTAGAACTATTTCAGCGTAAACTCAGATATTTCTAGAGCGTTATTCTTAAAGAATATCATGGAAGATTCGTGCGACTCATCTTTAATCATTTCTAATAAGATCTGATTTATTCTCACAGAAACACCTCTAGGTTTTCAGGAGAAATGAGCTGTGAAACGACTTCACACTCATTCAGATGATCACACCATCAATGACTTAAGTATTCTCACTCTTGATCTAATCCAGAGTCTCAATACTTATGTCACTTTGATTCTATACCTCATTCTGGAACTCTTTCGACCATGTCAAAGAATTCCGACTTGTGTCTCATCAAATGAACACAGTTTTACTCACTGAAGTAATCAGTAGAGACAATGAAGTACAGGAAATTTTCTCTGGCATTACTGCTCATCGGACCACATACATGAGTATGTTCAATGTCCAATAAGCCTTTGGGCCTTTCTCTAGCTCGGCTAAGATGGGCCCTTTACTTTTGGTCCAGTAAGCAGAATTCAAGTCTCATAAGATATCCATTCAAATGAGCCCAAAAGTCCATAACTATGGGGTTTCTGAATCCGGCTTACTCTATTTGACCAAAACATTTATGCCAAGAAAAAACAGGTTTAATTCATCAGATTTAAACCAATTCGGTATTTATGTTACATTTAGGCACTCTTTGGTTTAAGATATAAAACCCATTCCTTGAATAGGGTGCTACAATTAACATTTCATTAAGATCAAAAGAACAAAAACTTGTCTTTATCAAAATGAAAAACATTCAAATTCTTACAAGAAAATGAAAAACAACTCTGCGTAAAGCAGGTACATTGTAGCAATTACTTAATACAAAACCAAGCCTCAAAGGGATCTATAAGTGAAGACCCTACGTCTGAGGCAGCATCCTAAGCTCCTTCCAGACACGCAGTTTCACTTGCCCTTCCTTCAACGTTCTACTGTTGCTCAGGCTCTGCATATTATAACAAATATCAGTGCCACAACCAGTATCCAATACCTATAAGGTATAACTTGAAGTAATAACATGAATACCTGAGGAAGTAGTTTCATACATCAACTTCAACTCCTCATAATCTTCCATGAATTTAATGCAATCTCTTTTCCAATGCCCAGTCTCTTTACAGTAGCAGCACTTACCAACGTAAGAGGTATCTGACTCGGGCTCAGAAGACACACGCTTGCCATGATTCAAAATCTGGACAACTTTGTCTTCACCCTTGTCAGCATTAGGTTTAGTAAACCTACCCTTCTCATTCATGAGATTGTACAGGGTACTCTTCACGTTTGGCTCAACTGTCTTGAGCATATCATGCAGTTCAGTCAACGTCTTCGTTAAGCCTTTCTTGATATAGTTCCTTCTGAACTTATCATAGCTTGACGGCAGTGACTGCAGAATGATCTCAGTTGCCAATTCTTGGCTAACTGGATAATCCAGTTTCCTCAGGTTATCAACGTAACCCATCATTTTACTGACATGAGGACTTACTGGATGATCATTTGGTAGCTTGCAGCTAGTGAGAGATTTAACCAACTGGTATCTCTCCACTCTTACCTGCTCCTGAAATTTCAATTTCAGGCTGCTGATCATCTCTATTGGCGACTCCATGTTCTCATATTGCTTCTGCAAATCTGAGTCCATGGTAGCCAATATCAGACCACGCACATCTACCGCATCATCATAATGCTTATTCCAAGCATTACGTACTGCATGACAGGCCTTGGATCCGATCCTCTCGGGGAGAGCTTTCTCAAGGACATAGTCCTTTCTCTCATGCCTGAGAACTAGCCTCAGGTTCCGCGACCAAGTCAAGAAATTTGATCCGTTCAGTTTGTCCATCTTAAGGACAGACCGGATCGAGAAAGTGTTTTGATTATTTGTGCTAGTCATAGCTGAAATTTAGAGATAAGTAGAGTTTTAGTTATTTAGTTCATAAAAGAGTAATCTTAATAACTTATAAGAAAACTTGCATTGCATTCAAAATTTCTTTGTTTGACCTCATAAGAATGCAATGATTCCGAGACCCATGTTCAGCTAAATCCAAAGTGGGCCACTGGCCGTCACCCGGAATTAGCTTTACTTGGTAAGCATACACACAGCTAGTTATATCTCATATAACTCTCGGTTGTGAATTGGGCCCAAGGCCCAAAACACCAGATGTCTCAAGGCCCGGGACTCCCGATGGCCCAGTCAAGGAAACCAATCTCTTACAGCCAAATAATCATCAATGTCTGGGACTCCCAATGACATCGATAAATCATATACCGTTTTACTTACGCGAAAACAGACACCTCACACTGTAAGCCATGTCTATAATCAAATAAGCGTTAAACGGCTGACAAGATTGGAAAGACATCCAAGCTTGATATTGTTTTTGAGGATTTTAAGTTTTATTTCCAAAAATAGAAGATTACTATTTTGGGAAACTTACTTATTTTAGAAACTTTCTAAATTTAGTAACATACAAAAATAGAAATTTCTAATTTAATATTTTATAAATATTTTCGGGTTGGGTCACAAATTATAGGCCCAATTCTTGGCCCAAGACCATAGAATTCCAGTTGGCCCAATAATTTGACATAACCGAGTCGGTTTATTAATTATGGTCCAAGACCAAATTAACTATCAAAACCATCGGTTATTTACTAAACCAGACCAGCTCTAAATTATTTGGTCCAACCAAATCAAACTTAGACCAGCCTTCGGTTTAGGTCAAAATTCAATTTTTGAATTTTAATCCGGTTTAACGAGAAATTAAATAATACCAATTGTATTAAATAATTTTCAGCAAACCGCGATTTGGGTTAACGGCTTAAACCATACATTAATTAAATAATCAATCGACTCATACATTAATTAATTAATTGCTTTGACCTTAAGCCATTAAGCAATCGAACGATACAAAAATTCAATAATCGAATATCCCAACATCATGTTCTTCACTTAAGGACAAAATAATTTTGTCCTTTTCCAAATCTAACAAATCGTTTTTCAAGATTGAAACAAGGACAACAGCGATTGTTTCATTTAAAGTCAACAAGCGAATCGTTATATGAAAGCTTGATAATTAATCAAAACAAAAATCAAACAAAAAGCTCATGATTGTCTCATGATTGTAAAACAAAAAATCAATGACGACAAAATCCAATTCGCTTATGCATTAACAAATTAAAGTCAACAAATTCGATCGATTATGACATAAACCATGTTCAGTATATAATTCGATTCCACTATACCAATTCGACTATACCAATCCAATTCAATAATCAATTCATACAATCATTCATTATGACCTTAAGCGATTAACAAACCAATCATTATTCGCTTAAAAAGCGATCGATCAAGCGATTCAACATGCGCTTTCAAATTAGGTTTTTCAATGTTTCTAATCAAATTTCTTAACACAAATTCAATTCTAAACATTTAAAACAACCTAAATATGATCCAATCAGCAAAAACCTAACGACCTGTCTCTGATACCACTGAAGGATTATGGGTGTTTTCCATGGTTTAATTCTCAATTACAACCTAACACAAATCCTTAAACAGATCTAGGTTCCTGCAAAACGAATCATAAAACAAACCTGGACATTACCTTTGCAGCGGAATTTGGTGGTAATGACGAGATCAACGAACAAATGAATACCTGTTCCTCCTTGGTATCCACACGCTTACAAGCACGGATGGCTGCTAGACCGGATGGAATTCAACCAGAGAGAGAGAGAGAGAAGGAGAGCCTGCGGCTGCTGCAAAAACGCCAAAGATGGCTTAGGGTTTCTAAAACCCTTGTTGCAATCTTATTTATTCACTAATGGGCCCAAGTTTAATTAATTAAACTAATGGTCCATTAGACTTTTGGGCCCAAGACACAAATCAGACAAAAGCCCATTTGTTGTCTGCCCAACTCTCTGTACAAATACAGTAAATGCCTTAGCATCTTACCGTATTAATTCCATCTTTACTTTCCCGTTAGCTATGGTGTGTGACCCTTCGGGATCATACAATACTGGTAATAAGTCCTAAACTTATAGATCATGAGCGGGCTCTAGCAAGTCATCATGATCACCCAGTATTTATGACTTATGTCTGATCTCGACATTTATCATACTTTCTAGAGATAGTACGGTAGATTTCAGGACATTCCCAACAGATGGTATCCACGGATCATTCCATATCGAAATAGACTTCCCTGTTCCCACCCTTTTGATAAGTCCTTTTTTAACCAGAGACCTAGCCGATGTAATACTCCGCCATCCATACGATGCTGAGTATGATCTTATTGGATCCAGAGGACCGGCATTCCTAAAATATCTTCCTTTAAAAACTTTCGAAAAAGGATATTCGGCTTATCAATTAGTCTCCATAATTGTTTCGCTAAAAAGGCTGTGTTTTCATCTCGAAAATCTCTAAAGCCAATCCCACCATTTCCTTTTTCTCGGCAAGACATCCAATGCATACCTGAACTCGTTCCACCCGTACTCCACCAGAAATTTGAAACTATACTTGTTAATTTCGTAGTGATCTTCTTTGGTAACCGATAACAGGACATTACGTGATTTGGTAAAGCCGTCGCCACGACCTTTATCATAACCTCCTTTCCACCTCGTGAGAGTAGTTTTGTCGTCCAACCATTAAATCTTCCATGAAGTCTATCTTGTAAGAAACTAAAAACTTGTGTCTTAGGTCCACTTAGGCTCTCTGGAATACCCATATATGATCCCATTCCACCCATCGTTGTGATGCCTAATAACGCTTTCACCTCATCGCGGACTTCAGTCTCAACCGTATGTCCAAACTGCAGTGAAGACTTTGCAAAGTTAATTTGCTGACCCGACACACCCTCGTAGGCTTTGAGTATATGTAGAATTGTCTGACATTCCTCCTTATTAGCTTTGCAGAAAAATAAACTATCGTCCGCAAACAGAAGGTATGATATTGGGGGACATGCTCTTGCACCTTCAGTCCCATTAGTTGTTGTTCGCGCTCCGCTTTCCTTATATTCGCAATCAAAGCTTCCGTGCATAGAATAAATAAATATGGTGATAAAGGATCACCTTGTCGCAACCCTCTCTGTGGAGCTATAAAACCCCGTGGTTGTCCATTAATGAGAACCCTATATTCAACCGTGGTTATACATCGCATTATCCGATCAACACATTGGTCATGGAATCCCATCTTTCTCAGTAGATTCTCAATGAATGCCCATTCAACTCTATCATAAGCCTTACTCATATTCGTTTTAATTGCCATAAATTTACCCTGACAGGATGGGTTTGTCCGTAATCCATGAAACATCTCCCGGGCTATTAAGATATTGTCTGAGATTAACCTTCCCGCAACAAAGGCAGATTGCGTCTCTGAAACCAATCTTGGTAATAGCCGCTTCATTCTTTGACATAAAACCTTTGATATGATCTTGTAACCCACATTACAAAGACTGATAGGGCGCAATTCCGTCATCCTGCTCGGTCGTTCCGTCTTTGGAATAAGATAAATATTTGTCATATTCAGTCTCGTATCCAGCTCCCCATATTGTAGGAAATCATTAACCAGGCGAACAACATCATTTTCACAATTGGCCACGATTGTTGATAGAATAAAGCTGTCATCCCATCTGGTCCGGGGCTTTCTCTGGATGCTTCATGAACAATGCTTGCCTCACCTCCTCCTCAGTAGATAAAACCATAAGTCTCTCATTCATCTGAGTTGTGATTGAGACCGGGATTTCCTGTAAAAACTCCTCGAAACCATCCGGGTTAGTTGTCGTAAATAATTCCTCAAAGTATTCCACCGCTACTCGTTCTACTTCATGATCCTTTGTGTCCCAGTCTCCTGATGAATTGTGGAGTCCGACAATTCGATTCCTTGCCCGCCTTTGTTTGGTTAATGCAAAAAAAAAAAATTTGTATATCTGTCACCCGATGTGTGCCATATATTCCTGCTCTTTTGTTGCCAAAATTGTTCTTCATCTCTATAAGCCTGTTTCAGTTTATCTGAGATCTCCAACACCTCCTCATGTGTTTTAGTATCATCTTTTTGGACCTCTTCCAGTTCTTTTTGTAACCCATATATGTGATCCTTATTGTATTGAGAATTGTTTTTCCTCCTTCATGACAGTTCACGTCGACATCTACCAATCTTTTCATAGAAGTTCCTTTCTACATTGTCGTTCGAACCTTCCCAACCCAATTTAATTGTGTCCATTAGGCCATCTTTTCCCACCCAACGTTTATCAAATCTAAACTGACTCCGTCTCTTCTGGTTTTTATCCTCAATAGATGCCACAATCGGACGATGGTCTGAACCAATCATCCCCAAATATTCCACAAAGGAAAAGGAAAAAAGTGTATGCCAGTCTTCATTTGCTAGAGCCCTATCCAGTTTGCACCTAATAAGTTGTTTTCCCCTCCTGCCTCTCCAGGATAGAGAGTCCCCCAAGGACAGAAATTCAATTAAACCACAATCATGAATCATATTATTAAAAGATATGAAAGTTGAAGCGTGCCTCAGGGATCTCCCTTGCTTTTCGTGATTGCCCGTGATCTCATTGAGATCACCTATTATGAACCACAGATTTGTCCTCACCACACCCATACGAGTCAAGCGCTCCCAAACTTGATCCCGTAGTTTATGTATTGGGTCACCATAGACAAAGGATAGTGAAACCCTATTCCCTTTTACATCTGCTTCAATATCGATTATCCTATTGCTTGCATATATTATGTTCACGTCTGATGTGTCATTGTAATATAACACCAGTCCCCCACTGGCTCATCTCGGTTCGACTGTATACATCTTGTCGTATCCAAAGTGACCCATAAATTTTTGTGTAAAAGAAAAAGGTTGTTTTATCTCTGATAGAAATAGAAACTCCGACTTATTCTTATGCACTATTTCCCGCAGATAACCAATCGTCCATTTGTTTCTCAAACCTTGACAATTCCAACTCAAAATCCGCATATTAAAAATGAATTTTTGGTTCTCCCCTCTGGAGTATCAACTTGGGTTTTAAAAATCCCCAAGTCTTAAGTTGTTGAGCAGTGCCTTGCCCACACAAGACAAGCATATGTATTAAACCATCGCCAATGCCCGAGCCACCTAAATAAAACTCTTGAACATGTATACTGGTTCTGTTAGTATTATATTTACAGAGCCACATGAGTGAATAATATCCCTCTTTCCTTTGTTCCGTACCAGATAATAACCCGTAAGAAATAACCTTAAACGTTTGGAGAAAATCTTTGTACAAAATCACCAAGGATTGAACAGAGGAAATCTCCCCTCTTACTATACTTCTCCACTACTTCTTACAAAACTGTGCACCTTTAAATAAAAGCTTTCACCCTTTCTTTTAGCGAAATCTTTTATTCTTTTTGACAAATATATATATTTTTTTCTTTTTTAACACGAGGATTTACCGGGAGATCACCCATCCTAGTAGTATTCTCGTCCAAGCACGCTTAACAACGTTGTTCTGATGGGATACGGTGCATTAGTGCTGGTATGACCGCACCTTTGTCAAATATTTTCAAGTTTTATATTTTTAAAGTTAATAAAACCCAAATCAATAAAAAACTCTCCAAGGCAATAAGGATGGCGATTTCGATTTCTATTTGTGGCTAATATGTGGATTCGGTGGCAAGGTTTACGAAGATTTACGGATTCGATTTTGATTCGGGATTTAATTTGGCAAAGGTAGAAGGATTATCGGGCCTTTGCGATCAGGATTTGGTTCTCGGAATTGACGAGACAGATCAATGGAAGGAAAGGATTTATGTGGATGGCGATCACGGTCTCGATTTAGGCTTATTATTGCGTATTCGATGGCGAGGGCTTATGATGTTCTTTGGATCCGTTTTCTATTTGGAGCTTAATCTTCCCATGGTTGAAGGATTCGTTGAGCTACGGGATCCAGATTTGGCTATCAGAATCAGAATTGAAGAAATAATTCAATGGAAGGAAAGGATTTATGATCTGATGAAGATTTGGTGTCTTGATATCAAGGTGACTGAAAGTTTGATTTGGGCAAGAGGATCTGCGGGTTTTCAAGAAGATACGATTCAATATCGTACAGAATCTCCTAAGGACGGAAGGATCTCCACTTATGGTCTTTCTTTGCGGTGTATTAAGGTAACTTTGTGGTGATTTCCAGAAAATCGAATCATTATTAGGGTAGATGGGTCTGATTATCAACTTATGGCATGGAAAAGTGGTTCGGTTAGATTCTCAGAGAATTGGTTTTTGGTTAATTTTCTTGTTGCTGTGTCTTGGTGTTTGATGATTATGATTTGGGTGAATATTTTGTTTCAATCTTCATTCTATAATAGAATGCCCTCAATTATGCGATTTTTGTCGAGACCTGCATAATCTCTATTAAGAATTTGATTTGGATCCCAACTCAATTACATTTAATTCAGACGATTAGGAGGGATCTTTCTTTGCAGAGTGGTATGTATAAATATGGGTGCATGCCTTGTGTGATCCATATCACTTTCACGTTCATTTTCACATATTCACTAAACAGAAATATTTTTCCCAAGTCTCTAAAAATGTCTCAAAGTCACGTTATCATCTCTAAGAGTTCGGGCAAGTTGACGGCTGTGTCGACGCAGAGGCTGGAGATTACGGTTACCCCCTTTGATAACACTGAGTTGATCAAGGGGTACAGCTAGACTCTCATCGGCAGATGCATGAACCCGAAACGCCAAGACACCAAATCCTTGATCCACATGGTACCAAGGATTTGGAATATGGGAGAGAGGATTGCTGGAGCAGACTTAGGGATGCGGCGTTTCCAATTGGATTTTGACAACGGGGAAGATATCCTTGAAGTCCTTAGGATGGAGCCATTCCATTTTGACCACTGGATTGTTTCATTAGTGAGATAGGAGCCAATTATTGATGTTTCCTACCCTAAAGGCATAACATTTTGGGTTAAGGTGATGGGTATTCCTCTTCACTGGTGGGCTGAGCCAACTTTTAAAAGCATCGGTGAGGGAATTGGAAAGGCTGGTCCTGTCGATGTGGATAATGGCAAGGTTCGGGTCATTGTAGATGGGTTCAAACCTCTGGTTTTTGAAACGGTGGTAGAGTTCAAGACTGGGGAAGAGACAGTGGTGCAGTTGAGGTACGAAAAGCTCCATGGTTTCTGTAGAGTCTGCTACAGTCTTTGTCATGACCAGGAACTCTGTCCACAAAACTTGGAGAAGAGATCTGTAGAGGAGGGTACTCGAGGAAGGGACGATAGAGAACCAAGATGACCCACAGATGGCCCAGCACCGGTAAGCTACAGGGGAGCAGTATTTTTAGGTGGTCGTGAGGACTCTCGGGAAGCAAGGAAAGACACAGGGAGGTCTGATGATAATCAATTCCAGAACAAAGGAAAGGGAAAAGTGGTTGATGAGAGAGAGTTTACAAGGGCTTCAGGGCGAAAGTAGGCACATTTTGGTTCACAAAAGTATGGCAAAAGGTTTGGTGAAGGCACATCTTCTTACTCAAGGATTTCGCCAAGGGAGTACAGAAGAAGGGACTCGGGACTCTCGGAATGAAAGAGGTTCAAGCAATGGCATGGTGGAAACTTTAACGGAGCAGGAGAATTTGATGTTGGATGCTTTTAGGGCAAAGAAGTCTCCAGTTGGTGGACTTTCTAAGACAACCAAGGATGCGATGAAGGAGGTTCCTATGGGACAAAAGTTGAATGGTGCGGCGGAAAAAAGGTGAGAAAGGAGCTTCGGTTCTCAGAAGAAATGTCTGATGACATGATGATCTCCACTGTGGATGATAAAAAAAAAACAGACACAATGGTATCTTCAACTGAAGTGAATGTTCAGGCTGAGACAAAGGGGCAGAATAATGAGATGGGGGAAGATTTTGAAGAAGCTGATGATCTAGGTGATATTATGGAGGCACAAGAAAACGAGCAAAATGATGTGGAGGGAGATGTTGACCTCATTGGGACGGATTTTATGGAGCAGGAGGTGGTTCAACTCTCTTTGGATAATAAGGAGGTGGTGGTAAAGACAGGTGACGTCCAGATTGGGACAATGGCAACCAAGCAACTTTCGGAGATGGTCGAGAAGACTGAGAACAAGAAAGGTGGTAGTCAGAAACAAGGAGGTGAAAAAAGAAGGTGTTCACTGGACCTCCTCTTGTACTGGGACGTTTTGCGAAGAAGAGGATGGTCCTCCCTTACATCACCAAGGAAGAAACCTGCCCAGAAGGGTGTTGCAGAGACACGGAAGATGCAGAATGCTCAGGAGGCTAACGACCCCATTCTGCAGAAGATGGGCAATGGAAAAGAGGCTGGAACGTCTCTGGTTGAAAGGCCTATTTATGTGTTTTATTTCAAAAAGTCTTAGTTAATGGAGTCAATAAGCCATGAGCATTTAAATTTCGAAAGTAGGGTCTGGTTGTTATTTCTTTTTCTTTGTTATGCTTGGAGTCTTTTCCTGAGGTCGTTTGGGTGTTTTTCACTGCAGGAAGTCATTTGCCTTCCTTTGGTTTTTAATAATAATATGAAGATTTATGGTTCTGTTTGTTGAATGGTGTTCTGGTCCACTCTCTGGTATTTATTGTTCAAATGGTTACATATTTGAATGCCTTTTCAAGACCTCAAAAGCTATCTGGTTCTATGTTTGCTTCAATAATATGATGATCAGGTTTGTTTCCGTTTGTAACAGGGATACGATTGGGGCTACTACAGGGACAAAATCATGGCACAGCTCACCACAACGCAGGAAAAAGGTTGACTGCAGGAATTTTGGTACTCTGGATATCAGGTTTGCATACCTATGTTTTCCAATATTATTATGAAGTCATACAGAGTGTGGGGATTCTGGATCTTTCAGGATATTCTATAGTAATTCAGGTTTTGATTATGCATAACTTTGATATACATAAACAGAGACAATATATTGTTATAGATCATATATTTTATTCCTGCTTGATGATTTACTTTGGTATTGTTGATGATCGGAAGATGTCTCTCAAAACTAGTATGATGTTTAAGTCTAGTTTGTATTTTGCGTTCTATGAAAGACAGATGAGGTTATTGCTCTTTTGGTTATATATTGGAGTCTTATTATGTTGTGGCTCCCTTCTTATTTTGGCCTTCCACTATATTTAGATCTTGTTATTTGCTCATATGGTTGTAACTGTTGGTATACATGGAAAAGAAACATGGTGGAAAAGAAAAGAAAAGAAACATGATATATACCCAGTCTCATTTTCCTTGGGTTTTGGCTTATGATCATAAGGCTTCCAGGATGGGCGAGAGAATCAGGAAGCAGATTTGGTTAACTTACCATGAATTTTGGAACTTATTATGGCAAGGTCAAGATTTGTGGTCAAAGAGAGCGGTCTGTTCAATTGTTTACGGCTGGAGAGGGGTTTCGCAAGTTAAGAAAACAAAGCAATGCAAGCTCAAAAGCTCACTAACAATTGAGTCTACCCATGTAGTGGTTAATATTTCTGGCAGCTGTCCTCTATTGGAACGACAAGGATCCTTCCTGTTAATTTATAATATGCTTATTGGTGGACAGTGTGTGGGTATGGGTAAATATATACTCTATGGTCTAAATATATGGCCAGGACAGAACATATGGGCAGCAAATAGTACATGTGTTTGTCTTCAGGTAGTTTATGATGGTCAAGACCGAATTTTGGTTTATTGTATTATGTGTATCCATGCTAACTTATTTATAAAGTCAGGAGTTATAGATTAAATCTGGTTTCTAAGAGTAATCCAATATATGATGGACACATGCTTCACAAAAAGACGATAACAGAACCATACAGATGTTTGGGTGATTCAACAGGTTTTTGTCTGGCTCGATTGAGGAGAGCGAGTACGCAGTATGTACATGCCAAAATTTTTGGAAAACAGATACAGTATGTATCTTTCTTTTTTTTTTTGTCGTCGCCCATCTTGTTTAAGCCAAGTTTGATCCGCTGTATGGAGGGCCTCGGAGAGATCCTTCAAACGGACTAGTCTGATTTATATGGGAAAATACCACACCTCGAGCACGGGCTTCTTTTGCTAGAGAGTCTGCTCGGGAGTTTTGAAGTCGAGGAATATATCGAAGGCTGAAGAATTCATACTTCTGAATTAAGGACTGAAGGTATTCCAATTCAGACCCCAGGATTGGCCAATCTCCAGAGTCGTCTATCATTTTAACCAAAGATGAGCAATTTGTCTCAAATTGAACTCTAGATAAGCCCTTCTCATGGAGGCAATTAGCTGCCCATAGGAGACCATCTAACTCAGCATGAAGTAACGAAAGGTTTCTACGACATCCTTTTAGACCACTAAACTCTCGTCCCAAGAAGTCCCTATAGCACCACCCTAAACCACTAATAAGGCCATTGTTGATCCATGATGCATCAACTTGGCATATAGGAATATGGGTGTCAATAATGGGGAAATCGTGTTCTTGTAAAACCTAAGAATCTTCGCTTTCCTCTTCTATTTCATCCACTCGGGCTAACCTCCAACTTTCTGCTTCAAGAATCGCTATTTGAAGAGTAGTCCTTGGCGATATATCTTTTCCATTGAAGATCTTATCATTCCTCGCTTTCCAAATATACCATAAAATCCATGGATAATTGGATATGTACGGTTCTGAGAGACCCAGCTCTCTAGTTCTCCAAAAAAGGTAGTCCATAGTACAGTAGATAGATGAACTGGGGAAATTCTCCGGAATGGACGGAAATTCCGATAAAGCCGAACTTGTAAAGATGGCGGGCATTCAAATAGAAGATGGTTTATAGATTCTTCTGTGCTACCACACCTAGGACAAGTCCTATCGGTGGCCAGATGCCTATAAGTGAGTCTCTCACAAGTCGTTATACAGCCCGACAGGGCCTGCCACATAAAGTGCTTAAGCTTAGGGACTGTCCGAGTCTTCCACACATGCTTTTTTAGGGCAGTGATGCTTGGTTCCCCAATCTCTCTGATCTCAGGTTTTGTATTATGCTCCCGAATCAAATCGTATCCTGATTTGATTGTGTAAACTCCATTTTTAGTATGATTCCATTCATACCTATCGAGCTTATCACATCTACTAGGTCTCAGACCTAAGATGAGTGGAATGTCTTCCGGGTGAAAGTACTCATGGAGAAGAGGAATATTCCACTCTCTTGATCCCGAAACAATAAGGGAGTGGACGGTCAACAGTGGGTCTATTGCCACAAGATGGGGAGCCGGTTTTGCGGGTCTGGGCCCTAAATCAGGGATCCACGGGTCCTTCCATACCATCGTATTTTGACCTGAGCCAATGGTTTTCCGCAAGCCCATCTTAAGGAGAGGTTTCGCTGCTAAGATACTTCGCCAACCATAAGATGGAGAGTACACATTCCGGTCTTCCAAAGGGTCCGATCGATTAAAATATCGACCCTTTAGGACACGGGCCAGAAGCGAAGATGGAAATTGTATAAGTCTCCATAGTTGCTTTGCTAGTAGGGCGATATTAACATCATGCCAATCACGGAATCCCAGTCCGCCTAAATCGTGAGATAAACATAATTTGTCCCAAGCAATCCAATGGATGCCATCATTCTTTTGGCCGGAGCTCCACCAGTATCTCGAAACTGAGCTATGAAGTTTATCAGTTAAACCTTTTGGTAGAAGAAAACACGACATAGTATAAGTCGGAACCGCTTGGGCTACCGACTTAATCTGAACTTCCTTTCCCCCTTTTGAAAGCAAACAAGCTTTCCATGTTGTAACATGATTATGAAGCTGATCCTTTAGAAAGGAAAAGACTTTCATTTTAGAACTGCAAATTTGTTCGGGGAGTCCCAGATACATTCCCATGCCTCCTTCCGTCGAAATGCCTAACAAGGTTTTAATCTCTCGTTTCCTACCAACTTCCACTTTGTTTCCAAATATGATGGATGACTTAGCATGATTCAGGAGTTGACCTAATGCTCTACCATATGTATCTATAATCTTTAAGATCTCAAAACACTGCACAGTCTTTGCTCTGCAGAAGAACGTGCTGTCATCTGTGAACAGGAGATGTGAGACTCTTGGACTTGCCCTTGCAATACGAAGGCCCGTGATACGTTGTTCTTCTTCTGCTCCCTTAAGGAGAGAGATTAGGGCCTCTGTGCATAATATAAAGAGGAAGGGGGATAAAGGGTCTCCCTGTCTAATGCCTCTCGAAGGTTTGATATTCCCTTTTGGTTCTCCATTAATCAGGACCTGGTATGAAACAGATGTCACACAGGACATCACAAGTTGAACCTATCTAGAGTCAAAACTCATCTTAAGCATTAGGGCCTCTAGAAATTCCCAATCGACTTTATCATAGGCTTTGCTCATATCTGTCTTTATCCCCATGAATTCTTTTCTGTATCTTTGGTTGGTCCGCAGGGCATGGAAGTTTTCCTGGGCGAGGAGGATGTTATCTGTGATAAGTCTTTTTGCCATGAAGGCCGATTGGGTTTCTGAAATGAGGGGTGGAAGGGCACTCTTCAACCGCTTACACAGAAGTTTAGAAATAATCTTATAACTTACATTACAGAGACTGATAGGTCTAAATTCTGACATTTCCCTTGGCCTCTCTTTTTTTCGGAATAAGGCAAATATTAGTCTTGTTTAGTCTTGGATCGAATTCTCCTGTAGCAAAGAAATCTTTTACCAATTTGATAATATCCTTTCCTAAGTGTTTCCAAAATCGTTTGTAGAATCTACTCGTCATACCATCTGGGCCTGGAGCCTTATATGGATTTATGTCAAATAATGCCTTCTTAATTTCCGACTCTGAAGGAGGCCTCACAAGGTTACGATTGGTAGATTCAGTTATTTTTATGGTGATATATCTTAGTGAGGTTTCGAATTCGGACGGAGAGGTCGTTGTGAAAAGGTCTTGAAAATAGCGAGTAGAAACTCGTTTTATTCCAAAAGCGCTTTCAACTAACTTCCCATTTCGGTCTTTGAGGCTTACAATCCGGTTTCTTGCCCGTCTAAGTTTTGTTATGCCATGATGAAAACTAGTGTTTCTATCCCCATCTTTGTGTCGGATATTTCTACTTCCTCTCTGAAGGTCGCAATGAGTTGCCTCCTCAGTTCTTCTAGTTTCTCTAATGTGGAGTTTTCATCATCGTGTGCTATGTCGATCTTGTACTCTAGCTCCTCGATTAGCTTAGCGGTATTAGTGAAATTCGTTCTTTTCCAAATGGTAATTTTTCTACGGCAAGAGCCTAACTTTTTGTGAAAATCCCGTACTGGAACCTCATCAAAAGGTCCCCATCCCGAAATGATCGTTTCCTTAAAACCTGGTTTCCCTATCCATCTCTTGTCGAATCTGAAATTCTTTTTTGCTCTGACCGGTCTAGATTGAATCCTAGCAAGGACCGGTCTATGGTCTGAACCCCATAGTTTAAGGTATTCTGTCGTTGTTTGCATAAAAAGAGATAGCCAATCGCTATTTGCAACCGCTCTATCAAATCGGCACTTTACCTTTCCACATTTCCTTTTTCCCACCCACGAGAAGGAATTTCCTTTGAAAGGTAATTCTAACATGCCACAATTATCCAACATTGTTTGGAATGGCATAAATGAGCTTTCCGCCCTCTTGCGTCCACCTCGTTTTTCATGATTTCCGGTGATCTCATTAAAGTCACCAATCATGAACCACGCATTTTTCCGAATAAGGCTGATCCTAGTAAGTCGTTCCCACACACGCTCTCGAAATTTAATAGTCGGTTCTCCATAAACAAATGACATAAATATTTTATGGCCTTCAAAAGAGGACTAAATATCAATAATATGATCATCCAAAATAAAACAGAAACCGAAGGTTCATCCATATAAAAAAGTGCTAGACCACCGCTTAGACCTCTCGGTTCCACGGTAAAAACATGGTCATAGCCAAAAGATACTTGCACATCTTGCAAGAAATTCCGATTGTTTTTAGTCTCCGACAAAAATAAAAAGTTTGGTACAAAGCATTTATAAAGTTCTTCGAGATGCTCCTTTGTGAGAGGAGCTCCGACACCTTGACAATTCCACGCTACAATGTTCATCTTGGAATCTTTGGTGGTTTAGCACTTCCCACCTTATCAGATTTTGGTTTATTCTTGCCTAGCTTTGGTTGAGTTAAGTCACCAGAGGATGAGGTCTGAGCAGTCTTAGCAATAGCCGCTTGATTCTTGATCTTAGGAGAGGTCCTTCCTGCCAGAATGTTTAGCTTTTTTGAAGCTGAACCTTTGAGGAGAGCACTTTTGGCAATTTTCTTTTTCTGTAACTTGGCTAGCTTTGCTGAGGAGGGGTTAATTTTTGGAGATTTCAGACCCGACTTAGAAGCAGTAACAGAGCCAATATTCCCCATAAGCTGTCCACTCACGGACGTAGTATCAACATGATAAGAGGAATCATGATCGGATGGTTGGGGATGAAAAATGTTTTCAGCTGCTACACTTACCTCAGCCATAAGCATTTCTTCACCGAGGAGGTCATCGTTATTGATCATATCCTCATCAAGAAGCAGATCGGTTCCATCGTCATTACCTACAACATCTTCATACTCATTCATATACCAATCCTCCTCATCATCATCTATTACCTTTTCCATATTTTCCTTATCTTCCACAGAGATATCATTAACACCCGTATGATCCACCTCCATAGCTGCGACTTCATCCTCTTCCAATGTTTGTTCATACCAGATTTTGGTAGATGGCAACATAGGAAAAGCAGGAGAATGAACATGGGACTTTTCCATACCAGCGAATGGAGGTTCATCGTCGAAGCGGAGTTTCTTTTTGGCCGAACTAGCATTATCCGAAGTCTCACATCCCAGTAGATCTTTATTGAATTCTTATCCCAATAGGTCTTATATATTCACATCAACATTAAAATGAGGATTTTAAGTTGGAATTGTCAAGGATTGGGAAGTAAATGGACTATAAGTTATCTTTGGGAAATTTGGTACAAGCATAAACCAGAGTTTTTATTTTTATTTGAAACCAAACAGAACCTTGAGTTTACGCAGAATTTTCAAAGACACTTTGGTTATGATAAACTGTATATGGTTGAACCAAGAGAAGCTAGCGGGGGATTATCATTATATTACAATGACTACTCAGATGTTTCTATACTTTATGCGAGCAACAAAATTATTGATATTGAGGCAAATATACAAGGAACACAAAGTCTCAATTTCCTTTATTTACGGTGATCCGGTCCCGAAATTAAGGGACCTAGTTTGGGAAAGATTAAATAGATTTGGCTTAAATAGAGATAAGCCATGGTTTATTATTGGAGATTTAAATGAGATATCTGGTAATCATGAGAAACATGGTGGTGCTTTGAGACATGCATCAACTTTTGTTTCTTTTAACATGATTAGAGACTGCGGTTTAATTGAATTCCCTTCACTTGGAGATTCTTTATCTTGGAGAGGTAGAAGAGGGAAACAGCTCATTCGATGTAAACTTGATAGGGCTCTAGCCAATGAAAAATTGGCACACTATCTTCCCATTATCTTATGTGGAGTATTTGGGAATAGTAGGGTCGGATCATCGACCACTAGTAGCGACCATAGAGGACAAAATACAAAAGCGAAAGAGGCAGCTTAGGTTTCACAAAAGGTGTATTGGGCAGGAAGGTCTGATGGAAACAATAAAACTAGGGTGGGACGACTCGGACAACATTGGTCAGAATGATTTCATTTCGAAGATAGGAAGATATAGACATGAATTGTCTAAGTGGAGGAAAAACAATCTACAATATGAAAAGGAAAAATAGGAGATTTACAAAAAGCATTAAAGGAAGCCCAAAAGGATGATAGTAGGTCTCCAGAAGAGGTTTCGGATATTACAGAAAAATTGAAAGAGGCTTATCGGGATGAAGAATTATTTTGGCAGCAGAAAAGTCGCAATCTGTTGCATACATCAAGAGATCGTTACAAAAAAAATTCTTTGCCTTAACTAAACACAGACGAGCAAGAAATCGAATCACAGGATTGCATGATTCTGAAAAAGTTTGGGATACGAAGGATTCATAAGTGGAAAAGGTGGCAGTGGATTACTTTAATGATCTTTTTACATCGACCAATCCAGTGAATTTAGATGAGTTTCTAAGAGAAGTACCAGCATCAATTACAGATCATATGAATGACACATTAATGGCACCAGCGACAGAGGACGAGGTTAAAAGGGCACTCTTCATGATGGACCCTGAAAAGGCTCCTGGACAGGATGGAATGACAATTTTATTTTTTCAACAATCTTGGGTCATTATCAAATTTGATGTGGTGAAATTGGTCAATGACTTTTTAAGGGAAGGAGAGATAGATCCGGGTATAAACACGACAAATATTTGCTTTATTCCAAAGACGGACAAACCAACGAAAATGAAGGAACAACGACCCATTAATTTGTGCAATGTTAGGTACACAATTATTTCTAAGGTTCTTTGCCAGCGTATTGTTGCCAAACCTCATATCTGAAACACAATCCGCCTTCGTGGCAGGAAGGTTGATCTCGGACAATATTCTTATAGCACAAGAGATGTTTTATGATCTAAAGACAAATCCCTTGTGTAAAGAAAAGTTATGGTTATCAAGACGGATATGAGCAAGGCTTATAATCAGGTTGAATGGTCTTTATCAGGAATCTCCTTAGTAAAGTGGTGTTCGCATCGATATGGATTGACCGACTGATGTGGTGCATCACCACAATACATTATAAAGTTCTTATTAATGGACAACCATGTGGTCTTATTTGTAACACCCCGCTCCTGGCGAACCGGAATGGCGACGTTAGGACATACGTCTACGCCCGCAGGCTAGCCGACATGTCCTCCCATTGGTCCCAGGAGTCCTGCGCACGCTTCCTTCTGTTCAAAACCATAAAATCGACCAGTACCACCAAATCGACCAGTAATATACTTCTGCTACAAGTCCTGAAAGGCAAAGGAAGGGGAAAGGAAGAGGGGTGAGTAATTGGGGAATTAATTTGTGAGAACGATTTGGACCAACCCAAACCGTACGACCCTTGCACGACTTAACGCCTAGCCGAGTATTAAACAACTGCAAGGAATATTATATGATACTTATATAATACAATATATAAACAAACAACAAGCAATGGAAGCATCGTGACCCCCGGGCCCATAGCAGCATAAAGCCCATACCCGACTCAGCCACGACACTAGTTCAAGCAACCGGGCCCGTAGAGACATATAGCTCGTACCCGACTTCCACCCGAACATCACTCCACCGGCGCGCAGGCCACAAATCACTCCGTTGGGAGGGCGCGTCACACCCTCCTCCGACAGCTTTCCGGGCACGTGAATTCCTTCTCGGTATCAGACACGTGCCCCACCACAGAAGCCCATCACAGGCGCCTAACATAACAACTAACTCATACATCACCACACAAGTTTCCGGTTCACAGCCCTATCCGTTTTAACATGCCATCTAGGTTCTCAATCAGCACGCAATGCCAGGTTTGGTTATCACAGAGCACTCAACAGAATCTATCAATCTAACTTCGTTCACAGTTCACAAGGAAAGATAGTTATAGGTATCGGTGTATAGTTATACATATAGGAATACGGATTTAAGTTAGTTTGTTGGTTCATATGCTTCTTATATCCCTAACAATATCATTTTCCATCATCAACACATAGCACGCAACAAGCAACGAAGCCAATTCAATCCTAGCCTAGACATCAAGAAGCACAACGACACGTATGAATCAAATCGGGACAAACCGCCTCACCTAGGCTACATTGACGACGACGATGATCGATAACGAGCTGGAACGGACTGCGATCGAGATCACGGATGGAACACATGACTATCCATGCCCTAAGCTCTAGATCGGTTTTACTTCAACCGAGAGCTATCTCTATGTGCTTAATAAGTCCCTGCAAAGATTCGGGTCAAGCGGGATCCGCTTGCCCAACTCAAAACACATACCAATCTAGACAATTCACAGATTCGTCATGAACATGCACGTTTTAGAAAACAGACTATAACTTCTAAACGGTACGACAGAATCGGGCAATTCTTACCTTTTTGAAAATCTGAGACCAAGGGCTTTCCAACGACATATTGTGCGTTCCGTGGATCTTTACGGATCACCGGGAAAACGCGAATCAATATGACGGCCAGAATTACTTCGATCTTAGATCTGCATTCAGGAAAGTGAAAGATCGAATAACCGAGGTTAGATGTCCGATCTAACACCACAGGGAATCAAAAATAGATCTGAGCAGAAGGAAAAAGGAGATCTAAGAGTACTAGAGATTCATTTAACCCGGAAAGAAGAACGAAGAGAAGACGCAAGAGAGAGGGATGTGATCGACGGAGGATGACAGCAGTGGCGACATCTGCGGATGGTCTTAGATGGGATTTGGCGACGGCTGCTTCTGGTGGGCGAGCGGCAGGGCTTCGCCGTCTGATCTGCTCTTGCCTCTTCTCCTTGGGTGGCTCCTCTATTTATAAGAAAATAAAGAGGAAACCCTAGGTTAAGTGGTGTGCTTTTTGGGATTTTGGGCTTTTATTCTTCTTTTTATAAATTTTTTAATTGGCCTTGTTTGGGTATGTTACAATTCTCCCCCCCTTGAAAAGAATTCGTCCCGAGTTCTGAGGCGTACGGTTGTGCGGACGTTCCAGGACTCAAAGGCACCATTCTCTTCGAGGTCCGAAGACTTGTACTGGTAAGATTCGAACGGGGTGACACGAGAAATAGTGTGAAAGCTCACACTGAAGGGAGATCTTGCTGAACAGGATAAACGGAACACGAAAAGCACATTGAAGGAAGGAGCAAACCCTTGCGATGTTACTCACTTCTTCTTAGAATCCAAGGGATGAGAGAATAAGAGGATGAGTAAGGAGTGGGGATTCTAAACTGTACACCCTAAAACTCTTATGACCTTGGACGATCGCTTGACCAACAATCAAACAAGAACATGATCAAACGACCATCCTTAGACGGGCCTAGAGATGTTAACGGATTTATACAAGAAGAGAACGTCAATTTGATTGAGACAGTTATTATAACGGATTTATACAAAATATGCAGAACTGTCGGATTGTCAGAGAATGCGTCGATCGATGCCACCTTAGCAACGATCGATGCACGTCTCAATGCTGAGTCGATTGATGCACACCCATGTGTCGATCGACGCAAGGCTATTACGAACCTGGAACCTCTGAAGATATTGGTCACTACAACGTGGATCTTTACGTTGTTTCGACGCTCGATCGACCATGGTTTGCTGATATTTCGAATTACTTGGCTGCAGAGACTGAACTCAAGGTGTATGCAAAGAAGAAGTTCTTCAGAGAACTAAGAAGGTTCTATTGGGATGAGCCTTATCTGTATAAGCACTGTTCGGATGGAATTTAGAGGAGATGCATTGCAGAATCAGAGGTTCTAGACATAATCATTGCCATGCATCAGATTCTGCTAGACACTTTGCTACTTTCAAGACAGTGTCTAAGGTTTTGCATGCAGGCTTCTGGTGGCCTACTATGTTCAGAGATGCTCATTTGTTTGTCTCTCAGTGTGATGCCTGTCACAGGAGAGGGAAAATCAGTAAGAAGCATGAGATGCCACATAATTTCATTCTCGAGGTTGAGGTTGAGGTTTTTGATTGCTGGGGCATTGATTTCGTGGGTCCTTTTCCCTCATCTCATGGAAATAAGTTAATTTTGGTTGTTGTGTACTATGTGTCTAAGTGGGTGGAAGCAATAGCTTGTCCAACCAATGACTCTTCAGTGGTGCTTATGCTGTTTAAGACCATCATTTTCCCTATATTTGGAGTGCCTCGGATTGTGATAAGTGTTGAAGGATCCCACTTTATCAACAAAGTCTTTGAGCAGCTGCTACTGAAGTATGGTGTTCATCATCGTGTGGATAATCCTTATCATCCTCAGACTAGTGGGCAAGTAGAGGTCTCTAAGAGAGAGATTAAGGAGATCTTGGAGAAGACAGTTGAGAAGACAAGGAAGGATTGGTCAAGAAATCTTGATGATGCGTTATGGGCCTATAGGACTGTGTTTAAGACGCCACTTGGGACTACACCGTTTCATCTTCTCTATGGGAAAGCCTGCCACCTTCCAGTTGAGCTTGAGCATAAGGCATCGTGGGCTGTGAAGCAGATGAACTTTGATATGAAGTATGTAGCAGAGAGGAGACTGGTACATCTGAATGAGTTGGATGAGAGTAAGCATCATGTCTTTGAGAATTCAAAGCTGTAAAAAGAGAGGACTAAGGCATATCATGACAATAAGATTGTCTCCAGACAAATTGAGCCAAATGATCAAGTACTTTTGTATAATTCTCATTTGCAATTGTTTCCAGGTAAGCTGCGTTCTAGATGGTCAGGTCCTTTCACAATCAAGGAAGTGTGTCTGTATGGTGTTGTTGTTCTGATTAGCACAGAAGGAAAGGAATTCAATGTCAATGGACAGAGGGTGAAGCATTATTAGGCTTAGGCCGAGATTTCAAGAAGTCAGATTCTGCCTCTGGATGATGCACCCTCTGCCGGATCTCCTTTTAGTCAAGCGAATGATGTTAAAGAAGCGCTTGGTGGGAGGCAACCCACTGGTGAGTTTGTAAATATTCAATTTGGTCTTTTTGATTCGATTTTACTTGGTATTTTTCGTTTTTGGTGTTTTTGTCGTACAGATCTGAGTATGTCTCTTGAAATTGCACTGCATTGATCAACGCGGACCTGTGCGTCGGTCGATGTAGGGTCGAATGGATTGACCTGCCAAAATTCGTAAGTTCCTCGGGTCAGAAAATTGGGCAAATCGAGTCCGATGTTTGGAAACACGAAGTGTGTCGATCGTCGCGGTCGTGTGCAACGATCGATGCACCTCGTCTAAATCAGAAGAAATCGAAAGGTACGCTCTAAACCGGAAAATCGACTTGAACCGGCCTGGTTCCTTAGCACGTGAGGTAAGTGCTTTTAAAATTCTTTCTTTTTCTTCTCTCTCGCGAACCCGAACCAAATCGCCTCTCATCCCCAAATCTGCATTCCATAATAATTTTTGGTGATTCCAATCCCTAACCCACTCGGTTTTGTCCCCTCTTTTCATTTCTACCATCTATTTGATCGATCATCAAGGTTTGTGCTCGAAATCCCATCCTTTTTCTTACGGCCCTAAGGTGAAAAATTCGAAATTCATCATGATTTATGTTGTTTCATGGTATATCGATGCTTGTTTGAGGCTTGTAGTGATAAAATCGAGTTACCCTTAGGATTTCATGGACATATTTCACAAGTTTTCTGAAAATCTCCGATATTATGACGAACACTTGCGATTCTGTGATTTAGGGCAAAATTAGGACGGATTTAGCGGAATTGAGACTGGTTTTAGTGTTGATGATGGTTGCTTGTTCTGATTGATATTGATTTTGATGCGTTTGTTGATCTTAGAGCCTTGTCTTAATTTGCGAGATTGCTTTTTCTTGTGTCTTTGATCGCAGATGCCTCCACGAAAGCGCAAGAGTGTCACAAATGACTCAGATGTGCCTGCTGACTGGCTCTCACGCGCTTCATCACCTCCTGCGCCTATTCAGCGTGTTCCTGCAGCGATACAACCTCCTTGGCCTAAGGGAGAGAAGGATCTCATCCCTATGCTGAGATAGTGGGCAAATGATCCTAAGACTGAGAAGAAGAGCGCTGATTGCACTGATAGAGAGATATCTAAGCAGTGAGATGAGTACGATACATTTTTATACAATGGCTCGATTGACATGTACGTCAAGCCTACACGCTTTGCTCATTACAGGACTTGTCAGATGATGGGTATCACAGAGGATTTGCAGAGGCTGATACAGAAGATAGGCTTGGGAACAATGCTTGTGAGGAGTTATAAGGTATATCCAGACTTGGTCAAACATCTGTTTTCTACCTACATAGTGTACTACATAGATGAGAGGCACAAGAGAGCATATGAAGGGACCTTTACCTTCATCTGTATGGGTGTCAGGTACCGAATTTCGATTCTCGATCTATGCCGCATATATGGGTTCAGTTTGGAGCCTATTCGTTGCGTCCTCACTGCTGAGTGGGAAGACTCAAACACTCAGTTCTTCTGGTCTCATTTTGGGAATGAGCGCTATAACTCGTGAGTCTCCAAGTAGACAGCTAAACGACATCTGGTCCTGAGGTATTACCATATATTTGTATAACTTTAACATTTTAACAAAAAACATAAATACCTATAAATGTACATAAAAAATATGAACATGAATTATTTTGTTTCCATGTTTAAGATAGGATTATTGTTTACAAAGTAAGAAAATATTCTACATTCATATAAATCTTTTGGTTGTACATATCCTAACTAAATGTAACGATGGAGTTTACAAGCTTAACCAATAATATATCCTAAAAATATTAAATATATGACAATTTCCAAAATATAATATAGAGCGTCCACCTTTTCAACACACAAACAGTTAATTTGACCCGTTATTCTCTTAAATCAACTTCTAACCTTCTATATATACAGGGTGTTTTATTCAGTAGAAAAGATTACTATTGAAACATTTGATATGATTTCTGCAGCAAAAATGTCGATTTTTTTCCAAAAAGAAAACAAAATAGGTTACTATCAAAGAAATTGTCCCAGCTTCTTTGGAGAAATACAAGACTAATGTGAAGATACTTTCTTCATGGAGGGTTGTTTTTTCCAATGTTTTGAAAGCGATTGAGATGATTTTAGTTGACTCTGAGGTGTTATTCTTAGTTACTAAAATCTTATTTTAAACATCAAGTTTTTTTGTAACGATTTAACATTTTGAAATTGTTACACATTTATATTCGTATATATGATATACTAACTTTAGTTTTTTAAACATCGATAATCAGGGTATAAGAATACATGCAACTCTCGATCATGAGATGGAAAGGAAATTTGGGCAAACGTTTTTTGAAGATGACGCAATTTGTATTGAAAGATTTGGATGTGTCACATATTCAAATGAATATAAGACTAATCATCTGCCTTTTAAAATAACGTTTACAAATCAGACCAAAATCACATTATTTGAGGACTTTCCTGAAGAGGTGGAAGAGAAGTATTTTGTTGGTTTTGATGAGATTCTTGCTGGGGATTTTGAAAAAAATGTCTTGATCGGGTTGTTATCTTTAACCTCCTTATTTAAAAAAAAAAAAGTTTGTTCTCTATTTATACATTATTTTTAACAATTGTTTGCAGACGTGATTGGTCAAATCGTTGCTTTAGGGTCGCTAGATAATGTCAAGAAACAAAATGGAATGAGCACAAAAGATTAAAATTTGAGCTGAGAAACGATTCGTAAGTGTACATATATTATGTTTTATATTATTTTAAAAAATTTATTCATATAATGTATCTCATTGATTTGCCGAGATTTGCGTTTAAAGTGTACATTGTTGGGTGAATATGCTCAACAAGTGTTCGATTTCAATGCAAATATTGAAGGAGGTGAAATCATTTTTGTCATGAGGTTTGCAAGCTGCAAATCTTATCAAGGTCAATTATCCGCGGTTTAACATTTATATTTTTTGTTTATATTTATTTAATTTAGAACTAAATAATATGGTATACTAATCATGTCCTCTTTTAAAACGAAGACGAATGGTCCATATCCAGTGGATTTAATTCAACCAAAGTTCTTCTAAATCCAAACAGTTTTTACGTCAACAAGTTTCGTAAGCGGTAAGAGTTTTATCTTTTAAATATTTTGGTTTTTATAAATGTTTATTTTTCTAACTAAAAATGTTTTTTTCTAAGAAGATTACCGTCGGATAATCTTATGATTACCAATGGTGGATCCAGTCAACTTTCACTTGGTTCGAATACGGCGTTGTATGATGAGTTTTTTTTTTGCAAAAGGAACAAGAAACTTACAATATCTAAGATTGTAGTTGATTATGAGGTAAACATGCTATTTCTAAGTCGGCTTATTTGGAAAATTTTAAACCGTATGATTTATTGATATGTCAATGCGTTCTAACTGATGAGGCATGGAAAATGCATTACATGTGCCACCATTGAGTCAATTGATTTGAGTCAAAGTTGGTATTACCCTGCATGTGCTAAAT
This sequence comes from Orychophragmus violaceus, assembly GCA_030180135.1. Lineage (NCBI taxonomy): Eukaryota > Viridiplantae > Streptophyta > Magnoliopsida > Brassicales > Brassicaceae > Orychophragmus > Orychophragmus violaceus. Next base: position 60,715,829 of record CM058237.1, on the reverse strand, counting down.
GCAACAAGAAAGTGTACGATGCAAGTAATGATGATGATGATGGAAAACTAGTTGAGTTTGATTGTACAACATGTAAAGAAATTGTTACAAACGTTAATGCAAGGTATAGTACATACATTAAATTTTCTTAATTGGTATATAGGTATAGACTTATATTGACTATTAATATAAACCTTTTCTCGATTCAAATTGTGTATGTTCTTTGTTCTTCTTCGAGTTAAAGATAATTCTGAAACAGATGTTTGATCGACCCGTTGAAAAACTTCTCTGTCTCACTGCAAATGTTGTGGCTAAAGAATTTAATGAGGTATATGTTTACATATTTTGTTTTGAATCTTATGTATCGGTTTGGTTTTATATGTATAGATAATCATTTGTGCCTTACCGATTTGATCGGTAAAAAGGTTTTATTCAAAATCACAATTTCCGAAGACAATAGAAACAATAAGAACCAACCATTTGTTGTGAAACATGCTTGGGCTGATCAAGAGAGGGTTAATCAGTATTTGTCTGAAACTGATCAGATATTAATTTGACTAATTATTTATTTATATGATCTAATCGATAATTGTTATTTATGTTATCTTTTGTGATTTTATCTTATTCAATTCATGCTTGCACGCTCAATTGACAATTATGGATCTCATCCCCTTATGCTTACTAATTCATCTGAGAGTCAGATCCTTCACTTTGTAACTCTATTACCCCAGTGTCTAAGAAAAGAGATGTTGTAATAAAAAAGAAGATGACAAGTGTTTCAGAACAAAAAGATCGAGAGTCATTTTTGACGAGGAGGATAGTGAGAGACAAATGTTACTTTGGTAAAGAACCATTTCTGCCATGCTGAGCATTTTGTCGCTTAAGCCTTCGATGACCAGTTTCTGCCAGCTATTGTTCAACGTTTGTAATGGACATAAAATGTATGGGAGCTTTGTCAGATTTAAGGTTACCATCCTGTGGAATATTCGACATTGCTTGATTTTGATATTTGGTTATACACGTTTTTATGTTGGGTCTTCAATTGACCCCAAGCTCCACCACACTCGATCACCTTCTGAATCGTACTCTTGGATAATTCTCGTGATCTACTCGTTGAAGTTTCTAAGGATTCGCATGACGGCCTACATGTGGTGGAGGGATCTCAGTAACCACACGTCATCTCGTAGACTCCAATGCATGCATGTGTACTCTCCAATGCACAACAGCCTAAAGAGTAACCACACGTCATCTTCAATTAATTTCATCTGAAATGATGAATCGGCTAAACGTGTTGCTGAGATGGAGGACAAGCTTAAGTCCGAGTGTGACCGCCTAAAGGCCTCTCGTAAGAACGAGGTTCTTAGAGAAAGGAAACGGGTGTCTGATAAGGTTCAGACTCGGCTTTACAAAATTAAGAAGGCTAGAGAGGAGGATGTGGGATTATGTGTGTTCATGGTGTAATTGTCAGGTTACATCCTAGCACATAATTAACTAGGATCTAGGTGATTTGCAGTTGAATCATAAACAGATCAGATTCATTACCTTGTGATTGCAGCGGATTGATCAAAGGAATGAAGAGATCTACAAGAGCTGATGATTACCGGCTCCTCCTAGGTATCCACACGCTTACAAGCTACTGGATCAGGCTGCTAGACCAAAGCTGGAACAACAGAGAGAGAGAGGACGGCCAGACCTAATAAAATCGCAGAAGACCAGTGTTTCTGGCGCCTCCTCTCTTCCTTATATGGGCCCAAGTGATTAAACTAATGGCCTATTAGGCTTTTGGGCCCAAGACCCAAATCAGACAAAATAACTGTATTTTGTCTGGCCCAATTCTCTGTACAAATACAGTAAATGCCTTGCATCTTACCTTATTAATTCCATTTAACTTTCCCGTTAGCTATGGTGTGTGACCCTTTGGGATCATACAATACTGGTAATAAGTTCTAAACTTATAGATCATGAGCGGGCTCTAGCAAGTCATCATGATCACCCAGTATTTATGACTTATGTCTGATCTCGACACTTATCATACTTTCTAGAGATAGTACAGTAGATTTCAGGACATTCCCAACAATCTCCCACTTGTACTGGAATCCTACATTCCCTAATCCTTTTGTCTCAATATCTCGATCTGGCATAAGGCAAGATGCGTGTCATCCTTATATAGCCAGACCATGTTCATCGGACCAGATTTGATACTGACAATGCAAACGACTTGGGCAAGTCCGTTTGGGAGTGGCCACTCTCTTACCAGCTATCAAGTCTCCGATTGGCCTAGAGATATTACCTCCGTTAAACGGCAGGGACAAATCCCATCTTGTTCCATCACTATGAACTACACACTTTATAATACACCCAACCAAGGTCCTTATAGCTCCCAGTTACGAAACAGCGTTAGACAATGATCAAAGTGCATCACTCCATGTGCAGCCACATGCATGCGAACTCAGGTCTAAGGACTATACTCTATAGTCGTATATGAGAACCTCTTATGACACAGATATTAATATCTTGTAGAGTTCTCATCAGCGGGCCATGTCCGGTCATATGCTCCCCTACATATATGAAGGATGTTTTGGTTGTTAATCCAGATTCAATTCTCAGATTCAACAGTTCCTAAACATGCGGATCTAGGTTCTCTTGAATAGAAACAATAAGATCTCACCTTTTACCTGTTTATGCAGCGGAAAGAGAGAACATGTCAGAGATCAGAGAGCCACCGAGTGATAACTCCTCCAGAGGTTCACACACGCACACCAAGCAGGAAGAAGGCTGCTAGACCAAGGGAGAGGAGGCGCAGAGAGAGAGAGAGAGGCGCGGCTAGGGCTTAGGGTTAGAGGAGAAAGAGATTTGGGTTTTAGTTTATAAAACCCTTCTCTTTCCCTTTTGGGCTTTTGGGCCCAAATACCAATCTGATTAAATCCCTTGGATTTAATCAGACCCATTAATCACTCTCTAAGTACGACAAATGCCTGGCACTTTTACCGTACTTCTGCTAAGCCGTTCCTACACATTTTCCTGTTAGCTTAGGCGTGTGACCCATATGGGATCATATAATAAAGGCAATAAGTCCAAGACTTATAGATCATGAGCGGACTCTAGCAAGCCATCATGACCCCCAGTATTATATGACTTATGTCTGATCATTGACATACTCTTACTTTCTAGAGACAGTACCGAGATTACTGGACACAATTCCAACAATCTCCCACTTGTACTGGAATCTCTGTATTCATAATCCTTTTGTCTCAATATCTCGATTAGTCATAAGGCAAGATGAGTGTCATCCTTATAAAGCCTAATCTTGTTCATCGGACTCTGATTTGATACTGACAATCCAAACGACTCGGGACAGTCCGTTTGAGCATGGCCATGCATTTTCCAGTATTCAAATCTCCGATTGGCCTAGAGATATTCACTCCATTTATATTGGAGGGACAAATCCCGTCTTGTTCCATCACTGTAAACTACTCATTTCATGATGTACCCAAACAAGGTCCTTATAACTATCGCAGAACGATAGCGTTAGACAATGATCAAAGTGCATCAGTCCATGTGCAGTCACATGCATGCGAACTCAGGTCTAAGGACTATACTCTATAGTCGTAGTAAGAATCTCTTATGACACAGATATAAATATCCTGAAGAGTTCTTATAATCGGGTCTTGTCCGGTCGTATGTACCCTACATACACCTATGTATTGACTTTGATGCCGCGCATCTATGACACATGAAACTTGGTCATAAGTCACATACCAATCTAGTCTCACACGGTTGTTGGTGTTCCAATTTCAACAACCTTCGACTAGGGACAGAATGATATAAGCCATCTATCAAATATAGGGTCTCATGATCAAGCTAAATGACTTTGATGACTCAAGATCAAGTCACTTACTTCGATGACCTATAAAATGGTTTATATCACTTTGGAACGATTATTTCATCACAGTTAAAATAATCTTGAAATAATAATTTCATTAAACATAAAAATGTTTTACAAGAACATGTCAAATAACTAAATAAAGCCCTCAAACTCCCACTCAAATTTAGATTACATTTCAATGTCTCTAATGCCTACAGCTTCAGTCAGAAACTCGAGCTTAGGCCTTGGGAGTGGCTTTGTCAACGGATCAGCGACATTATCATCTGTCTGAACTCGGCTGATCTTGACTTCCTTTCTATTAATGATGTCACGTATCAAGTGAAATCTTCTTAGAACATGCTTGGATTTCTGGTGTGATCTCGGTTCCTTTGCCTGAGCTATAGCACCATTGTTATCACAAAACAGTGCTAGAGGCTCAGCCGCATCTGGTATCACACCTAGTTCAACAATGAACTTTTGTATCCAAACAGCTTCCTTCGCAGCTTCTGAGGCGGCGATATATTCAGCTTCTGTAGTGGAATCAGCAACGGTGTCTTGCTTGGAGCTTCTCCAACTGATTGCACCGCCATTCAGACAAAAGATATAACCGGACTGTGACCGGAAATCATCTTGGTCTGTCTGGAAACTTGCGTCCGTGAATCCACTGACTTTAAGCACATCACTTCCACCGTACACTAAGAACTTATCCTTAGTATGTCTTAGATACTTCAAGATATTCTTTACGGCAATCCAATGGTTTTCACCTGGATTTGACTGGTATCTACTCGTCATGCTCAATGCATAAGCAACATCAGGACGAGTACAGATCATGGCATACATGATAGATCCTACTGCAGATGCATAAGGAATATTCTTCATGCGCTCAAGCTCAGCAGCCGTCATAGGGCTCTGCTTCTTGCTTAGCGTTGTGCCATGTACCATTGGCGTGAAGCCCTTCTTGGAATCTTTCATGCTGAATCTTTGTAGGACTTTGTCAATGTAAGAATCTTGACACAAGCCTATCAGCCTTCTAGATCTATCCCGGTAGATCCTGATTCCAAGAACGTATGCGGCTTCACCCATGTCTTTCATGGAAAAACAACTTCCAAGCCAGTCCTTTACGGACTTCAGCATTGGAACGTCGTTTCCGAGAAGCAGTATGTCATCGACATACAGAATAAGAAATACTATCTTGCTCCCACTAGTTTTCTTATACACGCATTGTTCTTCTTCGTTTCTGATGAAGTCAAATTGCTTGATCGCTTCATCAAAACGAAGATTCCAGCTCCTCGATGCTTGCTTCAATCCATAAATGGATTTATGAAGCTTGCATACTTTCCCAGCATTCTTTGGATCTTTGTAACCGTCAGGTTGCGTCATATACACATCCTCTTCCAAAATACCATTCAGGAAGGCGGTTTTCACGTCCATCTGCCAAATTTCATAATCATGAAAAGCTGCAGTTGCTAGTAGAATCCGAATAGATTTCATCATAGCCACTGGTGAGTAGGTTTCATCGTAATCCACACCGTGAACTTGTCTGAAACCTTTTGCCACCAACCTGGCTTTATAAATCTGGACATTTCCATCCACGTCAATCTTCTTCTTGAAGATCCATTTGCACTCGATGGCTTTTACACCAGCGGGTAAGTCAACCAACGAAAACACTTGGTTGACCGACATGGAGTCCATTTCGGAATCAGTGGCCTTGCGCCACTTAGAGGAATCTGGGCCCATCATGGCTTGATTGAAGTTCGATGGTTCATCACCATCAATGATCAGAAGATCATGACAGTTAGTCACGAGGAATCCTTGATATCTCTCGGGTTCGTGACGGATCCTCCCGGATCTTCGAACTTCAGGTACTACAGGTTCAGGCTCTACAATTTCTTGTAGGTCCTCCTGCTACTCTTCCTCATTAGGTTGAGCAGTATCCTGTTCATCTTGAATTTCTTCAAGCAGTACCTTACTCCCACTGTCTTTCTTAGAAAGAAACTCTCTCTCAAGAAAGTTACAATCCCGGGCAACAAAGATCTTGTTCTCGGAACGTAGATTGAAGTAATAAGCCTTGGTTTCCTTCGGATAACCAATGAAGTAGCATTTATCAGACTTTGGTGTAAGCTTGTCTGAGATTAATCTCTTGACATAGGCTTCACAACCCCAAATTCTTAGATAAGACAGCACTGGAGCCACTCCAGTCCATAATTCATATGGTGTCTTTGCTACTGCTTTCGATGGCGCTCTATTTAGAGTGAACACTGCTGTTAGCAGAGCATATCCCCAAAGGGATATTGGAAGGTCTGTGTGACTCATCATAGATCGAACCATATCCAATAAGGTCCGATTTCTCCTCTCAGACACACCATTCCATTGAGGTGTTCCGGGAGGAGTGAGTTGGGATACGATCCCACACTCTCTTAGATGATCACTGAATTCTTGGCTTAAGTATTCTCCTCCTCGGTCGGACCGAAGAGCCTTAATGCTTTTGCCAAGTTGGTTCTGTACTTCTTTTTGGAATTCTCTGAACTTCTCAAAAGATTCAGACTTATGTTTCATTAAATAAACATATCCATACCTACTGAAATCATCAGTGAAGGTAATGAAGTACTGATAGTTTCCTCTTGCATTTGTGGACATTGGGCCACACACGTCAGTGTGTATCAGGCCCAATAAGTCACTGGCCCTCTCGTTAGGTTTATTAAAGGGGGCCCGTGTCATTTTGCCCATCATGCAGGATTCGCATTTCTCACATGGCTCAAAGTCAAATGAGCCAAGAAGTCCATTCGAATGGAGCCTCTTGATGCGTTTCTCGCTGATGTGCCCTAAACGACAATGCCATAGAAACGTTCGGTTCTCCTCATTAGGTTTGAACCGTTTGGTATTAATGTTATAAATTGGCGCGGATTGATCGAGTATGTAAAGCCCATTAGTAAGAGGGGCACAACCATAGAACAAATTGTTGCGATTGAAGGAACATAATTTATTCTTAACTGAAAAATCATAACCTTCCAAATCCAACAAAGAAATTGAAATAATATTCCTGCTTATAGCAGGTACAAAATAACAATTATTGAGTTCTAAAACCAATCCCGAAGGTAAAGACAACAAGTATGTGCCTACAGTTAGTGCTGGAACTTTCGCTCCATTCCCAACTCGTAGCTCCACTTGTCCTTGCTTCAGCCTTCTACTGTTGCTGAGTGCCTGCATATTAGTACAAATATGAGCCCCACAACCAGTATCCATAACCCATGAGGTATTATCAGAAGTAGTTGTATTAACTTCTATAACAAAAATACCTGTTGAAGAAGTCTCGAGAGTCTTCTTCTTCAATTCCTTTAGACCTTCTTGGAATTTCTTACATTCTCTCCTCCAATGCCCTGGTTCTTTACAGAACCTGCATATGTCAGTTGGCCCAGCCTTGGACTTGGGCTTGGGCTTTGGCGTGTCCTTGTCCGCGACTTGGACAGCCTTGGCCTTTCCCTTATCCTTAACAGAGGATTTCTTAAACCCCTTGCCCTTTTGCACCATAAGCACATTGGGGTCCTTGGCGGTTTTCCTCAAGTTGGGCTCTGCAGTCTTGAGCATTCCGTGAAGCTCAGGCAATGTCTTACTCAAGCCATGCATGTTAAAGTTCAGAATGAACTGATCATAGCTTGCAGGTAATGACTGCAGAATGATGTCGCAGGCAAGTTCCTGGCTGATAGGGCAGTCGAGTTTCTGAAGATGATCGAGATAACCCATCATCTTCAAGACATGAGGACTCACTGCCGCATTTGCAGCCAACTTACAGTCTAAGAGGTTCTTAACCGTCTGAAACCTCTCAGTCCTTGCTTGCTCCTGAAAAAGCGATTTCAGGCTTGCCATTATCTCAATTGGTGACAACACACTCTCGAACTGCATTTGCAGCTCAGCAGTCATTGTCGCCAACATAAGGCAATACACATCATTTTCATCTGACGAATGCTTTTCCCAAGCATTATGCAGAGTCATGGCGGCATTGTTAGCAGGCCTCTCGGGGAGAGGATCACGAAGGACATAATCCTTCTTCTCCTGCTTGAGGACTAGCCTCAAGTTCCTTGACCACGTCAGGAAGTTCGTTCCAGTCAGCTTCTCCTTCTCGAGAACAGACCGGATTGAGAATGTGTTTTGTGTGCTTGTAGTAGTCATAGCTGAAATATATAGATAAAAAGGTTATTAGTTAATATGTTCAATATGATTAATCTTATATTATACTTAATATGATCAATCATGCATTATATTCAATAACCTAAGTTACCCTCAATAGAATATAATGATTCCAAGATCCACATATAACTAAGATCAAAGTGGGCCACTGGCCGTCACCCAACCTTAGCTTATATCGGTAAGCCCTATGTCGGCTAATTATATCCGTGATATAACTCTTGGTTGTGAATCTGGGCCCGAGGCCCAATTCACTCTGATGTCTCAAGGCCCGGGACTCCCGATGGCCCAGTCAAGAAAACCAGACTATACAGTCATGTAATCATTAATGTCTGGGACTCCCAATGACATTTATGAATCACAAACCGTCTTATCCACGCAAAAGTAGACACCCTCACACTGTAAGGCCATGAATACAATTGAATGGGCTTCGACAGCTGACATAGCCTGGACAAGACATCCAACGCTTGATATTATTTGAGGTTAGTAGGTTTATTAAAATTTCATTCCCAAAATAGAAGATTACTATTTTGGGAAACTTTCCATTTTTGGAAACCTACTATTTTTGGAAACTTTCTAAAATAGGAAACTTTCTAAAAACGGAAACTTTCTAATTTTAGAAATTTCTTAAAATCCAAAACATGCAAATCTAGAAACTTCTATTTTAAGAAACTTTCTAATTTCAAAATTTCGGAAACTTTAATTTAAAATCGATTTATAATTATATAAAATAAATTTTAAATTAATCTGAAGAAAAGACTCAAATAATTGGCCCAATTGTTTTAACTTCTTGGCCCGAGGCCCAAGAATTGGTCCATGTCCAAGACATAACCCAATTGTCCAATTAAATGACATAACCGGTCTGGTTCATTAAAATTGGTCTAACCAAAATTAATTACTACGATGACCACAATTGTCAACCGGTTATTTACTAAACCGGATTTTCTCAATTTATTTGGTCCAACCAAATCAAATTAGAAAATCCTGGTTTAGGCACAAAATCCAATATTTCGACTTTGGATTTCTTATCCCGGTTTAACCAGAATTTAATAAAATTATTAAATCTGTTTATTAAACCGTGACGTTCAAGTTTTAAAATCTTAAACCGAACCATCTCGAACCGACCATCTAGGTCACGGCCGCAAGCATCACCGCGAGTGGATGATCGAGACAGCCGCAATCCTTACGATCGGGACGGGACGCGGGACGGGACGAGACGCGGCGTGAGCTGGACTCGATCGGATCGATCCATGCCATCGATCCGTGATCAACGCATGCGATCGGCTCACCGATCGGTTCATCACTCGCCGCGAGCATCAAGCGATCGGCATGATCACGCGATCGGTTCACGATCGGCCCGTGCATCAAGCGATCCACTCGGCTCTCTCTCGGACGTGCGATCCAACCGGCCAAGCCGATCGGTTCAACACTCGGCCGATCGCAATCCAAGTCATATAGCTTGGTTTTTGCGATTTCAAATGTGTTTAGGTTTCAATTCCTTGTTGCTTAAGTGATTTCTCTTATCAGTAGTTGATTCAAAACACTTTTTAAACAAGAAAAACAATCCTAAACGAGATTCTAAACAAGAAAAACCAGAACCAATAGCTCTGATACCACTGAAGGATGTTTTGGTTGTTAATCCAGATTCAATTCTCAGATTCAACAGTTCCTAAACATGCGGATCTAGGTTCTCTTGAATAGAAACAATAAGATCTCACCTTTTACCTGTTTATGCAGCGGAAAGAGAGAACAGGTCAGAGATCAGAGAGCCACCGAGTGATAACTCCTCCAGAGGTTCACACACGCACACCAAGCAGGAAGAAGGCTGCTAGACCAAGGGAGAGGAGGCGCAGAGAGAGAGAGAGAGGCGCGGCTAGGGCTTAGGGTTAGAGGAGAAAGAGATTTGGGTTTTAGTTTATAAAACCCTTCTCTTTCCCTTTTGGGCTTTTGGGCCCAAATACCAATCTGATTAAATCCCTTGGATTTAATCAGACCCATTAATCTCTCTCTAAGTACGACAAATGCCTGGCACTTTTACCGTACTTCTGCTAAGCCGTTCCTACACATTTTCCTGTTAGCTTAGGCGTGTGACCCATATGGGATCATATAATAAAGGCAATAAGTCCAAGACTTATAGATCATGAGCGGACTCTAGCAAGCCATCATGACCCCCAGTATTATATGACTTATGTCTGATCATTGACATACTCTTACTTTCTAGAGACAGTACCGAGATTACTGGACACAATTCCAACAATATACCTATGTGTCGACTTTGATGCCGCGCATCTATGACCCCTCGAAACTTGGTCATAAGTCTCAACACACTCTAGTATCAAGTGGTTGTTGGTGTTCCAATTTCAACAACCTTCGACTATGGACACTATGATTTATGTCATTTCGTTAAATATGGGGTTTCAGGATCAAGTCTACTCATGTATTTCGATGGCCCATATATAATGACATGAATCATTTTGGAACGATTATTTATATCACAGTTAAAATAATCCAGAAATCATAAATTTCATAAACATAAAATATTATGTTTACATGAACCTTTCAAAACAACTAAATAAAGCCCTTTACAAACTCCCACTGAAATTAAGACTACATCTTAATTTCACTTATCCTACAGCTACAGTCCGCGACTCGTGCTTAGGCCTAAGGAGTGGCTTCGTTAATAGATTAGCAACGTTCTCATTCGTTGAAACTTGCTGATCTACTTAACACCTCTGTCATTTATCTCACGGAATAGGTTATACCTACCCTCAAGGTGTTTGGACCTCTGATGTGCAGCTAGTCTCATCTATGCTGGGAATCACATCAAGTTCAGTGATGAACTCTTCTTTCCAAACAACCTCTTTCGCCGCTACCCAAGCTGCGAAATGTTCAGCTTAAGTCATGGAGTCAGCAACAGTGCCTTGCACCGCCAGACAGACACAAGATATAACCGGACTGTGACCGGAAATCATCTTTGTCTGTTGGAAATTTGCCTTTCAGACTCTACCGACTTTTAGCACCTCACTTTCTCCGTAAATCAAGAACTTATCCTTAGTATTCCTCAAATACTTCAGGATATTCTTTACGTCTATCCAGTGATACTTTGCTGGATTTGACTGGTCTTTACTTGTCTTGCTTAACATTAAAGCAACATCAAAACAAGTACGTGTCATGGCATACATGATAGATCCAATTGCCGACGCATATGGAATCTCATCCATGTATTCAAGCTCAGCAGTTATCGTAGGACACTGTTTCTTGCTTAACATAATGCCATGTGACATTGGCATAAAACCCTTCTTGGAATGCTGAAAACGTGTAGGACTTTGTCAATATAAGAATCCTGACTTTGTCCTATCAGCTCTTTTGGATCTCTATCTTTAGATCCAAAATCCAAGAACATACGTGGCTTTACCCATGTCAATCATAAAACCAACTCCCAAGCCAGTCCTTTACCGACTGCAGCATTGGAACGTTATTTCCGAGAATCAGTATGTCATCGACATACACTATGAGAAATGCAATATCGCTCCCACTTATCTATTAGCAAACGCACAGTTCCACTTCGTTCCTGTTCAAGTCAAAACCTTGACTACTTCAACAGAACGAAGATTCCAACTCCGATATGTTTGCTTCCATCCATGAATGGATCGATGAAGCTAACTTACACACAGTGTAATTTTTCGGAGTCCGGGCTCACTTTCGCTTCTGTGAATTTCGCAGGTTCGTCACTTTCAATGATCATCAGATCATGGCAACTAATCACGAGAAATCACTCTTGGATTAGTGACAGATTCATTCAGATCTGCGAACTTCAGGCTCTACAGGTGTAGATTCTACAGAAATCTGTAAATCCATCCGCTGCTCTCCCTCAACAGGTTGAGCAGCCTCCTGTATTTCTCGAATTTCTTCGAGTTATACTTTTACTCCCACTGTTCTTCTTGGAAAGCAACTTTCCTTTTAGAAAACAGAATTCCGAACAACCTAACTTTGTTTTCGGAATGGACGTAAAAGTAACAAGCCTTGGTTTCCTTAGGACAACCAGCGAAGTAGAACAACTACAAATACTCAGTAAAGACGAATTTGGATCATTTCCAGTCCACATTCATGTGGTGTCTTTCAACTGATATTGGTGGAACTATTTCAGCGTAAACTTAGATATTTCTAGAGCGTTATTCTTAAAGAATATCATGGAAGATTCGTGTGACTCATCTTTAATCATTTCTAATCAGATCTGATTCTTTCTCACAGAAACACCTCCAGGTTTTCAGGAGAAATGAGCTGTGAAACGACTTCACACTCATTCAGATGATCACACCATCAATGACTTAAGTATTCTCACTCGTGATCTAATCCAGAGTCTCAATACTTCTGTCACTCAGATTCTATACCTCATTCTGGAACTCTTTCGACCATTTCAAAGAATTTCGACTCGTGTCTCATCAAATGAACACAGTCATACTCACTGAAGTAATCAGTAGAGACAATGAAGTACATGAAATTTTCTCTGGCATTACTGCTCATCGGGCCATATACATGAGTATGTTCAAGGTCCAATAAGCCTTTGGGCCTTTCTCTAGCTCGGCTAAGATAGGCCCTTTGTCTTTTGGTCCAGTAAGCAGAATTCAAGTCTCATAAGATATCCAATCAAATGAGCCCAAAAGTCCATAACTATGGGATTTCTGAATCCGACTCACTCTATGTGACCAAAACATTTACGCCAAGAAAAATCAGGTTTAATTCATCAGATTTAAACCAATTCGGTATTTATGTTACATTTAGGCACTCTTTGGTATAAGATATAAAACCCATTCCTTGAATAGGGTGCTACAATCAATATTTCATTGAGATCAAAAGAACAAAACTTGTCTTTTATCAAAATGAAAAACATTCAAATTTTTACAAGAAAATGAAAGACAACTCTGCTTAAAGCAGGTACATTGTAGCAATTACTTAATACAAAACAAAGCCTCAAAGGCATCTACAAGTGAAAACCCTACGGCTGAGGCAGCATCCATAGCTCCTTCCAGACATGCAATTCCACTTGTCCTTCCTTCAACGTTCTACTGTTGCTTAGGCTCTGCATATTATAACAAATATCAGTGCCACAACCAGTATCCAATACCTATAAGGTAGAACTTGAAGTAATAACATGAATACCTGAGGAAGTAGTCTCATACATCAACTTCAACTCCTCATAATCTTCCATGAATTTAATGCAATCTCTCTTCCAATGCCCAGTCTCTTTACAGTAGCAGCACTTACCAACGTAAGATGTATCTGACTCGGGCTCAGAAGACACACGCTTGCCATGATTCAAAATCTGGACAACTTTATCTTCACCCTTGTCAGCATTAGGTTTAGTAAACCTACCCTTCTCCATTATGAGATTATACAGGGTACTCTTCACGTTTGGCTCAACTGTCTTGAGCATATCATGCAGTTCAGTCAGCGTCTTCGTTAAGCCTTTCTTGATATAGTTCCTTTTGAACTTATCATAGCTTGACGGCAGTGACTGCAGAATGATCTCAGTTGCAAATTCTTGGCTAACTGGATAATCCAGTTTCCTCAGGTTATCAATGTAACCCATCATTTTACTGACATGAGGACTTACTGGATGATCATTTGGTAGCTTGCAGCTAGTGAGAGACTTAACCAACTGGTATCTCTCCACTCTTACATGCTCCTGAAATTTCAATTTCAGGCTGCTGATCATCTCTATTGGCGACTCCATGTTCTCATATTGCTTCAGCAAATCTGAGTCCATGGTAGCCAATATCAGACCACGCACATCTACCGCATCATTATAATGCTTATTCCAAGCATCATATACTGCATGAGAGGCATTGGACCCGATCCTCTCGGGGAGAGCTCTCTCAAGGACATAGTCCTTTCTCTCCTGCCTGAGGACTAGCCTCAGGTTCCGCGACCAAGTCAAGAAATTTGATCCGTTCAGTTTGTCCATCTCAAGGACAGACCGGATCGAGAAAGTGTTTTGATTGTTTGTGCTAGTCATAACTGAAATTTAGAGATAAATAGAGTTTTAGTTATTTAGTTCATAAAAGAGTAATCTTAATAACTTATAAGAAAACTCGCATTGCATTCAAAATTTCTTTGTTTAACCTCATAAGAATGCAATGATTCCAAGACCCATGTTCAGCTAAATCCAAAGTGGGCCACTGGCCGTCACCCAGAAGTAGTTTTACTTGGTAAGCATACACACAGCTAGTTATATCCAATAACTCTCGGTTGTGTATTGGGCCTTGGGCCCAATACACCAGATGTCTCAAGGCCCGGGACTCCCGATGGCCCAGTCAAGGAAACCAATCTCTTACAGCCAAATAATCACTAAAGTCTGGGACTCCCAATGAAATCAGTGACTATATACTACTTTACTTACGCAAAAACAGACACCTCACACTGTAAGCCATATCTGTAATTGAATAAGCGTTAAGTAGCTGACAAGATTGGGCAAGACATCCAAGCTTGATATTGGTTTTGAGGATTTTAGGTTTTCTTTCCAAAAATAGAAGATTACTTTTTTGGGAAACTTACTTATTTTAGAAACTTTCTAAATTTAGAAACATGCTAAAAAAAGAAATTTCTAATTTAATATTTTATTAAAGTTTTCGGTTGGGTCACAAATTATAGGCCCAATTCTTGGCCCAAGACCACAGAATTCCAATTGGCCCAATAATTTGACATAACCGAGTCGGTTCATTAATTCTGGTCCAAGACCAAATTAACTACTTAATCCAACTGGTTATTTACTAAACCAGACCAGCTCTAAATTATTTGGTCCAACCAAATCAAACTTAGACCAGCCTTCGGTTTAGGTTAAAATTCAATTTTGAATTTAAATCCGGTTTAACCAGAAATTAAATAATACCAATTGTATTAAATAATTTCCAGCAAACCGCGATTTGGGTTAACCGCTTGAACCACCAATTAAATTGGATCGGTTCGGTTAAGTCCAAAATCAGGAAGAAACACCTTGTGTTTTAGCCAATTTTGACCTAACTTGCGGTTTTGGCTAAAGCAGACAATGAACCACAATCGGTTTGATTGGTTCATTGTCGCGGGTTTGGGAAAAACGAACCACAATAATCAAGGCTTTGAATCTTGATCGATGGCTAACATCAAGTCAACATCTCGATTCAACAAAAAACGATTTTGATAATTAATTGAACAAACACTTATACTCACGATCATGACATTAACGCATAAAGACAAAAACGAATTTGACCTTTACCTTATGTCAACAAACGATTGATTGACCTGATCTTATTCTTGCCTTATGCAAATCGATTGATAATTAATTTAACTATCACTTATTCTTACGATCAACAGCAAAGGTAAAACAAAGTCAACAACAAAGGTTTTGACGTTTTCTTATCAACATGCGATCGAATTCAATAATGCTTTTGACTTTTCTAATTCGATTCAAGACAAACACAAGAAGACAAAAAAACGATTTTGTCATCTATCAAACCCTAACAAATCGATTTCTTATCGATTATTAATGATGATCAAAGTCAACATACGATTGTCAAGTTTAACAAACCTAACAAATCGATTCTCATTTCTAGGTTTTCCAAGTTTCAATCAATTTTACTTATTAAAATCGATTCATCAAACTAATAAACAACCTAGTATGATCCAAAAAGCAAAAACCTAACGACCTAGGCTCTGATACCACTGTGGGATTATGTGTGTTCATGGTGTAATTGTCAGGTTACATCCTAGCACATAATTAACTAGGATCTAGGTGATTTGCAGTTGAATCATAAACAGATCAGATTCATTACCTTGTGATTGCAGCGGATTGATCAAAGGAATGAAGAGATCTGCAAGAGCTGATGATTACCGGCTCCTCCTAGGTATCCACACGCTTACAAGCTACTGGATCAGGCTGCTAGACCAAAGCTGGAACAACAGAGAGAGAGAGGACGGCCAGACCTAATAAAATCGCAGAAGACCAGTGTTTCTGGCGCCTCCTCTCTTCCTTATATGGGCCCAAGTAATTAAACTAATGGCCTATTAGGCTTTTGGGCCCAAGACCCAAATCAGACAAAATAACGGTATTTTGTCTGGCCCAATTCTCTGTACAAATACAGTAAATGCCTTGCATCTTACCGTATTAATTCCATTTAACTTTCCCGTTAGCTATGGTGTGTGACCCTTTGGGATCATACAATACTGGTAATAAGTCCTAAACTTATAGATCATGAGCGGGCTCTAGCAAGTCATCATGATCACCCAGTATTTATGACTTATGTCTGATCTCGACACTTATCATACTTTCTAGAGATAGTACAGTAGATTTCAGGACATTCTCAACAGAGGAAGCTCTCGGGAGGAGGCATCATATCAAGATGAACCAGGCCGCTGCTGTTGCTTCAATTTTGAAGGCGCTTATCAGGGATGGTTTTGAGATCCCGGTGTCTAAGATAGCGAAGGATGATTTCGACGTTGTCAACCTTAAGCGTGAGCTTCTCGAGATCCAGTATACGGATTTGAGTGAAGGGGATTTTGTCATGACTCCCTTAGGAGATCATAGTCGCGGAGAAGGCGATTACCTTACCAAAAAATCGTTTACATGCAATCCTTCTTCTCATTTATTTTTTTGTTGTTCTTCTCCCATAATTTTATGATGATCTCTTGGATTCTTGAGTTTATTAATTGTTGAATTTTTAATCTAGACCATATTCTATTATTAGAATTATTTTAATAAAATTGTAACTAGACTTCAGGGTTTAGTCAATTTATGGAAATTGGTTTTCTATTTTTGGATGCAGACAAATTCATATTTATGGTTTTGATTTAAAGGTATTGATTGTCTAATGAAATTTAGCCTAATAATTTACAATATTGCAAATAGTAGAACGTCTAAGTATAGACGCCTCATTTTCAATCTAAGCTTCCATTTGGGCTAATTTACTAATAACATAACGTTATCTTATAATTTATACTATTAAAGCCCAAATAATTAAGGCCCATTGTAAGATGAATGAATATAAAATGATTCCAATTTATTTTAGTCATTCTAATCATTCCAAAAATCGGTAAAGTGCACAGCCGATCGATGAAGAATATCAGTTCAATTTTGGCGCTGCGAAATATATTGAGGATTTAGTTTGAGAATCGTGGTTAATCAACATCTCATTCAACAAGGTAACCCTGAAGTTTTCAGTAGAACGATATTTAAAGTTAGGGTTTCTATTCATCGAATTTACCGATTTATATTGAGATAAACCGATTGTGAAAGAACAATGATGGATACGTTCAACGATTCTGCAACACAAAATATACCGATTGGATAGATAAGTAGACTTTAGGGTTTATATGGTGCTTTTTAAAATAGTTTTGTATTTTAAGATGCGGTTTAATTCATATTGTTTTAGGTACATGCATGTAATGATTTTTGATTTTTATGAAGACATTTTAGCTTCTCAAAACAAATCGGAAGATGACAAACCCACAATTTTTCAAGCATGCTTCCAGGAAAATGTAGAAAGAGTCTGGTATGTAATCTTAGTTCTTTGTCTCATTAACGTTTATTTTTTATAGTGATTTTATTTCTTGCAATCATTGTTTAAACTTTGTGTTGCAGATTATCCCGGAAAGGTTTTTTAAGAGGTATATACTTGGAAAAACCAATGTTACAGTCGGTAAACTCACATCTGATGCGAGGCCAAAAGAGTTCCCTATCAAACGAGTTGGTGATAGGCTTAAATAAGTCTGGAGACGGTTCTTTAAGGCTCATGCATTAGAAGACTTAGATCTTTTAATATTTGAGTATCATGGAGCTGCTGATTTCCATATGGTACAACAGTACGGACCAAACTGTTGTGAGATCACATATGAAAATACCCCTCAGATGGAGACTGGAGAAGCTAGCACGAGTAAGTGTTTTTCACTTATTTTCGAGACATTTTTCTTCACTCTTTCTAATATTTTGACTATAAGGAAATGATTTTTGAAGGAACCGAGGAGAAGTTTGTTACCTTTAACGTCACGAGTGACGACATCAAACGAAGCAGAATCGTAAGTTATTCCTTTGTATTTTGGTTTTATATATTGTTACATGATCCATATTTGTTCATTTTGCAGTATCTTCCTAAGTCCTTTGTCGATGCAAACGATTGAGAGAAGGTTGCCGGCAACACTGTATCGATGGTCAATGATGCTGGACAGAAATGGTCTATTGTGCTTGCATTCCATTCTAATACTAATAGACGATGTTTTCGTTTGGCTGGCGGCTTACGAGAATTTTTGACAGCAAACAATGTCAAGGCCAACCAAACAATCATGCTTCAACTTTTCTGGGAAAATCCAACTACTCCTGTCCTCGGACTCTCCTCCAAGAATGTCTGACTTGGTCTAACTCACTATTGTTCCTATGTTTTAATTCTCTTTTTTTTTTTTTTGTAAAAAACTTATGTTTAGTGCTTTGTTTTGTATGTTTGTTGAATTGGTACTATGTTTTTGTTTTGGTTATGACATTTTTCAATGGCAAGTACTTAAATTACTATTGAATTCTATGTTTGTATTTTGTATTGTGGTTTAAATTACTTTTCGAGTTTTTTTAATTGTAAAGATTTTTGAAACCAGAAATCGCCATTAAGATTTTTTGACTAATCCAGTTACCTTCTTGATAATTTCATCATTACATTATTTAGACAAAAAAGTCAACAAAATATATGATCATGTTCTCTGTTGTTGTTATCACCATTTTATCATATCATATAATTAATAACAAATACTGATTTATATCTTATAAAAATTATTTTTGAAATATCAATGAGCGTGCGTTTAGAATATATAAGAGACGTTCCTTATTTACCATAAAATCAGTATCTACTGTTAAATCATTATCTAATTTTTCCTTATTTACTGTAAAAATTAGTATATACCCAATCGTAATTTCCTGGAATCGTGGTGAGTATTTATTTCAAACCCTAGGCAGATACAAAACATTTCCGATATATACTTACTTTTTGTCTTCTGTTTGTTCTCTATTCGAATATTTATTGGAAAAACTATGTCCTAAAGACAATACCAGTTACTTTCAGAGATCAACAAGTCTACAACCAAATGGAGTTTGAGGTTGAAGGTCTTAACGGTCTTGGTTGTTTGAAGATGTCATAACCGCCAAAATCATCAAACTACTTTTGGTCGATGAACATGTCTTTTTTTGATATTATAATTGTATGTGTACATATTTTCATTTTAACAAAGGTTATATAATCTTTGTTCATACGATGTATTAAATTTTCTGTATGATTCACTTTATAACAAATAGGGTCAAAGGATAGAAGGAAAACTATGTGGTGATTTTGTTGAAATGTTCGAGTGGATTTTGGAATCTGAAGGCCACTGGATTCAATGAGATAACGTTCTTATCGTTGATTGGCCAATGTCAGGGCGCTTGACAGATAGTTTATTCTCTTTATGTCGAATTCGTTCGAGTATAATATGGAGAATTCCATTCCTTAATGGCGAGCACTACTTAGACTTGAAGCCTATAAATGGCGTTTCAAATGGCACTATAACTTGCATCTATCCAATCGGTATATTTTTATGGAACATGTTATAATATTGTTCTGGTATACTATTATTTATTGGAATAGGTTATTAATTTGTTTTGTGTTTTTTTGAGGTATAGATTTGATTGGTGTTGTTCTTGGAATTGATGGCTTTGAACGAAATCCAATTTCTCATACAAAGGATCGGAAAACTTATTTCTTGAGGCGTTTTCAAGTAAAATTCCCAATAAACGATTTGGAGTAAGTAGATATTCCATTTATTTTGATGTAGAATATTCTTAGAATATATTAAAGCTTATTTGTACATATTGTTTGCAGAAACAATGCATTGGATTGTGTGGTGAATGGCGATCTAGTTGTTAGGTTGATGACGGCATGGGCGAAAAGTCCGGATGGCATATTGTTCTACTTATTCCAATGCTTTAACATTGTCAAAGATAATGGTAGTATGAAGTATTTTCAAACTGTTTATAAATTTGTTCCAATTAATGTAAAATGACAAATAATTATAAGTATTTCTCGATTAGGATTGGTACGATTGGAGGCTATTCAACGAGTTTTTAAGATACGCTTTGAGGCATATGAAGTTGAAGAATTCCATGACTTAAGTCCAGAGGTATTTATAAAACACCTCTTAATTTGATTGTATAGATATTTATGTTTTCCAATAATCTTATGTTTTGATTGTTGGTATGATTTTTTTCCTACAGGTACCCTAAACCTCCTCTATGTTAAGAAAAGCTATTTATTTATATGTTCTTAAGTACTGATATTCATACATTTTCATGCATTTAGGCTTGTATATAGTTCTTGTTTTGACTTCTTTTCTCCATCATTCTTACCATTTTGCCGAGTCATTGTCACATCTAGAGTCTAGAGTTGTTTAGGACTAGGATTAGGCATTCTAGGCTTGCATTTGGAGTGTTTCTTGTGTTTTGCAGGTGAATGGAGCCATCTAGGAGCATTGGTGAGCTTGGAAGTGGAGTCTTGAGCTCAGAAGACCAAGGAAGAGCCAACGAAGGACCATATCGGTCTGAGTATCGGCCAGGCGGGCCGATACAGCCCCTCGTCAAAGTTTCGGAGAACAGTATCGGCCACCATATCGGTCCACCCGACCGATATGGACTCTCGGATTAATTTTCGAGGGTTCATATCGGTTCACATATCGGTCAGGTGGACCGATACGCTCGAACCCAGAAATAATCCGAGACTCAATATCGGTCCGCATATCGGTCCACCTGACCGATATCGACCCCAGATTTGCACTTGGATCCGGGTCAACACCCGGTTTGTTCCGGGTTGACCCGGCTCGCACCTTTTATACTATTTAAGCCAAAAACCTATTTTATTTTGTTTCTTAAGCAGTTTTTGATGTTCTAAACTCTTTTGTAAGAACACATTAGATTCCTTTGATTAATCTAGACTTCTCTTGTTATTCCATCAACAAATCTTTCAATCTCTCACTAATTCGCCATGATCAACTCTATTTCCATGAGTTTTGTTGATCTAGCTATGATTAGTGAGTAGTTCTCCATAGGCTTGTGGGTTGGGTAGGATTAGGTTGATTTGGGGTGATCAATAGAATTCTAGTAGTTAATTGTCAAAATCTCATCTAGCAAAGTGCGCTTAATGCCTAGTTAATCTTGATCACATTGATTAGGATGTTTAGAATTTCTTGTTCACAACATGTTCGATGAAATTCCAGTATTTAGCTTTGCTAGGACTTTCATATTCTAGCGCATGAAAATGTATGTCTAGAGTGATTGGTTGCTAATTGGAACTCGTTTGAATGCTCGTTTGATTTTGATTCACAAATGATGATTTGTTCTTGAGTTAAGATTAAACGAAGATTTGGTATTAAGAGATTAAACCGAATTGCTTTGTGTGTTCCTTGCTAGGAGATTAGCTTGTTTGAAGTTTGAATTAGGATTCCTTGATCATCCTGAGTCACCTATCCGTTGACCTTTACCCTTGAGCCTTATTCTTGCCATTGATTGAATCGTTTGTTTACTTACTTTTTGTTTGCTTCGATCTGATTTGCTTTATTAGGATTGTTAGGAATTAAAAACCGAAATTGTCTGATTTGACTCTGAAGGATTAGTATCTGCTTATTGGTTTTATCCGTCCCAGAATAGGTTCGATACCTCAAAGCTACTTCGATAAGCTTGAGGAATTGATACCTAAAAGGATTGCAAAATCCTAGTTATCAATTTGGCGCCGTTGCCGGGGACCAACAGCAGCAGCAACAGCAGCAGCAACAGCAGCCGGTTAGAGCTATTGGTGATGGAGATACACCGGACACAAATACTAACCGGCGAGGAATCATTCCACCAGCGGTGAACAATAATAATTTTGAGATCCGCGCTATGGTGATGAACATGGTGCAGAACAATCAGTTCCATGGGTTAGCATCTGAGGACCCGCTACAGCACTTGGACACCTTTGACAAGATTTGTGCCACTACGAGGTTGAATGGTGTGACTGATGATGGGTTGAAAATGCGCCTGTTCGTTTTCTCTTTGGCAGACAGAGCCAAGGATTGGGAAAGTACTATCCCTCCGGGTTCCATTACTACTTGGGGAGACCTCAAGAAAGCTTTCCTGAAGAAGTTTTTCTCAGCTACTAGGACTGCCCGTTTTCGCAGTGAATTATCCGGGTTTGTGCAGCACAACAATGAGAGCTTCGCTGAAGCTTGGGAGAGGTTCAATAAGCTCACCACTCAATGCCCACATCATGGTTTTACCAAGGAAACGCTACTCAGCAACCTCTACCGCGGAGTGCTTCCTAGAATGAGGGCAATGCTTGATTCATGCAGCAATGGACACTTCCTAGGCAAGGGAGTAGATGCAGCTATGGAGCTGATTGAAAATCTCGCGCAAAGTGATGGAAACTACAATGAGGATTATGAGAGGACTAATAGAGGTTCATCAGCTTCAGATGAGAAGTATGAGAAAGAGATAAAGGCTTTGAATGAGAAGTTGGACAAGATGATCTTGTTGGAATTGTGTCCAGTAATCTCGGTACTGTCTCTAGAAAGTAAGAGTATGTCAATGATCAGACATAAGTCATATAATACTGGGGGTCATGATGGCTTGCTAGAGTCCGCTCATGATCTATAAGTCTTGGACTTATTGCCTTTATTATATGATCCCATATGGGTCACACGCCTAAGCTAACAGGAAAATGTGTAGGAACGGCTTAGCAGAAGTACGGTAAAAGTTCCAGGCATTTGTCGTACTTAGAGAGAGATTAATGGGTCTGATTAAATCCAAGGGATTTAATCAGATTGGTATTTGGGCCCAAAAGCCCAAAAGGAAATAGACAAGTTTTATAATTAAAACTTAAGTCTGATTTTTCCTCCTAACCCTAGCCCCTCTGCGATTTCTCTCTCTCTCTCTGCGCCTCCCACTTTTTGGTCTAGCAGCCTCTCTTCCTGCTTGGTGTGCGTGTGTGAACCTCTGGAGGAGTTATCACTTGGTGGCTCTCTGATCTCTGACCATACCTTCTCTTTCCGCTGCATAAACAGGTATAAGGTGAGATCAATAAAGTTTCTATTCAAGAGAACCTAGATCTGCATGTTTAGGAACTGTTGAATCTGAGAATTGAATCTGGATTAACAACTAAACATCCTTCAGTGGTATCAGAGCTATTGGTTCTGGTTTTTCTTGTTTAGATTCAAATTTTAGGTTGTTTAGAAGTGTTTTGAATCTGAGATTGATTGAATCTGATTTGTAAAGCACTTAAGAAACAAATTAAAAACCTAAAAACCTAACTATGAAATCGCATGGACCAATCGGATTGGTATGCGTCCGAGAGAGAGCCGAGTGGATCGTTTGATGCACGGGCCGATCGTGAACCGATCGCGTGGTCATGCCGATCGCTTGATGCTCGCGGCGAGTGATGAACCGATCGGTGAGCCGATCGCATGCATTGATCACGGATCGATGGCATGGATCGATGCGATCGAGTCCAGCTCACGCCGCGTCTCGTCCCGTCCCGCGTCCCGTCCCGTCCCGATCGTAAGGCTTGCGGCTGTCTCGATCATCCACTCGCGGTGATGCTTGCGGCCGTGACCTAGATGGTCGGTTCGAGATGGTTCGGTTTAAGGTTCGGTTTAAGATTTTAAAACTTAAACGTCACGGTTTAATAAACAGATTTAATAATTTTATTAAATTCTGGTTAAACCGGGATAAGAAATCCAAAGTCGAAAAATTGGATTTTGTGCCTAAACCAGGATTTTCTAATTTGATTTGGTTGGACCAAATAAATTGAGAAAATCCGGTTTAGTAAATAACCGGTTGACAATTGTGGTCATCGTAGTAATTAATTTTGGTTAGACCAATTTTAATGAACCAGACCGGTTATGTCATTTAATTGGACAATTGGGTCATGTCTTGGACATGGACCAATTCTTGGGCCTCGGGCCAAGAAGTTAAAACAATTGGGCCAATTATTTGAGTCTTTTCTTCAGATTAATTTAAAATTTATTTTTATAAAATTATAAAATCGATTTTAAATTAAAGTTTCCGAAATTTTGAAATTAGAAAGTTTCTTAAAATAGAAGTTTCTAGATTTGCAAGTTTTGGATTTTAAGAAATTTCTAAAGTTAGAAAGTTTCCGGTTTTAGAAAGTTTCCAATTTTAGAAAGTTTCCAAAAGTAGCAGGTTTCCCAAAATGGAAAGTTTCCAAAAATGGAAAGTTTCCCAAAATAGTAATCTTCTATTTTGGGATGAAATTTTAATAAACCTACGAACCTCAAATAATATCAAGCGTTGGATGTCTTGTCCAGTCTATGTCAGCTGTCGAAGCCCATTCAATTGTATTCATGGCCTTACAGTGTGAGGGTGTCTACTTTTGCGTGGATAAGACGGTTTGTGATTCATAAATGTCATTGGGAGTCCCAGACATTAATGATTACATGACTGTATAGTCTGGTTTTCTTGACTAGGCCATCGGGAGTCCCGGGCCTTGAGACATCAGAGTGGATTGGGCCTCGGGCCCAGATTCACAACCAAGAGTTATATCACGGATATAATTAGCCGACATAGGGCTTACCGATATAAGCTAAAGTTGGGTGACGGCCAGTGGCCCACTTTAATCTTAGTTATATGTGGATCTTGGAATCATTATATTCTATTGAGGGTAACTGATGTTATTGAATATAATGCATGATTAATCATATTAAATTTAATACGAGATTAATCATATTGAACATTTTAACTAATAACCTTTTTATATTATATATTTCAGCTATGACTACTACAAGCACTCAAAACACATTCTCAATCCGGTCTGTTCTCGAGAAGGAGAAGCTGACTGGAACGAACTTCCTGACGTGGTCAAGGAACTTGAGGCTGGTCCTCAAGCAGGAGAAGAAGGATTATGTCCTTCGTGATCCTCTCCCCGAGAGGCCTGCTAACAATGCCGCCAGGACTCTGCATAATGCTTGGGAAAAGCATTCGTCAGATGAAAATGATGTGTATTGCCTTATGTTGGCGACAATGACTGCTGAGCTGCAAATGCAGTTCGAGAGTGTGTTGTCACCAATTGAGATAATGGCAAGCCTGAAATCGCTTTTTCAGGAGCAAGCAAGGACTAAGAGGTTTCAGACGGTTGAGAACCTCTTAGACTGTAAGTTGGCTGCAAATGCGGCAGTGAGTCCTCATGTCTTGAAGATGATGGGTTATCTCGATCATCTTCAGAAACTCGACTGCCCTATCAGCCAGGAACTTGCTTGCGACATCATTCTGCAGTCATTACCTGCAAGCTATGATCAGTTCATTCTGAACTTTAACATGCATGGCTTGAGTAAGACATTGCCTGAGGTTCACGGAATGCTCAAGACTGCAGAGCCCAACTTGAGGAAAACCGCCAAGGACCCCAATGTGCTTATGGTGCAAAAGGGCAAGGGGTTTAAGAAATCCTCTGCTAAGGATAAGGGAAAGGCCAAGGCTGTCCAAGTCGCGGACAAGGACACGCCAAAGCCCAAGCCCAAGTCCAAGGCTGGGCCAACTGACATATGCAGGTTCTGTAAAGAACCAGGGCATTGGAGGAGAGAATGTAAGAAATTCCAAGAAGGTCTAAAGGAATTGAAGAAGAAGACTCTCGAGACTTCTTCGACAGGTATTTTTGTTATAGAAGTTAATACAACTACTTCTGATAATACCTCATGGGTTATGGATACTGGTTGTGGGGCTCATATTTGTACTAATATGCAGGCACTCAGCAACAGTAGAAGGCTGAAGCAAGGACAAGTGGAGCTACGAGTTGGGAATGGAGCGAAAGTTCCAGCACTAGCTGTAGGCACATACTTGTTGTCTTTACCTTCGGGATTGGTTTTAGAACTCAATAATTGTTATTTTGTACCTGCTATAAGCAGGAATATTATTTCAATTTCTTTGTTGGATTTGGAAGGTTATGATTTTTCAGTTAAGAATAAATTATGTTCCTTCAATCGCAACAATTTGTTCTATGGTTGTGCCCCTCTTACGAATGGGCTTTACATACTTGATCAATCCGCGCCAATTTATAACATTAATACCAAACGGTTCAAACCTAATGAGGAGAACCAAACGTTTCTATGGCATTGTCGTTTAGGGCACATCAGCGAGAAACGCATCAAAAGGCTCCATTCAAATGGACTTCTTGGCTCATTTGACTTTGAGTCATGTGAGAAATGCGAATCCTGCATGATGGGCAAAATGACACGGGCCCCCTTTAATAAACCTAACGAGAGGGCCAGTGACTTATTGGGCCTGATACACACTGATGTGTGTGGCCCAATGTCCACAAATGCAAGAGGAAACTATCAGTACTTCATTACCTTCACTGATGATTTCAGTAGGTATGGATATGTTTATTTAATGAAACATAAGTCTGAATCATTTGAAAGATTCAAAGAATTCCAAAATGAAGTACAGAACCAACTTGGCAAAAGCATTAAGGCTCTTCGGTCCGACCGAGGAGGAGAATACTTAAGTCAAGAATTCAGTGATCATCTAAGAGAGTGTGGGATCGTGTCCCAACTCACTCCTCCTGGAACACCTCAATGGAATGGTGTGTCTGAGAGGAGAAATCGGACCTTATTGGATATGGTTCGATCGATGATGAGTCACACAGACCTTCCAATATCCCTTTGGGGATATGCTCTGCTAACAGCAGTGTTCACTCTAAATAGAGCGCCATCGAAAGCAGTAGCAAAGACACCATATGAATTATGGACTGGAGTGGCTCCAGTGCTGTCTTATCTTAGAATTTGGGGTTGTGAAGCCTATGTCAAGAGATTAATCTCAGACAAGCTTACACCAAAGTCTGATAAATGCTACTTCATTGGTTATCCTAAAGAAACCAAGGCTTATTACTTCTACCTGCGTTCCGAGAACAAGATTTTTGTTGCCCGGGATTGAAACTTTCTTGAGAGAGAGTTTCTCTCTAAGAAAGACAGTGGGAGTAAGGTACTGCTTGAAGAAATTCAAGATGCACAGGATACTGCTCAACCTAATGAGGAAGAGCAGCAGGAGGACCTACAAGAAATTGTAGAGCCTGAACCTGTAGTACCTGAAGTTCGAAGATCCGGGAGGATCCGTCACAAACCCGAGAGATATCAAGGATTACTCGTGACTAACTGTCATGATCTTTTGATCATTGATGGTGATGAACCATCGAACTTCAATCAAGCTATGATGGGCCCAGATTCCTCGAAGTGGCGCAAGGCCACTGATTCCGAAATGGACTCCATGTCGGTCAACCAAGTGTTTTTGTTGGTTGACTTACCCGCTGGTGTAAAAGCCATCGAGTGCAAATGGATCTTCAAGAAGAAGATTGACGTGGATGGAAATGTCTAGATTTATAAAGCCAGGTTGGTGGCAAAAGGTTTCAGACAAGTTCACGGTGTGGATTACGATGAAACCTATTCACCAGTGGCTATGATGAAATCTATTCGGATTCTACTAGCAACTGCAGCTTTTCATGATTATGAAATTTGGCAGATGGACGTGAAAACCGCCTTCCTGAATGGTATTCTGGAAGAGGATGTGTATATGACGCAACCTGACGGTTACATAGATCCAAAGAATGCTGGGAAAGTATGCAAGCTTCATAAATCCATTTATGGATTGAAGCAAGCATTGAGGAGCTGGAATCTTCGTTTTGATGAAGCGATCAAGCAATTTGACTTCATCAGAAACGAAGAAGAACAATGCGTGTATAAGAAAACTAGTGGGGGCAAGATAGTATTTCTTATTCTGTATGTCGATGACATACTGCTTCTCGGAAACGACGTTCCAATGCTGAAGTCGGTAAAGGACTGGCTTGGAAGTTGTTTTTCCATGAAAGACATGGGTGAAGCCGCATACGTTCTTGGAATCAGGATCTACCGGGATAGATCTAGAAGGCTGATAGGCTTGTGTCAAGATTCATACATTGACAAAGTCCTACAAAGATTCAGCATGAAAGATTCCAAGAAGGGCTTCACGCCAATGGTACATGGCACAACGCTGAGCAAGAAGCAGAGCCCTACGACGGCTGCTGAGCTTGAGCGCATGAAGAATATTCCTTATGCATCTGCAATAGGATCTGTCATGTATGCCATGATCTGTACTCGTCCTGATGTTGCTTATGCATTGAGCATGACGAGTAGATACCAGTCAAATCCAGGTGAAAACCATTGGATTGTCGTAAAGAATATCCTGAAGTATCTAAGACATACTAAGGATAAGTTCTTGGTGTACGGTGGAAGTGATGTGCTTAAAGTCAGTGGATTCACGGACGCAAGTTTCCAGACAGACCAAGATGATTTCCGGTCACAGTCCGGTTATATCTTTTGTCTGAATGGCGGTGCAATCAGTTGGAGAAGCTCCAAGCAAGACACCGTTGCTGATTCCACTACAGAAGCTGAATATATCGCCGCCTCAGAAGCTGCGAAGGAAGCTGTTTGGATACGAAAGTTCATTATTGAACTAGGTGTGATACCAGATGCGGCTGAGCCTCTGGCACTGTTTTGTGACAACAATGGTGCTATAGCTCAGGCAAAGGAACCAAGATCACATCAGAAATCCAAGCATGTTCTAAGAAGATTTCACTTAATACGTGACATCATTAATAGAAAGGAAGTCAAGATCAGCCGAGTTCAGACAGATGATAACGTCGCTGATCCGTTGACAAAGCCACTCCCAAGACCTAAGCTCGAGTTCCTGACTGAAGCTGTAGGCATTAGAGACATTGAAATGTAATCTAAATTTGAGTGGGAGTTTGAGGGCTTTATTTAGTTATTTGATATGTTCTTGTAAAACATTTTATGATGTTTAATGAAATTATTATTTCAAGATTATTTTAACTGTGATGAAATAATCGTTCCAAAATGATATGAACCATTTTATAGGTCATCGAAGTAAGTGACTTGATCTTGAGTCATCAAAGTCATTTAGCTTGATCATGAGACCCTATATTTGATAGATGGATTATATCATCATGTCCCTAGTCGAAGGTTGTTGAAATTGGAACACCAACAACCGTGTGAGACTAGATTGGTATGTGACTTATGACAAAGTCTCAGTATGTCATAGATGCGCGGCATCAAAGTCAGTACATAGGTGTATGTTGGGAACATACGACCGAACATGACCCGCTTATGAGAACTCTTCAGGATATTTATATCTGTGTCATAAGAGATTCTCACTACGACTATAGAGTATAGTCCTTAGACCTGAGTTCGCATGCATGTGACTGCACATGGACTGATGCACTTTGATCATTGTCTAACGCTGTCGTTCTGCGATAGTTATAAGGACCTTGTTTGGGTACATTATGAAATGAGTAGTTTACAGTGATGGAACAAGACGGAATTTGTCCCTCCAATATAAATGGAGTGAATATCTCTAGGCCAATCGGAGATTTGAATACTGGAAAATGCATGGCCATGCTCAAACGGACTTTCCCGAGTCGTTTGGATTGTCAGTATCAAATCAGAGTCCGATGAACAAGATTAGGCTTTATAAGGATGACACTAATCTTGCCTTATGACTAATCGAGATATTGAGACAAAAGGATTATGAATACAGAGATTCCAGTACAAGTGGGAGATTGTTGGAATTGTGTCCAGTAATCTCGGTACTGTCTCTAGAAAGTAAGAGTATGTCAATGATCAGACATAAGTCATATAATACTGGGGGTCATGATGGCTTGCTAGAGTCCGCTCATGATCTATAAGTCTTGGACTTATTGCCTTTATTATATGATCCCATATGGGTCACACGCCTAAGCTAACAGGAAAATGTGTAGGAACGGCTTAGCAGAAGTACGGTAAAAGTGCCAGGCATTTGTCGTACTTAGAGAGAGATTAATGGGTCTGATTAAATCCAAGGGATTTAATCAGATTGGTATTTGGGCCCAAAAGCCCAAAAGGAAATAGACAAGTTTTATAATTAAAACTTAAGTCTGATTTTTCCTCCTAACCCTAGCCCCTCTGCGATTTCTCTCTCTCTCTCTGCGCCTCCCACTTTTTGGTCTAGCAGCCTCTCTTCCTGCTTGGTGTGCGTGTGTGAACCTCTGGAGGAGTTATCACTTGGTGGCTCTCTGATCTCTGACCATACCTTCTCTTTCCGCTGCATAAACAGGTATAAGGTGAGATCAATAAAGTTTCTATTCAAGAGAACCTAGATCTGCATGTTTAGGAACTGTTGAATCTGAGAATTGAATCTGGATTAACAACTAAACATCCTTCAGATCTCCATTGGCCAAAAGAACATCAGCTTTGTGGGACACCAGGAGGATTCTAAACCTCAATTTTATGATTATGATGAGGATTTAACTCAAGAGGAGATTAACTTCATTGCTGGCCAAGGTGGTTTCAACAAGGGCTTCAACCAAAACTATAGAAACCACCCAAACTTCTCATACCGCAGCACCAATGTAGCCAATCCTCAAGATCAAGTTTATCCTCAAGCTCCATCTCAAGGACAAGCTCAGCCACAAGGTCAACAAGGCTTTCAACAACCTCAACAGCAAAAGCCATATGTCAATTACAACAACCAACAAGGTTTTGGAAACAAGCCTCAGTTTCAAGGTCAACAAGGCTATGCTCCCAAGCAACAATACCCACCCGGTTTTGGTCAACAACAACAACAAACTTCTTCTAACTCAGGAGTTGACAATGAGCTGAAAAGCATGATGCAGCAACTCCTTCAAGGACAAGCCTCAGGAGCTATGGAAGTACGGGACCTCAAGAATGAGCTACAGAGTTTGACATCAAGGGTCACAAACATGGAAAACAAGAATGCCTCCACGTCCCGCATTCAAGGTACTTTACCCGGAAAATCTGAGCAAAACCCAAAGGAGTATATCAGCGCTATCACCCTGAGAAGTGGTAAAGAGTTGCAACAAAGTCAAGTGCCCAAGCCTAAGCTGACATCTTCACTCAATGAGGACATTGAAGTTCAAGAAGGGGAGGAGAATTCTGAAAATTCTGCTCTAAACAAAGAGAGTGATAGTGACATGGCTAAGAGGAAAGGAAAGGCTGTAGCTGAAGAAGTAGTGAATGATACACTCAAGAAGAAGGATGTGGTGTTTTTGCCACCACCCTATGAGCCCAAGCTACCCTTTCCGGGCAGATTCAAGAAGAAGCTTCTAGAGAAGTACAAAGCTCTTTTTGACAAGCAGATGAAGAATGTTGAACTGACCATGCCTTTGATTGATGCCTTCTTGCTAGTTCCTCAGTATAGCAAGTTTCTCAAGGATGCAATCAAGGAAAGAACAAAGGAAGTGCAAGGGATGGTTGTGTTGTCTCATGAGTGTAGTGCAATCATCCAAGGGGATATTGTCCCAAAGAAACTTGAAGATCCTGGCAGTTTTACTCTTCCATGTGCTATTGGTCCATATCGGTTTGAGGGTTGTTTGTGTGATCTTGGAGCGAGCGCAAGTTTGATGCCCTTCTCAGTAGCCAAGAGGCTGGGTTTCTCTACCTACAAGGCATGTAGGATATCCTTGGTTCTTGCAGATAGATCAGTGAGATATCCAATTGGTCTCCTAGAAGATCTTCCGGTGAAAGTAGGAGGATTTGAAGTGCCAACAAATTTTATTGTGCTGGAGATGGATGAAGAACCAAAGGATCCTCTAATTCTTGGGAGACCTTTCCTTGCCACAGCTGGTGCGATTATAGATGTCAGGAAAGGGAAGATAGACCTCAACCTTGGGAAAGACATAGTGCTCAAATTTGACATAAACAAGGTGATGAAGAAGCCAACTATTCAAGGTCAAATATTTTACATTGAGACTATGGATGAGCTAGCTGATGAACTCCTCGAAGAGTTGAACATGGAGGATCCTCTAGAGGTCACCTTGACCAAGGAATGTGGGGAGTATGGATATCTTCAAGAGGAGAGCTGGGCTTACATGAGAGCGCTTGATTCACACAAGCCTTTGTTAGAAGAGGTTGAGTTCATTGAGCTGGGATCAGATTCAGTGTGTGAAGAGCTGGAGGTGTTTGCTGTAGACATGGGTACCGATGGCGCCAAAGGAGTGGAGCTGTGCAAGGAGCAGCTTGTAGCTGACGATTGGAGCGAGCTTAAGGCGCCAAAGGTTGAGTTAAAGCCCCTTCCGCGGGGGCTTCGGTATGCATTTCTTGGCCCAAACTCTACCTATCCTGTCATTGTGAATGAGTTCCTGAATGATGATGAATTGATTGCTTTGACCACTGAATTGAAAAAGTTCAGAAAGGCAATAGGATATTCACTTGATGATATAAAAGGAATGTCGCCTAGCTTGTGTACTCATAGGATCCACCTTGAAAATGAATCCATGTCTTCTATTGAGCACCAAAGGAGATTGAATCCTAACCTTAAAGAAGTAGTCAAGAAAGAGATTCTAAAGTTGCTTGATGCAGGGATAATCTACCCTATCTCGGACAGCACCTGGGTTTCACCCGTGCATTGTGTTCCAAAGAAAGGGGGGATTACTGTGGTTAAAAATGACAGCAATGAATTGATTCCTACTAGAACTATCACTGGGCATAGGATGTGTATTGACTATAGAAAGCTAAATGCCGCGTCTAGGAAGGATCATTTTCCATTACCGTTCATTGATCAAATGCTAGAACGCCTTGCTAATCATCCTTTCTATTGTTTTCTTGATGGATACAGTGGGTTCTTTCAGATTCCGATACATCCTAATGATCAGGAGAAAACGACATTCACTTGTCCTTATGGTACCTTTGCCTATCGAAGGATGCCATTTGGCTTGTGCAATGCACCGGCTACCTTTCAGCGGTGCATGATGTCTATTTTCTCAGATCTTATTGAGGATATTGTGGAAGTTTTCATGGATGATTTTTCTGTGTATGGTTCTTGTTTCTCCTCCTGTTTGCTGAACTTGTGCAGGGTCTTAAGGAGATGTGAAGAGACGAACCTCGTGCTGAATTGGGAGAAGTGCCACTTCATGGTAACAAAAGGGATTGTATTGGGTCACAAGATCTCAGAGAATGGTATCGAAGTGGATAAGGCTAAGATAGAGGTGATGACAAGTCTTCAGCCACCAAACTCAGTGAAGGGGATTCGAAGCTTTTTGGGTCATGCAGGGTTCTACCGGCAGTTTATTAAGGACTTCTCCAAGATCGCTAGGCCACTTACACGTCTGCTGTGTAAGGAGACGGATTTTGTGTTTGATGATGAGTGTTTGGCAGCGTTCCACATGATCAAGGAGGCCTTGATTAGCGCCCCGATAGTCCAAGCTCCCGACTGGGAGTTGCCTTTTGAGATCATGTGTGATGCAAGCGACTACGCAGTGGGAGCAGTCCTTGGGCAGAGGAAAGAAAAGAAACTTCATGTCATATACTATGCTAGTAGGACATTGGACGATGCTCAAGTGAGGTATGCAACAACTGAGAAAGAGCTTCTTGCTGTGGTGTTTGCCTTCGAGAAGTTCAGGTCGTACTTGGTTGGATCTAAAGTTGTGGTGTACACGGATAATGCTGCGTTGAGGTATCTACTTGCCAAGAAGGATGCCAAGCCAAGGCTTCTGAGGTGGATACTGTTGCTGCAAGAGTTTAATTTGGAAATCAAGGACAAGAAGGGCATTGAGAATGGGGTAGCAGATCACTTGTCAAGACTGAGAATTGAGGATGTTGTTCCTCTAGACGACTCTCTCCCTGAGGAGCAGCTAATGGCTTGCAAGGCTGTTAAGGATGCTCATGATACAAGAATGAAGATCGAGGAAGTGAACTCTATTGAAGACAAGGAACCGTGGTATGCTGATATAGTCAATTTCCTAGCTGTTGGGAAAGAACCACCGAGCCTCGATAGCTACCAAAGGAAGAAGTTCTTTAGAGATGTCAACAGGTACTATTGGGATGAGCCTTACCTCTACACTTTGTGCAAGGATCAGCTCTATAGAAGGTGCATAGCTGATGAAGAAGTGGGAGGCATTCTACTACATTGTCATGGGTCAGATTATGGTGGTCACTTTGCCACCTTCAAGACGGTTCAGAAGGCTCTACAAGCTGGGTTTTGGTGGCCTACAATGTTCAAGGATGCCCAAGAGTTTATTACTAAGTGTGATCCTTGTCAGAGAAAGGGGAATATCAGTAGAAGAAACGAGATGCCTCAAAACCCCATCCTTGAAGTTGAAGTGTTTGATGTGTGGGGCATTGATTTCATGGGACCCTTTCCATCTTCTTACGGGAATAGCTACATCTTAGTAGCTGTGGATTATGTTTCCAAGTGGGTAGAAGCAGTGGCGAGTCCAACTAATGACGCCAAGGTAGTAATAAAGCTGTTCAAGAGCATTATCTTCCCAAGATTTGGAATCCCGAGGATTGTGATCAGTGATGGAGGCTCACATTTCATCAACAAGCTATTTGAGAGCCTTTTGAAGAAGTATGGGGTGAAGCATAAGGTTGCAACACCATATCATCCTCAAACAAGTGGCCAAGTTGAAGTGTCCAATAGGGAGATCAAGGCTATTCTAGAGAAGACTATTGGAGCTTCAAGGAAAGATTGGGCTAAGAAACTTGATGACGCACTGTGGGCGTATAGGACTGCTTTCAAGACTCCTTTGGGCACTACACCATTCACCATGCTGTATGGTAAGTCATGTCACTTACCGGTGGAGGTGGAATATAAGGCCACGTGGGCTGTCAAGTTGCTGAACTTTGACATCAAGACCGCAACTAAGAGGAGGTTGATTCAGCTGAATGAACTTGACGAGATACGACTTGAGGCTTTTGAGAGCTCGAAGATCTATAAGGAGAGGACCAAGCTTTTCCATGACAAGCTGATTCAGAAGAAAGAGTTCAAGGAAGGAGATCTTGTGTTGCTCTTTAACTCCCGGTTGAAACTTTTTCCCGGAAAGCTCAAGTCTATATGGTCGGGACCGTTTAGAGTGAAGGAGGTGAGACCATATGGAGCAGTGGTACTTTTTGGAAAATCTGATGAAGAGTTCACGGTCAATGGCCAAAGACTCAAGCATTACTCCGTCTCAGAAGCAATAGATGAGGGAACTTCCATTCCACTCTCTAGCCCTCCCTCAGCCTGAGATCACGGTTTGCAAAGTCGAGCTTAACGACTTTAAATAAAAGCGCACTTGGGAGACATTCCCATGTTTATCCTTGTACATACGTCTTTTGCTTGTTATTTTTGATGTTTTGCTTTGAGTTTTGTCAGGTTTTGGCTTAAGGACGAGGTTGTATATCAGTTGGAGTTGAGCAAAGACCGCGGAAATGAAGAAAAATGGTGCAGGAGCCAATATCGGGTTCCGTATCGGTTGGCCAAGCCGATACGGTTCTGGTAAAAATAATCCGAGGCTTCATATCGGTCACCGTATCGGTTGGCCAGACCGATACGGATTACCCAGAACGATCGATATCGGTCCCCGTATCGGTTGGCCAGACCGATACGGGTCTTCGGAGTGAGCAGATATCGGTCACCGTATCGGTTGGCCAGACCGATACGAGATGCAAAAATTAAATCCGAGAGTCAATATCGGTCGGCGTATCGGTTGGCCAGACCGATACGCCCTTCGCCCAGGTAAGTCAATCCGACCCTAAACCGATTTCAAACCGTTTCTGACCGGATTTTAACCCAAAATCGATTTAATGAACCGGTTTGAACCGATTTCCCCCTTGCTTTCTCCTCCAAGTCGCGACTCTCTCTCTCTTTTCACTCACTCTTGCGATTTCACTAAGAGATTTTCAAAGCACTTCAAACTCTTCAATCTCTATCAATTCTCAACGGATTTTCGTGATTCAAGGCTCTGTGTTTCCGATTCCTCGAGCACTATCTTGTTATCCCCTTGTTCTCTCATCCTCTCATCCTCCAAACAAGGTAAAGCTCTCCAAATCCGAGTTTATGGTTCATGCAAGAAGATTTTCGATTTCTTCTAGAACTCGAATTTGTGGTTGTTGGTTGATGATGCTTGTTAAAAACCTTTGCTAGGCTGTTCCTAGATGATTACCCAACTCAATTTCGCCCTAGGAATGAATGAATTTGACTTTAGGTGAATTAGGATTCTTGAGAAATTTGGAATCCGAAAATATTGGGGGTTTTCTAATTGGATGGTTTCTAATGATGCATTGGACTGATAAGGGCTTAATTTTGTGATACTACTTGATTTGGATGAGTTTTGTTTCACAAGTTTCAAAAATGTGCATTAAGGACCTTTGGTTGATGAGGTTGTGAATTGCTCAAGAAAGTGATTGATTTGCTTGTACATTGTGCTTATGCTGAGCTAGAATTGAGTTTGGTTAAGATGCTTAGGCTTGCTTGCTCCATTGAAACTGAAAAAGTATGCAATTGTTAAGCTCCCACAATTGTTGATCATGGATGTCTCAAGCTATTATTCATTGTGTGGTTGGATTGCGATCTGTGCTGATTCACTTTATGAGTTGTCTTTTGTAGGACAATGACGAGAAAGCGTGCCAACCCGAAACCAAAAGCACAAAAGCCGGTTGAAGATGTGGGAAC
Source organism: Orychophragmus violaceus (assembly GCA_030180135.1). Taxonomy (NCBI): domain Eukaryota; kingdom Viridiplantae; phylum Streptophyta; class Magnoliopsida; order Brassicales; family Brassicaceae; genus Orychophragmus; species Orychophragmus violaceus. The sequence goes on along the minus strand of CM058237.1, from coordinate 60,679,305 downwards.
CTCATCGAGAGGAAAAGGGGTAGCAGTTGAGGAAGAGACACCCGAGGCTCCAGGGAAAGTAATTGAGAACCCACAAAAGTTCACCGCTTCTGAGATATGTGACAAGCTGGAGGGGATACCGTTCTTGTCAACCCGATACCCTCACACCCCGACACTTACTGCTCTTGGGCTGCTGGATGACTACAACGAGATTGTAGAGAACATGGGTCTTAAGGAGTTCTTCAACCTTGCCAGTGACTCCTATCAGAGCTCGACATGTCAGTTCCTCTCAACCATGCAGGCAACGGTCAATATGAGAAGAGCAGCTTTAGCAGGGGAAGTGAGTAAGGGAAAGATTGATTTCCAAATGGGTAGGAAGAAGTTTAGCATGACATATGAGGACATAGCTTCTGTCTTTGACTTTCCGGAGAATGGGGCTCAGTTGGGGACTTTTATCCCTATCGATAAGGATGACCTCGAGGGTGTTTGGCGGATGATAGCTGATGGACCCTTTAAGCTGGGGGGTATGAAAGCTGCAAGGATCAGACATCCGGCTATTAGATATGTGCACAAGGCATTGGCACACACGTTCTTTGCTAGGAAGGAGGCCAACCAAGTCCACAAGCAGGAAATGAAGATGTTGTACATTGGGCTGCAGCCACTCCTGCTCACTTATCCCAACGGTCAGCCCATACCACCGGTTGAGCGCCTCCCGAGCTACACTTCCATTCTGATAGAGCAGTTTGTTGTCCACAGAGAGTGGGCTATGTCAGTGAGGGACTCTAACCCAAAGTTCAGCATGGCTGGTCTGATCACACCGTTGCTTGTGAAAAAGAAGATAAAACTGGAAGGAAGCCTGAACGAGAAGACATTTGGGGAACCCACACCTGTTGCATGGATGGATATCCAATACCTTACCCGAACTCACTACCTTGCATCCAAGCCGCCTCCAGAGCGCCATCTCTATCGGATGTGCTCAGGTACTTCCCCTGAAGAAGGGTACCTCCTCCCAAACCCCGACGTTACAAGTTTTGCCTACAGAGCTAATATCAGATTTTTACCGGGAGTGGAGCATGTGTTTGGACCTCACGGGTCGCAGAGAGCAGCTGCAGCAGAGCATGATACTTCCGACGCACCTGCTGGGGTGTATGGGCTGCACATGTACCTTATTGAGCCTCTAGATGATCCTATCGAGAACAGGACGATCAGGGCATTGAGGGACCAGAACCGGAGCCTCCAGAAGCAGAGCAAATGGCACGGTAGAAACATTAAGAAGATGGCCTCCTGTTTGGAGAAGGTGACCAAAGTGCTTAAGATGATTGTCGGGAAGAAGGACAAGAGTGGCGCTGCAGGACAGGCTTCCACATCCCGACAGGCTCAGGCTGGTGCAGATGAGGAGATTCAGGCAGCTACCGAGGAGGTGATAGCTGAGGCCGATGTTCTGGTTGAGCAGGCTGAATTGGAGCAGGGCAGATACTCGGTTGCTGGACACGAGACATCAGGATCTGCACGCATGGCCCATGACTCCTATTATGAGGATCCTCACCGCCACTCTACCCGCGAGGACCGGAGGAAGAAGAGGAGAGCCATGAAGACACCTTCCTGCTCCTCCTCCAACCCAACTTACTCCATGGGGGATTCATCACCACCATATCTCCACTAGCCAGGTTACACTCCACCTTTGTACATAGTTCTTTTTCCTTCTTTGTTTGCTTCTTGTTTGTTTTCGGTCTTTCTTCCTCACTTAGATCACACAAGGGACCGTGTGATTTAAGTTTGGGGGAGAGACTATTTACTAATCTTGAGTCTCATGCATTCATCTAAGGCATAGAAAAACCAAAAAAATTTAAAAAAATTTCGAAAATTTTCACAAAAAGAAGCATGTAGGATCGAGTCTAGTTAGTAGTTTAGGATTTATGCATTGGGGACGATGATGATTTTGCCTTGAAGAGGTTCACCAATTAAGTTGCTTGTTGCTTTAATCAATTTTCAAAAACAAAGGAAAACCCATTGCTTGACTTTGAGATTCTGAAATTCCCTATCCTTGTGAAGCTTGCATGAATTAAACTCGATTCATTGTTATTGGACTTAATTTGATTTTCGAAATATCTTTCTTAGGGGCTTGAAATACAATCCCATGATCCTTGCCCGAGCTATGTTTCCCCTTTTACCACTCTTTTGATTAGCTCGGGCAACCATTGATCTTATGATCATGGCTTCCCTTACCCAAAGACCCTAAACTTTTCCTTGAAGCCAAATTGATTTGTGAGTGAGGCCTGTTCTTGATAGCTTTTGGCATGTGCAAAAACTTGAGAGTATCGGGAACGACAATGGTCTTTTCTCATTTTTAGCTAGCTCTATTTGCCAAAGGAGTCTAGCATTAGGATGGGAAACAAGTTTGGGGGAGAGATGAGAGCTATCTTGGGAATGAAAGGATCAATGAAAAGAGTTGTGCAAAAGAAAAGAAAGAAAGATCAAGTCTGAAAAGAGACTAAGTAATGAAAAAGGTGTTTGCTCATGATAAAAAAAAGAGAGAAGAATCAAATAAGAGCTTCCTAGTGACAAAGAAAAGAGAGAAAAGAGCAAAAAGGGGTGAGAGTTTTGGGTGATTGAATTGGAGGTTTTTGGTGAGTGTTTGTCTTTCATTATGGGATTATAGAGGAATCTTCTAGGGATTGGGTAGAACAATGAGAAAAGAACTTTGTATGCATGAATTGTTCCCTTTCTTAGATGGATTTTGTGTAATGCCATTTGCTCCTATTCTTGAGAGTTAACCACCACCAAGGACACTACTTAGCCACCTCAAATTGCCTCTCTTGAACCTAGCCAATTGGGATTGATTGATTGCCCCTTTGTGAGATCGCACTTAACTTCTAAATGAATGTAAGGAATTGAGTTGAAGATTGCTTGTGTTCTATAGGATTTCGGGAGTTGGAGTAGGGATTGAGGGAACGGTAATGTGGAAGTACATGGATAGTTAATGATTAGAGCAACTTGTAACTTCTTTGAAATGTCTTGTACCTTGTTGTGAGTCTTGTGGTTTTGAGCCCCCGCTTTCAAACCTTTTCCCCAACCTGATGTGATTGACTTATGCTTGCTTGTGGACAAGCAAGATTCAAGTTTGGGGGAATTGATATTCATACATTTTCATGCATTTAGGCTTGTATATAGTTCTTGTTTTGACTTCTTTTCTCCATCATTCTTACCATTTTGCCGAGTCATTGTCACATCTAGAGTCTAAAGTTGTTTAGGACTAGGATTAGGCATTCTAGGCTTGCATTTGGAGTGTTTCTTGTGTTTTGCAGGTGAATGGAGGCATCTAGGAGCATTGGTGAGCTTGGAAGTGGAGTCTTGAGCTCAGAAGACCAAGGAAGAGCCAACGAAGAACCATATCGGTCTGAGTATCGGCCAGGCGGGCCGATACAGCCCCTCGTCAAAGTTTCGGAGAACAGTATCGGCCACCATATCGGTCCACCCGACCGATATGGACTCTCGGATTAATTTTCGAGGGTTCATATCGGTTCACATATCGGTCAGGTGGACCGATACGCTCGAACCCAGAAATAATCCGAGACTCAATATCGGTCCGCTTATCGGTCCACCTGACCGATATCGACCCCATATTTGCACTTGGATCCGGGTCAACACCCGGTGTTCCGGGTTGACCCGGCTCGCACCTTTTAGACTATTTAAGCCAAAAACCTATTTTATTTTGTTTCTTAAGCAGTTTTTGATGTTCTAAACTCTTTTGTAAGAACACATTAGATTCCTTTGATTAATCTAGACTTCTCTTGTTATTCCATCAACAAATCTTTCAATCTCTCACTAATTCGCCATGATCAACTCTATTTCCATGAGTTTTGTTGATCTAGCTATGATTAGTGAGTAGTTCTCCATAGGCTTGTGGGTTGGGTAGGATGAGGTTGATTTGGGGTGATCAATAGAATTCTAGTAGTTAATTGTCAAAATCTCATCTAGCAAAGTGCGCTTAATGCCTAGTTAATCTTGATCACATTGATTAGGATGTTTAGAATTTCTTGTTCACAACATGTTCGATGAAATTCCAGTATTTAGCTTTGCTAGGACTTTCATATTCTAGCGCATGAAAATGTATGTCTAGAGTGATTGGTTGCTAATTGGAACTCGTTTGAATGCTCGTTTGATTTTGATTCACAAATGATGATTTGTTCTTGAGTTAAGATTAAACGAAGATTTGGTATTAAGAGATTAAACCGAATTGCTTTGTGTGTTCCTTGCTAGGAGATTAGCTTGTTTGAAGTTTGAATTAGGATTCCTTGATCATCCCGAGTCACCTATCCGTTGACCTTTACCCTTGAGCCTTATTCTTGCCATTGATTGAATCGTTTGTTTACTTACTTTTTGTTTGCTTTGATCTGATTTGCTTTATTAGGATTGTTAGGAATTAAAAACCGAAATTGTCTGATTTGACTCTGAAGGATTAGTATCTGCTTATTGGTTTTATCCGTCCCAGAATAGGTTCGATACCTCAAAGCTACTTCGATAAGCTTGAGGAATTGATACCTCAAAGGATTGCAAAATCCTAGTTATCAAGTACGTTAGGAAACTTTTTATGTTTTTGTCAACGAATCATTTGTCTTCATTTTGAACATGTTTCTTTGATTTATTTAGTAGATTTTTTAGATTCCCAATTGCATAGGTGATCATGATCTACAATAATAGCCGCAAATTTCAATGAAGTGTATAAACGTTTTTGCTAAACAATAAAAAATAAAATATGATTTTATAAATCAAGTTAACTTATTTACGATGTCTACAAATAAAACGAATTGAACTCATGTACATAGTTTATTTGTAACATTATTAGAGTAACTTTCGATAATTATTCATAGTTATGTACCTAAATATAAAATTATTTTATATCATTTGAACTAAACGAAAATGTTTAAATCAGTTAGATATTAAATCAATTATTTAAACTGATTCAAATTAAATATCCCGGATCACAACTATTAGATACGATATTTATTCATAAGAAAGCTGTTACAGATCTTTTGTTAAGTTCACACATAAGAAATTAAAATAAGTAATATATACGTTAATATTTTGTCACTTTCCAATTTTATTAGGTAATTTCTATACAGTAAATTTGCTGAAAACCCTCTTGTCCTCTATAATCTTTTATATACACAATTGTAGAATACCCTAATGTGCATTTCATCATCCCCAAAAAAATAAAAAAAATAAACCTATTGCTTCTCGATTTGTGAGATATCTTCTTAATGACGAATTTCGTTCTATTAAGAGAATTATCCTTTCAAAAGGTTAACCCTACTATTTGTGTCACTATTGTGCATAAATGGATTATATACGTTGCTGGGAAGCAAACCTATTTCTTGATTTTGGCAGATGAATCTGTAAGTTATTTCAACCTGATAAGAGCATTTGATAATATTCATAATACTCTTTTGGAACATACTATATTACAATGGTTAAGCCAAACAAATAGAATATGTTATTGTTATCATTGTGTTAACTTTCAATTCAATTTGTCTTGTTTAGGGTTGTAAGATGGAAGCTAAGATTGAATACCCAACCAAACAACAGTATGAAATGTTGTTCACCAAAAGCATCGCATCATTATGCCTTACAAAGTTTTTTCTCCAGCCGCAAATGGGTATTAATCGTACAGCAAAACATCCACTTAAAGTTGTGTTCAAACATGAAACTTTGATGACCCCGACTGATAGTTTGACCAAAAGATTATTTTGTGAATTCACAAAATTTGATGACATTCAATCAAATGATAACACATACTTAATTGGTGAGCCATTCATAGCATTTTACGAATATATATTTGATACAATATGATTTTCTATTAAAATAATGTTTAATATCGCATAGATTTAATTGGATTAATCCAAGGAGTTGAAGATTTGAAAGTCACTCATAAAACCGGTCCTAATCCATTTAAGATTAAATTCCAACTTATTGATGAAAGGTATTTGTTAATCTCTAAGCATGTAAGATACCCTTTTTATGAATGTATGGATTAGAAAAATGTTTTGATTTTTTTTGTGCAGCGGCAATATCATTTCATGTGTTCTGTTTGGTAACCATGCAACAGGGCAATCAAACATGGACCTAATTCTATCCAGTATTGCGTTATGCGTTTCTGTAAGATTGACGGCATCCCATGTTCTTTTACCTTATCTCTGTTGTTATTATGTACTCTGTGTATTAATTACTTGCAACGCACCACTAATTATATTTAATTATATACTTTAACAATAGGTAAAAAGTTTGTTACCTTTGTTGATGCAATAACTGAACTGCTTATTGACAATGATATTCCGGATATTATGAAGTGGGGCTATTAAATGTAAGTTTTAAATTGTATCAACCTTACATAATATTAATAATCAGGGTATAAATTTTTGACTAATTTTTTCCCGATCAATTGCAGGTACAAGTGGCATCTTTAAAGAACTTAGAACCATGATTAAGATCATTACTGGAGAAGGGAATAATTTGCGATGGTTATTTCGTTGATTTATATTTTGATTGGCTGTAACGAGTATTTGATTTGATTTTTATCATTAAGTGTTTTTACTATTTTATTTGGTTTTAAATTTTCTCAAATAAAACTATACAACAAAATATCGTAATGCAAATTTATTCATAATCGGGGCCATTGAAGAAATCAAATGTCAATATTACATGTTCTTAATGTTGTTTTGAAAATAATACATAACGATCACTGTATAACGATATATGTATAGATATCATTCACGTATTCATTTGTTATAGTATATATAATTATATATAATCGAATAATGTAATGTATAAATTTGTGTATTAATCAATTTCTAGAAATATAAAAATATATGTACAACATCTATACCCATTAAAATCGCCTAGAATATATGTATAGTTATGGATCTAGATATTCATTTAGATACATTAATATTTACTAAAAACGTATTTCTTAAATTTCTCAACAGACTTTCCTATATCAGATATTATGTTATATATTCATTTATAACAATGAAAAAATCATTTTTTAGAGATGAGGAAATATTCCATAATATATTAATATTCTACCTTACTAACTTAGATCTAAATCAATGGAAAATATGTATATATAATTTGTAATTTGCAAATCACAACTATGATATGATTGATTCAAAAGGTCTGGATGTTTTTAATAACAGAGAAATAACAAATATTTCTGATTTACAGTGCGTTTTAGATAAATGGCGAATCAAATCTCGAATTCTTAGAAAGTGGAACAAGTTTATTTCCCCATCCGTTCCAACCATCGATCTCATATTGGTAGACGAATGGGTTAGTATTCAAATTTCCATTACTAATCTATATTCAGCTCTTAGAACTAAGTGGACGCTGCTTTGTGTAACATATCTTTATTCTTATAAAATTTCCTCGCAAGGTTCTAAAATCCATGCAATAATTTAGAAGAAATTATGGCAACCATCTTGGACGAGAATTATTATTGAGGATACTACAGTTATCATTCAGACGTTTAAGGTTTGTTTTTGTACGAATTATCTTCGCGAAACACCTCATTCTCAGGAATTTTTTTTACTGAGGAAACATCCCTAGCGAGGGTTGCCGGCGGGGTTGATAGTTTTTCCTTTCATTTTGTTCCATTCACCAAAATTTTCATGGGCGAACACAAAATTAATACAAGTCTTGGTAAGTTTGTTTTCAATGTTTATTTTTACAAATATCGTTCTTTTATTAATTCATACCGAATTATAAATTTTGTTTTTTTTTGGGTTAGATGTCTTCGGAAGAGTTATTAATGTTGGTGCTCTGCAACGATGGAACCTTCCATCAGGTTTTTCTTGGAAAAATATTCATTTTGATTTGATGGATAGCAGGTTAGATACATAAGTGCTTATTTTATATGTTAATAGAGTGTACAACATTTTAATGGTGTGTTGCAGATATTATATTCTAATGTCTATATCATGACTTTGATTGCAGAGGTGATATTTTTTCGTGCAAACTGACAAATACGTATGCACGTGATTATGCTACCGAATTTTCGATCAATTGGTCTAAGTGCAACCATGATTTTCCATTAATGTGTGTCATACAATTTCGGCTTTGTAGCTTGCATAAATGTAATTACTCGATGAATTATTATAACAAATATTTTAAAATAACAAATTATAAAAGCCTCCATAACTCGGTTTATATATGTTGACATTTGTTTATATGCGAGTACATTTGTGAACAACCTCATTGGTCCAGAATATTTATAGATCTTCAAGATGTCCATGTTCAATGAATGAAGATAGCAATTATTAACAAGAGTATTTAGTATTCTAAAATATATATATATCTACAGATAGAATATTCTTTTCTATAGTTCGAATTATTGGTAAGTAAGTTAAGCGGTTTTGTTAAGAATATTCTTAGCTATTGTCATATGTTGTTCGGACCAAATTGTTGTTCGATTTTATTTAAGAATATTCTTAGCTATTGTCATCTGTTTTATTCATCCACAAAAATTGATATTACAAGTCGACTAAATAAATTTTCTTAGCTATTATCCTTCGTTTAGAAATTGCTTAGCTATTTTCCTGCGTTTTATTTATCCTAAAAAATTGATATTACAAGTCGGACTAATCAATATTCTAAACATAAAATAATTTCTTCAAACAAGTTCGACCAAATCGAAGTTTGATTTGTGATATCGGTTTCTTTCCGCCAGAAACCGAACCTCTTTCTCGACAGACGATTTGTAGTCTTTTCCCAGTCAAACGTCGATGAGATATAAATTGTTATGAGATCAACACTGAAACCAACGTTCTCCTTAAAATTAAGAAACTCAGAGGAATCGATCTCAAACAATCATCTCGCCGCCGACTTTCCTTTCTTGAAAGACAATTTCGTCTGTCGTCCTTGCAAGACTTTTCCCTGATAGTCAGCTGCACAGATGGGAACCGTGATGAAGTTAACACCGGTCATAGGATCTACATGGGGCAAAAAGATTTCTGAACCGGCATGACAACGATTCCAAAACAGCCATCACGCGACCAATCTAGCTCCGCTTAACAGCTTTCTTAAAGAGAAATCTGTTCCACGTCTTCCAGGACGGGTCCACTCCGATTTACAATTGGTTGCTCTAAATAAAAAAAAGAAATATATATCAGGGTTCCTATAATCGAAGATCCAAAACGAAAATATAGAAAGAAGGAAGTAACTTATGCGGAAAGTAACCGATCTCGGAATAGCGGACCACAACATGTTACTGAAATTAACGACGCATCATATCGATCCAAATGAATGATATGAGCGTCACCCTTAAGTTGGGAAGGGCAACAAACGGAAGGAACCATCGGGACAAATCTATTTAATGACGAGTTACCCCTTATCAAAAAGACCATATCGACGAACTTGATCATGCATGACTCCGGAGGTCGACACAAATTCGAACACAAGAAAAACGATGAACATGTTTGCATGTTTAATTTATGAATAAAGATAAAAGCTAGAAAACAAATAGAAGTTTTGGTATAACCGAGGGAAAGGGAAGAAGTGAGTATGGTGAAGAGTGATGATCGTATATGCTATATTTAAAGTAGAAGAAATGATGGTTATCGAAGAGACCCTCATGCATGTCAATCTTGATTTAAAGTGACACGATATTCTGTGTACGCGGAGCACATTCATTGGTTCAAGAAAAAGTGGTTTAAATAAGCTTTACATTCTTAAAAATATACAAAAATTAAACAAAAAATATGTCCAAGAAAAACCGAATGTTGTTTATATACGGCTTTTAGTTTTTCTATACATACAATGCTATAATGTTTTCGTATCAGTATATACTTATTATTTTATGCATCCGATTCGAACGTAATAATTCTGATATGCATATGAAACTATGAATTAAATCTTATACCATCTTGATATAGAAAATGTTATATCACGTTTTATCTTGACACTAATAAAAAAATACACCTAAATTAATTAACAACGGAATAATGTCCGCACATATAATTCTGATATGCATATGAAACTATGAATTAAATTCTATACCATCTCGATATAGAAAAAGTTTTATCATGGTTTATCTTGACACTAATCAAGAAATATACCTAAATTAATTAACAACGGAATAATGTCCACACATGCGTGAGGGTCGTTCAATTAGTATGCGAAAAAGGAAAATAAACAACTGCAAAATTTTATTCTCGCAAAACCTCTGTCACAGATTGCCTCTTTGCTCCTCATGCTTTCACCCCAGTCAACCCTCCGCGTTGACCTCCCCTGTGTCTTGAGTTTATACCATTTATTTCTCAGACTTTTCCATTTACGTCTCCTCACTAGAATGAATCCTCTTCCTGAAATCTATCCATTGCATCATATCAATACCCCGCCCCATGAGACTCAGCTTCTCCTCAAGCTGAAAAACTGGAAACTGACGTGCAACCTCCCAACCAAGCATCCATGTTGGTTTGTGTGACGACAACTAAGTCAATTGAAAGAGAACCTCCAAGCGAGACTTTGCATAATAACGAGTATCCTGAACCTTATTCGGTGTTAAGAAAACTTCCTCTAGATCAGAGAAATACATGGGAAATGATGTAATTTGTGGCGCAACTCTGATCACCGGTTTGAGCTAAGACACGTGGAAAACCGGATGAGTTTTTAAGCCAACCGGAAGTTCTAGACAATAAGCAACCTTACCAATCCTATCCAACACCTCAAACTAACCGTCAAGTTTAGCTGCTAACTTCTAACACACACATTCGGCAATAGATCGTTGCTGGTAAGAAACACCATGGAACCAACCTAAAATACAAAATCCCGGTGATGTTTGTCAGTCGAGCGCTTCATCGATGGCTGAACCTACTTTAAGAATTGTAGAAGCTCTCTCAGCATCGGATCACGTTCTTGAAGCATCATTTCCAAATCAAAATTAGATGTTGACCATGTCTCAAAAAGAACCACTACCGGAGGTTCACGACAGTACAACTTTGAAGGGTGTCGTGTTAATGGCAGTGTGATAACAAGTATTGTACCAAAACTACTCCCAACCAATAAACAAAAAACCACGTCTTCGGGTGCGAAGAGGAAAATCACCATAAGTTGGTTTCTAGACAACTTATCTTAGTTATCTCCTCCAATTGTGGGGGAAAGTAGTGATGTACTTTAGGTTCATGCCAGAGTTGTGGAGGCATTTGTTATATATGGGTTTAGCACCCCACCCATTTAGAAGGCCCAATACCTATTCTTTAACTTAAGGTCGGCCCAACAAGAAATCCAAGGCCCAACAAGCGATAAAAGGGCCAGAACGAATATGCCAGACCGAGCTCGTTACATCGGCTCGGCTCGGCTCAACCTGAACAAAACGACAACGAGCCGGCTCAGCTGCACAAACGTCCAAGGAATGTACGGCTCGGCCCATCACGTCACCAAGTACGGCCCAACCCGCACGAACTCGACAAGCGGTCAACGGCCTGTAGAAAGTACGACCGTATTTTACTATAAATAGGAGTCGTCACTGTACATCAATGTAACTTTTTGGGATTTGTGCACTTCTAACTACTTTCTCTCTCTAGAGTCAATTTTCCGAATTGTAAACCGAGCACGTCTTTTCGACCTGCTCGGGAATCTGAATACCAACCACGCTCGTCCCGAGCATATTATTCTCAACAAAGAACCCCGAACACAATCCTCTCTTCTTTCACCCCGAGTACTGTCTTACTCTCGCTTATCTCTGAATCTAGTCGGTTCTCTTTCAAGAACAACTTAGTTCCTTCAGACCGAGCACGTCAACTCTCTAGCTAGACGCGCATCCCGACCTCGTGACCACCTCGGTTATCACAATTGGCGCCGTCTGAGGGGAAATAAGTTTTTCTTCACTAACGGACAGATTCAGCGATGACAGGAGCTCCATCGAACAAGGATTACGTCCACATCGAAGACATCACAAGCTCGGAAGCAGCCTCCCGAGCAAGAGGGCAACCCCAGCACGTTTCTCAGGTTGCAGATCCAATCATTCAGCCGGCCGGCACCGAGCAGCAACCTCTGAATACCGAACGACCACAACAAGCCGCGGAAACTCAGACAAACGAGCAGGACATGTCCACCTTGCTCAAAACTCTCATGACTCAAATAGCCGAACTCTCTCAGGGAAGCAACGCTCGCTTCGATCAGCTCGCCACGGCACACGCAGTATGCCAAGGGCAAATCAACGATCTACGAATGACAAGTCAACAAGGATCCGTTCCCCGAACTCATCTTCACCGAGCGTTATTTGAAGAAACGCCACCCCCAAATCCGAGAAACCGGACGGTAACGTAGCAACAGACCGAGGACGAACAACCCCCCAACACGGATATCCCGGGCGGCTCAGCGCCCGACGCGCATAGAGACAACGAAATTGAAGACATAAAGCTAATGTTGAAAAATATGACGTCCAAAGTCCATCAGGCGATCAGCTCGGCCCCCGAAATCGACCGCGTACTAGAAGAAACTCAGAACACTCCGTTCACTCGTCGCCTCATGGATATCCAGTTTGAGCATCCTATCTCTGCGGTCAAAATCAAGATGAGGACCTACGACGGTAAATCCGACCCAAGGCAGTTTCTGACGGCATTCCGCATTGCAATGGGCAGGACAAAGTTTAGTGTCGGGGAACGAGACGCAGGTTACTGCCAACTGTTCGTCGAGCATTTGACCGGCTCGGCCCTGGATTGGTTCTCCCGCTTGGAACCAAACTCGATCGACGGATACAGCGACTTAACACACGCCTTTCTCAAACATTACTCTATGTATATTCAGGAGGAGGTATCAAACGCCGACCTATGGGCTATCTCCCAGGGACCAAGGGAAAGCCTCCGATCGTACGTCACCCGCTTCAAAAACGTTTTGGCCAAAATCACGATCACCGACAGCGAAGGTCTACCCGCATTACGAAACGGCCTCTGGTACGAATCAAGCTTCCGAGAAGAACTGAAGAAAAATAGACCAAGCTCGCTAGAGGACGCCCTCCACCGCGCATCGATCTTTGTCGAACTCGAGGAAGAAAAAGAAACCCTAGCCAAGAAGTTTGGGCCCAAGAGTTCGACCACGAAAGACAAAACCGAAAAGAGTACCGAACAATACGAACCTCGGCAGCACTACGATCAGGATTACAAAAAATCCAAGGAAGAAGAAACCGCGAGAAAAGGGAAATCGTCGTATTATGTCAGCGATCAGTTACAAGGACACCGACAGGACGAGGAACGTTCCCATCAGGATCAACGACAAAGTCATCCCGACCGCTCTCAAAATCATCAGCAGGAACGACCCACCCAAGGATACCAAGGTCAAAATCAAGGCAAGCCATGGAACAAGTTCGTCCGAGGAGCCGAAAAAAGCAAGTTATTCTGCGAATATCACCAGCGAGCGGGTCATAGCACCGAGGAATGCAGAAACCTTCAAGCCCTCCTCTTCGCCGATTACCAAAAAGACGGGAAGAAACTAGTGCTGGATCGCAACAGACCTCACCCGAAGCAAATCAACCAGGTCATGCAACCAAAGAACGAGGCCGAGCGCTTCAGGATCGTCCAGGAAGAACGAAGGAAACAGGTTGCTTTCGACGAGGAGATCGAACAAATCAACGCAGCAGCAGCCACGGATAAAAGGGCTCGCGACAAAGAAGAGGAAGACGGAGCACGTCCAAGGAGACGAATAAACATGATTATGGGAGGACTGCCTATGGTTAACGACTCAGTTCGATCGATAAAAGAATACGAACGGAGGGCCACGGCAGCCCAGCACTACCGACGAAACGCCACCGACGAGCTCAGAATCGGCGAGGAAGTGAGTTTCACCGAACAGGACGCCGAAGGAGTGGACCGACCGCATAACGATCCACTCGTCGTCGCCATGCGAATTGGCGACTGCGAGGTTGAAAAAATTCTGATCGACACCGGCAGCTCGGTCGACCTAATTTTTAGAGAAACACTGCAACGTATGGAGCTCAGCGACTACCGTATCAAACCGTCGACGAGACCACTAACCGGCTTCTCGGGAGACTCCATCAACACAATCGGAACAATCAAACTTCCAGTCTACGTCGGCAGAATCACCAAGCTGATCAAGTTCGTAGTCATCGACCGACCAGCTATCTACAACGTCATCCTCGGCACGCCTTGGATTCACGAAATGAGGGCAGTCCCATCCACGTTTCATCAATGTGTCAAGTTCCCAACCCCATTCGGCGTGTATACACTACGAGGAGATCAGAGGATATCCCGCACATGCTTCCGTATCGAACATAAAATGCGCCACAAATCAACATCGATATTCGCGATCCCGAACGCTGCGTCGGAATAGGAGCCAACCTCCGAGCTGATCTACGAGACAAGCTGATAGAATTCCTGAAGAAAAACGCCGCGACCTTCGCTTGGACGACGACTGACATGACTGGAGTCGACCCGACCATCGCATGTCACGAACTGCACGTCGATCCGATCTTTAAGCCAGTCAAACAGAAAAGACGAAAGCTCGGCCCCGAACGCGCCAAAGCTGTCAATGATGAGGTAGAAAGACTTTCAAAGGCAGGTTCGATCACCGAGGTCAAATATCTGGACTGGTTGGCAAATCCCGTCGTAGTGAAAAAGAAGAACGGTAAATGGAGAGTATGCGTAGATTTCACCGACCTCAACAAGGCATGCCCAAAGGATAGCTTCCCGCTTCCGCACATTGATCGACTCGTAGAAGCGACAACCGGCCACGAGCTACTATCGTTCATGGACGCCTTCGCCGGGTATAATCAGATTATGATGCACCCAGACGACCGAGAAAAGACTTCCTTCATCACTGACCGCGGGACATATTGTTACAAAGTGATGCCCTTCGGGCTCAAAAATGCAGGAGCAACTTACCAGCGCCTCGTAAACCGAATGTTCGCCGACCAGCTCGGCAACACAATGGAAGTTTATATTGACGATATGCTCGTCAAATCCGCTTTAGCCAACGACCACATCAGTCACCTCGCAACATGTTTCGCGAGCCTGAACAAGTACGGAATGAAGTTAAATCCAGCAAAATGTACCTTCGCGGTCACATCGGGAGAATTCCTTGGTTACATCGTCACAAAAAGGGGCATCGAAGCAAATCCGAAGAAAATAACGGCGATCACCGAGCTCCCATCTCCAAGGAACACCAGAGAAGTCCAACGACTAACCGGACGTGTCGCAGCCCTGAATAGATTCATCTCTCGATCAACGGACAAGTGTATCCCTTTCTACAATCTTCTTCGTGGGAACAAGAAATTCGAGTGGGACGTTAAGTGCGAGGACGCGTTTCAACAGCTAAAGACCTACCTCTCCACCCCACCAATTCTGGCCAAACCCGAGGAGGGAGAGACGCTGTACTTGTACATCTCTGTGTCAACCTCGGCAGTCAGCAGTGTGCTCGTCCGCGACGACCGAGGCGATCAACGACCAATCTTCTACACCAGCAAGATATTTGACGACGCAGAAACACGCTACAACACACTTGAGAAACTCGCGTTGGCAGTCGTCGTCTCAGCCAGGATGCTCCGCCCCTATTTCCAGTCGCATTCGGTGGTTGTCCTAACAAATCAACCGATCCGAACAATATTGCACAGCCCGAGCCAATCAGGAAGGATCGCTAAGTGGGCAGTTGAGCTCAGCGAATACGATATTGAGTACAAGCCCAGGACCAGCGCCAAATCCCAGGTCCTCGCAGACTTCATCATCGAACTACCACCCGAGCTCACCATAGCCGAAGGACAAGAGCCAAAGGAGAAGTGGACTCTGTTCGTAGACGGTTCGTCATCAAGAAACGGTTCAGGAGTAGGAGTCAAACTGACCTCCCCGACCGGCGAACTGATCGAGCAATCCTTCCGTCTAGGATTTCCGGCCTCTAACAACGAAGCCGAATACGAAGCACTGCTCGCAGGATTGCGACTGGCCGAAGTAGTAAGGGCAAGGCAAGTAGACGTGTTCGCCGACTCTCAGCTCGTTGTGAACCAATTTAACGGGGAATATGAAGCAAAAAACGAGCGCATGGACGCGTACTTAAAGCTCGTCCAAGAAATTACCGCGCGAATCGGCTCAGTCACGCTAACAAAGATTCCCCGAAGCGACAACTCCTCTGCCGACGCACTGGCCGCCCTAGCATCGACTTCAGACCCCGACCTTCGTCGAATCATTCCAGTCGAATGCATAGCCCGACCAAGCATTACATCAAACGAAGACGTACTTCTCATTACCGAAGAAGAAGAAGGATTGGACGATGCTCACAAAAGCAACGAGGAGGTAATTAGGGATACCGATCCCGAGCATACTATTACCATCGACTGGAGAGACGAAATTAAAGACTATATATTAACGGGGAAGGTCCCCGAGGATCGTTGGGCAGCTCGCCGTTTAAAAGCTCGCTGCGCTCAGTACGTAATGATGAAGGACGAACTATTTCGATGGAGCGCGTCCAAGGCACTCTTACGATGCATAAACGGGCAGGAGATCAATTGGGTCACCGAGCAAACTCACGAAGGAGCAGGCGGAAATCATACAAGCGGCCGAGCATTGGCCACAAAAATAAAGCGACACGGTCACTTCTGGCCAACCATGATCGCTGACTGTGAGAGCTATGTTGCCCGATGCGAGAAATGTCAGAGGCACGCCCCAAGCATACACCAGCCACCCGAGCTTCTCACCACTGCAGCCACACCCTACCCATTCATGAGATGGGCCATGGACATCGTCGGGCCCCTGCCAGCCTCGCATCAAAAGAAATTCATCCTGATAATGACCGATTATTTCACCAAATGGGTCGAAGCCGAATCCTACTCGGAAATCAAAAACATCGACGTTCAGAAGTTCGTCTGGAAATACATAATATGTCGCCACGGTGTCCCATACGAGATTGTAACCGATAACGGGTCCCAATTCATCTCCAATCTGTTCGAAGGTTTCTGTGCAAGATGGAAGATCCGTCTAAGCAAGTCCACCCCAAGATACCCGCAAGGGAACGGACAGGCCGAGGCGACAAACAAGACGATCATTGACGGACTGAAGAAACGGATGGAGAGCAAGAAAGGTCTCTGGGCCGACGAGCTCGACGGCGTTCTCTGGTCTCATCGAACCACACCAAGGACATCGACTGGTCAAACCCCCTTCTCACTTTCTCACGGAATGGAGGCAATGTCTCCGGCCGAGGTGTGCGTCCCGACAATACGCGTGAGTGTTGCGCCCGAGCACGAGGAGCTTAACAACAACATGATTATTGATTGCCTCGACCACGCAGAAGAGTTACGAGACCAAGCACTCCTACGCCTCCAAAACTACCAACAACAGATCACCCGACACTACAATAAGAAGGTTAAGGGTCGACGTTTTGTAGAAGGCGACCTCGTCCTCAGGAAAGTGTTCGAGAACACGCGGGAACACCGAGCAGGGAAGTGAAGGATTGTTTAGTTGATCCTGATTCAATTCTCTGATTCAGATTATCCTAAACATGCGGATCTAGGTTCTCTTGAATAGAAACAATTGATGATCTCACCTTATACCTGTTTATTGCAGCGGAAAGGGATGGTATGTCAGAGATCAGAGAGCCACCAAGGGATGGATCCTCCAAAGGTTCACACACGCACGCAAAGGAAGCTGGCTGCTAGACCACGAGGAGGGAGGCGACAGAGAGAGAGAGAGAGGCGGCTCGTTTTAGGGTTCAGGTTTTTTTGAAGAAAAACAGACTCGAGTTTTATTTATAAAACTCGCCTGGTTTCCTCTGCACTGTGTCGATCGACACACCTTGTGTATCGATCGACACACCGTGGCCAAAAACCTTTTCTTCTCTCTAAGTACAGTAAATGCCTAGCACTTTTACCGTACTTCTGCTAAGCCGTTCCTATAACTTTCCTGTTAGCTTAGGCGTGTGACCCATATGGGATCATATAATAAAGGCAATAAGTCCAAGACTTATAGATCATGAGCGGACTCTAGCAAGCCATCATGACCCCCAGTATTATATGACTTATGTCTGATCATTGACATACTCTTACTTTCTAGAGACAGTACCGAGATTACTGGACACAATTCCAACAATCTCCCACTTGTACTGGAATCTCTGTATTCATAATCCTTTTGTCACAATATCTAGATTAGTCATAAGGCAAGATTGGTGTCATCCTTATAAAGCCTAATCTTGTTCATCGGACTCTGATTTGATACTGACAATCCAAACGACTCGGGACAGTCCGTTTGAGCATGGCCATGCATTTTCCAGTATTCAAATCTCCGATTGGCCTAGAGATATTCACTCCATTTATATTGGAGGGACAAATTCCGTCTTGTTCCATCACTGTAAACTATTCATTTCATAATGTACCCAAACAAGGTCCTTATAACTATCGCAGAACGATAGCGTTAGACAATGATTAAAGTGCATCAGTCCATGTGCAGTCACATGCATGCGAACTCAGGTCTAAGGACTATACTCTATAGTCGTAGTAAGAATCTCTTATGACACAGATATAAATATCCTGAAGAGTTCTTATAAGCGGGTCTTGTCCGGTCGTATGTTCCCAAACATACACCTATGTACTGACTTTGATGCCGCGCATCTATGACACACTGAGACTTTGTCATAAGTCACGTACCAATCCAGTCTCACACGGTTGTTGGTGTTCCAATTTCAACAACCTTCGACTAGGGACAGGATGATATAATCCATTTATCAAATATAGGGTCTCATGATCAAGCTAAATGACTTTGATGACTCAAGATCAAGTCACTTACTTCGATGACCTATAAAATGGTTTATATCACTTTGGAACGATTATTTCATCACAGTTAAAATAATCTTGAAATAATAAT
Organism: Orychophragmus violaceus; assembly: GCA_030180135.1. Classification (NCBI taxonomy): domain Eukaryota; kingdom Viridiplantae; phylum Streptophyta; class Magnoliopsida; order Brassicales; family Brassicaceae; genus Orychophragmus; species Orychophragmus violaceus. Next base: position 60,660,475 of record CM058237.1, on the reverse strand, counting down.
TTCATTAAACATCTTAAATGTTATTTCAAGAACATATCCAATAACTAAATAAAGCCCTTTAATAACTCCCACTGAAATTAAGACTACATCTTAATTTCACTTATCCTACAGCAACAGTCCGCGACTCGTGCTTAGGCCTAAGGAGTGGCTTCGTTAATAGATTAGCAACGTTCTCATTCGTTGAAACTTGCTGATCTACTTAACATCTCTGTCATTTATCTTACGGAATAGGTTATACCTATCCTCAAGGTGTTTGGACCTCTGATGTGCAGCTAGTCTCATCTATGCTGGGAATCACATCAAGTTCAGTGACGAACTCTTCTTTCCAAACAACCTCTTTCGCCACTTCCCAAGCTGCGAAATGTTCAGCTTAAGTCATTGAGTCAGCAACAGTGCCTTGCACCGCCAGATAGACACAAGATATAACCGGACTGTGATCGGAAATCATCTTTGTCTATTGGAAACTTGCCTTTCAGACTCTATCGACTTATAGCACCTCACTTTCTCCGTAAATCAAGAACTTATCCTTAGTATTCCTCAAATACTTTAGGACATACTTTAGGAAACTTGATTCTTTGCTGGATTTGACTGGTCTTTATTTGTCTTGCTTAACATTAAAGCAACATCAAACAAGTATGTTTCATGGCATACATGATAGATCCAATTGCCGACGCATATGGAATCTCATCCATGCATTTAAGCTCAGCAGTTATCGTAGGATACTGTATCTTGCTTAACTTAATGCCATGTGACATTGGCATAAAACCCTTCTTGGATTGCTCAAAACGTGTAGGACTTTGTCAATTTAAGAATCTGACTTTGTCCTATCAGCTCTTTTGGATCTCTATCTTTAGATCCAAAATCCAAGAACTACGTGGCTTTACCCATGTCAATCATTAAACCAACTCCCAAGCTAGTCCTTTACCGACTACAACGTTGGGACGTTATATCCGAGAATCAGTATGTCATCGACATACACTTTGAGAAATGCAATATCGCTCCCACTAATCTATTAGTAAACACACAGTTCCGCTTCGTTCCTGTTCAAGTCAAAACCTTGACTACTTCAACAGAACGAAGATTCCAACTCCGATATGTTAGCTTCCATCCATGAATGGATCGATGAAGCCAACTTACACAAAATGTAATTCTTCGGAGTCTGGGCTCACTTTCGCTTCCTAGGATTTCGCAGATTCGTCGCTTTCAATGATCATCAGATCATGCGAACATTCAATGATCATCAGGCTGAACTAATGACGAGAATTCACTCTCGGATTAGTGACTGATTCTTTCATATCTGCGAACTTCAGGCTCCACAGGTGTAGATTCTACAGAAATCTGTAAATCCTTCCGCTGCTCTCCCTCAATAGGTTAAGCAGCCTCCTGTATTTCTCGAATTTCTTCGAGTTGTACTTTTACTCCCACTGTTCTTCTTGGAAAGTAACTTCCCTTCTTAGAAAACAGAATGGTCGTAAAAATTACTTTTTACTCCCACTGTTCTTCTTGGAAAGTAATTTCCCTTCTTAGAAAACAGAATGGTCGTAAAAGTACCGAGCCTTGGTTTCCCTAAGAAAACTTCGAGTTATGCTTTTACTCCCACTGTTCTTCTTGGAAAATAACTTCCCTTCTTAGAAAACAGATTGGACGTAAAAGTAACAAGCCTTAGTTTCTCTAGGACAACCAGCGAAGTAGCACAACTACAAATACTCAGTAAAGACAAATTTGGATCGATTTCAATCCACATTAACGTGTTGTCTTTCAACTGATATTTGTGGAACTATTTCAGCGTAAACTTAGATTTTTTTTTTTTTTTTTTTTTTTTTTTTTTTTTTTTTTTTTTTTTTTAGAGCGTTATTCTTAAATAATATCATGGAAGATTCGTGTGACTCATCTTTAATCATTTCTAATAAGATCTGATTCTTTCTCACAGAAACACCTTCAGGTTTTCAGGAGAAATGAGCTGTGAAACGATTTCACACTCATTAAGATGATCACACAATCAATGACTTAAGTATTCTCACTCGTGATTTAATCCAGAGTCTTAATACTTTTGTCACTCAGATCTTATACTTCATTCTGGAACTCTTTCGACCATGTCAAAGAATTCCGACTTGTGTCTCATCAAATGAACACAGTCACACTCACTGAAGTAATCAGTAGAGACAATGAAGTACAGGAAATTTTCTCTGGCATTACTGCTCATTGGGCCACATACATCAGTATGTTCCAGGTCCAATAAGCCTTTGGGCTTTTCTCTAGCTCGGCTAAGATAGGCCCTTTACCTTTTGGTCTAGTAAACAGAATTCAAGTCTCATAAGATATTTTATCAAATGAGCCCAACAGTCCATGACTATGAGATTTCTGAATCCGACTTACTCTATGTGACCAAGACTTTATGCCAAGAAAAATCAGGTTTAATTCATCAGATTTAAACCAATTCGGTATTTATGTTACATTTAGGCACTCTTTGGTTTAAGATATAAAACCCATTCCATGAATAGGGTGCTACAATTAATATTTCATTAAGATCAAAAGAACAAAACTTGTCTTTTATCAAAATGAAAAACATTCAAATTCTTACAAGAAAATGAAAGAAAATTCTGCTTAAAGCAGGTACATTGTAGCAATTACTTAATACAAAACCAAGCCTAAAAGGGATCTATAAGTGAAAACCCTACAGCTGAGGCATCATCCCAAGCTCCTTCCAGGCATGTAGTTTTACTTGCCCTTCCTTCAACTTTCTACTGTTGCTTAGGCTCTGCATATTATCACGAATATCAGTGCCACAACCAGTATCCAATACCTTTAAGGACGTTCTACTGTTGCTTAGGCTCTGCATATTATTACAAATATCAGTGCCACAACCAGTATTCAATACCTTTAAGGTAGAACTTGAAGTAATAACATGAATACCTGAGGAAGTAGTCTCATACATCAACTTCAATTCCTCATCATCTTCCATGAATTTAATGCAATTTCTCTTCCAATGCCCTTTCTCCTTACAGTAGCAGCACTTACCAACGCAAGAGGTATCTGACTCGGGCTCAGAAGACACACGCTTGCCATGATTCAAAATCTGGACAACTTTGTCTTCACCCTTGTCAGCATTAGGTTTAGTAAACCTACCCTTCTCATTCATGAGATTGTACAGGGTACTCTTCATGTTTGGCTCAACTGTCTTGAGCATATCATGCAGTTCAGTCAGCGTCTTCGTTAAGCCTTTCTTGATATAGTTCTTTCTGAACTTATCATAGCTTGACGGCAGTGACTGCAGAATGATTTCAGTTGCCAACTCTTGGCTAACTGGATAATCCAGTTTCCTCAGGTTATCAATGTAACCCATCATTTTACTGACATGAGGACTCACTGGATTATCATTTGGTAGCTTGCAGCCAGTGAGAGACTTAACCAACTGGTATCTCTCCACCCTTACCTGCTCCTGAAATTTCAATTTCAGGCTGCTGATCATCTCTATTGGCGACTCCATGTTCTCATATTGCTCCCGCAAGTCTGAGTCCATGGTAGCCAATATCAGACCACGCACATCTACCGTATCATTATAATGCTTATTCCAAGCATTATATACTGCATGAGAAGCATTGAACCCGATCCTCACGGGGAGAGCTCTCTCAAGAACTTAGTCCTTTCTCTCCTGTCTGAGGACTAGCCTCAGGTTCCGCGACCAAGTCAAGAAATTTGATCCGTTCAGCTTGTCCATCTCAAGGACAGACCGGATCGAGAAAGTGTTTTGATTGTTTGTGCTAGTCATAACTGAAAATTAAGATAAAAGGATTTTAGTTAATATGTTCAATATGATTAATCTCGTATTAATTTAATATGATTAATCATGCATTATATTCAATAACATCAGTTACCCTCAATAGAATATAATGATTCCAAGATCCACATATAACTAAGATTAAAGTGGGCCACTGGCCGTCACCCAACCTTAGCTTATATCGGTAAGCCCTATGTCGGCTAATTATATCCGTGATATAACTCTTGGTTGTGAATCTGGACCCGAGGCCCAATCCACTCTGATGTCTCAAGGCCCGGGACTCCCGATGGCCCAGTCAAGAAAACCAGACTATACAGTCATGTAATCATTAATGTCTGGGACTCCCAATGACATTTATGAATCACAAACCGTCTTATCCACACAAAAGCAGACACCCTCACACTGTAAGGCCATGAATACAATTGAATGGGCTTCGACAGCTGACATAGAATGGACAAGACATCCAACGCTTGATATTATTTGAGGTTCGTAGGTTTATTTAAAAAATTCATTCCCAAAATAGAAGATTACTATTTCGGGAAACTTTCCATTTTTGGAAACCTACTATTTTTGGAAACTTTCTAAAATTGGAAACTTTCTTAAAAACGGAAACTTTCTAACTTTAGAAATTTCTTTAAAATCCGAATCATGCAAATCTAGAAACTTCTATAAATTAAGAAACTTTCTAATTTCAAAATATCGGAAACTTTAATTTAAAATCGACTTTATATTCTTTATAAAATAAATTTTAAATTAATCTGAAGAAAGACTCAAATAATTGGCCCAATTGTTTTAACTTCTTGGCCCGAGGCCCAAGAATTGGTCCATGTCCAAGACATGACCCAATTGTCCAATTAAATGACATAACCGGTCTGGTTCATTAAAATTGGTCTAACCAAATTTTAATTACTACGATGACCACAATTGTCAACCGGTTATTTACTAAACCGGATTTTCTCAATTTATTTGGTCCAACCAAATCAAATTAGAAAATCCTGGTTTAGGCACAAAATCCAATTTTTCGACTTTGGATTTCTTATCCCGGTTTAACCAGACTTAATAAAATTATTAAATCTGTTTATTAAACCGTGACGTTTAATTTTAATCAAAATATTAAACCGAGCCTTAAACCAACCATGTCGATCGATGGACCAACTGTGTCGATCGATCCATCAACCACATCGGTCGATGCTCTCAGCATCGATCCTGCATCGATCGTGCATCGATCCTGTATCGATCGATGCTCTCACGCATGCACTGAACCGAGCCAAAACCCTAACCGTGTCGATCGATGTGCACCAACCGCATCGGTCGATGCACCAATATCGAACCTGCATCGATCCTGTATCGATCGATGCTTTCACGCGTTAACAGGGTTAGCCGATAGACTGTATCGACCGATCCATGCGATCGTATCGATCGATCCATGCGATCGCAGCCGATTCTCATTCGGTTGTATCGACCGATCCATCCATTGCATCGATCGATGCAATGCGATCACAGTCGATACTTCTTTATGAAAATCGCAAATTCCAAATCAATATAGCTTGGATTTGCGATTTCAAGTGTGTTTAAGGTTCAATTCCTTGTTGCTTAAGTGATTTCTCTTATCAATAGTTGATTCAAAACACTTCTTAAACAAGAAAACAATCCTAAACATGAATCTAAACAAGAAAAACCAGAACCTAAAGCTCTGATACCACTGAAGGATTGTTTAGTTGATCCTGATTCAATTCTCTGATTCAGATTATCCTAAACATGCGGATCTAGGTTCTCTTGAATAGAAACAATTGATGATCTCACCTTATACCTGTTTATTGCAGCGGAAAGGGATGGTATGTCAGAGATCAGAGAGCCACCAAGGGATGGATCCTCCAAAGGTTCACACACGCACGCAAAGGAAGCTGGCTGCTAGACCACGAGGAGGGAGGCGACAGAGAGAGAGAGAGAGGCGGCTCGTTTTAGGGTTCAGGTTTTTTTGAAGAAAAACAGACTCGAGTTTTATTTATAAAACTCGCCTGGTTTCCTCTGCACTGTGTCGATCGACACACCTTGTGTATCGATCGACACACCGTGGCCAAAAACCTTTTCTTCTCTCTAAGTACAGTAAATGCCTAGCACTTTTACCGTACTTCTGCTAAGCCGTTCCTATAACTTTCCTGTTAGCTTAGGCGTGTGACCCATATGGGATCATATAATAAAGGCAATAAGTCCAAGACTTATAGATCATGAGCGGACTCTAGCAAGCCATCATGACCCCCAGTATTATATGACTTATGTCTGATCATTGACATACTCTTACTTTCTAGAGACAGTACCGAGATTACTGGACACAATTCCAACAGGAAGCTCGGCGCAAATTGGGAAGGTCCATACATCGTCTCGAAGGTAGTAAAACCCGGCGTCTATGAGCTCGTAACGATGAAGGGAGAGGCCATTCCACGATCCTGGAACGCAAGTAAGCTCAAGAGGTACTACTACTAAAATCGAGCATAACTCACCCATGGAAAAGCCGAGCATCGCGCTCAAAAAAAAAAAAAAAAAAAAAAAAAAAAAAAAAAAAAAGAAAAGCCGAGCATCGCTCACGAAATAGACGAGCATCGCTCAAAAAAAAAAAAAAAAAAAAAAAAAAAGAGCCGAGCATCGCTCACGAAAAAGACGAGCATCGCTCAAAAAAAAAAAAAAAAAAAAAAAAAAAAAAAGACGAGCATCTCTCGTTCCAAAACCGAGCTCGCTATACACGAATTCGAGTAATATGTAAAGTGAACTACGATCGGCTTGATCCCCTTTCGGGGTACGTAGGCAACCTCTCACGAGGCTCAGCTATATCAATAATAAAATTTTATCAAGTTAAAATTTTGTCTCAACCGCACCGAACAGATCGACATCTTGGCCAGATGTTCGATATTTTTTTAAGCCGGGCCAAGTCCCGCACAAGGCTAATCGACAGTAAATAAGCCGAGCATAGCTCTCGCACACTGTCCCGATCAGACCTTAGGGGTAAGCCGAGCGCTTACTCGCGCCCGACCCGTGGTACAACGAGCATAGTCTCGAAACCCACAACCAAGTAAGCCGGGCCCAGTTCCCGCACAAGGACGACTGACAGAAAAAATAAGCCGAACACAGTTTCGCATAACTGTCCCGGTCAGTCCTACGGGATAAGCCGAGCATCGCGCTCGCTCCTCGCCAAAATCAACTATCTAACCTAAACCGAGCACTTCTTTCTTTCATCGTTTATTTCAACTTGAGCATAAATAAAAGAGTGGGAACGAGAAGAAAACAAGTTCATTAAGAACGCACGAAGGCAAAGATCCGATTACAATAACATATTACAATTAGAAAATGAGAAACAGCAAAGTTTAAGAAGCAGCCTCGGGAGCTCGATCCTCATCCTCGACCGAAGCTTGCTGATCCGCCGCAGATACCGAAGAGCCTCCGGCGGCCCGACCAGGACTATCCGGTGGAGTCATAGTAAAATCTTCGTCCTTCAGGTCGGTAAACTCAATCGAGATGAGCGCCTCCTTAAAACGAGCAGCATCGGCATGGGCCTTGGCTATCCTATCAGGAGGAATAGCAAATCCCTCCTTAACCAGCGTCTCCAGCATGGACGCAACGGCAGCGGCCTGATTCATCAATATTTGGGTCCTCCGCCCGAGCTCTTTCTCCTCGTTAGCCTTCTTAATTTTAGAAAGCCGAGCCTGCGCTTTCTCAGAAATCCTCCGCCTCTCTTTCTGGACTTCCCGCGTACGAGAGGATCTCAGCCGAGCACACTCGGACTCAAGCCTGCCCTCCAAATCAGATACCCGAGCAATCAGTTCATCGGCTTCGGCCCGAACGTTTGAGCAATCAGCCAGACACTGAACATTCTCAGTATTTAGCCGATCGTTCTCAGTCGAAAGTCCAGCGACTTTCTCTTCCAAAGCAGACACCTTCCTCTGCTCATCTTCAAGGGTCGATCGAAGCGCCACCGCGTGTAGTGACACCTCACGATACCCCTCTAGCTCGGCAATGACCTTACCGGCCTTGGTAAGGTCCCGCTTCAACCCACTGATCGCCCTCTCAAGGTCGACCTCCCTCTGCTCGTACGCATCGAACAGAAGGTTATAGTTAGCAAGGCCCTGAAATGAAAGACAGATTAGAAAGAGGACGATCAACAAAGATAAAATCATAGGAAAAGTTCAATCTTACCCGAGCCATATCTTTGGCTGCCGCTTTCTTTCGATCAGGGAAGCGCGTATTCTCAACCGGAGGCAACGGATGCGGAGGACTTTCCCGCAACATCCGGAACAAGTCCGCGCAAGCTCCACCATCACGAACCATCGGCATCTCACCTTCATACCGAACGGAGAAGCCATAGTCCGTAAACGCCCCTTCACCCGGTCCACCCAAGAAAGTGAGTCCGGCGATCTCATCCAGATCCGGAATAGACTGGTTCTCCCGAGGATCAGCATCCCCGTCTTCTTCCCGGCCTTCAACCTCAGCATGGCCAGCGCCCCGGTCTTCGATCGAACGCTCCAGAAGGGCCGCATCATCAACATTTGGACCCTCGACGTCCCCGACCTGGGTACCCGAAGCATCCGGAAGAACCACCGGAGCCGACCGCTCGGAAGGCTCGAGTGCTTGACCCGCAGGATCAACAGCCCTCTTTTTCTTCTTCCTGATTAAGGAGAAGACGTCAACGTTCTCTTCGGTCTCTCGACCATCTTCAGGGACCAGGGGAGTTCCCGGTTCAGTTGCGGCCGCATCCTCGGTCCGCGACCTTTTCTTCTTTTTCCTTTTCTTCTTTTGAGCCTCGGCCGCCTCCACCGCCTCGCAAACCTGACGAAACAAATCCCGATGATACTCGTTTACAAAAACCATCCCGGGCGGGACCTCCCCGACCGATGGCGAAAAAGGTCGATTTGGGTCCAAGGCAACAGGATTTACCTGTGGCTCGGAGGGATTTGTTGGCTCCGCAACAGGATTTTCCTGCTGATCGACGAGATTCTCCTCGACGTAGTTTACAACTTCCAGATCCATACGGCCCATCTCTAGCTTCCGACTTTTCTTCGGCACGATCGGAACGAGAGGTCTACTGTTATGCTCACTCAAAGACTCGACCGAACGCAGATAACAGCCTGCAGAACATACGATGCGTATCGAAGAAGTAAAAAAAAAAGAGCAAAACACAGAAAAGATGAAAAACGACAAGAATACCTTCGTCTGAACACTCTATGGCTCGCCTGACCCGACTAACGTGAACGTCTGGCCACCTCTGGATACTCCGAGCAACGAGCCTATGCAGCTTCGACAAAAACTGGTCTGGAACTGGGAGATCGATAGAATGACGATCTGCAAGAGGAGAGAACGAGGATGAGTTAGTCTATTTAGAGGAACGAGCAGGAAGTAGAGATTACCATGAAGATGATTCCAGAGCGTCCTATACGGCCTCTCAGGATCGGGAACCGAGGCAGAATTAACCCGAACATAAAAGTAGCGATCCTGCCAGTCGTCAATTTTAGACGGTTTCCCGATGACGACCTTCTCCCCATAACGAGTACGCATACAGACATACCGGGTCCCGACGGTAGTAGGGTTTGTGGAAATTGTCGTTATCTCTTCAAAAAACCGAAGAGTCATCTCCACTCCACACTCGGAGGCCAGAATCATGGATCCAACCAAGTTTTGAACAGCGGCCGGGCACAGCTGGGACATAGCAATCCTTCTCTCTTCGCAATAAGCCACCAATAACCTCGGTAGAGGGAACCGAAGGTGGATACCCCTGAACCAAAAATCGTACAAACATATCCACCCCTCGGGACAATCCCAGGGCCTCTCGTGCGACTCAGGTTTACGAAGCTCGAGCCGGTCAATACCCCCAGGATCACAGTTGTCCCTCAGCCACGCCAAGTCATCTTCCGAGCATTTCGTCGGAAGAACTTCACGAACCGGACGCGTCTTCTTCGGGCCATCCACGGCTTTTCGCCCCGTCTTCCGAGCCTTACTCGGTTTCCTCGGTTCCACCACCATCCTATCGCACCGAGCCTGGTCAACCGTAGCCACCACTTCTGCCTTCACGGGAAGAGAGCCCAAGTTCTGGTTCAACGGGATCCAGGGCCGAGCACCATCGTCTTCGGAATCGATCAGATAAGGCACACGGAAACTCTGTACACTGCCCGAGGCCGTCGGATCAGGAGTTCGGTTATCATCAGGGTTCTGGGAAATGACCTCCGTTCGTCCCGAGCCAGGCGAGGAGACTAGCTGACCTACCGACGAACTGGACTGAACGGAATCATCTTCGGACAATCTAACCGAATACAAGTCCCGACCCGAGGAAGACGCTGAACTAGAATCGATTCTCATAACTTACAATACAACAAAGCAACAAACCTAGAGAGAGAAAAATCTAGAGAGAAGGGAGAGCGAAATACCTGCGGAAGGAGAGAAATGAAACTGGAGAAGAGCGGAGCAAGATATATATAAGCAAGCGGGGAAAATCTCGAGACAAGCGCAATGATGACCCCTACGCAACCCTTCGGCTTCCCACGTTTATAGATGCCATCATTGTAACAAGCCGACTCTTCGATGCCCCGCCAGTTCCCAAGAAATTTCTCGCACCCCCCGAAGAAGAAGAAAAAAGGCACACGGATTCAATTAACGGACCGGGCCGATTCCGAATAAATATTGGCCCAACTAAGCACTGATCAAATCCGCCGACCTCGATACCACGAAGATCGACGAACTGGGGGGGGGGGGCTTACTGTTATATATGGGTTTAGCACCCCACCCATTTAGAAGGCCCAATACCTATTCTTCAACTTAAGGTCGGCCCAACAAGAAATCCAAGGCCCAACAAGCGATAAAAGGGCCAGAACGAATATGCCAGACCGAGCTCGTTACATCGGCTCGGCTCGGCTCAACCTGAACAAAACGACAACGAGCCGGCTCAGCTGCACAAACGTCCAAGGAATGTACGGCTCGGCCCATCACGTCACCAAGTACGGCCCAACCCGCACGAACTCGACAAGCGGTCAACGGCCTGTAGAAAGTACGACCGTATTTTACTATAAATAGGAGTCGTCACTGTACATCAATGTAAATTTTTGGGATTTGTGCACTTCTAACTACTTTCTCTCTCTAGAGTCAATTTTCCGAATTGTAAACCGAGCACGTCTTTTCGACCTGCTCGGGAATCTGAATACCAACCACGCTCGTCCCGAGCATATTATTCTCAACAAAGAACCCCGAACACAATCCTCTCTTCTTTCACCCCGAGTACTGTCTTACTCTCGCTTATCTCTGAATCTAGTCGGTTCTCTTTCAAGAACAACTTAGTTCCTTCGGACCGAGCACGTCAACTCTCTAGCTAGACGCGCATCCCGACCTCGTGACCACCTCGGTTATCACAGCATTCTTTGCAAAAATATCTGAGGAAATGTTTTTTCTCTATCCGAGAAAATGGAGGAGGGAAAACCATGCAGTTTAACCACTTTTGTAGTGAAGGTAGATGCCACATCAACTGATGAATACGTGTTTCAGACAAGCAAATGTGTGTTTTTCTGAGGATATTAACGAACACAAATATCTCATTTCTCCCTTCAGAAGCTGGGAGTCCATCAACAAAATCCTTGCTCATATCCTCCCAAACCTGAGTTGGTATAGGCAGAGGCTGCAACAGCCAGCAGGAGATAAAGTAGAGGTTTTATGCGTCTGAGTAACATTGCATTGAGCACAGGGTTCTAGACCACGATTCGCATACCTTATTGGTGGAACGAGTGACTGATGCGTTTAAGGATTTTTAACACTCAAAAATGTCCCCCAGTGAAACTGATGTGGCACTCCCAAAGGATTAGAGAAATGAAACGAGATGAGTGTGGTAATACTAGTCTTTTCTTGTACCGCAAATGATTTTCAGCCACATAGTATCCTTTCTTCACATGATCTCCGGCTATCACTTTCTTCTTAATGTGTTGTATGGATTCATCTTGCCCAATCTCTTCATAGATGTCTTGCAATTGAATAACATGCAATACAATTAAAGCAAACATGGATAAGCAAGTCCCCTATACAGAATCATGCATCTGTCTCGAGAGACCGTCGACCGCCTTGTTCTAAACTCATTGCTTGTAAACGATGTCGAACTGACAGCCCATCAATTGCGTAACTCAGCGTTGGCACTCTAAGGAAACCTCACAATGTTTCAAAAGAAATTTCAGGCTCTTCTGGTCAATGTGGACGACAAAATGATGTCCCGTGGGATAGGTTTTTGATACAAGATATTTCCGGCTCTTAGTACAATCAGCATGTCATTGTCATCATAGAATTTGATGTATCAATCAATAAAGGATAATAAAAATACCTAGAATACACAATACTTCTTAGTGCAAGCAATCCAAGTAAGATGATTTATATCTAGGAATCGTAAGTGAAGCAAGCAAACAAGTTATCAAAGCAAGACAAAGTCAATAGCAATGAGAGATTAAGCAATAACCTAAGCAAGAGACTAATCAATTTCAGAACAATTGAGAGAAATGAACCCTTGGTTGAGGTCAATATCTTTCAGTGATCAGAAGGCTAATCAAAGATGTTTATGTTATCAAACAATTGCTAATCCATAGGTCTAGACCACTAAACAAGACTAACCTATTCCCATGTCTTAATCTCTTTGCTAATTACTAACTCAATATCAAATCTTCATTTATGTAATAGCAATCAACAAGCATTAGCAGGATGATCCAATAACCAAATACTCTTAAAACCATCATTTCCATAATATAAGCAAGTAAATCTTTCATTAAGTTCATTGGGGAAGTTTCACAAACACCTTCAGTACAAAAAAAAAATCTCTATGGTGTAAATCAACTTCATCAAGGCTAATTTAGCATTAAGACCACTTAACAAAGATGGATCTTAAGTATTTTAGCCTTAAATATCCTTGATCAACCTTAATCACATCATAATCTATCTCACTCATGAGGTCTAATGGAACTACTCACAAATCATTATAAACCCAACAAAACCCATATATATTATGTGTTTCATGATTAGAGAAGAACAAGGAAGAAAGATTGGCAGAGATGCTTAGATTACTTAAACTCCAACTTTGTCTTACAAATGCTTATAACCATAAAAGAAAGTGTTTTTAGAGAGAGAAAAAGATACTATTAATAAATTAGGTATGAAAGCAATTATAGGGAATAATGGTCGACCGAGTCAAACTCGGGACAGACCAGTTCCTGACCTTGCCGAGATGGATATATGGTAAGCTGGATGTCATGCGTTTGGCAGCCCTGACTGAGGCACTCTTGGTCGATGTGTGATGTTCTTCATGCTTGGTTTCTAGGCAGCGGCCATTTGGTAGTCTTGGCCGAGGTCAGGTGGTCGATGCAAGCTCTTCTACAAAGATAGCTTCAGGTCAGCGACCATCGGTGGTGGCCAATGATTAAAGAAAAGGCTTTGACTGGATGAAATTGTGCAAGCTGTTAGGCTGTGTACATCGGTTGATGGTTAGCAGAGATGCTTAGATTACTATACAAACCTAAGACCGAAAAATTCTAAAGACAAACTCTATTCAATCTATCCAAGTACTTTTTTCCGGAACAAGTATTATTCTATACTCAAAATAATTATTATTAAGTTCCATCTGAATATATTTCTAACACCAAACTCCACTAAAATTGTATCTTTAGTGCTTACTTTTTCTTAGTTGTGTTTTTGTGGGCATTGCAGAATATCCCAAGAAAGTTCTACAAAGACCACATAGATGGAAAACCTAATCTTACAGCTGGTGAGTTCACTTCAGATGCGTGTAACCTAAAATTTCTTGTGAAACGTGTTGGTGACAGAATAACATAAGGCTGGAAAGAGTTCGCCGAGGGACATGATTTCCAAGTCGGAGACGTTTTAATATTAGAGTACTTTGGAGATTTAAATTTCCATGTACATGCATTTGGACCCAGATGCTGTGAACTCCAATGGGTCAAGACTCCAACGGAAAATTCGCAGGAGGACATGAGTAAGTTATTATATGCTGTATTCTAAGATTAATATTTTTTTTTTCTTTTGATGTTAGTTCTATCTAAAGTTTGTATGATTTGTTTCAAGAATTGAAGAGAACTTTGTAACACTAAATGTCAAAGCAGATAGTATCAAGAGCAGCACAATTGTAATAAACTTATATATTGTAATGTAGTTTCTTCCCCAGTCATTCAACAAGGCCATTGAATTAGAAAAGAGTGCATGCAAGATCATATATATGGTGAATGAGGGTGGAGTGAAATGGTCTATCAAATTGGTGATGACTGTTGAAAATAGGATGCGGCGATTGCGTTTAAATGGTGGCTTGAGAGCATTCCTCAAGGAGAATAAAATCAAGGCTAACAACACTCTTGTGTTGAAGCTACTTTGGGAAAACGCAACAATTCAATTCTTCAATAAATCTTGATTCTCTTTTGCTACTCTGTCTTTTTGTAAAACATGAATGTTTGAAATGAAATAAAAATGTTGGCGACTTCAGAAAGGTATAATGTTGGGTTTGGCGGGTATAATTGATGAAATATAAATAATTCATTAGAGTTTCGCAATTGAGAAGACGATAAATTACACCGACAAATATAATAAGCATATCACTAGGGTTCTTCAACCTGATCTTCATCGTCATCTTCATCATCATCATCAGAAGAGGATAAATTACACCGGAATTCATCTTCTAGTTCCGCATCCCCGACCTCGTAATCAAAATGTATTGGGTTTCCTTGTACCAAATTCTCGATAACGAGATCTTCGACTCTAATCGTCGAGGATAATAATTTTATTGTTGCAAAAGAATCGGTTCCATGTCACCATAATCTCTTGAAATATTTCCCCTCGGTTGAATTGAACAACATTTAGCGACAACTACTTTGGTTTCTTGGTGTATAGATACGAGATATAACAAACTTTGATCCGCTTGTGAAGATGTGCAATATGTATGTACTGAATTAGGTTATATATACATACATATATTTAAAGGCAATAATATTTACAGCTAAGGAACATATGTACCTAGAACAAATAGTTCGTCTTTATTGTATTTCCTTGATGAAAGAACATCTACAATGCCAGCATAACTCCTCCGGCTGCCTCTATCGATAATAACACTTAAAAAGTGTGATTCTCAAATTTATAATTCCCTTATACTCGAGTTGTATGATATCAACAAAGATCCCATGGAAATCAGTTTCATCAGATGCATCAGCATAATTCTCTCCTTTAACACATACACCATAGTTACATGTCTTCTGTCCCTCGCCGTGATTCTCAGTATGAAAAAAATATCCTCTTGTAAAATAGATGGGCCAAGTCTTAGCCTTATTCACGGTTCCATGCACTATTTCTACAACCAAGGAGGAAAAGGATTTGTTGCTTTCCAATAAGTAACATGTATATAGAAAAGAAAATATCAAATATATAACAATGCAGATAAATTCATATAAATATATAATATGTATATATGTACGACTGAATTTTACAGATACATAATCTTTCACCCAAATAGGATATTCTTCGGATCTTTTCACGGAGACTTCTTTTTTGGAGAGTTTTGGATATTTTGTAGACATATAATATTCGAACATGCTTTCGACCAAAACTTATATGAAAAATTATATATAGTGGATTATATTAAAACGTAAGATACGACATGCCAAATTAAATATACCTCTCTAGTGGCTGAAAATATTCACAGTTTCGCAGAACAAATACATGTACACATCTATAGTCTTTCTCTGAAAGCAATATTTCTTGCATCTTCCACTTGGATGTCCTACTTGAGTAAATATATCAGGTACATGAAGATGATATATAGAGAGTTCACCTTCAGTGAATCTGGTTAACCTGACTAAATTATTTATGATGACGCAGTGAAGAGATGATATACATCTTAAAACTTCCACCTGGGAAGTTAACCACTTGGGATGCAGTGAAGAGAGAGTTCATGCGACATTTCTATGATGATGCTCGCTCTGATAAGCTCAGACAGGATCTTCTGACATTCACTCAAGGACCTACAGAGCCGCTTAAGTCTGCTTGGGTGAGGTTTAAGATGTACCAACGAGACTGTCCTCATCATGGATTCTCTGAAGTTCAGCTGCTGGGCATTTTCTTCAGAGGTGTAGATCTCTGGTACCAGTCTGCGTTAGATGCTGCCAGCAATGGTAACTTCAACACAAAGACTCCTGAGTATGCTAGGATACTGATTGAGAACCTGGTAAGCAGCAACAATACTAAGACTGCAGATCAGAGAAGGAAGGAGTCTGGTGGAAAAGTTGATCATCTGCAGATTGCTGAGATGAAGAACAAGCTGGATACTGTTCACAGCTTGTTGACTAGCAAGAAGGATGTCCATTTTGCTCAAGAGGTTGAAGAGTTTGGACCTGAAGAAGGCTGCACAGAAGAAGATGTGAACTACATTGGTGGTTCTGGATTCCAAGGAAACAAGTTTGGAAATCAGCTCCTGAAGAACGCTGCACAGAAGAAGATGTGAACTACATTGGTGGTTCTGGATTCCAAGGAAACAGATTTGGAAATCAGCAAAGCAACAAGTTCTTTACTGGTGGACAGAAGGGTGCTTTCACAAGCAATCAAAACTCTTCTGGATATGGTCAGAATACTGGTTACCAGAAGCCTTTTCAGCAGAACAACTATTATCAGAGGACCTATGGATCATCTTCCTATCAGACACCCCCTGCTACTAGTGCTCATGAGAGTAAGCTGATAGCTATGATGGAGCAGCTGCTAGAGGGTCAGACGAAGACTGCTGTGGATTTCAACAAGAAGTTAGATGTTGTCTACACTGATCTGAATGGGAAGTTTTAATCCTTGAGCACACATATGAAGCAACTGGATACACAAGTGAACCAGATTTCGAGCTCAGTCAAGGGGAAGAATGTTCAGAACACCCACATAAATGCTTGGTCAGTTCAGGTTGAGGATGGGCTGGATCAAGGAGAAGGATTTGAGGTTAAGACAGCTGAAATCGTTGAAGATAGTCAAAAATCCGAAGCTGCATCCTCAACCTCGACCGACACTGCTCTTGACGTCGGCCGACACCCATCTTCAACAGTGATTTCGAGTTCTCACGACGAACAGAAATCAACCTTGATGGATTATGTAGTCGACGTCGATGGAGAGTTAGCTAATGTCGACCGACATCAATCCAACGTCGGTCGACACTCTGGGCGAGAAGATCCAATTTCACCAACATCTTGTGGCATTACTAAAGAGAAGGTCTACAAGCCCCCAATACCTTTCCCTAGAGTGGTTGTGAAGTCTAAACAAGGGCTTGATGAAGCCAGACGCCTGGAAATTATGGATAAGAAATTGAAAGAAGATCCACAAGCTGATGTTTTGCCCTATCATCCTTGTATATAGAGATACATGGAGAAGATGATACACATAGACGAGGATTTGAAATAATGGGTGGTAGTGCTTCCTAAACGAGTCAGTGACGTGTTCTTTAATCAGATCCCTAAGAAGCTACCAGACCCTGGTGTATTTGTGCTGGATTGTTCCATCTTCGAGGATAGCTTCGAGCGCTCCTTGTGTGATTTAGGAGCCGCTGGAAATCTCATGCCGTACTCTGTAGCAGAGAGATTGGGGATGACAGATTTTGCACCTACTAGGATCTCTCTAATCCTAGCTGATCAGTCAAGGAGGATTCCAGAAGGAGTTCTTGAGGATGTCCCTGTCAAAGTTGGGAACCACTTAGTCCCAACTGACTTTGTGGTGCTGAAGTACGATAGTGAACCGGACGATCCTCTGATACTGGGAAGACCCTTTTTAGCTACTGCTGGAGCGATGACCGATGTGAGGCATAGTCTGATTGATCTCCACCTGGGAGATGAGCCTCTACACTTCAAGATGGATAAGCTGCGAAGGTCTGCTATTGACGGTCAAGCATTTAACATTGAGGTGGAGCCAGAAGCTCAGACTAGTGAGGTTTCAGTTTCTGATCATGGAGATAAGAAGATGGTGGTTTCGCAAGTTGCCACTCTAACATCTTCAGAGCTTGCAACTGCTCATATGCAGAAAGGTCCAAACGTCAGGACTCCACAAAAGCAGAGGTATGCATCTTCACAACTCAGTTCCACTAACTTCATTGCTATGAATGCAGGAGAACATCTCATTCCCTCTTTTCTTCGACGATCTCACGCTGACACTGCTTACTCTCCGCCATGGATGAAGAGGCTTTCGCAGAAGCACTCACAGCCTCTGTCGAGACCACCGGGAGTCTAATCTCCAACAAAAGTCAAGCTAACGACTAAAAACAAGCGTTGAGTGGGAGGCAACCCACTGGTAAGTTGTATATACTAGGATTTTTGGTCTTGCATTTTGTTTTCTTTTGTTTGTGGTGTTTTTGTGTGAAGTCCCGTAGGATCAGTAGCACTGAGAGATCAGTGTCGGCCGACGTCGCATTGATGTCGGTCAACATCGATTTCGAGAAGTTTCGATGAAGGACGATAATCGACCACAGTTGATTTGAAAGGTCGATTTGGGTCACACATATGAATGTCGACCGACATTATGTTGGGAATGTCCTGAAATCTATTGTACTTGCTCTAAGTGATAGTTGTATTGTCGAGATGAGACAATCATATAATACTAGGTAGTCATAATGCTTTGCTAGAAGCCACTTATGATCAATGAGTTTAGAACTCATTGCTAGTGTTATATGATCCTACAGGGTCACACACCTAAGCAAACTGGACGTTAAAGACGAGGTTGATCATTAATGTAATGATCTAGTGAATGCATATTTGATATGCATTCGATATCAATGTTCTGGGACTGCATCGATCGATGCATATAGTGCAACGATCGATGCACTCGCGGATTAATCAGATTAATTCGGTTAATCGTTGGTTAATTCCGTCATGGTTTAAGTCGACATATATAAGATATATGGTCGACCTAAACTCATCTCTAACCTAATTCACAGCCACCAGAACTCAGATACAAACCTCTGAAGAGATTGGATCTCTATAGGCACTAGCATCCCTGCTGTCCTGTTTGTGTGCGTGTGGATACCAGTAGAGGCGCAGCATTTGAGGCGCTCTAGATCTCGATTATCTGCAAATCTTCCGCTGCTAATCACCAGGTAATTCTGAGATCCCTAGATTCAATTATATGAACCTTAGATCCTAGGCTCGGAATTCAGACCAGGATTGCCTAATTGGATTAGGATCTGCTAGAAATTCCTTCAGTGGTATCAGAGCTTTAGGGTTCCATTGAATCTGTAGCATGTTGATTAGATTAGTTGAATCTGAATCTGTGTATGGTTGATACAAACTTGCTAAAATTCGTTTTCATGAAAAACCTAGTTTAGGGTTTGCTCGAAAAACGTCTTAGGGTTTTTCGCATAGTGTCGATCGTTGCCAATCCGGCATCGATCGACACAGGGCGAAAACCCGAATAAAATTTAGGGTTTTTCGCATGGTGTCGATCGATGCCGGATTGGCATCGATCGATGCAGGGCGAAAACCCGAATAAACCTTAGTTTTCGCCTAGTGTCGATCGACACAAGCGTTGCATCGATCGACACAAACCTCGCGAGATTGATGAATCGGTTCAATTGGATTGGACCGGTTATCGAGCTTGGTTAATGATGGTCGAACACTGTGAATGGTTTAATTGCGATTGGTTTGATTAGGTTAGCATCGACCGATGCTAATGTAGCATCGATCGACGCTGACCGGTATTCAAAACCGGGTCAATTGGATTGATCGGTTATCGCGGATTGCTTTTGGTTATCTTGCATCGATCGGCACTATAGTAGTGTCGATCGACACCAGATTTGATGATTAGGTTATTGAACCTGAAATCATAGAACCGAAGCAAGATAAATCAATTAATTATAAGAATTAAAACATAATAAAACTGAACGTTTTAAGGTTCTGTTCCTCAACCAAATATCAAGTGATACTTGATGTCTTTCCAATCTTGTCAACTGTCAAGACCCATTTAATTGTGTGATAGACTTGCAGTGCAAGATGTTCACAATTACATGAGTAAGACAGAGGAAATCGTGTTGATGGTTTTGCAGTGCAAGACATCGACAATTACATGACTAAAGAGATTGGTTTACTTGACTGGGCCATCAAAATCGTTTTGGGCTCAGAGACATCAGGTGGATTTGACATAAGATGTCAATCCACAACCAAGAGTTATATTGGATATAACTAGCAAAGAGTTGCTTACCTAGATAGCTAAAATTTGGGTGATAGCCAATGGCTCACTCAAGTTTAGTAAAGTATGGGTCTTGGATCATTATATTCATCTGAGGAAACATTGTTTGAATATAATGTGAGTTTTCTTAAAAGTTAAGACTTCTCATTTCTTGAACATCATAACTAAAACTCCCTTGTTTTTCCAGCTATGTCTAGCACAAACCATCGTAACAATTTCTCCCTGCGATCCGTCCTTGAGAAGGACAAGTTAAATGGATCCAACTTTCTTGAATGGTATCGGAACTTGAGAATTGTTCTCAAACAAGAGAAAAAGGACTATGTCCTTGAGAAAGTTCTCCCCAAGAAGTACCGAGCCAGTGCCTGGCAGTCAGATAAGGATGCTTGGGATAAGCATTCTAATGATGCGGTGGATGTGAGTTGTCTCATGTTGGCTACCATGAACTCGGAATTGCAGAAGCAATATGAGTACGTGGAGTCGCCAAAAGAGATGATCACTGGCCTGAAAAGTATGTTTCGGGAGCAGGCACGAACTCAGAGATACCAGACGGTAAGGTCTCTGATTGAGTGCAAGCTACCAAAGGGCGAACCAGTTAGTCCTCATGTCATTAAGATGATGTGTTACATTGATATCCTGGGGAAACTGGATTGTCCCATTAGCCAAAAGTTGGCTACTGACATCATTCTACAGTCACTGCCGTCAAGCTATGATCAATTTGTTATGAACTATAACATGAACAACTTGACGAAGACGTTGACTGAATTGCATGGGATGCTTAAGACTGCTGAACCTAACATTAAGAAGGACACCCCAAATGTCCTTATGGTACAAAAGGGTAAGAAGTTTAAGAAACTTGGTAAGAACAAAGGTGATGGCAAGACGAGCTCGATTGTGAATCCAAGCGAGTCTGGCCATGCTCCTAAGGTTAAAACCAGTCCTTCTGAAGATGTTAAGTGCCGTTATTGTAATGGTTATGGGCATTTGAAAAGAAACTGCAATAAATTCATGGAAGATTATGAGAAGCTGAAGAAGATGTACGAGACTTCTTCTTCAGGTATTTATGTTATAGAAGTAAATGTTACTTCTTGTAGTCCTACTTATTGGGTATTTGATACCAGCTATGGTACTCATATTTTGTGAAAATGTGCAGGGCATGAGCAGAAGTAGGACTATGGAGAAAGGACAAGTGGATCTACGCGTGTGAAATGGAGCAAGAGTTGCTGCATTAGCCGTAGGAGTATTTCATTTGTTTTCTTTATGGCATATTTTAGAACTTAAGAATTGCTACTATATATCTGCTGTGAGCAGAAAGATTATTTCTATTCCTTGGTTGGATATGGAAGGATATCAGTTTTCAAATTAAGAATAAGTGTTATTCATTTGATTACAGTGATATGTTTTATAGTAGCAATCCATTAGAGAATGGATTTTATGTTCTGAATTGGAATGTGCCTAACTATGACATTAATACCAAGAGATTCAAGTCAAATGATACGAATCAAACCACTCTCTAGCATTGTCGTTTTGAGCCACATAAATGAGAAACAGATTCAGAAGCTCCATAGTGATGGGCTTTTGGGCTCATCTGATTATGAATCATAATGAGTAAAGTGAATCTTGTTTATTGGAAAAACGACAGAGGCCCTTTCAACAAAGGTAGTATCGATCGATGCATGTATGCAACGATCGATACAGGTTGCGAACGAACGGATAAAATGAAAGGGCCAGAGTCTTATTGGGCTTTATACATACGGATGTACATGGCCCGATGAGCGCAAATGCTAGAGGAAATTTTCAGTACTTCATTACCTTTACTGATATTTTCAGAAGGTACGGTTATGCCTTATTTATAAGGCATAAGTCAGAATCTTTGAAAAGTTCAAGGAGTTCCAAAATGAAGTACATAATCAATTTGGCAAAAGGTATTAAACCTCTACGATGAGATCATGGAGGTGAATACTTAGGTCAAGAATTAAGTGATCATCTGAGAGATTTTGAAAGTGTTTCGCAATTCACTCCTCCTGAATCAGACTTTATTAGATATGGTTCGATCAATGATGAGTCACTTAGATCTTCCATTATCCTTCTAAGAATACGCTCTAGAAACCTCTGCGTTTACACTAAATAGGTTTCCATCAAAAATCAGTTACAGAGATACTACATGAGATGTGGAATGGAAATGTTTCTGATTTATCCATCTTGGAGATTTGGAGTTGTGAGACTTATATAAAACGTTTAATCTCTGATAAGCTCACACCCAAATCTGATAAGTGCTGCTTCATTGGTTGTCCTAACAAAACCAAGGCATGTGACTTTTACAACCAGTTCGAGAACAAATCGTTTGTTGCTCGGAACTGTGTTTTCTCAAGAAAGACTTTCTTTCCAAGAAGAACAGTGGGAGTAAAAGTACAACTCGAAGAAATTCGAAAGTCACAGGAGACTGCTCAACCTGAAAAGGAAGAGTAGCAGTTGGATCTACAAAGAGTTGTAGAACCTGCACCTGTGGTGCCTGAAGTTTGCAAAGGATCTGTTGAATGTATATTCGATATGCATTCAAATGACGAGTTTCTGAAGAAGTGTCGATCGACGCAAAAGTTGCATCGATCGACACAGATCGCGAACCAAAATATTGATTTTGGTTCATGATTTAATCAACTACGGTTTAAATCTTGGTTAATTAGGTCGTGGTAAAAGTCTACATATGAGATATGTGCGTGGCTTTTAACACAAGACTGAAGCTCGCAGATCCAAAAGGATCCGTCACGAACCCAAGAAATGTGGATTTCTCGTAACCAATTGCCGTGATCTACTGATCATTGAAAGTGACGGGCCTACGAATTTTGAAGAAGCAATGATGGGCCTCGACTCCGAAAATGGCTAAAAGCCACTGCCACCACTCATAATGGTTATGATAAGAGGCAGATGGATGTGAAAACAGTTTTCCTTAATGGAATTCTGGATAGGGATGTGTACGTGACACAACCTGAAATTTTCATTGATCCTAATGAAACTAGGAATGTATGCAAGCTTCATCGATCCATTTATGGATTGAAGCAAGCATCTCGGAGTTGGAATCTTCGTTTTGATGAAGTAGTCAAAAGGTTTGACTTCTTCAGGAACGAAGAGGAACCGTGTGTTTACAAGAGACTAGTGGGAGCGCAGTTGCATTTCTAGTATAGTATGTTGATAACATACCACTTCTCGGAAATGAATTTCCATTGTTTCAGTCTGTTAAGACTTGATTCGAAAGTCGTTTTTCGATAAAATTATGGGAGAAACCGTATACATTCTTGGAATAAGAATCTATAGAGATAGATTGGATAAGCTAATTGGATCATGTCAAGATACTTATAGTGATAAGGCCTTGCACATGTCCAATATGCAGGATTCCAAGAAGGGCTTCGTGCAAATGACTCTTGGTATTACTCTTAGCAAGACGCAGTGTCTTTCGACACACGCTGAGCAAGAGCGAATAAGGGTCAGACTACTGCTAAAGGCATTAGATGTCTTAAGATGTGATCTTAATTTTAGTGGGAGTCATTGTTATTAACTTTAGTTATGATATGATGTTCGTATAAACATAATTTGATTATGTTATTGAAATCTGACATCTGTATTATAATGGTTATTAAATAATAGTCCCAAAGTAATTTATGACATTTTATAGGTCATCAAGTATGTGACTTGATCATGAAACCCTATAGATAACAAATGACATAAATTATGTTGGTCCCTGGTCGAGGTTGTTAAAGTGGGACATTAACAACCGCGTGAGACTAGCATGTGAGGTGACTGATGACTAAGTTTCATGGAGTCATTAATAAGAGTATTAAAGTCAATCACATAGATATGTGTTGGAGAACACAGGATCGGACATGACCCACTGATGAGAACTCTACGAGATAGTTATATAAGTGTCATGAGAGTTTTCATTACGACTATAGAGTATAGTCCTTAGACCTGAGTTCATCATGTTTTCTTACATATGAATTGGTCCGCTTTAACCTTGTCAAACGTCAGCCGTAACAGGTGACTATAAAGGCATTGATTGGGCGTATCATGAAGTGTGTGAAGAAACAGGGATGGAACAAGATGGGATTTGTCCCTCCTATATAACAGGAGATAAATATCTCAGGGCCCATCGAAGATTTGATACTGAGGAATGTGTGGCCACACTCATATGAGGTGATTGTCAGTCGTTTGTCTTGTCAGTATAAATCGGAGTTCGATGAACATGATCTTGGATCTATAAGGATGACATGGTTCTTGCCTTATGCTAGATCGAGATATAGTGACGAAGGGATTGTCGGAATAGATGATTCCAGTACAAGTGGGAGATTGTTGGGAATGTCCTGAAATCTATTGTACTTGCTCTAAGTGATAGTTGTATTGTCGAGATGAGACAATCATATAATACTAGGTAGTCATAATGCTTTGCTAGAAGCCACTTATGATCAATGAGTTTAGAACTCATTGCTAGTGTTATATGATCCTACAGGGTCACACACCTAAGCAAATTGGACGTTAAAGACGAGGTTGATCATTAATGTAATATCTAGTGAATGCATATTTGATATGCATTCGATATCAATGTTCTGGGACTGCATCGATCGATGCATATAGTGCAACGATCGATGCACTCGCGGATTAATCAGATTAATTCGGTTAATCGTTGGTTAATTCCGTCATGGTTTAAGTCGACATATATAAGATATATGGTCGACCTAAACTCATCTCTAACCTAATTCACAGCCACCAGAACTCAGATACAAACCCCTGAAGAGATTGGATCTCTATAGGCACTAGCATCCCTGCTGTCCTGTTTGTGTGCGTGTGGATACCAGTAGAGGCGCAGCATTTGAGGCGCTCTAGATCTCGATTATCTGCAAATCTTCCGCTGCTAATCACCAGGTAATTCTGAGATCCCTAGATTCAATTATATGAACCTTAGATCCTAGGCTCGGAATTCAGACCAGGATTGCCTAATTGGATTAGGATCTGCTAGAAATTCCTTCACATTAACCTCAGTGTCGGTCGACATCGATGAAATCGAGGTAAGTTCTCTTAAAACCCTCGACCCGTGTTCATCTTCTTTATTTCTCATTTCGCCGAAAAACCTTCACAAATCGCCACCTCCTTTGTTTCTTTACCGTTTTTGACGATTCAAGGCTCCATTCCACTTGTTTTTCTGTGCTGTATCTATTTCTAGTATCCATTTAATTGATCTACGAAGGTATGACTCTAAATCTCCAATTTTCAGTTCGTGTTCAAAGGAAGAAAGCTTCGAATTTGGATCGATATATTGATATCTAGGATGAGTTTATGATGGAATATGAATGCTTTTGATGCAGTGAATGACTATCTGGATTCAATTTATGAGATTTTGATGCTGCAAAAATCAGATTGTTGAACCTCATGCTCGTGTGTCTGTGTGTTCGTTTTGCAGATGGAACCTTGTCTGAACCTCGGAAAGCGCCCACGAAGAGCCTCTGCCACCGATGCTTCGGGCTCCTCATCGCAGCAACGCGACACTGCCGATAATCAGAACCAAGCACCTTGGCCAAGAATGGAAGAGAGGAGGTTCAGGGTCACTTGCTTCACGGACGAGCCTGCGGTAGAAGTAAAGAAGCGCGCTTGCACCCACAGGCCAATCTCAGAGCATTGGGATGATTATGACAACTTGTTCTACAACGCTTGGTGTAGCGTTAAGATCGATCCCACACGGATTCCTTGCATCACAACTATGAACAAGCTGAAGATACGGTCAGATGTCTTGCGAGTTATACGGACGATTGGCTTGGGTACGATGTGTACCAAGTACTATGATTTGCACAAGGAGCTGGTCAGACTGTTCATGGCCACAGTCCATGTTTACTACCCCAATGATCTGGTGAGGAAGGCTTCTGAAGGGACATTGACCTTCATGGCCAAGGGCAGAAGGTACAAGCTCAGCCTACAGGAGCTGTGTGACATATACGATTTTGACACGACGCAAGAGAGAGTCAGTTTGCCTGAGCACTGGCCCGATGTGCAGCTTTTCTAGCAACACTTTGGCACCGGAGTGTACGATTCCCAGACCACCAGACAGACCACTGTGCGCCATCCGGTTCTGCGGTACCTAGTCCTACTGTTTGCCAACACTATCTTGTGTAAGATGGAGCCTGGGATGATGAGGATTGCTGAGCTTTTGTTGCTCTATCTTGGGATTGGCATCAGTGTTGATGTCCGTGAGTTTGAGGACGCTCATTTGGTAGCAGACGTCAACATGGGAGCTATTTTTGCTCATCATTTGGAGATCTTGAAGGCGACGAAGCCATTCACTGGGAAGACGACTAAGACAGAGACGGTCGGGAGTCTTTTAACTCCCATCTTTGACCACTTTGGGATCGACAGGAGTCAGATGACCATTTTCACTAAGAGGCCTACCATGGACTTCACGCATCTGAAGAGCATGCAATGGATCAAGGGAGACGTCAATGGCAAGCAGTTCTTGTGGTGTTTCCATGACATATTTGGCGTTGAGCGCCTCTTTACTCTCCCAGAGAACAGGCTCACATGTATCACATATGAGCCTCTTTCACTCTCTTTTCAGCCCAGTGTAGAGCTTTGTCGAGGTGTACCGCATCGCTCAACTATACTTAGAGGCGCTTCTTTTGGATCTGATGCCTCTGCTGCTGAGCATGAGGCTGTCCCTGTTGATGATCCAGATGAAACCTATGGGTTTCCCGAGCTTCCAGGACCAGCAGAAGACATGCCACCAGGGCAGTTTCAGAAGTGGGCAGCATGTGTTCTCAAGGGCATTTGGAAGAAGGTTCACTGCATGTCCTACCAACGCTTACAACGTGTTCACCACCCATAGCCACGACGTCGCGCACCAGCGCAAGCACCTGTCCATGTGAGCTCAGAGGATGAGGAGAAAGAGGAGGCTGCTGACTCCGAGGAGATGGATGATGGAGACTCTCCAGTCTTCTAGACACTTGTTGCCCCTGATTCTGCGTTTGTTTCTTTTTGTTTTCTTTCTTTTGAGTCATTTTGATGTTTCTTTTAAGCCAGTCTGTTAGTCCCGTCTGTTTGGAACCTTGACTATTTGAGTTTATGCATCATTGCTGTTGTTTCTGATGTGATTTTTAGTGATCTAATGCAGCTAACAAGTGAGTAAATTGAGTGCTAACCCATGAACTCAACCACAGCAGATTCCACATCCTGCGTATGATCACGTGAACCTGGTGTCAGGCGACACTGATCTTGGTGTTGGTCGACATCAGTCGTGTCCAGGTTCGATTCTTTCGCTCAATAACTCTATGGTTCCAGATTGATTTCTTCCGAACCCAAGCTGTGATTGCACTGGGGACAGTGCAGTCTAAGTGTGGGGGAGGTGGTTACTGACATTGTGTTTTGTTTTCTTAGAGTCAGTCCCTTGTTTTCCCTTGTTTTAAAACGGTTTTATTGAGTCAAAATGTGTTTGAAACTATGATTTTTTGAGGAAAGTTTTCGCTGGAACAAGAACTAAGTGACCATTGGATGGACTTGCAGTAGCTCTATGACTATTAGAAAACCCCAAACGGATCAACTTACCAAGGACACCCATATCTAACCAGGTATTCAGAGGACCCATCACTAACTTCACCTATAATCATGACTTAATTTCTCACTTAGGGGCTTGGTACCTCTGGATCGGATTCCTCTGATGTGTTGACACAGCCTATGATCATGTCTGAGTATGGTTCCTGATTTTCCCCTCCTTTGAAAGTAAAAAAAAAGAGATTAAAACTCCGGATAAGCTAGTAGCTTCGAAGTGGTCACGGGAGTGGTAGAGGCCCCTATTACTGAAGGAATTTCTAGCAGATCCTAATCCAATTAGGCAATCCTGGTCTGAATTCCAAGCCTAGGATCTAGGGTTCATGTAATTGAATCATTGGGATCTCAGAATTACCTGGTGATTAGCAGCGGAAGATTTGCAGATAATCTAGATCTAGAGCGCCTCAAATGTTGCGCCTCTACTGGTATCCACACGCACACAAACTGAACAGAAGGGATGCTAGTGCCTTCAGAGATCAGATCTCTCAAGAGGTTTCTGTTTCTTTTCTGGTGGCTGTGAATTAGGTTTGAATCGAGTTTAGGTCGACCATATATCATATATATATGTCGACTTAAACCTCAACGGAATTAACCAACGATTAAACCGAATTAATCTGGTAATCCGCGAGTCGTGTCGACTGACACACTCTCTGTGTCGATCGACACTGTCGATCTGTGTTGACCGACACACTTATTGTGTCGATCGACACTGTCCAGAAACTTTGTATTGAATGCATATCAAATATGCATTCACCCGATCATTACATTAATGATCAACCTCATATACTACGTCTAGTTTGCTTAGGTGTGTGACCCTGTAGGATCATATAACACTAGCAATGAGTTCTCAACTCACTGATCATAAGTGGTTTCTAGCAAAGCATTACGACTTCCCAGTGTCATATGATTGTCTCATCTCGACAGTACGACTTTCACTCAAGAGCAAGTACAATAGATTTCATGACATTCCCAACAATCTCCCACTTGTACTGGAATCATCTATTCTATAATCCCTTCATCACTATATCTCGATCTGGCATAAGGCAAGATCTGTGTCACCCTTATTTAGACAAGATCATGTTCATCGAACTCCGATTTATACTGACAAGACAAACGACTGACAATCACCTCGTTTGAGTGTGGCCACACATTTCTCAGTATCAAATCTTCGATGGGCCCTGAGATATTTATCTCCTGTTATATAGGAGGGACAAATCCCATCTTGTTCCATCCCCGTTTCTTCACACACTTCATGATATGCCCAATCAATGCCTTTATAGTCACCAGTTACGGCTGACGTTTGACAAGGTTAAAGCGGACCAATTCATATGTAAGAAAACATGATGAACTCAGGTCTAAGGACTATACTCTATAGTCGTAATGAAAACTCTCATGACACTTATATAATTATCCCGTAGAGTTCTCATCAGTGGGTCATGTCCGATCATGTGTTCTCTAACACATATCTATGTGATTGACTTTAATACTCTTATTAATGACTCCATGAAACTTAGTCATCAGTCACCTCACATACTAGTCTCACGCGGTTGTTAATGTCCCATTTTAACAACCTCGACCAGGGACCAACATAATTTATGTCATTTATTATCTATAGGGTTTCATGATCAAGTCACATACTTGATGACCTATAAAATGTCATAAATTGCTTTGGGACTATTATTTAATAACCATTATTAAATAATTCAGATGTCAGATTTCAATAACATAATCAAATTATGTTTATACGAATATCATATCATAACTAAAATTAACAACAACAACTCCCACTAAAATTAAGATCACATCTTAAGACATCTAATGCCTTTAGCAGTAGTCTGACCCTCATTCGCTCTTGCTCAGCGTGTGTCGAAGGACACTGCGTCTTGCTAAGAGTAATACCAAGAGTCATTTGCACGAAGCCCTTCTTGGAATCATGCATACTGGACATGTTCAAGACCTTATCACCATAAGTGTCTTGACACAATCCAATTAGCTTGTCCAATCTATCTCCATAGATTCTTATTCCAAGAATGTATACGGTTTCTCCCATAATTTTATCGAAAAACAACTTTCGAGTCAGGTCTAAACAGACTGAAACGATGGAACTTCTTTTCCGAGAAGTAGTATGTTATCAACATACAATACTAGAAATGCAACTGCGCTCCCACTAGTCTTCTTGTAAACACATGGTTCCTCTTCGTTCCTGAAGAAGTCAAACCTTTTGACTACGTCATTAAAACGAAGATTCCAACTCCGAGATGCTTGCTTTAATCCATAAATGGATCGATGAAGCTTGCATATCTTCCTAGCTTCATTAGGATCAATGAAAACTTCAGGTTGTGTCAGGTACACATCCTTTTGAGAATTCCATTAAGGAAAACTGTTTTCACATCCATCTGCCAGATCTCATAACTATTATGAGTGACGGTTGCTAGGAGAATCCGGATGGACATAAGCATGGTGTCTGGGATTAGGTTTCTTCACAGTTAATACCATGAATTTACTTGAAACCTTTTGCCACCAACCTAGCTTTGTACATCTGAATATAACCATCCATGTCAACTTTTCTTCTTGAAAATCCATTTACTCACAATGGTTTCTACACCATCGGGTAAATCAACCCAAGTCACACTTGGTTCTGTGACATGGATCCCATTTCGGATTTAGCGGCTTTCAGCCACTTTCGGAGTCAAGGCCCATCATTGCTTCTTCAAAATTCGCAGGCCCGTCACTTTCAATGATCAGTAGATCACGGAAATTGGTTACGAGAAATCCACATTTCTCGGGTTCGTGACGGATCCTTTCGGATCTGCGAGCTTCAGTTTTGTGTAAAAGTCGCGCACATATCTCATATGTATACTTTTACCACGACCTAATTAACCAAGATTCAAACCGTAGTTAATTAAATCATAAACCAAAATCAATATTTTAGTTCACGGTCTGTGTCGATCGATGCAACTTTTGTGTCGATCGACACTTCTTCAAAAACTCGCCATTTAAATGTATATCGAATATACATTCACCAGATCCTTTATAAACTTTAGGCATCACAGGTGCAGGTTCTACAACTCTTTGTAGATCCAACTGCTGCTCTTCCTCATCAGGTTGAGCAGTCTCCTGTGATTTTCGAATTTCTTCGAGTTTGTACTTTACTCCCACTGTTCTTCTTTGAAAGAAAATCTTTCTCAAGAAAACATGGTCCGAGCAACAAACAGTTTGTTCTCGAACTGGTTGTAAAAGCAACATTCCTTGGTTTCGTTAGGACAACCAATGAAGTAGCACTTACCGGATTTGGGTGTGAGCTTATCAGAGATTAAACGTTTTATATAAGTCTCGCAACTCCAAATCTCCATGATGGATAAATCAGAAACATTTCCATTCCACATCTCATGTGGTATCTCTGTAACTGATTTTGATGGAACTCTATTTAATGTAAACTCAGACGTTCCTAGAGCGTATTCTTAGAAGGATAATGGAAGATCTAAGTGACTCATCATTGATCGAACCATATCTAATAAAGTCCGATTCAGGAGGAGTGAATTGTGAAACACTTTCACAATCTCTCAGATGATCACTAAATTCTTGACTTAAGTATTCACCTCCATGATCTCATCGTAGAGGTTTAATACCTTTGCCAAATTGATTATGTACTTCATTTTGGAACTCTTTGAACTTTTCAAAAGATTCTGATTTATGTCTTATTAATGAGACATAACTGTACCTACTGAATATATCAGTAAAGGTAATGAAGTACTGAAAGTTTCCTCTAGCACTAGTGTTCATTGGCCCATATACATCCGTATGTATAAAGCCCAATAAGCCTCTGGCCCTTTCATTTTGTTCGTTCGCAACCTGTATCGACCGACGCACCGTTTGTGTCGATCGATACTACCTTTGTTGAAAGGAGCCTTCGTCATTTTACCCAATAAACAAGATTCACTTTACTCATTATGATTCATAATCAGATGAGCCCAAAAGCCCATCACTATGGAGCTTCTGAATCTATTTCTCATTTATGTGGCCCAAAACGACAATGCCAGAGAGAAGTTTGATTCTTATCATTTGACTTGAATCTCTTGGTATTAATGTTATAGTTAGGCACATTCTGGTTTAGAACATAAATTCCATTCTCTAATGGATTGCTACTACTAAATATATCATTGTAATCAAATGAATAACATTTATTCTTAATTTAAAAACTGATATCCTTCCATGTCCAAACAAGGAATACAAATAATCTTTCTGCTCATAGCAGGTACATAGTAGCAGTTTTAAGTTCAAAACATGCCATAAAAGAAAACAAATGAAATACTCCCACGGCTAATGCAGCAACTCTTGCTCCATTTCCCACGCATAGATCCACTTGTCCTTTCTCCATAGTCCTACTTTTGCTCAGGTCCTGCACATTTTCACAAAATATGAGTACCACAGCTGGTATCAAATACCCAATAAGTAGGATTATAAGAAGCAACATTTACTTTTATAACATAATACCTGAAGAAGAAGTCTCGTACGTCTTCTTCAGCTTCTCATAATCTTCCAAGAATTTATTGCAGTTTCTTTTCAAATGCCCATAACCATTACAATAACGGCACTTAACATCTTCAGAAGGACTGGTTTTAACCTTAGGAGCATGGCCAGACTCGCTTGGATTCACAATCGAGCTCGTCTTGCCATCACCTTTGTTCTTACCAAGTTTCTTAAACTTTTTACCCTTTTGTACCATAAGGACATTTGGGGTGTCCTTCTTGATGTTAGATTCAGCAGTCTTAAGCATCCCATGCAATTCAGTCAACGTCTTCGTCAAGTTTTTCATGTTATAGTTCATAACAAATTGATCATAGCTTGACGGCAGTGACTGCAAAATGATGTCAGTAGCCAACTCTTGGCTAATGGGACAATCCAGTTTCCCCAGGTTATCTATATAACCCATCATCTTAATGACATGAGGACTAACTGGTTCGCCCTTTGGTAGCTTGCACTCAATCAGAGACCTAACTGTCTGGTATCTCTGAGTTCGTGCCTGCTCCTGAAACATACTTTTCAGGCCAGTGATCATCTCTTTTGGCGACTCCACGTACTCATATTGCTTATGCAATTCCGAGTTCATGGTAGCCAACATGAGACAACTCACATCCACCGCATCATTAGAATGCTTATCCCAAGCATCCTTATCTGACTGCCAGACATTGGCTCGGTACTTCTTGGGGAGAACTTTCTCAAGGGCATAGTCCTTTTTCTCCTGTTTGAGAACAATTCTCAAGTTCCGATACCATTCAAGAAAGTTTGATCCATTTAACTTATCCTTCTCAAGGACGGATCGCAGGGAGAAATTGTTACGATGGTTTGTGCTAGACATAGCTGAAAAACAAGGGAGGTTTTAGTTATGATGTTCAAGAAATGAGAAGTCTTAACTATTAAGAAAACTCGCATTATATTCAAACAATGTTTCCTCAGATGAATATAATGATCCAAGACCCATACTTCACTAAACTTGAGCGAGTCACTGGCTATCACCCAATTTTAGCTATCTAGGTAAGCAACAACTTTGCTAGTTATATCCAATATAACTCTTGGTTGTGGATCGACATTTCATGCCCAATCCACCTGATGTGTCTGAGCCCAAAACGATTTTGATAGCCCAGTCAAGTTAAACCAATCTCTTAAGTCATGTAATTGTTGATACCTTGCACTGCAAGCCTATCAACACGATTACCTCCTGCCTTACTCATGTAATTCTGGACACCTTGCACTGCAAATCTATCGCACAATGAAACGAGTCTTGACAGTTGACAAGATTGGAAAGACATCAAGTATCACTTGATATTTGATTGAGGAACAGAACCATTTAAAACGTTCAGTTTTATTATGTTTTAATTCTTCTAATTAATTGATTTATCTTGCTTTGGTTATGTGATTTCAGGTTCCATAACCTAAACCAGCGAATCTGATGTCGACCGACACTACTATAGTGTCGATCGATGCAGAATAACCAAGAACAATCCGCGATAACCGATCAATCCAATTGACCCGGTTTTGAATACCGGTCAGTGTCGATCGATGCTACACTAGCATCGGTCGATACCGACCTAGTCAAACCAATCGCAATTAAACCATTCACAGTGTTCAACCATTATAAACCAAGCTCGATAACCGGTCCAATCCAATTGAACCGATTCATCAATCTCACGAGGTTTGTGTCGACCGGCACAACTCTTGTGTCGATCGACACTAGGCGAAACAAATTTTACTCGGGTTATCCTTCTGTGTCGACCGATACCGGATTGGTGTCGATCGACACAGGGCGATAAACCCTAATCGTTTTTCAAGCCAAAAAACCTAAAACTAGATTTTTCATGAAAACGAATTTTAACATGTTTGTATCAACTATACAGAGATCCAGATTCAACCAATCTAATCAACATGCTACAGATTCAATAGAACCCTAAGGCTCTGATACCACTGAAGGAATTTCTAGCAGATCCTAATCCAATTAGGCAATCCTGGTCTGAATTCCAAGCCTAGGATCTAGGGTTCATGTAATTGAATCATTGGGATATCAGAATTACCTGGTGATTTGCAGATAATCGAGATCTAGAGCGCCTCAAATGATGCGCCTCTACTGGTATCCACACGCACACGAACTGAACAGGAGGGATGCTAGTGCCTATAGAGATCCAATCTCTTCAGAGGTTTCTATTCAAGTTCTGGTGGCTGTGAATTAGTTTAGAATCGAGTTTAGGTCGACCATATATCATATAAATGTCGACTTAAACCTCAACGGAATTAACCAACGATTAAACCGAATTAATCTGGTAATCCGCGAGTCGTGTCGACCGACACACTCTCTGTGTCGATCGACACTGTCGATCTGTGTCGACCGACACAATTATTGTGTCGATCGACACTGTCCAGAAACTTTGTATTGAATGCATATCAAATATGCATTCTGTTGGAACGTTTAGTGTTTCCTGATTCAATTCTCAATTGATTCATCCTACTAAACATGCAGATCTAGGTTCTCTTATTTAGAAACTTAATGGATCTCACCTGTTACCTTGTTTGTGCAGCGGAATGGAAGGTACGGGTCAGAGATCAGCAGAACCACCAAGAGATGGATCCTCCAAAGGCTCACACACGCACGCAAAGGAATTTGGCTGC
This sequence comes from Orychophragmus violaceus, assembly GCA_030180135.1. Lineage (NCBI taxonomy): Eukaryota > Viridiplantae > Streptophyta > Magnoliopsida > Brassicales > Brassicaceae > Orychophragmus > Orychophragmus violaceus. The sequence continues at coordinate 60,625,755 of CM058237.1, read as the reverse complement.
TAGACCGAAAGGAGAGAGGCGCAGAGAGAGGCTGAGGGAGGCGCAGATGCTTGAGAAAATTAGAGAGCTAGGTCTGATTTTATTCATTAAAATCCCTTCTAGTTCTCATGGGTTTTGGGCCCAATTCTCAGTTCTGATTAAATCCCTTGGATTTAATCAGGCCCTTCAGTCTCTCTAAACACAGTAAATGCCTAGCACTTTTACCGTACTTCTGCTAAACCGTTCCTTCGTATTTTCCCGTTAGCTTAGGCGTGTGACCCATATGGGATCATATAATAAAGGCAATAAGTCCAAGACTTATAGATCATGAGCGGACTCTAGCAAGCCATCATGACCCCCAGTATTATATGACTTATGTCTGATCATTGACATACTCTTACTTTCTAGAGACAGTACAGAGATTACTGGACATAATTCCAACAATCTCCCACTTGAACTGGAATCTCTGTATTCATAATCCTTTTGTCTCAATATCTCGATTAGTCATAAGGCAAGATGAGTGTCATCCTTATTAAGGCTAATCATGTTCATCGGACTCTGATTTGATACTGACAATCCAAACGACTCGGGACAGTCCGTTTGAGCATGGCCATGCATTTTCCAGTATTCAAATCTCCGATTGGCCTAGAGATATTCACTCCATTTATATTGGAGGGACAAATCCCGTCTTGTTCCATCACTGTAAACTACTTGAAGGATTGTTTAGTTGATCCTGATTCAATTCTTAGATTCATATCAACCTAAACATGCGGATCTAGGTTCTTCTCAGAATAGAAACAATTGATGATCTCACCTTATACCTGTTAATTGCAGCGGAAAGGGATGGTATGTCAGAGATCAGAGAGCCACCGAGAGATAACTCCTCCAGAGGTTCACACACGCACACCAATCAGGAAGAAGGCTGCTAGGCCACTGAGGAACTCGGCGCAGAGGGAGAGAGAGTTTACGGCTGGGTAGCTAGGGTTATTTGGTTCTGAACCCGAGTTTTCTTTATAAAACTTGTCCGGTTCCGTTTGGGCCATTTGGCCCAAACACCAATTAACTCGACGGCATTCGCGCACTGTGTCGACCGACACACCTTGTGTATCGATCGACACAGAGTGGCTAAACCGTTTTATTCTCTCTAAGTACAGTAAATGCCTAGCACTTTTACCGTACTTCTGCTAAAACGTTCCTACACATTTTCCTGTTAGCTTAGGCGTGTGACCCATATGGGATCATATAATAAAGGCAATAAGTCCAAGACTTATAGATCATGAGCGGACTCTAGCAAGCCATCATGACCCCCAGTATTATATGACTTATGTCTGATCATTGACATACTCTTACTTTCTAGAGACAGTACTGAGATTACTGGACACAATTCCAACAATCTCCCACTTGTACTGGAATCTCTGTATTCATAATCCTTTTGTCACAATATCTCGATTAGTCATAAGGCAAGATTGGTGTCATCCTTATAAAGCCTAATCTTGTTCATCGGACTCTGATTCGATACTGACAATCCAAACGACTCGGGACAGTCCGTTTGAGCATGGCCATGCATTTTCCAGTATTCAAATCTCCGATTGGCCTAGAGATATTCACTCCATTTATATTGGAGGGACAAATTCCGTCTTGTTCCATCACTGTAAACTACTCATTTCATAATACACCCAAACAAGGTCCTTATAACTATCGCAGAACGATAGCGTTAGACAATGATCAAAGTGCATCAGTCCATGTGCAGTCACATGCATGCGAACTCAGGTCTAAGGACTATACTCTATAGTCGTAGTAAGAATCTCTTATGACACAGATATAAATATCCTGAAGAGTTCTTATAAGCGGGTCTTGTCCGGTCGTATGTTCCCAAACATACACCTATGTACTGACTTTGATGCCGCGCATCTATGACACACTGAGACTTTGTCATAAGTCACGTACCAATCCAGTCTCACACGGTTGTTGGTGTTCCAATTTCAACAACCTTCGACTAGGGACGGGATGATATAAAACATCTATCAAATATAGGGTCTCATGATCAAGCTAAATGACTTCGATGACTCAAGATCAAGTCATTTACTTCGATGACCTATAAAATGGTTCATATCACTTTGGAACGATTATTTCATCACAGTTAAAATAATCTTGAAATAATAATTTCATTAAACATCTTAAATGTTATTTCAAGAACATATCCAATAACTAAATAAAGCCCTTTAATAACTCCCACTGAAATTAAGACTATATCTTAATTTCACTTATCCTACAGCAACAGTCCGCGACTCGTGCTTAGGCCTAAGGAGTGGCTTCGTTAATAGATTAGCAACGTTCTCATTCGTTGAAACTTGCTGATCTACTTAACATCTCTGTCATTTATCTCACGGAATAGGTTATACCTATCCTCAAGGTGTTTAGACCTCTGATGTGCAGCTAGTCTCATCTATGCTGGGAATCACATCAAGTTCAGTGACGAACTCTCCTTTCTAAACAACCTCTTTCGCCGCTTCCCAAGCTGCGAAAGATTCAGCTTAAGTCATGGAGTCAGCAACAGTGCCGTGCACCGCCAGACAAACACAAGATATAACCGGACTGTGACCGGAAATCATCTTTGTCTGTTGGAAACTTGCCTTTCAGACTCTATCGACTTTTAGCACCTCACTTTCTCCGTAAATCAAGAACTTATCCTTAGTATTCCTCAAATACTTTAGGACATACTTTAGGAAACTTGATTCTTTGCTGGATTTGACTGGTCTTTATTTGTCTTGCTTAACATTAAAGCAACATCAAACAAGTATGTTTCATGGCATACATGATAGATCCAATTGCCGACGCATATGGAATCTCATCCATGCATTTAAGCTCAGCAGTTATCGTAGGATACTGTATCTTGCTTAACTTAATGCCATGTGACATTTGGCATAAAACCCTTCTTGGATTGCTCAAAACGTGTAGGACTTTGTCAATTTAAGAATCCTGACTTTGTCCTACCAGCTCTTTTGGATCTCTATCTTTAGATCCAAAATCCAAGAACTACGTGGCTTTACCCATGTCAATCATTAAACCAACTCCCAAGCTAGTCCTTTACCGACAACAGCGTTGGGACGTTATATCCGAGAATCAGTATGTCATCGACATACACTTTGAGAAATGCAATATTGCTCCCACTTATCTATTAGTAAACGCACAGTTCCGCTTCGTTCCTGTTCAAGTCAAAACCTTGACTACTACAACAGAACGAAGATTCCAACTCCGATATGTTTGCTTCCATCCATGAATGGATCGATGAAGCTAACTTACATAAAATGTAATTTTTCGGAGTCCGGGCTCACTTTCGCTTCTTTGAATTTCTCAGATTCGTCGCTTTCAATGATCATCAGATCATTCGAACTTTCAATGATCATCAGGCTGAACTAATGACGAGAATTCACTCTCGGATTAGTGACTGATTCTTTCATATCTGCGAACTTCAGGCTCCACAGGTGTAGATTCTACAGAAATCTGTAAATCCTTCCGCTGCTCTCCCTCAATAGGTTAAGCAGCCTCCTGTATTTCTCGAATTTCTTCGAGTTGTACTTTTACTCCCACTGTTCTTCTTGGAAAGTAACTTCCCTTCTTAGAAAACAGAATGGTCGTAAAAGTACCGAGCCTTGGTTTCCTTAAGAAAACTTCGAGTTATACTTTTACTCCCACTGTTCTTCTTGGAAAATAACTTCCCTTCTTAGAAAACAGATTGGACGTAAAAGTAACAAGCCTTAGTTTCTCTAGGACAACCAGCGAAGTAGCACAACTACAAATACTCAGTAAAGACAAATTTGGATCGATTCCAATCCACATTAACGTGGTGTCTTTCAACTGATATTTGTGGAACTATTTCAGCGTAAACTTAGATATTTTAGAGCGTTATTCTTAAATAATATCATGGAAGATTCGTGTGACTCATCTTTAATCATTTCTAATAAGATCTGATTCTTTCTCACAGAAACACCTTCAGGTTTTCAGGAGAAATGAGCTGTGAAACGATTTCACACTCATTAAGATGATCACACAATCAATGACTTAAGTATTCTTCACTCGTGATTTTAATCCAGAGTCTTAATACTTTTGTCATTCAGATCCTATACTTCATTCTGGAACTCTTTCGACCATGTCAAAGAATTCCGACTTGTGTCTCATCAAATGAACACAGTCACACTCACTGAAGTAATCAGTAGAGACAATGAAGTACAGGAGATTTTCTCTGGCATTACTGCTCATTGGGCCACATACATGAGTATGTTCCAGGTCCAATAAGCCTTTGGGCTTTTCTCTAGCTCGGCTAAGATAGGCCCTTTACCTTTTGGTCTAGTAAACAGAATTCAAGTCTCATAAGATATTTTATCAAATGAGCCCAACAGTCCATGACTATGGGATTTCTGAATCCGACTTACTCTATGTGACCAATACTTTATGCCAAGAAAAATCAGGTTTAATTCATCAGATTTAAACCAATTCGGTATTTATGTTACATTTAGGCACTCTTTGGTTTAAGATATAAAACCCATTCCATGAATAGGGTGCTACAATTAATATTTCATTAAGATCAAAAGAACAAAACTTGTCTTTTATCAAAATGAAAAACATTCAAATTCTTACAAGAAAATGAAAGACAACTCTGCTTAAAGCAGGTACATTGTAGCAATTACTTAATACAAAAGCAAGCCTCAAAGGGACCTATAAGTGAAAAACCCTACGGCTGAGGCAGCATCCCAAGCTCCTTCCAGACATGTAGTTTCACTTGCCCTTCCTTCAACGTTCTACTGTTGCTTAGGCTCTGCATATTATCACAAATATCAGTGCCACAACCAGTATTCAATACCTTTAAGGTAGAACTTGAAGTAATAACATGAATACCTGAGGAAGTAGTCTCATACATCGACTTTAACTCCTCATCATCTTCCATGAATTTAATGCAATCTCTCTTCCAATGCCCTGTCTCCTTACAGTAGCAGCACTTACCAACGTAAGAGGTATCTGACTCGGGCTCAGAAGACACACGCTTGCCATGATTCAAAATCTGGACAACTTTGCCTTCACCCTTGTCAGCATTAGGTTTATCAAACCTACCCTTCTCGTTCATGAGATTGTACAGGGTACTCTTCACGTTTGGCTCAACTGCCTTGAGCATATCATGCAGTTCAGTCAGCGTCTTCGTTAAGCCTTTCTTGATATAGTTCCTTCTGAACTTATCATAGCTTGACGGCAGTGACTGCAGAATGACTCAGTTGCCAATTCTTGGCTAACTGGATAATCCAGTTTCCTCAGGTTATCAATGTAACCCATCATTTTACTGACATGAGGACTCACTGGATTATCATTTGGTAGCTTGCAGCTAGTGAGAGACTTAACCAACCGGTATCTCTCCACTCTTATCTGCTCCTGAAATTTCAATTTCAGGCTGCTGATCATCTCTATTGGCGACTCCATGTTCTCATATTGCTTCCGCAAGTCTGAGTCCATGGTAGCCAATATCAGACCACGCACATCTACCGCATCATTATAATGCTTATTCCAAGTATCATATACTGCATGAGAAGCATTGGACCCGATCCTCACGGGGAGAGCTCTCTCAAGGACATAGTCCTTTCTCTCCTGTCTGAGGACTAGCCTCAGGTTCCGCGACCAAGTCAAGAAATTTGATCCGTTCAGCTTGTCCATCTTAAGGACAGACCGGATCGAGAAAGTGTTTTGATTGTTTGTGCTAGTCATAACTGAAAATTAAGATAAAAGGATTTTAGTTAATATGTTCAATATGATTAATCTCGTATTAAATTTAATATGATTAATCACGCATTATATTCAATAACATCAGTTACCCTCAATAGAATATAATGATTCCAAGATCCACATATAACTAAGATTAAAGTGGGCCACTGGCCGTCACCCAACCTTAGCTTATATCGGTAAGCCCTATGTCGGCTAATTATATCCGTGATATAACTCTTGGTTGTGAATCTGGGCCCGAGGCCCAATTCACTCTGATGTCTCAAGGCCCGGGACTCCCGATGGCCTAGTCAAGAAAACCAGACTATACAGTCATGTAATCATTAATGTCTGGGACTCCCAATGACATTTATGAATCACAAACCGTCTTACCCACGCAAAAGCAGACACCCTCACACTGTAAGGCCATGAATACGATTGAATGGGCTTCAACAGCTGACATAGCCTGGACAAGACATCCAACGCTTGATATTATTTGAGGTTCGTAGGTTTATATTAAAATCTCATTCCCAAAATAGAAGATTACTATTTCGGGAAACTTTCCATTTTAGAAAACCTACTATTTTTGGAAACTTTCTAAAATTGGAAACTTTCTAACTTTAGAAATTTCTTAAAATCCGAATCATGCAAATCTAGAAACTTCTATAAATTAAGAAACTTTCTAATTTCAAAATATCGGAAACTTTAATTTAAAATCGATTTATATTCTTTATAAAATAAATTTTAAATTAATCTGAAGAAAGACTCAAATAATTGGCCCAATTGTTTTAACTTCTTGGCCCGAGGCCCAAGAATTGGTCCATGTCCAAGACATGACCCAATTGTCCAATTAAATGACATAACCGGTCTGGTTCATTAAAATTGGTCTAACCAAATTTTAATTACTACGATGACCACAATTGTCAACCGGTTATTTACTAAACCGGATTTTCTCAATTTATTTGGTCCAACCAAATCAAATTAGAAAATCCTGGTTTAGGCACAAAATCCAATTTTTCGACTTTGGATTTCTTATCCCGGTTTAACCAGACTTAATAAAATTATTAAATCTGTTTATTAAACCGTGACGTTTAATTTTAATCAAAATATTAAACCGAGCCTTAAACCAACCATGTCGATCGATGAACCAACCGTGTCGATCGATCCATCAACCACATCGGTCGATGCTCTCAGCATCGATCCTGCATCGATCGTGCATCGATCCTGTATCGATCGATGCTCTCACGCATGCACGGAACCGAGCCAAAACCCTAACCGTGTCGATCGATGTGCACCAACCGCATCGGTCGATGCACCAATATCGAACCTGCATCGATCCTGCATCGATCGATGCTTTCACGCGTTAACAGGGTTAGCCGATAGGCTGTATCGACCGATCCATGCGATCGTAGTCGATACAGACCTTTTGAAATCGCATTCTACCAAATCATATAGCTTGGTTTCTGCAATTTTATGTGTGTTTAGGTTTCAATTCTTGTTACTTAAGTGGTTTCTCTTATCAGTAGTTGATTCAAAACACTTTTAAACAAGAAAAACAATCCTAAACTTGAATCTAAACAAGAAAAACCAGAACCATTGGCTCTGATACCACTGAAGGATTGTTTAGTTGATCCTGATTCAATTCTTAGATTCATATCAACCTAAACATGCGGATCTAGGTTCTTCTCAGAATAGAAACAATTGATGATCTCACCTTATACCTGTTAATTGCAGCGGAAAGGGATGGTATGTCAGAGATCAGAGAGCCACCGAGAGATAACTCCTCCAGAGGTTCACACACGCACACCAATCAGGAAGAAGGCTGCTAGGCCACTGAGGAACTCGGCGCAGAGGGAGAGAGAGTTTACGGCTGGGTAGCTAGGGTTATTTGGTTCTGAACCCGAGTTTTCTTTATAAAACTTGTCCGGTTCCGTTTGGGCCATTTGGCCCAAACACCAATTAACTCGACGGCATTCGCGCACTGTGTCGACCGACACACCTTGTGTATCGATCGACACAGAGTGGCTAAACCGTTTTATTCTCTCTAAGTACAGTAAATGCCTAGCACTTTTACCGTACTTCTGCTAAAACGTTCCTACACATTTTCCTGTTAGCTTAGGCGTGTGACCCATATGGGATCATATAATAAAGGCAATAAGTCCAAGACTTATAGATCATGAGCGGACTCTAGCAAGCCATCATGACCCCCAGTATTATATGACTTATGTCTGATCATTGACATACTCTTACTTTCTAGAGACAGTACTGAGATTACTGGACACAATTCCAACACTACTCACTTCATAATACACCCAAACAAGGTCCTTATAACTATCGCTTAACGACAGCATTAGACAATGATCAAAGTGCATTCGTTCATGTGCAGTCACATGCATGCGAAATCAGGTCTAAGGACTATACTCTATAGTCGTAGTAAGAATCTCTTATGACACAGATATAAATATCCTGAAGAGTTCTTATAATCGGGTCATGTCCGGTCGTATGTACCCAACATACACCTATGTACTGACTTTGATGCCGCGCATCTATGACACACTGAGACTTTGTCATAAGTCACATACCAATCTAGTCTCACACGGTTGTTGGTGTTCCAATTTCAACAACCTTCGACTAGGGACAGGATGATATAAGCCATCTATCAAATATAGGGTCTCATGATCAAGCTAAATGACTTTGATAACTCAAGATCAAGTCACTTACTTCGATGACCTATGAAATGGTTCATATCATTTTGGAACGATTATTTCATCACAGTTAAAATAATCTTGAAAAATAATTTTATTAAACATCTTAAATGTTTTACAAGAACATATCAATAACTAAATAAAGCCCTTTATTAACTCCCACTGAAATTAAGACTACATCTTAATTTCACTTATCCTACAGCAACAGTCCGCGACTCGTGCTTAGGCCTAGGGAGTGGCTTCGTTAATAGATTAGCAACCTTCTCATTCGTTGAAACTTGCTGATCTACTTAACATCTCTGTCATTTATCTCACGGAATAGGTTATACCTATCCTCAAGGTGTTTGGACCTCTGATGTGCAGCTAGTCTCATCTATGCTGGGAATCACATCAAGTTCAGTGACGAACTCTTTTTTCCAAACAACCTCTTTCGCCGCTTCTCAAGCTGCGAAATGTTCAGCTTAAGTCATGGAGTCAGCAACAGTGCCTTGCACCGCCAGATAGACACAAGATATAACCGGACTGTGATCGGAAATCATCTTTGTCCGTTGGAAGCATGCCTTTCAGACTCTACCGACTCGTAGCACCTCACTTTCTCCGTAAATCAAGAATTTTATCCTTAGTATTCCTTGAATACTTTAGGATATTCTTTACGGCAATCCAGTGATTCTTTGCTGGATTTGACTGGTCTTTACTTGTCTTGCTTAACATTAAAACAACATCAAACAAGTACGTTTCATGGCATACATGATGGATCCAATTGCCGACGCATATGGAATCTTATCCATGCATTTAAGCTCAGCAGTTATCTTAGGACACTGTGTCTTGCTTAACGTAATGCCATGTGACATTGGCATAAAACCCTTCTTGGAATGCTGAAAACGTGTAGGACTTTGTCAATTTAAGAATCCTGACTTTGTCCTACCAGCTCTTTCGGATCTCTATCTTTAGATCCAAAATCCAAGAACTACGTGGCTTTACCCATGTCAATCATAAAACTAACTCCCAAACCAGTCCTTTACCGACTGCATCATTGGGACGTTATATCCGAGAATCAGTATGTCATCGACATACACTATGAGAAATGCAATATTGCTCCCACTTATCTTTTAGTAAGCGCACAGTTCCATTTCGTTCTTGTTTAAGTCAAAACCTTGACTATTTCAACAGAACGAAGATTTCAACTCCGATATGTTTGCTTCCATCCATGAATAGATCGATGAAGCTAACTTACACAAAATGTAATTTTTCGGAGTCCGGGCTCACTTTCGCTTCTTTGAATTTCGCAGATTCGTCGCTTTCAATGATCATCAGATCATGCGAACTTTCAATGATCATCAGGTTCTACTAATGACGAGAAATCACTCTCGGATTAGTGACTGATTCATTCATATCTGCGAACTTCAGGCTCCACAGGTGTAGATTCTACAGAAATCTGTAAATCCATCCGCTGCTCCCCTTCAACAGGTTGAGCAGCCTCCTGTATTTTTTTCGAATTTCTTCGAGTTACGCTTTTACTCCCACTGTTCTTCTTGGAAAGTAACTTCCCTTCTTAGAAAACAGAATGTACGTAAAAAGTAACAAGCCTTGGTTTCCCTAGGACAACCAGCGAAATAGCACAACTACAAATACTCAGTAAAGACGAATTTGGATCGATTCCAATCCACATTTACGTGGTGTCTTTCAACTGATATTGGTGGAACTATTTCAGCGTAAACTTAGATATTTTAGAGCGTTATTCATAAAGAATATCATGGAAGATTCGTGTGACTCATCTTTAATCATTTCTAATAAGATCTGATTCTTTCTCACAGAAATACCTCAAGGTTTTCAGGAGAAATGAGTTGTGAAACGATTTCACACTCATTCAGATGATCACACCATCAATGACTTAAGTATTCTCACTCGTGATCTAATCAAGAGTCTTAATACTTCTGTCACTCAGATTCTATACCTCATTCTGGAACTCTTTCGACCATGTCAAAGAATTCCGACTTGTGTCTCATCAAATGAACACAGTCTTACTCACTGAAGTAATCAGTAGAGACAATGAAGTACAGGAAATTTTCTCTGGCATTACTGCTCATCGGACCACATACATGAGTATGTTCAATCTCCAATAAGCCTTTGGGCCTTTCTCTAGCTCGGCTAAGATAGGCCCTTTGCCTTTTGGTCCAGTAAGCAGAATTCAAGTCTCATAAGATATCCATTCAAATGAGCCCAAAAGTCCATAACTATGGGGTTTCTGAATCCGATTTACTCTATTTTACCAAAACATTTATGCCAAGAAAAATCAGGTTTAATTCATCAGATTTAAACCAATTCGGTATTTATGTTACATTTAGGCACTCTTTGGTTTAAGATATAAAACCCATTCCTTGAATAGGGTGCTACAATTAATATTTCATTAAGATCAAAAGAACAAAACTTGTCTTTTATCAAAATGAAAAACATTCAAATTCTTACAAGAAAATGAAAAACAACTCTGCTTAACGCAGGTACATTGTAGCAATTACTTAATACAAAACCAAGCCTCAAAGGGATCTATAAGTGAAAACCCTACGGCTGAGGCAGCATCCCAAGCTCCTTCCAGACACGCAGTTTCACTTGCCCTTCCTTCAAAGTTCTACTGTTGCCCAGGCTCTGCATATTATAACAAATATCAGTGCCACAACTAGTATCCAATACCTATAAGGTATAACTTGAAGTAATAACATGATAACCTGAGGAAGTAGTCTCATACATCAACTTCAACTCCTCATCATCTTCCATGAATTTAATGCAATTTCTCTTCCAATGCCCAGTCTCTTTACAGTAGCAGCATTTACCAACGTAAGAGGTATCTGACTTGGGCTCAGAAGACACACGCTTGCCATGATTCAAAATCTGGACAACTTTGTCTTCACCCTTGTCAGCACTAGGTTTAATAAACCCACCCTTCTCCATTATGAGATTATACTGGGTACTCTTCACGTTTGGCTCAACTGTCTTGAGCATATCATGCAGTTCAGTCAGCGTCTTCGTTAAGCCTTTCTTGATATAGTTCCTTCTGAACTTATCATAGCTTGACGGCAGTGACTGCAGAATGATCTCAGTTGCCAATTCTTGGCTAACTGGATAATCCAGTTTCCTCAGGTTATCAATGTAACCCATCATTTTACTGACATGAGGACTCACTGGATTATCATCTGGTAGCTTGCAGCTAGTGAGAGACTTAACCAACTGGTATCTCTCCACTCTTATCTGCTCCTGAAATTTCAATTTCAGGCTGCTGATCATCTCTATTGGCGACTCCATGTTCTCATATTGCTTCAGCAAATCTGAGTCCATGGTAGCCAATATCAGACCACGCACATCTACCGTATCATTATAATGCTTATTCCAAGCATTATATACTGCATGAGAAGCATTGGACCCGATCCTCACGGGGAGAGCTCTCTCAAGGACATAGTCCTTTCTCTCCTGCCTGAGGACAAGCCTCAGGTTCCGCGACCAAGTCAAGAAATTTGATCCGTTCAGTTTGTCCATCTCAAGGACAGACCGGATCGAGAAAGTGTTTTGATTGTTTGTGCTAGTCATAACTGAAAATTAAGATAAAAGGATTTTAGTTAATATGTTCAATATGATTAATCTCGCATTATACTTAATATGATTAATCTCGCATTATATCCAATAACATCAGTTACCCTCAATAGAATATAATGATTCCAAGATCCACATATAACTAAGATCAAAGTGGGCCACTGATGTCAATCCACTCTGATGTCTCAAGGCCCGGGACTCCCGATGGCCTAGTCAAGAAAACCAGACTATACAGTCATGTAATCATTAATGTCTGGGACTCCCAATGACATTTATGAATCACAAACCGTCTTATCCACGCAAAAATAGACACCCTCACACTGTAAGGCCATGAATACAATTGAATGGGCTTCGACAGCTGACATAGACTGGACAAGACATCCAACGCTTGATATTATTTGAGGTTTGTAGGTTTATTAAAAATTCATCCCAAAATAGAAGATTACTATTTTGGGAAACTTTCCTTTTTGGGAAACCTACTATTTTTGGAAACTTTCTAAAATAGAAACTTTTAATTATAGAAATTTCCTAAAATCCAAAACATGCAAATCTAGAAACTTCTAATTTAAGAAACTTTCTAATTTCAAAATTTTGGAAACTTATTAATTTAAAACCGATTTTATAATTTTTATAAAAATAAATTTTAAATTAATTCTGAAGAAAAGACTCAAATAATTGGCCCAATTGTTTTAACTTCTTGGTCCGAGGCCCAAGAATTAGTCTATGTCCAAGACATAACCCAATTGCCCAATTAAATGACATAACCGGTCTGGTTCATTAAAATTGGTCTTAACCAAAATTAATTACTACGATGACCACAATTGTCAACCGGTTATTTACTAAACCGGATTTTCTCAATTTATTTGGTCCAACCAAATCAAATTAGAAAATCACTGGTTTAGGCACAAAATCCAATTTTTCGACTTTGGATTTCTTATCCCGGTTTAACCAGAACTTAATAAATATTATTAAATCTGTTTATTAAACCGCGACGATTAAATTTTAATCAGTTTTAAACCGAGCCTTAAACCGAACCGAACCGATTGATCACGTGAACCGATCACGACCTAGCCGTGAGCTTCACGCGATCACGCCAGCCGCAAACGATGCACGGACGGGACGATGGTCGGGACGAGTGATCGGGACGGGATGGCGGGTCGATAGCGGGACGCGGATTGGGCCGAGATCCATGCGATCTGCCTTGCGGATCCATGCGATCGGGACGTGAGAAAAGCGACGATCGTGGTCGATCTCGCGATCGGATCCATCGCTTCTCTCGGTCGTGCGCATCATCGTCGGTCGGTAATGACCACGCGACACGATCCACGATCGGTCCGTGCGTCATGCCGATCCGGATGTATGATCCTTCGACGATCACACTCCGACGCATACCAATTCAATATAGATTGGATCATGCGATTTCAATTAGTTTAGGTTTTAATTCTTGTTTCTTAAGTGTTTTTCCTTATCAGTAGGTTGATTCAAAAACACTTCTTAAACAATCCTAAACATGATTCTAAACAAGAAAAACCACAGAACCAATAGCTCTGATACCACTGTTGGATCGTTTAGTGTTTCCTGATTCAATTCCCAGATTGATTCATCCTACTAAACATGCAGATCTAGGTTCTCTTATTTAGAAACATGATAGATCTCACCTGTTACCTTTTTGTGCAGCGGAAAGAGGAGGCACGGGTCAGAGATCAGCAGAACCACCAAGGGATGGATCCTCCAAAGGCTCACACACGCACACCGGAAATTGGCTGCTAGACCAGCTAGAGAGGAGGCGCAGATGGGAGAGAGGGAGGCGCAGAATGTCTGAGGAATTAGAGAACTTTAGGTCAAGTTTTATTCATTAAAACTCCCTTTAGTTCTCATGGGCTTTTGGGCCCAATTCTCAGTTCTGATTAAATCCCATGGATTTAATCAGGCCCTTTATTCTCTCTAAGTACAGTAAATGCCTAGCACTTTTACCGTACTTCTGCTAAACCGTTCCTTCGTATTTTCCCGTTAGCTTAGGCGTGTGACCCATATGGGATCATATAATAAAGGCAATAAGTCCAAGACTTATAGATCATGAGCGGACTCTAGCAAGCCATCATGACCCCCAGTATTATATGACTTATGTCTGATCATTGACATACTTTTACTTTCTAGAGACAGTACAGAGATTACTGGACATAATTCCAACACTCAGGTCTTTAGTCGTAATGAGTAACTCTCATGACACTCATATAACATCTTTTAGAGTTCTCATTAACGGGTCATGTCCGATCATGTGTTCTCTAACACATATCTATGTGATTGACTTTAATACTCTTATTAATGACTCCATGAAACATAGTCATCAGTCATCTCACATACTAGTCTCACGTGGTTGTTAATGTCCCATTTTAACAACCTCGACCAGGGACCAACATAATCCATGACAATCTTTGTTTATAGAGTTTCATGATCAAGTCACATACTTGATGACCTATAACATTGCCATGAATTATTTCGGGACTATTATTTAATAACACAATTAAATAATGTTGAAACAATTTCATTAAAATAACATAACCAAATTATGTTTTACGAACATCATGTCATAACTAAAACCAAATATAACTCCCACTGAAAACAAGATCACATCTTAAGAAATCTAATGCCTACATCAGCAGTGTGAAACTCATGCTTAGGCCTTGGGAGGGGCTTGGTCAGTGGATCAGCAACATTCTCATCCGTCGGGACTCTGCTGATCTTCACATCTCCTCTATTCACAATATCACGGATAAGGTGCTATCTCCTTTCTATGTGTTTGGATTTCTGGTGTGATCTAGGTTCCTTTGCTTGCGCAATGGCTCCATTGTTGTCACAATACAAAGCCACTGACTCAGAAATACTAGGAATCACACCAAGTTCAGTGATGAACTTCTTGATCCAAAGAGCCTCCTTTGCCGCTTCAGAAGCAGCGAGGTACTCAGCTTCAGTTGTGGAATCTGCTACAGTGTCCTGCTTGGAACTCTTCCAGCTGACTGCACCGCCATTCAGGAAAAAGATGTAACCAGATTGCGATCGGAAATCATCTTTGTCTGTCTGAAAACTTGCGTCTGTGTAACCACTTACTACCAGCTCATCACTTTCTCCATACACCAAGAATTTATCCTTAGTATTTCTCAAATACTTCAGAATATTCTTGACTGCTGTCCAGTGACTTTCACCTGGATCCGATTGGTATCTACTCGTCATGCTTAAAGCACAAGCAACATCTGGACGAGTACAGAGCATGGCATACATGATGGATCCCAACGCCGAGGCATAGGGAATCCGACTCATGCGTTCTCGCTCAGCAGGTGTCTCAGGACACTGCTTCTTGCTGAGACTTATGCCATAAGACATTGGTATGAAGCCCTTCTTGGAATCTTGCATTCTGAACCTGTGTAAGACTTTATCGATATAAGTGTCTTGACACAGTCCAATCAACTTGTTTAATCTATCTCTATAGATTCTAATTCCAAGAATATACGCGGCTTCTCCCATGTCTTTCATTGAAAAACAACTTCCGAGCCAAGTCTTAACAGACTGTAACAACGGAACGTCATTTCCGAGAAGAAATATGTCATCTACATACAACACGAGAAATGTAACTGCGCTCCCACTAGTCTTCTTGTAAACACATGGTTCCTCTTCGTTCCTGATGAAGTCAAACTTTTTGACTGCTTCATCAAAACGAAGATTCCAACTCCGAGATGCTTGCTTCAATCCATAAATGGATCGATGAAGCTTGCATACTTTCCTAGCTGCATTTGGATCGATGAAACCTTCGGGCTGTGTCATGTACACATCCTCTTCCAGAA
Organism: Orychophragmus violaceus; assembly: GCA_030180135.1. Taxonomy (NCBI): domain Eukaryota; kingdom Viridiplantae; phylum Streptophyta; class Magnoliopsida; order Brassicales; family Brassicaceae; genus Orychophragmus; species Orychophragmus violaceus. The sequence continues at coordinate 60,609,905 of CM058237.1, read as the reverse complement.
TTCCATTAAGGAAAGCTGTTTTCACATCCATATGCTAGATCTCATAGTCATAATGAGCGGCTGTTGCTAGGAGAATCCGAATGGATTTAAGCATGGCAACCGGGGAATAAGTTTCTTCATAGTCAATGCCATGAATTTGTTTGAAACCTTTTGCCACCAGCCTTGCTTTATATATCTGAATATTTCCATCCACATCAATTTTCTTCTTGAAAATCCATTTACACTCAATTGGTCTTGCACCATCGGGTAAATCAACCAAAGTCCATACTTGGTTCTGTGACATTGATCCCATTTCGGATTCAGCGGCTTTTAGCCACTTTTCGGAGTCAGGGCTCATCATCGCTTCTTCAAAATTCGCTGGCTCGTCACTGTCAATGATCAACAAATCATGACAATTGGTTACGAGAAATCCATATCTCTCGGGTTCGTGACGGATCCTTTCAGATCGGCGAATTTCAGGCTCCACAGGCGCGGTCTCTACAACCCTTTGTAGATCCAACTGTTGCTCTTCCTCTACGGGTTGAGCATTTTCCTGCGGTTCTCGAACTTCTTGGAGTTGTACTTTACTCCCACTGTTTCTCTTGGAAAGAAACTCTCTCTCAAGAAAGACGCAGTTCCGAGCAACAAACACTTTGTTCTCGGATTGGTTGTAAAAGTAGTATGCCTTGGTTTCCTTAGGATAACCAACGAAGTAGCATTTATCAGATTTGGGTTCGAGCTTATTTGTAATTAATCTCTTAACATAAGCTTCACAACCCCAAATCTTCAGGAAAGACACACTTGGAACGTTTCCAGTACACATCTCATGTGGTGTCTTTGCAACTGATTTTGACGGAACCCTATTAAGTGTAAACGCAGACGTTTCTAGAGCGTATCCCCAAAAGGATAATGGAAGAGTTGAGAGACTCATCATTGATCGAACCATATCTAATAAAGTCCGATTCCTCCTCTCAGACACCCCATTCCATTGTGGTGTTCCAGGAGGAGTGAGTTGCGAAACAATTCCACAATCTCTCAAATGATCACTGAATTCTTGGCTTAAGTATTCTCCTCCACGATCTGATCGAAGAGCCTTAATACTTTTGCCAAGTTGATTTTGTACTTCATTTTGGAACTCTTTTAACTTTTCAAAAGATTCCGACTTGTGTCTCATTAAATAGACATAGTCATACCTGCTGAAATCATCAGTGAAGGTAATGAAGTATCGAAAATTTCCTCTGGCACTTGTGCTCATTGGGCCGCATACATCCGTATGCCTAGTAAACAAGATTCACATTTCTCACATGATTCATAATCAAATGAGCCCAGAAGCCCATCACTATGGAGCTTTTGGATCCGTTTCTCGTTTATGTGGCCTAAACGACAATGCCAAAGAAAAGTCTGATTCGTGTCATTTGATTTGAATCTCTTGGTGTTAATGTTATAGATTGGTGTACTTTGGTTTAAAACGTAAAGCCCATTCTCTAATGGGCTGCTACCATAAAATATATCATTGTAATCAAAAGAACAACATTTATTCTTAATTGAAAGCTGATATCCTTCCACATCCAAAACAGGAATAGAAATAATATTTCTGCTTATAGCAGGTACATAGTAGCAATTATTAAGCTTAAAAACCAAACCAGAAGGTAAAGACAAGTTATATGTTCCTACGGCATATGCAGCAACTCTTGCTCCATTCCCCACGCGTAGGTCCACTTGTCCCTTTTCCAACATCCTATTGTTGCTTAGGCCCTGCATATTTGTACAAATATGAGCACCAAAGCCGGTATCCAATACCCAAGAAGTAGAACCAGAAGTAGTAACATTTACTTCTATAACAAAAATACCTGAAGATGAAGTCTCGAAAGTCTTCTTCTTCTTCTTCTTCTCTTCCAAGAATTTGTTGCAATTTCTCTTCCAATGTCCAGACTCTTTACAGTAATGGCACTTATCAGTCTCAGATGGGCCCGGCTTGGGCTTCGGGGCTTGCGCATGCGTGTCCTGGTTCTCAACCTGGACTGCCTTGCCCTTTCCCTTGCCTTTGCCTAGTTTCTTAAACTTCTTACCCCCTTGTACCATACGTACATTAGGAGTGCCCTTCTTGATATTTGGCTCAGCTGTCTTGAGCATGCCATGCAGTTCAGTCAACGTCTTTGTCAAGTTATTCATGTTATAGTTCATAACAAACTGATCATAACTTGACGGCAGTGACTGCAGAATGATGTCAGTAGCCAACTCTTGGCTAATTGGACAATCCAGCTTCCCCATGTTATCAATATAACCCATTATCTTAATGACATGAGGACTGACTGGACCGTCCTTTGGTAGCTTGCATTCAATGAGAGATTTAACCGTCTGGTATCTCTCAGTTCGTGCTTGCTCCTGAAACATACTTTTCAGGCTAGTGATCATCTCCACTGGCGACTCCACGTTCTCGTATTGCTTTTGCAAATCCGAGTTCATGGTAGCCAACATGAGATAATTCACATCGACCACATCATTATAGTGCTTATCCCAAGCACTCCTTTCTGCATGTGGAGCATTGGCTCTCGGTTTTTCAGGGAGAACAGTTTCCAGGACATAGTCCCTTTTCTCCTGCTTGAGAACAATTCTCAAGTTCCGATACCATTCGAGAAAATTTGATCCATTTAACTTGTCCTTCTCAAGGACGGATCGCAGGGAGAAAGAGTTATTATGAGTGTTAGTCATAGCTGAGAACAAAGAAAGGAAAAGGTTTAGTTATGATGTTCAAGAAATGAGAAGTCTTAACTTTTAAGAAAACTCGCATTATATTCAAACATTATTTCCTCAGATGAATATAATGATCCAAGACCCATATTTCACTAAACTTGAGTGAGCCACTGGCTATCACCCAAATTTAGCTATCTAGGTAAGCAACAACTTTGCTAGTTATATCCAATATAACTCTTGGTTGTGGATCGACATCTCATGCCCAATCCACCTGATGTCTCTGAGCCCAAAACGATTTTGATGGCCCAGTCAAGTAAACCAATCTCTTCAGTCATGTAATTGTTGATGTCTTGCACTGCAAATCCATCAACACGATTACCTCTGTCTTACTCATGAAATTGTGGCAATCTTGCACTGCAAGTCTATCGCACAATTAAATGGGTCTTGACAGTTGACAAGATTGGAAAGACATCAAGTATCTCTTGATATTTGGTCGAGGAACAGAACTATTTAAAACGTTCAGTTTTATTATGTTTTAATTCTTCTAATTAAATAATTTGTTTTGGTTTGGTTCTGTGGTTTCAGGTTCCATAACCTAAACCATTGAATCTGGTGTCGACCGACACTACTTTAGTGTCGATCGATGCAGATTAACCAAAACCCAATCTGCGATAACCGATCAATCCAATTGATCCGGTTTTGAGTACCGGTCAGTGTCGATCGATGCTACATTAGCATCGGTCGATACCAACCCAATCGCAATAAACCATTCTTAGCGTTTAACCATCATTAACCAAGCTCGATAACCGGTCCAATCCAATTGAACCGATTCATCAATCTAGCGAGGTGTGTGTCGACCGACATAACTATTGTGTCGATCGACACTAGGCGAAACCTAATTTGTTCGGGTTATCCTTCTGTGTCGACCGACACCGGATTGGTGTCGATCGACACAGGGCGATAAACCCTAATCGTTTTCAAGCAAAAAATCCTAAAACTAGATTTTCATGAAAACGAATTTTAGCAAGTTTGTATCAACCATACACAGATTCAGATTCAACTAATCTAATCAACATGCTACAGATTCAATGGAACCCTAAAGCTCTGATACCACTGAAGGAATTTCTAGCAGATCCTAATCCAATTAGGCAATCCTGGTATGAATTCCAAGCCTAGGATCTAAGGTTCATGTTATTGAATCTATGGGATCTCAGATTTACCTGGTGATTAGCAGCGGAAGATTTGCAGATAATCGAGATCACGAAGCACCTCAAACGCTGTGCCTCTACTGGTATCCACACGCACACAAACTGAACAGCAGGGATGCTAGTGCCTGTCGGAGATCTAATCTCTAGAGAGGTTTCTTTTCTAGTTCTGGTGGCTGTGAGTTAGGTTAAGTTGAGTTTAGGTCGACCAATATCATTATATATGTCGGCTTAAACCACAACGGAATTAACCAACGATTAAACCATATTAATCTGGTTAATCCGCGAGTTGTGTCGACCGACACACTCTCTGTGTCGATCGACACGGCCCCAGAATTTCGATACCGAATGCATATCAAATATGCATTCACTAGATCATTACATTAATGATCAACCTCGTCTTTGACGTCCAATTTGCTTAGGTGTGTGACCCTGTAGGATCATATAACACTAGCAATGAGTTCTAAACTCATTGATCATAAGTGGCTTCTAGCAAAGCATTATGACTACCTAGTATTATATGATTGTCTCATCTCGACAATACGACTTTCACTTAGAGTAAGTACAATAGATTTCAGGACATTCCCAACACATATGGCCCAACTTCTTATGCCACATATCCAACTGAGATTCCACAGTTGACAGACACTTTGAGGATTGTTCCCACATATAGCAATTATTCCCAGATCTTATGCCCATTAATACCACATTTACATTATCATTCACAGCTTGACAATCCACTTTAGTGAACATCACTTTTAGCCCCTCATCACATAGTTGACTTATGCTGACCAAGTTGGCTTTGAGGCCTAGTACAAGGTATACATTCACAAGTTGTGGTTTTCCTTCGGTCTCCATTGTTCCAACTCCTTAAATTTTCCTTGACCACCATCACCAATGGTTACATGGCCACCTTTGATTGTAATGAAGTGATCCAAAGCTTCCTGATTTCCAGTCATATGTCTCGAACAACCACTGTCAAAGTACCATTCTTTGCCACTTGGTTTATTTGTGGAGGTGTATGCAACATTGCTGATCAATTCATCATTCGAGCTTCCCATATGAGAGAAATTGCATACTAACTCTTCAGTCGCAGGGTATTTCCTTGTATTGTGTTACGAGTACATGGTGTGTTTAGCTATCCACACTTTTCCATAACATTTGGGCTCAATGAAGCATCGGTTTGTTCTCCATCCGTGCTGAATTCTTTTCCAAAAAGTCCAGCAATTTGCTTTCCTGTGACCAAGTTTTCCACACACAAAACATCCACCAGACAATGCAGCTTTCGGTTCCCACGGAGTTTTTTTAGCACTTTTCTGATTACAGCCTCACTCACCTTTTCCTTGATAGATTCAACATGTGTTACTGAGCTAGGAACAAATTTAGTAAATCTTGGGTTGCTAGGTTCACCCCTTCCAGAATAACCCAGCCCCCAATTAACCTTGGGTGGTTCCCCCATAGCCAACAGTTGATCCAATATTTCAGTCCCTTTATTTAGCATCTCGAATTTCTTGTGATTATCAGTCAGTTTTTGCTCCAGGCACCAATTTTTCTCTTGTTCATGAACAACATATTTCTTCATTCTTAACATTTTCTCTACGAGTAGCTTGTTCTTTTCCTTTTCTTGAGTAAGCTCCATGAAGCGATCACTCGTCAGTTAGGTCTTCTTACTAGCCACAGTTTTTTGATTTTCCAGCTGTGACTCACCCGATGATTCTTGAAAAGCAACACCTTTGTCTTCTTGATCTTTGACCTTGTCAGTTTGTTCCATATGAAAGATGTTCACCTGTGCTTTTAGCTGCGCTTTGTCCTTTAACAACTGAAGGTTTTCATGACTGAGCTTTAGCCAGTTGTCGTTGACAATCCACTTCAGTGAACATCACTTTTAGCCCCTCATCACATAGTTGACTTATGCAGACCAAGTTGGCTTTTGAGGCCTAGTACGAGGTATACGTTCACAAGTTGTGGTTTTCCTTCGGTCTCCATTGTTCCAACTCCTTAAATTTTCCTTGACCACCATCACCAATGGTTACATGGCCACCTTTGATTGTAATGAAGTTATCCAAAGCTTCCTGATTTCCAATCATATGTCTCGAACAACCACTGTCAAAGTACCATTCTTTGCCACTTGGTTTATTTGTGGAGGTGTATGCAACATTGCTGATCAATTCATCATTCGAGCTTCCCATATGAGAGAAATTGCATACTAACTCTTCAGTCGCAGGGTATTTCCTTGTATTGTGTAACGAGTACATGGTGTGTTTAGCTATCCACACTTTTCCATAACATTTGGGCTCAATGAAGCATCGGTTTGTTCTCCATCCGTGCTGAATTCTTTTCCAAAAATTCCAGCAATTTGCTTTCCTATGACCAAGTTTTCCACACACGAAACATCCACCAGACATTGCAGCTTTCGGTTCCCACGGAGTTTTTTTAGCACTTTTCTGATTACAGCCTCACTCACCTTTTCCTTGATAGATTCAACATGTGTTACTGAGCTAGGAACAAATTTAGTAAATCTTGGGTTGCTAGGTTCACCCCTTCCAGAATAACCCAGCACCCAATTAACCTTGGGTGGTTCTCCCATAGCCAACAGTTGATCCAATATTTCAGTCCCTTTATTTAGCATCTCGAATTTCTTGTGATTATCAGTCAGTTTTTGCTCCAGGCACCAATTTTTCTCTTGTTCATGAACAACATCTTTTTTCATTCTTAACATTCTCTCTTCGAGTAGCTTGTTCTTTTCCTTTTCTTGAGTAAGCTCCATGAAGCGATCACTCGTCAGTTAGGTCTTCTTACTTGCCTCAGTTTTTTTATTTTCCAGCTGTGACTCACACGATGATTCTTGAAAAGCAACACCTTTGTCTTCTTGATCTTTGACCTTGTCAGTTTGTTCCATATGAAAGATGTTCACCTATGCTTTTAGCTGCGCTTTGTCCTTTAACAACTGAAGGTTTTCATGACTGAGCTTTAGCCAGTTGTCGTTGACAATCCACTTTAGTGAACATCACTTTTAGCCCCTCATCACATAGTTGACTTATGCTGACCAAGTTGGCTTTTGAGGCCTAGTACGAGGTATACGTTCACAAGTTGTGGTTTTCGTTCGGTCTCCATTGTTCCAACTCCTTAAATTTTCCTTGACCACCATCACCAATGGTTACATGGCCACCTTTGATTGTAATGAAGTGATCCAAAGCTTCCTGATTTCCAGTCATATGTATCGAACAACCACTGTCAAAGTACCATTCTTTGCCACTTGGTTTATTTGTGGAGGTGTATGCAACATTGCTGATCAATTCATCATTCGAGCTTCCCATATGAGAGAAATTGCATACTAACTCTTCAGTCGCAGGGTATTTCCTTGTATTGTGTTACGAGTACATGGTGTGTTTAGCTATCCACACTTTTCCATAACATTTGGGCTCAATGAAGCATCGGTTTGTTCTCCATCCGTGCTGAATTCTTTTCCAAAAAGTCCAGAAATTTGCTTTCCTGTGACCAAGTTTTCCACACACAAAACATCCACCAGACAATGCAGCTTTCGGTTCCCACGGAGTTTTTTTAGCACTTTTCTGATTACAGCCTCACTCACCTTTTCCTTGATAGATTCAACATGTGTTACTGAGCTATGAACAAATTTAGTAAATCTTGGGTTGCTAGGTTCACCCCTTCCAGAATAACCCAGCCCCCAATTAACTTGGGTGGTTCCCCCATAGCCAACAGTTGATCCAATATTTCAGTCCCTTTATTTAGCATCTCGAATTTCTTGTGATTATCAGTCAGTTTTTGCTCCAGGCACCAATTTTTCTCTTGTTCATGAACAACATCTTTCTTCATTCTTAACATTTTCTCTTCGAGTAGCTTGTTCTTTTCCTTTTCTTGAGTAAGCTCCATGAAGCGATCACTCGTCAGTTAGGTCTTCTTACTTGCCTCAGTTTTTTTATTTTCCAGCTGTGACTCACCCGATGATTCTTGAAAAGCAACACCTTTGTCTTCTTGATCTTTGACCTTGTCAGTTTGTTCCATATGAAAGATGTTCACCTGTGCTTTTAGCTGCGCTTTGTCCTTTAACAACTGAAGGTTTTCATGACTGAGCTTTAGCCAGTTGTCGTAGAGCTCCCTGTATTATTTCTTCACATCAATTTCTTCATTAGATTCTGAGTCAGTAACTTCATCTTCTTCCTTTTCTTGTGATACTAGAGCTACCAAGTTCAACTTGAGCTCCCCATCATCATCATCTTCCTCTGAGTCTGTGTCACTGAAGCAGAATAGGGATTTTTGCTTTCCTTTCACCACACTCGGATATTCTGTCTTGATATGTCCAATACCGTTGCATTCGCTACACTTAAGCTCTTTTCTTTTGACCAACAGACATTCATTCCTGAAGTGACCGTATCCTTCATGTCATGTCGTATCCTTGATATTCATGACATTGCATCTCTTTTTCGTGATGATCTTTCACCTTCAGCTCTGAAGCTGCGGTTTCCACTCCTGTCCAACTCATTCTTCGGAAATTGATTAAATTTCCTGTTTTGACCTTTCTCAATCCTCTTGAGCATTTTGTTGAAGTTTTTAGCAATCAAACCCATGTTCTCTACAAGTTTCCTTACTCTCTCCTCCTCATGCTAAGCATTAAAAGCAATTCCATGACTCTGTTTAGGCTGTTCTTCAGTAACTTCCATTTCTTCAGATTTCAGCATGCCGACATGCTTATCGAATTTTATACCGTTGGTATTCATAGAGCACTGTAGGATATCTTTATGAGCAGCAAACTTAGCAGGAAGACATCTAATCAATTTCTTAACTAGTTTCTTTTTATGGTATTTCTTCCCAAGAACTGATGCTTCATTAGAAATTTTGCTAAGCTTTGCCGTAAAACTTCCAATGGTTTCATCAGGACTCATTTTGAGATTCTCGAATTGAGAAGCCAAATGATCCATATGTGTTCTTCTCACACTTGTATCTCCTTCAAAGTCATTCACAAGCGTATCCCAAGCTTCTTTAGCTGACTCGCATCCTTGGATTATTTTGAACTGCTATGTATCCAATGTTGACATAATAGTGGAAATCGCTATGGAGTTGAACTTTGAGGCTTTCCTTTCATTCTTGGTCCATTTTCCAGGGTTTTGGAACTTTGGTTTTATCTTCCGTTATTTCCATTGGTTCTTCCCAGTCATTCAGTACAGCATACCAAGCAGATTCATCAATGGCACGAATAATATGTCTCATTCGCAATTTCTAGTGACAAAAATTACCCTCATCAAGCATGATGGGCTATAGAGCTGCCACGAGTTCTTTTGTCTCCATATCCTCTCCAAGATCTCAACCTGTAGAATAGATAACCTGGCTCTGATACCAAATGAAATAACAAAAGATATAGAACACTTGTATGAACTTAATAAATTCACCAAAGATACTTCTTTATTAGAGTTCACTAGGACAAAATACATTTTATTTTTCTCAATCATAAATCTCAAGCCCTTATATACTCTCTGAAATTCTCGAGTATATCTTCTAGCGAGATCTTCTATTTCCTTATCATCAGAATCTTGACATATCTTTGTCCTCAATCGCCTTGTAACGATTCAAGCTGCTGACTTGTACTCCAGGTCACAGCTCTGAGTAGTCCATGTCATTTCTTGTGTTACACACGTACACTTCAAGTTCTTTTGAGCTTTCACTGTTTGCCTTTGTCGAATCCACTCAAAGTCTAATCTCCTGCCAAAGCCAACCTAATAACTGAAAACAAGTGCTTGGTGTGAGGTAACCCACTGGTTTGTCTTTATATACTCTGATTTTTGTTTGTTTACAGTAATTTTGTATTTCTTTGAGTCTCATAACAAAAATAACATGCATGAATGGTAACCAAAGTCGGTAAAACCATTGCTGGTAGGGGTTGAAACTGGGAACGCATGGTATAACCAATTAAAACTCACCGCGAGGTAAGGATTTTCTTCTTCTTTGTTTTTTTTTTGGTTCATTCATGTATTGTTTTTGTTCATTCATGTTTTGCTTTTCCTACTTCAGGCTTGATAACACTGGGGACAGTGTTGTTTAACTCTATGGAGATAGTTATTGACATTGTTTTGGTTTTTTCTTAGAGTCAATTGTGTCAGTCCGCTTATGAGTCAAAACCTTTGTAGGAAATAATGATTTTTGGAGGAATAAACACATCTCGAGGAACCTAAATAACCATTGATTTGAGATTAATTGGAAACCCCACGATTGACCAACATACCACTGTTACCCATGTCCCTTTAGGTATCAAGAGGATCCGATACTGATTTCACCCATAATATGACTTCATTCTCTCATCATGGAGTTTGGAATACATTGGATTTGATTCCTCCTTTATTTTTGAAAAGACTTATCTGTGAATATGGTTTTCCTTTCTCTTCCCTCGGAAAAAAGAAAAAAAAAAGACATCAAAGGTAGAGAGCATTGGAATATAGAAGCCAAAGACGTATATCTTCCAAAGTGAAGAACTAAACTGTTTGGAAAAAAACCCCATAATAAGGGAAGAGAAGCTGATAGAAAATATAAAATGACATCGAGTGGGAAAAAATTGGTAGCTGCAATGAGAAAAATGAGATGAATGAAACAAGAAGTAAGACACTATGTGTGATGAAATTCTGACTAAGTAAGAGTGCATGTCTTTTTTGATTGATATTTCCACGTTGATACTGCACTTAAATTTAAAGATTTCAGCATGGTAAATTTGGATTTCTCATCTGGATTGTGAAGTTTGTTTGGACAATTACAAAGCCACTACAAAAAAGTCCTCATTCATAGTAGATTACTATAACTCGTTTTACTGATCTGCTATCGTAGATGTTTTAAAAAAATTTAAACTCTATAATAATATCGAATAAACGCTATAATAGAATTTCCACAAGTGGGAAAATTTAGCTGAACTGCTAACACTGAGTAAAAATATTTAGGATCATGAACAACCCAGCTCATTTTTCATTAGACTGTTTCATTTTCCCTCTTTCTCAAAAACCCTTACACAAAACAAAATCCTAACTCAATCTTTCACATCTGAGGAATTGCTTCCTCCAGCCACCACTATCTCTCTCGTATTCCGTTTACTGTCTTCGTCTTCCTCTTACTCTCACTCTCTTCCTCTTAAGTTTCTACACCAATCCTTCGTCGCCTTCCTCCTCTCAATCCTCCAAGACCAAATATCCCCAAGTCTAAAGTTTATTCTCCTACTCCACCACTCTTGTTCTTCCCGTCTTTTTCAATCGCTAGGTCTCCAACTCTTATTGCTGAGGACAATGGTGATATCTATGTCGCTGAATTTGATGCGTCGAGAAGCCAAAACCAGCGGAAGCGTGAGCCTGGCTGCAGGTCCGATGAAGAACTTAAGAGTGGTTAGTTTTTCCTTCCAATACAAATAAAAATATGGTCGCTAAATCGTCGACAGTAATGGATCTGTAATCTGCTTGTTCCAAGAAGATGCATTATTCTTATTCTGAATTATGTTTGTAAATTGCAGGTATAAAGTTCTTTGCATCATCGAAAATGGGTTCTGGGTAAAGGGAATTCCTCAGTAAAGAATGAACTGAAACTTTTGGATACACTCCAGAAGCTGGATTCTAGGAACTTTCATGCTTGGAACAATCGCATGTGGAAAAATAAGGATTTGTTAACGCCACTCTTCATACATTGACAAATCAAATGGTTTTACTATATTTATGGTGTTCTTGTTCATTTACCAGGTTTGTCGTGGAGCTAACCAACAGGTCAGAACAAGATGAATTGCAGTATATAGAAGATATATCACTAAAAATATCAGCAACTATTCTGCCTGGCATAATCGTAGGTAAGCATAAAATTTAGTTAAGTTTCTGAATTTTAGCAACTATAGCTTCTCAGAACAGCATAAAGGAGTTCCATACTTGTTTGGATCAGTGGCTCCATTGGCTAAAGTATCTCAATTTCTTGTACTTATTTCAAGTTTCTTGCAGAAAATGTTGATGGGTTTACGCTAGAGGAAAATATTCCTGAGGAATATGAATCTATGCATCCTTCTCCACTTATCAGGTTAAGAGGATCCTTAGGTAAGAACATCTATTTGACTGATAATTTTTCACTATTTTTGTATGTTTGTTATCAATGCAGTATGGAACGAGTTTACTTTACAACCAAAAGCTCTCCACTTCCATTTTGACTCCTGACTCAAGTGATGATACATTTCCTTATGATTGACTTTCAAAAAAGAAACCAGACCAAACCATAGGCATGAAGTAATTAACATTCATCGAACTAGGTTAGATATTATGTAGATACTTTGGCTACAAAGTGGTTCCATTAGTGGTGCTAGATAGGGGTGTCAAATTGGGCCCTTGCCCGCGGGCCCAGCCCAAATAAGATCGAATCGGGGCGGGGCGGGCCGTGAAAATATTGGCCCAAAAATTTGCGGGTCACGCGGGCAAAAACCGCACGGGTCACAGGTTATGCGGTTTGAACCGAGACGGGTCTGCGGGTCTTGCGGGTCAACATTGTTAAACGGATGCAAAAATGATTTTTCAACCATTTTATCTGATTTCTCATGAATTTGATGCTTCAAATGATAAATTTTCTTCAACTGAGTCTTCAAGATTATTAGTTGTTTATGGATTTAACTTGTGAAACTCCTTTTCGTTGCTGGATTGGAGAATTCAAGGAAGCTGGAATTGGAAGACCTGTATTTTGTTCTGCTCCCAATCGCTGAGTTCTTTTACATATTATCTTCTTGAAAGTGATCATCTTTGGATCAACCAATCTTCAGTTTCGCTTTTTTGCTTATGTTTTTATTATTACAGGTATCTATGGTGAGACTTTTTGGGGCGTTTCACTTTGTTGCTCTTCATTGTTCATAGATTTCTCACATTATTCATTTATTTGGGATAATTTTGATCTTTATTAATAGCCAGAAGTTACATCTTTCTTTCTAGATCATCTGGAGAATGGACACACCAATGGCTTTGGACCTTTGGTGTAAATTCTGAACTGGAAAATAGAGAATCATCAGTTCAAATTGAAGACCGATCCGTAAGCCTTTCAATTTGAGGTTTAGCAATATGAAACTGTTTTTGATTCTTCGACCTTCGTTTGATCTTGTGGGGATTTTTTTTTGTTTTCAGTATGTGATTGGTGACAAAATCAATAACAAGTGGTTTTTCTGCTTGTAATTCTATAAGCCATCACTTTTACTGGTAGCGCAATGTTTCTGCATTGTTACTGCCATTAATCTCGTAATAGATTTAGTCAAGTTGGTTCGTCAATTGTTGCTTATGTTTATCACCTTCCAGTTTTGTGTTTCCTCTTCCTTGATATGTTTGACTTCTCTTCTGAAACAGAATGTAAGCATTTCTAAACATTGTGGATGATGAACTCACCCGAGGCTTAGGAGATTACATCTTGAGGTAGCTTTTCGTGTTGCTTTTATACTGCTGAGGTTTCACTCTTTCCACTTCATCTTTTCTCTTCATCTCTTCTTTCCTCTCTTTCTTATCATATCTTTCCTTATTTGCAGGTGCTTCTATTTGGAGGACAAGTGATTTCTTGGAAATGAGAGGAGGGAAGAACTGCTTTATATGAGCACCAAGGTATGCTGCCTATATTCAAATCATCTTCACTTTTGAATCGGGCTGCCTTCACTCAGTTACACATTTACTCATTTTATGTCATGTGATAGAGATGATTCCATTTTCCTTCTCTTCACATTTCCTTTGCACCATGTGTCTTGTGGCATTACAAGCAGTGATTGAAGTCTGCTTTAACTAGATTTTTTATTTGCTCCGTCTTATTTAGGCTCAGTATAAGCCACCCAAGACGATCAGAGGAGGAATCCATGTTTGCTTTCCACAGGTTTGGCACCTCACATGAATATTAAGATATAGTTGAATAACCTTCTCCAATGTTTTTGAGAATAATTCTATGACATCTTCGCAGTTTGAAAGCTTTGGTGGACTTGAACGACATGTATTGCAGAAACAACAGGAAAAAAGCAATCCAACAATTGAGTAACATGGAAAAACCTCTTCTATCATTTTGAAAATATTATGCTCTAATCAGAATTTTCCAATTCTATTTCTAACTAAGTACTAAATATTTAACAAAAATAAAGGAAAAAAAAACCTAGTGCCCTAAATTTGCCTAACGTTAGGAGCTGCAAATATTGACTCACATCTCACGGCCACACTTTGACTTGTGAGAGACGAGCAGACTTGATCAAGAGATAGTGAGACTTCATTCTTGAGACCTGATCAACAAGGCAAAGAACATGGACATGGTAAGTTTAATGTTATTAAGTGCAATTATAAATTCATAACAAAAAATCAGAGGATTATATTTTTAACGTGAGTTTGTCTCACTTGTTCATGACAGAATTCTGAAGATTTTGCGTATCTGAACTCGGTCGACTTTGAGTCTCAAAGACTCATTGGATCATTAAACGCTAAAGCCGAAAGAGTGAATTATGATTGATTGAATTCTGATGGATCTCAACAGAATAAATCTTGCAAAAGAAGGCTCATTCAAGTTGAAGATGAGGAGGTTGATTCTGAAGTTGAAATCATGACTGAACCGACACAAAGCAGAGTTTCTGAGGCGAGTAAGACGAAAAAAATCTTGTTCAGCCTATGCTAAATCAGAATAAGAGAAAGCAGAATTTAGTTGATGAGGAAGATTCTGAAGCTGCTACAAGGAAGAAAAAGGGGGATCAAGGTAAGTCTAGTCAGGGAAGCAAGAAGAAGAAGAAGAAAGAAAATGCCGAACAAGAGCTGAATGAATCAGATGAGGATGAGAAAGTGAAGAAGCCGAAGAAGAAGAGTAGGCAATGGTCAGATGTGTGGACTGATTTTGTCGTGGTTGTGAAGAAAGATGGTACGCAGAAAGCAGTGTGCAAACATTGCCGTAAAGAGTATGCGCATAACTCCCACACACACGGTACCACTGCTTTAAGAAGGCACAATCTTAAATGCAGTCTTACTCCACGACCTGGAAACGTCCGAGATATGTTGGTAACGGCAAAGGCTAAACTTCAAGCACGTAGGTTTGATCACGGTGTTTTCCGTGATCATATTGCTAAGACTATTATTCAGCATGATCTTCCATTTGCTTATGTTGAGTATGAAAGAGTTAGAGCAACTTGGAAGTACTTGAATGCTAATGTTAGATTCATTAGCCGAAACACAGCAGCAGCAGATGTGTACCGGTTCTATGAGAATGAGACAGCTAACTTGAAAAGGGAATTAGCTAGTCTTCCTGGACGAATCAGCTTTACATCAGATTTGTGGTCAGCAATCACACATGAAGGATACATGTGTGTCACTGCACATTACATTGATCGCAACTGGAAGCTGAACAACAAAATATTAGCATTTTGTGCTCTCCCTCCACCACACTCAGGTATGAATTTAGCTATGCAGCTTCTTGATACGTGGAAATAGTGGGGAATTGAGAAAAAGGTTTTCTCAATCACTTTGGATAATGCTACAAGCAATGATTCAATGCAAGATATTCTGAAATCTCAGCTGCTTTTGAGGAATGATTTGGTGTGTGGAGGTGAGTTTTTTCATGTAAGATGTTCAGCTCACATACTTAATATTATTGTGCAAGATGAGCTGAAGGTTATTGGTGATTCTTTTCATAATATCAGAGAGAGTATTAAGTATGTTACAGCATCTGAATCTCGTGAGATAATGTTTGGAAAATGCGTGGATTCCGTGGGTCTAGAGTTGAAGGCTGGTCTGATATTAGATGTGCAAACAAGATGGAACTCAACGTACAAAATGCTATAGAGAGCTATCAAGTACCGTAATGCGTTTTCCAATCTGAAAAAGTACGATGGAAAAAGCTACAAGTTCTGTCCAACGGATGAAGAATAGGACCGAGCACAGGCAATTTGTGAGTTTTTGAAGCCATTTGATGAGATCACTTGCCTTATGTCAGGTTCATCAAATCCGACTTCCAACTTGTACTTCATGCAACTCTAGAAGATCCACATTTGGCTCATTGAGAATGAGATAAGTAGAGATGCAGTTGTGAGAAGTATGGTCATACCGATGAAGGAGAAGTTCGATAAGTATTGGGAAGAAGTCAGTGATATTTTCGCAATTGCAACGGTTTTTGATCCACGATTGAAGATGACTCTCGCAAGTTACTGTTATGGAGTGCTTGATATGGGTACTCGTGACGCTAAGATGAAACACTTGCGTCATAAAATGCAAATCTTGTTTGAATCGTATGACAAAAAGTCGAGATCCACAACACCATCTTCAGAGTCACGTGGAGTAGATCAGCAACGTGTAAATGGTGGAGGGCCAAAAGGGAGTTTCTAGAGTTATGATGTAAGTTTCGTTTCTTCCTCATATATATTTTCTAGATTTGAAGCCTTATTGATACACAAATTTTTGAAACCTGTTTTCAGGATTTTTTTTGCTTTTCGGAAGAAAAGTGTAGCTACTAGTGGGAAGACTTCTCTACAAGCATATCTAGAAGAACCTGAATTAGACGAGGAAAGTTTTCAGAGTTTGGACATTCTAGATTATTGGAAGATAACTCTTACAAATATGGTGAACTAGCTTCAATGGCTTGTGATTTGCTTAGTATTCCAATAACAACAGTAGCTTCGGAATCATCTTTTAGCATTGGATCTCGCGTTCTCAACAAATACAGAAGTCGACTTCTTCCAAAAAAACGTGCAAGCATTGATATGTAGTCGCAATTGGTTGAAAGGATTTGAAGCATATGAAAACGGTAAACACATCTACATTACAACTTCTTGCACTTGTTTGCTAACAACTTACAATCGTATCTAAATTCATTTCTTCACATTTACAGAAGATGAATCTGATGGTGAAGAAGAAACACTTCCATCTTTCGAATCTATTGTGAATGCCGAAGAAGAGGACGAAGAAGAAGTTAAAGAAGATTGAAGTTTTGTTGGATTTCATTGCTTAATTGGTCTTTGATTTTGGATTGGTTTTAGCTCTTGAACTATTTACTTTGTTGCTTTGTAGGTTTTAGTTTTGGATTATTGTTTCTGTCGCTTTTGTTGCTTTTGGAATTGACTTTTAGTTTTATTTTGCATAAACTATTACTTTGGAATTGTCTTAAAAAATCATTGTGTTCTGCTGGTCTCCAAGCCCTCTCATCCTTGGTAGTCTTTATTCCATCCTTGGAATTGTCTACAATTGATCTTAGATAACGAATCAAGTTATTAACAGTGTTTCTTGATTGTCTTTATTGTGTTGATTGCAAGAGTAATGACAAAACATGTATGTTCGTTTATTTGTTAAATGCTCAACTTCTTTAAAATCTTGCTGCTTTCCTGTGGTCTGTGGAGATATGGACAGTTTTGAAAAAATTGTTTTAAGACAGTGTAGTGAAACGCGAGAAGTTGTTCATCACTTCCAAATTCTGGTATATTGTGTTATATAATTAATGTGTATTTTGCGGATTAACTGTAGCTTTAATCTTTGCATTTTCATATTTTGTATCATCAAATTAAGGTGTACTGATCATGACCTTCAAGATGTGCCAGCAGCACTTAACAGAACTCGTAAGATCTGCAGCTTGACTACGTCGATCTCTATTCGGTAAGCATCACTTCAGTGGCATCTCTGCTCATGAGGATCGATTGTTCATAACAGGAAGGTTAATGAGTAACTAGTTTATGTATGATCTTATTGATGATGCACTGGCATGTACGTATGAAGAAAGGGTTGAGTTGGAGCTAAGCCAGAGAACCTTTTGCCTGTAGACATTCCTAGCAATGTCATCCTTCTTGGGGACAGACTAAGCTACGAGACTTCTGCAAATCCAACGGAGTTCACCTCACCGT
Organism: Orychophragmus violaceus; assembly: GCA_030180135.1. Taxonomy (NCBI): domain Eukaryota; kingdom Viridiplantae; phylum Streptophyta; class Magnoliopsida; order Brassicales; family Brassicaceae; genus Orychophragmus; species Orychophragmus violaceus. Next base: position 60,592,190 of record CM058237.1, on the reverse strand, counting down.
AAGCACCACTCATCTCACCAATCGTTTTACTTTCTATGCACCATACCCTATACAATGACTGTATATTCTTGCAGACATACTCGCCACTGGGTTCTCTAGGAACAACGTGGCTCAAGAGAGATGTTTTGAAGAACCCTATACTAAAGTCTAAACATTGTTACTGAGAAACTCGATAAGTCTCCTTCTCAAGTACTGAAATCCATAAATGACTATATGAGCTTGAGCCCGCGGTCCACCCGCTAAACCGCAAAAAATGGCATTGAACATGGGAATTTGGACCACCGCCCGCGACGGGCCAAACCGCACGGTCTGGAGGTAAGAAGAAACCGCGGCGGGACGAGCTACTTGGTCGCGGTCTGACCGATTTGACACCCCTAGTGCTAGATATATGTGGTTACTCTGATTTCAGGATGAGTATGCTTAGCTTATTATATGACAGGTTAACATAGATATTATTACCAATGTTCTGCTTTGTATGTTCTCACTTCTTTTGATTGTTTGAGACCTGATAAAATCTCTGAAAAATGATGTTTTCCTTATTACTGGTCTCGTTTATAATTCTGGACAAGTTTTGGTACTGATACATTCCGTAGGACAATATCAAGACTTGATCATTCCGGTGTCAATTTTTCAGAACGAAGACAAGGTTCATGGTTTTAGCTGGGGATGTCTTTGATGTTCCAATAAGGAAAGATATCATTCACCACGTCCTGAGATGGCAGCTTGTACAACGCCAGCTGGTAACTCTAATTGATTATCACACAATGTCTTAATTAGTCATATAAGTAAACAATCAATAAGATTGACATATTTGGTGGGTGTTCAGGGAACTCATTTGACCAAAAAAAATAAGGGAGGTTAGCGGAACTGGTAGAAAGCCATGGAACCAGAAGGACACAATGTTGGAACTTCGAGCCAATTCTACCATATTCAGAATTGCTGTCAGGTTCCAGATAGCCTAGGATCTAGGGTCTAGTTAATTGAATCAAGGATCTGATCTCTGTTTACCTGGAGATTGGCAGCGGAAGATGGTCAGATAAATGAGATCTGTGAAGCGCCTTAGATGCTGCGCCTCTACTTCAGTCCACACGCACACAAGCTGGAATCCGCCGGGATGCTAGTACCGGGGCTCGGATCTCCTGGGAACTGAGTTTCTAGAGGTTTCTGTGTTTTCTCTCTGAGAAACACTGTCTCGGCGGCGCTCGTCTCTTTAGGTCGAATGTATAAAATCACTTATATACGGACCTCGACATAAACCGAAACATCAGTCTCGGTTTTGGCCTTGTGTCGACCGACACACTTAGTGGTGTCGATCGACACACTTCTTGTGTCGACCGACGCACCCAATGGTGTCGATCGACACACCTCTTTAAAACTTATATTCGATATGTATCCAATACACATCGACCAGACCATTTACCAATGATCAATCCCATACGAACTATGTCCAACTTGCTTAGGTGTGTGACCCTGTAGGTTCACACGATACTGGAAATTTGTTACAACTCATTTGTCATAAGCGGTTTCTAGCAAAACATTATGACTACCCAGTATCACATGAATTGTCCGATCTCGACAATACAACTATCTTTAGAGTGAGTAAAATGTGATTTCAGGACATAATCCCAACAATCTCCCACTTGTACTGGAATCACCTATTCCTACAATCCCTTCGTCTCTATATCTCGATATGGCATAAGGCAAGAGACTATGTCATCCTTATTATAGCCACCATCATGTTCATCGAATTCCTGATCAATATTGATAAAACAAACGACTGACAATCACCTCGTTTGAGCACGGCCATGCATTTTCTCAGTATCAAATCTTCGATGGGCCCTGAGATATTTATCTCCCGTTCTAGGAGGGACAAATCCCATCTTGTTCCATCCCTGTTTCTACACATACTTCATGATACGCCTAAGCAATGCCGTTAGCCGCTAGTTACGGAATGACGTTTGACAAGGTCAAAACGCACCAATTCATATGCTAGAAAGCATGATGAACTCAGGTCTAAGGACTATACTCTATAGTCGTAATGAGAACCTCCCATGACACTGATATAACTATCCTGTGGAGTTCTCATTAGCGGGTATTGTCCGATCATATGTTCACCAACATATATCTATGTGATTGACTGTGATAATCATATCATTGACTCCATGAAACTTAGTCCAACAGTCACCTCACATGCTAGTCTCGCGCGGTTATTGGTGTCCCACTTCAACAACCTCGACTAGGGACAATCGTAATTTATGTCATCTTTTACTTATAGGGTTTCATGATCAAGTCCTCAACTTGATGACCTATAAGATGAACATAAAATACTTTGGGACCATTACCAAATTATCCAATAATTAAATAATATTGATGTCAGTTTGACTTACATAAACACTACTATAGTATGTCTATGTAAAGATTACAACATAACTAAAATAACTCCCACTAGAATCAAGATCATCTCTTCAGATATCTTATACCTACAGCAACAAAATAAATTTCGTGCTTAGGTTGTGGGAGAGATTGCGGTGTCATTGCTTGAAACAATTCCAACAAACCACACCGCCATTCAGATAAAAGCACTATTCTACGGTCCACTGCATGGAGCCTTTCCAACAGATGGCACCGCTATTCAGACAAAGAGACATAACCAGGTGGGAACCGGGAATCGTCTTTGTCCGTCTAACTACTTTCAACTGGTTCGTCACTTTACCAGTTCACCACGAACCTATCCTTAGTGTTCCTCAAACACTTGGGATATTTCTGGTAACTGTTCAGTGACTATTACCGGAACACATTGGTATTTTCTCGTCATGCTTTATGCGTAGGCTGCATCTAGACGAGCGCAAAATATGGCATTCATGATGGATTCTATTGCAGCAGCATTAGCAATCACACTCATTAATAATAGCTCAGTTAGTGTCCAAAAACACTTCATCTTGCTAAGATTATTGCCATATGACCTTTGGTATGAAGCCATTCTTGGAATCATGCATATTGGAAATTTCCAATACCTTATCAACATAAGGATTTTGACACGATCCAACTAGTCTTTCTGATCCATTCCAATGGATCCTAATTCCAAGAACTTTCACGGCCTTCTCCAATGTCTATCGTCAAATTTGACTTCCGACCCAAATCTTGATAAGACTTTGGCGTTGGAACGTCGTTTATGAGATTAAGTATGTTGTCTACATACAGTGTGAGAATTGCAATTACGCTCCCACTAGTCTTCTTGTAAACGCATGGTTTCTTTTTCTTTCTGATCAAGTCAAAACTTTTGACCACATTATCAGAATGTTGATTCCAACTCCAAGATGTTTGCTTCAATCCAGAAATGGATCGGTGAAGCTAACATGCATACCCAGCCAATTTTCGGAGTTGGGGCTCACCATCGCTTCTTGAATTTCGCATGCTCATCACTTTTCAATGATCAACAGATCACGACAATCGGCTACGAGAAATCCCTCTCGAGTTAGTGACGGATCCTTTCGGATCTGCGAATTTCAGGCTCCACAGGTGTAGATCCTACAGCACTTTGTAGATCTCACCGCTGCTCTCCCTCAACAGGTTGAGCAGTCTCCTGCGTTTATCGAATTTCTTCGATGTGTACTTTTACTCCCACTGTTCCTTTTGGAAAGTATGATCTTTCTTAAAAGACACAATTCCGAATAACAATACTTTGTCCTCGGATTGGTTGCAAAAGTAGCAAGCCTTGGTTTGCGAGGTAGAACTTATCAGATATTGGTTCAAGTTTGTTTGTTGACTACTGTCTTACACAAACCTTTGCAATCCCAATTAATCAGAAAAACAAATTTGGAAATCACCCAGTCCACATCCAATGTGGTGTTTTTCACTGATTCTGACAGAAACTTATTCAGCGTAAACATGGACATTTTAGAACGTATTCTTAAATGATTATGGAAGATTCTTGTGACTCATCATTAATCGGAGCATATCTAATAAGATCCGATTCATTCTGTTAGATGATCACCCAATTCTTGACTCAAGTATTTTCCTCCGCGATTCAATCGAGGATCTTAATACTTCTGTCAAATCGGTTCTACACTTCATCTTGGAACTCCTCAAGGGGTTCCTGCTCGTGTCTCATCAAATGAACACAGCCATACTTATTGATGTCATCAATAAGGTAATGAAGTACAGAAGATTTCCTTTTTCACTAATGCTCATCGGGCCGCATACATCAGTATGTGTAAAGCCCAATAAGCCTCTGGCCCGTTTCCTTTAGCTCTGCTAAAAGGGCCTTAGTCATTTGGCCCAGTGAGCAGAATTCATATCTCAAATTATTAATAATCAAATGAGTCCAAAACTATGGAACTTCTGAATCCGTTTCACTTTGTGTGGTTAAATGACTATGCTAAGGAAAAATCGACTTCAAGTCATCAGACTTAAAGTGTTTGGTATTTATGTTATGTGTACAAGCGTACATTGGTTCAAGATATAAAACTCATCCCAAATGGGGTGCTACCATAGAATATTTCATTAAGATCTAAAGAACAAAACTTGTCTTTTATCAAAATGAAAAACATCCAAATTCTTACAAGAAAATGAAAGACATTTCTGCACAAGGCAGATACATAGTAGCAATTACTTAATTTCTAAAACCAAGTATGAAAGGCTCCTACAAGTGGAGAATCTCTACGGCTCATGCAGCAACCATTGCTTCATACCAGACACGCAGTTCCACTTGCCCTTTCTTCAACGTTCTACTGTCGTTTAGGTTATGCATATTTCAAAAATATCAGTACCACAACTAGTATTCAATACTTATGTAGATTTTGAATTAATAACACAATACCTGAAGAAGAAGTACCATACATCTCCTTCATCTCTTGTGAATCTTCCAAGAAATTAATGCAATCTCTCTTCCAATGCCCTGACTCATCGCAGTAGAAGCATTTTCTAACACCAGATGGGCCTGACTTGGGCTTATAAGATGACACAGGCTTATCCTGATTCCAAATCTGGACGGCCCTGCCTCTACCCTTGCCAACACAAGACTTCTCAAATCTTTTACCCTTTATGATGTCTTGCTCTGCTGTTTTGAGCATGCCATGCAGCTCAGTCAACGTCTTCGTTAAACCTTTCTTGATATAGTTCTTAATGAACTTATCATAGCTTGACGGCAGTGACTGCAGAATGATGTCAGTGGCCAACTATAAGCTGACAGGACATTCCAGTCTCCCCAGGTTATCAATGTAACCCATCAGTTTAATGACATGAGGACTTACCGGAGCATCCTCTGGATGCTTGCACTCAGTTAGAGACTTCACCATCTGGAATCTCTCAACTCGTGCCAGATCCTGAAACTTCAGTTTCAGGCTGGTGATCATCTCTTTTGGCAACTCCATGTTCTCGTATTGACTCTTCAAGTCCGAGTTCATGGTAGCCAACATCAGATCACGCACATCTACCACATCAATATAATGCTTATTCCAAGCATTATATGCTGCATGCGAGCGATTGGTCCCAAGCCTTTCTGGAAGAGGCTTTTCAAGGACATAGTCCTTGCTCTCCTGCTTGAGAATGAATCTCAGATTCCGATACCAATTCAGGAAGTTGGATCCATTTAACTTGTCCTTCTCAAGGACGGATCGCAACGAGAAAGTAGTCATAGACATAAGCTGAAATCCAAGAATGACAAAGATTTAGTTATGTATATCATGAGAAATCTTATCTAATAAGAAAACTCGCATTATATTCAAACCATGTTCCCTCTATGAATATAATGATCCAAGATCCATACTTCACCAAATTCTGAGTGGACGACTCGTCATCACCCAAAATTTAGTTATCTAGGTAAGCAAATCATTGCTAATTGTACCCAGTACAACTCTTGGTCGCAGATAAGACAATCCATGTCTCATCTACTCTGACGTCTATGGGCCCAGAACTTCTGATAGCCCAGTCAAGTAAACCAATCTCTTATGTCTTGTGATCATTGACAGTCGCACTGCGAGTCTATCAATGATCATTTGCCTTGATCAGATCACTGTGGATACCAAGGACTCCAAGACTATCCAACAATGAACCGAGTCTTGACAGTAGATGAGATTGGGCAAGACATCAGGGACACTTGATGTTTAGTTGAGGAAACTAAACTCTGAAAGGTTAGCAAATCAATTTATTAGGTCATGTAATTGTTGATGTCAAGCACCGCAAGTCCATCAACATTATTACCTGCCTTACTCACCTAATTGTGGACACCAAGCTCTTGGCTAGACCATCACACAATGAAATGAGTCTTGACAGTTGACCATATTGAAGCTATGCTTTGATCAAGGTTTTAGTCTGGTTTGGTTTCTGCAAATTCAAGGTTTAATGACCAGAATTTCGAGCTTTGTGTCGATCGACGCAGACTATGTCTGTCGATCGACAACACCAAACTTAACCGGACTTCAATAACCGATTAATCCAATTAACCCCGGTTTATTGAACCGGTCATGTCGATCGACACAACCCATGTGTGACGGTCGACATGGACCTAAACCGAAGACAGTTTTTGATAACCGGTCCAATCCAATTGAACCGACTTATCAGATCAAACTGATCTTGACCATTCAAATCGGTTTATTCTAATTGTGATAATTGGTTTAATCCAATTGAATCAATTCATCCAATTTAAACCGTTTTAACCAGTTTCAACTAATTGCGATAACCGTTCCAATTCCATTGAACCGTATTATCCAATCAAACTGATTCAAACCATCGGTTTATTCTAATTGAGATAATCAGTTCAATCCAATTGAACCAATTCATCCAATTTAAACCGATTTATTCGGTCTTAACCAAGCATGATAACCGGTCCAATCCAATTGAACCGATTAACCATTCGCTAGGTCTGTGTCGACCGACACTAACCTGTGTCGAACGACACTCGACCGTATCTGCTCCGTGTCGACCGACACTCAACCTGTGTCGATCGACACAGAAGGCTTTCGGTTTTTCTCCGCGAAAAACCCTAGCCGCCGAATCTGTCGATTTCGCTGTTCTGTGTCTTGTGTCGATCGACACTGTGCGAAAACACAGACTCGATCTCGATCAAAATCGATCTGACCTGTTCTAACCAAACAACCTAGTTTGTGAATCTAAATCATCAAATTCAATTAACAGGTCTGATTCAATGATAAAACCCTAAGGCTATGATACCACTGTTGGAACTTCGAGCCAATTCTACCATATTCAGAATTGCTGTCAGGTTCCAGATAGCCTAGGATCTAGGGTCTAGTTAATTGAATCAAGGATCTGATCTCTGTTTACCTGGAAATTGGCAGCGGAAGATGGTCAGATAAACGAGATCTGTGAAGCGCCTCAGATGTTGCGCCTCTACTTCAGTCCACACGCACACAAGCTGGAATCCGCCGGGATGCTAGTACCGGGGCTCGGATCTCCTCGGAACTGAGTTTCTAGAGGTTTCTGTGTTTTCTCTCTGAGAAACACTGTCTCGGCGGCGCTCGTCTCTTTAGGTCGAATGTATAAAATCACTTATATACGGACCTCGACATAAACCGAAACATCAGTCTCGGTTTCGGCCTTGTGTCGACCGACACACTTAGTGGTGTCGATCGACACACTTCTTGTGTCGACCGACGCACCCAATGGTGTCGATCGACACACCTCTTTAAAACTTATATTCGATATGTATCCAATACACATCGACCAGACCATTTACCAATGATCAATCCCATACGAACTATGTCCAACTTGCTTAGGTGTGTGACCCTGTAGGTTCACACGATACTGGAAATGAGTTACAACTCATTTGTCATAAGCGGTTTCTAGCAAAACATTATGACTACCCAGTATCACATGAATTGTCCGATCTCGACAATACAACTATCTCTAGAGTGAGTACAATGTGATTTCAGGACATAATCCCAACACACAAGTCGAGCTAGACATGGTACACTACGTGGCCCGCAGGCAAACATCACTTTTGGATTTTGAGGCCAAACTGTTCTTTTCTGATGAACATTACTGAAAATGCTAGTTCTGAGGTGGTTGTGTGATGCAGGGGCCCAAACCAAGAAGCCATGTGATAAAGATGAATAAGCAGGTTCGAAGGCTTGGTCTGAAGATTGCACTGACAGCTCGAGCCGCAGAAGGAAGTCAGCTTCTTTCTCTTCTCAGTTTTGATACTCCTGCTTTTCTATAAGTGCCATGTTATTACTGGTCTGCTTGTATACCCTGATGACCTTAATGTTTTGGGAAAACTATGCAGCTCCTCGTATTCGATGATTTATCATTACCAACGCATAAAATAAAGAACATCGTGAACTATTACAATCAAATGGAGAACACAAACAAAGTACTGGTTATAGAAGGCAGTCCTATCGATGAGAAGCTGAAGCTAGCCACCCAAAATCTCCACTATGTCAACATACTTCCATCGATAGTAAGTTACATAATACCTGTCTGCGGTTAGTTGATAAACTGGTTAGCAAGTCTTGAATTTTGTTTGTGGAATGCTTTGCACGGGCTTAACGTTTACAGCAACGGTTTGAGAAGAGGTTTAGCATTAACCTCATTTTGAACATGATACTTGTTATTGCCAGTATGATCTACCATGCCACTTTGCAACCCTTGTAAGTTTCCACTTCCATAGACATGTAGTAGAATTTTTCGTAACTCACATATAGGTGATAATTATGTCTACGTGTCTTGATTCAAGCAGCAAAACAATAGAGTGATGAGAATATGTCTGCTATTGACTCTTGTGTTCTCGTCTCATCACTTCCATGTCACCTCTTTTGTTCTTGTCTTTGCAGTCATCTCTCCATGGTTCAGCTCCGAGGTTATGTGAAGAAGCTATAGGTTTGTCCGACTTTTTCTTTTGCTTTGTATCTTCTTTGGGCATATCAGGAACTGAAGTTGAAGAGAGTTCGGACATTACCATTTCAGATGACAATTTCATTTATATAGTAAATGTTTGTTACTCATCCTTCAACTTTGTAAATTTTATATGTTTGTTACTAACACTTGTTATTAATAAAATTATTTTATGAATATCTTGAATGTTTTTGTAATATAAATCCTATTATAAAATAAATAAATATAATAATAATAATAATATTTTCATATGGCTCGGCTCGGCTTGGCTAATACGGCTCAAACATTAAAGCAATATACAATTGCTATTTTAGAAATACCTATCATAGAACGAAATATGAATTGTAATCAACTTTTTACAAAAAAGATGCTACAGTAAAATAAATAACATCATCCAAGTATTGCTATCGTATCTGGATCTATCGTGGCATACATAAAAAACGCTATCGTAGAGGAGGTACCTATGATGGCTGCCGATGACATAGTATTTACGAATTTGCTATGAAACACCTATTATAGCATTATTTCCGCGTTAAGAATGTACATATTTCTTGTAGTGAGCTTGAGGAGTATATGGTGGTTTAGATTCTGTCAGGTTAGTTTTGATGTGGCGTACAATGATGATTGTTGATGTTGTGTTTCTAGGAAGAAATGATTTTCTGTATTTTTCTTTCAAGTCTTGGTTTTCTGTTAACTTGATGGAAAGAAAAGGTTAAGTCTAAGGGAGTTTATATATCAATGGTGCTTTAATCATTATAGCCTACATGTATCAACATTAACATCCGCAACCACTACGGTCATATTTGCACTAATGGCATAAGCTTTAATATCCGGAGCTGCAATTGCTTCCACTTTAGAGAGTGGAACTAGAATGATTTAGGTTTGATAGGACTCCCTTCAACTTGTGAGAGTGATCAATTGAGGAGCTTCACGAAGATCCGTGAAATCACCGCGGAATCACCACATATATCAATCTATTTCCCCCTTCAGATTATTCTTTCTCGTTTACTTACATTAATCGAACTCTTAATGGGCTGGCGAACAGTATCACAAAACAGGTCCTCATGGGCTGTATGTAATTTTGGATTGTTTGATATTTTAATTTACGAAATGGTTGCACAAAAAATGATCTCTAATATATTTATCGAGAAGACATTTTAAATACAATGGGATTATGACTCTAGTCATTATCTCCAAGTAAGATTAATGCATAAGTATTTTTGATAAGGATGCAAGATTAGATAAGCTTAAATATAATATTAGTAAAAATCTTATCTTTCTTGTATTAGGAACCCTATAAATAACTCTATATATAGCTGCTATGTGTACTTAGTGATTTACAAAGCTTACATTAAATCTTGAATACATTCTTAAACTCTCTAAGCTAAGGTTTTAAAGTTTACTTGAGTTCTATGAAGGTGACTGTATTCTCTTTCTAATCTAAGGATATTTGGACCCAAGGGAACTTGGGTATTAAAGTTGTATTGTTTTTTAAGTTCTAACAAACAAACATACTCAATTGATTGAATATAACCAACAAGTGGTATCAGAGCAATCCAGGTTGCGGATTTTTAGATTGAGAGAGGTACACGGGTTGAAAGAAGATCGCATGATGAATTAGGGTTTGGGAGAACCCCGGACGTAGTTCCACAAGGTTCATCGAACTTCGACTAGAAATAACTTGAACACGGTTTCAGGCTTGTTAGGAAGAACTAGTTTGAAACAATGGAATCAAGTATTGGAAAATATGATGTGGAGAAGTTCGATGGAAAAGGAGATTTTGGGTTATAGAAACACAAAGTGTTATGTCAGCTGAAGCTTCTAGATTTAGATTATGTCCTGAATGAGGAATCACTAGAAACCTCAGAATCTGACAAACAAGGAGAAGAAACTAAGGAACCGAAGACGGATCCAAAGTTTATTAAAAAAGATAGGATGTTAACGAGTCTTATTAAGATGAGCCTTAGTGATATGATTCTAAGAATAGTTATGAAAGAAACAACAACCTTAGGAATATGGAAGGCGTTGGTGAAGGATTATAAGACCAAGACATTACCAAACAAGATTTTCTAGAAGCAGAGATTCGAAACCTTTAGAATGGATAAAAAAAAAATATTGAGGAGAATCTGGAGAGCTTAGGAAAGCTAGTAGATGATCTAGATTGCTTAAACATCAAAATGAGTGATGAAGATCAATCAATTCAAATCCTAACAAGTCTTCCAGCACCTTATGAGCCTTTGGTTCATACACTTAAATACGGAAGTGGTAAGGATACACTGACTGTTAATGCAGTGACAACATCAGCATATGCAAATCAATTTGAGTTGAAAGAGAAAGGGCTTCTTAGCAAATCTAAAGGTCAATCGGAAGGCTTTTACGTAGACTCAAAATAAGGTCAAGCAAACGATATGAAAAATATGGTAATTGTTGGGAATGTCCTGAAATCTACTGTGCTATCTCTAGAAAGTATGATAAGTGTCGAGATCAGACATAGGTCATAAATACTGGGAGGTCATGATGACTTGCTAGAGCCCGCTCTTGATCTATAAGTTAAGTACTTATTACCAGTATTGTATGATCCCTAAGGGTCACACACCATAGCTAACGGGAAAGTTAACAAGGAATTAATACAGTAAGATGCAAGACATTTACTGTATTTGTACAGAGAATTGGGCCAGACAAAATACAGTCTTTTTGTCTGATTTGGGTCTTGGGCCCAAAAGCCTAATAAGCCATTAGTTTAATTACTTGGGCCCATATAAGGAAGAGGAGGCGCCAGTTAGCCTAAGCTTCTGCGATTTTAGGTCTGGCCGTCCTCCTCTCTCTCTCTGTTGTTCCAGCTTGGTCTAGCAGCCTGATCCAGTAGCTTGTAAGCGTGTGGATACCTAGGAGGAGCCGGTAATCATCAGCTATTGCAGATCTCGATATTCCTTTGATCAATCCGCTGCAATCATAAGGTAATGATCCTGATCTGTTTATGATTCAACTGCAAATCACCTAGATCCTAGTTGATTATGTGATAGGTTGTAATCTGATAATTAAACCTATGAACAAACATAATCCTTCAGTGGTATCAGAGCCTAGGTCGTTAGGTTTTTGCTGTTTGGATCATATTTAGGTTGTTTTAAATGTTTAGAATCGAATTTGTGTTAAGAAATTTGATTAGAAAACTTAAAAACCTAATATGCAAATCGCATAAACCGATTGAAACCAATCGGTATGCGAAGCGGACGCCCGTATCGATCGACGAGGGAGCGTGATATCGATCGATATCAATCGGATCGATTGCTTCTCGCTGTCCCGATGACCCGATCGCAACGAGCTGATGCACGCGAGTATCGATCGACGAGGGAGCGTGATATCGATCGATATCGATCGGATCGATTGCTTCTCGCTGTCCCGATGACCCGAAGGCAACGAGCTGATGCGCCTGTCCCGATCGTATCGCGCGAGGTCCTGAAAGCGAGCTTGGCTCGTCTTCTCGATCCGGCGATGCGTGATCCGGCTGGCGAGACATACGTTCCGCGAGTAGCCATTCGGTTAAGCCGAGCCTCGCGGTTCGTCCCACCTAACCCGAGACGCGAACCAATCGTGCCATTGGGCCATTGCGGTTCGTCGTTGGTTTTGCCTTATGCCGCAAGTTAGGTCAAAATCAGCTAAAATTGATTGGTTAGACCAATCTATTTCTTCCTGATTTTGGACTTAACCGAACCGATCCAATTTAATTGGTGGTTCAAGCGGTTAACCAAATCGCGGTTTTCTGGAAATTATTTAATACAATTGGTATTATTTAATTTCTGGTTAAACCGGATTTAAATTCAAAATTGAATTTCAACCTAAACCGAAGGCTGGTCTAAGTTTGATTTGGTTGGACCAAATAATTTAGAGCTGGTCTGGTTTAGTAAATAACCAGTTGGATTTAGTAGTTAATTTGGTCTTGGACCAGAATTAATGAACCGACTCGGTTATGTCAAATTATTGGGCCAATTGGAATTCTGTGGTCTTGGGCCAAGAATTGGGCCTATAATTTGTGACCCAACCGAAAACTTTAATAAAACATTAAATTAGAAGTTTCTATTTTTAGCATGTTTCTAGATTTAGAAAGTTTCTAAAATAAGTAAGTTTCCCAAAATAGTAATCTTCTATTTTTGGAAAGAAAACCTAAAATCCTCAAAACCAATATCAAGCTTGGATGTCTTGCCCAATCTTGTCAGCTACTTAACGCTTATTCAATTACAGATATGGCTTACAGTGTGAGGTGTCTGTTTTTGCGTAAGTAAAGTAGTACATAGTCACTAATTTCATTGGGAGTCCCAGACTTTAGTGATTATTTGGCTGTAAGAGATTGGTTTCCTTGACTGGGCCATCGGGAGTCCCGGGCCTTGAGACATCTGGTGAATTGGGCCTTGGGCCCAATCCACAACCGAGAGTTATATGGATATAACTAGCTGTGTGTATGCTTACCAAGTAAAGCTAATTCCGGGTGACGGCCAGTGGCCCACTTTGGTTTTAGTTGAACATGGGTCTCGGAATCATTGCATTCTTATGAGGTTAAACAAAGAAATTTTGAATGCAATGCGAGTTTTCTTATAAGTTATCAAGATTACTCTTTTATGAACTAAATAACTAAAACTCTATTGTCTCATAATTTCAGCTATGTCAAGCACAACAACACAAAACACTTTCTCGATCCGGTCTGCCCTTGAGAAGGACAAACTGAACGGATCAAACTTCCTGAACTGGTCCAGGAACCTGAGACTTGTGCTCAGGCAGGAGAAGAAGGCTTATGTCCTTGAAAGAGTTCTCCCCCCTAGACCTGCGAATAATGCCACACAAGCTGTGAAGAATGCTTGGGATACGCATTCTTCAGATGCTAATGACGTGGTTTGCCTAATGTTGGCGACAATGGCTCCCGATCTGCAGATTCAGTGGGAAGGCCTGACTTGTCCCATGGAACTGATGGCAAACCTGAAAGCGTTGTTTCAGGAGCAGGCTCGTACAAAGAGATTCCAAACAGTAAAGAATCTCTTCGACTGTAAAATGGCTAAGGATGCAGCAGTGAGTCCACATGTTCTGAAAATGATGGGTTATCTCGATCATTTGACTAGACTCGACTGTCCTATAAGCCAAGAGCTTGCTTGTGATATCGTTCTGCAGTCTCTTACTCCTGCATATGACCAGTTCACCTTGAACTATAATATGCATGGGTTGACAAAGACTTTGCCTGAGCTACATGGTATGCTCAAGACTGCAGAACCTAATCTGAAGAAGGCCAAGGACCCGTCTGTACTCATGGTGCAGAAGGGCAAGGGTTTTAAGAAATCCGCTGCAGACAAAGGAAAGGGCAAGGCAATCCACAAAGAAAAGGCCAAGCCCAAGCCCGTGTCTAAAGCTGGGCCTTCTGATATCTGCCACTTTTGCAAAGAGGCAGGGCATTATCGCAGGGACTGTAAGAAATACCAGGAAAGTCTGAAGGAGAAGAAGAAGTCCTTCGCGACTACTGCTTCAGGTATTTTTGTTATTGAAGTAAATACTACTACTTCTGATAATACCACTTGGGTATTAGATACTGGATGTGGGGCTCATATTTGTACTAATGTGCAGGCGCTCAGCAACAGTAGAAGGTTGAAGCAAGGGCAAGTAGAGTTGCGGGTTGGCAATGGAGCGAAGGTTCCAGCACTGGCCGTTGGCACTTACTTGTTATCTTTACCTTCTGGATTGATTTTAGAACTTGAGAATTGTTATTTTGTACCTGCTATAAGCAGAAATATCATTTCAGTTTCATTATTGGATTTACAAGGATTTGATTTTTCTATTAAGAATAAATTGTGTTCCTTTAATCTCAATGATATGTTCTATGGATGTGCCCCTCTTATTAATGGGTTGTACATGCTGGATCAATCTACTCCAGTATATAACATTAATACAAAACGGTTCAAATCTAACGAAGAAAATGAAACGTTTCTCTGGCATTGTCGTTTGGGGCACATTAGTGAGAAACGCGTCAAGAGGCTCCATTCAAATGGACTCTTGGGCTCATTTGACTTTGAGTCTTGTGAGCAATGCGAATCTTGCCTAATGGGAAAAATGACACGGGCCCCTTTTAATAAACCCACAGAAAGGGCCAGTGAACTATTGGGCCTGATACATACTGACGTGTGTGGCCCAATGTCCACAAATGCTAGAGGAAACTATCAGTACTTCATTACATTCACTGATGATTTCAGTAGATATGGATATGTCTACTTGATGAAACATAAGTCGGAAACCTTTGAGAAGTTCAAAGAATTCCAGAATGAAGTACAGAACCAGCTTGGTAAAAGTATTAAGGCTCTTCGGTCGGACCGAGGAGGAGAATACTTGAGCCAGGAATTCCGTGATCATCTGAGTGAGTGTGGGATCATCTCCCAACTCACACCTCCTGGAACACCTCAGTGGAATGGTGTGTCTGAGAGAAGGAATCGGACATTGTTAGATATGGTCCGATCCATGATGAGTCACACAGACCTTCCTATATCCCTTTGGGGATATGCTTTGCTGACCGCAACGTTCACACTGAACAGAGTGCCATCAAAAGCAGTAGCCAAGACACCATATGAATTACGGACTGGAAAGGCTCCAGTAATGTCTTTTCTCAGAATTTGGGGTTGTGAAGCCTATGTCAAAAGATTAATCTCAGACAAGCTTACACCAAAATCTGACAAATGTACTTCATTGGTTATCCTAGGGATACCAAGGCTTATTACTTCTATCTGCGATCCGAGAACAAGATCTTTGTTGCTCGGGATTGTACTTTTCTTGAGAGGGAATTTCTCTCTAAGAAAGATAGTGGGAGTAAGGTACAACTTGATGAAATTCAAGAAGGACAGGAACCTGTTCAACCTAATGAGGGAGAACAGCAGGATGAATTACATGAAGTTGTAATAGAACTTGAACCTGAAGTACCTGAAGTTCGAAGATCCGGAAGGATCCGTCACGAACCCGATAGATATCAGGGATTTCTCGTGACTAATTGCCATGATCTTTTGATCATTGACGGTGATGAACCCTCGAACTTTGCAGAAGCCATGATAGGCCCTGACTCCTCAAAGTGGCGTGAAGCCACTGAATCCGAGATGGACTCCATGTCTATCAACCGAGTGTTTTCACTGGTTGACTTACCCGCTGGTGCTAAAGCCATCGAGTGTAAATGGATCTTCAAGAAGAAAATTGACATGGATGGAAATGTCCAGATTTACAAGGCCAGGTTGGTGGCAAAAGGTTTCAAACAAATTCATGGTATAGACTATGATGAAACCTATTCACCAGTGGCCATGATGGAATCAATTCGGATTCTCCTAGCAACTGCCGCTTATTATGATTATGAGATTTGGCAGATGGATGTGAAAACCGCCTTCCTGAATGGAATCTTGGAGGAGGATGTGTATATGACACAGCCTGACGGTTACATTGATCCTAAGAATGCTGGGAAAGTATGCAAACTTCATAAATCCATTTATGGATTGAAGCAAGCATCCAGGAGTTGGAATCTTCGTTTTGATGAAGCAATAAAGAACTTTGACTTCATCAGAAACAAAGAGGAACAATGTGTGTATAAGAAAACTAGTGGGAGCAAAGTGGCGTTTCTTATCCTATATGTCGATGACATATTGCTTCTTGGAATCGATATTCCAATGCTGAAGTCTGTTAAAGACTGGCTGGGAAGTTGTTTTTCCATGAAGGACATGGGTGAAGCCGCGTATGTTCTTGGAATTCGAATCTTTAGAGACAGATCTAAAAGGATGATTGGACTTTGTCAAGATTCTTATATAGACAAAGTCCTGCATCGATTCGGAATGGATAAATCCAAGAAGGGATTCACGCCAATGATACATGGTGCTACACTAAGCAAGACTCAGTGTCCTAAAACACCTGATGAGCTTAAGCGCATGAGTAGGATACCTTATGCTTCGGCTATAGGATCTATCATATATGCCATGATCTGTACTCGTCCTGATGTTGCTTATGCACTAAGCATGACGAGTAGGTACCAGTCTAATCCAGGTGAGAATCACTGGATTGCCGTAAAGAATATCCTGAAGTATTTGAGGAATACTAAGGATAAGTTCTTGGTTTACGGAGGAAGTGAAGTGCTTGAAATGAGTGGATTCACGGATGCAAGTTTTCAGACAGATAAAGATGATTTCCGGTCACAGTCTGGTTACATCTTCTGTCTGAATGGCGGTGCAGTAATTTGGAAGAGCTCCAAGCAGAGCACCGTGGCAGATTCCACAACTGAAGCTGAATACATCGCTGCTTCAGAAGCTGCGAAGGAAGGAGTTTGGATAAGGAACTTCATGATTGAACTCGGTGTATTCCCAAATGCCACTGAGCCTTTAACATTGTATTGTGACAACAATGGTGCAATTGCTCAAGCTAAGGAACCGAGACATCATCAGAAATCAAAACATATTATGAGAAGGTATCACCTGATTCGTGATATAGTGAATAGAGGTGAAGTGATGGTCAGCAGAGTTCCCACTGATGAGAACGTGGCTGACCCGTTGACAAAGCCACTCCCGAAACCTAAGCACGAGTTGCATACTGCTGCTTTAGGAATTAGAGATATTCAAATGTAATCTCTTTTTGAGTGGGAGTTATGAGGGCTTTATTTTAGTTATTTTGATTGGTTCATGTAAACATTTTAATGCAAATGAAATTTTATTTCTGGATTATTTTTAACTGTGATATAAAATAATCGTTCCAAAATGATTCATGTCGTTATATATGGGCCATCGAAGTACATGAGAAAGACTTGATCATGAAACCCCATATTTAACGAAATGACATAAATCATAGTGTCCATAGTCGAAGGTTGTTGAAATTGGAACACCAACAACCACTTGAGACTAGAGTGTGTTGAGACTTATGACCAAGTTTCATGGGTCATGGATGCGCGGCATCAAAGTCAACACATAGGTATATGTAGGGAGCATATGACCGGACATGGCCCGCTGATGAGAACTCTACAAGATATTGATATCTATGTCATAAAAGGTTCTCATTTACGACTATAGAGTATAGTCCTTAGACCTGAGTTCGCATGCATGTGGCTGCACATGGATTGATGCGCTTTGATCATTGTCTAACGCTGTTTCGTAACTGGGAGCTATAAGGACCTTGGTTGGGTGTATTATAAAGTGTGTAGTTCATAGTGATGGAACAAGATGGGATTTGTCCCTGCCGTTTAACGGAGGTAATATCTCTAGGCCAATCGGAGACTTGATAGCTGGTAAGAGAGTGGCCACTCCCAAACGGACTTGCCCAAGTCGTTTGAATTGTCAGTATCAAATCTGGTCCGATGAACATGGTCTGGCTATATAAGGATGACACGCATCTTGCCTTATGCCAGATCGAGATATTGAGACAAAAGGATTAGGGAATGTATGATTCCAGTACAAGTGGGAGATTGTTGGGAATGTCCTGAAATCTACTGTGCTATCTCTAGAAAGTATGATAAGTGTCGAGATCAGACATAGGTCATAAATACTGGGAGGTCATGATGACTTGCTAGAGCCCGCTCTTGATCTATAAGTTAAGTACTTATTACCAGTATTGTATGATCCCTAAGGGTCACACACCATAGCTAACAGGAAAGTTAACAAGGAATTAATACAGTAAGATGCAAGACATTTACTGTATTTGTACAGAGAATTGGGCCAGAAAAAATACAGTCTTTTTGTCTGATTTGGGTCTTGGGCCCAAAAGCCTAATAAGCCATTAGTTTAATTACTTGGGCCCATATAAGGAAGAGGAGGCGCCAGTTAGCCTAAGCTTCTGCGATTTTAGGTCTGGCCGTCCTCCTCTCTCTCTCTCTGTTGTTCCAGCTTGGTCTAGCAGCCTGATCCAGTAGCTTGTAAGCGTGTGGATACCTAGGAGGAGCCGGTAATCATCAGCTCTTGCAGATCTCGATATTCCTTTGATCAATCCGATGCAATCATAAGGTAATGATCCTGATCTGTTTATGATTCAACTGCAAATCACCTAGATCCTAGTTGATTATGTGATAGGTTGTAATCTGATAATTAAACCTATGAACAAACATAATCCTTCAGTAATAAGAATGGACGAGCTAAGATAAAAGGCAGGTCAAAATCTAGATCAAGGGTATCAATTTAGATTGGTAAAGGTGGATGTTTTATTTGAGGTAAAGAAGGACATTGCAGGAGGGAATGTCTTGACAAAGGGAAGAATAAAAACGCAAACTCAGAAAATATAGCAAATGAACCAAAAGTGTTAATGGTCAGTACTCATGACGCAAGTGCAAAATGGGTATTGGACTCGGGATGTTCCTTTCATATTACACCAAATAAAGAGGTCTTATTTGATTTTAAAGAAGTTAGTGGGGGAAAAGTGCTAATGGGAAATGATGCACAATGTGAAGTAAAGGGGACTGGCAAGATTCCGATTTAGAATGGAGACGGGTCTGTAGTCATACTCACATACGTAAGGCTTGTACCAGACATGAGCCGGATTTGATCTCTTACCGAAACCTTGAAAAAGCTGGATGTAGATACGAAGGCACTTGGTTCCTGGTTCACTTCTACAAGAGTGATAAGAAGGTTTTGACATGAAAATATAGTGAAGGCCTTTATTACTTGCAAGGAAAGGTTATACAAGGAGAAGTAAAAGTTTCAAAGAAGGAAACAGATTTGACAAAGACTTGGCACTCACGCTTAGGGCATATGAGTATGAGCAATATGGATGTTTTGGTTAAACAAGGATATCTGTCCAAAGAAGTTCATAAGCTTGAGTTTTGCGAAATTGTGTGCTAGGAAAAGCTCACAAGCAAATTTTTCCAACAGCAAAACACACTACAAAGGGAATATTAGATTATTTTCATTCAAACTTATGGGGGTCACCCTCTACTCATGAAAGTCTTGGAGGATGCAAGTATTTTGTGAGTTTATAGATGACTACTCGAGAAACTTTTGGATTCACTTTCTTAAGAAAAAGGTTTAGGCGTTTCTAAAATTCAAAGAATGGAAAGAAACTAAAGAAAATCAAAAGAAGAGGAAGACTATGTTCTTAAGAACTGATATGGACTTGAGTTTTGTAATACACAGTTTGACAACTTGTGTAAGGAATCTGGAATTACAAGGCACAAGACTTGCACTTATATACTGTAACAAAATTGTGTATCAAAAAGAATGAATAGGACGATTATGGACATAGAACAAGAATTTTGGGCTGGAGCATCCCAATTCAGTAGATTGTTAGAAGAAGTATGGAGTGGGTCAAAACCGGATCTAGCACATCTAAGGAGATTCGATTGCTCAACATACGGCTATAGAATTCAGGAAAAGACAATGCCAAGGGCGGTTAAGGGAGTATTTGTCGGTTATCCTTTTGGAGTAAAAGAATACAAAGTCTGGATACCTGAAGATGGAAAATGTGAAATTAGCAGATATGTAGTATTCCATGAGGAGGAACTCTATAAATACACAAAAATTAGTTCTGAATCAACCAAGAAAGACTCGAGCATTGGGGAACATGAAGTAGAGAAAAGGAGGTCTAAAAGAGTATCTTTTAAACAGAATCTTGTAGAATTTCCTACTTCAACGATTCAGAAGAAGAAGTTTTAGATGAAGGTGGATAAAACTAGACGAGTTTGAAGAGTCTGAAGAGGAAGAAGACGCTGACGAGTCTAACATTGACCCAACTCTGGGTAGTTATCTTCTTGTAAGGGACAAAAAAGAAGAGAGAACAAGAAACCACCTTCACAATATGAAGACGGAAATTTTGTGGCTTTATGCATTCGCAATGGTAGAGGGTTTAGATCTTTATGAGCCTAAAAACTACCAAGAAGCTAAAAGGAGTAAAGACTGGAAGCACTGGAACAATGTTTTGAGGAATATATGGATTCTCTCAACAGGAATCATACATGGAACCTGATTGACAGACCCGGAAAACAGCGAGTGATTGGATGTAAGTGGGTTAAAACAAGGCATTCCTATTGATATGGAGATCAATAAATGCACATTATCACAAACTGCACAGAATGTGCACATTGAGAGAATGTGCTAAATATGGTTTGTGCACAATCCAGGACATCCCTTCTATTTATAGATGAGAAGTTCGATCTCTACAAGTCAAATGAGGTCCACATCTGATATTCAGAAGAAGAGCAGATGAGATGGTCCCTACAGAGAGTTAGACTGCCCATACTTACCTTGGGACAAGCTTAGGAGCGGTCACTATCACTCCTAGCCGTTGGGAGTCTTGGCTGCAACATCTTTTTGTCTTCATCTCACATATTCTTTCTTTATTCTGATTGTTGTCCTAGTAACTTGCATATATAAACATTGTAAAGTCATTTCATTAATTCAGATTGGGATTTATTCTTCCCTTCAAACCGCAAACCCTATTCTCTCTCTAACGGCTTAAGAACCCTAATCGGATTCTAAGCCTTTCTCTTGCATTTCTCATCATTCTCTCATCATTCTATCATCTATTCTCATTATTCTAACATGGTATCAGAGCATTAAGCTCCTGTACCTATTCTACTTCCGCAAATCTCTGGTTCTAAACTCTTATTTCTTGTTCTTGAATCTGTTCTTGAAGTTCTTGAGAAACCGTTTCTGTTCTTGAGAGTTTTCTGTCCGTAATCTCTCTTCTTGGTTTCTAAACTTCTGTTTGTACTTTCTCATCTTGAATACTCCCTCCTACTGCTATAAATCAGTCTAAGCAATGGAAAACTCAAGATTTATAATCCATGTGATTCTCAAAGGCACCAACTACCTAGTTTGGGCAAGGATGGTGAAGTCAGCCCTTGGAGGCCGTGGGCTCTGGAAATTTGTCCTTGGAAGTGAAGCTCCTGTCCAGCATGAGCAGCTGCAGGCGTGGAGGTTGTCCCAGCAGATGAAGAGGCTTGGACTCAAGGAGACAAGAATGTGCTTTCAATACTCCAAAGCTCTCTTGAGTCATCTCTCTTAGAAACCTAATCTTATTGTGAAACATCTAAGGATCTGTGGGACACTCTCAAGAAGGTTTATGGGAATATGTCAAACCTGTGCAGAGTGTTTGAGGTCAAGCTTGCTATCAACAATCTTCATCAAGAAGACATGGAGTTCAAGCAACACTTTGGGAAGTTCAGATCCTTGTGGGCAGAGATGGAGATGTTAAGGCCATCTAATGTTGATCCTCTTGTTCTCCATGAAAGAAGGGAACAACATAGGGTGTTTGCCCTCCTGTTGACTCTGAATTCATCTTACAACAGCCTGATTCAGCACATGCTAAGGGCAGAGACACTTCCTACCTTGGATGATGTTTGTGCTCAAATTCAGAAGGAGCAGGGATCATTTGGGCTCTTTGGTGGAAAGCGTGAGCTAGTGACTGCAAATAAGAGTGCATTGAGGCCTGAAGAAAGGTAAGGCAATGGTGGTGATAGGAGACCAGTCTGGTTTTGTGAGCATTGCAAGAAGAGTGGACATCTCAAAGAGAAGTGATGGCGCCTTCATCCTCACCTCAGGCCATCATCATTCAACCGGTTCAAAGACCAAAGAGCACACTACTCAAATGGAGCCTTTAAACCTAGTTCATCTTCAATGCAGACTGGTGAGGAAAATAGGGCAATGGTAGTTCATCAAGCTCCTGCTATGGCGGTTCAAAATGGTGTGGTAAGGAGGCCAGACCTTGAAGCTCTTATCAAAACTCTCAAGGAGAACTCTGGTATAACTTTTGGTAACTCTCTCTTTGCTTCAAATAGAACCAGACCATTAAATGTTGATTTAGGAGCATCCCATCATATGATCAGTGACTCTAAGTTGATAGACAATATTAAAACTTCTCTTGGTAATGTTGTGATTGCAAATGGTGACAAGATTCCAAATCAAGGCATAGGAAATCTTAAGTTGTTTAGCAAAGAATTAGAAGCTTTCTATATGCCTAGTTTTACATCAAACTTATTATATGTGAAGAAAGTAGCTACTGACCTTAATTGCAATGTTATTTTCAGTCCTAATGATGTGGTTTTTCAGGATATTGAGACAAGTAAGTAGCTTGGGAAAGGTGTTACAAAGGA
This sequence comes from Orychophragmus violaceus, assembly GCA_030180135.1. Taxonomy (NCBI): domain Eukaryota; kingdom Viridiplantae; phylum Streptophyta; class Magnoliopsida; order Brassicales; family Brassicaceae; genus Orychophragmus; species Orychophragmus violaceus. Next base: position 60,569,278 of record CM058237.1, on the reverse strand, counting down.
TGAGCTTTACATGCTTGAAGACACTAACCCATCTTCTGAATTATCTACTGCTTTATCTACTTATGTTGGTGTGGATGATTCTGTTTGGCATGCTAGGCTAGGACATCCACACTCTACGGCTTTAGGAATCTTATTACCTTATGTTTCTTTCAAAAATGATGATTGTGAGGCTTGTATCCTTGGAAAATATTGCAAATATGTTTTTCCTATTTCTAAAACTATCTATGAACATTGCTTTGATCTTGTTCATTCTGATGTGTGGACTGCCCCTTGTGTATCTAGAGAAAATCATAAGTACTTTGTCACATTCATTGATGAAAAATCTAAATACACTTGGATAACCTTGTTGCAAACTAAGGATAGAGTGTTAGAAGCTTTCATGAATTTTCAGAACCATGTTACTGACCATTTCAATGCTAAGATCAAATTTTTTAGATCAGACAATGGTGGAGAATACACAAGCAATGCCTTCAAACAACATTTATCCAAGCATGGGATCATTCATCAAACAAGCTGTCCTTATACTGCACAACAAAACGGGGTAGCTGAAAGGAAGAACAGACATTTAATGGAGGTGGCAAGGTCCATGATGTTCTATAAAAATGTTCCTAAGAGGTTTTTGGGAGATGCAGTCATGACAGCTTGTTACTTGATCAATAGAACTCCTACAAAAGTTCTTCATGATCAATCACCCTTTCAGGTACTAAACAAAGCCAATCCATCAGTTGATCACTTACGTGTGTTTGGGTGCATTTGTTTTGTGTTGATACCAGGAGAACAAAGGGATAAGCTAGATGCTAAGAGTATTAAATCTATGTTCATTGGATACTCCATCACACAGAAGGGATATAAGTATTATGTTCCTGAGACTAGAAAGGTGTTAATATCAATCGAAGTCAAGTTTATGGAATCCAAGAGCTTTTATGAGGATAAGAATTGGGATCACTTGAAGGACCTTCCCAACTCTCCATCAGACCGTGCTACTAACCTCATGCTTATCATGGAGAGCCTTGGGATTAGCCTACCGAAGGAACCTGCCAAGGAAGCTCAAGCTCATACACCCTCAGTCCCTGATGCATCTCCAGCAGCTACACAGGAACCCCATCTTGATCATGAGGGGGGACAATCAAGAATCAGAACAACCGCAACAACAACAATCTGATTATGTTACACATGATCAAGATGGTGTTGAGGAGCATGAGACATAATCTGTTCAGTTGGATCGTGATCCGCACAATGAAGAGACTGAACAGCCAACTAACCAGTAAATTCAAGTGCTAAGGAGAAGCACAAGGGAAAGGAATGATCCATCAGAATGAAAGAAGACAAGGGCTTACTTCAACAGCAATGCAGTAGCTCATCCCACTCAAGTTGTATGCACTTTAGCTCATGTACCCTTGGAACATCAAGTATTCATTGGACAATTGGATCAAGAACAAGTGCCAACAACCTATGAAGAAGACAAGGGAGATAAGAGATGGATGAAAGCTGTGAATGAAGAAACCAAAGCAACAGAAAACAATGAAACTGGTATGAAGCAGAACTTCCCAAAGGAAAGAAGGCAGTGAGTTCTAAGTAGGTATTTACTATCAAGTACAAAAGTAATGGGGAGGTTGAGAGATACAAGGAAAGGCTGGTTGTAAGAGGTTTTACTCAAACCTATGGAAAGGATTATTTGGATACTTTTGCACCAGTAGCTAAGCTTCATACAGTCAGGATAATCTTGTCTTTGGCAACAAACCTTGATTGGGAACTTTGGCGAATGGATGTCAAGAACGTATTCCTTCAAGGGGAACTTGAAGATGAGGTGTATATGACACCACCATCTGGTCTTGAAGACATTGTTAAACCAGGGAAGGCGTTAAGACTCAAGAAAGCCATATATGGACTGAAGCAATCACCTAGAGCTTGGTATCATAAGCTCAGCTCAACACTTATGCAAGAGGATTCAAGAAATCTGAGGGAGATCACACCTTGTTTACTCTTCAAAATCAGGAAGGTATCATTGTCATTCTTGTGTATGTTGATGACATTATCATATCAGGAAGCAACAAGTCAGGTATACAAGACACTAAGGCTTACCTCAAATCTGTGTTTGATATAAAAGATCTTGGTGCTCTAAAGTACTTTCTTGGGGTAGAGGTTTGTCGATCTAATGATGGACTCTTCTTATCTCAAAGAAAGTACACACTTGATTTTTTATCTGAAGCAGAAAAGCTAGGATCAAAACCGGCTAAGACACCCCTTGAGGAAGGCCTACAAAGTCATAAGAGAGGGGGAGATTAAAGACATACCATTTGAGGACATTACACAGTATATGAGGATGGTTAGTAAGCTCATTTATTTAACCATAACCAGATCTGATCTATGCTTTGCAGTGAACCAAGCCCCCAAGATGCATCATTGGAATATGGTTGAAAGAATACTCATATACTTAAGTGGAGCTCCTGGTCAAGGCATTTGGATGGGATGCAATGGGAGCACAGAAGGGGTTGGGTATTGTGATGCTGATTGAGCAGGAGATAGAGTGGACAGGAGGTCAACTACAGGATATTGCACATTCATTGGAGGCAACCTAGTCAATTGGAAGAGAAAAAAGCAGAAGATAGTCTCATGTTCAAGTGATGAAGCTGAATATAGAGCAATGAGGAAGCTAGCAACCGAGTTGGCATGGATCAAAGCCCTTCTTGTTGATTTGGGAATTGAAACATCAAAGCCAATCACCATGCATTGTGACAACCAAGCAGCCATTCACATTGCCTCAAACTCAGTCTTCCATGAAAGGACCAAGCACATAGAAGTGGATTGTCCAAGGTTAGGCAGATGATTGAGCAAGGAGTGGTGTTGCCATGTTATACAAGGAGTGAAGAGCAACTTGCTGATGTCTTCACCAAGGCGGCCAGCTTGAAGGTGTGTGAGTCCATTCACACTAAGGTTGGACTCATAGAGCTTCCTGAATCCTCTAAGGCCGTGGAGTCTACACTCTTTTTTCCTTCATGAAGTTTTTTCCCATGTGGTTTTCTTCATGAAGGTTTTTAAGATCTCCATTGTCATTCCAAGCTTGATTCCAAGTCTCTTGAATTCAAGCTTGAGGGGGAGTATTGATATGGAGATCAATAAATGCACATTATCACAAACTGCACAGAATGTGCACATTGAGAGAATGTGCTAAATATGGTTTGTGGACAATCCGGGACATCCCTTCTATTTATGGATGAGAAGTTCGATCTCTACAAGTCAAATGAGGTCCACATCTGATATTCAGAAGAAGAGCAGAAGAGATGGTCCCTACTGAGAGTTAGACTGCCCATACTTACCTTGGGACAAGCTTAGGAGCGGTCACTATCACTCCTAGCCGTTGGGAGTCTTGGTTGCAACATCTTTTTGTCTACATCTCACATATTATTTCTTTATTCTGATAGAGAAGGCAATCTACCTATTGCTATATGTAGATGACATGTTAATTGCCTCAGGAAATAAGATGGAGATTAAAAACATACAGAAAAGCTTAAGCAAAGAGTTTGAAATGAAAGATTTGGGAAAAGCTTCAAGGATTTTGGGAACGGATATCATCAGAAATCGAGAACATAGGGAATTGATTCTATCTCAAGAAAACTATTTGGAAAAGGTGTTGAGAACATTTGGAATCTTAGAAGCTAGAGAAGTAACAACACCTATAGCATTACATTTCAAACTAAAAATCTTAACAAAGGATGAGTTAGCTTTGGAAGCTAAACTAATGGAGAACATAACATATGCTAGTGCAGTAGGAAGCCTAATGTCGATATGGTTGGATCAAGACCATACGAGTAAAAATCCAGCAGATTTCCTAACTAAAGCATTACATGGTCCTAAATTTGAACTTTGATGTGGCTTGCTGAATGTGATATGAAAAGGGCTATGCACACAGGTACAAGTAAGTCAGCCATCTAGCAAACACATAATACAAAAGGAAGGTTAGTATTCTGAAAAAGCTGACTATGACAGAGTAGACTCTCAAAGGAAGAAGAGACTAATACAATACATGTGTGCAAAAAGGAACTAGACTAGGTATGTCTAGTTCCAGGTGGAGTAATAAGCGAGATGATTACGAGATGAGCACACTTATAGGCGTCCATTAAACCTTATACAAAGGCGAAACATGAATCAGCTTCAGAACAAAGAAAAATGACTACTTTCAAAATTATCACAAGATAAAAGGAAAGCAAGTCAGGTTCTGAAACTAAGGCGGTTAGCATATCGGAAGGTAGTATCTAAGTATTCTTAGTTTGAAACTAAGATACAAGGAGGAGACAAAGTAACCTAACTTTTAATAGTTCTCTGCAAATGGAGTTATACATTGGTCTAATATTCAGAAAGGTACCTGAAAAAGGAAACAAAACAAGTCTGTTTAGTTTCTTGTCAGTAATTTTGAAGAGAAGAAGTATTTTGTGAAGGAGGGTAAAGGCGCTTTTCTGAGTTCACAAAAAATCTCTTGAGGAAGATCAATATCATGAAGAAACTCTAAGGATTCCCAAAGACAAACATGCATGTTAGGGTTTTGTCAAGATCATGAACATGCAAAGAAATTCACAAAGATAAATCGACTTCTCATAGCTTAGTGAAGTCACGAAGAACCGGTTCGAAGGTAAATCGACTGAAATACCAAGAGAAAACACCATCTCAGGTCTCGCAAGAAATAAATGAGAAACGAAAAAGGTAAAGGGTCAGATCGTGTACCTTCTTTGACATGAAGCTGATAAAATCAGTTGAGGAAGTTTCGACGGTGGTCGGCGAAGGTCAAAAGCTGTCGGATTTTAACTTAGAAGAAGAAAGGGTCATGGTCAAAGGTTAGTAAGCTAAAGGCGACCTAGATCCACGGTGAAAAACACGGCGAAAGTCACATGTAAGAAATCGGCAATGAAATCGCCATGAGAGAGCTTTGTAACCGATGAAAGAGAAAGGTGAAATACCAAATGGTCTGTCGGTAAGAGTGAAGAGAAGATAGGGTTTTTCGGATTGGACCGAAAAATTCAGAGAACTTGGGCCAAAAGATTTAAAGAAAATCAGCCCAAAATTGAACAAATCGACCAGGTCCAGAATGTCAAGAAGTTTGGGCCAGATTCTATGAAGAGATATGTGCCGAATTTGTTCCGTTTTGCACAAAGAAAAGCAAAAGTGTTTGGGCCAATGGAGGATTCAAATTAAGATGAGCTGTGTGTTTTTTTGGGTCAAAATTCAGACTTCTCAAAGACCAAAGTCAAGGTGGAGATTTGTGGGATTATGTCTTTAGTCATTATCTCTAAATAAGATTAATGCATGCGATTTTGGATAAAGATGCAAAATTAGATAAGCTTAAATATAAGATTACGAAAATGTTATCTTTATGGTATTAGGAACCCTAGAAATCACTCTCTATATATAGCTCATATGTGTACTAAGTAATTTAAAGTGTTTACATTAATTCTTGCATACATTCTTAAATTCTCTAAATTAAGGTTATAAAGCTTACTTGAGTTCTAAGAAGGTGATTGTATTCTCTTTCTAATCTAAAGGAGGTTTGGATCCAAGAGAACTTGGGTATTGAAGCTGTGTTGTGTTCTTAGTTTTAACGAAAAAACAGACTCGATTGATTGAATATAACCAACAAATACTTTGTCAGAGTTTTCCAAGTTATCAAACGAAATGCCATTGCTCAACCACTTAAAAAATCGGACAAAACGTCATAACAGAAAATTTAGGCCTAAATTTAGTGAAACAACAAATGGATCCGTTAGCCCATTTAGTAACACGCGGGTCTATGATGAAGATCCTAATAAATTTAATTTGGACCGGAATCATTAACCAATTAATTATGCATTTAAACCGGAAAAAATTTAAAGATATAAGAACGTAAACCTAATGGATCAGATTGCTATCCACCTAATTTTGGAAAACACGCGTATTCACAAGAAAATCATATTCAGGCATTTGATTATGCTTATTTTCCCCGATTATCCATAAATATCACTAATTTCTCGAAAATCTTCAAAACTTCTGATATTTGCTCATAAATTATCATTTGCCAAAATCAACGAAATAAAAAACTGTGATAAGGTAGTAATTAGTAAATAAGCTGTTTCAAATAAACAGATCTATTATTTAGCATATTCGCCTAATATATCCAAACAATTGATGATTAACTATATTTGTTACGATAATTATCCTTAATCATATATTCTCATAATTGTTTTAAACTTTAACATCATTAGCAATAAACAAATAAATATTATTTTTGTTTATTATGAATATTGGCTACTAATAATAAGAAATTTTGGGATTATAGTACTATCAATCACTAAACATACTAGAAATGTTTCATTGTAAAATACTTGAGTTTATCAATCCAAATGGATTAAATTTATAAACACAAGGAATGCATCCAACTAGTTGAGCTAATCCAAATAGCGATAAGAGTTTTGTCTAATAATACTACTAATTGAAAATAAGTGGCAATTAAGAAAGTAAGAGAAAGCAAGAACAAGCACTAAACAAAGATGATGAGGACATCAGCTTGACCGACACTGAGCTGGACGAGCAAGACGGACCAGGCTCGACCAAGAAGCTAGCCGACCTGTTTCCGACCAATGTGAGACGTACCAAGAACACGTTCAGGACAAAGACATTTGCAAGCTGAATTCAACAATGCCATGGAGCAGCTGATCTCGAGGACAAGCATAGAAGACATCACGACCCAGCTAGGCCAGCTTGATCAAGGACAACCTGTCCTGAACCAGTTGGCCCATACTGAAGTTGGCGACCCATTTGATGCGACCACGCCCTGGCCCATACTCCGGACGAACGGACCGACCATGATCTTCTGCATCGAGTCAGATGATCCTTTGACCGGTCTGCCTCTGGGATAAAGATCATAATCTTTTTCCTTTGTGAAGTTTTGTCCCAAATGGGTTTTCTTCACAAGGTTTTTAATGAGGTTATCTGAGGCCCATTCATTAGAGAGACAGGCCGGCCTCTTCTCTATTTTTGACCAAGACTTTCCTTTCTCGTTTTAAGTCTTATTTCCCTTGTTTTTTTTAGTATTTTCGATGGCCCAAACTGTTTCTGGCCTATATGCTTTCAGTTGTAATTACTTAAACATTCTTTTGGTTTAATGAAACGTCAAGTAAGTTTAGACAAAGAAAACCCTAAGTTGGCGATTTTCCTCTCTCCATTGCGCGGCTGCCCCCTTGGAGAAGTGAATCTCTTTGTTGCTTGCTTGTTCCTGTTGTTCTAAAGTTCTAAGTTCAGTAGCTCACTCGATCATCCATTGACAAGAAGAGAGTGTCATCGGCCAGCTTCTTGTCCCGCTCAATCCCGACTGTCCGCACCACTCGCTCACCGGCCGCCCGCACCGTCCGTTCCCTTCACAGCCGGCCGTTCGAACCATCTCTCTCTGCCACCCACCCCATCTCATATCATCTGGTATCAGAGCTTTAAAGCTCCTGACCAGCTCGGTTATTTCTGTTCTCTTGCTTAGTTTTAATTCTGTTTTGTTGCCTTTGCTTCTTTAAAATCGAAAATCAAAAAAATATATAGGTTGATAGCATTTGTTCTCTCTCGGCCGAATACACTTGCATGAACCGATTGTAGAATATGCTAGGTTGTTGGCTGCTTCAAACTGCTTTGTTGTCTTGCTTCCTGTTTAGTTCTGTTTAGTGTTCTCGGCTTAGTTCGTATTGCTAGGTTGTCGATCTCCAAAGCGGCCGCAAACTAGGACATTAGGATTTTCCTTGTGCTTGCGGTTTGAACTAAGTGAATTGCGGTTTAGTTCTTATTATTTTCTTCACTTAATCTCGGTTTACTTTGCTTTCCTTTTATAGTTCTTAGAAAAAAAAAATTTAAGTTTCGGTTTTGTTCTTTTTCCTTTTTGCTTGCGACCGCCCTTTCCTTTTCTAATCGAGCGCGTTTTCCTTTTCTTCTTTCTTCTTTGGTACGTTTGATTTGTTGTCAAGTGTGCAGGACGAGTGGCCCAAGAACAGCCCAACCCACAAGCCGGACCAGCTGACCTTGAGTAGCTAATGGCCGCGATCCAAGCGATCGGCAAAACGCTTGGGGCTCGGCTTGACCGATTAGAGCGTCTCGTTGAGCAGCGGCCTCGACCAGATGAGCAGCAGCCTCGGCTTGGAGCTTATCAGCCTCGGCCAGGAGAGTATCGGTACGAACCAGAGGCACAACAGCCTCGGTTCGATCAGCAGCGCCAACCCGGACAGTACCGCGGACGAGTTGAACAACCCGGACGCTTCAAGGACGTCCGACTGGACGATACAAACGACGATACTGATGAGCTTGAGGACGGACGCCACGGACCGCGACCACCATACCAGCGTGATCCTAATCACCGTGGACGCATACAAGAACAAGAGGTACAACGTCCATATCCTAATGATATTAAGCTAAAGCCTCCTACTTTTGCAGGAAAGGTGGACCCGGAGGCCTATCTAGACTGGGAGCGAAGGATGGAGCATATCTTCGACCATTACGGATATCCCGAAGGCAGGTAGATATCTCTAGCAGTGGCCCAGTTCACAGGACATGCCCTGTCATGGTGGGGCCGGAATGCTGCGGAACGAAGGCGCCATCAGTACGAACCGATCACTACGTGGGCTGATATGAAGTTTCAGCTAAGGCGCAAGTATGTTCCTACCCATTTCCATAGAGATTTGCAGAAACGTTTTCGTAAGCTGATGCAGGGAACCAAGACGGTCGAAGAATATTTCGAAGAGTTCGAACAATTGCGGAATAGACTTGAGTTGGACGATTCTTAAGAGACCCTGATGGCCCAGTTCGTGGACGGACTGAACGAGAGGATTGCTCGAAAGGTAGAGATTCAACCTTATCATGATATGCCCGAATTGTTGCATTTGTGTATACAGGTTGAGTATCACAACAAGCGGAAGTCCACGACCACAACCTGGCCTAGGACCAACACACCTTGGACCGCGCGAACTCCACGGCCCGTTGACAAAGTTAAGCCGGTTGAGGTTGAGTCTAGGTTCAAGAAGCCGACCATTGAGTCGTCTAAGCCCAACCGACCAGACCCAGGTAAGATACCTAGCACGTCCCGTTCTAGAGATATCACATGTTTTAAGTGTCAGGGTAAAGGACATATGGCTCGAGACTTTCCGAACCGGAGGATCATGATCCTGAACAAAGCCGGTGCGTACGAATCTCAGGATGAACAGGAGGATGAAGACATGGAGGAACCTGACACATGGACGCCCATAGAGTATCCCGACTCCGGAGAGCTATTAGTGATCAGGAGAGCTCTCAGTGCGCTTGTTGATCCCGAGACGGTGCAACGAGAGAACATCTTCCACACTCGCTGTAATTTGAACAGCAAGGTATGTAGTCTTATTATCGATGGTGGATCTTGTACTAACGTTGTAATAACCCGACTACCGAGGTAAAATAAGCGGTACGGTTAGGAATCGGGTTAAAGGTCATGTTAGGAATGTTAAACCATAAATAAATCCTATAGACCACGTTTTTGGGATATTTTAAGAATAATGGCCGAGATAATTTTATTTTGGTCAGGAAATTTATCATCGGGCCGAGAGTGGTTGGGAATGGTCCGAAATAGTCGGTACGGACGCGAACGGGCCATCGTAATTAATCCTTCACGTTCAGTATTGTTCCTTATCCATAAAGCACGAGCTGCCCTTAAGCACGAGGTGTTACTATAAATGACAAGGCGTCTGGATGTCGCGACCAGAAACTTCCATGAGTCGCCTTGCATGATGGCCGCTGGGTGTCGTCGCCGGAGGCTGCCATGGGTCGCCGTGCATGGGAAGGGGCTGGTGTCACGACCAGAAAGAGGCATTTGCCTCCATGCATGGGGCGTTTTGGTGGCACCACCGTGAAGTGGCTTGGTGTCGCCACCAAGGCGCTTGGGTGTCGCGACGCATGGCCGCCGCGGACACGGCCAATGGAACGACGGCTTGTGGCGGCCACCAAGCAGCTGGAATTTTAGTATAAATAAGAGCTCAGCCCCATTGTTTAGAACACTCTAAAACCGCAAAGAAAAGAAAAAAAAAGAGAGAGAAGAGAGAGAGAGAAAGAAAGGGAAGAAAATCGAGCTAGAAAGAAAAGTTGGTCGGGAGTAGAAACCGAACACCGGGACGGGCGAGTAGCGAGGCCGAGAGTCGGGAAATAGCGGGAAGCAGGTCAAGGACGTTCAGTTAATAGGAGAGTTGAAGTCTAGCGTTTTAGGGCGATCGTCGCACCGCAAACAAATTTTCCGACCGCGTCAAAACCTAGTGAGTCTCGGCTGTGTTCGTTAACTTGTTTCTTTGCAGGTTCGGCCAAGATATGCACCTCGGTGCTATCTTTTGCAACGTTTTGTGAATCCTTGAGAGGGAGGTTCACGGTTTATACCTTTGTGATTATGATGTTCATATGCTTATATTTGATTAAGTATGATGTGATATGCGTAAGTACGGATTCGGTTGAGGACCGTTCCGGAAAGTGTTGCGTGATTTGCGGGTGGCCGTCAAGAGTCTTCGGACCTTACGAGCCAGGACATGTGAATACTATGAGCATATGAAATACTGATCGTGATATAATGGACTAGAACTTGTATGATGTTCTAAGTATTGCATCCTAGGACATGCGTAATGTTTTCTAGGATGATGTATTCGATACCACCCGTTGAGGTCCTCCGCCTTTTCGGAGAGGCTCGGAGGGTTACTTGGGTCGCTCCCATGCCCGAGCTTTTGTGTGACGACACGATCCCCGTGGATTGGGGTTACCCGTGGATTCGGGTGTGGTGCCGGCCATGAACCTCTGTGGCGATTGGTCGGGAGGAGCCACGAGAGAGAGATATGGTGTGGTGGTGCCGGGTACATCGAGGCCTCTACGAGTGTGGAAAGAATCGGACGTAACTAATCGTATATTATGAACAGGGCATATATTTTCGTTTCTGCTTGTGCGTGTGATGTCTGACGCTCTATGTTTCGGGGCGGGAAGGGAACTAACGTTGTGTAGGTTCCGGGATTCACTGAGTATTGCTAGAATGCTGATGACTCATTTGTTTTGCAGGTAACCAGTAGTCGGGCGTGTAGGGGTGTGGAGCGGAACGTTAGGACACCGGAGTAGGTTTGTTGACTGTTGTAAAAAGGTGTGGTAAACTTATGTACATTATCTTTTGGGCGCTAGGCCATGGCCAATGTATCGGTAAACGTTTTGTAACCTCGTACTTTCCGGAACGATGATATATAAATAAATAAGTTTTATGTAAAAATTCGGCTTGGGTTCATGATATTAGTTTAGTCCGAGCTGACACAACTCGAAGCCTGGGTACGGGTTGTAAAGACTTAGGCCAAGGCTAAGAGGAATGATAGTCATAGCCAGGACATGTCTGATGTTCGGATCCCTATTGAGCGTTGGGCGTTTACTGACTTCGGTTATCATTTTGTAGCATTCCCGGGACGTCTATGTCTATAGTACGGGCCGGGGGTGTTACAAATGGTGGTATCAGAGCGTGGTTCCTGATTACGCTCACGGACCCGGCTTTTTAAACGGTTTTATTGAGTCATTGAGTCACAACGGCCAACTAGGATAATCCGGTACGTTCCGACAGAGTTAGGACGGGTTAGGACTTACCCTTTTGATTGATGCAGATGTTTGGAAACCGATCAAGTACCGGGAGGCCGTGGGGTCCGCCAACTGGGCGAGATGAAGTTGAGAGCAGCCATAGGCGCGCATCACCAAATGCATCTGTTTGGTCAGGGGAGAGTGACTATGGATGGGATGATTTGTGGGTTGAAGACACCGAGACTGAGTCGGGTTGGGATGAACAGGGAAACCCGATGCTGTTGGACTATCCTCTACCACAACAGGAACCATCACCCTTCTCGGTGGCCTCAAGCTTTCTGAATGAAGTACCAGACGACATGCCAATGGGACAGGCGGGACGCGGCAATGAAGGAGTGGCCGCACAACCCAATCACCCCCATGTGGAACCAGTTCATCCGCCAAACCATGAGGATGTACTCGCGCCGGAACAGCAAGAACGGCCAAGGGCCAATCCGACCCTTTCGATGGTGCACGATCTGCTATCACAAGTTATTGAGAGAGGAGCCCATGGAGAACCTCGTGTCACAGCAAATGCACCCCCCAGATTTCCTCAAAGTTATAACTACCATGAAGAAGTTGGGCACCAAACCGTATGGAGGAAGTGCCGACCCTTATGTAGCGGATGCATGGTTGCAATCAATGGAACGTAACTTTGTGGCGGTTGGATGCCCGGAGAACTTGAAACGAGACTTAGCGGTGTACTTCTTAGAAAAAGAAGCCCTTAGGTGGTGGATGAGTGTGGAAAAGAACAGCCGCCACCCATTGCAATCATGGGACGCGTTTCAACGGGAATTCATGCAGAAGTACTTACCACCGGAAGCTCGAGAACGTTTGGAAAATGAGTTCCTGCAGTTGAAGCAAGGAGAAAGAACGATAAGAGAGTATGAGGCTGAATTTACAAGACTCCAACGATACATCTACTTTAGTCGTGGAGACGATAAATCTCTGATGCGGAGATTTATGGGCGGACTCAATCCGGAGATAGCAAGTAGGATGGCCGCAGGAACCTATACGGGTTTGCATCACATGATTGAGAAGGCTGTGAATACTGAGCAGTGCTGGATGCAAGAGAAGGGGATTTCGAGCAAGAAAGGAGGCGGTACACACACGTCACAAGGCGGGAGGATGTTTGGGAGAAATCGGGATGGTGGCCAAGGAAAACGAAATTTCAGAAAGAATTTTCGACCATCGACAGGTCAAGCTGAGGGATCTACAGCCTGTTTTACATGTGGAGGGGAAGGGCATATTTCCAAGTATTGTCCCACCAAGGGTGGACAAACCGGAATACCTACAAATGTTCGATGCTTTGCGTGCGGAGAACAAGGACATTTCGCAACGTCGTGCCCAACCAGAGGATCAGGAACGTCTAAGGCACCAGAAAGATAGACAGTAAGGACCCCAAGAGGACCCCCGGCCAAGAAGCAAGCAACTGCGGATAGGGTTTATGCTTTAGAAGTAGATTATGCGAAACCTTCAGGCTCAGGAAAGAGCCCCATCACAGGTATGTTTGGGCACTAATCTCTCTTATAATTTGCTTGCTTAAATGTGTGCTTGTGTGAGTAAATTATATTCTATGTGATTATATGTTGTGATAGGGACATTACGTGTTGGTGGAATTCCCACCCACGTTTTGTTCGACTCGGGAGCAACACATAGTTTTGTGACTCCCGAGGTGGTGGCGAGGTTTATAAGTGGTTATGGGGTAAGGAACGTGAGGGTTTTGGTGTTAACCCCAGGAGATCAAACTTTAGCAGCCTCGTGTGAATTGATAGGTGTACCCCTTGAGTTCCAGGAAAGAATTTTCCTCGTGGATCTCATTGTAGTACCTATCCGTCGGTTTGATGTAATCCTTGGGATGGACTGGTTGTCTAGATATAGGGTCCATCTAGACTGTGGTCACGGTAGGATCATATTTGAAGGAGACCAACCGTCAGTGGTCACGTTTCATGGAATCAAGCCAAGCACGACGACATCTTTGATTTCGGCCCTGCGAAGTGAAAAAGAGTTAGAAAGCGGAGAGGCTTATTTAGTAGCCATTAGCGTTCAAGTGGAGGATGGAGACAAAGAGCTGAAGGTCGAAGACATCCCTGTTGTTAGGGAATCTGGTGACGTTTTTAAGGCATTGACGGAGTTGCCTCCACCTTGGAGCAACCCGTTCACAATTAACTTGGAACCGGGAGCGGCCCCGATTGCTAAGGCACCTTACCGAATGGCCTCGGCCGAGCTGGCAGAGCTAAAGACGCAGTCAGAAGACTTGATGGGGAAAGGATTTATCCGTCCAAGCTCATCACCATGGGGAGCTCCGGTGCTGTTCGTCAAGAAGAAGGACGGCATCATGAGATTGTGCATTGATTACCGCGGGATTAACAATATAACGATCAAGGATAAGTACCCCCTTCCTAGGATCGACGAACTACTAGATCAGCTACAAGGATCTAGCTGGTTCTCCAAAATAGATTTGGCGTCAGGGTACCATCAAATACCTATTGCGGAGAAAGACGTGGTTAAGACGGCATTCAACACTCGGTATGGGCAATACGAGTTTGTTGTTATGCCTTTTGGACTAACCAACGCACCGGCAGTATTCATGCGATTGATGAACGAAGTGTTTCATGACTACTTGGACAACTTTGTGATAGTCTTCATTGACGACATCTTGATATACTCAAAGACCAAGGAGGAGCACGCGGAACACCTGGAGAATGTGCTACAAAGGTTAAGAGAGAAAAGGCTCTATGCTAAGTTTAGCATATGTCGGTTCTGGAAAGGGGAAATAGGCTTCCTAGGACATCGAGTGTCGGGACAGGGAGTGTCCGCAGATCCGGAGAAGATTGCGGTCATACAAGAATGGCCACAACCGACCACAGCGACATAAGTAAGGAGTTTTCTCGGGATGGCCGGATATTACCGAAAGTTTGTCAAAGGGTTCTCTTCCATTGCAAAACCATTGACCAAACTCACGGGAAAGGGAGTCCCATTCATATGGGATGAGAAAACGGACAGAGCATTCAGGAAACTCAAGGAAGCCTTGACTACCGCACCAGTGCTGACACTACCCGAACCTGGCAAACCTTATGACGTATACACGGATGCCTCACGAGTAGGCTTGGGATGTGTGCTCATGCAAGAAGGAAGAACGATTGCTTATGCTTCTCGACAATTAAGAAAGCATGAGGAAAACTACCCCACCCATGACTTGGAAATGGCGGCCGTAGTTTTCGCTCTTAAAATTTGGAGGTCGTACTTGTACGGAGAAAGCGTCCAAGTGTTCACGGATCATAAAAGTCTGAAGTATCTCTTTACCCAAGCTGATCTCAACCTGCGACAAAGGCGATGGATGGAGTTCATTACCGACTATAACGTCAAGATCCAATACCATCCAGGTAAAGCAAACGTGGTTGCGGATGAGTTAAGTCGACGGAAAACGGATACGGATATAGAAAAGGAATTGGAAGCTTTAGATCAAGAACTGAAGATGGTAAGCTTGTCAGCATTGGAAGGAGAAGCAAACGAGCCAAGGGGGCTTCATGCGGTAAACCAGGCAGGCTTAATTCAACGTATCCGGGAAGAACAAAGGAGAGACGAGAAGACCCGAAAGATCATTGAGAAATTGGAGAATCCCGAGGAAGTAAGTGTGAGTGAGTTCCACCTGGCGGAAGACGGAACTCTTCTGTTAAGGGGTAGGATATCAGTACCTTCGAGTGGGGAATTAAGGAAGGAAATCTTGCGGATGGCACACAATTCGGTACTGAGCATATACCCCGGGAGCACTAAGATGTACCGAGACATTCGACGATACTACCTCTGGCCAGGTCTCAAGAGTTCAGTAGCAGATTGGGTGGCCAAGTGCCAAGTATGTAAACGAGTTAAAGCCGAACATCAAGTACCGGGGGGATTACTACAAAGCCTACCCATCCCGGAGTGGAAATGGGATTCCTTGGCAATGGATTTTATCTCGGGACTGCCCATTACAAGAGGCCGATCAAACAATTCCATATGGGTAATTGTGGATCGACTAACGAAGGTAGCGCATCTACTACCAGTCCGGGATAGTGATAAGGTGGAAACGCTGGCAGAACTCTACATCAGTGAAGTCGTGAAACTACATGGAGTACCTGCATCTATCATATCAGACCGAGATCCGAGGTTTACAGCTGCATTCTGGAAAGCCTTACAAGGAGCCATGGGAACAGAGCTAAATATGAGTATGGCCTTTCATCCTGAGACGGACGGCCAAACCGAGAGAACAATCCGGACAATAGAGGATATGTTACGGGCATGTATTATGGACTGGATGGGTGTATGGGAAGACTACCTGCCCCTGGTGGAATTCTCGTATAACAACAGTTTCCATGTCAGTATCGGCATGTCTCCATACGAAGCCCTGTACGGACGACCATGCCGAACACCTTTGTGCTGGACAGAAGTCGGGGAACGGCGAATGTTTGGGCCACCTATGGTTGAAGAGACCATGAAGAAAGCACAGGACAGGTAGAAGAAGTATGCAGACCAAGGACGGAGAGAGGTCACATTCGAGGTAGGGGACCTCGTTTACCTTAAAGTGGTAGCACAAAAGGGGAAAGACCGCTTTGGGAAGATTGGTAAGATCGCAGTGCGATATATTGGTCCTTACCTTGTGATAGGAAGAGTCGGAGAGGTAGCTTATCGGATAGAACTACCCTCAGACATGGTTTTGCATCCGGTGTTCTATGTATCAATGTTACAGAAGCACGTACCCGACCCCGACGCGATTGTTCCAGAGAGAATACTAGAACTGCGTAGGGATCTTACCTACCCGGAAGGACCTATCAAGATTAGGACGAGACGGATAAAGAAGCTCAAGAATCGGGAGATTCCACAGATCCAAGTATTTTGGGGTAAGCAGAACCGGATGGTAATTACATGGGAAGTTGAAGGGAGATTTCAGAACGAGCATCCCGAGTTCTTTACAGAGGACACGGTTTTTGAATAAGGAGAAACGTCACGACCACGTTAGAATTCGGGACGAATTCTAAATAAGGGGGGAAGAATGTAATAACCCGACTACCGAGGTAAAATAAGCGGTACGGTTAGGAATCGGGTTAAAGGTCATGTTAGGAATGTTAAACCATAAATAAATCCTATAGACCTCGTTTTTGGGATATTTTAAGAATAATGGCCGAGATAATTTTATTTTGGTCGGGAAATTTATCATCGGGCCGAGAGTGGTTGGGAATGGTCCGGAATAGTCGGTACGGACGCGAACGGGCCATCGTAATTAATCCTTCACGTTCAGTATTGTTCCTTATCCAACAACCACGAGCTGCCATTAAGCACGAGGTGTTACTACAAATGACAAGGCGTCTGGATGTCGCGACCAGAAACTTCCATGAGTCGCCTTGCATGATGGCCGCTGGGTGTCGTCGCCAGAGGCTGCCATGGGTCGCCGTGCATGGGAAGGGGCTGGTGTCACGACCAGAAAGAGGCATTTGCCTCCATGCATGGGGCGTTTTGGTGGCACCACCGTGAAGTGGCTTGGTGTCGCCACCAAGGCGCTTGGGTGTCGCGACGCATGGCCGCCGCGGACACGGCCAATGGAACGACGGCTTGTGGCGGCCACCAAGCAGCTGGAATTTTAGTATAAATAAGAGCTCAGCCCCATTGTTTATAACACTCTAAAACCGCAAAGAAAATAAAAAAAAAGAGAGAGAAGAGAGAGAGAGAAAGAAAGGGAAGAAAATCGAGCTAGAAAGAGAAGTTGGGAAATAGCGGGAGTAGAAACCGAACACCGGGACGGGCGAGTAGCGAGGCCGAGAGTCGGGAAATAGTGGGAAGCAGGTCAAGGACGTTCAGTTAATAGGAGAGTTGAATTCTAGCGTTTTAGGGCGATCGTCGCACCGCAAACCGAGTTTCCGACCGCGTCAAAACCTAGTGAGTCTCGGCTGTGTTCTTTAACTTGTTTCTTTGCAGGTTCGGCCAAGATATGCACCTCGGTGCTATCTTTTGCAACGTTTTGTGAATCCTTGAGAGGGAGGTTCACGGTTTATACCTTTGTGATTATGATGTTCATATGCTTATATTTGATTAAGTATGATGTGATATGCGTAAGTACGGATTCGGTTGAGGACCGTTCCGGAAAGTGTTGCGTGATTTGCGGATCGCCGACAAGAGTCTTCGGACCTTACGAGCCAGGACATGTGAATACTATGAGCATATGAAATACTGATCGTGATATAATGGACTAGAACTTGTATGATGTTCTAAGTATTGCATCCTATGACATGCGTAATGTTTTCTACGATGATGTATTCGGTACCACCCGTTGAGGTCCTCCGCCTTTTCGGAGAGGCTCGGAGGGTTACTTGGGTCGCTCCCATGGACGAGCTTTCGTGTGACGACACGATCCCCGTGGATTCGGGTTACCCGTGGATTCGGGTGTGGTGCCGGCCATGAACCTCTGTGGCGATTGGTCGGGAGGAGCCACGAGAGAGAGATATGGTGTGGTAGTGCCGGGTACATCGAGGCCTCTACGAGTGTGGAAAGAATCGGACGTAACTAATCGTATATTATGAACAGGGCATATATTTTCGTTTCTGCTTGTGCGTGTGATGTCTGACGCTCTATGTTTCGGGGCGGGAAGGGAACTAACGTTGTGTAGGTTCCGGGATTCACTGAGTATTGCTAGAATGCTCATGACTCATTTGTTTTGCAGGTAACCAGTAGTCGGGCGTGTAGGGGTGTGGAGCGGAACGTTAGGACACCAGAGTAGGTTTGTTGACTGTTGTAAAAAGGTGTGTTAAACTTATGTACATTATCTTTTGGGCGCTAGGCCATGGCCAATGTATCGGTAAACGATGACACCGAGATCCGGATCACAAACCAAGTAACCGTACCTTTCAGCATTGGACGATATCACGATCAGGTAGTATGCGACGTGGTTCCTATGCAGGTTGGACACCTATTGCTCGGCCGACCGTGGCAGTTCGATAAGGAGTCCTTGCATAACGGACAGACCAATCATTACTCATTCGTCCATGACAAGCGGAAGTACCAGATTGCACCGCTCACACCGCAGGAAGTGCATGAGATGCAACTGCACCTTGCCAAGGACAAGAAGAACCGTAAGACCAATCTTCTTATCTCTTCTCATTCCGTATCTAGAGCTATTTTTCAGAACACACAGGTGCTACTGATGATCTTTAGGGAGGCTTTACACTCGTGTTCAAACGATGTTGAGCTGCCCCGAGAAGTTGTTTCTTTGTTGGACAGGTTTAAGGATGTCTTTCCGGACGAGATACCAGCCGGCCTACCTCCCATCAGAGGCAATGAGCATCAGATAGATCTCGTGCCAGGAGCGGCCCTGCCCAACCGACCTGCGTACCGGGTGAATCCGACCGAGTCCAAGGAACCGGAGAAACAGGTACATGACCTCATGTCCAAGGGCTACATTCGCGAGAGCCTCAGTCCATGTGATGTTCATGTCTTGCTGGTTCCTAAGAAAGACAGATCTTGGAGGATGTGCGTCGACTGTCGAGCCATCAACAATATCACCATCAAGTACCGGCATCCTATACCACGACTGGACAACATGTTAGACGAGCTGCATGGAGCGTCCTTGTTCTCTAAGATCGATCTACGAAGTGGATACCATCAGGTCCGAATGAAGGAAGGCGACGAATGGAAAACGGCTTTCAAAACCAAGCAAGGCCTGTATGAGTGGCTGGTCATGCCATTCGGCCTTACAAACGCACCCAGTACGTCCATGCGTCTCATGAACCAGGTCTTAAGGGCCTACATCAGTAAGTTCGTTGTTGTTTATTTCGACGATATTTTGATTTATAGTCAATGTTTTGCTGACCATCTGGTGCACCTTGAGCAAGTGAAAGATACTCTTTGACATGAGGGTCTTTACGCGAACCTCAAGAAGTGCACCTTCTGCACTTATGAGCTTGCCTTTTTAGGTTTTGTTGTGAGTTCGCAGGGCTTACAGGTTGACCAAGAAAAGATCAAAGCAATTGAGGAATGGCCGACCCCGACCACGATCGGCCATGTTAGGAGATTCCACGGTTTAGCCAGCTTCTATAGACGTTTTGTGAAGGATTTTAGCACAGTGGCCGCCCCACTTACCGCCGTGATCAAGAAGGATGTCCCTTTCAAATGGGGCCAGTCGCAGGAGGCCGCATTTGAGAAACTCAAGGATTTGTTAACCCATGCTCCTATTTTGGTTTTGCCTAATTTTGATAAGACATTTGAGATTGAGTGTGATGCCTCAGGTTTAGGAAATGGAGCTGTCCTGACGCAAGGAGAACGGCCGGTCGCCTATTTCAGCGAGAAATTGAGTGGAGCCACGCTCAACTATCCTACCTATGACAAGGAGCTGTACGCGTTGGTTAGATCATTGGAGACTTGGCAGCATTACTTGCTGGCCAAGGAGTTTGTTATTCATACCGACCACGAGACGCTCAAGCATCTGAGAGGACAGATGAATCTGAAGAGGAGGCACGCCAAGTGGCTTGAGTTCGTGGAGACCTTTCTGTACATCATCAAGTACAAGAAGGGAAAGGAGAACGCGGTAGCTGATGCACTGTCCAGAAGATACACACTGATCAGCACCATGGAGGCCAAAGTCTTGGGGTTTAAACTTATTAAGGAAGATTATGATACTGATCCTGATTTTGGTGAAACTTTTCAGGAATGTCGCAATGGACCAAAGGGAGCTTTCTATGTTGGATCCCTAGGATCTAGGGTTTGATATATTGAAATTTACCAACCTCGTTCTTACCTTGAACTGGCAGCGGAATGAATTGGTGAACGAGATCAGTGAGCAACGCAGACGCCTTGCTTCTACCAGATACACACGCACACAAGCTGGAAAACGGGATGCTAGTGCCGGATCTATGGGATCTAAGAGTTTCTGGTGTTTCTACTTCTTCTGTCAAGAAAAAGTCGACGGCTACTGTTCTAGGTCGAAACTCTCAAGTTTTATTCGACCAAAACACACTTAACGGGCCAGACTTGTTTAAGTCATAATTTCGAAAAGCCCTTTCGAAACCCGAACTGTGTCGACCGACACACATGCTGTGTCGATCGACACAACACAATTTTCTCGATATTAATGTGTATCCAATACACATTAACATGATCATTACCATAATGATCATTCCCATATCTTAGCTTCCAGTTTGCTTAGGTGTGTGACCCTATAGGATCATATAATACTGGCAGTAAGTCTACAACTTACAGATTGCAAGAGGCTTCTAGCAAAACATTCCAACCGCCCATTATTATACGAATGTCTGATCTCGACACACAACTATCATCAGGAGTGAGTACAAGTGTGATTTCAGGACACTATCCCAACAATCTCCCACTTGTACTGGAATCATCAATTCCTATAATCCTTTTGTCTCTATATCTCGATTTGGCATAAGGCCAGATTGGTGTCATCCTTATTAAGCCAACATCGTGTTTATCGAACTCCTGATCTTATACTGAACATTACAAACAACTGAACTACAGTTCGTTTGAGTGCGGCCACACATTTTCTCAGTATTTAATCTTCGATAGGCCCTGAGATATTTATCTCCCGTTATTCAGGAGGGACAAATCCCATCTTGTTCCATCCCTATTTCAACGCACACTTCATGATATACTTGAACAGTGTCGTTATAGTCGCCAGTTACGGGTCGACATTTGACAAGGTCAAAGTGTACCAATTCATATGCAAGTAAGCATGATGAACTCAGGTCTAAGGACTATACTCTATAGTCGTAATGAGAACCTCTTATGACACAGATATAACTATCTTGTAGACTTCTCATTAGCGGGTCATGTCTGATCATATGTTCACCAACATATATCTATGTGACTGACTGCGATAATCATATCATTGGCTCCACGAAACTTAGCCAACAGTCACCTCACAATCTAGTCTCTCGTGGTTGCCATTGTCCCACTTTGACAACCTCGACTAGGGACAGAACATAATTTATGTCATCTATGACTTATAGGGTTTCATGATCAAGTCCTCAACTTGATAACCTATAATATGACACAAACTTATTTTGGGACCATTATTTAGATCACAATAAATAATGCTGAAATCAAATTTCATTAAACACTTCTAAAAGAATGTTTACAAGAGCATCTTATTATAACTAAAATAAAACTAAAACTCCCACTAGAATCAAGATTACATCTTAAGATCTCTAATGCCTACATCAGTCGTATGACTGTCATGCTTAGGCCTTGGGAGTGACTTTGTCAGAGGATCAGCGACATTCTCTTCCGTCGGAACTCGGCTGATCTTCACATCACCTCTATTGACGATATCACGAATCAGGTGATACCTCCTCTCTACGTGTTTGGACTTCTGGTGTGACCTGGGTTCTTTCGCCTGAGAAATGGCTCCGTTGTTATCACAAAACAAAGCCACTGGCTCCAAGATACTAGGAACCACACCAAGTTCAGTCATGAACTTCTTGATCCAAACAGCTTCCTTTGCCGCTTCAGAAGAAGCAACATATTCAGCTTCCGTCGTGGAATCAGCTACGGTATTCTGCTTAGAGCACTTCCAGCTCACTGCACCGCCATTCAGACAGAAGACATATCCAGACTGTGATCGGAAATCGTCTCTGTCCGTCTGAAAACTCGCATCAGTGAATCCATTCACTACAAGCTCTTCACTTCCTCCATACACCAGGAATTTATCCTTAGTATGTCTCAAATACTTGAGAATATTCTTGACAGCTGTCCAGTGAACTTCACCTGGATCAGATTGGTATGTACTCGTCATGCTTAACGCGTAAGCTACATTTGGACGAGTGCAGAGCATGGCATACATAATAGATCCTATTGCAGAAGCATAAGGAATCCTATTCATGCGCTCCCGCTCAGCATGTGTCACCGGAGACTACTTCTTGCTGAGACTAATGCCATGAGACATTGGTATGAAACCCTTCCTGGAATCATGCATCCTAAATCTGTGCAACACCTTATCAATATAAGTGTTCTGGCACAATCCAATCAGCCTGTTTACTCTATCTCTGTAGATTCTGATTCCAAGAATGTACGCGGCTTCTCCCATGTCTTTCATGGAAAACAACTTCCGAGCCAAGTCTTAACAGACTGAGGCAACAGAACGTCATTACCGAGGAGGAGTATGTCATCGACATACAGTACAAGAAACGCAATTCTGCTCCCACTAGTCTTCTTGTAAACACATGGTTCCTCTTCGTTATTGATGAAACCAAATTGTTTTACTGCTTCATCAAAACGAAGATTCCAACTTTGTGATGCTTGCTTCAATCCATAAATGGATTTATGAAGCTTGCATACCTTCCCAGCGTTCTTAGGATCAACAAAACCTTCAGGCTGTGTCATATACACATCCTCTTCCAAAATACCATTCAGGAATGCGGTTTTGACATCCATCTGCCAAATCTCATAGTCATAATGAGCGGCAATTGCTAGAAGAATCCGAATGGATTTAAGCATAGCGACCAGGGAATAGGTTTCATCATAGTCAATGCCATGAATTTGCTTGAAGCCTTTAGCCACCAACCTCGCTTTGTAAATTTGCACATTGCCATCCACGTCAATCTTCTTCTTGAAGATCCATTTACACTCAATGGCTTTTGCACCATTAGGTAAATCGACCAAGGACTATACTTGGTTTTCTGACATAGATCCCATTTCGGATTTAGAGGCTCCAAGCCACTTTTTGGAGTCCGGGCCAATCATTGCTTCCGCGAAGGTCGCTGGTTCGTCACTATCAATGATCATCAGATCATTGGAATTGGTCACGAGAAATCCATAGTATCTCTCGGGTTCGTGATGGATCCTTCTGGATCTGCGAACTTCAGGCTCCACGGGCGCCGGTTCCACAGAACTCTGTGGATCCAACTGCTGCTCTTCCTCAGCAGGTTGAGCAGTCTCCTGTGCATCTCGAATTTCTTCAAGATGTACTTTACTCCCACTGTTTTTCTTAGAAAGAAATTCTCTCTCAAGAAAAGAACAGTCCCGAGCAAAAAATACTTTGTTCTCAGATTGGTTGTAAAAGTAGTATGCCTTGGTTTCCTTAGGATAACCAACGAAGTAGCATTTATCTGATTTGGGTGCGAGCTTGTCAGAGATTAAACGTTTGACATAAGCCTCACAACCCCAAATCTTCAGGAAAGACAGACTAGGAATGTTCCCAGTCCACAATTCATGTGGTGTCTTTTCCACTGATTTAGATGGCACCCTATTTAGTGTAAACGCAGACGTTTCTAGAGCGTATCCCCAAAAGGATAATGGAAGATTTGAATGACTCATCATAGACCGAACCATATCCAATAAGGTTCGATTCCTCCTCTCTGACACTCCATTCCATTGGGGTGTTCCAAGAGGAGTGAGTTGTGAAACAATTCCACACTCGTTCAGATAGTCGCTGAACTCTTGACTCAAGTATTCTCCTCCGTGATCCGACCGCAGAACTTTGATACTTTTGCCAAGTTGGTTCTGTACTTCATTCTTGAATTCCTTGAATCTATCAAAGGATTCTGACTTATGTCTCATCAAATAGACATAGCCATACCTGCTGAAATCATCAGTGAAGGTAATGAAGTACTTGTAATTTCCTCTGGCAACAGTACTCATTGGCCCACATACATCTGTATGAACAAGGCCCAATAAATCACTGGCCCTTTCATTCGGTTTGTTGAAAGGGGTTCTAGCCATTTTTCCCTTCAAACAAGATTCGCATTTCTCACATGATTCAAAATCAAATGAGCCCAGAAGCCCATTCCGATGGAGCCTTTGGATGCGTTTCTCATTGGTATGGCCCAAACGACAATGCCATAAGAAGGTCGGGTTTTCGACATTTGACTTAAACCGCTTTGTATTTATGTTAAAGACATGCATTTCTTGGTTTAAAACATATAACCCATTATCTAATTGGGCGCTACCATAATATGTACCATCACGATTAAAAGAAAAAACTTTATTCTTAACAGCAAAATCAAAACCTTCCAAATCCAAAACGGAAACTGAAATTATGTTTCTGCTAATCGCAGGTACAAAGTAGCAATTATTCAAAGTTAAAACCATGCCCGAAGGTAAAGACAAATCGTAAGTGCCTACGGCCCGTGCAGCAACCCTAGCTCCATTCCCGACCCGCAGCACCACTTGTCCTTTCTTCAGCGTTCTACTGTTTCTTAGTGCCTGCATATTAGTACAAATATGAGCACCGCAGTGTTGGAATTGTGTCCAGTAATCTCGGTACTGTCTCTAGAAAGTAAGAGTATGTCAAAGATCAGACATAAGTCATATAATACTGGGGATCATGATGGCTTGCTAGAGTCCGCTCATGATCTATAAGTCTTGGACTTATTGCCTTTATTATATGATCCCATATGGGTCACACGCCTAAGCTAACAGGAAAATGTGTTGGAACGGCTTAGCAGAAGTACGGTAAAAGTGCCAGGCATTTGTCGTACTAAGAGAGAGACTAATGGGTCTGATTAAATCCATGGGATTTAATCAGATTGGTATTTTGGGCCCAAAAGCCCAAAAGGGAAAGAGAAGGCTTTTATAAACTAAAAGCCAAGTCTTTTCTCCCTAACCCTAGCCTCCCCAGCCGCGAGCCTCTCTCTCTCTGCGCGCCTCTCTCCTCGTGGTCTAGCAGCCATTCCTGTGATCGCGTGTGTGAACCTTTGGAGGATTCATCCCTCGGTGTATCTGTTTGATCTCTGACCTGTTCTATTCCTTCCGCTGCAACAAACAGGTAAAAGGTGAGATCATCTAATGTTTCTAAATCAAGAGAACCTAGATCCGCATGTTTAGGTTGATATGAATCTGTGAATTACATCAGGATCAACTAAACGGTTCCTACAGTGGTATCAGAGCCATTGGTTCTTAGGATTTCTTGTTTTAGATTCATGTTTAGGTTGTTTAATCTGTTTAGAAGTGTTCTGAATCAACTACTGATAAGAAAAACACTTAAGAAACAGAATTGAAATCTAAACACATTAATCGGATCACAAACAAGCTATATGACTTGTTTTTGGTGATCGGCCGTGAGTTGGACCGGTCGGACGGACGGGATCGCGGGTCGGACGGTCGGGATGGTCGGATTGGATCGGATCGGATCGTACGATCGATCGCAATCGATCGTCGCGTCGCGTCCGATCGCTCGTCCCGATCGCGTCTCGGCCAAGTCCCGTCCCGCTCGCGTGCGTAGCATCCCGATCGCTCGGCGATCGTGGAAGCGTCCGTCCGAGTGACCCGAGCTGTCCCGGCTGTTGCGTCCCGTCCGAAGCTGCGCATCGTCTCGATCTCGGATCGTTGGCGGCTTGCGGCTGGACGATGGTCGCGAAGCTAGGGCTGACGTGATAGTCACGGTTCAGCAATTCGATCGGTTCGGTTCGTTTTGGCGGTTCGGTTCAAAACTTAATTAAAAATTATTCGTTCTGGTTTAATAAACAGATTTAATAATTTTATTAAATCTGGTTAAACCGGAATAAGAAATCCAATGTCGAAAGAAATATTGGATTTAGTGCCTAAACCAGGAATTCCTAATTTGATTTGGTTGGACCAAATAAATTGAGAAATTCTGGTTTAGTAAATAACCGGTTGACAATTGTGGTCATCGTAGTAATTGAAATTTGGTTAGACCAATTTTAATGAACCAGACCGGTTATGTCAAATAATTGGACAATTGGGTCATGTCTTGGACATGGACCAATTCTTGGGCCTCGGGCCAAGAAGTTAAAACAATTGGGCCAATTATTTGAGTCTTTCTTCAGATCAATTTAAAATTTATTTTATAAAATTATAAAGTCGATTTTAAATTAAAGTTTCCGAGATTTTGAAATTAGAAAGTTTCTTAAAATAGAAATTTCTGAATTTGCGGGTTTTGGATTTTAAGAAATTTCTAAAGTTAGAAAGTTTCCGTTTTTAGAAAGTTTCCAATTTTAGAAAGTTTCCAAAAATAGTAGGTTTCCAAATATGGAAAGTTTTCCGAAATAGTAATCTTCTATTTTGGGAATGAATTTTTTAATAAACCTACGAACCTCAAATAATATCAAGCGTTGGATGTCTTGTCCAGGCTATGTCAGCTGTCAAAGCCCATTCAATTGCATTCATGGCCTTACAGTGTGAGGATGTCTGCTTTTGCGTGGGTAAGACAGTTTGTGATTCATAAATGTCATTGGGAGTCCCAGACATTAATGGTTACATGACTGTATAGTCTGGTTTTCTTGACTAGGCCATCGGGAGTCCCGGGCCTTGAGACATCAGAGTGGATTGGGCCTCGGGCCCAGATTCACAACCAAGAGTTATATCACGGATATAATTAGCCGATATAGGGCTTACCGATATAAGCTAAGGTTGGGTGACGGCCAGTGGCCCACTTTAATCTTAGTTATATGTGGATCTTGGAATCATTATATTCTATTGAGGGTAACAGATGTTATTGAATATAATGCGTGATTAATCATATTAAATTTTAATACGAGATTAGTCACTTTGAACATAATAACTAATAACCTTTTTATTTATATATTTCAGATATGACTACTACAAGCACACAAAACACATTTTCGATCCGGTCTGTTCTCGAGAAGGAGAAGCTGACTGGAACGAACTTCCTGACATGGTCAAGGAACTTGAGGCTGGTCCTCAAGCAGGAGAAGAAGGATTATGTCCTTCGAGATCCCCTCCCCGAGAGGCCTCTTGCCAATGCTGCCAGGACTCTGCACAATGCTTGGGAAAAGCATTCGTCAGATGAAAATGATGTCTATTGCCTGATGTTGGTGACAATGACTCCTGAGCTGCAAAAACAGTTCGAAAGTGTATTGTCTCCCATCGAGATAATGGCAAGCCTGAAATCGCTTTTTCAGGAGCAGGCTAGGACTGAGAGGTTCCAGACAGTTAAGAACCTCTTGGACTGTAAGTTGGCTGCGAATGCGGCAGTGAGTCCTCATGTCTTGAAGATGATGGGTTATCTCGATCATCTTCAGAAACTCGACTGCCCAATCAGCCAGGAACTTGCCTGCGACATCATTCTGCAGTCTTTACCTGCAAGCTATGATCAGTTCATTCTGAACTTTAACATGCATGGTTTGAGTAAGACACTACCTGAGCTTCACGGAATGCTCAAGACTGCAGAGCCCAACTTGAGGAAAACCGCCAAGGACCCCAATGTGCTTATGGTGCAGAAGGGCAAGGGGTTTAAGAAATCCTCTGCTAAGGATAAGGGAGCGGCCAAGGCTGTCCAAGTCGCGGACAAGGACACGCCAAAGCCCAAGCCCAAGTCCAAGGCTGGGCCAACTGACATGTGCAGGTTCTGCAAAGAACTGGGGCATTGGAGAAGAGATTGTAAGAAATTCCAGGAAGGTCTAAAGGAATTGAAGAAGAAGACTTTCGAGACTTCTTCATCAGGTATTTTTGTTATAGAAGTTAATACAACTACTTCTGATAATACCTCATGGGTCATGGATACTGGTTGTGGGGCTCATATTTGTACTAATATGCAGGCACTCAGCAACAGTAGAAGGCTGAAGCAAGGACAAGTGGAGCTACGAGTTGGGAATGGAGCGAAAGTTTCAGCACTAGCTGTAGGCACATACTTGTTGTCTTTACCTTCGGGATTGATTTTAGAACTGAATAATTGTTATTTTGTACCTGCTATAAGCAGAAATATTATTTCAATTTCTTTGTTGGATTTGGAAGGTTATGATTTTTCAGTTAAGAATAAATTATGTTCCTTCAATCGCAACAATTTGTTCTATGGTTCTGCCCCTCTTACGAATGGGCTTTACATACTCGATCAATCCGCGCCAATTTATAACATTAATACAAAACGGTTTAAACCTAATGAGGAAAACCGAACGTTTCTATGGCATTGTCGTTTAGGGCACATCAGCGAGAAACGCATCAAGAGGCTCCATTCGAATGGACTTCTTGGCTCATTTGACTTTGAGTCATGTGAGAAATGCGAATCATGCATGATGGGCAAAATGACACGGGCCCCCTTTAATAAACCTAACGAGAGGGCCAGTGACTTATTGGGCCTGATACACACTGATGTGTGTGGCCCAATGTCCACAAATGCAAGAGGAAACTATCAGTACTTCATTACCTTCACTGATGATTTCAGTAGGTATGGATATGTTTATTTGATGAAACATAAGTCTGAATCTTTTGAGAAGTTCAGAGAATTCCAAAATGAAGTACAGAACCAACTTGGCAAAAGCATTAAGGCTCTTCGGTCCGACCGAGGAGGAGAATACTTAAGCCAGGAATTCAGTGATCATCTGAGAGAGTGTGGGATCGTATCCCAACTCACTCCTCCTGGAACACCTCAATGGAATGGTGTGTCTGAGAGGAGAAATCGGACCTTATTGGATATGGTTCGATCTATGATGAGTCACACAGACCTTCCAATATCCCTTTGGGGATATGCTCTGCTAACAGCAGTGTTCACTCTAAACAGAGCGCCATCAAAAGCAGTAGCAAAGACACCATATGAATTATGGACTGGAGAAGCTCCAGTGCTGTCTTATCTAAGAATTTGGGGTTGTGAAGCCTATGTTAAGAGATTAATCTCAGATAAGCTTACACCAAAATCTGATAAATGCTACTTCATTGGTTATCCACGGGAAACCAAGGCTTATTACTTCTATCTACGTTCCGAGAACAAGATCTTTGTTGCCCGGGATTGTAACTTTCTTGAGAGGGAGTTTCTCTCTAAGAAAGACAGTGGGAGTAAGGTACTGCTTGAAGAAATTCAAGATGAACAGGATACTGCTCAACCTAATGAGGAAGAGCAGCAGGAGGACCTACAAGAAATTGTAGAGCCTGAACCTGTAGTACCTGAAGTTCGAAGATCCGGGAGGATCCGTCACGAACCCGAGAGATATCAAGGATTCCTCGTGACTGACTGTCATGATCTTTTGATCATTGATGGTGATGAACCATCGAACTTCAATCAAGACATGATGGGCCCAGATTCCTCTAAGTGGCGCAAGGCCACTGATTCCGAAATGGACTCCATGTCGGTCAACCAAGTGTTTTCGTTGGTTGACTTACCCGCTGGTGTAAAAGCCATCGAGTGCAAATGGATCTTCAAGAAGAAGATTGACGTGGATGGAAATGTCCAGATTTATAAAGCCAGGTTGGTGGCAAAAGGTTTCAGACAAGTTCACGGTGTGGACTACGATGAAACCTATTCACCAGTGGCTATGATGAAATCTATTCGGATTCTACTAGCAACTGCAGCTTTTCATGATTATGAAATTTGGCAGATGGACGTGAAAACCGCCTTCCTGAATGGAATTCTGGAAGAGGATGTGTATATGACACAACCTGACGGTTACATAGATCCGAAGAATGCTGGGAAAGTATGCAAGCTTCATAAATCCATTTATGGATTGAAGCAAGCATCGAGGAGCTGGAATCTTCGTTTTGATGAAGCGATCAAGCAATTTGACTTCATCAGAAACGAAGAAGAACAATGCGTGTATAAGAAAACTAGTGGGAGCAAGATAGTGTTTCTTATTCTGTATGTCGATGACATACTGCTTCTCGGAAACGACGTTCCAATGCTGAAGTCTGTAAAGGACTGGCTTGGAAGTTGTTTTTCCATGAAAGACATGGGTGAAGCCGCATACGTTCTTGGAATTAGGATCTATCGGGATAGACCTAAGAGGCTGATAGGCTTGTGTCAAGACTCATACATTGACAAAGTCCTACAAAGATTCAGCATGAAAGATTCCAAGAAGGGCTTCACGCCAATGGTGCATGGCACAACGCTAAGCAAGAAGCAGAGCCCTACGTCGGCTGCTGAGCTTGAGCGCATGAAGAATATTCCTTATGCATCTGCAATAGGATCTGTCATGTATGCCATGATCTGTACTCGTCCTGATGTTGCTTATGCATTGAGCATGACGAGTAGATACCAGTCAAATCCAGGTGAAAACCATTGGATTGCCGTAAAGAATATCTTGAAGTATCTAAGACATACTAAGGATAAGTTCTTGGTGTACGGTGGAAGTGATGTGCTTAAAGTTAGTGGATTCACGGACGCAAGTTTCCAGACAGACACAGATGATTTCCGGTCACAGTCCGGTTATGTCTTTTGTCTGAATGGCGGTGCAGTAAGTTGGAGAAGCTCCAAGCAGGACACCGTTGCTGATTCCACTACAGAAGCTGAATATATCGCCGCCTCAGAAGCAGCGAAGGAAGCTGTTTGGATACGAAAGTTCATTATGGAACTAGGTGTGATACCAGATGCGGCTGAGCCTCTGGCACTGTTTTGTGACAACAATGGTGCTATAGCTCAGGCAAAGGAACCAAGATCACACCAGAAATCCAAGCATGTTCAAAGAAGATTTCACTTGATACGTGACATCGTTAATAGAAAGGAAGTCAAGATCAGCCGAGTTCCGACAGATGATAATGTCGCTGATCCATTGACAAAGCCACTCCCAAGGCCTAAGCTCGAGTTCCTGACTGAAGCTGTAGGCATTAGAAACATTGAAATGTAATCTAAATTTGAGTGGGAGTTTTGTGAGCTTTATTTTAGTTATTTGATATGTTCTTGTAAAACATTATTTTATGTTTTAATGAAATTATTATTTCAAGATTATTTTAACTGTGATGAAATAATCGTTCCAAAATGATATGAACCATTTTATAGGTCATCGAAGTAAGTGACTTGATCTTGAGTCATCAAAGTCATTTAGCTTGATCATGAGACCCTATATTTGATAAATGTTTTATATCATCCTGTCCCTAGTCGAAGGTTGTTGAAATTGGAACACCAACAACCGTGTGAGATTGGATTGGTACGTGACTTATGACGAAGTCTCAGTGTGTCATAGATGCGCGGCATCAAAGTCAGTACATAGGTGTATGTTGGGAACATACGACCGGACAAGACCCGCTTATAAGAACTCTTCAGGATATTTATATCTGTGTCATAAGAGATTCTTACTACGACTATAGAGTATAGTCCTTAGACCTGAGTTCACATGCATGTGACTGCACATGGACTGATGTACTTTGATCATTGTCTAACGCTATCGTTCTGCGATATCTATAAGGACCTTGTTTGGGTACATCATGAAATGAGTAGTTTACAGTGATGGAACAAGATGGGATTTGTCCCTCCAATATAAATGGAGTGAATATCTCTAGGCCAATCGGAGATTTGAATACTGGAAAATGCATGGCCATGCTCAAACGGACTTTCCCGAGTCGTTTGGATTGTCAGTATCAAATCAGAGTCCGATGAACAAGATTAGGCTTTATAAGGATGACACTAATCTTGCCTTATGACTAATCGAGATATTGTGACAAAAGGATTATGAATACAGAGATTCCAGTACAAGTGGGAGATTGTTGGAATTGTGTCCAGTAATCTCGGTACTGTCTCTAGAAAGTAAGAGTATGTCAAAGATCAGACATAAGTCATATAATACTGGGGATCATGATGGCTTGCTAGAGTCCGCTCATGATCTATAAGTCTTGGACTTATTGCCTTTATTATATGATCCCATATGGGTCACACGCCTAAGCTAACAGGAAAATGTGTTGGAACGGCTTAGCAGAAGTACGGTAAAAGTGCCAGGCATTTGTCGTACTAAGAGAGAGACTAATGGGTCTGATTAAATCCATGGGATTTAATCAGATTGGTATTTTGGGCCCAAAAGCCCAAAAGGGAAAGAGAAGGCTTTTATAAACTAAAAGCCAAGTCTTTTCTCCCTAACCCTAGCCTCCCCAGCCGCGAGCCTCTCTCTCTATGCGCGCCTCTCTCCTCGTGGTCTAGCAGCCATTCCTGTGATCGCGTGTGTGAACCTTTGGAGGATTCATCCCTCGGTGTATCTGTTTGATCTCTGACCTGTTCTATTCCTTCCGCTGCAACAAACAGGTAAAAGGTGAGATCATCTAATGTTTCTAAATCAAGAGAACCTAGATCCGCATGTTTAGGTTGATATGAATCTGTGAATTACATCAGGATCAACTAAACGGTTCCTACACGCAGCCGGTATCCAATACCCACGAAGTAGAACTAGAAGATATAACATTAAGTTCGATAACATAAATACCTGAGTCAGACGCATCATACGTCCTCTTCAGTTTCTTGTAATCTTCCATGAGCTTCTTGCAGTCTCTCTTCCAATGCCCTAACTGCTTGCAGTAGTTGCATTTGTCCTCAGGAGAAGGCCTGGATTTGGGCTTCGGCTTGGGCTTGTCCTGACTCTCAGTCTGGACAACTTGGGCCTTTCCCTTATCCTTCTTAGGTTTCTTAAACCTTTTACCCCCTTGTACCATCAGTACACTGGGAGTTGCCTTCTTGAGATTCGGCTCTGCTGTCTTCAGCATGCCGTGCAACTCAGTCAATGTCTTAGTCATGTTTTGCATGTTGTAGTTCATGATGAACTGATCAAAACACGACGGCAAAGACTGCAGAATCATGTCAGTGGCTAGCTCCTGGCTAATGGCACAGTCCAGTTTCCCCAGGTTATCAATGTAACCCATCATTTTAAGGACATGAGGACTTACTGGACTATCCTTAGCCAGCTTGCAATCCATGAGAGATTTAACCGTCTGGTATCTCTCTGTGCGATCTTGCTCCTGAAACAAAGCTTTCAGGCTGTTAATCATCTCAATGGGTGACATCACATTCTCATATTGCTTCTGCAGCTCAGAGTTCATAGTCACCAGCATTAGACAATTAACATCTTTGACATCAGCTACATGCTTATCCCAAGCATTCTTTTCTGTCTGCGGGGCATTGGAACGTGGCCTCTCGGGGAGAACTCTTTCAAGGACATATTCCTTGTTCTCCTGCCTGAGAACTATTCTCAGGTTCCGATACCATTCCAAGAAATTAGATCCATTTAACTTGTCCTTCTCAAGGACGGATCTTAGTGAGAAAGTGTTGATGTGAGTTGAGACAGACATAGCTGTAATTAAAAGAGATAAGAGGTTTTAGTTATAATGCTCAAGAAAATTAGAATTCTTATCTAATAAGAATAACTCGCATTGTATTCAAAACTATGTTTCCTCAGATGAATACAATGAACCAAGATCCATACTTTACCAAAATCTGAGTGGGCGACTCGCCATCACCCAAACTTTAGTTATCTAGGTAAGTAAATCATTGCTAATTGTACCCAGTACAACTCTTGGTCGTAGATGAGACAAACTATGTCTAATCTACTATGATGTCTCTGGGCCCAGAACTTCTGATAGCCCAGTCAAGTAAAACCAATCTTTTATGTCTTGTGATCACCAAGGACTCCAAGGATATCCAACAACAACACGAGTCTTGACAGTAGACAAGATCGGGCAAGACATCAAGATCACTTGATATTTAGTTGAGGAAAAGAATTATTTAATCTTGATGTATATCCAATATACATTCAAGAAGTTATTAATTTAATTAAAACATTCAGTTTTATTAAGTTTAAGTTCATCTAGAACTTTATGATTAAATTTGGTCTGGTATATGCAAATTTATGGTCCAACCAGTAATTCTGCGAATGGTGTGTCGATCGACGCCAACCATTGGCATCGGTCGACACAACCCAATTTAAACCGGTCTTCGATAACCGGTCAAACCGGATCGAATTTCCTTAACTGATTCAATCTAATTGAACCGGTTCGGTTTAACGGTCCATGTCGATCGTCACACAACTCTGTGTCGATCGACATTACCAAACCAGAACCAAATTGGTTAATTAAAATTAACCGAGCGAGATAACCGGTTCAATCCAATTGAACCGATCTATCTAATCGCTTTGCCTGTGTCGACCGACACACCTAGTATATCGATCGACACAGCAGGAATACGGGTACTCGATCTCCGATCGAAACCCAAAAATTATTTACGAGTTTTCGCTCTGTGTCGACAAACACACGCTTTGTGTCGATCGACACTCTGCGACAAACCCTAAAAAATTTATGCGATTTCGCGGCGTGTCGACCGACACAAGCTTAGTGTCGATCGACACAGTGCGATTTTAACAGTTCATCGTTTTTCAACAGGAACAAAATCCGAGATTAATTCTTTGAAAACATGATTTAGCATGCCTTAAACAATTCAACAAACTCAGTTTTTTAATTATAAGCATTAGATTCAATAGTCTAAACCCTAACATGCTCTGATACCATTCTTGGATCCCTAGGATCTAGGGTTTGATATATTGAAATTTACCAACCTCGTTCTTACCTTGAACTGGCAGCGGAATGAATTGGTGAACGAGATCAGTGAGAAACGCAGACGCCTTGCCTCTACCAGATACACACGCACACAAGCTGGAAAACGGGATGCTAGTGTCGGATCTATGGGATCTAAGAGTTTCTGGTGTTTCTACTTCTTCTGTCAAGAAAAATTCGACGGCTACCGTTCTAGGTCGAAACTCTCAAGTTTTATTCGACCTAAAACACACTTAACGGGTCAGACTTGTTTAAGTCATAATTTCGAAAAGCCCTTTCGAAACCCGAACTGTGTCGACCGACACACATGCTGTTTCGATCGACACAACACCATTTTCTCGATATTAATGTGTATCCAATACACATTAACATGATCATTACCATATTGATCATTCCCATATCTTAGCTTCCAGTTTGCTTAGGTGTGTGACCCTATAGGATCATATAATACTGGCAGAAAGTCTACAACTTACAGATTGCAAGAGGCTTCTAGCAAAACATTGCAACCGCCCAGTATTATACGAATGTCTGATCTCGACACACAACTATCATCAGGAGTGAGTACAAGTGTGATTTCAGGACACTATCCCAACATTCTACTTGCACAACGGATTTCTGTTCAGAGGAAAACGACTGTGCATTTCTCAAGGATCGATGAGGGAGCTTCTGATCCGAGAATCCCATGGAGGAGGACTAATGGGACACTTTGGCGTGAACAAGACGCTGAGTGTCCTAGTCGAGCACTTCTACTGGCCACATCAGAAATGAGATACGGAGCATTTCTGCTCCAAGTGCATCACGTGCCTTAAGTCTAAATCCAGGTCACATCCTCACGGTCTCTACTTACCCTTGCCTATACCTAACCGACCATGGGTCGATATTTCCATGTATTTTGTGCTTGGTTTGCCTAAGATCATGAACAGGGATGCAATCTTTGTCGTGGTCGACCGGTTTTCAAAGATGGCTCATTTTATACCATGTTCTAAGACGAATGATGCGACCCAGACAGCCGACCTCTTCTTCAAAGAAGTGGTCAGATTGCACGGACTTCCCTGGACTATCGTCTCAGATCGTGATCCGACCTTCTTAGGTCAGTTCTGGAGGACGTTGTGGAGGAAGCTTGGGACCAAGCTGCTGTTCTCGACCACTTGTCATCCACAGACAGATGGACAGACCGAGGTCGTGAACCGGAAACTCTCCGCCCTCCTAAGGGCCACAGTTGGTAAAAACGTATCAAATTGGCTAGATTGCATTCCTTTTGTTGAATTTGCTTATAATGGTGCCAAACACTATACTACTAAGATGTCTCCTTTTGAGGTTGTGTATGGATTTAAGCCAGATACTCCACTTGATCTGAAGCCACTGCCCGCACTGGAGTTCATCAATCTTAGTGGAGAGCGCAAGGCCGAGGCCGTCGCCAAGCTGCACCAGGCGGTCAAGGAGAACATCGAGAAGAGGAAAGAGCAGTACAAGAAGCAAGACGACAAACACAGGAAGGAGGTCGACATTAGGCCAGGAGACTGTGTTTGGGTTCACATGCGACCCGAACGGTTCAGAAACAAGAGGAAGTCCAAGCTTGCCCCACGCGGAGATGGACCATTCCGGGTCCTAAAGAAGATCAACGACAACGCCTACCAATTGGAACTCCCAGGTGAGATGAGCATATCATCGAGTTTTAATGTTGCTGATTTGTCCCCTTATTGTGCCGGTGATACCGTTCTGAGGCTAGAACCTCTTCAAGAGGGTGGGAATAATGAGGACATCAGCTTGACCGACACTGAGCTGGACGAACAAGATAAACCAGGCTCGACCAAGAAGGTAGCCGACCTTTTTCTGACCATGCGAGACGTACCAAGGACACGTTCAGGACAAAGATAGATGCAAGCTGAATTCAACAATGCCATGGAGCAGCTGATCTCGAGGACAAGCATAGAAGACATCACGACCCAACTAAGCCAGCTTGATCAAGGAAAACCTGTCCTGAACCAGTTGGCCCATAGGATGATCCATACTGAAGCTGCCGACCCATTTGATGCGACCACGCCCTGGCCCATACTCCGGACGAACGGACCGACCATGATCTTCTGCATCGAGTCAGATGATCCTTTGACCGGTCTGCCTCTAGGATAAATATCATACTCTTTTTCCCTGGTGAAGTTTTGTCCCAAATGGGTTTTCTTCACAAGGTTTTTAATGAGGTGATCCGAGACCCATTCATTAGAGAGACAGGCCGGCCTCTTCTCTATTTTCGACCAATACTTTCCTTTCTCGTTTTAAGTCTTATTTCCCTTATTTTTTTAGTATTTTCGATGGCCCAAACTTTTTCTGGCCCATATGCTTTCAGTTGTAGTTACTTAAACATTCTTTTGGTTTAATGAAATGTCAAGTTAGTTTAGACAAAGAAAACCCTAAGTTGGCGATTTTCCTCTCTCCATTGCGCGGCTGCCCCCTTGGAGAAGTGAATCTCTTTGTTGCTTGCTTGTTCCTGTTGTTCTAAAGTTCTAAGTTCAGTAGCTCACTCGATCATCCCTTGACAAGAAGAGAGTGCCATCGGCCAGTTTCTTGTCCCACTCAATCCCGACCGTCCGCACCACTCGCTCACCGGCCGCCCGCACCGTCCGTTCCCTTCACAGCCGGCCGTTCGAACCATCTCTCTCTACCACCCACCCCATCTCATATAATCAAGATAAAAGAGGTCAAAGGATGATTCAATGTATCAAAGTGTTGGAATTGTGTCCAGTAATCTCGGTACTGTCTCTAGAAAGTAAGAGTATGTCAGTGATCAGACATAAGTCATATAATATTGGGGGTCATGATGGCTTGCTAGAGTCCGCTCATGATCTATAAGTCTTGGACTTATTGCCTTTATTATATGATCCCATATGGGTCACACGCCTAAGCTAACAGGAAAACGTGTAGGAACGGATTAGCAGAAGTATGGTAAAAGTGCTAGGCATTTACTGTACTTAGAGAGAATAAAACGGTTTAGGTACTGTGTATCGATCGATGCACAAGGTGCATCGATCGATGCAGTGCCTGCACGCCGTCGAGTTAATTGGTGTTTGGGCCAAATGGCCCAAACGGAACAGGACGAGTTTTGTGTCATAAAACTCGAGTTTCAGACTGATTAACCCTAACACTTGAGCCGTAAACTCTCTCTCTCTGCGCCGAGTTCCCCTTGTGGTCTAGCAGCTGTTTCCTGTGAAAGCGTGTGTGAACCTTTGGAGGATTCATCCCTCGGTGCATCTCTCTGATCTCTGACCTGTTCAATTCCTTCCGCTGCAACAAACAGGTAAAAGGTGAGATCATGTAATGTTTCTATTCAAGAGAACCTATATCTGTATGTTTAGGTTGATATGAATCTGTGAATTACATCAGGATCAATCAAACGAATTCCTACAGTGGTATCAGAGCCATTGGTTCTTAGGATTTCTTGTTTTAGATTCATGTTTAGGTTGTTTATTCTGTTTAGAAGTGTTTTGAATCCATTACTGATAAGAAAAACACTTAAGAAACTGAATTGAATCCTAAACAAACAGTTGAAAAATCGCATGACCAAACTATATTGATTTGGTATGCGACATAAACTGATTTTGCATCGACTGAGATCGCATTGCATCGATCGATGCAATGCAAGGATCGATCGTTGCAGTCGCGAGAGATTGACCGCGATCGCATGGATCGTTCAAACGATCGCATGGATCTCGCGAGAATCTCTCGGCCAAACCAGATAACCGTTCGTGCATGCGTGAGAGCATCGATCGATGCAGGATCGATGAACGATCGTTGCAGGATCGATGCTGAGAGCATCGATCGATGCGGTTAGGGTTTAGACTCGGTTTAATTTAATTAAAATTAAACGTCTCGGTTTAATAAACAGATTTAATAATTTTATTAAGTCTGGTTAAACCGGGATAAGAAATCCAATGTCGAAATAAATATTGGATTTAGTGCCTAAACCAGGATTTTCTAATTTGATTTGGTTGGACCAAATAAATTGAGAAAATCCGGTTTAGTAAATAACCGGTTGACAATTGTGGTCATCGTAGTAATTAAAATTTGGTTAGACCAATTTTAATGAACCAGACCGGTTATGTCATTTAATTGGACAATTGGGTCATGTCTTGGACATGGACCAATTCTTGGGCCTCGGGCCAAGAAGTTAAAACAATTGGGCCAATTATTTGAGTCTTTCTTCAGATAAATTTAAAATTTATTTTATAAAATTATAAAGTCGATTTTAAATTAAAGTTTCCGAAATTTTGAAATTAGAAAGTTTCTTAAAATAGAAGTTTCTGAATTTGCGGGTTTTGGATTTTTAAAAGAAATTTCTAAAGTTAGAAAGTTTCCGTTTTTAGAAAGTTTCCAATTTTAGAAAGTTTCCAAAAATAGTAGGTTTCCATAAATAGAAAGTTTCCCGAAATAGTAATCTTCTATTTTGGGAATGAATTTTAATAAACCTACGAACCTCAAATAATATCAAGCGTTGGATGTCTTGTCCAGGCTATGTCAGCTGTCAAAGCCCATTCAATTGCATTCATGGCCTTACAGTGTGAGGATGTCTGTTTTTGCGTGGGTAAGACGGTTGGTGATTCATAAATGTCATTGGGAGTCCCAGACATTAATGATTACATGACTGTATAGTCTGGTTTTCTTGACTAGGCCATCGGGAGTCCCGGGCCTTGAGACATCAGAGTGGATTGGGCCTCGGGCCCAGATTCACAACCAAGAGTTATATCACGGATATAATTAGCCGATATAGGGCTTACCGATATAAGCTAAGGTTTGGTGACGGCCAGTGGCCCACTTTAATCTTAGTTATATGTGGATCTTGGAATCATTATATTCTATTGAGGGTAACTGATGTTATTGAATATAATGCGTGATTAATCATATTAAATTTTTAATACGAGATTAGTCATTTTGAACATAATAACTAATAACCTTTTTATTTATATATTTCAGATATGACTACTACAAGCACACAAAACACATTCTCGATCCGGTCTGTTCTCGAGAAGGAGAAGCTGACTGGAACGAACTTCCTGACATGGTCAAGGAACTTGAGGCTGGTCCTCAAGCAGGAGAAGAAGGATTACGTCCTTCGAGATCCCCTCCCCGAGAGGCCTCTTGCCAATGCTGCCAGGACTCTGCACAATGCTTGGGAAAAGCATTCGTCAGATGAAAATGATGTCTATTGCCTGATGTTGGTGACAATGACTCCTGAGCTGCAAAAACAGTTCGAAAGTGTATTGTCTCCCATCGAGATAATGGCAAGCCTGAAATCGCTTTTTCAGGAGCAGGCTAGGACTGAGAGGTTCCAGACAGTTAAGAACCTCTTGGACTGTAAGTTGGCTGCGAATGCGGCAGTGAGTCCTCATGTCTTGAAGATGATGGGTTATCTCGATCATCTTCAGAAACTCGACTGCCCAATCAGCCAGGAACTTGCCTGCGACATCATTCTGCAGTCTTTACCTGCAAGCTATGATCAGTTCATTCTGAACTTTAACATGCATGGCTTGAGTAAGACACTACCTGAGCTTCACGGAATGCTCAAGACTGCAGAGCCCAACTTGAGGAAAACCGCCAAGGACCCCAATGTGCTTATGGTGCAAAAGGGCAAGGGGTTTAAGAAATCCTCTGCTAAGGATAAGGGAGCGGCCAAGGCTGTCCAAGTCGCGGACAAGGACACGCCAAAGCCCAAGCCCAAGTCCAAGGCTGGGCCAACTGACATGTGCAGGTTCTGCAAAGAACTGGGGCATTGGAGAAGAGATTGTAAGAAATTCCAGGAAGGTCTAATGGAATTGAAGAAGAAGACTTTCGAGACTTCTTCATCAGGCACTCAGCAACAGTAGAAGGCTGAAGCAAGGACAAGTGGAGCTACGAGTTGGGAATGGAGCGAAAGTTTCAGCACTAGCTGTAGGCACATACTTGTTGTCTTTACCTTCGGGATTGATTTTAGAACTGAATAATTGTTATTTTGTACCTGCTATAAGCAGAAATATTATTTCAATTTCTTTGTTGGATTTGGAAGGTTATGATTTTTCAGTTAAGAATAAATTATGTTCCTTCAATCGCAACAATTTGTTCTATGGTTCTGCCCCTCTTACGAATGGGCTTTACATACTCGATCAATCCGCGCCAATTTATAACATTAATACAAAACGGTTTAAACCTAATGAGGAAAACCGAACGTTTCTATGGCATTGTCGTTTAGGGCACATCAGCGAGAAACGCATCAAGAGGCTCCATTCGAATGGACTTCTTGGCTCATTTGACTTTGAGTCATGTGAGAAATGCGAATCATGCATGATGGGCAAAATGACACGGGCCCCCTTTAATAAACCTAACGAGAGGGCCAGTGACTTATTGGGCCTGATACACACTGATGTGTGTGGCCCAATGTCCACAAATGCAAGAGGAAACTATCAGTACTTCATTACCTTCACTGATGATTTCAGTAGGTATGGATATGTTTATTTGATGAAACATAAGTCTGAATCTTTTGAGAAGTTCAGAGAATTCCAAAATGAAGTACAGAACCAACTTGGCAAAAGCATTAAGGCTCTTCGGTCCGACCGAGGAGGAGAATACTTAAGCCAGGAATTCAGTGATCATCTGAGAGAGTGTGGGATCGTATCCCAACTCACTCCTCCTGGAACACCTCAATGGAATGGTGTGTCTGAGAGGAGAAATCGGACCTTATTGGATATGGTTCGATCTATGATGAGTCACACAGACCTTCCAATATCCCTTTGGGGATATGCTCTGCTAACAGCAGTGTTCACTCTAAACAGAGCGCCATCAAAAGCAGTAGCAAAGACACCATATGAATTATGGACTGGAGAAGCTCCATTGCTGTCTTATCTAAGAATTTGGGGTTGTGAAGCCTATGTTAAGAGATTAATCTCAGATAAGCTTACACCAAAATCTGATAAATGCTACTTCATTGGTTATCCACGGGAAACCAAGGCTTATTACTTCTATCTACGTTCCGAGAACAAGATCTTTGTTGCCCGGGATTGTAACTTTCTTGAGAGGGAGTTTCTCTCTAAGAAAGACAGTGGGAGTAAGGTACTGCTTGAAGAAATTCAAGATGAACAGGATACTGCTCAACCTAATGAGGAAGAGCAGCAGGAGGACCTACAAGAAATTGTAGAGCCTGAACCTGTAGTACCTGAAGTTCGAAGATCCGGGAGGATTCGTCACGAACCCGAGAGATATCAAGGATTCCTCGTGACTGACTGTCATGATCTTTTGATCATTGATGGTGATGAACCATCGAACTTCAATCAAGCCATGATGGGCCCAGATTCCTCTAAGTGGCGCAAGGCCACTGATTCCGAAATGGACTCCATGTCGGTCAACCAAGTGTTTTCGTTGGTTGACTTACCCGCTGGTGTAAAATCCATCGAGTGCAAATGGATCTTCAAGAAGAAGATTGACGTGGATGGAAATGTCCAGATTTATAAAGCCAGGTTGGTGGCAAAAGGTTTCAGACAAGTTCACGGTGTGGACTACGATGAAACCTATTCACCAGTGGCTATGATGAAATCTATTCGGATTCTACTAGCAACTGCAGCTTTTCATGATTATGAAATTTGGCAGATGGACGTGAAAACCGCCTTCCTGAATGGTATTCTGGAAGAGGATGTGTATATGACGCAACCTGACGGTTACATAGATCCAAAGAATGCTGGGAAAGTATGCAAGCTTCATAAATCCATTTATGGATTGAAACAAGCATCGAGGAGCTGGAATCTTCGTTTTGATGAAGCGATCAAGCAATTTGACTTCATTAGAAACGAAGAAGAACAATGCGTGTATAAGAAATCTAGTGGGAGCAAAATTGTATTTCTTATTCTGTATGTCGATGACATACTGCTTCTCGGAAACGACGTTCCAATGCTGAAGTCTGTAAAGGACTGGCTTGGAAGTTGTTTTTCCATGAAAGACATGGGTGAAGCCGCATACGTTCTTGGAATTAGGATCTATCGGGATAGACCTAAGAGGCTGATAGGCTTGTGTCAAGACTCATACATTGACAAAGTCCTACAAAGATTCAGCATGAAAGATTCCAAGAAGGGCTTCACGCCAATGGTGCATGGCACAACGCTAAGCAAGAAGCAGAGCCCTACGTCGGCTGCTGAGCTTGAGCGCATGAAGAATATTCCTTATGCATCTGCAATAGGATTTGTCATGTATGCCATGATCTGTACTCGTCCTGATGTTGCTTATGCATTGAGCATGACGAGTAGATACCAGTCAAATCCAGGTGAAAACCATTGGATTGCCGTAAAGAATATCTTGAAGTATCTAAGACATACTAAGGATAAGTTCTTGGTGTACGGTGGAAGTGATGTGCTTAAAGTCAGTGGATTCACGGACGCAAGTTTCCAGACAGACACAGATGATTTCCGGTCACAGTCCGGTTATGTCTTTTGTCTGAATGGCGGTGCAGTAAGTTGGAGAAGCTCCAAGCAGGACACCGTTGCTGATTCCACTACAGAAGCTGAATATATCGCCGCCTCAGAAGCGGCGAAGGAAGCTGTTTGGATACGAAAGTTCATTATGGAACTAGGTGTGATACCAGATGCGGCTGAGCCTCTGGCACTGTTTTGTGACAACAATGGTGCTATAGCTCAGGCAAAGGAACCAAGATCACACCAGAAATCCAAGCATGTTCAAAGAAGATATCACTTGATACGTGACATC
Source organism: Orychophragmus violaceus (assembly GCA_030180135.1). Classification (NCBI taxonomy): domain Eukaryota; kingdom Viridiplantae; phylum Streptophyta; class Magnoliopsida; order Brassicales; family Brassicaceae; genus Orychophragmus; species Orychophragmus violaceus. The sequence continues at coordinate 60,525,784 of CM058237.1, read as the reverse complement.
GTTAATAGAAAGAAAGTCAAGATCAGCCGAGTTTCGACAGATGATAATGTCGCTGATCCGTTGACAAAGCCACTCCCAAGGCCTAAGCTCGAGTTCCTGACTGAAGCTGTAGGCATTAGAAACATTGAAATGTAATCTAAATTTGAGTGGGAGTTTTGTGAGCTTTATTTTAGTTATTTGATATGTTCTTGTAAAACATTATTTTATGTTTTAATGAAATTATTATTTCAAGATTATTTTAACTGTGATGAAATAATCGTTCCAAAATGATATGAAGCATTTTATAGGTCATCGAAGTAAGTGACTTGATCTTGAGTCATCAAAGTCATTTAGCTTGATCATGAGGCCCTATATTGATAAATGTTTTATATCATCCTGTCCCTAGTCAAAGGTTGTTGAAACTGGAACACCAACAACCATGTGAGACTGGATTGGTACGTGACTTATGACAAAGTCTCAGTGTGTCATAGATGCGCGGCATCAAAGTCAGTACATAGGTGTATGTTGGGAACATACGACCGGACAAGACCCGCTTATAAGAACTCTTCAGGATATTTATATCTGTGTCATAAGAGATTCTTACTACGACTATAGAGTATAGTCCTTAGACCTGAGTTCACATGCATGTGACTGCACATGGACTGATGTACTTTGATCATTGTCTAACGCTATCGTTCCGTGATAGCTATAAGGACCTTGTTTGGGTACATCATGAAATGAGTAGTTTACAGTGATGGAACAAGATGGGATTTGTCCCTCCAATATAAATGGAGTGAATATCTCTAGGCCAATCGGAGATTTGAATACTGGAAAACGCATGGCCATGCTCAAACGGACTTTCCCGAGTCGTTTGGATTGTCAGTATCAAATCAGAGTCCGATGAACAAGATTAGGCTTTATAAGGATGACACCAATCTTGCCTTATGACTAATCGAGATATTGAGACAAAAGGATTATGAATACAGAGATTCCAGTACAAGTGGGAGATTGTTGGAATTGTGTCCAGTAATCTCGGTACTGTCTCTAGAAAGTAAGAGTATGTCAGTGATCAGACATAAGTCATATAATATTGGGGGTCATGATGGCTTGCTAGAGTCCGCTCATGATCTATAAGTCTTGGACTTATTGCCTTTATTATATGATCCCATATGGGTCACACGCCTAAGCTAACAGGAAAACGTGTAGGAACGGATTAGCAGAAGTATGGTAAAAGTGCTAGGCATTTACTGTACTTAGAGAGAATAAAACGGTTTAGGTACTGTGTATCGATCGATGCACAAGGTGCATCGATCGATGCAGTGCCTGCACGCCGTCGAGTTAATTGGTGTTTGGGCCAAATGGCCGAAACGGAACAGGACGAGTTTTGTGTCATAAAACTCGAGTTTCAGACTGATTAACCCTAACACTTGAGCCGTAAACTCTCTCTCTCTGCGCCGAGTTCCCCTTGTGGTCTAATCACTTGCTCGACAAAAGCACTTCATGCCCTAACCCTAATATTTTAGTTAAGAACTCTAATCACGATTACACATATTCCTTGGTACTAATCCATTTGTTAATTACCTAAGGGATTCTCCAACTATGTTCCTCATTTTGAGGAGAGAAAATCCTCAAAATAAGGATTTGAGGGTGGATTACTCAGCCCATTCAACCTTAAAAAAATCCTTAAAATTTTATTCATTTGTATTATAGTCCTTGATACTGACAAAAGTAATGATAAAAATTAACAAATACATATAAAATATACAACACATAATATTATATAATAAAAGATAATATAAATTACATATATAATAATAAAACACAAATAAACACAAATTTTAAACGTTACATATAAACTCAAGCATTATTTCCGTAATGCTCCCATATGTACTCAATCAACGCATTCCAAAGTGTTAAATGAGCTTTCTTATTTTTTATTTGTAGATTACGAGCTATAAATTTTTGAAATCGGTTATTTTCATTTACTGCTATTTCAACAGTCACCTCTTCCGCTGATCTTGCATCCCTAATTGGTGCTTTGATATCACGTTCATCCTCGATTATCAAGTTATGCATTATGATACACGCTGTCATTCTATCATGCATGTCTTCTTTCTTCCAGTAACATGATGATCCTACTATGATAGCAAACTTAGATTGTAAAACTCCAAAGGCATATTCGACATCTTTTTGACATGCTTCTTATTTTGCTGCAGTCAATTTTTTCTTTGGACCTTGGGGATCTCTTATAGTTAGAACTTGACCATTTTGGATAAATACCATCGGCTAAATAATAACTCATAATATACTCATTTCCCTGAATAATGTAACTGGCAAGAGGAGCGGTACATAAAGCAAGCTTTAAAAATAAATTGATGACTACAAAATGTTAATGTCGTTGTTGCTTCCTGGCATGCCAAAGTAGGCATGCCATATCCATAGATCATAATCTGCAACTGCTTCAATAATGATTGTGGGTGCTCCGGTATGATCTGCGAATTGTCTTGCCCAAGCAGTTGTAAATTTTTCCACTTCAAATGCATACAATCAAGACTACCAAGCGTTCGGGAAAATCCACGTTGTTGACCGATGTGGAGAAGTCTAGAAACGTCCTCTGATGTAGGTGACCTGAGATACCACTCCAAGAAAATTGAGACAATTGCTCGACAAAAGCACTTCATGCATTCGATTGATGTAGACTCTCCTTTTTTTATGTATTGGCATCAGAAGGCATACCATACGCCAAGATTCGAATGACAGATGTTACTTTTTGCAAGGTTGATAAGCCCATCTTCATAAACCATCACGTCGTTGAGTGAAGTAGTTGTCATGTTGTTTAACAGATCAACAATGTGAAGAAAAAGCCTTTTTATCATTCAAAATCAGCGATGAAAATATCTTTCACTATACATAAAATTTTTCGAGATCATTGAACAAATTTTGATGAGACTTTTCTTTGTCATGGTGTATAACCGCGTGACCATGAATAGAGCTTTGAAAAATTACATGATTGTTTTCTTGAGTGATTTGGTGAAAAAGGCGAATGTTGTTGAGAAATAAATTGATAGCAATATATTGTTCTTTGTCCATTGCTGCAGTGTCATCCATAAAAAAATCACCAAACCCAGATGAGTCTAAAAATGAAAAAATTTCAGAAAAAGATGGACCCCGAATAAAAAATTCATTTTTTTTTTGTAAGGGAATAAGTTGTGATTTTTATTTACCACATATATGTGTGTTTTTACAGATAAATTGTTAATATTAAATAAGATAAGAAAATTTGTGAATTTCATCTACACCATTCATCATATCTCACTTGTTATCCACCGTTAGATTGAAATCCTATCATAATCCTATCAAAGATATCCAACATTTAGATAAGGAAATCTGTGAATTTCATCTATGCCATTTATCACATCTATTTTGTTCTACAACGTTAGATTAAAACCCTATCATCATTATATCCAAGATATCCAACATTGTAGATAAGGAAATCTGTTAAACGAATTTCTGTCCATGTATTTGCATTCTTATCTATCCCTTCTTATGTATAAATAACAGGCTCAGCCTAACGAAAAACTCACACTTCAAACAATTCTTTCTTTTCTAGAAAAAATATGGAATTTTTAAGTCGAGTGTATTAAAAAATTTCACAAGATACAATAGTTAGCAATATTTAAACTCTGTGGAAATTATGGGAAAAGATAGATAAAAGTTACAATGAAAAAAAATTGGAGTTGGGAGATTAGAAGCAGTATATGTCTAAAAGGTAGGATGAGTGTTATTCTCTATGCTGTTAGGAATTTGAAGAGTTGTGTGAACCAATTGGAGAATATGCATCCAAATAGAGCGTCCGAACAAGACATAGTAAGTTAATATTCAGCAAGTATGTTATTTTATATATGATATTTTTATATTTAGTTAATACAATTTTATGTATAACTCAATGCATATGGACAAAGCAAAACATTTATTGATACAAGTTCCAAAACTTAAAAAGGTTTTTAAATTTGATTATGTGTGAGTCTTTATGAAGGATAATCAAAAGTTTACCGATAATGTCCACATCAGTATTCCAGAAACTCCCACTACTGGAAGCAAAACAATCAGATCTCAAACATCACAGTCTTCTGGTTTGTTTTCATTTTTAATCAACTTAACCAATGAAGATGGTGGATCAAATTCATCATAACGTCCCATTGGACCGAAGAAATAAAAACTGAAGAGAAAAACAGATGAATGTAATAATTCATATGATTCTACGATTTCATCAAGCGAACAAATCCTTAATTTCTTAAAAAGTGCATCAACTAGGAGTAATTATTATGAGTTGCAGAAATTATGTATCCAAAATCAGGCTAAAAATATAGCCCTAAAAGAACGAGAACAGGATGATAAGATATTACTAACAAATTAATACTTTATCGATGATGATACACGAGAGTCTATGCGATTGGAAAAAGCGAGAATCATACAATATTTTAATGTTCCTGGAGGTTTAAGATCCAGTTTATCGGATGAATACTAGTTTTTTAACCACTTGTAAAATATGTAATATTTGTGTGTTCACGTAATTTGTTTTAATTTGTGTAAAAATTGTTTAACATATTTTATTTTGTGTGAGCTTATTTAATGTAATTTTTTATTGTGTGAACTTGTTTTAATGTTATGTAATATTTTCCTATTATATTTTATTTTTATGTACTTAAGTCATTCTAAATTAAGTTTAGTACATTTATTTGTGAAAGACCTAATTATAGGAACCAAAAAGAAAATAAAAAGTATTTTTGAGGTTTAGAATAGTGATTCAAATTTGAAGTTTCACTATTCAAAACCATAAAATTTGAGGATTTGAGGGTTGGTTGGAATGCCCAAATCCTCAAATATTGAGGGGGGGGGGGGGGGGGTTGGGGGGTTGGTTGGAGATGCCCTAATCAAGAACAAACTTCCATTTTTTATTAAGAGACTAACAAAAATTCAAATCATGTAATAAATACAAAAAATCACCTTAGACATTCATTTCCATGACTTAAGTATGAGAATTCTCTAATTAGGTATCATTCAAATATTTTATCAAACACATGTGTTTGCTGCAGCCTTTTGAGTCTTCAAGAAGTCCATAAACTGCGGATCACTTTCTCGTTCCACTAAGGGAAAGTGCTCGATCTTTTCCTTCTGCTCAACCGCAACTCAAGTGTGATCTGCTTCACGGGCAGCTTGCTCCTCGATTTTACGTTGAGCTTCCTACAATTTGTCTTGCAAGCCACAAAAGCTGAAGATTCTCTTGGCTGCTTGCGCTTGCCCCTTGAAAGGTTCTCTTTGAGGCTTCCAACTCCATAAGGATTTCCTCGTCCATCCTTCACAGTGGCCTGTTATAATTAAAGACAGTAAGAGAAAAACAATTAAATAAAGAACATGACATGGCTTTATAAATGTGGATAGTGAAAAATCCCCATTACTTTACCTGAAGAAATATGTAGTTATATTCAACTGTTGAGAGCTCCCGAGGTCGCGAAGCAGCACTGTCCAAAAATTTGGAAGTCTCTGCAACGAGCTCTGCCAAATTCTCTACCACGTTCTTTGAAAAAGTTTCAGCGATTTTCTCCGCCTTCCAATCAACATACGTACCATCTGGCTTTGTATGTGTCTTGATGAATACCTCAACAATATTCACCGGTCTTTCCAACTCCTCTTCCTTTAGTGATATAAAACAAACAAGGACTATTACAGAATTTCAAGAAGCAATGCTGCCACAAACATAAATAACAAATGTATAATAAAAGTTACGTGCCATTTATTGCTGGATTTGTTGGTACGACTTGGGCCCGGATAAGTGTATGTGATGACCTAGACCTTCACGGTCAGAAAAACGACAACTGGAATAGGTCACACTACTTTCTCTTGCTTCTGCAGTATCCCAGTAGTCTGTCATCATTTTCCAGAGGGTCTCACTTATCCACTTAGATGTCTCTCGACTAGTCCTCGCGTTGCTAACCATGTCTTTCAACCGTTGTTGCAGATCTCCTCAAAATACTGTTGAATTGTCTTTGTTATCAAGGGATCCCAGGTGTGTGTTTTCTAGAATACAAAGAAAATAAACATATCATTAGTGAAAACAACACAAGAAAACCTATATGTGAAGGGTATATGAGAGGAAATTGTAACCGCGAACTCGAGGAAGTATCTTTTTGCTTTATCATGAGGCACACGTGACCAACTATAACAGGGTTGATCGAATTTGTTTGTAAATGTTTTAGTAATTTTCCGAACCAATTTCGATCCTCTGTCACGAGTAAACCTGAAAAACGATTTACCAGGAGAAAGTTATTAATGGTTTGGTCATGTATTAAATGATAAAAACGCTATCTTGTAAACGCAAAGCCACTCGTTCTCGTGAGACAATCATAACTCGTTAAACTTAGACATCAAAACTCAATTTCTTAATAACTGTAAGATTAACATCATAATCAACAGAGACTCGAACTCATCAGACCATCATAACCCGTAAGCAAACCAACAATCAGATTCTGAAGCAAACTAGACGGTTTAAAAACAGATCATTACAATACACATAAGACTAGAACAAGAAACCTTATAGAGCATAACAAGTCCTATTGAAATTTATAACAACATATAAAGAAACGGTAAATAACAATAGTCATACAAAGTCAAGTTTGGCGTCGGTTTGGGAGTGAGGACGGTGGTAAAAATTTCTCTATATGTCACCCAAAGCGGAGCATTCAGAACCCGCAGTGTGTCCTCCTGGAGATCCGGGAAAACTGGAAGAGATTCGTCGAGGAAGTTGTGACCTTCAAAAGATGGATGACTCTGAGCCTGAGAGTTGTTAAGTGGCAAAACTGGGGTCTCCTGAATAGGATTCTAGTTGTTTTGGACTTCTTCTGACGCCGGAGACAGATAGACTTCACGTTGATTAGTAGTCGAGTTCTGGAAACGTTTTTGTCACGGTGGAATCTTCCTGACATGGGGTGTTGATGTTGACGGTTGGAAGACAACCGGGTCTTTGTCTTAACGTGGAGTCGACTGAGTCAGAGGAACTACGACTGCCGGCGTGAAGTTATAATGTTTCGGTAGAGGGCTCGGTCTTCTTTTACGAAGTAGAGAGGCAGATGGTCCAAACAACTCTCTGAGAAAAGTTTGGAATTATTACTCTCTTACGTCCTTTCTTAGCTATAAGCATCGTATTACAGAGGGTTTCAAAGAAGAGATTGAGAGGTCGATAGGGTTTCTGCAAAAGTTAGTGATGAAATTGAGAGCCTCAAATAAGAGATTCAAATAAGAGATATCAGTTAGAGATGGGTGGGCAGAGAGGAGGATGTGGAGAAAAATAAGCGAGATGATTCGAAGGAGATTTCGGAAAAGGGGAATTACAAAATAATATGTTTGTGGTAAATGAGGATTTTTCGACACTTAGTCAAAAAAATTTGGGTTTAGGCGGGCAATTGAAATGTTATGGGCTATAAAATATGGTTTCCCGGATTAATTAAACAATTTTTTTTATTTTTTTTCCTACAAGTAACTATAACTTAGTCATCAAATTGCAAATAACCATGATTTTAAATATTATTCGTAACTAATATGAAGTCTTCGTAAAGAAATCCAAAATAACTTTGATCCCAATATAAAGTTGGATTGAAAATAAATTCATGGCTTGAAATGAGATCCATTGCCTCTTGTAAAGCAACACCTACACATAAAAGTTAAATGATGTTAGTAAGAAACTATTTATGTTTTTCTTTTTGAAAGCATTAACTATATGTTTTATATACCAAATTTGTAAAATTTCAATATTTACCACTCTTTCATTAGATGAACGTCTTCAATCTTTGGATCAAAGTAAAACTGTCAAAGAATAAATGAATCTTGGACAAACGGAGTACCTAAATACAATGAAAATAACAAAAGAATTAGTAAATTGACGAGTAATGGAAAATTAAACACTTCTTAAATTGTAATAATTAAAAGTGAATTTAATACATTTTTACTTACTTATATTATTATTCACACGCAAAAATAAAATTAAGACCTTCTTCTCTATTTCCCTCTTTAAACATAAGCCTCATACCCCTTATGTACATTGCAGATGGAATCCCTAATTGTAGGCACAACTCTTTTAAATCTTCCCCCTTTTGATATGTCAAATCATGTAGGTGCATGGTCTATAGGTCTACTTCCTTGTAGTACTATTCCTCCTCCACAACATCCCTAAACCAGTGACACACCCTTTTTGTTCTTTGAAATTCACCATAACTAACTTCACCCGCCTTTAACATTATTTTGTGTAGGATTTCGTGAGGAACAAATAAAATTTTAGATTGGTTTTGTCTATTTCTCCTGCAAAACAAATATCTCTTTGTAGCTTTCGAAGAAAGAAAAAGTTTTTTTAGAGTCTCATTTTTTCTTATTGGACTGAAGAAGATGAACATTCGCTTTTGTATTAAACTGCCATTTAATAGAGAGATTTTCGAGGGATTTATTTAAAATGATTTTTTAAAACATTTTCGGGAATTGTAAGCGTCGTTCCATCTAAAACTGCCATTTGTCCTCTGTTTCTAACACTACAAGAAAACTTCTCCATAGCCACGGATAGCAAAGAAAATAATATGTGGCTATGGGCTCGTGGCTATCGGCCTTTTGTGGCCATTTATGGCTACGCTTCGACGAAAATCCACGAGGTAATTCATGGCTATATAGCCACGAGGAAAGTATTTGTGGCTTATATAGCCACAAATTGCCACGAATAGAGTTGTGGCCTTAGCTACAAAATTTCCACGATATGTTTTGTGGCGTATAAAGCTACGAATAGAGTTGTGGCCTTAGCTACGAAATTTTCACGATTTGTTTCGTGGCTCTAGCTACGAATTTCCGCGAAATATCCGTTGATATATTAGCAATAAATAGCCAAGAATACTTTCGTGACTATATCTACGAAATTGCCGCACCAAATTTCGCGGCTATAGCCACGAATAGCAACGACCTTAACTGTGGCTAATGCTATGATATATCCACGAATAAGTTGGTGGATATCCTTCGCTTCCACAAACAGTTTTGTAGCAATCCGTGGTTACGTTTATCCGATTAATAAAAAAAAAACAAATATAAATTGCTACAAAGATTACTATTCAAATGCATTATCATAAATTTGATAATGCATTAAACCAAATTATAAACTAACATAATACTATATTAAACTTTGTACATAATGTTTACTACATTACAATTAAACAGAGAAGACATTAAAATGTTTTTCTATTACAACATATGCTATTAACATCATTAACAAAAAAAAAAAAACTAGACAGATTAGATAAGCATGTTCATCAGTCAAGATCATTAGGTTGCTGGTTGGACTCAGAATGCAAGCTTCTTCCTACTGCAGATGGAGCTGACTCAGGTGGAACTGCCTCATGAGTCATAGGATTGATACCATTCAGCCTCAACAAAATTTCTCCCCCCTTTTGATATGAGATACATCTTCCTTCACGTTCTTGAGCTCAAGTTCTGTTGTTGCATTCGTAAGTAGAGTAATAGCAGAAGCTTCATTGGGATCAGCATCTAGAAACTGAATTGAGCCAAACCATATACTCACCCTTTCTTGTTTGTAGCAGTCTGTAAGAAGCAAGATAACAATCACTAAAAAACAACCAACATATTCACTAAAAACCTAATAACTAACAATCACTAACAAACCACCAACATATAATAACTACCAAACAACAAGATATACATTCACTAACAACCTAATCGCATTACACACTATAATAACTAACCAAAAAAATACTAACAACCTAGTCGTATATATTAATTTGTATAATGCATACATACCTCAACATAAGCGGCTGTGAGCTCCTGGGAAGAGATCTCAGAAGAAGCACCATCAAACACAGATCCTTGTGATCGCTTCTCCATTGCCAATGCTTTAGAAGCCTGTACTAGAGCCTCTGCTCGTTTTTCAACAATGGTGCCGTCCTTCTTGGAGTGTGTCTTTAGCACCACTGGAGTTGCTGCTGGTGATACTCCACCAGCTTCAACTTGCTGGAACATAAAAAAAAAGTCAGTAATGAATGTCGAGAAAAAATGAAACAGAGACAAAGTAAATGCATAACTGAATTGGATACCCTTACCATCTCATGTGCCATACGAATGTGTGGCTTAGATCCTTATTTATGGCGATGAGTTCCTAGTCCATCTGGATTTAAGGCAGCGTTCTCTGCATTTGTTTTGCTCCTCTTCACGTGTTGTTGCTCCTCCCAAATATACAGCATTGTGGTTCAGTCTACTAGCCTAATGAAGTCCGGTTTCTTCCCTGATCTTTTCCGCTTGCTTACAAGGTCACTGATTGATAGTCAGACGATGGTCTCCCATTTATTGTAGAACATGTTTTCATGCTTGGGTGAATTGCACTCACGGTATCTTTTTAATTTTTTTACTTCAATTTTGTATCTTTCCAAATCTCTTTGCATTTATGTATTTTTTTTTTGTAGGACCCACAGGTAAAAAGACAATTTTATCCCCACCGAAAATTAATCACTCCTTTTTTGTTTTTCTTTTTTTCTTTTCTTTTCCTTTCCATCCTCTCTCTTACTTTTACATTTTTTTCACCCTTTGTTTTTTGAATGGTGGATAGGATTCAATATATAAGAGTTTCGGCCATTTAGATCACCGGAATGGAGAGAGAATCGATCGATCTACTGAAATTCCAAAAAAAAAAAAAATTGGACATAAAAAAAATTTACGAGTGGATAGTTATGAATAGATATCCACAATATCTATCCACGTGGATACTACCACATAACCCTATTGCCCATCATAAGTGTTTAACATGTGATATAAGTCATTTTAGTGTCCACGAATAATCTAACCCAAATACTTTGTGTCCACGGATCACAATAATGTGATCTCTTGACCATCCTATTGTCCATCATAAGCGTTTAACATTTAATATAACCGTGGTAGTGTCCACGAGTAATCGATCCAACATACTTTTGTATCCATGCACGGATCACAAATACTTTTGTACCCCATGGTAAGTATCTTGTTAACTATTATCCATCATCTACGTGTACCAATGGTAACCATCTTGTTAAGCATCTTGTTCATCGTATGTTAAATCACTTGTTAAGCATGAGATGTGATCGTCCAACATACTTTCGTGTCCACAAATAATCATATGTTATACAATCTTGTTAAGCATCCACGAATAATCATATGTTATACCATCTTGTTAAGCATCTTGTCCATCATCATTCATATTAAATCATCTTGTTAAGCATATTGTTCATCATAAATATCCATGTGGATACATGTTATGGACATCTACTCTAAACTATCCATTCGCAAATTCCGTATTATGTCCGAAATTTTTTTTTTTTTGAATTTCGGTAGATCGGCCTATTTTATCTTCATTCCGGCGGTTTATATTGTTGGAATCATCATCTACCTTAGCCTATCCACCGTCAAAAACATGAAGGGTAAAAAATAACTCAAAAAGTAAGAAAGAGAAAGTAAGAGAAAAGAAAATAATCAACAAAAATAAAAAAATCGGATGGATAGAAGGGTGAAATGTGGATAGGCTATCTAATTAACTATCTATAACTAGAAGACAAAAACTAAGGCTAAATGGTCATTAACCACCACTAAAAGACAAAAAAAGATACACAATTGCAAAATCTTTTTGAAACATACAACTTTGCTATTACTTTTTGAGAAAGATACATTGGGTGCAATTAATTCTTTCATGCTTCGGGTCCCAATAGTATTTTTGCTACAACAAAAAAGTAAAGTGCATTAGTACACAAGCTAAATCACATAAACATAATGATATATAAGCAGATAGAAACTTACCACAAATGCAGCCCACAATTCATCCTTCTTTTCCTTTTGAACCATGCTATAGTTCCACCAAGTCCCCCAAAAGTTAAACTGATAAGCAGCGACTATATCCTTATGGATACAGTCAACAATTCCAAACCTACAACAGAGCAAGAACAATCACAAAGACAACAACCGCAAAACATACATTCTTATTCAATCTCATTATTCAAAACAGACAACTAAACCTATGGCAGACAATCACACACTATTATTCAAATAACAATACTACTATCAGTTATCAATCACATTACATGCAATATCGTATTCAAGCAAACCATAATAAACATATTCAAATAACAATCACTTAAGGATCAAGCAATCTCATATTCAAGCAGACCATAACAAACTTATTCAAATAACAGTCACTCATATTACATAGAATCTCATATCAGTTATGAATCACATTACATACAATCTCATATCCAAGCCTAACCTCATGTAATCTCATATTCAAACAGTCCCAACTTAGTCGCATGTAATCTCATAGCCATCATATGCCATCATTTTCAACAAGTCCTAGAGTCTAAGCTTATCAAGCAGTCCCAAGTTTAACCTAATCGCATGAAATCTAATATTCATCTAACATTCGCATGAAAGCTTTTAAAAAAACAGACACTAAAGCTAATCAAAAATTCCTTGAGTCTAAGCTTTTAACAAAAACAAACACTTAATCGCATGCAAGCTTCTCAGATTCACTTACCAAAGACCGCCGTTGAGTTTCCTTGGATGGATAAGGGGCATGTTCTGACACTCCAGTGCATTCATGATTGTCATCAGGCTCGGAAAAGGGTGTTGAAAACCCGAGGAAGTCGACCTGTTTACTCCAGGAGGAAGAGTCGTATGTCGTCTTCATTGAGATCTTCAGGATCCGGAAGCGGGAAGGTTATCCATCTGCATGCACACAAATAAAACAGGTCAGTTACCTTAAATCGATTAGAGAGAAGAATATAGCTAAACCCTAAATCAACTACACATGCGAAAGAGAGAGAGGAGACATAGAGGAACAAACACGATTAGAGATGAAGAGGAGAAATGGAAAGAAGAAACCCTAAATCGACTACCCAGAAACCCTAAATCGACTACCCAGAAAGAAGAAACCCTAAATCGACTACCCAGAAACCCTAAATCGACTACACAGAAACCCTAAATTGACTACCCAGAAAGAAGAAACCCTAAATCGACTGCCCAAAAACCCTTAATCGACTACCAGAATTAAGAAACCCCAAATAGACTACCCATAAAGAACAAACCCTAAATCGACTACCCAGAAGACGATGAAGAAAGAAGAAACAGAACAAACCCTTACCGCAATAGAGAGATATAGATGGACGAGTCCGTGAGCGATCGAGAGAAATAGATGAAGCGAGGATGGAATCGACATAGAGATTTCGTGGATTTTCAGAGAAGAAGTTTCGAGAGAGAGAGAGAGAGAGAGAGAGAGAGAGAGAGAGCGAGAGAGAGAGAGAGAGAGAGAGAGAGAGAGAGAGAAGAATCGGTGGAGATGTGCCGAAAAATTCTAAGGCATTAAGAGTTAGGGTCAATACTTCGCAGGCTTATTTGGGTCAATTCATTTCGCGGTTTGTTAAGGGGGAAGCCCAAATTTTTGGCGCGTTATGGAAATGGCTTAGCCACAAACATAATTGTGGCTATCTATGGCTATACAGATAAATTAAACCGCGAAATGAAATTATACCAAATCAATTTCGCAGTTTTAGATATATTAAACCCACGAAATCGAAAGTTTTGACGGTTTAATTGGATTTTCGTATAACCACGACTTTATTCGTGTCAATCCATGCCTATGCTAATATTATTAAGATTTTTAATTAAATTGGTTAATTTTGATTAATTGTTGTTAATTTTAAAATTATTTAAATAAGGTTTAAAATTTTAATTTGGGTTCATAGTAAATTTAGATTTAGAGTATAAAGATTAGGATTTATGTTAAAAGTTTAGGGTTTAGGGTATATATTGGGTATAATTGGAGGTTTATTGTTTATGGTTTAGGATTTGAAAAAGTACACTAATATTATTTGGTTTTGTAATTTATTTGGGTTTAGGGTATAGGTTTTGGGTTTAGGATTTAGTTTTAGGTTTTAGGATTTAGGATATATAGGGTACATGGTAAGTATGGTTTAGGGTTTATGGATTTGGATTTGAAAAAGTATTTAAAACTTATATATAAATATTGTTTGGGTTTATAATTGTTTTGGGTTTAGAGTATAGGTTTAGGGTTTAGTTTTAGGTTTTAGGGTTTAGGGTATATAAAGGTATAAGGTAGGATTATGGTTTATGGATTTGTATTTGAAAAAGTATTGAAACTTATATATGAATATTATTTTGGTTTGTAATTTATTGGGTTTAGGGTATAAGTTTAGGGTTTAGTTTTAGGTTTTAGGGTTTAGGGTATATAGTTTAATTAAGGTATATGGGTTATAAATTATGGGTTAGGATTTAGAAAAGTACTAAAAATTATTTTGGTCCGTTATTAATATATATGAATATTATTTATTGAAATGAAATCATAAAAACATTTTTTTTAAAAAGGGAATCATACAATGATTTTATTAATACAAAATCATACAATGATTTTATTAATACAAAATCATAAAATGATTTTATTCAAACGGAATCATACAATGGTTTTATGAAACGGAATCATACAGTGAGTTTATGAAACGGAATCATACAATGATTTTATGAAAAGGAATTCATTTTGAATCAGAATCAGAATATTCACTATATTGATCAGCGAATTCATCTTCTTCTATATATTGATCGTTTGGATTAACCAACGACATGGGCTCATAATCAGAAGCATCTGGGACTGCATGTGCTTCGACCTATACAATATCAGTAGGTTAAATCACGTGGTCAACAAAGTCGTTTTGTACTGCGGTTGGAGAAACTTTTTGATTTTATGTATATCCTCACGGCAATACCTTCGTTGTTGCCCACCATGCGTCTCTAGTTGGTTGCAGTCGCGTATAAGGAATATAACATACTTGATCACATTTCTCCGGCAGTATGAAGGGATTGTACTTGTCGTGATGCATATGTAGGCAAACATCAACAATTCCTAATGGATGTCTTCGTATTCCCCGTCCTTTATTAAACCATTGGCATTTGAAAACTATGGATTTAAACCAAACTGCACCAGCATACTCTATCATGAATATCTCATCAATCAATCCATAATACTCGGTCTCAGCGGTTCCACGAACGAAAACTCCATAATTCATCGTCTTCCTATTTTGCCCATTGTTTTAAGTATTAAAATGGTATCTCCTCGAGTAATACATGGGCCACGACGTAAATGGATGCTTTAGACCTTGTACAAATTCTAACATCTATAGTGGGAATTCACATGACTTGCTCGCATCATTAATCTGCACATTATAGAAATTAATATATACGATAACACATATGAAAACACTTATGTATTTTTTACACCAAACAACAAAATGATAATCATTTGCTTTTGTCATCGCATCTGTAGTAATATTCAGGATGTCATGCGTCATAACTTCTTCAAACATCATACGTATAAACAATAACAATAAAATTATATATCTAAAAATAAATATGAATTTTTTACTGCATACCGCTCGTAGGGTTGAAAATCTTCACATTTGAGTAGTAAAAAAGTTTGAAGGACATTTTAATCCTCATCATTTAACCATTCCCTTGCAGATCTCCCGCTGATTCGTCCTACTTGATGGAACATGAGCGGAACATTTGGATATCCGTAGGTGAATCGAATTTCGTTGTCATCTTCTACAGAGTCTAAAAATTATGGAGGTGTAATGTAGTTGGTAGTGACGTAGGAAGTTTCTTCGTTCACACATTGAGCTACTATTGATCCTCCAATTCGAGCCTTGTTTTTAACTTTTTTCGTCAGGTGATACATGTATCGCTCGAACGGATACATCCACCTATACTGGACCGGACCACCTAAAGCAGCTTTATCTGGAAGATGCATGGATAAATGTTCCATCACATCAAAGAAAGCCGGTGGAAAGATTTTTTCCAGATTGCAAAGCCTCATAGCTATATTTTCTCTCAATATGGCAACATCTTCAGTCTTCAGAATTTTGGTTGATATATCTCGAAAGAAGAGTGCAATATCTTTATAAATCATTAAGTAAAGACATTAAAAATAAAATTATTAGAAAATAGTATGATATATATGGATATATATGATTTTAATACCTGAAGTTGCTACATGCACGGCTTTTGGGAGCAGTTCCGTAAATGCAAATGGGAGAATTCGTTGTAGGAAGACATGACAATCATGACTTTTTAGACCGGAAATCTTTCCACTATCCAAGTTAACACAATGTGAAAACATGGATACATACCCATCAGAAAGAAGGAAGTTCATCCGAAAGAGATTTCACAACTCTCACTAAAGTGTTTGGGCCTAAAAGGAGATTGGTTAGAGGTGTAGATGCTATTTGGACTGACAAGAGAGTGGTAAAAGGAAGAAGATTTGAAGTATGTATTAAATACATATGGGTTCACGTTCAAATCACAACATGATAATTAAGATCAAGATTAGATTTTCTATTAGATATGGAAAGACTCAAATCAAATCATGCTTCAATCAAGACAAAAAGATCAATGCATTAGATCAAAGAATGATTCTTCCTTACTTTCAAGATCTCTATATGTATCAGATAACCACATAATAGCATAATGAACCATATTCACAATGCAATTCTTTACATGGAAAACTTGTCTTAGCTCATAAATGCAAGTGAATGCAAGCCTATATAACTCTATACTCAATCCTAAACATGTTAATGCAACTATTTCTTTTCTTTTTGTGAAATTTTTCAAAATTTTCAAATTTTTATGGTTTTTATTTGCCTTAGATGAATGAATGAGACTCAAAAAGGGAAAATGAGATAATAGAAAACATGGTTAGCAACTAGTCTCCTACCCCAAACTTAGATCACACAATCCCTTGTGTAGTAGAAGTAAGAGAAGGAGACCAAAGACAAAGGAAAAAAGCAAAAAGAACAAAGTGCGAACAAGAGTTGGAGTGCGTTACATGGACATGGAGTGAGAGAGAAATGGGATGGAGGTATGGGAGATAGATGCCTGAAATTCCCCCCAAACTTAGTTCATTGACATGCTCTCTCTCCACATCTTTTGGTACTGCTGTTTGGCATCAGTTGATTCATTCGAGCCTGCATTGGCCGAAGCTTGGTATTTTATGAAAGGAGCTGCGGCATCGGCTTGATCTGCTCGCTTCTTCCGTTGCCGATCGCCGACGCTTGAGTCGAGGATGGATGCATCGGTTAGGTACGACCGATGATGTTGCCCGATGCTCAGGCCACATGCTATTTTCTCGATATCACACATCCGATAGACTTTCTGGCCCACACATCACTTTTAGCTGTGGTTACACCTGACCGAGGTTCTGCGGCCGATGATACCACCTCAACTTGTTTTTGCTGATGCCTATGCATGATATGGTCTTGTCGATGTTTGCCATGACTTCCCAAACCTATAAATACTCAAAAGAAATATAAAAAATGGTAAGAAAAAAAAAACAATTTCAAAGCATATATACAAGGATAGACATGTGAATCCCTCCCAAGTGAGCTTGTTTTAAGTAACTAAGCTTGACTACCTTGGTTGCTAGTTAGGAGGTGGGAAGTGCCTAACTTCTTGATTGATAGTTAAGATTTTTGTGACAGGCTCTTGGAGCTTTGTTGCATTAGGTTATAACTCGGGAGTGAGAATTGCCTTGTACTCGAAAAAGCTTAGCTCTTTCTTTTAATTTGACCTTATACTTAATACTCCGATCCTTAAGATTCGATAGATAAAGGGTCAGAGTGTTTGGATCTTGATCAATGGTGGAGGTTGTGGGTGTTTTGCCCTTCTTAGTTTTGCTCATTAGAGTTGATCCTTTGGCTCCACTCACCCCCTCAATTTGAGAAGTGCTCATGAATCAACTCTTAACTCTCATTTCTACCCAAAACATCATTCTTAACCTTTTCAGCCTTTGGAGGATTCTTAACCTCACTACTTTAAGCTTTATCATTAAGGATGCATATCTTACCAAATGAGATTGAACCACAATACTCAGCTTTCCACAACTAACGAATACATTTTTCTCCTCTAGACCAATCATCTCATGGTCACAAGTGATGGTTCCAAATGTATTGATTGAGAATGGCTTAATAAAGTAGAAGATTTGGTCATTGACATTCATGTGCACTACCCTCTTATTCTTGAAGTCCATACATGCTCCGGTTATATTGAAGAAGGTGGTGCCTAAGAGTATAGGAGGCGTTTTACCCTTATTCATTTTATTGACAATGAACTATGTTGGTATTGCAGAGTCTTCAATCATGATTGGATAGTCTTTGATTACTCCAAGGGGGACTCTTGTTGAGGAGTCTCAAAGTGAGGGTAGATATGGGCTCTCTACACTCTTGATTCCCAATTCCTCAACCATCTCAAGAGACATGACATTCACATTGCATCCGTTGTCACACAAACCATCATCAATTTTTAAGTCTCTGAGAGTGCAAGACAATGAGAACTTGCTGGGAGCTCCAATCTTGAGGAGTGAAGTTGGTGTGCTCTTTGTGAACTCTTATAGCATCATATTTTAGGTATTCTTAGCATTCATGTTTTGATGACTTTTGCCTTGTCTAATAGAGGTTTTCTTTCACTTAGAAGTCTAATGAGTCTAAGATTAGAGTTTGCATATTTTGGTCCATTTTTGGAGTTTTTTCATGTCTTTTCTAGGTGTTTGGAGTTGCTAAGGAAGGTTGGTTGGATTTGGAGAGAAAAAGAAGCAAAAGGAAATGAAGAATGGATTTTGACTCGGGCATCGGCCATGTGTTAGAATATGAAGTTTAGAGTATGAGAATGAGTTAGAGTGAGAGAGAACACACAAGGAACCGATTAGGGTTCTTGTGTGCGGTAGAGAGAGAGTTAAGGGAGAGGCGGCTATTGAGAAGTATAAACCTCAATATGATTCATAAGAAGTGTTTACAAGACATTATCTATGAGATATACAAGCTAGGGCTACAAAAGGAATAAAGAATGAATACTTAGAATAAGAACAAAAGAGTGTCTCGGCGGTATGGGCTTCAAATGCTCACAAGGATAGTGACAGTTCCTTGTCTTGGACAGAGATGATAGTGACTGGTCCATGCAGTCCTGAGAGTTGTAATTATTGTTCTGCATTCCCTGATATTTCCCACAGAGGTATGAGGCCAAACCGAGATGAGTTGTTGTAGTACAAGGTTAGATTCCTCAACTCTACTCATGAATATCATCCGGGTCCATCTTGAACATTATCACAGAATGCACAACCTTTGCACAATGATGTCTTGTACATTCTATGATCTCCAATACAATACCATGAGCCAAAATTACCAGTGGAATCCTCGGGCACGAGTCCTCGGACCAGAATTCCCGATATACTCGACTCGATATGCCTGGATTTACGTGTCGTTTCTGATATCGACATTCTCCAAACATCGTCCAAACCTTACCATTTCTCCCGCGAGATGCTCGACCAAGCTTCCTCGGATGGCATTGCCCCATACATGATTCTGAATAATGAGCCCCCGACGTGCCATGCCCGATGCAACAACATCGACTAAACATCATTTCGATTCAATTAATTCCTCGGACATGCAGCCCCTGATGTCTTCACCCGATGCCTTGACATCAACCCAAAATATCTCATTTCTCTCTAAAATATTTTCCTTTTAGGGTTCTAAGAAATTTGTAAGCAAAAGATTGGGGTTTTTCTTCAATCTAAGTCTTGTTTCTTCTAATCTTTCTTGCTTTCTTTCTCTAATCTCTAATCATAAGATGATCTTCATATATTTTGTTGGGTTTAAGATATTAGTGAGTAGTCTCAATTAGAGCTCATGGGTGAGGTAGACTAGGATGAGATTAGGGTTGATCTTGAATGTTTAGGACTAGATTCTAATTTTCCATCTTATTTGAGTGTATTTAATGCTAGATTAGCCTTGATTAAGCTTGTCTAGGACTTAGATGATTTTTGTGTAAGGTGTTTTTGAAACTGCTTGAATGAACTCAAACGAGGATTTACTTGCTTATCTCATGGAAATGATAGTTAGGAGTATTTTTGTTAATTGATCATGATTCTCATGCTTATTTATTGATATAATGGTTAGTCTTGTTTAAGAATCTAAGCCTAAGGATTAACACTTGTTTGATGATATGAGCATTCTAGATCACTCCTAAGATTACCTTAGATCAATAACCTCACCCAAGATATTTCCTTCTCTTAATTAACTTGAATTTTCTTAGTTTTTTTCATTTACATGTTTATTTCTTAATTACTCTTATTTGGCTTCTGATTTGGAAACTTGTTGCTTGTGATACTAATGGCATGTTATGTGTTTGATCTTACTTGACTACTTGTTGCAAGTTTCACCTAAGATTGTTATACACTTCACTTAAAATTGAAATTTGTTTGGATTAACTTGAATTGTGCGTTCTTGGTTATTACTCTTATTCCAAATGGATTGACACCTTATCATACTAAAATGACAATGAATTATTTTTAGGGAATTGATATGCCTTGAACTGAAAATGATTGTATCAATTTGGCGTTGTAGCAATTTGGAATTCTTGGGGTCAAGATCCCCCTCGACGAAATCAATAGTCAAAAACGGAAGCAATCGGGGTAGCCATTTTCCGCGTAAACAACACTTCTTAGGGACGATGTTTCGTATGAATAAGGTTTTGTGTAAAGCATACGAAATCACTTAGCCCAACTTCCAAACAATCAGGCACATCACTTGAGAAAATCTACGGGCAAGCTCAAATGCTCAAACATGCTGCTTGGAAGATCCGAGCAGGCCAAGCTGCTCAGAAATTCCGAGAAGGCAAGGCTGCTTGGACAATCCTAGCACACAAGGCTGCTCGGACAATCCGAGCACACAAGCCTGCTCAGACAATCCAAGCACATTCCCTCGAAATAATCAGACCAGACCCAGCTGCTCGGAAAATTCGAGCACATTCCCTCGGATTTTCCGAGCATAACACACTCCCTCGGAAGTTCCGAGCAGAACATAGTTCCTCGAAAGTTCTGAGCAGAACATACTCCCTCGGAAGCTCCGAGAAGAACATACTCCCTCGGAAGTTCTGAGCAGAACATGCTTCCTCAGTCCTCCGAACAGACACTTTGCTTAGCTTAAGTGCTCAGACACTTGCCAATATCTTCCTCCGAATGCTGGACTAGCCGCAACCCATCTTCGTAACGATAACTAACACATTACTAGCCGTTGATAGAATCGCCGAATAAGTTAGACAAAATACGAACTTGGGCGGAACCCATAAGTTTCGTACTCTATAGACTTTGGACCAGATAAAGAATACATATACTCAAAAGGATTCAGACCTTTTTGGTCCATTCGGTAGATAAAGTTAAGCCGCAGAAAGATAACTACGGAAATAAAAAGATAAACTGGAAGATCAAAAGCTATAAGATTTAAAATGCTCAAGAACATTCAAGAGCAAAACCGAAGATAAGCTAAGAGAGAAGTCACCTTAGAAGTCTTGAGAGACGGGAAGGTGTGAAGAAATGAATGAAGAAGGGGAATACTTATAGGTTTTCTCCAAAGCGTGGGGTCAAAATCGTAATTATACATGATTATTTAAACATAATCATGCTTCGGCCAACCATGTTTAAATTGATCATTAGCATGCCTAGCTTTAAGATCGGCGATATCTTACTCGGATAAATGAGATACCTATCTTTTATGAGTCATACAACCCGAGACAACTATTACACACAACAATCTTGCCCGGCGTGCCGACCATCGGTGAACTGTAACGAGATTGCTCGGACAATCTTCCGTTATCATCAAAAAAAAGAATGGTCAGACTGAAAATTTCGAATAATTGTTTTCGCCTCGACTACTTAAAGCTCGACATCATCACACTCGAGTCTGTCGAGCTGGGGGCTAACTGTTGGGGTCAAAATCCCCTCGACGAAATCAATAATCGAAAACAGATTGAGCAATCGGACTTAGCCATTTTCCGCATAAAAACACTTAGTATGGATTATTTTTTGTATGAATAACATTTCGTGTAAAGCATACAAAATCACTTAGCCAAATTTCCGAACAATAACACTACTCAGATAGATCGCACATATATGCATATCACTCAACAGAATCTACGGGCAAGCTCAAACGCAAAAACAAGCACATTCCCTCGAGTTTTCCAAGCATAACACACTACCTCGGAATATCCAAGCAGAACATGCTTCCTCAGTCTCCCAAATAGAAATTTTCTTAGCTTAACTGCTCGGACACTTGCCAATATCTTCCTCCAAATGCACAACTAGCCACAACCCATCTTCGTAACAATAACTCACACATAACTAGCCGTTGACAGAATCGCCGAATAAGATATACGAAATCGAAAATTGGGTCGAACCTACAAGTTTCTTATTCTACAAAATTTGGACATGATAAAAGAACATATACTCAAACGGACTCGGATCGTCACTTTTCGGCCCATTCGGAAGATAAATTAAGTCGCAGAAATATAACTATATAATTGGAAATATAAAATCGAAGAAGAAAAGAGGAAGATAATTTCGAGCAAGAAGAGGAAAATTCGAGCAGAAAAGTAAATCCGAACGGAAATACATGAAGATATCAGGAAATCTTGCATGCGAATATCTTCTAACCAACTCGCCACGACTATATAAGAATAAGGACTTCCTACGATCATTGTAGGAGCGCAATACTGCCAAGACATAGTATCCTCAATGATAGCTTACCAGCGATGAGCAGGAACGAGCGTTCATTGGTCCGCTCCGTCTCAATTCCCAAACGATACAATAACATTTGAGGAGTGTGAAACTGCAGGAAGCAATCAACCAAACAATGATGCCCTCGTCAACGAACTGATCATCAAAGATAATGATATAACAAGGATCCTGGTTGACACTGGAATTTCCGTGGACGTAATCTTTGGTGACACTCTAAGGAGGATGAACATAGGATTATCCGAAGTGTCTCAATTCTCGAAACGGTTAATGGGATTCACAAGTGATAGAACAATAACCCTCATAACAAATAGGCTGACCGTATAATTGGGAGGAATAACCAAAGTCGTCGAGTTTTCCGTAGCAGACGCCCCGACAAAAATCTACAACGTGATCATGGGAACTCCTTGGATAAATTCCATGAGAGACGTTTCATCAACATATCATCTCTGCTTAAATTTCTCTTACCCGGCGGAGTTACCATGATTTGGGGAAGTCAGGAACAATCCAGATCTTATTTCCTGACAGAGCATAAACTCCGAAAGCCGACAATCGAAGTCTCCCGGAAAGAAAAGTGACCACCGACCGAACTGAATCAAGGAGAAAAAACCGAAAAAGCTGCCAAGGAGCATGAAGAAGAAGACGATTAGACTTGCAAACCAGTGGTATCAGTATGCATAAACAAAAACCATCTAGAGCGTTGTGTAGATGTGGGAGCAAATTTGGAAGATGCTATCAAAAAGGACAATGGGTTATGCCTCAAAGAGTACATAAACAGCTTCTTCTGGTCCGCTTAGGATATACTTGGAATCAGCATGGACATCGCTTGTCACGAGCTGAACGTGGATCCAATGGTCAAACCCGTAAGGCAAAAAAGAAGGAAGTTAGGATCAAATCGGGGCTAAACCAGTCAACGACAAAGTCAAGCGATTAATCAAAGTTGGTTCAATCATCGAAGTCAAGTACCCGAACTGGCTCGCGAATCCTATGGTGGTAAATAATAAAAACGGAAAGTGGAGAGTTTGTGTCGACTTTACAGAGCTAAACAAGGAATTCCCTAAAGAAAATTTCCAGCTTTCGCACATCGATCGGTTGGTCGAAGCAACAACAGAAAACAAGCTACTCACGTTCATGGATGTTTTTTAGGGTTACAATTAGATCATGATGAATACAGACGATCGGGACAAAAGCGCGTTCGTCACCGACAGAGGAATCAACTGCTACAAGGTTATGCCCTTCGGCTTAAAAAACACCGGAGCAACGTATCAACGGCTAGTGAATAAAATGTTCGCTGAGCAACTTGAAAAGACTATGGAGGTCTATATAGACGACATGTTGGTCAAATCTGTCGACGAAAAAGACCACATAGAGCATATGCGGGAATGTTTCGAGCAGTTAAGCAAGCATAACATGAAACTTAACCCAGCCAAATGAAGGTTTGGAGTTGTGTCTGGAGAATTTTTCGGATACCTCTTCACTCACCGAGGCATCGAAGCAAACCCGAAGCATATCAAAACCTTGATCCAAATGTCTTCAGCAAGAACAAAACACGAAGTGTGACGACTAACATGACTAGTAATATCACTCAACATATTTATCTAGCCATTTGACAAATTTTTACCTTTCTACGAAACTTTGAGAGGAAACAAAACATTTGTGTTGTCGGAGAAATGCGAGGAAGCTTTCGGATAGCTGAAAAATATATAACTGACGCAGAAACTCGCCGTCCTCAAATCGATAAGCTGGCACTTGCGTTGGTAATGTTTGCTCGGAAACTATGGCCATATTTTCAATCTCACTCGATCGTAGTTCTGACAACTTTCCCATTGCGGACGATCCTACACAGTCTGAGCCAATGATGAAGACTATAGAAGTGGGCAATAGATTGTAGTGAGTTCGATATCGAGTACCGATCTAGGACTTGCGCAAAATCGCAAATACTCGTGGATTTTCTGGTCGAGTTACTGCATGAAGGAACATAAGAGCCAATAGAGGATTCAGACTGGTTGCTCCACGTCGACGGCTCATAGTCGAAACAAGGTTCCAAAGTTTTGCCAACTGGAGAAATCTTGGAATAGTCCTTCCATTTTGCTTTCTACGCTTCAAACAACGAAACAGAATACGTGGCTCTAATCGTCGGGTTAAGCTTAGCTCCTGTACTCAAAATTCAAAGCATACAAGTGTTCTGAGATTCTCAGTTATTCGCGAGCCAGTACAACGAGGAATATTAAACGAGAGATAAAAGAATGGAGGCGTATTTGATGATTGTTTGGAGTCTAGTAAAGCCGCTTAAAAACTTTAAAGTGAACCGAATCCCTTAGGGAGAAAATTCTCCAGCCGACGCATTAGCAGCCCTTGTCTCGACGTCCGAACCCGGCTTGAAACAGATCATTCCAGTAGAATGAATCGAACATCCGAGTATCAAAAATTTGAAACCGTCAACCTGGTTTATCCACCGAAAAAGTGAGAATAACGAAGAAAACCCTCCACCAGAATAGGACGATGCAGAAGTAGATACATGACTCAGAGGAGAATACGGCTGCGATAAGGAATGGATAGGATAAAATCGCGTATACATCAAGGATGGCGAACTTCCGGAAGATTAATGGGATGCTCGTAAAATCAAAGTGCAGGCTGCTCGCTATGTTTTGATGGACGGAAAACAATTACAAGTGGAGACTGTCCGGGCCTCTAATGTATTGCTTCAAAGGCAGAGAAGCAAGGCGAATCATGGAAGAAGTTCATAGCGGTTCGTGCGGAAACCATCCAGGAGATTGAACTTTGGGAATCAAATCTAGTGTCATGGCTACTTTTGGCCAACGATGGTTAGAGATTGCGAGAAGTTTTCTCGGAAATGCGAAAAATGAAAGAGACACACTCCGACTATCCATCAACCAGCCAAGTTGCTTTCATCAATCTCAGCACCATATCCTTTCGTGCGCTGGTCAGTGGATATAATAGGCCCGCTTCACCAATCCAAACATAAGCGATTCTTGCTCGTCCAAATGGACTACTTCTAAAAATGGATTGAAGCCGGATCTTACACCAGCATCAAAGATGCCCAAGTTGAGCATTTCGTATGGAAGAATTGTTGGGAATGTCCTGAAATCTACCGTACTATCTCTAGAAAGTATGATAAGTGTCGGGATCAGACATAAGTCATAAATACTGGGTGATCATGATGACTTGCTAGAGCCCGCTCATGATCTATAAGTTTAGGACTTATTACCAGTATTGTATGATCCCTAAGGGTCACACACCATAGCTAACGGGAAAGTTAAATGGAATTAATACGGAAAGATGCAAGGCATTTACTGTATTTGTACAGAGAATTGGGCCAGACAAAAGACAGTCTTTTGTCTGATTTGGGCCTTGGGCCCAAAAGCCTAATGAGCCATTAGTTTAATTACTTGGGCCCATATAAAGGAAGGAGGAGGCGCAGGAAGCCCTAAGGCTTTTTGGGTCTGCGATTTTTTGGCCTCTCTTTTCTTCTCTCTCTGTGATTTTCCAGCTTGGTCTAGCAGCCATCCCATGCTTGTAAGAGTGTGGATACCAAAGGAGGAGCCGGTTATCATCAGCTCTTGCAGATCTCGATATTCCTTTGATCAATCCGCTGCAATCACAAGGTAATGATCCTGATCTGTTTATGATTCAACTGCAAATCACCTAGATCCTAGTTGATTATGTGCTAGGTTGTAATCTGACAATTACACCAATGAACACACATAATCCAACAGTGGTATCAGAGCCAGGTCGTTAGGTTTTTGCTGTTTGGATCTTTGTATGAATTGATTTTGACTTTGCTTAATAATCATAAGAAATCGATGAGATTGCTTGATGATTAAAGTTGATTTCGTTTCATTGAATTAATCGATTTGTTAAAACGATTTGAATGAATTGGTTAAGTTGATTTGTTTGATCGATCGTTTTTGTCTTTTGTTAATGGCTTTAACATGAGAATCGATTGTTGAATTATGAAAACGATTACGATCGCTTATTGAATTAATTGAGAATCGATTTGTTTGTTCTGATTTGTCACATGATTTGTTTTTTCTTTAGTGATATAATAATCGAATGATCGATGAGTAGAATAAGCAATTAATGTCACGATCGTATAAGTGAATTAATTATCAACCGATTTGGAAAAATGTCAAAATCAGTTTGTATTGAAAAAGTCAAAATTGTTTTGTCTTTAGTGATTCACATGATAATCGAATTTTGACCTTGCTTCATAATGGAGATTCAATTGTTAGGTTTGTTAAGATTATGTTTTTTGTCTTATTTGAAAAGTCAAAAGCATTTTTGAATTATGATCTCATGATCGTATGGTTTATTAATTGATTATGATCACATGTTTGTATGAATCGATTAATTATTTGAACATGTATGGTTTAAGCCGTTAACCCAAATCGCGGTTTGCTGGAAATTATTTAATACAATTGGTATTATTTAATTTCTAGTTAAACCGGATTTAAATTCAAAAATTGAATTTTGACCTAAACCGAAGGCTGGTCTAAGTTTGATTTGGTTGGACCAAATAATTTAGAGCTGGTCTGGTTTAGTAAATAACTAGTTGGATTAAGTAGTTAATTTGGTCATGGACCAGAATTAATGAACCAACTCGGTTATGTCAAATTATTGGGCCAATTGGAATTATGTGGTCTTGGGCCAAGAATTGGGCCTATAATTTGTGATCCATCCAAAAACTTTAATAAAATATTAAATTAGAAATTTCTATTTTTAGCATGTTTCTAAATTTAGAAAGTTTCTAAAATAAGTAAGTTTCCCAAAATAGTAATCTTCTATTTTTGGAAATAAAACCTAAAATCCTCAAAACCAATATCAAGCTTGGATGTCTTGCCCAATCTTGTCAGCTACTTAACGCTTATTCAATTACAGATATGGCTTACAGTGTGAGGTGTCTGTTTTTGCGTAAGTAAAGTAGTATATAGTCACTAATTTCATTGGGAGTCCCAGACTTTAGTGATTATTTGGCTGTAAGAGATTGGTTTCCTTGACTGGGCCATCGGGAGTCCCGGGCCTTGAGACATCTGGTATTTGGGCCTTGGGCCCAATTCACAACCGAGAGTTATTGGATATAACTAGCTGTGTGTATGCTTACCAAGTAAAGCTAATTCTGGGTGACGGCCAGTGGCCCACTTTGGATTTAGCCGAACATGGGTCTCGGAATCATTGCATTCTTATGAGGTTAAACAAAGAAATTTTGAATGCAATGCGAGTTTTCTTATAAGTTATTAAGATTACTCTTTTATGAACTAAATAACTAAAACTCTATTTATCTCTAAATTTCAGTTATGACTAGCACAAACAATCAAAACACTTTCTCGATCCGGTCTGTCCTTGAGATGGACAAACTGAACGGATCAAATTTCTTGACTTGGTCGCGGAACCTGAGGCTAGTCCTCAGGCAGGAGAGAAAGGACTATGTCCTTGAGAGAGCTCTCCCCGTGAGGATCGGGTCCAATGCCTCTCATGCAGTATATGATGCTTGGAATAAGCATTATAATGATGCGGTAGATGTGCGTGGTCTGATATTGGCTACCATGGACTCAGATTTGCTGAAGCAATATGAGAACATGGAGTCGCCAATAGAGATGATCAGCAGCCTGAAATTGAAATTTAAGGAGCAGGTAAGAGTGGAGAGATACCAGTTGGTTAAATCTCTCACTAGCTGCAAGCTGCCAAATGATCATCCAGTAAGTCCTCATGTCAGTAAATGATGGGTTACATTGATAACCTGAGGAAACTGGATTATCCAGTTAGCCAAGAATTGGCAACTGAGATCATTCTGCAGTCACTGCCGTCAAGCTATGATAAGTTCAAAAGGAACTATATCAAGAAAGGCTTAACGAAGACGCTGACTGAACTGCATGATATGCTCAAGACAGTTGAGCCAAACGTGAAGAGTACCCTGTATAATCTCATAAATGAGAAGGGTAGGTTTACTAAACCTAATGCTGACAAGGGTGAAGACAAAGTTGTCCAGATTTTGAATCATGGCAAGCGTGTGTCTTCTGAGCCCGAGTCAGATACCTCTTACGTTGGTAAGTGCTGCTACTGTAAAGAGACTGGGCATTGGAAGAGAGATTGCATTAAATTCATGGAAGATTATGAGGAGTTGAAGTTGATGTATGAGACTACTTCCTCAGGTATTCATGTTATTACTTCAAGTTATACCTTATAGGTATTGAATACTGGTTGTGGCACTGATATTTGTTATAATATGCAGAGCCTGAGCAACAGTAAAACGTTGAAGGAAGGGCAAGTGGAACTGCGTGTCTGGAAGGAGCTATGGATGCTGCCTCAGCCGTAGGGTCTTCACTTGTAGATGCCTTTGAGGCTTGGTTTTGTATTAAGTAATTGCTACAATATACCTGCTTTAAGCAAAGTTGTTTTTCATTTTCTTGTAAAGAACTTGAATGTTTTTCATTTTGATAAAGGACAAGTTTTGTTCTTTTGATCTTAATGAAATGTTAATTGTAGCACCCTATTCAAGGAATGGGTTTTAATGTCTTAAACCAAAGAGAGCCTAAATGTAACATTAATACCGAATTGGTTTAAATCTGATGAATTAAACCTGATTTTTCTTGGCGTAAACGTTTTGGTCACATAGAGTAAGTCGGATTCAGAAACCCCATAGTTATGGACTTTTGGGCTCATTTGAATGAATATCTTATGAGACTTGAATTCTGCTTACTGGACCAAAAGACAATGGGCCCATCTTAGCCGAGCTAAAGAAAGGCCCAAAGGCTTATTGGACATTGAACATACTCATGTATGTGGTCCGATGAGCAGTAATGCCAGAGAAAATTTCCTGTACTTCATTGTCTCTACTGATTACTTCAGTGAGTGTGACTGTGTTCATTTGATGAGACACAAGTCGGAATTCTTTGATATGATCGAAAGAGTTCCAGAATGAGGTATAGAATCTTAGTGACAGAAGTATTAAGACTCTTGATTAGATCACGAGTGAGAATACTTAAGTCATTGATGGTGTGATCATCTGAATGAGTGTGAAATCGTTTCACAGCTCATTTCTCCTGAAAACCTTGAGGTATTTCTGTGAGAAAGAATCAGATCTTATTAGAAATGATTAAAGATGAGTCACACGAATCTTCCATGATATTCTTTAAGAATAACGCTCTAGAAATATCTAAGTTTACGCTGAAATAGTTCCACCAATATCAGTTGAAAGACACCACGTAAATGTGGATTGGAATCGATCCAAATTCGTCTTTACTGAGTATTTGTAGTTGTGCTACTTCACTGGTTGTCCTAGGGAAACCAAGGCTTGTTACTTTTACGTCCATTCTGTTTTCTAAGAAGGGAAGTTACTTTCCAAGAAGAACAGTGGGAGTAAAAGTATAACTCGAAGAAATTCGAGAAATACAGGAGGCTGCTCAACCTGTTGAGGGAGAGCAACGGATGGATTTACAGATTTCTGTAGAATCTACACCTGTAGAGCCTGAAGTTCGCAGATATGAATGAATCAGTCACTAATCCGAGAGTGATTTCTCGTCATTAGTTGAACCTGATGATCATTGAAAGTTCGCATGATCTGATGATCATTGAAAGCGACGAATCTGCGAAATTCAAAGAAGCGAAAGTTAGCCCGGACTCCAAAAAATTACATTTTGTGTAAGTTAGCTTCATCGATCCATTCATGGATGGAAGCAAACATATCGGAGTTGGAATCTTCGTTCTGTTAAAGTAGTCAAGGTTTTGACTTGAACAGGAACGAAGTGGAACTGTGCGTTTACTAAAAGATAAGTGGGAGCAATATTGCATTTCTCATAGTGTATGTCGATGACATACTGATTCTCGGATATAACGTCCCAATGCTGCAGTCGGTAAAGGACTGGTTTGGGAGTTGGTTTTATGATTGACATGGGTAAAGCCACGTATGTTCTTGGATTTTGGATCTAAAGATAGAGATTCAAAAGAGCTGGTAGGACAAAGTCAGGATTCTTAAATTGACAAAGTCCTACACGTTTTCAGCACTCCAAGAAGGGTTTTATGCCAATGTCACATGGCAATATGTTAAGCAAGAAACAGTATCCTACGATATCTGCTGAGCTTGAATGCATGGATGAGATTCCATATGCGTCGGCAATTGGATCTATCATGCATGCCATGACACGTACTTGTTTTGATATTGCTTTAATGTTAAGCAAGACAAGTAAAGACCAGTCAAATCCAGCAAAGAATCACTGGATAGACGTAATGAATATCCTCAAGTATTTGGAAAATACTTAGGATAAGTTCTTGATTTACGGAGAAAGTGAGGTGCTACAAGTCGATAGAGTCTGAAAGGCAAGTTTCCAACAGACAAAGATGATTTCCGGTCACAGTCTGGTTATATCTTGTGTCTGTCTGGCGGTGCAAGGCACTGTTGCTGACTCCATGACTTAAGCTGAACATTTCGCAGCTTGGGTAGCGGCGAAAGAGGTTGTTTGGAAAGAAGAGTTCATCACTGAACTTGATGTGATTCCCAGCATAGATGAGACTAGCTGCACATCAGAGGTCCAAACACCTTGAGGGTAGGTATAACCTATTCCGTGAGATAAATGACAGAGGTGTTAAGTAGATCAGCAAGTTTCAACGAATGAGAACGTTGCTAATCTATTAACGAAGCCACTCCTTAGGCCTAAGCATGAGTCGCGGACTGTAGCTGTAGGATAAGTGAAATTAAGATGTAGTCTTAATTTCAGTGGGAGTTTGTAAAGTGCTTTATTTAGTTGTTTTGAAAGGTTCATGTAAACATAATATTTTATGTTTATGAAATCTATGATTTCTGGATTATTTTAACTGTGATATAAATAATCGTTCCAAAATGATTCATGTCATTATATATGGGCCATCGAAGTACATGAGTAGACTTGATCCTGAAACCCCATATTTAACGAAATGACATAAATCATAGTGTCCATAGTCGAAGGTTGTTGAAATTGGAACACCAACAACCACTTGAGACTAGATTGTGTTGAGACTTATGACCAAGTTTCGAGGGGTCATAGATGCGCGGCATCAAAGTCGACACATAGGTATATGTAGGGGAGCATATGACCGGACATGGCCCGCTGATGAGAACTCTACAAGATATTAATATATGTGTCATAAGAGGTTCTCATATACGACTATAGAGTATAGTCCTTAGACCTGAGTTCGCATGCATGTGGCTGCACATGGATTGATGCACTTTGATCATTGTCTAACGCTGTTTCGTAACTGGGAGCTATAAGGACCTTGGTTGGGTGTATTATAAAGTGTGTAGTTCATAGTGATGGAACAAGATGGGATTTGTCCCTTCCGTTTAACGGAGGTAATATCTCTAGGCCAATCGGAGACTTGATAGCTGGTAAGAGAGTGGCCACTCCCAAACGGACTTGCCCAAGTCGTTTGCATTGTCAGTATCAAATCTGGTCCGATGAACATGGTCTGGCTATATAAGGATGACACGCATCTTGCCTTATGCCAGATCGAGATATTAAGACAAAAGGATTAGGGAATGTAGGATTCCAGTACAAGTGGGAGATTGTTGGGAATGTCCTGAAATCTACCGTACTATCTCTAGAAAGTATGATAAGTGTCGAGATCAGACATAAGTCATAAATACTGGGTGATCATGATGACTTGCTAGAGCCCGCTCATGATCTATAAGTTTAGGACTTATTACCAGTATTGTATGATCCCTAAGGGTCACACACCATAGCTAACGGGAAAGTTAAATGGAATTAATACGGAAAGATGCAAGGCATTTACTGTATTTGTACAGAGAATTGGGCCAGACAAAAGACAGTCTTTTGTCTGATTTGGGCCTTGGGCCCAAAAGCCTAATGAGCCATTAGTTTAATTACTTGGGCCCATATAAAGGAAGGAGGAGGCGCAGGAAGCCCTAAGGCTTTTTGGGTCTGCGATTTTTTGGCCTCTCTTTTCTTCTCTCTCTGTGATTTTCCAGCTTGGTCTAGCAGCTATCCCATGCTTGTAAGAGTGTGGATACCAAAGGAGGAGCCGGTTATCATCAGCTCTTGCAGATCTCGATATTCCTTTGATCAATCCGCTGCAATCACAAGGTAATGATCCTGATCTGTTTATGATTCAACTGCAAATCACCTAGATCCTAGTTGATTATGTGCTAGGTTGTAATCTGACAATTACACCAATGAACACACATAATCCAACAAGAATATCATATGAAGACAAGGAGTGCCTCACGAGATCGTCCCAGAAAATGGCTCGCAATTCATCTCAATGTGTTTCAAAAAATTTTGCGAAAAGTGGAAGATACGATTACAAAAGTCCACGCCGCATTATCCCCAGAGCAACAGATCAGCTGAAGCTGCTAACAAGACAATCCTTAAAAAATTGAAGAAACGAATTAACTAAAAAAGGGACGATGGACAGAAGAGCTAGAAGGAATCCTTTGGTCCCTTTAAACAGAACCTCGACGACCAACCGGCGAAACACCATTCGCACTCGTCTACGTAGCAGAATGCGTAATCCCATCGGAGGAAGAATTCCCGGGAGTACGCCGCAGACTGCTATCTGGGCAAGAAAGATTGAACCACCTGATGCTTCTTGATGAACTAGACCTGATCGACGAACGACGCAATCATGCACTAAACCGCATCAAAAACTACCAGCAAGCAACCACCAAATATTACAACTCCAACGTCCGCAGGAGAAGTTTTCGCGAAGGTGACTTAGTCCAACGAAAAGTATTTCAGAATACCGCTTAACGAAATGCGGGCAAACTGGGAGGGACCATACAAAGTTACGAAAGTGGTTCGCCCTGTAGAATACGAGTTAACAAACATGGATGAAATTATGGTTCCAAGGAGTTGGAATGCAATGCACCTGCAAAAATAATATCACTAAGACTCCAGAACATCTAAAAAAAGCGGGGGAGTGGGTCTGTATATACTTATACTTCCGCATCGAAAATTCGTAAATTGTTGAAACAATTTCCAGAGTCAAATGCAACCTTCTCAAAGATTCCAACTTGAAACCTCGCAACGAGAGTTGATCTCATCCTACGCTGCAAATTCATACTCGGACGCATTCCGAACGATGCTCGGATCCGCTCTCCCGTGAAATATTTCACTTGGTACTCCCTCCAGTGGATCGGCTCGCGACCATGCAGCTTGAGGCCTCCGAAAATGTTCAACTCCTCGATCATACGCTCGGAATTGTCCGGTAAACGATGAACGACTTTCTTTTTATTTTCATACAATTTACTTGTCTTAAAAGCAAGTTTAAAACTCAAACTTCGTAACATAGCAAACCATTTCAATTCATTTCGATTCAAGTGTAGCGCCTTTCCATTATTTCTCAGCATTATTTATCTCGTCTGTTTCCAGCCACAACAGCCGAAAAATGCGTCCTTTACGGATCATAACCAACATATCTGATACGGATTGACGAAAACTCTGCTAATCTTGGAAAGGCGGGATGTGATGAGGGCATAAAGCCATCATCAACCAAGGAGCATGGAGTAGGCCACAACCAAGTCATAACAACCACAATCCAAGCTACACTCCAAGCTGCTCAACAAAACCAATTGGATCCATTTATGGAAAGAACCGAACCAAGCAATTCAGAGCTTTGCAACATCAACAATGGAGACCAGGAGAGTTCATTAGACCATCTGAAGTTTCAACAAACAACATTCCATGCACCAGCAAGCCAAGGATCAAACAAGTTCACTATGTTCACAACTTGCCATATTTGGAAGCATTCACATTTGGAAGATCAATTCAGCACCAAACCTTTTCCTATCAAAGCTACAACGTTTTGAGCTCATTTCTATCAAGTCCAGACGTCCTCAGCTGCACAAGACCACAATAGATTCTCCATAACTTCAACAAGTCACACTTACCATTTTTGGAGCAGAAAGAGATCAAACACCAACGGCTCCTTTCCAAGAATGCAAGCTGCAAATTCTTTGTCAATCAAGCTGTTCCAGAGATCCTCACTTATCCCCTAAAGCCATCCAGATACAAAGAAAAACATCCAAGCCTTGAAACCTTACCATATTCAGCCTAACGGCTAGTTTTTATTGCTTCACGATTTGTTTCTTATTTTTTGTCACTGTGACCGTTTTTTATAGCCTATAAAGGCTTAGTTTAGTCCATTTTATCATTTACCTTTCAAGCAAGTAATAAACAAAGTTTTCGTTTTTAGAGAGTTATCTTTGAGATTTTGTTCATTAGAATCCATTTGAGTGATTCAATTGGTTCTACTGAGTTTTCCATAATAGTTTGTTTGTGTGATTCAAGCAATCTACTTATGCCAAGGATTGAGAGAGTCAATCAGCCCACTGAACAAGAGAGTTGTTCACCTACACATCCATCTCGCACAACCATTCAAATCTGAACAAGTGAGAGAGCTTCAAAGCCAGCACATGTTCTTCCATCCCACCATCCTTATCTCTGATTCTAAGGTTGTATCATCTGGTATCAGAGCCAAAAGGTTCCAATCAGGTGTAATATATCCCTTATCCTTTCGGTTTCATTGTATTTAGATTCATAGTTTATGTTCTGCATTGCATTCTTCAATCAAAACCCATAAAAAATCGTTTTTTACAGTGCACTTCTTCATTCTGTTGCATTTAGTTCAATTTTGATTTGCATTTAGATTGTTCTGTGATTTGTTTGCATCTAAAAACTTAAAAAGTCCTTCTGCTTTGATTAGATTTGTTAGTTTTAATCTGTTTCATTGCATCCTAAATCAAAAAGCTATAAAAAATCACCCTGTTCTTTGTCATTCTACTTAAAACATTATGTTTGTTTCTTTCGTTTGCATACTTAAAATTAAAAGCCATAAAAATCGTCTCTTTGTCATCCTATTCTATTTATCATTATGTCTTGCATTGTTTCTTTAGTTCATTACTTTTGCATTCATATCTCAGTTCATAAAACCCAAAAAAAAATTGTATTTGTTTTTGTGTTCTGTCAAGTTTTAGTTCTTACTTTTGTTTCATAAAAACCAGAAAAGTTTGAAGGAGAAAGAGTTTAACTTTTTGTGATTCGATTTTCATAAGCAAAAACCCAAAAAAGTGTTCATTTCCTTTTTATTAATCCCTTGTTTTCGAAAACTTAACTCCAAAAGGCTCCCTTTTATTTTGTTTCCTTTCTTTTCACAAGCTAAAAATTGTGTGTAATCTCCCCCAAATAAGGCAAGTTCCATATTCTTTGCTTGCCAAGTTGTTTTCAAAAAAAAAAAAAGATTTCAAAAGTAACCGGTTTGAATAGTCCCAAACGATTCCCAAACCAGTTTCTGAGCCAACCTTAAACCAACATCTTTGAAAAGGCTTTGACCAGCTTCGATTTTTCGAAAAGGCTAAACCGGTTTTCATAAAGATTGATATTATCTTCCCAAAGAACTTTCAAAAGGAAAAAAAAAACCTTGTGCTTTGTATTTCTGCATAGCAAGTTTGGGTTTAAACAATCTCTAGGCTGTGCTTATTGCTGTATTGCACAAAAGCAAAGAATATCAGAAAACATTAATACATTTTGAGCTCATTTTGAATCAGAAACATGGAAGAAGAAGAACCAGACAATTGGAGTGAGGAAGAAGAGAGCTTAATCTACTCAGATGTGGAGACAGATTATGAAACACCACCATGGCCAGGAGATGAAGCCTCTGAGTATGGAGATGAGTCATATGGCGAAGTCTGTGATCCTGAACTCTCAGCCCAATGTTCCAACCATCCAGAACCGCAGTACAAGGAGCTGCACACTACAAACGCATCTTGGAGTCAGCTTAGCATGGAAATTAGTAAGGATAGTGAAGATTCAGAAGCAGACATGTATGGAGAGCACCACTCACCTAAGCGCGAGAGTGCATTCAACAATCATGGAGTTACTTCATACAACATACCAGCTCAACATAAGCTCACTGGCACACAGAAAGTTACAATTCAACAAACCAGTACAAGGCATCCAACCAACAGAAGAAGAGTTTCCGTAGTGTTTTCAGGAAAAAGCAGTAAACCCGAAGCATACTTGCAATGGGAAAACAACATGGAGGAATGGTTACAAACTAACAAGATTTCAGAAGAAAAGAAGCTAATACAAGTTGTCTCAGCCTTCACAGAAAAGGCTTGTGAATAGTGGCTAAAGGAGAGCACACCAACCATCTATAAGAAGCCAGTACTAGATTGGAGAGGTCTCAATTCCAGAATGCGTAAGGAATTTGTAGAGAAGCTTCAGGCTACAACCAAGAGAGTGTAACCTACATCCAAAACGCAGTCTGCTCCTAAGCACAAGTCTATTTGCTATCCAAAGCCCAAGGATGTGTTCTCAAACACTTACTGTTGGGAATGTCCTGAAATCTACTGTACTTGCTCTAAGTGAAAGTCGTATAGTCGAGATGAGACAATCACATAACACTAGGTAGTCATAACGCTTTGCTAGAAGCCACTTATGATCAATGAGTTGAGAACTCATTGCTAGTGTTATATGATCCTACAGGGTCACACACCTAAGCAAACTGGGCGTTAAAGACGAGGTTGATCATTAATGTAATGATCCAGTGAATGCATATGTGATATGCATTCGATATCAATGTTCTGGGATAGCATCGATCGTTGCAGATAGTGCATCGATCGATGCACTCGCGGATTAATCAGATTAATTCGGTTTAATCGTTGGTTAATTCCGTTGTGGTTTAAGCCGACATATATAAGATATATGGTCGACCTAAACTCGTCTCTAACCTAATTCATAGCCACCAGAACACAGAAAGAAACCTCTCTGGAGATTAG
Organism: Orychophragmus violaceus; assembly: GCA_030180135.1. Lineage (NCBI taxonomy): Eukaryota > Viridiplantae > Streptophyta > Magnoliopsida > Brassicales > Brassicaceae > Orychophragmus > Orychophragmus violaceus. The sequence continues at coordinate 60,488,336 of CM058237.1, read as the reverse complement.
ATCTCTGTAAGGCACTAGCATCCCTGCGGTCCAGTTTGTGTGCGTGTGGATACCAGTAGAGGCGCAGCATTTGAGGCGCTTCGTGATCTCGATTATCTGCTAACACTTCCGCTGCATATTCATCAGGTAATCTCGAGATCTGATAGATTCAATTACATGAACCTTAGATCCTAGGCTCGGAATTCAGACTAGGGTTGCTAATCCTGATTAGAACTGCTAGAAATTCCTTCAGTGGTATCAGAGCTTTAGGGTTCCATTGAATCTGTAGCATGATGGTTAGATTAGTTGAATCTAGAACTTTGTATAATTGATACAAGCATGCTAAAACTCGTTTTGATCAAAGTAACCTAGTTTAGGGTTTTGTTCGAAAACGTTCTAAGGTTTTTCGCATAGTGTCGATTGTTGCCAATCGGGCATCGATCGACACAGAGCGAAAACCCGAATAAAATTTAGGGTTTTTCGCATGGTGTCGATCGATGCCAATCCGGCATCGATCGATGCAGGGCAAAAACCCGAATAAACCTAGTTTTCGCCTAGTGTCGATCGATGCAACAGCCTCGCGAGATTGTTGGATCGGTTCAATTGGATTGGACCGGTTACCGAGCTTGGTTAAAGATGGTCGAACACTGTGAATGGTTTAATGGCGATTGATTTGATAAGGTTGGCATCGACCGATGCTAACGTAGCATCGATCGACACTGACCGGTATTCAAAACCGGATCAATTGGATTGATCGGTCATCGCGGATTAATTAATTATAAGAATTAAAACATAGTAAAACTGAACGTTTTAAATGGTTCTGTTCCTCAACCAAATATCAAGTGTACTTGGTGTCTTTCCAATCTTGTCAACTGTCAAGACCCATTTAGTTGTGTGATAGACTTGCAGTGCAAGATGTCCACAATTTCATGAGTAAGGCAGAGGTAATCGTGTTGATGGACTTGCAGTGCAAGACATCGACAATTACGTAACTGAAGAGATTGGTTTACTTGACTGGGCCATCAAAATCGTTTTGGGCCCAGAGACATCAGGTGGATTGGACATAAGATGTCGATCCACAACCAAGAGTTATATTGGATATAACTAGCAAGGTTGTTGCTTACCTAGATAGCTAAAGGTTAGTGATAGCCAGTGGCTCACTTGAATTTAGTGAAGTATGGGTCTTGGATCATTATATTCATCTGAGGAAACATTGTTTGAATATAATTCGAGTTTTCTTCAAAGTTAAGACTTCTCATTTCTTGAACATCATAACTAAACCTTTTCTTTTCTATGATTCTCAGCTATGACTGCTACTCATAACAATTCTTTCTCCCTGCGATCCGTCCTTGAGAAGGACAAGTTAAATGGATCGAATTTTCTCGAATGGTATCGGAACTTGAGAATTGTTCTCAAGCAGGAGAAGCGGGACTATGTCCTTGAAAATGTTCTCCCTGAAAAACCGAGAGCCAATGCTCCACATGCAGAAAGGAATGCTTGGGATAAGCATTCTAATGATGTGGTCGATGTGAATTGTCTCATGTTGGCTACCATGAACTCGGATTTGCAGAAGCAATACGAGAACGTGGAGTCGCCCGTGGAGATGATCACTAGCCTGAAAAGTATGTTTCAGGAGCAAGCACGAACTGAGAGATACCAGACGGTTAAATCTCTCATTGAATGCAAGCTACCAAAGGACAGTCCAGTCAGTCCTCATGTCATTAAGATGATGGGTTATATTGATAACCTGGGGAAGCTGGATTGTCCCATTAGCCAAGAGTTGGCTACTGACATCATTCTGCAGTCACTGTCGTCAAGTTATGATCAGTTTGTTATGAACTATAACATGAATAACTTGACAAAGACATTGACTGAGCTGCATGGCATGCTCAAGACAGCTGAGCCAAATATCAAGAAGGGCACTCCTAATGTACTTATGGTACAAAGGGGTAAGAAGTTTAAGAAACTTGGCAAAGGTAAGGGAAAGGGCAAGGCAGTCCCGGTTGAGAACCAGGACACGCCGGCGCCAGCCCCAAAGCCCAAGCCGGGACCATCTGAGACTGATAAGTGCCATTACTGTAAAGAGCTTGGACATTGGAAGAGAAATTGCAACAAATTCTTGGAAGAGAAGAAGAAGAAGAAGACTTTCGAGACTTCATCTTCAGGTATTTATGTTATAGAAGTAAATGTTACTACTTCTGGTTCTACTTCTTGGGTATTGGATACCGGCTGTGGTGCTCATATTTGTACAAATATGCAGGGCCTAAGCAACAGTAGGACGTTGGAAAAGGGACAAGTGGACCTGCGCGTGGGGAATGGAGCAAGAGTTGTTGCATTAGCCGTAGGAACATATAACTTGTCTTTACCTTTTGGTTTGGTTTTAAAGCTTAATAATTGCTACTATGTACCTGCTATAAGCAGAAATATTATTTCCATTCCTATTTTGGATGTGGAAGATTATCAGTTTTCAATTAAGAATAAATGTTGTTCTTTTGATTACAATGATATATTTTATGGTAGCAGCCCATTAGAGAATGGGCTTTATGTTTTAAACCAAACTGCACCAATCTATAACATTAACACCAAGAGATTCAAATCAAATGACACGAATCAGACTTTTCTTTGGCATTGTCGTTTGGGCCACATAATTGAGAAACGGATTCAAAAGCTCCATAGTGATGGGCTTTTGGGCTCATTTGATTATGAATCATATGAGAAATGTGACTCTTGTTTACTTGGCAAAATGGCAAAGGCGCCTTTCAACAAACAAAATGAAAGGGCCAGTGACCTATTGGGCCTTATACATACAGATGTATGCGGCCAAATGAGCACAAGTGCCAGAGGAAATTTTCGATACTTCATTACCTTCACTGATGATTTCAGCAGGTATGGCTATGTCTATTTAATGAGACACAAGTCGGAATCCTTTGAAAAGTTCAAAGAGTTCCAAAATGAAGTACAGAATCAACTTGGCAAAAGTATTAAGGCTCTTCGATCAGATCGTGGAGGAGAATACTTAAGCCAAGAATTTAGTGATCATTTGAGAGATTGTGGAATTGTTTCACAACTCACTCCTCCTGGAACACCACAATGGAATGGCGTGTCTGAGAGGAGAAATCGGACTTTACTAGATATGGTTCGGTCAATGATGAGTCTCTCAACTCTTCCATTATCCTTTTGGGGATATGCTCTAGAAACGTCTGCGTTTACACTTAATAGGGTTCCGTCAAAATCAGTTGCAAAGACACCACATGAGATGTGGACTGGAAATGTTCCGAGTGTGTCTTTCCTGAAGATTTGGGGTTGTGAAGCTTATGTTAAGCGATTAATTACAGATAAGCTCGAACCCAAATCAGACAAGCACTACTTCGTTGGTTATCCTAAGGAAATCAAGGCATACTACTTTTACAACCAATCCGAGAACAAAGTGTTTGTTGCTCGGAACTGCGTTTTTCTTGAGAGAGAGTTTCTTTCCAAGAGAAACAGTGGGAGTAAAGTACAACTCGAAGAAGTTCGAGAACTGCAGGAAAATGCTCAACCTGTAGAGGAAGAGCAACAGTTGGATCTACAAAGAGTTGTAGAACCCGCGCCTGTGGAGCCTGAAATTCGCCGATCCGAAAGGATCCGTCACGAACCCGAGAGATATGGATTTCTCGTAACCAATTGTCATGATTTGTTAATCATTGACAGTGACGAGCCAGCGAATTTCGAAGAAGCAATGATGAGCCCTGACTCCGAAAAGTGGCTGAAAGCCGCTGAATCCGAAATGGGATCCATGACACAGAACCAAGTATGGACTTTGGTTGATTTACCCGATGGTGCAAGACCCATTGAGTGTAAATGGATTTTCAAGAAGAAAATTGATGTGGATGGAAATATTCAGATATATAAAGCAAGGCTAGTGGCAAAAGGTTTCAAACAAATTCATGGTATTGACTATGAAGAAACATATTCACCTGTCGCCATGCTTAAATCCATTCGGATTCTCCTAGCAACAGCTGCTCATTATGATTATGAGATCTGGCAGATGGACGTGAAAACAGCTTTCCTTAATGGAATTCTGGAAGAGGATGTGTACATGACACAACCCGAAGGTTTCATCGATCCAAATGCAGCTAGGAAAGTATGCAAACTTCATCGATCCATTTATGGATTGAAGCAAGCATCTCGGAGTTGGAATCTTCGGTTTGATGAAGCAGTCAAAAAGTTTGATTTCATCAGAAGCGAAGAAGAACCATGTGTTTACAAGAAGACTAGTGGGAGCGCAGTTGCATTTCTCGTGTTGTATGTAGATGACATACTTCTTCTCGGAAATGACATTCCGTTGTTACAGTCTGTTAAGACTTGGCTCGGAAGTTGTTTTTCAATGAAAGACATGGGAGAAGCCGCGTATATTCTTGGAATAAGAATCTATAGAGATAGATCAAACAAGTTGATTGGACTGTGTCAAGACACTTATATCCATAAAGTCTTACACAGGTTCAGAATGCAAGATTCCAAGAAAGGCTTCATACCAATGTCTTATGGCATAAGTCTCAGCAAGAAGCAGTGTCCTGAGACACCTGCTAAGCGAGATCGCATGAGTCGGATTCCCTATGCCTCGGCGTTGGGATCCATCATGTATGCCATGCTCTGTACTCGTCCAGATGTTGCTTGTGCTTTAAGCATGACGAGTAGATACCAATCGGATCCAGGTGAAAGTCACTGGACAGCAGTCAAGAATATTCTGAAGTATTTGAGAAATACTAAGGATAAATTCTTGGTGTACGGAGGAAGTGATGAGCTGGTAGTAAGTGGTTACACAGACGCAAGTTTCCAGACAGACAAAGATGATTTCCGATCGCAATCTGGTAACATCTTCTGCCTGAATGGCGGTGCAGTAACCTGGAAGAGTTCCAAGCAGGACACTGTAGCAGACTCCACAACTGAAGCTGAGTACCTCGCTGCTTCTGAAGCGGCAAAGGAGGCTGTTTGGATCAAGAAGTTCATCACTGAAATTGGTGTGATTCCTAGCATTTCTGAGCCAGTGGCTTTGTATTGTGACAACAATGGAGCCATTGCGCAAGCAAAGGAACCTAGATCACACCAGAAATCCAAACACATAGAAAGGCGATATCACCTTATCCGTGATATTGTGAATAGAGGAGATGTGAAGATCAGCAGAGTCCCTACAGATGAGAATGTTGCTGATCCACTGACCAAGCCCCTCCCAAGGCCTAAGCCTGAGTTTCATACAACTGCTGTAGGCATTAGATTTCTTAAGATATGATCTTGATTTCAGTGGGAGTTGTATTTGTTTTTAGTTATGACATGATGTTCACAAAGACATAATAGTTATGTTATTTCAATGAAATTGTTTCAGCATTATTTAATTGTGTTAATTAAATACATATAATGTCCCAAAGTAATTTATGACATTTTATAGGCCATCAAGTATGTGACTTGATCATGAAACCCTATAAGCAATAAATGACATAAATTATAATGGTCCTTGGTCGAGGTTGTTAACGTGGGACATTAACAACTGCGTGAGACTAGTATGTGAGGTGACTGATGACCATGTTTCATGGAGTCATTAATAAGTGTATTAAAGTCAATCACATAGATATGTGTTAGAGAACACATGATCGGACTTGACCCGTCAATGAGAACTCTACAAGATGTTATATTAGTGTCATAAGAGTTTCTCATTACGACTAAAGAGAGTAGTCCTTAGACCTGAGTTCATCATGTCCTCTCTTATATGGATTGGTTCGTCTTGACTTTGTCAAACGTCAGCCGTAACTGGTGATTATAAAGACACTGATTAGGCGTATCATGAAATATGAAAGAGACATGGATGGGACAAGATGGGATTTGTACCTCCTATATAACAGGAGTTAAATATCTCAGGGCCTATCGAAGATTTGATACTGGAAATGCGTGGCCGCGCTCAAACGAGGTGATTGTCAGTCGTTTGTTTTTCATCAGTACAAATCGGGATTCGATAAACGTAATCTGGTTGAATAAGGATGACACAGTGCTTGCCTTATGCTAGATTGAGATATAGCTACAAAGGGATTAAAGGAATAGATGATTCCAGTACAAGTGGGAGATTGTTGGGAATGTCCTGAAATCTACTGTACTTGCTCTAAGTGAAAGTCGTATAGTCGAGATGAGACAATCACATAACACTAGGTAGTCATAACGCTTTGCTAGAAGCCACTTATGATCAATGAGTTGAGAACTCATTGCTAGTGTTATATGATCCTACAGGGTCACACACCTAAGCAAACTGGGCGTTAAAGACGAGGTTGATCATTAATGTAATGATCCAGTGAATGCATATGTGATATGCATTCGATATCAATGTTCTGGGATAGCATCGATCGTTGCAGATAGTGCATCGATCGATGCACTCGCGGATTAATCAGATTAATTCGGTTGAATCGTTGGTTAATTCCGTTGTGGTTTAAGCCGACATATATAAGATATATGGTCGACCTAAACTCGTCCCTAACCTAATTCACAGCCACCAGAACACAGAAAGAAACCTCTCTGGAGATTAGATCTCTGTAAGGCACTAGCAACCCTGCGGTCCAGTTTGTGTGCGTGTGGATACCAGTAGAGGCGCAGCATTTGAGGCGCTTCGTGATCTCGATTATCTGCTAACACTTCCGCTGCATATTCATCAGGTAATCTCGAGATCTGATAGATTCAATTACATGAACCTTAGATCCTAGGCTCGGAATTCAGACTAGGGTTGCTAATCCTGATTAGAACTGCTAGAAATTCCTTCACTTACACCTACCAAGCAAAAGCTAAGAAGGCTCTTCAAGCAAAACAGGACCAGGAATGGCAGAGGATCATGGAGATGTTGCGCCCAAGGAAACCAGAGCAGAAGCAGAGCCACAAAGCTTCACCCAACGCAACCGGACCCATATTTGATGCCTCACTCAAGCTGTTAAACATGCCAACACAAGGTAAGTGTTCTAACCTTGTAAATTCCAAAGAGCCAACATGTTATAGGTGCTAGAGGAGATGGCATTTTGCTAAAAATTGTCCATCTAGGAAGCTGATTAAAGATAGAACATAAGAGTTGAAATTGGAAGTAACTGAAACAAATGATAGCTTTGTGAAATCTGATAATTTAATTTCCAATTCAAGACTCATGCACTTGTCTTTGCCCAAGGATTTTGAATCAGGAACAAGATCAAAGGAAGAGCATAGAGGTCAGAGTAAACAACCAAACCTGATTTGTTTAAAGGAGGATGAGAAAGTCAAGCGGACAGAAGCACCAGCTTCACCACCTGATCAAGTGATGCTACCTGCACTTTTTGACGTCCCAGACCACACTACATCCAATGGTGACTGCCCTGAAAGTGTTTTAGTCATCCCTAGACTAAAGGAGAGCCGCAGCCAAGAAGTTCAAGGCCACAAAGAACAGACCATGTTACAACTTGCTAGCACTATCTCTGTGAGTTTAAGTATTTCCAGACCTATTATAGCCAATTCAAACACAGATATGATGCACTTGCTCTTAAGCATTGTTTCAGGTACAAGTACTACAAAAGAAGAAATGAGCAGGAAAGAGCATGAACACACCAAAGTTAGTAGGAAAAATACAAGACCAGAGCAACATGATTTGGTGATCAGGGAAGAAGATGAACGTTTAATGATCACTAGCTCACAAGAGCATAATACAACCTACTGAAGCTGACAATATAAGTACAAGCATCATACAATCTGTTTTTATAACTCCAAGAACAAATATAATGCACTTGTTCTTCCCAATGAGCATCTCTACATATATAAATCATATGGTAGAAGAGAATGTAAAGAGACGCTCAGAAACAGCCCTTACACTAAGTTTTCAGACTAATCAAGGCAGTAGAGAAAAGGAGAACATCAAGGAGAAACCTCCAGGCCAAAGCAAGGACACAACATCTATTAACAAGCTAAGTCTTTCTTTGATACATTTCATTTCCAATGATTCAACGGCTGTGTTAAAGAACTTGTGAAGCTTGCAAGAAGATGAGATATCACTAGCACAGGAAATTGACTCTAAGGAGAAGGATTCAAGTTGTCTTTTCTGTGATAAAGAGCCCATAATGCACTTCTCTCTTTGCCAAAGTGTTGAGAATATTTCAGGTCTTAGGGAGAGCAGGAGCAAGATAAGCATAGGAGACGCCATACCAGCTCAAAGAAGAGGAGTAATACTATCCTATTTGCTCAAAGGAGAATCACCAGACACTCCACTCATCACTCGACCACATACACATCAAGGTAAGACCCTAAACTCCCAAAGGAGAATGAAAGCTAACTTGCTTTCTCTTGGTGCAGATTATTCAGTTTCGAGGTCAAAACCTTTTCAAGTGGGAGAGTATGATGAGGGCATCAAGCCATCATAAACCAAGGATCATGGAGTAGGCCACAACCAAGTCATAACAGCAAAAGTCCAAGCTACACTCCAAGCTGCTCAACAAAACCAATTGGATCCATTTATGGAAAGAACCATAACCAAGCAATTCGGAGCTTTGAAACATCAACAATGGAGACCAAGAGAGTTCATTAGACCATCTGAAGTTTCAACAAATAACATTCCATGCACCAGCAAGCAAAGGATCAAACAAGTTAACTATGTTCACAACTTGCCATATTTGGAAGCATTCACATTTGGAAGATCAATTCAGCACCAAAATTTTTCCTATCAAAGCTACAACGTTTTGAGCTCATTTCCATCAAGTCCAGACGTCCTCAGCTGCACAAGACCACACGATATTCTCCAGAACTTCAACAAGTCACACTTACCATTTTTGGAGCAGAAAGAGATCAAACACCAACGGCTCCTTTCCAGGAATGCAAGCTGAAAATTCTTTGTCATTCAAGCTGTTCAGAGATCCTCACTTATCCCCTAAAGCCATCGAGATACAAAGAAAAGCATCCAAGCCTTGAAACCTTACCATATTCAGCCTAACGGCTAGTTTTTATTGCTTCACGATTTGTTTCTTATTTTTGGTCATTGTGACCGTTATTTATAGCCTATAAAGGCTTAGTTTAGTCCATTGTATCATTTACCTTTCAAGCAAGTAATAAACAGAGTTTTTGTTTTCAGAGAGTTATCTTCGAGAGTTTGTTCATTAGAATCCATTTGAGTGATTCAATTGGTTCTACTGAGTTTTCCAGAATAGTTTGTTTGTGTTATTCAAGCAATCTAATTCTGCCAAGGATTGAGAGAGTCAATCAGCCCACTGAAAAAGAGAGTTGTTCACCTACACATCCATCTCACACAACCATTCAAATTTGAACAAGTGAGAGAGCTTCAAAGCCAGCACCTGTTCTTCCATTCCACCATTCTTGTCTGTGATTCTGAGGCTGTATCAGGATAAAATTTTATCGAATATCCCCTTCCTCCCTTTATTAGACTCATATTTCAATGCGGCTTCGCATGAAGACTTCTCTTCTGCGAGTTTGATTCTTAAAGCTTCGGCATCAACAAGGGCTTTCTCACTTTCATTATCAACCAAATGCCGCGCCGTCTCAAACTCGGCCACTTTCCCCTCGTACGTTGTTCTCAACTCGAAAAAGGAGCTTTCAACCTTCTCGGCATCTACAAGGGCTTGCTCACTTTTGGACTCAGTAGCGTGTCTGTTTACTGACGCCCATGCCTGCGATAAAAAGAGAATAAAAATCGGACCGTTCAGGTCAAAAAGGGAGGTACCTATCACCTGAGAGGAAAAAGCATTAACCTTCAAAAGGTCCTAGCCTGCGTAGGTAAGCAAGCTACCGCAGACATGTCCTTGTATCGACAGAGGCGTCACCCAGATGCCACACTCACGATCAGAAGCTAGCTAACTCGGAGGCATTGTGGTATATGGGACCGCTCACTCTCGTACCACATCCGATCGGTTCCAACTCAGACCTAGGAATCTTGGCGTCACTGTCACGCGCCTTCTTAATCCTTTAACGCTTCATTTTATACGCGAGATTATGTGCCGACAGTCCTAAGATCGGTCCCCAAGGAATTTGGAGAGGTCGCATTTTGGCCGGTCTCCATTCCATACAAAGCAACATAGGCGCTTTGGTCATGTGTCGGATCCTGCACACTCTCCTGGTTGTTCCCAACCATCCCGGATGCTTGCTCTTCACTTCTCTGTCTCCGTTCTTCTTCTTTCCCCCTTTTCTGGGCTTTCACAATTTCACGTTCAGAAAACGGAAGAGACATCTCCTAACTTCTGCAACTTTTCTAAAAGACAAACACCGAAAAACACTAGCTCAAACCTGTTGAAGATCAAAAGCTACAAGTTATAGAACGCTTAAGAACATTCAAGAGCAAAACCAGAGAGAAGCTAGAGAGAGAAGTCACTTTAGAAGTCTTCAGAGAAGGGAAGGTGTGAAGAAATGAATGAAGAAGGGGGAATCGTAATTACACATGATTATTTAAACATAATCATGCTTTGGAAAACCATGCTTAAGCTGATCATTAGCAGGCGTGGCTTTAAGATTGGCGATATCTTACTGGGACAAATGAGAAACCGATCTTTTACGAGCCGTACAACCGAGACAACTAAAACACACAATAATCTTGCCCGGTGTGCCTAACATCGGTGAACTGTAATGAGAATGCTCGGGCAATCTTACGTTATTATCAAAAAGAAGATCTGTAAGACTGAAATATTTCGAACAATTGTTTTCGCCTCGACTACTTAAAGCTCGCCATCATCACACTCGAGTCTGACGTGCTGGGGGGCATAATATTGGGATCAAAATCCCCCTTGACGAAATCAATAGTCGAAAACAGATTGAGCAACCAGACGTAACCATTTTCTGCATAAACAACACTTCATATGGACAATTTTTTGATGAATAATGTTTCGTGTAAAGCATATGAAATCACTTAGCTGGACTTCCGAACAATCAAACTACTCGGATAAATCGCACAGACATGCATATCATTCAACAGAATCAACGACATTCTCAAACGCTCAAACGAGCAGCTCGGAAGATCGGAGCAGGCCAAGCTGCTAGGAAATTTCGAGCAGACCAAGATGCTCAGAAAATCCGATCATATCCCTCGGATTTTCCGACCATAACACACTCCCTCGGATGTTCCGAGCAATCATTGATGTCAAGAGAGGAAAGATAGACCTCCACCTGGACAAAGACATGGTATTGAAGTTTAATATCAACGATGTTATAAAAACCACCATATAAGGTCAAGCCTTTCACATAGAAGCCATGGAACAATTGGCCGATGAGCTATTAGAAGTGCTTAACCTATAAGTTAACTTGTAAGTAGTGGCACTGATAAAAGTGCAAGGTGAGGATGGATAACTACATGAGGAGAGTCTTGCTGTTGGATTCGAATGGACCACTACTTAGAGGAAATCAGTTTGTTGATCTTGGGATTGGGAAGCTTGAGGTTGGTTTGGTGGATAAGTCATGTGCATTAGAATTTGAGGTTATTGGTGATGATAGACCTAGCAATTGTCATCCTAGGGAGATGGATGATTTGAGCGAGCTAAAGTCTCCCAAAGTCGAACTCAAGCTCCTTGCACGGGGGGCTTAGGTACGTTTTCTTGGGCCTTAACTTTACCTACAATGTGATAGTCAATGAAAACTTATGTTAGTATGAATTGACTGATTTGGTGCCTGAATTGAGGAAATATAGGAAGTCATTAGGCTATTCATTGGATGATATTAAGTGATTGTCACCCTGTATGTGCACTCATAGGATCCATCTTGAAAATGAATCTGTGACTTCCATTAAACACCAAAAGAGACTGAATCATAACCTTAAGAAAATAGTAAAAAGGAAATCTTGGAATTTCTTGATGCATCATTTACCGTATTTCTTAAAGTACATGGTTTTCTCATGTGCATTGTGTGCCTAAGAAGGGTGGTATAACTGTTGTCAAGAATGATAAGGATGAGTTGATCCCGACTAGGACTATCAAAGGGCATAGGATGTGTATTAACTATTGGAAATTTAATTATACATCTAGGAAGGACCATTTTCCACTTCCTTTCATTGATCAAATGCTAGAGAGACTAGCAAACCATCCTTTATAATGCTTTCTTGACGGGTACATCAGTTTCTTTCAGATTCCAATTCACTTGAATGCTCAAGAGAAGACGACCTTTACATGTCCTTACGGTACCTTCGCATATCGAAGGATGTCGTTGGACTATCTAACGCACCCGCTAATTTTCAGTGGTGCATGATGTCTATCTTCTTTGATCTGATAGAAGATATTGTAGAGGTGTTTATGGATGACGTTTCTGTGTATGACAATTCCTATGGTGCTTGCCTTGTTAATATGTGAAGGCTTATAAAGATATGTGAGGAGAAAAATCTCCTGCTAAAATGGGAGAAGTGTCACTTCATGGTGACAGACACTACAAGAAAACAACTGTTTTGTGACTGCATATTGCGACTATATTAGTAGTCGTAAAATTTTGTGACTATTTGGAGACAACATTAGGATTGGTGTGTGACGACATATATATTGTCGTCTATTAGTCACTAATTTATGAACAAAAATGGTAGTCGCCAATTTAGTAGCCAAGTTACGAAAATTAACGACTTTTAAGTCGAGACCGAAAACATTAGTCCCAAAGTAGTCGCTAACTTTGCGACAAATGTGCGACTAAAATGGAGAGTCTTCTAGAAATTGCAGATTAGTCGCAATGCTAGATACTATGATGTGACTCTGTCGGCGGATCGCAAAGTAGTCGGCTATCAGTCGTATCTTACATGTGCAAAAACACGTGTTTTTCATGTTGTCGTTAGGTGTACCGGTATTATGAGACAAGCATTTATGACCATAAATGGTAGTCTCCAATTTAGTCGCCTAAAATGTCTAAATACTCGAAATTCATCCCTTTCTTCTTTTTCCTTTGTAAAACGCAAAGAATTTGGTAATTTAGTTAACGTAGGAATTTAAAATTATAGCTACTATCGGGAGTGGATGTATAAGAGGTTTGATGAAGCGACAAGAAATTTCTCAGTAGCATTCAAAATAGGGTGGAACAATTCACGCAGTTTGCAAATAACCAGCCTTTAGCGCAGAGCAATGGCGGTAAGTTTCACTGCCCTAGTAATGTTGGCATGAACGAAAAACCGGAAACCTTGAGAAAAAGAATTCGAGTTATCTGTATAGTAGAGAAGAAATCGATATGCATTTTGGAACGAGTTATGTTGATAGGACGCATATAAGTGAGAGTGATGTTGGTAATGTAGTAGAAGATAAATATGTGGATATGGTGAATGATGCATTCATATTAAGGTGAGTTTTGATAGCTATCATCAGGATTGTAATGTTGAAGAACCTATAAGTAATCATTCAAAAAAAATATGACTTATTGGTAGGAGCGAAAAATACATTATATGATGCTTGTCGTGGAGGTCACTCGTAGCTATCCTTGGCTGATCGGGTCTTGTAAAATAAGGCAGATCATGATATGAGTGAAAGGTTAGTGGATTTGATATGTGAAATTGGGACAGAGTATTTACAAAAAGGAAACCCGACAAATGGTTCACATTACGAGACAAAGAAATTGTTGCGCAATTTAGGCCTCCCCTATTATACAACTGACATTGCATTAACATTTGTATAATCTTCTGGAAAGAAGACAAAAAGGAAGATAAGTGTCTGTTTGGTGATACACCAAGATGGAAGCCTAGCAAGAGAGGAAGCATTACCAATGTAACATCTAGTCGTATGTGGTATCTACCAATTGATGACAGACTGAAGATAATGTATAGACTGCAGCGACAATGAGATAGAGAAATGCGTCATCCGTCTGTTGCGGCGGAGTGGAAATATTTTCAATATCAACATCCTCGGTTTGCCCAGGAACCCCATAATGTTTATCTTGGGTTATGTACTGACGGGTTCAATCCATTTGGCTGGTCTCGCAATCATTGATTGTAGCATGTGATCTAGACTTCCATATAATTTACGCCCTTATATGTGCATGAATACACAATACTTAATTCTTACAATTATGAATTCTGGAACAAATCATTCGCGCGCTAGTCTCGATATCTTCCTCCGACCTCTTATTGAGGAGTTAAAATTATTTTGGTCTTTGATGCATACAATGTGTCCTTGAATGAAATTTTTAATCTAAAAGTAGTGCTGATGTGGACGATAAGCGACTTCCTGGCGTATGGGATGTTATCATGATTGACGACCCATGGTAAATTGTCTTATCCAATTTTCATGGAAGATACAAAATCTTTTTAACCGCCTAACGTAAGGAAGACATGTTTGTTTGATTGTCACTGGAGATTTTATTCACATGGTCATCCCCCTGAAGAAATAAAAAGACTTTTTGAAGGGAAGATACGCCTCGAAAGAGCATCTACCTCAGTCTTTCACTGGTTATGAAGTTTATTGTGAGAGGTTGGAAGGTGTAAATCCACCGAACAAATGACTTCCGTGGAAACGATTAAGAAAAGGAGCCTGACAATGGGAAGTGGCATAGCTGGCACAAGGAAAGCATTTTGTTGGGAGATTCTGTTCTGGAGGGACCTCAATCTCCGACATAATCTTGATTTGATGCATATACAGAATAATGTTTTTGACAACATCATGAATACTCTTATGAGTGTAAACGGTAAATCCAAAGAAACCATCATGTCAATATTATATATAGAACGATTTTGTTCACGGGCACATTTCATATTGATAGTGAGGGTAAACTCCTTTCCCTGAGTATAGATTGACAGAAGAGGCCATAAAAAGTTTATTGGAATGTGTGAAACATGCAGTCAAATTCCCAGATGGTTATGCCGCCGACTTAGCTAGTTGTGCTGATATGGATAACAAGAATTTTGAGCGATGAAGAGTCATGACTGCCACGTTTTATAGAGCGACTACTTCCATTTATATTTTCCGGACTCTTAGACAAGAACGTCCACCTTGGGTTATCAGGTGCTAATTAATTACTTAAAGTTCTACGAATATTTAATAGATAAATATGAATACAATTTTTTATATTTACCATTTGTAGTTTCAAAATATATACTGTAGGGATTGGATGATTTTTCCGTGAATTATGTTCAAGAACTTTACAAAAAACCGCATTCAAATTCTAAAAGAAAACATAGTTTTAGTGATATGCAATTTGGAAAATATCTCTCCACAATCACTTTTCGACGTGATGGATTACTTGTCGATGCATCTCCCCTACGAAGATGAATTAGGAGGCCTTGTGCAATATAAGTGGATGTACCCTTTTGAAAGCTTTTTCAAAAATTTGAAGGGGAAAGCAAAAACCAAAAGATATGCGGCGTGATCGATTGTTGAATCATTTATCAATGAGGAGGTAGTTTGTTTCTCAAAGTACTACATTGATGAAAATATAAAATTGAAATCAAGTTAAAAGCTATAATTAATCACATGTTTAATTTTCCATATGTAAGACACACCTGATACCTATTAATTAATTATAAATTTCTTTGTACTAATATAATTTGGTAAGGTTAACGAGATTCACTGAAAGTGAATTCCCAGTATATCATCTCCATGTACCTGATATTATTTACTTAAGTTGGTCATCCAAGTGGGAGAACGCATGAAATGTGTATTTCAGAGAAGAGCTATAGATGCGCACATGTATATTTTTACGAAATTGTGATTATTTTAAGCCACTTGAGAGGTATATATAATTTGGTACGTCTTATCATACGTTTTAATATAATCTACTATATATGATTTCTCATCTATATTTTAGAATATTATATTTCCATAAAATATATCACGAACACTCCAAAAAATAAGTTTTCGCAAAAAGAGCTAATGAATATATGGGTGAAAGATTATGTATGTATAAAATTCAGCCGTACCTACATATATTATATACTTATATGAAATTATCTACTTTGCTATATATTTGATTTTTTATTTTCAATATACAAGTTATTTTTTGGAATGTCACACATCCTTTTCCTCCTTAGGTTCAAGAGATAGTGCATGGACTCGTGAATAAGGCTAAGAATTGGACCATCTATTTTACAAGATTATATTAGTTTCATACAGAGACACTACAAGAAAACAGGCCTATAACAAAGGCGAGATACGTCGCTTTTTTGTTGCTAATATGCATTACCATTGAATTTGAAACATAATTCAAATCGTCGTTAACCGTTGTCGTCAATATATATTCGTCGTTAAATCATCACAACATAACGACTGTTCAAAATCGTTGTTAGTTCATCGTAATCCGTCGTTAGTTTGTCGCCTAATTAACGACTATTTAACGACGAAATATGGTCGTTGTATGATGTCATTAATTTGTAGCTAAGTTAGCAATGAATTACCATCGAATCAATCACGGAAACATAAATATATATTTAATAAACAATAATCGTTAACTCATCGCTTAAGGAATCGAAGTTATATCATTGCTATATATTTTGTCTCTAAACGGTCGTTAAGATATTCGTCGCTCTTTCGTCAGTTTATTGATTCGTCGTTATTTCGTGTAAAGATATTCATCGTTCTTTCGTCTTTAAGTTGACATCGAATTAACAACGAGTAATAAATATATATTATTAATAATATATTATTTATCTATAAATAAATTTTGAAATTAAAATACAATTTAACCATAATATATAAAAATATAAATTATTATTATAAAATATTTTACAAACTCAACGAAAAAACCGTAATCCATAAAAACTGAATACTATCCTAATCGTCCAGCTCCAAACGGTTTTGGCCAAAAGTCTGGTGCCTCGGTCAAGTCTAGCTTGGTCCCATATGGCTTGGTTCCTCCTCATATCCTCCAAACCACGTGCCATCCGAGGCTAACCGTTGGTTAAAAGATCAAAAAGCTGTCCTGAGCTCGCATCCGGTCCTCATAAGCTTGTTGTGTCGCCGCTTGATTCTCTTCAAATGTGGCGGTCTTCGTCTTCAACTCCGCGATAACGGTATGCGCGGAATGAAACTTTGTCTGAATATCAGCCATATTCTCGTAGACACTTCTCGGGTGTAATGTAGAAGTGACCGGAGCATCCTGGACGGATACAATTCCTATGATCCGTCCCTTTTTCCTAGGAGCGACCTAAAACAGCGATAACAAATATGTAAATATCGAAAATAACTCGAAAAATATTTAAATTAAGTAGAAGGAAACAAATTTGTACCTCGGTGAAAATATCATATATCTCCTTGGTCTCCAACATATTGCGGATCGGAGTACCGCCCGGCGAGAGATCCTCTGATAGTTGTGTCTCAGGCAGTGTGACTCAAGACCTCACTTCGTTGTAGAACGTCCCGGCCGAATGACTCAGAAAAATACCATTCTTATTTTTGTGATTTTCTGCGTAGAGGTCGGGCAGCGATGGAAGCTCTCTGTCCTTAGCCTACATAAAAATTAAAACATTATTTATATTTATTTTAATTATTATAAAACTGAAAGTAAAAGAAGTAGTAATTTTCTCCTTTGCATCTGAACGATGAGTGACCGCCCCATCCGTCTGTGAATGCTTAGCATGCCATCTCATAGAAGAAGCCATTATTTAAGACCGAAAGATCCGTTGCAACCTATTTGATATAGGTAGGTACCATATCCTTTGGTATGGTACCGGGTTCCGTCCACTTCCTTGCGCCTTATATCTTGGGTTTCCACAATAACGACACTTCTGCAGCTGATCATCGTCTTTCCAAAAAAACATCCAGTTATCAACACATACATCAATCATTTTGGAAGGCAAACAAAGGCTGTAAAGCATTTTATGAATCTCATAATAAATTTCGGCACCCAAATTATCCTCCAGTAAATAATTTTTAAACAAATTTGTCCACTCATCCATGCAAATCTAAGCTAAGTTATGATCATTTTTAATGTTCATCATCATAGCTGCCAACGATAATTTTGAAAACCCTTCTCTACATCCATCATAGAGTGGCTGATTGATGCGTCAGGCATATCATAAAATTGTTTGGCATCAAAGTTGGGTTCCTCAACATTATTCGGATCAGTACTTATTGTTTGATGAAATGCATATGTAACCATTTCATGCAACCTATCATGCTCTTGATTATTATGCTCTCCGTGATAACCAAATTGATCATAATTAACATGCAATTCATTTTCATGCTGAACATTTCTACTACTACTTCCTACATCATATCACTATTGTAACCTTCTCTGTGTTGATACCATATATAATAATGCGGTGTAAATCCTCTATTCAATAAGTGATGCCAAACCTTCTCAACTGGATTAAATTCCCAATTCATGCATTTTGGACAAGGACATAACATCTTACCACTTTCTGTAGTTCTCGATGTTTGACCTGCTTGATATATTAACTGAAGCTCATCTCGGAAATCCTTTGTCAACGCTCCTTCCGCACCCTTATATCGAAACATCCAACTCTGTAATTCGTATATAGACATTTCTTTGGAAATGAAGTTTTTTAGAGACTTTTAGTTTTTGGTGTTTTGAGTTGTGATTTTCGTTTTGAATTATGAAGTATTTATAGAAATTTTTTTACGGGTTAGCAACGAAAGGATAACAAAGATTTAGCAAAAGATTAAGATCACAACGATTTAACGACGATTTACGTTCGAAATAACAACGGATAAAGTCGTAGTAACAATCTGGTATACCTTATTAAAAATGTGTCTATCTACCACATAACTACATTATGATTCTATTTTATTCCGTCGTAAAATTAGTCGTTAAACAGTCGCCCAACAATCACCAAATATTACGACTAAGTTTTGACTATATTAGTCAGTCACATAATAGTCGCCACATAGTGGCCATATAATTACCATTATCGTATATGGATGTTCTGTTTAGTCGATGGAAAGTCGTTGAAATAGTCAATAACGAGTCACAACTTAGTCGCAAGTTCTTACGACTACTTTGTGACTATATTATTCAGTCACATATTAGTCAACCTTTGGTCATCTAGTTTAACGACTATTTGATGGGTATATTTCACCGACTGCATCTTACTCTCTCTCTTAAGTCGCACAATTATCGCCCATATAGTCGCAAATTAATCCCTATATATTGTGACTACGCTACATCTCGTTTACGACTACCTTAGTTAGTCGTAAAAGTAGTTGTATACGACTATGCAATTTAGAGACTAAGGATTTACAACAACCAGATTTGGTCGCTGTTTAGTCGTAAAACCTCGTTTAGCGACTATTTTGAAACCAATAGTGAAACACCCCAACCCGGCCTTCCAATGCCGCGGTCGACGCGTTCCCGGATCCGGCCGCTTCCTGGCCTGAACCTCCCTTATATCTGTTCTAACTTTCGTTGGCCTTCTAATGAATTTCCATATTCCTTTCCAAGATTAGATCCATAATCCTTAACATTATGCAGCGAAAATATTTCTAACCTTGATTCCATTCCAATAAAGTACTATCCCAGTCTGATCACTTTTGCCTTTGGTCAGTATACTTGACTACCGCTCGACTTATCGATCGATCTCAGACCATATTCAAGTAATGTGTTCCTACACACTTAAGGTTTCATTCCCCTAAACCAATCTATCTAAAACTAGTCTAGTTACTATTAATTCCTTGTAATAGCTAGTCTGTCGCGTGTCTCTTTGATCACACTTGGCTGACGAATCCTCCTAATTCCTTGCGTCAACTCCTGCAATTAACAAGCTTCTCTTCGGTACTCAGCCATTCAACCAACCATTCACATAAGGCCAAGTATCCGTTCGAGAAACCCTTGGTATTAGTGCGTCAAATCCGTGTATGGCCCTTTCCGACTCATGCACCATTTCAGCATCCCTAATGCTCCCTCGGCTAGCCCACCGAGTCTCCTTTTCACCCAACCAACCCATCGTTACCATATCACTCAACGAATCGCCCCACGTGACTTGAACTTGATGAGAGAGTTTGATGTTAGTTCCCATCGCACCCCTTCGGAACCGATCATACACCTTCGGGACTGATCGAACCCCTTTGGAACCGATCACATCCCTTCGGAACTGATCACACCCCATTAGTAATGATCTCACCCCTTCGATACCGATCGCATCCCTTCAGAACCGATTGCACCCCTTCGGTACCGATCGCACCCCATCGTAACCGATCGTACCCCTTCGGTATCGATCGCACCCCATTGTTACCGGTCGCACTCCTTCGAAACCAATCATACCCCTTCGGAACCGATCGCACCCGTTCGGTACCGATCGCACCCATTTGGTAAAGTCGCACCTCTTAGCGAACAGTCGCATCCCATTGCAATTGGTCGTCGTACTATTGATCAACCACATCGTCGACGGCCTATCACTGTCGCTTTGTCCGACCCATGACCCTTCCAACAAGGAGTATTGTCTCCTGGACGTTTTTCTTCTCTCTGGGACTTTTTTCTTTTTTATGTGTTGTTGAAAATGAACCCAAGGCCCCTTGTTTATAGGCTTGGCCTTGGCCAGATAACCATTGCAAATTTTGCATTAGTGTCCCTGCGAATGGACATCTCTTCATTGGTATCCCTGCGAACAGACACATCTCTTCATTGGTAGCTCCTCCCTATACTCATCTGAACAATCAGCTGATCAGCTAGGTCTATTAGCTCAGCTAGTCACTCAGATGATCCAGATACTGCCCACTCTGTCCAGCTATGCTAAGCTGCCTACCAACTCGTCCTGCTTGTTCAGCTTGTAGCTTAGCTACTTCAGCTCCTCCAACTCCTCTATAAGCTCCCGTTTCATTCGGCTAAGTAATTTGGTCTGTTCCTCGAACTTGAATAAGCCTTCCCTATAACTTGCTTCGAACATTCTCCATGATCTGAATCAAGCCGTTCATTCTTCTCCTGGACCGAATAGGCCCTATGTAATATTCTTGGGATGAAAATGTTACAAGTCTCCCCACCAAATGGGAATTCGTCCTCGAATTTGGTCGCGGTTAACTTTTGTGTCTGCTCCCTCTGCCCCTGATAAGCCTTTGCTCAGTTTTGATTTGAGTTATCCTTGAACATTTTTCATTGACTTTGATCCATAAGACTTAATTCTTTCCCAGATTTTTGTCTTGGCTTGGACTTAGTCAAATCCTGATCCAAATCCTCACGGACTTGATCCATACTTGATCCTTGTCCCTCCCGGACTTGATATTAATATCCTGATCTTAGTAAGTGTCATACTAGATCATAATCACACCTTAGTCCCCGTAGGAATTGACCTATATTATCCCAGCCTAGGTCCTTTATCGGACTCGGCCTTTATCAATCATCTTTTGACTCACAAAACCATGTGTAAGCCTGAAGTCAAACAATGCGTGTGTCTCCACACCACAAATGGTTACGGTCCTTACACAATCATCCCCGAATGGTAAGTACCTAATCCCCAATTCTCCACGCGATGCTATGCAGGAAAAGAATCCTTTTCCCATGCGATGTTGTGCAGGAATTGCAACCCTTTTCCCCAATACGATGCATTGCAGGACTTGTAACCCTTTTCCCAAATATCATGCATTGCAGGAAAAGAGAATAAAAGTTTAGGCTAGTGTCGCACTAGTGATCGCATTGAAGGTACTAAACTCTCTAGAGTCATTCACTAGCTCATAAACCCGAGGTATCCTGGCTTGGTGATATGCTCAGAGTTTTATCCCTAGAGTTAATACTGCAAGTGCACAGTCGTGACTAGTAGTATATAGGGTATCGAATCCACAGAGACTCTAGACCTTACGATAGATTGTAGAATTATCAAGTTAAGCTAGGAGAAATCAATTAGAAACTAAATAGCAATCAAAAAAGTAAATCAGATAGCAGAAGTGGTTTGTAAGCAATTAACTAAAAGCGCTAAGTAAATTAACTATCAGTCAGGATCAAATTAAGCACGGTTCTAGAACTCAAACACAGATATAGAATTAACCAACTTTCGTTGCGAGAATTCTCTAAGTCTAATAGCAGAAATCCAAATTTCTTTGCAATTCCTAACAGATTAAACTAGCCTTAAGTGCAGGTTCGATATGTTCACAATTCAATTAAACCAAATTTCTTTGCGGATAATTAAATTGCTCAACATAAATAGTTCAGATTCTAAATCACAATTTCATGTCAATTTATAAACCTAGAGTCTAGATTCTAAGTGATCAAGTTAGAAACTAGTGTTAAGCACAGTTCAGGTTGAAGAACAATAAGTTATGAATCCTAAACTGATAAATTAATCTAACAAGTCATGAAAACCTTTAAGAGAATCCCTAAACCTAACTATGAATCTACTCAGACATGATCAATGAAACATAAATCATAGAATAAATAGATTGTATAAATAAAGAGTAAGAATAAAAGGGGTTCGAAATCTTCTCCAAAAGCAGGAAGCAGTACAAGATTAGATCAGCCCCAAAAGCTCTAAAATCTCTATGCTCAAAGTATGAAAGCGTAAGTAAGCGTGTCTAAAGCGTAGCCTAAACAATGGCTTAAAAACCCTAATATAATGGTCTAATCACGGCTGGGGCGTAGGAGGCTGAAAACTCAAAGCAGACCAATGCCTTTAACCAATGCAAGCACCTTCTCATCAATGCCTAAGGATCTGCAAGTGCAATAATCAGCAAATTTAGTCGGCTGAACATCCATATCACACCAACCATTGTAGAGAAATGTCTCGTACTCATCCCAGTAGTCATGTAGCGGCCTCTCAGTGAATGTGTCAGTCTTAAGCACATTGTCGGGTTCAATATCCCATACCTTGTCTGTCGGGATCTTTTCTTTATCTTCCTTAGGCCAAGGCAATTGTATGGCCTCACGATCTCTCTGGTAAGGCTCAGGTGGTGTCGAGTCGCGGAGAAACCACTCCTCTGGTGGAGAAGGCTGATCTGCAGCTGCTGCAGTAGCTCTGCATTTGCGAGGTTGTCTGCGAGAAGGCATCTGCAATCAAAGGAATAAGGCCTTATTAGTCCCGCAGAATCTGTAGGAAGTTTCGGTTGATCCTGATTCAATTCTCATATTGATATCAACCTAAAACATGCATCAGATCTAGGTGTTCTTATTTAGAAACATTAGATCTCACCTTTTACCTTAATGTTTGCAGCAGAATTGATGAACAGGTCAATGATCAGGGAGATACACCGAGAGATGGATCCTCCAAAGGCTCACACACGCAATCACAGGAAACTGGCTGCTAGACCACGAAGAACAGAGGCGCAGGGAGAGAGGAGTAGCCGCGGCTCGGATTAGGGTTAGGAAGGAAGAGAGTTGGCTTTTAGTCATTAAAAGCCTTCTCTTTCCCTTTTGGGCTTTTGGGCCCAATCTGATTAAATCCCATTTAATCAGACCCATTAATCTTTCTCTCTTAGTACGACAAATGCCTAGCACTTTTGTCGTACTTCTGCTTAGCCGTTCCAACATTATTTCCTGCTAGCTTAAGCGTGTGACCCATATGGGATCATACAATATAGGCAATAAGTCCAAGACTTATAGATCATGAGCGGACTCTAGCAAGCCATCATGACCCCCAGCATTGTATGACTTATGTCTGATCACTGACATACTCTTACGTTATAGAGACAGTACAGAGATTGCTGGACACAATTCCAACAATCTCCCACTTGAACTGGAATCTCTGTATTCATAATCCCTTTCGTCTCAATATCTCGATTAGTCATAAGGCAAGATTAGTGTCATCCTTATAAAGCCTAATCTTGTTCATCGGACTCTGATTTGATACTGACAATCCAAACGACTCGGGAAAGTCCGTTTGAGCATGGCCATGCGTTTTCCAGTATTCAAATCTCCGATTGGCCTAGAGATATTCACTCCATTTATATTGGAGGGACAAATCCCATCTTGTTCCATCACTGTAAACTACTCATTTCATGATGTACCCAAACGAGGTCCTTATAGCTATCACAGAACGATAGCGTTAGACAATGATCAAAGTACATCAGTCCATATGCAGTCACATGCATGTGAACTCAGGTCTAAGGACTATACTCTATAGTCGTAGTAAGAATCTCTTATGACACAGATATAAATATCCTGAAGAGTTCTTACAAGCGGGTCTTGTCCGGTCGTATGTTCCCAACATACACCTATGTACTGACTTTGATGCCGTGCATCTATGACACATTAAGACTTTGTCATAAGTCACGTACCAATCTAGTCTCTCACGGTTGTTGTTGTTCCAATTTCAACAACCTTCGACTAGGGACATGATGATATAAAACATCTATCAAATATAGGGTCTCATGATCAAGCTAAATGACTTTGATGACTCAAGATCAAGTCATTTACTTCGATGACCTATAAAATGGTTCAAATCATTTTGGAACGATTATTTCATCACAGTTAAAATAATCTTGAAATAATAATTTCATTAAACATAAAATAATGTTTTACAAGAACATATCAAATAACTAAAATAAAGCTCACAAAACTCCCACTCAAATTTAGATTACATTTCAATGTTTCTAATGCCTACAGCTTCAGTCAGTAACTCGAGCTTAGGCCTTGGGAGTGGCTTTGTCAACGGATCAGCGACATTATCATCTGTCGGAACTCGGCTGATCTTGACTTCCTTTCTATTAATGATGTCACGTATCAAGTGATATCTTCTTTGAACATGTTTGGATTTCTGGTGTGATCTTGGTTCCTTTGCCTGAGCTATAGCACCATTGTTGTCACAAAACAGTGCTAGAGGCTCAGCCGCATCTGGTATCACACCTAGTTCCATAATGAACTTTCGTATCCAAACAGCTTCCTTCGCTGCTTCCGAGGCGGCGATATATTCAGCTTCTGTAGTGGAATCGGCAACGGTGTCTTGCTTGGAGCTTCTCCAACTTACTGCACCGCCATTCAGACAAAAGATATAACCGGACTGTGACCGGAAATCATCTGTGTCTGTCTGGAAACTTGCGTCCGTGAATCCACTGACTTTAAGCACATCACTTCCACCGTACACCAAGAACTTATCCTTAGTATGTCTTAGATACTTCAAGATATTCTTTACGGCAATCCAATGGTTTTCACCTGGATTTGACTGGTATCTACTCGTCATGCTCAATGCATAAGCAACATCAGGACGAGTACAGATCATGGCATACATAACAGATCCTATTGCAGGTGCATAGGGAATGTTCTTCATACGCTCGAGCTCAGCAGCCGACGTAGGGCTCTGCTTCTTGCTTAGCGTTGTGCCATGTACCATTGGCGTGAAGCCCTTCTTGGAATCTTTCATGCTGAATCTTTGTAGGACTTTGTCAATGTATGAGTCTTGACACAAGCCTATCAGCCTCTTAGGTCTATCCCGATAGATCCTAATTCCAAGAACGTATGCGGCTTCACCCATGTCTTTCATGGAAAAACAACTTCCAAGCCAGTCCTTTACAGACTTCAGCATTGGAACGTCGTTTCCGAGAAGCAGTATGTCATCAACATACAGAATAAGAAAAACGATTTTGCTCCCACTAGTTTTCTTATACACGCATTGTTCTTCTTCGTTTCTGATGAAGTCAAATTGCTTGATCGCTTCATCAAAACGAAGATTCCAGCTCCTCGATGCTTGCTTCAATCCATAAATGGATTTATGAAGCTTGCATACTTTCCCAGCATTCTTTGGATCTATGTAACCGTCAGGTTGCGTCATATACACATCCTCTTCCAGAATACCATTCAGGAAGGCGGTTTTCACGTCCATCTGCCAAATTTCATAATCATGAAAAGCTGCAGTTGCTAGTAGAATCCGAATAGATTTCATCATAGCCACCGGTGAATAGGTTTCATCGTAGTCCACACCGTGAACTTGTCTGAAACCTTTTGCCACCAACCTGGCTTTATAAATCTGGACATTTCCATCCACGTCAATCTTCTTCTTGAAGATCCATTTGCACTCGATGGCTTTTACACCAGCGGGTAAGTCAACCAACGAAAATACTTGGTTGACCGACATGGAGTCCATTTCGGAATCAGTGGCCTTGCGCCACTTAGAGGAATCTGGGCCCATCATGGCTTGATTGAAGTTCGATGGTTCATCACCATCAATGATCAAAAGATCATGACAGTCAGTCACGAGGAATCCCTGATATCTCTCGGGTTCGTGACGGATCCTCCCGGATCTTCGAACTTCAGGTACTACAGGTTCAGGCTCTACAATTTCTTGTAGATCCTCCTGCTGCTCTTCCTCATTAGGTTGAGCAGTATCCTGTTCATCTTGAATTTCTTCAAGCAGTACCTTACTCCCACTGTCTTTCTTAGAGAGAAACTCTCTCTCCAGAAAGTTACAATCCCGGGCAACAAAGATCTTGTTCTCGGAACGTAGATAGAAGTAATAAGCCTTGGTTTCCCGTGGATAACCAATGAAGTAGCATTTGTCAGATTTTGGTGTAAGCTTATCTGAGATTAATCTCTTAACATAGGCTTCACAACCCCAAATTCTTAGATAAGACAGCACTGGAGCTTCTCCAGTCCATAATTCATATGGTGTCTTTGCTACTGCTTTTGATGGCGCTCTATTTAGAGTGAACACTGCTGTTAGCAGAGCATATCCCCAAAGGGATATTGGAAGGTCTGTGTGACTCATCATAGATCGAACCATATCCAATAAGGTCCGATTTCTCCTCTCAGACACACCATTCCATTGAGGTGTTCCAGGAGGAGTGAGTTGGGACACGATCCCACACTCTCTTAGATGATCACTGAATTCCTGGCTTAAGTATTCTCCTCCTCGGTCGGACCGAAGAGCCTTAATGCTTTTGCCAAGTTGGTTCTGTACTTCATTTTGGAATTCTCTGAACTTCTCAAAAGATTCAGACTTATGTTTCATCAAATAAACATATCCATACCTACTGAAATCATCAGTGAAGGTAATGAAGTACTGATAGTTTCCTCTTGCATTAGTGGACATTGGGCCACACACATCAGTGTGTATCAGGCCCAATAAGTCACTGGCCCTCTCGTTAGGTTTATTAAAGGGGGCCCGTGTCATTTTGCCCATCATGCAGGATTCGCATTTCTCACATGACTCAAAGTCAAATGAGCCAAGAAGTCCATTCGAATGGAGCCTCTTGATGCGTTTCTCGCTGATGTGCCCTAAACGACAATGCCATAGAAACGTTCGGTTTTCCTCATTAGGTTTAAACCGTTTTGTATTAATGTTATAAATTGGCGCGGATTGATCGAGTATGTAAAGCCCATTCGTAAGAGGGGCAGAACCATAGAACAAATTGTTGCGATTGAAGGAACATAATTTATTCTTAACTGAAAAATCATAACCTTCCAAATCCAACAAAGAAATTGAAATAATATTTCTGCTTATAGCAGGTACAAAATAACAATTATTAAGTTCTAAAATCAATCCCGAAGGTAAAGACAACAAGTATGTTCCTACAGCTAGTGCTGAAACTTTCGCTCCATTCCCAACTCGTAGCTCTACTTGTCCTTGCTTCAGCCTTCTACTGTTGCTGAGTGCCTGCATATTAGTACAAATATGAGCCCCACAACCAGTATCCATGACCCATGAGGTATTATCAGAAGTAGTTGTATTAACTTCTATAACAAAAATACCTGATGAAGAAGTCTCGAAAGTCTTCTTCTTTAATTCCTTTAGACCTTCCTGGAATTTCTTGCAATCTCTTCTCCAATGCCCCAGTTCTTTGCAGAACCTGCACATGTCAGTAGGCCCAGCCTTGGACTTGGGCTTAGGCTTTGGCGTGTCCTTGTCCGCGACTTGGACACCCTTGGCCTTTCCCTTATCCTTAGCAGAAGACTTCTTAAACCCCTTGCCCTTTTGTACCATAAGCACATTGGGGTCCTTGGCAGTTTTCTTCAAGTTGGGCTCTGCAGTCTTGAGCATTCCGTGAAGCTCAGGCAGTGTCTTACTCAAGCCATGCATGTTAAAGTTCAGAATGAACTGATCATAGCTTGCAGGTAAAGACTGCAGAATGATGTCGCAGGCAAGTTCCTGGCTGATTGGGCAGTCGAGTTTGTGAAGATGATCGAGATAACCCATCATCTTCAACACATGAGGACTCACTGCCGCATTCGCAGCCAACTTACAGTCCAAGAGGTTCTTAACTGTCTGGAACCTCTCGGTCCTAGCCTGCTCCTGAAAAAGCGATTTCAGGCTTGCCATGATCTCGATTGGAGACAATACACTTTCGAACTGTTTTTGCAGCTCAGGAGTCATTGTCACCAACATCAGGCAATAAACATCATTTTCATCTGACGAATGCTTTTCCCAAGCATTGTGCAGAGTCCTGGCAGCATTGGCAAGAGGCCTCTCGGGGAGGGGATCTCGAAGGACGTAATCCTTCTTCTCCTGCTTGAGGACCAGCCTCAAGTTCCTTGACCATGTCAGGAAGTTCGTTCCAGTCAGCTTCTCCTTCTCGAGAACAGACCGGATCGAGAATGTGTTTTGAGTGCTTGTAGTAGTCATATCTGAAATATATAAATAAAAAGGTTATTAGTTATATGTTCAAAATGATTAATCTCGTATTAAAGTATAATATGATTAATCATGCATTATATTCAATAACATAAGTTACCCTCAATAGAATATAATGATTCCAAGATCCACATATAACTAAGATCAAAGTGGGCCACTGGCCGTCACCCAACCTTAGCTTATATCGGTAAGCCCTATATCGGCTAATTATATCCGTGATATAACTCTTGGTTGTGAATCTGGGCCCGAGGCCCAATCCACTCTGATGTCTCAAGGCCCGGGACTCCCGATGGCCTAGTCAAGAAAACCGGACTATACAGTCATGTAATCATTAATGTCTGGGACTCCCAATGACATTTATGAATCACAAACCGTCTTACCCACGCAAAAAACAGACATCCTCACACTGTAAGGCCATGAATGCAATTGAATGGGCTTTGACAGCTGACATAGCCCGGACAAGACATCCAACGCTTGATATTATTTGAGGTTTGTAGGTTTATTAAAATCATTCCCAAAATAGAAGATTACTATTTCGGGAAACTTTCTATTTATGGAAACCTACTATTTTTGGAAACTTTCTAAAATTGGAAACTTTCTAAAACCGGAAACTTTCTAACTTTAGAAACTTCTTTAAAATCCAAAACCCGCAAATTCAGAAAATTCTATTTTAAGAAACTTTCTAATTTAAAATTTCGGAAACTTTAATTTAAAAACGACTTTATAATTTTATAAAATAGATTTTAAATTAATCTGAAGAAAGACTCAATTAACTGGCCCAATTGTTTTAACTTCTTGGCCCGAGGCCCAAGAATTGATCCATGTCCAAGACATGACCCAATTGTCCAATTAATTGACATAACCGGTCTGGTTCATTAAAACTGGTCTAACCAAGTTTTAATTACTACGATGACCACAATTGTCAACCGGTTATTTACTAAACCGGAATTTCTCAATTTATTTGGTCCAACCAAATCAAATTAGAAATTCCTGGTTTAGGCACAAATCCAATATTTCTTTCGACATTGGATTTCTTATTCCGGTTTAACCAGATTTAATAAAATTATTAAAATCTGTTTATTAAACCAGAACGTATCAATTTTAATTGAAATTTTAAACCGAACCAGCTAACCGAAATCGAACCGGTTCATCACACCCAAAACCCTAACCGGCCAGCCGTAAGCATCACGCAAAAGCGATAGCCGCAGGCCAGCCGGGACCGTTTGGGCCGCATGATCGGGACGTACGCTCGGCAGCTCGGGACGGGACGAAGCAGCACGGACGGACGCGACGCTCCATGATCGCCGAGCGATCGGGACGCGACGCACGCGACAGCCGGGACGCGATCGGGACGTCGCGATCGGACGCGATCGCCGTGCGATCACTCGGTCGATCGACCCAACGGGTCATCCCGACCGTCCGATCCCTATGTCCATCCGTCCGACCGTCCAATCCGACCAACCGGCCAAGCCGGTCAATACTCACTCGGCCGATCGCAAATCTGAGTCATATAGCTCAGTTTTGTGATCCAATTGATGTGTTTAGATTTTAATTCTGATTCTTAACTGTTTTATCTTATCAGTAATTGATTCAAAAACAATTCTAAGCAGATTAAACAACCTAAACAATGAATCTAAAACAAGAAACCTAAGAACCAATGGCTCTGATACCACTGTAGGAAGTTTCGGTTGATCCTGATTCAATTCTCATATTGATATCAACCTAAAACATGCATCAGATCTAGGTGTTCTTATTTAGAAACATTAGATCTCACCTTTTACCTTAATGTTTGCAGCGGAATTGATGAACAGGTCAATGATCAGGGAGATACACCGAGAGATGGATCCTCCAAAGGCTCACACACGCAATCACAGGAAACTGGCTGCTAGACCACGAAGAACAGAGGCGCAGGGAGAGAGGAGTAGCCGCGGCTCGGATTAGGGTTAGGAAGGAAGAGAGTTGGCTTTTAGTCATTAAAAGCCTTCTCTTTCCCTTTTGGGCTTTTGGGCCCAATCTGATTAAATCCCATTTAATCAGACCCATTAATCTTTCTCTCTTAGTACGACAAATGCCTAGCACTTTTGTCGTACTTCTGCTTAGCCGTTCCAACATTATTTCCTGCTAGCTTAAGCGTGTGACCCATATGGGATCATACAATAAAGGCAATAAGTCCAAGACTTATAGATCATGAGCGGACTCTAGCAAGCCATCATGACCCCCAGCATTGTATGACTTATGTCTGATCACTGACATACTCTTACGTTATAGAGACAGTACAGAGATTGCTGGACACAATTCCAACAGAATCCTCTGTGAAATCGCAGTGCAATGACCGTTGCATCAGATGCATCGATCGTTGCAAGGCGGTTTCACAGATGCCATAGATTTCATCAAATCGCGTTAAAATCAATCCCACAATCTCATAAACAGCATAATCTCATCATCAATCAGCCTAAATCAAGCCTATATCAGCACGGAATCACCATTCTAAAGCCAAAATCTTCTAACTTCAAAACCATAAAATCGAATCTGAAAATGATGAATTTGAGAGACCTTACCTCGGAGTTGCTTCGAATAGGTTATAGAAACGAATAGAGCGTGTAAAAACAAGAAGAATAGCGCTTTGAATCAACGAAAATGATGAAGAATCGAGTGATTTAGGTGAGAGGCGATTCTGGTGTACGGACAAGCGAAATGGGGAAGAAGAGAAGGGAGAAAAGGTTAAAGGTACTTACCTGGTTTGTGTCTGCAACGACCGTTGCAGAAGAGCAACGACCGTTGCAGAAGAGCAACGGTCGTTTCTTATTGAACCGATCCGATTCCGGTTTAGCGCATGTGTACCTTTAATTTTAAAATTGAACCAGCTGCAAAGACCGTTGCTCAGGACCGCAACGATCGTCGCAGAGCGACTTCATCTCCTCGTCATATCTCCTTGCAACGACCGTTGCACAGGGCCGCAACGATCGTCACAAAGCGATTCTTCCTCGTCAAATCACCATGCATCGATCGACACAACAAGTGTAACGATCGACGTAGATTTCCAGACTCGTATTCTGTAGTGAAAACACACCAAAAACAAAACCAAAACGTAAAATCCTAGGAAAAACACAAAAAATAATATGTACAAACCAAATAGTGGGTTGCCTCCCACTCAGCGCTTGTTTAAGGTCATTAGCTTGACCGGACGAACAAGATCAGACTCCTGGAGGTTTAAACAGAGACTGTGAGTGCCTCTGCGAAAGTCTCCTCATCCAAGGTGGAGAGTAAGATGTGTCGGTGTGAGCTCGTCCAAGAAAAGAAGGGATGTAATGTTCTACAGGATCTGAAACCAAAGTTTCACTCGTCTGCTCTCCCTGTCCATCCTCAATGCTAAAGGTTTGACCATAAATCTTTGGCCTGCGCAGCATATCCATCTCAAAGTGTAGAGGCTCATCTCCCAGATGGAGCTCAATCCAACTATGCCTCACATCAATCTTCGCACCAGCTGTGGCTAAGAAAGGTCTTCCCAATATTAGAGCATCATCCAGCTCACTATCGTACTTAAGCACCAAGAAATCTGTCGGAACCAAGTAGTTTCCAACTCTCATTGGAACGTCCTCAAGAATTTCTTCCGGAATCCTTATTGACTGATCAGCTACGACAAGAGAGGTCCTAGTGGGTGAAAAATCCGTCATTCCCAGCTTTTCTGCCACAGAGTATGGCATGAGACTTCCAGCAGCTCCTAAGTCACACAAAGAACGCCTGAAACTATCCTCAAAGATAGAACAACTCAGCACAAATATACCAGGATCAGGAAGCTTCTTGGGGATCTGAGTCAGCAGCACATCACTGATCTGTTTAGGGACCACTATCACCCAATCTTTCAACATTTCGTCCATAGGCAGCATCTTCTCCAAGTATCTCTGCACACAAGGGTGATAAGGTGGATCATCAGACTGTGAAACTTCTTCCAACTTCTCATCCATTACTCTCAGCTATCTGGCTTCATCAAGTTCCTGTTGAGGTTCCTCAAACACCTCAGGGGAAGGTGTAGTAGGCTCATGAGCCGTCTCTTCATCACTGCCACGAGAAACAAGTGAAACTGTCTGTCCACGACTTGCAACGATCGTCGCACTAGGTGCATCGATCGATGCAGCTATTTCATCACAGATTCCAGCCGAGAGTTTTGCTTCAGTTTCGGATTTCTCAGCTTCTTCCACGAGTTCAGTTGTATTTAACTCAAATTTCTCCCCTTGGTTTGATCCATCATCAATATAAACTGACCAAGCTTTAATGTGGGTGTCCATGACATTCTTTCCCTTAACTGAGCTTGAAATTTGGTTCACTTGGGTGTCCAACTGCTTCACATGTGTACTTAAGGATTCAAACTTCCCATTAAGATCCTTATACACAGCATCTAGCTTCTTGTTGAAGTCCACAACAGTCTTAGTCTGACCCTCTAGCAACTGCTCCATCATGGCTTCCATCTTGCTCTCATAAGCATTAGCAGCAGGAGGTGCCTGATAAGAGGATGATCCATAAGTCCTCTGATTACCTTGCTGAAAAAGTTTCTGAAAACTAGCAGTTCTGGTTGCTTGTGAAACACTCTTCTGTCCACCATTGAAGAACTATTACCTTGCATATTTCCAAACCTGTTTCCTTGAAATCCAGAGCCACTAATGTAGTTCACATCCTCTTCTTTGTTGTCCTCTTCAGCCTTAATCACCTCAACTTCCTGAGCAAAGTGGACAGCTTTCTTTCCAGTCAACAAACTGTGAACAGTGTCCCGCTTATTCCTGATATCAGCAATCTCCAGATTATCAATCTTTCCGCCAGACTCTTTCCTTCTCCTATCAGCAGTCTTGGTGCTATTACTGCTCACTAAGTTATCAATCAGCGTCCTAGCCTGTTCAAGAGTCCTTGTATTGAAATTTCCATTGCTGGCATTATCCAATGCAGACTGGTAATGTAGATCAATTCCTCTGAAGAATATGCCCAGCAGCATCACTTCAGAGAATCCATGATGAGGACAGTCACGTTGGTACTTCTTAAACCTCATCCAAGCAGACTTAAGAGGCTCTGTAGGACCTTGGGTGAAGGTGAGAATATCCTGTCTCGACTGATCAGAGCGAGCATCATCATAAAAGTACCTCAAAAACTCTCTCTTCACTGCATCCCAAGTAGTAAACTTCCCAGTTGGAAGTTGTTTCAGCCAATCTGCAGCCTCTCCAGCGAGAGAATAGGGGAAAAGATTGAGATAAAGATAGTCATAGTTTACCCCATTATACTTCATTCCAGTGATGAAGTCCTCAAAATCATCAATATGATCCATCGGTTGCTCATGTGAGAGACCATGGAAAGGATTCTGCCTCAGAAGATAGTAGTAGATAGTCTTGATCTCAAAATCATTCCTCTCAAATCCGGGAGGTACAATTGCTGACCGGTTAGCATAGAACTCACCTGGTCGGTTATAGTCAGCAAGAGTCCTCTCATTAGCAGCAACCATCTGCCTCTGACCTTCAGGTTCAGTTTGAGGTTCAGGTTCAAGAATCACTCGTCCCTCAGCATCAATCCTTTGCCCAGCAACATTGTTCGGATTGTTCTGTCGGTCTCTCAGAACGCCTTCAGCATTAGGTATCAGAATCAAGCGATTGTTGTTCATCCTTGCTCGCTGACCTTTCTGTTTGTTCTCTCTAGTCTAGAAAGTTCCTCAAGCCTGAGATTAACGAGATTCGAGTTCGGATTACTTCTGGTCTCACGCGTCTGCATAAACCATCGGTAATCGCTATACAACGATCGATGCTAAGATGCAACGATTGATTCAACTCAAATTCGCCCTGCAACGATCGATTCAGAAGATGCGTCGATCGATGCTAAGCGAAAATCAGACCTGCGACAGAGAAAAACAGAGAAATTAGTAACAAAAACAAAAAAACGAAAATCCTAGTCTAAACTTTAAATTCAAATCTATCGAAGACTCAAAAGAGTCCCCGACAACGGCGCCAAAAACTTGATATGCTCAGAGTTTTATCTCTAGAGTTAATACTGCAATTGCACAGCCGTGACTAGTAGTATATAGGGTATCGAATCCACAGAGACTCTAGACCTTACGATAGATTGTAGAATTATCAAGTTAAGCTAGGAGAAATCAATTAGAAACTAAATAGCAAGCAAAAAAGTAAATCAGATAGCAGAAGTGGTTTGTAAGCAATTAACTAAAAGCGCTAAGTCTAGGAAGTTCTCGGGAATTCATACACGTAAATCAACTATCAGTTATGATCAAATTAAGCACGGTTCTAGAACTCAAACACATATATAGAATTAACCAACTTTCGTTGCGAGAATTCTCTAAGTCTAATAGCAGAAATCCAAATTTCTTTGCAATTCCTAACAGATTAAACTAGCCTTAAGTGCAGGTTCGATATGTTCACAATTCAATTAAACCAAATTTCTTTGCGGATAATTAAATTGCTCAACCTAAATAGTTTAGATTCTAAATCACACTTTCGTGTCAATTTATAAACCTAGAGTCTAAATTCTAAGTGATCAAGTTAGAAAGTAGTATTAAGCACAATTCAGGTTGAAGAACAATAAGTTATGAATCCTAAACTGATAAATTAATCTAACAAGTCATGAAAACCTTTAAGATAATCCCTAAACCTAACTATGAATCTACTCAGACATGATCAATGAAACATAAATCATAGAATAAATAGATTGCATAAATAAAGAGTAAGAATAAAAGGGGTTCGAAATCTTCTCCAAAAGCAGGAAGCAGTACATGATTAGATCAGCCCCAAAAGCTCTAAAATCTCTATGCTCAAAGTATGAAAGCGTAAGTAAGCGTGTCTAAAGCGTAGCCTAAACAATGGCTTAAAAACCCTAATATAATGGTCTAATCACGGCTAGGGCTTCTTTGTAATTATGAGAAACTTCTGGGCTTTGTTGCAAATTCCAAATCTCTCATTAAACCGCCGAGAATGTCTTATGCGCATGTGTGTCGATCGATGCACATGATGTGTCGATCGATGCACTCCTTTGTTTTGGGTAGTAAACTCTATCTCTCGGGTTAAATCTCCAAAATGCTCCAGAATGTGCCATAATCACCAAATCCGCTCCAAACGTGTCTAGACCTGATAACACCTGTAAATGACTCTAAAGAAACACCAAAAGACTCTAAAACATACTTATATCATGGTCTAAAACCGGTAAAACCCATGCTATATCACTTGGCCCTTGGACCTAACCGTATTACCACCCTCGTGGTTCACCCCCTTGGCTTACCCCCTCTTGCCGCTTTGTGCATTCCTTCCTGAAATGAGCAACTTTTCCGCAACAGAGAAGGTCCTTAAGCCATCACTCGTCTCTTTCCCTTTATCCTACTGACAGTCTATGATTCTGTGATCCTTATATCTGCACCTCGCACATGATCCCATTTCCTCTTTAGGTCCCTCTCGGTTTGGCCCATCACCTTCTCCCGTGACTGGGCTTTCATCCGGTTCTCCTCGGCTAAATTGGCCTCCAATGTTGCAGTCCAATCGACCAACTCTGAGACGAAGATAACGGTACAAACCGAGCAGTGGGTACGAAGTTCAATATGCCATCCCCGGAGGAAACAACACACTTTTCCCCCTTTGTCCTCAAGTTCCCGTAACACCTAAGCTGGTTGAACTCTGCCACAAGATCATGCACTGTCTGAGACCTCTAACCATGTCCTGGAACTAACCTTCCAACCGATCCCACACTTAGCTGGAAAGTACTTCCAATTGGACTCGACATCAAACTCTGCCCAAGAGTCAGTCATACCTTGGTGCGCTTGTCGGCCGAAAGCCACCAGTTATGTGCGTCACCCTCTAGAAAGTGAACTGCAATGTCCTAGAACCAAGCATGCTCTGATACAAACTTGAAACACCTCGACCCGGTCTTTTTAGGCCACGGTCGATGCGTTCCTGGTTAAAGCTAATTTTCCGACTGAACCTCCCTTATATCTGTTCTAACTCAAATTTGCTGATATGATCCTAACTAGCTCATCTCATGATTCAAGCAAATGGACAGAACCGGTTATGAAGCCAAAGGAAGAGCCACCTGATTTCAACTTCAAAACAACAAATGAAGGTCTTTCCATTCGGCCAAACACCACCTGTATTACATTCTCACCTCATATTGAGAACTCCTCGAAGTTGAATCAGTCCAATCAGAGTTCTGGTGAAGAAGTTATGCAACTTTCAATCCAGGTGAACTCAAGCTTACGTGATTCCGACATGCGAGTGTTCAAAGGTGGTTCCAGAACGAACCAGAAAGAATCAAGCTATGAACAAAATTTTCCTAGAATCCTGATTCATCAGAGAAGCTCCTACAATTGGATTCATCGCAAAACAGGTCCAGACGTAAAAGATATGAATTTTAAAATCCGATGGTTCTGCTTTAGCACCTGTTGCGCGACTGAGCCAAAGATTGTGTCACACAGCCCAGCTCAGGTACAATCTCGACATGAAACCAATTGGAGAGTCTTCCTGGATCTCTTATCTTTCCAACAAGCCCAAGAACAGAGGAAAAGTCCAACAGATCAGAAAGATACAGATCAGTTTCCAAAATGGGTCAACCTGGTGCATTACTTGAAGATTACTAGGCCCAATTGGATTGGAAGCTTGCAGACATATGTTTGGCATCCAGGATACATTTTCTCAAGCCCATGAAGAGAAATTTCGTCCATGAAGTGTGCATGAGAGCCAAGTTTCGAATTTAAACTTGTATTAAGTGTTTTGTTGAGTTCCTAGGTCATTTAATGCTTGCTCTTCATGCAAGCCATCTTCTGAACTCTACTTAATTCTCTTGTACTCTTCCATTTCGAATTTATCTAGACTTTTTATCAAAAACCCTTTCTGAATTTCTAGATCATCTTGTTGGTGTGTAATATCCAGCAAAATCCTTGATTTCTTTTGGTGTGTAATATCCTGAAGAGATCAAGAGGTGAATCAAAGGCTTTTCCGCAACCTTTGTGTGACCATTCGCTCCACATCCCTTGAAGCAATCTGATTGTTTGCAAGGCCTATCCTTTTACCAACTCTCAAGTGTTGATTTTGGGTTGATCCTGTCTAGGATCGCATCAAGTGGTATCAGAGCATCATTTGAGACTTTGGTAGTTTCTGATCTTTCATTTTCTCCACTTTCATCTTCTTTCTTTCATATTATTTCTTTTCATCTTCTACCTTTTTCATCTTCTACCTTCTTTCTTTCTGAAAAAAAAAAATGAGTGGGTTGAAGGTTCCAACGTTCTATGGAGATGACGATCCAGTTGCATATCTAGAATGGGAGAAAAATATTGATCTCATTTTTTATGGCAACAAGTTTTCTGATCATAAGAAGATACGAGTTGCAACCTTTGCATTTCGTGGTTATGCAAATACTTGGTGGGATAGGTTGGAGACAAGGAGAATTAGAAGCGGAAGACATTTCGTTGATACATGGGCTGAGATGAAAGTTCTCATGAGGAAACATTTTGTTCCCAACAATTATCTCCTAGAGGAACATTTTGTGAAGCTGAAGAAGGAGTTAATAACAGGGATGCAGGAGATTATTCAGGCTGTGTTGCAGCGAATAAAGAAGACGGTCCCTAATCTTAGTAATAAAGCCAAGCCAACTATTCCCATTCAAGAACAACAACTTAATGGAGAGATCAAGTCAAAAGAAGAGGGAGAGGTTCCTGGTTCTTCATCATCATTATCAGAGAAGAATTTGGATATACAAGCTAAGGGAGATCTAACCATCCAGAAGATCACCAAGTGTCCAGACTAAGGCTGAGGAAGATGTGCAACAAAAAAAGCTGGTTCCTACAAAATATCAACAAGATGGAGTCATATATTCCATGCTAATCAAGGAAAAACCACAAGATTCACTTCGACACTTCCCAACTCAAGCTTTTATAGTTTTGAGGACAAAACTTTTTCAAGAGGGAGAGTATGATATGATCCTAACTAGCTCATCTCATGATTCAAGCAAATAGACAGAACCGGTTATGAAGCCAAAGGAAGAGCCACCTGATTGCAACTTCAAAACAACAAATGAAGGTCTTTCCATTCGGCCAAACACCACCTGTATTACATTCTCACCTCATATTGAGAACTCCTCGAAGTTGAATCAGTCCAATCAGAGTTCTGGTGAAGAAGTTATGCAACTTTCAATCCAGGTGAACTCAAGCTTACGCGATTCCGACATGCGAGTGTTAAAAGGAGGTTCCAGAACGAACCAGAACGAATCAAGCTATGAACCAAATTTTCCTAGAATCCTGATTCATCAGAGAAGCTCCTACAATTGGATTCATCTCAAAACAGGTCCAGACGTAAAAGATATGAATTTTAAAAATCGATGGTTCTGCTTTAGCACCTGTTGCGCGACTGAGCCAAAGATTGAGTCACACAGCCCAGCTCAGGTACAATCTAGACATGAAACCAATTGAAGAGTCTTCCTGGATCTTTTATCTTTCCAACAAGCCTAAGAACAGAGGAAAAGTCCAACGGATCAGAAAGATACAGCTCAGTTTCCAAAATGGGTCAATCTGGTGCATTACTTGAAGATTACTAGGCCCAATTGGATTGGAAGCTTGCAGACATATGTTTGGCATCCAGGATACATTTCCTCAAGCCCATGAAGAGAAATTTCGTCCATGAAGTGTGCATGAGAGCCAAGTTTCAAATTTAAACTTGTATTAAGTGTTTTGTTGAGTTCCTAGGTCATTTAATGCTTGCTCTTCATGCAAACCATCTTCTGAACTCTACTTAATTCTCTTGTACTCTTCCATTTCGAATTTATCTAGACTTTTTTTTATCAAAAACCCTTTCTGAATTTCTAGATCATCTTGTTGGTGTGTAATATCCAGCAAAATCCTTGATTTCTTTTGGTGTGTAATATCCTGAAGAGATCAAGAGGTGAATCAAAGGCTTTTCCGCAACCTTTGTGTGACCATTCGCTCCACATCCCTTGAAGCAATCTGATTGTTTGCAAGGCCTATCCTTTTACCAACTCTCAAGTGTTGATTTTGGGTTGATCCTGTCTAGGATCGCATCATTTGCCTTCTAGGGCTTGTATTTCTTCATATCTTTCTAATGATTTTCCATATTCCTTTCCTAGCTTAGATCCATTATCCATAACATTACGTAGCAGAAATATTTATAACCTTGATTCCATTCCAATAAAGAACTATCTCGGTCTAATCATCTTTGCCTTCGGTCAATCTACTTGATTACCGCTGGGCTTATCGATCGATCTTCACCATATTCAAGTCATGTGTTACTACACAATTAAGGTTCCATTCCCCTAAACCATTCTATCTAAAACTAGGATAGTTACTATTAATTCCTTGTAACAGCTAGTTCGTACCTTGGCCATGTCCGGATTCCATCTAGTTTTAACGCATCTCTCTTTGATCACGCTTGGTTGAGGAACCCTCCTAAGTCCTTGTAACATCCCTCCCCCGGGAATGTATGGATCTCTCGACGGCTTAGTCCATGGTTTGGTTGTTGATCGGCCATGGCCAAGATCGTGAGCTACAGGTCGGATTAAGCGCGGAATGAACCGTAAGTGGGCAAGAGAAGTTCGGACAGTTAAGCGCGATCGAACGGCTGCCGTTGGGACGGTTGACCGAAGATCTGCATGCTGGGCATGGATGGTCCATGCGCGGAAACGGAATGGGAAAGTCCGGTCATACGCGACTTGATCCGAGATGAATGGCTTTGGCAAGAACAACCATAATTGGACTTAGGCCGAATAAAGAGAACATAGAATGGTTATTTTTCCTAATATTTTGGGGATGTTACTAGCCCAATGGTTCATAGAGTTGAACATGGTAAACAACTTAAGTCGGATTCGGGGACGAATCCATTTTAAATGGGTAGAACTTGTAACATCCCGGAACCGGGTACCCCACCCTAGGAGGATTGGGGAAAGTATACTTGGAACCAAAAGGGTTTACGACTCGTCGTAAAGACTAAGAAGAAGTGTTCCAAGGTCTTAAGGAAGCTAAGCTCAGCTGAAAGGCAGCTCAGCTAAGAGGAAACGAGTTGAACCAAGAGTGTTCAGCTGAAACGAGCTGAACAATCCAGCTGGTCAGCTAGGTCAGCTGGCAACCAGCTCAATCCAGCTAGCTTGAGTGTTCAAGTGTTGGGTCAGCTGGTCAGCTAGTGACACTAGCTGACCAAGGGGAACAATGGCGAATGGAAACCAAGGAAGGATTGTGTCCATTCAGCCAAGCAATGCACCCTTCTCCATGGGCAGTTATGGCACGACTTTGGGGCTTATAAATACCCCATTTGGAGGCTATTTCGTGCACCTATCTTCATGGGAAAATCCCAGAAACTCCTAAGGCAAAAGCCAAACAAAAATCGAGAGAAAAAGGGTGATTTTGGCCGGAATGTCTATGGGCATTGGCCGGCTGTTATTGGCGAGTTAGAATGGGTCTTCTAATGAAAAGAAGTCTGGGAAACAAAAGGCAAAAACCCATAATGGATTGAAGATTGAAGGTTTGAAGATCAAAGATAAAAACCGGTACTATCCATGGGACAGTCCGCGGACGACCGTGGGTTGCATACGGACGACC
Source organism: Orychophragmus violaceus (assembly GCA_030180135.1). Classification (NCBI taxonomy): domain Eukaryota; kingdom Viridiplantae; phylum Streptophyta; class Magnoliopsida; order Brassicales; family Brassicaceae; genus Orychophragmus; species Orychophragmus violaceus. The sequence continues at coordinate 60,447,432 of CM058237.1, read as the reverse complement.
GCGGGTCGATCGCGGACGACTGTGGGTCACGTACGGTCGACCGTGACTGTTCGCGTACGGTCGTGTTCGTTCACGGACAGTCGTGTCCGTTCAAGGACGATCGCGGGACGATCACGGACGACCGCGGGTCGTGCACGTACGTCCGCAGGACGATACAGACGACCGCGGGTCGTGCACTTACGTCCGTAGGACGATACGGACGACCGCGGTTCGTGCACGTACGTCTGCAGTACGATACGGACGACAGCAGGATGATACGGACGACCGCGGGTCGTGCACGTACGTCCGCAGGACGATACGGACGACCGCGGGTCGTGCACGTACGTCCGCAGAACGATACGGATGACCGCGGGTCGTGTACGTACGTCCGCAGGATGATACAGACGACCACAGTGCGATCACATACGTCCGCAGGACGATACGGACGATCGTGGGTCTTACACGGACGCACGCGGGCCATTCACGGACGACCATAATCGTTCACGGATAGTCATGTCCGTTCACGGACGGTCACGTCCGTTCACGGACAGTCGCGTCTGTTCACGGATGACCGTGACGGTCACACGGATGGCCTTACGGACGTCTGTGACGAACGTGCTGAAAATCATACGGACGAACGCGTACGACCGCGGGTCGCGATACGGTCGCGGGTCCATGAACGGTCGGGACGCGGATCGGCCTTATGAACATGGATGATCAAGGAGAATGGTGGTCAAAGGAAGAACAAGAAGACCTCTTTTGTACTCGGTCATGTGGGGATGGTTGGTTGAATGACTAAGTACAAAGGGGGTGTGTTCTAAAGGTTGCTGAACGGATGAGCTAAGCTGAACGCGGAGCTAGCTTCACACCGGCTTCACCAAGGGCTAAGGTACACGTTCGAGTACTTTTCTATTGTTCTAAGGAATGAATAGAATGGAATAAGTTGAATGGAACAAACTAAGTAAAAGACTTAGGTTTTCAGAATGGATAGATAAGAACGGAACCTCGAAAGAGTTTTAAGGAAACTAAAAAGGGTTATAAGAGGTTCACGGATGGATCGTTCTTTAGAAGAACGATAGAAATGTTAAGTAAGGATTTACGCTGCGTAGTATTAAGTATGAAGGATCAATGACTAGAAGTCAATGAGAAGATCCGAAGAATACTTGTTCCTAAGGGAAAATTTTAAATAGGACGGGATTTAGGGAGGTTCGGGCCAGGGTTTGGCCTGACCACCGAAACGCATCGACCGCGGCCTAGGGTGGCCGGGTCAGGGTGTTTCAGTCCTTGCGTCAACTCCTGCAATGAACAAGCTTCTCTCTCAGCCATTCAGCCAACATCCCCACAAGGCCAAGTATCCGTTTGAGAAACCCTTGTTATCGGTGAGTCAAATGTGTGTATGGTCCTTTTTAGCTCATGCACCATTTCCGCATCCCTCATGCTCCCTCGGCCAGACCATCGAGTCTCGTTTTGACCTAACCATCTCATCTTTACCAAGGAACTCAACCAACCGCCCACATGACTCTGGCTCGGTGACATAATTTGTTGTTAGTTCCCATCTCACCCCTTTGGAACCGATTGCACCCCTTCGGAACCAATCGCACCCCTTCGAAACCGATCGCACCCTTTTAGTACCGATCGCACCCCTTCGGTACCTATCTTACCCCTTTGGAACCGATCGCACCCCTTGGGTACCGATCGCACCCCTTTGGAACCGATCGCACACCTGTGGAACCGATCTCACCCCTTTGGTACCGATCGCACCCCTTTGGTACCGTTCGCACCCCTTCTCAACCGATCGCACCTCTTCGGAATTGATTGCACCCTTCGGTACCGATCGCAGCCCTTCTGTACAGTCGCATCTCTTAGCGAAAAGTCAAACCTCTTGGAGAACAGTCGAATCCCATTGCGATCGGTCATCATAGTATCGATCAACCGCATCGCGATGGCCTATCACGGTTGGTCGGCCCGACCCGTGACCCGTCCGACGTGGAGTATTGTCTCCTCGATGTTTTTCTACTCTTTGGGACTTTTTCCTTTTCTTTGTTGTTAAAAACGAAATCAATGCCCCCTATTTATAGGCTTTGACTTGGCTAGCGAATGATTGCAACTTTTGCATTGGTGTCCCTGCAAATGGACACATATCTTCATTGGTCTCCCTTGCGAATGAACACATTTATTCATTGGTAGCTCCTCCCCATACTCATCTGAACACTCAGCTGATCACAAAGGTGATCAGCTGATCACAAAGCTGATCTGCCTACAAGCTCGTATAGCTGGTTCAGCTTGTAGCTTAGCTACTTCAGCTCCTCCAACTCCTCTACAAGCTCCCGTTTCATTTGGCTAAGTCATTTGGTCCGTTCCTCTACCTTGCATAACCCTTCTTGATAACTTGTTCACAATCATTCTCCATGATCTGAATTAAGCCGTTCATTCATCTCCTAGACCGAATAGGCCCTGTGTAATATTCCCGGGACGAGGATGTTACAAATAGTGCAGTCACAAAAACGATGTTTTCTTGTAATGACATAAATACAATCCCTAGCAAAGGCTAGTGTACCATGAGGAAACTATGAAGCCTAAACCTCCTCACCCAAATTGAAGAGCAAGAAGGGGAAGGGAAAGAAAGGTCAAAAGGAACCGGTATTGGAAATTTTAACAAGAAGATCCGGTTGATGAGACCTTTATCGAAAAGAAGAAGGCACGAAAGCCCAAGCTTAGAGTTCCTACAAATGTTGAATGCCTTAAGAAACTCATGGACATCAAGTTTCAAGGGACCAAGTACCCGCACTTTGGTACTTTGGAGGTTCTCGTTTTGATAGACGGTTTGAGGGAAATATTTAAGAACATGGGCTTGTAGGAGTTCTTTGCCATGTCTAGTGTGCCTACCAAACCTCCACATGTAATTTTCTTGCCTTGTTGAAAGCCACTTACTACAAGCACACGGAGGCTGATAAATCGTTTGAAGGCTTTGGATTGCATTGAGTTCAAGAGTGGAAGGAAAATTCATCGAATGTTCTTAAAGGCCATAAGTGAAGTCTTTTGGTTTGTATAAGAGGGTGCAAGTCTGTCTAAATCATTCTCCTATCCAGATGGTGCACTCAAAGAGCTGTGGACACAATTGCCCCGGGAGACTACAACCCGGGGTGATGAAAGGAGGACGCATCAGTCATACATCTATAAGATATGTGCACAAGGCTTTAGCACACATAATATGTAAAATCCTAATGGGTAAAATAACCCAATTGTCAATAGCGCTAAATTGATAAGTAGAAATTTCGTGATTCTAGTACTATCAATCATTAAACATGATAGAAATTTGTCATTATAGTTTAACTGAGGTTATCATTCCAAATGGGTTAAGTTTAGAAACACAAGGAGTGGATACAATTAACTGAGTTAAGCGAAATATATATAAGAGTTTTATCTAACAGTCCTACTAATTGAAAACAAGTGGCAATTAAGTAAGCAACAGAAAGCAAGAACAAGCAATGATCGAATAGAGCAACAAAAAGCACTAAACACCGAGATAATAAAGATAAAAAGGTCTTATGATTACGTCAATGTATCAAGGTGATCTAGAGAAGATTATGGGTGCTTAAAAATGACAAAATGTAATAATAGCTTAACGACTCCTAATCAAGCTAATCATACTTCCATACTCATAACCATATGCTAATCATGCAATAATCCATGTTCCAATTTAAAATAACAAGAATACCATGCATTTCATTCAATTAAAACACCATTTAGCAAAGCTAATCTTTTAGTTAAGAACTGTAATCAACATTAATCATATTCTTTGACAGTAATCCATTTGTTAATTATCTAATCAAGAACAAACTTCCATTTGAGATTAAGAGACTAACAAGAATTCAAATTATGATCTAAATACCAAAAATCACCATAAACATTCATTTGCATGACTTAGGTATGAGAATCCTCTAATTAGGTTCATTCAAGCATTTCATCAAACACCTTCTGGGAAATATAAAACCTAAGTTCTAAATTCAAGATTCCTTGAGAATCTAGCATTGAGATCAACATAATAGAGAATGACTAAGATTAATAAAGCAGTAAGGACACTAGATCACTACTAATCTCACCCAATCCTACCTCATCCTTAAAACCCAAATGAACTACACACTTATCATGTTGCTCTGTGATGAGTTGCTGTATCATTCTCTCGATCTTTTCTTCTCTTGAGACGTCAGTGGGAGCTGGCGGAGCAGAATTTTTCGCATTTAAATGTGCGGAATGAGAGTTATAAGGAGCTCTCGATTAAAAGTTACCATTTCCTCCAAAGATCTCGTCTGGAAATGATTTTGGATACAAGAAAATAGCGTTTTTGCGACTGTAACTTGCGACTATTTAGAGAAACAATTGTGGCTGGTTTTCGGCTACAGATATATGGTTGTCTATTAGTCGCTAATTTATGAACAAAAATGGTAGTCGCCAATTTAGTCGTTGATTTACGACTGTTTAACGACTATTGCCAAGCCCGTAAATAGAAGTCGCAAAGTACTAGCTAAATTTGCAACTACTTTGCGACTAATATTAAGAATCGTGTAGAAGTCACAAATTAGTCGCAATGCTAGAGACTGCGTTACGACTCTATCGGCGCATCGCAAAGTAGTCGCTAAATTTGCGACTACTTTGCTACCAATATTAAGAATCGTGTAGAAGTCACAAATTAGTCGAAATGCTAGCGACTGCGTTAAAATTCTATCGGTGAGTCGCAAAGTGGTCGGATATCAGTCGTATCTTACATGTTTGTGGTAGGTGTACACGTTTCATGCAACATGCATTTATGACCATAAATGGTAGTGGCCAATTATGTCTACATAATCGAAATTCAGCCCTATCTTCTTTTTTCATTTGTAGAAACACAAAGAATTTTGAAATTTAGGTTCATGGCGGGAAGTTACAGTTATAGCTACCATTGGGAGTGGATGTATAGGAGGTTCGATGAAGCCACAAATAATTTCTCGACGACCTTCAAAACAGGGGTTGAATAATTCATGTAATTTTCAACAAAAAAAAAAACTGCCTCTAGCACAGAGCAATGGCGGTAAGTTTCAATGCCCTTGTAATGTTTGCAAGAACGAAAATTAGTAACCTCGGAAAAAGGAACTTGGAGTCATTTGTATAGCAGAGGATTTATTCATGATTATTATGTTTGGCATAAGCATGGAGAAGAAATGGTTTTGATTTAGGAACTAGTTATGTTGATACGCATGATGTTCGTAATGTAGTAGAAGATAGATATGTGGATATGGTGAATGATGCATTTCGTGATAACATGAGTAATGTTGAAGAACTTGTGCGTAATCATTCAAAAAAAATTATGACATGTTACAAGGAGCCAAAAATCTATTATATGATGGTTGTCGTGAAGGTCAGTCCCAGTTATCGTTGACTGCTCGGATCTTGCAAAATAAGGTAGATCATAATATGAGTAAAAGGTTAGTGGATTCGATATGTGAAATGTTGACTGAGTATTTACAAGAAGGAAACCAGACAACAAGTTCACATTACGAGACAGAAAAACTGGTGCGCAATTTAGGCCTCCCCTATTATACACTTAATGTTTGCATAAATAATTGTATGATCTTCTGGAAAGAAGACAAAAAGGAAGATAAGTGTATGTTTTGTGAGGAACCAAGATGGAAGCCTAACGATTGACAAAATAGAACCAAAGTACCTAATAGTCGTATGCGGTATCTACCAGTTGCAAACAAACTGAAGACAATGTATCAAAGCGAGAAGACTGCAGAAGAAATAAGATTACTGCAGTGGTAATCTTTTCAAGATAAACATCCTCTATTTCCTAAGAACCTCGTAATGTTTATCTTGGATTATTTACAAATGGGTTCAATCCATTTGGCATGTCTCTTATTCATTCGTTGTGGCATGTGATCTTGACTCCATATAATTTGCCCCCTGATATGTGCATGAATACACAATACATATTTCTTACAATTCTGAATTCTGGGCCAAATCATCCGCGCGCTAGTCTTGATATCTTCCTCCGACCTCTTAATTAGGAGTTAAAAGATTTGTGGTATTCTAGAGTTGATGCAAACAATGTGTTCTTGAATGAAAATTTTAATCTAAAAGCAGTGTTGATGTGGACGATAAGCGACTTCCCGGAGTATGGGATGTTATCTGAATGTACGCCCATGGTAAATTGTCTTGTCCAATTTGCATGGCAGAAACAAAATCTTTTTATCTGCCTAACAGAAGGAAGACGTGTTGGTTTTATTAACACCGAAGATTTTTTCCACATTGTCATCCACTGAGGAAGAATAAAAAGACTTCTTGAAGGTAAAAGACGCCTCGAAAGAGCATCCACCTCAGTCTTTGACTGGTGAGCAAGTTTATTGGGAGCGGTTGCAAGGTGTAAATCCACCGAAAACAAAGAACTGCGGTGGAAACGGTCACGAAAAGAGGAAGCTTGGCTATGGGAAGTGGCATAACTGGCACAAGGAAAGCATATTATAGGATCTTCCTGTTGGGAATGTCCTGAAATCTATTGTACTCACTTTATTGTCGAGATGAGACAGTCATATAACACTGGGCAATCATAATGCTTTGCTAGAAGCCACTTATGATCAATGAGTTTTGAACTCAGTGCTAGTGTTATATGATCCTACAGGGTCACACACCTAAGCAAACTGTACATAGAATATGAGGTTGATCATTAATGTAATGATATGGTAAATGCATATTTGATATGCATTCAATATCGAGTTTCTGAGGCAGTGTCGATCGACACAACAAGTGCATCGATCGACACAGATCGCGGATGACTTGATTAACTTCGGTTTAATCCTTGGTTAATCAGATCATGGTATAAGTCAACATATATAAGATATATGTGCGACTTTTACAGAGGTCTAACCTAATACACAGCCACCAGAAAGAAACGAAAAACCTCCTGAGAGATCTGATCTCTAACGGCACTAGCATCCCGTCCGTTCCAGTTTGTGTGCGTGTGGATACCAGTAGAGGCGCAGCACTTGAGGCGCTTTAAGATCTCGATTATTTGTTCATCTTCCGCTGCTAATCACTAGGTAATTTCGAGATCTAATGATTCAATATACCTGAACCCTAGATCCTAGGCTTGGAATTTATACATAGGGTTGCTAATCTGATTAGGAACTGCTAGAAATTCCTTCAGTGGTATCAGAGCCTTAGGGTTCTATTGAATCAATAGCATGATTATTAGATTAGTTGAATCTAGATCTCTGTATAATTGATACAAGCATGCTAAAATTCGTTTTGATCAAAGTAATCTAGTTTAGGTTTTTTGTTTGAAAATGATTTAGGGTTAATCGCTATGTGTCGATCGATACCAATCCGGTGTCGATCAACACATAATGATAACCGGTGTCGATCGACACATAATGTTAACCCGAATAAAATTCAGGTTTAACCTACTTGTGACGATCGACACAAGAGTTGTGTCGGTCGACACAGACCTTGCAATTAGGATAATCGGTTTAATTGGATTGGACCGGTTATCGAGCTTGGTTAAAATTGGTTAAACCGCTAAAACGGTTTATTGTGATTATTTTGATAAGGTTGGTATCGACCGACACCAATGTAGTGTCGATCGACACTGACCGGTTATCAAAACCGGATCAATTGGATTGATCGGATATCGCAAATTGGTTTTGGTAAATCTGTATCGATCGACACTAAAGTAGTGTCGGTCGACACAGGGTCTGCTGGTTTCGGTTATTGAACCTGAAATCACAGAACCAAACCAAGATAAATCCTTTTATTAGAATAATTAAAACATAATAAGATTAAACGTTTTAAAACAGTTCCGTTCCTCAAACTAAATATCAAGTAATCCTTGATGTCTTCCCGATCTTGTCAACTGTCAAGACTCGTTTCATTGTGCGATAGATTTGCAGTGCAAAGTGTCCACAATTACATGAGTAAGGCAAGAGGTAATCGTGTTGATAGGCTTGAAGTGCAAGGTATCAACAATTACATGACTTAAGAGATTGGTTTACTTGACTGGGCCATCAAAATCATTTTGGGCTCAGAGACATCAGGTGGATTGGACATGAGATGTCAATCCACAACCAAGAGTTATATTGGATATAACTAGCGAAGTTGTTGCTTACCTAGATAGCTAAAATTTGGGTGATAGCCAGTGGCTCACTCAAGTTTAGTGAAGTATGGGTCTTGGATCATTATATTCATTTGAGGAAACATTGTTTTGAATATAATGTGAGTTTTCTTAATAGTTAAGATTTCTCATTTCTTGAACATCATAACTAAACCTTTTTCCTTTCTATGATCTCAACTATGACTAACACTCATCACAACACTTTCTCCCTGCGATCCACCCTTGAGAAGGACAAGTTAAATGGATCGAATTTTCTCGAATGGTATCGGAACTTGAGAATTGTTCTCAAGCAGGAGAAAAGGGACTATGTCCTAGAAAATGTTCTCCCTGAAAAACCGAGAGACAATGCCCCACATGCAGAAAGGAGTGCTTGGGATAAGCATTCTAATGATGTGGTCGATGTGTGCTGTCTCATGTTGGCTACCATGAACTAGGATTTTCAGAAGCAATACGAGAACGTGGAGTCGCCAATGGAGATGATCACTAGCCTGAAAAGTATGTTTCAGGAGCAGGCACGAACTGAGAGATACCAGACGGTTAAGTCTCTCATTGAATGCAAGCTACCAAAGGACGGTCCAATTAGTCCTCATGTCATTAAGATGATGGGTTATATTGATAACCTGGGGAAGCTGGATTGTTCCATTAGCCAAGAGTTGGCTACTGACATCATTTTGCAGTCACTGCCGTCAAGTAATGATCAGTTTGTTATGAACTATAACATGAACAACTTGACGAAGACGTTGACTGAACTGCATGGCATGCTCAAGACAGCTGAGCCTAATATCAAGAAGGGCACTCCAAATGTACTTATGGCACAAGGGGGTAAGAAGTTTAAGAAACTTAGCAAGGGCAAGGGAAAGGGCAAGGCCGTCAAGATTGAAAATCAGGACAAGCCTGTGTCATCTTCCAAACCCAAGCCCGGCCCATCTGAGACTGATAAGTGCCATTACTGTAATGAGCTTGGGCATTGGAAGAGAAATTGCAACAAATTCTTGGAAGAGAAGAAGAAGAAGAAGAAGAAGACTTTCGAGACTTCATCTTCAGGTATTTTTGTCATAGAAGTAAATGTTACTACTTCTGGTTCTACTTCTTGGGTATTGGATACCGGCTGTGGTGCTCATATTTGTACTAATATGCAGGGCCTAAGCAACAGTAGGACTTTGGAGAAAGGACAAGTGGACCTGCGCGTTGGAAATTGAGCAAGAGTTGCTGCATTAGCCGTAGGAACATTTAATTTGTCTTTACCTTCTGGTTTGGTTTTAGAACTCAATAATTGCTACTATGTACCTGCTATAAGCAGAAATATTATTTTTATTCCTGTTTTGGATATGGAAGGATATCAGTTTTCAATTAAGAATAAATGTTGTTCTTTTGATTACAATGATATATTTTATGGTAGCAGTCCATTAGAGAATGGGCTTTATGTTCTAAACCAAAGCATGCCAATCTATAACATTAATACCAAGAGATTCAAGTCAAATGACACGAATCAGACTTTTCTCTGGCACTGTCGTTTGGGCGACATAAATGAGAAACGGATTCAGAAACTCCATAGTGATGGGCTTCTGGGCTCATTTGATTATGAATCATGTGAGAAATGCGAATCTTGTTTATTAGGCAAAATGACCAAGGCCCCTTTCAACAAACAAAATAAAAGGGCCAGTGACTTATTGGGCCTTATACATACGGATGTGTGTGGCCCAATGAGAACGAGTGCCAGAGGAAAATTTCGGTACTTCATTACCTTTACTGATGACTTCAGTAGGTATGGCTATGTCTATTTAATGAGACACAAGTCGGAATCCTTTGAAAGGTTCAAAGAGTTCCAAACTGAAGTACAAAATCAACTTGGCAAAAGTATTAAGGCTCTTCGATCAGATCTTGGAGGAGAATACTTAAGCCAAGAATTCAGTGATCATCTGAGAGATTGTGGAATTGTTTCGCAACTCACTCCTCCTGGAACACCCCAATGGAATGGAGTGTCCGAGAGGAGGAATCGGACTTTATTAGATATGGTTCGATCAATGATGAGTCACTCATCTCTTCCATTATCCTTCTGGGGATACGCTCTAGAAACGTCTGCGTTTACACTAAATAGGGTTCCGTCAAAATCAGTTGCAAAGACACCACATGAGTTGTGGACAGGAAATGTTCCGAACTTGTCTTTCCTGAAGATTTGGGGTTGTGAAGCTTATGTTAAGCGGTTAATTACTGATAAGCTCGAACCCAAATCTGATAAATGCTACTTCGTTGGTTATCCTAAGGAAACCAAGGCTTACTACTTTTACAACCAATCCGAGAACAAAGTGTTTGTTGCTCGGAACTGCGTCTTTCTTGAAAGAGAGTTTCTTTCTAAGAAGAACAGTGGGAGTAAAGTACAACTCGAAGAAGTTCGAGAGCCACAGGAGACCGCTCAACCCGTTGAGGAAGAGCAACAGTTGGATCTACAAAAACTTGTAGAAACCACGCCTGTGGAGCCTGAAATTCGCAGATCCGAAAGGATCCGTCACGAACCTGAGAGATATGGATTTCTCGTAACTAATTGTCATGATTTGTTGATCATTGACAGTGACGAGCCCGCGAATTTTGTAGAAGCAATGATGAGCCCTGACTCCGAAAAGTGGCTGAAAGCCGCTGAATCCGAAATGGGATCCATGTCACAGAACCAAGTGTGGACTTTGGTTGATTTACCCGATGGTGCAAAAGCCATTGAGTGTAAATGGATTTTCAAGAAGAAAATTGATGTGGATGGTAATATTCAGATATAAAAATCAAGGCTGGTGGCAAAAGGTTTCAAACAAATTCATGGTATTGACTATGAATAAACATATTCCCCTGTCGCTATGCTTAAGTCCATTCGGATTCTCCTAGCAACAGCCGCTCATTATGATTATGAGATCTGGCAGATGGATGTGAAAACGGCTTTCCTTAATGGAATTCGGGAAGAGGATGTGTACATGACACAACCTGAAGTTTTCATCGATCCTAATGCTGCTAGGAAGGTATGCAAGCTTCATCGATCCATTTATGGATTGAAGCAAGCATCTCGGAGTTGGAATCTTCGTTTTGATGAAGCGGTCAAAAAAGTTTGATTTCATCAGGAACGAAGAGGAACCGTGTGTTTACAAGAAGACTAGTGGGAGCGCAGTTGCATTTCTCGTATTATATGTAGATGACATACTTCTTCTCAGAAATGACGTTCCGCTGTTACAGTCTGTTAAGACTTGGCTCGAAAGTTGTTTTACAATGAAAGACATGGGAGAAGCCGCGTACATTCTTGGAATAAGAATCTATAGAGATAGATTGAACAACTTAATTGGACTGTGTCAAGATACTTATATCGATAAGGTCTTACACAGGTTCAGTATGCATGATATCAAGAAGGGCTTCATACCAATGTCTTATGGCATTAGTCTCAACAAGAAGCAATGTCCTTCGACACCTGCTGAGCGAGAACGCATGAGTAGGATTCCTTATGCTTCTTCTTTAGGATCCATCATGTATGCCATGCTCTGCACTCGTCCAGATGTTGCTTGTGCTTTAAGCATGACGAGTAGATACCAATCTGATTCAGGTGAAAGCCACTGGACAGCTGTCAAGAATATCCTAAAGTATTTGAGAAATACTAAGGACAAATTCTTGGTGTACGGAGGAAGTGTTGAGCTTATAGTAAGTGGTTACACAAACGCAAGTTTTCAGACAGACAAAGACGATTTCCGATCACAATCTGGTTACGTCTTTTGTCTGAATGGCGATGCAGTTAGCTGGAAGAGTTCCAAGCAGGACACTGTAGCAGATTCCACGACCAAAGCTGAGTACCTCGCCGCTTCTGAAGCGGCAAAGGAAGCTGTTTGGATCAAGAAGTTCATCATTGAACTTGGTGTGGTTCCTAGTATTTCTGAGCCAGTGGCTTTGTATTGTGACAACAATGGAGCCATTGCGCAGGCGAAGGAACCTAGGTCACACCAGAAGTCCAAACACATAGAGAGGAGATATCACCTTATCCGTGATATTATTAATAGAGGAGATGTGAAGATCAGCAGAGTCCCGACGGATGAGAATGTTGCTGATCCTTTGACCAAGCCTCTCCCAAGGCCTAAGCATGAGAGTCATACTGCTGCTATAGGCATTAGATTTCTTAAGATATGATCTTGATTTTAGTGGGAGTTGTATTTGTTTTTAGTTATGTCATGATGTTCACAAAACATAACATGGTTATGTTATTTTTAATGAAATTTGATTCAGTATTATTTAATTGTGTTATTAAATAATAGATTAAATAATTAAATAATAGTCCCAAAGTAATTTATGACATTTTATAGGTTATCAAGTATGTGACTTGCTCATGAAACCCTATAAGCAAGAAATGACATAAATTATGTTGGTCTCTGGTCGAGGTTGTTAAAGTGGGACATTAACAACCGCGTGAGACTAGTATGTGAGGTGACTGATGACTAAGTTTCATGGAGTCATTAATAAGAGTATTAAAGTCAATCACATATATATGTGTTGGAAAACACAAGATCGGACTTGACCCGTTAATGAGAACTCTACAAGATGGTTATATGAGTGTCATAAGAGTTTCTCATTACGACTACAGAGTATAGTCCTTAGACCTGGGTTCATCATGATTTCTTACATATGGATTGGTCCGTCTTGACTTTGTCAAACGTCAGCCGTAACTGGTGACTATAAAGACACTGATTGGGCGTATCATGAAATGTGAAAGGGACATGGATGGAACAAGATGGGATTTGTACCTCCTATATAACAGGAGATAAATATCTCAAGGCCTATCAAAGATTTGATACTAGAAATGCGTGGCCGCGCTCAAACGAGGTGATTGTCAGTCGTTTGTCTTATCAGTATAAATCAGAGTTCGATAAACATGATCTAGCTTAATAAGGATGACACAGTTCTTACCTTATGCCAGATCGAGATATAGCTACAAAGGGATTATAGGAATAGATGATTCCAGTACAAGTGGGAGATTGTTGGGAATGTCCTGAAATCTATTGTACTCACTCTAAGTGAAAGTTGTATTGTCGAGATGAGACAGTCATATAACACTGGGCAATCATAATGCTTTGCTAGAAGCCACTTATGATCAATGAGTTTAAAACTCAGTGCTAGTGTTATATGATCCTACAGGGTCACACACCTAAGCAAACTGGACATAGAATATGAGGTTGATTATTAATGTAATGATCTGGTAAATGCATATTTGATATGCATTCAATATCGAGTTTCTGAGGCAGTGTCGATCGACACAACAAGTGCATCGATCGACACAACAAGTGCATCGATCGACACAGATAGCGGATGACTTGATTAACTTCGGTTTAATCCTTGGTTAATCAGGTCACGGTATAAGTCAACATATATAAGATATATGTGCGACTTTTACAGAGGTCTAACCTAATACACAGCCACCAGAAAGAAACTGAAAACCTCTTGAGAGATCTGATCTCTAACGGCACTAGCATCCTGTACGTTCCAGTTTGTGTGCGTGTGGATACCAGTAGAGGCGCAGCACTTGAGGCGCTTTAAGATCTCGATTATTTGTTCATCTTCTGCTGCTAATCACCAGGTAATTTCGAGATCTAATGATTCAATATACCTGAACCCTAGATCCTAGGCTTGAAATTTATACCTAGGGTTGCTAATCTGATTAGGAACTGCTAGAAATTCCTTCACTTCCGTACTAGAGGGAGATCAATCTCCAACATATTCTTGATTTGATGCATGTAGAGAAATATTTTTTGGACAACATGTTGAATACTCTTATGAATGTGAAGGGTAAAATCAATGACAACATCATGTCAAGATTTTATATAGAATGATTTTGTTCTCGACCACACTTAGATATTGATAGTGAGTGTAAAGCTCCTTTCCCCGCATACAGATTGACAGACAATGCTATAACAAGTTTAGTGGAATGTGGGAAACATGTAGTAAAATTCTCAGATGGTTATGTGGCCGACTTAGCTAGTTGTGCTGATATGGAAAACAATAATTTTTAAGGCATGAGGAGTCATGACTGCCACATTTTTAGGGAGTGACTACTTCTATTTCTCTTCGCCAAACTCTTAGACCGAAACGTCCACCTTGCGTTATAAGGTGCTAATTAATTTTACTTATAGTAATACGAATAGTTGATAAGTAAATATGAGTGTATTATTTTATATTTACTATGACAGTTTCAAAATATATATATTGTAGGGGTTGGAGGTTTTTTCTGTTACTTATGCTCGAGAACTTTACAAAAAAGTCGCGTCCAAATTCTAAAAGAAAAAAATTGTTTTAATCATATGCAATTTAGAAAAGATCTTTCCACAATCATTTTTCGACGCGATGAATAACTTGCCGATACATCTTCCCTACGAAGCTGAATTAGGAGGCCCTGTGCAATATATGTGGATGTACCTTTTTGAAAAGTTTTTTAAAAAGTTGAAAGGGAAAGCACAGAACAAAAGATATGCGGCAAGATCGATTGTTGTATAATATATCAGTGAGGAGGTAGCTTATATATCATACCACTACTTTGATGCGAATATAAAAATGAAATCAAAATAAACGCTATAATTAATCACATGTTCACTTTGCCATTTGTATGACCCACATGGTAGGTATTAATTAATTTTTTTTTTTTTAACTAATTAATTTGGTCATGTTAACCAGATTCACTGGAGGTGAACTCCCCTTATATCATCTCTCTGTACCTGATATATTTACTCCAGTAGGTCCTCCAAGTGAGAGAGGGAAAGAAATCAGGCTTTCAGTTATAGATGCGCACATGTATATGTTCTACCAAACTGTGAATATTATCAGCCACTTTTATCTTACGTTTTTATATAATACACTATATATGATTTCGCATATAAGTTTTGGTCGAAAGCATGTTCGAAGATTTTATTTCTACAAAAGATCTAGAACTCTCCAAAAAAGAACTCTTTACGAAAAGACCCAAAGAATAACCTATATGGGTGAAAGATTATGTATGTGTATAATTTACCTGTACTTATATACATATTATTTATTTATATGAATTTATCTGCATTGCTAGATATTTGATATTTTCTTTTCTATATACATGTTACTTATTGGAAAGACACATATTATTTTCCTCCTTGAGTGCAAGAGATAGTGCATGAACCCATGAATAAGGCTAAAAATTGGCCCATCTATTTTACAAGAGGATATTTATTTCACACGGAGAATCACGACGAGCGACAGAAGACATGTAACTATGGTGTACGTGTTAAACGAGAGAATTGTGATGATGCATCTGATGAGACTGCTATCCACATGATCCTGACTGATATCATACAGTTCGAGTATGATGGAATGGTAAATTTTAGAATTACACTTTTTAAATGTTCTTCAATAAATACGTTTTTTGAAGAGGCACTCGGAGAAGTGATATTGGCATTGTAAACGTTCTTCAATCAAGAAAATACAATAACTACGAACCATTTGTTCTATGTACGTATGTTCCTTACCTGTAAATTGATGAGGACATCAGCTTACCCGACACTGATTTGGACGATCAAGACGGACCAGACTCTACCAAGAAGCTGGCCGACCTGTTTCCGACCATGCGAGATGTACCAAGGATGCGTTCGGGACAGCGACAGATACAAGCTGAATTCAACAATGCCATGGAGCAGCTGATCTCGAGGACAATCCTAGAAGACATTACGACCCAGCTAGGCCATCTCGACCAAGGACAACCTGTCCTGAACCAGTTGGCCCGGAGGATGATCCATACTGAAGTTGACGGCCCACTTGATCAGGCCACGCCCTGGCCCATACTCCGGACGCACGGACCGACCATGATCTTCTGCATCGAGCCAGATGATTCTTTGACCGGTCTGCCTCTGGGATAAAGATCATACTCTTTTTCCCTTGTGAAGTTTTGTCCCAAATGGGTTTTCTTCACAAGGTTTTTAACGAGGTGATCCGATGCCCATTCATTAGAGAGACAAACCAGCCTCTTCTCTATTTTCGACCAAGACTTTCCTTTTTCGTTTTAAGTCTTATTTCTCTTGTTTTTTCTCAGCATTTTCGATGGCCCACTGTCTTTTGGCCCATTTGCTTTCAGTTGTAGTTACTTAAACATTCTTTTGGTTTTATGAAACATTAAGCAAGTTTAAACCAACAAAACCCTAAGGTTTTTCGATCTATCTCTCTCTCTGCGCGGCTTCCCCTTAGAAGAGCAGATCTCTTGGCTTTTGCTTGCTGTCTCGATCATCCTAAGTGTTCCTCAGGTTCAGTAGCTCACAAACCATCATTCAACCATCCCTTGACGAGAAGAGAGTGCCATCGGCCAGCTTCTCGTCCCACTCGATCACCATCCGCGCCAGCTGCTCACTCTCAGCCGGCCATCATCCCATTCTCGGTCCATCTCTCTACCATCCATACCATCTCACATCATCTGGTATCAGAGCTTTAAAGCACCTGACCAGTCTGGTTATCTCTCTCCTTTGTTTAGTTTCAGTTTGTGTTTGCTTGTGTTCCTTTTCAAAACCGAAAATCAAAAAAAAAAAAAACAGTTTTCTTCTAGTTGCTTGAATCTCATCCGGCCTAGTCTAGGTTGTCTTGATTTAATCTCTCTTGTAACCTGTGAATTGAGTTGTGATATTGAAATCATAGAGTAGGAGGAAGAAGAGTAGAAAATCGGCTGCTAGGAGTAACAAATCCGGCCGTTAGCTAGCGTTAGGGTTTTTCTCTTGCGGTTTGAAATTGAGTCTCGGTTTGCTTGGTTAGTTACTGGTGTGATTTAAGTGAACTTTCCTTTTCTGCTATCGGTTTAGTAATTCCTTTTGTGGTTCTTAGTTTAAAAAAAAAAGAAAAAAAAAGAAATAGGTTGATAGGAGATAGAAACCGGCTGCATTGTTTCTTTTGCTTGTCTTGATCGTTGCATTGAGTATTGCGGTTTGTTGCTTGGTTACTAATCTGATTTAAGTGAGATTTTCATTCTTGTTTTTTTGTTTAGTGTTTACTTTCAGTTTATTAGTCAAAAAAAAAGGAATCGACATTGCTTTGTTCTCTTTCCGATTTGTTTGCATTTGTTTGTTTCCTTTTAGTTCTGCCCGTTCCTCTTCTTTGGTGCGTTTTATTTGTTTGTTGAGTGTGCAGACATAATGTCCGACGAGCAAGTCCATCAAGGAGGCCCAACTGACCTCACTCAGATCCTAGCTGCTATCCAGACGATCGGAGCCCGACTGGACTGTTTGGAGCGTCCCGGCGAGCATCAACCTCGGCCGGAAGATCAGCAGCCTCGACCCGGCGCTTTCAAGGCTCGACCAGGAGAGCGTCAGCACGGACCAGAGGCTCCACATCTTCGGAACGACCAGCAACGTCGACCTGGTCAGAACCATGGGCGAGTTGAGCGGCCCGGGCGCTTCCAGGACGTCCGACTGGACGACACAGACGACGATACGGATGAGTATGAGGACGGACATCACGGACCGCGACCACCATACCAGCGTGATCCTAATCACCGTGGACGCATACGAGAACAAGAGGTATGTAATATCCTGTTCCAAGAAATAGTCAACGGGCAGCAGAGAAGTCAACAGAGGGCATTTTCGTAATTTTCAGAAGATGAAGGGTATTTTGGTAATTTTACCAAAATACGATCTGGATGTGGAGACGGGCCAAGTGTTCTTATTTTTTTCCAAAAGAACATTTATAAGACCAGACGTGGAAGAAACGAAGATTAAACGAGTTTTACGGACTATCGGGAAAGGAAACCGATAGAACCGATAAAACTTGTAAAATCCATAACGGGAGCTACGGGTGTCCGTTTGAGGCGATTCAAATTTCTAAATTCATCTAAGATCTTCTAGAATCTTAAAATGAGACTTGGTGGATTTGTAGAAGCAGCTAAAGGATTTTTAAAATATTCAACGTAAAGCCGGTTTTTCCGAGAAACCAATACATCGTTCGGGCAAGAAACAAGAAAGAAGACCCTCTAAATTCCACCAAAAATTATGAAATTTTCACAGAAGCTACATTAGAAGATGAAGAAGATATGGTTAAAAGGATTCAGCAAGATTTGATGTCTAGATCAAGTTATGAATTTTGAGTCCTTAATGGGTTATTAAGGCTTAAAAATTCAAAATAAATTCCTTGAGGCTTGGGCTTGAGTCAGGGTATTTGTGACAGTTCATATTGGACCTAAATCCAGCTCAGTATGAAGCATGGGCCACGAAATTTGAGCCCAAGAAATAGAAGCTTCTTAGGTGCATGAATCTCCAAAGATGTGTTGTCATCAATCCAAGGGCTGCATGGAGGAGGCTACAAGTGGATGGTGGATGAATTCATTGTTTGTGGATGGTTTTTGGTGGAGAGGTCGTGGCTTAAGATGGAGAAGAAGAGGTGACAAGTGGAAGGTGTAGATCTCTTCACTTTAGCTATAAAGGAGGCCTCCACCCCTCACTTTTCTTCACACCAAAAACACTTCTCAACAAGAGTAGTGAAGAAGAGAGAAAGAAGAGAGGGAGAAGGGAGGAAGAAGAAGAAGAAGGAGGCGGCAAGAAGAAGGAAGAGGAGGAGGAGCCGGGAGAAGAAGAAGAAGCCGGAGGGAGGAGAGAAGAAGGAGAAGCCGGAGGGAGGAGAGAAGAAGGAGGATCCGGAGGGGAGAGAGAGGGAGGAGAGAGAGAAAAGGAGGAGAGAGAGAGTGAGAAAAATAGAAGAAATATGGGGAAAGGAATATTAATACGTCGGAATATTCTAAAGAATATTCTTCGGAAAGGAATTTTTCCGACGTAATAATCTTCCCGATAAACCGGATTTATTTTATTTAGAAATAGGATAGACGGTTGTAGTGGCCATCATATGAGGGTTATCCGGAGGTTCGGAATCACTAAGGTCAAGTGCGGGTCAAGTTTGAGTTCGTGCATTCGGGAGGTTCGGGTTCCAGTTCGGGGGTCTCGGGATTCATACCGTGTCAGAGCCGCCATTTCCGCGCCTATCTCACTGTGAGTCGGCTCACAAACTCATAGATTCATATAGACCATAAATTGATAAACCGTAGTGCTAGGATTGCATACCCGTTACTTAACCTAATTATTAATCAATAATTAATTGGACGTTAATGATAAACCGGTTAGGATCTGATAAGCACGCTAGGTTTAAAGAATTAAATGGTAAATCAATTGTGTGCCGCTAGGTTTTTAGTATCGATTGGGTGATGCATTCATATAGATCGTTGTTTAGGACTGTATATGCATCTATATATGTATTAAGAACGATAATTAATGAATCTATATACGGGAATTAAGACGACATTAAAATATGGTTGAACCTAAACAAACGTATAGAATATTATAACGGGGTTGGGGTTTAGGTTTGATAGCGGGATTGAGTAATGAATAAAGTAAATTAATAATGAGACGTCGGGGAGTTAGTAAGTTTACTAACTCTAAACCGACGGATCGAGGAGTTAATAAAAGATATCTAGAATGGGTTAAATAAGGAATGTGGTGAGTTGGTAAGCCGTCTACGGGTTAGCAATCCGCTAATCCAAGGTAGCGGATGATAATGGATTAAAAGACTTAGAAACCCTAATAAACATGCTTGTGTGTGATTGTGTGATTATGTGATTGTGTGATTGATTGTGATTGTGTGATTGTAATGCTGTTATTGTGAGCTTTGTGTGCAGGTTTGTTAGACTGCTCGGTGTTGGGCCGAGCAGTTATTGCGGACACTTACTCCGGTCACGGGACCGGGTAAGTTAGTGGTGCTGACTAGGTATCTTACCTAGTCAGAGCGGTGGTAACGTAGTGGCTTGCGGAATGGTTGGAGATTTATTATTGATATTGATTATGTGATCTGTGCTAGAGTCCCAGCGAGTCTGCGTGTTTATATTTCTGCACTAGGACGCTAGGGTGCGTTAGATTCCGCAAGCCTAGGTTTTGTTAACGTTCCGGTACTTCCGACCCGATTGGATCCTCGGGTTTTACCTAACCAGATCATGGTGATTCCGGTTATGGTGTTAACCTATCGGGTGACGCCGGTAGGTGTGTGATTCGGAGAATACGGGGTCATGTCCTAGGGCCGAATCACATGGAAACTCTGGCTATCTAGGGGTAGTCCGAGTCGCCGCGTATCGATGGACAGATAACGGTGTCCTACTCGTGGAACCTTGTGTACACGTTTAGGAGTCGTGGGTTAGTTACCATATAGGTGACGGTGTAAACCCGTGGAAGTTACCGAGTTCGTAGGGCCCATTGTTGTTTATTCTTTCTTTCGTTGCGCGATAGATAGATCGAGTCCAATCGAGGACATGTGCCGCAGTGCCTTCGATTTCCCTTAATTCACTTTATCTCTGGCATTGATTGTGTATGTTTGGGTTTATCACGACATGGTAGTGCGTGATCGACTATTTTTCCTGCTGATTATTATTTTGGGTTTTGGGGCGGGAATTTGTAGACTTAGATAGATTAGAAGCCATTAGTGGGGAGCCGATTCACTGGGTGATCTTAGATCGCTTATTATACTCTTTTTGTGTTTTTCAGGTTTAGCAGCGACGGACGCGGGAGGTTCTCGGTGTAGTTTCGAGATGGCTTGTGACGGGATTTGATTCGTGATTTTTGAGTGTTTTCTCGGTACGGCGTTATTGTTATTTCGTGTGTTGATTTCTTTGTATATTTGACTTGACGATTGTTTGTGAAAATTCTATTAAACGTTGTACTCAATGTTGATTACTCAGAAATGAAATTGTTTCCCTGATATGAGGTTTAAGTCCGAACCGACACAACTCATCGAAGTAGTGCAAGTGGTACCGCTTGTACTATGGATATGAGGATAGCGGAGTCGAGGATAGATTGGTGCGAGCCTTTGTCTCAAACCGAACTAACTTTGGCTCCGTCCTGTGGCGAACTTTTCCCATTCGACTTGCTCGGGTTCGATCGGTCATGTTCTTGTTTGATTGTTGACCGGTCAGCTCGACGGTCAGCGGAGAATGGGAAAGGGGCGTTACAGAAAGGTGGTATCAGAGCATGGTTCTGCATGGGTTTCGAAACATTTCATTTCTGAGTGTTTTCCGTGTTTTATCGAGTCAAATGTGTCACACAAGCATCCATTAACCGAGCCGCGTCCGTTAAACCCGGGGTTGGGATGGGGAGTAGCATTTTTGTATGATTTGAACTAACTTATCTTTGAGTTGTGATTGCAGTCGTGCAGCAGTGTGTCCTGGAAGGAGTGGAGATGTGTGTGTGTGCGCGCGGAGCAGTTACAGTTGAGCGTCTTGAGTCAGCAGGGACCAGTCAGTCTCGCCGCCAGCAATACCAGAGTACAGGACGTGCAACGAATGTGGAGTGTATGAGTTAATTTACATAGGTATCCCCGAGCAGTAGACCCGCGTCTTCGAGAACCATACCATCCATTTCCCGGACCAGACGACTGTCCGCTCTGTGATCACGAGGGCCATGGAGCACTGACTTGCCCTACCATCAGATCAGGTGAGTATACTTCCGGTGGAGAGCCGTACCGAGTACCAGTACCAGAGGACTATCGAGCGAGACCCAGCCGCAGAGATCCCGAGCCCAGTCAGCCGCCCGTTGTGCAGTACTGGTTGTTTCGTTGTCCAGACAGCCAGTGAGGACTTATCAGTTGTGTGGAGATTATGATCATCATGCGTCCGTATGTTACCGTGGAGTACGCCCAACGTCCGTTCCAGTTTGTCAGATGTGTTGCCGCGCAGGTCACGATGCTTATCTCTGTCCGATAGCTGAGCCACAGCATGTTGGAGCACCATCTCGAGACACACACTCGCCACACCCTTCCGGCGCACCTACCAGCGGATACTTCAACGAGCCGTTTTGCCAGTGGTGTTGGGCATTTCGGTCTTGCTGGAGGCGTTAGGTTGGGATAGGAGTAGTTAGGCCAGGTAAGTGGGGCACTAACTTCTTTTTGTATTATAGATAGATCGGCGGATAGGCGACTTTGCGTGTCGTCTTTGACTTTTCTGTTGTACAGCGGCGTCGTATGGGTTTTTGGATGTGATGACGGTCTTATGTGTGGACTCTGATCATAACCATGTACTGAAAACCTTATTGTGTAAGATATATCGTTTTATGTATGTGGTGGATGCAGAGTGTTCCGCTGATCGTTTTGAGTAGCGTAGTACCTATTTGCCGGATTGAGATGGTTATGAAAGCAAGTAGACTACTACATGAAATTAAATGATGAGCGGAACTGACGACCGTTCATCATGACCGGAACCCGGACCAACGACGGATCCGACCGATCATTAGATTGCGTGATTGTGTGGTGATTGCTTGTTTTTCTCTTCCTGTTGCTTGATTGATTGATTGATTGATTTTCTTGTGCGGTAGATTGCGTAGTGTTAGCATGCGTGGTTTTAGTAGACTGATTGTTTTGGTTTAGAGATCGTTGGTTTGATAGTTGTTCGGAAGTTTGATTAGGGGTTGATCGGTTTTCTTTGGTTTTGTTAAAAAAAAGGTAAAGTGTTGATTTTTATTTTTATTTTACTTCGAGTTGAGCCGACTTGGGGGACGGTTGTGTTTAACCGACAATTCACGAGGGAGCGTACTTATAGAGTATTGTTATTTAATCACGGGTAACCATCGGGTACGTGATTAAGTAACCATATTTCTATGGGAAAGTGATATCGAGGATAGATCGGGATGAAACTAATTGTTTCAGTGAGTTGTTGTATTGAATGTAGGACGGAATGGCGACGCGATGTGAATCCGAGACCGAACCCGAACCCTAGAAACAAGATGGTGTTACAAGAAGCAGTTTAACCTGAACCTGCAAGTGAGTCAGTGGAGTTTCATCACCAGAGTGGGTATCAGTGATTGAGGAGGGTCGAGGAGTGCATGAGTATGGCGGTTAGTTGGAAGGAAGAAAGTCACTCGAGGCAGTACTCATTAGAAACAAGTTAAGCAATGGGAATGGAGGGCGAGTTATTATTGCGAGATCAAGGAAGCCTGGAGCATTGATCGGCACAGATGAATCCATGAAGCGTGGAGTTAAGTGATCAAGAAATTTCGAGGTGTACATAAGTATGGCGGTTCAGTTGGGAGGAGGAACATCGATATTACCATAATACCGATGGGGAGCGAGAGCAGTAAAGATGAAACAAGTATCGAGAGTGGAGGGAGAGTCGGTGTTGTGCCATTCACGGAGGTCGAAGCAAAGTGGGGAAGTCAAAAGTGTCGATTCAAGACGATCATTAGTTGGCGCAGATAGAATCATAAACTCGAGTGGAGCAGTTCAGTCAGGATCAATGATTTCAAGAATCCAGATTAAAGTCAGTGAAGCAATGAGGTGAGGAACCAGGAGTGATCGTGATCCAAGTTCTCAGTGTGGAGTGTTCAAGGCGTCAGTATTTTGGGTTTGTTCAAGACGGTGTTTCAGAGGTCAGTAAGTATCGGGAGTCCAGTTCAGTTGGTTCATCGTTCGAGCATCAGAGCAGTGGAATCTGTTCCAGAGTGGCGACTTACAGAGTTCAGTTTCCGACTCGAAGTTTTTAGTAACAGAGAATTCGGGGACCGAATTCCTCTAAGTGGGTAAGAATGTAATATCCTGTTCCAAGAAATAGTCAACGGGCAGCAGAGAAGTCAACGGAGGGCATTTTCGTAATTTTCAGAAGATGAAGGGTATTTTGGTAATTTTACCAAAATGCGATCTGGAAGTGGAGACGGGCCAAGTGTTCTTATTTTTGTCCAAAAGAACATTTAGAAGACCAGACGTGGAAGAAACGAAGATTAAACGAGTTTTACGGACTATCGGGAAAGGAAACCGATAGAACCGATAAAACTTGTAAAATCCATAACGGGAGCTACGGGTGTCCGTTTGAGGCGATTCAAATTTCTAAATTCATCTAAGATCTTCTAGAATCTTAAAATGAGACTTGGTGGATTTTTAGAAGCAGCTAAAGGATTTTTAAAATATTCAACGTAAAGCCGGTTTTTCCGAGAAACCGATACATCGTTCGGGCAAGAAAGAAGACCCTCTAAATTCCACCAAAAATTATGAAATTTTGACAGAAGCTACATTAGAAGATTAAGAAGATATGGTTAAAAGGATTCAGCAAGATTTGATGTCTAGATCAAGTTATGAATTTTGAGTCCTTAATGGGTTATTAAGGCTTAAAAATTCAAAATAAATTCCTTGAGGCTTGGGCTTGAGTCAGGGTATTTGTGACAGTTTACCAAGACCATATTGGACCTAAATCCAGCTCAGTATGAAGCATGGGCCACGAAATTTGAGCCCAAGAAATAGAAGCTTCTTAGGTGCATGAATCTCCAAAGATGTGTTGTCATCAATCCAAGGGCTGCATGGAGGAGGCTACAAGTGGATGGTGGATGATCAAATTCATTGTTTGTGGATGGTTTTTGGTGGAAAGGTCGTGGCTTAAGATGGAGAAGAAGAGGTGACAAGTGGAAGGTGTAGATCTCTTCACTTTAGCTATAAAAGGAGGCCTCCACCCCTCACTTTTCTTCACACCAAAAACACTTCTCAACAAGAGTAGTGAAGAAGAGAGAAAGAAGAGAGGGAGAAGGGAGGAAGAAGAAGAAGAAGGAGGCGGCAAGAAGAAGGAAGAGGAGGAGGAGCCGGGAGAAGAAGAAGAAGCCGGAGGGAGGAGAGAAGAAGGAGAAGCCGGAGGGAGGAGAGAAGAAGGAGGATCCGGAGGGGAGAGAGAGGGAGGAGAGAGAGAAAAGGAGGAGAGAGAGAGTGAGAAAAATAGAAGAAATATGGGGAAAGGAATATTAATACGTCGGAATATTCTAAAGAATATTCTTTGGAAAGGAATTTTTCCGACGTAATAATCTTCCCGATAAACCGGATTTCTTTTATTTAGAAATAGGATAGACGGTTTTAGTGGCCATCATATTAGGGTTATCCGGAGGTTCGGAATCACCAAGGTCAAGTGCGGGTCAAGTTCGAGTTCGTGCATTCGGGAGGTTCGGGTTCCAGTTCGGGGGTCTCGGGATTCATACCGTGTCAGAGCCGCCATTTCCGCGCCTATCTCACTGTGAGTCGGCTCACAAACTCATAGATTCATATAGACCATAAATTGATAAACCGTAGTGCTAGGATTGCATACCCGTTACTTAACCTAATTAGTAATCAATAATTAATTGGACGTTAATGATAAACCGGTTAGGATCTGATAAGCACGCTAGGTTTAAAGAATTAAATGGTAAATCAATTGTGTGCCGCTAGGTTGTTAGTATCGATTGGGTGATGCATTCATATAGATCGTTGTTTAGGACCGTATATGCATCTATATATGTATTAAGAACGATAATTAATGAATCTATATACGGGAATTAAGACGACATTAAAATATGGTTGAACCTAAACAAACGTATAGAATATTATAACAGGGTTGGGGTTTAGGTTTAATAGCGGGATTGAGTAATGAATAAAGTTAATTAATAATGAGACGTCGGGGAGTTAGTAAGTTTACTAACTCTAAACCGACGGATCGAGAAGTTAATAAAAGATATCTAGAATGGGTTAAATAAGGAATGTGGTGAGTTGGTAACTCTTACCTAGTCAGAGCGGTGGTAACGTAGTGGCTTGCGGAATGGTTGGAGATTTATTATTGATATTGATTATGTGATCTGTGCTAGAGTCCCAGCGAGTCTGCGTGTTTATATTTCTGCACTAGGACGCTAGGGTGCGTTAGATTCCGCAAGCCTAGGTTTTGTTTACGTTCCGGTACTTCCGACCCGATTGGATCCTCGGGTTTTACCTAACCGGATCATGGTGATTCCGGTTATGGTGTTAACCTATCGGGTGACGCCGGTAGGTGTGTGATTCGGAGAATACGGGGTCATGTCCTAGGGCCGAATCACATGGAAACTCTGGCTATCTAGGGGTAGTCCGAGTCGCCGCGTATCGATGGACAGAGAACGGTGTCCTACTCGTGGAACCTTGTGTACACGTTTAGGAGTCGTGGGTTAGTTACCATATAGGTGACGGTGTAAACCCGTGGAAGTTACCGAGTTCGTAGGGCCCATTGTTGTTTATTCTTTCTTTCGTTGCGCGATAGATAGATCGAGTCCAATCGAGGACATGTGCCGCAGTGCCTTCGATTTCCCTTAATTCACTTATCTCTGGCATTGATTGTGTATGTTTGGGTTTATCACGACATGGTAGTGCGTGATCGACTATTTTTCCTGCTGATTATTATTTTGGGTTTTGGGGCGGGAATTTGTAGACTTAGATAGATTAGAAGCCATTAGTGGGGAGCCGATTCACTGGGTGATCTTAGATCGCTCATTATACTCTTTTTGTGTTTTTCAGGTTTAGCAGCGACGGACGCGGGAGGTTCTCGGTGTAGTTTCGGGATGGCTTGTGACGGGATTTGATTCGTGATTTTTGAGTGTTTTCTCGGTTCGGCGTTATTGTTATTTCGTGTGTTGATTTCTTTGTATATTTGACTTGACGATTGTTTGTGAAAATTCTATTAAACGTTGTACTCAATGTTGATTACTCAGAAATGAAATTGTTTCCCTGATATGAGGTTTAAGTCCGAACCGACACAACTCATCGAAGTAGTGCAAGTGGTACCGCTTGTACTATGGATATGAGGATAGCGGAGTCGAGGATAGATTGGTGCGATCCTTTGTCTCAAACCGAACTAACTTTGGCTCCGTCCTGTGGCGAACTTTTCCCATTCGACTTGCTCGGGTTCGATCGGTCATGTTCTTGTTTGATTGTTGACCGGTCAGCTCGACGGTCAGCGGAGAATGGGAAAGGGGCGTTACAAGGTACATCGTCCATATCCTAATGATATCAAGCTAAAGCCTCCTACTTTTGCAGGAAAAGTGGACCCGAGGCATATCTAGACTAGGAGCAGAGAATGGAGCATATATTCGATCACTATGGATATCCCGAGGGCAGGAAGATATCATTAGCAGTGGCCCAGTTCACAGGACATGCCTTGTCGTGGTGGGATTGGGACGCTGCAGAGCGAAGGCGCCATCGGTACGAACCGATCGCTACATGAACTGACATGAAGTTCCAGCTAAGGCGCAGGTATGTTCCTACCCATTTCCACAGAGATTTGCAGAAACGTTTTCGTAAGTTGATGCAGGGAACTAAGACGGTCGAAGAGTATTTCGAGGAGTTCGAGCAATTGCGGAATAGGCTTGAGCTAGACGATTCAGAAGAGACTCTGATGGCCCAGTTCGTGGACGGACTGAACGAGAGGATCGCTAGAAAGGTAGAAATTCAACCTTATCACGATATGCCCGAGTTGTTGCACTTGGGTATACAGGTTGAGCATAACAACAAGCGGAAGTCCGCGACCACAACCCGGCCTAGGACCAACACGCCTTGGACTGCACCAACTCCACGGCCCGTTGACAAAGGTAAGTCGGTTGAGGCCGAGTCCAGGTTCAAAAAGCCGACCATTGAGACGTCTAAGCCCAAGACGCCTTAGACTGCACCAACTCCACGGCCCGTTGACAAAGGTAAGTCGGTTGAGGTTGAGTCCAGGTTCAAAAAGCCGACCATGGAGAGCTATTGGTGATCAGGATAGCTCTCAGTGCGCTTGTTGATCCCGAGACGGTTCAACGCGAGAACATCTTCCACACTCCCTGTACCGTGAACAGCAAGGTATGTAGTCTTATTATTGTGGGTCTTGTACTAACGTGGCCAGCATGAACATGGTCGATAAGCTCGGTCTTCAAGTGACTAAGCACCCGCAACCGTACCGACTTCGGTGACTGAACGATGACACGGAGATCCGGATCGCAGATCAAGTAACCATACCTTTCAGCATTGGGCGATATCACGATCAGGTAGTATGCGACGTGGTTCCTATGCAGGTTGGACACCTATTTCTCAGCCGACCAGGGCAGTTTGATAAGGAGTCCTTGCACAATGGACGGACCAACCATTACTCGTTCATGCACGACAAGCGAAAGTACCAGCTCGCGCCTCTTATACCGCAGGAAGTGCATGAGATGCAACTACACCTTACCAAGGATAAGAAGAACCGTAAGACCAATCTTATTATTTCTTCACATTCTGTTGCTAGAGCTATTGTTCAGAACACACAGGTGCTACTAATGATCTTCATGGAAGCTTTACATTCGTGTTCAAACGATGTTGAGCTGCCCCGGGAAGTTGCTTCTTTGTTGGATAGGTTTAAGGATGTCTTTCCGGACGAGATACCAGCCGGCCTACCTCCCATACGAGGCATTGAGCATCAAATCGACCTCGTATCGGGAGCGGCTCTGCCCAACCGGCCTGCATACAGGGTGAACCCGAACAAGTCCAAGGAACCGGAGAAACAAGTGCAGGACCTCATGTCCAAGGGTTACATTAGCGAGAGCCTCAGTCCGTGTGCGGTACCAGTCTTGTTGGTTCCTAAGAAAGACGGATCTTGGAGGATGTGCGTCGACTGTCGTGATGGAACTTCGAGCCAATTCTACCAGATTCAGAATCCTCGCGAGTTCCAGATAGCCTAGGATCTAGGGTCTAGTTAATTGAATCATGAATCAAATCTTGCGTTTACCTTGAGCTGGCAGCGGAATAGGGTCAGGTAAACGAGATCTCTGGAGCGCCTCAGATGCTGCGCCTCTACTGATAGTCCACACGCACACAAGCTGGAATCTGCCGGGATGCTAGTACCGGGGCTCAGATCTCCTGGGAACTCAGTTTCTAGAGGTTTCTGTGTTTTCTCTCTAAGAAACTACTCACACGACGGCGCACATCTCCTTAGGTCGAGATATAAGATCACTTATATACGGACCTCGACATAAACCGAAACATTAGTTTCGGTTTCGGCCTTGTGTCGACCGACACACTTAGTGGTGTCGATCGACACACATATTGTGTCGACCGACGCACTTATCAGTGTCGATCGACACACCTCATCAAAACTATATTCGATGTGTATCCAATACACATTGACCAGACCATATGCCAATGATCAATCCCATAAGGACTATGTCCAACTTGCTTAGGTGTGTGACCCTGTAGGTTCACACGATGCTGGAAATGAGTCACAACTCATTTGTCATAAGCGGTTTCTAGCAAAACATTATGACTACCCAGTATCACATGAATTGTCCGATCTCGACAATACAACTATCTCTAGAGTGAGTACAATGTGATTTCAGGACATAATCCCAACAATCTCCCACTTGTACTGGAATCACCTATTCCTACAATCCCTTCGTCTCTATATCTCGATATGGCATAAGGCAAGAGACTGTGTCATCCTTATTATAGCCAACATCATGTTCATCGAATTCCTGATCTATACTGATAAAACAAACGACTGACAATCACCTCGTTTGAGCACGGCCATGCATTTTCTCAGTATCAAATCTTCGATTGGCCCTGAGATATTTATCTCCCGTTATCCAGGAGGGACAAATCCCATCTTGTTCCATCCCAGTTTCTATACATACTTCATGATACGCCTAAGCAATGCCGTTATAGTCGCCAGTTACGGAACGACGTTTGACAAGGTCAAAACGCACCAATTCATATGCTAGAAAGCATGATGAACTCAGGTCTAAGGACTATACTCTATAGTCGTAATGAGAACCTCCCATGACACTGATACGACTATCCTGTGGAGTTCTCATTAAGCGGGTCATGTCCGATCATATGTTCACCAACATATATCTATGTGACTGGCTGTGATAATCATATCATTGACTCCATGAAACTTAGTCCAACAGTCACCTCACATACTAGTCTTGCGCGGTTATTGGTGTCCCACTTCAATAGCCTCGACTAGGGACAATCGTAATTTATGTCATCTTTTACTTATAGGGTTTCATGATCAAGTCTTCAACTTGATGACCTATAAGACGAGCATAAAATACTTTGGGACCATTACTTAATTATCCAATAATTAAATAATACTGATGTCAGTTTAACTTTCATAAACACTACCATAGCATGTCTATGTAAACATTATAACATAACTAAAGTTACTCCCACTAGAATCAAGATCATCTCTTCAGATATCTTTTACCTACAGCAACAAATTTCGTGCTTAGGTTGTGGGAGAGACTGCGGTGTTTTGCTTGAAACAATTCCAACAAACCACACCGCCATTCAGATAAAAGCACTATTCTACGGTCCACTGCTTGGAGCCTTTCCAACAGATAGCACCGCTATTCAGACAAAGAGACATAACCAGGTGGGAACCGGGAATCGTCTTTGTCCGTCTAACTACTTTCAACTGGTTCGTCACTTCCTCAGTTCACCACGAAACTATCCTTAGAGTTCATCGAACACTTGGGATATTTCTGGTAACCGTTGAATGATTATTACCGGAACATTTTTGTATTTTCTCGTCATGCTTTATGCGTAAGCTGCATCTAGACGAGCGCAAAATATGGCATTCAAGATGGATTCTATTGCAGCAGCATTAGTAATCACACTCATTAATAATAATAGCTCAGCTAGTGTTCAAAATACTTCATCTTGCTAATATAATTACTGGCTCAGCCAGTGTCCAAGACACTGCATCTCGCTTAGATTATTGCCATAAGACCTTTGGTATGAAGCCATTCTTGGAATCATGCATATCAGAACTGTCCAATACCTTATCAACATAAGGATTTTGACACGATCCAATTAGCCTTTCTGATTCATTCCAATGGATCCTTATTCCAAGAACTTTTACGGCCTTCTCCCAGGTCCATCATTAAACTTAACTTCCGACCCAAATCTCGGCAAGACTTTAGCGTTGGAACGTCATTTATGAGATTAAGTATGTTATCTACAAACAGTGTGAGAAATGCAACTACGCTCCCACTAGTCTTCTTGTAAACGCATGGTTTCATTTCTTCTCTGATCAATTCAAAACTTTTGACCACATTATCAGAATGTTGATTCCAACTCCAAGATGTTTGCTTCAATCCAGAAATGGATCGGTGAAGCTAACATGCATACCCAGCCAATTTTCGGAGTTGGGGCTCACCATCGCTTCTTTGAATTTCGCATGCTCGTCACTTTTCAATGATCAATCAGATCATGACAATCGGCTACGAGAAATCACTCTCGAGTTAGTGACGGATCCTTTCGGATCTGCGAATTTCAGGCTCCACAGGTGCAGATCCTACAGTACTTTGTAGATCTCACCGCTGCTCTCCCTCAACAGGCTGAGCAACCTCCTGTGTTTATCGAATTTCTTCGATGTGTACTTTTACTCCCACTGTTCTTTTGGAAAGTATGATCTTTCTTAAAAGACACAGTTCCGGACAACAAAAGTATTAAGCCTTGGTTTCCTTAGGACAACCAGCGAGGTAGAACTTATCAGATTTGGGTTCAAGTTTGTTTATTGACTACTGTCTTACACAAACCTTGCAGTCCCAATTAATCAGAAAAACAAATTTTGGAAATCACCCAGTCCACATCCAATGTGGTGTTTTTCACTGATTCTGATAGAAACTTATTTAGCGTAAACATAGACATTTTAGAACGTATTCTTAAATGATTATGGAAGATTCCTGTGATTCATCATTAATCGGAGCATATCTAATAAGATCCGATTCATTCTGTTAGATGATCACCCAATTCTTGACTCAAGTATTTTCCTCCGCGATTCAATCGAGGATCATAATACTTCTGTCAAATCGGTTTTACACTTCATCTTGGAACTCCTCAAGGGATTCCTGCTCGTGTCTCATCAAATGAACACAGCCATACTTATTGATGTCATCAATAAGGTAATGAAGTACAGCAGATTTCCTCTTGCACTAATGCTCATCGGGCCGCATACATCAGTATGTGTAAGGCCCAATAAGCCTCTGGCCCGTCTCCTTTAGCTCTTCTAAAAGGGCCTTAGTCATTTGGCCGAGTGAGCAGAATTCATATCTCAAATGATTAATAATCAAATGAGTCCAAAACTATGGAACTTCTGAATCCGCTTCACTTTGTGTGGTTAAATGACTATGCTAAGGAAAAATCGACTTCAAGTCATCAGACTTAAAGTGTTTGGTATTTATGTTATGTGTACAAGCGTACATTGGTTCAAGATATAAAAACCCATTCCAAATGGGGTGCTACCATAGAATATTTCATTAAGATCTAAAGAACAAAACTTGTCTTTTATCAAAATGAAAAACATCCAAATTCTTACAAGAAAATGAAAGACATTTCTGCACAAGGCAGATACATAGTAGCAATTACTTAATTTCTAAAACCAAGTATGAAAGGCTCCTACAAGTGGAGAATCTCTACGGCTCATGCAGCAACCATTGCTTCATACCAGACACGTAGTTCCACTTGTCCTTTCTTCAACGTTCTACTGTCGCTTAGGTCCTGCATATTTACAAAATATTAGTACCACAACTAGTATCCAATACTAACGTAGAACCTGAATTAATAACACAATACCTGAAGAGGAAGTACCATACATCTCCTTCATCTCTTGTGAATCTTCCAAGAATTTTATGCAATCTCTCTTCCAATGCCCTGACTCATCGCAGTAGAAGCATTTTCTAACACCAGATGGGCCTGACTTGGGCTTATAAGATGACACAGGCTTATCCTGATTCCAAATCTGGACGGCCCTGCCTCTACCCTTGCCAACACAAGATTTCTCAAATCTTTTACCCTTTATGATGTCATGCTCTGCTGTTTTGAGCATGCCATGCAGCTCAGTCAACGTCTTCGTCAAACCATTCTTGATATAGTTCTTAACGAACTTGTCATAGCTTGACGGCAGTGACTGCAGAATGATGTCAGTGGCCAACTCTAAGCTGACAGGACATTCCAGTTTCCCCAGGTTATCAATGTAACCCATCAGTTTAATGACATGAGGACTTACTGAAGCATCCTCTGGTAGTTTACACCCAGTGAGAGACTTCAGTTTCAGGCTGGTGATCATCTCTATTGGCGACTCCATGTTCTCATACTGACTCTTCAAGTCTGAGTTCATGGTAGCCAACATCAGATCACGCACATCTACCACATCAATATAATGCTTATTCCAAGTATTATATGCTGCATGCGAGCGATTGGTCCCAAGCCTTTCTGGAAGAGCTTTTTCAAGGACATAGTCCTTTCTCTCCTGCTTGAGAATGAATCTCAGATTCCGATACCAATCCAGGAAGTAGGATCCATTTAACATGTACTTCTCAAGGAATGATCGCAACGAGAAAGTAGTCATAGACATAAGCTGAAATCCAAGAAAAACAAAGATTTAGTTATGTATATGATGAGAAATCTTATCTAATAAGAAAACTCGCATTATATTCAAACAATGTTTCCTCTATGAATATAATGATACAAGATCCATCCTTCACTAAAATCTGAGTGGGCGACTCGCCATCACCCAAACTTTAGTTATCTAGGTAAGCAAATCATTGCTAATTGTACCCAGTACAACTCTTGGTCGTGGATGAGACAAACTATGTCTAATCCACTCTGATGTCTCTGGGCCCAGAACTTCTGATAGCCCAGTCAAGTAAACCAATCTCTTTAGTCTTGTGATCATTGACAGTCGCACTGCAAGTCTATCAATGATCACCTGCCTTACTCATGTAGCAGTGGATACCAAGGACTCCAAGACTATCCAACAAACGAAACAAGTCTTGACAGTAGACAAGATTGGGCAAGACATCAAGGTTACTTGATATTTAGTTGAGGAAACTAAACCCAAAAGTTTAGCAAATCAATCTCTTAGATCATGTAATTGTTGATGTTCAGCACTGCAAATCCATCAACATAACTACCTGCCTTACTCACGTAATTGTGGACACCAAGCTCTTGGCTAGACCATCACACAATGAAATGAGTCTTGACAGTTGACCATATTGAAGCTAAGCTTTGATCAAGGTTTAGGTCGAGTTTGGTTTCTGCAAATTCAAGGTTCAATAACCAGAATTTTGAGCATTGTATCGATCGACGCAGACTCTGTCTGTCGATCGACACCACCAAACAAAAACCGGACTTCAATAACCGGTTAATCCAATTAACCCGGTTCATTGAACCGGTCATGTCGATCGACATAACCCGTGTGTGACGGTCGACATAGACCTTAACCGAAGATAGTTTTGATAACCGGTTCAATCCAATTTAATCGACTTATCAGATCAAATTGATCTTAACCATTCAAATCGGTTTATGCTAATTGTGATAACTGGTTCAATCCAATTGAATCAATTCATCCAATTTTAAACCGTTTTAACCAGTTTCAACTGATTGCGATAACCGGTCCAATTCAATTGAACCGTTTTATCCAATCAAACTGATTCAACCCATCAGTTCATGCTAATTGAGATAATCAGTTCAATCCAATTGAACCAATTCATCTAATTTAAACCGATCTATTCGGACTTAACCAAGCATGATAACCGGTTCAATCCAATTGAACCAATTAACCATTCGCTAGGTATGTGTCGACCGACACTAACTTGTGTCGATCGACACTGGACCGAATCTGTTCTGTGTCGACCGACACTCAACCTGTGTCGATCGACACAGTAGGCTTTCGGTTTTTCTTCGCGAAAAACCCTAGCCGCCGATTCTGTCGAATTCGCCACTTTGTGTCGACCGACACACCCAGTGTGTCGATCGACAATGTGCGAAAACACAGACTCGTTTTTGATCGAAATCGATCTAACCTGTTCTAACCAAACAACCTAGTTTGTGAATCTAAATCATCAAATTCGATTAAACAGGTTTAATTCAATGATAAAACCCTAAGGCTCTGATACCACTGATGGAACTTCGAGCCAATTCTACCAGATTCAGAATCCTCGCGAGTTCCAGATAGCCTAGGATCTAGGGTCTAGTTAATTGAATCATGGATCAGATCTTGCGTTTACCTTGAGCTGGCAGCGGAATAGGGTCAGGTAAACGAGATCTCTGGAGCACCTCAGATGCTGCGCCTCTACTGATAGTCCACACGCACACAAGCTGGAATCTGCCGGGATGCTAGTACCGGGGCTCAGATCTCCTGGGAACTCAGTTTCTAGAGGTTTCTGTGTTTTCTCTCTAAGAAAATACTCACACGACGGCGCACATCTCCTTAGGTCGAGATATAAGATCACTTATATACGGACCTCGACATAAACCGAAACATTAGTTTCGGTTTCGGCCTTGTGTCGACCGACACACTTAGTGGTGTCGATCGACACACATATTGTGTCGACCGACGCACTTATCAGTGTCGATCGACACACCTCATCAAAACTATATTCGATGTGTATCCAATACACATCGACCAGACCATATGCCAATGACCAATCCCATAAGGACTATGTCCAACTTGCTTAGGTGTGTGACCCTGTAGGTTCACACGATGCTGGAAATGAGTCACAACTCATTTGTCATAAGCGGTTTCTAGCAAAACATTATGACTACCCAGTTTCACATGAATTGTCCGATCTCGACAATACAACTATCTCTAGAGTGAGTACAATGTGATTTCAGGATATAATCCCAACATGTCGGGCCATCAACAACATCACCATCAAGTACCAACATCCCATACCACGGCTGGACAACATGTTGGACGAGCTAAACGGAGCGACCGTGTTCTCTAAGATCGATCTACGCAGCGGGTACCATCAGGTCCGAATGAAGGAAGGCGACGAGTGGAAGACAGCTTTCAAGACTAAGCAGGGCCTTTATGAGTGGCTGGTCATGCCATTTGGCCTTACCAATGCGCCCAATACGTTCTTGCGCCTCATGAACCAGGTCTTGAGGGCCTACATCAGTAAATTCGTAGTTGTTTACTTCGATGATATCTTAATCTATAGTCGATGTTTTGCTGATCATCTGGTGCACCTTGAGCAAGTAATAGATACTCTTCGACAGGAGGGTCTTTATGCGAACCTCAAGAAGTGCACCTTCTGCACTGATGAGCTTGTCTTTTTAGGTTTTGTTGTGAGTTCGTAGGGCTTACAGGTTGACCAAGAAAAGATCAAAGCAATTGAGGAATGTCCGACCCCGACCACGATCGGCCATGTTAGGAGATTCCACGGTTTAGCCAGCTTCTATAGACGTTTTGTGAAGGATTTTAGCACAGTGGCCGCCCCGCTTACCGCCGTGATCAAGAAGGATGTCCCGTTCAAATGGGGCCAGTCGCAGGAGGCCGCATTTCAGAAACTCAAGGATTTGTTAACCCATGCTCCTATTTTGGTTTTGCCTAATTTTGATAAGACGTTTGAGATTGAATGTGATGCTTCAGGTTTAGGGATTGGAGCTGTTCTGACGCAAGGTGAGCGACAGGTCGCCTACGTCAGCGAGAAGTTGAGTGGAGCCACGCTCAACTATCCTACCTATGACAAGTAGTTGTATGCGTTGGTTGGATCCTTGGAGACTTGGCAGCATTACTTTCTGGCCAAGGAGTTTGTTATTTACACCGACCACGAGACGCTCAAGCATCTGAGAGGACAGACAAATCTGAAGAGGAGGCACGCTAAGTGGCCTAAGTTCGTGGAGATCTTTCCATACATCATCAAGTACAAGAAGGGAAAGGAGAACGTGGTAGCTGATGCATTGTCCAGGAGATACACGCTGATCAGCACCATGGAGGCCAAAGTCTTGGGGTTTGAACTTATTAAAGAAGATTATGATACTGACCCTGATTTTGGTGAAAATTTTCAGGAATGTAGCAAAGGACCGAAAGGATTTTTCTACTTGCATAACGGGTTCCTGTTCAGGGGCAAGCGGCTGTGCATTCCTCAGGGACCGATGAGGGAGCTTCTGATCCGAGAATCCCATGGAGGAGGACTGATGGGACACTTTGGCGTGGACATGACACTGAGTGTCCTAGTAGAGCACTTCTATTGGCCACATCAGAAACGAGACACGGATCGTTTCTGCTCCAAGTGCATCACATGCCTTAAGTCCAAGTCCAGGTCACATCCTCACGGTCTTTACTTACCTTTGCCTATACCTAACCGACCATGGGTCGATATTTCTATGGATTTTGTGCTTGGTTTGCCTAAGATCAGGAACAAGGATGCGATCTTCGTTGTGGTCGACCGGTTTTCAAATATGGCTCACTTCATACCGTGTTCTAAGACGAATTATGCGACCCAAACAGCCGACCTCTTCTTCAAAGAAGTGTCCAGATTGCGCGGACTGCCACGGACCATCGTCTCGTACCGTGACCCGACCTTCCTAGGTCACTTCTGGAGGACGTTGTGGAGGAAGCTTGGTACCAAGCTACTGTTTTCGACCACTTGTCACCCATAGACAGATGGACAGACCGAGGTCGTGAACCGGACTCTCTCAGCCCTCTTAAGGGCCACGGTTAGTAAAAATTTGTCAAATTGGTTGGATTGCATTCCTTTTGTTGAGTTTGCGTACAATGGTGTCAAACACTCTGCTACTAAGATGTCTCCTTTTGAGGTTGTTTATGGATTTAAGCCAGATACGCCACTTGATCTGAAGCCACTGCCAGCATTGGAGTTCATCAATCTTGATGGAGAGCGCAAGGCTGAGGCCGTCGCCAAGCTACACAAGGCGGTAAAGGAGAACATCGAGAAGAGGACGGAGCAGTACAAGAAGCAAGCCGACAAACACAGGAAGGAGGTCGACATTAGGCCAGGCGACTGTGTTTGGGTTCACACGCGACCCGAACGGTTCACAAACAAGAGGAATTCCAAGCTTGCCCCACATGGAGATGGACCATTCCGGGTCCTAAAGAAGATCAACGACAACGCCTACCAATTGGAACTCCCAGGTGAGATGAGCATATCGTCGAGTTTTAATGTTGCTGATTTGTCTCCTTGTTGTGCAGGTGATACCGTTCTGAGGCCAGAACCTCTTCAAGAGGGTGGGAATGATGAGGACATCAGCTTGGCCGACACTGAGTTGGACGAGCAAGACGGACCAGGCTCTACCAAGAAGCTGGCCGACCTGTTTCCGACCATGCGAGATGTACCAAGGACGCGTTCGGGACAGCGACAGATACAAGCTGAATTCAAAAATGCCATGGAGCAGCTGATCTTGAGGACAAGCCTGGAAGACATCTCGACCCAGCTAGGCTATCTCCACCAAGGACAACCTGTCCTGAACCAGTTGGCCCAGAGGATGATCCATACTGAAGTTGACGGCCCATTTGATCAGGCCACACCCTGGCCCATACTATGGATGCACGGACCGACCATGATCTCCTGCATCGAGCCAGATGATTCTTTGACCGGTCTGCCTCTGGGATAAAGATCATACTCTTTTTCCCTTGTGAAGTTTTGTCCCAAATGGGTTTTCTTCACAAGGTTTTTAACGAGGTGATCCGAGGCCCATTCATTAGAGAGACAGACCGGCCTCTTCTCTATTTTCGACCAAGACTTTCCTTTTTCGTTTTAAGTCTTATTTCTCTTGTTTTTTCTCAGCATTTTCGATGGCCCACTGTCTTTTGGCCCATTTTCTTTCAGTTGTAGTTACTTAAACATTCTTTTGGTTTTATGAAACATTAAGCAAGTTTAAACCAAGAAAACCCTAAGGTTTTTCGATCTATCTCTCTCTCTGCGCGGCTTCCCCTTAGAAGAGCAGATCTCTTGGCTTTTTGCTTGCTGTCTCGATTTATCCTATGTGTTCCTCAGGTTCAGTAGCTCACAAACCATCATTCAACCATCCCTTGACGAGAAGAGAGTGCCATCGGCCAGCTTCTCATCCCACTTGATCACCATCCGCGCCAGCTGCTCACTCTCGGCCGGCCATCATCCCATTCTCGGTCCATCTCTCTCTACCATCCATACCATCTCACTCATAAATCTTATTTCCTTTCAATATATGTATGTATATATATAACTTCATTCAGTACATACGTATTGCACAAATCACAAGCGGATCAAGTTTGTTATATCTTGTATCCATACACGAAGAAACAAAGGCAGTTGTGGCTAAATGTTATTCAACTCAACCTGAGGAGAAATATTTCAGGATATTATGGTAACATGATCATGTGCTAATGACTAGAATCGAAGATCTTGTTATCGAGAATTTGGTACAAGGAGGAAACTCAATACATCTGATGATGCGGATGAAGATGACGTTGAATATAAGGATGAAGAACCCTAATGCTTATTATATTTGTCCGTGTAATTGATCGTCTTCTCAACTGCAA
The DNA here is from genome assembly GCA_030180135.1 of Orychophragmus violaceus. NCBI lineage: Eukaryota > Viridiplantae > Streptophyta > Magnoliopsida > Brassicales > Brassicaceae > Orychophragmus > Orychophragmus violaceus. The sequence continues at coordinate 60,408,253 of CM058237.1, read as the reverse complement.
AACTCTAATGAATTTTTATATTCCATCAATTAGACCCGCCAAACCAAAAATTATACCTTTCTGAATCCGCCAACATGTTTATTTCATTTCAAACATTCAGGTTTTACAAAAAGTCGTAGTATTAGACTAAGTAGCAAAAGAAAATCAAGATTTGTTGGAGCAGAGCTTGAAAGAAGTTGTGGCGTTTTCCAACACAATATTGTTGTCAGCCTTGATTTTGTTCGCCTTGAGGAATTCCCTCAAGCCACCAGTTAAACGCAATCGCCGCATTCTACTTTTAACAGTCATCACCAGTTTGACAGACCATTTCCCTCCACCCTTATTCACCATATATATGGTCTTGCCTACAGCCTTTTCTAATTCATTAGCCTTTCTGAATGATTGGGGAAGAAACTGTACAAACAAAATATTGTGTTACACAATACAAAAATCAGAAACTACTACTAACCAAAGGAAATTTCTAAAAATACAGAAACCATAAGCGAAATAAAGTTTATTACAATTCTGCTACTCTTGATATTTTATACTGTGACATTTAGTGTTACGATGTTCTCTTCAATTCCTGAATCAAAACATACAAATATTAGATAGTACTAACATCAAAAGAAAAGAAAAAACTATTAGTCTTGGAATACAGTATATGATAAATTACTCATGTCCTCTTGCTGATTTTTCCGTTGGAATCTTGACCCATTGGAGTACACAGTAAGTAAATGGGTCCAAATGCATGTACATGGAAATTTAAATCTCTAAATTACTCGAATAGTAAAACTTTTCTGACTCAGAAATCGTGTCCCTCGGAAAAATCGTGTCACCAACACGTTTCACAGTAAATTCTAGGTTACACGCATCTGAAGTGAGCTCATCAGTTGTGAGATTAGTTTTTCCATCTATGTGGTCTCTATAAAACTTTTTAGGGATATTCTGCAACGCCAAAAAAACACAACTAAAAAGAAATAAGCATTAAATATAGAGAGAAATAAGGAGGAATCACAAAGATTATATACCACACCCGAAAGGAATTTGGAAGGAGAGGCTTGAAGAAATGAGCATATTCTAGTAGTGAAACCTTTAGTAGTATGAAGTTAATCTACCAACATGAATCACTTAAAAAGCAGAACACATATTAAAAATAAAGGAAAATTCATAAAAATTACCATGAAATCAGTCAGAGTTGATAACACAGACATGCACTCAATAGTAAATCCACAGAAAAATGTGAATCTAACTATTGAAGATTTAAAGACAGAAATCAGGTATAAAATGAAAGAAATACCTCAGACATATTCTTTTTCACAACGGATGAATAAGACGGCGGTGGAAAGGAGGAGACTGTCTAAATTTGAGAGAGGTTATAATGAGGATGGTTAGGGTATTTCAGTTTGTGATAAATTACCAAAATATTTGGTTGAGGCGCGGTAAATGTGTTTGGTTTAGCGGGTCTTATAAGATTAATATTTTATTTTCATATGAAATGATGAATTGAGTTTTATTTCTCATGTATATACAATGTATTTTGAAGGCTTGTGTGGGTATGCATGTTTTTTAAGTGTAATGAGTAAATTTCGACCAAAATTGTTTAGTAAAAATGTAGAGTAACCATGTCCCAATAACATTAGATTTTAATAGAATTACAAAATCAATTGCAACTAAACTTTGTTATTTTTTATAATCATATATTAGAAAAGTTTTTTGGAAAACGATATCTACAAGATATGTTAATATTAATCAATATTTTACTCAAATATGGCTATTACTGTTATTTAATGGAAATATTTTAAAATATATATGGTTAGTATACTCAGTTATATATTAGATGGGTTCATAAAGTATTAAGAAAGTGAAAGCATTATAAAAGTATGGTTCTTAAGTAACATACTTGAAATTAAACATGAGATTTAGATAGGGGCAACAGCCTTGTTTTCGGCAATATCAGGGTCATGAGGTTCTAGCTGGAACCTGAGATCTTGAACCTCTTGCATTCGCGGATTAAACATGTAGTCCAAGAAACCTTCCATAGTCTCAACCCATGTCTCATAAAGATCACCTATATAAAATGAGAACTTTAGTAATATTTTCTAAATTATTATATTTTAAATTAATAAAAATTACTAAAATATTTACTTCCAGTCCGATAGCTCCTCCACATCTTGAGCACAATGATCACTTCTGGAGGCTTAGTCTTTAAAACCCATCCCAGAAGTCATAAGCATATTTTCCATAAGTCACACACTTCAACTTATTGTTCCTATTATGAATAGAAAAAGTTAACGAGAATTATCCTAATGTGATTCTTGTCATGGTGTTAAATATTATTTTATCGAATGCCACACACTTTAATCAATTGTTATTATTATGAATAAAATAGTTAATGAGAACTACCCTACTGTGATTCTTGTCATGGTGTTAACTACTATATCACCGTAAACACTTACATGGCGTCTCTGAGGTGGAATACTTTCTTTGTCCTTGCAGGGTTTAAGGAATCGGCTTCAAGGGGGCAGATGATCGAGACCACGCCCATGGTGTCTACACAAGATATGTGTGCATATTTTGGTTATTTAGAGTTTCACGGTAAAAAAAAATAAAAACTTTCGATAGTTTTTACCTATAGGTACGTCTCTGTTGGTTTTGATGTCGTGGATTTGGAGGAAACTAACAAATTCCATGTAGTGCTTGGTATCCAAAGGCTCGTTAAGGTTAATCCCAGTGTTTTCGATAGCTTCAAGTTGGTGGCGAGACTTTGTTGGACAGAAACTTGGATCTGCACAGACCACCATTACTTCAAAGATCTCAATTCACTTGCCTTCATGTTTCTCTAGTTCAGAGAAGTTGTTTACTCTCCCTGGATAAATGACCATTTCGATCTTGCTTCCCTGCATAAGTAAAAGCATCAAGACATAGTCAGAACCAGTACAGTCTTTCATGATGAAAACTCTATTAAATGCTTTTCACTTACTCTATGGTCGGCCAAGATGTAACTTCAATATGGACCATCTCCAAGCACATAGTATGGGTAGACACAGAAAATCTTAACTCTAAAGTCGCAATCGATTTTGTATATGTTAGGTTGTGTTTATGCTATGTAGTTGTAATGGACCATGGTTTTTTTGTTCTATTTCAGAGAGAATGTAAGTGGGAGAGAAGTTAGTGAGATGGATGATTTTTAAAATGAAATAACTTTCTCTCACCAAAAAATAAAATTAAATTAAAGACGGTTATAAGAAATGTGGGATTTAATAATTTCCTCAACTGCTGCTTCAAAATTGAGAGAGAGAGACGTACTATTACATGCCACATACACAAACTGATGTACGTGGAGTGTGTCTCTTTCAGACCCCAATTAAATCAAGACTAATCATGGTTAAATATCATGCCAATGAAGAGTTACGATGCTTGGTTGACTTTCTCTGTTTTTCAATAAAGATTGTCATAATATCTCGACATAAAAGATTAAAAATGCTTAAAAGAAGAGAGAAGCATTCAAGCATTGATGAAGCATTACTTTTAGAAATCACAAGTGTTTCATTAGTATTACGCAACCACACCAAATCTGTTCCTGAAAATTACTGCTAAATTAGGCTGGAGCCTGTAATCCCTTGAACCGTACATTGGTTTTGTCTTTTGTTCTGTTGTAGCCTTTGAGCCCTTGAATCATATTCTGGTTTTGTATTTTGTTCTCTTGCATGTTTTGCAGTCTTCCTCTGTTTTGGCAAGACCTTTATGCTGCAGCCACACTGAATCTTGTTTTGCATATCATTTGGTCGGCTTTTGTTTATTATTGACACATTAAATGAAAAACAAGAAGAATATTCAATGTTCCTCTCAACTGATATTATTAAATTTTCTTAACATGTTAAGTACATATATACGCAATAAATAAATTAGGTATGTAGAAAATTCACAATATCAAAATTTAATATTTCATACCATCATAAAACCGATATTATATTTCACACCAACCCCTTCATCTCGTTATGGTTGGTTAAGATCATTCAAAAATGCTATGTTTAATTTTTATGATTTTCTTTTTTATATACTCAATGCATTGCTTTTCGGTATGAAATATATAATTTCAAATGCTTTTATCTAATATAGTATCTTCAATATATTAGATAACATCAAAAATAAAATATATTATACATCAACAATTACAATATTTACGATGACATATCTGAAATGTTAGTAGAGATTTACCGAGTAGTCGCTGAATAGTCATTAAATTAGTCATTAAATCGTCGCCAATTAGTCACCATATATTACGTCTAAGTTGTGACTATATTAGACAGTCAGGCAGTAGTCGCCAACTAGTGACACAATCATTACCATAATTGAATCTGGATGTTCCGATTATACGCTACATAGTCGTTAAATTACTCATTAAACAGTCACTAATTGATGGCAACTGTATACCATAACCATAGCTGGATGTTCATGATTGTCGTTGTATTGCCGGTAAATTAGTCAACAAAGAGTCGTAAATAGTCGCCAAATAGTCACCATATTTTACGACTAAGATATGACTATATTAGATAGTCACGTAATAGTCAACAAGTAGTGGCCGAATCAGTACCATAATCGTATTTGGATGTTCCAATTAGTCGCAGAAATGTTGTTAACATAGTCATTACCAAGTCACCACTTTTTACTAATCTGGTGTGACTATATTATACAGTCACAAATTTGTCGGGCATTGGTCACCTAGGTTAACGACTATTTGGTGACTACATTTCTCCGACTGCATCTGGACTCTACCTTTAGTCCCACAATTATGGCCAAAGTAGTTGCAAATTAGTCCCTATATATTGCGATAGTGCTACGTCTATGCTATGATTACCTATGTTAGTCGTAAAAATAGTTGTTTACCGCCGACTATGCATTTTACCGACTAAGGATTTACAACTACCATGTTTAGTGGCTATTTAGTCGTAAACCCTTGTTTAACGAGCATTGTGCGACTAAAAGTGCAGTTACAAAAATGTTGTTTTATTGTAGTGGAAGGTTTGGGCTGAAGATAGAATTTATCTTGGGGATTTTCCACGTTAGGATTACGATAGGAAAGGGGATTTGTGATCTTGAAGTTGTTGTTGATCCATTTCTGAAGTTGCGGTTCAGATACGGACCTTGGGCTCCAACATAGCTAACTTCTTCTTAGGATATAATGCTCCGTCTTCATCAAATTATTCTATGTGGTCGCCATTGATAGCTTCGCATGAGTTCTTTGGTAGGTTTTGTATCATTAGTAGCTTGGCCATCAGTTAATTAATATCCTCGATTTCTTGCCTCTCAAGATTAACAGAACGTTCAGTTCTGTCAAAGTCATGACAGTTGTTGCTATTACTAGCGGAAATATTCTCGATAAGAGAACATCCTTGAGAAGAAATTTTCGTGGTAAAATTACCATTACTCGCAGTGTCTAGGGAAATTTGGTATTTAGGTTGTAAACCCCTATAGAAGGTGTTGAACAAAGTAGGACCATAGAAGCCATGATGGGACAGTCGTGTTCATAATCTTTGAATCGCTCCCATGCTTAATATAAAGATTTAACGGGTCCTTGCTTAAAGATTTGAATCTTGTTTCTCAACTGTTCGATCTAAACTTAGTATAGAAATTCAGATTTGTATTCATTCCAACAAGTAATAGATCCAGCAGTCATAGATTTAAACCATCGAAGCGCTTTACCAGTAAGTGAGAAAGGGAACAACTTACATTTGAAGTACTCTTGGGGAATTCGATTGGTGTGTGATACTGCAATGTTCCTTGAAAAGTTCGATGTGCTCCATCGAGTTCCCCGTCGATTGACCATGTAATTGGTATTGTTTGACCAAGTTTTTGATATGCGGCTTGATCTCATAGTCGTTCCTATGGGGTAGATGAACTTGAATGGCTGACCGATTCTCAAAGTGTTGATGTAGGATATCGAAATCAGCTATGGTTTGGGCTTGTCTTCTCGGTTGTGGGAGAGCATCGACATTGTTTGGCCTTATGTCCTGTTCAGCAGGTAAAACCATACTCTCATTTTGTGGAGTAATAGGGTTACCTTCAGCATTGAGCAGTGGCGGTTGGTTTGCAGCTCCAACTGCCTCTTGTTCATTACTGTGAATTGCTTCAATGTTGTTGTGGTCATCCGGGAAGTTGATCTGGTCACCATACTAAAGGTTTAGAACTTAAGGTAACCCTATTCCTCCTCTAAATGAGAGTATATTTTTACCTGCTGAACAGGACATATGGCAAAACAATATCGATGCTGAAGGTGACCATATTCCTCCTCAAAATGAGAGTATGTTTTACATGCTGAACATGACATAAGGCAAAACAATGTCGATTCTCGCCCACAACAGAGAAGACAAGCCTGCACCATAGCTGATTTCGATATCCCACATCAACATTTCAGGAATCGATCAGCCATTAAAGTTCCTATACCCCATAGGAACGGGTATGTAAAGAAACCGTAGATCATAAACTTGGTCAAACAATACCAATTCCATGGTCACTAGCACCCGATGTAGCACATCAAACTTTTCGAAGAACTTTGCAGTACCACCCGCCCCAAAGGAATTCCCCTAGATTACTTAAATTGTAAGTTGCTCCCTTTCTCACTTACTGATAAAGCTCTTCAATGGTTGAAATATATGCCTGATGGATCTATTACCTGTTGGAATGAATGCAAATCTGAATTTCTAAATAATTTCTATACTAAGTCTAGATAGAACTTGTTGAGAAACAAGATTCAAATCTTTAAGAAAGGTCCCATTGAGTCTTTCTATGAAGCATGGGAGCGATTCAAATATTACGAATCCGACTGTCCCGACCATGGCTTCTCTGATCCTAATTTATTAAACATCTTTTATAGGGGTTTACAACCTAAATACTAAATTTCCCTAGACACTGCAAGAATCGCTGATTTCACCACGAAAATTGTTGCACAAGTGCGTTCTCTTATCGAGAATATTTCCGCTAGTAATAGCAATAATGGTACCGACTTTGACATAACGAAACATTTTATTAGTCTCGAGAGGAAAGAAATTGTGGAAATTAAAGAGCTGATGGCCAAGCTGTTAATGATACAAATCCTGATGGAGACCTCATACCCAGATAGCACCCAACAACCCAATTCCAGTCATGAGGCAAGCTCCAAGGACAAGATAAGGTACTAAAGACATGAGAGAAGAGTTCAATCAAGCTGTGGAACTCCTGATCCAAGAGCAAGAACTTGAAGACCTCATGGATCAGATGGACAAGTTTGCAATCTCCAAGATAACCTATCAAGCCACAGAGAACATGCTTCAGGAACAAAGCAACATTCAAATGCAAGAGGCGCCAACTGATGTTCCTAAGAAGAACTATGGGTTAAAAGACGGTCCAAGCTCATATGAGGAAAATGCACATGAATGGCCTTATCTCAAAGTCAGTAAGGAGATTTCCTTACTTAGCATCTCGGCCATTCAACCAGCAGAGTGAAACGCAACACTTCAATAAGTCAAGGGAGTCCATAACGACATACTTCAATAGGTACCAAATTGTTTGCTTGCATACATTCCAACGGTCAGAAACACTTGCCAAATCAAACACCCACAAGCTAAGATATGTATTTGAATTTACATAATATTATTCTGGACTAACCTCTTATGATTTCCTTTGATTCTTATTAGTTATTTCGAATTCTAGTAGCTATAGAAACCATGTAATTTGTTACTTTTTCTTAGTATTTCTAGCCGTTGTGATCTGCTTCAAGACCCCTAGAAGGCCATAGCTGGTGGACTCTATATAAATTCCCACCGCAGCATTGTATCTTTTACCCTAATCAATAAAGCAACCGAGTATTCTTCTAAGCAAGAACAAACCTTTGTCTTTCTCATTGTTTGTGTGATTCCAACCGTGAGCTAGATTCTTTCTTATCATAGTCTATATCCATAAGGCTTTGTGGCGACCTCAATCCACTGATCTATCCATTCCATCCATTATTCTAAGCCAAGGAGCGTTGTACAACCAATTGGCATAAAATCAACCAAACTGTCAACTTCTACTCCATCCAATCATCCACTGATTTGCTAGAGAGAGTTGTACAACCAGCTAGCATCCCTCATCCTACCATCAATGTTAGATCAAGGCTTTGATCTTACATTATCTGGTATCAGAGCCGAAAGGCTCCACATCCGATGATTTTTATCCCAACTCATCTCATTTTCCTTTTTACTTGTTTTGTGTTTTGCTCATTCATGTTCTGCTTTGTTTAGATTTAAAGAAACCCCATAAACATAGTCCTTTTTCATTTGTTTGATTTGCTTGCATCCATATAAGAAAAGCCATAAAAAAAAATCAATTTTATCTTGCACTTAATTCAACATACTTGCACTTGTTTCATCTATTGCGTCTAGTTCATTCTGTTTCTAATCTTTGCATCAAAAACCAAAAAGAAATCGTTTGTTTTGCTTTTCTAAACTCAAAACCCAAAAAAAAAATTCGTTTGTTTTGTTTTCCTAAACCAAAAACTCAAAGAAAAATCGTTTTAGTTTCAAGTTCTTTCAAGTTTGTTTCATAGTTCTTAATCTGGTTTTTCATAAACTGAAAAAAAAGAAGTTTTATTATTTTGATTCGATTTGTCTTAACTCGAAAACCAAAAAGAAGTTGTTACCTAATTTGTTCAAGCTAGTTTTCCAAATATTTTGACCAAACCGTGTGACACAAGTCAGAAAAGGAAAGTTTATATTTCAAAGAAATTTCCAGCCGCCCATAATACTTTTCGGAAAGTCTAAAGCCATAAATTCATTTGTAAAACTTCTTGGCGAACTTTCTAAAAATGCCCCCGAATTTGGTTTTAAATAAAAGTGTACCCCCGAAATTGAAACAAATGCAAAACTTGTTTTTCGGCCTAAGGAAATTATGGCGAAGCCCTTACGACCAATCAAAAAACCAGAAAACTCAATTACCATCTTTCGTCTGTTTCAGAAATCTATAAACGTCTGACAAGTTAGACTCTAATAGAAGTCTAAATGACTTTATCAGACTTCTCGGAGAAGTCTAATACCGAATAATTTATTAAATTTAAATTTTAAAAATTTAAAAAAATATTTTCTCATAACTTTTATATAAATAAATTAAATATATACAATTTATTAGTATATAAATTAAAATTTGGTAAAATTGAGTCTAATTAATCAATGTTAGTTAAGTATGTCTTCCTCCAAAATACTTTCAGACTTCTTGAAGAAGTCTGAAGCAGATTAATTGAGTAAATTTAAATTTAAAAATACAAAAAATATTTTGTTAAAAAACGATACATAAATTATATATAGACGGTTTTGAAATATATAAATTAAATTTCGACAATTTGAATCAGATTAAAAATATATAAAGTGGTTGAGTAGTTTATAAACCTTAGAACATGCTTTGTAATGGAACATGGTGCAACATTTACATATAACTTACATATAACTTTAGGGTTAGATTCATGTTTCACGAAATTCACATTTGAAAAAATTATATTTGTACATGTATGTTATAATGTGCATATATTAACGAATATGATGTTTCCTAGGTGTTTTGTTTAAATTTTTTCACTGTTTAGTGATAAATACTAGATTTAGGGTTTCTCAGACTTCTCTGAGAAGTCTGAATTTTGGGGTTTCGCAAACTTCTGAGAGAAGTCTGAGAAGTATTTAACCAAATATTATAAAATTATAAAAAAATATTTTTAGAGAAATTTTGGATACATAAATTAAACATGGAAATTTTGGACATGTGTAAATTAAAAGTACATAAACTTTAGTCAAATTTAACCATTTAAGGTATATTTGGTTAAAAACACCATGTAGCTTGATCTATGCTTGACATATGAAGTTAGATATCATATTTTCATATGTAGGATTAGAATGAGGGTTTGTGAATTTTCATCCACATTGCTACACTTGCTTATAATGGTTAGGTTGCGACTATATTAAAAGAGTTTGATGTTTTTTACAAGTTTTCTATATAATATGATGGTATTTAAGTAGTAATTAGTAGATTTAGAGTATCTCAGACTTCCATGTTAGTCTGATTCACGTACATGATTTGTTAGACTTTCCAAAGAAGTCTGACTAAACTCGACCAAATAAGTTACCCTACTTGGGAATATACTTTTGGAATTGTGTCCAGTAATCTCGGTACTGTCTCTAGAAAGTAAGAGTATGTCAATGATCAGACATAAGTCATATAATACTGGGGGTCATGATGGCTTGCTACAGTCCGCTCATGATCTATAAGTCTTGGACTTATTGCCTTTATTATATGATCCCATATGGGTCACACGCCTAAGCCAACAAGAAAAAGGTGTAGGAACGGTGTAGCAGAAGTACGGTAAAAGTGCTAGGCATTTACTGTACTTAGAGAGAATAAAAGGGTTTGGCCACTGTGTGTCGATCGATACACAAGGAGTGTCGATCGACACAGTGCGCGAATGCCTCGGAGTTAATTGGCCTTTGGGCCAAAAGGCCCAAAACGAACTGAACGAGTTTTATAAACTTAAGACGAGTTCAGGTCGAAAATAAGCCCTAGCCGCGAGCCTCCTCTCTCTCTCTGCGCCGATTTCCTCCTGGTCTAGCAGCCTCTTCCTGCTCGGTGTGCGTGTGTGAACCTCTGGAGGAGTAATCTCTCGGTGGCTCTCTGATCTCTGACATACCATCCCTTTCCGCTGCACAAAACAGGTAAAAGGTGAGATCATCAATTGTTTCTAATCAAGAGAACCTAGATCCCCATGTTTAGGTTGATAATCTGAATCAGAGAATTGAATCAGGATTAACTAAACAATCCTTCAGTGGTATCAGAGCTTTTGGTTCCGGTTTTTCTTGTTTAGATTCATGTTTAGGATTGTTTTCTTGTTTAAGGAGTGTTTTGAATCAACTACTGATAAGAGAAATCACTTAAGCAACAAGGAATTGAAACCTAAACACACTTGAAATCGCAAAAAAACCAAGCTATATTGATTTGGTAGAATGCGATTTTCATAAAGAAGTATCGACCAGGATCGCATGGATCGATCGATACGATCGCATGGATCGGTCGATACAAACGCGAGAGATTGACTGTGATCACACGATCGATACAGGTTCGATGCTGAGAGCATCGACCGATGCGGTTGATGGATCGATCGATGCGATTGGTTCATCGACCGATAAGGTATCGACCGAATCGGCTGCGATCGCATGGATCGATCGATACGATCGACCGGATCGGTCGACACAATCGTAGAATCTCTCGGCCAAACCTAATAACCGTCCGTGCATGCGTGAGAGCATCGATCGACACAGGATCGATGCACGATCGATGCAGGATTCGATGCTAAGAGCATCGACCGATGCGGTTGATGGATCGATCGATGCGATTGATGGATCGATCGATGCGGTTGGTTCATCGACCGACATGGTTGGTTTAGGGCTCGGTTTAATAAATTTATTAAAATTATAACCGTCGCGGTTTAATAAACAGAATTAATAATTTTATTAAGTTCTGGTTAAACCGGGATAAGAAATCCAAAGTCGAAATATTGGATTTTGTGCCTAAACCAGGATTTTCTAATTTGATTTGGTTGGACCAAATAAATTGAGAAAATCCGGTTTAGTAAATAACCGGTTGACAATTGTGGTCATCGTAGTAATTAAAATTTGGTTAGACCAATTTTAATGAACCAGACCGGTTATGTCATTTAATTGGACAATTGGGTCATGTCTTGGACATGGACCAATTCTTGGGCCTCGGGCCAAGAAGTTAAAACAATTGGGCCAATTATTTGAGTCTTTCTTCAGATTAATTTAAAATTTATTTTATAAAATTATAAAGTCGATTTTAAATTAAAGTTTCCGAAATTTTGAAATTAGAAAGTTTCTTAAAATAGAAGTTTCTAGATTTGCGGGTTTTGGATTTTAAAGAAATTTCTAAAGTTAGAAAGTTTCCGGTTTTAGAAAGTTTCCAATTTTAGAAAGTTTCCTAAAATAGTAGGTTTCCAAAAATAGAAAGTTTCCCGAAATAGTAATCTTCTATTTTGGGGAATGAAATTTTAATAAACCTACGAACCTCAAATAATATCAAGCGTTGGATGTCTTGCCCAGTCTATGTCAGCTGTCGAAGCCCATTCAATTGTATTCATGGCCTTACAGTGTGAGGGTGTCTACTTTTGCGTGGATAAGACGGTTTGTGATTCATAAATGTCATTGGGAGTCCCAGACATTAATGATTACATGACTGTATAGTCTGGTTTTCTTGACTAGGCCATCGGGAGTCCCGGGCCTTGAGACATCAGAGTGAATTGGGCCTCGGGCCCAGATTCACAACCAAGAGTTATATCACTGATATAATTAGCCGATATAGGGCTTACCGATATAAGCTAAGGTTGGGTGACGGCCAGTGGCCCACTTTAATCTTAGTTATATGTGGATCTTGGAATCATTATATTCTATTGAGGGTAACTGATGTTATTGAATATAATGCGTGATTGATCATATTAAATTTAATACGAGATTAATCATATTGAACATATTAACTAAAATCCTTTTATCTTAATTTTCAGTTATGACTAGCACAAACAATCAAAACACTTTCTCGATCCGGTCTGTCCTTAAGATGGACAAGCTGAACGGATCAAATTTCTTGACTTGGTCGCGGAACCTGAGGCTAGTTCTCAGACAGGAGAGAGAGGACTATTTCCTTGAGAGAGCTCTCCCCGTGAGGATCGGGTCCAATGCTTCTCATGCAGTATATGATGCTTGGAATAAGCATTATAATGATGCGGTAGATGTGCGTGGTCTGATATTGGCTACCATGGACTCAGACTTGCGGAAGCAATATGAGAACATGGAGTTGCCAATAGAGATGATCAGCAGCCTGAAATTGAAATTTCAGGAGCAGATAAGAGTGGAGAGATACCGGTTGGTTAAGTCTCTCACTAGCTGCAAGCTACCAAATGATAATCCAGTGAGTCCTCATGTCAGTAAAATGATGGGTTACATTGATAACCTGAGGAAACTGGATTATCCAGTTAGCCAAGAGTTGGCAACTGAAATCAATCTGCAGTCACTGCCGTCAAGCTATGATAAGTTCAGAAAGAACTATATCAAGAAAGGCTTAACGAAGACGCTGACTGAACTGCATGATATGCTCAAGACAGTTGAGCCAAACGTGAAGAGTACCCTGTACAATCTCATGAATGAGAAGGGTAGGTTTACTAAACCTAATGCTGACAAGGGTGAAGACAAAGTTGTCCAGATTTTGAATCATGGCAAGCGTGTGTCTTCTGAGCCCGAGTCAGATACCTCTTACGTTGGTAAGTGCTGCTACTGTAAGGAGACAGGGCATTGGAAGAGAGATTGCATTAAATTCATGGAAGATGATGAGGAGTTGAAGTTGATGTATGCGACTACTTCCTCAGGTATTCATGTTATTACTTCAAGTTCTACCTTATAGGTATTGGATACTGGTTGTGGCACTGATATTTGTTATAATATGCAGAGCCTGGGCAACAGTAGAACTTTGAAGGAAGGGCAAGTGAAACTACATGTCTGGAAGGAGCTTGGGATGCTGCCTCAGCCGTAGGGTTTTCACTTATAGATCCCTTTTAGGCTTGGTTTTGTATTAAGTAATTGCTACAATGTACCTGCTTTAAGCAGAGTTGTCTTTCATTTTCTTGTAAGAATTTGAATGTTTTTTCATTTTGATAAAAGACAAGTTTTGTTCTTTTGATCTTAATGAAATATTAATTGTAGCACCCTATTCATGGAATGGGTTTTATATCTTAAACCAAAGAGTGCCTAAATGTAACATAAATACCGAATTGGTTTAAATCTGATGAATTAAACCTGATTTTCCTTGGCATAAAAGTCTTGGTCACATAGAGTAAGTCGGATTCAGAAATCCCATAGTCATGGACTGTTGGGCTCATTTGATAAAATATCTTATGAGACTTGAATTCTATTTACTAGACCAAAAGGTAAAGGGCCTATCTTAGCCGAGCTAGAGAAAGGCCCAAAGGCTTATTGGACCTGGAACATACTCATGTATGTGGCCCAATGAGCAGTAATGCCAGAGAAAATCTCCTGTACTTCATTGTCTCTACTGATTACTTCAGTGAGTGTGACTGTGTTCATTTGATGAGACACAAGTCGGAATTCTTTGACATGGTCGAAAGAGTTCCAGAATGAAGTATAGGATCTGAATAACAAAAGTATTAAGACTCTGGATTAAATCACGAGTGAGAATACTTAAGTCATTGATTGTGTGATCATCTGAATGAGTGTGAAATCGTTTCACAGCTCATTTTTCTTGAAAACCTGAAGGTTTTTCTCTGAGAAAGAATCAGATCTTATTAGAAATGATTAAAGATGAGTCACACGAATCTTCCATGATATTATTTAAGAATAACGCTCTAGAAATATCTAAGTTTACGCTGAAAAGGTTCCACCAATATCAGTTGAAAGACACCACGTAAATGTGGACTGGAATCGATCCAAATTCGTCTTTACTGAATATTTGTAGTTGAGCTACTTCGCTGGTTGTCCTAGGGAAACTAAGGCTTGTTACTTTTACGTCCATTCTGTTTTCTAAGAAGGGAAGTTAACTTTCCAAGAAGAACAGTGGGAGTAAAAGTATAACTCGAAGAAATTCGAGAAATACAGGAGGCTGCTTAACCTGTTGAGGGAGAGCAGCGGAAGGATTTACAGATTTCTGTAGAATCTACACCTGTGGATTATGGAGTTCGCAGATATGAATGAATCAGTTACTAATCCGAGAGTGATTTCTCGTCATTAGTTGAACCTGATAATCATTGAAATCTGCACCTCTGGAGCCTGAAGTTCGCAGATATGAATGAATCAGTTACTAATCCGAGAGTGATTTCTCGTCATTAGTTGAACCTGATAATCATTGAAAGTTCGCATGATCTGATGATCATTGAAAGCGACGAATCTGCGAAATTCAAAGAAGCGAAAGTGAGCCCGGACTCCGAAAAATTACATTTTATGTAAGTTAGCTTCATCGATCCATTCATGGATGGAAGCAAACATATCGGAGTTGGAATCTTCGTTCTGTTGAAGTAGTCAAGGTTTTGACTTGAACAGGAACGAAGCGGAACTGTGTGTTTACTAATAGATTAGTGGGAGCGATATTGCATTTCTCATATTGTATGTCGATGACATACTGATTCTCGAAAATGACGTCCCAATGCTGCAGTCTGTAAAGGACTGGCTTGGGAGTTGGTTCTAATGATTGACATGAGTAAAGCCACGTATGTTCTTGGATTTTGGATCTAAAGATAGAGATCCGAAAGAGCTGGTAAGACAAAGTCAGGATTCTTATCCCGACAAAGTCCTACAGGTTTTCAGCATTCCAAGAAGGGTTTTATGCAAATGTCACATGGCATTACGTTAAGCAAGACACAGTGTCCTACGATAACTGCTGAGCTTAAATGCATGGATAAGATTCCATATGCGTCGGCAATTGGATCTATCATGTATGCCATGAAACGTACTTGTTCGATGTTGCTTTAATGTTAAGCAAGACAAGTAAAGACCAGTCAAATCCAGCAAAGAATCACTGGATTGCCGTAAAGAATATCCTAAAGTATTTGAGGAATACTAAGGATAAATTCTTGAGTTACGGAGAAAGTGAGGTGCTACGAGTCGGTAGAGTCTGAAAGGCAAGTTTCCAATAGACAAAGATGATTTCCGATCACAGTCCGGTTATATCTTGTGTCTATCTGGCGGTGCAAGGCACTGTTGCTGACTCCATGACTTAAGCTGAACATTTCGCAACTTGGGAAGTGGCGAAAGAGGTTGTTTGGAAAGAAGAGTTCGTCACTGAACTTGATGTGATTTCCAGCATAGATGAGACTAGCTGCACATCAGAGGTCCAAACACCTTGAGGATAGGTATAACCTATTCCGTGAGATAAATGACAGAGATGTTAAGTAGATCAGCAAGTTTCAACGAATGAGAACGTTGCTAATCTATTAACGAAGCCACTCCTTAGGCCTAAGCACGAGTCGCGGACTGTTGCTGTAGGATAAGTGAAATTAAGATGTAGTCTTAATTTCAGTGGGAGTTATTAAAGGGCTTTATTTAGTTATTGGATATGTTCTTGAAATAACATTTAAGATGTTTAATGAAATTATTATTTCAAGATTATTTTAACTGTGATGAAATAATCGTTCCAAAGTGATATAAACCATTTTATAGGTCATCGAAGTAAATGACTTGATCTTGAGTTATCAAAGTCATTTAGCTTGATCATGAGACCCTATATTTGATAAATGACTTATATCATTATGTCCCTAGTCGAAGGTTGTTGAAATTGGAACACCAACAACCGTGTGAGACTGGATTGGTACGTGACTTATGACAAAGTCTCAGTGTGTCATAGATGCGCGGCATCAAAGTCAGTACATAGGTGTATGTTGGGGAACATACGACCGGACAAGACCCGCTTATAAGAACTCTTCAGGATATTTATATCTGTGTCATAAGAGATTCTTACTACGACTATAGAGTATAGTCCTTAGACCTGAGTTCGCATGCATGTGACTGCACATGAAGTAATGCGCTTTGATCATTGTCTAATGCTGTCGTTAAGCGATGGTTATAAGGACCTTGTTTGGGTGTATTATGAAATGAGTAGTTTACAGTGATGGAACAAGACGGGATTTGTCCCTCCAATATAAATGGAGTGAATATCTCTAGGCCAATCGGAGATTTGAATACTGGAAAATGCATGGCCATGCTCAAACGGACTGTCCCGAGTCGTTTGGATTGTCAGTATCAAATCAGAGTCCGATGAACAAGATTAGGCTTTATAAGGATGACACTAATCTTGCCTTATGACTAATCGAGATATTGTGACGAAAGGGATTATGAATACAGAGATTCCAGTACAAGTGGGAGATTGTTGGAATTGTGTCCAGTAATCTCGGTACTGTCTCTAGAAAGTAAGAGTATGTCAATGATCAGACATAAGTCATATAATACTGGGGGTCATGATGTCTTGCTAGAGTCCGCTCATGATCTATAAGTCTTGGACTTATTGCCTTTATTATATGATCCCATATGGGTCACACGCCTAAGCCAACAAGAAAAAGGTGTAGGAACGGTGTAGCAGAAGTACGGTAAAAGTGCTAGGCATTTACTGTACTTAGAGAGAATAAAAGGGTTTGGCCACTGTGTGTCGATCGATACACAAGGAGTGTCGATCGACACAGTGCGCGAACGCCTCGGAGTTAATTGGCCTTTGGGCCAAAAGGCCCAAAACGAACTGAACGAGTTTTATAAACTTAAGACGAGTTCAGGTCGAAAATAAGCCCTAGCCGCGAGCCTCCTCTCTCTCTCTGCGCCGATTTCCTCCTGGTCTAGCAGCCTCTTCCTGCTCGGTGTGCGTGTGTGAACCTCTGGAGGAGTAATCTCTCGGTGGCTCTCTGATCTCTGACATACCATCCCTTTCCGCTGCACAAAACAGGTAAAAGGTGAGATCATCAATTGTTTCTAATCAAGAGAACCTAGATCCGCATGTTTAGGTTGATAATCTGAATCAGAGAATTGAATCAGGATTAACTAAACAATCCTTCATATACCCTGTATATAAACGGAAGTTACCAAAATTAGTCTGTAAAAGTCATTATCAAATTTCTCTCTCTAAAACGGAAACACACTCTCTCTCTCTAAACACTCTCTAAAAAACTCTCCGAAAATCCTCCTCGCCACCGCCACCGCAACCGCCGTCGTCATCTTCTTCATACGTGTAATTATCTCTCCCTTTTCGTCTCTCCTGACCAGTCCCTACACCGCCGCTGTCATCTTCTAAGCTCTTCTTTCGGCAAACTTTTGAGATCTATACGGTTTTAAGTCCGAGTCATCCCCTTTTCCGTTGTACTTTATCTAGATCTGAACAAAAATATAGGTTTTATATATTTCTTTTTAGATCCATACGGTTTTGAGTCCGAGTCATCCCCTTTTCCGTATGTACTTTGTCTAGATCTGAACAAAAATATAGGTTTTATATATTTCTCATTTTAAATCCATACGGTTTTGAGTCCGATCCATTCCCTTTTCCGTATGTACTTTGTCTAGACTGAACAAAATATAGGTTTTATATATTTCTCTTTTTAGATCCATACGGTTTTGAGTCCAATTCATCCCCTTTTCCGTATGTACTTTGTCTAGATCTGAACAAAAATATAGGTTTTATATATTTCTCTTTTTAGATCGATACGGATTTGAGTCCGAGTCATCCCCTTCTCTGTATGTACTTTGTCTAGATCTGAACAAAAATCACTACAAGAAAACCAGGTATAGATAGCAGAACAGGATAGCACGAATCTGGGAACTGCTATTATAGATGGTCAGAATTCTTGGTTACTATATGACAGCACTAAATTAGTGCTAACCCGTTTTTTCATTAGGCGGGAAACCCAAATTGGGTTTTGGAGCCCATTTTCTGCTATCCCGCCTAAGGCGCCAACACTTAGTGAAAATACCAAGATTTGGGGATTTAGGTCATTAATGAATCGTGGCCAAAAAAAAAAAGACAGAGCTTGGAGAAAAAAAACACCTTGATTTCTCCGACAACGACAGTCTTGTCTGCTCCGACAACGACCATCACCACCACGAAACTACTCGTCGGCGATAATCCCTATCTTCTACGGCTTCGATTTCAGTTTTACTCCTGCTTCACTCGTCTTCTCTTTCATTCGAATCGGGGTTCAATCTTCAGCTCATCAAAAATCGAAGGTACGAATTGCTTCAATTGGTTCACTCGGTTCTCATTATTACCTCACCTACTTGTCACTGAGTTTGTATTTGTTTTCATACAAGGGTTAACACAGAGTATCTACATCGAAGAAAACCCAGAGAATCTTTGTTTTGAAGCTTCTGGTTCTAGAGGTATTAAGTAGTTTCATCGATTTACTTTCCGATTTAGGGTTTATATGACTAAGATATTTAGTAAAACTATACTAATCTTGAAATCTTAAACCTATCATACTCGGTTATTGATTTTTCAGGTGTATTAAGCTGGTTGAAACAGATCTAAACTCGCAGCCTTCTCAAACCACGAGCGTTTACAGTGAGTCTCTTATTCTTGTGTATATTGTTTAACTACTTGATTGTTGTTGTGAATGTTCTTAGTATGTTGTTAGTATTGATTTACTTTGTGTAGTGATGCATGTGCTTGTCTTTGTCTGTTATACTTTTAACATTACTTGATTGTGTTCTCTATGTGATTAAGATGTTTGTCTTCTGTGTTTGTCTATCTGATTATGTTTGTGAGTATAACGAAACTGTTTAACCCTTTAAAAAGGTTTATACTTTTAAGATTATTTGATTGTGTTGTCTGTGTGATTAGGTTGTTGGTCTTATGTGTTTGTCTGTCTTATTATGTTTGTGAGAATAACGAAACTGTTTAACCCTTTAAAAAGGTTTAAACATAAAATGTTGGACAAGGCATGGGTCCATCTTCGCAGGTAAGGATTATTTTATGCAGGTACTTTCTAATTGGGTTCAGGGGATGATAAGGTACTTGTTTGGTCTACTTCTTCTATATAGAGCTGACCCTGCATATGAGCAAGGTGCCTGGAGTTTTGTAACTGCGGCGGCTAAGGCATTAGGAGATGGTGACATGGTTATATGTCCTTGTAGAAGATGTGTAAATCTGGACCGACATCAAGCAAGCACTGTTGTGCACCATCTAGTAACTCAGGGCATGGATGAGGCTTACAAGCTGCGGACTGATTGGTTTCTTCATGGAGAAGTGACCCCAGAAAAAAATGATGGAAGAAAAGCATCTCAATGAGGTTGTTGGTTTATTTCAAGCTGCTGAATACTTAGATGAAGAGATGGTCCAGAAGGGTGACTTCTGCGAGGTTGCTGAGGGTGAAGACAAGGAAGAAGATGCGTTCTTAGCAAAGCTAGCAGATGCAGAGACTCCGTTGTATCCAACCTGTTCAACTCATAGCAAGCTTTCTGCCATTGTGTCTTTGTTTAGACTGAAGACTCAGAATGGTTGGTCTAATAAGAGCTTCAACGAGTTGCTTGGGACATTGCCGGATATGTTGCCTGTTGACAATGTTCTTCACACATCATTCTATGATGTGAAAAAGTTTCTGAAGTCATTAGACATTGGTTATCAGAAGATACATGCATGTGTAAATGACTGCATTCTATTCAGAAAGAAGTACAAGATGGCTGAGAGTTGTCCAAAATGCAAGGCTTCAAGATGGAAAACTAACATACATAGTGGTGAAGTTAAGAAGGGTGTTCCACAGAAAGTATTAAGATACTTTCCAATTATCCCAAGGCTGAAGAGAATGTTTAGGTCTGAGGAAATGGCAAAGAACTGTCGCTGAGGCCCGTCTTCTTTCTGCTGACCCTGAGGAGTATGTGAATGACATCCCACTAGGACCCAATGCAGTGAAGGTATTAGTTGAATCAGCCTTAATCATGGATGCATTTCTCTGGAGGCCTACATCAAACATGACCTGTATGGAAGAGGCTGTTGGTAGGATGATTGAATGGAAGGCAGATAGTTGTCTTCCTGCAGAAGAGGAGGTTGCTGAGGACATGCCAAAGGTAATTTTTATGGTTGTGACATGCTAGTTTAAAAACTTGTTTTTGTGTTGTTGCCTCTGAGGTTGTATTGTTACTGCTTTACACATAGCCCGTACTTAAGTTCGAAGAACAGATGCAAATTGATGGATTGGGCTACAGATGACAAACCTGTTGCTGAAGGCCGCTGGCAGTCGAGAGACCCTCAAGCTGTGGTTAATGGTATACCTCTCGGTCCAAATGCTGTGAAAGTTTATGTGGACGTGGTACTATCACCACATGCTTTTCCATGGAGACCTACACCGGATGTGACAAAAATGGAGCAGACAGTCAACTCTTTCATAGCTTGGCCTGCAAATAAAGTGGAGAATGAGAAACACAGAGAAGCATATACACAGAAGTCTCCTTCAAAGTCGGTAGCAGGTCCATCACTTCACAAATCTCCAGTGACTCCGAGGTCTTTTAAGTCAATTCCAATGACTCCTCTTCAGCCGTCTCCATCATCTCCAAAAGCTCCAATTCAGTCATCTCCACTGCCTCCAAAAGCTCCTCCAAAGAAAACAAAACCAGATCCACAATCTCCTATAAGGAAATCTAAGCTAAATCTGAGCTATATCTACTTTAAAATTTTGCTGAAAATTTTATTGGTACTGTATCCTCAACGTCTGAGCTCTGAAATATTGTGGTTTGATTGGCATTTTTGATTGGCATTTCTCAACATCGCAGCGGTTGGTCAGCAAGGAAAATCAGAAATGCATGCTGATGGACATTACCGGTAAAAAGCGTGTGGTTGCCGAAGGACGATGGGCTTCAAACGATTCACAACAGACTGTCCACCATGTACCCTTGGGTCCAAATGCAGTTCGCGTTTGGGTAGATGTTGTGAAGATCAAAAGTGCAGCTGTGTGGAGGACAAACTCTGAAATTGAGACAATGGAAGATGCGCTTGGTTCAGCTGTTGCATGGCCAGAGGACAAAGTGGTGTTGTGCTGATGAGGTAAGAGTTCTTGTCCTATCCCAAGAGTAAAGAACTATGGACATGTATCCTAAGAGTAGTAGACATAAACAACTTGTGTTTAAGTTTATGTTTTAAGTTGAACTTGTGTTTGTATGAATGTTTGTGGATGTTATGTTTAATGTGAACAAGTTTAAGTTTAAATTCCTGTGTGATTATAAAATCTAAATCTATTTCTGCAAATCTAAATGATTTTCAAATAATAATGCAAAACCAAAATTGAATTTAATCATTTTTCAATAGCTCCAATTAGTATTAAATATGGCTAAAAATTTGAGTGTTCATAAAAAATAAAACAGCAATACATACTCGCCATTACAAATTATAATACAGCATCAATTAAACTGCTAGTATAAAATATAACATAGCCATAATATAATGCCACTAGATATAATTTTATTGCATTAAAACAGAGCTACGTTAACATTTAAAATGGCGCTAAAACAATGCTACTGAAAACTATATAATCACATCCAAATTAACGCTATCGTATACAGATATACGATAGCATGTCAAATTAGTGCTATCGTAGATGCCTGACCTAAGATGGCAGCGGCAAACATAGCGTTTATGGAAACGCTACCATAGACATATGATAGCGTTTTTGTGGTGCTAAGAAAAGCCATTTTTCTTGTAGTGAATATAGGTTTTATAAATTTCTCGTTTTAGATCCATACAGTTTTGTTTTTGAATCAGAATGTATTAGAAGTCTGAAGTTGGATTTGTTTCTGAATTAGACTGTATTGGTAGTCTGAAATTGATTTGTTTTTGAATTAGACTCTATTAGAAGTCTGAAATTAGCCTCTGTTTACAATTGTTTTATGGTACACAGGATGGGACGATTCAGTCACGTTCCAACGTCGAGTAGTAGTAGTTCATACTCAAGTTCCACATTTCGACAACGATCTGGATCATGCAATGGATTCCCCAAGAAATGTTTCTGCGGTCTGGACCCTATCATGTGAACCTCCACTACTGTCGATAATCCGGGAAGAAGATTCTTTGGATGTCGTAACTGGGATGTAATTGCCTTTCTCTGTTGTGTAGCCAGTTTTATTTTTTCCTTACTTTTTAGAGCATATATTTGGAATCTGAAGATGATTATATATTTAAAATGTGGCTGTATAGGATGGTGGCTACCATATTATGAAGTGGTGGGATGAGGCTATGATGGAGGAGTTTCATGAGTTAAAGCTGAGAGTTGACCAACATGGTGAACAAATTGATTACATCTTCCTTTGTTATGCTGAAATGGAGTGTGTTACCACCTTGCACGATGACCTCAAGAAAGCGCAGGTAGAGATAGCTCAATTAAAGGAGATGTTTACTGAGAAACCACCTAACTCGACAAATAGCGTCAAGTACGAGTATCTGATGTTTGCTGGTGCTATTATTATCGTCCCGATCATCTTGAGGGCATTTGGTTTCTTGTAATATGTTAGTCCTATGAATCCAGCTACAATTTTATGTAATATAAGACGAATTTCAGTCATCATTTGTTTTCAAATTTCATTATGCCAATTGTGCTCTTCAAATAATTGTTTCCAAACTTCAAATAATAAAACTATATATTCAGACTTCATATGAAGTCTGATTATTTTTTCAGACTTCATATGATGTCTGATTAATAAATTATATATTGTCAGACTTTACATGAAGTCTGAATAATAAATAATATGTTTTCACTCAAATAATAATATTTTGAAGTCTAGCAATATTATGTCAGACTACATATGATGTCTGACAATGTTAAGATGCGCAGGAGTTCCATTTTTTGTAATCTACGCGGAAAATGCGTGGTAGTTATGTAAAAGAGAGACGAAAAATGCGCGGCAGTTACGTCTGTGGTAAAACCGTCGTATCGTGGTAAAACCGTCGTATAAAGGTAAAACCGTCTCGTTTTAACTGCCCTTATGACCCACATATAAATAGGATTTTATCCTTTTTTTTACAGTTTCGAAGAAAGGATAAAAAAACCCAATTCTCTCTAAAAGCCACTGAACCGACATCTTCATCTTTTTCTGGGTATCGTTTCCAGATCTGGTTTCTCTCTGCTCCACCATTGACTTTCGACGGTAAGATTCATCGAAACCTCCTTTCATGAATAAACTTAGCATAACTATTAGTAGCCAGACGGCTAATGGTGTCTGACTATCGGCCTTAGACTTCAAATGGAGTCTGAATTTTTTCTCGTACCTTCGCTGAGCTTTTTTTTTTTTTTGAATTCCAGATCTTGTTTCTTTCTTCTCCTCCGTCGTTTTAATTCGACGGTAAGGTTCATCGATTCCTCTTTTTGTCAGTATAATTAAAATACATATTAGTAGCCAGACAGACTTTGGTGTCTGACTAAGTTACTCAGACTGATAATTCCGTCTGGATATTTATTTGGAACTTTGTTGCGCTAATCTTTCGTTTTTAAATTCCAAATCTGGTTTCTCTCTCCTCCGCCAGTGACCTACGTCGGTAAGATTCATCGACTCTTCTTTTCGTCTACATATTTACATAACTATTACTAGCCAGATGGCATAAGATGTCGGATTGTAGTCGTCAGACTGTAAATGGCGTCTTGCTAGTAGTATTCAGACTATTCATGATTTTTCCCCCCTCTGTTGTTTCAGGTTTTCATTATGGAAGATGTTGAATTCCCACAAAGGATGTTCACTGCCGGTTATGAACCGGTTCCGGATAAAAGCATACACTACTTTAGTGGAAGGAGAGATCTGATTAATGATGTTAGAATAGCGCTGTAGTGGGAGAATGGCAATAACTCCTCGATTCTGAGCATGGGATTTTTTTGAGATTCCATGACCTGCACTTCAAATGGTGTTCAAGGATGGTGCACTACATGCTCTGTTTGCAGTTAGACTGCAAGAAGAAGTATGAGATATGGTCTATTCTCGGCGTTCAGCGAAGTAGGTTTTCCTTGAATGAGTTTCATGCCATAACCGGTCTCAACTGCCACTATATTGCGAACCTGGAGTACCCTGAAGTTGAATATACCGATGAGATGAAAGAAATGTGGGTGCTTCTTGGGGTGGATTTTGATTTAGGCCCAAGTTATTCTCAATTATATGAAGCTGGTAAAAGATGGGAACCACAACAAAGGATATGGTTGGGCTATCTAGCAATCTATGCAACCTTCATTGAGGCTCAACACTGGACAAATTCCACAAGGGCTGACATGACTAAGCTTCTGCTGGTTCCAGGATCGCTAAAATCATATCCATGGGGAAGATTCGCCTTCAAGCTTCTGATAGTATCTGTTAAAGATGCAAACAGAAAACTCGTGGAGGGAAAAAATTATCAGATCGGTGGTTTTGCTGAGGTCCTGAACATCTGGGTATATTGGGCATGTCCCGCTATGGCGACAACTTACGGAGAGCCCTTCCCGAGTGCCCCAACCCCACCAATGCTGGCGTACCAAGGATCACGGAGTCGCAAGAAAGTCGCAAGAAATCTTACGCATACAGGTATTTCTTAGACTTTTCTGATGTCTGAAATATTTTTTTCCCATACTAAATTAGAAGTCTGACATTTTGTGTCAGACTTCATATGAAGTATGATATTTTATTCCAAGTCTCGTATGATGTTTGACGTTGTGATATTATAAATGCTTGTGTTCATTTTGCTATGTGACTTGTAATTTTCAGTCCCGCGTCAACAACCTCGTACTCAAGGAGGATTATAATGAGATGTTCCCCGTGTGGGACAACGATGATGAGGAGGACGACAAAGTTGATAACCTTGTGAAAGCAATGCAAGGACATCTTGGGACTGCGGCTTGGAGGGTTCTAAACACTGGAAAAGTGAAGGTGTGTTCAGGATCAAAGCTGGAAGTCCTGTCAAGCTTGAGGTTAAGTCTGAGGAAGTTGCTGGTGAGGTTTGTGAGAAAAAGCGAAAGGTTCTGCGAGTCAAGAGGAAGTTGGTACAGGTTGTTGCTGATGATGATGATGAGGAAGAAGAGGTGGAGGTAGTGAGTAAGAGATCTAGACAAGGAAAGGCTGGTCCCACGAATGGGGATGTTATTAAAAAGATTGAGGATATGCAAAAATCATTTGAAAGTCGGATTGAAGTATTGGTAGATGTATTCAACAAGGGTTTTCGTCTGGTGGGTATCAGAGTTGATGATCTTGCCATGAATGTCAAGACTTTGAAGGAAAAAAGTGCTGGAGTTGGACAAAAGGAAAATGAGAAGAAGAAAGATTCTATTGGACAGAAGGAGAATGAGAAGAAAAAAGCTGGTACTGGAGGGAAAGGTAGTGAGCTGAAGAAAGATGCAAGTGTTGCGGCTGTTGAGATGAATAAGGCCGGAGTTGGTGAGGATGAAGAAGATCAAGCTGAAGATCTTCAGGATCAAGATAAAGTAACTACTGCTGCGGGAGAAGGAAAGAAAAAGGAAAGGGCTCCGAGGGTCCAGAGGAAATTGGTAGTGAAGGTAAATAATCCTGTTGCTGATACTGAACCTGCATCTACAGGGAAAGCGAAGGCTAAGAATGCAGTGGCTACAGACAAACATGACAAGCCGGCTGAGGCCACCAATCAGACTGCGGTTGATGATGTGGTTAGTCTCCAAAACCTTCAAACTCTGAATACAAATAAGGAAAAGAAAGATGAGCCTAAGAGAAGTGGCAGACTTCAGAAGAAATCCCTTAAGGGGAAGTAGCCTTGGTCTTGGCAGTATGAATAAGCTTGATTGTAAAAACAAGCTTGATAGTGAAAACATGAGCAAAACCGTATTTGTTTTTTTCCCTTGGTCTTGTATTTACTTTGAACATGGATCCATGGCATTATCCCTTGTATTGCATTGTTTGGTGTGATTTTAGGTCGGGATTCAGAACCAGACATCTATAGATGTCTGATAGTGATGCATTTTAGTTTCCAGACTTGTAGTGAAGTCTGGTTTTTGTGTGAATTTTATATCGAACTTTAGGTCTAACACGGGTTGTTAAATGGTATATGCAGAGTATACCCGTGAGCACAAATACGAGTCTCTTGATCGTTACACAGTCGGATACGGGCATTGACTTCGATGCTACGCAGAGGTTTAAACAGGATACTAAGCAGGCAGCAGCTGAAGCTTATATGCAAGCGAAGGCAAAAGAGATTAAACAAAAGGAGGAGGTGAAGACTCCAGCTAAACCTGTTGTCTAAGCACAGGTGAAACCGAGATACAACTCTTTTGTTGCTCTCACAAGGATGCAAGTGAAGGCACTTAATGATTACAACAAAAGACAGCCGTATGTCGTAACACTCTACCTAGACGAGTAGTTGTATACCTAATCTCTTAACTCGATGTATTGCAAGCGTATTGTTTTCTGTAGGGGTTATCCGACTTGGAAAGTGAACACATCACTCCAATGGTATTATGATCTTCGCACTCCAAAGGAATGGCTGCAAGACACGGT
This sequence comes from Orychophragmus violaceus, assembly GCA_030180135.1. Lineage (NCBI taxonomy): Eukaryota > Viridiplantae > Streptophyta > Magnoliopsida > Brassicales > Brassicaceae > Orychophragmus > Orychophragmus violaceus. Next base: position 60,381,278 of record CM058237.1, on the reverse strand, counting down.
CAGTCTGGATTAAGAATTCGATTCCAGTCTGGATGTATATTCAGACTGCATAAAAAGTCTGGTTGTATGTTCAGACTTCCGAAGAAATCTGGTTGTATTTTCAGACTTCGGAAGAAGTATATTGACTTCCGAAGAAGTCTGTTTGTATTTTCAGACTTCCGAAGCTGTCTGGTTGTGTTTTGTTCTTTTATATTAACACATTCTTGTCTTGCTGCAGCAAATTGATGTCGGGATTGATCTGCTAAGGAAACGTCAACAGAGCCATCCGGAATGGTTCAGGAGCGAGAGGATATGCTTCATTGACACACTCCTTCAAGCATTGTGGCGTCAACACTATCCAGAATTTATTAAGAGCGGTGCAGATGAGAATAGTTCTGCCTCATCTAGAAGGCTTCCTCCTGGTGTTTGGGATTACTTTACTGGTCATCTACCCGTATTCTGCAAATCACTGAAGCCTTGGGGGCTGAAGATTGATTATATCTACACCGCACTGCACATTGGCGGAAATCATTGGATAGCAATAATGATTTCTATCCTGGATAGGCACATAACAGTCTGGGACAGCATCCTTGGTGAGAAAACTGATGAGTCGGTCGAAGCGGAAATGGCACCAATCTGTGAGATGTTTCCTTATGCGATGCACGTCTTGACTCCAACTGAAGATGGGTAACCTTATCCCTTGGAACGTTACACCTACACGATTGTTAGGAGCAAAGATCTTCCCCAAAATATCCAAACAGGTGACTGTGGAGTGTTCTGCTTGAAGTTCATCGAGTTCCATTCACTTGGAATGGCGTTTCCAAAGTATCTCTGTGATACGAACATCAAGCAAATCAGGGACAAGCTAGCGTTTGACATAATGTTTGAACTCGGGCGAACAGGTGAAGAACAATGTACCGAGTATGCATTGCTAGACACCTACGGTTAAATAGACTTCCGATATCTTTTGGATTCCCAAACAATGGATTTATTGCATATATTTATCTTTTGTAGGTGTAAGAAAAACAAATCCATCTTTTGGCCTACTTTTGTGCTTGTTTAGTTATGTAACAAACTTAAGTACTAATCCTAGTTATGTTTATTACTACGCTTTATAAAACAGAACCCAAACAATTCAGACAAGTTTCAATATCAGACTTTTGAAATACATCCATTAGTACGTCAGACTTCATTGAACCCTAAAAAATATCAGACTTCAACCAATTATTCATTAAAATATATCAGACTTCACTAAACCATAAAACTTATCAGACTTCACTGAACACGATCACATATCAGACTTCAGCAAACCCTAAATCACATCAGACTAAAACCATTTCTAGTCAGCCTCAGGGTATGGATAATTAGGCTGTTTGTGGCCTGGCTGTCTGCAATTTGAACAACAATATTGCTTGTGTAGTTTCCGCGGTTTACTGCCCTTCTTCTTGTCGATTTCTAGCATAGATTGCCACCTCGACTTCTTTGTCTTCCTAGCTTCCGCCTCTCTTCCGGCGGAAGGACAGGCACGGTGTCATGATCAGCTGTGCCAGTTAAATTCTTTGGTAAGATGTTGCGCGAGTATGCAGCGTACAAGTAGTTCTGTAAGATGGACATACAAGGGTAAAAATGTGTAGCTCAAGTTCCGGTGCAGCGCATATGGCATGTGAGCAAGGTATCTTTTCGTAATCCCAAACACCACATTCACACTTCTGATGTTCCAAATCGACAACACAATCCCTATGTCCTCCCTTAACACCAAACTGATATGTATATACGCGTTCTGCCGTCATCATTTCTGCATAATATTCACGAATAGCTAGCAAATATTCAACTCCTCAGCTAAATGTTGTTGAGAGACTCATTCCATCTAGCCGCCTTTTACAAAACCACGTCCCTAGTTTCTCTTGTATAAACTCTAAAAGGAAAGATATGGGATATCCTTTTGCCTTCTTAACTGCGGAGTTTATAGATTCAGCAATGTTGCTCGTCTTTATGTTGTACCTGTCTCCAACAATGTGAAAAGGTTTACATAAGTAAGAACTAGAAAGTATTAAGAAAAACAATATGCTTTCAGACTTCTCCTGTCGTCTGGTAAATAATCAGACATCAGGAGAAGTCTGATTATAATATCAGACATAAGTAGAAGTCTGCGTAGAAATATTAAGTCTGACACTTAAGTTTCAGACTTCTCCGGAAGTCTGGTAAATAATCAAACATCAGGAGAAGTCTGATAATAATATCAAACATCAATAGAAGTAGGATAAGTACTTGTCTCCGCCGAAATGTACACGTTACCATAGACTCACATCCGCCTCCTCCAGGTAATCAGCAAGTTCAGGATTTACCGCTCGCAAGGAAGCCATGTTTCGGTCAAAATCGTAAATTGTATATGTGTAAGCCGCGTTTTTCAGCAAGTACAGAAGATGTTTTCCCCTGAACTTGGTAACTATTTTATTATGTAGATGGTAATATCATATCCCTCGTTGTGCCCAAGGGAAAACTGCTTCACACGCATTCTTGATCGACTCGCATCTATCCGAGACTATGACCAAAGGATGTTGGTCTGAAATGCATTTTTCAGCTTGGTGAAAAACCATTCCCACGAGTCATCATTCTCATTGTCTACAATTCTGAAAGCCAACAGAAATATTTGAAAATTTCCGTCTTGTGCGGCCGCCACTAGCATAACACCGCCATACTTTCCATTAAAATGAGTACCATCCACCACATTGAATCTTCTAAGAAACGTAAACCAATATATAGAATCTCCAAATGCTATAAATAGATATTTAAATCTATTCTTCTCATCTAGTTCAAGAGCAGTTACTGTGCCCGGGTTGGTTTGCCTGATTCCATGCAAAAAAGAAGGCAGTCTCTCATACCCATCTTCCGCTGTTCCTCTCAGAATCTTTTGAGCATGTAACAATGCTCTGTATGCGGTTGTGTAGCTCATCTTAATCCCAAAATTCTTCTTCATAGATACTATGACATGCTTTGGTGTTATCCCCTCAATTATACCAAAACATTCAGTAAACAACCAACCAATATAAACTGGAGTATATCGTTTGCGCGTAGACATCCGGTCCACCACCGAACATGTATGGGTTTTTGAATAGCTCATCACCCAATACTTGTTTGGTTCGCTCTTCACACACGCTCGAAGCATCCACTTGTATCCTTCCACACAACATTTAGCCACAAAACGTTTCTTGTCAGACTTATCTGTCGTGAATGCGAATTTCTTCATTATCGCCGTCAAACGTAGCTCTGATATTAGGTCTTTCTTGCTATCAAAACACTTATTGAGAAAGATACCCTTGGACAAGTCACTTTTGCCAACACACCGACTACTTGTACCCTCCAACTCATATTTCTTATAATCTTCATCTTCTTCCACATCTACATCTTCATGTTTCACTTTTCCATTCAGGGTATAATCAGCATTGTCCTCGTAATCCTCAGCATGTTTCTTGAAAACATTTTCAGGCACACATCCAAGTTACCAACACCATCATTACCACCACCACCACAAACAGAATCATCCGAGACTGAGTCCACATCTTCCTCATTCCAGACTTCTTCTTTGTCATCTTTGTCTACATCTTCAAATTCATATTTTTCATCATGATTCACCGCATCTTCATCTTTCATACCGTATTGGCTCAAGACACAAAGACGGATTAAATGCGTATTAGCTAACTCGACCAAGCTCCTTACTTACCTATCATTTCTGACATAAACCGGAGGGCTATCCGGATCCATTTGTTTCAAGAGTGCTTCCGGCAATGGATATGATAACTCCACCAGCTCGGTTTTCTTGTCCAGCATATAATCATCTTGTACCATCACAACAAGTTCTTGATGTGTACAACCATCACGCAAAGTGATAAACCGCCCTCCTTTGACCTTATCAACCACAAAATGCCAAATCTGGTCTCTCACAACCCATTCACCAAAATTAACAGGTAACTGAACCATTATCTGCATAAACAAACACGTATAAACCACATTAGAGATCTTTTGGGAAAAGCCAGACTTCTTTGCGAAGTCTGATGCTATTAGCTACATTGCCAATATTATTCAAAAATTGATTTAAAAATAATTACCATATATAAGAATATAAAACTCACGCAGAAGGAACATAGAAAACTAACACACATTTATAAAAAAAAATTAAAATCAATGAAATTAATCACAAATATACAATAAAATGCATTTTAAAAGTTTTTAACATTTCAGACGTCTATAGAAGTCTGAGTGTAGTACTACCAGACTTCTATGGCAGTCTGAAAAAGAGGGTATTTTTGCAATTGAAATCAAAGTGTCAGACAGCGAATGCAGTCTGAAATCCATCAGACTGCATCTGCTTTGGAAATTTTTGAACTTTTGTCATACATCTTATGGAGTCTGAGGAAAAAAGGGGTAGTTTTGCAATTGAATTTGAATTTTCAGACTTCTCCAGGAAGTCTGGTAACGTTCAGACTTCTCCAGGAAGTCTGGTAACGTTCAGACTTCTTGAGAAGTCTGAAAAAAAGTAGGGGGTAGTTTTGCAATTCCATTTGAATTGTCAGACTTCTCGAAGAAGTCTGATAAGGTTCAGACTTCGTATGATGTCTGACAAGAAATTTAGACAGCAACTGAAGTCTGATAAACAGTGTTCTAAAACGCGGCCTAGGCGGCGCCTGGGCGCTAGGCGGTGGTCGAGCGTCCCGATTTTACACTATGCGGTGGGTTAGGCAGTTTAAAAAAAAAATCGGATGCCTAAGAAAATTAATTCATTTTGGGAGTAAGTTTAAAAACTATATATCCTTTTTTTTTTATAAAGATTTATGATCTTAAAAATCGCGCGTTTTAGAACACTGCTGATAAAAAACTTCGCATTTTCGGTTTTTATCCAGCGTTGACCAAAATTCGATTTTTCAGATGTCTATAGCCTCTAGCAAAATTTTGGAATTTCAGATGTCTATAGCCGTCTGATAATTTTTTCCTTATTTTCATACAGATTAAGAAGTCTGACGATTTTTCGCTTATTCTGGTCAACACCTGAAAATTTGGGTCAATTGCAGTTTCTACCCCCCATTATTTTCAGACATCGGATTCCGTCTGACAAAAAAGTCAAGAGTCGGTCAATTTCTTGCCAGACAACATTAGAAGTCTGACTAGAAATCAAATTTGAATCAATTGCAAAACTACCCTATTCTTATTTAGACTTCTTGGTGAAGTTTGATATATATATATATATATATATATATTATATATATTGCAAAGGAATTTAACAGACTTCTATGGAGGTCTGACAATTGAAAGTCAATTGCAAAACTACCCTCACGTTGACCATATTGAAGTTTACGAAAAAATAAGACTTAAACGGCAGTCTGAGATTACAATTCAAATCTGAAAATCGACGATATGAAAAAAATTCTTACCAATGTCCGTTTTCAGTTTGTTTTTAGCCTCGTTGATTTCCCAGAACGTCTAATATCACCGGAAACCCGAAATCCGAGACGTGTTTTGCTGTTTTTATAAGATGATAAATGATTTCGCTACTTTTGAATCGAAAAGTCAAAGGGAAAAAGGGAGAAATCGGTCAGGATAACGTCCTAGCTCTATTCTTGAGCTTTACTTGAGCTTTAATGGTAGAAAAACGAGCTGGATTACACATTAACTCGTCGGCGAAGGTGGTTGTCGTGGTTGTTGAGCATTCATGGCGATAGCATTTTCGTGAATATCAAAAATAATTTTGGGTCCTTTTGTCTTTTAATTAAAGTATCAGACTTCATATGAAGTCTGACGATGGAATTTCCGTGAATACGCAGATTAGTAAGGGGATGAATTAGCGAAGGAGAGGAAGGAGAAGGCCGAGGGTAGTTTCAGGGTTGACTTCAATTTTGGGGGTAGTTTTGTAATCAGCCCAAACTTCTTAAACCGTTTTCAAATTGATTTAAACCAAAGAAAAGATGGTTTACCTTTTCTTTCAAGATCCCCTAACCTGTTTTCCTAAATATAAGTTCAAACTTCTTAAAGTTATTTCTAAACCGAGTTCAATCTTTGCATTGCTTTGCTAAAGGGATTTAACAACCGAGTGGTTACTGTTTGGTCTTGCACTTGCATTATCAACTGAGTTAATTAAGCAAACCGTGTAGGAACTTGTTGTAGAACCTATTGATACGTTGAAGTCTTGTGCTAACTTTCAGGTACAGAATCATGGGAGATGAGACACAAGCCGCACAAATCACCATGGAACAACTCTTGGAAGCTATGAGAGGCATCATCAACAGGATAACTCAACTAGAACAAAGGCCAAATCCACCACCACCACCTCCATCATTGAGGAGAGGACCTATCCGTGGAGAGCCTATCCAAGGAAATCAGCCACAGCCGCAAGGGAACAATGAAGAAACAGATGATGACATGACAAGCCTTGAAGATGAAGCTGATTTACCTCCTGCAGGGCAGAAGCACAGGCCTAGGAGACATGAAAGGGGCAGAGGACGTTCAGGAGACATATACCAAGGAGAAGAACAGCCTTGGCATGGAGGCAAAGGCCTCAAACTAACTCCTCCAACCTTTGCGGGCAAGGTTAATCTGGATTCTTATCTAGATTGGGAGAGGAGGATGGAGTACATATTCGAGAACTATCAATACTTCAATGCGAGAAAGGTATCTCTTGCAGCTGCTCAACTCACAGATAATGCTCTGGCATGGTGGGATAGGGAAGTTTAAGTGAGGAGAAGGCATAGATATGGGCAGATCACTACTTGGGAAGACATGCGCTATCAATTGAGGAAAAGGTATGTACCTTCCTACTACCACATGGATCTCCAAAAGAGGTTCAGAAAGCTCAGTCAAGGTACCAAGTCAGTAGAGGAGTACTTTGAAGAATTTGAGATACTAAAGAACCGGCTGGAGCTAGAGGATTCAGAAGAAACTCTCATGGCCCAGTTCTTAGATGGTCTCCATGACAGGATAGCAAGAAAGGTGGAGAGACAAACATACCATGATCTGGATGAGCTCTTGCATCATGCTTTCCAAGCTGAGCAGCACATTAAGAGGAAGACAACCTCTACCACACGCAACATAACCAATTAGACTTCACAGCCACCTAAGAGTAACGATAAAGGCAAGTCTATTGAGAAGAAAAACAAGTTTAAAAAGCCAAAAGCAGAGACCTCTAAAGGAGCTAAAGTAGAACCATTTAAGGATCAAAACCAAAGAGCCAGAGACATCACTTGCTTCAACTGTCAAAGGAAGGACATTATGCTCGAGACTGCCCAAACCAGAGGGTCATGATCCTTAAAGATAATGGGGATTATGAATCTCAAGATGAGAATGAAGAAGAAAAAGCAGGCTCGGAAGATGATGTGGTTGACTATCCTGAAGTTGGGGAACTGCTTGTTACAAGGAGAGCATTGAGTGCAGTTTATGATCCGAAAACCATACAAAAGGAGAACATCTTCCATTCAAGGTGTACCATTGAATCCAAGGTGTGCAGCCTTATCATAGATGGTGGATCATGGACCAATAAAGTCAGTAAGTACTTGGTTGACAAGCTAGGCCTTAAAAAGACTAAGCATCCCAGGCCATACTGTCTCGAGTGGTTGAATGATGACATTGAGCTAATGATAGGAGAGCAGGTGATTGTTCCATTCAGTGTGGGGAAGTATGCTGACTAGTTCTTTGTGATGTCATCCCAACGCAAGCTGGGCACCTCCTGTTGGGCAGACCATAGCATTTTGACAAGGAGACACTTCACAATGGCAGAACAAACTTCTATAGCTTCACTCACTAGAGCCGTAAGCATAACCTAGCTCCACTCACTCCACAAGAAGTTCATGAACTTCAGAAAGCCATGGACAATGGAGCCAAGGTAAGTAAGACCAGCCTCTATATCACTCCTAGAACTGTTTTAAAGTCTGTTAATGCCAAAGAAATGGTGCTACTCATGGTCTTCAATAAAGTGTTGCTTTCAGGACCAGAAGATAATGAACATCCAAGCGAGGTAAAAGAGCTTCTGTCCAAGTTCAAGGACATCTTTACCGAAGAGATACCTGCTGGATTGCCACCCATAAGAGTGAGCACCAGATTGACCTCATACCAGGAGCACCTCTTCCAAACAGACCAGCATACAGAGTTAATCAGGAGGAAGCCAAAGAATTGGAGAGGCAGGTTCAAGACTTGATGTCTAAAGGCTATATCCGTGAGAGCCTCAGCCCTTGTGTTGTACCAGTGTTGCTAGTACCCAAGAAAGATGGTACATGGAGGATGTGTGTGGACTGCAGGTCCATCAACAACATAACCATCAAGTACATGCATCCTATACCACGGTTAGATGACATGTTGGATGAGCTGAGTGGTGCCGCAATTTTTTCAAAGATAGACTTGAAGAGTGGATACCATCAAGTCATGATGAAGGAAGGTGATGAATGGAAGACAGCCTTCAAGACCATGAGAGACTTGTATGAATGGCTAGTCATGCCTTTTGGTCTTACCAATGCGCCAAGCACCTTCATGAGGCTAATGAACCATGTTCTGAGAGCCTTCATTTGTAAGTTTGTAGTTGTGTATTTTGATGATATTCAGGTCTATATCACAAACTTGCATGATCACCTAGGACATCTTGAGAAAGTGTTAGAGACACTATGGTTGGAAGGCTTATATGCCAATCTCAAGAAATGTACTTTTTGCATTGATTTGTTGGTGTTTTTAGGCTTTGTTGTGAGTGCACAGGGTCTAAAGGTGGATGGAGATAAGAGAATTGAAGAATGGCAAACACCCACCACCAGTGGACTTGTCCGAAGCTTCCATCGACTAGCAAGCTTCTAAAGACGTTTTGTTAACGATTTCAGTACCATTTAACATCAATCATCAAGAAGAATGTATCCTTTAGCTGGGGAGCTGAACAAGAGCAAGCTTTTCAGAAGCTTAAAGATAGCCTTAGCCATGCTCCTGTTTTAGTATTACCTAACTTTGATAAGACTTCTGGTCAAACTTGAAAAACAGTGTGGAAAGGTTTTTCTCCAAATGCATCATTTTCTTAAAAGCAAAATCCAGGTCACACCCTCATGGTTTATATATTCCTTTGCATATTCCTAACCAACCTTGGATAGATATATCCATGGATTTTGTTTTAGGATTGCCTAGGATCAGACACAAGGATTCAATCTTTGTTGTGATGGACTGGTTCTCTAAGATGGCACACTTCATTCCTTGTGCCAAAACCAATGATGCCACTCAAACAGCTGATTTATTCTTCAAGGAGGTGGTCACGCTGCATGGATTGCCAAGGACAATAGTCTCAGACAGGGACATAAAGTTCCTGAGCCACTTTTGAAAGACCTTGTGGAGGAAGCTAGGAACAAAGCTGCTCTTCTCCACCACTTGCCATCCTCAGACTGATGGGCAAACTGAGGTTATCAACCATACAGTATCCACCTTATTGAGGGCCACAGTTGGTAACAATTTAAGGAATTGGCTAGATTGTTTACCTTTCATTGAGTTTGCTTATAACCGTGCGCCACACTCTGCTACTAAACTTTCTCCCTTTGAGATTGTGTATGGGTTTAAGCAACTCACTCCATTGGATTTGTCACCTATACCACAAAGAGAAAGGACGCAAGGCAATCATATTTGAACCAAGAGATTGGATCTGGCTTCACATGAGGACCGAGAGGTTTCCCACCAAAATGAAGTCCAAGCTAGCACAAAGATGAGATGGACCCTTCAAAGTCATCCAAAAGATTAATGAAAACGCCTACCAAATTGATTTACCAGGTGAGTTTAACATATCTTCAACTTTCAATGTATATGACTTAGCTCCATTTGATGCAGGGGAACCCGTTTTGAGGACAGAACCTCTTCAAGGGGGAGAAGATGATGGAGACCTCATACCCAAGCAAGCACCCAAAAACCGAATTACAGTCATGAGGAAAGCTCCAATGACAAAATCATGTACTAAAGACATGAGAGAAGAGTTCAACCAAAATGTGGAGCTCCTGATCCAAGAGCAAGAGCTTGAAGACCTCATGGATCATATGGACAAGTTTGCAATCTCCAAGATAACCTATCAAGCCACAGACAGCATGCTTCAGGAACAAGGCAACATTCAAATGCAATAGGCGCCAATTGATGTTCCTAACAAGAACTATGGGTTAAAAGACGGTCCAAGCTCATATGAGGAAAATGCACATGAATGTCCTTATCTCAAAGTCACTAAGGAGGTTTCCTTGCTTAGCATCTCGACCATTCAACCAGCAGAGTGAAACGCAACACTTCAATAAGTCAAGGGAGTCCAAAACGACATACTTCAAGAGGTAACAAATTGTTTGCTTGCATACATCTCCAACGGTCGGAAATACTTGCCAAATCAAACATCCAGCAAGCTAGGGTATGTATTTGAATTCACATAATATTATTCTGGACTAACCTCTTATGATTTCCCTTGATGCTTATTAGTTATTTCGTATTCTAGTAGTTGTAGAAACCATGTAATTTGTTTTCTTTTCTTAGTATTTCTAGCCGTTGTGATCTGCTTCATGACCCCTAGAAAGGCATTGTTGATGGACTCTATATAAAGTCCCACTGCAGCATTGTATCTATTACCCTAATCAATAAAGCAACTGAGTATTCTTCTAAGCAAGAACAAACCTTTGTCTTTCTCATTGTTTGTGTGATTCAAACCGTGAGCTAGCTCCTGTCTTATCATAGTCTATATCCATAAGGCTGTGTGGCGACCTCAATCCACTGATCCACCAAAATGTCCACTTCTACTCCATACAATCATCCACTGGTTTGCTAGAGAGAGTTGTATAACCAGTTAGCATCCCTCATCGTACTATCATTGTGAGATCAAGGCTTTATCTTACATCAAAACTGACCAGTGAACTAATGCAAATCTATCAATGACGACCTCCCAAAAGAACGATGAAGACAGAGCAATTTATCCCCATGATGAAGTTAACTATGTTGATGTCCAAGGTATGTATCCAAACATCAACTTCAACAATGGATTCAACAACAACTTCAAGAATATAAATCCCATTTCCTATGTAATCCCAACGTTAAAATCCACGATATCAACTATACCTAAGCCCAAACCTTTCTAAAATCGTTTCCAGAATGGGAACTCTGGAGGAAATGGTAAATTTCAATCGAGAGCTCCTTATAATTCTTATTATGTGCCTTTCAACCCGTAAACTTCTGCACCACCAGCACCCACTGACGTCTCAAGAGAAGACAAGCTCAAGAGAATGATACAACAACTCATCACGGAGAAACATAAGATGTCCAAGGAGTTCAAATGGAGAATAGACGGTATGTATAATGAATTGAATGGGAAATTGAATCATTCAATACCCATACCAAGAAGTTAGATTAACAAGTTTCTCAAACTGCTGAGGGTATGAAAAGACAAGCCAGAGTCCTACGTCAAAAGGTAGAAGATAACCCAAAAGGGTATTGTAATATTATCTAAACCGCAAATTCTAAGGAGGAAGTTATAACTATTCCAGGCACAATGCCTACTTTCGTTCCCCTCCATGAGAAAGCTTTGAAAAAGATGAGGAATCTAGAGCCTTTCGAGGCACCGAAATGTCAATCTCGTCAAATACTTAAAAGGTCAAAGATCCTGGCCGTTTCATTTTTACTTGTTCGATCACTGGTATCGAATTTATAGATAGTTTGTGCGACTCTAGGGTTAATGTCCACATAATGTCAAAAGTATTTGCTGAAAATTTTGAATTCAAAACTTCACGTTGGCAATAAGATAGTTCCGACTGACTTTCCAAATCTTGAGATGGATCATGATAAGGAAATACCGCTAATGTTAGGATGCCCATTCCTTTCTACTGTTGGTGCTGTTAACGATCTTGCAAACCGTAATGTGATATTACTAAATGTGAACCGGTGGAATTCAATCCAGTTGTTTCAATTGATGATCCAAACCCGAAGGATAATTTCAAGGTGAAACATTCATTCCTAAAGTAAAACAAGAAATCAAAAGACAAGGATGACCTTACCCCACATTTTCATCCTTTTTCACTGAGCAAATCATTTTCTAAAATAAAAATCATAATTCTCGTGACGCTAAGTGATTCTAGCAAGGAACAAATCAAGGAAATGGTTGATGCCACTAAAATTGTTCTCCATACTAAAATATATACTTAGAGAGAAGTTCTTGTAGGAATTTTTGAAAACCATGATAAGGATGAGAGAGTTTTAGGAACAAATGTTCCTGAGACGTCTGTTTCTCACGCCTAAGTTAACTCAAACGTCGAGCTAGCGATGTTAAACTAATCCGCTTGATGGGAGGCAACCTATTTGGTAGTAGTTTTTCTTTTGTTTTATCTATATTATTCTTTTAACCGTTTCTTTCTCTTACTTTTCATTTTTATAAAAACCAAATAAAAAAAATTCAGAAAATCATAAAATTTAAAAAGAAGAAAGTGAAGAGACTTGATCAAAGCCTGTTTTAATCGCTGCAACCAACCGTCTTGCGGACTCGGACGTCCCACCGTCCCGACCGATTTACCGAGCCGAGAAACGCTTGGCCGCAACCAAGTAGCTCGAGCTCGCGGCCCACCAGCACGCTCCTGCGACAACGCATGGCCGAGCCACATCCCATCCATCTTCACCCGCGACCATGCGATGCCATCTCGCGGTCGACACCATCCGAGCCCCGATCGCGCGTCATGAATCCATGGCCAATTTTCCTCCGTCCGTGAGCCCATTTTCCCTAGCTATGCCCAATCCTTCCCATTCCGCGATTTTCCGAGGTATGATCTGACCAAAATCTGAAATGTTAATGAAATTTAACTGGTTTTGCGGTCCAAGGCAAGGTAAGTTATAAAAAGTTTTTGAAAGATTTATAAAAACTCACATTTTGTCATAAAAACACATTTTCATAAACCAAAGTGATTTTTAAATATCAAATCTCTATTTCTTCATCTCTCCCAAAGAGATTGGATACTTTTGTGCAAAAACCTAGATTTTCAAAACTTGAACCTTTACAATAATCTCTTGGATTTTTCTCACTCATTTTGCAAAGTGGATTTCATATCTACATCTCTTTCACCCTCTCAATCAAGGTATGTCTCTATATCACAACTTGTTCAAGAGAACCCAATTTTAGGATTTCATATATTTGCACTCATAAGACTCTTGAATGGTTACGGAATACTAGATAGTTTCTTATTGAACTAATAAGTTGTTTAGAAAGAGAAAAAAATTAGCCTATTTGAGATGGAATCGAGAAAAAACGAATTTGGACATTGTCGTTGCATAAATTAGCTATCTTTGATGCATTTGGTTTTTGGATAATCATTTATGTGACGCATCTTTGAATACAAAAAAATGAACTTGAACTAGCACCATGCTAATTTATTCACATATACAAGTCATACAAATTTGCATTGAGTTTCTAGATGAAGATTCAGCGAACTAGGTCAGGAGCTATGACCGCATCTGACTCAGTCAAGGCGTAGATCATCATGTGCATCAACGAGATAGATCGTCTTGGAGCTGACATGAAGCTGGAGGATCCGAAGTCTTCGGAAGCTTGTAGCTGACTAGTACGAGGTAAAAGGAGAGAAGCTGAGCTGGATGAGTATCTTGGAGAGGAGGATACACGCAAATATCTTGAAGGTATTATACTTAAGGAAGATTTAGAAAATACATATTTTCCTAAATGATATGTTCTTATAAAAATGGAAAGATATCTTGTGTAGTTAGGTCAGTCGTAAACCAAAAAAATGATCATATTTTGTATAAATAGGTTGGCTAGGGCTTTTGTATAAGGACATACGTTTAGAGTGCATTTAGAAAAGGGGTTTGAGTGTTCTTGTAAGGGTATCAAACACAAGTGCTAAGGCTAATTCTGAGTGGCTTTGAGATCACGTATAGATCAAAAGTTATGAGAGGCTAGGTTTTTAAGGTGAAAATTTTAAGTTTGCTTTGAAATAAAATGTCTTGAAAGAATATCTTGTGTTACATTATGTATCAAATATATCTCACACTTTCATTTGGTATCAGAGCAGACACTTGTTTACTTTATATACATGTGAGATCCTGTGGAAGAAATGGAGAACTACAATGAGCTATTAGCTAATCAATAGCTCAAGAGTGATACATGATGTAAGCAACTATGGATTTTGGAAAGCACATATGAGATCACAAATCAAATGCATAGATGTGCTTGCTTGGAAAGCAGTTGAAACCAGGTGGAGCAACCCTACTACTAAGAATGAAGCTGTTGCAGATGTACCTGAGCCAGAAGAGCTTTGGGCATAAGTAGAAATCAAGATGTCTAAATACAATTCCAGAGCACTCATTGAAACTTTTTGTAGCGTGGCAAAGAAGCAGTTGGAGCTTATTCAAGGGTGTGTGATGGCAAAAGAGGCATGGGATATTCTTCAGACACATTTTGAAGGAACATAGAAGATTCAAAAATGAATAAAGGATCTTTTGGCTAATAAGTTTGAAAAGTTGAGAATGGAGGAACATGGGTCAATAGCTGATTTCAGTTCCAAGATCAGCTCCTTAGCTCAAGAGGCGTCCATTCTTGAAAAGAAGTACAAGGAGAAAAAGTTGTTTAATTCGGAGTGCATCTTAGTTGTCCTTCCTCCTTCGTGACTTTCAGACTCCACCTTTACCAGACGCAACGAAAATGATGTCTTTGGCGTTGTGTAACCGAAGCTCTATCGTCTTACCGTCAGCCCTAGCATAACTCTGCAAAATAGAAATGTTAAATTTTAGTATTCCTTAGTTCCAAACAACCCCAAATGAACGAGAACTAGTATTGCGAAATTGCATAATAGTCTATAGGCGGAGATGGAAGCTGCTTGGATAACTCGGCGGCTGAGAGACGGATGAAGTCTGGCAGTTTCCATGGGTGAGAGAGAAAATTGGAGTTATTAACAAGAGGAAGAAGAGACTGAACCTCCATGGACGAAAAGAGAGAGAATAAGAAGAAAAGATATCTATATATAACAATTAGATCTGAAACAAAACTCGTCAAAATCGAAGAAGAAGAAGAAGAAGAAGAAGAAGAAGAAGAAGAAGAAGAAGAAGAAGAAGAAGAAGAAGAAGAAGAAGAAGAAGAAGAAGATAATCTAGAAGAGTAAGGAGACACAAGGATATAACAGAAATCAAATAAAAGAAAGTAAAGGAAATGATCAATGGCACAAATGCCTAAAACTGCGGAAAAAATCACTTATCGTTATGTTTTTTAGTTTTTTTTTTATTTATTTTAAAATGAAAGATGAAGAAAAAGACTAAAAAACCTTAGCCCTTTCAATATAATTACTAACCCAACCCCTTTGACAGAAAAAAATTATCAACCAACCTAAAGATCCGCGCTCCAAACACGATCACCTACAAACCCAACTATACAAATTCCTAAATAAAAATAAAAATTAATTCGTAAAAACCGAAAAACAATAATCAAACAATTGTACCTGTTAGACCAAAAATACTGGTTGGGCTAGTTGTACAAAAACAATTGTACAAATAATATATTTTTCCCCTCCAATATTGTAGTTATTGCTTCACATTAAAACCTGATATCGATAAATATATCACTATCAAATTACACTTTTTATATATTATGGTTTAAGTTGTTGATTTTCTAACCCGTCGCCGAGTTTTCTGTCAGGCAAGGCAGGGATATCAACAATTGCTATTCTGGCGAGGTCTCCTACGGCGGCGCACATATCGGTGGTAGACGACACAAATAAAGAGAAAGAAGCGATAGAGAAAGAAGAGCGGAAAGAGAGGCGCGAAGAGAATAATTTATTCAAACCCGAAATCATGTTGGTTGAGAAAATTATTTAAGCCCGAAATCGAATTGGCTAAGAAAATTATTCCGATCCGAAATCGAAACCGGAAAAATAAATCAATAACGATGTTTAGCATCAAAATTGAAACCAGATTATTCCGATCCGAAATCGAAATCGAAACCGAAATGGAATTGTCCAAGCAAATTATTCCAAACTGGCTGAGCAAATTATTTATATGGAACCCAAAAATCAAATTTGAACCCAGAAATTCCACCCTTTCTCTTGTTTTTTTCCTGTTTAGAAAATTTTTTAAAAAAAAAACTTAAAAAGTCAAAAATCTAAGAAAGATGAAATTTTATACCACAATAAAAATATTCTCACATTAAAAACACATTTAACACATGTTTTCATTTATAATAACAAAAATTATTGCGCTTTTCACGTAGTTGTACTTACATTTGTATGTTCCTCTTCATAGTTGTATTTTGATGATTTTTGGATTTTTGTAATTGTACCTTAGGACGTTATAGTATATTGTAGTTGGACATGTGATTTTCCCCAATTAATTTCAATTGTGAAGCTCTCACAATACAATTTGTGCGAATTCATAGTTTTCACCTCTTTACCATAATAAGAGGGTAACCACTTACAAACACTTTATTATACTATAAGGAGTGTTTGATGTGAAATCAATAAATATGTTAGAAATTTGATAAATTCTTGTTTTAATGATTTGTAACCATTTGGTCTGTGTTTTGGAATTCTTATATTGCTTAATTATATGATTTGTCTTGATTTGTCTTATTTGTTGTCAAGTGTAAATAGAATAAAATAAAATTCAATTAAAATTTTGGTCCAACTAGTACAAATGTTCAACTATTTTTACCAAATATAATATTACTCTCAATGATATTAGTTGTAGCAGGTAGACTAATTTTCTAGATTTGGATTATGAAATCGAGGTGATTTGTGATTTCTAATTTACCTACAATTTAACTCGATTCAACACCATCAAATTCGTTTCAGGAGAGGAGAAGAATTTGAAGAGAACGATGAATTAAAGGAAGCGTCGGCCAGCAAAATCTGTGGTTTGGGTTGAGTACTGGTTTGAGAAGAGGAAAAAGATGACGCAAGAAGAGAGAGAGGAGAGATATAGCTTGGGATTTTTTTCTTTTAATTGTTATATCATATTTTCGTTATTTTTATTTTTTATTTTTTAAAATAAATCAACCTTATACCAAACCTTTTCTTTTATTTAGTGTTTTTATTAAGGGTACTTTGGAAAAACCACATTATGGATGACATGTTGATTACTGAGTGGTATGTCAGATTAAAATTTATGGAAAATGACATTAGTGACTAGCGCTCATAAGGAAAATAGAAAAAAAAAATGTCGTGAGAAATAAGTCTTAGGGTTATCAAAGTGTATTGTCTACTCTTTTTTATTTTACTATATAACTAATATATTTCTTTATAAAAATATACTATTTCATTTGTATATATATTCTATGCCAAATGTAATTAATCATATATTCTTGTCTTGGCCATGAACATTACCATATTTTAAATTATTTAAAATTTTAAATTATTTTATCATCAGCATTATATATCTCCAAACTGAATAAAGCCAATATTTTGATTAAATTAGAAAATATATTATAAGTTATTTTTTATAGAAAAAGTTAGATAAAAATTTAATATAGTGATATTCGAAATTATGTATCCGCATATAGTGTGGGTGGTTATGCTAATATACACACACACATATATATATATATATATATATATTTCTTAAAACATCAAAATAAAATTTGATCTAAATTACTTAAATGTATGACCATCTAGGATTATTTGATATTAATTAATTAATAGATTATAATCTGTTTTTAAAAACATTATAACTATCTATTATTATAAGATTATCGAATTTCGATCAATTAGAATAATACAAATAATTTCATAATATTCAGTATTAAATAATTTTATAATATTATCAACACCTGTTTAGGATTCAAAATTAGTCTTAACTTTTTAACTTACAAGACCGTTCTCGCAATTGGATGTTCTCACATTTTGTAAAGAACATTTTTTTTTTGTAAGCAGGCAGCTTTAGTGGAAAAGTACATCTTTTAGACGAATCATTCTAGACTTTTAAAAGGGGAGAATCCTATAGAAAACCCTCAAAGTGGTACTCACTTCTATTTTAAACCTCGAGACTATTACGAGATCCAATTAAACATTCAACGTGACAAAATTGACATATTAAACCTTCAATATGTTTTTCTTCTTCATTTTGCAAAACCCAAACGGAACTGTTCACGGTGAACAGGAATTCCGTTAGGAAAACAAATTTTTAAAAAAGAATATTCAACAAATTCTATAATTATTCAAAACAAATCCTAAAAATTCTTAAAAAATCCAAAAACAATGAAATAAAATCCAAAAAAATTCAACCAAATTTCAAAATTCTAAAGAACTCTTTAAATATTTCAAATAATTCAAAAAATCTTAAAATTTTACAAAAATAAAAATTAAAAATATTCTTCAATTATTTAAAAATTCAAAAATAAATAAAAAATAATAATTTAGATATATTTCTCCATATATTGTTAAATTAAAAAATAAAAAAAAATTCATAGATTATATAAAATTAAAACAATTTTTTTTTTAAATGCAAAAATTTATTTTTTGATGATTTTAAGATAAATTATAAGCAAAAAGTGGTTATGACAAGATACATATATATGTTTTTTTCAATTTATCTTATATATTTATCTCGTCATAACCACTTTTTCTTGTAATTTATCTTAAAATCATCAAAAAAATAAAATTTTGCATTTTCTAAATTTTTTGTTTAAATTTTATGTAATCTATTAATCTTTTTATTTTTGAATTTTAAAAAATATTTGGAGAAAAATATCTAAATGATTATTTTATTTTATATTTTTCGGATTTATTTAAAAAAATTAAAGAATATTTATAAATTTTTGAATTGTTTTTAAAATTTTAAGATTTTTTGAATTATTTGAAATATTTAAAGATTTTTGTAGAATTTTCAAATTTAGTTGAAATTTTTGGATTTTATTTTAATTTTTTGATTTTTTGAGAATTTTTTGAATAATTATAAAAATTTTTGAATATTAAAAAAAAATATTTTCTAACGGAATTACTGTTTACCGTTAACAGTTTGTTTGGGTTTTGCAACAATGAAGAAGAAAACCACATTGAAGGTTTAATTTGTCAATTTTGTCACGTTGAATGTTTAATTGGATCACGTAATAGTCTCGAGGTTTAAAATAGAAGTGAGTACTACTTTGAGGATTTTCTATGGGATTCTCCCCTTTTAAAAGTATAGCTGTTAGTTTTACTTTTCCAATGTCCAGAAATTAGCTTAGCTTGTCGACTGAGTCCATATTTATTTTTGTTTTTTCTGAACTTACGCTTAAGTGAAACAATATTTATGCACTTACAATTCATCAAGATTATTGAGCTAATGTATCTATTCTATTAAAAAAATGGAGTGTTTTTTAGTCTAACATTTATTTGATGTGTTATTTACAACGAATGTCATTGAAGATTTAAAAGTATTTTTAATATTTATTAAGGGTAGTTAGGGAATATAACATTTCTCTACTATTCATGTTTCCAAACAATACAATTATTAAACATGTATCCAAACAAGCTAAATATAATGGGATTCACTTTCCTAATTAACTAAAATAAATATAAACATATATGTAAAATCATAAAACTATTAAACCAATTGATAAATATAACTAAATAATTTAAACATCAACGACTTTTGTATATATAAGCTAATATTCTTTAATTATAGTTATATTCAAAATATATTTATAATATATTTTAATGTCTTCTTTATTTTTTGTTTCAAATGTAAATATTTATTTTTATGTTATAACAAACTCTTATGAAATTGTTTAAATTTATTTATTTCATAAGAACAATATTTGTTTTACGATTGTACTTTTTATCGGGTTATTCTATCAAATTGAAAAATATTAGAATTATTATAAGAATGGGTTGAAAAATAAATTAACCAATTTCGATTTATAAAAATGAACTTTGCACGACTTAAAATAATTTCAATTGATATATTTTTAATTTAATAAAAATATTAAAATTATGCAATATTTATATTATTCAAATATATGATGCGTCAAATTATGTTTTATGTTTGAATGAAATTTCTAACGGGTTGTTCAATCAAAATTTTAAATTATATATCATTAGAACACATGTTGAAAAAAAAAAGATTAGCCAATTTCAAACATGTCTAAATTATAAAAACTTAAAAAAATATCAAATAAAATATAATTGCAGTTTTACATCAATAAGATAAACTAATCATATACTTTTTTTGTCAACAACTAATCATATAATAAAATAATAATAAACTACAACTATTAAAATATAAATTGACAATATCAAAACAAATACAAAATTTATTAAATTTCTTCTCACATTGAACACCGTATCACATTATTTTAACTTATATAGATTAGAAGGAATAGCTAACGAACTTAATTTATAAAATATAAATTTAAGATAAAATATATATATTTTAAAAATAAAAACATAAACCCGCGCTTATTTAGTGCGGATCAAAATCTAGTATATCTTAAAAGTCTACCATTATACTCTGGAGGTTTCTGGACCCTCTCTTTATTATTTCTAGTATGCCCTATCGTAAGACCTTACGCTAGACTGAAACGTATAATTTGACCCCCCCCCCCCCTCCCCCCCCCCCCCAAAAAAAAATACTAAAGAGGTTTTACGGGTTTCCGACTCGGTCAACCATACTATCCCCATGTGTCCAATCTCGAAACGAATCTCAAATCAACCGTGATGTATGCTTTAGAACAATATAGCAGAAATACGTTTTTTTTTTTGGATCACCACTAAAAATATTTCTGAAAAAAACATAAATACGTCTATCTACTCATTTTAGATGTTGACAAAAAAACTCATTTTAGATTTTTGACCAAAACATATCTCTATTTTTTCAAAACGAAATTTGTTTTGAATTTAAAAACAATAAAATTTCAAATAATATGTAGAAAGATTTTAACCGATGATTTAAAATGTACTTTTTTAGCAGTGTATATATATATATATATATGTTTTATGATATGTTGTAAAAATTTCATATTAGCTTTTTATTTCCACCAATTTTCGTTTTACTAAGCATAACAAATAATAGTTGTCACACAAAAAAAAAACACAAACACACCCAAATGACATTTTTGATATTAAATTCAAAATTAACTTTGTTAAAGACACCATGTCCTTTACAAAGATTATTTGAACAATAAGATCAACTCATCGAACAGAAAAAGAAAAATAATCACTCAAATCTTTTCAAGATAATAACAAAAAACTCACCTATTCAACAATAGTCTCCAAAATTTAAGGAGCGAGAGAACCGGACTCAAACCCTTAAAAAAACAAACACACAAATTCTTATATTTTCATTTCCGAACTTCACTACTATATATAAACCTCACGTTTCCTCTTATTCCAAAACAATTCTAACAAGAAGAAATAAAAATCACTAAGCATTTTCAAAGAAAAATATAGCAATAATGAGGCACTCTCTTCTTCTTTCCATCTTAGTCATATTCCTATCATCATCATTTACACCCATCCATGCCCGCAACAAATCAAATCCGGCAAAGTCTCCCTCACCGGTAGCAACTCCGGCGCCCGGACCATCAAAATCTGATTGCTCGGCCGTCATATATGACATGATGGATTGTCTCTCATACCTTACCCCCGGATCAAATGATACTAAACCGACAAAAGCGTGTTGTGGAGGAATCTTATCTGTTCTACAATATAACCCTAAGTGTATTTGTGTCGGTTTAGCGAGTAGCAAAGATATGGGAATTTCATTGAATAACACGAGAGCACTAGCCATGCCTATGACTTGCAAGCTCCCCATTGTTGCTCCCCATTGCTGTGAGTATTTTTATTTTATTTTTTCTCGTTCCTAATGTTTTTAGTGAAGTATTATCATTGTTTCAATATTAAAATTTTATTTGCTGGTGTAGCGATTCTGGACGCGTCGACACCGGATGCATCTTCTCCTGGTATGTCTCTGGGTATGTGTTGAGTTATTTTTCATACTTTGGTCTTGTTTTTCTAATATAGTCAATCGATTATGTTTCATAAATAAGGTTAAAGGCTTTTCTTTGTAAATCTGTTAAATAGCATGGTAATTTATGTTTAATTTTTTTTTGTTTATTTATTGAGTTTCTGGTAAATCAAAATCTATTTCATATTTCTATGATGATCACTAGAATTATAATAGTAAAGTACTGGTATTGCATTGCAACAACTAAAAGGTAAACTAAACTTTTCATATGTTACTTTCTTTTCTTTTTTCTCATTTTTCTTGTATATTCCTAACCTGATCAACTGAATATATTTTTGTTTTTTTCTTCGAATTGAATGTAAAATAGTATTCGAACAAAAAGAAAGTTCTTTTACAATTATTGCAACAAGAATTTGAAACAAAAATTGAATATGTTGTGTCTTGTTAATCTTTTTATTTTATGGATTGATTGTTGAAAAGGCAGATCACATTTTACCCTGGTAGTTTATGCGAGTCTCATTTTATTAGTTTACTTGTTAGATTTTTTCTGCAAATGCAATCACTCAATTAATATTCTAAGAGTACTATAGTTTTCGATTTTTTTCTCACATTGAATTTATATAAATTAGTTTAGTCTTACATTTATAACTAGATTTCTAGGGAAAATAACTTTATGTTATATTTATACCATATTGTATTATTAATAAATATAATGTACGAATAATAATATGGATGCAGTTTTTCTTTCAGGTGGAACACCTATGACTTCACCTTCTTCAGCCCAATCACCCACATCTTCGCCATCTTTGACTGATTCACCAAATATGACTGTACCGTCTTCTTCAAGTTCTGGCACCAACCACTTCTCCACTGTTACAACACTATCTTTTGTTGCCATTGTAGTTTCTTCTGTAACTATCATTTCAGTTTTTTTTAATTAATTATAACTTATTACCTTTTCATGTATTTCTTCTATTAAACTGGATATTTTATGTTTGTGATTTCGAGATCGATGCTGTTTTAATTTGATGTTCTTGGTTAATTAGATTGGTATTTTTTAAATCATGCATTATGCATATTTTATGTTTTGCTAAAACAACACATTGAAATTTGTTAACTCCATAGATAGATTCTAACAAGTAAAAAAACAAGATGCTGCCACATTTCTATCTATAAAGTTGGATAATACTCAAAGTCTAAAGTGATGATTAGTGATTATCTATGATGATATTTTTTCATTTACATTCACATGTTGCTTCACTAATAAAAAAATTAGTCTAAGTCACTCATTATCTCATATATATATATATATATATATATATATATATAAAGTCCTAAGGTGAAAAAATAAGTTTAGTTCAAGTATCTTACTTTCTTCCTCCTTATCTTTCCTTCTTCTCCTCTTCAAAAATCAAATATATACACATCAGTTTACTAATCCAAGTAACGATCTAAACATTATTAATTTAAAAGTACACTTGAAAAATAAACTTTGACTTGTAAAAATTTACAAGCAATGTCACTAAATGTTATAATCAATTAAATACATCAAAAAAGGTATTTTGGTATTAAAAAAAAAAAAATTTGAAGGAATTTTGTTAATTTATTTTTAAAAATTGGATTATCCATTTTCAAAGTCAGAATCCTAACAGTTTATCTTCTTATGATTCTAATCCAACCATTCATTTTAAACCCGGCAAAATGTATTGGATTCATTTCTGCATATAATAATTCGTTGACAAAAAAAAGCATATAATAATTCGTTTAAAAGACAAATCTTATTGTGTAATAGGACTGTATGCATTTTTAAGGAAATAAAATAGTTTATTTTTATTTATTTAACATGTATTTTGTGAGCTTTTTAAGGAATAATCCAAGAATTCTAATATTTTAACTGTATTTTAAGAATCTATCACATTGATTTAGGAGATAGAATCCGTCTTTCCATCTTTCAAATATTATTGATTTTAAAATCATTTGAAATGATTTTTTTTTGGTCAAATCAATCTAATTTTTCTTTTAAAATATGACAAACCCAAAACTCCTAAGCACTAACCCTATATAAGTTCAAGGATTCCATATGCCTACATTCATTCAAAAAACCAAAACCTCTATACATTGTTTTCCTCATACATTATTATGATTTTTAGTATTTGCTTAAGTTGGCTAGAAATATAATCTTTGTGACTGAATTGACGATTCATTATATATTTCGAATCCATGTCATCATTTTAAAAAATTGGAACCTAAAAAAAAAACCAATATTTTTATATGATTCTAGCCTATCAATTTGTAAGGTTTCAATATTAAATCAGCATATTTTCCTCATTTTTATTTGCATATTTTATGTTAGTTATTTATATTTTGTATTGTTTAAATCTACATATTTTTGTTGTATGCAGTTTTTGTTTTTTTTCTTCCAAAAATATATAATTAGTTTTGGGTAGGGGATGATTTTTTTTTTCTCGGCATAATTTCACATATAATTTAACCTATAATTTAAATTATTTTCATCCATTTTTTGCCATATGATGGGAAGACCATTGAAATGGTTTTGATTGTGGAAAAAATGATTGTATTTTCATGATAAGTCTTTTTTTTATCTGTGGAGATCCTAAAGAATGTCTACGGTCAAAGACTAATTCTATGAAGCTCATAATAAATTAGATTTTTCTTGCCTGTAAAAACGTCTACGGATTACCAGCGCGAAATCGAATTCAAGTTGGCAGAAAACTACTGGCCAACCTTTACCAATTAGACTAAAAGTGTTGTTAATTATAAGTCTATTTATTCGTTTTTATATTGAGTTATTGTATTATAATTTAAATATATGTCCTTTATTTAAATTTGTATTTAAATATTATTAAAAATATATGTTTGAATATTAACTATACGATTTATTAAAGTTGATTAATCCTCTTAGTCATCTTCTTGACCTTTTTCAAGTGGTGAGAGGAAGACAAAGTAAACTCTTTTTTTTTGCAACAAAAGCAAGCAAAATTTTAAAATAGAAAATGTCGTCGAGATGTGCGATGTGAAGAAACCAATCGAAATGTATCTTTATGCATTTCTATTTTCAAAGCTCTAAATGCAATATCATATTTTCTGTATTCCTTTTAACATATATTTAGAAGTGTCAAAGTGGATAATCAATCCATATCCAAATGATTTAAACATTATCTAATGATAAATAGATTTGGTCAACTCATAACCTATTTATTTTAATTTAATGGTTAACTCATTTAATAACAGTTCTATTATTTAAATAATTATTAAATTCAATTCAATATATTTTAAATGATTAAACATATATGGATATACTGAGTATTATTCTTCAAATTATTAAATAATTTTATTCTGAATTTATGTGACTTAATTTAAAAGTTTAAACGAAGTATTTAACACTATAATAAAATTTATATTTTTCATATACAAAGATAACATTATATCATTTTCAAAAAATCCAACTAGTACAACAACATATTGTATTGTATACCAACAAAACTACAAATTGTACTGAATATGGAGAGGCATACATATATATATTGGTGTTACTTGAGTCAAAACCTAGTATATATATAAATTAAACCATATCTAATAAGAAAATATTCAGGAGTTGGCCGCTGCAGCCCCTTCATGCGTCATAAAAAAATACTATAATAAAATGTTAGTTGAGACGCAGATATGTGGAGAGAGCACCAGCAATGCCGTTAAACTGATCGTAACAACCATCCATCTTCCTCTGTTTAATCTAGTGTCACCAACAGCATCGAAAAAACTATAAACTGAATGCAGCGGCATCTTTTTGAATTCTCCCCTGTGTCATTTGATTACGATGTTGTTAAATTTTGTGCCGCTGGTTTGTGTCGCAGCATCGACCAAAAGAAAAATGCTTAATAAACTAAATAAGCATACTTGATGTATTCATATTTTAGTATGATTTAGCATCATAATTTGCATAGTTTTATAGTGTTTTGCATCTATTCTTATAGGCATTTTTAGGATATCATTCACTTAGAGGTTTAGTGAGTTTATGATTAGTGTTTGCATATTTTAGTCCATTTTGGAATGTGTTCAAGTCCTTTCAAGGTGTTTGGAGTTGCCTTGGAGATTTGGATGGGTTTGTAGAACAAAAAGAGCAAAATAAATGAAGAAGAAAGTGTTTCCTTCGGCCATGGGCCTCGGGCAGGCTTGCCCGTTGCACCAAAAGGACTCCCTCAGCTGTTGAGCATCAACCACAAGCCATCAGCAGCAGCAACCCGATGCGAAGATGATGTCAATCTCCAAACGTACCAGCTAGTTCCTTGGTCTCCAGCCCTCGGTCTGAGCTGCCCAATGCTAAACTCTCCATTTCCTCGGCCACAACTCCATTGGCCAAACAGGCCGATACATCCCATGTATCCTTAGACCAAATTCTTCCCGGAGTTCCCTCGGCCATGGACCTTGGCAAGGAGCGCCTTATGCCATCTAATCTTCTTACCTCGGCCACAGCTCCGTTGCCATGATGTACCCGAAGCCGAGCACCTCGACCAACACCACTTTCTTGAGACTGGGCTATCCAATGTCAAGCGCAACAGATTATCGATTTGAGTTAAGCTAGCTGAGATGATGTAATGAAAGAAAGTAAACAAAGCAGTAGACGAGGGTGTAAAATTAGTTGGAGAAAAATCTAGGCTTAGAGAATTGTCAGGAAATCATGAATCTAAGTTAATCGATCAGTCAAGATTCTGCTATTACCTAGAACTCGAAACACAAAGATAAAGTGAACAAGTTGTCGCTGCGAAAACTATCTATGTTCAACAACCCATAAAAATAAATTTATTTGCGAGTTCTAAATTTAAACATGTATTTAAACCAAATTGCTTTGCGATTAAGCAATTTTATCACCTAGGTTTTTTCTAGCTAATTAACACAATGTCGTTACGAGAATCAACCAATGATCAATGATCTAAGTAGATAATTCAGATCAAGCAATAAGAATAACCTAAGTGAAGATCTAGAGTTTAGAATCCTTGAATAATCAATCAACTTAGCAAACCATGAGAACCCCTAAAATTAATTAGCAAATCTACCAATACATGGAAACTGAAGCAATAAACATGATTGAATAAAGTTGTATAAGAGAAATAAATAAAAGAATAAAAGGGGTTTGAAATCTTTGGAATCAAATCTCTGGAAATAAAATAAAACTTAGCCCCAACAATGGCTGGAAAACCTAATATATAATCATCAACACGAATTGGGTTCTATTAATGTAGTTCACATCCTTCTCAATAGACGAGTGTGGAATGAATCTAACTTGGCTTGCACGACAACAATCTCATTTTTTGTCAATGCTTGCAGCTTGCTTCCTCTCAATGTTTCCATTATTGGTACTATTACTAGATGCCAAGTATTCTATGAGGAAATAAGCATCTTCAGGATACCTCGTAATGAATTTCCCAAATTCTAGCAGCATCCAGAGACATATGGTATCTCCAATTAACATCTTTGAAGAAGAAGGTCCTTAGCAGCTGAACCTCACTGAAACAATTGTGTGGACAGTCTCTATGGTAAGCTTTGAATCAGATCCAAGCAGACTTCAATGCTTCCATTTTACCCAGCTTTAATGTGGAGATCTTCTTCCTCAGCTCCCACACCTAGCATCATCATAAGAGTTGTTGAGGCATGCATTCTTAGTCTCTTCTCGGGTTGTCAGAGATCATGGTGCTAACTGCTTCAGCCAGTAGACTGCTGCCCCAAAAAGAGAGTGAGGGGAGAGCTTGCAGAATATGTAGTCATTGGAGACTCCATTGTATTTCATGCTTGTGACCAAGTCCTCAATCATCTCAATATGATTCATAGGATGTTCATAAGGTAGTCCATGAAACTGATGTTGACCAACCAAAGTGTAGTAGACAGTTTCCAGCTAAAAATCATGCCTCTCAAAAGTGGATAGTCAAATCGCATACATGTTAGGGTAGAACTGATCATGCCTATTGTAATCCACAAGTGTGCGCCCTCGACCACCTGCACCTCCCAAATCGTGGGATTGCTACCTGTTTCCTGCACCTGGTTCGACTTGTACATCAATGAGTTTTCTTCCTCTTCAAGTCTCTGCCCTTGTGCATTGCAGATATGACCCTCTTGGTCTCATATATCACCAGCTTTGTTGCGATTCAGAATCACTGGATTCACCATTGTTAGAATAGTGAGATTAAGAAGAGAGAATAGGAGAGAGATGCTCAGAACCGATTAGGGTTCTTGTACACGAGAGAGAGAGAGAGTTGAGAGAAGAAGAGAGATGGCGGCTCTTGGGAAGAATAAGTCCCAATGTAATTCATACGATATGTGTACAAGAGTATTTAAAGGCTATACTACTAGGGCAACCTCATAATAAACATAGAATAAGAGAGTAAGGACAAGCTGAATTCGGCAGAAGAGAGAGAGGGTCCAACGATCATAGTGAGAGTGACCTTTCCCTCCTTTGTTCAAGACTGATAGTGACATCTCTGCGATCTGATCAGGCTTGGGATTGAGGTTCTTTGCTTCCTGATTATCTTGATGATTCCATAAAGAGATGAGGATTTCTTGTTTATGAGATCACAAGCTCCGGAACAAGCTCCTCTTCATTATCTTAGAATTCCATGATCTCCAATTTAATACTCCCCTCAAGCTTGAATTCAAGGATTGAATTAAGCTTGGAATGACAATGGAAATCTACCTCATTAAAAACCTCCATGAAGAAAACCACATGGGATAAAACTTCATGAACGGAAAAAGAGTGTAGACTCCACAGCCTTAGAGGATTCAGGAAGCTCTGCGAGTCCAAGATTTGTATGAATGGACTCATACACCTTCAAGATAGCTGCCTTAGTGAAGACATCAACAAGTTGTTCTTCACTTTTTGTAAAGCATGGCAGCACCACTCCTTGCTCAGTCATCTGCCTAACCTTGTGACAATCCACTTCTATGTGCTTGGTCCTTTCATGGAAGACTGAGTTTGAAGCAATGTGAATGGCTGCCTGGTTGTCACAATGCATGGTGATTGGATTTGATATTTCAATTCCCAAATCCACTAGAAGAGCTTTGATTCATGCCAACTCGGTTGCTAACTTCCTCATTTCTCTATATCCAGCTTCAGCACTTGAGCATGAGAGTATCTTCTGCTTCTTGCTCTTCCAAGTGACTAGGTTGCCTCTAATGAATGTGCAATATCCTGTAGTGGATCTCCTGTCCACTCTATCTCCTGCCCAATCAGCATCACAATATCCAACCAATTATGTGCTCCCATTGCATCCCATCCAAATGCCTTGACCAAGAGCTCCACTTAGGTATCTAAGTATTCTTTCAACCATATTCCAATGATGCATCTTGGGAGCTTGCATATGTTGACTTACTTGGTTCACTGCAAAATATAGACCAGGTCTGGTTATGGTTAGATAAATGAGCTTACCAACCATCCTCATATACTGTGTAATGTCCTCAAATGGTCTGTCTTCAACCTCCCCCTCTCTTATGACTTTGTAGCCTTCCTCAAGGGGTGTCTTGGCCGGTTTTGATCCTAGCTTTCATGCTTTAGATAACAAATCAAGTGTCTACTTTCATTGAGATAAGAAGAGTCCATCATTAGATCGACAAACCTCTATCCCAAGAAAGTACTTTAGAACACTAAGGTCTTGAAGGATGTTTTGGTGTTAATCCTGATTCAGTTCTTCAGATTAAACAGTCCTAAACATGCAGATCTAGGTTCTCTTGATTAGAAACATAATATAGATCTCACCTTTTACCTGTTTATGCAGCGGAAAGAGAGAAGGTACGGGTCAGAGATCAGCAGAACCACCGAGAGATGGATCCTCCAAAGGCTCACACACGCTTCACAGGAAATGGCTGCTAGACCGAGCAGGAGAGGAGGCGCAGAGAGAGAGGAGGCTCGCGGCTGGGGCTTAGTGTTAGAGGAGAAAGAGATTTGGCTTTTAGTTTATAAAACCCTTCTCTTTCCCTTTTG
The DNA here is from genome assembly GCA_030180135.1 of Orychophragmus violaceus. Lineage (NCBI taxonomy): Eukaryota > Viridiplantae > Streptophyta > Magnoliopsida > Brassicales > Brassicaceae > Orychophragmus > Orychophragmus violaceus. Next base: position 60,351,427 of record CM058237.1, on the reverse strand, counting down.
GGCTTTTGGGCCCAATTCTCAGTTCTGATTAAATCCCTTGGATTTAATCAGACCCATTAATCTCTCTCTAAGTACGACAAATGCCTGGCACTTTTACCGTACTTCTGCTAAGCCGTTCCTACACATTTTCCTGTTAGCTTAGGCGTGTGACCCATATGGGATCATATAATAAAGGCAATAAGTCCAAGACTTATAGATCATGAGCGGACTCTAGCAAGCCATCATGACCCCCAGCATTATATGACTTATGTCTGATCATTGACATACTCTTACTTTCTAGAGACAGTACCGAGATTACTGGACACAATTCCAACAATCTCCCACTTGTACTGGAATCTCTGTATTCATAATCCTTTTGTCACAATATCTCGATTAGTCATAAGGCAAGATTAGTGTCATCCTTATAAAGTCTAATCATGTTCATCGGACTCTGATTTGATACTGACAATCCAAACGACTCGGGACAGTCCGTTTGAGCATGGCCATGCATTTTCCAGTATTCAAATCTCCGATTGGCCTAGAGATATTCACTCCATTTATATTGAAGGGACAAATCCCGTCTTGTTCCATCACTGTAAACTACTCATTTCGTAATACACCCAAAAAAGGTCCTTATAGCTATCGCATAACGACAGCGTTAGACAATGATCAAAGCGCATCAGTTCATGTGCAGTCACATGCATGCGAACTCAGGTCTAAGGACTATACTCTATAGTCGTAGTAAGAATCTCTTATGACACAGATATAAATATCCTGAAGAGTTCTTATAAGCGGGTCTAGTCCGGTCGTATGTACCCCACATACACCTATGTACTGACTTTGAAGCCGCGCATCTATGACACACTGAGACTTTGTCATAAGTCACATACCAATCTAGTCTCACACGGTTGTTGGTGTTCCAATTTCAACAACCTTCGACTAGGGACTGGATGATATAAGCCATCTATCAAATATAGGGTCTCATGATCAAGCTAAATGACTTTGATGACTCAAGATCAAGTCACTTACTTCGATGACCTATAAAATGGTTTATATCACTTTGGAACGATTATTTCATCACAGTTAAAATAATCTTGAAATAATAATTTCATTAAACATAAAATGTTTTACAAGAACATATAAAATAACTAAATAAAGCCCTCAAACTCCCACTCAAATTTAGATTACATTTCAATGTCTCTAATGCCTACAGCTTCAGTCAGGAACTCGAGCTTAGGCCTTGGGAGTGGCTTTGTCAATGGATCAGCGACGTTATCATCTGTCTGAACTCGGCTGATCTTGACTTCCTTTCTATTAATGATGTCACGTATCAAGTGAAATCTTCTTAGAACATGCTTGGATTTCTAGTGTGATCTTGGTTCCTTTGCCTGAGCAATAGCACCATTGTTATCACAAAACAGTGCCAGAGGCTCAGCCGCATCTGGTATCACACCTAGTTCAATAATGAACTTTCGTATCCAAACAGCTTCCTTCGCAGCTTCTGAAGCGGCGATATATTCAGCTTCTGTAGTGGAATCAGCAACGGTGTCTTGCTTGGAGCTTCTCCAACTGATTGCACCGCCATTCAGACAAAAGATATAACCGGACTGTGACCGGAAATCATCTTGGTCTGTCTGGAAACTTGCGTCCGTGAATCCACTGACTTTAAGCACATCACTTCCACCGTAAACCAAGAACTTATCCTTAGTATGTCTTAGATACTTCAAGATATTCTTTACGGCAATCCAGTGGCTTTCACCTGGATTTGACTGGTATCTACTCGTCATGCTCAGTGCATAAGCAACATCAGGACGAGTACAAATCATGGCATACATGATAGATCCTATTGCAGATGCATAAGGAATATTCTTCATGCGCTCAAGCTCAGCAGCCGACGTAGGGCTCTGCTTCTTGCTCAGCGTTGTGCCATGTACCATTGGCGTGAAGCCCTTCTTGGAATCTTTCATGCTGAATCTTTGTAGGACTTTGTCAATGTATGAATCTTGACACAAGCCTATCAGCCTTCTAGATCTATCCCGGTAGATCCTGATTCCAAGAACGTATGCGGCTTCACCCATGTCTTTCATGGAAAAACAACTTCCAAGCCAGTCCTTTACTGACTTCAGCATTGGAACGTCGTTTCCGAGAAGCAGTATGTCATCGACATACAGAATAAGAAATACTATCTTGCTCCCACTAGTTTTCTTATACACGCATTGTTCTTCTTCGTTTCTGATGAAGTCAAATTTCTTGATCGCTTCATCAAAACGAAGATTCCAGCTCCTCGATGCTTGCTTCAATCCATAAATGGATTTATGAAGCTTGCATACTTTCCCAGCATTCTTTGGATCTATGTAACCGTCAGGTTGCGTCATATACACATCCTCTTCCAGAATACCATTCAGGAAGGCGGTTTTCACGTCCATCTGCCAAATTTCATAATCATGAAAAGCTGCAGTTGCTAGTAGAATCCGAATAGATTTCATCATAGCCACTGGTGAATAGGTTTCATCGTAATCCACACCGTGAACTTGTCTGAAACCTTTTGCCACCAACCTGGCTTTATAAATCTGGACATTTCCATCCACGTCAATCTTCTTCTTGAAGATCCATTTGCACTCGATGGCTTTTACACCAGCGGGTAAGTCAACCAACGAAAACACTTGGTTGACCGACATGGAGTCCATTTCGGAATCAGTGGCCTTGCGCCACTTCGAGGAATCTGGGCCCATCATGGCTTGATTGAAGTTCGATGGTTCATCACCATCAATGATCAGAAGATCATGACAGTTAGTCACGAGGAATCCTTGATATCTCTCGGGTTCGTGACGGATCCTCCCGGATCTTCGAACTTCAGGTACTACAGGTTCAGGCTCTACAATTTCTTGTAGGTCCTCCTGCTGCTCTTCCTCATTAGGTTGAGCAGTATCCTGTTCATCTTGAATTTCTTCAAGCAGTACCTTACTCCCACTGTCTTTCTTAGAGAGAAACTCCCTCTCAAGAAAGTTACAATCCCGGGCAACAAAGATCTTGTTCTCGGAACGTAGATAGAAGTAATAAGCCTTGGTTTCCTTCGGATAACCAATGAAGTAGCATTTATCAGACTTTGGTGTAAGCTTGTCTGAGATTAATCTCTTGACATATGCTTCACAACCCCAAATTCTAAGATAAGACAGCACTGGAGCCACTCCAGTCCATAATTCATATGGTGTCTTTGCTACTGCTTTCGATGGCGCTCTATTTAGAGTGAACACTGCTGTTAGCAGAGCATATCCCCAAAGGGATATTGGAAGATCTGTGTGACTCATCATAGATCGAACCATATCCAATAAGGTCCGATTTCTCCTCTCAGACACACCATTTCATTGAGGTGTTCCGGGAGGAGTGAGTTGGGATACGATCCCACACTCTCTCAGATGATCACTGAATTCTTGGCTTAAGTATTCTCCTCCTCGGTCGGACCGAAGAGCCTTAATGCTTTTGCCAAGTTGGTTCTGTACTTCATTTTGGAATTCTCTGAACTTCTCAAAAGATTCAGACTTATGTTTCATTAAATAAACATATCCATACCTACTGAAATCATCAGTGAAGGTAATGAAGTACTGATAGTTTCCTCTTGCATTTGTGGACATTGGGCCACACACGTCAGTGTGTATCAGGCCCAATAAGTCACTGGCCCTCTCGTTAGGTTTATTAAAGGGGGCCCGTGTCATTTTGCCCATCATGCAGGATTCGCATTTCTCACATGACTCAAAGTCAAATGAGCCAAGAAGTCCATTCGAATGGAGCCTCTTGATGCGTTTCTCGCTGATGTGCCCTAAACGAAAATGCCATAGAAACGTTCGGTTCTCCTCATTAGGTTTGAACCGTTTGGTATTAATGTTATAAATTGGCGCGGATTGATCGAGTATGTAAAGCCCATTCGTAAGAGGGGCACAACCATAGAACAAATTGTTGCGATTGAAGGAACATAATTTATTCTTAACTGAAAAATCATAACCTTCCAAATCCAACAAAGAAATTGAAATAATATTTCTGCTTATAGCAGGTACAAAATAACAATTATTGAGTTCTAAAATCAATCCCGAAGGTAAAGACAACAAGTATGTGCCTACAGCTAGTGCAGGAACTTTCGCTCCATTCCCAACTCGTAGCTCCACTTGTCCTTGCTCCAGCCTTCTACTGTTGCTGAGTGCCTGCATATTAGTACAAATATGAGCCCCACAACCAGTATCCATAACCCATGAGGTATTATCAGAAGTAGTTGTATTAACTTCTATAACAAAAATACCTGATGAAGAAGTCTCGAGAGTCTTATTCTTCAATTCCTTTAGACCTTCTTGGAATTTCTTACATTCTCTCCTCCAATGCCCTGGTTCTTTACAGAACCTGCATATGTCAGTTGGCCCAGCCTTGGACTTGGGCTTGGGCTTTGGCGTGTCCTTGTCCGCGACTTGGACAGCCTTGGCCTTTCCCTTATCCTTAGCAGAGGATTTCTTAAACCCCTTGCCCTTTTGCACCATAAGCACATTGGGGTCCTTGGCGGTTTTCCTCAAGTTGGGCTCTGCAGTCTTGAGCATTCCGTGAAGCTCAGGCAATGTCTTACTCAAGCCATGCATGTTAAAGTTCAGAATGAACTGATCATAGCTTGCAGGTAAAGACTGCAGAACGATGTCGCAGGCAAGTTCCTGGCTGATAGGGCAGTCGAGTTTCTGAAGATGATCGAGATAACCCATCATCTTCAAGACATGAGGACTCACTGCCGCATTAGCAGCCAACTTACAGTCTAAGAGGTTCTTAACTGTCTGAAACCTCTCAGTCCTAGCCTGCTCCTGAAAAAGCGATTTCAGGCTTGCCATTATCTCGATGGGAGACAACACACTCTCGAACTGCATTTGCAGCTCAGCAGTCATTGTCGCCAACATCAGGCAATAGACATCATTTTCATCTGACGAATGCTTTTCCCAAGCATTATGCAGAGTCCTGGCGGCATTGGCAGGAGGCCTCTCGGGGAGGGGATCACGAAGGACATAATCCTTCTTCTCCTGCTTGAGGACCAGCCTCAAGTTCCTAGACCACGTCAGGAAGTTCGTTCCAGTCAGCTTCTCCTTCTCGAGAACAGACCGGATTGAGAATGTGTTTTGAGTGCTTGTAGTAGTCATAGCTGAAATATAAAAGATAAAAAGGATTTTAGTTAATATGTTCAATATGATTAATCTCGTATTAAATTTAATATGATTAATCACGCATTATATTCAATAACATTAGTTACCCTCAATAGAATATAATGATTCCAAGATCCACATATAACTAAGATTAAAGTGGGCCACTGGCCGTCACCCAACCTTAGCTTATATCGGTAAGCCCTATATCGGCTAATTATATCCGTGATATAACTCTTGGTTGTGAATCTGGGCCCGAGGCCCAATCCACTCTGATGTCTCAAGGCCCGGGACTCCCGATGGCCTAGTCAAGAAAACCAGACTATACAGTCATGTAATCACTAATGTGACTCCCAATGACATTTATGAATCACAAACCGTCTTACCCACGCAAAAGCAGACACCCTCACACTGTAAGGCCATGAATACAATTGAATGGGCTTCGACAGCTGACATAGACTGGACAAGACATCCAACGCTTGATATTATTTGAGGTTTGTAGGTTTATTAAAATTTCATTCCCAAAATAGAAGATTACTATTTCGGGAAACTTTCCATTTTGGAAACCTACTATTTTTGGAAACTTTCTAAAATTGGAAACTTTCTAAAACCGGAAACTTTCTAACTTTAGAAATTTCTTAAAATCCAAAACATGCAAATCTAGAAACTTCTATTTTAAGAAACTTTCTAATTTCAAAATTTCAGAAACTTTAATTTAAAATCGATTTTTATAATTTTATAAAATAAATTTTAAATTAAATCTGAAGAAAGACTCAAATAATTGGCCCAATTGTTTTAACTTCTTGGCCCGAGGCCCAAGAATTGGTCTATGTCCAAGACATAACCCAATTGCCCAATTAAATGACATAACCGGTTTGGTTCATTAAAATTGGTCTAACCAAATTTTAATTACTACGATGACCACAATTGTCAACCGGTTATTTACTAAACCGGATTTTCTCAATTTATTTGGTCCAACCAAATCAAATTAGAAAATCCTGGTTTAGGCACAAAATCCAATAATTATTTCGACATTGGATTTCTTATCCCGGTTTAACCAGACTTAATAAATTTATTAAATCTGTTTATTAAACTGAGACGATTAATTTTTAATCAAATTTTAAACCGAACCGAACCGAATTGGTCACGAACCATTCATGGCCGTGACCTAGCCGCAAGTGAGACGATACATCGGCCAGCCGCAAGCAACGGACGCGATCCAAGATCGGTCCATCTCTTTCGCGACGATGCACGGACGGTACGCTCGGGACAGGCTGCTGGACGGGACGGGACGGGATGATTGCGGGACGATGCTAGCGGGACGAGACGCGATCCATGCGATCGGCTATCGCACGATCCATGCGATCATCGGCCCATCTCTCCGCGATCGGACGGGACGCCTCACGGTCGATCGATCCGACCAGCCAACGCGATCCACGCCATCGATCCTTGATCGATACATGCGATCGGCTTGGTCGATCGGATCATCACTCGGCCGACGCATACCAAATCATATAGTTTGGTCATGCGATTTTCATTAGTTTAGGTTTTCAATTTTTGTTTCTTAAGTGTTTTGCTCTTATCAGTAGATTGATTCAAAAACACCTCTTTAAACAATCCTAAACATGATTCTAAACAAGAAAAACCACAGAACCAATAGCTCTGATACCACTGAAGGATGTTTTGGTGTTAATCCTGATTCAGTTCTTCAGATTAAACAGTCCTAAACATGCAGATCTAGGTTCTCTTGATTAGAAACATAATATAGATCTCACCTTTTACCTGTTTATGCAGCGGAAAGAGAGAAGGTACGGGTCAGAGATCAGCAGAACCACCGAGAGATGGATCCTCCAAAGGCTCACACACGCTTCACAGGAAATGGCTGCTAGACCGAGCAGGAGAGGAGGCGCAGAGAGAGAGGAGGCTCGCGGCTGGGGCTTAGTGTTAGAGGAGAAAGAGATTTGGCTTTTAGTTTATAAAACCCTTCTCTTTCCCTTTTGGGCTTTTGGGCCCAATTCTCAGTTCTGATTAAATCCCTTGGATTTAATCAGACCCATTAATCTCTCTCTAAGTACGACAAATGCCTGGCACTTTTACCGTACTTCTGCTAAGCCGTTCCTACACATTTTCCTGTTAGCTTAGGCGTGTGACCCATATGGGATCATATAATAAAGGCAATAAGTCCAAGACTTATAGATCATGAGCGGACTCTAGCAAGCCATCATGACCCCCAGCATTATATGACTTATGTCTGATCATTGACATACTCTTACTTTCTAGAGACAATACCGAGATTACTGGACACAATTCCAACAGGTCTTTTATATCAAAAACAGATTTGAGGTAAACCTTAGTGTCTTGTATACCTGACTTGTTGCTTCCTGATCTGATAATGTCATGAACATACACAATAATGACACTGATACCTTCCTGATCTTGAAGAGTGAACAAGGTGTGATCTGCCTCAGACTTCTTGAATCCTCTTTGCATAAGTGTTGAGCTCAGCTTATGGTACCAAGATCTAGGTGATTGCTTCAGTCCATAGATGGCCTTCTTGAGTCTTAGCACCTTCCCTGGTTTAACAATGTCTTCAAGACCAGAAGGTGGTGTCATATACACCTCATCTTCAAGTTCTCCTTGACGGAATGCATTCTTGACATCCATTTGCCAAAGTTCCCAATCAAGGTTTGTTGCCAAAGACAAGATGATCCTGACTGTATGAAGCTTAGCTACTGGTGCAAAAGTATCCAAATAATCCTTTCCATAGGTTTAAGTAAAACCTCTTGCAACCAGCCTTGCCTTGTATCTCTCAACCTCCCCATTACTTCTGTACTTGATAGTGAATACCCACTTAGAACTCTCTGCCTTCTTTCCTTTGGGAAGTTCTGCCTCATACCAAGTCTCATTGTTTTTCATTGCTTTGGTTTCTTCATTCACAGCTTCCATCCATATCTTATATCTCTTGGCTTCTTCATAGGTTGTTAGCACTTGTTCTTGATCCAACTGTCCAATGAACACTTGATTTTCCAAGGGCACATGAGCTAAAGTTCACACTGCTTGAGTGGGATGAGCTACTGCATTGATGTTGAAGTAAACCTTTGTCTTCTTCCATTCTGAAGGATATTTTCTTTCCCTTGTGCTTCTTCTTAGCACCTGAGTTGGTTGGTTAGATGGCTGCTCAGTCTCTTCATTTTGCTGGCCAGATCCATTAGACTCCATATCCTGAACATCAACACCATCTTGATCATGCGTAGAAGAATCAGATTGTTCAAAATGTTGAGATTATTCTGATTCTTGAGTGTCCCCCTCATGATCAAGATGGGGTGCTTGTGTAGCTTCTGTGAATGCATCAGGAACTAATGTTGTATGAACTTCCTTGGCCGGTTCCTTGGGTTGGCTTATGCCAAGACTCTCCATGATGATCCTTAGGTTAGTGGCTCGGTCTGATTGAGAATTGGAAAGATCCTTCAAGTTATCCCAATTCTTTTCCTCATAAAAACTCTTGGATTCCATAAACTTGACTTCTCTAGATATCAACACCTTTCTAGTCTCAGGAACATAGCACTTATACCCTTTTTGTGTGATGGAATATCCAATGAACATGGCTTTAGTACTCTTAGCATCTAGCTTATCTCTTTGTTCTCCTGGATAGATGTTGTTTGAAAGCATGACTGGTGTACTCCCCACCATAATCTGATCTAAAAATTTTGATCTTAGCATTGAAATAGTTAGTAACATGGTTCTGAAAGTTCATGAAAGCTTCTAACACTCTATCCTTAGTGTTAGAGGAGAAAGAGATTTGGCTTTTAGTTTATAAAACCCTTCTCTTTCCCTTTTGGGCTTTTGGGCCCAATTCTCAGTTCTGATTAAATCCCTTGGATTTAATCAGACCCATTAATCTCTCTCTAAGTACGACAAATGCCTGGCACTTTTACCGTACTTCTGCTAAGCCGTTCCTACACATTTTCCTGTTAGCTTAGGCGTGTGACCCATATGGGATCATATAATAAAGGCAATAAGTCCAAGACTTATAGATCATGAGCGGACTCTAGCAAGCCATCATGACCCCCAGCATTATATGACTTATGTCTGATCATTGACATACTCTTACTTTCTAGAGACAGTACCGAGATTACTGGACACAATTCCAACAGGTCTTTTATATCAAAAACAGATTTGAGGTAAACCTTAGTGTCTTGTATACCTGACTTGTTGCTTCCTGATCTGATAATGTCATGAACATACACAATAATGACACTGATACCTTCCTGATCTTGAAGAGTGAACAAGGTGTGATCTGCCTCAGACTTCTTGAATCCTCTTTGCATAAGTGTTGAGCTCAGCTTATGGTACCAAGATCTAGGTGATTGCTTCAGTCCATAGATGGCCTTCTTGAGTCTTAGCACCTTCCCTGGTTTAACAATGTCTTCAAGACCAGAAGGTGGTGTCATATACACCTCATCTTCAAGTTCTCCTTGACGGAATGCATTCTTGACATCCATTTGCCAAAGTTCCCAATCAAGGTTTGTTGCCAAAGACAAGATGATCCTGACTGTATGAAGCTTAGCTACTGGTGCAAAAGTATCCAAATAATCCTTTCCATAGGTTTAAGTAAAACCTCTTGCAACCAGCCTTGCCTTGTATCTCTCAACCTCCCCATTACTTCTGTACTTGATAGTGAATACCCACTTAGAACTCTCTGCCTTCTTTCCTTTGGGAAGTTCTGCCTCATACCAAGTCTCATTGTTTTTCATTGCTTTGGTTTCTTCATTCACAGCTTCCATCCATATCTTATATCTCTTGGCTTCTTCATAGGTTGTTAGCACTTGTTCTTGATCCAACTGTCCAATGAACACTTGATTTTCCAAGGGCACATGAGCTAAAGTTCACACTGCTTGAGTGGGATGAGCTACTGCATTGATGTTGAAGTAAACCTTTGTCTTCTTCCATTCTGAAGGATATTTTCTTTCCCTTGTGCTTCTTCTTAGCACCTGAGTTGGTTGGTTAGATGGCTGCTCAGTCTCTTCATTTTGCTGGCCAGATCCATTAGACTCCATATCCTGAACATCAACACCATCTTGATCATGCGTAGAAGAATCAGATTGTTCAAAATGTTGAGATTATTCTGATTCTTGAGTGTCCCCCTCATGATCAAGATGGGGTGCTTGTGTAGCTTCTGTGAATGCATCAGGAACTAATGTTGTATGAACTTCCTTGGCCGGTTCCTTGGGTTGGCTTATGCCAAGACTCTCCATGATGATCCTTAGGTTAGTGGCTCGGTCTGATTGAGAATTGGAAAGATCCTTCAAGTTATCCCAATTCTTTTCCTCATAAAAACTCTTGGATTCCATAAACTTGACTTCTCTAGATATCAACACCTTTCTAGTCTCAGGAACATAGCACTTATACCCTTTTTGTGTGATGGAATATCCAATGAACATGGCTTTAGTACTCTTAGCATCTAGCTTATCTCTTTGTTCTCCTGGATAGATGTTGTTTGAAAGCATGACTGGTGTACTCCCCACCATAATCTGATCTAAAAAATTTGATCTTAGCATTGAAATAGTTAGTAACATGGTTCTGAAAGTTCATGAAAGCTTCTAACACTCTATCCTTAGTTTGCAATAAAGTTATCCAAGTGTATTTAGATTTTTCATCAATGAATGTCATAAAGTACTTATGGTTTTCTCTAGATACACAAGGAGCAGTCCAAACATCAGAATGAACAAGATCAAAGAATTTATCATAAATAGTTTTAGAAGTAGGAAAGACCGACTTGCAATGTTTTCCAAGAATACAAGCCTCACAATCATCATTTTGGATAGAAACAGAAGGTAATAAGAGTCCTAAAGCCCTAGAGTGTGGATGTCCTAGCATTGCATGCCAAACATCATCCACACCAACCTAAGTAGATAAAGCAATAGATAATTCAGAAGATGGGTTAGTGTCTTCAAGCATGTAAATTTCATCCTTTGCCACACCTTTCCCAAGCAACTTACTTGTTTCAGTATCCTGAAAAACCACATCATTAGGACTGAAAATAACATTGCAATTGAGATCAGTAGCTACTTTCTTTACAGATAAAAGGTTTGATGTAAAACTAGGCATATAGAAAGCTTTTGATTCTTTGCTAAACAACTTAAGATTTCCTATGCCTTGAATTGGAATCTTATCACCATTTGCCATCACAACATTACCAAGAGCAGGTTTAATATTGTCTATCAACTTAGAGTCACTTATCATATGATGGGATGCTCCTGAATCAACAATTAAAGGTCTGGTTATATTTGAAGCAAAGAGAGAGTTACCAAGACTCATACCAGAGTTCTCCTTGAGAGCTTTGATAAGAGCTTCAAGGTCTGACCTCCTTACCACATCATTCTGGACAGCCATGGAAGGAGCTTGATGAACCACCATTGCCCTACCTTCCTCACCAGCCTACATTGAAGATGAACCAGGTTCAGAAGCTCCATTGGAGAGGTTTGCTCTCTGGTCTTTGAACCGGTTGAATGATGATGGCCTGAGGTGAGGATGAAGGCGCCATCATTTCTCTTTGAGGTGTCCACTCTTCTTGCAATACACACATGACCAAACTGGTCTCTTATCTCCACCATTTTCTTGTCTCTCTTCATGCCTGAATATGCTCTTATTGGGAGTCACAAGGTCACGCTTTCCACCAAAGAGTCCAAATAATCCCTGCTCCTTTTGTATTTGAGCACAAACAACATCCAGGGTTGGAAGTGTGGCATAAATCTGGCTATTGTAGGATGAGTTCAGAGTCAACAGGAGGGCAAACAACTTATCTTGTTCCCTTGTTTCATGGAGAACAAGTGGATCAACAGTAGCTGGTCTCAACATCTCCAACTCTGCCCACAAAGACCTAAACTTCCCAAAGTGTTGTTTGAACTCCATGTCTTCTTGATGAAGGTTGTTGATAGCAAGCTTGACCTCAAACACTCTTCTCAGGTTTGACATGTTTCCATAAACATTCTTGAGAGTGTCCCAAAAGTATGAGTAAGCTTCCAAGAGAGATGACTCAAGAGAGCTTTAGAGTATTGAAAGCACATTCTGATCTCCTTGAGTCCAAGCCTCTTCATCTGGAGGAACCACCTCCACGCCTTCAGCTTGCACTTTCTGGAATGGAGCTTCACTGCCAAGAACAAACTTCCAAAGCCCACGGCCTCCAAGGGGATATTTCACAATCCTTACCCAAACTAGGTATTTGGTGCCTTTGAAAATCACATGGATTACAACTCTTGAGTTCTCCATTGCTTTGACTGATTTATAGCAGTAGGAGGGAGTATTCAAGATGATAAAGTACAAACAGAAGCTTAGAAACCGAAGGAGAGAGTTTAACGCAGAATACTCTCAAGTATAGAGCCGGTTTCTCAAGAACTTCAAGAACAGACTTAAAGAAAAGATTTCAAGCTTTTAAGACAGAGATTTGTGGAAGAAATGAAGGTATAGGAGCATAGTACTCTGATACCATGTTAGAATAGTGAGATTAAGAAGAGAGAATAGGAAAGAGATGCTCAAAACAGATTAGGGTTATTGAACCCGAGAGAGAGAGAGTTGAGAGAAGAAGAGAGATGGTGGCTCTTGGGAAGAATAAGTCCCAATGTAATTCATAAGATATGTGTACAAGAGTATTTAAAGGCTATACAACTAGGGAAACCTCATAATAAACAAAGAATAAGAGAGTAAGGACAAGCTGAATTCGGCAGAATAGAGAGAGGGTCCAACGGTCATAGTGAGAGTGACCTTTCCATCCATAGTTGAGGTTATTTGCTTCCTGATTATCTTGATGATTCCATAAGTAGATGAGGATTTCTTGTTCATGAGATCACAAGCTCCGGAACTAGCTCCACTTCATTATCTTAGAATGCACAATGTTTGCACAATGTAGTCTTGTGCTTTCCATGATCTCCAATTCAATAACCATCTCTTCTGGTTTCTTAGCTATGGGGTTTGTGCGCTCTAAATCCGCTAGCTTTTGATTGCTAAGATAGACTTGCTGTTGTACTTGTTTCTCCTAGTTTTGCGATTAAACATTCACCTGGAACCCCAAAGAAGAGAGAAAAAACGCGTGAGTAACAAAAAGAAAAAGAAATTCCTAATAAAAAATCTACTACTAAAATTTATTGGTACTCAAAGAGGCCCAAAGCAACAACGCCAAAAACTTACTAGGTCGAAGTTTAATCCTAAGATGTAACTGCAAGTGCACAACAAACTAGTTGTAGTATATTGGGTATCGAACAAAGAGTCTCAAGAATGCAAAATAGATTATCGATTTGAATTAAGCTAGACAAGATGAATGTAATGAAATAAAGTAAACAAAGCAGTAAACAAGTGAGTCAAACCAGATGGAGAAAAAGTTAGGCTCAGAGAATTCTCAGAAATTCAAGAATGTAAATTAATCGATCAGTCATGATTCTGCTTGTCCTTGATCTCGAAACACATAGATAAAGTGAACCAGTTGTCGCTGAAAAAACTATTTATGACTAAGAACCTAGAAAGCCAAATTTCTTCCTGAGTTCTAAATTCTAAACATGCATTTAATCAGGTTCGATTTGTTCAAAAATTCCCTAAATCAAATTCATTTGTGAATAGGCAATTTGGTCCCCTAGGTTTTTCTAGCTGATTATCCAATCGTTGTTATGATAATAAGTCTATGATGAATGATCTAAGTAGCTAATTCAGATCAAACAATAAGAACAACCTAAGGTGAAGAACTAGAGTTCATAATCCTTAACTAATCAATCAACTTAGCAAACCATGAATCCTTAATGAGAAACCCTAAACCTAATGTTGGAGGTGGGTTTAACACCTCTCTTTAGCCCGACTCAACATCATATTAGCCCATCGAAGATTAAGCACAATAAAAAAGAAGACAACCCATGTCGGAGAAGCCCAACGAGATCCACGCCGATATGCATCAGAAAAGGGAAAATATTGTTAATGCAAATTAACATATTTAAGAAAAAGAAGAAGATAAAGACAAATCTCTGAAAAAAAGGAAAATCGAAGAGTATCCAGATTTAACATTATCGTATCAGAGAGAATCAAGGAAACAAACATAATTCTCCTGCTATAAATATACTTCTTCTTCGTGGGAAAAGATTCATTCTGACTCATTGTACTAAATCCCTAAATTCCAGAGTAGAGAATCGACCCTCATTTCAAACTGTAAGATTAATAAAACTATGTTTTCTGTTCCTTTCTGTTATTGCCTTTAGATCCTAAAATCGATCCAAGTCCTTTTGTTTGATTATTTGTTGAATTAATCCTTGTGAAACTCGGATCCAACAATTGGCGCTGTCAGACAGGACTTTGGATATATCCATGCGACCAAAGGGCAGATCGGCAGTGACAGATACACCACATTCATCGCAAGAGACATGAGGAACCAGAAACGCCGGTAACATCACCAACACCAGCAATCCAGGAGACGAAGAAGAGCAGATCGAATCCAACATGCCTCCACAAGGCGCAGCCCGCAACAATTTAACAACCACATCATCACAAGTCAACACGGTACCAACGGGCAACCCAAACACCCCAGTCATAACCATAACTGGAGAAACAACTCAAGATAGCGCAACCACAGCCAAAGCCAGGCGCGCAGAAGAAGCGACCGCTTTAGCAAGGGTGGCACTCACCGCAAAACGCCATGGCGCCAACTGCTACGACAGGAGACCGGAGTACGACAGAGAAGATGCTCCAAGTGCTCCTAAACCGGATGGATTGAGTGGACATGGCGGCAAACGAATTAATTGACATGCTCACCAATCAGCAAGCCATGCTCCATGAAAACTTGATCGAACGTCAGAGCGAGCCAATAACATAACAGACTTCGAAGCAAGAGCACCCTACAAACAAGCATCTTTTTCCCGAAGCGCCCCCAAGGACCATTGGCTCGGCTGTCAATCCGGCAAGTATCACACCTACACCAATCAATTTTGGAATACCCCCAAATGCCCAAATCACTGCTATAATGAGTCAAATCAAGGACCTAAACTCTAGGGTCCATCGAGTGGCTTGCTCAGCACAAGAACTCGATCGTGTACTATAACAGATCAAAGGACGCCATTCACACATCGGATAATGAGCGCAAGAATCCCGCACGTCAACAAGAAAAAGTTCCCAACTTATGAAGGAAAAATAGACCCCAGTCAATCATGACCGTGTTCATGATCGCAATGGGTGGGAACGGCTTCTCAGACAAATAAATGGACGCTGGATATTGGCATTGCTTTGTGCAGAACCTCAGGGGAATGGTCCTTAGCTTGTTCTCGGGACTAGAAACAACATCAATTTCCAGCTTCTGCCATCTCTCGAAGGCATTCTTAATGAACATTCTTCCATGATATAGTGGTTAGTCCGAACCGACATAACCCACGGAAGCAATACAGGTTGCAAATCTTTGTATTGTGGAAGTGAGGATAGCGGTATGAGCCTTTGTCTCAAACCGATCTGTCTCTGGCTTCGCCTTGTGACGAATTTTTCCCGTTTGACTTGCTCGGGCTCGACTTGGTCATGTTCTTGTTTGATTGTTGACCCGTCAGCTTGACGGTCAGCAGAGAATAGGAAAGGGGCGTTAAAAAAAGGTGGTATCAGAGCATGGTTTGTCATGGTTTCCAAAATAGTTCATTGCTGAGTATTTTTCGTGTTTTATCGAGTCAAGTTGTGTCACCCAAGCATCCATTAGGAAACCGAGGCGCGTCTGTTAAATCCGGGGTGGGATGGGAATTAGGATTTTTTATTATTCGTACTAACATCTTCTATGTTTTAGATTGCAGTCTTACAGCAGAGTGCCCCAGGGCGGGTTGCGGGGAGGTGTGTGTGTGTGTGCGGGGATATTTCAGCGCCAACAGTATGAGTAGTCAGGATTCTTCTAGGCATGATCAGGGTCCGCCAGGGCGGCCAGCTTCAGGATACTCTCGGGGTTTGCGTGTGACAAACCGTCCCCCGATTCCATGACGGACATTTCAGGGCGTGAGGGCAACAGAGGTTGACTGGACACCACTGCCCGATCCGTTGACCGCATCATTGGAGGATGACGCGGACAACAAGCACGGGTATGTTGGGATGATGGATTACTTCGGATTAGGAGACATTGAGTTACCGCCGCTACCGCCACAGCTACAAGATCCAGCCGCTCCGCAGATACTACTGGAGCCTATCTTGGAGGCGCCCATACCGTTTAGTTTGCGATCCTCTGATTTGATCACTCTACCCATGTGTTTTGATCTTTACATGGAGCCTATTGATCCTTATGAGCACCAGCAGTGGGAGGACCATGTCGGGGAGCAAATAGCTATGCTCGTGGACGCTCTTGACCAGTATGTCGGGCCGCATCATCAGCCGCGCCGGCAGTCCGAGTCACCGTCCACACTGCTAGACATGTCCATATCGCAGGAGTCTTCAGAGCCACTATCTGAGACAAAGCCACAGTCCAAGCCAGCCGGATCACCATCAGAGATGTCAGAGTCGCCTCTAGAGATCCGGGGCGGAGTGCGGGGTTTGCACCTCTATTGGTGCCCACGTCCAGTTGGTCCGCGCTATCGAGAGCCCTACCTACCCGTTTCCGCACCAGATTTCTGTTAGAATGATAGCCACCTCGCTCCTATTTGCCCGATCGCCGGAAAAGGACCTCGCCTGTCGAACCCGGATCCTCACCGTGCACCTGTACCAGGACCTTACCGAGCCGGACCCGGTCGACTTGATCCCGAGCCTAGCCAACCGCCAATAGTGCAGCCACCCCGACCGTTGGTTATTTGTCAGCTCTGTGGTGACGAGGGTCACCGAGCCCCAACTTGTTCTCGTAGGCCACTCCCAGCGCCTACCACTGTCTGTCAGTTTTGTGATCGTGAGGGTCACACTGCATATTTCTGCCCGATGGCTAAGCCGCACCATGTCGACGCACCATCACGCAGCGCACACCCACCGCACCCTCCAGGCACACCTGCCAGTGTTTTCCTTTGCGAGCCGCATTGCCGTCTGTGCTGGGCATTTTGGTCTTGCTGGAGACGCTAGGTTAGGGGTAGATATGGCTAGGTAAGTTTGGGCACTAACCCTGTTTTGTTTGTAGATAGATCTACGGATATGCGTGTCGTCTTTGACATATCTCGGTGTATAGTGGCGCAGTTTTGGTTTTGGTTATGACATCGGCCACCTATGTAGCAACTCTGATCGGACTTATGTACTAAAACTTTTATATATGTGATATGTTGTTTTATGTACGTGGTGGATGCAGAGTGTTCGGCTTATCATTTTGAGTAGCGTAGTAATTATTTGCATGCTTGTGATGGTTATGGATGCAATTAAATTACCATGTGAAACCAAATGATGAGCGAAACAGGCGATCACTCATCATAACCTAAAACCATACTGCCGACATATTCGGACCGATCAATTGATTACGTGATTGTGTGTGGTAATTGCTTGTTTCCGTTTCGTGATTATGTGCGTTATTTAATGCTTTGATTGGTGCATTAGATAACTAGTATGCTTCTTGTTTAGTAAGAGTCGCATCAGTAAGTCGTTAATCGTGATTGGTTGAGATTGCTTTTAGGATTACTAGAATGAAGTTTTTAAAGCCTTTAAGTAAGTATTGAGTTGACTCGAGAATGGTTGTATTCGACCGTCAATTCGCGAGGAAGCGGAATTATAGAATGTTGTTACTTAATCATGGGTAACCATTGGGTACATGATTAATTAACTGTATTTCTATGAGGAAGTGACATCGAGGATATATTGGAATGAATTTAACCACTCCAGTGAAAGTTGTTGAATTGAGGTGCAGGGCGGAATGGACTATGCGATATGAATACGAGACCGAAACCGAACCCGAAAGCAAGACGGAGTGTAAGAACCGCGAAATAGTTGACCCGGACCGTGAAGAGGTCAGTATGAGGTATCAGCGGAAAGCAACAAACTGATTGAAGCCGTTAGTATGGTGAGTTAGCAAAGAGATATGAATGAACGTCAGGAGTGGTGTGGGGATCAGAGTGAAGCTATCGGTATGGATTAAGTTGGAGTCTCAATGAAACCAGATTTGAGGATCAGATTCTTGAAGAGTGTCCCAGGAAGACGAATCAGTGTAGGGTAGATGTGGTAGCTGTTGGGATAGTGTCCTGAAATCACACTTGTACTCACTCCTGCGATAGTTGTGTGTCGAGATCAGACATTCGTATAATACTGGGCATTTGCAATGCTTTGCTAGAAGCCTCTTGCATTCTGTAAGTCGTGGGCTTACTGCCAGTATTGTATGATCCTATAGGGTCACACACCTAAGCGAACTGGAAGCTACGACATGGGAATGATCATTGTTGCAATGATCATATTATGTGTATTGAAATACACATAATGGTGTTGTGTCGATCGACACAGTTCGGATTTTCCGAACAGGCTTTTCGGGTTATGGCTTAATTGAGTCTGGCCCGTTAAGCACGTTTAGGTCGAATAAAAGCTGATTAGTTTCGACCTAAACAAGGAGCCGTCCAGTTTTCTTGACAGAAACACTTGACACACCAGACACCATCGATCCCCATTGATCCGGCACTAGCATCCCGTTTCCAGTGAGCGTGCGTGTGTATCTGGTAGAGGCAAAGCGTTGCGTTGCTCCACTGATCTCGTTCACCATCTTCTTCCGCTGCCAAAGGTAAGAACGAGGTTGGTTATAAATTTCAATATAACAAACCCTAGATCCATAGGGATCCAACAGTGGTATCAGAGCATGCTTAGGGTTTAGCTATTGAAAATGGTGATATAAAATCGAAACTTGATGTTGTTGATCTGTATATTACTTGTTGAAATCGTTTTTCATTGATTAAATCTCGGATTTTTGTCTCTGTTGAAAACGATGGTATTGCTGAAATCGCATTGTGTCGATCGACACAAAGCGTGCGTCGGTCGACACGCCGCGGCGCAAAATATAAAATTTTTAGGGTTTGTCGCAGGGTGTCGATCGACACAAAGCATGTGTCGGTCGACACAGAGCGAAAACTCGCGAATAAAATTTAGGGTTTGTCTCACATTATCGATCGACACAAAGCGTGTGTCGGTCGATACAAAACGAAAATCCGCAAATAATCTTTAGGGTCTCGATCTGAGATCGAGTACCCGTAATCGTGCTGCGTCGATCGATACACTGGGTGTGTCGGTCGACACAGGCAATACAATTAGATAGATCGGTTCAATTGGATTGAACTGGTTATCTCGCTCGGTTAATTTTATTAACCAAAATTGATTCTGGTTTGGTCATATCGATCGACACACAGTGTGTGACGATCGACATGGACCATTAAACCGAACTGGTTCAATTGGATTGAATCGGTTAAGTAAATTCGATCCGGTTTGACCGGTTTTCGAAGAACGGTTTAAATAGAGTTGCAACGATCGATGCCAATGGTTGGCGTCGATCGACACAACATCCGCAGACTTGTTGGCTTGACCACTAATTTGCATGAACCAGAATAATTTAATCCTAAAAGTATTAGATGAATCTAAACTTAATAAAACTAAATGTTTTTATTAAAAGTTATTAATTTTGATATATATATAGTAAATATAAATCAAGATAAGATTAGTTCTTTTCCTCAACTAAATATCAAGTGATCTTGATGTCTTGCCCGATCTTGTCTACTGTCAAGACTCGTGTCGTTTGTTGGATATCTTGGAGTCCTTGATATCCACTGCAACATGGGTAAGGCAGGTGGTCAATGACAGACTTGCAGTGCAACTGTCAGTGATCACAAGACAGATAAAAGATTGGTTATACTTGACTGGGCTGTCAGAAGTTCTGGGCCCAGAGACATCAGAGTGGATTGGACATAGTTTGTCTTATTCACGACCAAGAGTTGTACTGAGTACAATTAGCGATGATTTGCTTACCTAGATAACTAAAGCTTGAGTAACGGCGAGTCGCCCACTCGAATTTTAGCAATCTGAGGATCTTGGCTCATTGTATTCATCTGAGGAAACATAGTTTTGAATACAATGCGAGTTTTTCTTATTGGATAAGAATTCTCATTTCTTGAGCTTTATAACTAAAATTTACCTCTTTTGAATTACAGCTATGTCTGTCTCAAATCACATCAACACTTTCTCACTAAGATCCGTCCTTGAGAAGGACAAGTTAAATGGATCTAATTTCTTGGAATGGTATCGGAACCTGAGAATAGTTCTCAGGCAAGAGAACAAGGAATATGTCCTTGAAAGAGTTCTCACCGAGAGGCCACGTTCCAATGCTCCGCAGACAGAAAAGAATGCTTGGGATAAGCATTCAGCGGATGTCAAAGATGTTACTTGTCTAATGCTGGTGACCATGAACTCTGAGCTGCAGAAGCAATATGAGAACGTATTGTCACCCATTGAGATGATTAACAGCCTGAAAGCTTTGTTTCAGGAGCAAGCTCGCACAGAGAGATACCAGACGGTTAAATCTCTCATGGATTGCAAGCTGGCTAAGGACAGTCCAGTAAGTCCTCATGTCCTTAAAATGATGGGTTACATTGATAACCTGGGGAAACTGGACTGTGCCATTAGCCAGGAGCTGGCCACTGACATGATTCTGCAGTCTTTGCCGTCATGTTTTGATCAGTTCATCATGAACTACAATATGCAAAACATGACTAAGACATTGACTGAGTTGCACGGTATGCTGAAGACTGCAGAACCGAATCTCAAGAAGGCTACTCCCAATGTCCTGATGGTACAAGGGGGTAAAAGGTTTAAGAAACCTAAGAAGGGTAAGGGTAAGGCCCAGGTTGTCCAGGCTGAAAGTCAGGACAAGCCCAAGCCGAAGCCCAAATCCGGGCCTTCTCCTGAGGATAAGTGCAACTACTGCAAGCAGTTGGGGCATTGGAAGAAAGACTGCAAGAAGTTCATGGAAGATTACAAGAAGCTGAAGAAGACGTATGATGCGTCTGACTCAGGTATTTATGTTATCGAACTTAATGTTATGTCTTCTAGTCCTACTTCGTGGGTATTGGATACCGGCTGCGGTGCTCATATTTGTACTGATGTGCAGGCACTAAGAAACAGTAGGACGCTGAAGAAAGGACAAGTAGAGCTACGAGTCGGGAATGGAGCTAAGGTTGCTGCACTGGCCGTAGGCACCTACGAGTTGTCTTTACCTTCGGGCATGGTTTTAATTTTGAATAATTGCTACTATGTACCTGCGATTAGCAGAAACATAATTTCAGTTTCCGTTTTGGATTTGGAAGGTTTTGATTTTGCTGTTAAGAATAAAGTTTGTTCTTTTAATCGTGATGGTAATTATTATGGTAGCGCCCCATTAGATAATGGGTTATATATATTAAACCAAGAAATGCCTGTCTTTAACATAAATACAAAGAGGTTTAAGTCCAATGACGAAAACCCGACTCTCTTATGGCATTGTCGTTTGGGCCATATCAATGAGAAACGCATCCAGAGGCTCCATCGAAATGGGCTTCTGGGCTCATTTGATTTTGAATCATGTGAGAAATGCGAGTCTTGTTTGGTGGGCAAAATGGCTAGAGCCCCTTTCAACAAACCAAATGAAAGGGCCAATGATTTATTAGGCCTTGTTCATACTGATGTATGTGGACCAATGAGTACTGCTTCCAGAGGAAACTTTAAGTACTTCATTACCTTTACTGATGACTTCAGTAGGTATGGCTATGTCTATTTGATGAGACACAAGTTAGAATCCTTTGATAGATTCAAGGAATTCAAGAATGAAGTACAGAATCAACTTGGCAAGAGTATTAAGATTCTGCGATCGGATCGCGGAGGAGAATACTTGAGCCAAGAATTCAGCGACTATCTGAGCGAGTGTGGAATCGTTTCACAACTCACTCCTCCTGGTACACCCCAATGGAATGGAGTGTCGGAGAGGAGAAATCGAACTTTATTGGATATGGTTCGGTCTATGATGAGTCATTCTAATCTTCCACTATCCTTTTGGGGATATGCTCTAGAAACGTCTGCGTTTACACTGAATAGAGTGCCATCTAAATCAGTAGAAAAGACACCACATGAACTGTGGACTGGGAACGTTCCTAGTCTGTCTTTCCTAAGGATTTGGGGTTGCGAGGCTTATGTCAAACGTTTAATCTCCGACAAGCTTGCACCCAAATCAGATAAATGCTACTTCGTTGGTTATCCTAGGGAAACCAAGGCATACTACTTTTACAACCAATCTGAGAACAAAGTATTTGTTGCTCGGGACTGTTCTTTTCTTGAGAGGGAGTCCCTCTCTAAGAAAAACAGTGGGAGTAAAGTACATCTTAAAGAAATTCTAGATGCACAGGATACTGCTCAACCTGCTGAGGAGGGGCAGCAGTTGGAACCACAAAGTTCTGTGGAACCGGCGCCTGTGGAGCCTGAAGTTTGCAGATCCGGAAGGATCCGTCACGAACCCGAGAGATACTATGGATTTCTCGTAACCAATTCAAATGATCTGATGATCATTGAAGGTGACGAACCAGCGACCTTTGCGAAAGCAATGATGGGCCCAGACTCCGAAAAGTGGCTTGGAGCCTCTAAATCCGAAATGACATCCATGTCAGAAAACCAAGTATGGTCCTTGGTCGATTTACCTAATGGTGTAAAAGCCATTGAGTGTAAATGGATCTTCAAGAAGAAGATTGACGTGGATGGCAATGTACAGATTTACAAAGCAAGGTTGGTGGCTAAAGGTTTCAAACAAATTCATGGTATTGACTATGATGAAACCTATTCCCCAGTCGCTATGCTTAAATCTATTCGGATTCTTCTAGCGATTGGTGCTCATTATGACCATGAGATTTGGCAAATGGATGTCAAAACCGCATTCCTGAATGGAATTCTGGAAGAGGATGTGTACATGACACAACCTGAAAGTTTTGTCGATCCTAAAAATGCTAAGAAGGTATGCAAGCTTCATAAATCCATTTATGGGTTGAAGCAAGCATCACGGAGTTGGAATCTTCGTTTTGATGAAGCAGTAAAACAATTCGGTTTCATCAAGAACGAAGAAGAATCATGTGTATACAAGAAGACAAGTGGGAGCAAAATTGCATTTCTTGTACTGTATGTCGATGACATACTCCTCCTCGGTAATGACGTTCCGTTGCTTCAGTCTATTAAGACTTGGCTAGGAAGTTGTTTTTCCATGAAACACATGGGAGAAGCCGCATACATTCTTGGAATCAGAATCTACAGAGATAGAACTAACAGGCTGATTGGATTGGGCCAAGACACTTATATTGATAAGGTGTTGCACAGATTCAGGATGCACGATTCCAAGAAGGGCTTCATACCAATGTCTCATGGCAAGAGTCTCTGCAAGAAGCAGTGTCCGGCGACACCTGCTGAGCGAGAACGCATGAATAGGATTCCTTATGCCTATGCAATAGGATCTATTATGTATGCCATGCTCTGCACTCGTCCAGATATAGCTTACGCATTAAGCATGACGAGTAGATACCAATCTGATCCAGGTGAAGCTCACTGGACAGCTGTCAAGAATATTCTCAAGTATTTGAGACATACTAAGGATAAGTTCCTTGTGTATGGAGATAGTGATGAACTTGTGGTGAATGGATTCACCGATGCGAGTTTTCAGACGGACAGAGACAATTTCCGATCACAGTCTGGATATGTCTTCTGTCTAAATGGCGGTGCGGTGAGCTGGAAGAGCTCTAAGCAGAATACCGTAGCTGACTCCACAACGGAAGCTGAATATGTTGCTGCTTCAGAAGCGGCAAAGGAAGCTGTTTGGATCAAGAAGTTCATGACTGAACTTGGTGTGGTTCCTAGTATCTTGGAGCCAGTGGCTTTGTTCTGCGATAACAATGGAGCCATTGCTCAGGCGAAAGAACCCAGGTCACACCAGAAGTCCAAACACGTTGAGAGGAAATATCATCTGATTCGTGATATTGTCAATAGAGGTGATGTGAAGATCAGCCGAGTTCCGACAAACGAGAATGTCGCTGATCCTCTAACCAAGTCACTCCCAAGGCCTAAGAATGAGAGTCATACGACTGCTGTAGGCATTAGAGATCTTAAGATGTAATTTTGATTCTAGTGGGAGTTTTGGATTTTGTTTTAGTTATAATAAGACGCCCTTGTAAACATTCTTTTAGAAGTGTTTAATGAAATTTGATTTCAGCATTATTTATTGTGATCTAAATAATGGTCCCAAAATAAGTTTATGACATATTATAGGTCATCAAGTTGAGAACTTGATCATGAAACCCTATAAGTTAATAAATTATTTTGTCCCTAGTCAAGGTTGTAGAATCGGGACACTGACAACCGTTAGAGACTAGATTGTGAGGTGACTGTTGGCTAAGTTTCATGGAGCCAATGATATGATTATCGCAGTCAGTCACATAGATATATGTCAGTGGACATATGATCGGACATGACCCGATAATGAGAAGTCTACAAGATAGTAATATCTGTGTCATAAGAAGTTCTCATTACGACTATAGAGTATAGTCCTAAGACCTGAGTTCATCATGCTTTCTTGCATATGAATTGGTACATTTTGACTTTGTCAAACGTCGATCCGTAACTGGCGGCTATAACGACACTGTTCAAATTTATCATGAAGTGTGCGTTGAAACAGGGATGGAACAAGATGGAATTTGTCCCTCCTGAAAAACGGGAGATAAATATCGCAGGGCCTATCAAAGATTGAATACTGAGAGAATGTGTGGCCGCACTCAAACGAACTGTAGTTCAGTTGTTTGTAATGTTCAGTATGAGATCAGGAGTTCGATAAACACGATGTTGGCTAAATAAGGATGACACAGATCTTGCCTTATGCCAAATCGAGATATAGAGACAAAAGGATTATAGGAATTGATGATTCCAGTACAAGTGGGAGATTGTTGGGATAGTGTCCTGAAATCACACTTGTACTCACTCCTGCGATAGTTGTGTGTCGAGATCAGACATTCGTATAATACTGGGCGTTTGCAATGCTTTGCTAGAAGCCTCTTGCATTCTGTAAGTCGTGGGCTTGCTGCCAGTATTGTATGATCCTATAGGGTCACACACCTAAGCGAACTGGAAGCTACGACATGGGAATGATCATTGTTGCAATGATCATATTATGTGTATTGAAATACACATAATGGTGTTGTGTCGATCGACACAGCTTGTGTGTCGGTCGACACAGTTTGGATTTTCCGAACAGGCTTTTCGGGTTATGGCTTAATTGAGTCTGGCCCGTTAAGCACGTTTAGGTCGAATAAAAGCTGATTAGTTTCGACCTAAACAAGGAGCCGTCCAGTTTTCTTGACAGAAACACTTGACACACCAGACACCATCGATCCCCATTGATCCGGCACTAGCATCCCGTTTCCAGTGAGCGTGCGTGTGTATCTGGTAGAGGCAAAGCGTTGCGTTGCTCCACTGATCTCGTTCACCATCTTCTTCCGCTGCCAAAGGTAAGAACGAGGTTGGTTCTAAATTTCAATATAACAAACCCTAGATCCATAGGGATCCAACAGTAGTCGGAGCAAAGTGGGGAAGCCGGAAGTGAGAATCAGAGCAAAGTAGCCAACCGCGGATAAATTCAGATTCAGGGTGGAGTGGTTCAGTTAATAGCAAAGTAGAGTAGTGCAGACAAGATCGAGGATCGAGAAATTGGAGCAGCGGTCGAGTGAGTAGTGGTCAGTTGAGCAGTATGAAGATCAGTAAGATGGGGCGCGTGATTCGGAAAGTACCAAACCATAGTAGAAGTTGGTTCTACGTAACAGTGTGCGATCAAGAAGCATTTGAGCGACTCAAGTAGAGAAACTTACAGGGTTTGGTGTCAAATGTAACATCCTATTTCCAAAAATGTGGTCAACGGGCAGAAGAAAAGTCAACAGGGTAAAATTATAATTTTGCCAGTCCAGGGGCAAAATGGTAATTTTTCTAAAAGTTGAGACGGAAGCCGAGACGGGCCAAATGTTCTTGTTTTTCAATAAAAAAGAAAATTTAGAAGACCAAAAGTGGAAGAAACGGAGTTTAAACAGGTTTTTCGGACTATCGGGAATGGAAACCAATAAGACCAAGAAATCTTGTAAAATTCATAATCGAAGCTACGGAAGTCCAATTGGAGTGATTCAGCTTTCTAAATTCATCTAAAATAATGGAGAATCAGATTTTGGGTATTGAAAGATTTATAGAAACATCCAAGGGTTTTCTAAAATATTAAACGCGAGAACGGGTAAACCAAAGCATCGGAAAGAGACGGGTTTAAGACTTGGTTTAGGCGGTTTGGGGAAGGGTTTTTGCTCAGGAAAAACTTTCTTAGGACAAGTGTCCCCTCTTGGATGGCGCCACCACACTCTTTCTGATTCATTGCATGGTTTTGGTTCATGAATCTTCTTTTTGCATGGCATATTGTGTCTTATCAAATGCATTTCACCAAAAAGATTCATTCAGCTAGGCAAAAACCTCTCTCTAGCCTCTCCCACGACCTCACTCTCTCTCTATTCACATTCACCTCATGCAACCAAATTTCCAGAAACCTCATTGATGATTCAAAGAAAAACCAAGAACATCCTTCATGTATTGAGATGAAGACCTAAAGATATTGAAGTCACAAGATGATCAGATCGGTTGTGCAAAGTTAGGGCACAAAGTTACATTGAGAAGTAATATGGTCAATATGACCGTTGGCACTTCAAACAAGAGAGATGGAACTTAGAGAAGCATGTGGACGAGTCAGGATTCAGTATTGGGGTTCCCATGCCTAGGAAGACTTCTTGGACAGGTCTCTTTCATCCTAAAAGACAAGAACAGACATGTCCCATTCATAAGAGCCGTTTAGCCCTGCTCTCTCTTCTCTTAGGTTTGGTCTTCATTCCTTTTGTGTATTTCGAGATCCTTTAGCTCTGACCTAGTTGTTAAGTCTATTTAAAGCCTTGTAGTGTTCATATGTGAATATATACTTATGAAATTTCTTTCCCACATACATATCTCTCTTTCTCTCTCGTAAACCCTAATCTTCTCACTCTAGGTTCTACTTGTTCTTCATCACTAATCTTCATATTCTTACATGGTATCAGAGCTTAAAAACTCTTGTACGTGATACTTACTTCCGCTAATCTCTTATTCTTCCTTTCTTGTTCAGTTCTTGCTCTAAAAATTTTTTCTTGTTCTTGTTCTTGAGCGGTTCTTCTCCAATCTCTTCAAACCCTTTTTGAAACTTTTCTCTCTTGATATTCCCTTCTGTTTAAGTCATGGAGAACTCAGGAGTCTTGATACCAGTGACCCTAAGGGGGAGTAACTACCTGGTATGGGCTAGGATTGCCAAATCTCCCTCTGGTGGCCGAGGTTTATGGAAGCATGTCATGAGTAGTACTGCTCCGGATCAGATGGTTGCAGGCTGGTGGGGAAGTGGTTCCAGTCAATGATGAGCTATGGGTTCAGGGAGACCAGAATGTACTATCCATTCTACAAATCTCTATAGAACCTTCAATCTTGGAAGGTTATTCTTATTGTGAAACCGCCAAAGACCTTTGGGATACACTTGAGAAGGTGTATGGTAACAAATCTAATCTGACTAGGGTGTTTGAAGTCAAGCTTGCTCTCAGCAAACTTCATCAGGAGGGGATGGAGTTCAAGGCTCACTTTGGAAAGTTTAGGTCCTTATGGGCTGAGCTGGAAATGTTGAGGCCAAGTTCTGTGGATCCTCTTGTTCTGAGTGCAAGGCGTGAACAGGACAAAGTCTTTTCCCTCTTGCTTACCTTGATTCCCTCTTACCATAGCCTCATTCAACACATCTTGAGGTCAGAGACACTTCCATCTTTGGATGATGTGTGTTCACATATTCAAAAGGAGCATGGTTTATTTGGATTGTTTGGTGGAAAAGGAGAACTTGCCACAACAAACAAAGGTGTGTACAAGCAGGAAGAGTGGAAGGCTGTGGTGTGTGATCATTGCAAGATGAATGGTCATCTCAGGAACAAGTGCGGACTATTTACCCTCACCTTAAGCCTAAGAACCTCAAAGGCAACACCAACCGGTTCAGGGAGCAGAGAGCACACTTCTCCAATGGAGTAGCTGAGCATGATGTTCCTGGTCCCTCAAGAGGTGTGGCTGCTAGAAATGAAGAAAGAGCCATGGTTGTTTCCACTCCAATGATGGCGGTTCATGATGATGTGGTCAGGAGATCAGACCTTGATGCACTAATCAAAGCCCTCAAAGATAACCCTGGTATGGTACTTGGTAACTCTCTTCATGCATCAACTAACCCTAAGCCTTTAATTGTAGATTCAGGGGCTTCACATCATATGATTAGTGACTCTAACCTGATTAGCAATGTTAAACCAGCCTTAAGGGTATGTTGTTATTTAAAATGGAGATAGAGTTCCTGTTAAAGGCATAAGAAACCTTAAGCTATTTGATAAAGAATCGAAAGCATTCTACATGCCTAGTTTCACTTCTAATCTTTTATCTGTTAAGCGTGTTGCTACTGACCTTGACTGCAATGTTATCTTTAGTCCTAATGATGTGTTTTTTCATGATATTAAGACTAGTAGGTTTCTTGGAAGAGGTATGACAAAGGATGAGTTATACATGCTTGAAGACACTTCTCTTGCTTCTGAATTATCCCCATTTGCTTCCGAACTTGTTTCTGCATTTTGTTCCAATTCTGATTTAGTTAATGACTCGATTTGGCATGCTAGACTAGGCCATCCTCATTCTAAGGCCTTAGGATTGCTAATGCCTAATGTTTCTTTTAAGAATGATGAGTGTGAGGCTTGTATACTTGGTAAACATTGCAACTCTGTATTTCCATCTTCTAAAACTATCTATGAAAGTTGTTTTGATCTTGTTCACTCTGATGTATGGACTGCACCATGTATATCTAGAGAAAACCATAAGTACTTTGTCACATTCATTGATGAAAAATCTAAATATACATGGATAACTCTGATTCAATCAAAGGATAGGGTGTTAGAAGCATTTGTGAATTTTCAGAATTAAATTACTAACCACTTCAATGCCAAGATCAAAGTCTTTAGATCAGATAATGGTGGGGAGTATACTGGTCATGCTTTCAAACAACACCTATCCAAGCATAGATTTCTCCATCAACCAAGCTTTCCATATACTCCACAACAAAATAGAGTTGTTGAGAGGAAAAACAGACATCTAATGGAGGTTGCAAGATCCATGATGTTTTATACAAATGTTCCCAAAAGGTTTTGGGGAGATGCTGTAATGGCAGCATGCTATCTAATCAATAGGATACCAACCAAAATCCTTCATGAAGTCTCTCCATATCAGGTATTGAACAAAACCAGTCCGTCCATTAAACACTTAAGGGTGTTTGGTTGCGTGTTTTTTGTTTTGATACCAGGAGAGCAAAGGAATAAGCTTGAAGCAAAGAGTACTAGAGCAATGTTTATTGGGTACTCAACAACTCAGAAAGGATACAAATGTTATGTACCAGAAAAAGAAGAGTTTTGGTTTCAAGGGATGTGAAGTTTATGGAAAACAAGAGCTTCTACAATGATAAAAGCTGGGATGACTTGAAGGACC
This sequence comes from Orychophragmus violaceus, assembly GCA_030180135.1. Classification (NCBI taxonomy): domain Eukaryota; kingdom Viridiplantae; phylum Streptophyta; class Magnoliopsida; order Brassicales; family Brassicaceae; genus Orychophragmus; species Orychophragmus violaceus. The sequence continues at coordinate 60,321,764 of CM058237.1, read as the reverse complement.
TCTCCCAAAACCCTTTTGACCGAGCAACCAACCTAAGGATTATCTTGGAAAACTTGGGTATTGGACATGCTAAGGGTAATGCTGAAAGTCAGAAGAAAGATGCAGCCGTTGCACCCTCAGAAGCTACCAATCTTGATCATGAGGGAGGCAATCAAGAACCAGAAATGGAACAAGAAGACTTGGATCAAGCTAGTTCTATCATTCATGATCAAGATACAATAGCAAGTGATGTAGAAGATCATGTGGATATGGAGCATGGAAAAGAGTCACAGCCGCCGGTTCAAACCTTGAGAAGGAGTACAAGAGAGAAGAAGGATCCTTCTGAATGGAAGAACACAAGGGTCTACTACAACAACAATGCAGTAGCTCATCCTATCCAAGCAGTTTGTTCCATGGCTCATTTCCCTCTTGAACATCAAGTGTTTGTTGGCAAGTTGGATCAAGGACAAACTCCACTAACTTAAGAAGAAGCTAAGGGGCACAAGGAATGGATGGATGCTTTGATTGATGAAACCAAAGCAATGGAGCATAATCAGACTTGGTATGAGGCAGACCTTCCAAAGGGAAAGAAGGCTGTGAGTTCTAAATGGGTCTTCACCATAAAGTACAAATTTGAAAATTCTACAAAACTCTTTAAATATTTCAAATAATTCAAAAAATCTTAAAATTTTAAAAACAATTCAAAAATTTATAAATATTCTTTAATTTTTTAAAATAAATCCAAAAAATATAAAATATAATAATCATTTAGATATATTTCTCTAAATATTTTTTAAAATTCAAAAAATAAAAAGATTAATAGATTACATAAAATTTAAACTAAAAATTTTAGAAAATGCAAAATTATATTTTTTGATGATTTTAAGATAAATAACTACTAGAATACGAAATAACTAATAAGCATCAAGGGAAATCATAAGAGGTTAGTCCAGAATAATATTATGTGAATTCAAATACATACCTTAGCTTGCTGGATGTTTGATTTGGCAAGTGTTTCCGACCGTTGGAGATGTATGCAAGCAAACAATTTGTTACCTCTTGAAGTATGTCGTTTTGGACTCCCTTGACTTATTGAAGTGTTGTGTTTCCTCATATGTGACTTTGAGATAAGGCCATTCATGTGCATTTTCCTCATATGAGCTTGGACCGTCTTTTAACCCATAATTCTTCTTAGGAACATCAATTTGCGCCTATTGCATTTGAATGTTGCCTTGTTCCTGAAGCATGCTGTCTGTGGCTTGATAGGTTATCTTGGAGATTGCAAACTTTTCCATATGATCCATGAGGTCTTCAAGCTCTTGCGCTTGGATCAAGAGCTCCACATTTTGGTTGAACTCTTCTCTCATGTCTTTAGTACATGATTTTGTCATTGGAGCTTGCCTCATGACTGGAATTCGGTTTTTGGGTGCTTGCTTGGGTATGAGGTCTCCATCATCTTCTCCCCCTTGAAGAGGTTTTGTCCTCAAAACGGGTTCCCCTGCATCAAATGGAGCTAAGTCAGATACATTGAAAGTTTAAGATATGTTAAACTCACCTGGAAAATCAATTTGGTAGGCGTTTTCATTAATCTTTTGGATGACTTTGAAGGGTCCATCTCATCTTTGTGCTAGCTTGGACTTCCTTTTGGTGGGAAACCTCTCGGTCCTCATGTGAAGCCAGATCCAATCTCTTGGTTCAAATATGATTGCCTTGCGTCCTTTCTCTTTGTGGTATAGGTGACAAATCCAATGGAGTGAGTTGCTTAAACCCATACACAATCTCAAAGGGAGAAAGTTTAGTAGCAGAGTGTGGCGCACGGTTATAAGCAAACTCAATGAAAGGTAAACAATCTAGCCAATTCCTTAAATTGTTACCAGCTGTGGCCCTCAATAAGGTGGATAATGTATGGTTGATAACCTCAGTTTGCCCATCAGTCTGAGGATGGCAAGTGGTTGAGAAGAGCAGCTTTGTTCCTAGCTTCCTCCACAAGGTCTTTCAAAAGTGGCTCAGGAACTTTATGTCCCTGTCCGAGACTATTGTCCTTGGCAATCCATGCAGCGTGACCACCTCCTTGAAGAATAAATCAGCTGTTTGAGTGGCATCATTGGTTTTGGCACAAGGAATGAAGTGTTCCATCTTAGAGAACCAGTCCATCACAACAAAGATTGAATCCTTGTGTCTGATCCTAGGCAATCCTAAAACAAAATCCATGGATATATCTATCCAAGGTTAGTTAGGAATATGCAAAGGAATATATAAACCATGAGGGTGTGACCTGGATTTTGCTTTTAAGAAAATGATGCATTTGGATAAAAAACCTTTCCACACCGTTTTTCAAGTTTGACCAGAAGTATTATCAAAGTTAGGTAATACTAAAACAGGAGCATGGCTAAGGCTATCTTTAAGCTTCTGAAAAGCTTGCTCTTGTTCAGCTCCCCAGCTAAAGGATACATTCTTCTTGATGATTGATGTTAAAGGAGCAACAATGGTGCTGAAATCCTTAACAAAACGTCTGTAGAAGCTTGCTAGTCGATGGAAGCTTCTGACAAGTTCACTGGTGGTGGGTGTTTGCCATTCTTCAATTCCCTTATCTCCATCCACCTTTAGACCCTGTGCACTCACAACAAAGCCTAAAAACACCAACAGATCAATGCAAAAAGTACATTTCTTGAGATTGGCATATAAGCCTTCCAACCATAGTGTCTCTAACACTTTCTCAAGATGTCCTAGGTGATCATGCAAGTTTGTGCTATAGACCTGAATATCATCAAAATACACAACTACAAACTTACAAATGAAGGCTCTCAGAACATGGTTCATTAGCCTCATGAAGGTGCTTGGCGCATTGGTAAGACCAAAAGGCATGACTAGCCATTCATACAAGTCTCTCATGGTCTTGAAGGCTGCCTTCCATTCATCACCTTCCTTCATCATGACTTGATGGTATCCACTCTTCAAGTCTATCTTTGAAAAGATTGCGGCACCACTCAGCTCATCCAACATGTCATCTAACCGTGGTATAGGATGCCTGTACTTGATGGTTATGTTGTTGATGGACCTGCATCCCACACACATCCTCCATGTACCATCTTTCTTGGGTACTAGCAACACTGGTACAACACAAGGGCTGAGGCTCTCACGGATATAGCCTTTAGACATCAAGTCTTGAACCTGCCTCTCCAATTCTTTGGCTTCCTCCAAATTAACTCTGTATGCTGGTCTGTTTGGAAGAGGTGCTCCTGGTATGAGGTCAATCTGGTGCTCAATGCCTCTTATGGGTGGCAATCCAGCAGGTATCTCTTCAGTAAATATGTCCTTGAACTTGGACAGAAGCTCTTTTACCTCGCTTGGATGTTCATTATCTTCTGGTCCTGAAATCAACACTTTATTGAAAACCATGAGTAGCACCATTTCTTTGGCATTAACAGACTTTAAAACAGTTCTAGGAGTGATATAGAGGCTGGTCTTACTTACCTTGGCTTCATTGTCCATGGCTTTCTGAAGTTCATGAACTTCTAGTGGCGTGAGTGGAGCTAGGTTATGCTTACGGCTCTAGTGAGTGAAGCTATAAAAGTTTGTTCTGCCATTGTGAAGTGTCTCCTTGTCAAACTGCTATGGTCTGCCCAACAGGAGGTGCCAAGCTTGCGTTGGGATGACATCACAAAGAACTAGTCAGCATACTTCCCCACACTGAATGGAACAATCACCTGCTCTCCTATCATTAGCTCAATGTCATCATTCAACCACTCGAGACGGTATGGCCTGGGATGCTTAGTCTTTTTAAGGCCCAGCTTGTCAACCAAGTACTTACTGACTACATTGGTGCATGATCCACCATCTATGATAAGGCTGCACACCTTGGATTCAATGGTACACCTTGAATGGAAGATGTTCTCCTTTTGTATGGTTTTCGGATCATAAACTGCACTCAATGCTCTCCTTGTAACAAGCAGTTCTCCAACTTCAGGATAGTCAACCACATCATCTTCTGAGCCTGCTTGTTCTTCTTCATTCTCATCTTGAGATTCATAATCCCCATTATCTTTAAGGATCATGACCCTCTGGTTTGGGCAGTCTCGAGCATAATGTCCTTCCCTTGACACTTGAAGCAAGTGATGTCTCTGGCTCTTTGGTTTTGATCCTTAAATGGTTCTACTTTAGCTCCTTTAGAGGTCTCTGCTTTTGGCTTTTTAAACTTGTTTTTCTTCTCAATAGACTTGCCTTTATCCATACTCTTAGGTGGCTGTGAAGTCTAATTGGTTATGTTGCGTGTGGTAGAGGCTGTCTTCCTCTTAATGTGCTGCTCAGCTTGGACAGCATGATGCAAGAGCTCATCCAGATCATGGTATGTTTGTCTCTCCACCTTTCTTGCTATCCTGTCATGGAGACCATCTAAGAACTAGGCCATGAGAGTTTCTTCTGAATCCTCTAGCTCCAGCCGGTTCTTTAGTATCTCAAATTCTTCAAAGTACTCCTCTTCTGACTTGGTACCTTGACTGAGCTTTCTGAAGCTCTTTTGGAGATCCATGTGGTAGTAGGATGGCACATACCTTTTCCTCAACTGATAGCGCATGTCTTCCCAAGTAGTGATCTGCCCATATCTATGCCTTCTCCTCTCTTAAACTTCCCTATCCCACCATGCCAGAGCATTCTCTGTGAGTTGAGCAGCTGCAAGAGATACCTTTCTGGCATTGAAGTATTGATAGTGCTCGAATATGTACTCCATCCTCCTCTCCCAATCTAGATAAGCATCCAGATTAACCTTGCCCGCAAAGGTTGGAGGAGTTAGTTTGAGGCCTTTGCCTCCATGCCAAGGCTGTTCTTCTCCTTGGTATATGTCTCCTGAACGTCTTATGCCCCTTTCATGTCTCCTAGGCCTTTGCTTCTGCCCTGCAGGAGGTAAATAAGCTTCATCTTCAAGGCTTGGCATGTCATCATCTGTTTCTTCATTGTTCCGTTGTGGTTGTGGCTGATTACCTTGGATAGGCTCTCCACGGATAGGTCCTCTCCTCAATGATGGAGGTGGTGGTGGTGGATTTGGCCTCTGTTCTAGTTGAGTTATCCTGTTGATGATGCCTCTCATAGCTTCCAAGAGTTGTTCCATGGTGATTTGTGCGGCTTGTGTCTCATCTCCCATGATTTTGTACCTGAAAGTTAGCACAAGACTTCAACGTATCAATAGGTTCTAAAACAAGTTCCTACACGGTTTGCTTAATTAACTCAGTTGATAATGCAAGTGCAAGACCAAACAGTAACCACTCGGTTGTTAAATCCCTTTAGCAAAGCAATGCAAAGATTGAACTCGGTTTAGAAATAACTTTAAGAAGTTTGAACTTATATTTAGGAAAACAGGTTAGGGGATCTTGAAAGAAAATTTAAACCATCTTTTCTTTGGTTTAAATCAATTTGAAAACGGTTTAAGAAGTTTGGGCTGATTGCAAAACTACCCCCGAAATTGAAGTCAACCCTGAAACTACCCTCGGCCTTCTCCTTCCTCTCCTTTGCTAATTCATCCCCTTACTAATCTGCGTATTCACGGAAATTCCATCGTCAGACTTCATATGAAGTCTGATACTTTAATTAAAAGACAAAAGGACCCAAAATTATTTTGGATAATCACGAAAATGCTATCGCCATGAATGCTCAACAACCACGACAACCACCTTCGCCGACGATTTAATGTGTAATCCAGCTCGTTTTTCCACCATTAAAGCTCAAGTAAAGCTCAAGAATAGAGCTAGGACGTTATCCTGACCGATTTCTCCCTTTTTCCCTTTGACTTTTCGATTCAAAAGTGGCGAAATCGTTTATCATCTTATAAAAACAGCAAAACACGTCTCGGATTTCGGGTTTCCGGTGATATTCGACGTTATCAACGAGGCTAAAAACAAACTGAAAACGGACATTGGTAAGAATTTTTTCATATCGTCGATTTTCAGATTTGAATTGTAATCTCAGACTGCCGTTTAAGTCTTATTTTTTCGTAAACTTCAATATGGTCAATGTGAGGGTAGTTTTGCAATTGACTTTCAATTGTCAGACCTCCATAGAAGTCTGTTAAATTCCTTTGCAAAAAAAAAAATATATATATATATATATATATATATATATATATCAAACTTCACCAAGAAGTCTAAATAAGAAGAGGGTAGTTTTGCAATTGATTCAAATTTGATTTCTAGTCAGACTTCTAATGTTGTCTGGCAAGAAATTGACCGATTCTTGACTTTTTTGTTAGACGGAATCCGATGTCTGAAAATAATGGAGGGTAGAAACTGCAATTGACCCAAATTTTCAGATGTTGACCAGAATAAGCGAAAAATCGTCAGACTTCTTAATTTGTATAAAATAAGGAAAACATTATCAGACGGCTATAGACATCTGAAATTCCAAAATTTTGCCAGACGGCTATAGACATCTGAAAAATCGAATTTTGGTCAACGCTGGATAAAAACCGAAAATGCGAAGTTTTTTATCAGCAGTGTTCTAAAACGGGCTATGCACTCGCTAGGCGGTGGACGAACGCCTAGCGCCTAGCCGTATACGCGGACGCCTAAGCGGGGCCTATGCAGATAATATATATATATATATATATATATAATTTTCATAGAGAATAAATCTTTTATATATTATAGTTTTAGAAAAAAATAAAACATAGACTCAAATAACAAATCGAATAAACTTTGATAAAATAAAGTAAAAATATAGTTTTAAAATATATAAATGATCTCCAACGGTAATAAAAATATCATAATCTTTATAAAAAAAAATAAATAAGGATATATAGTTTTTAAACTTACTCCCAAAATGAATTAAATTTTCCTAGGCGTCCGATTTTTTTTTTAAACTGCCTAACCCACCGCATAGTGTAAAATCGGGACGCTCGACCACCGCCTAGCGCCCAGGCGCCGCCTAGGTGGCCGCCTAGCACCCAGGCGGCCGCCTAGGCCGCGTTTTAGAACACTGTTTATCAGACTTCCGGCGCTGTCTAAATTTCTTGTCAGACATCATACGAAGTCTGAACCTTATCAGACTTCTTCGAGAAGTCTGACAATTCAAATGGAATTGCAAAACTACCCCCTACTTTTTTTCAGACTTCTCAAGATGTCTGAACGTTACCAGTCTTCCTGGAGAAGTCTGAAAATTCAAATTCAATTGCAAAACTACCCCTTTTTCCTCAGACTCCATAAGATGTGTGACAAAAAGTTCAAAAATTTCCAAAGCAGACTGCGTATGCTGTCTGATGGATTTCAGACTACATTCGCTGTCTGACACTTTGACTTCAATTGCAAAAATACCCTCTTTTTCAGGCTGCCATAGAAGTCTGGTAGTACTACAGTCAGACTTCTATAGACGTCTGAAATGTTAAAAATTTTAAAATGCATTTTATTGTATATTTGTGATTAATTTCATTGATTTTAATTTTTATAAATGTTTGTTAGTTTTCTATGTTCCTTTTGCGTGAGTTTTATATTCTTATATATGGTAATTATTTTTAAATAAATTTTTGAATAATATTGGCAATGTAGCTAATAGCATCAGACTTCGCAAAGAAGTCTGGCTTTTCCCAAAAGATCTCTAATGTGGTTTATACGTGTTTGTTTATGCAGATAATGGTTCAGTTACCTGTTAATTTTGGTGAATGGGTTGTGAGAGACTAGATTTGGCATTTTGTGGTTGATAAGGTCAAAGGAGGGCGGTTTATCACTTTGTGTGATGGTTGTACACATCAAGAACTTTTTATGATGGTACAAGATGATTATATGCTGGACAATAAAACCGAGCTGGTGGAGTTATCATATCCACTGCCGAAAGCACTCTTGAAACAAATGGATCCGGATAGCCCTCCGGTTTATGTCACAAATGATAGGTAAGTAAGGAGCTTGGTCGAGTTAGCTAATACGCATTTAATCCGTCTTTGTGTCTTGAGCCAATACGGTATGAAAGTTGAAGATGCGGTAAATCATGATGAAAAATATGATTTGAAGATGTAGACGAAGATGACAAAGAAGAAGTCTAGAATGAGGAAGATGTGGACTCAGTCTCAGATGATTCTGTTTGTGGTGGTGGTGGTAATGATGGTGTTGGTAACTTGGATGTGCCTGAAAATGTTTTCAAGAAACACGCTGAGGATTACGAGGACAATGCTGGTTATACCCTATATGGGAGAGTGAAACATGAAGATGTAGATGTGGAAGAAGATGAAGATTATAAGAAATATGAGTTGGAGGGTACAAGTAGTCGGTGTGTTGGCAAAAGTGACTTGTCCAAGGGTATCTTTCTCAATAAGTGTTTTGATAGCAAGAAAGACCTAATATCAGAGCTACGTTTGACTGCGATAATGAAGAAATTCGCATTCACGACAGATAAGTCTGACAAGAAACGTTTTGTGGCTAAATGTCGTGTGGAAGGATGCAAGTGGATGCTTCGAGCGTGTGTGAAGAGCGAACCAAACAAGTATTGGGTGATGAGCTATTCAAAAACCCATACATGTTCGGTAGTGGACCGGATGTCTACGCGCAAACGATATACTCCAGTTTATATTGGTTGGTTGTTTACTGAATGTTTTGGTATAATTGAGGGGATAACACCAAAGCATGTCAAAATATCAATGAAGAAGAAGTTTGGGATTAGGATGAGCTACACAACCGCATAGAGAGCATTGTTACATGCTCAAAAGATTTTGAGAGGAACAGCAGAAGATGGGTATGAGAGACTGCCTTCTTTTTTGCATGGAATCAGGCAAACCAACCCGGGCACAGTAACTGCTCTTGAACTAGATTAGAAGAATAGATTTAAATCTATTTATAGCATTTGGAGCTTTTATATATTGGTGTACGTTTCTTAGAAGAGTCAATGTGGTGGATTGTACTCATCTTAATGGAAAGTATGGCGGTGTTATGCTTGTGGCGGCCGCACAAGACGGAAATTTTCAAATATTTCTGTTGGCTTTCAGAATTGTAGACACTGAGAATGATGACTCGTGGGAATGGTTTTTCACCAAGCTGAAAGAATGCATTTCAGACCAACATCCTTTGGTCATAGTCTCGGATAGATGCGAGTCGATCAAGAATGCGTGTGAAGCAGTTTTCCCTTGGGCACAACGAGGGATATGCTATTACCATCTACATAATAATAAAATAGTTACCAAGTTCAGGGGAAAACATCTTCTGTACTTGGTGAAAAACGCGGCTTACGCATATACGATTTACGATTTTGACCGAAACATGGTTTCCTTACGAGCGGTAAATCCTGAACTTGCTGATTACCTGGAGGAGGCGGATGTGAATCTATGGTCACGTGTGCATTTCGGCGGAGACAAGTACTTATCCGACTTCTATTGATGTCTGATATTATTATCAGACTTCTCCTGCTGTTTGATTATTTACCAAACTTCCGGAGAAGTCTGAAACTTAAGTGTCAGACTTAATATTTCTACGCAGACTTCTACTTATGTCTGATATTATAATCAGACTTCTCCTGATGTCTGATTATTTACCAGACGACAGGAGAAGTCTGAAAGCATATTGTTTTTCTTAATACTTTCTAGTTCTTAGTTATGTAAACCTTTTTCACATTGTTGGAGACAGGTACCACATAAAGACGAGCAACATTGTTGAATCTATAAACTCCGCAGTTAAGAAGGCAAAAGGATATCCCATATCTTTCCTTTTAGAGTTTATACAAGAGAAACTAGGGACGTGGTTTTGTAAAAGGCGGCTAGATGCAATGAGTCTTTCAACAACATTTAGCTGAGAAGTTGAATATTTGTTGGCTATTCGTGAATATTATGCAGAAATGATGACGGCAGAACGCGTATATACATATCAGTTTGTTGTTAAGGGAGGACATAGGGATTGTGTTGTCGATTTGGAAAATCAAAAGTGTGAATGTGGTGTTTGGGATTACGAAAAGATACCTTGCTCACATGCCATATGCGCTGCACCGGAACTTGAGCTACACATTTTTACCCTTGTATGTCCATCTTACAGAACAGACTACTTGTACGCTGCATACTCGCGCAACATCTTACCAAAGAATTTAACTGGCACAGCTGATCATGACACCGTGCGTGTCCTTCCGCCGGAAGAGAGGCGGAAGCCAGGAAGATAAAGAAGTCGAGGTGGCAATCTATGCTAGAAATCGACAAGAAGAAGGGCAGTAAACCGCGGAAACTACACAAGCAATATTGTTGTTCGAATTGCAGACAGCCTGGCCACAAACAACCTAATTATCCACACCCTGAGGCTGACTAGAAATAGTTGTAGTCTGATGTGATTTAGGGTTTGCTGAAGTCTGATATGTGATCGTGTTCAGTGAAGTCTGATAAGTTTTAGGGTTTAGTGAAGTCTGATATATTTTAATGAATAACTGGTTGAAGTCTGATATTTTTTAGGGTTCAATGAAGTCTGACGTACTAATGGCTGTATTTCAAAAGTCTGATATTGAACTTTGTCTGAATTGTTTGGGTTCTGTTTTATAAAGCGTAGTAATAAACATGATTAGTACTTAAGTTTGTTACATAACTAAACAAGCACAAAAGTAGGCCAAAAGATGGATTTGTTTTTCTTGCACCTACAAAAGATAAATATATGCAATAAATCCATTGTTTGGGAATCCAAAAGATATCGGAAGTCTATTTAACCGTAGGTGTCTAGCAATGCATACTCGGTACGTTGTTCTTCACCTGTTCGCCCGAGTTCAAACATTATGTCAAAAGCTAGCTTGTCCCTGATTTGCTTGATGTTCGTATCATAGAGATACTTTGGAAACGCCATTCCAAGTGAATGGAACTCGATGAACTTCAAGCAGAACACTCCACAGTCACCTGTTTGGATATTTTGGGGAAGATCTTTGCTCCTAACAATCGTGTAGGTGTAACGTTCCAAGGGATAAGGTTACCCATCTTCAGTTGGAGTCAAGACGTGCATCGGATAAGGAAACATCTCACAGATTGGTGCCATTTCCGCTCCGACCGACTCATCAGTTTTCTGACCAAGGATGCTGTCCAAGACTGTTATGTCCCTATCCGGGATAGAAATCATTATTGCTATCCAATGATCTCCGCCAATGTGCAGTGCGGTGTAGATATAATCAATTTCCAGCCCCCAAGGCTTCAGTGATTTGCAGAATACGGGTAGATGACCAGTAAAGTAATCCCAAACACGAGGAGGAAGCCTTCTAGATGCGGCAGAACTATTCTCATCTCACCACTCTTAATAAATTCTGGATAGTGTTGACGCCACAATGCTTGATGGAGTGTGTCAATGAAGCATATCCTCTCGCTCCTGAACCATTCTGGATGGCTCTGTTGACGTTTCCTTAGCAGATCAATCCCGGCATCAATTGCTGCATCAAGACAAGAATGTGTTAATATAAAAGAATAAAACACAACCAGACAGCTTCAAAAGTCCGAAAATACAAACAGAATTCTTCGGAAGTTTGAATATACTTCTTCGGAAGTCTGAAAATACAACCAGATTTCTTCGGAAGTCTGAATATACAACCCGAATTCTTAGGAAGTCTGAATATACATCCACACTTGAATCGAATTCTTAATTCACAACCATTGGAGTGATACTGACCGTGTCTTGCAGCCATTCCTTTAGAGTGCAAAGGTCCCATTGAAGTGATGTGTTCACTTTCCTAGTCGGATAACCCCTACAAAGAACAATACGCTTGTTAGAGATCGAGTTAAGTGATTAGGTATACAAATTACTCGTCTAGGTAGAGTGTTAAGACATACGACTGTCTTTTGTTGTAATCATTAACTGCCTTCACTTTCATCTTGGTGAGAGTAGCACAAGGGTTATATCTCGGTTTCACCTGTGCTTGAACAACAGGTTTAGCTGGAGTCTTCACCTTCTCCTTCTGTTTAATCTCTTTTACCTTCGCTTGCATATAAGCTTCAGCTGCTGCCTGCTTAGTATCATGTTTAAAACTCTGCGTAGCATCGAAGTCTATACCCGTATCCAACTTTGTAACGATCAAGACACTCGGATCTGTGCTCTCGGGTATACTCTGCATATACAATTTAACAACCCATGTTAAACATAAAGTTCGATCTAAAATTCACACAAGAACCATACTGCACTAGAAGTCTGGTAACTAAAATACATCACTATCAAACATCGATAGATGTCTGAAGTCTGCTATTTCTCTTAGGCTCATCTTTCTTTTCCTTATTTGTATTCCGAGTTTGAAGGTTTTGAGACTAACCCCATCATCAACCGCAGTCTGATTGGTGGCCTCAGCCGGCTTGTCATGTTTGTCTGCAGCCACTGCTTTCTTAGCCTTCGCTTTCCCTGCAGCTGCAGGTTCGGTATCAGCAACAGGATTATTTACCTTCACTACCAATTTCCTCGGGACCCTCAGAGCCCTTTCCTTTTTCTTTCCTTCTCCCGCAGCAGCAGTTACTTTATCTTGATCCTGAAGATCTTCAGCTTGATCTTCTTCATCATCACCAACTCCAGCCTTATTCATCTCAGCAGCCGTAACACTTGCATCTTTCTTCAGCTCGCTACCTTTCCCTCCAGTACCAGCTTTCTTCTTCTCATTCTCCTTCTGTCCAGAATAATCATTCTTCTTCTCATTTTCCTTCTGTCCAACTCCAACACTTTTTTCCTTCCAAGTCTTGACATTCATGGCAAGATCATCAACTCTGATACCCATCAGACGAAAACCCTCGTTGAAAACATCTACCAATACATCAATCCGACTTTCAAATGATTTTTGCATATCCTCAATCTTTTTAATAACATCCCCATTCGTGGGACCATCCTTTCCTTGTCTAGGTCTCTTACTCACTACCTCCACCTCTTCTTCCTCATCATCATCAGCAGCAACTGCATGTACCAACTTCCTCTTGACTCCCAGAACCTTTTGCTTTTTCTCACCAACCTCACCAGCAACTTCCTCAGACTTAACCTCAAGCTTGACAGGACCGCCAGCTTTGATCCTGAACACACCTTCACTTTTCCAGTGTTTAGAACCCCACCTCCAAGCCGCAGTCCCAAGCTGTCCATGCATTTCTTTCATAAGGTTATTAACTTTGTCGTCCTCCTCATCATCGTTGTCCCACACGGGTAACATGTCATTATAATCCTCCTTGAGTACAAGGTTGTTGACGTGGGACTGCAAATTACAAGTCACAAAGCAAAATGAACACAAGCATTTATACTATCACAACGTCAGACATCATACGAGACTTGAAACAAAATATCAGACTTCATATGAAGTCTGACACGAACGCAAGACTTCATATTCTGTATGGGAAAAAATATTTTAGACATCAGAACAGTCTAAGAAATACCTGTGTGCGTAAGGTTTCGTCGACTTTCTTGCGACTCCGTGATCCCTGGTACGCCAGCATTGGTGGGGTTGGGGCATTCGGGAAGGACTCTCCGTAAGTTGTCGCCATAGCGGGACATGCCCAATATACCCAGATGTCCAGGACCCCACAAAACCACCGATCTGATTATTTTTTCCCTCCACGAGTTTTCTGTTTGCCTCTTTAACAAAATCTATCAGAAGCTTGAAGGCGAATCTTCCCCATGGATATGATTTTAACGATCCTGGAACCAGCAGAAGCTTAGTCATGTCAGCCCTTGTGGAAGTTGTCTAGTGTTGAGCCTCAATGAAGGTTGCATAGATTGCTAGATAGCCCAGCCATATCCTTTGTTGCGGTTCCCAACCAGCACATCTTTTACAAGCTTCAAATAATTGTGAATAACTTGGGCCTAAATCGAAATCCACTCCAAGAAGCACCCACATTGCTTTCATCTCATCGGTATATTCAACTTCAGGGTACTCCAGGTTCTCAATATAGTCGCACTTGAGACCGGTTATGGCACAAAACTTATTCAAGGAAAACCTAGTTGGCTGAACGCCGAGAAGAGACCATATCTCATACTTCTTCTTGTAGTCTAACTGCAAACAGAGCATGTAGTGCACCATCCTTGAACACCATTTGAAGTGTAGGTCATGGAATCTCAAAAAAATCCCAAGTTCAGAATCGAGGAGTTGTTGCCATTCTTACATCATTAATCAGATCTCTCCTTCCACTAAAGTAGTGTATGCTTTTATCTGGAATCGGTTCATAACCGGTAGTGAACATCCTTTGTGGGAATTCAACATCTGCCATAACGAAAACCTGAAACAACAGAGGGGGAAAAAATCATGAATAGTCTGAATACTACTAGCCAGACGCCATATACAGTCAACCTTACACAGTCAGACATCTTATGCCATCTGAAGTAATAGTTATGTAAATATGTAGGCGAAGAGAAGAGTCGATGAATCTTACAGACAGAGGAGAGAGAAACAAGATCTGGAATTAGAAAGATTAGCGCAACAACGTTGCAAATAAATATCCAGACGGTATTATCAGTCTGAGTAACTTAGTCAGGCACCAAAGTCCGTATGGCTACTAATATGTATTTTAATTATACTGACGAAAAGAGGAATCGATGAATCTTACCGTCGAATGAAAACGACGGAGGAGAAGAGAGAAACAAGATCTGGAATTAAAAAAAAAAAAAGAGCTGAGCGAAGGTATGAGAAAAAATTCAGACTCCATTTGCAGTCTGACGACTTCAATCAGATTCCATTTGCAGTCTAAGGCCTATAGTCAGACACCATTAGCCGTCTGGCTACTAATAGTTATGCTAAGTTTATTCATGAAAGGAGGATTCGATGAATCTTACCGTCGAAGGTCAGCGGCGGAGCAGAGAGAAACCAGATTTGGAAACGATACCCATAATAAGATGAAGATGTCGGTTCAGTGGCTTTGAGAGAGAATTGGGTTTTTTTATCGTTCCTTGAAACTGTAAAAAAAGGATAAAAATCCTATTTATATGTGGGTCATAAGGGTAGTTAAAACGAGACGGTTTTACCATGATACGACGGTTTTACCACAGACGTAATGCCGCGCATTTATCGTCTCCCTTTTACATAACTGCTGCCGCGCATTTTTCGCGTAAATTACAAAAAAATGGAACTCTTGCGCATTTTAACATTGTCAGACATAATATGTACTCTGAGAAAATATTGTTAGACTTCATATGAAGTCTGACACTATAGTTTTTATTATTTAAGTCTGAAAACATATTATTTATTATTCACACTTCATGTAAAGTTTGACAATATAGAATTTATTATTCAGGCATCATATGAAGTCTGACAAAAAAAACTTTAGACATATAGTTTTTATTATTTAAAGTCTGGAGACACATTATTTGAAGGGGACAATTGGCATAATGAAATTTGAAATCAGATGATGACTGAAATTCGTCTTATATTACATAAAATTGTAGTTGGATTCATAGGACTAACATATTACAAGAAACCAAATGCCCTTAAGATGATCGGGACGATAATAATAGCACCAACAAACATCAGATACTCATACTTGACGCCATTTGTCGGGTTAGGTGGTTTCTCAGTCAACAGCTCCTTTAATTGAGCTATCTCTGCATGCGCTATATTGAGGTCATCATGCAAGGTGGTAACACACTCCATTTCAGCTTAACAAAGGAAGATGTAATCAATTTGTTCACCATGTTTGTCCACTCTCAGCTTTAACTCGTGAAACTCCTCCATCATAGCCTCATCCCACCACTTCATAATATGATAGCCACCATTCTATACAGCCACAATTTAAATATACAATCATCTTCGGATTCCAAATATATGCTCGAATAAGTAAAGAAAAAATAAAACTGGCTACATAACAGAGAAAGGCAATTACATCCCAGTTACGACATCCAAAGAATCTTCTTCCCGGATTATCGGCAGTAGTGGAGGTTCGCATGACAGGGTCCAGACCGCTGAAATATTTCTTGGGGAATCCATTGCATAATCCGGATCGTTGTCGAAATGTGGAACTTGAGTATGAACTGCTACTACTCGACGTTGGAACCTGACTGAATCGTCCCATCCTGTGTACCATAAAACAATTATAAACAGAGGCTAATTTCAGACTTCTAATAGAGACTAATTCAAAAACAAATCCAATTTCAGACTTCTAATAGAGTCTAACTGAAAAACAAATCCAACTTCAGACTTCTAATACAGTCTAATTCAAAAACAAAACCGTATGGATATAAAACGAGAAATATATAAAACCTATATTTTTGTTCAGATCTAGACAAAGTACATACGGAGAAGGGGATGACTCGGACTCAAATCCGTATGGATCTAAAAAGAGAAATATATAAAATCTATATTTTTGTTCAGATCTAGACAAAGTACATACGAAAAAGGGGATGACTCGGACTCAAAACCGAATGGATCTAAAACGAGAAATATATAAAACCTATATATTTGTTCAGATCTAGACAAAGTACATACGGAAAAAGGGATGACTCGGACTCAAAACCATATGGATCTAAAACGATAAATATATAAAACCTATATTTTTGTTTAGATCTAGACAAAGTATATACGAAAAAGAGGATGACTCGGACTCAAAACCGAATGAATCTAAAATGAGAAATATATAAAACCTATATTTTGTTCAGATCTAGACAAAATACAACGGAAAAGGGGATGACTCGGACTTAAAACCGTATAGATCACAAAAAAAATTCAGAAAGAAGAGCTTAGAAGATGACGACGGCGGTGTAGGGACTAGTCAGGATAGACGAAAAAGGGGAGATAATTATACGTATGAAGAAGATGGCGACGGCGGTGGCAGTGGCGGTGGCGAGGAGGATTTTCAGTGAGTTTTTAGAGAGTGTTTAGAGAGAGAGTGTGTTTCCATTTTAGAGAGAGAAATTTGATAATAACTTTTACAGACTAATTTGGGTAACTTTCGTTAATATATGGGGTAAATTCCCAAGTAGGGTAACTTATTTGGTCGAGTTTAGTCAGAATTTTTTGGAAAGTCTGACAAATCATATACGTGCATCACAGTAACATGAAAGTCTGATATACCCTAAATCTACTAATTACTACTTAAATACCATCATATTATATAGAAAACTTGTAAAAAACATCAAACTAGTTTAATATAGTCGCAACCTAACCATTATAAGCAAATGTAATAATATGGATGAAATTTCACAAATCTTCAGTCTAACCCTACAGATGAAAATATAATATCCAATTTCATATGTCAAGCATAAATCAAGTTGCATAATATTTTTAACCAAATATATTTTAAATGGTTAAATTTTTAAATATATCTTAAATGGTTAAATTTAATATATTTTTCTCACTGTATGTGTGTTGCGTATAATTATATTCATATACCGTCTTGTACCTAACACCGAGAAGGAGAAGCATGCAAACACGTATATCAATCATACCATTTTTTCCTTTTTTAATCTATATATATTAAATTTATTCAAAACAAAAATTCTTTTGTACAATGACTGCTTCTAAATATGAGACAGAATAGAAAAAATAAAAGCTACTAAACTTAATAGGTCGCTTGTGAACGAAACCAATCCTGCAATACTACATAATATCGAGTGATTCCCATTGTCTTGAGAAAGTCGGTTTCGAACCAGTTTTTCTATAGTCTTGATTAAAAAAAGGTCGCCATCATGTTTTCTCGCATTTCATTCCCTCCAAAAAATATGTATCAAAGTTTGAAATAGATAACAACTCGTTTTTAATCCGCGCTGAATCAATCAGAACTAAGAAGATATCATTCCAGCGTTGTGAATATATTGTCCCAAACAAACTGGTCGTCACTTTATTTTAAAATTCCTCTGTATACATACATCGGAAGTATACGTACATTAGAAGTATAGATGATCCATAGTTTCAACATGCCCTTGGCAGAGGATCCATGTCGGATCTACGCTTGCGTTCCACCGTATACAAGAAGTCTGAGAGATATTAAATTTGGAAATTTAAATTATAAAATTATAAAAAAATATATTTAGGGAAATTTTGGATACGTAAATTAAACATGAGAATTTTGTACATGTGTAAATTAAAAGTACACAAACTTTAGTCAAATTTAGCCATTTAAGGTATATTGGGTTCAAAGTATTTACTTTTTATTTAATTTCGGGGTTAGTTAAATACTTCTCAGACTTTTCTCGGAAATCTACGAAACTCCAAAATTCAGACTTCTCACAGAAGTCTAAGAAACCCTAAATCTAATATTTATCATTAAACAGTGAAAAATATTTAAACACAATACCTAGGAAACATCATATTCGTTAATACATGCGCATTATAACATGCATGTGCAAATATAATTTTTTCAAATGTGAATTTCGTGAAACATGAATCTAACCTTAAAGTTATATGTAAGTTATATGTAAATGTTCTACCATGTTCCATTAAAAAGCATGTTTTAAGGTTTAGAAACTACTCAACCACTTTATATATTTTTAATCTGATTCAAATTGTCGAAATTTAATTTATATACTTCAAAACCGTCTATATTTAATTTATGTATCATTTTTTTAACAAAATATTTTTTTACTATTTTTAAATTTAAATTTACTAAATTAATCTGCTTCACACTTCTTCAAGAAGTCTGAAAGTATTTTGGAGGAAGACATACTTAACTAAGATTGATTAATTTGACTCAATTTTACCAAATTTTAATTTATATACTACTAAATTGTATATATTTAATTTATGTATATAAAAATTTTGACAAAATATTTTTTATAATTTTAAAATTTAAATTTACTAAATTATTCTGTATCAGACTTCTCCGAGAAATAGGCGAAGGTTATAATGGTAATTATGTTTTCCAGTTTTTTGATTGGTCGTAAGGGCTTCGTGGTAATTTCCTTAGACCGAAAAATAAGTTTTGCATTTGATTCAATTTCGGGGATACACTTTTATTTAAAACCAAATTCGGGGGTATTTTTGGCAATTCCCCCTTTAAAATTCAAATCTCAATGCTGGTACAATAATCTTTCTATTTTTTTTAATGCTCTAAAGTTATTCTCCCTAGTTTTAATTATAATTTTAAAGCATTATCAGCATGAACACTTATATCTTTAATTTAAAGTAAAATTTAATCTTTGTTGAATCAGTTTTAAAGTTATATTAAAAATTATATACAGAATGGAAGATTATGCTTCTTCATCATTGTTTCTATAGAAGGTGATATCCCATGAAACTATAAAAATGCCTTTAAAATAGTAGGCCATGCCTCATAAACAGTTTTAGATTGTGTTTTTATTATGTTCAAAGACTTCAAAATTTTATCTTGTTTTCTTTGAGAGCAAAACTTCTAAAGTATTTTTACTAAATTTAAGGTACATAATTTGTTTTATAAAATCGATTGGGTGGAAACAACATCGGATAAAAAAAAGTAAAAAGCCATAGTATTTTTTGTAATAAACCACGAAATGGTTTAAAAGATGATAAACCATAAAACTCATTTAACTAGATCAGAGTGAAAGTTATAACATGTTACTGAAAATGCGAGATCTACTTGATACATAATGTAACACATGATATCGTTTCAAGACTTTTTATTGCAAAACAAACTTACAAGTTACACCTTAACAATCTTCTCTCTCTTTGCTTTTCGATCTATACTTAATCTCAAAGCCACTCAGATTCATCTTTAGCACCGTGTTTGATTTCCCTTACAAGAACACTCAAACCCTTGCTAATGCAATATATCTTCTAAAAACGCACACGCTCACGTAAGCCTTAGCCAACCTATTTATACTGAATAAGATCTTTTGCGGCTTTCCTAACTACCTAAGAAATATTTCCATTTTTATCAATATCCATCATTTAGGAAAATACACATTTTTCTAAATCTTCTCCAAGTAATATATCTTCTTGATATTTATGTGTATCTTTTCTAAGATACTTATACAACTCAGCTGCTCGCCTTTCACCTTGTGCTAGTCAGCTACAAGTCTCCTAAGACTTCAGACACACCAACTCCATGTCAGCTCCAAGACGGTTATACGCCTTGACTGAGTGAGATGCTGTCGTAGCTCCTGAACTAGTTCGCTGCATCTTCAGCCTCCCCCTTTTTAGCTTTGTGTGCCTCTCAAATATCCACGATTAAGAACTGAAAAAAGAACACATATAGCTAAAGCACTGATTGTGAACTTAAAACATATATTTAAGGATCAATGTGAAACCATTGATTCATTAAAACATACCATAAGTTAAACATAAAAATAAGGATTTTAAACAAGTTTAAAAGTCAAACTAAAAAATGATACTACCTCCCCATAATTCTAGAAACCTTGACCTAGAGCATCCAAAAAGAAAAAGAGCTGAAGTTCGCTTAGTTACTCCCTTATAAGCTAAGCTCTAAAGACTTATGTATCACTATAAGTCACATCATCATCATCTTCTTCTTCGGGAGACTCTTCATTAGATTCTTCTTCCATAACCGACTACCATTTTCTCCCCCTTCTTGAGAGCACACAAGTTAAAACACATAATATCAGTAGTAAAAATGAGAAGAGGAAAAGAAGACTTACCTTAAATCATATCGTGGAGATGAAACACCATGTCAGTAAGATTCTAAATACCTTCAGCAATGTCCTGGAGAGCATTCGAAGTAGAGACTGGGTTTACACTGGAGTGAATTTGCATCCAAAATGTGCCGATCTGCATCACTTCGACTCTATCAAAAGCAATACGTGTTGATTCAGAACATACATGACGAGCAGCTGATGCATAGGCTGAGGAGTTCTTGTGTTTCCCTGAGCCAGCTTGCTTTTTCCTTCGTCCAGCTTCTTTCTTGACGAAAGCCTCACCACGTCTTGGGTCCTTTTTGTAATGAACTGGACAGATCAATTCTTCAGCAGCAAAGATTCGAGGTGGTGCTGCATTTCCAGAACACCAGAGATGATCCGAGGAAAGATTAAACATCGAGTGTCATTCCTATTAACCGTATCCAGATTCAACACTTGGCGATACACAAGCTTTTTAAAGTCAACTCGTATCCCATGAGCTAGCTTGTAGATCAGCCTTTCTCTGTCAGTGGAGATGTGGTTCTTGTGAGTAGGAGGATACCAGTTAACTGCAGCCAAGACTACTAAAGCAGCAAACTTTGGTGGAAGATCCACATTAGTCATACCAGCCCACGACTTCTTCTAATCTTCGGTCAGATAGCTAGCTAGAGTGTCATTGGAGTCTGCATCAGCACTTGCTTCAGCCTTTACTTCAGCTTTACTGAGGGGGTCAAGTTCTAAACAAGAGTTGACAGCTCGAAAGAAAAACCATACATCCTTTTTCCCAAGAAGATGGGCACTCCTTTGTCCGAACTGGATGAACGATTTTCCTGGAGATTGGTATAAAAATCCTTCACAATCTTAGGAATGTAGCTCATCAGTCCAGTAACACTATCCCGTAACATCCCAACATTGATCAATCCCAGATAACCCCATTTATCCCCTTCATCAAAGTTTTTGTCTAGATAGGATTCCTTTATCCTTAAAAAGAGCGCACCTTTCTTTAACAGCTTTAGATGGGACACAAATTCCTTTCTTGTAGGAGCTGAGGCACCGGTTCCTTTCTTGTAGGAGCTGAGGCACCGGTTGAGCTGACCTGGATGATTTCTTCTTCTTGGCAGGGTTGACAGCCGTAGACTGTTCAGTGCGAGATTTTTTATGTTCAGGAAGAGCTCCTACTTGTTTTCTGGCCTTCCTCTTTTTGGGTGCTTGAACTGGCTCAACAGTTTCATCATCATCTTTATCAGCCGGGAGATCTTCATTCATCTTCCGATTTTCCTCTTCCACAGGAACAATTGCCAATGGGTTTTTGTTGGAGGTCAGGGAAGCTACACATCTGCAGCTTGTTTCTCCTCAGCATTTATTTCACCAGACCAAGTTTTGACTACTTCGTCACCTTCTCTGGCTCAATCAATTTCCTTTTCACCATGCTTGGGTAATTCATGGTTTGGGATCCTCTTATGTTTCATGATCAGAAGTAGGCTTGGACTGTTTACCAACGTTTCCCACGCATGACTCAGAGGGATGACCTAACTGAATTTCTTCATTATCTTTTTATTTTGTATCAGCATCAACCACTGGATCTGTTACTGCGTCATCTTTTTCCGTGGAAAAAGAGGTTGCGCTGTCTGCTGGATGGTTGCCATGAATCTGATCGGAGACAAGGTTATGATTGCTTGGTAGTGGAGCTCGTTCTTCGGTGCTTTAGTCATTAATCAACTGTGATGGTGGTAGATCTGTCAGAGGCTGAGTCGATTGCTGGGCATAAAAGGTTCCAACCTTTCCTCGGTGAGTTGCATGTACCATGGTTGCAGAAAGGAACTAGGGTTGAACAGAGTTTCGTAGAAGCCTCCTTTTTATTTTCGAAAAAGATTGTTTCTAATTTTTTTTCACCTTCTTTCTTCTTTATAGAGCTGATGCAGAATCTGTGTTAAAGATTTTATTGCTTTTTTGCATGCAATATAATTGGGATACCGATTTTCAAGGATTTTTGAATTTAAATTTTTTTAAAAAATTCTTTCCCTTCTTGTGCCCAAAAATCATGTATATATGTTTCTTAGCCAGACCAATTTAAACCGGAAAAACCAACTCGAACCAATCTTTTATTAATTGCATCACTCAAAAGGCCTTTAAAAGCACACACAACGATTTACAAGTAAAGTCATCCACATTCATGTCAGAAGTGATGGGAATTTTATCAATAGTTAGTCGACTACATGTCACTGAAGCATTGGAATTTTAGATAGAATTTTGTACCTTTGTCCTTTGAACTCTCAAATCAGTGACGTGTGTGTGTAAGGAACTCATACTTCACATGACTCAGCCCATATACATTACTCAATTCATTCTTTGTATCTGGTCATCATTCTCCCAGTGACTAACTTTCAAACTCTCGTGCCTTTTTCATGTCTCGTACAGTTTTCAACCTTCATCCTTCGAGTGAGACCGCCTTATTCATTTATTGTGTCAATAAATGAGCTAAAACATGAGTTAATTCTATCATGTGACTTATCAGGATTCAACTTAGTGTTTTTGCTTTTTTGGCTTTGTGCCGCACTCCAGAAATTTGTACTATTCATGAGACAAGATGTCACAACAGGCATCTCTTTTCTACTAGTTATCCTGATTTCACAATTAAATCAGAACTTGATGTACTTTTTGAGTCAATGCATGTATCAGTGTTATACACTCGACAACCCATTACATTTCACAAACACCAATTTAGTTTTTCAGGGTGATAAAACGATTAAAATCCAAAGATTTTGTAAAGAAATCTGCCAGTTACAAAATCATTGACAATATATTCAACCACTACATATTTTTCCCCACCAACTCCCAAATGTAATGGTGCCTCATAGAGTGTTGAACTATATTCTTGGAGATGCTTATAGCACTCTTGTTATCATAGTGAACGAGAAGTGGTCATGAGTCAATTCAATAGTTGGTTGACATTTGTTTCATCCAAAGCAATTGATCACAACAGCTTCCCATCGTAATGTATTCAAACTTCAGCCGTGGAGAGTGACACAAACTTCTCCTTCTTGCTCGTCCATAAGATCATATTATTAAAAATAAAGAAGCATCCTCTACTTGTGCTCTTCATGTCGTCCATACTTCATGTTCAATCTACATCACATTAAACAACCAAGTGTTTGTTTAAACCCTTTGAATACTAGATGCCAGGTTGACAGTTCGCTTAACATACTTGATGATCCTCTTGACTACCTCTAGATCAGATTGTTTTGGATTTGCTTGGTAACTTGCACAAATTCATACGCTTAAGCACAGATCTGGCCTGCTTGCTGCCAGATATAGTAGAACGTCACTCATATGCAATACACTTTTACATCCACATCAGTTCCATCATCATTTCATGACAGTTTGATTGTAGTGTTCATCTGAGTCTTAACTTTCTTACATTGATCCAACTTAAATCGAGTCACAAGGTTCTTAGCATACATGCTCTAAGAGATGAAAACTCCATCATCAGTCTGAATGATCTGCAACCCCCCCCCCCCCCCAAAAGTACTTCAATTCTCCTAACATACTCATTTCAAACTCTTAAGTAAAGTCATCAACCAGAGTCTAAGAGGCTCCTACGAAAATGATGTCATCGACATAGACCTGCATAATGATGATCTCATTCGAGTGTTGAAGAATAAAGAGGGACTTATCCACACTTCCCCTCACATATCCTTTTTCAAGGAGAAATCTTGTGAGGCTTTCATACCATGCTCTAGGCGCTTGCTTAAGTTGATAATGAGCTTTCTTTAGCTTGTACACATACTCTAGATTGACTGAATCTTCGAATCCTTTAGGTTGTTCTATATGTACTTCTTCATGTAGGAACCCATTCAAGAAGGCACTTTTCACATCCATCTGATACACTATGAAATTCATTATGCATACCATACCGAGAAACAACCTGACTGACTCAATACATGCTACAAGGGCGAAGGTCTCTTCAAAGTCAACCCCTTCAATATGAGAGTACCCATGAGCAAAAAAACTAGCCTTTTCCGAACTACCAACCCATTCTCATCAATCTTGTTTTTGAAATCCACTAAGTTCCCACCATGTTCACTCCTTCATGTCATGGCACAGGTTCCAGTTCATCATTGTGAACAAATTGATCCAATTCTTGTTCTATTGTCACAATCCAAAACTCATCGTCCAAGTCTTGAACATGTGTTTTTGTTTAATGACTGAGACAAAACATGCAAAGCAAACCATTTCTCTGAAGTTTAGATTAAAATTTTATAGTCACTCGTCCATCATTATCAGCGAGAGGGTGATTCCGATGTACCTTGATTTTTCCCCCTTTTTGTGGCTCAGGTTCATCTAGTGACCTTGCCTCAGTGACTTCTTACTGATTGGCTTATTCTGACTCACTATCAGATGTTGTACTATCCCATTTCATAGGATATTAGTCATAAAATACCACATTGATAGATTCCACTATTGTCTGAGATCTCATGTTGTACACTCAGAAGGATATGCTAGTCCCTGAGTAACCTGGAAAGATGCCTTCATCACTTCGTGAATCAAACTTGCCCAAGCGGTCTTTGTCATTCAGTATGTAGAACTTTCCACCACTGACATGGAAGTAGCCCAGGTTTGAAGTCTTCCCTTTCCACAATTCGTTTGGTGTTTTAGTAGTTCATTTTTCTCACATACACATGATTTATGATGTAGCATGTTGTATTCATTGATTCAGCCCAAAATCTTATTGGTACATAATTCCCATGTATCATAGCTTATGCCATTTCCTGAAGAGTACGATTCTTTCATTCAACCACTCAATTTTGTTGTGGTGCTCTTGGTGCTAAGAATTGATGAGAAATTCCATGATTCTCACAAAAATCCTTCATGGTTTCATTATGGAATTCACCACCATGATCATTTATGATTCGTTTGGTCCCTCTTTTCTCATTGATCAGTTGAAGTGCCCAAAAACGAAAGTTGTCAGATGTGTCATACTTCTCACGTATGAACCTTACCCACATGTATCTTGTATAGTCATCCACCAAGACAAACACATATCTCTTTCTTGCAAGGATTTTGATTTGCATTGGCCCCATTAGATCTATGTGTACCGAATCAAGCATCTCTTTTGATTGAACGTTTGGTACTTTCTTGTGCTGGACTTTAACTTGATTTCCTTTGTTACAAGCTCCAAATACCATCTTGTCACCTTCTTTGAATTGAGGAATCCCTCGCACAATCTCATTCTTGACTAGAGTGGTCAGGTTTCTTTCATTCATTGACCAAGACTTTGATTTCATATGTATCCATCATCTTTTGTACTGAGACACTTGGTGTCATTCTCCCACGTGACAGTTGTTTCCAGATCTTTTCCCTTGCAGTACAACGTCACCAGCCTCATCTATTGACTTACAATCGTAACTAGTGAAGTAGACCCTCAATCCTTCGTCACATAGCTGACTTACACTTATCAGATTTTCCGTAAGACCTTTTACCATATAAACATTCATCAACTTAGGTAGATCTGAGTCACAGGTCTTACCCTTTCCTTGAATTATGCCTTTTTCTCCATCACCAGACGTGACCTTTCCTGACTTGATAGTTTTGATTTTCTCAAGATTACTCATTGATCATGTCTTATGTCGTGAGCAACCACTATTAAGGTACCATGGACTGGTATCTTCTTATTCATCAGCCATGAATGCCATGTTTCATCGCACATTCTTCATTGTAGGACTCCTTGTACCACTTTGTTTCACATGCAGATACATGTCTGATCCAGATTCAATACTTATCCCTGTTCTAGTTGAATTTACCAAGCTTTCTGAGTTGTCTTACTTTCTTAAGGAATCTGTAGCATTGAGTCTTGTAGTTACCATCCTTCCCACAATTTGTCAGTCACCTTCTGAGTTATCAGTTCTCTGATAACTCAGAATTTTTTCCTGATGCTAGGTTCCAGAAAACATGTGAATTTTGTGATGGTGTTGATCTAGCTGAGATTGGAGGTACGTAGTCGCTCCTCTTTCTACTTCGAGCATATTTTCAAACTCCTTTGCTTTCTTAACTAGTGTCAACTTCTCCCTTATTATTGTGACACTTTCCTGGCTTAGTTTCATTTCCGCCTTTAGTTCTTCTTGTAGTGACTCAACTTGTGATCAATGCCCCATTCTCTAATCCGATTTTGATCAGTGCATCCCTTACTTCTTTGTAACTGTTAGGTAGATCTGCTTATGGTTTTATTCTGATCCTTCTTCTTCAACTTCAGTGATGCCCATAAATGAAATGCTACAAAGTTGTTTACTTCTTCTTCATCAATTTCATTCTCAGATTCATCTTCGTTCACTTCCAACATTGAATTTTTTTGTCTCCTTTTATGGCCATGGACACACTCTAGGTGAGTATGCCCAAATTTTTTTCACCCAAAGCATTTTATGTCACGCCTCTTAGATGTTGGACATTCTGTTTTGAAATGACCAAACCCTTTGCACTCATGATACAACATTTCCAATTTCTTGGTTCCTTTTTCACCGTCAGAAAAATTCTTATTGAACTTACTGGAGCTTTGCCCTTGTTCTACCCTTCTCAGAGCACGATCAAATCTTCAAATAATAAGGCTAACATGGTCATCTTATACCGGTTCTTGACTTTTCTTTGCTTGTGACACAAAAGCAATGCTCTTGGGTTTCTTTACTTCATGAAGTTCCAACTCATGCATGAACTTGTAGCATTCCAACAAGATCGTCAAATTTCATGCTTTATGTGTTAGCTGACACACTTAGGGTTGCTTTGTAAGCCATATACCTTGGTGGCAGACACCGAAGGAACTTCTTGACCAGCTTTTTCTCCTTGTAATTCTTTCCAAGCATGGATGCCTCTTAAGCTAATGATCTGATCTTAAACTAAAGTTAGCAGTTTACTCATGTTCCTCCATTATTAAAATCTCAAACTTAGTAGCTAGAAGATCCTGTCTTGAGTTCTAAATTTTTTATGTCTATTCAAAGTTCGTATGAAGAATATCACATGCCTCTTTTGCCATCTCACACCCTTGGATCAACTCGAACTGATTTTCTGCTACGCCACAGTGAATTGCAGTGAGTGCTCTGGAATTGTATTTAGACATCTTGAATTCTACTTCGTTTCAGAGCTCTTCTGGTTTGGATACATATGCTCCACCTTTATTCTTGGCTGTGGGATTACTCCAACCGGTTTTGATTGCTTTCCATTGCTTTCCACGCAAATGAATATATGCTTTTGGTTTGCGATCTCATATGTGCTTTACAAAATCCAGTATCACTCCGGAGCTATTGATTATCTCATTCTAGTTCTTCATATCATCAACATGATCTCACATGTATATAAAGCAAACAAGTGTCCGCTCTCATACCAAATGAAAATGCGAGATCTACTTGATACAAAATGTACACATGGTATATTTTCAAGACTTTTTATTGCAAAGCAGACTTACAAGTTTCACCATAACAACCTTGTCTCTCTTTACTTTTCGATCCATTGTTGATCTTAAAGCTACTCAGATTCACCCTTAGCACCCATGTTTGATTTACCTTACAAGAACACTTAAACCCTTGCTAAATGTAATCTCTCTTCCAAAAACGCTCACGCTCACTGAAGCCATAGCTAACCTATTAATACTTAATACGATTTTGTAAGGTTTTCCTAACTATCCAAGGAATATTTTTATTTTGATCAATATTAATCATTTAGGAAAATACACATTTTCCTAAATCTTCTCCATGTAATATATATTATTCATATTTATGTATATCTTCTTTAAGATACTTATCAAGCTCAGCTTATTTTCTTTCACCATGTTTTAGTCAGCTACAAGCATTCTAAACTTCGAATTCTCCAAATCCATGTCAGTTCCAAGACAGTTTTTATCGTTGATACACATGGTGATGTACGCCTTAATTTAATGAAATGCTGTCGCTTGATCTAATTTGCTGCATATTCAATGATAGACTATATTTTATGATTTTTATTAATATTTTTACGATAATATCTCGGTGTTTTATACAGTTTTGTGTCTTTAGATATTGTTTTTTGGTATTCAGTTCATACATTAAAAATAATTAACAATGGAGCGAGAGAGTGCGAAATCATGATCTCACCATCTCTCCAAATTAAGTATTGACCAAGGTAACTGAAACCTACGAAAAGGTGGACCTTTCTATTTGGACTGCACATAAGCATCTGAAGTTTATGCTATTCGTAGGAATTCTTACCGTTGATTTTTTTTAAAACACTTGGTGATGAAATAGATATTGATTTAGCTTAAATACATAACTATTTTGGAGTTATTTGGTAGTTCGGTTGAGAAGATACATCCAATTTAGTGAAAACATATTCGTCAGGCCCGCGAAAGAAGGAACTGTAGAAAGGAGTATTGGCATTGGTATGTGGGACATCAGTCAATAATTTCTCCTTCAGCCACCCTATGCATTAGTATGGACCTAGTGCATCTCCCGATGCAGTCCTTTGGCATTGTTTATTGTTTTATTTTTAATGTATGATTAGAGTCTGATAAACTTGAAGCTGATCAAAATACTGATAGATCTACGAAAGTATTGCAACTACTAGCCGGAACTAGGATAATATAGTTGTTGTGTTGTAAGATACGAGAATTTATTTGTATGGCACTGAGAATGTGGATGAACTTGATATTAATGTATGATCTCCCTCGCAGTCAGATGCGAGAGTTGATTGGTCGAGTTGAAGAACTTAGGATTTTAATGCTATGAGAATATGTTAGGCATAATTTCGTGTTTCGAGTTCTAAAATCATAGTAGAATAAGTCTCCGAACACTATGTATATTTCTAAGTAGAAGTCGATCTCATGATCCTTTGAAAAATCTCTGACAATCCAACGTTTCGTTTTCTTGCTTACAAACCGATATTTACCTTTTGATTATTGCATTCTTAGTTATTTCTATGACACAAGCTCTAAACTCCCATTATTAATCTAAAGAAAGTTAGATCATGATAGAAGTCAAGATTTCGTCATTTTGTTGTGGATTCAATCCCTTGATATACTACTCTTACTGTTGTGCACTTATAGTAGGTTTTAGGGATAAAACCTAATACACATCAAGTTTTTGGCGCCGTTGTCTCTGATTTGATTTGTAACTTGAGATTTCTTGATTAATTTTTATTTCTAAACTTCCGGTAATTTCAGGTCTTTTATTTTCTTCTCCGAAAGCTCTTTTTATTCTTTCTTTCCATAAGTTTTATGTGCATGTCAACAAGAAGAACACCATATGAAATCGTGAATCTTGTCAAAGAGATTCATAGATAAGAGAGGAACTCTGAAGGCTTAGTTAGGAGACAAGTTAATATGGACGACCAGATCAGCCACCCGGAAGACCACAAAAATTGTGAAGCAATTCCCAACAATGAACGAGAGGCAGTTGGAGCTGCAAACCAACCGCCACTGCTGAATGATGAAGGTCACCCTATTCTTCCTCATAATGAAGATATTGTTTTACCTGCTGAACATGACATAAGGAAAAAAATGCTGATGCTCGAATACCCCTCGATGTTGGTAACGAACACCAAGAGGATGATGCTGCGATATGCCATCTTACCTGCTTTCCCAACAACAAAGAAGACAACCTCGAGCCCGTACCACTTCTGATTTCGATATCCCACATCAACACTTCAAGAATCGATCTACTATTCAGGTTCCTATACCCATAGGAAATACTTTGATATCAAACCACATATCATAAACTTGGTCAAAAAATACCAATTCCATGATCACTTGACGGGGCAGCCGATAGAGCACATCAAACTTTTCAAAGAAAATTGCAGTACCACCATAACAAACTGAATCCCTCCATACTACTTGAAAGGTACGCTGTTCCTTTTCTCCTTTACTGATAAAGCTCTTTGTTGGTTGAAATTTATGCATGTTGATCTATTACTTGTTGGGAAGAATGCAAATCTGCATTGTCAAATCATTTCTATACTAAGTCTAGATCGAACTTGTTGAGAAACAATATTCAAAGCTTTAAGCAAGTTTCCGTTGAATCTTTCTATGAAGCATGAGAGCGAGTCAAAGATTATGAACGTGATTGTCCCCACCATGGCTTCTCTGGTACATGTTTGTTAAACACCTTCTATAGGGATTTACACCTTAAATACCAACTTTCCTTAGACACTACGAGTAATGTTTATTGCACCACAAAAATTGTTGCTTAAGGACGTTATATTATCGGGAATCTTCCCACTAGTAATAGCAATAACTGTTCGGTTTGATAGAACAAATCGTTCCACTGATCTTGAGTGGAAGAAAATCGAGGAACGTAAAGAAATGATGGTCAGGCTGCTGAAGATACAAAACCGACTGGTGAACTCATACTAGGTTATTCAAGATGACTACCCAGAAGAATTCGATGAAGATGGAACATTCTATCTTGAAGAAGAAGTTAACTATGTTGAAATCCAAGGTTTGTATCTGAACCACATCTTCAGCATGGATTCAACAACAACTTCAAGAACATGAATCCCCTTTCCTATCACAATACTAACGTGGAAAATCCACGAGATCAATTCTATCATCAGCCCAAAATTTTCTGAAATCATTTCCAGAACGGAAAACTTGGAGGAAATGGTAGCTTTAAATGGAAATCTCTTTATCACTCTCATTCCGTGCCCATCAACACGCAAAATTCTGTTCCACCAGTACCCACTGGCATCTCAAGAGAATACAAGCTCGAGAGAATGATGCAACAACTCATCACAGAGTAATAGAAGATGTCCAAGTAGTTCAATTCGAGAATAGATGGTATGTATAATGACTTGAATTGGAAATTTGAATCAGTCAATACTCATACCAAAAAGTTAGAAATGCAAGTCGCTCAAACTGCTGAGGCTATGAAAAAACAAGCCGGAGTCCTACCTGGAAAGGTAGAAGACAACATAAAGGGTATTGTAATGCTATCTCAACCGCAACTGTTAAAGATGAAGTCAAAACTATTACAGGCGAAATGCCTACTTTTGTTCCCCTCCGTGAAAAATATTTGAAGAAAGATGATGAATCTAGAGTTCCACCTTCCGAGGTACCATAACGTCTAACTTTTCGAAGACTTAACCGATCAAAGATCCTTGCCGTTTCACTTTTACATGTTGGATCACTGGTGTGGAATTTAAAGACTGTTTGTGTTAC
Source organism: Orychophragmus violaceus (assembly GCA_030180135.1). Taxonomy (NCBI): domain Eukaryota; kingdom Viridiplantae; phylum Streptophyta; class Magnoliopsida; order Brassicales; family Brassicaceae; genus Orychophragmus; species Orychophragmus violaceus. Next base: position 60,290,207 of record CM058237.1, on the reverse strand, counting down.
TCTGAAGCAATGTTTGAATGTTTGTATTTATGGCTAATCTATATGTTCAAGCATGTATGTGCATAAAGTAAAGAACACATAAGGTTTTTTATCGAGGTTCGGTTTCCCTACATCCCCGATACCTAGTCCAAAACAAATTCAATAAAACAAAATTGTAAGATTGTAATTACAATTTCCATGATATCAGGAACAATATATTTACAAAGTCTACTGTAGACTACAATTGATACAACACCATCTACCCAATGTGATTGTACTCCATAGTTGAAACCACCAGTAGATCTACTAATCTACAAAATGAGACGACACCACACAGCTCATGTACATCTCTCCATAAAAACCCTAGACGCGCTCAACCATACAAGTATTTGTCTCTTCGATTATATAGTCAAGGGTCAATACCATAGGAATTATTTAGCCCACGTGATTTTCCATCCTCATGTGCTTCCAAACTCATTTGGTTATCTTTCATAAAATAAAGGAACTCCACCAATAAGAAAATAATAATTAATTTTTGTTTTCTCGTCTTGGTCTACGTTATGAGCTACATTCTGAGCTACCATCTGTTGTAGCACAGACTAACTTAGGAACTGCATCAAGAGCTGCCCCAATATCTCTGTCACATCTACAAGCCAAAACAGCCACACCAATAAGTCGACTTTGTCTAAGCCTTTGTATCACGTACAACATGAATCAGCTCAGTATTTTTACTTTCTCTTATTTGTCATAGGAGATGTATTACGTCAAGTTCTGTTCTAATAGCTTCTCAAATCAGTTAGCACAACACTTTCAATCTTCAACTTGATGACTGAGTTTTAGACCTGAATCACACTAACAATATCACAACACATGTGCTTCATGTCACAAACTGGTCTAGCAAGAACCAACTCAGCATTTGCGTCAAGTCATGTGGCTGGCTCACAATCTAACTCACCAGATTCTACACTCAGTTAAACACTACACTAACAAGGAATACACAACGAGATCTTTAAAACTCCCCCTAAAACGTACAGCAGAGCATCAACACTTCCCTTCAAGTATAACGCATCATACTTATGACTGACCACTGAATCTTGCGTACAATACTTCTGATACACATGTTGATGCATGGTCTGATGTAATCTCCTAGCTCACATGGTTAATCATATCAGATCTTCTACGCACTCAGATCTATTACATTCTCCCCTTTTTAGTTTAGTTTGATACTCAAGCATCCAATTCATGAAGGCCTTTACTCCCCTTGCTTACATGCTTCGACATCCAAAACAGTATGAAAATCTCATCTCCATCTGGTTGAGTGCACAACTAAGTTAAAAACACACCCACTACTCCCGTTTCTTTTTCATCGAGATCTGCTTCTTAACTAGACGTGTATTAGTCTTTGACAGCTAGTTCTTACAACGTTAGCTCCAATAAACTTTTTGACTATAATACCATTATCCTGAAGATTTCTCATCACAATAAATCGTTAAAGAACACTTCAGTCTCTTAACACTATGGCTGAACTAGCCCTGGGTATATAAATTGGAACTGGCTCGGATAATCTGGTTCGGTTCCTGTTATATGCTAAATACCCATTCGGTAATGAATTTAGGAACCGCGGCATCAGTTCGGTTTGGGTATTACACGAGAACCGATAACAAGAACCAAAAAATGAAATGTTTTGAAGAATGTTTTATTAATTAATAGGGTTTTTCTTTATGTATGAGTTGACTGCACTTCCCGAATACCTTGACTCGCATGCGATTTTCGATTGTCGATATACAATTTTTGTGAGCTCATACAAACTCATCCAGGTTCATTATCAGTAGTAAACCTGGAATATTATACTCACATAAACCGCCGTCGAGTGTCTTTGCCAGCTGCGTAATCTGCTGCCTCGAGGATTCCATCATAGGTAAATCTCGTCTTCAACTGTACAATGATTCAATTTAGTTTAGGGATTGTGTTCGATATTATATTTAGGGTATCCACTTAATTGATTTAGAGTTTGTTTTCAATTCGATTTAGGGTTTCCATTTAATTGATTTAGGGTTTATGACTATATGTTCTAATTTATTTAGGTTTTATGTTATAATTAATAAAAGGTTCATACTCAATACATGTTAGGTTTATGAATTTACGTTCTAATAAATTTATGATCTATGTTCAATTCGATTAAGGGTTACCTTGTTTTGTGTTCTATAAATCGAATATTTGAAATTATGCAATGTAGATGGATTCTACTCATAATACAATGCCCATGGATCTAGAAGAAGACATTTATGTTGAGGATATGATGGAAGAGACAGATATTGAAGCAGACACTCATACTCAGATTTCAGATACTGGTAAAGGGAAAAGGAAGGATTATCAAAAAGTTTCTAAGAAGGTCAAGTTGAATAGGAGAACAAGGCCAGAAGTATGTGAAAATTTTACAAAACAAAAGACTAACCCAAACAAAGCAATCTGTCATTATTGTGGAAAGGTTATGGTGTATGCTTCATCTTTCGGAACTTCAAATATGAGGAAGCATCCATGACTTGCAAGGAACATATTTCGTGGAGAGCAGCTCGCCAGTCAAGTCATAATGTTATTAATGAAGAAGCTAATGGTCGACAGTTGGGAAAAGTTTCTGAAGCAGTGTTCAAAGAAGCTTTCAATGAGATGTTGGTTATAGGCGATCTTCCATTAGCATTCGTAGATTGTCTGGCTTTTAGGCATTTTTGCAACAAATTGAATCTTTACAAGCCTCATTCTCAAAGAACATCGACCAAGGACATCGTGGATATGTATGTGAGAAAAAAGCACTGATGAAGAAAGTTTTTAGAGGGAAGAATCATAGATTATCACTAACGACTGATATTTGGGTTGCTCCAAACTCTAGATCAAGCTACATGATGGTGACTGCACACTTTAATGATATCAATTGGCAGTTAAAGAAACTGCTTATTGGTTTCAGGAATATCAGTGCAATATATCAGCTGCACTTCATGAGTGCTTAGACACATGGGACATCAAGAACATCTTCTGTAATATTGTGGAAAATGCAACAGCAAATAGCAATTCCTTGAGGACGCTTAAGAAAGAATTTAGTTTAGCTGGCGGTAATTCACTAGTTTTGAATGGAGAATTTCTACATTTGAGATGTGCAACACACATTCTGAATCTCATTGTCAGAGATGGATTACATGAAGTTGACAAGATTGTTGCTGCAATAAGGAATGGGGTACAGTATGTGAGGTCTTCTACACCAAGATTCAAGCTTGACGCTTCTACGTTCTTTCGATCACATCAATGGTTGTACAAACCTAAGATACCTAGGAAAGACGATATTAAAAAAAACTCACGTCCCAGAATTGAGATGGAATAAGGAAAAGATCACGACCGGTCCTCACCTTGGACAAAGAAGGGCAAAAGCAGAATTTAAGAACTCCTGACACCGAACGGACATCATAACCGGAAACAGGACGAAAATAGAGTGAGATAGGCTTTCGTTTCGCTTGAACCAAGCTAAGGACGAGCTAGTTACGATCAATTAAAATATTTGACTAAAAAGTCAATGGTCCAAGTCATATTCAGCACGGTCAACTCAGTCAACCCAGACCCAAACCCAGATCAGAACCGCTAACCTGACCCAGCCCAAATCGGGTCAGACCAAACCAGCAGCCCAGACAAGGCCCGATTGCATAACCAGTCCTAACCAACTAAACCCAATTGAACCAAACTAAACCAACGTGAATTTAATTGAACCAAGCGAAATTGATTTAAACTAAAATTGGGTTAAACCTGACAAACTGGGTCAAACCGGTCAACAAGCCGAACCGAGTTGACTCCGTCGCCGGCGAGTTGACTCAGTGGCGGCGGTGGCGCGTGGAGAAGTCGGCCGCGCATGGATCTCACGCGCCAATCTTCCATGGGCGCGTACAATGTTGGATGAAGGCGCAGTTGGCGTCTACAGCTTCGCCTCGTTGAGCTGAACGCGAAGATGGCTTTGGATTTGCAAGATTCCTCACGGTTTGAAAGATACTGCCTTTTTAAGATCTGGGTTACAAAAAAGATATATCAGATGAAGGCAATGGCATAAGCTTTGGTGGCTCGCCGAGATCTGGAGAAGGCTGGCTGACGGGATCAGACTTTGGGAGAGCTTCGGTAGGGATTATTTCTTCACTTTTTCTAAAGGTGATCATCCCTTTAAATAGAACAAGAGGAAGGGGATTCTAGGGTTTATTGAAAAGGAAAGTGGGCTTTTGGCTTTTTGGGCCATTTTTTTTTACAAATACAAATCCAAAATTTTGGGCCATTACAATTCTCCCCACTTAACCGGAATTCATCCTGAAATCCAAGGTGAAAGTTCTCCACTGCAACTCTTTACCATCAGCAACATCACCAACTTCACATAACAAAAATTGAACTTGATCGCTTACTTGCTTAAAAAGAATTTACCCTCGCATCCAGAAGACTGCTTCTCCCCCACATATTCCAAACCAAACTTTGGAGTGTCCTACTCCTCGGTACCAATCCAACAACAACATCCATAATCCAAAACAAACCCCACTTACTACCGTCCATGCCCATTAGGGTCAATTTCTCACTTTATAAGGTGGTCAAAATCCAGTGTTCATTGCTAAGGAAAAGTCCATTACCACATCCCATTTATTGCTTGATCCGAACGAGTTACCGTCTCTGTCCTTGAGACTGGTCAACATTGACGCTTGACAATATGATCAAAGGGAACGACCATTGTCATAGCTAATACCACCAATATTTAGAAACAACACTCATCCTTCAAGTGGTTCTAAGACTTGAAGAGATGCTCCGCTTCCAAATGGGTTCTCCTCAACGGTTTTCGATTACTGTGTCATAGTGTATCATCCACTTCCAAATGGATTCTTTTCAACGGTTTTTCATTACCCTGCACTATGGCATTGAGTGTCGCACAAGAAGTAATCATTGCTTATCCATGGTGAAAGGTGAGTCTAACCATGTCCATCATGGCTCACTCGCCATGCTTCCGCTCCTCACTCTGATTTCCAATCCAACTTCCAACTCAAGGTTTCCTACCTTGTGATCCAGCTGTGGTGTTTCCAAAAAAACTATCCTTTGGTTTTCCTTCACCGTTAAACTTGCCCTCTATTGCTTTGTCTTGCATCTTTTAGCCAATCCGCCATAGTTTTTTCTTAACATTCTTCCGTTGGATTACCATCTCCATTAGCCTACTTTATCCACTTGTTCTTACAACAAACATAATTTCAATTGACTAGGAAATTCCAAATGCCACAACTCTACTTTCCTAAACACCTTTTACGACCGCCTTTAACTCTTGAAGAAACTCCATTAGCTGCTTCAGTAGCACACAAAGAACATGCTCTTACCTTTCCGGTCCCATCGTTGATTCTCAAGCCTGAAATTCCACAAAGATCTCCTATAACTTTCAGCCTGATTAGACTTCAAACGAGTCCATAACCCATTGAAGTTGAAGTTACAAAAATGATTCCAAGATTCCATAATTAAAATAGATTTGAACAGTTTCTTACTCCTCCTTGTGCAATAAGCAACACGAATAACTCTTGACGCTTCTACGTTCTTTCGATCACATCACTGGTTGTACAAACCTAAGATACCTAGGAAAGACGATATTAACAAAAGACTCACGTCCCAGAATTGAGATGGAATAAGGCAAAGATCATGATCGGTCCTCACCTTGGACAAAGAAGAGCAAAAGCGTAATTTAAGAACTCCTGACACCGAATGGACATCATAACTAGAAAAAGACGAAAATAGAGTGAGATAGGCTTTCGTTTCGCTTGAACCAAGCTAAGGACGAGCTAGTTACGTTCAATTAAAATAGTTAACTAAAAAGTCAATGGTCCAAGTCAAAATCAACACGGTCAACCTAGTCAACCCAGACCCAAACCTAGATCCAAACCGCTAACCCGACCCAGCCCAAATCGGGTCAGACCAAACCAGCAGCCCAAACCAGGCCCGATTGCATAACCAGCCCTAACCAACTAAACCCAATTGAACCAAACTAAATTGACGTGAATTGAATTGAACCAATGGAAATTTATTTAAACCGAAATTGGGTTAAACCTGACAAACTATGTCAAACCGGTCAACAAGCCGAACCGAGTTGACTAAGTCGCCGGCGAGTTGACTTGGTGGTCGGCGGCGCTCCGGCGGATCTACGGCGACTGCAACAGCTCTCTAGCGGCGGACGGCAACGCGGCGGAGCGTGGTGGATGGCGGCGGCGGCGCGTGGATAAGCCGGTCGCGCGTGGAAAAGCCAGCCGCTCGTGAATCCCACGCGCCAATCTTCCATGGGCACGTACAACGTCGGATGAAGGCGAAGTCGGTGGCGATGGCTTCGCCTCGTTGAGCTGAACGCGATGATGGCTTCGGATTTGCAAGATTCCTCACGGTTTGAATGATACGGCCTTTTTAAGATCTGGGTAACAAAGAAGATAGATCAGATGAAGGCAATGGCATAAGCTTTGGTGGCTCGCCGAGATATAGAGAAGGCTGGCTGACGGCTGATGGGATCGGACTTTGGGAGTGCTTTGCTGGGGATTATTATCTTCACTTTTCCAAGGGTAACCATCCCTTTAAATAGAACAAGAGGAAGGGCAACCTAGGGTCTATGGAAAATGAAAGTGGGCTTTGGGCTTTTTAGCTCATTTTTTGGCCAATACAAATCCAAAATTCTGGGCCATTACAATTCTTCCCCACTTAACGGTAATTCATCCCGAATTTCAAGGCGAGAGTTCTCCACTGCAGCTCTTTACCATCAGCAACACCACCAACTTCATATAATAAAAACAGAACTTGATCGCTTACTTGCTTGAAAAGAATTTGCCCTCACATCCACAAGACTGCTTCGCCCCACATATTCCAAACCAAACTTTGGAGTGTCCTACTCCTCGGTACCAATCCAACAACAACATCCATAATGCAAAACAAACGCCACTTACTACCGTCCATGTCCATTAGGGTCGATTTCGCACTTTATAAGGTGGTCTAAATCCAGCATTCATTGCTGTGGAAAAGTCCATTACAACATTCCATTTATCGCTTCAGCCGAATAAGTTACCGTCTCTGTCCTTGAGATTGTTCAACACTGACGCTTGACAATATTATCAAAGGGAACAACCAATATCATAGCTAATACTTCCAATATTTAGAAACAACACACATCCTTCGAGTGGTTCTAAGACTTGAATGAGATGCTCCACTTCCAAATGGGTTCTCCACAACGGTTTTACATTACCATGTCATAGTGTATCATCTACTTCCAAATGGATTCTCTTAAACGGTTTTCCATTACCGTGCACTATGGCGTTTAGTGTCGCACAAGAAGTCATCATTGCTTATCCATGGTGAAAGGTGAGGCTAACCATGTCCATCATGGCTCACTTTCCACGCTTCCGCTCCTCACTCTGATTTCCAAACTAACTTCCAACTCAAGGTTTCCTACCTTGTGATCCAGCTGTGATGTTTCCCAAAAACTATCCTTTAGTTTTCCTTCACCATTAAACTTGCCCTCTATTGCTTTGTCTTGCATCTTTTTGCCAATCCGCCATAGTGTTTTCCTATCATTTTTTCGTTGGATTTCCATCTCCAGTAACCTACTTTATCCACTTGTTATTACAACAAACATAATTCCAATTGACTATGCAATTCCAAATGCCACAACTCTACTTTCCCAAACACCTTTTACGACCGCCGTAAACTCTTGAAGAAACTTTATTAGCTGCTATAGTATCACACAAAGAACAGGCCGTTACCTTTCTGGTCCTACCGTTGATTCTCAAGCCTGCAATACCACAAATATCTCCTATAAATTTCAGCTTAATCAGACTTCAAATGAGCCATCCATAACCCATTGAAGTTGATGTTACAAAACTGATTCCAAGATTCCATAATTAGAATAGATTTGAACAGTCCTACTGCTCCTTATGCAACATGAATAACTCTTGACGCTTACTCCGATTAGAAAAACAACACCTCCTATGGCTTCCTTGCAACCAGGTCTTTCCATCGACTCCTTGCACTTGGTCCCCAACTTCTCTGGTTCAACCGATAGCTGCCTCCCAAAATCCAACCTTTTTATGATGGTGATTTCCTTACACTAATCTCATTAAAACAATGGTAGTCCATACCAAGTCTAAACGTTTTGTCACTCTTCCTTACAACATGACAAGTGATCACATGGTGAACCGCTTGATCCCATTAAACCTTTCTTCGCCAGGTCTTGTAACTGCTTCCTTAACTCAATCATCTCTGCTGGTACAAAACAATATGATGCATTTTTCACGGGCGCCGTCCAGGGATCGAACTCCATTGAAAAGCTTCACCTCTTGCAGCTCCTGAAATATCTCCTGTAGCACTTCCTGCAACTCCTTCAACACTTCCTGCAACCCTTGCAGCCTCTGATACAAGTCCCGTATTGGCCTCTTGGAAAACTAGAAACCCCATCTTCGTAACGTTATCTAGTAAACCACGCCTGGTTTGACGAATACTCCGAACAAACGCCAATCCCAACATACACCTTGATAGCATACTCCACAACATACATCTCGCCTTAAACCTCAATGGCATACACCTCAATATACATCTCAAAATACACTTAACGATATAAACTCCGACATACATCTCGACAAACATCATAAGGGAAAACGATACCACTACGGTCTAAGGGCACCGACCACAATCTGCAAGGAAGATCTAACTAGACTAGACCCATAACAGAGAGATAATCAATGATATAGTTGGTGTTTTGAAAAATCATTTCGCAAAGTAACCTCATTTTTAAATTCTCGCAAACACTTTTTCAAATCGGAAATGGTTATAAGAAAACGGCGAAAGATGACCTCTCAGGTAGGACTATGATACCTTAACTCAGGCTTTGATACCAATTGTGACGGTGTGCTCCCAGAGAACCGGAAAACGGCATCGTGGGACATCCGCCGAACAAAACTGGCTAACCGGGACATCCCTAGTTGCCTCAAGAGTCAGCGTGCTCCCTTCGGTTCAAATCCACCAACTGAAACCAGTCGACCTATCATACTTCTTACCGACCTCCGAGGGGGAAAGAACGGGAAAAAGGGAAAATGACTGTGTAATTGATCCAAACACAATTACCTAGTGAGTGCGGATTCAAGGAACCCGCGATCTCGACTTACGCCTCACAATTATGAGATCTCGGCTAGTTACGATCAATTGAAATAATTGACCAAAAAGTCAACGGTCAAAGTCAAAGTCAACCCAGACCCAGACCAAACCCATATCCGACCCGCTAACCCGACCCAACCCAAATTGGGTCATACAAAACCAGCAGCCCAAACCATGTTAAATTGCTTAACCAACCCTAATCAACTAAACCCAATTGAACCAAACTAAACCGATGGGAATTGAATTGAACCAAGGCTAATATTGTTGAAAAGGCTAAATTTCTTCTAAATCTTCTCTAGTCTCTTGATATCGTGATGAGTAATATCTCCAGCCTGCCACTTCCAGACGAAAGAACAAGTGGAAACATGTTCAACCAGAAAATTTGGGTTGACCAATCCTGAAGCTTCCTTGGCTATGGCAAAATTGCGGTGGTTTATAAGTGGTTCATCCATTTTTGGCTGTTTCATCGGCAAATATTCACGAAAACTAAGAGATCGGCATTGGGTTGTTAGAGAATTCTCCAAAAAGCTTAACCACTTGTGATGAAACTTGTTGTTTTCTCAGTGATGCATGGCGGCCACACATGGAGGGCGACACATGGAGGGCGACACATAGGACTACATTAGAGATTTTGTGGACATACAATGTCCACATGTTTAGATCTTGTTCATTCTTAACTTTTGATAAGTCTAACGTCTGAGGCCGAAAACCAATATAATTTAATTCTCAAAATTGTTTGTAAACGCCACTGTAACTTATGCCCAATTTGGGCCAATGAAATACAGAGCAGAGTTGACCCAAAAAAAAATAACTTGAACGATTTTGTAACACCCGTCTCCCGGCGAATCGGAGGCGCGGCGTTCAGGCACCCGTTGAACAGGGACGGTCTGACCGGTCTTCCATCTCATCTGGTCGCAGGAACCCAGCGCTTCCTTCGTATTCAAATCCACCAATAACGTCACTTGGCCGATCAATCCCGCATCCGGACCTGTAAGAAAAGGGGACGAAAAAGGGAAAGAGGACTGAGTAATTGTTTCAAACACAATTACCTAGCGAGGGTGGATTTAAGGAACCCGCCATCCCGGCTTACGCCACACAATTACGAGTCACAAGTCCTAGGCTAATATCATCTTACAATCACGCCCGAAGGCTTCACCACACAATTCTAAGTCCATTCGTGCTTACCAGGCCCCACATCCCTCACACTCTTGGACACCTACAGCCCAAAGCTCAAACAGCAATGACCCGAAGGCCAACCTCTTGGCCCGTAGCCACACATGGGAGGCTCGCCAAAACCCCCTTCCGACGATACAAAGGACGCATACCAATCCCGTAGTATGTGTGCTTCCACACAACACCCTTTCGAGGGCCCTACCACAGTTCTACTTCACACACATCCATCAAGCACAAGCAACATTTTCGGTTTAAGCGATAACCTAACAGTTCTACGTTCTTTACTCAACTATCCCTACTATACCTAGGAAAGACAATATTAACAAAGGACTATCGTCCGGAATTGGATGAAGCAAACAAGGGTCAAGACCGATCCTAACCTTGGCCAAAGAAGGGAAAAAGCGCAAATTGGAAGTTCCATTAACCCGAATGGACATCATATCTGGAAAGAGGACAAAAAGAAGTGAATTAGGCTTTCGTTTCGCTTAAATCGGGCTTAGATGAGCTAGTTATGATCAATTGAAAATAACCAGCCCAAACCAGCTAAACCGACCTAAACCGAACTAAACCGAAATTGAAATTGAAATTGAATTGAAATTGAAAAACCAAACCAAACTAAACCGGTCAATCTAAACTGAACCGGTCAACGGTCCGACCCGTTCAACGGTCAACCCGACCCTGTCAGCGGTCAACCCGACCCGGTCAACGGCCAACCCGACCCGGTCAATAGTCAACCCGACCTGGTCAACGGTCAACCGAGTTGACTCGATCGCCGACCGAGTTGACTTGGTGGTGGCTCTGGTGATTGGCAGCGGCGTAGCCCCGGCGAACGAAGGCGGCTCCGAGCGGCAGCGACGGCGGAGCGTGGCGGACGGTGGCGGCGCGTGAGATCTACTCTCCAATCTTCTAGGGGTGCGTGCGGGTGCGTCGTATCTCCCACGGATGTGTGGTCGGTGGCTACGGCTTCCTCTCGACGAGTGGAACGCGATGGTGGTCTCGGATTTCCCAAATTCATCACGGATAAAAAGATACGAGGTTTTGAGTGTTTGGCCTAAGGAGAATCAGATCTGAAAATGGGTCTTCGGGAATACCTTCAACTCTAAACGATGGAGGAGCCCTAGATCTGGTCTCAGGAGGCGGTGGCTGCGACGGGACAGGAGCAGGGCTTCGCCGGTAATCTCTTCTTCTGCTTTTCTCAAAGGGTGGAGGCTCTTTAAATAGGAGAAGAGGAAGGGAACTCTAGGGTTTACGGAAAGGAAGGTGTGCTTGGGCTAAGATTTGGGCTTTCCTTCTTCTTTTTAGAAAATTTTAAAATGGCCTGGGCCAGAGCCATTACAATTCTCCCCCATAAAAAGAATTCGGAGTTCTCCCGTGCAACTTTTTACCAACAACCACTCTGCAATCTTCGTTGAACAGAAGTTAAACTTGATTGCTTACTTCCAACGAGCCGTCCATAACTCACTGAAGTTGATGTCACAAATCTGATTCCAAGATTCCATTCTTAGAATAGTTTTGGACAGTTTCCAAATGCTCCTTGTGCACCAAACACCACGAATGACCCTTGCCGCTTACTCCAATTAGAACGCCGCCACTTCCAAATGGATTATTTGCAATCCGTTCTTTCCATCGACCTCTTGTAGCTCCTGCAGCACTTTTTGCAGCTCCTACAACGCCTCTTGCAACTCCTTCAGCACTTTCTGGTGGCTTTTGCAGCTCTCTCCTACCCTCGCACAATAGCCTCTCCAGTGAACGTCTCCACATCGCCTTAGCACGCTTGGTTGGACAACACTCTGAACGGACGATAACCCCAACACACACCTCAATAGTACCGACTACCATGTAGGCGCACACCGTAAAATTCAACTCAACATACACCTCATAGGCATACATCACGACATACATCCCAGCACACATCTTAAGGCAGTAGCACCACTGAGGTCTGAAGACAACAACCCCAACCTGCAAGGAAAATCTAACTACAATAGGACGAATGCGTAGAATAATCGAAGATATAATTGGCGCTTTAAAAAGCATTTCACAAAGTAACCATTTATCAAATTTCGCAAACACTTTTGAAAATTCTTGAAATTACAGTTTTTAGGTAAAACAACAAAAGTTGATCCCCCAAGACAGCCCTGGGGGACCTTAACCCATGCTTTGATACCAAATTGTAACACCCATCTCCCGGCTTATGCCACACAATTACGAATCACAAGTACTAGGCTAATATCACCTTACAATCACGCCCGAAGGCTTTATTACACAATCACATTCCTTACACTCCAGGACACCTACAGCCCGAAGCTCAAACAACAACGACCCGAAGGCCCAACTCTCCCCCCGAAGCCACACATGGGGGGCTCACCAAAACCCCCTTCCGACGATATAAAGGACGCGTACCAGTCCCGTAGTACGTGTGCTTCCATACAACACCCTTTCGGGGGCCCTACCACAGTTCTACTTCACACATATCCATTAAGCACAAGAAACGTTTTCGGTTTAAGTGATAACCTAGCAGTTCTACGTTCTTTCAATCAATCAACAAAGGACTATCGTCCGAAATTGGATGAAGCAAACAAGGGTCAAGACCCATCCTCACCTTGGCCAAAGAAAGGAATAAGCGTAAATTGGAAGTTCCATTAGCCCAAACGGATATCAGATCTGAAAAGAGGACGGAAAAAGAAGTGAATTAGGCTTTCGTTTTGCTCAAATCGGGCTTAAGATGAGCAAGTTATGATCAATTGAAAATAACCAGCCCAAACCAGCTAACCGACCTAAACCGAACTAAACCGGAATTGAAATTGAAATTGGAAAACCGAACCAAACTGAACTGGTCAACCTAAACCGACCCGGTCAACGGTCCGACCCGATCAACGGTCAACCCGACCCGGTCAGCGGTCAACCCGACCCGGTCAGCGGTCAACCCGACCCGGTCAGCGGTCAACCCGACCCGGTCAGCGGTCAACCCGACCCGGTCAATTGAGTTGACTCGGCGGCGGCTCTGGTGGTCGGCGGCAGCAGAGCTCCGGCGAAAGATGGCGGCTCCAGGCGGTAGAGACGGCGGCGCGTGGCTGACAGTGACGGCGGCGCGTGAGATCTACTCTCTGATCTTCTAGGAGCGCGTGCGGTAGCGACGTAGCGACGTAGCTCCTACGGAGGTGTGGTCGGTGGATTCGGCTTCGACTCGTCGAGAGGAACGCGAGGGTGGTCTTGGATTTTCCAGATTCATCACGGATAAAAAGATATGAGGCTTTTAGTGTTTGGCCTAAGGAGAATCAAATCTGAAAATGGGTTTTCGGGATTACCTTCAAATCTAAACGATGGAGGAGCCCTAGATCTGGTCTCTAGAGGCGGTGGGTGCGACGGGATGGGAGCAGGGCTTCGCCAGAAATCTCTTCTTCTGCTTTTCTCAAAGGGTGGAGGCCCTTTAAATAGGAGAAGAGGAAGGGAACCCTAGGGTTTACAGAAAAGGAAGGTTGGCTTGGGCTAAGATTTGGGCTTTCCTTCTTCTTTTTAGAAAAATTTAAAATGGGTTGGGCCAGGGCCATTACAATTCTCCCCCCTTAAAAAGAATTCGGAGTTCTCCCGTGCAACTCTTTACCAACAACCACTCCGCAATCTTCGCTGAACCAAAATTGAACTTGATTGCTTACTTGCTTGAAGAGGACTTGTCATTGAATCCTGAAGACTGCTTCTCTCCCCCCCCCCCCCTTATTTCAAACCATGCTCTGAAGTGTCTTTCTACTTGGTACCAATCCAATGGCGGCTTCCAGAATGCACTCAAATACCACATATTATCGTCCACGTCCATTAGGGTCGGTCTCCAACATTTATAACCAACACTCATCCTTCGAGTGGTTCTAATATTTGAATGAGATGCTCCGCTTCCAAACTGTCCCCTTCAACGGTTTCCATTACCGTGCCACAATGAATTATCCACTTCCAAATGGATTCTCTTCGACGGTCTCCATTACCGTGCACTGTGACGTTGACTGGCGCACAAAGTGCTCCACTGGTTTTATTGCTTATCCCTTGTGAACGATGCAGCTAACCATGTTCATTATGGCTAACTGACTTATGGGGGACGACCCACCACGCTTTCGCTGCGCACTTTAATTTCCAAACCGACTTCCAATCCGACATGTGGGAAATGACCTACCACGCTTCCGCAGCGCACTCTTATTTCCAGACCGGTTTCCAATCTGACTTCCGGATCAAGGTTTCCTACCTTGTGATCCAGATGTAGTGCTTTCCAAACATCATCCTTTGGGTTTCCTTCCCTATTAAGCTTTGCCCTCCTTTTCTCTCCCTTGCAGCTTCTCGCCAATCCGCCATAGTATTCTCCTAACACTCTTCCGTTGGATTTCCATTTCCAATAGTCAGCTTTGTCCTCTTGCGCTTGCAACAAATATGAGCCCGATTGCTATTCCCCAACGGACATCAGATCTGGAAAGAGGACGGAAAAAGAAGTGAATTTGGCTTTCATTTTGCTCAAATCGGGCTTAAGATGAGCTAGTTATGATCAATTGAAAATAACCAGCCCAAACCAGCTAAACCGACCTAAACCAAACTAAACCGAAATTAATTGAAATTGAATTAAAATTGGAAAACCAAACCAAACTAAACTGACCCGGTCAACGGTCAACCTGACCCTGTCAACCGAGTTGACTCGGTCGCCGACCGAGTTGACTGGGCGGCGGCTCTGGTGGTCGGCGGCAGCAGAGCTCCGGCAAACGACGGAAGCTCCGGGCGGCAGCGACGATGGCGCATGGCAGACAGCGACGGCGGCGCGTGGCGGACAGCGGCGGCGCGTGAGATCTACTCTCCGATCTTCTAGGAGCGCGTGCGGGCGCATCGTAGCTCCTACGGAGGTGTGGTCGGTGGATTCGGCTTCGACTCATCGAGAGGAGCAGATTAAAAGATATGAGGCTTTTAGTGTTCGGCCTAAAGAGAATCAGATCTGAAAATGGGTTTTCGGGATCATCTTCAACTCTAAACGATGGAGGAGCCCTAGATATGGTCTCTGGAGGCGGTGGGTGCGACGGGACGGGAGCAAGGCTTCGCCAGAAATCTATTCTTCTGCTTTTCTCAAAGGGTGGAGGCTCTTTAAATAGGAGAAGAGGAAGGGAACCCTAGGGTTTACAGAAAAGGAAGGTGGGCTTGGGCTAAGATTTAGGCTTTCCTTCTTCATTTTAGAAAATTTTTAAATGGGCTGGGCCAGGGCCATTACAATTCTCCCCCTTAAAAAGAATTCGGAGTTCTCCCGTGCAGCTCTTTACCAACAACCACTCCGCAATCTTCGCTGAACCGAAATTGAACTTGATTGCCTACTTGCTTGAAGAGGACTTGTCATTGAATCCTGAAGACTGCTTCCCCCCCCCCCCCTCTTATTTCAAACCAAGCTCTGAAGTATCTTTCTACTTGATACCAATCCAATGGCGGCCACATACTACCGCCCATGTCCATTAGGGTCGGTCTCCAACATTTAGAGCCAACACTGATCCTTCGAGTGGTTCTAATATTTGAATGAGATGCTCCGCTTCCATACTGATCCTCTTCAACGGTTTCCATTACCGTGCCACAATGCATTATCCACTTCTAAATGGATTCTCTTCGACGGTCTCCATTACCGTGCATTATGACGTTGACTGACGCACAAAATGCTCCACTGGTTTTATTGCTTATCCCTTGTGTACGATGCAGCAAATGCTCCAACCATGCTTTCGCTGTGCACTCTGATTTTCAAACGACTTCCAATCCGACATGTGGGAAACGACCTACCACGCTTCCGCAGCGCACTCTTATTTCCAGACCGATTTCCAATCTGACTTCCGGATCAAGGTTTCCTACCTTGTGATCCAGATGTCCTTTGGGTTTCCTTCCCCATTAAGCTTTGCCCTCCTTTTCTCTCCCTTGCAGCTTCTCGCCAATCCGCCATAGTGTTTTCCTAACACTCTTCCGTTGAATTTCCATTTCCAATAGTCAGCTTTGTCTTCTTGCTCTTGCAACAGATATGAGCCCGGTTGCTAGGAACTTTCCAATGCCCCAGCTCCGCCTTCCCAAATTCTTTTGCGATCTCCTTTCCTTCTTGAAGAGCTCCATTAGCTGCTCCATTAATCCACAAAGAACTCCAAGGCAGACCGTTTCCTTTCGGGTTCCACCGTTAAATCTCGAGCCCGCCATGCCACGAAGATCTCCTCCAGCTTCCAGCCTGATCAATCTTCCAACGAGCCGTCCATAACTCATTGAATTTGATGTCAAAAATCTGATTCCCAGATTCCATTCTTAGAATAGATTTGGACAGTTTCCAAATGCTCCTTGTGAACCAAACACCACGAATGACCCTTGCCGCTTACTCCAATTAGAACGCCGCCATTTCCAAATGGCTTATTTGCAATCCGGTCTTTCCATCGACCTCTTGTAGCTCCTGCAGCACTCTTTGTAGCTCCTACAACGCCTCTTGCAACTCCTTCAGCACTTCCTGGTGGCTCTTGCAGCTCTCTCCTACCCTCTCACAGTAGCCTCTCCAGTGAACTTCTCCACATCCCGATCGCCTTGGCACGCTTGGTTGGACAACACTCTGCACGGACGATAACCCCAACACACACCTCAATAGTACCGACTACCATGTAGGCGCACACCGTAAAATACATCTCAACATACACCTCATCGGCATACATCACGACATACATCCCATCACATATCTTAAGGCAGTAGCACCATTGAGGTCTAAAGACACTAACCCCAACCTGCAAGGAAAATCTAACTAGACTAGGACGAATGCGTAGAATAATCGAAGATATAATTGGCGCTTGAAAAATCATTTCACAAAGTAACCATTTATAAAATTTCGCAAACACTTTTGAAAATTCTTGAAAACACAGTTTTTAGGGAAAAAAACAAAAGTTGATCCCCCAAGACAGCATTGGGGGACCTTAACCCATGCTCTGATACCAAATTGTAACACTCGTCTCCCGGCTTATGCCACACAATTACGAATCACAAGTCCTAGGCTAATATCACCTTACAATCACGCCCGAAGGCTTCATCACACAATTCTAAGTCCATTCGTGCTTACCATGCCCCACATCCCTCACACTCTGATGCAGCCCCAGAGATGAAACTTGATGGAAGAACAAGCACTGGCTTTATAGCTCTCTTACTTGACCGAGATGGATGGAATGAATGGATGATTGACTCTCTCAATCTGGTGGGATGATTGACTCTCTCAATCTGTGGAGAATCAAGGCTTCTTGAATCACTCAAACAGGACTCAATCATTTTTCAATTGATCACTAAGGCTTCACACACTTAGGAATCAAAAGACAGAATATGTAGAACCGGTTGAATCATTCAAGAGTTCTAAAGACAAAATGAATCAAAGATAGCTTTGAAACAAAAACGAAATTTTCTATTACTTTGGAGATTGAAAGGTAAATAATACAATACGCTAAACTAGGCCTTTATAGGCTCTTTACAAACGGTCATATTGAGTTTAAAAAAGGAAGAGATCAGAACATAAGAGGAAATGAGCCGTTGGGGCTGAATCGATGGGATCTCTTCCAAAGATGGAACTCTGTGGATTCTTTGAGTCTTGACAACTTTTCCATGTACTGATGATTCCTTGGAGTGTATATATTCAGTGCATAAAGCTTATGGTCGTGATTCCAAAGATAATGTAGCCGTTGGATGATCTTCTCCTTGAATGTGCTTATGTCTGAATAAGGAAAGTTGACAAATGTGAACCTCCAATTGATTTTGTGCATTATGGTTGAGTTGGGGACGTCTTCTATCTTCTTTGGCCCGTGGTAAATGTCTCCTGGTTGCCAAGTCTTGGTTTGGGAATGTGCAAACCAATTGGTCTTCATAGTTTCCATAAATAGCTCCGGTTGAGTTTGCTTATGTTCTAATAGGATCCGTCTGATTCTGTGTGGGCTGGTGCTTCTGAAGGTGTTGTAGAGTGCTTCTAGAATTAGTAAGAAGTCTCCTGGTTGCCAAGTTCGAGTTTGGCAATATATGAACTCATGATCTTCCAAATAAGGTAAGCATGGCATTCTTTGACTTTGACAGTGAATAACTTTCAAACCGTTACTTATTTTGGTTTGAATACAATTCTCCGTGGTCCTATGATGAGTTGAAAATCCAGAACAATTTAATTTGTTGATTGGTTCCTCGTGGATTTGTCGGAGTGCTTCATCCTCTGATTGTAGGTCTCCATCGGGTCTGGTTGCGCTGACTGACGTAGTGGTTGAGTTAGTCAGCGTGCTGGCTGACGTAGTGAATGACGTAGTGGTTGAGTTAGGGAGCGCTTGGCCTGGTCTGGTTCGGATGACCTCGTCATACCCTCCCTCTTCAAGAAGTTTTGACCTCAAAACTTGATCATCTGCACATATATAAGTCAAGTTAGTCCAGTGAAGTGAATGAGGGTTTAGAAGATTACCTTGGGAATCATTTTGATTCTGATGGAGTTGTTGAGTATCTGGTGGTTCTTCTTTGAGTAAATAGGATAGCAGTACTCCTCTTCTTTGAGTTGGTGTGACGCCTCCTTTGCTTATCTTTCTCATGCTCTCCTTAAGACCTAAAATATGCTCAACACTTTGGCAAAGAAACAAGTGTGTCATAGGTTTCTTAGGATAAGATGCAAAAATTTCCTTGACAAATGGTGTTTCTACACAAGGAATTACACCTATGTAATCTGAACTTTCTTTTAGTTCTAACAAGTTCAGTAGCACACACTTAAGAGTAAGTGGAACAAGGCTGGTTAAGTTATGGCTTACTTGAAAAACATGCTGAATGTTCTTGATAGGCATCTGATCTGGAGGTTTCTCCTTGATGTTCTCCTTTTCTCCCATGACTTGATCAGTCTGAACACTTAGTGTAAAGACTGTTTCTGAGCTTCTCTTCACATTTTCTTCTCCCTTGTACTTTATATCTGTCGAGATGCTCATTTGGAAGAACAAGTGCATTATATATATTCTTGGAGTAGTAAAAACAGATTGTATGATACTTGTACTTACATTGTCAGCTTCAAGAAGTTGTATGAGGCTTTGGACCTTTTGATCTTGTGAGCTACTGATCATTAGATGTTCATCTTCTTTCCTGATCAACAAAACATGTTTCTCTGGGCTTTGATCTTCCCTACTGACTTTGGTTTGCTCATGCTCTTTCATGCTCAGTTCTTCTTTTGTAGTACTTGTACCTGAAATAATGCTTAAGAGCAAGTGCGTCATATCTGTGTTTAAATTTGCTATAACAGGTCTGGAAATACTTAAACTCACAAAGATGGTGCTAGTAATTTGTAACATGGTATGTCCTATGTGCCCTTGAACAACTTGGCTGCGACTCTCTTTTACTCTAGAGATGACCATAGCTCTCTTAGGGCAGTCACCATGGGATGTGGCCTTGTGTGGGACGTCTATGGGTGATGGTAGCATCACTTGATCAGGTTGTGATGTTGGTGCTTCTGTCCACTTGACTTTCTCATCTTCCTTTGAACAAATCAGGTTTGGTAGTGTACTCTGACTCCTATGCTCTTCCTCTGATCTTGTTCCTGATTCAAAATCCTTAGACAAAGACAAGTGCATGAGTCTTGAATTGGAAATTAAATTATCAGATTGCACAAAGTTATCATTTGTGTCAGTTACTTCCAATTTCAACTCTGATGTTATATCTTTGATCAGCTTCATAGATGGACAATTTGTAGCAAAATTCCCTCTCCTATGGCACCTATAACATGTTGGCTCTTTGGAACTCACAAAGTTAGAACACTTACCTGGTGTTGGCATGTTTAAGAGCTTGAGTGATGCATCAAAGCTAGGTACGGTTGCATTGGGTGAAGCTTTTTGGCTCTGCTTTTGCTTTGGTTTCTTTAGGTGCAACATCTCCATGACCTTCTGCCATTGCTGATACTGCTTTGCTTGAAGAGTCCTCTTAGCTTCTGGATAGCAAACAAACTTGGGCTTAGGAGCAGCTTGTGCTTTTGATGCAGTCTTCACTCCCTTGGTTGTGGTTTGAAGCTTCTCCACAAATTCCTTATTCATTCTGGACTTGAGATCTCTCCAATCTAGTACTGGCTTCTTAAAGATGGTTTGGCGTTCTCTCCTTTAGCCACCATTCATAAGCCTTTTCTGTGAAAGCTGAGACAGCTTGTACTAGCCTCCTTTCTCCTGGAACTTTGTTAACTTGTAACCATTCCTCCATGTCATTTTCCCATTGCAAGTATGCTCCAGGGTTACTCCTTTTTCATGAAAACATTAGGGAACCTCTTATTCTAGTGGTTGGCTGCCTTGTGCTGGTTTGTTGGACTGTAGCTTTCCTTGTATCAGTGAGCTTATGTTGAGCTGGTACATTGTATGAAGTAACTCCATGATGGTTGAATGCACTTTTGTGCCTAGGAGGGTGGTACTCTCCATACATGTCTGCTTCTGAATCTTCACTTTCCTCATTGATTTCCATGCAAAGCTGACTCCAAGATGAAGTTATAGTGTACAGCTCCTTGTGTTGCGGCTCAGGTTCACAGCCTGAATCACCATCTGAATCATACCCATACTCAGAGACATCATCTCCTGGCCATGGTGGTGTTTCATACTATGTCTCCTCATTTTAGCAGAGTAAGCTCTCTTCTTCCTCACTTCAGTTGTCTGATTCTTCTTCTTCCATGTCACTGATTCAGTACCTGAAACAATAAAATAAAAGTGTATCAATGGAGTCTTTGCAAGTTCACAAGATACTTTATTACTGAATAAGTTCAGACTCGTTTGCGAAGAACAGAAAACTTGGCCTTAATTCAAACTTTCCTTTTTGTTTTAAAGCCTTACACGATTTGGGCAAAAAAATGAAAATAAAATTCTGTCACAAAACTAATGATGTAGACAGAAATGGAAACAAGATTTGTGACACAAAAATTTAAGGAGACCTTTTTTAATTTCGAAATGCAAGTGTAAAAAAATGGAAACTAGATTTTTATGGCACAAAAACTTAAATGTAAACTTTTTAAAAAAATTTCGGATTGACACAAAAACTAAAATGGAAAAAACACTTTTTTGGCTTTTAGTTTAAAGGAATTCAGATCAAACAATGGAAAACACTTCTTTTCTTTTTAAACTTTTTTTTGGTTTTATAAAACAAAAACAAGAACTCCTATGAACAAATAGACAGAAACAAAAGGACTTTGACACTTTTTCTTTTTTTGTTTTGAGTTTAAAACGAAATATGAATGCATGACAAAGAACTAAAACAAAAGAACACAAAACAAAGACTCTTTTTATGGGGGGTTTCGATTTTAAAGATGCAAACAACAAAACAGAATTGAGCTAGAAGAATCAAATGCAAGACAAATGATTTTTTTGGCTTTTTCTTTAAGTATGCAAACAAAATCAGAGACAGCTAAGAAATATGATGAAATAAACAATTTTTATGGGTTTTTGATTGAAGATGCAATGAAAACAGAAATATGAATCTAGATGCAAATGAAAACCGAAAAGGATAAAGGATAGATTACACCTGATCTAGGAACCTTTCGGCTCTGATACCAGATGATGCAGCCCCAGAGATGAGACTTGATGGATAGGTTGATGGAAGAACAAGCGCTGGCTTTATAGCTCTCTTACTTGAGCGAGATGGATGGAATGAATGGATGATTGACTCTCTCGATCTGGTGGGATGACTCTCTCAATCTATGGAGAACCAAGGCTGCTTGAATCACTCAAACATGACTCAATCCTTTGTCAACTGATCACTAAGGCTTCACAAATTTAGGAATCAAAAGACATAATCTGTAGAACCGGTTGAATCACTCAAGAGTTCTAAAGACAAAATGAATAAAAGATAGCTTTGAAACAAAAACAAAATTTTCTATTACTTTGGAGATTGAAAGATAAATAATACAATAATCTAAACTAGGCCTTTATAGGCTCTTTACTAACGGTCATATTGAGTTTAAAGAAGGAAGAGATCAGAACATAAGAGGAAATGAGCCGTTGGGGCTGAATCGATGGGATCTCTTTTAAAGATGGAAATTTGTGGATTCTTTGAGTCTTGACAATTTTTCCATGTACTGATGATTCCTTGGAGTGTCTATATTCAGTGCATAAAGCTTCTGGTCATGATTCTAAAGATAATGTAGCCGTTGGATGATCTTCTCCTTGAATGTGCTTATGTCTGAATAAGGAAAGTTGACAAATGTGAACCTCCAATTGATTTTGTGCATTCTGGCTGGGTTGGGGACGTCTTCCATCTTCTTTGGCTCATGGTAAATGTCTCCTGGTCGCCAAGTCTTGGTTTGAAAATGTGCAAACCAATTGGTCCGTGCTTCTGAAGGTTTTGTAGGTTTTGTAGAGTGCTTCCAATAGGATCCGTTTGATCCTGTGTGGGCAAGTGCTTCTGAAGGTTTTGTAGAGTGCTTCTAGAAGTAGTAAGAAGTCTCCTGGTTGCCAAGTTCGAGTTTGGCAATATATGAACTCATGATTTTCCAAATAAGGTAAGCCTGGCATTCTTTGACTTTGACAGTGAATAACTTTCAAACTATTACTTATTTTGGTTTGAATCCAATTCTCCGTGGTCCTATGATGAGTTGAGAATCCAGAACAATTGAATTTGTTGATTGGTTCCTCTTGGATTTGTCGGAGTGCTTCATCCTCTGATTGTAGGTCTCCATCGGGTCTGGTTGCTGACTGACGTAGTGGTTGAGTTAGTAAGCGTGCTGAATGACGTAGTAACTGACATAGTGGTTGAGTTAGGGAGCGCCTGGCCTGGTCTCGTTCGGATGACCTCATCACACTCCTGGACACCTACAGCCCGAATCTCAAACAACAACGACCCGAAGGCCCAACTCTCGGCCCGAAGCCACACATGGGGAGCTCTCCAAAACCCCCTTCTGACGATATAAAGGACGCTTACCAATCCCATAGTACGTGTGCTTCCACACAACACCCTTTCGGGGGCCCTACCACAGTTCTACTTCACACATATCCATCAAGCACAAGCAACGTTTTCGGTTTAAGCGATAACCTAGCAGTTCTACGTTCTTTCAATCAATCACATCGAGTACTCAACTATCCCTACTCTACCTAGGAAAGACAATATTAACAAAGGACTATCGTCCGGAAATGGATGAAGCAAACAAGGGTCAAGACCGATCCTCACCTTGGACAAAAAAGGGAAAAAGCGTAAATTGGAAGTTCCATTAGCCCGAACGGACATCAGATCTGGAAAGAGGACGGAAAAAGAAGTGAATTAGGCTTTTGGTTCGCTCAAATCGGGCTTAATAAGAGCTCGTTATGATCAATTGAAAATAACCAGCCCAAACCAGCTAAACCGACCTAAACCGAACTAAACCGGAATTGAAATTGAAATTAAATTAAAATTGGAAAACCGAACCAAACTGAACTGGTCAACCTAAACCGACCCGGTCAACGGTCTGACCCGGTCAACGGTCTGACCCGGTCAACGGTCAACCCGACCCGGTCAGCGGTCAACCCGACCCGGTAAGCGGTCAACCTGACCCGGTCAACGGTCAACCCGACCTGGTCAACCGAATTGACTCGGTCGCCGACCGAGTTAATTCGACGGCGGCTCCGGTAATCGCCGACCGAGTTAATTCAAATCACCTTCAAAATCTTCTCTCGACTTAAATTTAGCCAAAGAACAACGGTTACACGGACACTTCATCGTGTTTGCATTTGAATTACCAAATGCAAAATCCAAAAAGGTTTTAACGCCTATTCTATAATCTTGAGATAAACGTGGTTTTTTTATCCATGACTTATCCATAATAATCTGAAACCCCATACTTATGTAAATTACTTAGAAAATCTTAATATAACGAAAACGTACTTGAGTAATATTGCTTTACCGGAAACCCGGAAACAAGTAGACATAAAAAAAACATAGCTATAATATATAAGAGGCCATGCCAACAAGAACACAATCAACTCTTGACCAACTACTATATCAATTCTATAACGTGATTTCTATAACTTTTGACATCAAAACATGAATAATTGTTTAAAGTTTATAATCTGATTTAATCGAAGTGTATAAACACCTATTGAATAAGAAATTAAGTAGCAATGCCAATCTTGGAATTTAAAAGTCTATTGAAGTTAAATTAAAGTTACCTTAGCTGTCTTTGAATAGTAATTGACCGAGTTACTCTCCATTTATTCAAGTTGTTGCTAAAAAAAACAACAAGTCTCGTAGTTGTATTCTTTTTACGTTTGCTTTTTTTCCTTCACGGCTGTTGAATAAGAACATGCCAAATATGACTTTGCAAAATAGACACAGTTTTAAGGCAAATTGAAAGAATCAGGAACAAAGATGGGTATAAGATTAGGTTCTTATGATAAATACTCACACATAAAGCAGTTGCTTAAAATCGTTCTTCAAATTAGATTTTACTCAGTAACCGACTTGGAAAAACTTAGCTTCTCCGAACTCACTTTCTCTAGAAACAGAAACAATTCACAATTGTAATAAAACCCATCAAAAGAATTTGATCTATTCAGTCAGTAAACAAGAAAATAGAAACTATTAGAGTTACTTGCTTAAGCTAACCACAATTTTTCAAAAGATTCAGAGTCTATCCTTGAGAATTTCACCGTCTTTAGATCCGAAAAAATTGAGACTAATGAAGCTATTTCCTTGTTCTGATGTTGTTCTTAACGAGTTTAAGCAGCTTTTTGTTACGAAAAAAGAAAATCCAGGAAAGAAGAAGATGGGTGAAGATAGAGACGTAGGTGTTTAGGTGATTCCCATTATTTGTTTTTTTTTTTCTGGTTATCGGTGATTTATTGTTTTTGTCTTTATCTATATCAACTTTTCTTTAAGTCATGATTGAATACATGTATTATTAATTAGGGACTGTATTATTAATTGTGTAAAATTAAACATATAATAATTTAGAGACTTATATATAAAACTACATGTACAAACAATATAATGTTTGAATATGTGAAAGTACATGTGTAATATTTTATATAGTCCATGTCTTAGAACAAAATTATATGTTAGTTTACATTGCTTCAAATGAGAGATTTATGGAATTGGTCAACAAATCTTACAATTTATATAGACCAATGATATTTTTTTTATTAAAAAATTTTAGAGATATTAACTACATATAAAGAGTTAAGACATGTATAAGTATAACAATATATATATATAAAAATTGGTCACATTGATCACACAATAAGTTTATTTTTATATTTTCCAGTTGTTATTACCAGTACAAATTAAGATCAAATATATCTATTTTATTTAATCGATTTAAAATTATTAAATACTTATATCAAATTTTATCACCGATCCTAAATCACATAAACTAATTTTAATCTAATTAAATATTTTAATATCTACATTATTTATTATTGATATAAATTTGTATCAATATACTGAAGTGATGTTAAAAAGGACTAAATTACATCGGTTGTTGAATTGATGTAATTCAGTTATATATTTATATCAATATTTTACAAGTGATGCAAATTTACAGATATTTGTATCAATTTTAATGAACTGATTCTTAATAAGTCAATAACAACATCACTTATCCTAAGTGATGTTAAACAACAATTTTTGTATCATTTATCAATAAATAATCCAAAATAACATCGCGCAATTCAATTGATGTAATTCAGCCTTTTTTGTAGTGAGATTAACAGATCCCGTGAACCGATTATTAAGTTTGTCAGAAGATAATGCTTTGAAGTAAAAAACGATTTCAAAGAAAAAAAGACAAGGATTTTTTGTATGTTGTCGGAGAGAAAGAAAGAGATCTGAAGAGATAAACATGTTTTTTGGATAACAACAAAAAACCACGGGTCGTACGATTTATTTTTAGTGTGGACCTTTTGTTTTGGTTGATAATTATTATGAAGCAACCTTGGTTATCGTTTGGGCCAAATCACTGTATTGACCTAATTCAAAACTCATGTTTTTTGTTTTTTGTTTTTTTAGGCTACCAATTGATATTTATAAATTGGTAAATGATATAACCAAATTTTACAATTTAAAATTTTGTTCTTGATTATATAAATCCAAGTTATATATGATATTTAAAAAAAAAAATTATTATAATTTAAAAGTTTTTATAATTACATATTAGGGTTATAGAAATACTATATATATATATATATATATATATCAAAATGTCCAAACATATATTTTAAAAATAAAAGAAATAACCAAAAAATTATTACATAAATGAGTGTGTAAACCAATAAAAACACTTAATGAATAGATTTTTAGTGTGAGACCACACAGCTATTAAAATAAAACACAAACTAATAAGAATATAAACAAACAATATGGTTTTAAATGGAAACTGTGGTTAGGCTGGATTAGTCCGCGAAAGGTTAAAAGCGTTTTTTGTACCATTTATAATTATTGGTCTACAGAAATGCACACAAACAAGTCAAAAAAGTCCAATGCGGACTAAGTACCGAATAGTTTTCTGAATAAATAAATTTAATCCACCACAAAAATATAGTGATTTAGTTCGTAATTGATTTAATTCGCTATTATCGCAATAATCATTCAAATCCTATGATACCAATCAAAATAAGTAGTTCAATAAATTCTCGGAAGTACATGGTCATAATCATATTCATATATAAAATGGTTAAATAATTTATTTACATACTTCAAAGATGACTGAAATTAATATAGTTGTAACAAAATTAATATATGATGAAAAATACATCCGCGCTTTAAATCTAGTTGATTTTAAAATATGCAAACAATGTATTAGTTGTTTCCAAAATGAATCTATTTTAGACACCGTTCAAATCACTACTAAAATAAATAAATCAAATATTTTAGGATAGAAATAAAAATATATATTCTCCTTTTAAAATAAAAATCTGACAGAAGAAAAATATTGAGATGATAAAACGATAATACTAAATTGGACTACAAACATCAAATAGTATTATCTCATAATTAACTAGATAACAAGAGATTAGTGAAACAAAACAAAATATAATAATGTCGGATGTGGGTTATGGAAGCACAAGAACAATTTAAAATCTAAATTACTGCGTCATAATGACAGAATATAATCAACTCACTAAAAAGTCAAACAAACATTCAGCTAAATAAATTGAAAATTCATAAATTGATTGGGGGCAACTGAATGTTTGTTTGAAAAAAATGACTTTTTGATAAGGGGTGTAAACCACTTTATGTTTTCCGATGATACCATTTTCTTCGATAAATAAAATGCAAGCTCAGTGTCAGCTCTTAAATCCATTCTCGAGAGTTATGAATCTGTTGCTGGACAGAAGATCAATTTCTCCAAGTCGGCCATCACTTTCTCAGCTAAGACTCCTCTGGAGGTTAAAGCGAGAGTTAAAACAACCCTCAGTATTGAGAATAAAGGAAGAATGAGAAAGTATCTTGGGCTTCCAGAACATTTTGGCAAAAGGAAAAGGGATATTTTTGCGGCCATCTTGAATAAGATTCGGCATAAAACTTATATTTGGTCTTCCCGCTTCCTCTCGGGAGCGGGTAAACAAGTCTTTCTAAAAGCCGTTCTGAATTCAATGCCCGCATATGAAATGTTGTGTTTCAGATTGCTTCGATCCCTTTGTAAGCAAATTCAGTCTTTGTTTACTCCCTTTTGGTGGGATGCTAATTCCGAGAAGAGGAAGATGTGTTGGATAGCTTGGTCAACGCTTGCTCTACCTAAATATGACAGTGGTTTAGGATTTAGAGACATTGAAACCTTCAATGACTCTCTACTCGCTAAACTAGCCTGGCAGTTACTTAAGGACCTTTCCTCTCTTGTGGCACAGGTTTTGCTTGGCAAGTATTGTCGCCATCACCTTTTATGGACGCCCCCACTCCCGCTTCAGCTTCTCATGGTTGGCAAAGTATTTAGAAGGAAAGGAGATCCTCTGAAAGGTCTGACCTTGATGAGGACATCAAGTCATCATCAACCAAGGAGCATGGAGAGGACATAGATCAACCAACTAAAACCCTTGAAGAGAAGCAGTTTGAGCGCACCAGAGACATATGTGCATATTTTGGAGTATATCAATCCAACCAGGAGGAGTTAAGTTACAAATCAATATGTTCCTGGAACCTAACTCATCAAGGAATCATCAAGAAGTGGAAATGTTTCAAAATCTTACTAGATGAAGAAGATAATCAAGTTACAACTCAGAAGATTTCCAAGGAATCCATTAGAGACCAACTGCCACTTCTTGGAAAGCTCAGATCGGGCCAGAATGAATCAAGTTCTAAACCAACTTGTTTTGGAAACCTTACTCATCTGAGTTTCAGGGGCAATTAGATTCAGTTCAAAACAGTTTATGGTTTAAAAGTTATTCTACTTCTAAACCAGGTGATACCAACTTGCCTTATTTGGAACTTTGGAGCAATAAACCACAACGGTCACATTTCTATCAAGTTGTGCTCGTGATTAAGCATACGTACATCATCCTGGATGTTCCAAAGGCGCACTAATTCTTTTCCAAGTTGTCAAGATACAAGGAGCCTTCAACTTACCTTATTTGGACAGATTTCTTCTTAATGGCTCCAACAACCATATTCCTTAATCTTTGCTATTTCTTTTACTCTCTTAACCTTCTAAGACGTGTATTGGGCATTATTTAAGCTCACTTAGACTTTCATACGTAAGAACCTTTCAATCAATCACAGTATTATTCTGTTTCTTTCAAAGAGTGTATTTGTTAAGAGTTTTTCCCTTCTCTTGAATAAGTGTGTGATTCACCTACAGCCCCAAAGATGAGACTAGATGGATATGTTGATGGAGAACAGAACACTGGCTTCAAAGCTCTCTTGATCTGTCCAGAATGAATGGAATGGCGAGATGGAATCGTGTTGGTGAACAACTCTCTTGTTCAGTGGGTGATTGACTCTCTCAGTAGATGGCAGAACAAAGTTGCTTGAATCACAAAAACAAAAAGGATCTGAAAACTCAGTAGAATCCAATGAATCACTAAAATGGATGCTAATGAACAAGAACAACTCAAGACACTCTTGAAAAACAAATTTCTGTATTTTATTAGATTGAAAGGTAAATGTTACAATGGGCTAGATTAAGCTTAAATAAGCTAAACATCATGGTCATATGACCAAAAACAAAGAAAGAAATCGAAACTTAATGAAAACTAGCCGTTGGGGCTGGTTTAATGGGATTCTCGGTCTGTTTAGGAAACCCTTGAGTCTTGGTGGTTTAGGCAAGTAAGAATGATGTCTTGGAAAGTCCAGATGCAGTGAATGTGGCTTGGCATTGTGTCGAAACATATCAGAAAGTAGTTGTTGGTTATTGATTCCTTTAGGCTCCAAAATAGGCAAGTCGGTCAAGTTGATTCTCCAAGTGGTTATGTGCATTTTGTATGGACTTAGGACGTCTTCTAGCTTCTTTGGTTTGTAGTAATGGTCTCCAGGTCGCCAAGTCTTGGTTTGAGAGGTGATAAACCAAGTGGTCTTCATAGTTTCCTTAAATGTCTCCGGAATGGCAATTTGAATGACTTGTTACCCAACATGAACCGGGGCTGTTCTGGCTTGACCAATGACTTCAAGAAAGGCTGTTTGATATAAGTCATTGATGCTGAGTTGGTTGACATGAGTGGAATCTCCATGGCAGAGTGGTTGAGCTCCTGGTTTCTTATCTCCAAAGGCATGGACCGGCTGGTTGATCTCTCTTCTATGCATCTTTGTTGATGATGGCTTGATGCCCTCATCATACTCTCCCTCTTGAAAAGGTTTCCACCTCGAAACTGAATAATCTGCACCAAGAGAAAGAAAGTTAGCTTTCACTTTCCTTTCGGAGTTTAGGGTCTTACCTTGATGTGTATATGGTCTGGTGATGAGTGGAGTATCTGGTGGTTCTCCTTTGAGCATATAGTATAGTAATACTCCTCTTCTTTGGGCTGATATGGTGTCTCTTTTTTCTATCTTCCTCCTGCTCTCCTTATGACCTGAAATATGTTCAACAATTTGGTAAAGAGACAAGTGCATTATTGGCTCTTTATCACAGAATAAACAACTTGAATCCTTCTCCTTAGAGTCAATTTCCTGTGCTAATTAATCTCATCTTCTAGCAAGCTTAACAAGTTCTTTAACACAGCTATTGAATCATTGGAAATAAAATGTATCAAATAAAGACTTAGCTTGTTAATAGATGTTGTGTCCTTGCTTTGGTGTTGAGGTTTCTCCTTGATGTTCTCCTTTTCTCTACTGCTTGATTTGTCTGATCACTTAGTGTAAGGGCTGTTTCTGAGCTTCTCTTCATACTCTCTTCTCCCTTGTGCTTTATATCTGTAGAGATGCTCATTGGAAAGAACAAGTGCATTATATCTGTTCTTGGAGTAGTATAAACATATTGTATGGTTGTATGGTACTTGTACTTACATTGTCAGCTTCAATAGGTTGTATTAGGGTTTGGACCTTCTGGTCTTGTGAGCTAGTTATCATTAAGCGTTCGTCTTCTTTCCTGATCACCAAAACATGTTTCTCTGGTCTTTGATCTTCCCTACTGACTATGGTTTGCTCATGCTCTTTACTGTTCAGTTCTTCTTTCCTTGTATCAAATCCTCTTGACAAAGACAAATGCATGACACTAAAATTGGGAAATAATAAATTAGAATGAGCTAAACTATCACTGGTTTTAGCTAATGCAATTTTATGTCCTAGTGATGTTTCTTTCAACAATTGTTTAGATGGACAGGTTGCAGAAAAATGTCCTCTCTTATGATATCTATAGCATGTCCGATCTTTAAGTCTCTTAGAATTAGTAGACTTACCTAGTCTTGGAGTGTCTGGTTAAAGATGCAAGAGGTTGGGACTTTCTCCAATGGATTCTTTAATCTGTGGTCCTTCTTTGCTCTGCTCCTGCTTCTTAGGAGTGTTTAGATGTGGCTTCCTGACCTTGGCAGCTTGTGTTCGATGTTGTCTTGGCGCCTCTGGTTCATCTTTGGCAGCCTTTAATTTCTTGTTGGAAGTCATCTTCTGGGTTTAGAACATGTACTCTTCTTGGGAGGTGTTGCCTTGATCCATCTTCTTGGCTCTTGAGGAATTTGGCACCTTGGGTAGTATGGTTCTGTGGAGATCTCTTCTACAAACTCTTTATGGAGTAGCTTCTTCATCTCTTCCCAAGTGTGTCTGGTAGCTCAAGCTCAAGTCTGAGGTAAGCATCCTTATCCCATTCTAGATAGGCTTCTTCAATTAGAGTTTCTTCAGCAATGGTGGTCTTCTCCACTTCTGGAACTTGATTTGCTTGAAACCAGTCATCCATATCTCTTTCCCACCTTAGATAAGCTTCTGGTCCTTGCAAACAACCTGAAAAACATATGTTATATGGTTCTTCTTGACAAAGATCACCTTGGTATTCTTCTTCTTCATAGATTTCAGAATTGGTATTGTTTTCCCATGCTTCTTCAATGGGCTCTTCTCTTGTTTCCGTCTCAGCTTCACTTAAACAGCATTGGGAATCAGCTTCTTCACAGCCTGGTCCTTCTTGGCTATCAGCTATTGGGTCATCTTCTTCTGCCCATGACTCCACTTCACAGTATCTCTCTGATTCTTCTTCAGAGTTGGCTTCAGATTGAGCTTCTCCATCCCAAGAGTCAAACTCTTGTTGCTCTTCTTCTTCTTGGCAGTCTGGTTCTGCTCCATAAGGATCTCCAAGGTCAGATTGATCCTCCCATGTTTCTTCCTCCTGTTT
Organism: Orychophragmus violaceus; assembly: GCA_030180135.1. NCBI lineage: Eukaryota > Viridiplantae > Streptophyta > Magnoliopsida > Brassicales > Brassicaceae > Orychophragmus > Orychophragmus violaceus. Next base: position 60,258,193 of record CM058237.1, on the reverse strand, counting down.
TAACTCACATTTTCCTCCGTCTTGCTAAGGATATGTAGGATCTGGTTCAGGTTCTCCATCATTAGGATACTCTTCATAGTATGTGCTATAATAGTCCTCTCCATGTGCTTCGTCTTCAAGCTCGGATCCTGCATCAAAGCTAGCTTATGATGTTGCTTCTTCTGTCCAAGATTATTCAGAGAACTCTTATTCTCCATTCCATGAGTTCTCTTCATCACCCCAATCAACCTCTGAGGTAGTGTAGACACTTGCTCCATCTTCATCTTCCATGTTTTAGTTCATGAAATATAACAAACAAAGTGTATGAATAGGTTCTGGTTTTCTTTAAATTTGAGTACAGAACAAGAATATGTATTATTCAAGTTTCTATTAACTCAAACAAAGTCACACACAATTAGTTAACAAAAATCACAGAAGCTTTGGAAACAAGTCTTAGGAAGATTTGAAATCACTCTAGAAAACCGGTTAGATCCCTTTTTTTTTTAAACAAAAGCTGTTGGTTCTGAAAAAACAAACTTGGTCCAATGATTTGGTTTAAAATCAAGTTGCACACGATTTTTGGATCAATGAAGTGCTGGTTTTATAAATCAAACTCGGTTTTGGTTGGTTTTCAAAAAAATTTTCAAGTTTCCTTTTGTGGTTTATTGCACACAGTTTTGGATAGTTTTAAAAAGGAAAACTGAATTTTTATGAATCAAGAGGAGCCTTTGTTCATAAAATTTCAAAATCCTAAAAGAAGTAATAAGGAAACAATGCTTTTTGGGTTTAGAAATCGGATCAAAAGAATGAAAACTTCTTCTTTTTCCTTTAGAACTTTTTTGAAACAAACTGAGAACACTTATGAAAAAAATCGACAGAAACACAAACTTGACTCTTTTTCTTTTGGTTTTTAAGTTTTAAAACAAAATATGAATGCAAAACAATGAACTAAAGCAATAGAACACAAAAACAAGGACTCTTTTTATGGGGTTTTCGATTTAAGATGCAAACAAAACATAATGAACTAGATGCATCAGAATGAATGTATGCAAGGTAAAAATGATTTTTATGAGTTTTCAATATGAGATGCAATAAAACAGATTAGAACCTAGCATATCTAACAAACATAATGACTTTTTATAGCTTTTTCGATTTGGGTATGCAATGAAACTAAACAGAACATAATAACAAAGCAGGATGACTTTTATGGGTTTTTTTTTTGATGCAACAAAAAACAGAAATTGATGCAGATGAATCTAATGAAAAATAACAAGAGTATTGGATAGAAAACACCTGTTTAGGAGCCTTTCGGCTCTGATACCAGATGATACAGCCCCAAAGATGAGACTGGATGGATATGTTGATGGAGAACAGAACACTGCTTCAAAGCTCTCTTGATCTGTCCAGAATGAATGGAATGGGGAGATGGAATCGTGTTAGTGAACAACTTTCTTGTTCAGTGGGTGACTGACTCTCTCAATAGATGGCAGAACAAAGTTGCTTAAATCACACAAAAAAAATGATTTGAAAACTCAGTAGAATCCAATGAATCACTCAAATGGATGCTAATGAACAAGAACAACTCAAGACACTCTTGAAAAACGAATTTCTGTATTTTATTAGATTGAAAGGTAAATGTTAAAATGGGCTAGATTAAGCATAAATAAGCAAAACAAAACGTTCATATGACCAGAAACAAAGAAAGAAATCGAAACTTAATGAAAACTAGCCGTTGGGCTGGTTTAATAGGATTCTCGGTATGTTTAGGAAACCCTTGAGTCTTGGTGGTTTAGGCAAGTAAGAATGATGTCTTGGAATGTCCAAATGCAGTGAATGTGGCTTGTCATTGTGTAGAAACAGATCAGAAAGTAGCTGTTGGTTATTGATTCCTTTAGGCTCTAAAATAGGCAAGTCGATCCATTTGATTCTCCAAGTGGTTATGTGCATTTTGTATGGACTTAGGACGTCTTCTAGCTTCTTTGGTTTGTAGTAAATGTCTCCAGGTCGCCAAGTCTTGGTTTGAGAGGTGATAAACCAAGTGGTCTTCATAGTTTCCTTAAATGGCTCCAGAATAGTAATTTGAATGACTTGTGACCCAACATGAACCGGGGTTGTTCTGGCTTGACCAATGACTTCAAAAAAGGCTGTTTGATACAAGTCATTGATGCTGAGTTGGTTGGCATGAGTGGAATCTCCATGGCAGAGTGGTTGAGCTCATGGTTGCTTATCTTCAAAGGCATGGACCGGCTGGTTGATCTCTCTTCTATGCATCTTTGCTGATGATGGCTTGATGCCCTCATCACCTATTCTCTAGAAAACCTTGGATTAACTTTTTAGTGTGATTCAAATAAGTTGTTCAACCACAAATTGAGAGATTCAGTCAGCCCAATTGAACAAGTGAGTTGTTCATCTCGTCCACCATCAACCAGATTCATCAAAGAGAGCTACACAACTAGCTGATCAATCTCCATCACCTATCCGTGCATGCATCATCTGGTATCAGAGCAAATAGGCTCCTAACAGGTGTATTCTATCCTTTACTTTTTGTTTAGTCCCATTAGATTGCATCTGTTTCATTTGTTCATCTTTCTGTTGTATTTATCTCTGTTATGTTTAGATCCATTCATCCAATTAGTTTTCTATTTGATTCATTGCAGCATCCTTAATCAGAAAAGCCTAAAAACAAAGTTTCATTGCATACTAGTTTCTGCCATTTAGTCATTTGCATTCAAAATAGAAAAACTATAAAAAGGGTTCTGTTTTGCATCATACTCTTAGTTCTTTTTTGTTTTGCATCCACAGCTCGTTTTCTTACATCAAAAACCACATAAAAATAGCATTAGTTCTTGATTCTATCGAGTTTAATCATTTGTGTTCTTGTTGCATAGTTTTTATAAAAAAACAGAAAAGATAAAAGAAGAAGAAGTTTTCTGCATTTGATTTGATTTTCTTAAACTAAAACCATAAAAAGTGTTTGTTTTCTTTTATTTGCCTAGAGTTTTCGAAATATATTGCATAGGCTCCTCCAAAATTGGTCAAAAAATTGTGTTTCCTTTTTACTTCCAAAACAGTGTGATTTCCTTCTCAAAAAGGCAACCAAATTTTTACCAAAACTGTGTGGCTTTATTCCTTTGAAATTTCGAAAATTCAATTGGTTTGTGATTCAAAATAGCATACCACAGGTTTATTGGCAACTCAGGAAAACATCAGACCATTCATACAATATTTGAACCGTGCATTCATCCCAGCATTTCTTTGCTTTTCGAAAAGGCTTGAACCGGTTTTCCAAATTATTTCCTAAGCTTCCCAAATTGCATATACCATTTGAACTTTTAGCTATATTCATCCTAAGACTTATTTCAGAACACATTCATACTTTTAAGTCTTACTTTTCAGGCACAAAATAACATGGAAGAAGAAGAACCATATAGGGAAAATTGGAGTGAAGAAGAAGAGAGCTTAATCTGCTTAAATGAGGTGACAGATTATGAAACACCACCATGGCCAGGAGATGAACCCTCTGAGTATGGAGATGATTCAGATGGTGAAGGCTGTGATCCTGAACTCTCATCTTGGAGTCAACTTAGCATGTAACTCAGTGAGGAAAATGACGACTCAGAAGCAGACATGTATGGAGAGTACACCTACCTAGGAGCAAGAGTGCAATAAAAAATGGAGTTACTTCATACCATGTACCAGCTCAACATAAGCTCACTGGAAAAAGGAAAGCTCCAACGCCACAAACCAGTAAAAGGAAGCCAACCAACAGAAAAGAGGTTCCCTAGTGTTTTCAGGAAAAAGCAGTAAACCTGAAGTATACTTGCAATGGGAAACTGACATGGAGGGATTGTTACAAGATAACAAGATTCCAGAAAAAAGGAGGCTAGTACAGGCTGCCTCAGCATTCACAGAAAAAGCTTATGAATGGTGGCTAAAGGAGAGCACACCAACCATCTATAAGAAGCCAGTACTAGATTGAAGAGATATTAAGACCAGAATGCATAAGGAATTTGTAGAGAGGCTTCAGGCTACATCCAAGAGAGAGAAGCCTACATATAAAACCGTAGGCTGCTCCTAAGCACAAGTTTATTTGCTATCCAAAGACCAAGGATGTCTTCTCAACCACTTACACCTACCAAGCATAAGCTAGGAGGACTCTTCAAGCAAAGCAGGATCAGAAATGTCAGAGGATCATGGAGATGTTTTAACTAAAGAAACCAGAGCATAAGCAGAGCCATAAAGCTTCACCCAATGCAACCAGACCCAGTTTTGATGCCTCACTCAAGCTGTTAAACATGCCAACACAAGGTAAATGTTTTAACCTTGTAAATTCCAAAGAGCCAACATGTTATAGGTGCCATAGGAGAGGACAATTTGCTGCAACCTGTCCATCTAAGCAATTGTTGAAAGAAACATCACTACGAGAGAAAACTGCATTAACTAAAATAAGTGATAGTTTAGCTCATTTTGATTTATTATTTCCCAATTCTAGTGTCATGCATTTGTCTTTGCCAAAAGGATTTGATACAGGGAAAGGAGAACTGAGAAGGAAAGAGCATGAGCGAGCCAAAGTCAGTAGGGAAGATCAATGACCAAAGCAACATGTTTTGGTGATCAGGGAAGAAGAAGATGACTAGGTCCAAACTGTCATACAACCCACTGAAACTGACCATGTAAGTACAAGTATCATACAATCTGTTTTAAGTACTCCAAGAGAGCATCTCTACAGATATAAAGCACAAGGGAGAAGAAAATGAGAAGAGAAGCTCAGAATCAGCCCTTACACTAAGTGATCAGACTGATCAAGGCAGTAGAGAAAAGAAGAACATCAAGGAGAAACCTCCAGGCCAAAGCAAGGACACAACATCTATTAACAACCTAAGTCTTTCTTTGATATATTTCATTTCCAATGATTCAACAACTGTGTTAAAGAACTCGTTAAGCTTGCAAGAAGATGAGATATCACTAGCACAATAATTTGACTCTAAGGAGAAGGAGTGTGTTCAGATCAGAACTTTCGAAGGAATGCATCATGCTCGAAAAACAAGATGGGACGAGCTCGGAAAGTCCGAGCTGGTGAGATCAAAATTTTTGAGATGGTTTAGCTCAGATCTGAGCTGGCCAGTCAGGTTGGAATTTACGAGCTGTTTTGCCTATTTCAGAATTTCTGAGAAGCTTTTTCGAATATTTGTGCCTATCCGTAGATTCTGTCAAGCGACGTGTTTGTCTGATTGATCCATCCGGATGTTCAACTAAATGGTTTTGTTCATTTCGTATAAAACGTTATCCATATGAAGCGTTTCGTATAAAACGTCATTCATACAAAATGTCATTGATACAAAGTGTTTCGTATAAAACATTAATCATACGAAGTTCCGTTTATTCGAAGTGTTGTGAAGTATGCCATTAAGTGTATTTTGAGATGTATGTTGCGGAGTATGCCATTAAGGTGTATGTTGGGACGGGTGTTTTCCGATGTGTGTGTCTATCGTTGCGCAGAAAGGCAACTTGTACGTGGCGGCGATCCCAAAGAATTTTAAGATCAGTTTGAGTGGAGTTCCCGAGGCGAATCGGAGAAGAGTTTATGTGGCATTTACGAGTCCAAGTCTCTATCTTCCTTTTTGGCGTTCTTGTTGAGTAGTCGTTTCTAGTCTCGAATCTCCTTTTTCCTCCAGGTGCTCTCATTCTTTCCACATTCTGAAGATTCTGCAAGCTGGACTTTTGTTCTTCGTGCGCTCCCTTTCCGGACTATTGCAGTCATACTCCTTACCATAATTCTTATCCGTTTCTTTGTTCTCTAAAGAGTCGTCTAATGGGAAACAATTAGGGATTCTTCATAAGTGCTTATGTGATCTTATCCCCCCTTCAAAGTCATTTCTAGTTTCGAGTTCCTTCCTCTCTTCCGGTTTGTATCTTTCTCGCTATGTGGTTTTCGCATGGTGAGTCCTAGCGATTGATGGTTATGTGTGAGATAGATGTAGTAAGTTCACGTGAGGCATGTTGTTACAGGACACACGCGATGGTGGATACCGTGTGTGTTCTTTTCGCCAAGGAGGGGGGAGGGTGACGAGCCCTCCGAATTGTGCCATGAATTGCATCGTGAGTGGGTTTGAGTCCCGAGGCATAGCGGCCCGTGCAGGTCCATGACTGTATGAGCATGTGGGCTCGTTAAGCACAAATGGACGAGTTATATGTTGAGGTTGATTGTGTGCCTTCGGGCGATTGATTGCAAGATGTTATTAGCCCTCTCAAATTCTTCTTTGAATCTCTCAATCACGAAATACTCCGTGATTCAATGCCTACAACTTCATGTAAGATATGACGTTAGGCTGTGTGTTATACCGTCTAGTTTGCTTCTGCTTTGCTTTTCTTTTGAAACGTGATTGCTTCTGAATCTGATTGTTGGTTTGCTTATGATTTTCTTGTGGTTTACTTGTGTTGGAACAGTTAATTTTTGTTCTACAGGTTGTAAACGACTCTTATATTTCTTTATCAGTTTATATATGGTCTCCATATACTAGATAAGTTGGTTGTTTTTATGAGTATTTGATGAGTTCGAGTTTGAGGATTATGATGTTAATATTATAGTTAGCAAGCAATTGAGTTTGATGTCTATGTTTAATTACTCTATGTGTTTTGTTAAGTTCGGGTGTATGAGCGTTTATAGTGTTTCTATCATTTGAGACATGACCAAACCATCCATAACTTTCTTCTACTATACTTTTCGAGGAGATCTGTCAACGACGGATGAAAGACATGGTTAGCACTGCAAAGGACTGCGACCTCGGGAAATCTCAACAAATGAATATAACTACATCTTTTTCATGTAAAGTAACATTTTTCACAATCCACGTTTACAAAGTCATCTCATGTTCTTTATTTAATTGTTTTTATGTTACCGTCTTTAGCTATCACATGCCACTGAGAAAGATGGACGAGGAAATCCTTATGGAGTCGAAATCCTGACAGAAAATCTTTTAATGAAAAAGCGCGAGCAGCCCAGATACTTTTCAGCATTTGTGGCCTACCAAGAGCAACTGAAGGAAGCTCAATGTAAAACTACAACACCATCTTGCCTTGTTAATTTTTTGTAGTATGATTTGGTAACTCATTAATGCTGGATTTTGCGTATGTTGATCGTTTGTGTTTACATGCTACACATATGTATATAAGTTACCAATTTTATTTTGAAACAAATGTCTTTTACATTTCTTGTACCATTCAAATTAAGGTATCACTAATGACCAATTCGTAAATTGAAATAATCCAAATTCTTATTTTTTGAATAAAAGTCACTAAACAATCGTCAATGTTCGCACTACATACACAAAGTAATCGCAAAATATCTACCATCCGTGTATCTGGATTTTTCGAATAGTCGCTTAATAATCGTTAGTTAGTCATTAAATTGTCGCCAAGTAGTCATCATATAATACGACTATGCCAGACAGTCAAACAATATTCGGCAAGTAGTGACACAATCATTACCAAAATCGAATATGGATTTTTCGATTAAACGATGCATAGTCATTAAATTAGTTATAAACATTTGCTAATTATCGAAAAAATGTTACCATAATCATATCTGAATGTTTCTCTTAGTTGTTATATCAATGGTAAATTAGTCAACAAACAGTCGTCAAATAGTCACCATATATTACGACTATGTTGTGACTATATTATACATTCACCTAGTAGTTGATAAGTAGTGGCCGAATCAGTACCATAATCTTATTTGGATGTTCCGATCAATCGATGAATAGTCGTTGCACTAGTCATTACTAAGTCTCCAATTAGTCGCCAATTTTTACTACTCCATTGTGACTATATTGTACAGTGACAAAATAGTGGGTTATTGGTCACCTAGGTTAACGACAATTTGGTGACAACATTTCTCTCACTGCATCTGGACTAGTTCTTGAGTCGCACAATTATCGCCAAATAGTCAAAAATTACTCCTTATATATTGCGACAACGCTACGTCTTTGATACGATATGTTAGTCGTAAATATAGTCGTATACCGCCTACTATTTTTACGACTATACATTTTACCGACTAAAAATTTACTACTACCAGCTTTAATCGTTATTTAGCCATAAAAACGCGTTTAACAAGTACTCTGCGACTAAGATTGCAGTCGCAAAAATGTTGTTTCTTTTAGTGATATACACATCAGTTTACTAATTCAAATAACTATATAAATATAAACCACATACACTAAGTAACTGTACCTATAGTTTTAATTATATTTTTAAAACGTTATCAGCATGAACACTTCTATCTATAACTTGATAGTAAGATTTAATCTTTGTTGGACAATTTAAATTTATATTTAAAATTATATATAGATTGAATGATTATGTTTCTTCACCATTTTTTTGTATAAAATTATAAGAACATGTTTCTTTAAATAAAAAGCCATGGCACTGTGTTTTTATTATGTTCAAAGACTTCAAAGTTTTATCGTGTTTCTTTGAAAGCAAACATTTTAAGGGATTTTTACTTAATTTAAGGTTCATAATTTTTTTTATAAAATCGATTGGTTAGAAACAACGTCAGATAAAAAAAGAGTTGAAAGTCATAGTATTTTTTTTTTGTAATCAACTACATAATGCGTTAAAGATGATAAACCATCAAACTCTTTTAACTAGATTAGATCCATTCTCTAAAGTGAAAGTCATAACATGTTGTTGAAGTTGAACATCATAAGTATCAATTCAATAAATTGATTTATTAAAAAGAATTTGGATGATTCGATTTTAATAATTTAAAAGTAATAATAGAAAGATCGAAAATGTAGTTGTTTTATCACTAAGAATTCGAAAATAAATGTCGATTTTCTCTACTATAAAATTAGGTTTTAGTATCAAAATTCATCCATTTTTTTCCGCATAGGAAAATTTTCTTTATATCAAGAGAATTAAAGTTTATTTCATAGATTATTTATGATACAATAAAGTTAAATCCGGACAATTTTATATTATCCTTCCTTTTCTAACATTCATCTTTATTTTATTTTTTTAAATATGTTAATTTTATATTAATCATTTTCTAACATCCCGCACTCAAGGTACTTTACCGGGAAAATCTGAGCAAAACCCGAAGGAATACATCAATGTTATCACATTGAGAAGTGGTAAGGAGCTGCAACAATGTCAAGTGCCCACGCCTAAGCTGATTCCTTCACTCAATGAGGACATTGAAGTTCAAGAAGGGGAGAGGAATTCTGAAAATTCTGCTCTCAACAAAGAGAGTGATAGTGAGATGGCTAAGAGGAAGGAAAAAGCTGTAGTTGAAGAAGTAGTGAAGGACACACTCAAGAAGAAGGATGGTGTGTTTGTGCCACCACCTTATGAGCCAAAGCTACCCTTTCCGGGCAGATTCAAGAAGCAACTCCTAGAGAAGTACAAAGCTCTCTTTGAAAAGCAGATGAAGAATGTTGAGTTAACCATGCCTTTGATTGATGCCTTCTTGCTAGTTCCTCAGTATAGCAAGTTTCTCAAGGACGCAATCAAGGAAAGAACCAAGGAAGTGCAAGGTATGGTTGTGTTGTCTCATGAGTGTAGTGCGATCATCCAAAGGAACATTGTACCAAGGAAACTTGAAGATCCTGGCAGTTTTACTCTTCCATGTGCTATCGGTCCTCTTAGGTTTGAAGGTTGTTTATGTGATCTTGGAGCAAGCGCGAGTTTGATGCCTTTCTCAGTGGCTAAAAGGCTAGGTTTCTCCACCTACAAGGCTTGTAGGATCTCCTTGGTTCTAGCTGATAGATCAGTGAGGTACCCAGTTGGCCTTTTAGAAGATCTTCCGGTGAAAGTAGGAGGATTTGAAGTATCGACATATTTTATTGTATTGGAGATGGATGAAGAACCAAAGGATCCTCTAATCCTTGGGAGACCTTTTCTTGCCACATCTGGTGCGATCATAGATGTCAGGAGAGGGAAAATAGATCTCAACCTTGGTAAAGACATAGTGCTCAAATTTGACATCAATAAGGTGATGAAAAAGCCGACCATACAAGGGCAGATGTTCTATATTGAGACTATGGAGGAGCTAGCTGATGAACTCCTTGAGGAGTTAAACATGGATGATCCGTTGGAAGTGACTTTGACCAAGGAATGTGGGGAGTATGGGTACCTTCAAGAGGAAAGCTGGGCTTATATGAGAGCGCTTGATTCGCCCAAGCCTTTGCTAGGAGAGGTTGAATTCATTAAGCTTGGATCAGATTCAGTGGGTAAGGAGCTAGAGGTCTTTGCTATGGATATAGATACTGATGGCGCAAAGGAAGTTGAGCTGTGCAAGGAGCAGCTTGTAGCTGATGATTGGAGCGAGCTCAAAGCGCCAAAGGTAGAGTTAAAGCCCCTTCCGCGGGGGCTTCGGTATGCATTTCTTGGCCCTAACTCTACTTATCATGTCATTGTGAATGAGTTGCTGAGTGATGATGAATTGATTGCTTTGACCACTGAATTGAAAAAGTTTAGAAAAGCATACTCGCTTGATGATATAAAAGGATTGTCACCTAGCTTGTGCACTCATAGGATCCACCTTGAAAATGAATCCATGTATTCTATTGAGCATCAAAGAAGATTGAATCATAATCTTAAGGAGGTAGTCAAGAAAGAATCTTAAATTGCTTGATGCAGGGATAATCTACCCTATCTCGGACAGCACTTGGGTTTCTCCCGTGCACTGTGTCCCGAAGAAAGGTGGGATTACTGTTGTTAAAAATGACAATAATGAATTGATTCCTACTAGGACTATCACCGGGCATAGGATGTGTATCGATTATAGAAAGCAAATGCCGCATCTAGGAAAGATCACTTCCCATTGCCGTTCATTGATCAAATGCTTGAGCGTCTTGCTAACCATCCTTTTTATTGCTTTCTCGATGGATACAGTGGGTTTTTCCAGATCCCGATACATCCGAATGATCAGGAGAAAACGACATTCACTTGTCCTTATGGTACCTTTGCTTATCGAAGGATGCCATTTGGCTTGTGTAATGCACCGGCTACCTTTCAGCGGTGCATGATGTCTATTTTCTCGGATCTTATCGAGGATATTGTAGAAGTTTTCATGGATGATTTCTCTGTGTATGGCTCTTCCTTCTCTTCCTGTTTGCTGAACTTGTGCAGGGTCTTAAGGAGATGTGAAGAGACGAACCTCGTGCTCAATCGGGAAAAATGCCACTTCATGGTAACAGAAGGGATTGTGTTGGGTCACAAGATTTCAGAGAATGGCATTGAAGTGGATAAGGCAAAGATAGAGGTGATGACAAGTCTTCAGCCGCCGAACTCAGTGAAAGGGATCCAAAGCTTCTTCGGTCATGCAGGGTTTTACAGACGTTTTATCAAGGACTTATCCAAGATCGCTAGACCACTTACACGTCTGCTGTGTAAGGAGACAGACTTTGTGTTTGATGATGAGTGTTTGACTGCGTTTCACAGGATTAAGGAAGCTTTGATTAGTGCTCCGATTGTCCAAGCTCCTGACTGGGAGTTGCCTTTTGAGATCATGTGCGATGCAAGTGACTACGCAGTTGGAGCAGTCCATGGACAGAGGAAAGACAAGAAACTCCATGTCATATACTATGCTAGTAGGACATTGGATGATGCTCAAGTGAGGTATGCAACAACTGAGAAAGAGCTTCTAGCTGTGGTGTTTGCCTTTGAGAAGTTCAGATCATACTTGGTTGGATCTAAGGTTGTGGTGTACACGGATCATGCTGCGTTGAGATATATACTTGCCAAGAAAGATGCCAAGCCAAGGCTTCTAAGATGGATCCTGCTGCTACAAGAGTTTGATTTGGAGATCAAGGATAAGAAAGGTATTGAGAATGGTGTAGCAGATCACTTGTCGAGACTGAGAATTGAGGATGGTGTTCCTCTAGATGACTCTCTCCCTGAAGAACAGTTAATGGCTTTCAAGGTTGTCAGAGATTCTCATGATACAAGAATGAGGATTGAAGAGGTCAGTTCTATTGAAGACAAGGAGCCGTGGTATGCAGATATAGTCAATTTCCTAGCTGTTGGGAAAGAACCACCAAGCCTTAATAGCTACCAAAGGAAGAAGTTCTTTAGAGATGTCAATATGTACTATTGGGACGAGCCCTACCTCTACACTTTGTGCAAAGATCAGCTCTATAGAAGGTGCATAGCTGATGAAGAAGTGGGAGGTATTCTCCTACATTGTCATGGGTCAGTTTATGGTGGTCACTTTGCTACCTTCAAGAAGGTTCAAAAAGCTCTACAAGCTGGGTTTTGGTGGCCTACAATGTTCAAAGATGCCCAAGAGTTCATCACTAAGTGTGATCCTTGTCAAAGAAAGGGAAACATCAGTAGAAGGAATGAGATGCCTCAAAACCCCATTCTTGAAGTTGAAGTGTTTGATGTATGGGGCATTGACTTCATGGGACCCTTCCCATCTTCTTATGGGAATAGATACATCTTAGTAGCTGTGGATTATGTTTCCAAATGGGTAGAAGCAGTGGCGAGTCCGACGAATGACGCCAAGGTTGTGATAAAGCTTTTCAAGAGCATCATCTTCCCAAGGTTTGGAATTCCGAGGATTGTGATTAGTGATGGAGGCTCGCACTTCATCAACAAACTATTTGAGAGTCTTTTGAAGAAGTATGGAGTAAATCATAAGGTTGCAACACCATATCATCCTCAAACAAGCGGGCAAGTTGAAGTGTCCAATAGGCAAATCAAGGCTATCTTGGAGAAGACTGTTGGAGCCTCAAGGAAAGATTGGTCTAGGAAGCTTGATGACGCATTGTGGGCGTATAGGACTGCTTTCAAGACTCCGTTGGGCACTACACCGTTCACCATGCTGTATGGGAAGTCATGTCACTTACCGGTGGAGGTGGAATACAAGGCTATGTGGGCTGTCAAGTTGCTGAACTTTGACATCAAAACTGCGACTGAGAAGAGATTGATTCAGCTGAACGAACTTGACGAGATAAGGCTTGAGGCTTTTGAGAGCTCAAAGATCTATAAGGAGAGGACCAAGCTTTTTCATGATAAGCTGATCCAGAAGAAGGAGTTTAAAGAAGGAGATCTTGTGTTGCTCTTTAACTCCTGGTTGAAACTCTTTCCCAGGAAGCTCAAGTCCAGATGGTCGAGACCGTTTAGAGTGAAGGAGGTGAGGCCATATGGAGCAGTGGTACTTTTGGGAAAATCCGATGAAGAGTTTACGGTCAATGGCCAAAGACTCAAGCATTACTCCGTCTCAGAAGCTATAGAGGAAGGGACTTCGATTCCACTCTCTAGCCCTCCCTCGGCTTAAGATCACGGTTTGCAAAAGTCAAGCTTAACGACTTTAAACAAAAGCGCACTTGGGAGACATTCCCATGTTTATCCCTGTACATATGATGTTTTGCTTGTTATTTTTGATGTTTTGCTTTGAGTTTTATCAGGTTTTGGTCTTTAGGTGAGGTTGTGGACCAGTTGGTGTTGAGTAAAGGCCACGGGAATGAAGGAAAAGGACACTGGAATCGGTATCGATCACCGTATTGGCTGGCCAGGCCGATACGGATTTGGGCAATTTAATCCGAGACTTCGTATCGATTACCGTATCGGCTGGCCAGGCCGATACGGATTTGGGCAAATTAATCCGATACTTCGTATGGATCACCGTATCGGCTGGCCATGCCGATACGGATTCTCGGGAAGAAATGATATCGGCCACAGTATCGGCTGGCCAGGCCGATACGTGCGTTCACAGAAAAATCCGAGACTCAATATCGGCCTGCGTATCGGTTGGCCAGACCGATACGCCCCATCGCCCAGGTAAGTATATCGATCCCCAAACCGATTTCAAACCGGATTTTAACCAAAAATCGATTTAATGAACCGATCTAAACCGGTTGGGACCCGATTTTCTTCTTGTTTTCTCCTCCCTCATGCCTTTCCTCCTTCCCACTTGCGATTCTTACAAGTTTTTGGCAAGAACTTCTCAAGGATTTCAAAACTCCCTTTCTCTCTCAATTCAACTCGGTTTTCAGTGATTCCAAGCTCTAAACTCACGATTCTATTAGCTCTTTCACTTTCTTTCACTCTCCACTACTATCCTTCATCACAAACCAAGGTAAAGCTCTCAAACTTTCTCAAGATTTTGGATTGAAAAACCCGGAAATGTTGAACTTGAATTTGTCGGTTGTTGATGATTGATATTGCTTGAAATCCTCCCCAATATGTGTTTGAATGAATGCCCATAGCCAATTTCGCCCTAGGATTGAAGGAATTTGGTTTTTGGTGAATTAGGGTTCTTGAGAAATTCGGATTCCGAAAATTTTGGGGGTTTTCTAATTTGATGGTTTCTAACGATGCATTGGGGTATTAAAAGCTTAAATTTGTGATACTACTCGATTTGATTGAGTTTCGTTTCACAAAAATTTCCAAAATGCATGTGGAGAGCCTTTGTTTGATGAGAATGTGAGTTCCTTGTGAATGTGATTGACTTGTTGGTGAATTATGCCTATGATGAGCTTGAATTGAGAATGGTTGAGTTGGTTTTAGCTTGTTTACTCCATTGAAAACGAAAATCTATGCAATTGTTAAGCTTTTACAATTGTTGATCATGGATGTGTCAAGCTCTTATTGATTTTGTGTTGGTGGATTGTATTGTGTTCTAACTCTATCTTTGAGTTATCTTTTGTAGGAGAATGACTAACACATCCGCCAACCCGAGATCACGAGCAAGGGCACCTAGACAAGATGCGGGAACATCCTCGAAAGGAAAGGGAGTCGCTGTTGAGGAAGAAGCTCCAGAGATCGCAGGGAAGGTGATTCATGCGTCACCACTGCAGTATACTCCTTCTGAGATCAATGACAAGCTGGAGAAGATACAGTTTTGGCCAACACGGTATCCTCACGTCCCGACCCTTATGGCTCTTGGACTGCTAGAAGACTACGATCAGATTGTGGAAAACATGGGGCTCAAGACCTTCTTCAGCGTCTCCAGTGATGGTTATCAGAGCTCAGCCTGCCAGTTCCTTGCAACCATGAAAGCAACTATCAACATGAGAAAGGCAGCCTTTAGAGGAGAAGTGAGCCGTGGGAAGATAGATTTCACGATGGGCAGGAAGAAGTACTCTATGACTTTTGAGGAGATAAGTTCCATCTTCGGTTTTGAGGAGAATGGTGCTCAGCTAGGTCCTTCCATTCCCATTTAAAAGGAATACCTCGAGGGATTGTGGCACGTGATAGCCGATGGACCATTCAAGTTGGGAGCTATGAAATCTGCAAGGATCAGACACCCGGCTATTAGGTACGTGCACAAGGCATTAGCCCACACTCTGTGTGCTAGAAAGGAGACAGGCCAAGTCACTGAACTGGAGATGAGGATTCTGTACATCGGATTACAGCCAATTTTGCGCACATTCCCCAACAGTACGACGATACCACCCGTTGAGCGCCCACCGAGCTTCACAGCCATTCTAGTAGAGCAGTTTGGGGTTCACCGAGATTGGGCAACTTCCGTCAAGGATTCTGACCCCAAGTTCACCATGGGTGGTTTAATCATGCCTTTACTTAGAGCAAAGAGGATTAAACTGGAAGGCAGTGTGGAAGAGAAGACATTTGGACAGCCTACGCCGGTGGGATGGTTAGACGTGCCTCAGCTGATCAGGTACCACATTCTTGGTTCTAAACCGCCTCTGGGTCGCCAAATCTACAGGATGTGCTCAGATACGCCAATGGAAGAGAAGTACCTGCTTCCGAACCCCACCATCACAAGCCTTGCAAAAAACCAGGCTAACGTGAGGTTCCTCCCGGCTATGGAACACCAATTCGAGCCTCGCGGACCGCGGAGAGCACCTGCAGCCGGTTCAGATTCTTCCGACGCACCTGCTGGGGTGTATGGGCTGCACATGTATTACATCGAGCCATTGGATGACCCGATCGCGAACAAGACGGTCAGTGCACTGAGAGACCAGAACATGGACCTTCAAAGGCAGAGTAAATGGCACGGAAGGAACATTAAGAGGTTGGCTACCTGCTTGAAGAAGGTCACCAAGGTTCTGAAGATGATCGCGGGGAAGAAGGATAAGAGTGGCGCTGCGGGACAGACTTCCAAATCCCGAGAGGCTCAGACGGGTTTGGATGAGGAGCTATGGGCAGCAACTGAGGAAGTGATCGGTGAAGCCGATGAGCTGGTTGAGCAGACAGAGTTAGAGCAGGGGAGATACTCAGTTGCTGGACATGAGACGGGAGGAGCTGTGCGCATGGCTGCCGATTCCTACTACGAGCCTCACCGCCACTCCGCACGAGAGGACAGAAGGCGAAAGAGAAGAGCTATGAGGACACCATCCTGCTCTTCATCCAACCCAAGATACTCCATGGGGGAATCATCACCTCCATCATTCCACAACTAGCAAGGTAACACTCCATCTTTGTACATACTTCTTTACTTTTCTTTGTTTGCATTTTGTGTGTTTTCGGTCTCTTCTCCTTTCATAGATCACACAAGGGACCGTGTGATTTAAGTTTGGGGGAGAGACTAGTTGCTAATGATTTTTCCTTTTGATCTTATTTTTGTTGTCTCTGAGTCTCATGCATTGCATCTAAGGCATAGAAAAAACCAAAAAAATTAAAAAATTTTGAAAAAATTTCGCAAAAAGAAAGCATCTTAGGATTGAGTCTAGTTGCATCATATAGGACGCATGCATAGGGAGCAATGATTGAATTTCCTTGTAAGACTGATTGAGTGATGACTTGTTCTTTATGCTAGTTGTTTGAGCTAGTTGATTGTCCTAAGATTGTAATTCAAGAAAGGCTAGAAAGTTAAGACGAACCATGCTCGGATTGCTTGCTTTGAAACTTGGTTTGAAACTGAAATAGGCTTTGAATTGACACTAGCTCTACCTAAGTGAGAACTTTAATGATGACATCTAATTATCTTACTCATGCTTTGTGTGTTAAACTCATGGATACTCTGAAAATATTCAAGCATTCTTATCCCTTTTACCACTCTCGCTTGCTTGAATAGACTCCACACCTTTCACCACCCTTCTTTCAAACCATAAACACTCTTGTTGAGAGGCAGGCCTATTTTTGAATGAGATAGGTAAAAAGTGTTGAGTATGAGGCGACTAGGGAAATTTTCCATATAGTGCAAGCTCATTACCTTTAGCTTTGTAATAGGCTAGAATCCAAATTTGGGGGAGGAATTGGGAATGGAAGAAGAGAGTAAAGAAAGGGAAGAATGAAAGGGATTTTGGTTGGGATCTTATGTTTGTTGGCAAAGTGTTTTAAAAGAAGAAAAGCTCTTATGTGTTTAAAAGAAGAAAAGTGTCTCATATTTTGAAATGAAAATAAGCCAAAGGCTCAACTTTTTTTTTTTCTCTAAACTTGCTTTATATTGATGAATCAAAGTATTCTTTGGATACAGATGTCCTTATAATTGAAGGTACATAATGGTAATAACATGAGCTTGAACTGTTTGGTATAGTAGAGGTAGCAAGAAGGTGAGCCGAGGTGTTCTGGTTTCTTGGTATCCAAGTAAACGCAATCTTTTTGAATTTTCCTTTCCAGAAGTTGATTTCATGGACGTAGTGGTGAACTTCAAAATTCTTGGCTTTATTATTGAGCAGATGTACCAGTTGTTGGTTATCTCCTTCAAAAATCACTTGTTGTATTCCTTTAATCCAGCAAGCATGCATGGCACTTAAGAGGGCTTGACATTCGCTTTCTAGAGGGGTGCTTGTTCGGTCAAATTGTGCTTGTCCTGCTCCTCGGAAGAGTTCTTCATCATCCCTTAATAGCCATCCTGTTTGTGCTCTGTTTTGGCTCAAATGAAACGATCCGTCGTAGTTGCATTTCCACCAAGCTAGTGGTGGTCTACGCCATTGAATGTTACTCATAGTTGAGTTGTGTGGAGCTCTAGGTTGCGATTCCTCTTGTTGTTGCAGAATTCTTGAGCATCTATCCATTCGTTGGCATCGCGTTTTATCAACGATAGAGCTTTTTCCCATTGTATTAAGTTTTGTTGGTACATTAGAAGATTTCTGCATTTCCATATTCGCCATAGTGTCCATATCGCCATCTGTTGTAGTAGTAGAGTTAAGCCATTACCGTTGTTAAGTATATACTGTAGTTTGTCATCCACTAGTCTTGTAGGGTTGAATATTAACGCAGTAGGGAATCCGATACCACGCCAGAGAGATTGAGCGAATGGGCATTCAAAGAATAAATGATTCAAAGTTTCTTCTTGTTGGCAACATCTTATGCATATCGAGGATCGTGATAGATGTCTTCGTTTCATGATCTCCCCTGTTGGTAAGCATTCTGAGCTTATTCTCCATATAAAGTGATGTAACTTTGGTGCGGTTTTTGTTTTCCAGATTTGTTGTTTGAGTCTTGGATCTCCTTTTGGAGGTTGGATTGCTGGACCAGCTTGGTTATGAGACGCAACCAATAACCTGATTTTACTGTATAGTCTTCAGTCTTGTTATAATGCCAGCCAATAGTATCCTGATTATGATTTGGTAATAACCTGATAGCCAATATCTTATCTACATCTTTCGCTATAACATGATCCCGGATCTTGTCCTCATTCCAACTACTTCCAGATGAAAGGGTCCAGTCACTTACTTGAGTTGTGTTGGTTTGTTGATGGATTGGTCTTGGAGGTCTCGGGTGATCATCTGGTATCCAAGGATCTGTCCACATGTTTATAGATTCGCCATTCCCTACAGAGAATCTGACTCCTTTTTTGATCAGTTGTTGACCATGTAATAATGATTTCCAGATGTAGGAGCTCCTTTTTTTGTCTTTAGCATTGAGTATGTTTCCATCTTGAAAATATAGTCCTTTGAGAATTCTAGACATGAGACACTGTGGGTAGTGAAGGATCCGCCATATCTGTTTCCCAAGCAGAGCAATGTTGAAGCTTTCAAGTTCTCTAAAACCAATTCCCCCTTCCTTTTTTTGTAAGATGATTCTATTCCAAGCATACCAATGCATTCCTTTTTTTCCTTCACTAGATCCCCACCAGAACTTTGCAATGATCATGTTTATTTCCTCACAAATACTCTTGGGAATTTTGAAGATGTTCATGGAGTATATCGGCATGGCCAGTGCAATAGTCTTCAATAAAATTTCCTTACCTTCGGGAGTTAGGTACGTTTTACTCCATCCCTGCGTGCGCTCTTTCACCTTTTCAGTTATATATCTGAACATATCTGTTTTTTTCCGTCCAAATTGTTCAGGGATGCCTAAGTATTTGCCGCCACCACCTTCATTATGGATGCCTAATAGATGCCGCAGTTGTGTTTTGGTGTCGGGAGAGACTCGGTTTCCAAATGTAATGTTGGATTTGCTGAGGTTAATGGCTTGACCAGAGACTGATTCGTATAACTGTAGTATATTCTTCAATGCTGTTCCACATTTCTTGTTAGCCAAGGTGAAAAAGATAGAGTCATCTGCGAAAAGAAGGTGGTTGACTGCAGGGCAGTGTGTTCCAACTTTGATTCCTTGTATCTGTCGTTCTTGTTCTGCTTTCTGCATCAAGTATGATAGAACTTCTGCACACAGTATAAAAAGATAGGGAGAGAGGGGGTCTCCCTGTCTTATCCCTCTTGTAGGCTGGATTAGTCCTTTAGGTGTTCCATTAATAAGAACTGAGTAGCTGACTGATGAGATGCACTTCATTATCCATTGGATCCACTTAGTATCAAAACCCATGTGTGTCATTGTCATTTCCAAAAATCTCCATTCTAGTCGATCATACGCTTTTGTGATATCCGTTTTAACAGCCATGTAGGACTTAGATTGTCTTTTTCGAGTCTTGAGTGAGTGATATACCTCATGAGAGATGATAATATTATCAGTGATCATGCGGCCGGGAGTAAAATCAGCTTGATATTCGGATATGATACCCGAGAGATGTTGCTTCAGCCGGTGGACTAGTATCTTCGATATCACTTTATAGCTTACATTGCATAGGGAGATGGGGCGAAAATCAGACATTGATTCCTGTGGAGATACCTTTGGTATTAGGAAGATGTTGGTGTGGTTGAGCCGTTGGTCTAAGGAACCTTATCGGAAGAAATGTTTGACTTCATGAATCAATGCTTGATTTATATTGGTCCAAAATTTCTGGTAGAAAGCTCCTGAAAATCCATCAGGTCCCGGAGCTCGGTGAGAGCCAATTGAGAAGACAGCGTTTTGAATCTCGTCCATTGTGACTTCTCGGGTTAGGTCTTTGTTCATTTCTTTTGTCACATGTTTCTGGAAGCCTTCAAAAACCTTCATATAGTTCTCAGCATTTGTTTCTTGAGCCGTAAACAACTGCTGGAAGTAAAGTTAAGCTACTTGTCCAATATTATCATCCCCTTTTTGAGTTACTCCTGCTGCATCTTGAATGGATATGATTCTGTTCCGGGTTCAACGTGTTTTGGTGATAGAGTGATAGTATTTTGTGTTCTTGTCACCATAGGTTAACCAAGAATTTCTACTTTTAGCTTTCCAGAACTGTTCCTCTTCTACATATGTTTGGTTTAGCTCTGTTTGTAGTTCTTTCCTGTCCATTAGGTTGCCTCCATTACTGACATTTGTATCAATCCGATGTCGAAGGAGCGCTATTCGTTCCTTGGTGTTGTTATGATGCAGGCGCTTCCATTGAGATATACTGTTTCGACAGTTAATTATCCGATGATACAGACTTGTTGTTCTTGCGTTTGATCTACTATCCCAACCCGACTTGACTGCCTCCTTGAAACCATCTTTGTGCACTAAACGATCATCGTATGTAAATCTCCCTCTTCTTAGTTCACGAGTTTCATCAATATAGGTCACCAATGGTCGGTGATCCGATTCTCCTATTTCCAGGAATATGGTTTCTGAGGTGGGGTATTTTGTGTGCCAATCACTATTTGCCATTGTACGATCTAAAAAACTGGAGACATAATGTTGTCCACGCTGACCATACCATGAGAAGCGATTACCGGTGTAAGCTAGATCTGTAAATCCACAGGTTCGGATCATGTTTTGAAAGTCTAAGAAACTTGATTCTGGTCGTCTTCTCCCTCCTTGTTTCTCTGTGTTGTTCATGAACTCATTAAAATCGCCCATGATGAGCCAAGGGTCTTGTCTAGTTGTTGAGATTCTTTCTAATCTTTCCCATAAGATATGTCTTAGGCTAGGATCTGGGAATCCATAGACAAAAGATAAATAAAAACTTGTATCATTGCATTGAACCATACAATCTACAAGATTAGGGGATTGATAAAGAACAGAAACATCAACATTTTGATTCCAATATATTACAAGCCCTCCACTTAAACCTAATGGCGGAACAGAGACATGTCGTGTGAAGCCAAGCTCGCACCCAATGTCTTTAATGCAGTCGTCCTGCTGCTTTGTTTCTGACAGACAGATGATGTCCAGAATATGTTGTTTGACCATCTCCTTTAGGCGTCGAACTGTCGGGTCATTGCCTAAACCCCGACAGTTCCAACAGGCTGTTCTCATGGTGCAAGAGGTGGTTCTGGGTCCACCAAACCTCTCACTGGAGCTTCTGGATGCTCATCCATTGTTGCATTGCTACTCTCGCCTCTCTCAATTCTAGTCTTCCTTTCATCCCCTTGATTATATTCTATAGCATTCCTTTCAAAGTCTCTTGGTTGATCAATGATCGGGGTGACTCCATTCACCAGGTTTTGGTTATTGGCTTGTTGTTGTTCCAGTTGTGCTGCCTCAGCATCAGAGATTTCTCGGATGTTGTAAACTGCCAAAGGCTCAACTTAAAGAAAGAAAAGAGACCATTGTTAAAGAAAGATTTGAGCTAAGTTAAAAAAGAAAGATTTGCCACTATTTGAAAAGTCTTTATTGATCCTTGGGGAGTTTAAGAAAAAGTGTTTGATTGAGGAAAGGGGATGAGGCAAAAATAGCCTTGGTCAAGGGTAGTATCCATCTAGGTGGGCTAGACTAGGAGAAGAAGTAATTGGGGCATGGGTAGATGAAAATCAACCTAGTATGCACCAATTACCTCTAACTCTTAGCATTTTACTATAGCTCATTCACTTCTTTATGAGAGAACCTTCATGCTTTTGGAGTAAACCCCTCTTTTGATTGAGATCACTTTAATCTCAAAAACTTGTCCCTTTGCCAAATGAGTTTGATCACCTTGCATTGAGTAAGATCCACTTGAAAACCTAATGAATGTTAAAGAGCTAGTTGATAGGAATGCTTATCTAGGTTGAGAATTGAGCTAAGAGTTTTGTCTTGATGAGCATGGCTAAATTTTTGGAGTAAGCCTTACTTGGTTACATCTTGGTGACGTTGACTCGAATTGGAACTTGTTGATCTCGGTTTTGACTTTGGATATGAGCTCCCACCTTCAAACCTTTCTCCCAACTTACTTTGATGATCTTATGCTTGCTTGTGGACAAGCAAGATTCAAGTTTGGGGGAATTGATATTCATACATTTTTATGCATTTAGGCTTGTATATAGTTCTTGTTTTGACTTCATTTTCGCCATCATTCTTACCATTTTGTCGAGTCATTATCGCATCTAGAGTATAGAGTTGTCTAGGACTAGGAGTAGGCACTTTAGGCTTGCATTTGGAGTGTTTCTTGTGTTTTTCAGGTGATTGGAGGTGTCTAGGAGCATTGGTGGGCTTGGAAGTGGAGTCTAGAGCTCGAAGGACTAAGGAAGAAGCAGCTGGAAGGCATATCGGCCACCATTTCGGTTGGGGTGGCCGATACACACTCTCGGAAGAAAATCCGAGGACTCATATCGGCATGCATATCGACTGGCAGACCGATACAGGTTCTCGGAATAAATTTTGTAAACGTTGTACCTCTCCCAAGAATACACGAGAGGTACAACGTTTAACCGGTCGCATAGCTGCCTTGAACAGATTCATATCTCGTTCGACGGATAAATGCCTGCCTTTGTATTAACTCCTCCGGGGAAACAAATGGTTTATATGGGACGACAAGTGTCAGGAGGCATTCGTTGAGCTCAAAGACTACTTGTCAAACCCGCCGATGCTATCAAAGCCCGAAAACGGCGAAACACTTTTCATGTACATCGCGGTCTCAACAACTGCAGTCAGCGGTGTACTGGTTCGAGAAGATCGAGGGGAGCAAAAGCTGATCTTTTACGTAAGCAAGACGATGAACGGGGCCGAGACCAGATATCTCGCAATGGAAAAACTGGCTCTCGCAGTCGTTATCTCGGCACGGAAGTTACGACCTTACTTCCAGTCACACTCAATTGCCGTGCTGAGTAGCCAGCCTCTTCATAAAATCTGGCCGCCTGGCGAAATGGGCAGTGGAACTCAGCGAGTACGACATCGACTACATAAACAGGACAACCGCTAAGTCTCAGGTAATAGCCGATTTCCTTGTATAATTATCACCTGAACTAGATGTCGATACTCAGGTAGAAGACAAGAACTGGAAACTATTTGTTGACGGCGCATCATCAAAATGAGGAGCCGGGGTAGGAGTGCGTCTCATATCACCAACCGGAGAAGTGCTAGAACAATCATTCAAACTGGTCTTCACAGCATCTAACAATACAGCCGAGTATGAAGCTCTGTTAGCCGGTCTCGGATTAGCTAAAGAAATCGGAGTACGACATCTCCTGGCTCACTGCGACTCTATGCTTGTAGCGAATCAAATCAACGGAGACTACGAAGCTAAGAACGAGCGAATGGAAGCCTATCGAAAGGCGGCATTGGAACTAACTGACTCCTTCGAGATCTTTGATATAGTCCAGATACCGAGGAAAGATAATTCCCCAGCGGATGCACTTGCATCCCTGGCATCGAATCCTGACCTCTGTCGACGAATCCCGGTGGAGACAATTCAGGAACCGAGCATCGCGCCGCCTGAGAACAATCATGAAGAATCCATTTCCGATGATTCCGTTCTCGCGATCCAACATGATGGCCAAGACGACGTGTGTCATGTTAATCATGCGAAAGGCACCGATCTCATTGCACTTAACGGACGACAACGAGTATTGGCGACAAGAAATAAGAACGTATTTGACGGAGGGAAAATTTCCCGAAGACAAGTGGGCAGCACGACGACTTAAAGTCAAAAGTGTGCGGTATACGATACACAACGGTATCCTCTACAAATATTCGGCCAACAAAATTCTCCTCAGGTGCATACATGGAGACGAAGTCCGCCGAGTTCTCGAAGAAACACATTCAGGGGCATGCGGGAATCATTCTGGAGGTCGGTCCCTTGCTCTTAAAATTAAGCTAAATGGGCACTATTGGCCGACTATGGTCGCCGATTGTGAGACATATTCCAACAAGTGCAAGAAGTGTCAACGACATGCACCATTCATACATCGAGATACAGAGCTACTCACAACACCTACCGCGGCTTATCCATTCATGAGATGGGCAATGGACATCGTTGGGCCGTTGCCACTGTCCAATCAAAGGCACTTCCTGCTGATCATGACCGACTACTTCACAAAGTGGGTCGAAGCCAAAGCATATGTAGCAATCCATGACGTCCAAGTTCAGAACTTCGTCTGGAAATACATTATATGCCGATATGGGTTGCCCTACGAAATCATCATGGACAACGGATCGCAATTCACATCAAACTTGTTCGAAGGGTTCTGCAAGAAGTGGGATATACGGCTCAGTAAGTCGACACCAAGATATCCTCAAGGAAACGGACAAGCCGAAGCCACAAACAAAACCATCATTGCCGGCATCAAAAGACGTCTTGAAAGCAAGAAAGGAGTTTGGGCTGACGAGTTGGACGGAGTCTTTTGTTCGCATAGAAAAACTCCTCGCCGCGCAACTGGGGCCACTCCGTTTTCCTTAGCCTTTGGCGTGGAAGCAATGGTCCCGGCGGAGGCGAACATCTATACTCTCCACCGATCTCTTATGCCGCAACATAACGAGATCAACGAGAAGATGTTGATTCAAGCCCCCGATACAATAGAGGAAGAACGAAATCGAGCTCTACTCCACATTCAAAACTACCAGCAGCTCGCAACTCGGTACTATAACCAGAAGGTCAAAGAGCGACACTTTCAAGTCGGTGATTATGTACTTCGCAAAGTCTATGAGAACACCAAGGAATGGAGAGCAGGCAAACTCGGCGCAAAATGGGAGGGACCCTACAAGATAACCAAAGTCGTCAAACCCGACGTTTACTAACTTGAGTCAATGAAGGACAAAGCCTTGCCACGCTCATGGAATTCAGCAAGTCTGAAAGAATACTTCTAAAAACGGCTAGTCTATCACGGCGCCAAAAAAAAGAAAAAAACCTGTGAACTACGAGTGACTTGATTCATCCTTGGAAGATACGTAGGCAGCCTTCATCGTCACAGTCACAAATCTAATAAAATCTTTATTTTACAGTTTAAGCCGAGTTTAAAACTCGCACAAAGCCGAGTCCCAACTCGCAATCAAAGAAGAGTTCTAACTCGCAAATCAAAAGCCGAGCTCTTTAGTTCGCAAAAGCCGAGTTTAAAAGCTCGCACAAAGCCGAGTCCTAACTCGCAAATCAAAAGTCGAGCTTCTCAGCTCGCAAACGCCGAGTTAAAAACTCGCGGTAAGCCGAACTCCTTAGTTCGCAAAAGTCAAGCAATACACGCCTTGACTTCAAGCCGAGCATCCAATAAGACTCGTACCATTTAGCATCACGCTCCCTCGCGAGGAGTGTTGTCTTCCTTGCACACGAGGTGCACATCGTGGTAAGGAAAAGCCGAGATCCATCTCGCACCAAAAAAAACCGGGTTCGTACCCGTACGTTCTCTGTGGTGGGCGATAGCAAATAAGTTGAGCACTTAAGCCTCGCACATTCGTCTGTCCTTAGAACAAATAAGCCGAGCGCACATAAGTCTCGCAATAAAAATCTCACTAGATCGCATTTTAATCAATGTTCGAACTTAATTCTAGCCGGGTTAAGTGAATCTGAAACATTCCGATTAAAATTTTACGTGATCAGGTTTGAATCTAATCGATGTTCGGACCTAATTCATACTCTGAATGAAGGGAAATTCGAAACATTCCAATTAAAATTAACATCCAATCGTGTTGATAAACAGTAAACTTAGAACGATATCTACCAAAATTTGTATTCGAAGTCGTTCTGATGAGCTCTCGATGCTCCTTGGGAACGACCAAAGGAGTTATCTTGACATAAAGTAATATCGCTGCCAGACGCGAATCTTATTCGGCGCATCCGTAACTACGCCGTGGTCTTTCTTTAGTTTGAGCGCAAAACACCTGCGACTAGTGCTCATACGATTGATTGAAGTCATCTCCTCAAAAATCCTGACGGTGACCGTGAT
Source organism: Orychophragmus violaceus (assembly GCA_030180135.1). NCBI lineage: Eukaryota > Viridiplantae > Streptophyta > Magnoliopsida > Brassicales > Brassicaceae > Orychophragmus > Orychophragmus violaceus. The sequence continues at coordinate 60,231,929 of CM058237.1, read as the reverse complement.
GTCGGCCTCGACTCCTAACACAAGGAGACCTACCATGTGGCGAACCGCGACAGCCGAGAGCTGAGAGATGGCGATTTCGCGACAATGACAATAGGAGAAGATCAAATCAGGAAGCGGCAACCAAAGGCGAGATCCCGCGTTATCAGTGATGATAAAATAAGACTCATATAGGGTCATATAACCGGCTGGAGGATTCCAAGGTCGATCGAACGATCCGGGAATGAGAAATTTGATCCCTGGATCAGCTCCACATTCTTGGAGCGTAGATTCACCGACTTCACGGTAGAGCGAGTCTGAAAAATGTTATCGTATCTCTCTTTAGAAGCAACCGACAATCCCACAGACGGTGCGTCGCCGCCATCGATGTCGGAATCGTTTCCTTCAATGTCGACATCTTCGTTAGACTTCTCGGAATTTGAATCCTGAAGCTGGGGAATTACAAAGCCTTCCCGACCAGAGCTCTCCGCGGCATCAGTTTGCTGCGACAGCTCGCGATGACGTCTAAGCTCCTCGACCGCGTGATAACCGGGATGATCTCTCAAGTCGGACGAGGTGCTAGTAGACGACGAATCGGATGAAGCGCCGTGACGACTTGATGAATCATCCTCAGACGAAACGGTAACAAATTCCTTGTCTTTGTTCCCCGAACAACGGATCAGAGACATATTTATTGAAGAACAGATGAAGAACACAGCTACAGAAAGCGATTTTAATCTAAAAATCTAAGAAACTGCGGCTGAGCAGCGGCGATGGACAAATCGGAAAATAAAAACCGGTGGAGAGCAAAAAGAAATTACCTTTAACTTCTTCGTCTGGGCAGAAATGAAGAAATGAGAAGTGTGACTGAAATATTTATAGCGGAAATGGTGGCGTCGAGCCCGAGGCAATAATTACCTATGCATCGCTTCGTTTCTCGCACCTATAAACCGGTTCAGCCGCAAATCAATCTAATTTTTGTCCGGGTAGACAAAACCGGAACCGGTTCAAATCATCTCTTCGATGGGAAATCATGAACCGACCTAAATCACTTCCTAAACCAAAGAAATTTTTGTACCGACCAATCTGAATGAAGTTTAAATCGTCGCACTGGGGGGGCTTATTGTTGGAGTCAGGATTAACACCCTTCCCAAAAGGCCCATTCGTGAGTTCAGGTCGGCCCAATTAGGAAAGTAGGGTTTAGAGTTAAATTAACTCGGCCCGGCCATCTGGTAATTAGGGCGACAAAGGAGGTAGAAATAAGAAAAGGAAATCGGTGCGCGTAGTCGACACGCCGAGATAGAGATACGCTCAAATCGGAATAACAGGAAAGATTCATGTTTATCTCGAGTTTTCCTTTTTGTTAAAACCGACTTTATAAGCCTATATAAAGGCATCTCATTATTCAATACTAAACACTTGAGAGACTTTAGAGTCGATTTAACCTAATTTCTCTCCGGCGACTTAAACACCTCTCTTCTCCACTTTATTCCATCTCGGAAACCTAAAGCGAAAACCCTAATTTCCATATTCTCACCGTGTTCTTAAATCCTCTTTTAGAATCCCTTAAGAACAAACCCTAAAACTCTTGCTATCTTAGGATAGTCCGAGTTGTGAATCTTACACTAAAGGTGAACAAAATCAAGGCTAACAACATTGTTGTGTTGAAGCTACTTTAGGAAAATGGCACAACTCTAGTCTTAAAGCTCTGCTCCCAACAACCTTGATTTTCTTTTGCCACTTTGGCTATTAATCTGCCTAGTTAAATTACCTGAGCGCTTGAAATTTAATATTTTACCTTAAAAAAACTCCAAATGTTTGAAATAATATATAAATGTTTGCGGCTACAGAAAGGTCTAATGTTAGGTTTGGCACGATTAGTTGAAGAAATATAAAAAGACAATTATTTACACAGACAAAGTTAATAGGCATATTACTAGGGCTCTTCATCATGTTCTTCATCGTCATCTTACTCCTCATCATCTGAAGATGATAAATTACAACGAATTCATCTTTTAGTTCTGCATTCCTGACCTCGTAATCAAGATGTATTAGGTTTCCTCCTTGTACCAAGTTCTCAATAACGAGATCTTTGATTCTAGTCATCATCACAAGATCATCATTTTCTTGTTGCAAAAGAATCGGTTCCATGTCACCATAATCTCATGTAATATTTCTCCTCGGGTTGACTTGAACAACATTCAGCCACAAATGCTTTGGTTTCTTCGTGTATGGATACGGGATATAACAAACTTGATCCGCTTTTGAGGCTGTGCAATTTGTATGTACTGAATGAATTTATATACATACATATATTTAAAGGCATTAAGATTTATAGGTAAGGAACATACGTACCTAGAACAAGTGGTTTGTCTTTGTTGTATCTTCTTGATGCAAGCACGTCTACAATGCCAGCATTACACCGCCGAGTGCCTCTACCGATCATAGGGTTGTACCAGTTACACTTAAAAAGTGTGATTCTCATATTCACAATTCCCTCATACTCGAGCTGTATGATCTCAGTTAAGATCCCGTGAAAATCACCCTCATAAGATGCATCAGCATAATTCTCTCCTTTAACACGTACACCATAGTTACATGTCTTATGTCCCTCGCCGTGATTCTCCTTATGAAACAAATATCCTCTTGTAAAATAGATGGACCAGGTTTTAGCCTTATGCACGGGTCCATACACTATCTCTCGCACCCAAGGAGGAAAAGGATGTGTTTTTCCAATAAGTAACATGTATATAGAAAAGAAAATATCAAATATAGAGTTTGACAAAGATAAATTCATATAAATATATAGGTACGACTGAATTTTACACATACATAATCTTCCAACCATATAGGATATTCTTCGGGTCTTTTGCGGAGACTTCTTCTTGGGAGAGTTCGGGATATTTTGTGGACACATAATCTTCGAACATACTTTAATTTCAACCAAAACTTATATGAGAAATCATAATATAGTGGAATATATTAAAACGAAAGATAAGACATGCCAAGTTATATATATATATATATACCTCTCTAGTGGCTCAAATATCCACAGTTTCACAGAACATATACATGTGTGCATCTATAGTCTTTCTCTGAAAGCCAGATTTCTTGCATTCTTCCACTTGGACGACCTACTTGAGTAAATATATCAGGAACATCGACATGATATACAGGGATTTTACCTTCAGTGAATTTGGTTATCCTGGCCAAATTAATTGGTTTAGAAAAATTTATAATTAATTAATAGCTACAATGTGTGTGTCTTGCAAATGGCAAAGTTAACATGTGATTGGCCATAGCGCATTTATCTTAATTTCGTTTGTATATTCGCATCAAAGTAGTGCTCTGAGAAATAAGCTACCTCTTCATTGATATATGATGAAATAATGGATCATGCAGCATATCTTTTGTTCTTTGCTTTCCCTTTCAACTTTTTGAAATACCTATCAAAAGGGTACATCCACCTATATTGCACCGGACCTCCTAATTCAGCTTCGTAGGGGAGATGTATCGGTAAGTGCTCCATCACGTCGAAAAATGATGGTGGAAAGATTTTTTCCAAGTTGCATATGATTAAAAATATATTTTATTTGAGAATTTGGACGCGACTTTTTGTAAAGTTCTCTAGCATAAGTGACGGAAAAAACTTCCAACCCCTACAATATATATTTTTTAAAACTGTTGATAAATATAAAATATTATAATCATATTTAATTTTCAAATATTCATTTTATATTTACTATAAGTAAAATTAAATAGAACATGTTAATGCAAGGTGGACGTTCCTGTCTAAGAGTTCGGCAAAGATAAATGGAAGTAGCCGCTCCATAAAAACGTGGAAGTCATGACTCTTCATCCCCGAAAACTTATCGTTCTCCATATCAGCACAACTAGCTAAGTTGGCCGCATAGCTATCTTGGAATTTGACTGCATGTTTCACACATTCTAGTAATTTTGTTCTTGCATCGTCTGTCAATTTGTACGTGGGGAAAGGTGCTTAACCCTGACCATCAATATGTAGGTGTGGCCGAAAAAAGGATCGTTCTATATCAATTCTTGACATGATGGTGTCTTTGGATTTACCCTTCACACTCAAAAGAGTATTCATGACATTGTCATAAAAATTCTTCTCTACATGCATCAAATCAAGATTATGTCGGAGATTGAGGTCCCTTCAGTACGGAAGCTCCCAAAATATGATTTCCTTGTGCCAGTTATGCCACTTCCCATAGCTAAGCTCCTTCTTTCGTAATATTTTCCACCGACGTCCTTTGTTTTCTGTGGAATTACATCTTGCAATCGCTTGCTATAAACTTGCTCACCACTCAAAGCATCAGGTGGATGCTCTTTCGAGGCGTCTTTTCCCTTCAAGAAGACTTTTTATTCTTCCTCAATGGATGACCAAATGGAAGAAATCTTCTGTGACAATCAAACCAACACGTCTTCCTTCCCTTAGGTAGATAAAAATATTTTGTATCTTCCATGCAAATAGGACAAGACAATCCACCATGGGTCGTCCATCCTGATAACATCCCATATGCCGGGAAGTCGCTTATCGTCCACAGCTGCACTGTTTTTAGCTTAAAATTTTCATTCTACGACACATCGTATGCATCGACTCCAGAAGACCACAATTCTCTATACTCAATAAGAGGTCGAAGGAAGATATCAAGACTAGCGCACAGATGATTTGGCCCAGATTTCAAAATTGTAAGAAACAAGTATTATGTATTCATGCACATATAAGGAGGTAAATTGTATGGAGTCAAGATCACGTACAACAACGAATGATTATGAAACATGCCAAATGGATTGAACCCATCTGTACATAGTCAAAGATAAACGTTACAGGGTTCTTGGGAAAACAGAGGATGTTCAGCTTAAAACACATTTCTCCCTCCTTCGTTTTGTGCTCGGCATGCCATCTCATTGCCGCTGCAGTCTTCTCGCTTTGATACATCTCTTCAGTCTATCAGCAATTGGTAGATACCACATATCGAATCCACTGTCCTTTCACTTAAATCATGTTCTACCTTGTTATGCACGACCCGAGCAGCCAAGGATAACTGGGAGTGACCTTCACGACAACCATCATATAAAGGATTGTTGGCTCCTTCTAACAGGTCATAAAACTTTTTTGAATGATTACGTACATGTTCTTCACTATTACTTGCGCAATCACGAAATTCATCATTCACCTTATCCACATATCTATCTTCTACTACATTACGAACATGACCATTCAGATCAACATAACTCGTTCCTATATCCAAACCGATTTCTTCTCCATGCTTATATCAAACATAATAATCAGGCATAAATCCTAGACCAAATAGATGACTCCAAATTCCAGTTTTTGAGGTTTCCGGTTTTTCGTTCTTGCAAACACTACAAGGGCAGAGAAACTTACCGCCATTGCTCAGCGATAAAGGCTGATTTTTGGCACCCCCTTTTTGCCACCCCCTTTTTGAAGGCTGTCGAGAAATTGTATTTGGCATCGTCGAACCTATTATACATCCACTCCTGATGGTAGCTATAATTATTGTGTCTCCCGTCATGTAACTAGATTTCTAAATTCTTTGTGTTTCTACAAATGAAAATGGAGATAGGGCAGAATTTCGACTATGTAGACATAGTTGGCCACTCCCATTAATTGTAATAAATGCATGTCGCATGAAACCAGTACAACTACCACAAACATGTAAAATATAACCAAACTGTATTATATTATTATTACTAAATCATACTATATGATACGACCCATACCCGACTACTTTGCGACATGAATAATGAGTTGTATATTAGTCGTAACAATAGCGACAAATAAAAGACTTTGTTACTACTATACACGAAGTAGCAAATTAGTCGTCCATATAGTGATCAATTTGCGACTTTTCTACGACTCTTCACATCAGACGCAAACTAGTCGCCATATTACCGACTACGCTGCAACTATTGTTTCCGGTCTCGACAATTGTCGTTAATCAGTCGTAAATCGGTGACTAAATTGCTGACAATCATTTTTGGTCGTATATTAGCGACTAATACACGTCCATGTATTTTTAGTCGCAAAATAGTTGCAATAGTGTCGCCAAATAGTTTCCAGATGTTACGACTACAAGTATAGTCGCAAGTTCCAGTCGCAAAAACGTTGTTTTCTTGTAGTGCGTATAGGAAGAGAAGCAAGCGGCGACCCTTAAAGCTTACGGGGAGCGGATGCGAGCTCAGGACAGTTTGTTCGATCTTTAGGGTGTGGTAATCCTCGGTTTGCACTGGGGTTGGCGGAGTTGAGGAGGGACCAAGCGACGGCGGCTGCAAGCGGCATGACCGATCAGAACCGGACCAAGCCAATCATCTTCATCCGCACCGGAGACGTTCGTACCGGAGACATGACTGCGTCCACAAAGTATTTGCCTGGTACCGTTCTCGAGCTGAATGAGTATGATAGTTTTATGTATTACGGTTTTTGGTTACCGTTTTGTAAATTATTTATATAATATCAATATTTTTTTTTCTTATTATTATCCAATTTTATTTTATTTTTTGAATTTATTAAAATATAAAGAATATATAAATAATTTTTAATTAATAATATATATTTATTATTTCGTCATTATTTTGTATGTCTTGTAACGACGAATATATGAACGACGAACTAACGACGAAAATCTATACCGACAAACTGACGACAAATATCTTAACGATGGTTTAGCGACGAATTATGTAGCGACCATCTCACGTCGAATTATTTAACGAAGGATTAAAGACTATTTATTGTTAAATATATATATTTATGTTACCGACATTTATTGTATGCTAGTTTGCTGCTAAGTTGGCTACGAATTAACAAGGCTTTGCGACTACAATTCATCGCTAAGTCAACATTACGTTAGCGATGAACTAAGGACGGATTGTATACGACGAAGTAACGACGATTTTGAATAGTTGTTATGTTACGACGAATAAACGATAGTAATATATATATTAATGACTAACAATTAACGATGATTTCATTTTCGTCGCAAAGTCGATGTTAGCGCCTATTTTCGAAAAAATAGCGAAGGATCCAGCCGTTGTTACAGGCATGTTTTCTTGTAGTGGATGTTTTGATACTCATCAATGTCATATGAGCTATGGGATCCATCCTCCTCTTATAGAAGCCAATGCTTACATGATGAAGGTAAGCTTGATTAGACTGATTCAAGACTCTAGGTTCTTAAGGACAAGAGTGCATAATCCTTATGATCACTTGTCCTACTTTGAGATGTTTTGCAACACAATATGGATTGGAGGTGTGCATGAAGATATATCAAGCTTTTTTCGTTCCCATACTCACTTGAAGAAAAGTCAAGCCAATGAGAGAGAGAGAGAGATCTCTACCTTCTCACTTGATCACTTCTTGGGATGATTGTGTGAAGGTCTTTCTCATAAAGTTCTACCCTACACAAAGAACAATCCAAACTAGAAATGACATCTTGAGCTTTAAACAAAACATCCATGACACTTTTCATGGGGAATGGGAGAGACTTAAAGGATGCACTCAAGATTATCCTTTAGTATCTTCTATCATTGAGTGAATAAAGAGCACAAATAAAACTTAGATGCAGCTATAAAAAGGAGGTTTTTGAAATTCACCATGGACTAAGGAGGGATGAATTCAACTCAGTATATCTTTTCATCTTTTTAATTGCACTTTAGTACCTTTTTATGTTTACCATCAGTCTTGTATTTTTTGTTACTATTCATTTGTGCTTTTGTCCAAAATGCCCCTAGTCTTTTCTTTTGTTTAATTTTTTTAATCCACGGATGAACAGTACCCGCAGATGAATAGCAAAAGCAGATTTGATTTATGGGCAGCTTCTCTTTTAAGACATAAAACATGTGGACCGGATTGATTAGTGATTCTCAGCCACATGTTCTGATGGATAGCAGGTGTCCCACCGCTGGACAGTTTGGACTATTGGAACAATATCGACTATTCGTGGACACTACTATGATCATATCACGTGTTATATGCTTCTGATGGACAGAAGGTGGGAAGAGCTCGCATGATCGTGAATTTTTGGATACAATACGCCAGGTCCCACTATCCACTCAAAAAAGCAAACTTCGCATGAACCTGCTATCCATTGGGAGCGTTTAGCATGTGCTATGAACGTGACAGTGTCCACGAATAGTCGCTACTATGGACACCTAGTCTACAATGTCCATTCGAAACTTATGTATCAAGTCCAATTTTTTTTTGGATTCCGGTACATCGACCGATTATATCTCCAGTCTGACGCTTTATATGACCGGAAACCTCACCTCCGCCGTCCTATCCACCGTCAAAAAAATAAAGAGTGGAGATAAATAGATAAATTAGGAAAGAGAAGAGAGTATGAAAAAAGAAAATATAAAATAAAAATATAAAGAAAAAGAAAAAGGAGGATCATTTTCGTTCAAATGGCTTGAAATAGTTGGGCAAATATACAAAATGGGAAACAGACATCAAAAGATACAAGTTTGCTATTAGAAAGATAAAAAGGTACATTGGGCGCAATTAATCCGACTAAGGAAAGCTACTTATTGAGAATTTATCTAAAATTGTGGATAACTATGTTGGCAGATACAAGAAAGATCTAAGGGAAAATGGAGAGGATGAAGATCAAGAGTGTAAGGAGTTATAAGCTTCTAATGCGCTATTGGATAACGTCTTGCAAGAGACACAATATTCATCCAACCTTGTGAGTGATGGATGCCAAGTGTACAACTTCCCACATCAAGTAATTGAACCACAAATGCAAGATGACACATCTACAAAGAAATACTTTCACATGAAAGTGATACTCTCACAAATCTTAGTAGGAAAATCTAGTGAAAATAATGATATGAGCAAACAATTGGACAAGATTCACACGAAATTGTTCTCAAAATGATCTCTATACAAGGGTTGAAACCATATCTTCAAAACTCAACCATTTGGAAAGTCAAGTTGCTCAAGAGAGTGCCCTCACTAGAAGATCCATAGATGAAATAAAGGGTGAGGTTGAAGCAAATCCAGATGAGTATTGTAATGAAATATTCTCAAAAGAGGTAACCAAGATTGATAAGAATGATAAAGTTCTTGGTGAGGAAATCTTGTATGTGGGTAGTTTGGCATAATGGCTAAGTCTTTACCCCCCCCCCCCCCCCCCAAAAGCGTGTGAAAGAAAGAAGAAGTCACATGAGAAAGAAAAAGTGTGGATATGTTGAAGAGCTTTTAGCTTTGAATGGATTTTCTTTGGAAGCTCTTTTCTCTACTTCAATGGAGCAAGATATTATGAGTATCAAGGGACAAGATACTAAAGCCAAGAAGAAGATACAAATCAATCACCACCCTCCTTCCCTTATCAACAATGATCCACACATGCTTGGTGAGCCTCCTACCATAAATCTCACACCTTGTAAATATGAAGATGGTGTGATTGATTACAAGGTGAAGTGCAAAGGAAGGTCTAAGCCATTTGGAAAAGTTAAAGAATTTCTCACATCTGAGCTGAGAGAGTAATGTCCAATCGGTCTTGAAGAGGTCATGAGCGAGGTCGTCACACTTTAATTCAAGGACCAATCATGGAGTTCCAACACTACTACTCCCTATTTCTAAGAGGTTTGAAAGTCAAGCTGGAGACTTAAAACAAGCTTGCTTGGGAGGAAGTCATATATCTATCCTTGTACATACACTTTAAATATTTACCTTTTGGTAGTAATTTATTATCTTTTACTAAGTGTTTATAGGTTTGGGAGACATTATGGTCTTTGGCACCTAGAAAGAAAGAATGAGCCTTGGTGAGCTAGGAAGAAAATCAGAACGGCCATAAAAAAGAGGAAACGACATGGTCTAAGTTTGGGTGAACTTCAATCCCTCCTTCTTCCATCCTCCACTCCACAAGTCTAAATATAATCAAAGTAACTCCAACCCTTGTATTTTAGATTTTGCATTATTCCTTTTGTCTTAGGTCTCTTTCTTCTCACTTCTATCACAAAAGGAACTCTGTGATTTAAGATTGAGAAAAAGGTTAGTCGCTAATCTTGTGTCTTGTGATCTTATCTGCTTTTCCGAATATTGAGTTTCATGTGTTTACGTATTGCATAGAAAATCAATAAAGTTTTGAAAAATTTCAATTTTTTTAAAAAAAGTCATCTACTTGCATTTGCTTGTTAGGATTAAGTCTAGAATCATATAGGCATGCATTCACCTGCATTGCATTTTAGGATTAAGTCTAGAATTATATAGGCCTGCATTCACTTGCATTTGAGAGCTAAGACATGTTCTCCTTGTAAATAATCTTCTTGAGAATTTGGTTCATAATACTAGCATGTGGTTGTTTGTTGCATCTATTTATTTTGAAATTAAGGAAGAACAATGTAAGGAAAACATGTCTTAATGTTATTGTCTTGGTTGAAGCTTGATGTGATTTGATTTTTCCCTATCTATCAGAACATATAATCTTGAATTTCAATTATCATGTTGTTCTTTGAAAAGTGAACGAATGTATATTGTATACACATTTGATGTAGCCTGGTTTTGGGGACCGAGCTACAAGGAATGAAATGGTAAATCTATGGATGGCCGTACAGGACTCTCCAGGGATTTAGATGGATGATTGAAGATCTTAGGACAGTAATAGATGGATTAAGAGACGCCACACACGCTGTGAAAGGAGATGTGATAAGTCTTGCACTCTTTCTCCAATGGCTTCTCATGCATAAGAAGAAGGAGGGCGGCTGGTTTTTCTTGCACAGAAGAAAAGTTTGTTCTTTATTGATCTAGGGTAAATAATACAAAGCTGAGCAAGATTTTATATCTTACTCTCTCAGCTGGGTGGCTTCCTGTCCGGAATCAATACCAAAAAAATACTAGAAAAGGAAAACTAAACTTATTATCTCAATATATTTGAAATAAAGGACTACTTAAGAAAATAAAATAAAATATCCTTCAAAAATCAAAGACAACACTCGTGAGCATGTAAAACAAAAGGTAAATACTCACATTGGTTTGTGACTGATCTTAGACTTGCTTGGATATGACAAACAAGGTTGCATCCTTGTTTCCTTGTAAAACCGGCAAGAATGGAATAGCTTGTGTGATCATCCGTGAAAGTGCTTCTCCCTGTGGTTGATTGTTGAGATCGTTTTCTTGATGTATTCCTAGGACAGTAGAAGTGTTGTCTTGATCAGTGATAGGTGTAGTTTTAACCCTATTCTAACTGCAAGTGCACAGTGATGTAGTTGTAGTACTTAGGGTATCGAATCCACAGGGACTCTGGTCAACGATAGATTAAAAACTATTAAGATTAAACTAGGAGAAAGCAAAGGTGATTAAACTAAAAGCAGAGCAGAAAAGTAAATCAGTAGCAGGCGAGTTTGTGAGCAAGGAAGCGAAGCGTTAGGTTTCAGGAGTTCTCAGGAAATCAGGAACGCAAGCAATCAATCTATCTAGATCCAATCAATAACTATTCTAGAACTCAAACACTGATATAGAATTAACCAAATTCCTTTGCGATAATTCTCTAAGTCTAAGTGCAGCAAACCAAACTTTCGTTTGCGAGAACTAACAGATTAAACTAGCATTAATTCCAAGTTTGATATGTTCACAATTATCCTAAACCAAACTTCCGTTTGCGCAAAGTTTAATTGCTTATCTAAGTTCTTTCTAGTTAAATTAACCAACTTCCGCTGAATTAATCAACCTAACATCATAACTCTGATTAGCTACTTCAGATTAAGCATTAAGAACAACTTAGATAAAGAACTAGCAGATATGAATCTCTACAGATTAATTAAACCATAATTCTCTGAAATCCCTAATGAGAATCCTTCAACCTAACGGGTAAACTACTCAGACATGTTCATCGAAACAGAAAACATCTTAAGTAGAAAACCAAATATCATAAAACAGAATAATCAACAGGGGTTCGAAATCCTCTCTCTTTCGAGAGCAAGATCAGCCCCTAAGGCTCTCTGAAAATAAAATAAGACTTAAGAAAAGCGTAGCCTAAACAATGGCTTAAAAACCCTTATATAATAGCTAAAACACGTTTTGGGCTTCTGTGTAAATATCTGGGCTTTTCTGCAAAATCAGCATTCTTCATTAAATCGGCGAGTCTGGCCCATTCGCATATGCAACGATCGATGCAGGTGTGCAACGATCGACGCAGTCTTCAAAACTGGACAGTGAACTCTGTCTCTCGGACCAAATCTCTAAAATACACCAAACAGCTCCAAAATCTCCACTTCTGCTCCAAATGTGTCTAAACCTGAAAACATACTAAAAAGACTCCAAAACATAACATAAGACTCGATAAATAAGGCATATACCATGGTTAAAACCGGTAAAATCCATGGTATATCAACTCCCCCACACTTAGCTCTTGCTTGTCCTCAAGCAAGTAAAGAACCAAAGTATAAGCGAAGAGGTTTGAAAACACAGAAACTCATTTTGTCCTAGGAACTTTCACAATCACATTCACTTAGTAAGCCACTGAAAACTTCCCTACAGAACTCAAGACCACAATATACTTCCCCCACACTTAGCAACTGTCCTAAGTAAACTCCACAATCACATTCAAGCATTCAAATTCACCCTACTGACTTCTGCAAGTATTTAAGTGCGGTCTCACCTAAGGAGTATCGATCAAAGGGCACATGGATTCTTACCTTATCAGCTCTAGACCACCATACTATCTTTCTCTAGTCCCTTTCTTCTCTTTCCCTTCTTTAACAACTGATTTTTCCCCACTGGGTATCATTTTATTTTTTTTATCAGTGTTCTTCCCGTTATGGGGTGTACTTTGGACACATTCCATGGATCACATGAGAGAAAATAGTGTTTGCTACCATTCCCATGACCACTTCGGAGTTACTAACTCATCCGCAGTTTATTATTTTTTTTTTTTTTTTTACTTTATGGAAGGGGAGAAGGGAACTAAATAGGACAGGTTTACAGGCTGTGTCAGAACTAACAAGGGAATCCGACACAAAGTATACCAAGCCCTTAAGTGAGAAAATCTAAGTCAATATTAAGGTGAAGTCAGTAAAAGGATCCTCTGATACCTGAAGTGATGTGGGTGTCCTCAGTAGGTTGATCTGTGTCTGAGTTTTCTAACAGTCATAGAGGCTCTGCAAGTCTGTCCAATGGTCACTTAGTTCCTGTTCAAGCGAAAATTTTCCTCGAAAAATCATAGTTTCATACAAATTTTGACTCAATAAAACAAATTTTGAAAAACTAAGAAAACAAAAGCGTGCGTCAGTAGCTTCCTCCCCCACACTTAAACTACACTGTCCCCAGTGTAATCGAAGCATGAGCTCGGTGAAAGAATAATCAAATTGAAGAACAAACCGAAAAGTTGCAGATTACTTACCTGTCGTCGCCCTGCGTCGATCGATGCCCAAGGGTGTCGATCGATGCACGGCGATTATCGCTCGCGGTTATTTAGATAACCGATGTCTGAACCGCAATTGAATCGGTAAACCACAAATCGTGACTGCATCGACCGATGCACTATATGTGTCGATCGATGCAGTGCGATTCTGCCTGTTTCTCACGGCTCTGAACACACTTAAAAGAAAAATCAAAACACCAAAATCAAAACGAAAAATGAAAATAAAAATGAACCTACTAGTGGGTTGCCTCCCACTCAGCGCTTGTTTTTAGTCATTAGCTTGACTATTGGAAAGAGATTGGATTCATGGTGGTTTCAACAGAGACTTTGAGTGTCTCTGTGAATATCTCTTCATCCAAGGAGGTGTATAGGCATTATGATCATGGGGCTTTCCAAGGAAAGAGAAATCAGAATCAGGGCGGGAGCGAAGCTTGGGCGGTCTACTGCGTTTCCCTGCATTCAAAACAATGCGGTCAGGAGGTTTAAGCTTATGTGATTTATATCTTACCTTTGGTGCAGATCTGATGTTTGGGGCTTTCTGCTTATGAGCAGTTGCAGGTACTGAAGATGTTAGAGCAGGTTCAAGAGGAACTGCCATCTTCTTCTTTCCACTATCAGATACTGTAGTTCCACCAATCTGAACTTCTTCTTTCAGATCACCTTCAGTGGAGATCATCTTCTTTGCATGAACTCGCAAAGTTTCAACTGGTGGTGTTTTATTCACCTTCTTATCTATCACTTTTATGCAGTTAGCCACTTCTAGCTCTTGTCTGGAAGGTTTAGGAACCTTAGGATATGGCACTCGGGGCTTGTAAGCTCGTTCTGGCACTGTTGCAGGTTTCTGGACATGTGTGCGTTCTGCATCGATCGTTGCATAATGTGTATCGATCGATGCAAGGCGATTCTGTTTCTCGAAAGAACTCGAAATTGCCGTCAGAACGGCGGGTCGACCGACACATAGGGGGTGTCGATCGATGCATGTATCAGGCAGACAATATTCATCCAGAAAATCCGAGATTATGCTCTCTTCTTCATCTAGCAACTTAATCTCATCCCTTAAGGTCACAACTTTGATGGATCTGTGCTGTTCAGCTTCCCTAGCTTCATTTCGCCTTTCTATTGCTGCATCCAGCTCCTCCATATGTGTGCTCAAAGATTCGAGCTTCTCATTCAGATCTTTATACAATGCATCCATCTTTGAGTGGTGTGACACATTGATCTGTTGTTGCCTCTCAAGATACTGCTCTATCATGATTTCTATTCTGCTCTCATGAGCTGTAGGTGCAGGCGGTGCTTGGTAAGAAGAAACACCACAGTTCCTCGAGAAGGCGTTGCCCTGTTGCTGGAAAGGTCCCTGAAAAGCTGATTCCTGACTGTAGAATTTATTCCCTCCAATGCAGTTGATAGCTTTTTGCCCATACTTTTCAAGTACAAGACTATGCAGAGACTCTACTTTGCTCTTTAACCAAGTTATCTGCGAGTTATCAATCCCTGGATTGAAGAAACAAGACATCTTCCTTATGATATGTGTCGATCGATGCAGGAGAAGCGTCGATCGATGCAAGCTCGAGAATGCAACGATCGACACTAAGGGGGTGTCGATCGATGCAAGGCGATTACAGGCGTACCTGAAACGCAGAAACAAAAAAAAGAAAAAAAAAAAAAAAAATTAGCAACAAAAAATAAAAAACGAAAAACCTAGTCTAAACCCTAAGTTCAAATCTATCGAGGACTCAAAAGAGTCCCCGGCAACGGCGCCAAAAACTTGATAGGTGTAGTTTTAACCCTATTCTAACTGCAAGTGCACAGTGATGTAGTTGTAGTACTTAGGGTATCGAATCCACAGGGACTCTGGTCAACGATAGATTAAAAACTATTAAGATTAAACTAGGAGAAAGCAAAGGTGATTAAACTAAAAGCAGAGCAGAAAAGTAAATCAGTAGCAGGCGAGTTTGTGAGCAAGGAAGCGAAGCGTTAGGTTTCAGGAGTTCTCAGGAAATCAGGAACGCAAGCAATCAATCTATCTAGATCCAATCAATAACTATTCTAGAACTCAAACACTGATATAGAATTAACCAAATTCCTTTGCGATAATTCTCTAAGTCTAAGTGCAGCAAACCAAACTTTCGTTTGCGAGAACTAACAGATTAAACTAGCATTAATTCCAAGTTTGATATGTTCACAATTATCCTAAACCAAACTTCCGTTTGCGCAAAGTTTAATTGCTTATCTAAGTTCTTTCTAGTTAAATTAACCAACTTCCGCTGAATTAATCAACCTAACATCATAACTCTGATTAGCTACTTCAGATTAAGCATTAAGAACAACTTAGATAAAGAACTAGCAGATATGAATCTCTACAGATTAATTAAACCATAATTCTCTGAAATCCCTAATGAGAATCCTTCAACCTAACGGGTAAACTACTCAGACATGTTCATCGAAACAGAAAACATCTTAAGTAGAAAACCAAATATCATAAAACAGAATAATCAACAGGGGTTCGAAATCCTCTCTCTTTCGAGAGCAAGATCAGCCCCTAAGGCTCTCTGAAAATAAAATAAGACTTAAGAAAAGCGTAGCCTAAACAATGGCTTAAAAACCCTTATATAATAGCTAAAACACGTTTTGGGCTTCTGTGTAAATATCTGGGCTTTTCTGCAAAATCAGCATTCTTCATTAAATCGGCGAGTCTGGCCCATTCGCATATGCAACGATCGATGCAGGTGTGCAACGATCGACGCAGTCTTCAAAACTAGACAGTGAACTCTGTCTCTCGGACCAAATCTCTAAAATACACCAAACAGCTCCAAAATCTCCACTTCTGCTCCAAATGTGTCTAAACCTGAAAACATACTAAAAAGACTCCAAAACATAACATAAGACTCGATAAATAAGGCATATACCATGGTTAAAACCGGTAAAATCCATGGTATATCAATCAGGTTCGTAGTTGGTTCCATCTTGGGCAGATAAGTTTCCTTTTGGTCCGATTGGATTCTCTTGGGTGATCTCCTTCTAAAGTAGCTTCTCTTTGAGTTCTTCATGTTCTATAAGGGTGATCAAGCTTCCCACTGACTTGTTGAACTCTTCCCTTACACTCCTTGCACCTGATCTGGTTCTTGGTGATCGTCTCAATGTTGGTATGATGATGGTCTCTTCTGGAGCATCAATTAGGTTGGTTTCTATGTCCTCATCATCCCCACCCTCTTGAAAAGGTTCTGACCTCAGAACAGGTACATCTGCATGGAATGGAGCTAAGTCAGAAACATTGAAAACATGAGATATACTTAATTCACGTAGTAGCTCAAGCTTGTAGGCATTGTTGTTGATCGTTTCGACCACTTGGAATGGGCCATCTCCTCGAGGTAAGAAGTTGAACTTCCTCTGGTTAGGAAATAGGTCTGGTCTCATATGCAGCCAGACCCAATATCATGGGTCAAAGGTGATCTCCTTTCTCCCTTTGTCAGCTTGCAACTTATTCTTCTCGGGTTGTCTCTCCAAGTTGTCTCGGACCCTCGGGTGCAACTTCTTAAAAAAGTCTGCCTAGGTATCTCCTTCTACACTAGAATAAACAACTGGAGAAGGGGTGAAATCTAAAGGCGTAATGGGGTTAAAACCATATACAATCTCAAATGGTGATTTCTTTGTAGCTGAATGCTTAGAGTGGTTATATGCAAATTCTATGTATGGTATGAATGACCCTATTGCTTAAATTCTTACCCACTGTGGCTCTCAAAAAATTGGAGAGAGTACGGTTAACTACCTCAGTTTGGCCATCGGTTTGTGGGTGGCAGGTTGTGTAGAAGAGTAACTTAGTTCCCAAATTCTTCCACAAGGTTTTCCAGAAGTGATTGAGGAACTTGGTGTTCATGTCTGATACAATGGTCATGGGCACTCCATGTAAACGTACTACCTCCTTGAAGAAAAGGTTTGCGGTTTGTGTTGCATCATTCATTTTGTTACATGGAATGAAATGGGCCATTTTGGAGTATTTTTCCACCACTATGAAGATGGAGTCCTTGTGATGAATCTTTGGCAAATCTAAAACAAAATCCTTGGAAATATCTACCTAGGGTAGGTTAGGAATAGGTAAAGGTATGTATAGTCCATAAGGATGTGATCTTGATTTTTCTTTGAGGCATGTGATGCACTTAGTACAGAAACGCTCCACCTCTCTCTTTTGATGTGGAAAGTAGAAACACTGTTTATGTACATTATGGGTCTTGTCTCGTACGAAATGCCCAATAAGCCCTCCTCCATGTGCCTCCCTGATCAGTAACTCCCTCATTGATCCTTGTGGCACACACAATCGCTTGTCCTTGAATAGAAACCATTCATGCTGATAAAACGACCCAAATGTAGCCTTGCTCGTTTCCTTGAAGGTGTCCTTGAAGTCTTGATCAGTCTCATATAATCCCTTGAGGTGTTCAAAGCCCATGACCCTAGCCTCCAGGGTGGTGATGAGGGTGTGTCTCCTGCACAGAGCGCCAGGAACAACATTTTCCTTGACCTTATTATATTTGATTATGTATGGAAATGTCTCCACAAACTCAAGACACTTAGCATGCCTTTTCTTGAGTGTAGTCTGTCTCCTTAGGTGTTTGAGCGTCTCATGATCTGTATGAATAACAAACTCCTTAGATAATAAGTAATGCTGCCAAGTTTCAAGGGACCTTACTAAAGCGTATAGCCCCTTGTCGTAAGTAGGGTAGTTCAAGGAAGCTCCATTGAGTTTTAAACTAAAAAAAGCCATTGGTCGTCCTACTTGAGTAAGCACAACCCATGTTCCTGTTCCTGTTCCTGAAGCATCACACTCAATTTCAAAGGGTTTGTCAAAGTTAGGTAGTACTAAAACAGGAGCATGAGTTAAGATGTCTTTAAGCTTGTTAAAGGAATCTTCTTGGGCATGTTCCCATTTGAAGGAAAAATTCTTCTTGATCACAAAGGTCATGGGCGCAACTGTGGTACTGAAATCCCTGACAAATCTTCTGTAGAAGCTGGTCAGACCATGAAAACTCCGGACATGTCCTATGTAGGTGAGCGTCAGCCAGTCTTGTATCGCATTTATCTTCTCCTCATCAACCTGTAAACCCTGAGAACACAACTTGGTCAGTGTAGAATGTGCACTTCCTAAGGTTAGCATTTAAGTTTTCTAGCCGGAGCGTTTCTAGGACTTGTTCTAAGAGTGATAAGTGATCATCAAGGAAAGTGCTATAAATCAGTATATCATCGAAATAGACCACTAACAACTTACATATATAGGCTCCTAGAGCATGGTTGATAAGCCTGATGAAGGTGTTGGGTACGTTGGTGAGTCCAAACAGCATGACCAGCCACTCATACAGCCCTCTTTTTGTCTTAAAGTCAGACTTCTATTCGTCGCCTTCTTTAATACGTACTTGATGGTAACCACTCCTAAGCATGTTTAACATGTCATCAAGGCGTGGAATGGTATGTTTGTACTTGATGGTGATGTTTTTGATGGCTCAGCAATGAACACAAATCCTCCACGTGCCATCTTTCTTTGGTACTAAGAGCACATGTACTGCACGGGGACTCAAGCTCTCTCTCTGATATATCCCTTAGACATAAAGTCTTGTACCTGCTTCTCTAGTTCATTGGCATCTTCTGGATTGACCCTATAGGCAGCACAGTTCGTAATGGGCGCCGGGGACCAAATCGATTTGATGCTCAATCCCTCAGACCGGAGGCAGACCGGGTGGAAACACATCAACAAACTTGTCAAGAAGCTTAAGAGCAGATTTTGGTAAGTCTTGTTGCTCCTGGCCTGAAAACAAACCTTCCTTGAAGATCATTAGTATCACCTTGTCACGGTCTTTTTCCAACAAGGCCGTGCGGCGCTCGACAGTCCCATTCCTGTCGAGCCAGCCTATCTCTCTTATGGATATTTACGACTGGTTTCGCCCTGCCTCGGGCTCATCAGGTGATCGGCTCCAGATTACAACCAGTTTTTGCAGGGATGGCCTAATCCCTTCTTCAAAATCAGATCCTCGATCAGCGACAGACTCCCCGAACTCAACCGGGTCGGTCTGCTTAACTACAAAAGGATTTCCCCAACCTGAATTCTGCACGCCCCTCACTGAAGCACAACACCATCTCGCAGGCGTTAGTCCCGCAGAAGCATCGTGACAGTCACGAACCGTCCAAAGAAAAACGGGTTATGACATTCTCCCCCACCCATCACTGTGCACGTCCTCGTGCACGGGGAAGATTCATCAAGATCGTACGTTGGGCCATTGTGGGATACCTCTATCCCCACTCCAGACGATGACTCGGCCCCTTGCCTTAGTCCAAAGGTGACTGGCTTGTCCCAAGGCGCTTACTCTCCGCCCTCTGGCAGCTTGCCTAGGGTTCAGCACTTACCCCTCCACCCCAGACTCTCGGTCGCCACCGAAAAAGGTTCCCTTTCACTCATCCAGGGAAACAATGCGCAACGTACCTGCTCTGATACCACTTGTCACGGTCTTTTCCAATAAGGTTGTGTGGCGCTCGACAGTCCCATTCCTGCCGAGCTAGCCGATCTCTCTTCTGGACATTGACGACTGGTTTCGCCCTGCCTCGGGCTCATTAGGTGATCGTCCAGATCACGACCAGTTTGTGCAGGGATGGCCTAATCCCTTCTTCAAAATCAGATACTCGATCAGCGACAGACTCCCCAAACTCAACCGGTTCGGTCTGCCTAACTCCAAAAGGATTTCCCCAACCTGAATCCTGCACGCCCCTCACTGAAGCACAACACCATCTCCCAGTCGTTAGTCCCGCAGAAGCATTGTGACAGTCACGAACCGTCCAAGGAAAAACGGGTCGTGACAACCTGGTCTTTACATTCTAAAGATTTCAGAACAGTAGTAGGTTTACATAGAGGTTGGCCTTACGTACCTCAGATCCTTTAGACATGGCCTTATTCAATTTGTGTACCTCATGTGGTGTAAGAGGTGCTAGATTGTGTTTCTTCTTGTTATGTGTGAATGCATAGTAATTGGTATGACCATTGTGCAAAGTCTTCTTGTCAAATTACCATGGCCTACCTAGCGTTATATGACCTGCCTGCATAGAGACAAAATCACATAATACTTGGCCGGCACACTTACCTATGCTGAATGGTATAGTGACTTGTTCGGCTATTCGGAGCTCCGTCTCATCGTTTAACCACTTAATCTTGTACGGCCGTGGGTGCTTCGATTTTGGTAATCCTAGCTTATCAACCAAATACTTGTTGGCCACGTTAGTGCAAGAACCACCATCAATTATATGACTACATACCTTTGAGTTAATGGTGCACCGAGAGTGTAATATGAGAGCTCTTCGTACAACTAGTAGCTCACCGGTGTCTACATACTCTTTGGATTTTTTTTGGTTCAAAGAGTGAACTGAGAGCTCTTCGTACAACTAGTAGCTCAACGGTGTCTGGATAGTCCACAATGTCATATACTGAACCTTCAACCTCTTCTACCTTGTCTTGAGATTCATATTCACCATTGGCTTTGAGGATCATAACTCTCTGATTTGGGCACTTAAAGCATGTAATGTCCCTTTCCCTGACACTTAAAGCATGTAATGTCTTTGGCTTGAGGATTAGGACCCTTGCTTGATTCTGGTCATGTGGTCTTAGGCGTGTCATCCATGGGTTTCTTGAACCGTGTATCTTTCTCAGGCGTCTTCCCTTTGTCTTTGGCTCGTTCTAGTTGTGGTGTCCAAGGCGTTTTGTTCTTGCTGGTGGGGGAAGTATTTCTCTTTATGTGTTGTTCAGCTTGGACAGCATTGCGAAGGATTTTGTCTAAATCATGGTATGATTGCCTTTCAACCTTCCGAGCAATTCTGTCATTAAGTCCATCAATGAACTGAGCCATTAAAGTTTCCTCAGAATCCTCAACTTCTAGCATGTTCCTCAATGCCTCAAACTCCTCATAGTAATCCTCAACTTATTTGTTCCCTTGTGTAAGCTTGTGGAACCTCTTCTGTAGGTCCATGTGATAGTAAGCAGGAACATATCTCTTCCTCAAGCTATACCTCATGTCCTCCCAAGTACTTATTTGAACGTGTATGTGCCTCCTTCTCTCAGACACATCTTCATGCCACCAAGTTACTGTATTCTTTGTAAGCTGTGCAGCAGCTAATGACACCTTCCTTGCTTCAGAGTAGTTGTAGCACTTGAAGAAATATTCCATACGCATCTCCCGATCAAGGTAGGCATATGGATTAACCCTCCTAACAAATGTAAGTGCAGTCAACTTAATGTATATGCCTCCTCTTGCGTGCTCATCCTCTCGGACTCGATTGTACTACCCTCTAAGATGTTGATTGAAGTTAGGAGCGGGTGGAGGATCACCTTCCAAGTCTGGGATATCATCATCAGTGTCGTCTTGGACAGGTGGATAGTTGGCTCTCCTAACAAGACCTCTCCGTGGTTGCATAGGAGCTGGTGGTACATGAGCTGGTGCAGGCTGTTCTAGCTGATCTATCCTTGCTCCCAAAGCTTGTATGGCACCGAGTAGCTGAGCCATATTAACTGGTTGAGCTTCTTCTCCCATACATGTGTTTCCTGGTTCACAAAAACACACCAAGTGCAAAGGTAATTGAAGAAGATAAAAGGAAACCTTAAAAGAAGTGCAAGGAACTAAATATAGCAAATTGCCTTTTTACTTAAGCTGGCCAGATTTTCAATCTCTGATCTTTCTTTATTTATTTTTTAACTTTTCAGGAATGTAAACAAAAGGAAAACAAGACAGTGCAGAGACTCAAACAATTTCGAACAACAAAGAAAACATAACTAAGAACTCTAGTTTGGCTGGTATGAGAGATAGATGCAGTCGAATGCAAAGTATGCAACAACTCTGACACTTTTTTCCTTCTTCATTTTTTTGTAAACTTTCAGAAGGTGCACAGAAAGATGACAACTAAATGAGGCTAAGCAACTTAATAAACCAGAGCAAATTTTTAGCAAAAAACAAAAAAAAAGAACACCAAAACCCTAGCGTGTGACCTAAGTAGATGATGCAGCCGTCAACTAATAAATGGAAACAATGAAACACTCTGTTTTTTTTTTTTGGCTGTCAAATATGCAATGACAGGAACTACTAATTGAGCATTGAAATAGGACATAAAACAAACGTGAATAAAAGACATGCAATTAAACAAAGCAGGAAACAATCGATAGTCTTAAATCAATACCCTAGCAATTTCTACTTAGCCAACCACCCAAACAAACAAATATTTTTCGTGAAAAAAGACAAGAAACAAAGCAGGACAGTTGATGCCAATCAAAGAAGCAAGCAAAATAGCTAACCTAGCAACTAACACTTCACAGCCGCAATAAGAGAAAGCAACAAGCAATATTTTTTGATTTTTCTTAAAGGAAAACAGAAGCAAACTAAACACTAATGAAAAGGAATTGATTCACCGGATGCCTGAGCCTAAGCTCTGATACCATATGATGAAGCCTAGTTTTGGGGACCGAGCTACAAGGAATGACATGGTGAATTTATGGCTGGCCGTGCGGCACTCTCCAGGGATTCAAAAGGATGATTGACGATCTGAGGACAGTAACAGATGGATTGAGAGACACCACACACTCTGTGAAAGGAGATGTGGTAAGTCTTGCACTCTTTCTCAAATGGCTTCTCACGCAAAGGAAGAAGGAGGGCGGCTGGTTTTTCTTGCACAAAAGAAAAGTTTGTTTTTTATTGATCTAGGGTAAACATTACAAAGCTGAGCAAGAGTTTATATCTTACTCTCTCTCTGTTGGGCGGCTTCCTGGCCGAAATCAATTAAAAAAAATACTTGAAAAGGAAAACTAAACTTATTGTCACAATACATTGGAAATAAAGGACTACTTAAGCAAATAAAATAAAATACCCTGCAAAAATCAAAGACAACACTCGTGAGTATGTAAAACAGAAGGTAAATACTCACCTTGGTTTGTGACTGAGCTTAAACTTTCTTGGATATGACAAACAGGGTTGAATCCTTGTTTCCTTGTAAAACCGACAAGAATGGAATAGCTTGTGTGATCAGCCGTGGAAGTGCTTCTCCTTGTGGTTGATTTTTTAGCTCTTTTTCTTGATGCATTCCTAGGACAATAGAAGTGTTGTCTTGATAAGGTTCGGAGTTGGTTGCATCTTGGGCAGATAAGACTCCTTTTGGTCCGATTGGATTCTCTCGGGTGATCTCCTTCTAAAGTAGCTTCTCTTTGAGTTCTTCATGTTCTAAAAGTTTGATCAAGCTTCCCACTGAGTTTTTGAACTCTTCCCTTACACTCCTTGCACCTGATTTGGTTCTTGGTGATCGTCTCAATGTCGGTATGATAATGGTCTCTTCTGGAGCCTTGGTTAGGTTGGTTTCTATGTCCTCATCAACATTGGACTTTCTTCTTCCATTTTACCACTACTGTAAGTCCAAATAGCTTTCCTCACCCTTAATCAATCATTATTTTAGGCCTAAAGACTTTAGTGGGAGTTGTGAGGCCTTTTTAGGATGAGCTTAATAAAAAGTGTTGAGTTTAGAATGATGAGGATACTTTTCCATGTAGAAGGCCGCCTTGCATCATTTAGCCTAGCATAGGATAAGAAAAGGTTTTGGAGAAATGGAAATCAACGGAAAGTTTGGAAAAGAAATGGAACACACAAAAAGTGTGAAATGGTGGCAAAAGAATGTAAAATAGGTTTAAGTGTTAAAAAATAAATAAAGCCTCTAAGTGAAAATTAATGAAAAAGGCCAACTGGCTCATGCATAAAAGAGAAAGGGACTAGTAAAATAAAATAATAGAGCTACATAGAAAGAAAATGAAAAAGGCTTACCATATATCAATAAAAATAAATCTCCTAAGTGCTTAAAAGAGAAGCGAATGACTGAGTTTTGTGGTTTGAAAAGGCAAAATAGCCTTAAGAAAGGGTAGACTAGGATTGGGACTATTGGGTTTTAGAACTTTGAGCTAAGAACATCTTGGGCATTTGGGTAGATGGAAGAGTCATCCTTATATGCATATGGCGTTCTTTACTCTTTTCATTTTGCATATTTTATCCATTTTGAGTGATTCCTTTGTTGTTAATGAGCAACAAATACTTTGAGATCATTTTCATCTCAAGATCTTAAAATCTTAAGTAAATGTGTTCACTTGATTTTCACAATCATGATTCGTCAAAATCTTAATGATTTTCAAATGGGTGGATGATAGGAACTCATGTGTAAGTTGAGACTTGAACTTGATGCATGTCGAGATGAGCATGGCTAACTCTTTTGGAGTAAAGTGAATTTGATTGTAGCTTATGGGTGCATGTCTAAAACTTGATACAATTTTTTCCTGATGATTTCTTTTAGTAGCTTTGAGCTCTCAATGTCAAACGTTTCTTTCATCTTACTTTGTGTTTGTTTGCTTGCGGACAAGCTAAAGGAAAGTTCATGAGAATTTATATATGCATAATTTACCTTGTTTTAGCATGTTTATTGTATGGTCTTCTTGTCCTTTGCATCCATTCTTGTGCATTTCTCTATGAATTCATCTATTTAGGACTTAGTGTGTTTAGGTTAGAGTCTTGCATGTTTTCTTTCCTTTTGGAGTGTTTTAGGTGATTTTTTGGGTCTTAGAGGAGTTTGGATGTTTCAAAGCATTTTGGATATTGGAAGAGACAATTGGTAAACTGGTGATAAAAGAGGCAATGAGACTAAAGTTAGACCTGTTTTTGGTGTGGTTAGTATTTTCTTTAATCACATTGGGTTAACATGGTGAATTATGCATTTTACAAACAAGGAAAATGGTGGTGAAAGATCAAACTTTTTTTTTGTCAACAAGATACACTAAAAAACCTAACTTTCACTAATCCAAATTGGTGGCTCCGGTCCAACGTGGATTGTATATGACGGCCATAGACGGGCACTCCGTGCTAGTCTATCTGCCATTATATTGCTTGTGCGTGGTATATGGATGAGTTCAAAAGTTATGAAGTACTTCTTTCTTCTTTGGAACTCCTCTAGGTGGATCGAGAAAGCTGGCCATTTTTCTGGTTCCGACACTATCTTCACCAATTCTGAACAGTCTGTTGCAAATGTAATGTGAGAATATTGATGATACTTCAGACATTCCATAGCCCATACAAGGGCTTCGAATTTTTCATGGAGTGGGGATAAGCTAGCTCTGATATTCATTGCTCCCATCAAAACATTAGCATCTCTCTCATAATAGCTATTCCATCCTTGTTCTGAAAACAGGTCACCATCCTTCCAGGATCCGTCCACAAAACACCATTGACCATGGAGTGCCAAATCATTTTCTGAATTTCTTCCTCCCCTTGTTCCTGTCATTGATTCTTTTACCTAAGTTAACTGCGCATCTCCCCATGTAGTATATTCCGTTTCTGCCATTCTTAATGTTTCTTGAGGGTTCTGATCGATATGACTATAAACCATATCATTCCTACTTTCTAAAATACCATATTAACCAAGGATAGATATCCATCTTATTCTCCAAAGGTAATCTCCAAAACAGATAATCCATATTCGTATAGACAGACGCCGAGGGAAAAAACTTCAGATTTGTTGATATTTGAGACAGTGCCCAAGTTTGAATTGCTGGTGGATATTCAAATAAGACATGATTTATCGATTCCTCCTCTACTCCACACCGAACACAGCGGGTATCACATTTTATCCCTCGTCCCTTTAAATTTTTTGTCACTGGTAAACAACCTGAGAGTGATTGCCATATGAAATGCCTTATCTTTGGTGGACATTTTATCTTCCACGAGAAAGCTAGAAGACTTTTAATACTTGGCTCCAGGATGAGAGTAGTTTCGCCGTTCTTAATGGAATCTCTCTCCAAATGGTACCCCGATTTCACCGTATATTTACCTGACTTTGTAGGATGCCATCCTAACGAATCAGATCTATTTAAGCGACTAAAGGGGATACTTAATATCAAAGCCACATCTTCTGGTTCCATAACTGTGTCCATTTGTTGTTTGTTCCAAATCTGATTGTGATGATCAATCAATTGGTTAACAGTAACTAAAGTATGATCTGCGTCCGACTTTTGAATTGCTTGTCTCGGGCGATAGGCTGGTATCCACGGGTCATTCCATATTGAAATAGACTCCCCCGTTTCCACCCTTTTAATAAGTTCTTTTTTAACCAGAGGCCTAGCTGGTGTAATACTGAAATATCAAACTTATGTGGCTGATATATCAATTCATGTGAAGCCCTTCCTTTGATATATAACTTTGAGACTTCAGAAAAAGTCGTAGGAAATTGAATTAGGTTTGCAGTGGAAGTGGTTTCAAGGCATTTAAAGCTGTATTGCAAGAGTCAAGGCTATAGAGCCTGCTCCATAGCCTCGACCATGGTCCAATTCTCCCAGCCAATACCTCGACAGAAATCCCTTGGCCAAAACACCCCGACGCCATCACCTCGACCAGTACGCCTTAGACATTCGCCTACGCTAGAGCCCGCTCGACCAAGGTAAAATTCTCCCTGCCAATCCCTCGATCATGCTTCCCAGGCCAAGACACCCAAGGGTCATCACCTCAACCAGAAATCCTTGGCAAAACACCCTTATTTGCACTATCCAAAATCCAAAATTCCCAATTGGACGGGTCAAGATCCGGTTTATCCATGGTTTACCTGATCTAACCCCTTCTCTTTAAAAACATTTTAGCCTAAAATTTAAGGATCTCCTTTTCTATTAAGCAGTTTTAGGGTTCTAATACGAACAAAAAGTTTTAATGTTTAAGATAATTATCTCTTTCATCTTTTTAATCTCTTCTTAATTTAGCTCACTAATCATGTTTTTTAACGTTTTCCTTATGGGTTTAGGTGGAAAAACCATAATTAGTGAGTATTGTATTTTAGGTTATTGAGATGAGTGTGGTGTGATTAGTGATTTTATATGATGATTAGAAATTAATATTGATTGATTTTTATCTATTTGGTGTTCTCAATGCTAGATTACTTGAAATTTGTTAGTCTAGATCTTAAGGAATTTAATGTCCGGAAGGTGTTCGAAGAAATTCCTCGAAGAACCAGATTTTATGATTTACATTCCTACCTCATGGAAATTGTTTCATAGGATGTTTATTGGTTATTTGAACTTGTTTTTTATGTTTTTTATTGATTAATAATAATTGGAAGATTTCTCTTGATGAGGTAATTGACAAAGGGATTAATACTAAGGAATTGGATTAGTCTACCTCAATGTTCTAAACCAAGGAATAGTATTGTTAAATGGTAGATTGAATTGAATGCAAGTTTATGTTATGAATTTCTAATTGAAATTAAATGATTTTTCAATTATCATATGAGTTAATGTGAGAGAAATGAGTTAGCTTATATTTGTGATCTTAGGCCATGTTTAACATTTTGTGAATGTATGATCATCATATATTAGCTCTTGATCATCCAAATTCCAATACCTCATCTCAGGATTTTTCTTTTATCTTGTTATCAATCTTTTTAGTGCTTTAGTCATTAGGATTTTACTTCTTTTTGAGACTAAGCTCTGATTTTTGTTTTTGTTCACTCATCTCTAGTAGGGATTATGAAAAATTTCATATTTGTTATTACTAACTTTGTTTCCTTGATTCTCTTATGCTTCCAGGGGTACCAAAACAAAATAAAGAGACATGGAAAGACAATTTCATTTGAGGTGCTGGAGATGGATAAATAAAGAATCACTCCTAAAGGTCCACATTCTCAAGAAGCTTCTCCACAACCTCAACCTCATGAAGCTTCCTTAAATCTCCCTTTGATACCCACTCCAATCCAATAGAAGAATCCCACAATTGGAACTTTTGATGCTTCTCAATGTCATATGAGCTCTGGGATCCATCCTCCTCCTATATAATCCAATTCTTACAAGATCAACGTAAGCTTGATTAGATTGATTTAAGACTCTATGTTCTTAGGAACAAGAGTGGATAATTGATGTAAGATCGGGACCGATCTCACAAGGATAGATGTGGATCTAAGAAGTTGGACTAAGGTCACTCTCTTCTAAGACAAAATATGGTCGTTGATGGCTTGATGGTTCTATTCAATTGGACTAAGGTCTCTCCTTGAATAGAAAGTGGATGGAGATGGAATAGATGATGGATCGAAGAACGCCACTCAAGGGTGTGAAAGCCCTTGTGATAAGCTCAAGAATCTAGGTCTTAGTGAATCCACACATAAGACATAGATTCATAATATTTTCTAAGAAGGGGAATCCGCACAATTTAGAGAAACAAAAAACAAAGCATAAAAGCTTTAGAAGAGTGATCTCTTTTATTTTCCAAAAAAATTCTATGTTATTTACAATAGAACAATTGAGCTTTTTATAGTTCTTACAAGATGATCTTTACAATAAAATACATTAAAAGAAATGATTTACATTTATACAAAAAGAGGAAAATTAGCTAAATTCAAATATTAGTCTTCTTGCCACCAATTTAGCCATTGCCATTGAATGAGAATTCTTAAATATTTTATGAAGTAATGAGGCTGAGATTTTCATAATAAACACATGTATTGAAGACCTTGATATTGCATCATTCTCTCACTCTTCAAATTGTTTTTGTCCTCAAAACTAAAACCAAATATTACATTTTTTTTGCTTTTTTTTTTTTGAAGAATCTGAAAACAAAAACAGAAACAAATGGGAAACTCTATTTTTTATTTTTTTATTTCGTTTAATGAAAGAAACAAAACAAGAATTTTTTCTTTCTTTTATGGTTATTTTAGAAGTAAATAGAATCAAAGAACAAGAAAAAACAAAAAAAAATTCTTGAAAAATTGAAAACAAAAACAGAAACAAATGGAGAACTTTTTTTTTAATTTTGTTTAATGAAAGAAACAAAACAATAATTTTTTTTATTTTATGGTTATTTTAGAAGTAAATAGAATCAAAGAACAAAAAAAACATTTTTTTTTGGTTTTAAAATGTAATGACAAAAAAAAACAGAAAATCAAAACGATAGATGATAGGAGCGTTTAAGCTCTGATACCAAATGATGTAAGATGGGAGGTGGATAGTTGTTTGGATCGTCCAGCTGGTCGGAGACGCTCTCTGGTTGATCCGTGGTCGATGGACGATGGTCGGTGGTCGAATGGGAAAAGCTTGCTGGCCGAAGGCGCTCTCAAGGCTTCTCAATGGATGGTTAGATGGAGTTGATGATGGATTGAAGAACGCCACTCAAGGGTGTGAAAGAATCTAAGCCTTATTGAATCCACACATAAGACATAAATTCATAATGTTTTCCAAGAAGGGGAATCCACACAACTTAGGGAAACAAAGAACAAAGCATAAAAGCTTTAGAAGAGAGAACTCTTCTTTTTCCAAAAATTTCTATATTATTTACAATAGAACAATTGAGCTTTTTATAGCTCTTACAAGATGATCTTTACAATAAAATACATTAAAAGAAATGATTTACATTTATACAAAAAGAGGAAAATTAGCTAAATTCAAATATTAGTCTTCTTGCCACCAATTTAGCCATTGCCATTGAATGAGAATCCTTGAATATTTTATGAAGTAATGAGGCTGAGATTCTCATAATAAACACATGTATTGAAGACCTTGATATTGCATCAATAATCCATGATCAATGGTACTACTTTGAGAGGTTTTGCCACACAATATGGATTGAAGGTGTTCTTGAAGATAGTATCAAGCTCCTTTTGTTCACACCTCACTTGGAGAAAAGGCAAGCCAATGAGAGAGATAGATAGCTCTACCTTTTTACTTGATCACTTCTTATAATGATTGCGAGAAAATCTTTCTCCTCAATTTCTACCATTCACAAAAAAATAATCCAAGCTAGAAATGACATCTTGAGCTTCAAACAAAGCATCCATGAGAATTTTAATGAAGCATGGGAGAAACTTAAAGGATGCACTCAAGATTGTCTTCACTATTTGTTCAAGAAAGAAGTTATCCTTAGTATCTTGTATCATGGAGTGAATAAAGAGAAAAAATGGAACTTAGATGCATCTAGAAAAGGGTGTTCTTTGAACTTCACCATGGACTAAGGAGAGCTACTTATTAAGAATCTATCTAAAATGAGAAGCATATTGATGCAGGCACAGATAGTGATGGATTCAATGCTGCTGGTTGTGTAACTCTCTCAGCCTTGAACAAACGATGGATTTGTTGATGATAAATGATGGAGATGAAGCAGTTGGTTGTGTAACACTCTCTGCTTAATTTGTTTGATGGAATGGAGGTGTAGATGGATCGATGGTCGCCACAAAACCTATGTAATGGTTTTGATAAGACAGGACAAGAGTTGCTTCACACAATCTCTCAAATAAACTCAGAATGGAGTTTACACAAAGACAGAATGCTCTGGCTGTAAATCATCTTCTAGGTCAGGCATGTCCTCATCAGTCTCCTCTTCTACTTGCTGCCTTTGCTCGCTTTGGAAGTTTCTGATTGGTCCTCTGTGTGGTGCAGGAGGTATGACTCTTTGTTCCAGACTTGTCATGCGTTCATTGATACTCCTCATAACATCCAACATCTGCTTCATAGTGATATGTCCTTGGTTAGCTTCTTCTCCCATGATTATGTACCTGAAAGTTAAAGCAACAATCCAAGGTATCAATAGGTCCTAAGCTTCTGTGTTTGAGAGTTAAAACAATGGTGTGCACATTTTAAATCTCTAGACAGAACAAACAAGAATCAAACTTGGTTTAAAACAGGTTTTAGGAAGTTTGAAATCGATTAAGGAAGACTTGGAAAGTTTTTATTTTTAGGAAAACGGTTTTTTAGTAACTTTCAACAAAAAGGTTTTGGTTTAAAGTGGTTCACGGTTTTTGGTTTAGACAATTAAAATCTCTTCCTGTGATTTAAATCAAATGAAAACGGTTTAGGAAAAGTAGTAAACCGGTGTAGGGTTTTGGACTTTTCGAAAATACCTTTAGGCGGCTGAAAACTTATTTGGAAAACTTCAGACTTTCCTTTTCTACTTGTTGCACACGTTTTGTATCAAGAGATTTGGAAAACTAGCTTTTCAGAATAGGCAACAACACTTCTCCTAAGGTTTTTGTTAACCAAATTCGATTCAAGCACACAAAACTTCTCCTCTTTTCTTTTGAAGTTTATAAAACCAGAATAAGAACAAACAACAAAACTTGAAATAACTTGAAGCAAAACAATTTTTCTTTGATTTTTGGTTTAGGAAAACAAAACAGAAGACTTTTCTTTTGGGTTTTAGGGTTTATAAAGCAAAACAAAATGATTTTCTTTTTGGTTTTTGATGCAAGACTTAAAACAGAACAATCCAATGCAATAGAATGTATGAATGCAAGGTAAAAGCAATTTTTATGGTGTTTTCTTTAAGGATGCAAAAAAAAACAGAAGTAAGGCTAAGCAAAATGAATGAACAAACGATTTTTATGAGTTTTTGGATGTAGTATGCAATGGAATCAAAAGAAATAACCTAGATGGAAAGGAAACTGAAAGGAAAAGGAGTAGATACACCTGATCTAAGAACCTTTCGGCTCTGATACCCGATGATGCAGGCACATATAGTGATGGATTCAATGCTGCTGGTTGTGTAACTCTCTCAGCCTTGAACAGATGATGGATTTGTTGATGATAAATGATGGAGATGAAGCAGCTGGTTGTGTAACACTCTCTGCTTAATCTGTTTGATGGAATGGAGGTGTAGATGGATCGATGGTCGCCAAAAAACCAATGGAATGGTTTTGATAAGACATGACAAGAGTTGCTTCACACAATCTCTCAACTAAACTCAGAATGGAGTTTACACAAAGACAGAATGCTCTGGCTGAAAGGTTTTCGTTTTTATTGATTTAGGGTAAAGAATACATGCCTGATTTGGGACTTTATAAATAGTCCGAGCAGGTTTGCCCTTCTAGGGGTCTTTGAAGCAAAATAAAATGTAATTAAACTAAACTCTGGGACTCTAAGACAATTAAAACAAAGACATACTCTTTTGGAAACTAAAACACACGCAAAACAAAGAAAAGAGCCGTTAGAGACACAAGCATAATCAACGTATTCAAAGACTTACCTTAGCTTGTTCTTTGGACGGTTTGGTTGATGTTTTAGACCGTTGGCGGGATGGTAAACATGGTAAGCTCCTTGGTACTCTCTTGGCTTGTTGAATGAGCAGTGAGCAGGCAAAGATTGATGCTTGGTCCATCTATTAAGTTGAATAGCTTGCTCTTGTTGCAATCTGCTTGTTCTTGATCAGAAGCTTCTAAGATAGGCTGTTGTAAGTTGAGTAGATATTCCACTGCCTTGTTGAACTCTTCTCTTAGCACTCTTGTTCCTGATCTTGTCCTTGGTCCATCTCTAACAAGTGGTACTTGTGGTTGTTCTGGTTCTATGACCTCATCACCTATGTTGGTGGGTACGAGAAAGATCCAAGAGACAATGGAGAGAATCAAGATCAAGAGAGTAAGGAGTTAGAAGCACCTAATGAGATATTGGATGAGGTCTTGAAAGATACACAACAGTTACCAAACCTTGTGATTGATGGACGCCAAGTGTAGAACTTCCCAAACAAGGATTTAAACCACAAATCCAAGAAGACGCATCTACAAAACAAGACTTTCACATGAAAGTGATGCTCCAACAACTCTTAGTGGGACAGGCTAGTGAAACCATTGAGATAAGCAAACAATTGGAAAAGATTCACACGAAGATGGTTTGTTCTCAAAATGATATTAACACAAGGGTTGAACCCATATCTTTAAGACTCAACCATTTTAAAATTTAAGTTACTCAAGATAGTTCCCTCACTAGAAGACCCATGGATGAAATAGAGGGCGATGTTGAAGCAAGCCCAAATGAGTAATGTAGTGAAATATTCTCGAGAGAGGTAAAATTGATTGATGAGAACGATAAAGTTCTTGGTGAGGAAATCAAGTATTGGGGTATTTATGACATAATGTCTAGGTATTTACTCCCAAGAGCTTGTGAAAGAAAGAATAAGTCACATGATGACGAAGCTTTGGGTTAAGGTAATGTTGAAGAGCTTTTAGGTTTGAATTTAGTTTCTTTGGAAACTCTTTTCTCTACCCCAATGGAGCAATAGAATAGGAGTAGCAAGAGAATATAAAGGTATATGTACGAAGGAAAATAAGAAGACGCAAATCAAGAACCTCCCTCCTACCATAAATCTCACACCTTGGAAATATGAGGATGATGTGATTGATCACAAGGTTAGTGCAAAGGAAGGTCTAATCCGGTCTTGAAGAGGTCATGAGCAAGGTCTTTACACTTGAATTCCAGGACCAATCATGGAGTTACAACACTCCTCCTCTCAATTCCCAAAGTGTTTGAAAGTCAAGAGACTTAAAACAATCTCACTTGGGAGGAAGTCCTATGTCTATCCTTATACATACTCTTTAAATATTTAGCTTTTGATAGTAAGGTCATATATTTTTTTACTAGGAGTTTATAGTTTTGGGAGACATTATGGTCTTTGGCATCAAGAAATAAAGAACTTGACCGAGCCTTGGTGAATTAGGAAGAATATCAGACCGACCATAAAAAAAGAGGGCAATCACATGGTCTAAGTTTGGGGGAATTTCAATGCATCCACCTCCCCCCACTTCTCAAGTCTCAATCTAATCCAAGTAACACTCCAACCCTTGTATTTTTGATTTTGCATTATTTTTTTTTTCTTAAGTCTCTTTATTCTCACTTTACAAAATGGATTGTGTGATTTAGGTTTGGGGAAGAGGGTAGTCGCTAATTTTGTGTCTTGTGATCTTATCTTCTTTTCTGAATATTGAGTTTAATGCATTCACTTATTGCTTAGAAAATCTATAAAGTTTTAAAAATTTTAAAATTTTCCAAAAGAAGTCATCTAGTTGCATTTCCATGTTAGGATTAAGTCTTTAATCATATAGGCTTGCATTCACTTGCATTTGAGAGATAAGACATGTTTTTTCTTGTAAATAATCTGCTTGAGAGTTTGTTTTATTATGCCAGAATGTGGTTGTTTGATGCATCTAGTTAGCTTGAAAGTAAGGAAGAACCATGTTTGGATCTTATGTCTTAATGGTCTTGTCTTGGTTGAAGCTTGATATGATTTAATTTTTCCCCAATTTATAAGAACATATAATCTTGAATTTCAATTATCATGTTGTGATATTTGTGAACTCATGGATACAATATACATATTTGGACTTTCCTTCCATTTTACCACTCTAGTAAGTCCAAATAGCTCTCCATACCCTTAATCAATCATTCTTTTAAGCCTAAACACTTTAGTGGGAGTTGTGAGGTCTTTTAGATCATCTTAGCAAAAAGTGTTGAGTTTAGAATGACAAGGATATTTTTCTATGTAGAAGGTAGCCTTTCATCATTTAGGCTAGCAAAGATAGGAAAGGATTTTGGGAAAAATAGGAATAAATGGGAAGTTTGGAAAAGAAATGGGAGATAGCAAAAGTGTGAAATGGTGGAAAAAGAATGTGAAATAGCTCTAAGTGTAAAAAAAGAAAGCCTCTAAGTTCAAAAAAAAAAGAATGAAAAGAACCCAAATGTGATATGAACATCCCAAGGATAACACTTAGAGGATCTTTGGTGAAGGGGATAATCTTGGCACCAAGGCTACTAGCACAAGGTCCAAGCGTGGGAAGTGAAGGGTCACACACGAGTTGCGGATTGGCCCCTGATATTCCCAACTTCGAATCTTCTTGATATGACTCACAATACCAGACACGAAGGTTGAAGATTGGATATTACACACCAAGCTCCAGATTGTTGAAGAAGAACAAAGAGATTTCTATCAAAAAGAACAAATTGATCAAAAAGTTGAAAAGGCAAAAGTTTTTATTTCTGATCTCGGCTTGTAGTACAAATAGAAGAGTTTTTGCATTAAAGAAATTGAGTCAATCTATTTAGGAAAATACAAAGAAGAATAAATGAAACAAAGACCGACGACTTGACCACAAAAATGTGACAACCGAGCTTCTCGTTTTTGGTCAACATCTTTTGGTCACGAATTCGTGAATTCTCCTAAGGCATATTGGGCTTCAAAACTTCCTCAATTCAACTAGACATTGGCCCACTTTGGATGGTTGGATCTCCTTCGATGACTAGGATGAACAAATGGACCGGTTGGTTCAAACCATCTTCAGCTTTATCCTTGACCATCACCAAATCGGCTCGGACAAAAAGTGCTTGCACAGCTTCTCTGAGTTTCTTGGACTTGGATCTGATGACTAGTCCAATTGCAATGTTTAAATCCTCTTTGGTTTTCATTTTTTTCAAGGAATAATGTTCTCGACCATGCTCGCTCGACTACCCGTCCTCGACCAGCTCGTCCTTGCTCGACCCCTCCTCGACCAGCTCCCCTTTGTTCAGCTCATCCTCAGCTTCATTCTCTCCAATGTCTGGTCCAATCTTTTCTTCCCTTGATGGATCCATGATTATATCAACTCCTCCCCCTTGAAAAGGATTTACCCTCAAATCCGGATCATCTACAAGAAAAGGAATAAGGTCAGAAATGTTGAAGCTAGAAGAGACCTTGTACTTACCTTGTAAATCAATCTGGTAGGCATTGTTGTCAATTTTCCTAATGATTTTGAATGGACCGTCCACCCTTGGCATCAGCTTTGATTTCCTTTCATTTGGGAACCGATCCTTTCTCAAATAGATCCATTCTTGATCTCCCACTTCAAAAGTATGCTCACTTTTATTCTTGTTGGCATGTTTGGCATACTGCTTAGTCATTTCCTCAATGTTCTTCCTTTCCTTCTCATGAATCTGTTTCACAATCTCAGCTTTCTTTTTCCCATCAAGGTTAGTTCTTACATTCAGAGGAGCGGAGTTAGATCCAAAGGAGATAATGGGTTAAAACCATAAATGAATTCAAAGGAGAAAACTTAGTAGCTGAATGCATTGCATGATTATAAGCATACTCAACATGTGGCAAACATTCTACCCAAGTTTTCAGGTTCTTTTTAATGACAGCCCTAAGAAAAGTAGACAAAGTTCAATTCACTACTTTCGTTTTTCCATCAGTTTCAGGATGACAAGTAGTTGAAAACAAAAACTTAGTTCCTAATTTCAACCACAATGTTTTCCAGAAGTAACTCAAGCTTGGTGTCCCTATAACGGATAACCTCTCTAAAGAACATATTAGAAATGTTTAAGGCATCATCAGTTTTGTGACAAGGAATGAAATGAGCCATTTTTCTAAACCTATCCACAACAACAAAAACCGAGTCCTTTCCAGTCTTAGTTCTAGGAAAGCAAACACTACAAGAAATTCGCGTATTAATAGCTGCCGAAAAACGCTATGTATCGATACGATAGCGTTGTGTTACCCGATATGTCATCGACCGCGATAAAAAGTCTGACACTTTAGATAGCGTTTTTCTTAAATGCTATGAACTGTATTTTTAAGATAGCGTTTTACTGTCTGCAATAGATTATAATACAATAGCGTTTTAATATCTGCAATAGATTAAAATACAATAGCATTTATTCAATATTAT
This sequence comes from Orychophragmus violaceus, assembly GCA_030180135.1. NCBI lineage: Eukaryota > Viridiplantae > Streptophyta > Magnoliopsida > Brassicales > Brassicaceae > Orychophragmus > Orychophragmus violaceus. Next base: position 60,195,078 of record CM058237.1, on the reverse strand, counting down.
GAATTAGCTATATAATAGCATTATGTAAATATCATCTATATATATTTTTGATATATGAGCTATTTATTATGAATATGAAATGAATAAAAAAAATAAATTACACAATTAATTATACAATCATAAATAAAAGAATTAAATAAAATGAAAATGGTATTACAATAATTAAATACTTTATTAATTAACTGAAAATTAATATTGGATACTAATTACAATTTGTTATTCCAGACCAAAGAAGAAACCAAATCCCAAAATCATTAAAATCTTATTTAAACCGGTTCTATCAAAAAAAAACAAAAAAAAACAAAAAAAAAACCTAAGCTAATTTTGTGTCTCTTGCAGTGAGCCGTCGTCATGTCTGCACCACCAACTCCGTGTTCTCCTTCCACCATAACCATCTACGCCGTCATATTCTTTTGCAACCACCACCTCCACCGTCAAGTTCATCTTCCACCACAACCTCCTCCATCTTGTTTCCCGACGAGCCAATGTAGAAACCCGCGACTCTGGCCTCTTGAATTGCAGCACCAACGTCGCAGAGACGAACAATCCCAGCTCCCTGAACCAGCCAAAAACCCAACAAACATGTTAAGATTACCAACGGTGACGGAAATCTTCGGAGAATCCAAACGCAAAATCGGATTATAAAAAAAACTATACTCAATTTAAAACTGAAAATCGCAAAATCAAAACCCAAAACAAACAAAAGAAGAAACCTTAATTCAGAACAAAGTGAGGCCTGGAAAGCGATAAGAAGGGGCTTTCGTGAAACCATGGAGCCCTAATTGCAACCCTCGAAACCGTAAGTCAGAAACCATGGAAGATATGGGCGATTGAATCCGCAAAAACTTATATGCATGTGATGAGAATGAGCTTTCGTGACAAAAAAAGGTGCCCGCGAGAAGAGGAAGAGATAAATGTGTTTTGTCCGTTGATTTTAATATCATCAGACGGTGGATAATGAAAAAAAGGTGATCCTTATTTCTCTGTCTTAACCAAAAGAATACCAGTTTTTTGTTGTTTTTGTTAAGGCCAGATTTTTTATTTTATAGTTTCAAATTTAACATTTCTTATATATTATTCCTTTAAAAAAAATTTGTCATTTAATTAATGTGTTATTTACAATATGTGGTTTAGGGTTTAGATTAAGTTATAGGTTATTCAATGTTTGTTATATTTTTTCAAAGTATTTAATTTTTGTTATATTATTCAAGGTATTAAAAATTAATGTTAAATGCTTAAGAGTTAAAAGTTTAGGGTTTTGGGTAGAGAGATAAGATTTTTAAATTTAAAATCTAGTGTTTATGATTAATGATCAAAATTTTAGGGTTATGAAAAAGAGTTAATGTTTTATAATTATAAAATCTATTGTTTATGATTAAGGATTAATATATTTAGGGTTTAGGGTTTGTCTTTAGTGAGGAATTTAGGTTTAGATTTAGGGTTTAATGTTACAAGTGAATGATTTAAGTTTTTTAGGTTTGAGTTTATAGCCTAAATTTATGGTTTTGGGGTATAGGATTAGGGTTCAAACCCTAAACCTTATTTATACTCTAAAAGAAATTATCATTAGTTTGTCTATACAACAAGTATAATAACGAGTGAGACTCAAAAAGAAGTTTTAGGGTTTAGGGTATAGATGTGGTTTTGATTTCATACAATAGTAATTCTTTAGTAAATTGGACTTTTTAGGATGGATATAAATCCTTAGTTAGAATGTCTTATCTCATTTCTCAACATAATTAAAAGTATACTTCTATTTAGTGTCAAAACCAAAGTTAAAAAAACATATACTTCAATAGTCTACCAACAAGAATCAAGCAGCAACCAATACACAATCCTATAGAAGACAATGGATCTTGTCATGGTCCTTCAACAAGAACAATCACCATGCGACCACTCTCCTAGAGCCTTTTCTCTATGTAATTCAATAGTATACCTTCTCCTTCGAGATAAAATGGTGACTCGGGAATCAAGTAGCAACCAACATCTCTTCTGGCTAGTCGGTATGCTTAACTGTACCAATCTCGTTACTCCCACAGCACTGACTCCTCAATCAGAATTCCATTCACCTGCAACCATATCATAAAAATCTTCCGATTATACATTCATTCTTGCCTTGGCAAATCGGTTTTATAAAAATAAATCTCAATTGATTATTGAACCATCTCTTACCAAATGTAATGAATGAGAAGTTAAACCAAATGCATGCAAGCAGACCAAGAATCTCTTAACCAAATGCAATAAATGAGAACTAAAGGTGATAAGCTATGAGTAGATTGAAGACTCGAGGAGTTGCATCTCTTCACAGTTAACCATCATTACACCTCTCTGCAAGTCATTTTAAATCAAATTAATTAGTAAAATAATTAAAAAAACAATAGAAAATGTTCACTTGTCTTACGGTTATTTCATTTAAATAGAGGGAGTTATGGTTTAGTCTTCCTCATCTGCTTTCTCTCTGCAAATCCAAACAAAGAAAGAAATAACAAGACATTCGATAACATCATGCCTCACTACAACAAACTTGCGGAATTGGAAGTTAATGACAAACTGAAAGCTTGGCGTTTTAGAGTGAAGATAATCAGGATCCACTCATATCACATTTTCGAAGATGGACCGTATTGGAGTTTCATATTGGCAGACGAGGCTGTAAGTTTAAACTTTAAATCTTATACTAAACACAAAATACATGCATCTAACACATCTGACCATTTCTAAATTTGCAGGGAACTAAGATTGAGTTGATCATTTATCCATCAGAAGACCGCAAATTTAGAGGACTTGAGGAACAAGAGGGCAAGTGGGTCGAGATTTTCAGGGTCAATGTTGAGAATGCGTATGCAGGTTTCAAGCCTGTAAACTCTCCCTTTAGACTTAGTGTCTTGGACGGGACTAGCATCAAACTCATCGACCCTCTGAACAACTATCACTACATGGATTTCAAATGTATGGGGCATATCCCTCACATCAACATCGACACTCCTATAGGTATGATTGCTTAACACTAACCAAAACGTAATCCTAAAACATGAATTATTAGGGGATATGCATGCCATTATATGTTTATCTTCATACGATATATATTTTCATAAAGATATGTATCAATCCGACTAGATCTCCTTATTCCTAAGCTATATCCAAATCTTGTAAACTCATATATAAAGGCCTTAAGAGTCTCATAATAAACATAACTTTGAGTCTAATTCTCTTGTCATGAATAGATATAAGTAACCAGATTTGAGAAACTTATCTTGTAGATATAATGGGCGTGGTCTTCAATGTGGAACCCCTTCGAGTCTATTGGGCAGATCGTAAAAAGTCACAGCTTGTGTTCCACATAAGAGACAACATGTAAGTCAAGAGAATTTATAATAACAAGTTTACTATATTCACAAGTATGTTATGACAGAAGTTTGTTTTGCATGATAGAGACAATTGTATTAAGTGTGTTGCACACGGAGACACTGCTTTTGCATTCAGGGATGAGTGGGAAACACTAGGGGTCTTGGCGTGGTGATTGTGGTGTTAAAGATGTGGAGGATCCATAAACACTTGAGAGATGATGATGAGGCATGGCTGGAAACTCACAAGGGCTTATCTGACTATAGATTCAACCCCCGGATGGTAGAGGTTGATAATTTTAGGAGAGAGCTAGCAAACAGTGACCCGTATGTTACTAGGTACGGTTCTGTTGTGCCTCTCTAAGACCTGAGTTTTATCAGCCTATGTCTCTTCTCTGTCTCTACAACTTAAACTCTATGTCTTTGTTGAACTTATCTATTTTATTTTCTTGTTTCGGATGTTTATTTCTGTATGGATAATTGTTTTTAATTTATGTTTTGTCTTTAGTTTTCTGTTTCATATATTCATGCTTAGAAAACTTAGATGTATCTCACCTGGATTAGGTTATGCGGATTGGTTTTCTCAGTCCAACTGTTGTCTGTTCTCTGCTTCATCTGCAGAATCAGGCACTTCTGCAATAATCCCTAAAAGGTCATAAAATAAACACAAGTAGAGCCTCACATGAGTAGAGTCAAATGTTTTACTTGATATATGAATCATGTTCTAAAAGTAGAGCCTCACATGAAATGATTTCTCAAGCATGATGAACACAATACACACAATGATGGCAAAGCAAAGACACCCAAAACCCAGCTTCATGAACATGCTAAGCCTCTTCAATTCCAGCTTGGCGTCTCTCACTTCCTGCATCAACTCCTCATTCACGTTTTTGATACCTTCAATCTCCTCTTTTCTTTTGCAAATGTCCGATTGAAAACATGCTATCATTGGCAGTGCATCAGTCACCTCTTCATATACAGCTTCTTCTACCCACTTAAATAAGTGGTCCTGCATAACAACGATGACAAGTCAACACAAATTGGACCCAAATTTATGATTATTGCTCTGATTCAACACAAAATCGACACAAATTGGACCCAAATGAATGATTATTGCTCTGATTCAACACAAAATCGACACAAATTGGACCCAAATACGACACAATTTCGAATCAAAAGCTTCTTAAAGATTACCTTTCGAAATGTGGGACAATGGAAGAACGGTCTTCCAGGATTTTGTTTGGTTGTTGCCGTCTTCATTACAGAGTTACGACCACACATACATTTCACAGGAAATCCCCGAATCCCCATTGTGTTGACACACGAATCTTCAGAACTCATGATGAAAACCCCAAATCGATTTTGATTCTGAGTAATTGAGTGAAAAGTGCGAAATCGAGCCAAGATGATGAACATGCAAGAAACCTGAAATTGAGTGTCAGAGTGCGAAATCGAGAGGGTTTAGAGATTTCTAGCTCATGAACAGATTAGACAAAGAGAGAAAAGGAGCTCCAAAAAGTAATCGATGTGTGATTGGTATATTTTTGACGCTTAACGAACTCATAGCATTAATAGCGTTTACATATAAGCAAACGCTATCTTTAATTCACGGTTCAGTCAAAGATAGCAGAAACATCAAAAACGCTATCTAGTTATGTTATCAGTAATCAAATTTCTTGTAGTGAAAGCAGAAAGTCGATAGACAAATCAACCCACGGATGAGAAGGAATAGGCAGTGGACTATACATACCTTTTGGCTGAGATTTGGCTTTGGATTGTTTGCATGTCACACATCTACTGCAAATCTTCTCCACATCCTTGATCAAATGCGGCCAGTGGAAATGGTCTTTAACCACCTTAAGAGTTTTGGACACGCCAAAATGTCCCATAAGGCCTCCTCCATGAGCCTCCCTAACGAGACGTTCCCTCAAAGAACAATTATGAATACAAAGCCTGTTATCATAAAACAAAAATCCTTCATGCTTGTAAAACTTTCCAAAAGCATGTTTAGAACAAGCCTGAAAGGATTCCTTGAAGTCTGGATCAGTGGGGCCCTGGATCAGTAGCATAAAGATCTTTACTTGTTCAAAACCAAGCAACTTAGCATCTAAGGAAGAAAGAAGAGTGTACCTTCTGGACAAATCATCGGCTACCACATTTTCCTTACCTTTCTTGTATTTGATGACATATGGAAAGGTTTCAATGAATTCCATCCACCTTGCATGTCTCTTGTTACGCTTTTGTTTCCCTTTGAGATGCTGCAAAGTTTCATGGTCAGTGTTCACTGAAGTAAGCTACTGGTTTCTTTTCCTGCAACAAAAAAACACCAATCCCAATTCCTAAGGCATCACATTCAATTCAAAAGTCTTGTTGAAATCAGGAAGAACAAGTACTGGAGCGTGAGTTAACTTCCCTTTCAATGTCTGGAAAGCATCCTCCTGAGCTTGCTCCCATTTGAATCCCACATTCTTCTTGATCACCTCAGTGAGTGGAGCTGCTATGGTACCGAAGTCCTTCACAAATCTTCTGTAGAAGCCAGCAAGGCCATGGAAACTCATAACTTCACCCACGGTCTTTGGGCTAGGCTATTCCCGAATTGCTTTGATTTTCTCCTCATCCACCTTGATGCCTTCTGCTCCTACAATGAAACCAAGAAAGACCAATTTATATGCCCCAAAAGTGCATTTCTTCAAGTTAGCAAAGTCTTTCCTTTCTAAGCACTTTTAACACAGATTTAACATGAAGAACATGATCATCAAGAGTCTTGCTATAAACTAAGATATCGTCAAAGTATACAACAACAAAGACACCTATGAATGACTTAAGAACATGGTTCATCAAACGCATGAAAGTGCTAGGTGCATTAGTTAAACCAAAAGGCATAACAAGCCACTCATACAATCCTAGCTTAGTCTTAAAGGTGGTTTTCCATTCATCCCCTTCTTTCATTATAATCTGATGATAACCACTTTTCAAATCTATCTTAGAGAAAACACTAGAACCATGAAGCTCATCAAGCATATCATCAAGTCTAGGGATTGGATGTCTATACTTAACTGTTATGTTGCTGATGGCATGGCAGTCAACACACATCCTCCAGCTTCCATCTTTCTTTGGGACAAGAAGAACAGGCACCGCACAAGGATTCATGCTCTCTCTGATGTATCCTTTGTCCATGAGCTCGCCAATATGTTTCTGAAGTTCCTTTGTCTCAATGGGATTGGTCCTATATGCTGGACGGATAGGAAGAGAAGCTCCTGGTACAAATCTATATGATGTTCTATCCCTCGGATGGGAGGCAATCCAGCTGGAGTTTCTTCAGGAGACACGTCACTAAACTCCTGCAAAAGACTCATAAGCTCACTTGGAATCTCCAGTGCATGGTCAGAATAAGTTAGCATAGCTTCCTTATAAATCAATAAAATCAAAGATTGCTCAGAAGTTAAAGCTTGCTTGATGTTACCAGCCTTGGCATAGAAGTTGGTTTGTTTAGCCGGCTTAGACGACTGAGTTAACTTCTGATTGGATTCTGCTTCTTGCTTTCTTTGTCTTAGCATAATCTGATCTAGTGCACTTCTTGTGGTGAGAGAGGAACGAGGTTGATCTTTTTGCCTTGATGCATGAAGGAATGTTGATTGGTGTAACCATCGTGCATAGTTCTTTTGTCATACTGCCACGGCCTTCCTAAAAGGATGTGTCCTGCTTCCATGGGCAAGATATCACACAGAACCTCGTCTTTGTATCTTCCAATGGTGATTGGCACAAGAACATGCTGGCTCACTTTCAATCCTCCTTCTTCATTCAACCATTAAAGTGAATACGGTCTCGTATGCTTCTGAACAGGAAGACCAAGTCTCTGAACCAACACCTCACCTGCTACATTGGTGCAGCTTCCACAATCTATAATCAGGCTGCAAACCTTATCGTTCACAAATCAGTGTGTGTGAAATAGGTTCTCTCTCTGCTCTTGCTCCTTTGGTTTTGTTTGAATGCTCAGAAATTTCTTTGTAACCATTATCTCTCCATGGGCTGGTAGATCATAGAGCTCTTCTTCGGACTGAACCGCATCTGGTTCCTCTTGCTCTTCTGTTGATTCCACCTCCCCACTGTCCATGAGAATCCTAACCATCTGGTTAGGACAAGAGTTGGTGTAATGTCCCAATCCTTGGCATTTGAAGCACCTTACATCCCTGGTCCGAGTTATCTTGGGAGCTTCCTTTTCCTTAATATCATGAACAGGAGCATTAGTTTTAAAATCTGAATTTGTTTTGGCAGGAGCCTTACCTTTATCTTGGTTGAATGGTTTTGGTGGATATGGGTTTCTGGCGTAGCCTTTCCTTTTAACTTGTTGCTCTACCAGAATCGCTTTATGAAGCATCTCCTCCAAATTCTCATACTCATGCATCTCCAACCTGTCTTGTATCTCACGGTTAAGACCTCCTTGAAAGTGTGTCATGGTTGCTTCAATGTCTTCATCTGCATCAGCCTTGATCATGAGTGTCTCCATCTCCTGGTAGTAGTCTTCAACACTCTTAGTTCCTTGAGTAAGGCGTCTTAGTTTCTAATGTAGATCCTTGTGGTAATGGCTTGTCCAAAACCGCTTTCTGATCAGGGCAGTCAGCTCATCCCAGGTTGTTATTGGCCTCTCTCTGGTCCTTCTCCTGTTTGTCACAAGTTGATCAAACCAATTAATAGCATAACCCGAAAACTCAGTAGCTGCTAGCCTTATTTTCTTTTGTTCAGACAGATTTTGACAATCAAACACAAGCTCAATCTTTCTTTCCCATTCTAGAAAGGCATCAGGATCGTTTTTACCACTAAAAGCAGGGATTTTAAGCTTAAGACCTCCTAGATCACCAGTTCTAGTCCTAGGGCCATTGGTTCTGTTCCTAGGCTCACGGTATTCTTGGTTTTTCCTAGTTCTCCTATGACTACTACTAGATGATTTGTAGTAATCCTCTAGTTCACTATCCCTAGCTCATCTTGATCTCCTTGGTGAGTTTTTGTCACGCTTGTTGCCTTAATCAGCATTGGTTTGTTGAGTATCCTATTGAACTCTGTCCAAACGTGCATGCACCTCATCAAGATCGCCTCTGAGTTCAGTTTGGATTCGTTTGGTCAATTCACTCATCATGGCCACCAACTGCAGTTTTGATAGCCTGACCTCTCTCCTTTCTCCTTTACTCTTTTCTCCTTGGCTGCTGTGAGACATGTTTTCCTGTAATCACTTAGCAAACAAATCAGCAGAAAACAACTTTCTTTCTCTCTCTATTCCGTGTGTATCACTCAAAGTGTTTAGTCTCTCACAAGACGTTTTGCTCTCAATCTCTTTGGGTTCTAAGTGAACAAATCAGGAAGCAAAGTGTGTGTGAAATCCCAAGAGAAGAGAAAAACAAATAGATAGATAGATTGCAAGATTTTTGGTGCAAACAGATACCACTACCTTTGATCCAATTTTTCCTAGATCAAAACACACTTTTTAAATAAATTGAGGCTACTAGCCTTCTTTTCTTTTCTTTGAAATGATAGGGCTCAGTTTTCTTGAAAGATAGACAAAAAAAGAATTTTGTGGAAGAGATTAAAATGAAACCGATTAAGAAGAAGATGAAAGAGATGAGAAGGGTGATTGTTAAAAAAGATATCAAACCTCTAACTGGCTCTGATACCACTTGATATGATCATCCCAAGGATAACACTTAGAGGATCTTTGGTGAAGGGTATAATCTCGGCACCAAGGCTACTAGCACAAGGTCCAAGCGTGTGGAGTGAAGGGTCGCACAAGGGTTGTGGATTGGCTCCTGATATTCCCAACTTCGAATCTGCTTGATATGACTCACAAGACTAGACACGAAGGTTGAAGATTGGATATTACACACCAAGCTTTAGATTGTTCAAGAAGAACAAAGAGATTTCTCTCAAAAAGATCGAATTAATCAAAAAGTAGAAAAGGCAAAAGTTGTTTATTTCTGATCTCAAAATGTAGTACAAATAGAAGAGTTTTTGCATGAAAAGAATTGAGTCGATCTACTTAGAAAAATACAAAGAAGAATAAATGAAACAAAGACCGACGACTTGACCACAAAAATGTGACCACCGAGCTTTTTGTTTTTGGTCAACATCTTTTGGTCACGAATTCGTGAATTCTCCTAAGGCATATTGGACTTCAATACTTCCTCAATTCAGCTAGACATTAGCCTACTTTGGATGGCTGGATCTCCTTCAATGACTTGGATACACAAATGGACCGGTTGGTTCAAACCATCTTCACATTTACCCTGACCATCACCAAATCGGCTCGGACCAAAAGTACTTGCACAACTTCTCTGAGTTTCTTGGACTTGGATCTTGTGAATGGTCCAGTTGGAATGTGTAGATCCTCTTTGGTTTGCATTTTTGTCAAGTAAAAATGTTCTCGACCATGCTCGCTCGACCAGCTCGTCCTTGCTCTACCCATCCTCGACCAGCTCCCCTTTGTTCAGATCATCCTCAGCTTCAAGCTCTCCAATGTCTCGTACAAGCTTTCCTTCCCTTGATGGATCCTTGATCATATCAAAATGACTCATGCATAAAAGAGAAAGGAACTAGTGAATAGAATAATATAACTACATAGAAAGAAAATGAAAAAGCCTTACTATATGTCAATAAAAAGAAATCTCCAAGGTGCTTCAAAGAGAAGCAAATTATTGAGTTTTGTGATTTGAGAAGGAAAAATAGCCTTAAGAAAGGGTGGACTAGGATTGAGACTATTGGGTGTTTTAGAACTTGAGTTACGAACATCTTGGGCATTTGGGTAGATGGAAGTTTATCCTTGTATGTATATGTTGTTCTTTACTCTTAAAGTTTTGCCGTATGTCATCCTATTTTGAGTTATCCCTTTGTTCTTAATGAGCAACAAATACGTTGAGATCATTTTCATCTCAAGATCTTAAACTCTTAACCAAATGTGTTCACCTGATTTTAACAATCATGATTAAAATCTTAATGATTGTTAAAAGGTTGGATGATAGGAATTCATTTGTATATTGAGACTTGAACTTGATTGATGCATGTAGAGATTAGCATGGATAACTCTTTGGAGTAAAGTGAATTTGATTGTAGCTTATGGGTGTGCATGTCTAAACCTTGATACCATCTTGATGATTGCTTTTAGAAGCTTTGAGCTCTCAATGTCAAACAATTCTTTCATCTTACTTTGTGTTTGTTTGCTTGCGGACAAGCTAAAGAAAAGTTCATGAGAATTTATATATGCATATTACCTTGTTTGAGCATGTTTATTGTATGGTTATCTTGTCCTTTGCATCCATTTTTGTGCATTTCTCTAGGAACTCATTTATTTAGTACTTAGTGTGTTTAGGTTAGAATCTTGCATGTTTTATTTCCTTTTGGAGTGTTTTAGGTAATTTCTTGGAGTCATAGAGTAGTTTGGATGTTTCGAAGCATTTTGGGGCTTGGAAGAGACAGTTGGTAAAATGGTGATAAATGAAGCATTGAGAATGTATTTGGATTGGTGTGTATTATATGTGTTTTGAATTACATTGTGTTAACATGGTGAATGATGCATTTTGGACCAAACAAGGAAAATGTTGATGAATGATTAAATTGATGTGGTTGATAGATCTAGTTATATGAAGCCCTTCCTTTAATATTTAGCTTTGAGACTTATGAAATTGAGTTAGATTTATAATATAGGTGGTTACAAGGCATTTTAACGTGTATTGCAATAATTATAGATGATGTACGGGACACATATCAACCATCTCCACAGCCTGCTTCATAGCCTCAACTATGGTCCAATTCTCACAGCCAATGCCTCGACCACAATCCCTCGGCCAAAACACCTTGAGGCCATCACCTCAACCAAAACGCATCAGCAAAGCACCCCGATGCAGCCTGCCTCGACCAAGTTTCAGTTCTCCCAGCCAATCCCTCAGTCATGCTGCCCTAGCTGTAGACACATGAGGCCATCACCTCGGCCAGCATGCATCGGCCAAACGCCCCCGATGTGCACTTTGCAAAATCCAAAATGCCCAATTTAGCCGAGTCAAGTTCTGATTTGTCTCGGGTAGACCCGGTTCGAACTCCTTTTAAATACAGTTTAGCCTTAAAATTAAGGATCTTATTTTCTCTTAAGCAATTTTAGGGTTCTAATTTTTGTAAACACCAAGTTTTAATCTTTAAGATAATTATATCTTTCATGATTAGTGAGTAGTATATTTTAGGATTTTGGAATAAGCTTGATTAGGGTGTGATTAGTGATTTTATATGACGATTAAGACTTAATGTTATTGATTCTTACCTATTAGTTGATATCAATGCTAGATTAGCTTGAAATTTTTTAGTGTAGATCTTAGGGAAATTCATGCCTGGAAGGTGTTCGATGAATTTCCTCAAAGAGCCAGATATGATGATTTACATTCATATCTCATGAAAATGATTGTATAGGGTGTTTATTGATTATTGGCACTTGTTTTCATTCTTGTTTATTTCTTAATCACAGTTGGAAGATAACTCTTGATTAGGGAGTTGACAAATGGATTAATACTAAGGAATTGGATTAGCTCAGTGTTCTAAACCTAAGGAATAGTACTGTTAAATGGCTATTGAGATTGAACTGAATGCAAGTTTATCTTATGACTTTCTAATTGAATTATTTCTTGATTAGCATAGGATTTAATGTCATGGAAATAAGTTAGCTTATATTTGTGATCTTAGGCCATGTTTAACATTGTTTGAATGTATGATAATCATATATTAACTCTTGATCATCCAAATACCACAGTCTCATCTTAGGATTCTTCTTTTATCTTCTTATCAATCTTGTTTAGTGCTTTGTTCTTGCTTCTCTTTATTTTTTTAATTGACTATTTCTTTTAATATCTTAGGATTGTTAGATAAACACATCTTTTATTGATTTGTCTTAGCTCAATGAGTAGTATGCATTCCTAGTTTTATAGTATCTACCAATTTGGATTGACACCTCATCTCTACTAGAATGACATGTTTATTGTTTTGAGGAATTGACGCCTTTGCCAATTGGGTTTCGCTTTAGTCATTAGGTTTTTACTTCGTTTTGAGACTTAGCTCTCATTTTTGTTTTTGTTCACTCATCTCTAGTAGAGATTATGAAATTTTTCATATTTGTTATTACTAACTTGGTTTCCTTGATTCTCTTATGCTTCCAGAGGTACCAAAACAAAAGAAAGAGACATGGAAAGACAATTTGATTTGAGGTGCTAGAGATGGATAAATAAAGAATCATTCCTAAAGGTTCACAACCTCAAGAAGCTTCTCCACAACCTCAACCTCATGAAGTTTCCTTGACTCTCCCTTTGATACCCACTCGAATACAAGAGAAGAAGCCCATAATTGGATGTTTTGATACTTCTCAATGTCATATGTGCTATGGGATCCATCCACCTCCTATATAAGCCAATGCTTACAAGATCAACGTAAGCTTTATTAGATTGATTCAAGACTCTAGGTTATTAGGGACAAGAGTGGATAATCCTTATGATCAATTGTACTACTTTGAGAGGTTTTGCCACACAATATGGATTGTAGGTGTTCATGAAGATAGTATCAAGCTCCTTTTGTTCCCATATCACTTGGAGAAAAGACAAGCCAATGAGAGAGATAGAGATCTCTACCTTCTCACTTGATCACTTCTTGAGATGATTGCCAGAAGATCTTTCTCCTAAAGTTCTACCCTACACAAAAAACAATCCAAGCTAGAAATGACATCTTGAGCTTCAAACAAAGTATCCATGAGAATTTTCATAACCAAAGAATCATTCCTAAAGCTCCAATACCTCAACCTCATGAAGCTTCCTTGACACTTACTTTGATACCCACTCCAACCCAAGAGAAGACGCCCACAATTGAAAGTTTTGATACTTCTCAATGTCGTATGAGCTATGGGATCCATAATCCTCATATAGAAGCCATTTCTTACAATATCAAGGTAAGCTTGATTACATAGATTCAAGACTCTAGGTTTTTAGGGAAAAGTGGATAATCCTTATGATCACTTGTATTACTTTGAGATGTTTTGCCACACAATATGGATTGGAGGTGTGCATGAAGATAGTATCAAGCTCCTTTTGTTCCCATTCTTACTTGGAGAAAAGGTAAAACAATGTGAGAGAGAGAGAGAGAGAGAGAGAGAGAGAGAGTTCTACCTTCTCACTTGATCACTTCTTAAGATGATTACCAGAAGACATTTCTTCTAATATATCCTTCTGATGAGGGCATCAAGTCATCATCAACCAATCAGACTAGATGAGGGATTATCCAGCTGTTATATGCCCTTGGAGAGAAGCATCTTGATCGTACTAGGGATATATTTTCACGTTTTGGATCATATCTACCTAACCAGTAGGAGTTAAGATACGAATAAACATGTTCCAAGAACTTAACTCAAGGGATCATAAAGATGTGGAAGTGCTTCAATATCTTTTCACATGAAGAAATTATGCAAGTTACAATACAGACGATTTCCAAGGAACCCCCTGGAGATCAACTACCACTTATTGGAGATCTTAGAACAGACCAGGATGAATCAAGCAACAAAATAACTTGTTATGGAATATTTACTCACCATGGAATCCATGAGATTTGTAATCAGGCCAATCCCAGGCATTGCAACATCTCTTTGGGCCAAGATTTATACTCTTTTTCCCTTAGTGTGTTTTTATCCCAATGGATTTTTCCACAATGGGACGTGCGTGAAGATTACCGAGCAGTCTCACACGCGTATGGATAGATTTCTGAGCAGTCCAAGTATCATTTCTCCGAGCAGACTTGTGAGTTCCTGAGCAACTTGATTGCGTCCAAGCAGGATATGTAGTCCGAGTAATGGGCATGCTGAGCACACCGTTTGATATCCAGTCCGAGAGCCAAAAGCTGAGCAGGGACTACTATCTTCGCGCCAAGGAGGATTTCTGAGCAATACATGGCGTGGTAGACATGTCGCCGAGGAGACCTATACGATGAGATGCCGAGCAGTCAAGACGCGAATTCACCGAGCAGTCCACGATCTCGAGCAGACTGAGCGATGCCGATCAGAATCATCGTTGGTTCCACGATTGTCTGATATGCTGAATGACCGAACAGCCGAGCATGTTGGAATGTACGAATCGCCGAGAGGAGAAAACACCTTCTTATTGCGAGCTACTGAGAAGGAGTCTCCAAGAAGGTTCAGTCTGAGGCGAGTCATTGTTGCATTTTGATTCTGGTTCCGAAATTTTTAGAATTTCTGGTGTGGAAGTATAGATACGGACCCACCCCTCCCCATTTCTTGAGAGGGGGGACAACTGAACCGATGAGAAGATCGACTGCCTACGTACCCCTTTCGGGGATCAGGCCGTTCCATAGTTTAAGTTGTTTCTCATCTTTTTTTATGGTCGGAAGTCTCGGCTTAGTGATAGTACATCTTCAGATGCATTGCGTTCCAAATCCTTGGAATCTTTACGTCGTCCATGTTGGTTAATTGTATGCTCCGGGGCGAACTACTTTTGTAACTTTGTAGGGTGCTTACCAGTTCACTCCCAATTTGCCCATGTTTCGTTCTATAGTGTTCTGAAACACTTTACGTAGGACTAGGTCACCTTCGCAGAACGTTCTAAGTTGTAATATTTGGTAGTTTCTTGTTGGTAGTTTTGGATGCAGACCAATGTAGGATCGCGTCGTTCGTTGATTAGGTCTAGTTCATCAAGAAGCATTAGATAATTCAGTCCTTCTTGTCCTGGAAGTAGTCTGCGGCGTACCCCTGAGAATTCGACCTCGGCTGGAATCACGCATTTTGTTCCATAGACAAGTAAAAATGGTGTTTCACCAGCTGCTCGTCGGGGTGTCGTCCGATGGGACCAAAGGACTCCTTCTAGCTCGTCTGACCATCGACCTTTCTTTTTTTCGATTCATTTCCTTAATCCGTCTAGGATCGTCTTGTTAGCAGCTTCCGCTTGTCCATTACCTTGGGGTTAACGCAAATTGGAGTTTTGTAATTGTATCTTCCACTTTTCGCAAAAAGCTTCGAAGCGTGTGGAGATGAACTGCGAACCGCTGTCTGTGACGATTTCTTAAGGCACTACGTGCCTGCATATGATATTTTCCATAAAAAATTCTCAATTTGGGCGTCTTTGACGTTGGCGTAAGATTCAGCTTCAATCCACTTTGAGAAGTTGTCTGTTAGGACAAGCATGAATCTCTTTTTCTTAGAGCGGTGAAGTGGACCTACTATATCCATTGACCAGTGCATGAAAGGATATGGTGCGGAAATGGACGAAAGTAGATCGGCCGGTTGATGAACAGTAGGAGCATGTCATTGGGAAGTTGGATATAGATAAAAATTCTTAAAGTCAGAAACATTGCAAAAGGGTTCTTAAAGGTGGATATTCAGAGTGGCAACCAAACTTCTTTCCTGTACGATAACTGGAAGCTCAATGGATAGTTTGATCGACCTCACTGGGCATCGAGGATGCATTGATTTGGGTATAGCCTTAAACATAACAATGGAACAAGTGGTTAATGGTCGAAGGAGAAGGAGGATCCACCGTAACGAGCTGATGCATCAGATTGAATGCGAAATATTAAAGCTAAAGAACATAGGCTTAACTGATACAGAGGATCAATGGCTATGGAAGTGGGTGAAGAATACTTTCAAGCCGATTTTCAGCTCTAGGGAAACTTTTAAACAAATTTGAAAAGCTCAACCAACTGTCCAATCACTACAAGAAAACAGGGATTTAGCGACTGTAATTAGCGACTGCATTTATAGTCGCTAAATTTAGCGACTACTTAGCGACAGAGTTGCGACTAACTGTGCGACTAGTAGGATTTAGTCGCTATTTAGTCGCTAAATTGCGACCACAAGTTATTAGTCGCTAAATAGTCGCTAAATAGCGACTATTTAGCGACTAAATTCGGCCGGTCGCTAAACGGTTTCTTATTCAGTCGCAAAAAGTCGGTATATATCACGTTTATATTGTGCCCACGCGTGTAGTACCTAATTTTGTAACTAATTTTTTATACAGTCGCTAAATAGTCGCTAAAATTTATATATATACAAACTTGTAGTTAGCTTCTCCTCAGCCACACAACAAGAAGATAAACGATTTCTAAGATAAAATTGAGAGAAAAACGGAGGAAATCGTTTTTTGAGTCAAAAAATGTCGGGAGATTATAACTACACTAATGGTCGGGAATGGATGTATAACCGGATCGATGCATCAACGGGAAATTTCACGGCAGAATTCATGGCGGGGGTCGATAATCATTTCATCCCGTTTGCAAATAACCAGCCCTTTGCGCAGAGCAACGCCGGTAAGTTTCACTGTCCTTGTGATACTTGCAAGAATGATAAACCTGTTATGTCGGGGAGTTTAATACAAAAGAATTTGTATAAGAATGGATTTATGCCTGATTATTATGTTTGGTATAAACATGGCGAAGAAGTCGATATGGGTTTAGGAACGAGTTATGCTGATACGACTTGGGTTAGTGGGAGTGAAGGAATGGGTAATGTAGTAGAAGATAGATATGTGGATAAGGTGAATGATGCATTTCGTGATAACGTCAATTTTGATAACTATCATCAATATGGTAGTTATCAGAATGTGGAGGAACATGGTAGTTATCCGAATGCGGATGAACCTGTACATAATCATTCAAAAAAATTCTACGACTTGTTAGAAGGAGCGTAAAATCCATTGTACAGTGGTTGTCGTGAAGGTCAATCGCAGTTGTCCTTAGCTGCTCGAGTCATGCAAAGGAAGGCAGAGCATAACATGAGTGAAAGGGCAGTGGATTCGATATGCGAAATGTTTACGGAGTTTCTACCAGAAGGAAATCAGGCAACCGGTTCACATTACGCGACAGAGAAATTGATGCGCAATTTAGGCCTCCCATGTCATTCGTTTGATGTTTGCTTAAACAACTGTATGATATATTGGAAAGATGACGAATGGTTAGATACATGTCGGTTTTGTAACTCACCTAGATGGAAGCCTAACGAGCAACACCGTAGGACCAATATACCATACAGCCGTATGTGGTATATGCCTATTGCTGACAGATTAAAGAGAATGTATCAGAGCGAGAAGACTGCAGCAGCAATGAGATGGCATGCCGAGCACCAGGCCAAAGAGGGAGAAATGTGTCATCCGTCTGATGCGGCAGAGTGGAAATTCTTTCAAGATAAGTATCCCCTGTTTGCACAAGAACCCCGCAATGTTTATCTTGGACTATGTACAGATGGGTTCAATCCATTTGGCATGTCTAATAATCATTCACTTGTAGGAAACGTTTAGTTGATCTTGATGTAATTCACAGATTCATATCAACCTAAACATACAGATCTAGGTTCTCTTGATTAGAAACATTAGATGATCTCACCTTTTACCTGTTTGTTGCAGCGGAAGGAATAGAACAGGTCAGAGATCAGAAAGATGCACCGAGGGATGAATCCTCCAAAGGTTCACACACGCGTGTTGGAATTGTGTCCAGCAATCTCTGTACTGTCTCTAGAAAGTAAGAGTATGTCAAAGATCAGACATAAGTCATACAATGCTGGGGGTCATGATGGCTTGCTAGAGTCCGCTCATGATCTATAAGTCTTGGACTTATTGCCTTTATTGTATGATCCCATATGGGTCACACGCCTAAGCTTAACGGGAAAATACGAAGGAACGGTTAAGCAGAAGTACGGTAAAAGTGCTAGGCATTTACTGTACTAAGAGAGACTAAAGGGCCTGATTAAATCCAAGGGATTTAATCAGAACTGAGAATTGGGCCCAAAAGCCCATGAGAACTAGGAGAGATTTTAATGAATAAAATCAGACCTAATTCTCTAATTCTCTACAGCTTCTCTGCGCCAGCCACCTCTCTCTCTGCGGCCTCCCTCTCAGCTGGTCTAGCAGCCAATTTCCCGGTGTGCGTGTGTGAGCCTTTGGAGGATCCATCCCTTGGTGGTTCTACTGATCTCTGACCTGTTCTGTTCTTCTTCCGCTGCAACAAACAGGTAAAAGGTGAGATCATCTAATGTTTCTATTCAAGAGAACCTAGATCCATGTTTAGGATGATCTGAATCTAAGAATTGAATCAGGATTCATCTAAACAGTTCCTACAGTGGTATCAGAGCCATTGGTTCTTAGGATTTCTTGTTTTAGATTCATGTTTAGGTTGTTTAATCTGTTTAGAAGTGTTTTGAATCCATTACTGATAAGAAAAACACTTAAGAAACTGAATTGAATCCTAAACTAATGAAATCGCAGATTCCAAACTATATGATTTGGATTGCGTTGGAAAGTTGGAACGGTTGGCGATCGCATGGACCGGCCGAGATCGATCGCAAGGATCCGATCGGCATGGTCGCATGGATCAAATCCGTTCACGTCCCGACCAGCCGCGAGAGTTGAGTCGAACGATCGACAGCGATCGCGGATCGCACGACTCGTCGATCGTCCCATCTCGCTCGCTCTCGACCCGGTATGCCGTCCCGTCCCGATCAGCTCGCGTGACGATCGCGTGATGATCGGCCATCCCGATCGTGGATCTTGGATCGCACGTTCAGCGGCTGGTCGATCATGGTCGAAGAGCTAGGTCACGGCCGTGACAAATTCGTTTCGGTTCGTGACCAATTCGTTTCGGTTCGGCTTATGGTTCGGTTTAAAAACTTGATTAAAATCAACGTTTCGGTTTAATAAACAGATTTAATAATTTTATTAAGTCTGGTTAAACCGGGATAAGAAATCCAAAGTCGAAAATTGGATTTAGTGCCTAAACCAGGAATTTCTAATTTGATTTGGTTGGACCAAATAAATTGAGAAAATCCGGTTTAGTAAATAACCGGTTGACAATTGTGGTCATCGTAGTAATTAAAATTTGGTTAGACCAATTTTAATGAACCAGACCGGTTATGTCAAATAATTGGACAATTGGGTCATGTCTTGGACATGGACCAATTCTTGGGCCTCGGGCCAAGAAGTTAAAACAATTGGGCCAGTTAATTGAGTCTTTCTTCAGATTAATTTAAAATCTATTTTATAAAATTATAAAGTCGTTTTAAATTAAAGTTTCCGAAATTTTGAAATTAGAAAGTTTCTTAAAATAGAAGTTTCTGAATTTGCGGGTTTTGGATTTTAAAGAAATTTCTAAAGTTAGAAAGTTTCCGGTTTTAGAAAGTTTCCAATTTTAGAAAGTTTCCAAAAATAGTAGGTTTCCATAAATAGAAAGTTTCCCGAAATAGTAATCTTCTATTTTGGGAATGAAATTTAAATAAACCTACGAACCTCAAATAATATCAAGCGTTGGATGTCTTGTCCAGGCTATGTCAGCTGTCGAAGCCCATTCAATTGTGTTCATGGCCTTACAGTGTGAGGGTGTCTGCTTTTGCGTGGGTAAGACGGTTTGTGATTCATAAATGTCATTGGGAGTCCCAGACATTAATGATTACATGACTGTATAGTCCGGTTTTCTTGACTAGGCCATCGGGAGTCCCGGGCCTTGAGACATCAGAGTGGATTGGGCCTCGGGCCCAGATTCACAACCAAGAGTTATATCACGGATATAATTAGCCGATATAGGGCTTACCGATATAAGCTAAGGTTGGGTGACGGCCAGTGGCCCACTTTAATCTTAGTTATATGTGGATCTTGGAATCATTATATTCTTTTGAGGGTAACTTAAGTTATTGAATATAATGCGTGATTAATCATATTAAATTTAATACGAGATTAATCATATTGAACATATTAACTAATAACCTTTTATCTTATATATATTTCAGTTATGACTAGCACAAACAATCAAAACACTTTCTCGATCCGGTCTGTTCTTGAGAAGGACAAACTGAACGGATCAAATTTCTTGACTTGGTCGCGGAACCTGAGGCTAGTCCTCAGGCACGAGAGAAAGGACTATGTTCTTGAGAGAGCTCTCCCCGTGAGGATCGGGTCCAATGCCTCCCATGCAGTATATAATGCTTGGAATAAGCATTATAATGATGCGGTAGATGTGCGTGGTCTGATATTGGCTACTATGGACTCAGACTTGCAGAAGCAATATGAGAACATGGAGTCGCCAATAGAGATGATCAGCAGCCTGAAATTGAAATTTCAGGAGCAGATAAGAGTGGAGAGACACCAGTTGGTTAAGTCTCTCACTAGCTGCAAGCTACCAAATGATCATCCAGTAAGTCCTCATGTCAGTAAAATGATAGGTTATATTGATAACCTGAGGAAACTGGATTATCCAGTTAGCCATGAATTGGCAACTGAGATCATTCTGCAGTCACTGCCGTCAAGCTATGATAAGTTCGTAAGGAACTATATAAAGAAAGGCTTAACGAAGACGTTGACTGAACTGCATGATATGCTCAAAACGGTTGAGCCAAACGTGAAGGGTAGGTTTATTAAACCTAGTATTGACAAGGGTGAAGACAAAGTTGTCCAGATTTTGAATCATGGCAAGCGTGTGTCTTCCGAGCCCAAGTCAGATACCTCTTACGTTGGTAAGTGCTGCTACTGTAAAGAGACAGGGCATTGGAAGAGAGATTGCATAAAATTCATGGAAGACGATGAGGAGTTGAAGTTAATGTATGAGACTACTTCCTCAGGTATTCATGTTATTACTTCAAGTTCTACCTTGCAGGTATTGGATACTGGTTGTGGCACTGATATTTGTTATAATATGCAGAGCCTAAGCAACAGTAGAACGTTGAAGGAAGGGCAAGTGGAACTGCATGTCTGGAAGGAGCTATGGATGCTGCCTCAGTCATAGGGTTTTTCACTTGTAGATGCCTTCGAGGCTTGGTTTTGTATTAAGTAATTGCTACAATGTACCTGCTTTAAGCAGAGTTGTCTTTCATTTTCTTGTAAGAATTTGAATGTTTTTCATTTTGATAAAAGACAAGTTTTGTTCTTTTGATCTTAATGAAATATTAATTGTAGCACCCTATTCATGGAATGGGTTTTATATCTTAAACCAAAGAGTGCCTAAATGTAACATAAATACCGAATTGGTTTAAATCTGATGAATTAAACCTGATTTTTCTTGGCATAAAGTCTTGGTCACATAGAGTAAGTCGGATTCAGAAATCCCATAGTCATGGACGTTTGGGCTCATTTGATAAAATATCTTATGAGACTTGAATTCTGTTTACTAGACCAAAAGGTAAAGGGCCTATCTTAGCCGAGCTAGAGAAAAGCCCAAAGGCTTATTGGACCTGGAATATACTCATGTATGTGGCCCAATGAGCAGTAATGCCAGAGAAAATCTCCTGTACTTCATTGTCTCTACTGATTACTTCAGTGAGTGTGACTGTGTTCATTTGATGAGACACAAGTCGGAATTCTTTGACATGGTCAAAAGAGTTCCAGAATGAAGTATAGGATCTGAATGACAAAAGTATTAAGACTCTGGATTAAATCACGAGTGAGAATACTTAAGTCATTGATTGTGTGATCATCTTAATAAGTGTGAAATCGTTTCACAGCTCATTTCTCCTGAAAACCTGAAGGTGTTTCTGTGAGAAAGAATCAGATCTTATTAGAAATGATTAAAGATGAGTCACACGAATCTTCCATGATATTATTTAACAATAACGCTCTAAAATATCTAAGTTTACGCTGAAATAGTTCCACAAATATCGGTTGAAAGACACCACGTTAATGTGGATTGGAATCGATCCAAATTTGTCTTTACTGAGTATTTGTAGTTGTGCTACTTCGCTGGTTGTCCTAGAGAAACTAAGGCTTGTTACTTTTACGTCCAATCTGTTTTAAGAAGGGAAGTTATTTTCCAAGAAGAACAGTGGGAGTAAAAGCATAACTCAAAGTTTTCTTAAGGAAACCAAGGCTCGGTACTTTTACGACCATTCTGTTTTCTAAGAAGGAAATTACTTTCCAAGAAGAACAGTGGGAGTAAAAAGTATTTTTACGACCATTCTGTTTTCTAAGAAGGGAAGTTACTTTCCAAAGAAGAACAGTGGGAGTAAAAGTACAACTCGAAGAAATTCGAGAAATACAGGAGGCTGCTTAACCTATTGGAGGAGAGCAGCGGAAGGATTTACAGATTTCTGTAGAATCTACACCTGTGGAGCCTGAAGTTCGCAGATATGAATCAGTTACTAATCCGAGAGTGATTTCTCGTCATTAGTTGAAACTGATAATCATTGAAAGTTCGCATGATCTGATGATCATTGAAAGCGATGAATCTGCGAAATTCAAAGAAGCGAAAGTGAGCCCGGACTCCGAAAAAATTACATTTTATGTAAGTTGGCTTCATCGATCCATTCATGGATGGAAGCAAACATATCGGAGTTGGAATCTTCGTTCTGTTGAAGTAGTCAAGGTTTTGACTTGAGAACAGGAACGAAGCGGAACTGTGTGTTTACTAATAGATAAGTGGGAGCGATATTGCATTTCTCATAGTGTATGTCGATGACATACTGATTCTCGGATATAACGTCCCAATGCTGCAGTCAGTAAAGGACTGGCTTGGGAGTTGGTTTTGTGAATGACATGGGTATAGCCACGAAAGTCTTGGATTTTGGATTTAAAGATAGAGATCCAAAAGAGCTGGTAGGACAATGTCAGGATTCTTAAATTGACAAAGTCCTACACGTTTTTCAGCAATCCAAGAAGGGTTTTATACCAATGTCACATGGCATTACGTTAAGCAAGATACAGTATCCTATGATAACTGCTGAGCTTAAATGCATGAATAGGATTCCATATGCTTCGGTAATTGGATCTATCATGTATGCCATGAAACGTACTTGTTTGATGTTGCTTTAATGTTAAGCAAGACAAGTAAAGACCAGTCAAATCCAGCAAAGAATCAAGTTTTCTAAAGTATGTCCTAAAGTATTTGAGGAATACTAAGGATAAGTTCTTGATTTACGGAGAAAGTGATGTGCTACAAGTCAGCAGAGTCTGAAAGGCAAGTTTCCAACAGACAAAGATGATTTCCGGTCACAGTCCGGTTATATCTTGTGTCTGTTTGACGGTGCAAGGCACTGTTGCTGACTCCATGACTTAAACTGAACATTTCGCAGCTTGGAAAGCGGCGAAAGAGGTTGTTTGGAAAGAAGAGTTCGTCAATGAACTTGATGTGATTCCCAGCATAGATGAGACTAGCTGCACATCAGAGGTCCAAACACCTTAAGATAAATGACAGAGATGTTAAGTAGATCAGCAAGTTTCAACGAATGAGAACGTTGCTAATCTATTAACGAAGCCACTCCTTAGGCCTAAGCACGAGTCGCGGACTATTGCTGTAGGATAAGTGAAATTAAGATGTAGTCTTAATTTCAGTGGGAGTTATTAAAGGGCTTTATTTAGTTATTGATATGTTCTTGTAAAACATTTGAGATGTTTAATAATGAAATTATTATTTCAAGATTATTTTAACTGTGATGAAATAATCGTTCCAAAATGATATGAACCATTTTATAGGTCATCGAAGTAAATGACTTGATCTTGAGTCATCGAAGTCATTTAGCTTGATCATGAGACCCTATATTTGATAGATGGCTTATATCATCCTGTCCCTAGTCGAAGGTTGTTGAAATTGGAACACCAACAACCGTGTGAGACTGGATTGGTACGTGACTTATGACAAAGTCTCAGTGTGTCATAGATGCGCGGCATCAAAGTCAGTACATAGGTGTATGTTTGGGAACATACGACCGGACAAGACCCGCTTATAAGAACTCTTCAGGATATTTATATCTGTGTCATAAGAGATTCTTACTACGACTATAGAGTATAGTCCTTAGACCTGAGTTCGCATGCATGTGACTGCACATGAACTGATGCACTTTGATCATTGTCTAACGCTGTCGTTATGCGATAGCTATAAGGACCTTGTTTGGGTGTATTACGAAATGAGTAGTTTACAGTGATGGAACAAGACGGGATTTGTCCCTCCAATATAAATGGAGTGAATATCTCTAGGCCAATCGGAGATTTGAATACTGGAAAACGCATGGCCATGCTCAAACGGACTTTCCCGAGTCGTTTGGATTGTCAGTATCAAATCAGAGTCCGATGAACAAGATTAGGCTTTATAAGGATGACACTAATCTTGCCTTATGACTAATCGAGATATTGAGACGAAAGGGATTATGAATACAGAGATTCCAGTTCAAGTGGGAGATTGTTGGAATTGTGTCCAGCAATCTCTGTACTGTCTCTAGAAAGTAAGAGTATGTCAAAGATCAGACATAAGTCATACAATGCTGGGGGTCATGATGGCTTGCTAGAGTCCGCTCATGATCTATAAGTCTTGGACTTATTGCCTTTATTGTATGATCCCATATGGGTCACACGCCTAAGCTTAACGGGAAAATACGAAGGAACGGTTAAGCAGAAGTACGGTAAAAGTGCTAGGCATTTACTGTACTAAGAGAGACTAAAGGGCCTGATTAAATCCAAGGGATTTAATCAGAACTGAGAATTGGGCCCAAAAGCCCATGAGAACTAGGAGAGATTTTAATGAATAAAATCAGACCTAATTCTCTAATTCTCTACAGCTTCTCTGCGCCAGCCACCTCTCTCTCTGCGGCCTCCCTCTCAGCTGGTCTAGCAGCCAATTTCCCGGTGTGCGTGTGTGAGCCTTTGGAGGATCCATCCCTTGGTGGTTCTACTGATCTCTGACCTGTTCTGTTCTTCTTCCGCTGCAACAAACAGGTAAAAGGTGAGATCATCTAATGTTTCTATTCAAGAGAACCTAGATCCATGTTTAGGATGATCTGAATCTAAGAATTGAATCAGGATTCATCTAAACAGTTCCTACAACGCGATCACAGAAAACGGCTGCTAGACCGAGCTGGTGGGAGGCGCAGGGAGAGAGGAAAATCGGCGCTGGGGGCTAGGGTTAGAGAAAGAGATTTGGCTTTTAGGTTATTAAAAGCCTTCTCTTTCCCTTTTGGGCTTATGGGCCCAAAACACCAATCTGATTAAATCCCATTTAATCAGACCCATTTATCTTTCTCTCTTAGTACGACAAATGCCTGGCACTTTTGTCGTACTTCTGCTAAGCCGTTCCAACACATTTTCCTGTTAGCTTAGGCGTGTGACCCATATGGGATCATATAATAAAGGCAATAAGTCCAAGACTTATAGATCATGAGCGGACTCTAGCAAGCCATCATGACCCCCAGCATTGTATGACTTATGTCTGATCTTTGACATACTCTTACTTTCTAGAGACAGTACAGAGATTGCTGGACACAATTCCAACAATCTCCCACTTGAACTGGAATCTCTGTATTCATAATCCCTTTCGTCTCAATATCTCGATTAGTCATAAGGCAAGATTAGTGTCATCCTTATAAAGCCTAATCTTGTTCATCGGACTCTGATTTGATACTGACAATCCAAACGACTCGGGAAAGTCCGTTTGAGCATGGCCATGCGTTTTCCAGTATTCAAATCTCCGATTGGCCTAGAGATATTCACTCCATTTATATTGGAGGGACAAATCCCGTCTTGTTCCATCACTGTAAACTACTCATTTCGTAATACACCCAAACAAGGTCCTTATAGCTATCGCATAACGACAGCGTTAGACAATGATCAAAGTGCATCAGTTCATGTGCAGTCACATGCATGCGAACTCAGGTCTAAGGACTATACTCTATAGTCGTAGTAAGAATCTCTTATGACACAGATATAAATATCCTGAAGAGTTCTTATAAGCGGGTCTTGTCCGGTCGTATGTTCCCAAACATACACCTATGTACTGACTTTGATGCCGCGCATCTATGACACACTGAGACTTTGTCATAAGTCACGTACCAATCCAGTCTCACACGGTTGTTGGTGTTCCAATTTCAACAACCTTCGACTAGGGACAGGATGATATAAAACATTTATCAAATATAGGGTCTCATGATCAAGCTAAATGACTTCGATGACTCAAGATCAAGTCATTTACTTCGATGACCTATAAAATGGTTTATATCACTTTGGAACGATTATTTCATCACAGTTAAAATAATCTTGAAATAATAATTTCATTAAACATCTTAAATGTTAATTCAAGAACATATCCAATAACTAAATAAAGCCCTTTAATAACTCCCACTGAAATTAAGACTACATCTTAATTTCACTTATCCTACAGCAACAGTCCACGACTCGTGCTTAGGCCTAAGGAGTGGCTTCGTTAATAGATTAGCAACGTTCTCATTCGTTGAAACTTGCTGATCTACTTAACTTCTCTGTCATTTATCTTACGGAATAGGTTATACCTATCCTCAAGGTGTTTGGACCTCTGATGTGCAGCTAGTCTCATCTATGCTGGAAATCACATCAAGTTCAGTGACGAACTCTTCTTTCCAAACAACCTCTTTCGCCACTTCCCAAGTTGCGAAATATTCAGCTTAAGTCGTGGAGTCTGCAACAGTGCCTTGCACCGCCAGATAGACACAAGATATAACCGGACTGTGATCGGAAATCATCTTTGTCTATTGGAAACTTGCCTTTCAGACTCTATCGACTTATAGCACCTCACTTTCTCTGAAAATCAAGAACTTATCCTTAGTATTCCTCAAATACTTTAGGACATACTTTAAGAAAATTGATTCTTTGATGGATTTGACTGGTCTTTATTTGTCTTGCTTAACATTAAAGCAACATCAAACAAGTATGTTTCATGGCATACATGATAGATCCAATTGCTGACGCACATGGAATCTTATCCATGCATTTAAGCTCAGCAGTTATCGTAGGATACTGTATCTTGCTTAACTTAATGCCATGTGACATAGGCATAAAACCCTTCTTGGATTGCTCAAAATGTGTAGGACTTTGTCAATTTAAGAATCCTGACTTTGTCCTACCAGCTCTTTTGGATCTCTATCTTTAGATCCAAAATCCAAGAACTACGTGGCTTTACCCATGTCAATCATTAAACCAACTCCCAAGCTAGTCCTTTACCGACTACAGCATTGGGACGTTATATCCGAGAATCAGTATGTCATCGACATACACTTTGAGAAATGCAATATCGCTCCCACTAATCTATTAGTAAACACACAGTTCCGCTTCGTTCCTGTTCAAGTCAAAATCTTGACTACTTCAACAGAACGAAGATTCCAACTCCGATATGTTTGCTTCCATCCATGAATGGATCGATGAAGCCAACTTACACAAAATGTAATTCTTCGGAGTTTGGGCTCATTTTCGCTTCCTTGAATTTCGCAGATTCGTCGCTTTCAATGATTATCAGATCATGCGAACATTCAATGATCATCAGGCTGAACTAATGACGAGAATTCACTCTCGGATTAGTGACTGATTCTTTCATATCTACGAACTTCAGGCTCCACAGGTGTAGATTCTACAGAAATCTGTAAATCCTTCCGCTGCTCTCCCTCAATAGGTTAAGCAGCCTCCTGTATTTCTCGAATTTCTTCGAGTTGTACTTTTACTCCCACTGTTCTTCTTGGAAAGTAACTTCCCTTCTTAGAAAACAGAATGGTCGTAAAAGTACCGAGCCTTGGTTTCCTTAAGAAAACTTCGAGTTATACTTTTACTCCCACTGTTCTTCTTGGAAAATAACTTCCCTTCTTAGAAAACAGAATGGACGTAAAAGTAATAAGCCTTGGTTTCCCTGGGACAACCAGCGAAGTAGCTCAACTATTAATACTCAGTAAAGACGAATTTGGATCGATTTCAATCCACATTTACGTGGTGTCTTTCAACTGATATTGATGGAACTATTTTAGCGTAAACTTAGATATTTCTAGAGCGTTATTCTTAAAATATCATGGAAGATTCGTGTGATTCATCTTTAATCATTTCTAATAAGATCTGATTCTTTCTCACAGAAACACCTTCAGGTTTTCAGGAGAAATGAGCTGTGAAACGATTTCACACTCATTCAGATGATCACATAATCAATGACTTAAGTATTCTCACTCATGATTTTAATCCAGAGTCTTAATACTTTTGTCACTCAGATCCTATACTTCATTCTGGAACTCTTTCGACCATGTCAAAGAATTTCGACTTGTGTCTCATCAAATGAACACAGTCACACTCACTGAAGTAATCAGTAGAGACAATGAAGTACAGGAAATTTTCTCTGGCATTACTGCTCATTGAGCCACATACATCAGTATGTTCCAGGTCCAATAAGCCTTTGGGCCTTTCTCTAGCTCGGCTAAGATAGGCCCTTTTCCTTTTGGTTTAGTAAACTGAATTCAAATCTCATAAGATATTTTATCAAATGAGCCCAACAGTCCATGACTATGGGATTTCTGAATCCGACTTACTCTATGTGACCAAGACTTTATGCCAAGAAAAATCAGGTTTAATTCATCAGATTTAAACCAATTCGGTATTTATGTTACATTTAGGCACTCTTTGGTTTAAAACATAAAAACCCATTCCATGAATAGGGTGCTACAATTAATATTTCATTAAGATCAAAAGAACAAAACTTGTCTTTTATCAAAATGAAAAACATTCAAATTCTTACAAGAAAATGAAAGACAACACTGCTTAAAGCAGGTACATTGTAGCAATTACTTAATACAAAACCAAGCCTCAAAGGGATCTATAAGTGAAAAACCCTACGGCTGAGGCAGCATCCCAAGCTCCTTCCAGTCATGTAGTTTCACTTGCCCTTCCTTCAACGTTCTACTGTTGCTCAGGCTCTGCATATTATCACAAATATCAGTGCCACAACCGGTATCCAATACCTTTAAGGTAGAACTTGAAGTAATAACATGAATACCTGAGGAAGTAGTCGCATACATCGACTTTAACTCCTCATCATCTTCCATGAATTTAATGCAATCTCTCTTCCAATGCCCTGTCTCCTTACAGTAGCAGCACTTACCAACGTAAGAGGTATCTGACTCGGGCTCAGAAGACACACGCTTGCCATGATTCAAAATCTGGACAACTTTGCCTTCACCCTTGTCAGCATTAGGTTTATCAAACCTACCCTTCTCATTCATGAGATTGTACAGGGTACTCTTCACGTTTGGCTCAACTGTCTTGAGCATATCATGCAGTTCAGTCAGCGTCTTCGTTAAGCCTTTCTTGATATAGTTCCTTCTGAACTTATCATAGCTTGACGGCAGTGACTGTAGAATGATCTCAGTTGCCAATTCTTGGCTAACTGGATAATCCAGTTTCCTCAGGTTATCAATGTAACCCATCATTTTACTGACATGAGGACTCACTGGATGATCATTTGGTAGCTTGCAGCTAGTGAGAGACTTAACCAACTGGTATCTCTCCACTCTTATCTGCTCCTGAAATTTCAATTTCAGGCTGCTGATCATCTCTATTGGCGACTCCATGTTCTCATATTGCTTCTGCAAGTCTGAGTCCATGGTAGCCAATATCAGACCACGCACATCTACCGCATCATTATAATGCTTATTCCAAGCATTATACACTGCATGGGAGGCATTGGACCCGATCCTCACGGGGAGAGCTCTCTCAAGAACATAGTCCTTTCTCTCCTGCCTGAGGACTAGCCTCAGGTTCCGCGACCAAGTCAAGAAATTTGATCCGTTCAGTTTGTCCTTCTCAAGAACAGACCGGATGGAGAAAGTGTTTTGATTGTTTGTGCTAGTCATAACTGAAATATAAGATAAAAAAAATTTTAGTTAATATGTTCAATATGATTAATCTCGTATTAAATTTAATATGATTAATCACGCATTATATTCAATAACATCAGTTACCCTCAATAGAATATAATGATTCCAAGATCCACATATAACTAGGATTAAAGTGGGCCACTGGCCGTCACCCAACCTTAGCTTATATCGGTAAGCCCTATATCGGCTAATTATATCCGTGATATAACTCTTGGTTGTGAATCTGGGCCCGAGGCCCAATCCACTCTGATGTCTCAAGGCCCGGGACTCCCGATGGCCTAGTCAAGAAAACCAGACTATACAGTCATGTAACCATTAATGTCTGGGACTCCCAATGACATTTATGAATCACAAACTGTCTTACCCACGCAAAAGCAGACATCCTCACACTGCAAGGCCATGAATGCAATTGAATGGGCTTTGACAGCTGACATAGCCTAGACAAGACATCCAACGCTTGATATTATTTGAGGTTCGTAGGTTAAAAAAATTCATTCCCAAAATAGAAGATTACTATTTCGGGAAACTTTCCATATTTGGAAACCTACTATTTTTGGAAACTTTCTAAAATTGGAAACTTTCTAAAAACGGAAACTTTCTAACTTTAGAAATTTCTTAAAATCCAAAACCCGCAAATTCAGAAATTTCTATTTTAAGAAACTTTCTAATTTCAAAATCTCGGAAACTTTAATTTAAAATCGACTTTATAATTTTATAAAATAAATTTTAAATTAATCTGTAGAAAGACTCAAATAATTGGCCCAATTGTTTTAACTTCTTGGCCCAAGGCCCAAGAATTGGTCCATGTCCAAGATATGACCCAATTGTCCAATTATTTGACATAACCGGTCTGGTTCATTAAAACTGGTCTAACCAAGTTTTAATTACTACGATGACCACAATTGTCAACCGGTTATTTACTAAACCGGATTTTCTCAATTTATTTGGTCCAACCAAATCAAATTAGAAATTCCTGGTTTAGGCACTAAATCCAATAATTCTTTCGACATTGGATTTCTTATCCCGGTTTAACCAGATTTAATAAAATTATTAAATCTGTTTATTAAACCGAGACGAATCAATTTTAATTAAAATTTTAAACCGAACCGAAACATCACACGTCAAAACCCTAACCGGTCGAGTAAGAACCGTCCAGCCGCAAGCCGCATACGACGATCCGAGATCGAGACGCTCGGGACAATGGCCGGACGGGACGCTCGCGTGTGATCGGGACGGGACGATCGGGACGGTCGGACGAGATGCGATCGGGACGAGCGATCGGCCCATCTCTCGCGACCGGGATGTGATCCGTCCGACGATCGGGACTGGCCGCGATCGGGATGCGATCCGTCTGACGATCGGGACGAGCCGCGATCGTGACGCGATCGATCCGATGATCCGACCCAGCCGATCAATTCTCGGCCGTGCGATCCAACCGGCCAAGCCGATCGGTTCTCTACTCGGCCGATCGCAAGAACACGAGTCATATAGCTCGGTTTTGCGATTCAAACGTTTGTTCAGGATTCAAATCAGTTTCTTAAGTGTTTTTCTTATCAGTAGTTGATTCAGAACACTTCTAAACAGATTAAACACCCTAAACATGAATCTAAAACAAGAAATCCTAAGAACCAATGGCTCTGATACCACTGTAGGAAACGTTTAGTTGATCCTGATGTAATTCACAGATTCATATCAACCTAAACATACAGATCTAGGTTCTCTTGATTAGAAACATTAGATGATCTCACCTTTTACCTGTTTGTTGCAGCGGAAGGAATAGAACAGGTCAGAGATCAGAAAGATGCACCGAGGGATGAATCCTCCAAAGGTTCACACACGCGATCACAGAAAACGGCTGCTAGACCGAGCTGGTGGGAGGCGCAGGGAGAGAGGAAAATCGGCGCTGGGGGCTAGGGTTAGAGAAAGAGATTTGGCTTTTAGTTTATTAAAAGCCTTCTCTTTCCCTTTTGGGCTTATGGGCCCAAAACACCAATCTGATTAAATCCCATTTAATCAGACCCATTTATCTTTCTCTCTTAGTACGACAAATGCCTGGCACTTTTGTCGTACTTCTGCTAAGCCGTTCCAACACATTTTCCTGTTAGCTTAGGCGTGTGACCCATATGGGATCATATAATAAAGGCAATAAGTCCAAGACTTATAGATCATGAGCGGACTCTAGCAAGCCATCATGACCCCCAGCATTATATGACTTATGTCTGATCATTGACATACTCTTACTTTCTAGAGACAGTACCGAGATTACTGGACACAATTCCAACATCACTGTGGCATGTGATCTTGACTCCATATAATTTACCCCCTCATATGTGCATGAGTACGGAGTACTTGTTTCTTACAGTGATGAATTCTGGGCCAAAGCATCCACGAGGTAGTCTCGATATATTCCTCCAGCCTCTTGTTGAGGAGTTGAAAGACCAGTGGTGTAATGGAGTTGATGCATACGATGTGTCCTTGAATCAAAATTTCAATCTAAAAGCAGTTCTCCTGTGGACGATCAGTGACTTTCCGGCGTATAGCATGTTATCAGGATGGACTACCCATGGCAAATTATCTTGTCCATGGTACATGGATGATACAAAGTCTTTTTATCTGCCGAATGGAAGAAAGACGTGTTGGTTCGACTGTCACAGAAGATTTCTTCCTCAAGATCATCCCATGAGGAAAAATAAGAAAGACTTTTTGAAGGGAAAGGATGCTAGGAATGAGTATCCTCCTGATTCTTTAACCGGTGAGCAAGTCTATTCCTACCATTTGCGTCGTGTAAATCCACCAAAAACTAAAGATGTTGGTGGAAATGGTCATGAAGATAAGATGGCCGGCTATGGCAAGAAGCATAACTGGCACAAAGAAAGCATATTTTGGGAGTTACCATACTGGAGGGACCTTAATCTTCAACATAATCTCGATTTGATGCATATAGAGAAGAATGTTTTTGACAACATTATAAAAACTCTTATGCGTGTGAAGGGTAAATCCAAAGACAACATCCCATCGAGATTGGATATTTCTAACTTCTGTTCTCGGCCACACTTGCATGTTGATAGTGCTGGTAGAGCTCCATTCCCAGTTTACGCTTTGACAAACGTGAAGGATTGTTTAGGTTAATCCTGATTCAATTCCAGATTAAGATCATCCTAAACATGCAGATCTAGGTTCTCTTGAATAGAAACAATATCAGATCTCACCTTATACCTGTTTATGCAGCGGAAAGATAAGGTATATCAGAGATCAGAGAGCCACCGAGTGATAACTCCTCCAGAGGTTCACACACGCACACCAAGCAGGAAGAGAGGCTGCTAGACCGAGCTGTGGGAGGCGCAGGAAGAGAGAGAGTTCGCGGCTTGGGGGGCTAGGGTTAGGGAGAAAGAGATTTGGGTTTTAGTTTATAAAACCCTTCTCTTTCCCTTTTGGGCTTTTGGGCCCAAATACCAATCTGATTAAATCCCTTGGATTTAATCAGACCCATTTATCTCTCTCTAAGTACGACAAATGCCTGGCACTTTTACCGTACTTCTGCTAAGCTGTTCCTACACATTTTCCTGTTAGCTTAGGCGTGTGACCCATATGGGATCATATAATAAAGGCAATAAGTCCAAGACTTATAGATCATGAGCGGACTCTAGCAAGCCATCATGACCCCCAGTATTATATGACATATGTCTGATCATTGACATACTCTTACTTTCTAGAGACAGTACCGAGATTACTGGACACAATTCCAACAATCTCCCACTTGTACTGGAATCTCTGTATTCATAATCCTTTTGTCTCAATATCTCGATTAGTCATAAGGCAAGATTAGTGTCATCCTTATAAAGCCTAATCTTGTTCATCGGACTCTGATTCGATACTGACAATCCAAACGACTCGGGACAGTCCGTTTGAGCATGGCCATGCATTTTCCAGTATTCAAATCTCCGATTGGCCTAGAGATATTCACTCCATTTATATTGGAGGGACAAATCCCGTCTTGTTCCATCACTGTAAACTACTCATTTCATAATGTACCCAAACAAGGTCCTTATAACTATCGCAGAACGATAGCGTTAGACAATGATCAAAGTGCATCAGTCCATGTGCAATCACATGCATGCGAACTCAGGTCTAAAGACTATACTCTATAGTCGTAGTAAGAATCTCTTATGACACAGATATAAATATCCTGAAGAGTTCTTATAAGCGGGTCTTGTCCGGTCGTATGTACCCCACATACACCTATGTACTGACTTCGATGCCGTGCATCTATGACACACTGAGACTTTGTCATAAGTCACATACCAATCCAGTCTCACACGGTTGTTGGTGTTCCAATTTCAACAACCTTCGACTAGGGACAGGATGATATAATCCATCTATCAAATATAGGGTCTCATGATCAAGCTAAATGACTTTTATGACTCAAGATCAAGTCACTTACTTCGATGACCTATAAAATGGTTTATATCACTTTGGAACGATTATTTCATCACAGTTAAAATAATCTTGAAATAATAATTTCATTAAACATAAGAATGTTTTACAAGAACATATCAAATAACTAAATAAAGCCCTCAAACTCCCACTCAAATTTAGATTACATTTCAATGTCTCTAATGCCTACAGCTTCAGTTAGGAACTCGAGCTTAGGCCTTGGGAGTGGCTTTGTCAACGGATCAGCGACGTTATCATCTGTCTGAACTCGGCTGATCTTGACTTCCTTTCTATTAATGATGTCACGTATCAAGTGAAATCTTCTTAGAACATGCTTGGATTTCTGGTGTGATCTTGGTTCCTTTGCCTGAGCTATAGCACCATTGTTGTCACAAAACAGTGCCAGAGGCTCAGCCGCATCTGGTATCACACCTAGTTCAATTATGAACTTTCGTATCCAAACAGCTTCCTTCGCTGCTTCTGAGGCGGCGATATATTCAGCTTCTGTAGTGGAATCAGCAACGGTGTCTTGCTTGGAGCTTCTCCAACTGATTGCACCGCCATTCAGACAAAAGATATAACCGGACTGTGACCGGAAATCATCTTGGTCTGTCTGGAAACTTGCGTCCGTGAATCCACTGACTTTAAGCACATCACTTCCACCGTACACCAAGAACTTATCCTTAGTATGTCTTAGATACTTCAAGATATTCTTTACGGCAATCCAATGGTTTTCACCTGGATTTGACTGGTATCTACTCGTCATGCTCAATGCATAAGCAACATCAGGACGAGTAAAGATCATGGCATACATGACAGATCCTATTGCAGATGCATAAGGAATATTCTTCATGCGCTCAAGCTCAGCAGCCGTCGTAGGGCTCTGCTTCTTGCTTAGCGTTGTGCCATGTACCATTGGCGTGAAGCCCTTCTTGGAATCCTTCATGCTGAATCTTTGTAGAACTTTGTCAATGTATGAATCTTGACACAAGCCTATCAGCCTTCTAGATCTATCCCGGTAGATCCTGATTCCAAGAACGTATGCGGCTTCACCCATGTCTTTCATGGAAAAACAACTTCCAAGCCAGTCCTTTACCGACTTTAGCATTGGAACGTCGTTTCCGAGAAGCAGTATGTCATCGACATACAGAATAAGAAATACTATCTTGCTCCCACTAGTTTTCTTATACACGCATTGTTCTTCTTCGTTTCTGATGAAGTCAAATTGTTTGATCGCTTCATCAAAACGAAGATTCCAGCTCCTCGATGCTTGCTTCAATCCATAAATGGATTTATGAAGCTTGCATACTTTCCCAGCATTCTTTGGATCTATGTAACCGTCAGGTTGCGTCATATACACATCCTCTTCCAGAATACCATTCAGGAAGGCGGTTTTCACGTCCATCTGCCAAATTTCATAATCATGAAAAGCTGCAGTTGCTAGTAGAATCCGAATAGATTTCATCATAGCCACTGGTGAATAGGTTTCATCGTAGTCCACACCGTGAATTTGTCTGAAACCTTTTGCCACCAACCTGGCTTTATAAATCTGGACATTTCCATCCACGTCAATCTTCTTCTTGAAGATCCATTTGCACTCGATGGCTTTTACACCAGCGGGTAAGTCAACCAACGAAAACACTTGGTTGACCGACATGGAGTCCATTTCGGAATCAGTGGCCTTGCGCCACTTAGAGGAATCTGGGCCCATCATGGCTTGATTGAAGTTCGATGGTTCATCACCATCTATGATCAGAAGATCATGACAGTCAGTCACGAGGAATC
This sequence comes from Orychophragmus violaceus, assembly GCA_030180135.1. Lineage (NCBI taxonomy): Eukaryota > Viridiplantae > Streptophyta > Magnoliopsida > Brassicales > Brassicaceae > Orychophragmus > Orychophragmus violaceus. The sequence goes on along the minus strand of CM058237.1, from coordinate 60,158,892 downwards.
CTTGATATCTCTCGGGTTCGTGACGGATCCTCCCGGATCTTCGAACTTCAGGTACTACAGGTTCAGGCTCTACAATTTCTTGTAGGTCCTCCTGCTGCTCTTCCTCATTAGGTTGAGCAGTATCCTGTTCATCTTGAATTTCTTCAAGCAGTACCTTACTCCCACTGTCTTTCTTAGAGAGAAACTCCCGCTCAAGAAAGTTACAATCCCGGGCAACAAAGATCTTGTTCTCGGAACGTAGATAGAAGTAATAAGCCTTGGTTTCCTTCGGATAACCAATGAAGTAGCATTTATCAGATTTTGGTGTAAGCTTATCTGAGATTAATCTCTTGACATAGGCTTCACAACCCCAAATTCTTAGATAAGACAGCACTGGAGCCACTCCAGTCCATAATTCATATGGTGTCTTTGCTACTGCTTTCGATGGCGCTCTATTTAGAGTGAACACTGCTGTTAGCAGAGCATATCCCCAAAGGGATATTGGAAGGTCTGTGTGACTCATCATAGATCGAACCATATCCAATAAGGTCCGATTTCTCCTCTCAGACACACCATTCCATTGAGGTGTTCCAGGAGGAGTGAGTTGGGACACGATCCCACACTCTCTTAGATGATCACTGAATTCTTGGCTTAAGTATTCTCCTCCTCGGTCGGACCGAAGAGCCTTAATGCTTTTGCCAAGTTGGTTCTGTACTTCATTTTGGAATTCTCTGAACTTCTCAAAAGATTCAGACTTATGTTTCATTAAATAAACATATCCATACCTACTGAAATCATCAGTGAAGGTAATGAAGTACTGATAGTTTCCTCTTGCATTTGTGGACATTGGGCCACACACGTCAGTGTGTATCAGGCCCAATAAGTCACTGGCCCTCTCGTTAGGTTTATTAAAGGGGGCCCGTGTCATTTTGCCCATCATGCAGGATTCGCATTTCTCACATGACTCAAAGTCAAATGAGCCAAGAAGTCCATTCGAATGGAGCCTCTTGATGCGTTTCTCGCTGATGTGCCCTAAACGACAATGCCATAGAAACGTTCGGTTCTCCTCATTAGGTTTGAACCGTTTGGTATTAATGTTATAAATTGGCGCGGATTGATCGAGTATGTAAAGCCCATTCGTAAGAGGGGCAGAACCATAGAACAAATTGTTGCGATTGAAGGAACATAATTTATTCTTAACTGAAAAATCATAACCTTCCAAATCCAACAAAGAAATTGAAATAATATTTCTGCTTATAGCAGGTACAAAATAACAATTATTGAGTTCTAAAATCAATCCCGAAGGTAAAGACAACAAGTATGTGCCTACAGCTAGTGCTGGAACTTTCGCTCCATTCCCAACTCGTAGCTCCACTTGTCCTTGCTTCAGCCTTCTACTGTTGCTGAGTGCCTGCATATTAGTACAAATATGAGCCCCACAACCAGTATCCATAACCCATGAGGTATTATCAGAAGTAGTCGTATTAACTTCTATAACAAAAATACCTGTCGAAGAAGTCTCGAGAGTCTTCTTCTTCAATTCCTTTAGACCTTCTTGGAATTTCTTACATTCTCTCCTCCAATGCCCTGGTTCTTTACAGAACCTGCATATGTCAGTTGGCCCAGCCTTGGACTTGGGCTTGGGCTTTGGCGTGTCCTTGTCCGCGACTTGGACAGCCTTGGCCTTTCCCTTATCCTTAGCAGAGGATTTCTTAAACCCCTTGCCCTTCTGCACCATAAGCACATTGGGGTCCTTGGCGGTTTTCCTCAAGTTGGGCTCTGCAGTCTTGAGCATTCCGTGAAGCTTAGGCAATGTCTTACTCAAGCCATGCATGTTAAAGTTCAGAATGAACTGATCATAGCTTGCAGGTAATGACTGCAGAATGATGTCGCAGGCAAGTTCCTGGCTGATAGGACAGTCGAGTTTCTGAAGATGATCGAGATAACCCATCATCTTCAAGACATGAGGACTCACTGCCGCATTTGCAGCCAACTTACAGTCTAAGAGGTTCTTAACAGTCTGAAACCTCTCAGTCCTTGCTTGCTCCTGAAAAAGCGATTTCAGGCTTGCCATTATCTCAATTGGTGACAACACACTCTCGAACTGCATTTGCAGCTCAGCAGTCATTGTCGCCAACATAAGGCAATACACATCATTTTCATCTGACGAATGATTTTCCCAAGCATTATGCAGAGTCCTGGCGGCATTGTTAGCAGGCCTCTCGGGGAGAGGATCACGAAGGACATAATCCTTCTTCTCCTGCTTGAGGACCAGCCTCAAGTTCCTTGACCACGTCAGGAAGTTCGTTCCAGTCAGCTTCTCCTTCTCGAGAACAGACCGGATTGAGAATGCGTTTTGTGTGCTTGTAGTAGTCATAGCTGAAATATATATAAATAAAAAGGTTATTAGTTAATATGTTCAATATGATTAATCTTATATTATACTTAATATGATCAATCATGCATTATATTCAATAACCTAAGTTACCCTCAATAGAATATAATGATTCCAAGATCCACATATAACTAAGATCAAAGTGGGCCACTGGCCGTCACCCAACCTTAGCTTATATCGGTAAGCCCTATGTCGGCTAATTATATCCGTGATATAACTCTTGGTTGTGAATCTGGGCCCGAGGCCCAATTCACTCTGATGTCTCAAGGCCCGGGACTCCCGATGGCCTAGTCAAGAAAACCAGACTATACAGTCATGTAATCATTAATGTCTGGGACTCCCAATGACATTTATGAATCACAAACCGTCTTATCCACGCAAAAGTAGACACCCTCACACTGTAAGGCCATGAATACAATTGAATGGGCTTCGACAGCTGACATAGCCTGGACAAGACATCCAACGCTTGATATTATTTGAGGTTCGTAGGTTTATTAAAATTTCATTCCCAAAATAGAAGATTACTATTTCGGAAAACTTTCTATTTTTGGAAACCTACTATTTTTGGAAACTTTCTAAAATTGGAAACTTTCTAAAAACGGAAACTTTCTAACTTTAGAAATTTCTCAAAATCCAAAACCCGCAAATCTAGAAACTTCTATTTTAAGAAACTTTCTAATTTCAAAATTTCGGAAACTTTAATTTAAAATCGATTTATATAACTTTATAAAATAAATTTTAAATTAATCTGAAGAATGAGACTCAAATAATTGGCCCAATTGTTTTAACTTCTTGGCCCGAGGCCCAAGAATTGGTCCATGTCCAAGACATGACCCAATTGTCCAATTAAATGACATAACCGGTCTGGTTCATTAAAATTGGTCTAACCAAATTTTAATTACTACGATGACCACAATTGTCAACCGGTTATTTACTAAACCGGATTTTCTCAATTTATTTGGTCCAACCAAATCAAATTAGAAAATCCTGGTTTAGGCACAAAATCCAATTTTTTGACTTTGGATTTCTTATCCCGGTTTAACCAGAATTTAATAAAATTATTAAATCTGTTTATTAAACCGAGACGTTTAATTTTAATCAAAATTTTAAACCGAGCCATTAACCGAACCGAACCGATTGAACCGTTCATGATCACGTTGCCCTAGCTTTGCGATCAAGGAACGATCGTCCAGCCGCAAGCCGTGCGCCAACGATCCGAGATCGAGACGATGCCCAGCTTCGGACGGGACGCGACAGCCGGGAGAGCTCGGGTCAGGCGGGACGATCGCGGGACGATGCTGGCGGGACGAGACGCGATCCATGCGATCGGCTATCGCACGATCCATGCGATCATCGGCCCCTTCTCCACGCGATCGTTCGGGACGCCTCTTGGTCGATTGATCGACCGATCCATGCTATCGGTTTGGTCGATACATGCGATTGGTTTGGTCGATCGGATCAAACCTTGGCCGATCACAAAACAAGTCATATAGCTTGTTTGCGATTTGATTAGTGTGTTTAGGGTTCAATTCTTGTTTCTTAAGTGATTTATCTTATCAGTAGTTGATTCAAAAACACTTCTAAACAGATTAAACAACCTAAACATGAATCTAAACAAGAAATCCTAAGAACCAATGGCTCTGATACCACTGAAGGATTGTTTAGGTTAATCCTGATTCAATTCCAGATTCAGATCATCCTAAACATGCAGATCTAGGTTCTCTTGAATAGAAACAATATCAGATCTCACCTTATACCTGTTTATGCAGCGGAAAGATAAGGTATATCAGAGATCAGAGAGCCACCGAGTGATAACTCCTCCAGAGGTTCACACACGCACACCAAGCAGGAAGAGAGGCTGCTAGACCGAGCTGTGGGAGGCGCAGGAAGAGAGAGAGTTCGCGGCTTGGGGGGCTAGGGTTAGGGAGAAAGAGATTTGGGTTTTAGTTTATAAAACCCTTCTCTTTCCCTTTTGGGCTTTTGGGCCCAAATACCAATCTGATTAAATCCCTTGGATTTAATCAGACCCATTTATCTCTCTCTAAGTACGACAAATGCCTGGCACTTTTACCGTACTTCTGCTAAGCTGTTCCTACACATTTTCCTGTTAGCTTAGGCGTGTGACCCATATGGGATCATATAATAAAGGCAATAAGTCCAAGACTTATAGATCATGAGCGGACTCTAGCAAGCCATCATGACCCCCAGTATTATATGACATATGTCTGATCATTGACATACTCTTACTTTCTAGAGACAGTACCGAGATTACTGGACACAATTCCAACAAAACGAAGCCAGGAAAAAGTTATTGGAATGTGTGAAGCATGAGGTCAAATTCCCAGATGGTTATGCTTCAGACTTAGCAAGTTGTGCTGATTTGGGTAATGTGAAGTAATGTTTAGATGAATCCTGATTCAATTCTCTGATTCAGATTATCCTAAACATGCGGATCTAGGTTCTCTTGAATAGAAACAATTGATGATCTCACCTTTTACCTGTTTATGTGCAGCGGAAAGGGAGAACAGGTCAGAGATCAGAGAGCCACCGAGAGATAACTCCTCCAGAGGTTCACACACGCACACCGAGCAGGAAGAGGCTGCTAGACCAGTAGGGAATCGGCGCAGAGAGAGAGAGGAGGCTCGCGGCTAGGGCTACTTTTCGACCTGAACTCGTCTTAAGTTATATAACTCGTTCAGTTCGTTTTGGGCCATTTGGCCCAAAGGCCAATTAACTCCGAGGCGTTCGCGCACTGTGTCGATCGACACTCCTTGTGTATCGATCGACACACAGTGGCCAAACCCAATTATTCTCTCTAAGTACAGTAAATGCCTAGCACTTTTACCGTACTCCTGCTACACCGTTCCTACACATTTTTCCTGTTAGCTTAGGCGTGTGACCCATATGGGATCATATAATAAAGGCAATAAGTCCAAGACTTATAGATCATGAGCGGACTCTAGCAAGCCATCATGACCCCCAGTATTATATGACTTATGTCTGATCATTGACATACTCTTACTTTCTAGAGACAGTACCGAGATTACTGGACACAATTCCAACAATCTCCCACTTGTACTGGAATCTCTGTATTCATAATCCTTTTGTCACAATATCTCGATTAGTCATAAGGCAAGATTGGTGTCATCCTTATAAAGCCTAATCATGTTCATCGGACTCTGATTCGATACTGACAATCCAAACGACTCGGGACAGTCCGTTTGAGCATGGCCATGCATTTTCCAGTATTCAAATCTTCCGATTGGCCTAGAGATATTCACTCCATTTATATTGGAGGGACAAATCCCGTCTTGTTCCATCACTGTAAACTACTCATTTCACAATGTACCCAAACAAGGTCCTTATAACTATCGCAGAACGATAGCGTTAGACAATGATCAAAGTACATCAGTCCATGTGCAGTCACATGCATGCGAACTCAGGTCTAAGGACTATACTCTATAGTCGTAGTAAGAATCTCTTATGACACAGATATAAATATCCTGAAGAGTTCTTATAAGCGGGTCTTGTCCGGTCGTATGTTCCCAAACATACACCTATGTACTGACTTTGATGCCGCGCATCTATGACATACTGAGACTTTGTCATAAGTCACGTACCAATCCAGTCTCACACGGTTGTTGGTGTTCCAATTTCAACAACCTTCGACTAGGGACAGGATGATATAAAACATTTATCAAATATAGGGTCTCATGATCAAGCTAAATGACTTCGATGACTCAAGATCAAGTCATTTACTTCGATGACCTATAAAATGGTTTATATCACTTTGGAACGATTATTTCATCACAGTTAAAATAATCTTGAAATAATAATTTCATTAAACATCTTAAATGTTGTTTCAAGAACATATCCAATAACTAAATAAAGCCCTTTAATAACTCCCACTGAAATTAAGACTACATCTTAATTTCACTTATCCTACAGCAACAGTCCGCGACTCGTGCTTAGGCCTAAGGAGTGGCTTCGTTAATAGATTAGCAACGTTCTCAGTCGTTGAAACTTGCTGATCTACTTAACATCTCTGTCATTTATCTTACGGAATAGGTTATACCTATCCTCAAGGTGTTTGGACCTCTGATGTGCAGCTAGTTTCATCTATGCTGGGAATCACATCAAGTTCAGTGACGAACTCTTCTTTCCAAACAGCCTCTTTCGCCACTTCCCAAGCTGCGAAATGTTCAGCTTAAGTCATTTAGTCAGCAACAGTGCCTTGCACCGCCAGATAGACACAAGATATAACCGGACTGTGATCGGAAATCATCTTTGTCTATTGGAAACTTGCCTTTCAGACTCTATCGACTTATAGCACCTCACTTTCTCCGTAAATCAAGAACTTATCCTTAGTATTCCTCAAATACTTTAGGACATACTTTAGGAAACTTGATTCTTTGCTGGATTTGACTGGTCTTTATTTGTCTTGCTTAACATTAAAGCAACATCAAACAAGTATGTTTCATGGCATACATGATAGATCCAATTGCCGACGCATATGGAATCTCATCCATGCATTTAAGCTCAGCAGTTATCGTAGGATACTGTATCTTGCTTAACTTAATGCCATGTGACATTGGTATAAAACCCTTCTTGGATTGCTCAAAACGTGTAGGACTTTGTCAATTTAAGAATCTGACTTTGTCCTATCAGCTCTTTTGGATCTCTATCTTTAGATCCAAAATCCAAGAACTACGTGGCTTTACCCATGTCAATCATTAAACCAACTCCCAAGCTAGTCCTTTACCGACTACAGCGTTGGGACGTCATTTTCGAGAATCAGTATGTCATCGACATACAATATGAGAAATGCAATATCGCTCCCACTAATCTATTAGTAAACACACAGTTCCGCTTCGTTCCTGTTCAAGTCAAAATCTTGACTACTTCAACAGAACGAAGATTCCAGCTCCGATATGTTTGCTTCCATCCATGAATGGATCGATGAAGCCAACTTACACAAAATGTGATTCTTCGGAGTCTGGGCTCACTTTCGCTTCCTAGGATTTCGCAGATTCGTCGCTTTCAATGATCATCAGATCATGCGAACATTCAATGATCATCAGGCTGAACTAATAACGAGAATTCACTCTCGGATTAGTGACTGATTCTTTCATATCTGCGAACTTCAGGCTCCACAGGTGTAGATTCTACAGAAATCTGTAAATCCTTCCGCTGCTCTCCCTCAATAGGTTAAGCAGCCTCCTGTATTTCTCGAATTTCTTCGAGTTGTACTTTTACTCCCACTGTTCTTCTTGGAAAGTAACTTCCCTTCTTAGAAAACAGAATGGTCGTAAAAATACCGAGCCTTGGTTTCCCTAAGAAAACTTCGAGTTATACTTTTACTCCCACTGTTCTTCTTGGAAAATAACTTCCCTTCTTAGAAAACAGATTGGACGTAAAAGTAACAAGCCTTAGTTTCTCTAGGACAACCAGCGAAGTAGCACAACTACAAATACTCAGTAAAGACAAATTTGGATCGATTCCAATCCACATTAACGTAGTGTCTTTCAACTGATATTTGTGGAACTATTTCAGCGTAAACTTAGATATTTTAGAGCGTTATTCTTAAAATATCATGGAAGATTCGTGTGATTCATCTTTAATCATTTCTAATAAGATCTGATTCTTTCTCACAGAAAACACCTTCAGGTTTTCAGGAGAAATGAGCTGTGAAACGATTTCACACTCATTCAGATGATCACATAATCAATGACTTAAGTATTCTCACTCGTGATTTTAATCCAGAGTCTTAATACTTTTGTCATTCAGATCCTATACTTCATTCTGGAACTCTTTCGACCATGTCAAAGAATTCCGACTTGTGTCTCATCAAATGAACACAGCCACACTCACTGAAGTAATCAGTAGAGACAATGAAGTACAGGAGATTTTATCTGGCATTACTGCTCATTGGGCCACATACATGAGTATGTTCCAGGTCCAATAAGCCTTTGGGCTTTTCTCTAGCTCGGCTAAGATAGGCCCTTTACCTGTTGGTCTAGTAAACAGAATTCAAGTCTCATAAGATATTTTATCAAATGAGCCCAACAGTCCATGACTATGGGATTTCTGAATCCGACTTACTCTATGTGACCAAGACTTTATGCCAAGAAAAATTAGGTTTAATTCATCAGATTTAAACCAATTCGGTATTTATGTTACATTTAGGCACTCTTTGGTTTAAGATATAAAACCCATTCCATGAATAGGGTGCTACAATTAATATTTCATTAAGATCAAAAGAACAAAACTTGTCTTTTATCAAAATGAAAAACATTCAAATTCTTACAAGAAAATGAAAGACAACTCTGCTTAAAGCAGGTACATTGTAGTAATTACTTAATACAAAACCAAGCCTCAAAGGGATCTATAAGTAAAAACCCTACGGCTGAGGCAGCATCCCAAGCTCCTTCCAGACATGTAGTTTCACTTGCCCTTCCTTCAACGTTCTACTGTTGCATAGGCTCTGCATATTATCACAAATATCAGTGCCACAACCAGTATCCAATACCTTTAAGGTAGAACTTGAAGTAATAACATGAATACCTGAGGAAGTAGTCTCATACATCAACTTCAACTCCTCATCATCTTCCATGAATTTAATGCAATTTCTCTTCCAATGCCCTGTCTCCTTACAGTAGCAGCACTTACCAACGTAAGAGGCATCTGACTCGGGCTCAGAAGACACACGCTTGCCATGATTCAAAATCTGGACAACTTTGTCTTCACCCTTATCAGCATTAGGTTTAGTAAACCTACCCTTCTCACTCATGAGATTGTACAGGGTACTCTTCACGTTTGGCTCAACTGTCTTGAGCATATCATGCAGTTCAGTCAGCGTCTTCGTTAAGCCTTTCTTGATATAGTTCTTTCTGAACTTATCATAGCTTGACGGCAGTGACTGCAGAATGATTTCAGTTGCCAACTCTTGGCTAACTGGATAATCCAGTTTCCTCAGGTTATCAATGTAACCCATCATTTTACTGACATGAGGACTCACTGGATTATCATTTGGTAGCTTGCAGCCAGTGAGAGACTTAACCAACTGGTATCTCTCCACCCTTATCTGCTCCTGAAATTTCAATTTCAGGCTGCTGATCATCTCTATTGGCGACTCCATGTTCTCATATTGCTTCCGCAAGTCTGAGTCCATGGTAGCCAATATCAGACCACGCACATCTACCGCATCATTATAATGCTTATTCCAAGCATCATATACTGCATGAGAAGCATTGGACCCGATCCTCACGGGGAGAGCTCTCTCAAGGACATAGTCCTTTCTCTCCTGTCTGAGAACTAGCCTCAGGTTCCGCGACCAAGTCAAGAAATTTGATCCGTTCAGCTTGTCCATCTCAAGGACAGACCGGATCGAGAAAGTGTTTTGATTGTTTGTGCTAGTCATAACTGAAAATTAAGATAAAAGGATTTTAGTTAATATGTTCAATATGATTAATCTCGTATTAAATTTAATATGATTAATCATGCATTATATTCAATAACATCAGTTACCCTCAATAGAATATAATGATTCCAAGATCCACATATAACTAAGATTAAAGTGGGCCACTGGCCGTCACCCAAACTTAGCTTATATCGGTAAGCCCTATGTCGGCTAATTATATCCGTGATATAACTCTTGGTTATGAATCTGGGCCCGAGGCCCAATTCACTCTGATGTCTCAAGGCCCGGGACTCCCGATGGCCTAGTCAAGAAAACCAGACTATACAGTCATGTAATCATTAATGTCTTGGACTCCCAATGACATTTATGAATCACAAACCGTCTTATCCACGCAAAAGCAGACACCCTCACACTGTAAGGCCATGAATACAATTGAATGGGCTTCGACAGCTGACATAGAATGGACAAGACATCCAACGCTTGATATTATTTGAGGTTCGTAGGTTTATTTAAAATTCATTCCCAAAATAGAAGATTACTATTTCGGGAAACTTTCCATTTTTGGAAACCTACTATTTTTGGAAACTTTCTAAAATTGGAAACTTTCTAAAAACGGAAACTTTCTAACTTTAGAAATTTCTTAAAATCCGAATCATGCAAATCTAGAAACTTCTATAAAATAAGAAACTTTCTAATTTCAAAATATCGGAAACTTTAATTTAAAATCGATTTATATTCTTTATAAAATAAATTTTAAATTAATCTGAAGAAAGACTCAAATAATTGGCCCAATTGTTTTAACTTCTTGGCCCGAGGCCCAAGAATTGGTCCATGTCCAAGACATGACCCAATTGTCCAATTAAATGACATAACCGGTCTGGTTCATTAAAATTGGTCTAACCAAATTTTAATTACTACGATGACCACAATTGTCAACCGGTTATTTACTAAACCGGATTTTCTCAATTTATTTGGTCCAACCAAATCAAATTAGAAAATCCTGGTTTAGGCACTAAATCCAATAATTCTTTCGACATTGGATTTCTTGTCCCGGTTTAACCAGACTTAATAAAATTATTAAATCTGTTTATTAAACCAGGACGAATTAATTTTAATCAAAAATTAAACCGAGCCTTAAACCAACCATGTCGATCGATGAACCAACCGTGTCGATCGATCCATCAACCACATCGGTCGATGCTCTTAGCATCGATCCTGCATCGATCGTGCATCGATCCTGTATCGATCGATGCTCTCACGCATGCACGGAACCGAGCCAAAACCCTAACCGTGTCGATCGATGTGCACCAACCGCATCGGTCGATGCACCAATATCGAACCTGCATCGATCCTGCATCGATCGATGCTTTCACGCGTTAACAGGGTTAGCCGATAGACTGTATCGACCGATCCATGCGATCGTATCGATCGATCCATGCGATCGCAGTCGATACTGCCTTATGAAAATCGCATTCTACCAAATCATATAGCTTGGTTTCTGCGATTTTATGTGTGTTTAGGTTTCAATTCTTGTTACTTAAGTGGTTTCTCTTATCAGTAGTTGATTCAAAACACTTTTAAACAAGAAAAACAATCCTAAACTTGAATCTAAACAAGAAAAACCAGAACCAATGGCTCTGATACCACTGAAGGAATGTTTAGATGAATCCTGATTCAATTCTCTGATTCAGATTATCCTAAACATGCGGATCTAGGTTCTCTTGAATAGAAACAAATGATGATCTCACCTTTTACCTGTTTTGTGCAGCGGAAAGGGAGAACAGGTCAGAGATCAGAGAGCCACCGAGAGATAACTCCTCCAGAGGTTCACACACGCACACCGAGCAGGAAGAGGCTGCTAGGCCAGTAGGGAATCGGCGCAGAGAGAGAGAGGAGGCTCGCGGCTAGGGCTTATTTTCGACCTGAACTCGTCTTAAGTTATATAACTCGTTCAGTTCGTTTTGGGCCATTTGGCCCAAAGGCCAATTAACTCCGAGGCGTTCGCGCACTGTGTCGATCGACACTCCTTGTGTATCGATCGACACACAGTGGCCAAACCCAATTATTCTCTCTAAGTACAGTAAATGCCTAGCACTTTTACCGTACTCCTGCTACACCGTTCCTACACATTTTTCTTGTTAGCTTAGGCGTGTGACCCATATGGGATCATATAATAAAGGCAATAAGCACTTTTGAGCGGACATCATGACCCCCAGTACTCCTGCTACTGCCATGTCTTTATGCAGCGACTACTTCCATTTATCTTTGCACCGTTCCTACACAGGAGACATGTACATGCTATATATTCTGAAGTATATATATTAACTCTTGTTGTCAGGTTAACAAGATACAACGAAGGCGGAGTCCCCGTATATCATGACAAAGACGTACCTGATATATTTACTCAGGTTGGTCGTCCAAGTGGTGAAATGCATGAAGTATGGCTTTCATCAGAAGATCATCAAATTGCACATGCTTATGTTTTGCGAAATTGCGCTTACTTTCGACCATTTGAGAGGTATAACACAACTTAAGTTAATTTTTATATTGTATTGGTCTCATATATATATATATATATATATATATATGTTGATCTTAAACAGTATGTTCGAAGACTATATCTCTGGTAAATATCCAGATCTCTCCGAGAATCAACTCTCTGTAAAAAGGGCCGAGGAATATGACACATGGGTGCGAGATTATGTATGTTCGGGAAATACAACTTGACATTATATATGTATTGTGGTTTTATCTACATATTTGACATTGTGTGTTTATCAATATTCAGGTCATTTACTGGAACAAAACCTATAAATTTCCTCCTTGGGTTCAAGATATTGTGCATGGACCCGTCAACAAGGCTAAAACTTGGCCTATCTTCTATACAAGAGGATATCTGTTTCATACAAAAAGCCATGGCGAGGGACGAAAGACATGTAACTACGGTGTATGTGTTAAAGGAGAGAATTATAGTGATGCGTATGATGCAGCTGATTTCAACGGGATCTTAACGGACATAATACAACTTCAGTACGAGGGGATTGTTAATTTGAGAATAACACTCTTTAAGTGTATCTGGTATGACCCTGTTCTCGGTAGAGGCACTCGAAGGAGCAATGTTGGCGTCGTAGATGTTCGTGCATCGAGAAAGTACAATAAATACGAAACATTTATTCTAGGTACGTAATATATATCTATCTTTATCTTCGTAACTATTATATGGATATCATAAATACTCTAAGTATAATTTCAATCTTTAATTTACGCAGCCTCTCATGCGGAGCAAGTTTGTTATATCCTGTATCCGTACACGAAGAGACCGAAGAAATTGTGGCTCAATGTTGTCAAAGTCAACCCTAGGTCGAATATTTCGGGGGAATATGTGAACAATGAACTGACTCTTCTACAACAAGAAAACGATGATCCAGTAATGATGACTACGGTCGAAGATCTTGTTCCCGAGAATTTCGTGCAGAATGAAAACCCAATAAATCTTGATTACGAAGTAGGAGATGAAGAACCAGAAGACGAATTTCTGTGTAATCTATCTTTTTCTGATGATGACGACGAAGATGATGAAGCGGAGGCCAATGAGGCGGAAGATGACGAGTGATTTGATATGCTTAATGTCTATCTTAATGTTTTCATATGCTTAATGTATTTCAGATTTCAATTAGACATGCTTAATGATTTCATATGCTTAGTGTTTATCTTTAATGTTTATGCATCTTACTCTTGTTTTAATTATAAGATGAATGGTTAATGTTTGTGAAAATTTTATAATGATTATGGTTGATTATCAATTTGTAATGTTTAATTTGTATAAATTAGATTTTTTAAGGTTTGTTAACGTTTAAAATCAAAAAAAATATAATTTAGATTAGCGACTGTTTAGCGACTAACTAGCGACTAAACGGGGTTTAAGAATTTTCGCGCCAAAAATATATAGGCCCGCCAAATATTTTAAGCCCATTCGCGTTATATTTGGGCGAAAATAGATTTGCCCGCCAAAAAAATATTTGCGGGAAAACATGTTTTTGGCCCAAATGTTTTTTGAGCCCATTTCCCTCTTATTTTTTTCACAAAAATCGCCTAAGGGGTCGAACCTAATTTCTCAACCCTAATCTCATTTCTCTCTTGCGCTGACTCGTTCTCTCTCTCGTTCTCTCGCTCGTTCTTCCTCCTCTCTTCACTGGTTCCGAAAACCCTAAGTCGCTCTCAGTCGATCTCTCTTTCTTTGCCTTCTCTAGATCTTTGTCTGTGTCCGATATCCCCTCTCCGTTTAAACTTCGATGGCTCCAGCAAAAGGTAGAGGAAGAGGTCGAGGGAGAGGAAGAGGTCGAGGTCGAGGCCGAGCAGCTCTTGTCGCCGTCGACGCTCAGCCTTCCTCTTCCACGCAAAGTCGGCCAGCGAATCTACCTCAATAGTATGATTTCACTCCGGCGAGCGACGGTTCTCCGACACCGCGCCCATTTCTGACGCAAACTCAGTTGCATGTTCGCAACTATCCACCGCCGCAAGTTCTTTTGGAGAAAAACTCGACCAGTCCGAGACAGGCGTCTCAAGGCCACTCTCCGAATCCTGAGTCTCAGAGAAGAGTCACTTCGCATGTAACTCCGAGGCAGAACACTCAAGGTCAAGTAACTTCGCTCTCTTTTTGTGTGTGCGATTTAGTATAGGACTTATGCTTGAATTTTGGTCTTATAGGACTGTATGTGAGTTAAATGACTTGTGCTTGCTTTAGAATTTATTAGGACTTGGTATTATTAGCTCATGTTGCTTTGGTTTTTAGTATCATAAGGTATTAGCTCACACCTCTTAATGATTGTGCTTACTTGAGATTGTATGATGCGTTGTTGGTATTAACTCTCTGTTTATATGATGTGTTGTTGGTATTAACTCTCTGTTTTGGTATCATAAGGTATTAGCTCATGTTGCTTTGGTTTTTAGTATCATAAGGTATTAGCTCACACCTCTTAATGCTTGTGCTTACTTGAGATTGTATGATGCGTTGTTGGTATTAACTCTCTGTTTATATGATGCGTTGTTGGTATTAACTCTCTGTTTTGGTATCATAAGGTATTAGCTCATGTTGCTTTGGTTTTTAGTATCATAAGGTATTAGCTCACACCTCTTAATGCTTGTGCTTACTTGAGATTGTATGATGCGTTGTTGGTATTAACTCTCTGTTTATATGATGCGTTGTTGGTATTAACTCTCTGTTTTGGTATCATAAGGTATTAGCTCATGTTGCTTTGGTTTTTAGTATCATAAGGTATTAGCTCACACCTCTTAATGCTTGTGCTTACTTGAGATTGTATGATGCGTTGTTGGTATTAACTCTCTGTTTATATGATGCGTTGTTGGTATTAACTCTCTATTTTGGTATCATAAGGTATTAGCTCATGTTGCTTTATAAGATTATATGATTTGTTGACCACTATTTCAGGTCAGATGACTCCTCCACAACCCTCTCCTGCTCGCTCAGTTCAAGTGTCTCAACAACCGAGGGCTTCTCAGAATCAGAACTCCGAAGCTAACAGCACTCATGCGCCTGAAACTCAGCAGTCCAACCAAATGAGTGAAGATGACATCGACGGAGTTGATGACAATGCTGATAATCAACCAAATCTCGAGGAAAGCCGTCTCCGCTATCTTCAGAGGCTGCTGGCCATGCCAGGCCGTGAGCAGTGGACGACCGTGCTCTCTCCAATACTTCCTCAGCCGCCAAACACTACTTGGTATAACCATCTCTCTCTCTCTCTCTCTCTCTCTCTTTCTCTCTCTCTCTCTCTCTCTCTCTCTCTCTCTCTCTCTCTCTCTCTCTCTCTCTCTCTCTCTCTCTCTCTCTCTCTCTCTCTCTCTCTCTCTCTCTCTCTCTCTCTCTCTCTCTCTCTCTCTCTCTCTCTCTCTCCAGTTAGATTGTGTTTTGCTCTGTTTAATTAAGTCATGATATGTACTGATTTTTGCTCCCTTTGTAGGTTTGGTCGTGACAAGTCTAGTTTGGTCAGGAAGATTACTAAGATATACCAAAACAAGTTTGATGGACCATTCTACAGCTGGAGCCATGTGCCACGGCCGCGAGCAGAGAGATACTTCCTTGAGTTTGCTGTAAGTGTAGTACATTAGTCTAGTCTTTTGTTTTACTTGTCATCAATATCTTACTAACTTCCATCTGCTGCTTCTTGTAGAAAGAGCACCACTGGGATTTCCTAATAACAGGGACCGTGCAAGCACATTTTGAGGCGATTTGTCAGAGAAGGATGAAGGATATGGTCAGCAAAGCTCATGTTTCAGGTGTGCGACCTTCGTGGATCCCAGCTGAATTCTGGACGCCAATGGTGGCCTATTGGAACACTGATGAGGGTAAACAGAGGAGTGGGACCGCTTCTGCATGTCGGAATTCTGATCGTTGCGGTCTCGGTCCTCACAGGAACTACAGCGGGCAGAAGTCTTTTCTGCAAATTAAACAAGAAATGGTAAGACTCAGACTTCCTCTATATATTTCTTCTCTTAGTATATTTACTTTTATTTAACCAATTTATCTTCTGTTGCATTTTCAGGAACAAGACCTGGGTAGAGAAGTAAGTTTTGGTGAAGTCTTCCTGAAGACCCACACCAAATCAGATGGAACCTACATAGACTTGAAGGCGCA
The DNA here is from genome assembly GCA_030180135.1 of Orychophragmus violaceus. Classification (NCBI taxonomy): domain Eukaryota; kingdom Viridiplantae; phylum Streptophyta; class Magnoliopsida; order Brassicales; family Brassicaceae; genus Orychophragmus; species Orychophragmus violaceus. The sequence continues at coordinate 60,142,443 of CM058237.1, read as the reverse complement.
ACAGGTGGGAGAGAAGTATAAGGAGAAGGTCGAGGCAAGGAAGGCTGAGCTTGAGGCAGAAACATCAGATGGGACTTCGCGACCAAGGCAGCTGACAACTGAGGAAATCGATGAACTGTTCCTTCAGGTAACTAAGCTTCTGTGAAATCGTAACCATCTATGTTTTAATGTTTATGAGAGTACATATGAGAATATGTTACTGCTATGAATCTCTTGAGCTATTGGTATTGAGATAGTTGTGTTGATGATTTGTTTATTGCTCAAATGTGTTAGTGTTTCTGTTATTTGAGTCATTTGTCATTCCCAAACCAATTTTCTAACAGTGTATATAACTTTCATGTTTCCTAGTCAACAATTGTCGATGATAGAGGCCATGCTTATGGTATTGGAAGTCTAGGAGAGTATCATGCCTCTCAAAAGCGCAAGTACCCGGGTACCTATTCGACTTACAACTCACTACAAGATCAGCTACAAGAAGCACAACGCCAACTTGAGACACAAGCTGCTGAGCTAGCTAGACAAGCTAAGGAGCATAAGGAGTTGAGCATGGTGCAAAGGTATCTTCAGGAAACAGATCCATCATACCTAGACTTTTGCAAAAGTCAGACTGATGCGCCAGCACCTCAGTCTTCTCCTACTTCACAAGACTGATCTGTATGATGTATAAACTTGTTTATGTTTATAAGTGTTTGAATATTATGTTTGTTTTGGTTAAGACAATGTAATCAACTTTAATGTATATTCTTTGTTATGTGTAAGAGTTTTAGAGTCTTAAAAAAATAAAACAATAAAAAAACAGGAATTTAAAAATAGAAACCAAAACCAAATTAAAATTGAATTACTAATCCGATTCCATTGCTAAATAGTCGCGAATATAGTCACAAAACAGTCGCTAATTCGTCGCAATATGGCCAAAAAAAATTGATCCAAAACCTAAATTAGCCGCTAAACAGTCTCTAAACAGTCGCTAAAATAGTCGCAAGATAGTCGCTAAACGGTTGCTAATATAGCGACTATATAGCGACTACACATTTAGCGACTATATAGCGACTGTTTATTAGTCGCTATATTAGTAGCTACTTAGTCGCTCATTAGTCGCTAATATTTAGCGACTCAATTGCGACTAATATTAATAAAATAACATTAGTCGCTAAATAGTCGCAAATTAGCGACTAATATATCGACTAATAAATTTAGCGACCAGAGATTAGCGACTAACTACTTTAGTCGCTATTTAGTCGCAAAATCTAATTTTGCGACTAAATAGCGACTCTTTTTGCAGTCGCTAAATCGATGTTTTCTTGTAGTGAATGGTACAAGGGAATCTGGTATGCGTCAGCCACACCAAAATATTCTTTCATAACCTGGCTTGGAACTCATGATCGTCTAGCTAAAGGAAACATAATCGGTCAATGGACAACAGGAGCGGGCACTTCATTTAAACAATTGCTAATTAGTTAATTGAAAACATGATTAACTAAGATGAGGTTGATGCGGATAATATCTGATAAGTTATATTGTACTCCCTCCGTATAATATTAAACTAAGTTTAAGAGATTTTTCTTTGTCTAAATATAAATCATCTTTTCAATTTTCAATGTAAAATTAATGATATGTTTTATTTTTTTGACCATTTATATTCTACAGATTAGTTTTTGATTGGTTAATTTTTTTTCAAACTCGTAATAAATGATAGTTTAGTTTAGGAAAAACATAAAATTTAATAATTTTTTTAATATGTGTGTAAAAACCTTAAACTTAGTTTATTTTTATACAGAGGGAGTATTTTTTTTTTTACAGATTGAGATTTTTGCTGACCGTCTCTTTTTTTTCTTACATCTAATTCAATATAAAAATATCATAATGTAAAAACAAAAATTACTTATAATATAGGTGGCTCAACCTTCTGCTAGAACTAAAAAAAAATCATAATTAGTGTTTAGTCTCTCTTTGGGAAAAGATTATTCGGACCCAAGGATCCCAAATCCATCTCATATATAATTTCAGTATTAATTATCAAGTTCATTTTTTCATAGATATTCATTAGTTAAATAAATAAACATTTTCGGCGAATATAAAATAACAAAAAAATAGGTTAAACACACAATCTTTAACAGAAGTTGGAAGTACAATTTATTCATCATCCCATAGAAAACACAAATGACGAGAAAACAACATTTGAAAGAATCAAACTCAACAGCCATATGTTACACATATTATCATATAACATCTCAAACAAAACAGAAAAACCATAGCTTTTACTTCATCTCCTTATTATGCTTGTTGCTCAGCCAATTTAGGAGAACAAAATCCGACTGCGTCGCCAACGCTAAGGTAGATGTTTTCCTCTCCAATCTCATCAACAAACTTAGAAGCATGAAGCTTCTCAGTCACCACTGGTCCGGGATTTGCAAGAATCAGCTGCTCATGTCAAGTCAGTTAATCTATCGGATTAATCATTGACATTGTCTCAGCAGGAATCAGCTGTTCAATGTTTACTATTGAAGTTATACCATTAATTTAGGTACATATTTACAACACTAGAAGATGTATTTTATTCTAGTAATCGAATATATATTTGCTAAGCAATGCCTCTGTTTAGTATATTAGTATCCTTACTAATTACTTATGTAAATCCCAGTTAGCATGCTTAAAATAAATTATTAAATCCATCATAACTGTTATCCAAATATCTCTTTCTCATTCTAAAACAATATATAATCAAAACAGCTGGGATATGTAAATATTTTTATTATGACCATTCTGTATAACCAAGTTAAATGCCAGCTTCCAACCAATAAAAGTTCTATTGAGTTATTAAAATACGTTACCTGGATATGTTTCTTCTCGAGACTCTTGTGAAGTTCTTCAATGGAGTGGATACCACTGGTATCAATATCGGTAACCGCTGCACATACATATATATAAACCATCAGTAAGCTTGCATCCTATAAAATATGTAATACTCGTACATTAAGAAATTTACGATATAATTTTAGAAAAACTGTTAAAGAATATAATAACTATTGTTGTACGAGTTCCCCAAAAAAAAAAAAATTTGTTGTACGTAGAAATATCATTCTTACGTGACAGCTCAATAATCAGAAACTTGATTGCCGGCATATCCGCTGCTTTAGCGTTTTCTTCTTCTTCTCGCAACCATCTTAAGATCCTGTAACCAAATTTAAATGATTCCATGACTTCTACATACATAATAGGTTAGGTTTATTAAATAATATTAGTCAATCTTATTTAATTTTCCTAACGACTAATAAAATTATTTTCATTTGACCAGGATATACAGCCTAATAATTCGTTTTAGTGTTATCGATGGGTAACCATTTAAAATCCAAACCAGAATAAAAACATAAATATATATATATATATAGTAGAAAATATTTTAGTTTCAAAAATGTTTTTAACTCAACCAATATCTTTATAAATTAACAACTCTATAAACTAATGAAATATCAATGTCCCTTTATTATTAATTTATAGATTTTTTACTGTATATACTTTTTGTTTTCTATGTTATGTGATTTGTTACTGAGTTATTAATTTATAAAATCTCATGTAGAAATCAACTAATCTCCGTGAGACTAATCCTCATTTTCTTGCCAGTTAAGACATCTATGGTATGAGGATTCGAATCCTAATTAATCCCTCACTATCAGAATGAATCCTCAACCATTAGACTAGCATGAGTTGGTTAATGAGTTATTAATTTACGTATTTACTTTTAATTGGCATTATATATGTGTTTTATTCTTCTTTTTGTCAATAATTATATTTCGGTTTGAACTGACAAATAATAGATTTGTATAATGAATAATTTGTATATATATATATATATATATATATATATATATACTAGGTGATTGCCCCACACCTTGTGTGGGGTGTTAATATAAGTTTAAATTATGTTTTAAAATTTAATAGTTAATATTATTTATTTAAACTTAAATTAAATATTTTTGTGTTGGGTTGATTTATATGTTTTCCAATTGTTGATCTAAAGAAAATACAAAATGTAAAATCATTTGAATCTATATATAAGCCAAACATATAACTTAATTGTGTGAGAATCGATTGCATGGGATTAACAAAGTGTAAGTCGGTTCTATAAAATATTTTCAGAATGATATATACTATTAGATAAAGTAAAATTTCCATATAATATATTTGTTAAAATACTTAAAATTTTAATTATATATATATATATTTCTTAAAAGTGAAAAATCATAAATGTTCGTATATATCTACATATATAGTTAATTTATCTCTAAATAGGTAAATTAACTAAAACATATTTTATAAGCTAAAGAAATTTACTTTTTATTTAAATTATCAACAAAATAGGTATATTTATTAATTAAAAGGTATTTATTTAATTATTTATAAGCTAAATAAATTTAACAATTTTCATCAAAATTGTGTTCCCGTCAAAATCATGTTTTCCATCAAAACCGTAAAATTACGTTTTCCGTTAAAACCACATTTTCTTTTAAAATCTTGTTTTCCGTCAAACCGTGTTTTCCGACAAAATCAAATTTTCAGTCACAACCACATAATCGTGTTTTTTGGCAAAATCATGTTTTCCGTTAAAATCACAATTTCCGCGAAATAGTATTTCTGTTAAAATCTTGTTTTCTATCAAAATTATATTTTCCGTCAAAATCATGTTTTCTGTCAAAATCGCATTTTTCGTCATTTGAAAGCTGCTAATATTAGAAAATTGGTGGTGGTCGTCCTGGTGCTTGTGCTGCTAATAATAATGAAAGAGGCAAGGATATCAAGTAGTTATATATAGAATTTTCTGTTGGCTGTAAAATCTAATTACTATTAGATAAACCTAAATAGATAAACCTAAATCACCATATACGATAGATATAATATATATGTAAGTCAGTTGCAAAATATATCTTATATATATTTTGTATAGATGTGATAATGTTATGACATCATCTAATATATCTAAGATAAAATAAAATAACATTAAAAGATATTATAGATATTGTGTTAAAAATAATTATTAATAATTAAATTTGAGAGTTAATGAGAGAGCTCCATTCCCTCAAAATCACTTCCCAAATAATAGTATAGATGTTTACCTTTTTTTGGTAGATACACACATATATCTATATATATTTACCTTTCTCGGACATAGTTGGAGTTGGAAAAGTAGATGGCAGAATCAACGCGAATGATCAAGATTCCGGGAATCTTTGTAGCCTCCGGATACTGTAGAGTGTTCCGAAACACATTCGTCCCTGGAAGCTTCCCTAGAACCGCTGTTCTTGGTCTCGTCACTTGCAGCAGAATCTTCGCAAACGATATCACCACCTATGTAGAAAGTTTCACCAAGAACCAAAAATAAGTAAAGCTTTATGTATAAATGATAAGAATCTATTATTAATTTCACCCATATATAAGCAATCTTACGGAGATCAAAAGACCAATCTCGACGGAAACAAAAACAACTCCAAAGAAAGCTCCCATGCAAGCGGCAAAGTCGAGTTTATCGATCTTCCATATGAGGACAGCTGCGTCAATGTCGATAAGACCAAGGACGGCTGATATAATGATTGCTGCAAGGATGGCGTTTGGGGTGTACTTGAATAACGGTGTGATGAACACTAATGTTAGAGCTACCACTATGGCCATCACTATGTTTGATACCGCTGTGTGGCATCCCGCCATGTAGTTCACGGCAGACCGCGAAAATGAACCTACATATTTCTTAAATATATGTTAGGGAATCCCATTTTGTTGAGTATAAGACTGGTTTTGAATTAGAAGACCATAAAAGTTTTCACAATACACTATATATATCATTTAACACCAAGTCAATTTGTGTAAGACTTCTTTTCACTCGTTAAATTAAAGAGTGAGCATCGATTTTTTTTTTTTTTTTTTTGGCAGCGTACCCGTGGCAATGTAACAAGAAGTGAGTGAGCCGGCAATATTCATAGTACCCAATGCGATCATCTCTTTGTTGCCATCGATTTGATAATCTTTCATTGCGGCAAACGTTCTTGCAATTGCTACGGCTTCCTGAAATTCAAAAACAAATTATTCAGATGAAAATGACGTATAAGAATAGAAAAGACTAATGATATCTCACTTGTTTATATGTGTGACTTTACCGTTAGGGCGACCATACCAGCAACGGCTCCAATTCTGATTCCTTCGGTAAAATATTTTCCGGAAAAGTAAAGCTTACTAACTGAAATCGGATTGATTCCTTGATCGATATGCTTCACCTTCATGGGTTATGATAAAATATTTTTTTAGTAAACGAAACCAATCTATGAAATAAAATTTCCACTGCACTATGAACTATTATTTCATCAATGATTTAAAAAAAAAAAAACATGATTCATATTATTTGAGCTTACAATTTGGACTCCTTGTTTGTCCGCACGAGTTATATAGACAAAGAAAGTGGAGACAACGACGGAAATAAGAGGAGCAATAGCCGGAACCCAGAAGAGTTTTTTGTTCTTCTTCCCCTGTAATCAAATATCATATTAGAATGAAGATTCAAGATGCCCACTAGTAGAATTTTGCGCTATAGTCACATTTTTTATCACGATCAAATCGTGGTTTTTTATAATTAGTCACGAAAAAGTTACGATTAGTGACATGCATGACAAACAAACGTGTCAAAACCGTGTCAAAAACGTGGCAATTAGTCACATTATAGTCACAATACAAATCGTGACTTAATATAACCATGTTTTGTCACGAAATATTCGTGGCAAACCTATTTCGTGACTTAATTAGTCACGATTTAGACATGCATATTTCGTGATCAAGGTCTGTCCAATCTAAAATTTTCAAACCTTATCTTCCAAACCCTAAACCATTATCATACTATAAACCATACTCTTAATCATAAACTATTAAATCAAAATATAAACATTAATTATAAAAAAAATTATTATTTCCAAATCTAAAATTTCCAAACTTTACTTTCCATACCCTAAACTCTAAACCATTATCATACTATAAACCACACTCTTAATCATAAACTATTAAATCAAAATATAAACATTAATTATAAAATGAATTATTATTTTCAAATCTAAAATTTCAAACCTCAATTTAAAATCTTACCCTCCAAACCCTATACCCTAAACACAACTCATTAAACCCTATACACTAAACAATAATCATACTATAAACCTAACTCTTTCATTAACTATAAAATCAAAATAAAAATTAATTATATATACAAAACTAATATTTAAAATCTATAGTACGAACAAAACTATACATAACTAACACATAAAACACCAAACCCTAAACAAACCTTAAAACTCTAAAGTATTAACAAAACTCTAATTAATAAAATTCTAATTACTATAACCTATCCAAAACTAATATTCAACACTTACAAAAAAAATTCTATCTTTCAAATATTAATTTGAAACATCTAATATATAACCCTCTACACCCTAAATAAACCATATACGCTAAACCATAAACATACTATAAACCTTCTCTTAATCATAAACTATTAAATTAAAATATAAACATTAATCGTAAAAATAATTATTATTTCCAAATCTAAAATTTTCAAACCTTAATTTAAAACCTTACCCTCCAAACCCTATACCCTAAACCATAATCATAGTATAAACCTTACTCTTAATCATAAACTATTAAATCAAAATATAAACATTAAAAGAGTTATTATTTCTAAAACTAAAATTTCTAAACCTTAATTTAAAACCTTACCCTCTAAACCAATACCCTAAACCATAATCATACTATAAATCTTACCTTTATATATTTTTTTACATTTTATTAATATTTCAATATTAATAATAAATTATCTTAAACAATAATTTAATTATTATATAATCATAACTAAAAATGAAAACTTTGAAAATGATTAAACTAAAAATCAAAATCAAATTATTATATATATATATATATATTAAAAACCAAAATATAATCATTAGATCCTATATTATAAACAAAAATCATTTATAAAATTCAACATTTTTAAAAAGTTTTATATCTTCTATTTTTAAATTTAACACTATTTAAATTTTTATTTTAACCATTTATATAATTTTTAAATTATTTGTTATTAATATACATTAATTATATCCTAAAATTTTTATATTGTATCACATGGATCACAGTTTTGGACCATTAGATCTTTATATAACTTAAAATCTGAACCATTGATCTATTTTTACCTAATTAATTAATATATTTTTTTAACTCAGATCTCACTTCATCTCTCTCACGATTATTCTATCCTTCTCCATTTTTTTGTTTGTCTAGAATCCTCTATGGATCTGAGAAATCCTTCGTCGGTCTCTTCTCCTCACGGTGCACCTATCCTCCTCATCCCTCTCCGGCGCATCTCCCGTGCCGGCACCTTTTCTCAGCCGTCAAATCTTCCAACTCACACATCCCACCGAGTCAACTCGCTCCTCATCCATCAGCACGATGGGGAGCTTCTCGGAACCCGACGTTGTGATGATTTTCGTGAGGATTTATGCCGGGGTGAAGGCGAGCACGGGTTCGTGGCGGTGTTGTGCAGCGCCTGATGCGTGGTCGACGGAGCTGACGGTGGTGTCGACGGAGCAGATAGCGACAAAGGTGAGAGATCGAAGGCGAGAGGGCGAAGGCGAGGTCGAAGGCGAGAGACACGACGGTGGTCGAAGGAAGATTCCTGGAAACAACCTCCGATATCTCGACAGATCCGGTTTTGTGCAGTGCCTGATGCGGTTTGTGTAGCAGGGACGGTGGGCGTGGAGCAGCGGCGGCGGTCCGACGTTCTGCGGCGGTGGGCGTGGAGCAGCGGCGTGGTCCAACGTTGGCTTTTTTTTTGTCATTTTCGTTATTTTAGTTTAATTTATGTTTTTTCAATTTATATTTATTTTATGTATTTAGTTTCTTTATATTAATTTTAATCTAATTTGTAATTTTTTTTAGTTATTGTTATATCAAATTATTTTTTTGTAATTAAAAAAAACTTTTGATATAAGCCACGTTTAATTATGTGACAAAACGTGACAAAAAGCATAAGTTACGAAATATAACGTGACAAAACATGGTTTTATGTCACAAAATAAACGTGACAAAACGTGGCAAATTTTGTCACGAATTGGTTTTTTATCACGATTTGGACACGAAAATAAATAGTCACGATCGTATAGCGACGATTTTTTTCGTGACTCTTCGTGGCTAAAGCCTCTTATAGCCATGAAATATTCCACATAATCACGAAATAAAACTTGGCTATATGCAATTTTTTTACTAATGACCCGCATATATGTAATAGAGAATAAAGAAGTTACAATGTATTTGGCAACAAGAAGGAAGGTCAAGAAACTGGCACCAATGACTATAGTCTGCCAATTCCACTGGAAGATTCACAAAGAAACGAAAGCGAGTGAGATATTAATTTGTTTGGTTCGTTATAAAGTAAACATAAAGGAAGAGTATTATAAGGTACCCCGTGACGAGCAGCTCCGAATACGGAATGCATGACGGAAACAATATCTGTTTTCTTGGTGAACTTCTTGATGCCAAGAAAACCTTTGAGTTGTTGAAGAGCAATTGTGATGGCTGCTCCTCCCATGAACCCAACCACCGCCGCATGCGACAGAAAGTCTATCAAGAATCCCAACCGGAGAAAACCAAGGCCAGCTTCGAAAACGCCAGCAAAGAAAGTGGCGGTGAAGGCAAGGCGGAGATATTCTGCGGGCTGCTCATTCGGGTCGATCACGGCCTGGCACAGAGTGCCAAGAAGAAGAGACACCACAGCCACGGGTCCAATCGCAATATCTCTAGAACTCCCCATGCCCGCGTACACCAGTGGTGGCACGAAGCTCGAGTCTGCACGCAAAACCATGCATTCACTATTTCAGTACAAGAATGTAGGAATGTTTCATTTTATGTGGATTCGCCACACGTATTATCAAACACCTTCTGATAATAATGTTTTCCTTAGGTTAAGTATCAAGACTTACAAAGTCCGTATTTTGGATCCAAATTCGCGAGCTTTGCATATCCAATATCCTATTATCCATGAAACATACAAATGAGATATAGATATAAAAAGAAGAAATGCACAAAAAGTACGTGGACTTTATAAAAAAGGGAGTCTTGAATTGTAAACCTGAGGGATGCAAAGACTAGCAATGGTGAGGCCAGAAATGACATCTCCTCTAAGTTTTCGAAAATTGTATTCTCTGGCCCATCCAATTATTGGGAAGACAGCTTGGATCCCGAGCAACACCTTCTTAGATGCGGTTTGGTCCTTAAAATCCCTCAGAGGCGCATCGTGGAAGAAAGTTTCTTGAACCACCGACTTGAACTCCTTTAGCAAACTCTCCTTCGGAGGAAGTGCCACTCTGTGACGAACGAATGTATTGTCATTTGCATCGGATCCGCCTCCGTCCGGCGGATTAGTTTTGGCCATGATTGTTGAAAATTTGAATTTAGTTGCCTGCAATTTTTACCAGTAAACATTATTTATCAATAAAGAAATGACTCTCTTCGTAATGTCTTAATAAGGTTTAGTTTTAACCTTAGACAAAGGAGGATATTAATATTTGTTTGGAGGAATTGATGATTTGCTTGAGGAATTTGAGTTTTGCTCCATCGTTTATATAAGTTGTGGAATATTAGGAGGTCAACTCTCAAGATCTCACAGCTTGGTTTTCATTTTTCTTGTAATAATAAACATGACATTTTGATAAATTCAGCGACAGCCAACATATATTTATTACTAAATAAAAATATGATCATAGTGTTTAACAATACTTGAGGTGTATAATTTAATTTGATATTGGGAGAAATTAAAGAGCGGAAGGTTGACTTTGGCAATTTATGCGGTGTGAAGATAGACACAAACACGATAGTTATACATTAAACTAAAATGCTGGTTCAAAATATTTATTTTATGTAATATTTTCAGTTCATAATTTCTTGTGAGGCATTCTTTATATATTAAAAACATTCTTAAGGAGAAAGTTAAAAATGGTGAATAAATGTTAAATTTTGGCTAACGGTTGTCTTTTGGATTTTTGAATACCTTTGAAATTTTAAACTTTAATCTTTCATGAGTCCAGAATCATCTTTTAGATATTCCAACTTAAATAATACTCTTCCATATCAATGAAGTTTTTGAATTGGGAACACAAAGTAACCATTCATTTTGTATTTCAATTAGACTATCACACTTTTAGTACTGAGTAACGATTGTCGCGAGATTAATTTTAAAAAATTATATTTTTTGTTATAAGAAAAAAAACTTAGAATAGATAAGATGCATTAATTTTATAAAATAACATAAAATTTATACTTTTTAGGGATATTTTCCTTTTTTTCTTTTCTTTCTTATAATAATATTTTATTAATATACTTAACCGACGAAATCGGAGATAACCGAAATTACAATAAAAATCCGGGCGTAAAACCGAAATCAACAGATAAAATTGGAGAACACCCTAAACCGGAAATTGGACCCGGGTTAGGTCAACAACAGCTTTAAATGCTTTCCAGAGATTTGGTGTCCGCCGCCGACGACTATAAGCCGTTCAAATTTGCATCCTCACCGAGACACCTTTCCGATCTACCGGAGAGTCGACCCCAATAACCGGTCCGGCGCTCGGAGGGCCTAATCCCCTTCTCCCGACTCCTGGCGACTTCAACCTCCAACTTGGAAACTCACAGACTCAACCAGCGAAGACTCACAAAAGCGAGACTCCGTGACTGCTAACATCAGCGGCGACTCCTCCTCTGGTCGGTGTTTCTCTCCAAACCATATGCCTCAAAGTATTCAGTAGGTATGGTCGAGAAAAAGCCAAGAGATCCCCGACAAGCGACGATCTCACTAAGCACCGCCACCGCCTTGAAAAACCAAGCACCGCAACAGTCTCACCAATCCCCACCACAACTCCTCCTCAACATGCAATGAGTACTCGCCTTATCCTGTTCGCCGGCTTCCGTTGTGCACGACGGCGCCATAAACTAACCGTTTCTCCAGCCTTTGCGTTGTCCCCGAGCCACCGCAGTCCTCTAACTGCGCCGGATCTAAACGTCTTAAGGACGACCTTCAGTTATGTTCCGCCGACTCCGCCGCGCACTTCGTCGAGAGGATTTTCCCCACCGCATTTAGTCAGATCCAAGAAACTGAGGCATCACATAGCTTTCAACGTCCCCTCGGTTCTGTTCTTGCTCACTAAACGAAGGTGGAACTCTCGCGGTGCCAACGGAAACCGCCGGACACCGGAGAGGTCGCCGGACGCGGAAAAAAAAAAGTGGAAGCGAGACGAGTTTTTTTTGGCTATTACAATAAATTTCCCTATATTTTATATCAAAATATCTGAAAGTTGTGTCTAGGTACAAATAGAGATTAAGGTACCGAATATACAGAACTCACACGATCTTTAAAATTTTATAAATTAAGGTAGTTAATTTTTTATAAACTATGGTAAAAATATAATAATATGTGCGTCACATTTGGAAGAGAACCAAGCGGGTTATTTAGTGTGTATAGTTTAATCTAAATTATGTGGAGGAACTTTGTACATAAACTAGTGTTTTATCCGCGTTAAACGCAGATATTTTTTAGTTATAAATCTAAATTTTATATTACACATTTTAAAAACTATATTTTTGTGTAAATTTTAAATGTTATATTGTAGATATTTGATTTGAATTTTAATGTTTTTTTTCTTTTGAATTTATTTGTTTATTGTTTTGGTTTCAATTATTTTTGTGATATTAAAATTTACTTTATTTAAAATTGGGTTTTATATCTGATTATATAATTAATACTTTGAATGTTATATTTTAATGACAAAAATCTTACTAAATCATAACACATAATTTTTTATTAGGTGAATTTGTTCAATATTATCTTTTGGTAAAAAAACTAAAATTCATAACACTAAGTTCGGTCAATTCGCTTTACGACATAGTCAACTGATATTTTGGCCATGAAATTTCCAATTATACCATATTCTCTTATGGCAAAACACATTCTCTCTCCTCCACATCTCACAAAAATATGGACTACATCTCACAAATGTATGGACCACAACAAAGTCATTAATTTTTCGTTGGGACCACAAACACTTTTTCTCCTCCATTGTTCTCTAAAATATATACATAAATATTTTGATCTCGAAAAATATATTACTATCTATGTTATAATAACCAAGTATATATGTAAATATTTAGATATAAAAAATAAACAATTATCTGTGATATAATAGACAACCATATATGTAAATATTTTGGATCTCGAAAAATATACTACTATCTACGTTATAATAATCAACTATATATGTAAATATTTAGATATTAAAGAAAGTAGAAAATTATCTATGATATAATAGACAACTATAATGTAAATATTTGGATCTCATAAAAACAGACTACTATCCATGTTATAATAGATAAATATATGTAAATGTTTTGGATCTCGAAGAAAATAGACTACTATATATAGATAGTTGTCTATTATATATATGTATGTCTATTTTCTTTGAAATCCAAAATATTCACATATATGATTGTCTATTATATCGTATACAATAGTATATTGAGATCTAAACATGTACAAGAAGTTGAGTAACAAAAAAAGTAGAGGTTGAGGAACAAAAAAAGTTAAAGATAAATTATGGTGGACCTACATTTTTTAGCTTTTTGTAGAGGAAAGAGAAAGATAAATATGATATTATGAAGGAAAGATTAGGGTTTGGCTCTTTTTAATAGAGAATAAAATCTAATTTTTATGGATTTAAAATATTTCATATCGAATAAAATATTTTGTCAAATTTGATGGAACTGTCCTAAAAAGACTAGTTAGAGATTTAGCTCTAACTTTAAAAAATTTCATGTTATAAATTAAAAATTAATTAATGATAATTTAAGTACTTATTTTTATATTATTTACTTTTGAATTATATAGAAAAACCAATTTGTGTTGTTTTGTGTATGATTTCTTTAAGTTAATTTTATAGTTTATGCAAATAATTTTTGTATAAAATATATCATTATGTTTATCAATTGTTTACTAACTTAATTATACATATATATATATCATATGATTTTATTTTTTGTAAGTCAAAATTTAGCTACTATTAATTTATAATAATATACTAATATTAATTACGAATTTATTTATTTTTTTATAAAAGTTTTGAAAAATATTTTTATAAGATTTTATTATGATAGAAAAATGAAAGAAAAAAATATTTGAAAATATTATAAATAAATTAGTTATAAATGAATTTGATATTTTTATTTTTACTGAAATTTTAATGACTAATAACATATATGGTAAATAACATGTAAGGATAAAATTTATTCTATAATGATCACTTGTTTAAAAAGATTAGATTAGGCCTGGACGTTCGGATAATCAGGTCGGATCCGGATCGGGTCCTTTCGGGTTCCGGGTCTAACTGATATAGAAATATATGACCCATTTAAGAAATTGTATATTTTCGGGTCGGGTTCGGGTCGGGTCCTCTCGGGTCGGGGTCAGTTCAGGTCTGCTAGTACCATACCTGAAAAGACCCGAATTTTTACGGGTACACCTCGTGTTTGGATATTTACAGGTTTTTTTGGGTATTTTTGGGTATAAAAATACCCAAAAATCTGTAAATACCCTAATAACCTGTAAAATATTTCAAAACTAAAGATTTTATTAGGTTATATCGGATCATACGGATCATATCAGGTCTTATCGGATCTTATCAGACTAGTTACTAACATATTCTAATAGGTTATAACAGGTTACTAACAAATTCTAACATGTTCTAATAATTATTTATAGGTTCTACCGGGTACCCGAAAGATCCGCCGACCCGGACCCGAATCTGTACCTGCGGATCTTCAATCTTCATACACAATATGTTCTAAACCTTAGATCGGGATCTGACCCAGACCTAACTTTTTCGGATCGGTTCAGGTTCAGATCTTCGGATCCGGATAAAAATGTCGAGGCCTAAATTAGATGAAGAAAGTCAATAGAAATAGTGCAATTACAACTGTTTTATCTTCTACTGCTGTCATCCCATTAAAAGAAGACACGCAAGAGTGGTGCTCATAGATTAGTTTCTCTCTCAAGCCGTCCAGGTTCATTGTGTGGTTTTTTTTTTTTTTGACATCATTGTGTCGTTTTTCTAGGAACATAATATATTCAGTTCAAAAAAGAAGGGAAGACAATATATAAGTAACACATATATATTAATTTTGGAGAAATAATAATTTCTCTCTCCTCGGTTTAGAGATAGACTTTTCTCTCCATTAAGCTCTCCTCCTTCTTCCCGGATTCTGATCTTTCAGAAAGTTGGATGGCTGTCAGAGTTGGAGTTTTTTTCTAATTTCTCTTGTCCTCTTCACTTCAATCCTTTTTGAGCGATAAATCTTTTTTCCCCTTTCGTTTTGGCTTCCGATTGAGATCTGTGTTCTTCATCTTCTCGTTGTTGTTCTCGATCTCCGATCGGTTTTTTTGTTGTGTTCTTGCTTTTGTTTCGATCGTTGCTAGTCTCTTGGCTTCTATCCTAATAAACCCAGGTTCATGTCTACGGCTGACTTTCTTTCCGATTCATCGGACTTCCTTGGGTTCTCCCGCCGTCCCGTGTTATGCGGGATTTTCGATCTCGCTCCCTCTCTCTTTCTTTGCGCCGTCCTCTCCTGATTTGTATGGCGGAGCTCTGCTCTCGTTCCTTCGGTTGTCGGGATTAATATCGCCGCCGTGCCATGGCTTTAGAGGACAAGTCTCTCATGGATCCTGTTGGGCTTCGGACCTGACGGCGGCGGCGTCTCCTTTGCTCTGGCGGTCTTTGGTTGAGTTGCTTCATCGAGTTTCTTTGGTTGCTGGTGTTCGGATGGTGGCTTCGGGTAGCTTGGATCGGCAAACGGTTCCCGGCAGTTTCAAGGTGGTTGTCCGGTGAGCGATCATCTCGTTTTCCTCGACGGTGACATGATGCTCTCTGGCGGTTCCTCTGACGCGCATCGCGGTGGATGCATGCCGGCAATGTCCTGGTGTTGACACGCGGTGTCCTTGCTGCATGTCATTTCTATCCACTCGTGTTTGTCGTTTTGCTCCTTATACTGGATCTCGGCCCGTTTGTATTGATATCGGTCCATGAAAAAATCTGTTGACAAAAAAGAAAACTATATATTTGTTTTGAACTTTTACAATAAGAGTTTTTCTTTATCTGTGTCTAGACGTAAACATATCAATACTATTAAAAATTTGGAGTTTGGCCATGGTACATAAATGTTGTTCCCGGAATTTGCCCTTGATATTATTAAGATTTGTAACCTTCATTAAGGATAATTAGGAAATATAACATTATCTCTACAATCCATGTTTCCAAACAAGACAATTATTAAACATGTAGCCAAACAACCAAAATCTAATGGATCCCACTTTCCTAATTAATTAAAATCAAAACAAATTAATTGATAAATATAATGAATAATTTATACATCAACTATTATATATAAATTAAGATTCTCTAATTTATGATTTAATTCAAAATATATTTATAATATATTTTAATATCTTTTTATTTTGTTTTAAATATATATATATACACATATTACGATTGATGTTTTTACGATTGTACTTTTTAGCAGGTTTTTCCATCAAACTGAAAAATATTTAATTAATTAAACGGGTTGAAAAATTAATTAGCCAATCGAGATTATAAATTTTCTAAAAAAAATTTGCATATAGTAAAAATTCGATTATAAATTAAAACAGGAAGGTTTGCCATGGTACATAAATGTTGTTCCCGGAATTTGCCCTTGATATTATTAGGATTTGTAACATTCATTAAGGGTAATTAGGGAATATAACAAGACAATTATTAAACATGTAGCCAAACAACCAAAATCTAATGAGTCTCACTTTCCTAATTAATTAAAATCAAAACAAATTAATTGATAAATATAATGAATAATTTATACATCAACTATTATATATAAATTAAGATTCTCTAATTTATTATTTAATTCAAAATATATTTATAATATATTTTAATATCTTTTTATTTTGTTTCAAATATATATATATACACATATTACGATTGATGTTCTTACGATTGTACTTTTTAGTAGGTTTTTCCATCAAACTGAAAAATATTTAATTAATTAAACGGGTTAAAAATTAATTAACCAATCTCGATTATAAATTTTCTATAAAAAAATTCGCATATAGTAAATAATTTCAGCTGATATATTTTAAAATTAATAAAATATTAAAATGATTTCATACTTATATTATTCAAATATTTGAAGCGTCAAATTATGTTTTATGTTTGAATGAAGTTTTTAACGGATAGTTCCATCAAATTTGCAAATTATATATACGACTACAACATGTATTTTATAAAATAATATTTTAGATAAATAAAATAACAATTAAACATATACCACATAGCTTTTACAATAGTTGTTTTCACATATATATATTTTTTCCAAACTATGATCTTACGATACAACACAGATTAAAATATATAATGCGAAATCGTTATTTTAATCTCTTAATCCTTACGATATATCTCCTCCAAATAACACATAATTCATTTAAAAAAAAAAACTAAATTGCTAACTCACTGTTTATAATGTTGGTTAAACAATTATAATCAAAATTAGATTACATAATTAAAAATCTAAATTACTATTAACAAAATAAATAAAAAGTAAAATTTGTAAAGAAAATTAAACCCGCACTTTCTATGTGCGGGTCAAAATCTAGTTTTTAAATTTAAAAATAATGATAGCATACGGAGTGAAAAAGTTCTGAGGCATTTAGAAAAGTGTTGGAGAAACTTTTGACGTTCATACTAAAAAAGCCACCCAATAAAAAACAAATGAATTGAAATATTATGATATACGTTTATATGTCTATTAAAATATTTACAATGTAAAATTAATGGAATGGTTAAAAAATCACGAAATTCAGCCAAATTAGTGATCCCTATATTTTTTCCGAGGAAGGGTATTGAGTGATCAATTTTTTTATTGGTCCTTTTCAAGAAATGATACTGTATGAACTGAGCGAACATAGTACTCAAAGTGATGATTTCTTCTTCTATCAATGCATCAATCTGCATGTCGTATCACTTGTTTGGGTGTTTGGGTAAGTCATTTATTGTTAGTTTTAAGCGTTGTAGCTTTAAATTTTCTGCCATTATGATAGACTAGAAGAGAATCCGCGCAAATTTTACTTGAATTTATTGATATTTAATATATTTTAATATTTGTTTTGAGTATCAATATTTTTATATATTTTTAATTTACAAATTTGTATTTTTTTTTTCTTTTTATATCTTATAATGATTTTAGAAGAGAATATGCGCTAATATACTATTATTAATTTAATTTATTTTATAAATAAATATTTTTAATTATCCATTTTAATGAGCTTTTTAAAAACTTTTATTTCCTTCTTAAAAACTATTTAATATAGATACTTAATATTTATACATTTTTATTTTTTCTATGTTCTTATATTCTATATAATTTCTTGTTTTATTATCATTTTATTTCATTTTGAAATTTTTTATTTCTATTCTTAATAATAATTATTTCTATATTTTAATATTTTTATAATTTTAGATTTCTTTATTTTTTATATATATTTCATTGATTTTGTTTTATTTTATATGTTCTTATATTTTGTATACTTTTTATGATCATTGTATCTCATTTTTATAATATATTTTTTTTCTATTCGTGATAATTATTATTCTTATCATTCATATTTTTTTGTTTTATGGTTCTTTGTTTATAGTTTTCAATTACTGAAAACTTTTTAATAATGTTATCTTTACTTTTAGTCTTATAAAACTAATTTTATTGAGATATATTTATTTTTGTTTATATAATGCATAAAATATGGAAGATGTATTTAAAATTTATAGTATTTATATATTATAAAATTCTAAATTAAATTCAAACTTAAAATTTATGTTTACATATTTTTTTTTTATATTTAAATTAAATAATCATGCATTAAATATATATGTATTTAACTTTAAATGATGATGTGAAAATTTTTTCCTTAAATTGGCCAATCAAAAGGGGGCTGATGTGGCGGCTTGAGAGAGCCCCCTTCTCCTATTATATATAGGATAATGATATTTTTTCTTTTGTTTGACAAAAATTCAATTCGACTTTAGATGATTAGCCTGCTCAAATCATCTGATATGTACAGAGCAAATTAATGCAAATCATCAACAATCTGTATCACCGTTGGTGTTTGGGTCCAATTCCCCTCAATGAATTTAGCTAGATAAAGATCTCATCTTGGGCCAACGATCAAGGCCCATTATCGATTTGCATCACGACCTGGCCAACAAAGCAGAAGGCCCGATTCATTCAACTACAGACGTGGACGACAGCTCCGCAACAGACGCAAGATCGACGTAAGCACATAAGATCAGCTGAGGAAATCAAGTCCACAAGAATCCCGAAGATGATGGAAGACGTTGGAGCCGACTCCAGAAATAGAGAAGAGTAGTTGAAGCCGTAAAGCTATAAAATAGGAACCTCCATTTTCACTCGGGATCATCCGATTCTCTACACACTTACTCTTTATTTTACTATGCACTTGTACTCGCTCTCAAGCTTAAGTCATTGTAAACACTTGTTATTCATAGATATCTTGTACACCCGAACCCGGTCCAAAGCTTACTAGCGTGAAAATGGATCCTAGTGCAATTCACCAATCGGATCACCGAGATCGCAAGATCTCCACCAATCGAACGTAAACATTCATACCGAGATTACCGGATCAGAGTCATCCCTGACTCAAGCAGGATCCGGAGCGGTGGACCGCGTCCCTGCTTCTCAGCCAACAGGGGTTGTGCCTCCAAGCTCCACCTCGCAGACAACTGAGAGGAAAAAATCTTGAACCTAGGTACGATCTGAGGATTGGCCCTTAGGGGATGCTCAGGAGCCTCAGATTAATCCACCCCGACCCGGCTCACCGTGCTTGACGCGATTAGTCACTGACGGCATGGCAGAGCTCCATAAAATGCTAACGGTACTGATTGACAAGTCGCATGACCAAGAAGTCACTCAGCAAACCGTATTAGCCCGTCTGGATCAGCATGACCTAAGTCTGCTAAATTTGGGAAACAGACCACCGCCCGTTACCGGAGCGGCAGAGGACGGATCTGCAAGGAGTCCGCTGCCTCGCATACGTCTGGATTTCGAGGAGGCGTAAGCTACCCCCGAAGCTCCAAGAAAAGCTCTCTTGCTAAACGGTAGTGGATACCCGGTATTTGACCTGATCACGATCTACGCATCCCAACGCAAACTCGGTAGCCTCTACCTCGACGGAGATCACAACCCCCCTGAAGGAACGCAGTTGCCACCCCCTCCACCTATGCCTGCTAGCTATGAGCCAAGCAGGCATCGGGTGTTGGGAGCGTCAGTTTTCGCTTACAGTTCACGACCTCCCAGAACGAAACCTGGAACTAACACCGCTCGGCCTCCCCCGAGCGAGATAGCTCACCAAGCAGGGATCCGGGGACCGAATAGCACACATCAGCGAAACGCACAACTTCCCATGTTTGAACACCAAACTAGCGCGGACGAGGAAGACATTCATGCCAAGCTCTAACGCGTCCAAGCCGCAGTCCATATGGCTACGAGCTCGGGGACAGATATCGATCAAGTGATCGAAGTGACCCGTCGAACTCCGTTCACGGATAAGATCGCTAATGTATGGATCCATAACACTGGAAAGATAAAAATTCCAAAGTACGCGGGAACTACGGATCCAAAATCCCATGTTAGAGCCTTCCGGCTCGCAGTCTCCTGAGCCCATCTTAACGATGAGGAAAAGGAAGTAGGCTACTACAGGCTCTTCGCCGAGAACCTCATTGGTACCGCACTGGAATTGTTTGCTAGCCTAGAAGGGAATTCGATTGATAACTTCACCCAACTCGTGTCGATATTCCCTAAGTAATACTCGATCTTCATCGAGGAGAAAACATCGAAATCCAATCTCCGGGCCTTAACGCAAGGATCCGACGAGATTCTCAGAGCTTACATCGGCAGATTCCGCGAGGTCAAATCGCGCATCGCTGACCCGAACGAAACCATAGCGATCGCAGCTCTCCAACACATACTCTGGTATACATCGGAGTTCAAGAAAGAGCTCGCAGTTCGACCCTGTATGTCTTTGGACGACGCTCTGTATAAAGCCACATACTACGCAAATGTGGCTGCAGCTCTAGAAAAATGCAATTCGAGCTAGAAGAAAACAGTAAAAAAAGAATCCTCTGGCAAGGGACATCACTGCCTCACGGTAGATGGCAAGCCTCAATGGTGTACACCCTACGATGCGAACAAGTTTTACAAGTACCACAATAAAAAAAGACACTCTTCGGAGGAATGTAGATCCAAGGATCGTCTGCTAGCAGCCAAAAACGGCATCATCGAAGTGGAAGCTTCAGAACCGGAAGAGAAAGTAAAAAAAAATCGAAAAGCAAAAGAAACTCGAAAGCTGAACGGGAGAGAACCCCAGCGAAGGAAGAGTCCGCCTCTCCTCCTCCCTCTTATGTCAAGCGCATCAAGATGATTTTCGATCTAGCTCGCTGTGGAGGATTGACGAAATTGGTCATCACGCCACCTCCATCTCCCAAGAAACCAGCCAATCAGTGCTTGCCAAAGCTCAGACTGTGCAGCTCCCGTCTCCCAAAAACGATAAACTTCATATCGGGAGGCTCGAAATTATGTCGAGATTCAGTGAATTCGATCAAAGGCCATCAAAGGCGGGTCGAGACTGATACCAGAGAAATGGTCCCCATCGAGGGATCCGACACTCACATAACTTTCTCTGAAAGCGAAAATTTTAAGCTCGACAACCCTCACGACGATGCCCTAGTAATCCGACTCGACGTAGCCGGATTCGAGTTAATGAGAGTCATGATCGATACAGGAAGCTCTGTAGACCTCCTTTTCTACGACGCTTTGAAGAAAATGGGCTTCAAAGATTCTATGATTACCGGTGGACAAACTCTGTTAACAAGGTTCGATGGTGAAACCACATACTCGATGGGAACTATAAAGCTCCCGTCTACCACCGGGGGGCAATAAGAAATCCTGGAGTTGTCGTAGTCAACAAACCGGCCCCGTAAAATGCCATATTAGGCAGACCATGGATCTATACTATGAATGTAGTGCCTTCCACTTATCACCAGTGCATGAAGTTCCCAACCCCTACGGGGCTAAAGACGATCCATGGAAACCAAAAAGCCGCGAGATCATGCTACATGACCTTTTTCAAGCAATTGGAAATATCATTAGTATAGAAATTACTGAAAGAGGAAGAGCTCGCGTCACGAAGTACGAAACGAAACAACGACCCAACAGTTGGAGTTCCGTGCAAGGACCTGGTCATTTAGGTTTGCATTGACGATGCTGCCCAGAAAGATGCGTAAACATCATATCAGAGCTCCTAAGTTCCACCAGAAACGAGCTCATCAACTTGCTCAAAGAAAACGTAAATACATTTGCATGGTCCACCAAAGACATGAAGGGGATCGATATATACGTCACCTCACACGAGCTAAACGTAGATCCCAAGTTCAAACCTGTAAAACAGAAACGCCGTAAGCTAGGTCCAGATCGAGCTAAAGCGGTTATTGACGAGGTCGACAGACTATTGAAGGTCGGGTCAATCAGGGAGGTGAAATACCCCGACTGGTTAGCCAACCCGGTCGTCATCAAAAAGAAAAACGGGAAGTGGGAGTCTGCATAGACTTCACAGACTTAAACAAGGCATGTCCGAAAGACAGCTTCCCACTCCCGCATATAGATCACCTGGTAGAACCTACCGCTGGACATGAACTATTGTCCTTCATGGACGCGTTCTCTGGGTATAACCAAATCCTTATGACCCAAAGGACCAAGCAAAAACAACCTTCATAACCGATCGCGGAACCTATTGCTATAAGGTGATGACTTTCGTGCTAAAAACGCCGGAGCTACGTACCAAAGATTGGTGAACAAAATGTTCGCTGATCAGCTTGGGAAGTCGATGGAGGTCTACATCGACGACATACTGGTGAAGTCCTCTAAGGAGAGTGACCACATAGCACAGCTCCGAGAATGCTTCGCGATCCTGAACAAATATGGGATGAAGCTTAATCCTGCCAAATGCTCCTTTGGAGTGCCATCGGGAGAATTCCTCGGTTATCTGGTAACGGAACGAGGGATCAAGGCGAACCCAAAGCAAATCGCAACCTTTCTTGAAATGCCTTCTCCAAGAAACACGAGGGAAGTGCAGAGATTGACAAGACAAATAGCAGCCCTGAACCATTTCATCACCCGATCTACGGACAAATGTCTCCCGTTTTACAACCTTCTCAAAGGAAACCGAAAGTTCCAATGGGTCGAGGACTGCGAGACAGCTTTACAAGAACTCAAAAAGTACCTCAGCGAACCTACGATACTAGCGAAGCCTATAGAGCTCTACATTGTAACCTCGCCAGCCGCCATGAGTGCAGTCTTGGTTCACGAATAACAAAATGAACATAGTCCTTATAATACGTGAGCAAAACACTTATAGACGCGGAAACAAGATACCCAACAATGGAGAAACTCGCGCTCGCAGTAGTAATGGCAGCCATGAAGCTACGACCGTACTTCAAATCGCATGCTATAGTGGTGATGACATCACAACCACTACAAACCATATTGCATAGCCCGAGTCAATCTGGAAGATTGGCTAAGTGGGAAATCAAACTAAGCGAGTATGATATTTAATATCGTACCAGAATGAGCGCAAAGGCTCAAGTCCTAGCAGACTTTATCATCGAACTCCCACCTACAGCTCCGGACCAAGAGAATCAAAACGATTACTGGACCCTTCATGTAGACGGGGCTTCATCCAAGCACGGTTTCGGAGTAGGAATCAATCTCGTAACTCCGACAGGAGAAGTAATTGAGCAGTCTTTCAGCGAGCAATCTTCCCATAACGAGGCCGAGTACGAGGTTCTAATAGCCGGGCCCCGGCTCGCAATCGAGATTGGAGCTCGAGAAGTTCACGCCTTCAGTGACTCGCAGTTAGTAATGAGCCAGTTCTATTGCGAGTACAAATCTAAAAACGAGCGCATGGAAGCTTACGTATAAGTAGCTCGTGAGCTAGCATATCAGTTAAAGGATTTCAAGCTCAGGAGAATACCTCGAGGAGAAAATTCCCCAGCCGACGCTCTAGCAGGACTAGCCTCAACGTCTGACCCTATGGTAAAAAGGGTTATACCCGTGGGGGGGATAGACAAACCCAGCATCGACGTGGCACTAAAGGTACATACTGCAGATAAAGCTGCGTCAGCCCCAGAAATGACAATGGTATGCTCTGCAGTTTACGATATCGGCCTTCCCAATAACCGACATGACCCAGAGACTCCGGTTTAGGAAGAGTCCAAGCCCGAAGAACCGGGCGCAGAATTCCTTAACAGACCGGACTGGAGGGAACCAATCTTGGATTACATCCGACTCGGCCTAGTTCCCAACGATAAATGGGAAGCCAGGAAGCTATAAGCGCAAAGCGCCATATACTGTGTGATAGAGCACTGCCAGTTTAAACACAACATGATGGAACCTTATCTAAGGTGCATACACGCGCAGGAAGCCCTAGCCGTGATGGGAGAGACTCACAAAGATACTTGCGGCAACCACTCTGGAGGCCGAGCTCTAGCCATCCACATAAAAAGGCAAGGTTTTTTTCTGGCCAATCTTGATCGAATATTGTGAAAACTACACCAGGTAGTGTGATAAATGCCAAAGGCACGCTCCAATCATCCATCATCCTGCAGAAAACCTGTCCTCGATCTCCACACCTTAACCTCGATGGATATAGTGGGACCTCTGGTCTCATCAGGATCAAAGCAACTCAGATATCTCTTGGTCCTGACCGATTACTTCACCAAGTGGATAGAAGCTAAATCTTACCATCAAACTACAGAAATCAAAGTACGAAACTTTATCTGGGAGCACATCGTCTGTCGACACGGGCTCCCCTACGAGTTAGTAACTGACAACAGTTCACAGTTCATCTCCCGAGCTTTCAGAAACTTCTGCAAAACTTGGAAGATACGCTTAACGACCTCAACCCCAAGATATCCTCAGGGAAACGGTCAAGCGGAAGCTGCGAACAAGACACTTTTAAGTAACCTCAAGAAAAGACTTGACTCTAAAAAGGAGAAATGATCTGAGGAACTACCAGGAGTCCTATGGGCCTCCCGGACCACACCTCACAATGCGACTGGTGAAACTCCATTCTCGTTAGCCTACGGGATGGAAGTAATGGTCCCTGCCGAGGTATCGGTTCCAACTATCCGAAGGGCTCTAAGTCCGAGGAATGAGGAGCTGAACGAACAAATGCTCCGAGATCGCCTAGACATGATCGAGGAGCAGCGTGACCGGGCATTAGTACAAATGCAGAACTACCACCAAGAAACCTCCTGCTATTACAACTCTAGATTTCGATTGTGGAAGTTAACCGTGGGAGATCTAGTGCTGCACAAGGTCTACGAAAACACCAGAGAGCAAGGCACCGAGAAACTCGGGACCAACTGGGAAGGCCCCTATCGAGTCACCGAAGTAGTTCGTGATGGTGTCTACAAGCTCACGAAATTCAAAAACGGGGTACCAATAAAGAGTCCGTGGAACGCCACAAACCTCAAGCTATATCACCTCTGAGTACTCACAGTAATCGAACTACGTTAGGCTTCATCCCTTGGCGGGGTACGTAGGCAGCTCGAACTAAGAGTGCTGCCACTCCACTAAAACTTTCAGTTTTTTACCTTTCATTCTTTTCTTTCCTTTGGGGGGGGAGTATAGGGCTATCACCCCACATGTAAATGTAAACCTCTGATCAAAACATAATAAAGTTTACTTGTATATTTATCCGTGAACCCGACTCACATGGCTAACCCCGAAAGATCATCTTATAGCTAACACAAGTTGTAAATCAGCGCACTTCACAAATACGCTAAGTTTCAAAACCTTAAGCAATGCGAATAAAGGATCCAAACGAGCTATAATTTGAAAGGTCTCACAAGTCAGATCTTCTAAAGCCTACAACTCACGATCGATCTCGGAACTAAATCCTAAACACTTTACACAAGTCAAACAGGTATCCGAAAACACAACAAACTAAAAGACACTATGTGGTCGAACGAACTCTAAAACAAAGAAACGTCTGGCTAGACTAAGCAAACGATACAAAGAGTTCCGTCCCTCGACCTAAAGGTTTAACATGCAAACTTGACAATGCATCAATAAACCTCAAGCATTTTGCTAAAACGAAATCCAAACTTAAACCAAGATAAGTCTAAATACCTTATGCATAAAAGGCTCACCCGAGCCCAAACCAAGTTTTCGGATAAAAGCCATCTCGGGCAACACCAAAAGAAAAAACATAAAAGTTCAACATTAGCCTAAAAGGGGGCTTTAGAGGAATTAAAAAAAAGATTAAATTTTTAAAGGAGCAGTCGTCAGCCCAGCTCCTCACCTTTAACTTCTTCCATGAAAACCTCCTTGGTTCCTTCAACATCTATAGCCTCCTTGGTTCCATCTTCCGCCGCCTCGTCTGCCCTGGTACTTGCGACAGCTCTAGTTCCGACCATCTTTTCAGCATTGGAGCCGAACTCATTGAAACCCAAGGAACGATCTACATGCTTCACCGAGTCCTCGAAGATTTGAGGGATAGCACTCAGTTAAGCACTGAGAGAGAAGTCGGAGACTTGAGCTGCCTCGAAGTCCTTCATAAAGGCGTCCCTCTGCCCTTGCAGCTTGGGAAGCTCTTCGTTGAGAGCGCTCTGCAGGAGTCCAATCAGCTCGATGTTGGCTTCAACCTCTTAGAGTTTCATCTCGCAGTCGACCTCTTTCTTCTTCCTCTCAAAATTGTCCTTGTGGGCCTCTAACATGTCATAGTACTGGCCATCCATCTTCCTCATCCCGTCATGTCTGGCTCGGCGAGCAACATCATCCATCTGCAAGGTTAGTTCCATGTTCTGTTTCGCCAAGTGAGCCGACCTATCCACTGCGACCAGGTACTCAGACTTTGCGACGTTAAGTTGGGCTTCACGGAGCTGCAGCTCCTCCTGGCACGTCTTGAGGGTCGCAGTCAGAGAATGCACCACACTTTGAGCCTCCTCTAGCTCTTCTCTGCGAGGAACACTCTGAAGACTCTATTCATAGAAGGCGACCAACTGAATGTCTGCCTCCAAGAACTGCACAAGAAAACCGGCATCAATAAAAGTTCGGAATCAAAAACAGAACTACAGAGGTTACCTTTCCACGGGCCACCATCATCTTGACATAAGCGTCACGGCCTATTATGTTCTTCACCAAAGGAAGAGAACAACCGGCAGGTTTATAGTGACGCAGCAGATGGCTGATTCTCTCCGGGTCATCCGTTATCAGGTAGTCCTTGGTATGATCAAACTTCCAGTGGAAGGGCTTGGTTCCAGAGTCATGCGACGAACCGGACCCAGCATACGCCTCCTTCCTCTCTGAAGCCTTCTCGTGATGGGGCTTCTTGCTCACAAGCTGCACAGAATAATCGCTCTTGGAGCTCTTGGAGCCTAAGGAGATCACCTGGCCAGGAACCGCCACCTCCGATTCCCTCTCGGGCTCTGCACTTCGACGTGGAGCTTGAGGCGGAAGTCCAGACATTCTCGAATGGATGGTACTAGTTGGAGCTTGGCTCATCTGGCCGGGACGAATGGCTTGGTAGCCGCTGGATGCCGCCTTCTCGGCAGTCTTTTTTTGACTCACGGAAAGTGGGATGCCTCCTCATATCTCTCTTTCTGGCTAGAGCAACACTGAACGAGCCATCTTCGGAAGCAGTTTGTTCATGGACACCTGTAAAGTAAAAAGGGGTTACTTAAACGCATGAAAGCAAGTCTTTAGATCATAAAGAACATGTGCTACTTATGATCTTTAGAGAAGGGTATTTTTCAGGTCCAGAAGAGCAGGAACATCCTCTAGCCATTTCTGAGCTATTAGAAAGGTTCAAAGATGTGTTTCCAGAAGACATCCCAGCTGGACTTCAACCTTTGAGAGGCATTGAGCACCAAATTGATTTGGTACCAGGAGCTTCATTGCCCAACATACCAGCTTATAGAGTGAATCCAGAAGAAGCTAAGGAGCTGGAAAAGCAAGTTCAAGAGCTTATGTCAAAGGGATATATCAGGGAGAGCTTGAGTCCATGTGCAGTACCAGTTCTGCTCGTTCCAAAGAAAGATGGTACATGGAGAATGTGTGTTGATTGCAGGGCCATCAACAACATCACAATCAAGTACAGACATCCAATCCCAAGACTTGATGACATGCTTGATGAGCTTAGTGGAGCAACCATCTTCTCAAAGATAGACTTGAAGAGTGGATATCACCAAGTCAGAATGAAAGAAGGAGATGAGTGGAAAACAACCTTCAAAACCAAGAAAGGACTGTATGAATGCTCCCAGCACATTCATGAGACTAATGAACCAGCACATTCATGAGACTAATGAACCAGGTTCTAAGAGCTTTTATTTGCAAGTTTTTGGTAGTATACTTTGATGACATACTGATTTATAGCCACTGCTTGGATGATCATGTTAAGCATCTAGAACAGGTTATGCAAACACTTAGATCAGAAGGCCTTTATGCAAACTTAAAGAAATGCATCTTTTGCACTGATCAATTGGTTTTCCTAGGATTTGTTGTAAGTTCACAGGGACTTAAGGTGGATGATGAGAAGATTAAGGCAATACAAGATTGGCCAACACCTACAACAATAGGACATGTCAGAAGCTTCCATGGCTTAGCAAGCTTCTACAGGAGGTTTGTGAAGGACTTCAACACTATAGCAGCACCTCTTACCTCAGTGATCAAGAAGAACAAATCATTTGAATGGGGAGAGGCTCAAGAGCAAGCATTCACACGGCTCAAAATCAGTCTAACCAATGCACCAGTATTGGTACTTCCTAACTTTGATAAAATGTTTGAGATTGAGTGTGATGCTTCTGGTACAGGAATAGGTGAAGTGTTGACACAAGGAGGTAGACCAGTAGCTTACTTCAGTGAGAAGCTGAATGGTGCAACACTCAACTATCCAACATATGACAAAGAGTTGTATGCTCTGGTAAGATCACTGGAAACTTGGCAACATTATTTGTTATCTAAAGAGTTTGTGATCCATACAGACCATGAGACACTCAAGCACTTAAGAGGACAGACCACACTGAAGAAGAGACATGCAAGGTGGTTAGAATTCATAGAGACTTTCCCATATCTGATCAAGTACAAGAAGGGAAAGGAAAACATTGTGGCAGATGCACTATCCAGACGACATGCTCTCATCTCAACTATGGAGTCCAAGATCATGGGATTTGAACATATCAAAGACATGTATGCTGATGATCCAGACTTCAAGGATGTGTACCAGGAAACATCTAAGGCTGCATTTGGAGTGTTCTATCAGCAAGATGGTTTCCTATTCAAGGAGAAGAGGCTGTGTATCCCACAAGGTTCCATGAGGGAGTTAATCACCAGAGAAGCTCATGGAGGAGGTTTGATGGGACATTTTGGCAGAGACAAGACATATAGTGTTCTGAAGGAGCATTTCTTTTGGCCACATATGAAGAGAGATGTGGAGAGGTTCTGTGCCAAATGCATCACCTGCCTAAAAGCCAAATCCAGGTTACATCCACATGGTTTATATATGCCTTTGCCAATTCCTAACACACCATGGGTGGACATTTCAATGGATTTTGTTTTAGGATTGCCCATGATCAACAACAAGGATTCAATCTTTGTAGTTGTTGATAGGTTTTCTAAAATGGCTCATTTTATTGCTTGCAACAAAACTAATGATGCTGTGCAGATAGCTGATATATTCTTTAAAGAAGTAGTTAAGTTGCATGGGATTCCAAGAACTATTGTTTCTGACAGGGACACAAAGTTCTTGAGCCACTTTTGGAGGATACTTTGGAGGAAGTTAGGTACTAATCTGCTCTTTTCCACCACTTGTCATCCCCAAACAGATGGACAAACTGAGGTAGTAAACCGCACTCTCTCATCACTCCTGAGAGCCACGGTTGGTAAGAACATAAGGAACTGGTTATCTTGCTTGCCATTCATTGAGTTTGCTTATAATCATGCAAATCATTCTGCTACTAACCACTCTCCTTTTGAAGTTGTGTATGGATTTAATCCTTTGGCTCCTTTAGATCTTGTTCCATTGCCCCAGGCTATATACTCAAGCACAGAAGGAGAAACCAAAGCAGCCTTTGTCAAGAAGCTGCACCAGAAAGTTAAGGAGAATTTGGAGAAGAAGACTGAGAAGTATAAGCAGAAAGCTGACAAGGGAAGAAAGGAGGTGACCTTTGAGCCAGGAGATTGGGTCTGGCTGCACATGAGGCAAGAAAGGTTCCCAAATCAGAGGAAGTCAAAGCTAGCATCAAGAGGATATGGACCATTCAGAGTCTTGGAGAAGATCAACAACAATGCATACAAGCTGGAACTACCAGGTGAGTTAAACATTTCTCCAACATTCAATGTTTCTGATTTAGCTCCATATGATGCAGGTCAATCAGTTCTGAGGCCAGAACCTCTTCAAGGGGGAGGGAATGATGAGGACATAGAACCAGAACCAGAAGATCCAATGCCCATCATAAGGAAAGGTCCATTGACAAGATCAGCTACAAAGGTCCTAAGAGAACAAGTCAACAAAGCTATGCAATATATGCTGAATCAAGCTTCTGAACAAGTGCAAGAACAAGCTTATGAAATGCATGATGGGCCAACATTATTCAACTCAGCTCAGAAGGGACTTACCATATTCATCAACACGCCAAAGCAAGGAGAGTTGGAGCAAAACGCATCACTTCATTTAACAGAGGATCAGTAAGCTCCAACGGTCATTCTTTCATTCAAACACAAAGTAAACTCGTCCAATACCTATACAAGGTAAGTATTTCCATTCAGATTATGACTAATGAGTTTCTTTTGTTTGTGTGATCTTTATTTTCAAGTCTAGAGTCTGTTTTCCTTTTCAATAAAACTAGCCGTTGTAGTAGTCCCAATTGAGTCTGTATTTCCTTTTCTGTTTATTTGCTTCAAGTCCCCAAGAAGGGCATAGCTGTTTGGACTATTATAAAGTCCCCTCTCACAGCAGTGTATTTTTTACCCTAGATGAATAAACAAAAACGTTTTTCTTAAGCTTAGAAAGAGCAGCCTTTGTTTTCTCTGTGTTTTGTGTGATTCAAACCAAGAGAAAGCTTCTTGTCTTATCAGAGATCATTCCATAGTCTCTGTGGCGACATTCAATCCATTTCCACCCACTGATTGTTTCTGAGAGAGTTCTTAAACCAGCAGAATCAATCCCACCCTCATTCCATTCCATCCAAATCGAGTAGATCGAGAGAGCTTTGAAGCCAGTGATCTGTTCTACATCAATCTATCATCCAAGCTTCTGTCTAGGGGCTACATCACCAGGTGACGTCGGGTATATGTTGTCATCAAATAGACGTAACTTCAGGTGACCATGGGGCGATTAATATGCGACTGTATTGTACAGTCAGAAAGTAGTCGTAACTATTAGCCACTATGGAGCGGCTAGATAACGACCATTTTAACTACTATCCCGCGACTAATCTGAAAGTCCATATATGATTATGGTAATGATCTCGCCACTATGTGGCGACTGTTATGTGACTGAGTAGTATAGTCACGACTTAGTCGTAGACTATGGTGACGTTTTGGCGACTGTTTATTGACTAATTTACGATTATGGGACGACTAAATGGAGAATCCAAATATGATTATGATAAACATCTTGCTATGTCGACTGTTAAACGACTGTGCAGCGTCTAAACGAAACATCCATATACCATTATGGTACATTCTGGCCGACTGCTATCTGACTGTCTAATATGGTCACAATATAGTCGTAAGAAATGGTGACTACTTGGCGACGGTGTAATGACTAGATAATGATTATTAAGCGACTATTTAGAAAATCGAGATCGCTGATGGTAAATATTTAGCGACCAGTTTGTGTGTGTAGTGCGAATAGTTGACGACTGTTTAGTGGTTTTTAATCGTAAAATTAAGATTTTGGGTTAATTTCATTTTCGATTTGGTAATCAGTGATACCGTAATTTGAATGGTACAACAAACGTAACAAACACTTGCATCAAAAATAACATTGGTAAAATGTAGACAAAGACGACCTACATACGCAAACTCCAGCATTTAGGAGTTGCCAACTCATATACTAATAAATTAACAAGTGGAAGAGACAGAGATAAAGTAACCTACGAATCAGATGGTGTTGTTGGCTTACTTTGTGCTTCCTTCAGTTGATCTTGATGGGCGACAACTCTGAAAGGCTTTCGACTCCATGAGGATTTACTCGTCCATCCTTCTCAGTGGCATGTGACAATTAAAGACAGTAAAGAAAAACACCATCTTTAAAGATTGTGAGATGACTTTATAAACATGGATTGAGAAAAATTTTACTTTACCTGAGGAAAGATGTGGTTATATTCAACTGTTGATATCTCGCGAGGTCGCAGTTCTTTGCAGTGCTTCTGCAGTCCTTTGTGATGCTAACCCAGTCTTTCATAAGTCGTTGCTAGATCTCCTAAAAAAATTTTTAGAAAAAAGTTATGTGAGGTTTGGGAACGCCTAAAATGATACAAAAACTATCTTGTAAGCGCTCAGACACTCGAACTTAGCAGAACACATTAATGAGTTAAGTGGAGATTGGTGTCTTCAATTACGAGCTAAATATAAGATTAACATCCTAACCATCATACTCCAACTCCTCAAACATTCATTAAACAAAACAACCAACTTAGCCGGACTGTAGAGTATATGAGTCGTTTACAACCTGTAGAACCAAAATTAATTGTAAAGAAATAATCAGATTCAGAGCCTGTCCCGTTACAAAAGCAAAGCAAAGCAGAAGCAAACTAACGACATAGATACCTGTACACCTAGGCATCGATTCACGGAGGATTTCATGATTGAGATATTCAAGGAAGAATTTGAGAGAGTCGATAGGGTTTCGGCCAATGTTAGCTATGAAATGGAAAGCTTCGAATAAGAATTCGAAGAAGATATATCAGATTGAGAGGGATGGGCGTAGAAGCGGATTCGTGGAGGGATTAGAGAGATGATTCAAAGGAGATATCTGAAAAGGAGAAGAACAATGAAAATCAGGGTTTGACGTATTTGATGATTTCTCGGCACTCAGTTGAAAATTATTTTGGTATAGGCGGGTAATTGAAATGTTTTGGGCTATAAAATTGGGTTTAGGTTTCCCGGATTTATTTGGCAAATATTTCAAATTTTTGCCCACTTGTGGGTGTAACGTAGCCGTAATATAATCCTTTTTTATTTACTCTGTTTTAAAATTTTAACTAATCTATTTTACTTTATTAAAATATAAGAACAAGTTTGCTCATAGTATAAAGAACGTTTGAAGACATGTTTTATGAAAGCAAATTTGTGTTTTAAATTATTTGAAATAGTTTTTCAATATTGGTAACACACATATTAAAAATAGTACACAACAAGATTTAATAAATAGTTTTCGGACTAGAATGTTAAACACATATGGAACTTTATATTTTTAGGGTTTAGGGTTTAGGGTTTTATTTGGAATTATTTTTTGACGTTTTGAACTAAAATGTTAAAGCAGAGACGCAACCTTAGATTTTAATGGTTCAAGGTTTAGGGTTTCATTTTGTAAGAACAAACCCTATATTATTTAATTAAAGAAATACTTGATTAGAGAGACTAGACTATGATTTTGTGACGTTTCGGACTAGAATGTTATAGCACAAACGAAACCTTAGATTTTTAGGGTTTAGGGTTTCATTTGGAGTGAACAAACCCTATACCCCAAAAAGGAACTGTAAATTGCAAATGAAATATTTAATTACAGATCACTACATTGCAATCTTAAAGATGAAACCGCAAATTCGAGGTTTTGAGGTTTCTTTTGGAGTGAGCCAGATCTCAAAAATGAGGTTTTGAGGTTTCTTTTTGAGATGTTAAAACCTAAAATTTGAGGTTTCATGTTTTCTTTTACATCGAATGATATTAATCAAACATATCTAGCGAGATGAGGTGGTCGAGAAATTAAATAATGATTTTATGAATCTTTCTAGATATATGTGTTTTTTTGGGATTATATACGAACTGAAGGGAATTTAATAATATCGGTTAAGAGGAACATTGAATATTCTCCATGTCTCTCGTTTAATATGTAATCAAAAAGCACAAGCCTACAATATGAAACGTTCAGAAAATGATTGGAGAACAAAAAGACAAAAGACCAGTACACGGTTCTAGGTCTCTGAGGCTACACCAAAGCAAACGACAAACCAGTATACGGTTCAAGGGCTCAGGGGCTACACCATGACAAAAGACAAAATCAGTGTACGGTTTGTATAATTTTTAACCATGATATAAACCAGGATATTTAACCATGATTAATTGATTTGATTGGGGTCGCGAAGATATACACACTCCACGTAACATTCCAGAGATACAAAAGACGATAATTTATATAAAAAGAGTACTCTGAGATGTTCTTCAAAAAAAAGAGAACTACATAGCCGAGAAATTAAAAACAAAAACCAGAGTACGAGAAAAGAAATTAAACACCCTGATCAGGGGCAACAATTGAATTCATGTGGAAGAGTTTCAAACCCCGTTTGTACATAAAGCAGTCAGGGCAGTCGATTTCCATATCGAGAACATGGCAAGATATATCGGGCTTGCTGTTCTTCATCGATCGCACATAAACCCGCTTCTTCCGTACAGTGATTCCATGCAGTGTCTTCGTCAAGTGCTTCCAAACTCGCGCCAACAAATCCTCCTAATCTTCCCGCCAGTTCTTGAAGGCCATTTCATCAAAGGGACCCCATAGAGGATCGCCGTGGAGGAAGCGCATAACACCATACATGTAAGCAGCTTCCAAAATCTCATTGTCTCCCTCCCCAATCGCGGCATTCTTTAAATAGGACATCGTTTTCCTCATCACCCTCTAAGAAGTAAGTGAGAATACCTCGAACGAAGAATGCGGCACAGTTCTCATGCTCTATGCACTTATCCCGAATCGCCGAGTGCTGAAGTGCACGGCGAGGCTTCTTCACCAGCGGTGAGAGACAGAGAGAATGGATACTTTTGGCCTGTTGGAGGCTTCTTTCATTATTTTGCAGGTTGGTTTAAGGTTGCAGTAATCGGCAGATGAAACTTTGTCGAATTTTTGGACGATCTTGGTGAGGACTTCAATCGGGAGTTGTTGCAGAGAGACAATCGATCTCCTGTTGGCCATGCTTTCTGTGTTTGATGGTTATGGGTCAGTTCTTCTCTCTGTTTTTTGTTAGTTTTTTGGAACTTCTCTCTGTGCTTGATGGTTATGGGGACAATTGATCTCCTGTTGTGATTTGACAATAGTTCGAGAAGCGTAAACGTCATTTCGGTTTATCTGAGAGACAATACAGAGAACCGGAAGAAAGAGACGCCCAAAAGTGAGGTTTTTTTTCATTTTTGAGTTTTTTTTTGTCAACTCGAGAATTTCATTAAAAGCCCAAAGGGCGAAGAGTACAAAGGCCGTAGCCAGATTACAAGATTTATGAAATACAATAGTCCTAAAATAAATTTATATCAAGAAATCGACTACTATTTGTAATCTTAATATTAGACCGAGGGAGTAACTAAATACATATACGAGTAATAATTATTGCATTGTTGAAAAGGGTAAAATTAACAACCGTAGATAAACAAGAGTAAAATTTTGGACTTATTTTTGGTTTCCTGATTGTATATTAATAATTTTTCGGTTACATTTAAGACACATCTTCTTCCACCAATGAATGTGCTCGGCGTGACTGGAAGGTCGTGTCGCTTTAAATCAGGATTGGTTCGATAACCAATATGTCTTCTCCTAAGAAAATATATAGCCCCTCTTTTCATCGTTCTTCCCCATCCTCACTTCTTACCTCTCCTTCGCTTCAAGTTTGAACAGAGCCTCGCTTCATCTTCTACCTTTACTCTTAAGTTCTTCCTTAAATATGCTGACATGTTCTGTTGTTTTATTTTGTTCGGTTTTGTGTCGACCTCCGGAGTCATGCATGAACAACACCGGAACCAGTATTCTCCTATAGATAAAGTCACCTACGAGTCTTGCAAGATCAAACAACCAAATGGTCTTTCGCCGTAAACTCGGCGGCGAGATCGATTCCTTTGGGTTACTTTATCTTAGGAGAACATTGGTTCATGTATTTATTTCATAACAGTTCCTATCTCGTCAATGGCTTTGCTTGGAGAAGACAACTCAATCGCCAGTCGAGATAGCAGTTTGGTTTCTGGCGGAAAGGAACTTGATACAAAAGGGATTACTTGCTTCCGCTCAATATGTAACACTGATAAGTTTATGACGTTTTCTGTTTATAACTTGGTGGATTGAATTCAGTGTTGATATTGAGCAGCAACGAGGATTCCCTTTTATAAGGTCCTTTTCCTGTTATCCGCTGACCGTTGAGCTGACCGGTCAACAATCAAACAAGAACTTGTCTTTTAAGAAATTAGTCTAGCTCTAATTCATATAGTTCGATAATATCAGTATTTGAGGTCTTCCACTCAATTTCTATATTATCATTCATATTTGATTTTCCTCTTGTATTTCATTTTTGTAATTTTTAGTGTAATATTGTGGGACCGACAAATTGGTAGTAATATTAATTTAATAATCATTCAAGTGAAAAAATTATTATTCTATTAATACCCACTAAAACAAGAAACATTATCAAACCAAATTCTTTAGGTAAATTATCATAAACCGAAAGAATATACTAGACCATAATAACCTTGACAAAGTCAACAAGCAAATTATAAGTGCTCTTCATCCTGCTCTTTATAGTAATCTTGATCATCCTCATCATCAGAAGATGATAAATTACAACGGAATTCATCTTCTGATACGTATATAGATTTAAAGGCATTGAGTTTTATAGGTATGGAACTAACGTACCTAGAACAAATGGTTCGTTTTTACTATACGTTCTTGCTGCAAGAGCGTCTACAACACCAACATTACTCTTCGAAGTGCCTCCACCGATCATTGGGTCGTACCAGTCACACTAAATAGTGTGATTCTCAAATTCACAATTCCCTCATACTCGAGTTGTATGATATCAGTTAAAATCCCGTGGAAATCAGCCTCATCAGTTGCATCAGCATAATTCTCTGCTTTAACACGTACACCATCGTTACATGTCTTCCGCCCCACGCCGTGATTCTCTGTATGAAACAAATATCCTCTTGTAAAGTAGATATGTTAGGTTTTAGCCTTATGCACGGGTCAATGCACTATCTCTAGCACCCAATCAGGAAATCTATGTCTCTTTCTGCAATAAGTAACCTGCAATACATATATATATAAGAAAATATCAAATATCGAGTTTGGAAAAGATAAATTCAAATAATTATATAGGTAAGACAGAATTTTACACATACATAATCTTTCACCCAGATTCGATATTCTTCGGGTCTTTTTGCGGAGACCTCTTCTTCCGAGAGTTTTGGATATTTTGTGGACATATAATCTTCGAACATACTTTAATTTCAACCAAAACTTATATGAGAAATCATAGTAAAATTGAATATATTAAAGCAAAGGATAAGACATGCCAATATATACACCTCTCTAGTGGCTCAAAATATCCATAGTTTCGCAGAACATAAACATGTGCTCGTCTATAGTCTTCCTCTGAAAGCCAGATTTCTTGCATTCTTCCACTTGGACGACCCACTTGAGTAAATATATCAGGAACATCGACATGATATACAGGGATTTCACCTTTGGTGAATCTGGTTATCATGACCAAATTAATTGGTTTAGAAAAAATTATAATTAATTAATATACTACCACGTGTGTGTCTTACAAATGGAAAAGTGAACATGTGATAGCGCATTTACCTTGATTTTTTCGTTATATTTGCAGAAAAGTAATGCTCTAAGAAATAAGCTATCTCCTCGTTGATATACGATTCAACAATCGATCCTGCCGCATATCTTTTGTTGTTTGCTTTTCCTTTCAACCTTTTGAAAAACCTTTCAAAAGGATACATCCACCTATATTGCACCGAACCTCCTAATTTAGCTTCGTAGGGGAGATGTATAGGTAAATGCTCCATCATGTCGAAAAATGATGGTGGAAAAATCTTTTCTAAGTTGCATATGATTAAAACTAAGTCTTCTTTGAGAATTTGGAGACGACTTATTTGTAAAGTTCTCGAGCATAAGTCACGGAAAAAACTTCCAACCCCTACAATATTTTTTTTTTGAAACTGTTGGTAAGTATAACATACTATGCTCATATTTAATTATCAAATATTAAGTAAAATAAAATAGAAAAACCTGCTAACGCAAGGTGGACATTCCGGTCTAAGAGTTCGGCAAAAATAAATGGAAGTAGCTGATCCATAAAAACGTGGCAGTCATGACTCTTCATCCCTGAAAATTTATCGTTATCCAGATCAGCACAAGTAGCTAAGTCGGCCGCATAGCCATCTGGGAACTTTACTGCATGTTTCACACATTCTAGTAATATTTTTCTAGCATCGTTTGTTAATATGTACGTGGGGAAAGAAGCTTTACCCATACCATCAATATGTAGGCGTGGCCAAGAACAGAATCGTTCTATATCAATTCTTGACATGATGGTGTCTTTGGATTTAACTTTCACACTCAAAAGAGTATTCATGACGTTGTCAAAAAAATTCTTCTCTACATGCATCAAATCAAGAATATGTCGGAGAGTGAGGTCCCTCCAGTACGGAAGCTCCCAGAATATGCTTTCCTTGTGCCAGTTATGCCACTTCCCATAGCCAGGCTCTTTATTTTCGTGACCGTTTCCACCGACGTCCTTTGTTTTTGGTGGATTTACACCTTGCAATCGCCCGCTATAAACTTGCTCACCACTCAATACATCAGGTGGATGCTCTTTCGAGGCGTCTTTTCCCTTCAAGAAGTCTTTTTATTCTTCCTCAATGGATGACCAAATGGAAGAAATCTTCGGTGATAATCAAACCAACACGTCTTCCTTCCCTTAGGCAGATAAAAAGATTTTTTATTATCCATGCAAATAGGACAAGATGATCCACCATGGGTCGTCCATCCTGATAACATCCCATATGCCGGGAAGTGGCTTATCGTCCACAGCAGCACTGCTTTTAGGTTAAAGTTTTCATTCAATGAAACATTGTATGCATCGACTCCAGAAGACCACAATTCTTTTAACTCCTCAATAAGAGGTTGGAGGAAGATATCGAGACTAGCGCACGGATGATTTGGCCCAGAATTCAGAATTGTAAGAAACAAGTATTCTGTATTCATGCACATATCAGGGGGTAAATTATATGGAGTCAAGATCACGGGCCACAACGAATGATTACGAGACATGCCAAATGGATTGAAACCATTTGTACATAATCCAAGATAAACGTTAGGGGGTTCTTGGGCAAAAAGAGGATGTTGAGCTTGAAATGATTTCCACTCCACCGCATCAGATGGATGACACATTTCTCCCTCCTTCGTTTGGTGCTCCGCATGCAATTTCATCGCCGCTGCAATCTTCTCGCTTTGATACATTCTCTTCAGTCGGTCAGCAATTGGTAGATACCACATACGATTGTGGGTACTCTGGTTCTGCTTTGTCTCTCATTTAGCTTCCATCTTGGTTTACCACAAAACCGACACTCTTCTTCCTTTTCGTCTTCTTTCCAGAAGACCATACAATTGTTCATACAAACATCAATTATACGATTAGGGGAGGCCTAAATTTCGCATCAGTTTCTATGTCTCGTAGTGTGAACATGTTGCCTGGTTTCCTTCTGGTAAATATTATGTCAGCATTTCACATATCGAATCCACTAACCTTTCACTCATATTAT
This sequence comes from Orychophragmus violaceus, assembly GCA_030180135.1. Lineage (NCBI taxonomy): Eukaryota > Viridiplantae > Streptophyta > Magnoliopsida > Brassicales > Brassicaceae > Orychophragmus > Orychophragmus violaceus. Next base: position 60,102,456 of record CM058237.1, on the reverse strand, counting down.
GTTCTGCCTTGTTATGCAGGACCCGAGCAGCCAAGGATAACTGGGAGTGCCCTTCATGACAACCATCATATAAAGGATTGCTGGCTCCTTCTAACAGGTCATAAAACTTTTTTGAATGACTACGTACAGGTTCTTCACTATTACTCGCGTAACCACAAAATGCATCATTCACCATATCCACATACCTATCTTCTACATTATTATGACCAATCGGATCAACATAACTCATTCCTATATCCAAACCGATTTCTTCTCCATGCTTATACCAAACAAAATAATCAGGCATAAATCCGTAACTAAACAGATGACTCCAATTCCTTGTTCTGTGATTTCCGGTTTTTCGTTCTTGCAGAAACGACAAGGGCAGAGAAACTTACCGCCATTGCTCAGAGCTAAAGGCTGGTTTTTAGCAAGTTCCATAAATTGTGCCACCCCGTTTATGAAGGCTGTTGAGAAATTTCCCATGGCATCATCGAGCCTGCTATAGATCCACTCCTGATGGTTGCTATAATTATTGTAGCCTCCCGCCATGTAGCTAGATTTCCAAATTCTTTGTGTTTCTACAAATGAAAATGGAGAAAGGACTGAATTTCGACTATGTAGACATAGTTGGCCACTCCCATTAATGGTCATAAATGCATGCACCAACCACAAGCAGGTAAAATATAACCAAACCAAATGTCACGGTAAATTACCAATAACTGGTCAAAATGTCCTAACCATCATAACCTCTCTAAAATTCAGACTATCTCATATTATTATTACTAAATCCAAAAATACTATATGATACGACCCATACCCGACTACTTTGCAACACAAATAATGAGGTGAATATTAATCGTATCAATAGCGACAAATAAATGACTCAGTTACTACTATACCCGAAATTAGTCGCCCATATAATGACCAATTCACGATTATTCTACGACTCTTCACATCAGACGCAAAAATAGTCGCCATATCACTGAGCCTGCGACTATTGGTTCCGGTCTTTACAATAGTCGTTAATCTGTAGTAAATCGACGACTAAATTGGTGACAAACATTTTTAGTCGTATATAAGCGACTAATACACGTCCATATTTCCGTTATCGCAAAATAGTAGCATTATTGTCCCCTAATAGTGGCCAAATTTTACGACTATAAGTATAGTCGCAAGGTCCAGTCGCAAAAACGCTGTTTTTCTTGTAGTGTCATGCATTTCAGCTTGTAATTGTGAAAGCGGTGCCAGCTCTTCTATAAGTATAGTCGCAAGCTCTTCTTCATCAGAATCTGACAGTGACTTGAAAGATGAAACCAAGAATAGGTTTGTGGATTATTTGGGTGAGGACTCCAATTAACCGAGGCAGGAGAAGACAACTGAGAAAGACGGTGAAATGTTGAGGGACGATGTTCCGGTGACTACTGCAAAGCCAACAATAGAGAAAGTCTCTCTGAGTCATGGGCATGCGAGAGAGATAGATTCAAAATAAAACAAACATACAACAAACTGAGTGAGCATGAAAAGATTCACGAAGAAGGCCAAAATTCTGGCCCACCAACAAAAAAAAAAAAAAATCAATTCAAAGCTTTGATAATTATGGTTTAAGCGGTTAACCCAAATCGCGGTTTGCTGGAAATTATTTAATACAATTGGTATTATTTAGTTTCTGGTTAAACCGGATTTAAATTCAAAAAAAATTAAATTTTAACCTAAACCGAAGGCTGGTCTAAGTTTGATTTGGTTGGACCAAATAATTTAAAGCTGGTCTGGTTTAGTAAATAACCAGTTGGATTTAGTAGTTAATTTGGTCTCGGACCAGAATTAATGAACCGACTCGGTTATGTCAAATTATTGGGCCAATTGGAATTCTGTGGTCTTGGGCCAAGAATTGGGCCTATAATTTGTGACCCAACCGAAAACTTTAATAAAACATTAAATTAGAAGTTTCTAATTTTGGCATGTTAGGAAGTTTCTAAAAATAGTAGGTTTCCCTAAATAGAAAGTTTCCATATTTAGTAAGTTACCTGAAATGGTAAGTTTCCCAAAATAGTAATCTTCTATTTTTGGAAAGAAAACCTAAAATCCTCAAAACCAATATCAAGCTTGGATGTCTTGCCCAATCTTGTCAGCTACTTAACGCTTATTCAATTACAGATATGGCTTACAGTGTGAGGTGTCTGTTTTTGCGTAAGTAAAGTAGTATATAGTCACTAATTTCATTGGGAGTCCCAGACTTTAGTGATTATTTGGCTGTAAGAGATTGGTTTCCTTGACTGGGCCATCGGGAGTCCCGGGCCTTGAGACATCTGGTGAATTGGGCCTTGGGCCCAATCCACAACCGAGAGTTATATGGATATAACTAGCTGTGTGTATGCTTACCAAGTAAAGCTAATTCTGGGTGACGGCCAGTGGCCCACTTTGGTTTTAGTCGAACATGGGTCTCGGAATCATTGCATTCTAATGAGGTTAAACAAAGAAATTTTGAATGCAATGCGGGTTTTCTTATAAGTTATTAAGATTACTCTTTTATGAACTGAATAACTAAAACTCTATTTATCTCTAAATTTCAGTTATGACTAGCACAAACAATCAAAACACTTTCTCGATCCGGTCTGTCCTTGAGATGGACAAACTGAACGGATCAAATTTCTTGACTTGGTCGCGGAACCTGAGGCTAGTCCTCAGGCAGGAGAGAAAGGACTATGTCCTTGAGAGAGCTCTCCCCGAGAGGATCGGGTCCAATGCCTCTCATCAGTATATTATGCTTGGAATAAGCATTATAATGATGCGGTAGATGTGCGTGGTCTGATATTGGCTACCATGGACTCAGATTTGCTGAAGCAATATGAGAACATGGAGTCGCCAATAGAGATGATCAGCAGCCTGAAATTGAAATTTCAGGAGCAGGTAAGAGTGGAGAGATACCAGTTGGTTAAGTCTCTCACTAGCTGCAAGCTACCAAATGATCATCCAGTGAGTCCTCATGTCAGTAAAATGATGGGTTACATTGATAACCTGAGGAAACTGGATTATCCAGTTAGCCAAGAATTGGCAACTGAGATCATTCTGCAGTCACTGCCGTCAAGCTATGATAAGTTCAAAAGGAACTATATCAAGAAAGGCTTAACGAAGACGCTGACTGAACTGCATGATATGCGCAAGACAGTTGAGCCAAACGTGAAGAGTACCCTGTATAATCTCATAATGGAGAAGGGTAGGTTTACTAAACCTAGTGCTGACAAGGGTGAAGACAAAGTTGTCCAGATTTTGAATCATGGCAAGCGTGTGTCTTCTGAGCCCGAGTCAGATACGTCTTACGTTGGTAAGTGCTGCTACTGTAAAGAGAGTGGGCATTGGAAGAGAGATTGCATTAAATTCATGGAAGATTATGAGGAGTTGAAGTTGATGTATGAGACTACTTCCTCAGGTATTCATGTTATTACTTCAAGTTCTACCTTATAGGTATTGGATACTGGTTGTGGCGCTGATATTTGTTATAATATGCAGAGCCTAAGCAACAGTAGAACGTTGAAGGAAGGACAAGTGGAACTGCATGTCTGGAAGGAGCTATGGATGCTGCCTCAGCCGTAGGGTTTTCACTTGTAGATGCCTTTGAGGCTTGGTTTTGTATTAAGTAATTGCTACAATGTACCTGCTTTAAGCAGAGTTGTCTTTCATTTTCTTGTAAGGATTTGAATGTTTTTCATTTTGATAAAAGACAAGTTTTGTTCTTTTGATCTCAATGAAATATTGATTGTAGCACCCTATTCAAGGAATGGGTTTTATATCTTAAACCAAAGAGTGCCTAAATGTAACATAAATACCGAATTGGTTTAAATCTGATGAATTAAACCTGATTTTTCTTGGCGTAAATGTTTTGGTCACATAGAGTAAGTCGGATTCAGAAACCCCATAGTTATGGACTTTTGGGCTCATTTGATCGGATATCTTATGAGACTTGAATTCTGCTTACTGGACCAAAAGACAAAGGGCCCATCTTAGCCGAGCTAGAGAAAAGCCCAAAGACTTATTGGACCTTGAACATACTCATGTATGTGGCCCGATGAGCAATAATGGCAGAGAAAATTTCCTGTACTTCATTATCTTTACTGATTACTTCAGTGAGTATGACTGTGTTCATTTGATGAGACACGAGTCAGAATTCTTTGAAATGGTCGAAAGAGTTCCAGAATGAGGTATAGAATCTGAGTGACAGAAGTATTGAGACTCTGGATTAGATCACGAGTGAGAATACTTAAGTCATTGATGGTGTGATCATCTGAATGAGTGTGAAGTCGTTTCACAGCTCATTTCTCCTGAAAACCTGGAGGTGTTTCTGTGAGAAAGAATCAGATCTTATTAGAAATGATTAAAGATGAGTCACACGAATCTTCCATGATATTCTTTAAGAATAACGCTCTAGAAATATCTAAGTTTACGCTGAAATAGTTCCACCAATATCAGTTGAAAGACACCACATAAATGTGGACTGGAAATGATCCAAATTCGTCTTTACTGAGTATTTGTAGTTGAGCTACTTCGCTGGTTGTCCTAGGGAAACCAAGGCTTGTTACTTTTTACGTCCATTCCGAAAACGAAGTTAGGTTGTTCGGAATTCTGTTTTCTAAAAGGAAAGTTGCTTTCCAAGAAGAACAGTGGGAGTAAAAGTATAACTCGAAGAAATTCGAGAAATACAGGAGGCTGCTCAACCTGTTGAGGGAGAGCAGCGGATGGATTTACAGATTTCTGTAGAATCTACACCTGTAGAGCCTGAAGTTCGCAGATCTGAATGAATCCGTCACTAATCCGAGAGTTATTTCTCGTGATTAGTTGCCATGATCTGATGATCATTGAAAGTGACGAACCTGCGAAATTCACAGAAGCGAAAGTGAGCCCGGACTCCGAAAAATTATACTGTATGTAAGTTAGCTTCATCGATCCATTCATGGATAGAAGCTAACATATCGGGGTTGGAATCTTCGTTCTGTTGAAGTAGTCAAGGTTTTTGACTTGAACAGGAACGAGATGGAACTGTGCGTTTACTAATAGATAAGTGGGAGCGATGTTGCATTTCTCATAGAGTATGTCGATGACATACTGATTCTCGGAAATAACGTTCCAATGCTGCAGTCGGTAAAGGACTGGCTTGAGAGTTGGTTTTATGATTGATATGGGTAAAGCCACGTAAGTTCTTGGATTTTGGATCTAAAGATAGAGATCCAAAAGGGCTGATAGGACAAAGTCAGGATTCTTATATTGACAAAGTCCTACACGTTTTCAGCATTCCAAGAAGGGTTTTATGCCAATGTCACATGGCATTACGTTAAGCAAGAAACAGTGTCCTACGATAACTGCTGAGCTTGAATGCATGGATGAGATTCCATATGCGTCGGCAATTGGATCTATCATGTATGCCATGACACGTACTTGTTTTGATGTTGCTTTATTGTTAAGCAAGACAAGTAAAGACCAGTCAAATCCAGCAAAGAATCACTGGATAGACGTAATAAATATCCTCAAGTATTTGGAAAATACTTAGGATAAGTTCTTGATTTACGGAGAAAGTGAGGTGCTACAAGTCGGTAGAGTCTAAAAGGCAAGTTACCAACAGACAAAGATGATTTCCGGTCACAGTCCAGTTATATCTTGTGTCTGTCTGGCGGTGCAAGGCACTGTTGCTGACTCCATGACTTAAGCTAAACATTTCGCAGCTTGGGAAGCGGCGAAAGAGGTTGTTTGGAAAGAAGAGTTCATCACTGAACTTGATGTGATTCCCAGCATAGATAAGGCTAGCTGCACATCAGAGGTCCAAACACCTTGAGGGTAGGTATAACCTATTCCGTGAGATAAATGACAGAGGTGTTAAGTAGATCAGCAAGTTTCAACGAATGAGAACGTTGCTAATCTATTAACGAAGCCACTCCTTAGGCCTAAGCACGAGTCGCGGACTGTAGCTGTAGGATAAGTGAAATTAAGATGTAGTCTTAATTTCAGTGGGAGTTTGTAAAGGGCTTTATTTAGTTGTTTTGAAAGGTTCATGTAAACATAATATTTTATGTTTATGAAATTTATGATTTCTGGATTATTTTAACTGTGATATAAATAATCGTTCCAAAATGATTCATGTCATTATATATGGGCCATCGAAGTACATGAGTAGACTTGATCCTGAAACCCCATATTTAACGAAATGACATAAATCATAGTGTCCATAGTCGAAGGTTGTTGAAATTGGAACACCAACAACCACTTGAGACTAGATTGTGTTGAGACTTATGACCAAGTTTCGAGGGGTCATAGATGCGCGGCATCAAAGTCGACACATAGGTATATGTAGGGGAGCATATGACCGGACATGGCCCGCTGATGAGAACTCTACAAGATATTAATATCTGTGTCATAAGAGGTTCTCATATACGACTATAGAGTATAGTCCTTAGACCTGAGTTCGCATGCATGTGGCTGCACATGGATTGATGCACTTTGATCATTGTCTAACGCTGTTTCGTAACTGGGAGCTATAAGGACCTTGGTTGGGTGTATTATGAAGTGTGTAGTTCATAGTGATGGAACAAGATGGGATTTGTCCCTGCCGTTTAACGGAGGTAATATCTCTAGGCCAATCGGAGACTTGATAGCTGGTAAGAGAGTGGCCACTCCCAAACGGACTTGCCCAAGTCGTTTGCATTGTCAGTATCAAATCTGGTCCGATGAACATGGTCTGGCTATATAAGGATGACACACATCTTGCCTTATGCCAGATCGAGATATTGAGACAAAAGGATTAGGGAATGTAGGATTCCAGTACAAGTGGGAGATTGTTGGGAATGTCCTGAAATCTACCGTACTATCTCTAGAAAGTATGATAAGTGTCGAGATCAGACATAAGTCATAAATACTGGGTGATCATGATGACTTGCTAGAGTCCGCTCTTGATCTATAAGTTTAGGACTTATTACCAGTATTGTATGATCCCTAAGGGTCACACACCATAGCTAACGGAAAAGTTAACAAGGAATTAATACGGTAAGATGCAAGGCATTTACTGTATTTGTACAGAGAATTGGGCCAGACAAAATACAGGCTTTTGTCTGATTTGTGTCTTGGGCCCAAAATCCTAATAGGCCATTAGTTTAATAACTTGGGCCCATATAAGGAAGAGGAATGGCGCCTAGGGCACAATTACAACACCATATCTGCGATTTTGAGAGCTAGCCGTCCTCTCTCTCTCTGTTCATTCCAGCTTGGTCTAGCAGCCTGATCCAGTAGCTTGTAAGAGTGTGGATACCTAGGAGGAGCCGGTTTCTATCAGCTCTTGCAGATCTCTTCATTCCTTTGATCATTCCGCTGCAATCACAAGGTAATGAATCTGATCTGTTTATGATTCAACTGCAAATCACCTAGATCCTAGTTTATTATGTGCTAGGATGTAACCTGACAATTACACCATGAACACACATAATCCTTCAGTGAACCATAATTATTCAATGATTGATTTTGATTTTCCAAATCGAAAATTACTTTTGACTAAAAACGATTCTCAATCTTAACAAACCTAACCAAAAATTGACTTTTCAATAATTGAATTTGACAAAACGATTCTCAATCTTATTATCAAACAAAACAAAGTCAACATTAGGTCGTTTCATGCTATTCGCTTATGGACAAAACAGATTCTTGTGATTATCAAACAAAATCAACATCGATTATGACATTCAAATAAGACAAAAACGTGATTATAAACAACAATCCAAATCGTTTCTCTTATAATAACACAAAGTCAAAAGCGATTGTTATATTCACTAAAGACAAAAACACGTTTTGACTTTTCAAATTGAAAGCGATCATCTTATAGCTTGAAGACAAATCATCATCGTTAATAAAAACAAAGTTTTCGGTTTGACTTTATCAAGCAAATATCAATGACGATTTCAAATTAGGGTTTTACAAGTTCTAATCAAATTTCTTAAGCCAAATTCGATTCTTAACATTAAAACAACCTAAATATGATCCAAACAGCAAAAACCTAACGACCTAGGCTCTGATACCACTGAAGGATTATGTGTGTTCATGGTGTAATTGTCAGGTTACATCCTAGCACATAATAAACTAGGATCTAGGTGATTTGCAGTTGAATCATAAACAGATCAGATTCATTACCTTGTGATTGCAGCGGAATGATCAAAGGAATGAAGAGATCTGCAAGAGCTGATAGAAACCGGCTCCTCCTAGGTATCCACACTCTTACAAGCTACTGGATCAGGCTGCTAGACCAAGCTGGAATGAACAGAGAGAGAGAGGACGGCTAGCTCTCAAAATCGCAGATAGGGTGTTGTAATTGTGCCCTAGGCGCCATTCCTCTTCCTTATATGGGCCCAAGTTATTAAACTAATGGCCTATTAGGATTTTGGGCCCAAGACACAAATCAGACAAAAGCCTGTATTTTGTCTGGCCCAATTCTCTGTACAAATACAGTAAATGCCTTGCATCTTACCGTATTAATTCCTTGTTAACTTTCTCGTTAGCTATGGTGTGTGACCCTTAGGGATCATACAATACTGGTAATAAGTCCTAAACTTATAGATCAAGAGCGGACTCTAGCAAGTCATCATGATCACCCAGTATTTATGACTTATGTCTGATCTCGACACTTATCATACTTTCTAGAGATAGTACGGTAGATTTCAGGACATTCCCAACAGCTTCCCCCACATTGAGGAAGAGATGAGGCATTGCCGACAAGCAAGAATCCGAAGCCAAAACAAAAAGCCACCACCAGAATGAGGGTAACGAGGAGCTTTGAAGAAGCACCATGACCGGAAAGAAGGGAAAGAGGCAGTTTGAAGAAAAAGACGGTGGATCTTGTCCCGTTACTGAGCCGGTTCATGCCACCACTGAAACCCTTTTCAAGACCCGTTGCCCGTCCTCCGGAGCCGCGAGCTTACTAAGAGTCACCGGCAATTCAAACATCCCGGACCTTCCACACCGCATCTTGCCACCACCACCTAACCCGATCCTGACTTCACCAAACACCCACCAAACCTAACTTTTTGGCAAGCTCAAGCACCAGACAACGCCGTCGGAGCTTGAAGAAGCTCCCAACTCTCATCCTCAACAGATCTGGTCACATATGGAAGAGCCGCAGAAAAACCACTGACTTGTCACCGACTTTGCTTGAATACCCTTACCGCACCACGGAGAGAAACACATGTGCAAAGAAAAAAGGAAAGATATCCTCTCCTGCTAATGAGGACATCAAGTTATCATCAACCAAGCAGCCTAAAGGTGAGAATTCCCAGTTGGTTCATGCCCTTGAAGAGAAGCAGCTTGATTGTACCAGAGACATATGTGCATGTTTGGAGCATATCTACCTAACTAGGGGGAGTTAAGATACAAATCAACCAGTTCTAGAAACTTAACTCATAAATGGATCATAACGAAGTGAGTTTTTCAAAATAATTTCACATGAATAAGTTATACAAGTTACAACAGAGAGGATTTCGAAGGAACCATATGGAGACCAATGCCACTTATTAGAGAGCTTGGACCAGGATGAATCAAGTTGTAAACCAACTTATTCTGGATTTTCAACCCATCAGAGGCATACTTCGAAATGGAATTGGTACACAATCAATTTTTTTTAAAGTTATTCAACTTCTAAACCGATTGGTTCCCGACTTGCCTTATTTGGAGTCTCCAAGATTTAATGCACTTCATACTTATACTTGGCGTCCAGGAGATGAATTGCAACACTCTTGGGGCCCTTAACTATACTATTTTCCCTTAGTATGTTTTATCCAAAGTGGTTTTCCATACTAATGTTTTTAATGAGGTAGCTCTTAAGGCCCACATCACCAAAAGAGTCTTATGGCCCATTCTTCCTTTAATTTTGTTTCATTAAACATTTTTATTTTATTTTTCTTAGTAGTTTCGAAATACTTAGGCTATAAAGCCATCTTGTATGCTCTTTGTCAAGTAAAGCCTTATTACATAAAAATCAGAGAAATTGTCTTGTCTAAAACCCTAAGCATTGGTTTGATCTTGAACTCGTATGGTTGCCCCTTGTTCCTGATCACGCCATCCTCTGACTGAATCAAGTCCACCATAGGTTCCCACTGTCCACCTGCCTATCCACGGTCCAAGAGGAGAGTGCCATTCAGCCAACTTCTTGTTCCATGACCAGCCTAGTATGAGATCTCCCTAAGATCTTACATTATCTAGTATCAGAGCTTCAAAAGTTCTTATCCCTCAGGTTGTATCAATCAAACATTTATCTTTGATTTTCTGTTTTGCTATTTCATCTTTTTTTGTAACAAGAAAACCCATAAAAATCATTTGTTGTTTGTTTTGTTACCGTTTGCATCTAGTTTAGTTTCTGTCTTTATTTTTCTTTATCCAAAACAAAAAGTGTTTTTGCATCCATATTTCTGTCTATTATTCAACTAGTTTTGTGCATCTATAAAAAAGGAATTTTCTTCTGCCTTACCTTGTAGCCGTTAGGTTGCTAGGGTTTTGCTTGGTTGTTTTGTGTTATGTTGTTGGTTTCGAATTGCTTGTATGGTTTTGTTTTAAATTTCTGATTTGTTTGCATCTAATTCATCATAAAAGCAAAAAAGATTAGGTTGTTGTATCATTCATAGGGTAGTTGAATCCGGCCTGCATCCAAGTCTCTTTATCGGTCATAAAACTCAAAATAATTATGTCTCTTGCATTATGTCTCTTAGGTTTGGAATTGGAGTTTTCATATCATCTAGTTTTTATGTTTCTTTATCAGTTTCCATTAATTATTCATCCAGAAAAATCGACAAAAAGTAGTACTTTTCCATTTATTTTGCATCCGAGAATAGGAAAAGTTTTGGTTTGTGATTTTCCTTTTTTGCTTGCTTAACTTTTCTTGATTTCAATCATATAGTTGCCTAGCACTTAATTTTCCTATTATCTTATCCAAAAATCATTGTTGCATCAAAATTTTTTATATAAAAAGGTGTTACAAGTTTGTTTTTCCATTTAAGAGTATATTGTCAATATCTTTGATATCTCTTGTTGTGTGTTTATTTGGCAATGATTCTAAACTATTATCTATGTTATTTTGTAAGGTAACTCCAAGAAGAAAAAAAATCAGAGAACTACGGATATGATGATGAAGCAAGTGAATACAACACATCTGAAATCGATTGGGGAGGAGAAAATCAAAATGTGAGTGGTGGAGAGGATGCCTTCGGGGAAAATCTGTGGCATGAAGAAGACTACTCGAACTCTGATTTTAAAGAAGAACCTTCTGTAGAATAGATAGAACCTGAAACACTAGAGTATTCCCAAGCCAAAACAAGCTGGTATGAAGGAGAATTTTACCAAGAAGATAAGTGTGTGGAAGAATCATGGCAGCATAAAACTGCTTGTGAGATCAGCTTAGAATAAGAACCATAGCAAGAAGAAACATAGCTAACTCATGGGAGAAAGCAAAAGATGACCACAAAGGAGAACTGTTGTATGACGAAAGTGACCTGAAGATGGCTATGAAGATGAAATCCACAAATTGAATCAAGGAGTAAAGAAACAAAATAAACAAACCAATTTGAGGAAGAGAGAGAACATGACCAATCCAATTTTGGTGATGATCAAGAGCATGAAGAAGAGGAACAAAAGAACTTTCACATCGATGCTGAGTCATGTACCCAAAATGAAGATAAAGGTGAAAGTTATGACTCATGGTAAATCACCTTTTCAGGTCATAAACAGGGACCATAAGCCTACTTGTTGTGGGAAAATAACATGGAGCATTGGCTACGATCCCACAACATCCCAAAGGAGAAGAAAATATCATATACCATTGACACGCTAATTGGAGAGACTTCTACATGGTGGATACAAGAAGAATCTCATGCCAACCACCATATTAAAATCATCACTTGGGGTGATCTTAAGCAGCATATGTACAAGGAGTTTGTAAAAAAGTCCCACCAGCACCTCCACAACCGCCTAGACCACCACCCCTCCAAGCTACGAGAGGTCACCTTGCGTGTGCCAATCAACAGGAGGAAATGGATGAGGATGTGCCCGAGTTGGAGGATGATCTACCACTTCCCAATCAAAACCATAGGCCATTCAACCGAATGAGAGATCCTATCCACCGAGGCAGAATGCGAGAAGAAGAGGTACATAGACTTGTCCATAATGAAATTAAATTAATAGCTGCTAGAGCAGATCACTACCTGGACATCCATGAAATTCAACCTAAGAAGAAGGTATGTTCCTCCACATTTCCATAAAGATTTTAAAAAGAAGTTTCGTAAGCTTTTGCAAGGAAAAAAGTTGGTAGAAGAATACTTTGAGGAGTTTAAGGAACTAAGGAACAAGCCTGAGCAAGATGATTCCGAGGAGACTCTCATAGCTCAGTTCAATGATGGATTGCAAGACTTCATTGCACAGAAGTTTGAGATAAACTATATCATGAAATGTTCGAGCTGCTCCATATGTCCATTCAAGATGATCAACACATCAAACAGAATGTAGCAGCCACAAGTCGAGCCGTAAAAAATTTGACACCTCAAGCACCCAAAACCGTGGAAAAAGGCAAATCCATAGTGGTTAAATCACAGTTCAAAAATCCTAACACCGAGACTCCTAAGTTCAACCGACCAGAACCAGGTAAGTTTCCTAGTACTTTTAGAGTTAGAGACAATCCTTTTTTTTAATTTAGAGGAAAGTGACATGGCACGAGAATGCCCCAATCGATGAGTAATGATCATCAATGCCATTGGAGAATATGGGTCTCAAGACGAGCAGAAAAAGAGGAGATGCATGATCCTTATTCGAATTTGAAGTATAGGAGAGTTTAGTTGAAGAGAGAAGCTCTAGAACCGATTAGGGTTCTTAGAGCGAGAGAGAGTGAAACGAGAGAGAATAAGAGACTTAAGCTTAGGAAAGAATTTGCTTAAGTGTAAAATGATGTTTCTTAGTTACAAGACATATATAGAGAGACAACTAGGGCATCCATACATTAAATCAAATTAAACAAAGAGGATAGGACAAGAACACTGCCCAACGGCTCCAAATGAAAGCGACAGCTCCATGCTGGTTCCAAGGAGAGAGAAACGTGGTTCAGACCTTGGGATCAGACCTGATCAGACCTCCTGCTCTTCTGACTTGCTCCAGACATGTTGAGACCATCCTAGGACATAAACAAACACTTAAACTCTCGATCTTATGATGTTTGTTTATGCCCCGATATTGCACAGACCAAATAGCTTATGCCTCTTAATTTGATTATCTGAATGCTCTAGATACTCTTCAATTCAATAATCCTGATGACACCATTGAGTTTCTAGACGTGTGTGAGATGTTAGTGATCAGGAGAGCCCTCAGTGCACTAGTATATCCGGAAACAATGCAACGATAAACATCCTTCACACAAGTTGTACCGTGAAAACAAGGTAAGTAGTCTCATTATAGATGGAGATTCTTGTGCTAACGTGGCTAACATGTAAATGATTGACAAGTTAGGCCTCAAGACCACAAGGCACCCACGAACATACATACTTAGATGGCTCGATGATGACACAAAGATACAAATAGCAGATCAAGTAACCGTGCCTTTCTGTGTAGGTAAGTACAATGAACATATTTTATGTAACGTAGTTCCCATGCAAGTAGGTCACTTGATCCTAGGAAGGCATGACAATTCGACAAGGAGACATTGTACAATGAACATACCAACCATTGCTCCTTCTACCATGACAAACCCAAGTACAAGCTTGTTCCACTTACACCATTGGAGATCCTTTAAATGCATCTCAAATTTGCAAAGGACAACAAGGTAAGTAAGAATAACCTTTTTATCACTCGTAGTTTTGTTTCTAAATCTATTAGTGATGTAAGACAGAAACGTGGATGACTAGAATGGGGACTAAAGTCTCTCCTTTCCAGATCGTGAGTGATGGTGGGGAATGAACGGATCCTCGCAGTTGGACTGAAGTCTCAACAAGCGTGGACAGAGTTTGGTGAGAACGAAAAAAGGATGGATCGAGAGTCGCCACACAAGTGATGGATTGACTTGTGATAAGACAGTAACGGATCTGGTCGCCTTGGTATCACACACAAGGAAAGCGGATTCGTTGAGAGAGATGAACTCAGAGAACTGCGTTATGTTATTGATACTTGGTAAATGATACACGGCTGCTAAGGATCCTTATAAAGGGGATCGTGCAGCTGGTGCCTTCTAGGAAAAAAAAACTAATACAATGATCACTAAAGTACTAAACTAAACTATGGTTTGAATTCATAAATAAATAAAAGGAAACATTGACTTATACGACTAATACAATGTCTTGGACCTGCAAAATGAACAAACACAATTTATTAAATGAAAGCATACCTTCTTAGGCATTTTTAGAAGTGCTTGGACGTCCAAGATTGGGCCTAGATGGGCTGAATTGAGAAAATCATCTTTAGGTCTTTAAATGGCTTCATTTGGGCCTCTAAGCACTTCACTTGAATTATGACCGATTTCACTTGATAATCTTGAACTAGGAGACTCTGAATTGACATGTTAAACAATGCTCTAAGTCTTCTAGTTCCTGATCTTGTCCTTGGAGGATCTCTCATGGTTGTGATGTCTTGAGCATCAGGTACATCTTCTAAGTCTTCTTGATGAATCTCTATGCTTGGATCGATGTCCTCATCATTCCCTCCCTCTTGAGAAGATTCTGACCTCATAATTCCATTATCTGCATGATAAGGAAGCAAGTCAGTAACATTAAACACTGGCGAAATGGTAAACTCACCTGGAAGATCCAGCTTGTAGGCATTGTTGTTGACTCTCTCCAATACTCGAAATGGTCCAGCTCCTCTTGGTGCTAGTTTGGATTTCCTTTGATTTGGGAACCTCTCTGTACGCATATGAACCCACACCCAATCTCTTGGATTGAAGATGAGCTCATTTCTCCCTTTGTCAGCAGCCTTCTTATACTTAGCTGTTTTCTCCTCTATGTTAGCCTTCACCTCTTGATTTAACTTCTTGATCATTTCGGCCTTGGACTCTCCATCCTGATTAGTGACATCTAATGGCGGCAAAGGAACAAGATCTAAAGTGGCTTCCGGATGAAATCCATAAACAATCTCAAAAGAAGACAACTTAGTAGTAGAGTGGTTAGCATGATTATAAGCAAACTCAGCATAAGGAATACAATCTAACTAGTTCCGTAAGTTTTTTCCAACCGTGGCTCTTAAGAGTGTAGATAGAGTGCTTTTACAACCTCAGTTTGTCTATCTGTTTGCGGATGACAAGTTGTTGAGAAGAGTAGCTTGGTTCCTAGCTTCCTCCAAAGAACTCTCCAGAAATGTCTTAGAAACTCCGTGTCTCGATCAGAAACAATAGTTCTTGGAATCCCATGCAATCGTACTACTTCCTTAAAGTAAAATTCAGCAGTTTGAGTCGCATCATTTGTCTTGGCACAAAAACTATAAATATAGATGCAATGGAAACCGAAAGGAAAAAGAGTAGATACACCTGATCTAGAAAACTTTCGGCTCTGATACCAGATGATGTAAGACAAAAACGTGGATGACTAGAATGGGGACTGGAGTCTCTCCTTTCCATATCGTGAGTGATGGGGGGAATGAACGAATACTCGCAGTTGGACTGAAGTCTCAACAAGCGTGGACAGAGTTTGGTGAGAACGAAAAAAGAATGGATCTAGAATCACCACACAAGTGATGGATTGACTTGTGATAAGACTGTAACGGATCTGGTCGCCTTGATATCACACACAAGGAAAGCGGATTCATTGAGAGAGATGAACTAAGAGAATTCTTAAGAGAACTGCGTTATGTTATTGATACTTGGTAAATGATACACTACTGCTAAGGATCCTTATAAAGGGGATCGTGCATCTGGTGCCTTCTATGGCAAAAAAAACTAATACAATGATCACTAAAGTAGTAAACTAAACTATGGTTCGAATTCATAAATAAATAAAAGGAAACATTGACTTATACGACTAATACAATGTCTTGGAACTGCAAAATGAACAAACACAATTTAGTAAATGAAATCATACCTTCTTAGGCGTTTTTTAGAAGTGTTTGGACGTCCAAGATTGGGCCTAGATGGGCAGAATTGAGAAAATCATCTTTAGGTCTTCAAATGGCTTCATTTGGGAGCACTCCACTTGAATTCTGGCTGATTTCTCTTGATAATCTTGAACTAGGAGACTCTGAATTGACATGTTAAACAATGCTCTAAGTCTTCTAGTTCCTGATCTTGTCCTTGGAGGATCTCTCATGGTTGTGATTTCTTGAGCAGCAGGTACATCTTCTAAGTCTTCTTGATGAATCTCTATGCTTGGATCGATGTCCTCATCAATTAGTCAGAAAATGCATGTGCTACTAACGGTCTTCAAAGAAGGATTGATTTCTGGTCCTAGTGATCTAGAGCTTACCCCAAGAAGTGGTATATTTGTTTGACAGGTTCAGGGATATGTTTCCATAGGAGATTTCAGCTGCGCTTCCACCAATCCGAGGAATTGATCCTCAGATCGATCTAGTACCCGGTTCTGCCTTACCAAATCGTCCAGCTTACATTACATGATGAATCCAACTGGTAGGAAAGAGCTATATAAGCATATTTAAGACTTTATGTCAAAGGGGTACATCAGTACATTTTCTTCTGGTGCTAAGAAAGATGGAACATGGAGGATAAGCGTAGACTTCTGAGCCATCAACAACATCACCATCAAGTACAAGCACCATATACCACGATTATATACCATGTTATACTAGCTACATGGCGCCTCAGTCTTCTCAAAAGTGGACCTAAGAATTGGATATCACGAAGTGAGGATGAGTAAAGGAGATGAATGGAAGACTGCCTTCAAGACCAAACACGGTCTATATGAGTGACTAGTCATGCCATTTGGTCTCACCAATTCCCCATTTATTTTGATGAGGCTACTGAACCATGTCATAAGGGCATATATCAGTAAGTTTGTGGTTGTTTACTTTGATGATACTTTGATATATAGTAAATGATTTGTCGACCACATTATGCTCCTTGAGCAAGTTTTAGAGACTCTTCGTTCAGATGGTCTTTATGCTAACCTTAAGAAGTTCACTTTTCTCACTGATCAACTAGGGTTTACGGATTACGTGTGGATCATGATAAGGTGATAGCAATTTTCAAGATTGCCTCACCCTAACAACTGTTGGAAACGTTAGGAGCTTCCACGGCTTGGCTAGCTTCTACAGACGTTTTATCAAAGACTTGAGCACAGTAGGTGCTCCTCTCACATCCGTGATCAAGAAGGATGTGGCATTCAAATGGGGACCAACTCATGCCGAGGATTTCAGAAACTCAAAGTTTTCTTGACTAATGCAACTATTTTAGTTTTACCTCAATTTGACAAAACTATTGGGATTGAATGTGATGCTTCATGTAAAGGAATTAGAGCCGTGCTCACTCAAGGAGGCAGACCCGTGGCTTACGTAAAAAACTCAGTGGAGCCACTATCAAATATCCCACCTATGCCAAAGAGTTGTATGCTTTGGTGATGTATTTGGAGACACGGAAACACTATCTTCTGACATATAAATTTGTAATCCATATAGACCATGGGACTTTGAAGCATCTTAGAGGACATACCATGCTCAAAAAGAGACATGATAGATGGCTGGAATTCGTGGAGACCTTTCCCTACATCATCAAATACAAAAAGAGGAAAGATAACATAGTAGATGATGCTTTATACAAGAGATATGCATTGATCAACACCATAGAGGCTAAGGTTATGAGATTCGAGCATATCAAGGAGAACTATAAAGATGATCCTTACTTTGGTTAACTCTTTCAGGAGTGCAACAAAGGAGCGAAGGGGCTGTTCTACATCCATGACGGTTTCGTGCTCAGGTACAAAAGGTTATGAGTCACATGGAGGAGGGTTGATGTGACATTTCGGTGTGGATAAGACATTGAGTGTTCTGGTTGATCATTTCTTATGGCCTCATCTTAAACGTGATGTGGAGAGATTCTTATCCAAATGCATTACATGCCATAAAACCAAATCCAAGTCACATCCATGTGGTATCTATATGCCTTTAACTATTCCTAACAAAACTAGGGTGGATCTTTCTATGGATTTTGTACTAGGGTTGCCAAGATCATGCACAAGGATTCTATTTTCGTGGTTGTGTACCGGTTGTAGAAGATGGCACATTTCATTCCATGTGCATAGACAAATGATCCTACACAAACCGCATATTTGTTTTTCAAGGAAGTGGTTATGATTCATGAGCTTCCACTGTCCATTGTATCATATAAAGACACGAAGTTCCTAAGCCATTTCTAGACAACACTTTGGAGAAATCTAAGAACCAAGCTGCTTTTATCCACTACTTGTCATTTTCAAATGGATGGACAGACCGAGGTTGTCAACAGAAATCTATCCACCCTATTAAGGGTCACAATTGGTAAAAACTTTAGTAATATGTTGGACTGTCTTCCTTTTATTGAATTTGCTTGTAATCATGCTAACCTCTCTGCTACTAAGATTTCACCGTTTGAGAGTGTTTATAGATTTAAGCAAGAGACTCCCTTAGATTTAAAGCCATTGCCGCCCTTAGAATATGCAAATTAGGATGGATCAAGCAAAGCAGAGATCATCAAGAAGTTGCATCAGAAGGCTAAGGACAATATGGAGAGGAAAACGGCCCAACACAAGCTTCAAGCACATAAAAAGAGGAAGGAGATCATCTTTGAACCATGAGAATATGTGTGGTCACACGTAAGTCCAAAAAGGTTTCCAAATCAGAGGAAATCAAAGCTTACTCCACGTGGAGATGAACCATTGAGTCTTTGAGAGAATCAACAATAATGCCTACATGCTTGAATTTCCAGGTGAGTTAGACATTTCACCAAGCTTTAATGTTACTGATTTATCTCCTTTTTGTGCAGATGATGATGTTATGAGGCCATAACCTTCTCAAGAGGGTGGGAATGATGAGGACATCACTATGACCGAACAGGATCAACTGCACATGACTAAGCCGCTCGGGCCATTCCCAACAATGAAGAGTGCACTAAGGACACCATCAGGCCAAAAGAAGCTGAAAAAGGAATTAAGCAATGCCATGGAGACATAGATCACCCAGAGTAGTCTAGAAGACACTACAGAGGATTTGGACCAATTTCCCTTGGATCAGACAGTGCTAAACCAGTTAGCTTTGAAGATGGTCAAGACGAGCGACAATAAAGCTGCCAAGCCATCCGATCAAAACAAAGGCCTGGATCAGCAAGGAGATCACTCTAGACAAGAAGAGTTCCATGCCCACGCATCCATGCCATCCCTTACAATTAGGCCCAACCCAAATGACGAATGGACCATGAAAAGTCAAAGACTCACCTGTGATCTTCACCATTCGAGCCGTTGAGCCATGACCGTGTAATCTCTTTGGGCGCCAATGTCTATACTCTTTTTCCCTTAGTGTGGTTTTATCTCAATGAATTTTTCCACTTAGGTTTTTAGTGAGGGAATTCCAAGGCCCACTCCATTAGAAAGAGACACACATACCTTCTCTTCCTTTTCTTTTATTTCTTTTATTTTCGCAAGGCCAATTATGCCTTTGCTATTTTTTGATAACTTAGGCTATATAGCCACCTTGTATCCAGTTTGTAAAGTTTAAGTGTTATTACACAAATATTAATAAAAGAAACCATGACGCTTTTGTTGCCCTAGCCGTCTGTCTTCCATTGAACTTAAGTGGTTACCCCTTGTTCTCGACATAGCATCTTGTTACTTGCACACTTCCATCATCCATCCACTGATTCAAGCAAAGAGAGCCCTTCGAACAGTTTCTCGTTCCCAACGACTTCCTATCTGTCCTTGGACCGAGAGAAGAGTGTCGTTCGGCCAGTCTCTGAATCTCAACAAGATCGTGTGTGAGGTCCACACCCTTGGGTCTTATATCACTTTGTCAATGCTACGAAATGCTTATCCTTGCTCCTTAATAAAGTTATAGAAGAGGAAAAGTTTGGTTATCATGAGAATATAAAGATTAAAACCTTACACAGCTTTGCTGACAATCTTCTTATTTTCTCAAATGTTTCCAATCAATTGGTGCAAAATATCCTTAGTATATTAAGGGAATTTGAAGCAATTTCAGTCTGGCCGTAAGTATTACAAAAACTTATGTCTACTATTTAGGCTTATCACAAAAAAGAACTCTCTCTTTTGCAAGACGCCTCCAACTACTAACCTTAGTCATAGCCGGTATCACAAACTTCTGGTGTAACACCTTTTTCCTTCCTAATAAAATCATACAAAAGTTTTATTCTGTTGCAGTGCTTTCCTATGGAATAGTTATATTGAAGGAAGATATACTGCATGCGTAACTTCAGATTCAATCACCTGTTGAAATCTATAGTTTTGGTCCAACTTGGGTGGCCTGGTTCAAAAGAGAGGTGTTATCAAATAACTTAAGCACCTTTTGGAAGACAAAGCCAAAGAAAAAATTATCATCGTTAGCAAATAGGATTTCGAAAGTAAGGGACACAATCTATCCTTGGATTAAAATCTCCTCGAACGCAAATAATTTTTACTTCTACACGGAAAACTGGTTTCCACTTGGTCGTTTAGACAATTACCTGCCTAGAAATTGACGTTTAAGCATCAGAGCATAGTCAACTCTTTCTGACATTTAGTGAAATGATTATTAGGCTTCCCTCCAGAAAGAACCAATCAATTCTCTAGGGGAGTTCACATAAATTCCTTGTCTGGATCTTTGTTTGGAATCGTTGCCCAACAAGGGATAGGAAAATTGGGTGGGTTCTGGAAATGTATCCTTCATTCCTCCTATATGCGGCGTCAGAGGAGAAAATGTCGCATATGTTCTTTAAGTGCAACTTTTCGTGGAGTGTGTAGGAATCAATCGCCAGAAAGGTGAGGCTACAACAACATCGCTCTTGGGATTAAACCATACTCCAACTTCAGATGCTATCAGGTGGAAAGGCGAGGAAAGATCTACAATTAATAGTGTGACAAGGTACAATCTACTTCCTTTTGATAGAAAGAAATAATCGCTTACATAGAAACTCCTTCAGTTCTGCCGATTCCAGTATTGCAAAAGTTGATCGGTTAGTGAGAACTAGAGCCGCGATTTTTAGAGAGAAAATGCCTATTTTTTCCTTAAAGATTCCTCAGCTATGGTTTGAAGGATGATCCAAATGATTCTCTTTACCATCGTGTATGCCTTCGATCAGAATTGTTTCAACGGTGCATCACATTCTTCGTATTCTCCGCTACCGACCGTATCATTTAATCGGGTGGTTGGTAGGTTTGTTAACTGATATATCATGGTTTTATCGGTTTTTAACCATGATATAGGTTTTGTATATAAAGTCTTTTTGGAGTATTTAGAGTCTTTACAGGTTTATGCACGCTTGGAGCTACATTGGATAATTTGTGAGCTTTTGGAGTAAATTTGAAAAAGATGGTGATATCATAGAGTTCACTGCCCACATTCGGAGTTGGGTCAACACCCATCATGTCCAGATATTCTCACGAGCATTTAAGTTACTTTTGCAGTTAGGCTTTATTTTACTTTGAGAGAAATTTCAAAAGTGCTTTTGGGGCTGATCTGAACTCACATAGAGAGGATTTTGAACCCCCTTTTGTTATCTATTGATTTCTATTATGCATTCTATTTCAATCATGTTTATTGTCTCAATTTCTACGTGTGAATAGTTTGCTAGTTAAGTCTAGGGTTTCTCATTATGGATTTCAGGGATTTATAGGTTGAATTATTAGTTAAAGACTCATAATTCTAGTTCTTCATCTTAGGTTGTTCTTAATGCTTGACTGATTTTAGGTTGATCTTGGCAACGAAAGTTGGTTAGTTACCTAGAAATAACGATTTGGTTTAGGGAATTTGTTAACAAATATAACTTGACTAATTGCATGTTTAATAACTTGAATTCAAAAATATATTTGGCTTTTAGGTTGTTAGACATAAATAATTTCCGCAACGATCGTTGGTTGACTTTATCTCGATGTTTCGTATTCTAGGATTAGTAAAATCGTGACTATTGATTGACTTACATTCCTAATTTTCTGAGAATTACCCGAGCCTGGCGATTTTTCCCTCTTGATTTACACACTCTCGATATACTTTGTTTGTTTACTCGTTTCATTACTCACATCTTGTGAGAGTCGAAACTCGCACTGTCAATTTTTGTAGAGCAAACTTTTTAGGGAACAGAAGAATCTAAAGTAAACGACACAAAAAGAGACCAGAAGGATATTTTATTGATTTGTTTGACAGAAAATATAGTACAAAGTGTAAGAGCTTAAGAAAAGTCTAAGTCTATTTGCTAGGGTTTTTGAGATGATTTGATCATAGGAAGTCCTTAATCTTATATAGCTGCGGTGAGTCGGTGTGGAGGATATTTGCCTGCAAGATTTTTGGAAAGCTTCTTATTATCACATATTCCATTTCCGTTCGGATTTACTTTTCTTCTCGGATTTTCCTCTTCTTTCTCAGAATTATCTTCCTATTTTCTTCTTCGAGTTTATCTTTTCGTTTTTGCAATTATCCTTCTGCAGTTTAACTTTATCTACCGAATGGGCCAAAAAGGGACAATCTGAGTCCGTTTGAGTGTAAGTCTTCTTAATCCTGCCCAAATTCTATGAAATACGGGTTTGGCCCAAGTTCGTATTTCGTATAACTTATTCGAAGATTCTGTTATCGGCTTATAATGTATAAGTCATCTGATCAGATTTAAGGCTTACTAGAGAGATTCTCCGCATCATGGTTTCAATGAGGTTCAATTGCTGTAAACCTTTCTCAGAGGTGTTGATTGGCGATACCAGATGGCTCTGGATGCTGTGAAAAATGTGAAATTCAGCATGAGGTATCCCGAACAAGCTTATGAGCCGATTGAGAACTTGGCTTCTAGAAATAGTACCAAGAATGTAGACTTGGAGAGGCAGAGGCAGGCTGCAAGCATTGATGGATGTGAGATTGTTGTAGTTAGTGCTAATTTGGATTCTATCCACAACCATCTTTTGGGGAAGAAGAAAATCCATTTTGCTCTAGGAGTTGAAGCTATTGGAGAGGATGTGAACCACATAACCAGAGCTGGATTTCAGAACACAGAGGTGCCTTTAAAGGCAATCAAAACTCCTTTGGGTTCACTTCTAATTCAACTTATCTGAATCCATTCCTGAGAAGTGGTTTCAGAAACAATGGTTCCACTTCATACCAGACACCTCCTCCACAAGCCCAAGATAGGAGTAAGCTTGAATCAATGATGCAGAAAATTATGCAGGGGAAAAAGAAGATGTTAGTGGATCTATTGTTTCGGCTTGACCTTGCATAAGTGCAGGGATGTCAGATTGACTAGAACTAAAACAGTTGTCAAAGGGAAGATGGTTCAAAATTCTCATATAAATGCAGTTTTTGTTTAGACTGAAGATGAGTCGGACTTGAGAAAAATTTGGGAAAAAGTCAGAGAAATTCGAGGAAAATTTTGTTGAGGAACATGTTGAAGAAGCGGTGTTGATCAACACCCATCCCTGCTGATCGTTCGAAGAGGATTCCAGAAGGAGTCCTAGAGGATATTCCCATTAGAGTTGGAGACTACGTGATTCCTACTGATTTTGTTGTATTGAAGTATGACGTTGAACCAGATGATCCTCTAATACTTGGTAGATCATTTTTGGCTACCACCAGAACATTGATCGATGTGAGGAATGGTTTGATCGATATTCATCTGGGAGATAAACATATGCACTTTAAGATGGATAAGCTGCAGAGATCCACCATATATGGTCAGACTTTCAAAGTTGAGGTGGAAATAGAAGTTCAGATTAGTGAGGACCAAGTGATCGATAGTGGAGAACAGAAGATGGTGGTTCGTCATGAATCTACTCTAACATCTTCAAAGCTTGAACCTGCTTCTAGCCACTACATGAACTCATCTTTTGACAAATTTTATGAATTATATTATATATGCTGATAAATTTCATCATAACCCTAAAAATCATTAATATTCCCTGATTTTTCTCTAATTTTCAGTTAATTTGTTCGGTCCAAGTCAACCACACATATTCCGTTTACCTCAATTCCGAACAAATGATATAATAATGTATAAACTTATGAAATTTACAAGTGCTGACGTGCATATATATATCTTTTGGTCATACTTTCCTTTTTCCCATAGTTCCTCCGTCAAAGATTTATAGTTGTGGGAATCTGCACTTCTTGACGAAAATAAATTATTGTATGTGCGCTTCAGAAAAATATTTTTTTTCTTAAAGAAAACTTCAGAAAATGTTCTAAAATAATTTATTTGGTGGGTAAACAAATGTTTAGCCCACAATTGATAAGAGAAAATATACGGTGACATCTTGATATAAGTATTATATTTTTTTGTCAACAATATTAGCACCTAAAAAAACTTAGTTGCCTAGATTGGTAGGCCAACACCTACATACACAAAGTTGTATGGTTGAATTCGTGCATTCCTTGCAAGTTTGTCCGCCTCCAAATTATCTTTGCGAGATATTTGGACTAGCTTTAAGGTCTCGTAAAACTCCTTGATCTTCTCGTAATCATCTAAATGGATTGAAAAGACCGACCAATCTCATGGTGCATAAACGATCTTCACCAATTTGGAACAGTCTGTTGCAAAAGTGACTTCTTGTTGCTAGTAGGACTTCATGCATTCCATGGCTCATATTAGTGCTTCGCATTTCGGCATGCAATGGTGAAAGACTACTGCGAATGTTCATGGTCTCTCTCATTTCATTTATGCATTCATCGAAAATACTATATCAACCTTGCCCCGAGAATAAATCACATTCCTTCCAAGATCTGTCAATATAACACTATAAACTCTGTTTTACCAAATCGTCTCCATATCTTCATCTCTTGTGGGATTTGTCACTCTTAAATCGTCACCGCTATTTGTTTGGGCATCATTCCAAGTCAAATTTTTTGTTTCTGCTAATCATATAATCTCTCGTGGATCCCTATCCAAATTGCTATATTGTTTCTTGTTCCGAATCTTTCAGAAATACCATAATATCCATGGGTATTGTTTTTATATGTTATCCGCTGGTATTCTCCAAAATAGATAATATATATTCCTGAAGACTTATTATGTTTGGAAAATGCCCAGATTCGAAGGATATTATGGTATCCATTCGAAGGAAAATGTTGATCCTTAATTTGATTCATCATCTTCGAGTTGCAAAAGTGGAAACCATATCGCTATCAATCCTTCATTAGATATCTTCAGAGATCCCTTCGAATTTGTTCGAAGTCTTCGAAGATCTATAGATCACCATAATCTGAATATATCCAGAACCACTTATGAAACAAATCATACACCCAGAAACCATCGAGAATCAGAATCCCATTTCGACGATTGACCTTAATAAGATACTCCAAATTCAATGATCCGATTCGCGAAGGATCAAAGACCTCTCTTTCCTCAATAATCTTATAGGACCGCAATGAAACCGCAATATACAGTACCGATTTGCCAAAAAAATGCATCTGAATATTAGAATCACCGAATACTCTTCTACCTCATGATCAAATCAAAAATAATAATGGAAAAATAAAAACCTTGATCTAGAACTCCATCGCCGTCACACCAAGAAAATAATTTTCATTCTATTAACAATTCGTTTTTAATAAGTATTGTATTTTTGTCGTCTATTTTTTCTAAGGAAAAACATGATAGTATGTAAAATAAAGCATAATACAATAAAAATTATATTATATTACACATGAAAAACCATAAAAAAATTCTGTGATAAATTTACTAAATTGATATTTGCTAGTTTTGCAAATTAAAAACTAAAGTATAGTTACTACTATTATTTAAAATAAAATCTTGAAATAAATTGAAATAATCAAAATATGTAGCAATATATATATATATATATATCATTTCTTTTTTCTCAAAAAATTATATAGTTTTTTAATCTATAGTTGAAAACAACTTATGTGCCTTGGCAACATTAAATAAAAGGTTGACTTGGGATTTATTAGAGTACTTCCACTAGTTGAAAAAAAAGAGAGTACTTCCACTATATCCAACAGATTCTCGACCAATGAGGATGTGAGGGGTGGGTCCAAGAATCCGAAAGATGGCGCTACGTTGGATCAACTGTACTTAGCCTTCATAATGTCTAGGTTCAAACTTGTGCTTGAAGCTTTAGTCTCCTACCTGGTTTTCAAAATTGAATCAACTGTACCCATTCTTTCGATTTTTTAATATGACCCTTGCCCTTTTGTTTAGCCAAGTGTTGCCCCCTTTTGTTTAGCCAAGTTTTACCGAATCAAATTTCAATATAATGTAAATAATACTGTTATACGAATAGACGTTCACATATCTTCTTTATATATTGTAGATTTTAGATATCGAAAACAACTTGACTTTATTCAAATCAATTGAATGCCCTATTTATACAAGGTTAATAGCTGACTTGGGCCTTTGTGGATAGAAATAATCCCTCAAAATTTCCTAATCTTAGTAGGAATCGAAAACATATCTAACGCTATCTATCTAAAGATATATGATCTATATCTTTTAGTATTCAATGTATATCTCCAATACTCTCTCTCAAGTTGGAGAGTGAGGATTGAAAACTCCCAACTTGGACACTATTGATTGAAATGGAACACGTCCAAGTGCTGTCGTCAAAACGTCAGCTAACTGCGAGTCCGAGCTGATGTGTCTAGTAGTAATCACGCCTTCTTGAACAACATCATGAACTGAATGACAATCTCTCTCGATATGCTTGGTACATTCATGAAAAACTGGATTCACAGCTATATGAATAGCAGCCTTGCTATCACAGAAGAATCTCGTTGGCATTGTTTGCTCAGCGCCAAGTTTGGCCAATAGTCTTCTGATCCATTTTGTTTCTCGTAATGCAGCTGCCATTGCCCGATATTCCTCTTCTGGGGATGAATGACAGACCATCTTCTGCTTCTTGGTTTTTCATGCTATTGGGGATCCTCCAAGCATTACCACGAAGGCGCTTAAGGATCTTCTCGATAACAGACACGTCCCTCAGTCTGCATCACAATAGATGGTTAGAGTAAGATCTTTATTTGACCTGAGCAGGATACCATGGCCTGGTGATCCTTGAAGGAACCGAACAACACGTTGTGCCGCAAGCCAATGATCTTGGTGAAATGTTTGCATGAATCAAGAAAGAATATGAACTGCATAACATAGTTCTGGTGGTGTATTGAGCATATAGATTAATCTCCCAACAAGGCGCCTGTACTTGGTCGGATCATCTAGACGAGGTCCTTCAGGCTTGGCGATCTTATGGTTCTGCTCTAATAGAGTAGGGTTTGGCTTGCATCCACTGTTTTCTGTTTCTGCAATTATATCTAACGCATATTTTTGTTGAGAGAAATAGAAACCTTCTAGACCGCGGCTTACTTCTATGCCAAGGAAGTATTTGAGCTTTCCTAAATCTTTTATCGCAAAGCATTTACTCAAGTATTCTTTAAACTTATTAACCATCCGTGAGTGATTCCCGCAAATGACAAGATCATCGACATAGATTATAACTCAGAGTTATATGTCTTTGACGGAATATGGGAATAAGGAGTAGTCTTCATAAGATTGAGTGAAGCCAAACCGAAACAATGCATCAAATAGTTTCTTGAACCAACATCTTGGTGCTTGTTTAAGTCCATACAAGGATTTCCGAAGTCTACACACTTTATTAGGATATGTGTGTCGAAAACCAGGGGGTAGTTTCATATATACCTCTTCTTGGAGATCACCGTGAAGAAAAGCGTTATGGAGATCCATTTGATACACTTCCCATTGTTTTGCTGCAGCAAGGCGAGGAGAGAACGGATTGTTGTCATTTTGACGACATGAGCAAATTTTTCGTTGTAGTCTTCTCCTTCAACTTGTTTATCGCCTTGAACAACCAAACGAGCTTTATGTCTTTCAAGCGTTTCATCTGCGTTGTATTTGAGTTTGAACACCCACTGACTTCTAATTGCTTCTTTGCCTGAAGGCAAAGTAGTTATGTCCTAAGTATGATTGTTCTCGAGAGCAACTACTTCTTTTTCAACTGCTTTATTCCATTCTTTGTGTTTCATAGCCTCCTTAAAATTCTTAGGCTCGATTGCAGATGTAATTGATGCCACACATGCTCTATGCGGAGCTGAAAAATGAGTGTCAGTGATATATTCAAATAGAGGATAGAGTGATTTACCAGAGACTGTAGTCGAGGAAACTGATTTGGAGTGAGGAGCATGATGTGTATTCGCGGTTGTGTTGTATAAAAGATAATCATTAAGTGCAACCGGTTGTTGCTTGTGTCGCAAACCTCTGCCTAGTTCTTCAGCTGAGGTCTCATTACCACTGTGTGTAATGGTTGTATCTACTGATGCAGGCAAATCTGATGTTTCTTTAGTAGGTGAACCAGATGGTTCTTCGGTAACCTCTTGTACCAAGTCTTGTATATCGGCTACTCGTGCACCAGGGTCCGGACTTGCATGTGAGTCAGATATCGGTTGTGTTAAGACGGCTTCAACACTGTTAATCAACCAATCATCTTTATCATTACTCCCCCTGTCGTCTAAGTAGGACTCTTGTGGTTTCGAGTTGAAAGCGGCATATGGAAATACATCTTCTTGAAACACAACATCTCGAGATATTATGAACTCGTTGCGTTCGATATCATAAACCTTCCAGCCTTTTTTGCCATATGGATATCCTACAAAGATACACATTCTTCTTCTTTGTCCGAATTTATCCTTATCACGAGATGCTCGGTGAGTATAACAAGCGGATCCAAACACTCGAAGCATCTTGTAGTTAGGTTTGCATCCGTGAAGTATTTCAAAAGGTGTCTGGCCTTTATGAATGGTTGTAGGGGTTCGGTTTATCATGTAGGCTGCAGTTAAGATTGCCTCACCCCAGAACTTCGTTAGGAGGTTTGCTTGGAATAGGAGTGCTCGAGCAACATTAAGAATGTGTCGATGCTTCCTTTCTACTCTCCCGTTTTGTTGCGGTGTGCTAACACAAGAGGTCTGGTGTACTATTCCAACATCTCTAAAGTATGAAGAGAGCACCATAAATTTTGTACCATTATCGCTTCTAACTGTTTGGATCTTCTTCCCAAATTGTCGTTCTGTATAAGCCATGAACCTTTTTATGATGTTCTTGACTTCTGATTTTTTGAGCAGGTGATACGTCCCGACAGCTCTAGAAAAATCATCTACGATAGTTAAAAAATAGATTGCTCCACATGAAGAAGGAACTCTATAAGGACCCCATACATCGACATGGATTAATGAAAAACAACGTGATGTTTTATTTAGAATTTCATGAAAAACTTCACGAGTTTTATTAGCTTTAAAACAGGTGTTACACGGACTAGAGCTAGTTGTACTAGAAACAAACGACAAATCTGAAAATACTGGAAAAGACGGATGACCCAATCGCTGATGCCACAGATCTGATCAGATTTTCCTGTTGCCTTATGACTTTTTGGAGTGACCAAATCTGTGAAGTAATACACACCATCACGCTCTTCACCTTCTCCAATCAGCGTCCTCGAAAAACGGTCCTGTAAACACACAAATCGTGTCAGTGAATAAGGCGTAACAATGTGTTTGCTGTAACAGTTTAGCAACTGAAATCAGTGTGCAGTTTAGGTCTGGAACATATAGAACTTTGTCCAACGTTATGTTGGATGAAAGAACAAAAGATCCGGTTGTCAATGCAACAGCCTTGTTGCCATCTGCAAAGGCGACTGAACATGGTGAGATGTTCTTGATGTTGATCAGCAGAGAGCGATCTCCCGTCATGTGGTGAGATGCCCCGGTATCAAGAATCACGTCGCCTAATGTGTTCTTACCAGATAGTCGATCACTTGTGGCTGCTCCAGCTTTTACTTGAATCAGTTGACCCAACATCTGCAATTGTTCTTTGGTGAACTGAGGAAATGATGAAGAGTTAGAGCATGTTGCGTGTGCTGTATTTGCTTATCCACGTCCTCTTCCTCTCGATCCATGGCCTCCTTTTCCGCGCGAACTAGAACCTTGATTCCGATTACTAGTTATTTCGTTATACCAATCAGGATATCCTATTAATTCCCAACAATCTTGTTTCTCATGCCCTGTCTTCCCGCAGTGAGAACAGAGGACACGATTGCGCAAAATCGAGTTTTCATTCTTGTTTTGCGAATCTGTTTTGGTTGTTTGTTGTTCTCGCCGTGATGTTGAAGTATCCTGACGAGCCACAAACCCGACCGCTTCTTGTTGTTGATCACGACCTCGAGTAAATGAGATTATTTGTTCTTCACGAACAATCTTGTTGTATATCTCTCCAAGCGTGGGCAGTGGATCAATTCTTATGATCGACGTGCAAATACTCCCGAAACGTGAACCATCTAGACCCATCACAAATTGATGTATCTTTTCTTGCTCTCTTTCTTTGGCGATCGCAGCTGCTGCACCACAAGAACACACATGTATCGGTTGATACACTTGTAGTTATTCCCAAAGTGTCGACATTTCTCCAAAGTAATCCAATACGGATTGTCCTTCCTGTCTACACGAAGCCAATTGGGCTTTGATTTGGTGTACCCGAACCGTGTTTCCAACTGAGAAACATTGTCTTAGATCTTCCCAAAGTAAGTGTGCATCAGTTATATATGTGACAGTCGATCTTAATTTTTGGATCAATGGATGTTCGTATGCATTCGACGATCATCGAATTAACTGTTAACCAGTTCTCGAAGTTGACATGATTTTCTTCTGGTTTCTTCAACGTGCCTTTGATGAACCCTATTTTGCGTTTTTCTTGCAGGGCATTCAACATCTATGAAGACCATTCACTGTAATTTTCTCCGTTTAATTTGACTGAAGAAATTACAGCTCCGGGATTATCCGAAGCATACAGTCGGTAAGGCGAGTTCATTTGAATCTCATCCTTGCCTTCGGTGTTTTTAGCGAGTTCTTGGTCGTCGGCCATTGCTTCAACAAACCAAGCTTTTTCTCAATCTTTTTGTATTTTAGATCGATTGTTCTGATACCATGTAGATTTTAGATATCGAAAACAACTTGACTTTATTCATCAATCGAATGCCCTATTTATACAAGGTTAATAGCCGACTTAGACCTTTGTGGATAGAGATAATCTCTCAAAATTTCCTAATCTTAGTAGGAATCGAAAACATATCTAACGGTATCTAAAAATATATGATCTATATTATATCTTTTAGTATTCAATGTATATCTCCAATATATATCAACTGATTCAACTTGATAATTTAACAACGATATGCAGGTCTTTTTAAAGGGCTAACAGCGATATGTAGTTATACGTGATAAAAAACATTATATACTTTATTTGGAAAAAACATGATATATATATATCAAAGATAGCTATCAATTAGATAATGATGATTTCTTACAGGTTCATAATACTTTAAATACTAAAATTTATTATTTACATAGAACATCAATATAATAATAAATATTGTTGTATTTGTGCCATTTGTTAATACTTATAGCAACATTCTTTCACTAACGTTCATGAAAAGGAAATTGTAGAGTGTTCGTTGGTTATTAAATAGATTCTTTTTTTTTTTGAACGAAGGTTATTAAATAGATTCTTGCAACTCCAAAAGGTTGTAAACATGATTATATTGATTAAGGAGTCATGTTTTAAGTTAAAACAGCAACATTCTTTCACCAACATTTACCCGCTTAAATTTTTGCATTGGATTAAGTTTCTTTTTTATGTTTATATAATTGTAATTTGTCAATTCATCTTCGTAACACGTTTTTAGTGAGCAAAATTCGTTTTTAATATTTTATAATCGAAATTTGAAAATTTTATTTTCAACACGTCATGTAATAGTATAAATAATTTTCAAATTTGATGCAACAACTCGTTTAAAACTGTAATATTCAAAACATCAATAATAATTTAATCTATCGTATATTTGAATAATATAAATATTAATTTTAAAAATATTTTTAGCAAACAAAAAATATATCCGTATTTTATGCTTGTGCAAAGTTCGTTTTAATAAATTGTCTAATTCATTTTCAACCGGTTCTTATAGTGATTTAAATATCTTGTAATTTTGATACAGCAACCTGCCAAAAATGCAATCTTGAAAAATCAATCGTAAGCTTATCATATATTTGAAAAAATATATTAATCTAATTTTAATATTATAATTTTTTAAACAATATTTTATAAATTAAAATTTATTTTATAGTATTTTTATATAATATTGACTTTTAAGAAGTTAAATTATGTTAAAAAAATACATGAATATGTGTTGTTATATGTGTGTATTTATTTACATTGATTTTATTATTTATAAAAATAATAGGTGTATTGAGTCATTTAATTGTATGTATCATTTGTTTTAGTAATTTAATTATGTTGAACGAGTATATCCGTATTTTAGTAATCTATACTATTATTTGGGAAGTGATTTTGAGAGAATGGAGCTCTCTCATTAATTCTCAAATTTAACTTTCAAATTTAATTATTAATAATTATTTTAACTCTCAAGTGGCGTTATTTTATTTTATCTTATATATATTAGATGATGTCATAACATTATCGCATCTATACAAAATATATATAAGATATATTTTGCAACTGACTCACATATATATTATATCTATCGTATATGGTGATTTAGGTTTATCTATTTAGGTTTATCTAATAGTAATTAGATTTTACAGCCGACATAAAATTCTATATATAACTACTTCATATCCTTGCCTCTTTCATTATTATTAGCAGCACAAGCACCAGGACGACGACCACCAATTTTCTAATCTTAGCAGCTTTTAATTTTCTAATTCAAAGTCGTATCTTATTTTAGAAGAAAAACCAATTTTTACTGTTCTCATTAGTGAAATTAATCATACTCATGATAGATATAAGATAAATGTCCAAATTATAAAATTACGGAATGAAATCAGAAACAACAAAATTAATTCAATTGAAATGATTTTAGTTGATCAAGTGGTTAGTTTTCTTTTTATTATTTACTTACTTTTTACAATTCCAAGAGAACTTTCAATAATCCATAATTAACCTCTCTTATTTATTCTCAATTTTTCATATTAAAATTTCTTAATTGCCCTTAATGAATTTATTTGAAAAAACAATGCAAAATCACATATGTATTAACAACAATGTCGTGATATGTGATCCTTTTAACAAAATTACGGAAATTCAAAATCACGTGTTCAATAAATTAAATAATTTAAAGATAAATAGTATATATATTTACATATTTTTAAGACAAAAACGAAAATCATGTGTTATTTTCAAGAAATTGCGATAAATGCGATTTTGACATAAAACACAGTTTTGCGAAAAATTGCAATTTTGATGGAAAATACGATTTGACAGAAAACATGATTTTGACGGAAAATGTGATTTTGCAAAAAAATACTATTTTGACGTGATTTAGACAGAAAACACGATTTGCGATTGACGAAAAAACGCGATTTTGAGAAAACATGATTTTGACGGAAAATATGATTTTTGATAGAAAACATGATTTTAACAGAAATACTATTTCGCGGAAATTATGATTTTGACGAAAAACATGATTTTGCCAAAAAAACATGATTATGTGGTTGCGATTGAAAATTTGATTTTGTCGGAAAACACAGCTTGACGGAAAACAAGATTTTAAAAGAAAAATGGTTTTAACGGAAAATGTAATTTTGCGGTTTGATGGAAAACGTGATTTTGACGGAAACACAATTTTGATGATTTTTAAAAATTTACTTAGCTTATAAAAAATTAAATAAATACCTTTTAGTTAATAAAGATACCTATTTTGTTGATAATTTAAATAAAACTAAATTTTTAGCTTACTTATTTAGAGATAAATTAACTATATGTGTAGATATATACGAACATTTATGATTTTTCACTTTTAAGAAAATATATATATATATATATATATATATATATATATATATATATATATATATATATATATAAAATTAAAATTTTAAGTATTTCAACAAATATATTATATGAAAATTTTACTTTGTCTAATAGTATATATCATTCTGGAAATATATTATAGAACCGGCTTACACTTTTTTAACCCATGCAACCGATTCTCACATAATTAGATTATATGTTTGGCTTATATATATATATATATATTCAAATGATTTTACATTTTTTTTGAACAATGGCTTTAAATGATTTTACATTTTGTATTTCTTTAGATCAACAATTGGAAAACATATAAATCAATCCAACACAAAATATTTAATTTAAGTTTAAATAAATAATATTAACTATTAAAATTTAAAATATAATTTAAACTTATATTAGCACCCCACACAAGGTGTGGGGTAATCGCCTAGTTTAATTATGTTGAACGAGTATATATGTATCAAAATAAATTATAAACACATAACATAAATAACAAACTAACATGGTTTGGAAACTACATGAATATTTTGAGCATTCTTTCCACCGTGTGCACCACATTTCATTGCTCCAAATAAAAGGGTTTTAATTGAAACTAGATTTTGACCCGCACTTAGAAAGTGCGGGTTTAATTTTATTTACAAATTTTACTTTTTATTCATTTTGTTAATAGTATTTTAGATTTTTAATTATGTAATCTAATTTTGATTATAATTGTTTAACCAGCATTATAAACAGTGAGTTAGCAATTTAGTTTTTTTTTTAAATGAATTATGTGTTATTTGGAGGAGATATATCGTAAGGATTAAGAGATTAAAATAACGATTTCGCATTATATGTTTTAATCTATGTTGTATCGTAAGATCATGGTTTAGATATATATATATATGAAAACAACTATTGTAAAAGTTATGTGGTATATGTTTAATTGTTATTATATTTATCTAAAATATTATTTTATAAAACACATGTTGTTGTCGTATATATAATTTTCAAATTTGATGGAACAACCCGTTAAAAACTTCATTCAAACATAAAGCATAATTTGACGCTTCAAATATTTGAATAATATAAATATGAAATCATTTTAATATTTTTATTAAGTTTAAAATATATCAACTGAAATTATTTACTATATGTATATATATTTTAAACTCATGCGAATTTTTTTTAGAAAATTTATAATCGAAATTGGCTAATTAATTTTTCAACCCGTTTAATTATTTATATATTTTTCAGTTTGATGGAAAAACCTGTTAAAAAGTACAATCGTAAAAACATCAATCGTAATATGTATATATATATATATATATTTGAAACAAAATAAAAAAAGATATTAAAATATATTATAAATATATTTTTAATTAAATCGTAAATTAGAGAATATTAATTTTTATATATAATAGTTGATGTATAACTTATTAATTATATTTATCAATTAAATTGTTTTGATTTTAATTAATTAGGAAAGTGAGACCTATTATATTTTGGTTGTTTGGCTACATGTTTAATAATTGTCTTGTTTGGAAACATGGATTGTAGAAATAATGTTATATTCCCTAATTACCCTTAATGAAATTTAATTAAATCATTAATATGCAATGGCATAAGTTGTAATAAACACATGAACTAAACGTTAGTTTTCTTTTGACTCTAATTTTTTAATAGTATTGATATTTACGAAAAATGTGCGGCTAGTTGTTAAATATATATAGCAAAGACAAACCTTGCAATGGTAAAGATAATAATCGCTAGGGGGAATAGCCTTTAAGAAGAAAATATCATAGTAAGCAAAAAAGCACATATTAATCATATTAATATATAGCTTCTACATAGCTTATATAGACAACAAATCATGTATTGGTGTGTAAATTAGGTTAAAGTCTGTCGCAAGAAACTGAGTCCATTGCGTTCCAATGGTGCTTAACTGAACGTTTAGAATATTGGTTGTTTTCTTCAATACATACCAGCATTGAAAATTTCACCACTTTTAAATTCAGTGATGATATATACTTTACATTATATTGTTATAATTCTGGGTGGTCATCTTAAGAATTTAAATAATCAGGATTATTATTTAATCATAAACGTTGGAAATAATTTAAAGTGAATTAACGTTAATCGTAACAAAACAAAAGTATTGAAATTAACTATAAAAGGAGAAAATTGCTAATCAACCAAGGGATTTTGTTAGTCTATTCTAATTCGAACTCAAAATTTTGTCGTCAAGTGCTTTCATTTAGTCTTGTATACACCGCGATTCACTTCTATTTTTTTGTGGCTAACTGGTTTGATTGTGATCTCTTATAAACAAAGATTTTGATTGTTGAGGTTAGCTGGATTGATCACCTAGGATTTGATTCTAATCCGGGTTATACAGTTCGTCACAAGTGCTTCCTTCTTGACCACAATTTATTCTGATTACCTAAATTTTGTAAACTTGGAATGCTCTTCGTGAGCACAAAGAGAAATGTGACTGGTATAAAGCTATGGTTTAGTGCAGCAGTCCCTCGGCATGCTTTCAACTTTTGGGTGGTCAACTTGGATAGGCTACCGGTTAAATCGCGTGTCGCTAGTTGGGGCTATGTCATTGACACAAAATGTTGTCTTTGTAATCAACATGAAGAGACACGGGACCACCTATTTCTTCATTGTGATTACTCGAGACTGGTGTGGGAGAAGGTTCTATCCCGTATTCAAATTATACCTCCGAACTTCGCCTCTTGGAACTACCTAATATCGTGGTCAATATCCAAGTCTGATGGTGCTTCATTGATCCTCAAGAGACTTGCTACTCAAGCGACTGTCTCCTTACTGTGGAAAGAGAGAAACGAAAGGATTCATAAAGGTGTCTCGACCTCTCAAGAAGGAGTATTTGCTCAAATTGATCGATCGCTCCGGGACACTTTTCTGGCTCGTGGTCACAGAAAATGATGCTCCAAACTCTTCTTGAACTGGATTAAACTCGTTTAGATCTTTAGTCTAAAATCGATTCTATTCATACTAGCTCATTTACCTTTTTGAGTCCGATTGGTGAACAAAAGCGGAACGGTAAGATTAGCTGTACGCGGAAGTGGTAAGCGATTAGGGAATAGTGCAAAGCGGTAAGAACAAGCGGTTGGAGAAAGCGGTATGAAAAAGCTGAGAGAAAAAAAATTAATATTTTATTTTCTAACGCTTTGATGATTGGTGACCATCAAAGCGGTAAACCCCTTACCGCAGCGGTAAGAGGTCACCAATCACAATCTTTATCTTTTTTTTGGGGTCTAAAGAACTATCTGCAGTGAAAGTATTGTAAAGCACTTTTCCTTTTGGTAATATATTCACATTTTATCCAAAAAAAATTCTGCAAAAATCAAACTGCAAAAATATATTATATGGGTAGCAAAATCTATAGTGTTTGGTAGATTAAAAGACAATCATTGAAATTTTAAAGAGTGCAAATGTCTGATTAACACGGTTACCAACAAAAAGAGTACCTACAAAAGTCAAAAAATCGCAATCTACACAAATGTATACCATTTATGTTGAAGCAAGACAAATACAATTCGTATAAAACAATCCAAACCAAAAGGAAAATTTTAATTTAAGCATTCATATATAGTAAATTCTACACCTAATGGTATGACTAAAAGCAACAAAACCAAACCATTTAAGGATTGACAATTACATAAAACCACTACTAATGAGTTTATCCTACAGTATTACAACGTGAAATCGAAACTAATAATAAAGACATTAGCAATAAATAAAAACAAAGTAACGACTTTATCCTACAATATTACAACCGTTTAGAGATGCACTAATAGTAATATAACATAAGCTAATCAATTACCCTCAAGGGAAAATTCGTGAAAATCCAAGATCATAGATGGTGAAGATAAAATTAGAACACCTATCCCTTCTATTAACACCAACAACAAGTAGACGACATCTTTCCAAGAATAATTCTGGTGGCCGATAGGTTTCCCAAGCACGATAAGTAGAATTTTCAACATGCAACTTCATACGCCAAACCAAATCACGATCATGATTAGTTATCTCTAAATCGAATTCAAGATCAGGAGACATTATCCATCGCAAAATGCAATAAACATACAACGAAAGATCATATCCCCTAATCGAAGACTCTCGAATAATCGCAAGACCATTTTCCAAGTTACCACGGTGGAAGAACTCAGAAGAACCTTGTAAGAAAAGAGCTTA
Organism: Orychophragmus violaceus; assembly: GCA_030180135.1. Taxonomy (NCBI): domain Eukaryota; kingdom Viridiplantae; phylum Streptophyta; class Magnoliopsida; order Brassicales; family Brassicaceae; genus Orychophragmus; species Orychophragmus violaceus. Next base: position 60,064,286 of record CM058237.1, on the reverse strand, counting down.
GAGATTAGCACAGCGGTGACACAACAGCCTTAAGCCATCGTTGAATCAATTTGGAGTTTTCATGGTGAATAGATCAAACTCTCTCAAGTACAAATTGTCATCGGTCACACCTCTTAAACTTCTACACGAAGCCCTAGCAACACAATGGACACAGGATGATCGGCCACAAACATGCAAAATAATAGACCAAAGAAAATCCGGAGGTAGATCCAATAAATGATCTTCTCGATTAATCGCCAATCTCCGACGCCGTCGCCTCTCATTAGAAACCATATAAAAATGACCTTTGGGTTTCCATCAGACTCTTGTAAAGATACATATAAAGAACAATTTTTACCTCAATATTCCTTAAATTCTAAACGCTTAAAATGGAATATATTCTTTTAAGATGACAACACAATATATAAAACTTATCATTTTAGATATAAGTTTACTATTTAATATGTGGGATATAATATAAACATTTAAATTACAGCAATCCGAAATCTAAAGACTATAATAAAGCTTGAATATCACTTATCATATTAGCATATAATATTAGGAAAAGACTAAATAACAAAAAGAAAAGACGTTAGAGCAACCTAAAAGAACCGGCTACGATAATCAAGAATGAGGCCCTAGATCTGAGCTAACGATCAACCGACCACGATGTAAAGACACACAAAGGTAGTCACGCATTGAGATCCCACTCGTACACATATGTCTATTAATATCAGCCAAAACACCAGCCATATGAGTAATATTAGAGAGGAGAGTGGCTGTAAATACACACAAATGCATGAGAATTAGGATAATGCTTAAATTAACATATAGATAACAAAAGCCATTCAAGAAACACATACCTTCATCAACCAACATATACAAAATATGTTCCCAGAAACAAGAAGCATTCAAGAGGCAGCCCGATGACAAAATAAAAGCAAACAAAGCACGCAGTCCCAACCGGTGAAACCAAACAATGGCTTCCTTTATGGCTCTGACGTACTCCCAATCAATATCAATAAGACCCAGATAAAAACAGGCACTCTTAGAAGTTGTATGGAGTACACCACGGACAGTGTGCAAATCACTATAGCTTGAATGCGAAGAAAATATGTTAAAAAGAAGCTTTAGTTATTATGCCTTACCCAACGATGATGATCATCGTCAGAGACGAACATCTAAAAATCGGGAAACAACAGATGAGTAGACAACAAAAGAACATAACAAAACAACTCATACAAAGAGAGAAAGATAAATCACATGATAATGAACGATGTGGATCGCGCCAAAAATAATATTTAATACGATATAAAGAGGACATGTTGTTATAATCATGACAAAAATATCTATAGAAAGGATCATTAGCTAACCAAAATAACAAAATTCAAAGTTTCAAAAATATATACAAAAGGAACACATACCATGGCTACAACGAAAACACCCTGGCGTGATAATCCAAAATTATATCTACTAACGTGATACGAAACCACACCAACCGCCTCAGAGGAAGTTGTCAAAATCGACTACACTAACGATCTCACCATAAGAAGAAAAATCCGTCTGAGATTGCGAAACACTACCTAAGCATAAATTTGGTTTGTTAGGGTTAAGAGAATTGTAGTCAAATTAGACAAAAGCCAAAAAAATTGTTTTACCAAAAAAAGAATTTTTTTGGTTTGGTTCCATTTTAGAAATTTAACTTATTTGTACGATTTATTTGATTCTAACCCCTGTTCTAAAAATCGGCCTGGGAGGCCGCCTCCGCGCCGAAAAAGCGTTCGACGGACCCAGGCCGCCGCGATTTGGTGATAATCACCCTTAGAACTCGGAACGTATGAAAATCCTTGTTTTTTGCTCGTCATAAACCTGAAATCAATTATTCTATAACAGATCTACAATATCTGAAGGCAAAGCATCAAAAAACTGAGAAGAACAAGTGATAATCGAGCAAAAACAATGGTGTGACGGCTGTTTTTAGGGTTGCAGGCGTGACATGAGGAAGAAGAAGAAGGGACAATGACAAAATTTTCCCTTCATTAAAAGGAAATTAAAAAAATGACAAAAAACACAACAAGTACTCAAACCCGCGACCTTCAAGATAACTAACGACCACAATTCCACTAGACCAGCTAAGTTTCATTGGTAAATGTTGACATATATTCGAAATATACATAAAAATGTATTAAACAGTCCTAAAATTACGCCCCGCGTAATCCCCATTTAATCTCTGATTTTTTTGCTAGGCGCTAGGCCCAGTCCGACGCCCGACTAACGCCTAACGCGTTTTCGAACAGAGATTCTAACCAATTTATACATTTTTAAAAAATTTCTATGTTTACATTGGCTTATATAAACTTAATTCCAACAAATAATAAAATATTAAAAAAATCAGAATTATTGCTTTTTTCTCCTTCGCAATTCCAGACAAAGTTCCTACCAGCTAAAAGAACAACAACATCATTATGAGCCTATTTCTCAAGACAAGACTACTCACCTCGGCACACAACCTCTCAAAAATTTAATCGCTTTCCCCATGTCGATCTCACATAAGCTATAAACCACATCTTATGAGCCTAGTGCCTGAGCCTTCTGAAACATCGTGAGGTCTGGAGAGAAGTCAGAAGACTTCCCCTCCGCCTCCAACTCCCTTTGTTCCACCTTGAGTCGAACAACTCACAAAATACCACTCGCATAACTCCCATGGAAAGCCCTTGAAGAGGCAAGTGAGGAGCTTAGAGAGATATTGATCCAATAAGCTAGTTGCTCGAATCCCTCTGAATTTGCATTAAAGGGGGAGATAGGAGGTTGGCAGAGGAACATGGACAAGTAGATGAAACAAGGCTCCAATGGTAAGATCAAACATGGCCAACCGAACTTTTGGATCTCCAACATGTCAAACACCCCTAGAAGGATCACTCGATCCAGAAAGAGGCCCAGAGCAGACCCATCATGATCAGTATGATTCCATACCTCCTGAAATTCCTTCAAAAGATCAAGTCCTAGTTTTCCTGTGACTAAGCCCTGTCAATGATTCTCAAAAGGTATGTAAAAGAGGAAAGGCAAATATAACAACCTCATATCGAATAATTTCAAAGAGGAAGTCTTAACGACCTCCAGGAAGAGAGTAGCACAACCTAGCTTGATGAACAACTCGCCTCTGCAAGGTGTGAACTCGTGGAAAAGAAAAGTAAGCCAAGTTAACGCATCTCCTAAAAGGAATCTCACGTAAAGAAACATCCCTCGGAATGAGGAGAATAATGTCACCCTACCTACTTCATCAAACGGTCGAAGAATCCCTCCAAAGGAGGAGAACCGTCCAGTTAACCAACAACTGACTGAAAATTTTGTACCAACTTTCTCAAATGAAAGGGTGTATTTTCCAAATCCATATAATCATGTTCATTAACGATAAGATGTTGAACTGTCAAGGGCTGAGGAATCGTTGGACAGTCCAACATTTAAGGGACATAATTTTGAGTGTGATCCCAGACACCTTCTTCCTCTCAAAAACCAAAAATCCTGATGACTTCATTATCCAGACTTGCTTGGATGAATTATGCAAATAATGATGATATTTCTCCATGGCCAATGTGGTGGTTGTGTGACATTTTTTGGAATCAGGATGTAGAGCTAGAAGTGTTATCCTCTTGTAAGAAATTCATTGACATGACCATTAATTATAAAGAAAAGTCTTTCGATGATACCTTTTTATATGGAGATCTAGAAAAAAGCAAACACAAGCATCTCTTGCAACAATTAACAACTCTTTAGGCATCTCGTATAGATCCTTGGTTCATTTCATGATGAGGAAATGAAACTAGAACAAGATCAAGAAGCTTCCATTCCCATTGTAAGACAAAAACCATTGACAAGGTCATGAGAAAGGGTGTTAAGAGTGAAGGATGTTTTGGTGTTAATCCTGATTCAGTTCTTCAGATTAAACAGTCCTAAACATGCGGATCTAGGTTCTCTTGAATAGAAACTTTATGGATCTCACCTTTTACCTGTTTATGCAGCGGAAAGAGAGAACAGGTCAGAGATCAGAGAGCCACCAAGTGATAACTTCTCCAGAGGTTCACACACGCACACCAAGCAGGAGGAGATGCTGCTAGACCAAGCTGTGGGAGGCGCAGGAAGAGAGAGAGAGGCGCGGCTGGGTTAGGGTTTTTTGGGGAGAAAGAGATTTGGGTTTTAGTTTATAAAACCCTTCTCTTTCCCTTTTGGGCTTTTGGGCCCAAATACCAATCTGATTAAATCCCTTGGATTTAATCAGACCCATTAATCTCTCTCTAAGTACGACAAATGCCTGGCACTTTTACCGTACTTCTGTTAAGCCGTTCCTACACATTTTCCTGTTAGCTTAGGCGTGTGACCCATATGGGATCATATAATAAAGGCAATAAGTCCAAGACTTATAGATCATGAGCGGACTCTAGCAAGCCATCATGACCCCCAGTATTATATGACTTATGTCTGATCATTGACATACTCTTACTTTCTAGAGACAGTACCGAGATTACTGGACACAATTCCAACAATCTCCCACTTGTACTGGAATCTCTGTATTCATAATCCTTTTGTCTCAATATCTCGATTAGTCATAAGGCAAGATTAGTGTCATCCTTATAAAGCCTAATCTTGTTCATCGGACTCTGATTCGATACTGACAATCCAAACGACTCGGGACAGTCCGTTTGAGCATGGCCATGCATTTTCCAGTATTCAAATCTCCGATTGGCCTAGAGATATTCACTCCATTTATATTGGAGGGACAAATTCCGTCTTGTTCCATCACTGTAAACTACTCATTTCATAATGTACCCAAACAAGGTCCTTATAACTATCGCAGAACGACAGCGTTAGACAATGATCAAAGTGCATCAGTCCATGTGCAGTCACATGCATGCGAACTCAGGTCTAAGGACTATACTCTATAGTCGTAGTAAGAATCTCTTATGACACAGATATAAATATCCTGAAGAGTTCTTATAAGCGGGTCTTGTCCGGTCGTATGTACCCCACATACACCTATGTACTGACTTTGATGCCGCGCATCTATGACACACGGAGACTTTGTCATAAGTCACATACCAATCCAGTCTCACACGGTTGTTGGTGTTCCAATTTCAACAACCTTCGACTAGGGACAGGATGATATAATCCATCTATCAAATATAGGGTCTCATGATCAAGCTAAATGACTTTGATGACTCAAGATCAAGTCACTTACTTCGATGACCTATAAAATAGTTTATATCACTTTGGAACGATTATTTCATCACAGTTAAAATAATCTTGAAATAATAATTTCATTAAACATAAGAATGTTTTACAAGAACATATCAAATAACTAAATAAAAGCCCTCAAACTCCCACTCAAATTTAGATTACATTTCAATGTCTCTAATGCCTACAGCTTCAGTCAGAAACTCGAGCTTAGGCCTTGGGAGTGGCTTTGTCAACGGATCAGCGACGTTATCATCTGTCTGAACTCGGCTGATCTTGACTTCCTTTCTATTAATGATGTCACGTATCAAGTGAAATCTTCTTTGAACATGCTTGGATTTCTGGTGTGATCTTGGTTCCTTTGCCTGAGCAATAGCACCATTGTTATCACAAAACAGTGCTAGAGGCTCAGCCGCATCTGGTATCACACCTAGTTCAACAATAAACTTTCGTATCCAAACAGCTTCCTTCGCAGCTTCTGAGGCGGCGATATATTCAGCTTCTGTAGTGGAATCAGCAACGGTGTCTTGCTTGGAGCTTCTCCAACTGATTGCACCGCCATTCAGACAAAAGATATAACCGGACTGTGACCGGAAATCATCTTGGTCTGTCTGGAAACTTGCGTCCGTGAATCCACTGACTTTAAGCACATCACTTCCACCGTACACTAAGAACTTATCCTTAGTATGTCTTAGATACTTCAAGATATTCTTTACGGAAATCCAATGGTTTTCACCTGGATTTTACTGGTATCTACTCGTCATGCTCAATGCATAAGCAACATCAGGACGAGTACAGATCATGGCATACATGACAGATCCTATTGCAGATGCATAAGGAATATTCTTCATGCGCTCAAGCTCAACAGCCGTCGTAGGGCTCTGCTTCTTGCTTAGCGTTGTGCCATGTACCATTGGCGTGAAGCCCTTCTTGGAATCTTTCATGCTGAATCTTGTTGGAATTGTGTCCAGTAATCTCGGTACTGTCTCTAGAAAGTAAGTGTATGTCAATGATCAGACATAAGTCATATAATACTGGGGGTCATGATGGCTTGCTAGAGTCCGCTCATGATCTATAAGTCTTGGACTTATTGCCTTTATTATATGATCCCATATGGGTCACACGCCTAAGCCAACAGGAAAATGTGTAGGAACGGTTTAGCAGAAGTACGGTAAAAGTGCTAGGCATTTACTGTACTTAGAGAGAATAAAAGGGTTTGGCCACTCTGTGTCGATCGATACACAAGGAGTGTCGATCGACACAGTGCGCGAACGCTTTCGAGTTATTTGGTATTTGGGCCAAACGGACCAAACGGAATTGGACAAGTTTTATAAGTAAAACTCGAGTCTTTTTCTTGACCAACCCTAACTAGCCGCGCCTCTCTCTCTCTCCTGCGACTTCTCCTAGTGGCCTAGCAGCCTTCTTCCTGCTCGGTGTGCGTGTGTGAACCTCTGGAGGAGTTATCTCTCGGTGGCTCTCTGATCTCATACATACCGTCCCTTTCCGCTGCAAATCAGGTATAAGGTGAGATCATCTGTTGTTTCTATTCAAGAGAACCTAGATCCGCATGTTTAGGATGATCTGAATCTGGAATTGAATCAGGATAAATCTAAACATTCCTTCAGTGGTATCAGAGCTATTGGTTCTGGTTTTTCTTGTTTAGATTCATGTTTAGGATTGTTTTTCTTGTTTAAAAGTGTTTTGAATCAACTACTGATAAGAGAAAACATTTAAGTAACAAGAATTGAAATCTAAACACATGAAAAATCGCATGATCAAACTATATTGATTTGGTATGCGATCTGATCCGAGAGAATGAGAATCGGCTGCGATTGCATGTATCGATCGATACGATCGCATGGATCGGTCGATACAATTCGAAGATCGCATGGATCGATCGATACGATCGCATGGATCGGTCGATACAGTCTATCGGCTAACCCTGTTAACGCGTGAAAGCATCGATCGATGCAGGATCGATGCAGGTTCGATATTGGTGCATCGACCGATGCGGTTGGTGCACATCGATCGACACGGTTAGGGTTTTGGCTCGGTTCCGTGCATGCGTGAGAGCATCGATCGATACAGGATCGATGCACGATCGATGCAGGATCGATGCTGAGAGCATCGACCGATGCGGTTGATGGATCGATCGACACGGTTGGTTCATCGATCGACATGGTTGGTTTAAGGCTCGGTTTAATTTTTGATTAAAATTAATTCGTCCTGGTTTAATAAACAGATTTAATAATTTTATTAAGTCTGGTTAAACCGGGACAAGAAATCCAATGTCGAAAGTATTATTGGATTTAGTGCCTAAACCAGGATTTTCTAATTTGATTTGGTTGGACCAAATAAATTGAGAAAATCCGGTTTAGTAAATAACCGGTTGACAATTGTGGTCATCGTAGTAATTAAAATTTGGTTAGACCAATTTTAATGAACCAGACCGGTTATGTCATTTAATTGGACAATTGGGTCATGTCTTGGACATGGACCAATTCTTGGGCCTCGGGCCAAGAAGTTAAAACAATTGGGCCAATTATTTGAGTCTTTCTTCAGATTATTTTAAAATTTATTTTATAAAATTATAAAGTCGATTTTAAATTAAAGTTTCCGAAATTTTGAAATTAGAAAGTTTCTTAAATTAGAAGTTTCTGGATTTGCGGGTTTTGGATTTTAAAGAAATTTCTAAAGTTAGAAAGTTTCCGTTTTTAGAAAGTTTCCAATTTTAGAAAGTTTCCAAAAAATAGTAGGTTTCCAAAAATAGAAAGTTTCCCGAAATAGTAATCTTCTATTTTGGGAATGATTTTTAAATAAACCTACGAACCTCAAATAATATCAAGCGTTGGATGTCTTGTCCATTCTATGTCAGCTGTCGAAGCCCATTCAATTGTATTCATGGCCTTACAGTGTGAGGGTGTCTGCTTTTGCGTGGATAAGACGGTTTGTGATTCATAAATGTCATTGGGAGTCCCAGACATTAATGATTACATGACTGTATAGTCTGGTTTTCTTGACTAGGCCATCGGGAGTCCCGGGCCTTGAGACATCAGAGTGGATTGGGCCTCGGGCCCAGATTCACAACCAAGAGTTATATCACGGGTATAATTAGCCGATATAGGGCTTACCGATATAAGCTAAGGTTTGGTGACGGCCAGTGGCCCACTTTAATCTTAGTTATATGTGGATCTTGGAATCATTATATTCTATTGAGGGTAACTTATGTTATTGAATATAATGCGAGATTAATCATATTGAACATATTAATTAAAATCCTTTTATCTTAATTTTCAGTTATGACTAGCACAAACAATCAAAACACTTTCTCGATCCGGTCTGTCCTTAAGATGGACAAGCTGAACGGATCAAATTTCTTGACTTGGTCGCGGAACCTGAGGCTAGTCCTCAGACAGGAGAGAAAGGACTATGTCCTTGAGAGAGCTCTCCCCGTGAGGATCGGGTCCAATGCTTCTCATGCAGTATATGATGCTTGTAATAAGCATTATAATGATCTGGTAGATGTGCGTGGTCTGATATTGGCTACCATGGATTCAGACTTGCAGAAGCAATATGAGAACATGGAGTCGCCAATAGAGATGATCAGCAGCCTGAAATTGAAATTTCAGGAGCAGATAAGAGTGGAGAGATACCGGTTGGTTAAGTCTCTCACTAGCTGCAAGCTACCAAATGATCATCCAGTGAGTCCTCATGTCAGTAAAATGATGGGTTACATTGATAACCTGAGGAAACTGGATTATCCAATTAGCCAAGAATTGGCAACTGAGATCATTCTGCAGTCACTGCCGTCAAGCTATGATAAGTTCAGAAGGAACTATATCAAGAAAGGCTTAACGAAGACGCTGACTGAACTGCATAATATGCTCAAGACAGTTGAGCCAAACGTGAAGAGTACCCTGTACAATCTCATGAATGAGAAGGGTAGGTTTACTAAACCTAATGCTGACAAGGGTGAAGACAAAGTTGTCCAGATTTTGAATCATGGCAAGCGTGTGTCTTCTGAGCCCGAGTCAGATACCTCTTGCGTTGGTAAGTGCTGCTACTGTAAGGAGACAGGGCATTGGAAGAGAAATTGCATTAAATTCATGGAAGATGATGAGGAATTGAAGTTGATGTATGAGACTACTTCCTCAGGTATTCATGTTATTACTTCAAGTTCTACCTTAAAGGTATTGAATACTGGTTGTGGCGCTGATATTTGTGATAATATGCAGAGCCTAAGCAACAGTAGAACGTCCTTAAAGGTATTGGATACTGGTTGTGGCACTGATATTTGTGATAATATGCAGAGCCTAAGCAACAGTAGAACGTTGAAGGAAGGGCAAGTGAAACTACATGTCTGGAAGGAGCTTGGGATGCTGCCTCAGCTGTAGGGTTTTTCACTTATAGATCCCTTTGAGGCTTGGTTTTATATTAAGTAATTGCTACAATGTACCTGCTTTAAGCAGAGTTGTCTTTCATTTTCTTGTAAGAATTTGAATGTTTTTCATTTTGATAAAAGACAAGTTTTGTTCTTTTGATCTTAATGAAATATTAATTGTAGCACCCTATTCATGGAATGGGTTTTATATCTTAAACCAAAGAGTGCCTAAATGTAACATAAATACCGAATTGGTTTAAATCTGATGAATTAAACCTGATTTTTCTTGGCATAAAGTCTTGGTCACATAGAGTAAGTCGGATTCAGAAATCCCATAGTCATGGACTGTTGGGCTCATTTGATAAAATATCTTATGAGACTTGAATTCTGTTTACTAGACCAAAAGGTAAAGGGCCTATCTTAGCCGAGCTAGAGAAAAGCCCAAAGGCTTATTGGACCTGGAACATACTGATGTATGTGGCCCAATGAGCAGTAATGCCAGAGAAAATTTCCTGTACTTCATTGTCTCTACTGATTACTTCAGTGAGTGTGACTGTGTTCATTTGATGAGACACAAGTCGGAATTCTTTGACATGGTCGAAAGAGTTCCAGAATGAAGTATAAGATCTAAGTGACAAAAGTATTAAGACTCTGGATTAAATCACGAGTGAGAATACTTAAGTCATTGATTGTGTGATCATCTTAATGAGTGTGAAATCGTTTCACAGCTCATTTCTCCTGAAAACCTGAAGGTGTTTCTGTGAGAAAGAATCAGATCTTATTAGAAATGATTAAAGATGAGTCACACGAATCTTCCATGATATTATTTAAGAATAACGCTCTAAAATATCTAAGTTTACGCTGAAATAGTTCCACAAATATCAGTTGAAAGACACCACGTTAATGTGGATTGAAATCGATCCAAATTTGTCTTTACTGAGTATTTGTAGTTGTGCTACTTCGCTGGTTGTCCTAGAGAAACTAAGGCTTGTTACTTTTACGTCCAATCTGTTTTCTAAGAAGGGAAGTTATTTTCCAAGAAGAACAGTGGGAGTAAAAGCATAACTCGAAGTTTTCTTAGGGAAACCAAGGCTCGGTACTTTTACGACCATTCTGTTTTCTAAGAAGGGAAATTACTTTCCAAGAAGAACAGTGGGAGTAAAAAGTATTTTTTACGACCATTCTGTTTTCTAAGAAGGGAAGTTACTTTCCAAGGAGAACAGTGGGAGTAAAAGTACAACTCGAAGAAATTCGAGAAATACAGGAGGCTGCTTAACCTATTGAGGGAGAGCAGCGGAAGGATTTACAGATTTCTGTAGAATCTACACCTGTGGAGCCTGAAGTTCGCAGATATGAAAGAATCAGTCACTAATCCGAGAGTGAATTCTCGTCATTAGTTCAGCCTGATGATCATTGAATGTTCGCATGATCTGATGATCATTGAAAGCGACGAATCTGCGAAATCCTAGGAAGCGAAAGTGAGCCCAGACTCCGAAGAATTGCATTTTGTGTAAGTTGGCTTCATCGATCCATTCATGGATGGAAGCAAACATATCGGAGTTGGAATCTTCGTTCTGTTGAAGTAGTCAAGGTTTTGACTTGAACAGGAACGAAGAGGAACTGTGTGTTTACTAATAGATTAGTGGGAGCGATATTGCATTTCTCAAAGTGTATGTCGATGACATACTGATTCTCGGATATAACGTCCCAACGCTGTAGTCGGTAAAGGACTAGCTTGGGAGTTGGTTTAATGATTGACATGGGTAAAGCCACGTAGTTCTTGGATTTTGGATCTAAAGATAGAGATCCAAAAGAGCTGGTAGGACAAAGTCAGGATTCTTAAATTGACAAAGTCCTACACATTTTGAGCAATCCAAGAAGGGTTTTATGCCAATGTCACATGGCATTAAGTTAAGCAAGATACAGTATCCTACGATAACTGCTGAGCTTAAATGCATGGATAAGATTCCATATGCGTCGGCAATTGGATCTATCATGTATGCCATGAAACGTACTTGTTTGATGTTGCTTTAATGTTAAGCAAGACAAGTAAAGACCAGTCAAATCCAGCAAAGAAACACTGGATTGCCGTAAAGAATATCCTAAAGAATTTGAGGAATACTAAGGATAAATTCTTGAGTTACGGAGAAAGTGAGGTGCTACGAGTCGATAGAGTCTGAAAGGCAAGTTTCCAATAGACAAAGATGATTTTCGATCACAGTCCGGTTATATCTTGTGTCTATCTGGCGGTGCAAGGCACTGTTGCTGACTCCATGACTTAAGCTGAACATTTCGCTACTTGGGAAGTGGCGAAAGAGGTTGTTTGGAAAGAAGAGTTCGTCACTGAACTTGATGTGATTTCCAGCATAGATGAGACTAGCTGCACATCAGATGTCCAAACACCTTGAGGATAGGTATAACCTATTCCGTGAGATAAATGACAGAGAAGTTAAGTAGATCAGCAAGTTTCAACGAATGAGAACGTTGCTAATCTATTAACGAAGCCACTCCTTAGGCCTAAGCGCGAGTCGTGGACTGTTGCTGTAGGATAAGTGAAATTAAGATAAAGTCTCAATTTCAGTGGGAGTTATTAAAGGGCTTTATTTAGTTATTGGATATGTTCTTGAAATAACATTTAAGATGTTTAATGAAATTATTATTTCAAGATTATTTTAACTGTGATGAAATAATCGTTCCAAAGTGATATAAACCATTTTATAGGTCATCGAAGTAAATGACTTGATCTTGAGTCATCGAAGTCATTTAGCTTGATCATGAGACCCTATATTTGATAAATGTTTTATATCATCCTGTCCCTAGTCCAAGGTTGTTGAAATTGGAACACCAACAACCGTGTGAGACTGGATTGGTACGTGACTTATGACAAAGTCTCAGTGTGTCATAGATGCGCGGCATCAAAGTTAGTACATAGGTGTATGTTTGGGAACATACGACCGGACAAGACCCGCTAATAAGAACTCTTCAGGATATTTATATCTGTGTCATAAGAGATTCTTACTACGACTATAGAGTATAGTCCTTAGACCTGAGTTCGCATGCATGTGACTGCACATGGACTGATGCACTTTGATCATTGTCTAACACTATCGTTCTGCGATAGTTATAAGGACCTTGTTTGGGTGTATTATGAAATGAGTAGTTTACAGTGATGGAACAAGACGGGATTTGTCCCTCCAATATAAATGGAGTGAATATCTCTAGGCCAATCGGAGATTTGAATACTGGAAAATGCATGGCCATGCTCAAACGGACTGTCCCGAGTCGTTTGGATTGTCAGTATCGAATCAGAGTCCGATGAACAAGATTAGGCTTTATAAGGATGACACCAATCTTGCCTTATGACTAATCGAGATATTGTGACAAAAGGATTATGAATACAGAGATTCCAGTACAAGTGGGAGATTGTTGGAATTGTGTCCAGTAATCTCGGTACTGTCTCTAGAAAGTAAGAGTATGTCAATGATCAGACATAAGTCATATAATACTGGGGGTCATGATGGCTTGCTAGAGTCCGCTCATGATCTATAAGTCTTGGACTTATTGCCTTTATTATATGATCCCATATGGGTCACACGCCTAAGCCAACAGGAAAATGTGTAGGAACGGTTTAGCAGAAGTACGGTAAAAGTGCTAGGCATTTACTGTACTTAGAGAGAATAAAAGGGTTTGGCCACTCTGTGTCGATCGATACACAAGGAGTGTCGATCGACACAGTGCGCGAACGCTTTCGAGTTATTTGGTATTTGGGCCAAACGGCCCAAACGGAATTGGACAAGTTTTATAAGTAAAACTCGAGTCTTTTTCTTGACCAACCCTAACTAGCCGCGCCTCTCTCTCTCTCCTGCGACTTCTCCTAGTGGCCTAGCAGCCTTCTTCCTGCTCGGTGTGCGTGTGTGAACCTCTGGAGGAGTTATCTCTCGGTGGCTCTCTGATCTCGTACATACCGTCCCTTTCCGCTGCAAATCAGGTATAAGGTGAGATCATCTGTTGTTTCTATTCAAGAGAACCTAGATCCGCATGTTTAGGATGATCTGAATTTGGAATTGAATCAGGATAAATCTAAACATTCCTTCAAATCTTTGTAGGACTTTGTCAATGTATGAATCTTGACACAAGCCTATCAGCCTTCTAGATCTATCCCGGTAGATCCTGATTCCAAGAACGTATGCGGCTTCACCCATGTCTTTCATGGAAAAACAACTTCCAAGCCAGTCCTTTACCGACTTCAGCATTGGAACGTCGTTTCCGAGAAGCAGTATGTCATCGACATACAGAATAAGAAATACTATCTTGCTCCCACTAGTTTTCTTATACACGCATTGTTCTTCTTCGTTTCTGATGAAGTGAAATTGCTTGATCGCTTCATCAAAACGAAGATTCCAGCTCCTCGATGCTTGCTTCAATCCATAAATGGATTTATGAAGCTTGCATACTTTCCCAGCATTCTTTGGAACTATGTAACCGTCAGGTTGCGTCATATACACATCCTCTTCCAGAATACCATTCAGGAAGGCGGTTTTCACGTCCATCTGCCAAATTTCATAATCATGAAAAGCTGCAGTTGCTAGTAGAATCCGAATAGATTTCATCATAGCCACTGGGGAATAGGTTTCATCGTAGTCCACACCGTGAACTTGTCTGAAACCTTTTGCCACCAACCTGGCTTTATAAATCTGGACATTTCCATCCACGTCAATCTTCTTCTTGAAGATCCATTTTCACTCGATGGCTTTTACACCAGCGGGTAAGTCAACCAACGAAAACACTTGGTTGACCGACATGGAGTCCATTTCGGAATCAGTGGCCTTGCGCCACTTAAAGGAATCTGGGCCCATCATGGCTTGATTGAAGTTCGATGGTTCATCACCATCAATGATCAGAAGATCATGACAGTTAGTCACGAGGAATCCTTGATATCTCTCGGGTTCGTGACGGATCCTCCCGGATCTTCGAACTTCAGGTACTACAGGTTCAGGCTCTACAATTTCTTGTAGGTCCTCCTGCTGCTCTTCCTCATTAGGTTGAGTAGTATCCTGTTCATCTTGAATTTCTTCAAGCAGTACCTTACTCCCACTGTCTTTCTTAGAGAGAAACTCCCTCTCAAGAAAGTTACAATCCCGGGCAACAAAGATCTTGTTCTCGGAACGTAGATAGAAGTAATAAGCCTTGGTTTCCTTCGGATAACCAATGAAGTAGCATTTATCAGACTTTGGTGTAAGCTTATCTGAGATTAATCTCTTGACATAGGCTTCACAACCCCAAATTCTTAGATAAGACAGCACTGGAGCCACTCCAGTCCATAATTCATATGGTGTCTTTGCTACTGCTTTCGATGGCGCTCTATTTAGAGTGAACACTGCTGTTAGCAGAGCATATCCCCAAAGGGATATTGGAAGGTCTGTGTGACTCATCATAGATCGAACCATATCCAATAAGGTCCGATTTCTCCTCTCAGACACACCATTCCATTGAGGTGTTCCAGGAGGAGTGAGTTGGGACACGATCCCACACTCTCTTAGATGATCACTGAATTCTTGGCTTAAGTATTCTCCTCCTCGGTCGGACCGAAGAGCCTTAATGCTTTTGCCAAGTTGGTTCTGTACTTCATTTTGGAATTCTCTGAACTTCTCAAAAGATTCAGACTTATGTTTCATCAAATAAACATATCCATACCTACTGAAATCATCAGTAAAGGTAATGAAGTACTGATAGTTTCCTCTCGCATTTGTGGACATTGGGCCACACACATCAGTGTGTATCAGGCCCAATAAGTCACTGGCCCTCTCGTTAGGTTTATTAAAGGGGGCCCGTGTCATTTTGCCCATCATGCAGGATTCGCATTTCTCACATGACTCAAAGTCAAATGAGCCAAGAAGTCCATTCGAATGGAGCCTCTTGATGCGTTTCTCGCTGATGTGCCCTAAACGACAATGCCATAGAAACGTTCGGTTCTCCTCATTAGGTTTGAACCGTTTGGTATTAATGTTATATATTGGCGCGGATTGATCGAGTATGTAAAGCCCATTCGTAAGAGGGGCAGAACCATAGAACAAATTGTTGCGATTGAAGGAACATAATTTATTCTTAACTGAAAAATCATAACCTTCCAAATCCAACAAAGAAATTGAAATAATATTTCTGCTTATAGCAGGTACAAAATAACAATTATTGAGTTCTAAAATCAATCCCGAAGGTAAAGACAACAAGTATGTGCCTACAGCTAGTGCTGGAACTTTCGCTCCATTCCCAACTCGTAGCTCCACTTGTCCTTGCTTCAGGCTTCTACTGTTGCTGAGTGCCTGCATATTAGTACAAATATGAGCCCCACAACCAGTATCCATAACCCATGAGGTATTATCAGAAGTAGTTGTATTAACTTCTATAACAAAAATACCTGTCGAAGAAGTCTCTAGAGTCTTCTTCTTCAATTCCTTTAGACCTTCTTGGAATTTCTTACATTCTCTCCTCCAATGCCCTGGTTCTTTACAGAACCTGCATATGTCAGTTGGCCCAGCCTTGGACTTGGGCTTGGGCTTTGGCGTGTCCTTGTCCGCGACTTGGACAGCCTTGGCCTTTCCCTTATCCTTAGCAGAGGATTTCTTAAACCCCTTGCCCTTTTGCACCATAAGCACATTGGGGTCCTTGGCGGTTTTCCTCAAGTTGGGCTCTGCAGTCTTGAGCATTCCGTGAAGCTCAGGCAATGTCTTACTCAAGCCATGCATGTTAAAGTTCAGAATGAACTGATCATAGCTTGCAGGTAATGACTGCAGAATGATGTCGCAAGCAAGTTCCTGGCTGATAGGGCAGTCGAGTTTCTGAAGATGATCGAGATAACCCATCATCTTCAAGACATGAGGACTCACTGCCGCATTTGCAGCCAACTTACAGTCTAAGAGGTTCTTAAATGTCTGAAACCTCTCAGTCCTTGCTTGCTCCTGAAAAAGCGATTTCAGGCTTGCCATTATCTCAATTGGTGACAACACACTCTCGAACTGCATTTGCAGCTCAGCAGTCATTGTCGCCAACATAAGGCAATACACATCATTTTCATCTGACGAATGCTTTTCCCAAGCATTATGCAGAGTCCTGGCGGCATTGTTAGCAGGCCTCTCGGGGAGAGGATCACGAAGGACATAATCCTTCTTCTCCTGCTTGAGGACCAGCCTCAAGTTCCTTGACCACGTCAGGAAGTTCGTTCCAGTCAGCTTCTCCTTCTCGAGAACAGACCGGATTGAGAATGTGTTTTGTGTGCTTGTAGTAGTCATAGCTGAAATATATAAGATAAAAGGTTATTAGTTAATATGTTCAATATGATTAATCTTATATTATACTTAATATGATCAATCATGCATTATACTCAATAACCTAAGTTACCCTCAATAGAATATAATGATTCCAAGATCCACATATAACTAAGATCAAAGTGGGCCACTGGCCGTCACCCAACCTTAGCTTATATCGGTAAGCCCTATGTCGGCTAATTATATCCGTGATATAACTCTTGGTTGTGAATCTGGGCCCGAGGCCCAATCCACTCTGATGTCTCAAGGCCCGGGACTCCCGATGGCCTAGTCAAGAAAACCAGACTATACAGTCATGTAATCATTAATGTCTGGGACTCCCAATGACATTTATGAATCACAAACCGTCTTATCCACGCAAAAGTAGACACCCTCACACTGTAAGGCCATGAATACAATTGAATGGGCTTCGACAGCTGACATAGCCTGGACAAGACATCCAACGCTTGATATTATTTGAGGTTCGTAGGTTTATTAAAATTTCATCCCAAAATAGAAGATTACTATTTTGGGAAACTTTCCATTTTTGGAAACCTACTATTTTTGGAAACTTTCTAAAATTGGAAACTTACTAAAACCGGAAACTTTCTAACTTTAGAAATTTCTTAAAATCCAAAACATGCAAATCTAGAAACTTCTATTTTAAGAAACTTTCTAATTTCAAAATTTCGGAAACTTTAATTTAAAATCGATTTCCATAACTTTATAAAAATAAATTTTAAATTAATCTGAAGAAAAGACTCAAATAATTGGCCCAATTGTTTTAACTTCTTGGCCCGAGGCCCAAGAATTGGTCCATGTCCAAGACATGACCCAATTATCCAATTAAATGACATAACCGGTCTGGTTCATTAAAATTGGTCTAACCAAAATTAATTACTACGATGACCACAATTGTCAACCGGTTATTTACTAAACCGGATTTTCTCAATTTATTTGGTCCAACCAAATCAAATTAGAAAATCCTGGTTTAGGCACAAAATCCAATATTTCGACTTTGGATTTCTTATCCCGGTTTAACCAGAACTTAATAAAATTATTAAATCTGTTTATTAAACCGAGACGTTTTGATTTTAATCAAGTTTTTAAACCGAACCGAACCGAAATTGTCACGAACCAATTATGGTTGTGACCTAGCTCCACGATCACCATGCCCAGCCGCAAGCCGCACACGACGATCCGAGATCGAGACGCTCAGAACAATGGCCGGACGAGTGATCGGGACGCGAGGCGACGATCGGGACGCGAGGTTGGGCCGAGATCCATGCGATCTGCCTTGCGGATCCATGCGATCGGGACGGGAGAAGCCGACGATCGTGGTCGATCTCGCGATCGGATCCATCGCACCTCTCGGTCGTGCGATCCAACCGGCCAAGCCGATCGGTTCAACACTCGGCCGATCGCAATCCAAGTCATATAGCTTGGTTTTTGCGATTTCAAATATGTTTAGGTTTCAATTCCTTGTTGCTTAAGTGATTTCTCTTATCAGTAGTTGATTCAAAACACTTTTTAAACAAGAAAAACAATCCTAAACGAGATTCTAAACAAGAAAAACCAGAACCAATAGCTCTGATACCACTGAAGGATGTTTTGGTGTTAATCCTGATTCAGTTCTTCAGATTAAACAGTCCTAAACATGCGGATCTAGGTTCTCTTGAATAGAAACTTTATGGATCTCACCTTTTACCTGTTTATGCAGCGGAAAGAGAGAACAGGTCAGAGATCAGAGAGCCACCAAGTGATAACTCCTCCAGAGGTTCACACACGCACACCAAGCAGGAGGAGAGGCTGCTAGACCAAGCTGTGGGAGGCGCAGGAAGAGAGAGAGAGGCGCGGCTGGGTTAGGGTTTTTTGGGGAGAAAGAGATTTGGGTTTTAGTTTATAAAACCCTTCTCTTTCCCTTTTGGGCTTTTGGGCCCAAATACCAATCTGATTAAATCCCTTGGATTTAATCAGACCCATTAATCTCTCTCTAAGTACGACAAATGCCTGGCACTTTTACCGTACTTCTGTTAAGCCGTTCCTACACATTTTCCTGTTAGCTTAGGCGTGTGACCCATATGGGATCATATAATAAAGGCAATAAGTCCAAGACTTATAGATCATGAGCGGACTCTAGCAAGCCATCATGACCCCCAGTATTATATGACTTATGTCTGATCATTGACATACTCTTACTTTCTAGAGACAGTACCGAGATTACTGGACACAATTCCAACAAAGAGAACAATTTAACCAAACTGTTAACTATCTTCTCAAATCTCAAGAGGATGATGTTCTGCTCAACAATCTGAACCATGCTTTCATCACACCAATTCAAGTCTCGGACAAGGAAAGAAAAATCACCAAGAAAGGCATGAAAACTTATGGTATACAAGACGGTCCATGCTCAGAATTTCCACTTCTCAAACATAACAACGAGGTTTCCTTATTTGTGGCATCACCCATCAAATGGATTAATGAAACGTTGCACCTTGAGAAGCATCAAAACGTAGCAACTTAAGCTTTCTAACTCTTCATACTCGTGCAAGATATTTTTCTAAACATGAGGAGCGTCCAGCAAAGGTTAAGGTATGGTCTAAATACATTTCATTCATATTTTCTGACCGTTTGCTACCGTTTTGCAGCTTATTTTTCTTTAATTTATTTCAATAAAATATTCGTTGTAATCTGCTTCTTATTAGGTCATAAAACCGAGTCTTTGTTTCCTTACTTGTATGATTTGCTTCAAGTCCCTTGGAAGGGCATAGCTGATGGACTAGTTTATAAAGTCTCCCTGCAGCCTTCTATCATTTTACCCTATTATCAATAAAGAATCAAACTTTTTTTCTAGCAAAGAAACCTGTGTAAATCTAAGCATTGCTCTTGTTTTCATAGACTTATCAAGGATCCTTCATACTCTTTGTGGCGTGATTCAATCCACCAACTACAATCAATTCATTGATTTTATTCTGTGAGACATATACATCCAGCAAAACAAATCCAATCCATCCTCATTCATCCCATCCAATCCGGATTAGCAAGAAAGCCATACAGCCAGTGTTTGTTCTTCATCCATCCACCATCCAATCTTCTGTACATGGGTTGTATCACCTGGTATCAGTGCTAAAAGGCTCCTAACATGTGTATTGTTTTTTTATTGTTTGTTTATTTCCATTAGATTGCATCTGTTTCACTCATTGATCATTCATAGTTTGATTACATCCATTTCTGTTTCATTAGATCTATCATTTCAGTTTGTTTAATTGCATAGATAAAATAAAAAGCCAAAAACAAGTTATTTATTGCATCTAGTTTCTGCTTGTTCTTCTTTTGCACCCAAATCAAAAAACATAAAAGTAGTTCTGTTTTGAATTAGATCATTAGTTGTTCTAGTTTTCATTCATTCCTTGCATCTCTAAAACCAAAAAAAAATCAAAAGAAAATTGCGTAAGTTTTAGTTCTTGTCGAGTTTTTGATTTCCATAAAAAAAAATTTCATTTTATAAACCATAAAACTAAAAAGAAGAAGTTTTAAGCCTTTGATTCGATTTCATATAAACAAAAACTCATAAAACTTGTTTCCTATTTTGATTCTTGGCTTTCAAAAATTTTGAACAAAAAGGAATAGGCTCCTCATTTAGCTTGGTCAGAATTTGATTACCATTTTAAAACCAAACCTTGTGTAATATTTTCATAAAAGGCAAGTTGTATCATTTCGATTTTTACCTTATGAACTTTGAATTGTTGGACCGTGTGTTCATATATCTTTCAACCTTGGCATATATTTGGTCGACATCACACACCACATGGTCACTATACTTACCCACACTGAAGGCACATTGACTTGATCATCTATCTGTATCTATGTGTCAACGTTGAGCCACCTAAGTCGGTATGGCCGCGGATGCTTTGTGACCTTGAGACCTAGCTTATAAACCATGTACCTTCTAGCCATGTTATCACAGGAGCCTCCATCTATAATGAGGCTACACACCTTGTTTTTCACGGTACACCGGGTCCGGAAGATATTTTCCGTTGGATCGTCTTGGGCTAGCAACATCTATCCAATGTCTAGGTATTCAATGGGGGTACCCGGCTCAGACATCTGTTTGTCTTCTTCTTGCTCATCCTGAAACTCGTACTCTCCAGTCGCAGTGACGATCATGACCCGTTGGTCTGGGTATTTTTGAGCCATATGTCCTTTTCCTTGACATTTAAACAAGTAATGTCTCTAGCTCAAGAAGTACTGTGGAACTTACCTGTCTTGGGCTGGTAGAAATTAGGAGCTTCAGCGTTTGGCTTCTTGAACCCCGAATCGATCTCAACAGCCTTGCCTTTGTCGATGGCCTTAGGTGTTAGAGGAGTCTAAGTTGAGTTGTTCCTAGCTCGGCTCATTAAGGCTGCCTTCCGCTTGATGTGTTGCTCGGCTTGAATGAACATGTGAAGTATCTCGGACATGTCGTGGTACGGTTGTATCTCGACCTTCCGTGCAATACGATCGTGCAAGCCATCGATAAACTGGACAATAAGGGTCCCCTTCGAGTCATCTAACTCGAGCCGGTTCCATAGTTTCTCAAATTACTAGAAGTACTCTTCTACGGACATGCTTCTCTACCCAAGATTTTGAAACCTTTTCTACAAGCCCCTATGGAAATATGGAGGTATGTACCTTTTTCTCAGACCATATTTCATGGCGGCCCACGTGGTTATCGGTTCGTATCGATATCGCCTCCGCTCGGAAACATCCATGTCCCACCAAGATAAGGCATGGATTGTGAGTTGGGATGCTGCTAAGGAAACCTTTTGCTGGTCCTTTTAAGAATAGTACTCGAATATGTATTCCATCCTTTGTTCCCATTCGAGATACGCCTTGGGATTGACCTTTTAGACAAAATTAGGAGCGGTTAGTTTAACATAAGGCCTCTTCCTCTCGTATTCGGCCCTAGTGGACAGTATCTCTCGGCTGGTGGAATGGTCGATGATTCTTGTTGGGAGGATCGTCCATGAGCTCCGACATGTCCTCGTCTGTTTCTTCTAGCGGGTCGGCTTAGACGTGTTGTCCTCTCCAGCTGGAAGTTGCGGTGGTGCTGGTTAAGGCTGCTGTGGAGGTGAAGCTGGTGGCTGAGAAGCCGATTGTTCCAGCTGGTTCATAGGCTCACCAAGGGCATGGATCCCTCAGAGCAGTTGGGCCAAATACACAGGTGCATTTTTGTCGCTCATGTGTGATCATTCCTGCAACACACACTAGATAAAAAGGATCAAGTGCCAAGGAAGTATAAATCAAGCAAATCCACTAGTGCGTTGTTTCGCCCATGTGTGATCATTCCTGCAACCAACACTAGATAAAAAGAATCAAATACCGAGGAAGTATAAAACAAGCAAAACAAAAAAAGAGGAAATCGCAAACAAGGCAAGGAAAGGCAAAATGCAAGAGAAATTGAAATTATGCAATTTTAACTAACCGATTTTCTTCTTCTTTTTTTTACTATATGACGCAAACTAATGGAACTATGCTTGATCACTAAAAAATCTACCAAGAATGACAGCAATAATTCGAAATAATGCAAGACTCAACAAACGGATTCAAATAGAAATCCTAACCGATATGGAACCGTTAATGCAACTAAGACCTATTATTCTTTTTTCTTTCTTTTTTTGAAGCAAATAATGTATTAGTAACAACCTAACTGGTCCAGTGCAGAGGCCGGTTAACAAGTGCAATAAAATAAGCAAACAACTTCGACATCAAGCAAGCACAAAAACCGTGCCTACCAAACCATAATCACGGCCGCTAGCAAGCCATACACTACTTCTTTTTCTTTTCTGATTTTCTTATGCAACAATCTAACAACTTAATCAGTCTAGAATCTAAACCAAGCAAAAAGATATGCAAAAATAGAAAGCACAACTCAACACAAGCAAGGAACACAAGCGGCTCAAAAATCACCCTAGTGATTCTATATGCAGCCGTGACCTCAACATGTGCAATCTAACAACTTTTTATTTTATTTTTAGATGGATTATGCAATAGCAGAAACAAAAAAATAAAGTATGAGACAACTATGAATGAAATAATGCATTTTTTTTTTTTGATATATAGATGCAACAAGTACAAAGAAGAACAAAAGAAAAATCTAAAGGAAAAGAGATTACCAAGGGTCATGAGCTTTTCAGCTCCGATACCAGATGATATAAGACACAATGATGGTCTTACAAGCTCTCTTCTCGGACAGAGGGCATGACGGATGTTGGGGCACGAGCAACTGGCTCTGGGGCACTCACTGCTGATGTTGATGGATGGTGTGAGTGTATGGATCAAGTAACAAGTGGATCTTAGAGCAAGGGGAAACCTCTTAAGGTAAAAGGGACAAGCGGCTGAAAATAACTTGGTATTCACAAATAATTACGAGGATTTTTTTATAGTCTAGGTATTGAAAATAACAAATAAAACTAAGACATAATGGGCATGTCCGAAATTGCAAAAAAAAAAAAAGAAGAAGGAAGAAACGGGCCGGGTTTCTCTTTCTTAGGAAACGAGCCTCAGATTACCTCATTAGAAACCTTGCATAGAAAACCCATTTGGGAAAAAATTGCAAGGAAAAAAGTGTACAAACCTTGGCCTAAAGAGATTGCACGGCTTAAGGCTCAACATCCGTGATTGTGAAGATCACAGATGGGCCGTTGGTCTTGAGCACGGGACATGGGCCAAATGGATGGGCCTGGTGTAGCCGTGGGCTCTTGATGGTCTTATGTCCCAGAGTGTTCTCCTTGATGGAAGTGACCTTGATCTGGATCGGTTGGTTCGGTACCTTAAATCGGGATCATCTCGGTCATTTTATGGGCCAACTGATTTAGTACGGGATGATCATGGGCCAGTTGGTCCAAATTCTCCGTAATGTATTCTATGCTGCTCTTGGTGATCAAATGCTCCATGGCTGTGTTTAATTCTTCTCTGAGCTTCCTTTGGCCCGATCGGGTCCGTGTTGCAGTTCTCATAGCCGGGAATGGCTCAGGCGGTTTGGTTTGGTATGAGTGGTCCAATTCGGTCATGCTGATGTCCTCACCAGCTTGCAACAAAATTAATGATGCTGTACATATAGCTGATATATTATTTAAGGAAGTGGTTAAGTTGCATAGAGTTCCAAACACTATCATTTCAAACAGAGACACAATGTTCTTAAGATACTTTTCGAGGACACTTTGGAGGAAGCTAGACACTAACCTGCTCTTTTCCACCACTCTTCACCCTCAAACATATGGGAAAAATGAGGTAGTAAAACACACCCTCTCACCACTCTTGAGGGAAACGGTTGGTAAGAACTTAAGGCAATGGCTAGCTTGTTTACCATTCATTGAATTTGCTTATAACCATGCTAAGCATGCTACGAAATACTCTCCATTTGAAGTTACTTATGGATTTAATTATTTGAATCCTATAGATCATTCACCACTGCAACCAGCTATCTATTGAAAGTGCAGAAGGAGAAACCAAATCCAGCTTTGTTAAGAAGTTGGCCAGACTGGCACTTTCTTCTCGGACCGAGGGCAGGACAGACGGTGGAGCACGAGCAGCTGGCCATGGGGCGCTCTCTGCTGATGCCGATGAATGGTTTGATTGTATGGATTAAGTAACAAGTGGATCTTCAAACAAGGGGTAACCTTTCAATCTAAAAGGGACCGGCGGCCGATGGGCAATAAACAAATCTAGGTTTTTGTGAAATGATAACTTGGTATTAACAAATCATTACAAGGAGTTTTTATAGTCTAGGTACCGAAAATAACAAATAAAACCAAGGCATAATGGGTGTGGCCGAAATTGAAATGAAATAAAAGAAGGAAGAAACATGCTGGCTTTCTCATTCTAATGAAACGGGCCTTGGATTACCTCATTAAAACCTTAAAAAGAAAACCCATTTGGGAAAAAAACTTTGCAAGGAATAAAGTGTACAAACCTTATCCCAAAAAGATTGCACGACCTAAGGCTCAACGGCCGTGATCGAGAATATCACAAATGGGCCATTGGTCTTGAGCATGTGCTATTCAACTATTGGGCTGAGCTAAATGCATGGGCTTGGTGTAGCCATGGGATTTTCATGGTCTTTTTATCCAGAGTATTCTCCTTGATGGAAATGACCTTGATCTGGATCGGTTGGTTCGATAGCTTCAATCGGGATCATCTCTGTCATCTCCTGGGCCAACTGATTTAGTACGGGCTGATCATAGGCCAGCTGGTCGAAATGATCCGTAATGTATTCTATTCTTATACTGGTGTTAAAATGCTCCATGGCTTGGTTTAATTCTTCTCTGAGCTTCCTTTGGCCTGATCAGGTTCGTGGTACAGTTCTCATAGTCGGGAATGGCTCGGGTTGTTCGGTCTGGTCCGACTGGTCTGGTTCGGCCGTGTTGATGTCCTCATCAGCTTGCAACAAAATTAATAATGGTGTGAAAATAGCTGATCTATTCTTTAAGGATGTGGTTAAGTTGCATGGAGTTCCAAGAAATATTGTTTCAGACAGGGACACAAAGTTCTTAAACCCCTTTTCGAGGACACCTTAGAGGAAGCTAGGCACTAACATGCTCGTTTCCACCACTTTTCACCCCCAAAAAGATGGGAAACTGAAGTAGTAAACAACACCCTCTCATCACTCTTGAGGGCAATGGTTAGAAATAAAAGGCAATGGCTAGCTTGTTTACCATTCACTGAATTTGCTTATAACCATGCTAAGAATTCTACTACGAACTACTCTCTCCAATTGAAGTTGTGTATGGATTTAATCCTTTGACTCCTCTAGATCATTCAACACTGCCACCAGCTATCTATAAAAGTGCAGAAGCAGAAAAAAAAATCTAGCTTTGTCAAGAAAATGCACCAGAGAGTTAAAGAGAAGTAGAAAAAGAAAACAGAGAAGTATAAGGAACAAGCTGATAAGGCAAGAAAGGAGGTGACATTTGAAACATGAGACTGGGTGTGGCTGCACATGAGGTAAGAAAGGTTCCCAAACTAGAGAAAATCAAATCTAGCACCAAGAGGATACCATTTAAAGTCCTGGAGAATATCAACAACAATGCATACAAGTTGGAGTTACCAGTTAGTTGAACATCTCTCCAACATTCAATATTTACGATGTAACTCCTTCTGATGCAGGATAACCAGTTCTGAGGTCATACAATTTTCAAGGGGGAGGGAATGATAAGGACATGAAACCATAACAATATCAAGAAGCTTTCATTCCCATTGTAAGACAATAACCATTGACAAGGTCAAGAGCAAGAATGTTAAGAAAACAATCCAACCAAGCTGTTAACTATCTTCTCAACACTCAAGAGGATGATGTTATGCTTAACAATCTGAACCAAGCTTCCATCATACCAACTCAAGTTTCACACAAGGAAGGAACAAGCACCAAGCAAGGCATGGAACCTTATCTTCTACAAGACGGTCCAAGCTCATAATTGCCACTTTTCAAACATAACAAGGAGGTTTTCTTATTTGTGGCATCACCCATCCAAATGGATTAATGAAACGTTACACCTTGGGGAAGTATCAAAACGCAGAAACTTAAGCTTCCCAACTCTTCAGAATCGTGCAAGTTGTTTTCCTAAACAAGAGGAGCGTCCAACAAAAGCTAAGGTATGGTCTTAATACATTTCATTCACATTTTCTTAATATATGTCAGGTGACTTCAATGACATCATTAAAAATTCCAATTTGGGGGAGGGGTTTTTAGAGCTAAAAGCACCTTTTATCGATTTCAGAACATTCATATCAGAATATGACACATATGACCTTCAACACACTTGAGATTCTCTTTCTTGGAGAGGGTCGCACTCTACTTAAAAGGTAAGATGTCGCCTTGATTGGTCAATGGTTAACATGTTGGGAATGTCCTGAAATCTACTGTACTATCTCTAGAAAGTATGATAAATGTCGAGATCAGACATAAGTCATAAATACTGGGTGATCATGATGGCTTGCTAGAGTCCGCTCTTGATCTATAAGTTTAGGACTTATTACCAGTATTGTATGATCCCAAAGGGTCACACACCATAGCTAACGGGAAAGTTAAGATGGAATTAATACGGTAAGAATGCTAAGGCATTTACTGTATTTGTACAGAGAGTTGGGCAAACAACAAATGGGCTTTTGTCTGATTTGTGTCTTGGGCCCAAAAAGACTAATGAGCCATTAGTTTAATTAATTAATTAAACTTGGGCCCATTAGTGAAATAAGAATGCAACAAGGGTTGTGAAACCCTGGTATTCTTTTTGTTGGCGTTTTTGGAGAAGTGGCCGCGGCTCTCTCTCCTCCCATCGTCTCTCTCTCTGTCTTGATTCCATCCGGTCTAGCAGCCAGCCCTGCTTGTAAGAGTGTGGATACCAAAGGAGGAACAGGTACTCATCTGTTCTAATCTGATCTTGTCATTACCACCAATCATTCCGCTGCAAAGGTAAAGATCAGGTTTGTTTTTATGATTCGATTACAAGAACCTAGATCTGTTTAAGATTATGTGCTAGGTTGCAATTTGGGAATTGAACCATGGAAAAACGCATAATCCTTCAGTGGTATCAGAGCTAAGGTCATTAGTTTCTTGTAATTTGGATCATAGGGCTGTTTAATTGTTTAAGAATCAATTAAGAGTTAAAAATTGATTAAGAAACTTAAACCCTAATCGGCTAGAGTTTAATGGTCTCGGATCATTAAGCTTGCTTGTGCCGCAAGTTTGGTTGTTGGATTAGTTTCTTGTAATTTGGATCATAGGGCTGTTTAATTGTTTAAGAATCAATTAAGAGTTAAAAATTGATTAAGAAACTTAAACCCTAATCGGCTAGAGTTTAATGGTCTCGGATCATTAAGCTTGCTTGTGCCGCAAGTTTGGTTGTTGGATTGAATTCGACCATGGCTTTGGGGCTTTGTGTGATCGAGTGATCACGGATCATAGCATCATTGATTCGGTCGCTTTGTGCCGAGTGATGTGTGATCGGCTTGTGATCATGTGACGATCGGATCGAAGGGTTAAGGCGTGCGATCATTACGGCTCAAGCGATCATCCTCACGATCGTGAGATCATGAATCGATCAATGATCGATCGTGATGGCAAGAAGGATCGATCGTTTGGCCGAGAGTGATCGATTGCTTGACGCGATCACCGTCCCGATCCAAGCGTGAGCGACGATCGTGGTTCCCCGGCCATCGAGCGAGCAACGGTCGTGATCATGGGCCGGGCCATGGATCGATCGTTGTTCATGGGCCATGGACGATCGTTTGGCCCGTTAAATCTTTACGTCCCGCGAATAGTCAATCGGTTAAACCGAGCTTCGCGGTTCGTTACCCAAACCGCACCGTTTGAACCGGTCCATTTAATTGGCGGTTAATCGTGTGTTTAAAGCCTTAAACCGCAAGTTAGGTCAAATTGGCTAAAACACTAGGTGTTTCTTCCCGGTTTTGGACTTAACTGAACCGATCCAATTTAATTGGTGGTTCAAGCGGTTAACCCAAATCGCGGTTTGCTGGAAATTATTTAATACAATTGGTATTATTTAATTTCTGGTTAAACCGGATTGAAATTCATAAAATTGAATTTTAACCTAAACCGAAGGCTGGTCTAAGTTTGATTTGGTTGGACCAAATAATTTAGAACTGGTCTGGTTTAGTAAATAACCGATGGTTTTGACAGTTAATTTGGTCTTGGACCAGAATTAATAAACCGAATCGGTTATGTCAAATTATTGGGCCAACTGGAATTCTATGGTCTTGGGCCAAGAATTGGGCCTATAATTTGTGACCCAACCCAAAATATTAATAAAATATTAAATTAGAAATTTCTACTTTTAGAATGTTTCTAAATTTAGAAAGTTTCTAAAACAAGTAAGTTTCCCAAAATAGTAATCTTCTATTTTTGGAAATAAAACTTAAAATCCTCAAAACCAATATCAAGCTTGGATGTCTTTCCAATCTTGTCAGCTACTTAACGCTTATTCGATTACAGATATGGCTTACAGTGTGAGGTGTCTGTTTTCGCGTAAGTAAAGTAGTATATAGTCACTAATTTCATTGGGAGTCCCAGACTTTAGTGATTATTTGACTGTAAGAGATTGGTTTCCTTGACTGGGCCATCGGGAGTCCCGGGCCTTGAGACATCTGGTGTATTGGGCCTTGGGCCCAATCCACAACCGAGAGTTATATGGATATAACTAGCTGTGTGCATGCTTACCAAGTAAAGCTAATTCCGGGTGACGGCCAGTGGCCCACTTTGGATTTAGCTGAACATGGGTCTCGGAATCATTGCATTCTTATGAGGTTAAACAAAGAAATTTTGAATGCAATGCGAGTTTTCTTATAAGTTATTAAGATTACTCTTTTATGAACTAAATAACTAAAACTCTATTTATCTCTAAATTTCAGCTATGACTAGCACAAACAATCAAAACACTTTCTCGATCCGGTCTGTCCTTGAGATGGACAAACTGAACGGATCAAATTTCTTGACTTGGTCGCGGAACCTAAGGCTAGTCCTTAGGCAGGAGAGAAAGGACTATGTCCTTGAGAAAGCTCTCCCCGAGAGGATCGGGTCCAAGGCCTCTCATGCAGTACGTAATGCTTGGAATAAGCATTATGATGATGCGGTAGATGTGTGTGGTCTGATATTGGCTACCATGGACTCAGACTTGCAGAAGCAATATGAGAACATGGAGTCGCCAATAGAGATGATCAGCAGCCTGAAATTGAGATTTCAGGAGCAGGTAAGAGTGGAGAGATACCAGTTGGTTAAATCTCTCACTAGCTGCAAGCTACCAAATGATCATCCAGTAAGTCCTCATGTCAGTAAAATGATGGGTTACATTGATAACCTGAGGAAACTGGATTATCAAGTTAGCCAAGAATTGGCAACTGAGATCATTCTGCAGTCACTACCGTCAAGCTATGATAAGTTCAGAAGGAACTATATCAACAAAGGCTTAACGAAGACGTTGACTGAACTGCATGATATGCTCAAAACAGTTGAGCCAAACGTGAAGAGTACCCTGTACAATCTCATGAAGGAGAAGGGTAGGTTTACAAAACCTGGTGCTGACAAGGGTGAAGACAAAGTTGTCCAGATTTTGAATCATGGCAAGTGTGTGTCTTCTGAGCCCGAGTCAGATACCTCTTACGTTGGTAAGTGCTGCTACTGTAAAGAGACTGGGCATTGGAAGAGAAATTGCATTAAATTCATGGAAGATTATGAGGAGTTAAAGTCGATGTATGAGACTACTTCCTCAGGTATTCATGTTATTACTTCAAGTTATACCTTAAAGGTATTGGATACTGGTTGTGGCACTGATATTTGTTATAACATGCAGAGCCTGAGCAACAGTAGAACGTTGAAGGAAGGACAAGTGGAACTGCATGTCTGGAAGGAGCTATGGATGCTGCCTCAGCCGTAGGGTTTTCACTTGTAGATGCCTTTGAGGCTTGGTTTTGTATTAAGTAATTGCTACAATGTACCTGCTTTAAGCAGAGTTGTCTTTTCATTTTCTTGTAAGAATTTGAATGTTTTTCATTTTGATAAAAGACAAGTTTTGTCCTTTTGATCTTAATGAAATATTAATTGTAGCACCCTATTCAAGGAATGGGTTTTAATGTCTTAAACCAAAGAGAGCCTAAATGTAACATAAATACCGAATTGGTTTAAATCTGATAAATTAAACCTGATTTTTCTTGGCATAAATGTTTTGGTCACATAGAGTGAGTCGGATTCAGAAATCCCATAGTTATGGACTTTTGGGCTCATTTGAATGGATATCTTATGAGACTTGAATTCTGCTTACTGGACCAAAATACAAAGGGCCCATCTTAGCCGAGCTAGAGAAAGGCCCAAAGGCTTATTGGACATTGGACATACTCATGTATGTGGTCCGATGAGCAGTAATGCCAGAGAAAATTTCCTGTACTTCATTGTCTCTACTGATTACTTCAGTGAGTATGACTGTGTTCATTTGATGAGACACAAGTCGGAATTCATTGACATGGTCGAAAGAGTTCCAGAATGAGGTATAGAATCAAAGTGACAGAAGTATTGAGACTCTGGATTAGATCAAGAGTGAGAATACTTAAGTCATTGATGGTGTGATCATCTGAATGAGTGTGAAGTCGTTTCACAGCTCATTTCTCCTGAAAACCTTGAGGTGTTTCTGTGAGAAAGAATCAGATCTTATTAGAAATGATTAAAGATGAGTCACACGAATCTTCCATGATATTCTTTGAGAATAACGCTCTAGAAATATCTAAGTTTACGCTGAAATAGTTCCACCAATATCAGTTGAAAGACACCACGTAAATGTGGATTGGAATCGATCCAAATTCGTCTTTACTGAGTATTTGTAGTTGTGCTACTTCGCTGGTTGTCCTAGGGAAACCAAGGCTTGTTACTTTTACGTCCATTCTGTTTTCTAAGAAGGGAAGTTACTTTCCAAGAAGAACAGTGGGAGTAAAAGTATAACTCGAAGAAATTCGAGAAATACAGGAGGCTGCTCAACCTGTTGAGGGAGAGCAGCGGATGGATTTACAGATTTCTGTAGAATCTACACCTGTAGAGCCTGAAGTTCGCAGATATGAATGAATCAGTCACTAATCCGAGAGTGATTTCTCGTCATTAGTTGAACCTGATGATCATTGAAAGTTCGCATGATCTGATGATCATTGAAAGCGACGAACCTGCGAAATTCAAAGAAGCGAAAGTGAGCCCGGACTCCAAAAATTACACTATGTGTAAGTTAGCTTCATTGATCCATTCATGGATGGAAGCAAACATATCGGAGTTGGAATCTTCGTTCTGTTGAAGTAGTCAAGGTTTTGACTTGAACATGAACGAAGTGGAACTGTGCGTTTACTAATAGATAAGTGGGAGCGATGTTGCATTTCTCATAATGTATGTCGATGACATACTGATTCTCGGAAATAACGTCCCAATACTGCAGTCGGTAAAGGACTGGCTTGGGAGTTGGTTTTGTGATTGACATGGGTAAAGCCACGTAGTTCTTGGATTCTGGATCTAAAGATAGAGATCCAGAAGAGCTGGTAGGACAAAGTCAGGATTCTTACATTGACAAAGTCCTACACGTTTTGAGCAATCCAAGAAGGGTTTTATGCCAATGTCACATGGCATTAAGTTAAGCAAGATACAGTATCCTACGATAACTGCTGAGCTTGAATGCATGGATGAGATTCCATATGCGTAGGCAATTGGATCTATCATGTATGCCATGACACGCACTTGTTTTGATGTTGCTTTAATGTTAAGCAAGACAAGTAAAGACCAGTCAAATCCAGCAAAGAATCACTGGATTGCCGTAAAGAATATCCTAAAGTATTTGAGGAATACTAAGGATAAATTCTTGATTTACGGAGAAAGTGAGGTGCTACAAGTCGATAGAGTCTGAAAGGCAAGTTTCCAATAGACAAAGATAATTCCCGGTCACAGTCCGGCTATATCTTGTGTCTGACTGGCGGTGCAAGGCACTGTTGCTGACTCCATGACTTAAGCTGAACATTTCGCAGCTTGAGAAGCGGCGAAAGAGGTTGTTTGGAAAGAAGAGTTCATCACTGAACTTGATGTGATTCCCAGCATAGATGAGACTAGCTGCACATCAGAGGTCCAAACACCTTGAGGGTAGGTATAACCTATTCCGTGAGATAAATGACAGAGGTGTTAAGTAGATAAGCAAGTTTCATCGAATGAGAACGTTGCTAATCTATTAACGAAGCCACTCCTTATGCCTAAGCACGAGTCGCGGACTGTAGCTGTAGGATGAGTGAAATTAAGATGTAGTCTTAATTTCAGTGGGAGTTTGTAAAGGGCTTTACTTAGTTGTTTTGAAAGGTTCATGTAAACATAATATTTTATGTTTATGAAATCTATGATTTCTGGATTATTTTAACTGTGATATAAATAATCGTTCCAAAATGATTCATGTCATTATATATGGGCCATCGAAGTACATGAGTAAGACTTGATCCTGAAACCCCATATTTAACGAAATGACATAAATCATAGTGTCCATAGTCGAAGGTTGTTGAAATTGGAACACCAACAACCACTTGAGACTAGATTGTGTTGAGACTTATGACCAAGTTTCGAGGGGTCATAGATGCGCGGCATCAAAGTCGACACATAGGTATATGTAGGGGAGCATATGACCGGACATGGCCCGCTGATGAGAACTCTACAAGATATTAATATCTGTGTCATAAGAGGTTCTCATATACGACTATAGAGTATAGTCCTTAGACCTGAGTTCGCATGCATGTGGCTGCACATGGATTGATGCACTTTGATCATTGTCTAACGCTGTTTCGTAACTGGGAGCTATAAGGACCTTGGTTGGGTGTATTATGAAGTGTGTAGTTCATAGTGATGGAACAAGATGGGATTTGTCCCTGCCGTATAACGGAGGTAATATCTCTAGGCCAATCGGAGACTTGATAGCTGGTAAGAGAGTGGCCACTCCCAAACGGACTTGCCCAAGTCGTTTGCATTGTCAGTATCAAATCTGGTCCGATGAACATGGTCTGGCTATATAAGGATGACACGCATCTTGCCTTATGCCAGATCGAGATATTGAGACAAAAGGACTAGGGAATGTAGGATTCCAGTACAAGTGGGAGATTGTTGGGAATGTCCTGAAATCTACTGTACTATCTCTAGAAAGTATGATAAATGTCGAGATCAGACATAAGTCATAAATACTGGGTGATCATGATGGCTTGCTAGAGTCCGCTCTTGATCTATAAGTTTAGGACTTATTACCAGTATTGTATGATCCCAAAGGGTCACACACCATAGCTAACGGGAAAGTTAAGATGGAATTAATACGGTAAGATGCTAAGGCATTTACTGTATTTGTACAGAGAGTTGGGCAGACAACAAATGGACTTTTGTCTGATTTGTGTCTTGGGCCCAAAAGACTAATGAGCCATTAGTTTAATTAATTAATTAAACTTGGGCCCATTAGTGAAATAAGTTGCAACAAGGGTTGAGAAACCCTGGTATTCTTTTTGTTGGCGATTTTGGAGAAGTGAGCCGCGGCTCTCTCTCCTCCCATCGTCTCTCTCTCTTCTTGATTCCATCCGGTCTAGCAGCCACCCCTGCTTGTAAGAGTGTGGATACCAAAGGAGGAACAGGTACTCATCTGTTCTAATCTGATCTTGTCATTACCACCAATCATTCCGCTGCAAAGGTAAAGATCAGGTTTGTTTTATGATTCGATTACAAGAACCTAGATCTGTTTAAGATTATGTGCTAGGTTGCAATTTGGGAATTGAACCATGGAAAAACGCATAATCCTTCATAACAGTGTTTGGGCTGAGAATATCCCGTAAGGAAAAAGTGAGTATCTACGATTCGAAGGATCCGACCACAAGCCAATTGTCTTATATTTGGAGCCTACAAGGAAAAGAGATAAGCATATATTTAGGAACGATAGAAGATTACAAGGTAATCAAGAAGTCATGGAGATGGTTAAGAATGTATGGAATGAAACCATAAACACCCACTCGAAAACCACATATCCAGTGTAAGACGCACCATCATAAAATGGCACAAAACCAAACATTTAAACAACAAGCTCAAGATTGAAGATAACATGAAGGCCCTGGAAAAAGCGATGACTGGCCCTCAAACTGATGAAATCCTACTGTCACACATAATAGCAAAATCCTACAAAGAAGAAGAGGAATTCTGGAGGCAAAGAAGCCGACTCTTTTGGCTAAGCCTTGGGGAAGAACATGAGCTACTTGCATACGGTAACAAGAGGCAGAAAAGCTTTAAAAAAGTTCACTTTTATCAAAGACAATGCTGGAAATGATAGTCATGGGAAGAATCATATTGCATATGTGATCCTAACAAATTTTGGTATATATTTTCTTCTACAATTTCAAATTGAGATAGAATTGTGGAAAAACATATTCGACTGTGAGTATCAGACGAAACTAACCAGTCCCTAATTAAAAATCTCACGGCCGAGGCAACCTTCTATATTCATGCAGACCAGGCACCGGGCCTGACGGTGCCTTGTATAGTCAAAGAGATTCAAGACTTCTTTAGTTCTGGTTTGTTACCGAGATCGATAAATCAAAAACTCATGTACGTCTCGTACCTAAATTGCACGGGCCAAGAAAAGTGGCATATTATAGACCAATTGATTTATGAAATGTCTATTACAAAATCATCTCTAAATTTCTCACTAGAAGGCTGCAACCGATAATAATGCACCTGATATCAGAAAACAAGTTAACATATGTTCCAAAAAGGGAGATTTCAGATAATGTACTGATAACACATAAACTCTTACACTAGGAGAACTCAGAGGCTGAAAAATACTTTATGACAGTGAAAACTAACATATCAAAGTTTACCACAAACTGGAATACGATTTTATCAGATTAGTGTTGGAAAAGATAGCTGATGGACAAACTGGTTAATACAATGCGTCACCACTCTTTCTTATTCATTTCTGGAAAATGACTTACTTCGAGGTTGTGTTACCCCGAAGAGAGGAATCCACCAATGTGACCCTTTTTTGCCATATATCTTCATCTTGTGCAGCAAGTTATTATCGGGGCTTTGCAACAATTCACATGCAAGTGGGTTGATGATGGCTTGATGCCCTGATGATGCAGGCACGGATAGATGGATGGATTCAAGGCTGCTGGTTGTGTAACTCTCTCAGCTTTGAACAGAAGATGGATGGCGAGATGAACAACTCTCTTGCTCTGTGGGCTGATTGAGTCTCTCAATCCTTGGCAGAAACAATCTCTTTGAATCACACAAAAGAAACTAATTCTGAAAACTCAAAAGAAACAATGAATCACTCAATTGAATCTAATGAACACAAAACTCAAAGAACACTCTTTGAAACAAAATACTCTGATTATTCTTAATTGATTGAAAGGTAAATGATACAATGGACTAAGATAAGCTTATATACGCTTTGTAGAACGGTCATATTGACCAGAGATAAAAAAACAGATCGAAAGTTAATGAAAACTAGCCGTTGGGCAGATTCAAGGGGATTCTCGGCCAAGTATGGAAACCCTTGAGTCTTGGCGGTTTAGGCATTTATGATTGATGTCTTGGAATGTCCAGGTGCATTGAATATGGCTTAGGATTGTGTAGAAAAAATCAGAATGTAGCCGTTGGTGGATGATCTCCTTAGGCTCCAAAATAGGAAAATCGGTCCATTTGATTCTCCAAGGGATTATGTGTTGGAATTATGTCCAGTAATCTCTGTACTGTCTCTAGAACGTAAGAGTATGTCAATGATCAGACATAAGTCATATAATACTGGGGGTCATGATGGCTTGCTAGAGTCCGCTCATGATCTATAAGTCTTGGACTTATTGCCTTTATTATATGATCCCATATGGGTCACACGCCTAAGCTAACGGGAAAATACGAAAGAACGGTTTAGCAGAAGTACGGTAAAAGTGCTAGGCATTTACTGTGTTTAGAGAGAGTAAAGGGCCTGATTAAATCCAAGGGATTTAATCAGACAGGGAATTGGGCCTAAAAGCCCAATAGAGTTAAAGAAGGGTTTTATAAACTAAAACCAAGTCTTTTCTCCTCTAACTCTTCCCCCCTGCGCCGCCAACAGCCTCTCTCTGCGCCTCCTCTCTGTCTGGTCTAGCAGCCAATTCCCGAGCGTGCGTGTGTGAGCCTTTGGAGGATCCATCTCTTGGTGGTTCTGCTGATCTCTGACCATTACCTCCTCATTCCGCTGCACAAAAAGGTAACAGGTGAGATCCAATAAGTTTCTAAATAAGAGAACCTAGATCTGCATGTTTAGTAGGATGAATCAATTGAGAATTGAATCAGGAAACACTAAACGATACAACAGTGGTATCAGAGCCATTGGTTATGTGGTTTTTCTTGTTTAGAATCTTGTTTAGGATTGTTTAAGAAGTGTTTTTTGAATCAATCTACTGATAAGGAAAAACACTTAAGAAACAAAGAATTAAAAACCTAAACAAACAAGAAATCGCATGATCCAATCTATATGAATTGGTATGCGTCGGATCGTCAGACGAGAGGTGAACCGATCGCATGGATCAATCGATCGCATGGATCGACCCGTTCACCTCCTGTCCCGATCAAAAACCGAGCTCGTCATGCATCTCTCGACCGCGATCGCATGATCAAGGGCCGACCGATCGGATGGATCGAGTCTCGGCCAAGCCAGCATCGTCCCGCTCTCGTCCCGGCTGTCCCGATCGCTCGGCGATCGCGTGAAGCCACACGGGCCCGAGCTCGCCGATCGTCCTGTCCCGTCCCGTGAAGCAGCCGTCCCGATCATGGATCGAACGCGTGCGGCTTGCGGCTGACGTGATCGCGTGAACTCACGGCTAGGTCGTGATCGGTTCACGTGATCAATCGGTTCGGTTCGTTTTATGGTTCGGTTTAAAACTTGATTAAAATCAAAACGTCACGGTTTAATAAACAGACTTAATAAGTTTATTAAGTTCTGGTTAAACCGGGATAAGAAATCCAAAGTCGGAAAATTGGATTTTGTGCCTAAACCAGTGATTTTGTAATTTGATTTGGTTGGACCAAATAAATTGAGAAAATCCGGTTTAGTAAATAACCGGTTGACAATTGTGGTCATCGTAGTAATTAATTTTGGTTAAGACCAATTTTAATGAACCAGACCGGTTATGTCATTTAATTGGGCAATTGGGTTATGTCTTGGACATGAACCAATTCTTGGGCCTCGGGCCAAGAAGTTAAAACAATTGGGCCAATTATTTGAGTCTTTTCATCAGATTAATTTAAAATTTATTTTTATAAAATAATTATAAAAATCGATTTTTAAAAAATTAATAAGTTTCCAAAATTTTGAAATTAGAAAGTTTCTTAAATTAGAAGTTTCTAGATTTGCATGTTTTGGATTTTAGGAAATTTTCTATAATTAAAAGTTTCTAATTTTAGAAAATTTCCAAAAATAGTAGGTTTCCCAAAATGGAAAGTTTCCAAAAATGGAAAGTTTCCAAAAATGGAAAGTTTCCAAAAATGGAAAGTTTCCCAAAATAGTAATCTTCTATTTTGGGATGAATTTTAATAAACCTACAAACCTCAAATAATATCAAGCGTTGGATGTCTTGTCCAGTCTATGTCAGCTGTCGAAGCCCATTCAATTGTATTCATGGCCTTACAGTGTGAGGGTGTCTACTTTTGCGTGGATAAGACGGTTTGTGATTCATAAATGTCATTGGGAGTCCCATACATTAATGATTACATGACTGTATAGTCTGGTTTTCTTGACTAGGCCATCGGGAGTCCCGGGCCTTGAGACATCAGAGTGGATTGGGCCTCGGGCCCAGATTCACAACCAAGAGTTATATCACGGATATAATTAGCCGATATAGGGCTTACCGATATAAGCTAAGGTTGGGTGACGGCCAGTGGCCCACTTTAATCTTAGTTATATGTGGATCTTGGAATCATTATATTCTATTGAGGGTAACTTATGTTATTGAATATAATGCGTGATTAATCATATTAAGTATAATACAAGATTAATCAAATTGAACATATTAACTAATAACCTTTTTATCTTATATTTCAGCTATGACTACTACAAGCACTCAAAACACATTCTCAATCCGGTCTGTTCTCGAGAAGGAGAAGCTGACTGGAACGAACTTCCTGACGTGGTCAAGGAACTTGAGGCTGGTCCTCAAGCAGGAGAAGAAGGATTATGTCCTTCGTGATCCCCTCCCCGAGAGGCCTCCTAACAATGCCGCCAGGACTCTGCAAAATGCTTGGGAAAAGCATTCGTCAGATGAAAATGATGTCTATTGCCTGATGTTGGCGACAATGACTGCTGAGCTGCAAATGCAGTTCGAGAGTGTGTTGTCACCCATCGAGATAATGGCAAGCCTGAAATCGCTTTTTCAGGAGCAAGCAAGGACTGAGAGGTTTCAGACAGTTAAGAACCTCTTAGACTGTAAGTTGGCTGCAAATGCGGCAGTGAGTCCTCATGTCTTGAAGATGATGGGTTATCTCGATCATCTTCAGAAACTCGACTGCCCTATCAGCCATGAACTTGCCTACGACATCGTTCTGCAGTCTTTACCTGCAAGCTATGATCAGTTCATTCTGAACTTTAATATGCATGGCTTGAGTAAGACATTACCTGAGCTTCACGGAATGCTCAAGACTGCAGAGCCCAACTTGAGGAAAACTGCCAAGGACCCCAATGTGCTTATGGTACAGAAGGGCAAGGGCTTTAAGAAATCCTCTGCTAAGGATAAGGGAAAGGCTAAGGCTGTCCAAGTCTCGGACAAGGACACGCCAAAGCCCAAGCCCAAATCCAAGGCTGGGCCTACTGACATCTGCAGGTTCTGTAAAGAACCAGGGCATTGGAGGAGAGAATGTAAGAAATTCCAAGAAGGTCTAAAGGAATTGAAGAAGAAGACTCTCGAGACTTCTTCATCAGGTATTTTTGTTATAGAAGTTAATACAACTACTTCTGATAATACCTCATGGGTTATGGATACTGGTTGTGGGGCTCATATTTGTACTAATATGCAGGCACTCAGCAACAGTAGAAGGCTGAAGCAAGGACAAGTGGAGCTACGAGTTGGGAATGGAGCGAAAGTTCCTGCACTAGCTGTAGGCACATACTTGTTGTCTTTACCTTCGGGATTGATTTTAGAACTCAATAATTGTTATTTTGTACCTGCGATAAGCAGAAATATTATTTCAATTTCTTTGTTGGATTTGGAAGGTTATGATTTTTCAGTTAAGAATAAATTATGTTCCTTCAATCGCAACAATTTGTTCTATGGTTGTGCCCCTCTGACGAATGGGCTTTACATACTTGATCAATCCGCGCCAATTTATAACATTGATACCAAACGGTTCAAACCTAATGAGGAGAACCGAACGTTTCTATGGCATTGTCGTTTAGGGCACATCAGCGAGAAACGCATCAAGAGGCTCCATTCGAATGGACTTCTTGGCTCATTTGACTTTGAGTCATGTGAGAAATGCGAATCCTGCTTGATGGGCAAAATGACACGGGCCCCCTTTAATAAACCTAACGAGAGGGCCAGTGACTTATTGGGCCTGATACACACTGATGTGTGTGGCCCAATGTCCACAAATGCAAGAGGAAACTATCAGTACTTCATTACCTTCACTGATGATTTCAGTAGGTATGGATATGTTTATTTAATGAAACATAAGTCTGAATCTTTTGAGAAGTTCAGAGAATTCCAAAATGAAGTACATAACCAACTTGGCAAAAGCATTAAGGCTCTTCGGTCCGACCGAGGAGGAGAATACTTAAGCCAAGAATTCAGTGATCATCTAAGAGAGTGTGGGATCGTGTACCAACTCACTCCTCCTGGAACACCTCAATGGAATGGTGTGTCTGAGAGGAGAAATCGGACCTTATTGGATATGGTTCGATCTATGATGAGTCACACAGACCTTCCAATATCCCTTTGGGGATATGCTCTGCTAACAGCAGTGTTCACTCTAAATAGATCGCCATCGAAAGCAGTAGCAAAGACACCATATGAATTATGGACTGGAGTAGCTCCAGTGCTGTCTTATCTTAGAATTTGGGGTTGTGAAGCCTATGTCAAGAGATTAATCTCAGACAAGCTTACACCAAAGTCTGATAAATGCTACTTCATTGGTTATCCGAAGGAAACCAAGGCTTATTACTTCTATCTACGTTCCGAGAACAAGATCTTTGTTGCCCGGGATTGTAACTTTCTTGAGAGGGAGTTTCTCTCTAAGAAAGACAGTGGGAGTAAGGTACTGCTTGAAGAAATTCAAGATGAACAGGATACTGCTCAACCTAATGAGGAAGAGCAGCAGGAGGACCTACAAGAAATTGTAGAGCCTGAACCTGTAGTACCTGAAGTTCGAAGATCCGGGAGGATCCGTCACGAACCCGAGAGATATCAAGGATTCCTCGTGACTAACTGTCATGATCTTCTGATCATTGATGGTGATGAACCATCGAACTTCAATCAAGCCATGATGGGCCCAGATTCCTCTAAGTGGCGTAAGGCCACAGATTCCGAAATGGACTCCATGTCGGTCAACCAAGTGTTTTCGTTGGTTGACTTACCCGCTGGTGTAAAAGCCATCGAGTGCAAATGGATCTTCAAGAAGAAGATTGACGTGGATGGAAATGTCCAGATTTATAAAGCCAGGTTGGTGGCAAAAGGTTTCAGACAAGTTCACGGTGTGGATTACGATGAAACCTATTCCCCAGTGGCTATGATGAAATCTATTCGGATTCTACTAGCAACTGCAGCTTTTCATGATTATGAAATTTGGCAGATGGACGTGAAAACCGCCTTCCTGAATGGAATTCTGGAAGAGGATGTGTATATGACACAACCTGACGGTTACATAGATCCAAAGAATGCTGGGAAAGTATGCAAGCTTCATAAATTCATTTATGGATTGAAGCAAGCATCGAGGAGCTGGAATCTTCGTTTTGATGAAGCGATCAAGCAATTTGACTTCATCAGAAACGAAGAAGAACAATGCGTGTATAAGAAAACTAGTGGGAGCAAGATAGTATTTCTTATTCTGTATGTCGATGACATACTGCTTCTCGGAAACGACGTTCCAATGCTAAAGTCGGTAAAGGACTGGCTTGGAAGTTGTTTTTCCATGAAAGACATGGGTGAAGCCGCATACGTTCTTGGAATCAGGATCTACCGGGATAGATCTAGAAGGCTGATAGGCTTGTGTCAAGATTCATACATTGACAAAGTCCTACAAAGATTCAGCATGAAAGATTCCAAGAAGGGCTTCACGCCAATGGTACATGGCACAACGCTAAGCAAGAAGCAGAGCCCTACGACGGCTGCTGAGCTTGAGCGCATGAAGAATATTCCTTATGCATCTGCAATAGGATCTATCATGTATGCCATGATCTGTACTCGCCCTGATGTTGCTTATGCATTGAGCATGACGAGTAGATACCAGTCAAATCCAGGTGAAAACCATTGGATTGCCGTCAAGAATATCCTGAAGTATCTAAGACATACTAAGGATAAGTTCTTGGTATACGGTGGAAGTGATGTGCTTAAAGTCAGTGGATTCACGGACGCAAGTTTCCAGACAGACCAAGATGATTTCCGGTCACAGTCCGGTTATATCTTTTGTCTGAATGGCGGTGCAATCAGTTGGAGAAGCTCCAAGCAAGACACCGTTGCTGATTCCACTACAGAAGCTGAATATATCGCCGCTTCAGAAGCTGCGAAGGAAGCTGTTTGGATACGAAAGTTCATTATTGAACTAGGTGTGATACCAAATGCGGCTGAGCCTCTGGCACTGTATTGTGATAACAATGGTGCTATTGCTCAGGCAAAGGAACCAAGATCACACCAGAAATCCAAGCATGTTCTAAGAAGATTTCACTTGATACGTGACATCATTAATAGAAAGGAAGTCAAGATCAGCCGAGTTCAGACAGATGATAACGTCGCTGATCCGTTGACAAAGCCACTCCCAAGACCTAAGCTCGAGTTCCTAACTGAAGCTGTAGGCATTAGAGACATTGAAATGTAATCTAAATTTGAGTGGGAGTTTGAGGGCTTTATTTAGTTATTTGATATGTTCTTGTAAAACATTTTTATGTTTAATGAAATTATTATTTCAAGATTATTTTAACTGTGATGAAATAATCGTTCCAAAGTGATATGAACCATTTTATAGGTCATCGAAGTAAGTGACTTGATCTTGAGTTATCAAAGTCATTTAGCTTGATCATGAGACTCTATATTTGATAGATGGCTTATATCATCATGTCCCTAGTCGAAGGTTGTTGAAATTGGAACACCAACAACCGTGTGAGACTAGATTGGTATGTGACTCATGACAAAGTCTCAGTGTGTCATAGATGCACGGCATCAAAGTCAGTACATAGGTGTATGTAGGGTACATACGACCGGACAAGACCCGATTATAAGAACTCTTCAGGATATTTATATCTGTGTCATAAGAGATTCTTACTACGACTATAGAGTATAGTCCTTAGACCTGAGTTCGCATGCATGTGACCGCACATGGACTGATGCACTTTGATCATTGTCTAACGCTGTCGTTCTGCGATAGTTATAAGGACCTTGTTTGGGTACATTATGAAATGAGTAGTTTACAGTGATGGAACAAGACGGAATTTGTCCCTCCAATATAAATGGAGTGAATATCTCTAGGCCAATCGGAGATTTGAATACTGGAAAATGCATGGACATGCTCAAACGGACTTTCCCGAGTCGTTTGGATTGTCAGTATCAAATCAGAGTCCGATGAACAAGATTAGGCTTTATAAGGATGACACTAATCTTGCCTTATGACTAATCGAGATATTGAGACAAAAGGATTATGAATACAGAGATTCCAGTTCAAGTGGGAGATTGTTGGAATTATGTCCAGTAATCTCTGTACTGTCTCTAGAACGTAAGAGTATGTCAATGATCAGACATAAGTCATATAATACTGGGGGTCATGATGGCTTGCTAGAGTTCGCTCATGATCTATAAGTCTTGGACTTATTTCCTTTATTATATGATCCCATATGGGTCACACGCCTAAGCTAACGGGAAAATACGAAAGAACGGTTTAGCAGAAGTACGGTAAAAGTGCTAGGCATTTACTGTGTTTAGAGAGAGTAAAGGGCCTGATTAAATCCAAGGGATTTAATCAGACAGGGAATTGGGCCTAAAAGCCCAATAGAGTTAAAGAAGGGTTTTATAAACTAAAACCAAGTCTTTTCTCCTCTAACTCTTCCCCCCTGCGCCGCCAACAGCCTCTCTCTGCGCCTCCTCTCTGTCTAGTCTAGCAGCCAATTCCCGAGCGTGCGTGTGTGAGCCTTTGGAGGATCCATCTCTTGGTGGTTCTGCTGATCTCTGACCATTACATCCTCATTCCGCTGCACAAAAAGGTAACAGGTGAGATCCAGTAAGTTTCTAAATAAGAGAACCTAGATCTGCATGTTTAGTAGGATGAATCAATT
The DNA here is from genome assembly GCA_030180135.1 of Orychophragmus violaceus. Classification (NCBI taxonomy): domain Eukaryota; kingdom Viridiplantae; phylum Streptophyta; class Magnoliopsida; order Brassicales; family Brassicaceae; genus Orychophragmus; species Orychophragmus violaceus. Next base: position 60,020,367 of record CM058237.1, on the reverse strand, counting down.
GAGAATTGAATCAGGAAACACTAAACGAAACAACATTATGCGCATTTTGTATAGACTTAGGACGTCCTCTAGCTTCTTTTGGTTGTGGTAAAAGTCTCCTGGTCACCAAGTCTTGGTTTGAGAGGTGATAAACCAAGTGGTCTTCATAGTTTCCTTAAATGGCTCCGGATTGGCAATTTGAATAACTTGTGATCCAACATGAACCGGGGCTGTTCTGGCTTGACCAATGACTTCAAGAAAGGTTGTTTGATACAAGTCATTGATGCTGAGTTGATTGGCATGAGTGGAATCTCCATGGCTGAGTGGTTGAGATCCTGGTTGCTTATCTCCAGTGGCATTGACCGGCTGGTTGATCTCTCCTCTATGCATCTTGGTTGATGATGGCTTGATGCCCTCATCATACTCTCCCTCTTGAAAAGGTTTCGACCTCGAAACTAGATAATATGCATCAAGAGAAAGCAAGTTAGCTTTCATTCTCATTTGGGAGTTTAGGGTCTTACCTTGATGTGCATATGGTCTGGAGGTGAGTGGAGTGTCTGGTAGTTCTCCTTTGAGCAGATATGATAGTAATACTCCTCTTCTTTGGACTGGTATGGTGTCTCCTTTGTCTATCTTGCTCCTGCTCTCCTTATGGCCTGAAATATGTTCAACACTTTGGCAAAGAGACAAGTGCATTATAGATTCTTTATCACATAATAAACAACTTGAATCCTTCTCCTTAGAGTCAATTTCCTGTGCTAGTGATATCTCATCTTCTTGTAAGCTCAAAAAGTTCTTTAACACAGCTGTTGAATCATTGGAAATGAAATGTATCAAAGAGAGACTTACCTTGTTAATATATGGGGTGTCTTTGCCTGGGTCTGGTGGTTTCTCCTTGATGTTCTCCTTTTCTCTACTGCCTTGATCAGTCTGATCACTTAGTGTAAGGGCTATTTCTGAGCTTCTCTTCACATTCTCTTCTCCCTTGTGCTTTATATCTGTAGAGATGCTCATTGGGAAGAACAAGTGCATTATATCTGTTCTTGGAGTACTTAAAACAGATTGTATGATACTTGTACTTACATGTTCAGCTTCAGTAGGTTGTATGAGGGTTTGGACCTTCTTCTCTTGTGAGCTAGTGATCATTAAACGTTCATCTTCTTTCCTGATCACCAAAACATGTTTCTCTGGTCTTTGATCTTCTCTACTGACTTTGGCTTGCTCATGCTCTTTCCTGCTCAGTTCTTCTTTTGTAATACTTGTACCTGAAACAATGCTTAAGAGAAAGTGCATCATATCTGTGTTTGAATTTGCTATAATAGGTCTGGAAATACTTTAACTCACAGAGATGGTGCTAGCAAGTTGTAACATGGTCTGCTCTTTGTGCTTTTGAACTCCTTAGCTGCGGCTCTCTTTTAGTCTAGGTATGACTAAAGCACTTTCAGGGCAGTCACCATTGGATGTAGTGTGGTCTGGGACGTCAATGAGTGTAGGGAACATCACTTGATCAGGTGGTGATGATGGTGCTTCTATCCGCTTGACTTTCTCATTCTCCTTGGAACAAATCAGGTTTGGTAGTTGACTTTGATCTCTATGCCCTTCCCTGATCTTGTTTCTGATTCAAATTCCTTAGGCAAAGACAAGTGCATGAGTCTTGAATTGGAAATTAAATTATCAGATTGCACAAAGCTATCATTTGTTTCAGTTACTTCCAATTTCAACTCTGATGTTCTATCTTTATTCAGCTTCCTAGATGGACAATTAGTAGCAAAATGCCCTCTCCTATGGCACCTATAACATGTTGGCTCTTTGGAATTTACAAAGTTAGAACACTTACCCTGTGTTGGCAGGTTTAACAGCTTGAGTGAGGCATCAAAGCTGGGTCCGGTTGCATTTGGTGAAGCTTTGTGGCTCTGCTTCTGCTCTAGTTTCTTTGGGTGCAACATCTCCATGATACTCTGCCATTCTTTATCCTGTTTTGTTTGAAGAGCCTTCTTAGCTTCTGCTTGGTAGGTGTAAGTATTTGAGATCACATCCTTAGGCTTTGGATAGCAAACAGACTTGTGCTTAGGAGCAGTGTACGTTTTGGATGTAGGCTTCACTCTCTTGGTTGTAGCCTGAAGCTTCTCTACAAACTCCTTATGCATTCTGGACTTGAGATCTCTCCAATCTAGTACTGGCTTCTTATAGATGATTGGTCTGCTCTCCTTTAGCCACCATTCATAAGCCTTTTCTGTGAAGGGTGAGACAGCTTGTACTAGCCTCCTTTCTTCTGGAATCTTGTTAGCTTGTAACTATTCCTCCATGTCATTTTTCCATTGTAAGTATGCTTCAGGTTTACTGCTTTTTCCTGAAAACATTAGGGAACCTCTTGTTCTGGTGGTTGGCTGCCTTGTGCTAGTTTGTTGGAGTGTAGCTTTCCTTGTTCCAGTGATCTTATGTTGAGCTTGTACATTGTATGAAGTAAATCCTGTTGTATTATGGTGTTTATTCAAGGTTTAATTCTCAATTACAACCTAACACAAATCCTTAAACAGATCTATGTTCTTGCAAAACGAATCATAAAACAAACCTGTAACATTACCTATGGATTGCACAGCGGATTGATGGTAATGACAAGATCAGCTAGAACAGATTAATCACCTATTCCTCCTTGAGTATCCACACTCTTACAAGCAAGGGACGGCTGCTAGACCAAAGATATGGATGATCAGAGAGAGAGATTAGGGAGAGAGAGGCTCGCGGCCACAAGGAGAAAAATCGCAGGAGTCATTAATCCCTTAGGTTTTTCAAATCCTTTTTCTCTCATTAATGGGCCCAAGTCATTTGACTAATGGCTCATTAATCATTTGGGCCCAAGACACAAATCAGGCAAAAGCCTGCATTTTGTCTGGCCCAATTCTCTGATCCAATACAATAAATGCCACTGCATCTTACCGTATTTATTCCATTTAACTTTCCCGTTAGCTATGGTGTGTGACCCTTAGGGATCATACAATACTGGTAATAAGTCCTAAACTTATAGATCATGAGCGGGCTCTAGCAAGTCATCATGATCACCCAGTATTTATGACTTATGTCTGATCTCAACACTTATCATACTTTCTAGAGATAGTACGGTAGATTTCAGGACATTCCCAACAATCTCCCACTTGTACTGGAATTCTACACAGGACATTCCCAACAATCTCCCGATTGTACTGGAATCCTACATTCCCTAATCCTTTTGTCTCAATATCTCGATCTGGCATAAGGCAAGATGCGTGTCATCCTTATATAGCCAGACCATGTTTATCGGACCAGATTTGATACTGACAATGCAAACGACTTGGGCAAGTCCGTTTGGGAATGGCCATTCTCTTACCAGCTATCAAATCTCCGATTGGCCTAGAGATATTACCTCCGTTAAACGGCAGGGACAAATCCCATCTTGTTCCATCACTATGAACTACAAAATTCATAATACACCCAACCAAGGTCCGTATAGCTCCCAGTTACGAAACAGCGTTAGACAATGATCAAAGCGCATTACTCCATGTGCAGCCACATGCATGCGAACTCAGGTCTAAGGACTATACTCTATAGTCGTATATGAGAACTTCTTATGACACAGATATTAATATCTTGCAGAGTTCTCATCAGCGGGCCATGTCCGGTCATATGCTCCCCTACATATACCTATGTGTCGACTTTGATGCCGCGCATCTATGACCCCTCGAAACTTGGTCATAAGTCTCAACACAATCTAGTCTCAACAGGTTGTTGGTGTTCCAATTTCAACAACCTTCGACTATGGACACTATGATTTATGTCACTTCGTTAAATATGGAGTTTCAGGATCAAGTCTACTCATGTACTTCGATGGCCCATATATAGTGACATGAATCATTTTGGAACGATTATTTATATCACAGTTAAAATAATCCAGAAATCATTAGATTTCATAAACATAAAATATTATGTTCACATGAACCTTTCAAAACAACTAAGTAAAGCCCTTTACAAACTCCCACTGAAATCAAGACTACAACTTAATTTCACTCATCCTACAGCTACAGTCCGCGACTCGTGCTTAGGCATAAGGAGTGGCTTCGTTAATAGATTAGCAACGTTTTCATTCGATGAAACTTGCTTTATCTACTTAACACCTCTGTCATTTATCTCACGGAATAGGTTATACCTATCCACAAGGTGTTTGGACCTCTGATGTGCAGCTAGTCTCATCTATGCTGTGAATCACATCAAGTTCAGTGATGAACTCTTCTATCCAAACATCCTCTTTCGCCGCTTCTCAAGCTACAAAATGTTCAGCTTAAGTCATGGAGTCAGCAACAGTGCCTTGCACCGCCAGTTAGACACAAGATATAGCCGGACTGTGACCAGGAATTATCTTTGTCTATTGGAAACTTGCCTTTCAGACTCTATCGACTTGTAGCACCTCACTTTCTCCGTAAATCAAGAACTTATCCTAAGTATTCCTCAAATACTTCAGAATATTCTTTACGGCAATCCAGTGATTCTTTGCTGGATTTGACTGGTCTTTACTTGTCTTGCTTAGCATTAAAGCAACATCAAAACAAGTACGTGTCATGGCATACATGATAGATCCAATTGCCGTCGCATATGGAATCCTATCCATGCATACAAGCTCAGCAGTTATCGTAGGACACTGTATCTTGCTTAACGTAATGCCATGTGACATTGGCATAAAACCCTTCTTGGATTGCTGATTACGTGTAGGACTTTGTCAATTTAAGAATCCTGACATTGTCCTACCAGCTCTTTTGGATCTCTTTCTTTAGATCCTAAATCCAATAACTACGTGGCTTTATCCATGTCATTCATAAAATCAACTCCCAAGCCAGTCCTTTACCGACTGCAGCATTGGGACGTTATTTTCGAGAATCAGTATGTCATCAACATACACTATGAGAAATGCAATATTGCTCCCACTTATCTTTTAGTAAACGCACAGTTCCACTTCGTTCCTGTTCAAGTCAAAACCTTGACTACTTCAACAGAACGAAAATTCCAACTCCGATATGTTTGCTTCCATCCATGAATGGATCAATGAAGCTAACTTACACATAGTGTAATTTTTCGGAGTCCGGGCTCACTTTCGCTTTTGTGAATTTCGCAGGTTCGTCACTTTCAATGATCATCAGATCATGGCAGATTTCAATGATCATCAGGTTCAACTAATGACGAGAAATCACTCTCGGATTAGTGACTGATTCATTCAGATCTGCGAACTTCAGGCTTTACAGGTGTAGATTCTACAGAAATCTGTAAATCCATCCGCTGCTCTCCCTCAACAGGTTGAGCAGCCTCCTGTATTTCTCGAATTTCTTCGAGTTACGCTTTTACTCCCACTGTTCTTCTTGGAAAATGACTTCCCCTCTTAGAAAACAGAATGGACGTAAAAAGTAACAAGCCTTGGTTTCCCTAGGACAACCAGCGAAGTAGCACAACTACAAATACTCAGTAAAGACGAATTTGGATCATTTCCAATCCACATTTATGTGGTGTCTTTCAACTGATATTGGTGGAACTATTTCAGCGTAAACTTAGATATTTCTAGAGCGTTATTCTTAGAGAATATCATGGAAGATTCGTGTGACTCATCTTTAATCATTTCTAATAAGATCTGATTCTTTCTCACAGAAACACCTCCAGGTTTTTCAGGAGAAATGAGCTGTGAAACGACTTCACACTCATTCAGATGATCACACTATCAATGACTTAAGTATTCTCACTCTTGATCTAATCCAGAGTCTCAATACTTCTGTCACTTTGATTCTATACCTCACTCTGGAACTCTTTCGACCATGTCAAAGAATTCCGACTTGTGTCTCATCAAATGAACACAGTCTCACTCACTGAAGCAATCAGTGGAGACAATGAAGTACAGGAAATTTTCTCTGGCATTACAGCTCATCGGACCACATACATGAGTATGTTCAATCTCCAATAAGTCTTTGGGCCTTTCTCTAGCTCGGCTAATATGGGCCCTTTGTCTTTTGGTCTAGTAAGCAGAATTCAAGTCTCATAAGATATCCATTCAAATGAGCCCAAAAGTCCATAACTATGGGGTTTCTGAATCCAATTTACTCTATTTGACCAAAACATTTATGCCAAGAAAAATCAGGTTTAATTCATCAGATTTAAACCAATTTGGTATTTATGTTACATTTAGGCACTCTTTGGTTTAAGATATAAAACCCATTCCTTGAATAGGGTGCTACAATTAACATTTCATTAAGATCAAAAGAACAAAACTTGTCTTTATCAAAATGAAAACCTTCAAATTCTTCACAAGAAAATGAAAAACAACTCTGCTTAAAGCAGGTATATTGTAGCAATTACTTAATACAAAACCAAGCCTCAAAGGCATCTACAAGTGAAAACCCTACGGCTGAGGCAGCATCCCAAGCTCCTTCCAGACACGCAGTTCCACTTGCCCTTCCTTCAACGTTCTACTGTTGTTCAGGCTCTGCTTATTATAACAAATATCAGTGCCACAATCAGTATCCAATACCTACAAGGTATAACTTGAAGTAATAACATGAATACCTGAGGAAGTAGTCTCATACATCAACTTTAACTCCTCATAATCTTCCATGAATTTAATGCAATCTCTTTTCCAATGCCCAGTCTCTTTACAGTAGCAGCACTTACCAACGTAAGAGGTATCTGACTCGGGCTCAGAAGACACACGCTTGCCATGATTCAAAATCTGGACAACTTTGTCTTCACCCTTGTCAGCGTTAGGTTTAGTAAACCTACCCTTCTCATTCATGAGATTGTACAGGGTACTCTTCACGTTTGGCTCAACTGTCTTGAGCATATCATGCAGTTCAGTCAACGTCTTCGTTAAGCCTTTCTTGATATAGTTCCTTACGAACTTATCATAGCTTGACGGCAGTGACTGCAGAATGATCTCAGTTGCCAATTCTTGGCTAACTGGATAATCCAGTTTCCTCAGGTTATCAATGTAACCCATCATTTTACTGATATGAGGACTTACTGGATGATCCATCGGTAGCTTGCAGCTAGTGAGAGATTTAACCAACTGGTATCTCTCCACTCTTACCTGCTCCTGAAATTCCAATTTCAGGCTGCTGATCATCTCTATTGGCGACTCCATGTTCTCATATTGCTTCCGCAACTCTGAGTCCATGGTAGCCAATATTAGACCACGCACATCTACCGCATCATTATAATGCTTATTCCAATCATTATATACTGCATGACTGGCCTTGGATCCGATCCTCTCGGGGAGAGCTTTCTCAAGGACATAGTCCTTTCTCTCATGCCTGAGAACTAGCCTCAGGTTCCGCGACCAAGTCAAGAAATTTGATCCGTTCAGTTTGTCCATCTCAAGGACATACCGGATCGAGAAAGTGTTTTGATTGTTTGTGCTTGTCATAGCTGAAATTTAGAGATAAATAGAGTTTTAGTTATTTAGTTCATAAAAGAGCAATCTTAACAACTTATAAGAAAACTCGCATTGCATTCAAAATTTCTTTGTTTAACCTTATAAGAATACAATGATTCCGAGACCCATGTTCAGCTAAATCCAAAGTGGGCCACTGGCCGTCACCCGGAATTAGCTTTACTTGGTAAGCATACACACAGCTAGTTATATCCATATAACTCTCGGTTGTGGATTGGGCCCAAGGCCCAATACACCAGATGTCTCAAGGCCCGGGACTCCCGATGGCCCAGTCAAGGAAACCAATCTCTTACAGCCAAATAATCACTAAAATCTGGGACTCCCAATGAAATTAGTGACTATATACTACTTTACTTACGCGAAAACAGACACCTCACACTGTAAGCCATATCTGTAATCAAATAAGCGTTAAGTAGCTGACAAGATTGGAAAGACATCCAAGCTTGATATTGTTTTTGAGGATTTTAAGTTTTATTTCCAAAAATAGAAGATTACTATTTTGGGAAACTTTCTTATTTTAGAAACTTTCTAAATTTAGTAACTTACTAAAAATAGAAATTTCTAATTTAAATATTTTATAAATATTTTGGGTTGGGTCACAAATTATAGGCCCAATTCTTGGCCCAAGACCATAGAATTCCAGCTGGCCCAATAATTTGACATAACCGATCCGGTTTATTAATTCTGGTCCAGGACCAAATTAACTATCAAAACCATCGGTTATTTACTAAACCAGACCAGCTCTAAATTATTTGGTCCAACCAAATCAAACTTAGACCAGCCTTCGGTTTAGGTTAAAATTCAATTTTGAATTTAAATCCGGTTTAACCAGAAATTAAATAATACCAAGTATTAAATAATTTCCAGCAAACCGCGATTTGGGTTAACCGCTTGAACCACAATTAATTAAACAATTAATCGATTCATACTTAAAGAATTAAAAACGAATCTTTTACAAATCAACATTCGATTGATAATTAATCGATTCAACACTAAATGACAAAACAATTTTTCAATCATTCGATTCATCATTCACAAAATCGCTTTGAATCATTAACAATCAACTTTGATTTTATCCTAACACGTTTCTTTATAATCATGACCTTTTCCATAAGCGATTCATATGATTATCAAATTCACTAAAAAACAAAAACGAATTTGTCCTTTATGCCAAGCGATTACAAATTCAACATATGATTCTCTTATTATGAAACTAAGTAAAATCACATTACGAACATCACTAAAGACAAAATCAAAGTCAACATACATTGTTTTCGATTATTAATGATCAGTTCCATTTAACAATTCGATCGTGTTCGTGTAAGACAAAAACGATTATTAACAAAGTCAACATCGATTCTATTGATACACATAAAGTCAACAAGCACGATTCAATAATGACTTTCACATTATTAATAATTCGATCGTGATAACAACAATAGACAAAACGAATTGACCTTACAAGGCCATTAACACGTTTACAAGCGATTAACGTGTGAAGCGATTACAAGCGATCGTGATATTTCTAGGGTTTTTAAAGTCAACATCCAAGATGCGATTAACAAGCGATTATTACAAAGCTTATGATTACGACTTTAAACAATCATTATGATCCAAATTACAAGAATCTAATGAACCTTCGCTCTGATACCACTGTTGTATTATGGTGTTTATTCAAGGTTTAATTCTCAATTACAACCTAACACAAATCCTTAAACAGATCTATGTTCTTGCAAAACGAATCATAAAACAAACCTGTAACATTACCTATGGATTGCACAGCGGATTGATGGTAATGACAAGATCAGCTAGAACAGATTAATCACCTATTCCTCCTTGAGTATCCACACTCTTACAAGCAAGGGACGGCTGCTAGACCAAAGATATGGATGATCAGAGAGAGAGATTAGGGAGAGAGAGGCTCGCGGCCACAAGGAGAAAAATCGCAGGAGTCATTAATCCCTTAGGTTTTTCAAATCCTTTTTCTCTCATTAATGGGCCCAAGTCATTTGAATAATGGCTCATTAATCATTTGGGCCCAAGACACAAATCAGGCAAAAGCCTGCATTTTGTCTGGCCCAATTCTCTGATCCAATACAGTAAATGCCACTGCATCTTACCGTATTTATTCCATTTAACTTTCCCGTTAGCTATGGTGTGTGACCCTTAGGGATCATACAATACTGGTAATAAGTCCTAAACTTATAGATCATGAGCGGGCTCTAGCAAGTCATCATGATCACCCAGTATTTATGACTTATGTCTGATCTCGACACTTATTATACTTTCTAGAGATAGTACGGTAGATTTCAGGACATTCCCAACAAATCCATGAATGCTGAATACACTCTTGTATGAAGTAAATCCATACATGTCTGCTTCTGAATCTTCACTATCCTCACTGATTTCCATGCTAAGCTGATTCCATGATGAGGTTGTAGTGTGGATCTCCTTGTACTATGGTTCTGGATGGTTGGAACATTGGGCTGAGAGTTCAAGATCACAGCCTTCACCATCTGAATTATATCCATACTCAGTGGCTTCATCTCCTGGCCATGGTGGTGTTTCATAATATGCCTCCTCATCTGAGCAGATTAGGCTCTCTTCTTCCTTAGTCCAATTTTCTGATTCCTCTTCTTCCATGTTACTGATTCAATACCTGAAAATGCACAAAACCAGTGTATTAATAATATGTTCTTGAACTACTTAACTCAATAATAAAACAAGATTGAGACACGGTTTGATGCTTGTAAAGCCTTATTGGAATCAAAACTACTGGCTTTCAAATTAAACTCGGTTCAAAGGAGTTTTGAAAACTTATAAAACAGTTTAGGAAAACCGGTTCAGTCTTTCTCGAAAAATCGAAGTTGTTGGTTCTGAAAATCAAATTCGGTCCAATGCTTTTGTTTTAAATCAAGTTGCACACGATTTTTAAATCACTGAAGTGCTAGTTTTATAAATCAAACTCGGTTTTGGTTGGTTTCCAAAAAAAAATATCAAGTTTCCTTAGGCTCCAAAATAGGAAAGTCGGTCCATTTGATTCTCCAAGGGATTATGCGCATTTTGTATGGACTTAGGAAGTCCTCTAGCTTCTTTTGGTTGTGGTAAATGTCTCTTGGTCGCCAAGTCTTGGTTTGAGAGGTGATAAACCAAGTGGTCTTCATAGTTTCCTTAAATGGCTCCGGATTGGCAATTTGAATAACTTGTGATCCAACATGAACCGGGGCTGTTCTGGCTTGACCAATGACTTCAAGAAAGGTTGTTTGATACAAGTCATTGATGCTGAGTTGATTGGCATGAGTGGAATCTCCAGGGCTGAGTGGTTGAGATCCTGGTTGCTTATCTCCAATGGCATTGACCGACTGGTTGATCTCTCCTCTATGTTGGAGCGTTTAGAGTCTCCTGATTCAATTCTCAGATTGATTCATCCTACTAAACATGCAGATCTAGGTTCTCTTGAATAGAAACATAATAGATCTCACCTGTTACCTTGTTTTGCAGCGGAATGGGAGGTAAGGGTCAGAGATCAGCAGAACCACCAAGAGATAGCTCCTCCAAAGGCTCACACACGCACACTCGGGAAATTGGCTGCTAGACCAGCTGAGAGAGGAGGCGCAGAGAGAGAGGAGGGAGGCGCAGATTTGCTGAGAAAATAGAGAGCTAGGTCTGATTTTATTCATTAAAATCCCTTCTAGTTCTCATGGGCTTTTGGGCCCAATTCTCAGTTCTGATTAAATCCCTTGGATTTAATCAGGCCCTTTAGTCTCTCTAAACACAGTAAATGCCTAGCACTTTTACCGTACTTCTGCTAAACCGTTCCTTCGTATTTTCCCGTTAGCTTAGGCGTGTGATCCATATGGGATCATGTAATAAAGGCAATAAGTCCAAGACTTATAGATCATGAGCGGACTCTAGCAAGCCATCATGATCCCCAGTATTATATGACTTATGTCTGATCATTGACATACTCTTACTTTCTAGAGACAGTACAGAGATTACTGGACATAATTCCAACAATCTCCCACTTGAACTGGAATCTCTGTATTCATAATCCTTTTGTCTCAATATCTCGATTAGTCATAAGGCAGGATGAGTGTCATCCTTATTAAGGCTAATCATGTTCATCGGACTCTGATTTGATACTGACAATCCAAACGACTCGGGACAGTCCGTTTGAGCATGGCCATGCATTTTCCAGTATTCAAATCTCCGATTGGCCTAGAGATATTCACTCCATTTATATTGGAGGGACAAATCCCGTCTTGTTCCATCACTGTAAACTACTCATTTCATAATACACCCAAACAAGGTCTTTATAACTATCGCTTAACGACAGCATTAGACAATGATCAAAGCGCATTAGTTCATGTGCAGTCACATGCATGCGAACTAAGGTCTAAGGACTATACTCTATAGTCGTAGTAAGAATCTCTTATGACACAGATATAAATATCCTGAAGAGTTCTTATAATCGGGTCTTGTCCGGTCGTATGTACCCTACATACACCTACGTACTGACTTTGATGCCACGCATCTATGACACACTGAGACTTTGTCATAAGTCACATACCAATCTAGTCTCACACGGTTGTTGGTGTTCCAATTTCAACAACCTTCGACTAGGGACATGATGATATAAGCCATCTATCAAATATAGGGTCTCATGATCAAGCTAAATGACTTTGATAACTCAAGATCAAGTCACTTACTTCGATGACCTATAAAATGGTTCATATCACTTTGGAACGATTATTTCATCACAGTTAAAATAATCTTGAAATAATAATTTCATTAAACATAAAATGTTTTACAAGAACATATCAAATAACTAAATAAAGTCCTCAAACTCCCACTCAAATTTAGATTACATTTCAATGTCTCTAATGCCTACAGCTTCAGTTAGGAACTCGAGCTTAGGTCTTGGGAGTGGCTTTGTCAACGGATCAGCGACGTTATCATCAGTTTGAACTCGGCTGATCTTGACTTCCTTTCTATTAATGATGTCACGTATCAAGTGAAATCTTCTTAGGACATGCTTGGATTTCTGGTGTGATCTTGGTTCCTTTGCCTGAGCTATAACACCATTGTTATCACAAAACAGTGCCAGAGGCTCAGCCGCATTTGGTATCACACCTAGTTCAATAATGAACTTTCGTATCCAAACAGCTTCCTTCGCTGCTTCTGAAGCGGCGATATATTCAGCTTCTGTAGTGGAATCAGCAACGGTGTCTTGCTTGGAGCTTCTCCAACTGATTGCACCGCCATTCAGACAAAAGATATAACCGGACTGTGACCGGAAATCATCTTGGTCTGTCTGGAAACTTGCGTCCGTGAATCCACTGACTTCAAGCACATCACTTCCACCGTATACCAAGAACTTGTCCTTAGTATGTCTTAGATACTTCAGGATGTTCTTGACGGCAATCCAATGGTTTTCACCTGGATTTGACTGGTATCTACTCGTCATGCTCAATGCATAAGCAACATCAGGACGAGTACAGATCATGGCATACATGACAGATCCTATTGCAGATGCATAAGGAATATTCTTCATGCGCTCAAGCTCAGCAGCCGTCGTAGGGCTCTGCTTCTTGCTTAGCGTTGTGCCATGTACCATTGGCGTGAAGCCCTTCTTGGAATCTTTCATGCTGAATCTTTGTAGAACTTTGTCAATGTATGAATCTTGACACAAGCCTATCAGCCTTCTAGATCTATCCCGGTAGATCCTGATTCCAAGAACGTATGCGGCTTCACCCATGTCTTTCATGGAAAAACAACTTCCAAGCCAGTCCTTTACTGACTTCAGCATTGGAACGTCGTTTCCGAGAAGCAGTATGTCATCGACATACAGAATAAGAAATACTATCTTGCTCCCACTAGTTTTCTTATACACGCATTGTTCTTCTTCGTTTCTGATGAAGTCAAATTGCTTGATCGCTTCATCAAAACGAAGATTCCAGCTCCTCGATGCTTGCTTCAATCCATAAATGGATTTATGAAGCTTGCATACTTTCCCAGCATTCTTTGGATCTATGTAACCGTCAGGTTGTGTCATATACACATCCTCTTCCAGAATTCCATTCAGGAAGGCGGTTTTCACGTCCATCTGCCAAATTTCATAATCATGAAAAGCTGCAGTTGCTAGTAGAATCCGAATAGATTTCATCATAGCCACTGGTGAATAGGTTTCATCGTAATCCACACCGTGAACTTGTCTGAAACCTTTTGCCACCAACCTGGCTTTATAAATCTGGACATTTACATCCACGTCAATCTTCTTCTTGAAGATCCATTTGCACTCGATGGCTTTTACACCAGCGGGTAAATCAACCAACGAAAATACTTGGTTGATCGACATGGAGTCCATTTCGGAATATGTGGCCTTACGCCACTTAGAGGAATCTGGGCCCATCATGGCTTGATTGAAGTTCGATGGTTCATCACCATCAATGATCAGAAGATCATGACAGTTAGTCACGAGGAATCCTTGATATCTCTCGGGTTCGTGACGGATCCTCCCGGATCTTCGAACTTCAGGTACCACAGGTTCAGGCTCTACAATTTCTTGTAGGTCCTCCTGCTGCTCTTCCTCATTAGGTTGAGCAGTATCCTGTTCATCTTGAATTTCTTCAAGCAGTACCTTACTCCCACTGTCTTTCTTAGAGAGAAACTCCCTCTCAAGAAAGTTACAATCCCGGGCAACAAAGATCTTGTTCTCGGAACGTAGATAGAAGTAATAAGCCTTGGTTTCCTTCGGATAACCAATGAAGTAGCATTTATCAGACTTTGGTGTTAGCTTGTCTGAAATTAATCTCTTGACATAGGCTTCACAACCCCAAATTCTTAGATAAGACAGCACTGGAGCCACTCCAGTCCATAATTCATATGGTATCTTTGCTACTGCTTTCGATGGCGCTCTATTTAGAGTGAACACTGCTGTTAGCAGAGCATATCCCCAAAGGGATATTGGAAGGTCTGTGTGACTCATCATAGATCGAACCATATCCAATAAGGTCCGATTTCTCCTCTCAGACACACCATTCCATTGAGGTGTTCCAGGAGGAGTGAGTTGGGACACGATCCCACACTCTCTTAGATGATCACTGAATTCTTGGCTTAAGTATTCTCCTCCTCGGTCGGACCGAAGAGCCTTAATGCTTTTGCCAAGTTGGTTCTGTACTTCATTTTGGAATTCTCTGAACTTCTCAAAAGATTCAGACTTATGTTTCATTAAATAAACATATCCATACCTACTGAAATCATCAGTGAAGGTAATGAAGTACTGATAGTTTCCTCTTGCATTTGTGGACATTGGGCCACACACATCAGTGTGTATCAGGCCCAATAAGTCACTGGCCCTCTCGTTAGGTTTATTAAAGGGGGCCCGTGTCATTTTGCCCATCATGCAGGATTCGCATTTCTCACATGACTCAAAGTCAAATGAGCCAAGAAGTCCATTCGAATGGAGCTTCTTGATGCGTTTCTCGCTGATGTGCCCTAAACGACAATGCCATAGAAACGTTCGGTTCTCCTCATTAGGTTTGAACCGTTTGGTATCAATGTTATAAATTGGCGCGGATTGATCAAGTATGTAAAGCCCATTCGTAAGAGGGGCACAACCATAGAACAAATTGTTGCGATTGAAGGAACATAATTTATTCTTAACTGAAAAATCATAACCTTCCAAATCCAACAAAGAAATTGAAATAATATTTCTGCTTATCGCAGGTACAAAATAACAATTATTGAGTTCTAAAACCAATCCCGAAGGTAAAGACAACAAGTATGTGCCTACAGCTAGTGCAGGAACTTTCCCTCCATTCCCAACTCGTAGCTCCACTTGTCCTTGCTTCAGCCTTCTACTGTTGCTGAGTGCCTGCATATTAGTACAAATATGAGCCCCACAACCAGTATCCATAACCCATGAGGTATTATCAGAAGTAGTTGTATTAACTTCTATAACAAAAATACCTGATGAAGAAGTCTCGAGAGTCTTCTTCTTCAATTCCTTTAGACCTTCTTGGAATTTCTTACATTCTCTCCTCCAATGCCCTGGTTCTTTACAGAACCTGCAGATGTCAGTAGGCCCAGCCTTGGATTTGGGCTTGGGCTTTGGCGTGTCCTTGTCCGAGACTTGGACAGCCTTAGCCTTTCCCTTGTCCTTGGCAGAGGATTTCTTAAAGCCCTTGCCCTTTTGCACCATAAGCACGTTAGGGTCCTTGGCAGTTTTCCTCAAGTTGGGCTCTGCAGTCTTGAGCATTCCGTGAAGCTCAGGCAATGTCTTACTCAAGCCATGCATATTGAAGTTCAGGATGAACTGATCATAGCTTGCAGGTAAAGACTGCAGAACGATGTCGCAGGCAAGTTCCTGGCTGATAGGGCAGTCGAGTTTCTGAAGATGATCGAGATAACCCATCATCTTCAAGACATGAGGACTCACTGCCGCATTTGCAGCCAACTTACAGTCTAAGAGGTTCTTAACTGTCTGAAACCTCTCAGTCCTTGCTTTCTCCTGAAAAAGCGATTTCAGGCTTGCCATTATCTCGATGGGTGACAACACACTCTCGAACTGCATTTGCAGCTCAGCAGTCATTGTCGCCAACATCAGGCAATAGACATCATTTTCATCTGACGAATGCTTTTCCCAAGCATTATGCAGAGTCCTGGCGGCATTGTTAGGAGGCCTCTCGGGGAGGGGATCACGAAGGACATAATCCTTCTTCTCCTGCTTGAGGACCAGCCTCAAGTTCCTTGACCACGTCAGGAAGTTCGTTCCAGTCAGCTTCTCCTTTTCGAGAACAGACCGGATTGAGAATGTGTTTTGAGTGCTTGTAGTAGTCATAGCTGAAATATAAGATAAAAGGTTATTAGTTAATATGTTCAATATGATTAATCTCGTATTATTCTTAATATGATTAATCTCGCATTATATTCAATAACATCAGTTACCCTCAATAGAATATAATGATTCCAAGATCCACATATAACTAAGATCAAAGTGGGCCACTGGCCGTCACCCAACCTTAGCTTATATCGGTAAGCCCTATCTCGGCTAATTATATCCGTGATATAACTCTTGATTGTGAATCTGGGCCCGAGGCCCAATCCACTCTGATGTCTCAAGGCCCGGGACTCCCGATGGCCTAGTCAAGAAAACCAGACTATACAGTCATGTAATCATTAATGTCTGGGACTCCCAATGACATTTATGAATCACAAACCGTCTTACCCACGCAAAAGTAGACACCCTCACACTGTAAGGCCATGAGTACAATTGAATGGGCTTCGACAGCTGACATAGACTGGACAAGACATCCAACGCTTGATATTATTTGAGGTTTGTAGGTTTATTAAAAATTCATCCCAAAATAGAAGATTACTATTTTGGGAAACTTTCCTTTTTGGGAAACCTACTAATTTTGGAAACTTTCTAAAATTAGAAACTTTTAATTATAGAAATTTCCTAAAATCCAAAACATGCAAATCTAGAAACTTCTATTTTAAGAAACTTTCTAATTTCTAAATTTTGGAAACTTATTAATTTAAAAATCGATTTTATAATTTTATAAAAATAAATTTTAAATTAATTCTGAAGAAAAGACTCAAATAATTGGCCCAATTGTTTTAACTTCTTGGCCCGAGGCCCAAGAATTGGTCTATGTCCAAGACATAACCCAATTGCCCAATTAAATGACATAACCGGTCTGGTTCATTAAAATTGGTCTTAACCAAAATTAATTACTACGATGACCACAATTGTCAACCGGTTATTTACTATACCGGATTTTCTCAATTTATTTGGTCCAACCAAATCAAATTAGAAGATCACTGGTTTAGGCAAAAAATCCAATTTTTCGACTTTGGATTTCTTATCCCGGTTTAACCAGAACTTAATAAATTTATTAAGTCTGTTTATTAAACCAAGACGATTAATTTTAATAAAATTAAACCGAAACGTTAACCAAAACGAAACATTACACGCCAAAACCCTAACCGGTCGGGACAGTCGCAGCCGTAAGCATCACGCGATGCAAGCATCACGCAATCGCACGAACGGCGTGGGACGGGACGATGTTCGGGTCGATGCTCGGCCTCGGTCACGCGGGACAGTGCTGGACGATGCACGGCTCTCGGTCACAACGGGACGGGCAGGACGCGACGCAAGCATCGATCCATACCATCGATCCGCGATCGATGTATGCGATCGGCTCGGTCACGCAACCTGCGATCGTCTCAGCCGAGCATCTCGCGGTCCATCGTAGCCGATCGGTCCGACGCATACCGATCCATGATCGGATGACGCGACGTGACTCGATCCGGACGTGTGATCCTTTGGCGATCAACACTCCGACGCATACCAATTCATATAGATTGGATCATGCGATTTCTTGTTTGTTTAGGTTTTAATTCTTTGTTTCTTAAGTGTTTTTCCTTATCAGTAGGTTGATTCAAAAACACTTCTTAAACAATCCTAAACATGATTCTAAACAAGAAAAACCACAGAACCAATGGCTCTGATACCACTGTTGGAGCGTTTAGAGTCTCCTGATTCAATTCTCAGATTGATTCATCCTACTAAACATGCAGATCTAGGTTCTCTTGAATATAAACATAATAGATCTCACCTGTTACCTTGTTTTGCAGCGGAATGGGAGGTAAGGGTCAGAGATCAGCAGAACCACCAAGAGATAGCTCCTCCAAAGGCTCACACACGCACACTCGGGAAATTGGCTGCTAGACCAGCTGAGAGAGGAGGCGCAGAGAGAGAGGAGGGAGGCGCAGATTTGCTGAGAAAATAGAGAGCTAGATCTGATTTTATTCATTAAAATCCCTTCTAGTTCTCATGGGCTTTTGGGCCCAATTCTCAGTTCTGATTAAATCCCTTGGATTTAATCAGGCCCTTTAGTCTCTCTAAACACAGTAAATGCCTAGCACTTTTACCGTACTTCTGCTAAACCGTTCCTTCGTATTTTCCCGTTAGCTTAGGCGTGTGACCCATATGGGATCATGTAATAAAGGCAATAAGTCCAAGACTTATAGATCATGAGCGGACTCTAGCAAGCCATCATGATCCCCAGTATTATATGACTTATGTCTGATCATTGACATACTCTTACTTTCTAGAGACAGTACAGAGATTACTGGACATAATTCCAACACTTTATGCATCTTGGTTGATGATGGCTTGTTGCCCTCATCATACTCTCCCTCTTGAAAAGGTTTCGACCTTGAAACTAGATAATCTGCACCAAGAGAAAGCAAGTTAGCTTTCATTCTCATTTGGGAGTTTAGGGTCTTACCTTGATGTGCATATGGTCTGGTAGTTCTCCTTTGAGCAGATATGGTAGTAATGCTCCTCTTCTTTGGACTGGTATGGTGTCTCCTTTGTCTATCTTGCTCCTGCTCTCCTTATGACCTGAAATATGTTCAACACTTTGGCAAAGAGACAAGTGCATTATGGGTTCTTTATCACATAATAAACAACTTGAATCCTTCTCCTTAGAGTCAATTTCTTGTGCTAGTGATATCTCATCTTCTTGTAAGCTCAACAAGTTCTTTAACACAGCTGTTGAATCATTGGAAATGAAATGTATCAAAGAGAGACTTACCTTGTTAATATATGCGGTGTCTTTGCTTGGGTCTGGTGGTTTCTCCTTGATGGTCTCCTTTTCTCTACTGCCTTGATCAGTCCGATCACTTAGTGTAAGGGCTATTTCTGAGCTTCTCTTCACATTCTCTTCTCCCTTGTGCTTTATATCTGTAGAGATGCTCATTGGGAAGAACAAGTGCATTATATCTGTTCTTGGAGTACTTAAAACATATTGTATGATACTTGTACTTACATGTTCAGCTTCAGTAGGTTGTATGAGGGTTTGGACCTTCTTCTCTTGTGAGGTAGTGATCATTAAACGTTCATCTTCTTTCCTGATCACCAAAACATGTTTCTCTGGTGTTTGATCTTCTCTACTGACTTTGGCTTGCTCATGCTCTTTCCTGCTCAGTTCTTCTTTTGTAATACTTGTACCTGAAACAATGCTTAAGAGCAAGTGCATCATATCTGTGTTTGAATTTGCTATAATAGGTCTGGAAATACTTTAACTCACAGAGATGGTGCTAGCAAGTTGTAACATGGTCTGCTCTTTGTGCTCTTGAACTCCTTAGCTGCGGCTCTCTTTTAGTCTAGGTATGACTAAAGCACTTTCAGGGCAGTCACCATTGGATGTAGTGTGGTCTGGGACGTCAATGAGTGTAGGTAACATCACTTGATCAGGTGGTGATGATGGTGCTTCTCTCCGCTTGACTTTCTCATTCTCCTTGGAACAAATCAGGTTTGGTAGTTTACTTTGATCTCTATGCCCTTCCCTGATCTTGTTTATGATTCAAATTCCTTAGGCAAAGACAAGTGCATGAGTCTTGAATTGGAAATTAAATTATCAGATTTCCCAAAGCTATCATTTGTTTCAGTTACTTCCAATTTCAACTCTGATGTTCTATCTTTATTCAGCTTCCTAGATGGACAATTAGTAGCAAAATGCCCTCTCCTATGGCACCTATAACATGTTGTCTCTTTGGGATTTACAAAGTTAGAACACTTACCCTGTGTTGGCAGGTTTAACAGCTTGAGTGAGGCATCAAAGCTGGGCCCGGTTGCATTGGGTGAAGCTTTGTGGCTCTGCTTCTGCTCTGGTTTCTTTGGGTGCAACATCTCCATGATACTCTCCCATTCCTGATCCTGTTTTGTTTGAAGAGCCTTCTTAGCTTCTGCTTGGTAGGTGTAAGTATTTGAGATCACATCCTTAGGCTTTGGATAGCAAACAGACTTGTGCTTAGGAGCAGTCTGCGTTTTGGATGTAGGCTTCACTCTCTTGGTTGTAGCCTGAAGCTTCTCTACAAACTCCTTATGCATTCTGGACTTGAGATCTCTCCAATCTAGTACTGGCTTCTTATAGATGATTGGTCTGCTCTCCTTTAGCTACCATTCATAAGCCTTTTCTGTGAAGGGTGAGACAGCTTGTACTAGCCTCCTTTCTTCTGGAATCTTGTTAGTTTGTAACTATTCCTCCATGTCATTTTTCCATTGTAAGTATGCTTCAGGTTTACTGCTTTTTCCTGAAAACATTAGGGAACCTCTTGTTCTGTTGGTTGGCTGCCTTGTGCTAGTTTGTTGGAGTGTAGCTTTCCTTGTTCCAGTGAGCTTATGTTGAGCTTGTACATTGTATGAAGTAAATCCATGAATGCTGAATACACTCTTGTATGAAGTAAATCCATACATGTCTGCTTCTGAATCTTCACTATCCTCACTGATTTCCATGCTAAGCTGATTCCATGATGAGGTTGTAGTGTGGAGCTCCTTGTACTGCGGTTCTGGATGGTTGGAACATTGGGCTGAGAGTTCAAGATCACAGCCTTTACCATCTGAATTATATCCATACTCAGTGGCTTCATCTCCTGGCCATGGTGGTGTTTCATAATATGCCTCCTCATCTGAGCAGATTAGGCTCTCTTCTTCCTCAGTCCAATTTTCTGATTCCTCTTCTTCCATGTTACTGATTCAATACCTGAAAATGCACAAAACCAGTGTATTAATAATATGTTCTTGAACTACTTAACTCAATAATAAAACAAGATTGAGACATGGTTTGATGCTTGTAAAGCCTTATTGGAATCAAAACTACTGGCTTTCAAATTAAACTCGGTTCAAAGGAATTTTGAAAACTTATAAAACAATTTAGGAAAACCGGTTCAGTCTTTCTCGAAAAATCGAAGTTGTTGGTTCTGAAAATCAAATTCGGTCCAATGCTTTTGTTTTAAATCAAGTTGCACACGATTTTTAAATCACTGAAGTGCTAGTTTTATAAATCAAACTCGGTTTTGGTTGGTTTTCAAAAAAAATATCAAGTTTCCTTAGGCTCCAAAATAGGAAAGTCGGTCCATTTGATTCTCCAAGGGATTATGCGCATTTTGTATGGACTTAGGAAGTCCTCTAGCTTCTTTTGGTTGTGGTAAATGTCTCTTGGTCGCCAAGTCTTGGTTTGAGAGGTGATAAACCAAGTGGTCTTCATAGTTTCCTTAAATGGCTCCGGATTGGCAATTTGAATAACTTGTGATCCAACATGAACTGGGGCTGTTCTGGCTTGACCAATGACTTCAAGAAAGGTTGTTTGATACAAGTCATTGATGCTGAGTTGATTGGCATGAGTGGAATCTCCAGGGCTGAGTGGTTGAGATCCTGGTTGCTTATCTCCAATGGCATTGACCGACTGGTTGATCTCTCCTCTATGCATCTTGGTTGATGATGGCTTGATGCCCTCATCATATGATATATCATGGTTTTTACCGGTTTTATGCCATGATATAGTTGTGTTTTTAGTGTCTTTT
This sequence comes from Orychophragmus violaceus, assembly GCA_030180135.1. NCBI lineage: Eukaryota > Viridiplantae > Streptophyta > Magnoliopsida > Brassicales > Brassicaceae > Orychophragmus > Orychophragmus violaceus. The sequence continues at coordinate 59,998,553 of CM058237.1, read as the reverse complement.
GTGTTCTTTTAGAGTCTTTTACAGGTATAATCAGGTTTGGAGCTAAATTGGAGATAATGGAGCATTTTGGAGATCTTTGGAGTGTTTGGCCGAGAGATAGAGTTCACTGTCCGAAACAGAGAAAGGTGTCGATCGTTGCATGCCTAGCATCGATCGATGCACCAGCGAGATGGGCCAAAACTCGGCGGTTTAGAAGAATCAAGATATTGCACTTTGATCCAGAAGTTCCTGATATTTACAAAGAAGCCCCTGGCCGAGATTATACCTATATAATTAAGTTTTAGCTGTTTTTATTAGATACGTTTTGATAATTAAGAGCAGAGGATTTTTAGAGCTTTTGGGGCTGATCTGAACCTGTTACATCATCTGTATCTGGAGAAGATTTCGAACCCCTTTAATCTTTTATCTTTTATGCAATCTATTATTTCTATGATTATGTTTTCATCAATCATGTCTGAGTAGATTCCTTGTTAGGTTTAGGGTTTCTCACATAGGATTTCATGACCTGCTAGACTTGTTCAATTTCAGTTAAGGATTCAAACTATATATGTTCTTCAATTTAATTGTGCTTAAAGCTAGTTCTAACCTGATCAACTAGAATCTAGATCTTAGGTTGCTAAATACGTCACGGAAGTGGGGTTTAGGAATCTGAACTAATTAAATTGGGCAATTAAACTTTGCGCAAACGGAAGTTTGGTTTAGGATAATTGTGAACATATCAAACTTGGAATTAAAGCTGGTTTAATCTGTTAGTTCTCGCAAACGAAAGTTTGGTTTGCTGCACTTAGACTTAGAGAATTATCGCAAAGGAATTTGGTTAATTCTATATCTGTGTTTTGAGTTCTAGAATTGTGCTTAATTAGATCCTTGCTGAATGAACTGTCTGCTTGTCTGATTTCCTGAGAACGCCCTAGACCTAGCGCTCTTAATAACTTGCTTTCACAACCAACAATCTTTGCTATCTGCTTACTTTCTTGCATTGTTTTTAATTCAATTACATTGCTTTCTTCCTAGTTAAATTCCTGTTCTTGAGCTATTGAACACCGGAGTCTCTGTGGATTTCGATACCCTATATACTACATTGATATTGCTGTGCACTTGCAGTTTAGTATAGGGATTAATTCTTGACCTATCAAGTTTTTGGCGCCGTTGCCGGGGACTCTTTGAGTCTTCGATAGCTTCGAGCCTAGGGTTTTACTAGGATTTTTCTTTTTCTTTTCGTTTTTGTTTTTATTTTTTTATTTTTGCTGATTTATTTTTCTGTTTTCTCTGATTTCGCATTGCATCGATCGACGCCCTTCTTGCATCGATCGACACACTTCGTTGAATCACCAAGAACACTAAGAGATCATCAGGACGATGTGTCGGAATGATATTTTCAGCTCAGGGATTGACAGTTCACAGATAGCTGGGTTGAAGAACCAAGTTGACTCTCTGCATAGTCTTCTACTTGGAAAGTATGCACAAGAAGCTAACCATTGCGTTGAAGGAACTGGATTCTATAGTCACGGATCTGCTTTTCAGAAACCCTTTACAAGGAGTTGTAGTGTTTCTTCTTACCAAGTACCGCCTGCACCTACAGCTCATGAGAGCAGAATGGAAATCATGATGGAGCAGTACCTTGAGAGACAACAACAGATTGATAGGTCCTTCAACTCAAAGATGGATGCTTTGTATGAAGACTTGAATGAGAAGTTTGAATCTTTGAGCACGCATATGGAGGAGCTGGATATCAAAATTGAACGAAGAGATGTAGCAATAGAGAGGCAGAATGAAGCTAAGAGAGCTGAACGGAAGCTGCACATCAATGCTGTGAACATAAGGGATGAGATTGAGTTGCTAAGTGAAGAAGAGAGCATAATCTCGGATTTTCTGGATGAATATTGTCTGCCTGATACATGCACCGATCGACACCCCCTCACTGACGATCGACACGCTATTCTGACGGCAATTTCGAGTTCTTTCGAGAAACAGAATCACCTTGCATCGATCGACACACATCATGCAACGATCGACACAGAACGCAGACATGACCAGAAAACTGCAACAGTACCAGAACGAGTCTACAAGCCCCCAGTGTCATATCCTAAGGTTCCTAAACCCTCCAAACAAGAGCTAGAAGTGGCTAACTGCATAAAAGTGATGGATAAGAAGGTGAATAAAACACCACCAGTTGAAACTTCGCGAGTTCATGCAAAGAAGATGATCTCCACTGATGGTCATCTAAAAGAAGAAGTTCAGATTGGTGGAACTACAGTATCTGATAGTGAAAAGAAGAAGATGGCGGTTCCTCTTGAACCTGCTCTAACATCTTCAGTACCTGCAACTGTTCATAAGCAGAAAGCTCCAGACATCAGATATACATCAAAGGTAAGGTACAAATCACTTAAGCTTAATCCTTCTGATCACATTGTTTTGAATGCAGGAAAACAAAGAATCCCGCCGAAGCTACACTCCCACCCCGACCCTTATCGTTCGTTCCTTGGAAGATCTCATGATCTGAATGCTTATACGCAACCTTGGATGAGGAGACATTCACAGAGACACTCAAAGTCTCTGTTGAAACCTCCATGAGTTCGATCTCTTTCTGATAGGTCAAGCTATTGACCTTAAACGAGCGCTGGGTGGGAGGCAACCCACCATTAGGTACTGGTGTTTTTCTTTTTAATTTTTGGTGTTTTTGTTAGGATTTTACGTTTGTTTTTGTTTTTGGTGCAGTTATGTTTGCAGGTCTCGGACAAAATCGCAGTGCAACGATCGACTCACTTCTGTGTCGATCGTCACAACACGAAAGGAATCGCATTGCAGCGATCGTTGCGGTCCTGAGCAACGATCGATCATACACGAAAATCGCCAAGTAACGGTCGGTGCACTTAGTGCAACGATCGATGCCTGAGCGACAGAGGTAAACCCGACAGACATAATTTCATCTTTTCAATTTTTATTTTCTTTTTACCGATCCTTCGCTGGACACTACTGGGGACAGTGTGTCTTAAGTGTGGGGGAGGTGCTACTGACTTTTGTTTTCTGTTTTCTTAAGATTCAGTCTGTTTTTCAAAAAATTTTGTTTTATTGAGTCAAAATTGTTTAAGTAAGAAACTATGATTTTCTGAGAAGATTTACAAGATTTGCAGGAACTTAAGTAACCATTGGGATGAAGTTGCAGGATCTATCTCTGACTATTAGAAAACCCCATCACAGATCAACCTACTGGGAACACCCACATCACTTCAGGTATCAGAGGATCCGTTTACTGACTTCAATTTAATACTGACTTAGATTTCTCACCCAAGGGCTTGGTATACTTTGTGTCGGATTCCCTTGTTAGTTCTGACACAGCCTGTCAACCTATCATATTTAGTTCCCTTCTCCCCTTCTATAAAGTAAAAAAAAAAAAGATAATAAACTGAGGATGAGTTAGTAACTCCGAAGTGGTCACAGGAGTGGTAGAGACCCCTATTATCTCCTGTGCTATCCATGGAATGTGTCCAAAGTACACCCCATAACGGGAAGAACACTGATAAAAAAAATAAAATGATACCCAGTGGGGAAAAATCAGTTGTTAAAGAAGGGAAAGAGAAGAAAGGGACTAGAGAAAGATAGTATGGTGGTCTAGAGCTGATAAGGTAAGAATCCATGTGCCCTTTGATCGATACTCCTTAGGTGAGACCGCACTTAAATACTTGCAGAAGTCAGTAGGGAGAATTTGAATGCTTGAATGTGATTGTGGAGTTTACCTAGGACAGTTGCTAAGTGTGGGGGAAGTATATGTTGGTCTTGATATCCTGTAATTGATTCTTTCAGTGGTTTACTAAGGGGAATCTGAGTATTGTAGCTTCTAGGATGAAATGAGTTTCTGAAGAGTTTTCAAACCTCTTCACCAAGCTTTAGTTCTGTGTTTTGCTTGAGGGCAAGCAAAGGCTAAGTGTGGGGGAGTTGATATATCATGGTTTTTACCGGTTTTATGCCATGATATAGTTGTGTTTTTAGTGTCTTTTGTGTTCTTTTAGAGTCTTTTACAGGTATAATCAGGTTTGGAGCTAAATTGGAGATAATGGAGCATTTTGGAGATTTTTGGAGTGTTTGGCCGAGAGATAGAGTTCACTGTCCGAAACAGAGAAAGGTGTCGATCGTTGCATGCCTAGCATCGATCGATGCACCAGCGAGATGGGCCAAAACTCGGCGGTTTAGAAGAATCAAGATATTGCACTTTGATCCAGAAGTTCCTGATATTTACAAAGAAGCCCCTGGCCGAGATTATACCTATATAATTAAGTTTTAGCTGTTTTTATTAGATACGCTTTGATAATTAAGAGAAGAGGATTTTTAGAGCTTTTGGGGCTGATCTGAACCTGTTACATCATCTGTATTTGGAGAAGATTTCGAACCCCTTTAATCTTTTATCTTTTATGCAATCTATTATTTCTATGATTATGTTTTCATCAATCATGTCTGAGTAGATTCCTTGTTAGGTTTAGGGTTTCTCACATAGGATTTCATGACCTGCTAGACTTGTTCAATTTCAGTTAAGGATTCAAACTATATCTGTTCTTCAATTTAATTGTGCTTAAAGCTAGTTCTAACCTGATCAACTAGAATCTAGATCTTAGGTTGCTAAATACGTCACGGAAGTGGGGTTTAGGAATCTGAACTAATTAAATTGGGCAATTAAACTTTGCGCAAACGGAAGTTTGGTTTAGGATAATTGTGAACATATCAAACTTGGAATTAAAGCTGGTTTAATCTGTTAGTTCTCGCAAACGAAAGTTTGGTTTGCTGCACTTAGACTTAGAGAATTATCGCAAAGGAATTTGGTTAATTCTATATCTGTGTTTTGAGTTCTAGAACTGTGCTTAATTAGATCCTTGCTGAATGAACTGTCTGCTTGTCTGATTTCCTGAGAACGCCCTAGACCTAGCGCTCTTAATAACTTGCTTTCACAACCAACAATCTTTGCTATCTGCTTACTTTCTTGCATTGTTTTTAATTCAATTACATTGCTTTCTTCCTAGTTAAATTCCTGTTCTTGAGCTATTGAACACCGGAGACTCTGTGGATTTCGATACCCTATATACTACATTGATATTACTGTGCACTTGCAGTTTAGTATAGGGATTAATTATTGACCTATCATCATACTCTCCCTCTTGAAAAGGTTTCGACCTTGAAACTAGATAATCTGCACCAAGAGAAAGCAAGTTAGCTTTCATTCTCATTTGGGAGTTTAGGGTCTTACCTTGATGTGCATATGGTCTGGTAGTTCTCCTTTGAGCAGATATGATAGTAATGCTCCTCTTCTTTGGACTGGTATGGTGTCTCCTTTGTCTATCTTGCTCCTGCTCTCCTTATGACCTGAAATATGTTCAACACTTTGGCAAAGAGACAAGTGCATTATGGGTTCTTTATCACATAATAAACAACTTGAATCCTTCTCCTTAGAGTCAATTTCTTGTGCTAGTGATATCTCATCTTCTTGTAAGCTCAACAAGTTCTTTAACACAGCTGTTGAATCATTGGAAATGAAATGTATCAAAGAGAGACTTACCTTGTTAATATATGCGGTGTCTTTGCTTGGGTCTGGTGGTTTCTCATTGATGTTCTCCTTTTCTCTACTGCCTTGATCAGTCTGATCACTTAGTGTAAGGGCTATTTCTGAGCTTCTCTTCACATTCTCTTCTCCCTTGTGCTTTATATCTGTAGAGATGCTCATTGGGAAGAACAAGTGCATTATATCTGTTCTTGGAGTACTTAAAACAGATTGTATGATACTTGTACTTACATGTTCAGCTTCAGTAGGTTGTATGAGGGTTTGGACCTTCTTCTCTTGTGAGGTAGTGATCATTAAACGTTCATCTTCTTTCCTGATCACCAAAACATGTTTCTCTGGTCTTTGATCTTCTCTACTGACTTTGGCTTGCTCATGCTCTTTCCTGCTCAGTTCTTCTTTTGTAATACTTGTACCTGAAACAATGCTTAAGAGCAAGTGCATCATATCTGTGTTTGAATTTGCTATAATAGGTCTGGAAATACTTTAACTCACAGAGATGGTGCTAGCAAGTTGTAACATGGTCTGCTCTTTGTGCTCTTGAACTCCTTAGCTGCGGCTCTCTTTTAGTCTAGGTATGACTAAAGCACTTTCAGGGCAGTCACCATTGGATGTAGTGTGGTCTGGGACGTCAATGAGTGTAGGTAACATCACTTGATCAAGTGGTGATGATGGTGCTTCTCTCCGCTTGACTTTCTCATTCTCCTTGGAACAAATCAGGTTTGGTAGTTTACTTTGATCTCTATGCCCTTCCCTGATCTTGTTTATGATTCAAATTCCTTAGGCAAAGACAAGTTCATAAGTCTTGAATTGGAAATTAAATTATCAGATTGCACAAAGCTATCATTTGTTTCAGTTACTTCCAATTTCAACTCTGATGTTCTATCTTTATTTAGCTTCCTAGATGGACAATTAGTAGCAAAATGCCCTCTCCTATGGCACCTATAACATGTTGGCTCTTTGGGATTTACAAAGTTAGAACACTTACCCTGTGTTGGCAGGTTTAACAGCTTGAGTGAGGCATCAAAGCTGGGCCCGGTTGCATTGGGTGAAGCTTTGTGGCTCTGCTTCTGCTCTGGTTTCTTTGGGTGCAACATCTCCATGATACTCTGCCATTCCTGATCCTGTTTTGTTTGAAGAGCCTTCTTAGCTTCTGCTTGGTAGGTGTAAGTATTTGAGATCACATCCTTAGGCTTTGGATAGCAAACAGACTTGTGCTTATGAGCAGTCTGCGTTTTGGATGTAGGCTTCACTCTCTTGATTGTAGCCTGAAGCTTCTCTACAAACTCCTTATGCATTCTGGACTTGAGATCTCTCCAATCTAGTATTGGCTTCTTATAGATGATTGGTCTGCTCTCCTTTAGCCACCATTCATAAGCCTTTTCTGTGAAGGGTGAGACAGCTTGTACTAGCCTCCTTTCTTCTGGAATCTTGTTAGCTTGTGTAACTATTCCTCCATGTCATTTTTCCATTGTAAGTATGCTTCAGGTTTACTGCTTTTTCCTGAAAACATTAGGGAACCTCTTGTTCTGGTGGTTGGCTGCCTTGTGCTAGTTTGTTGGAGTGTAGCTTTCCTTGTTCCAGTGAGCTTATGTTGAGCTTGTACATTGTATGAAGTAAATCCATGGCTGCTGAATGCACTCTTGTATGAAGTAAATCCATACATGTCTGCTTCTGAATCTTTACTATCCTCACTGATTTCCATGCTAAGCTGATTCCAAGATGAGGTTGTAGTGTGGAGCTCCTTGTACTGCGGTTCTGGATGGTTGGAACATTGGGCTGAGAGTTCAAGATCACAGCCTTCACCATCTGAATTATATCCATACTCAGTGGCTTCATCTCCTGGCCATGGTGGTGTTTCATAATATGCCTCCTCATCTGAGCAGATTAGGCTCTCTGCTTCCTCAGTCCAATTTTCTGATTCCTCTTCTTCCATGTTACTGATTCAATACCTGAAAATGCACAAAACCAATGTATTAATAATATGTTCTTGAACTACTTAACTCAATAATAAAACAAGATTGAGACACGTTTTGATGCTTGTAAAGCCTTATTGGTATCAAAACTACTGGCTTTCAAATTAAACTCGGTTCAAAGGAGTTTTGAAAACTTATAAAACAGTTTAGGAAAACCGGTTCAGTCTTTCTCGAAAAATCGAAGCTGTTGGTTCTGAAAATCAAATTCGGTCCAATGCTTTGGTTTTAAATCAAGTTGCACACGATTTTTAAATCACTGAAGTGCTAGTTTTATAAATCAAACTCGGTTTTGGTTGGTTTTCAAAAAAAATATCAAGTTTCCTTTTGTGGTTTGTTGCACACAATTTTGGACAGTTTTAAAAAGGAAAATTGGATTTCTATGAATCAAGAGGAGCTTTTGTTCAAAGTTTCGAAATCTATGAAGGTAGAAAAGGAAAGAAACACTTTTTGAACCAAAACTCTTGATGAAAATTGGATCAAAAGGGTTAAAGCTTCTTCTCTTTCTTTTGGAGTTTCTGAAAACAAAACAAGAACACTTTGAAACAAATCGACAGAAACACAAAACTTGGCTCTTTTTCTTTGGGTTTTTAATTTTTAAAACAAAATATGAATGCAAAACAATGAACTAAAGCAATAGAACACAAAAACATGGACTCTTTTTATGAAATTTTCGTTTAAGATGCAAACAACTATTCAGAATGATATGAACTAACAAAGCAGATGATTTTATGGGTTTTTCAGTTTTAAGATGCAATAACAAAACACAGAAAAATCTAAATGCAAATCAGAATGAACTAGATGCAAATCAAAATTAATTTTTATGGGTTTTTGAATTAAGATGTACTTAAACAGAAACTGAATGAATAAACTATGGATCTAATGCAATGAAAACCAAAAGGTAATGGATAGAATACACATGATTGGAACCTTTCGGCTCTGATACCAGATGATGCAGGCACGGATAGATGGATGGATTCAAGGCTGCTGGTTGTGTAACTCTCTCAGCTCTGAACAGAAGATGGATGCCGAGATGAACAACTCTCTTGCTCTGTGGGCTGATTGACTCTCTCAATCCTTGATAGAAACAGTCTCTTTGAATCACACAAAAGAAACTAATTCTGAAAACTCAAAAGAAACAATGAATCACTCAATTGAATCTAATGAACACAAAACTCAAAGAACACTCTTTGAAACAAAATACTCTGATTATTCTTAATTGATTGAAAGGTAAATGATACAATGGACTAAGATAAGCTTATATACGCTTTGTAGAACGGTCTTATTGACCAGAGATAAAAAACAGATCGAAAGTTAATGAAAACTAGCCGTTGGGCAGATTCAAGGGTATTCTCGGCCAAGTATGGAAACCCTTGAGTCTTGGCGGTTTAGGCTTGTATGATTGATGTCTTGGAATGTCCAGGTGCATTGAATATTGCTTAGGATTGTGTAGAAAAAGATCAGAATGTAGTCGTTGGTGGATGATCTCCTTAGGCTCCAAAATAGGAAAGTTGGTCCATTTGATTCTCCAAGGGATTATGCGCATTTTGTATGGACTTAAGACGTCCCCTAGCTTCTTTTGGTTGTGGTAAATGTCTCATGTACTACAGGAAAAACAGGTATTAATAACATAGGAAAAATGCTATCGTAGGGTTTTGATAGCGGAAAGGTAAGCGCTATTTCATGTCCCGCGATAATAGGTCTGACACTTTAGATAGCGTTTCTGTTAAATGCTATGGTATATATTTTAAAGATAGCGTTTTCAATAAATGCTATGATATATATTTTAAAGATAGCGTTTCCAATAAATGTTATGATATATATTTTTAAAGATAGCGTTTTCAATAAATGCTATAATATATATTAGTTTTAAATAGCATTTATATAAATGTAATTATTTCTAATTATTGTTTTTGTTGTCTATTTCACATATTATGGATTTACGAACTATTATTTTATGAATATATATAATTAATAAAATTCAATTTATTTACAAAAATAAAGAGTAATTAAATAACAAATGGAACTCAAAACTTTGATATTCATCATCATCTTGTGTAATAACATAGAGAGTGGATGCAAAACACAAAAGCAAATCTTTCAAACTCCTTCAGCTCCTTATCCGTCACTGGTTTGATGCTTCCTTGAATCTTATATTTCATCTTCCTCAAAAGGGTCTCTTTGAGGATAATCACCTACCTGCAAGCCAATATAAGTTCATGAGTAGCAGAAAGTGGTTTACAATTTCAATGCAACCAACTACTTTATGTGATACGAACCGAGTCCATCCTAGGGACAAACCAAATCCACACAGGATGCAGGACTCCAGAATTAATATTAACATAATGGAAATGAAAACCTGCAATAACATCTTTCTAAAAAATAGCAGATTCTACTAAAACGATTAACCAGTTCGAATAAATGAAGTGTAATAGATCATTTCACTCTGATGTTAAGACCTTGTAGAAAACAAGAGATTACCTTTACTTTGTCTGGCCGGACCCTACCACCATGATTGATATGAAATTCATGATGTTGAGCACAAGGTTATACAAGATTAAGAACCTCAAAGAGGATACTGCTCTTCCAACATATTTTACCACTCCTCTTTTCTCCCCGGGCTCATGTATTTCCACATCTGAATCCTCTTCCTGCTCTGTCTCTGTAAAGAGAAAACAATCAAACAAAGTGTAAGAAGGAACAAACAAATAAAGATCTTTAACACAAGTGGAGAAAATACAGCAGTTATATACACTATGATTGCATACTTAATTGCTAATCAGAGAAGCGAAGAATGGCGTCAGATGCATACTGTGGATCAGACAAAGCTCAAGGAGCTTTTTAGCTGGTTACTCTAGAGATCGTTGACACTGCACATCCAGCTCTTCACGGTGATAAATTGCAATTCAAGATCTGCAAAATAAAAGCCAGAAACCTTGAATCGAAAAGAACAAACCTGATTCTATTAAGAAACATGCGTCTCCAAATCTTGAGGACCGTGACTGCTCTAAACTGATACCCCACCGCAGCGGAGCAGAGGTAGATTCGTCGTTGGATTCTTCGTAGCTACCGTCCCCGCAACCGTCTCCAGCTACCTCGAGCGCCGGAATCTTCCCCGTCTATGGCCGTCCTCCCTTCTTCGCAACACCAGAGCCACTAATCGCACGAGTCTTCATGCCTTGAATGCCTTGAATCTCTCATGCCTTCGTCAATCTCTCATGCCTTCGTCTGATAAAGAAAAAATGAAGTCGAAGTGCAATCCAATGGTCGAGTGATTGAGGGAAGAGGACAAATAATTAATTAGGTTAAAATCAGATCCAACGGTTGAGAGTTAATGAGATAAGAATTCAATGGTTTAAAAGTGTGATCCAAGTAGTTTGGTTTTAACCAATAAAATCTTTTTGACTATATTTAACATATATTGATAACAAAATGATTTTAAAATATTAAAAATGCTTAAACTTTTTTTTCAAAAGCATTTAAATTTAAAAATGTTAGAGCAAAAAACTTATAAAAATTGTTTAATTTTATAAATAATTTAGAATAATAAAATAAGTATATATAATAACTAAAAATAATTGAATTTTATTTTCATCTTTGTTTATATCTTTTTTAAGTGTTAAAATCTTATATTATAAATCTTATACAAATACACTTTTATACCCTAAAATCCAAAACCATATACCCTAAATTAATCAATGACTCAAACCATATATCCTAAATTAATATGCGATGTCCTATACTAATCAAAGACTCACTAATCCAAAAAATTGACTCTCCAATACCTTAACCCTGCAATATCCTAGACCCTAAACAAAATGTCTAGAATAGATGATTGAAGGTTAGAAATATAAGGTTTAGAGTAAGATTTAGATTTGAAGGTTAAAGTTTAGGATTATTTTTTTTTTTTTTTTTTGTCAACAATATAATAAAGAACCTATGTTGTACTAATCCAGCTTGGTGGCTCCGGTCCAACGTGGATTGAATATGACGGTCTTAGACGGGCACTCCGTGCTAGTCGATCTGCCATCATGTTGGTTGTGCGCGGTACATGGATGAGTTCAAATGTTGAAAAGTACGCCTGTCTTGTTTGGAACTCGTCTAAGTGATTCGAGAAAGCTGGCCATTCGTCTGGTTCCGACACTATCTTCACCAATTCAGAACAGTCTGTTGCAAATGTTATGTGTTGATATCCATGGTACTTCATGCATTCCATAGCCCATACTAGTGCTTCAAATTCTGCATGTAGTGGGGATAAGCTGGCTCTGATATTAATCGCCCCCATCAACACATTCACACCTTCCTCATAACCACTATACCATCCTTGTCCTGAAAATTGATCACCTTCTTTCCAAGATCCGTCCACAAAACACCATTGACCTCTGGGTAATAAGACAATTTCATGACCCCCTCCCTCTGTTGGTCTTGGTATTGGATCTTTTACCTCCTTTAATTGCGCATCTCCCCATGTGACAAACTCTGTTTCTGCCAGTCTCAAGGTTTCCTGAGGATTCCGGTCGAAATGACTATAGACCATATCGTTCCTGCTCTTCCAAATATACCACATTAACCATGGGTAGATATCCATTTCCTTATCTGAGGGTAATCTCCAAAACAGATAATCCATATTCGTATATATAGACATTGTTGGAAAGTTCTCCGGGTTTGTTGGTATACGGGACAGCGCCCAAGTTTGTATTGCTGGTGGACATTCAAATAAAACATGATTTATTGATTCGTCTGCTCCACACCGAGCACAACGGTTATCACATTTCATCCCCCTTCCCCTCAAATTTTTTGCCACTGCTAAACAACCTGATAAAGCTTGCCATATAAAGTGCCTTATCTTTGGTGGACATCTGACCTTCCACGAGAAAGCTTGTAGTACTTTTATACTTGGTTCCAAAGAAGGAATAGCTTCAGCATCAATAGTGGTATCTCTCTCCAAATGATACCCTGACTTAACCGTATATTTTCCTGATTTCGTGGGAAACCACCCCAACGAATCGGGTCTCTGAGTCCGACTGAAAGGAATACTCAAGATCAAGGATACATCCTCCGGTACTATAACTGTCTCCAGCAGTTGTACATTCCACATTTTACTCTGAGTATCGATCAATTGGTCAACAGTCACCAATGTATGAAAAGAATTCAGTTTTTGAGTTGCTGGTCTCGGGCGATAGGATGGTATCCATGGGTCATTCTGTTGGAATTGTGTCCAGCAATCTCTGTACTGTCTCTATAACGTAAGAGTATGTCAGTGATCAGACATAAGTCATACAATGCTGGGGGTCATGATGGCTTGCTAGAGTCCGCTCATGATCTATAAGTCTTGGACTTATTGCCTTTATTGTATGATCCCATATGGGTCACACGCTTAAGCTAGCAGGAAATAATGTTGGAACGGCTAAGCAGAAGTACGACAAAAGTGCTAGGCATTTGTCGTACTAAGAGAGAAAGATTAATGGGTCTGATTAAATGGGATTTAATCAGATTGGGCCCAAAAGCCCAAAAGGGAAAGAGAAGGCTTTTAATGACTAAAAGCCAACTCTCTTCCTTCCTAACCCTAATCCTAGCCGCGGCTACTCCTCTCTCCCTGCGCCTCTGTTCCTTCGTGGTCTAGCAGCCAGTTTCCTGTGATTGCGTGTGTGAGCCTTTGGAGGATCCATCTCTCGGTGTATCTCCCTGATCATTGACCTGTTCATCAATTCCGCTGCAAACAAACAGGTAAAAGGTGAGATCTAATGTTTCTAAATAAGAACACCTAGATCTGATGCATGTTTTAGGTTGATATCAATATGAGAATTGAATCAGGATCAACCGAAACTTCCAACAGTGGTATCAGAGCCATTGGTTCTTAGGTTTCTTGTTTTAGATTCATTGTTTAGGTTGTTTAATCTGCTTAGAATTGTTTTTGAATCAATTACTGATAAGATAAAACAGTTAAGAATCAGAATTAAAATCTAAACACATCAATTGGATCACAAAACTGAGCTATATGACTCAGATTTGCGATCGGCCGAGTGAGTATTGACCGGCTTGGCCGGTTGGTCGGATTGGACGGTCGGACGGATGGACATAGGGATCGGACGGTCGGGATGACCCGTTGGGTCGATCGACCGAGTGATCGCACGGCGATCGCGTCCGATCGCGACGTCCCGATCGCGTCCCGGCTGTCGCGTGCGTCGCGTCCCGATCGCTCGGCGATCATGGAGCGTCGCGTCCGTCCGTGCTGCTTCGTCCCGTCCCGAGCTGCCGAGCGTACGTCCCGATCATGCGGCCCAAACGGTCCCGGCTGGCCTGCGGCTATCGCTTTTGCGTGATGCTTACGGCTGGCCGGTTAGGGTTTTGGGTGTGATGAACCGGTTCGATTTCGGTTAGCTGGTTCGGTTCAAAAACTTGATTAAAATCATCATTCTGGTTTAATAAACAGATTTTAATAATTTTATTAAATCTGGTTAAACCAGGATAAGAAATCCAATGTCGAAAGAAATATTGGATTTAGTGCCTAAACCAGAATTTCTAATTTGATTTGGTTGGACCAAATAAATTGAGAAATTCCGGTTTAGTAAATAACCGGTTGACAATTGTGGTCATCGTAGTAATTAAAACTTGGTTAGACCAGTTTTAATGAACCAGACCGGTTATGTCAATTAATTGGACAATTGGGTCATGTCTTGGACATGGATCAATTCTTGGGCCTCGGGCCAAGAAGTTAAAACAATTGGGCCAGTTAATTGAGTCTTTCTTCAGATTAATTTAAAAACTATTTTATAAAATTATAAAGTCGATTTTAAATTAAAGTTTCCGAAATTTTTATAATTAGAAAGTTTCTTTAAATAGAATTTTCTGAATTTGCGGGTTTTGGATTTTAAAGAAATTTCTAAAGTTAGAAAGTTTCCGGTTTTAGAAAGTTTCCAATTTTAGAAAGTTTCCAAAAATAGTAGGTTTCCATAAATAGAAAGTTTCCCGAAATAGTAATCTTCTATTTTGGGAATGATTTTAATAAACCTACAAACCTCAAATAATATCAAGCGTTGGATGTCTTGTCCGGGCTATGTCAGCTGTCAAAGCCCATTCAATTGCATTCATGGCCTTACAGTGTGAGGATGTCTGTTTTTGCGTGGGTAAGACGGTTTGTGATTCATAAATGTCATTGGGAGTCCCAGACATTAATGATTACATGACTGTATAGTCCGGTTTTCTTGACTAGGCCATCGGGAGTCCCGGGCCTTGAGACATCAGAGTGGATTGGGCCTCGGGCCCAGATTCACAACCAAGAGTTATATCACGGATATAATTAGCCGATATAGGGCTTACCGATATAAGCTAAGGTTGGGTGACGGCCAGTGGCCCACTTTGATCTTAGTTATATGTGGATCTTGGAATCATTATATTCTATTGAGGGTAACTTATGTTATTGAATATAATGCATGATTAATCATATTATACTTTAATACGAGATTAATCATTTTGAACATATAACTAATAACCTTTTTATTTATATATTTCAGATATGACTACTACAAGCACTCAAAACACATTCTCGATCCGGTCTGTTCTCGAGAAGGAGAAGCTGACTGGAACGAACTTCCTGACATGGTCAAGGAACTTGAGGCTGGTCCTCAAGCAGGAGAAGAAGGATTACGTCCTTCGAGATCCCCTCCCCGAGAGGCCTCTTGCCAATGCTGCCAGGACTCTGCACAATGCTTGGGAAAAGCATTCGTCAGATGAAAATGATGTTTATTGCCTGATGTTGGTGACAATGACTCCTGAGCTGCAAAAACAGTTCGAAAGTGTATTGTCTCCAATCGAGATCATGGCAAGCCTGAAATCGCTTTTTCAGGAGCAGGCTAGGACCGAGAGGTTCCAGACAGTTAAGAACCTCTTGGACTGTAAGTTGGCTGCGAATGCGGCAGTGAGTCCTCATGTGTTGAAGATGATGGGTTATCTCGATCATCTTCACAAACTCGACTGCCCAATCAGCCAGGAACTTGCCTGCGACATCATTCTGCAGTCTTTACCTGCAAGCTATGATCAGTTCATTCTGAACTTTAACATGCATGGCTTGAGTAAGACACTGCCTGAGCTTCACGGAATGCTCAAGACTGCAGAGCCCAACTTGAAGAAAACTGCCAAGGACCCCAATGTGCTTATGGTACAAAAGGGCAAGGGGTTTAAGAAGTCTTCTGCTAAGGATAAGGGAAAGGCCAAGGGTGTCCAAGTCGCGGACAAGGACACGCCAAAGCCTAAGCCCAAGTCCAAGGCTGGGCCTACTGACATGTGCAGGTTCTGCAAAGAACTGGGGCATTGGAGAAGAGATTGCAAGAAATTCCAGGAAGGTCTAAAGGAATTAAAGAAGAAGACTTTCGAGACTTCTTCATCAGGTATTTTTGTTATAGAAGTTAATACAACTACTTCTGATAATACCTCATGGGTCATGGATACTGGTTGTGGGGCTCATATTTGTACTAATATGCAGGCACTCAGCAACAGTAGAAGGCTGAAGCAAGGACAAGTAGAGCTACGAGTTGGGAATGGAGCGAAAGTTTCAGCACTAGCTGTAGGAACATACTTGTTGTCTTTACCTTCGGGATTGATTTTAGAACTTAATAATTGTTATTTTGTACCTGCTATAAGCAGAAATATTATTTCAATTTCTTTGTTGGATTTGGAAGGTTATGATTTTTCAGTTAAGAATAAATTATGTTCCTTCAATCGCAACAATTTGTTCTATGGTTCTGCCCCTCTTACGAATGGGCTTTACATACTCGATCAATCCGCGCCAATTTATAACATTAATACAAAACGGTTTAAACCTAATGAGGAAAACCGAACGTTTCTATGGCATTGTCGTTTAGGGCACATCAGCGAGAAACGCATCAAGAGGCTCCATTCGAATGGACTTCTTGGCTCATTTGACTTTGAGTCATGTGAGAAATGCGAATCCTGCATGATGGGCAAAATGACACGGGCCCCCTTTAATAAACCTAACGAGAGGGCCAGTGACTTATTGGGCCTGATACACACTGATGTGTGTGGCCCAATGTCCACTAATGCAAGAGGAAACTATCAGTACTTCATTACCTTCACTGATGATTTCAGTAGGTATGGATATGTTTATTTGATGAAACATAAGTCTGAATCTTTTGAGAAGTTCAGAGAATTCCAAAATGAAGTACAGAACCAACTTGGCAAAAGCATTAAGGCTCTTCGGTCCGACCGAGGAGGAGAATACTTAAGCCAGGAATTCAGTGATCATCTAAGAGAGTGTGGGATCGTGTCCCAACTCACTCCTCCTGGAACACCTCAATGGAATGGTGTGTCTGAGAGGAGAAATCGGACCTTATTGGATATGGTTCGATCTATGATGAGTCACACAG
The DNA here is from genome assembly GCA_030180135.1 of Orychophragmus violaceus. Lineage (NCBI taxonomy): Eukaryota > Viridiplantae > Streptophyta > Magnoliopsida > Brassicales > Brassicaceae > Orychophragmus > Orychophragmus violaceus. Next base: position 59,981,652 of record CM058237.1, on the reverse strand, counting down.
ACCTTCCAATATCCCTTTGGGGATATGCTCTGCTAACAGCAGTGTTCACTCTAAATAGAGCGCCATCAAAAGCAGTAGCAAAGACACCATATGAATTATGGACTGGAGAAGCTCCAGTGCTGTCTTATCTAAGAATTTGGGGTTGTGAAGCCTATGTTAAGAGATTAATCTCAGATAAGCTTACACCAAAATCTGACAAATGCTACTTCATTGGTTATCCACGGGAAACCAAGGCTTATTACTTCTATCTACGTTCCGAGAACAAGATCTTTGTTGCCCGGGATTGTAACTTTCTGGAGAGAGAGTTTCTCTCTAAGAAAGACAGTGGGAGTAAGGTACTGCTTGAAGAAATTCAAGATGAACAGGATACTGCTCAACCTAATGAGGAAGAGCAGCAGGAGGATCTACAAGAAATTGTAGAGCCTGAACCTGTAGTACCTGAAGTTCGAAGATCCGGGAGGATCCGTCACGAACCCGAGAGATATCAGGGATTCCTCGTGACTGACTGTCATGATCTTTTGATCATTGATGGTGATGAACCATCGAACTTCAATCAAGCCATGATGGGCCCAGATTCCTCTAAGTGGCGCAAGGCCACTGATTCCGAAATGGACTCCATGTCGGTCAACCAAGTATTTTCGTTGGTTGACTTACCCGCTGGTGTAAAAGCCATCGAGTGCAAATGGATCTTCAAGAAGAAGATTGACGTGGATGGAAATGTCCAGATTTATAAAGCCAGGTTGGTGGCAAAAGGTTTCAGACAAGTTCACGGTGTGGACTACGATGAAACCTATTCACCGGTGGCTATGATGAAATCTATTCGGATTCTACTAGCAACTGCAGCTTTTCATGATTATGAAATTTGGCAGATGGACGTGAAAACCGCCTTCCTGAATGGTATTCTGGAAGAGGATGTGTATATGACGCAACCTGACGGTTACATAGATCCAAAGAATGCTGGGAAAGTATGCAAGCTTCATAAATCCATTTATGGATTGAAGCAAGCATCGAGGAGCTGGAATCTTCGTTTTGATGAAGCGATCAAGCAATTTGACTTCATCAGAAACGAAGAAGAACAATGCGTGTATAAGAAAACTAGTGGGAGCAAAATCGTTTTTCTTATTCTGTATGTTGATGACATACTGCTTCTCGGAAACGACGTTCCAATGCTGAAGTCTGTAAAGGACTGGCTTGGAAGTTGTTTTTCCATGAAAGACATGGGTGAAGCCGCATACGTTCTTGGAATTAGGATCTATCGGGATAGACCTAAGAGGCTGATAGGCTTGTGTCAAGACTCATACATTGACAAAGTCCTACAAAGATTCAGCATGAAAGATTCCAAGAAGGGCTTCACGCCAATGGTACATGGCACAACGCTAAGCAAGAAGCAGAGCCCTACGTCGGCTGCTGAGCTCGAGCGTATGAAGAACATTCCCTATGCATCTGCAATAGGATCTGTTATGTATGCCATGATCTGTACTCGTCCTGATGTTGCTTATGCATTGAGCATGACGAGTAGATACCAGTCAAATCCAGGTGAAAACCATTGGATTGCCGTAAAGAATATCTTGAAGTATCTAAGACATACTAAGGATAAGTTCTTGGTGTACGGTGGAAGTGATGTGCTTAAAGTCAGTGGATTCACGGACGCAAGTTTCCAGACAGACACAGATGATTTCCGGTCACAGTCCGGTTATATCTTTTGTCTGAATGGCGGTGCAGTAAGTTGGAGAAGCTCCAAGCAAGACACCGTTGCCGATTCCACTACAGAAGCTGAATATATCGCCGCCTCGGAAGCAGCGAAGGAAGCTGTTTGGATACGAAAGTTCATTATGGAACTAGGTGTGATACCAGATGCGGCTGAGCCTCTAGCACTGTTTTGTGACAACAATGGTGCTATAGCTCAGGCAAAGGAACCAAGATCACACCAGAAATCCAAACATGTTCAAAGAAGATATCACTTGATACGTGACATCATTAATAGAAAGGAAGTCAAGATCAGCCGAGTTCCGACAGATGATAATGTCGCTGATCCGTTGACAAAGCCACTCCCAAGGCCTAAGCTCGAGTTACTGACTGAAGCTGTAGGCATTAGAAACATTGAAATGTAATCTAAATTTGAGTGGGAGTTTTGTGAGCTTTATTTTAGTTATTTGATATGTTCTTGTAAAACATTATTTTATGTTTAATGAAATTATTATTTCAAGATTATTTTAACTGTGATGAAATAATCGTTCCAAAATGATTTGAACCATTTTATAGGTCATCGAAGGAAATGACTTGATCTTGAGTCATCAAAGTCATTTAGCTTGATCATGAGACCCTATATTTGATAGATGTTTTATATCATCATGTCCCTAGTCGAAGGTTGTTGAAATTGGAACAACAACAACCGTGAGAGACTAGATTGGTACGTGACTTATGACAAAGTCTTAATGTGTCATAGATGCACGGCATCAAAGTCAGTACATAGGTGTATGTTGGGAACATACGACCGGACAAGACCCGCTTATAAGAACTCTTCAGGATATTTATATCTGTGTCATAAGAGATTCTTACTACGACTATAGAGTATAGTCCTTAGACCTGAGTTCACATGCATGTGACTGCATATGGACTGATGTACTTTGATCATTGTCTAACGCTATCGTTCTGTGATAGCTATAAGGACCTCGTTTGGGTACATCATGAAATGAGTAGTTTACAGTGATGGAACAAGATGGGATTTGTCCCTCCAATATAAATGGAGTGAATATCTCTAGGCCAATCGGAGATTTGAATACTGGAAAACGCATGGCCATGCTCAAACGGACTTTCCCGAGTCGTTTGGATTGTCAGTATCAAATCAGAGTCCGATGAACAAGATTAGGCTTTATAAGGATGACACTAATCTTGCCTTATGACTAATCGAGATATTGAGACGAAAGGGATTATGAATACAGAGATTCCAGTTCAAGTGGGAGATTGTTGGAATTGTGTCCAGCAATCTCTGTACTGTCTCTATAACGTAAGAGTATGTCAGTGATCAGACATAAGTCATACAATGCTGGGGGTCATGATGGCTTGCTAGAGTCCGCTCATGATCTATAAGTCTTGGACTTATTGCCTTTATTGTATGATCCCATATGGGTCACACGCTTAAGCTAGCAGGAAATAATGTTGGAACGGCTAAGCAGAAGTACGACAAAAGTGCTAGGCATTTGTCGTACTAAGAGAGAAAGATTAATGGGTCTGATTAAATGGGATTTAATCAGATTGGGCCCAAAAGCCCAAAAGGGAAAGAGAAGGCTTTTAATGACTAAAAGCCAACTCTCTTCCTTCCTAACCCTAATCCTAGCCGCGGCTACTCCTCTCTCCCTGCGCCTCTCTTCCTTGTGGTCTAGCAGCCAGTTTCCTGTGATTGCGTGTGTGAGCCTTTGGAGGATCCATCTCTCGGTGTATCTCCCTGATTATTGACCTGTTCATCAATTCCGCTGCAAACAAACAGGTAAAAGGTGAGATCTAATGTTTCTAAATAAGAACACCTAGATCTAATGCATGTTTAGGTTGATATCAATATGAGAATTGAATCAGGATCAACCGAAACTTCCAACACATTCCATATAGAAATAGACGTCCCTGTTCCCACCCTCTTGATAAGTCCTTTCTCAACCAGAGGCCTAGCTGATATCATACTTCGCCATCCATAGGATGCTGAATATGATCGTATTGGGTCAAGAGGACCCGCATTCCTGAAATATCTTCCTTTAAAGACTCTTGAGAATAGAATATCCGGCTTATCAATTAGTCTCCATAGTTGTTTTGCAAGAAAGGCTGTGTTTGTATCACGGAAATCCCTGAAGCCAATCCCACCATCTCCTTTATCTCTACAAAGTTTATCCCAAGACATCCAATGCATACCCGAAGTCGTTCCACCTGTACTCCACCAGAAGTTTGAAACTATACTTGTCAATTTCGTGGTGATCTTCTTCGGTAACCGATAACAAGACATTACATGATTCGGTAAGGCCGTCGCTACAGCCTTAATCATAACCTCCTTCCCCCCTTTCGAAAGGAGCTTTGTCGTCCAGCCATTGACTCTTCCATGAAGCCTGTCTTGTAAAAAACTAAAGACCTGTGTTTTGGGTCCGCTCAGACTCTCTGGAATACCCAGATATGATCCCATTCCTCCCAATGTTGTGATTCCCAATGAGTTTTTAACCTCATCTCGGATCTCAGCCGCGACCAAATGCCCGAACTGGAGTGATGATTTCGCGAAATTTATTTGTTGTCCTGATACACTCTCATAGTCTTTAAGTATCTTTAAGATCGTCTGGCATTCCTCCTTATCAGCTTTACAAAAGAACAAACTATCATCCGCAAACAATAAGTGTGATATTGGTGGACATGCTCTTGCCACCTTCATCCCTGTTAGTTGTTTTTCTCTTTCCGCTTTCTTTATATTCGCAATCAGCGCTTCCGTACACAGAATAAATAAATATGGTGATAACGGATCTCCTTGTCGTAAACCTCTCTGTGGGGCTATGAAACCCCTTGGCTGTCCATTAATGAGAACCTTATATTGAACCGAGGTTATGCATCGCATTATCCTATCCACACATTGTGCCGCAAATCCCATCTTGCGCAAAAGGTTTTCTATGAACGTCCATTCGACTCTGTCATAAGCCTTACTCATATCCATTTTGATTGCCATGAATTTTCCTTTGCAAGATGGATTTGTCCGTAGCCCATGAAACATCTCCTGAGCTATTAAGATGTTGTCTGAGATCAATCTGCCAGCTACAAAGGCAGACTGCGTCTCAGAAACCAATTTAGGTAATAGCCCCTTCAACCGTTGACATAAAACCTTTGATATGATCTTATAACCCACATTACAAAGACTAATTGGGCGTAGTTCTGTCATCCTGGTCGGCCTTTCAGTCTTTGGGATAAGACAAATATTTGTCATATTCAGTCTTGGATCCAACTCCCCATATTGCAGGAAATTGTTAACCAGTTTAACCACATCATTCTTCACAATTGGCCATGCTTGTTGGTAGAATAAAGCTGTCATCCCATCAGGACCCGGCGCTTTTTCTGGATGCATCATGAATAATGCTTGTCTAACCTCCTCTTCCGTAGCCAGGACCATAAGTCTTTCATTCATATGAGGTGTAATTGAAACCGGGATTTCATGTAAGAACTCATCAAAACAATCAGGATTGATTGTTGTAAATAATTCTTCAAAGTAATCCACTGCTACTCGTTCGACTTCATGATCCTTTGTAACCCAATCTCCTAATGAATTATGGAGTCCAACAATTCAATTCCTCGCTCGCCGTTGTTTAGTAAGTGCGAAGAAAAATTTTGTATACCTGTCACCCGATATGTGCCACATATTCCTACTCTTTTGTTGCCAAAACTGTTCCTCATCTCTATAAGCCTGCTTTAATTTTTCTGAGATCTCCAACACCTCCTCTTGTGATTTGTTTACATCTTTTTGGACTTCGTCTAATTCTTGTTGTAGCTCATAAATGTGGTCCTTCTTATATTGGGGATTGTTTTTCCTCCATCTCGATAGCTCGCCTCTGCATTTACCGATCTTGTCACAGAAATTCCGTATTCCTGTATCTCCCAAGCTTTCCCATCCTCGCCTGATCGTATCCAGTAGGCCATCTTTTCCCACCCAACGTTTATCAAATCTAAACTGTCCTCGCCGTTTTTGAATGTTATCTTCAATAGATGCCACTATCGGCCGATGGTCTGACCCAATCATTCCCAAATACTCCACAAACGAAAAGGGAAAAAGTGTATGCCAGTCTTCATTAGCTAGAGCCCTATCCAGTTTGCATCGGATAAGTTGTTTTCCCCTCCTTCCTCTCCAAGACATGGAATCTCCCAATGATGGAAATTCAATTAAACCACAATCATGAATCATGTTATTAAAAGAAACGAAGGTTGATGCATGCCTAAGAGATCCCCCTTGCTTTTCATGGTTACCCGTGATCTCATTCAGATCGCCTATTATAAACCAGGGGTTTGTCCTCACCACTCCCATTCGGGTTAAACGCTCCCAAACTTGATCTCTCAGCTTTTGTACCGGCTCGCCATAGACAAACGATATCGAGACCCTACCACCTTGAATATCTGCTTCAATATCAATAATCCTATTACTTGCATATACAATGTTTACCGCCATTATGTCATTATAATATAACACCAAACCTCCACTGGCTCCTCGCGGCTCGACTGTATACATCTTATCATATCCAAAGTGACCCATAAATTGTTGTGTAAAAGAATAAGGTTGTTTCGTCTCAGAAAGAAATAAAAACTCCGGTTTATGCTTATACACTATCTCCCGTAAATAGCCAATCGTCCATTTGTTTCCCAAACCTTGACAATTCCAACTTAAAATTCGCATATTAAATCTTTATTTTGTTGCTCCCATCCGGAGGATCCACCTGAACTGTAGGATCTTCCAAAGTCTTTGGAAATAGTTGCCACCAGATAAAAGTTTCCAGGGGTAGTGCTTCTATTTTCCTATTATTACCCCAAATAAATTCTTGGGCTCCAAATAAAAGACCATCAAATATTACTTTCCTGTTTTCAAAATCCAAATAAACAGACCAAAAAAACCAGACATTATAAGTAACATAGGGATCCAAATCCAATATCATAGCCTGTGTATTCTCGATTTCCCACTTAGCCGAGATTCTTCCCTTGGTTTCATTACAGATACCATAGTCCCAGAGACTAGAGGCCCAGATTTCCCAAACCTCATAAAATAATCCTCTACCTAGCCACCAGTCCATTCGACCAAGACGTTCCCCATCACTGTGTGTCCCAGCTTCCATTTGAATAGTGTTATGTAGGTACAAAAGACACATGTGTACCGTATTGCCTCTTGTGTCCTTTATCATCCCATACGGCGGTGACCTCCTTGACCCATAAAATTGTTGAAACCAAATTATGACGACCATATATCTCCTTAGTGTCTGAGCCAAAAAGCTCTTGTAGTAGGTTGCTTCTAAACTCCATGACATAATTTCCAAACACCTCTCTTTAGTCAATGCTGTGTACCAACATCCCATGATTCTCTTCTGCTTCCCCATGTCTGCCGTAAACCACCAAAGAACCTTCCTAGTCTTAAGAATAAAAACTTGAAAAACCTGTTTAGTTTTAAACATTCCATCTCTATTCAAGTAATATAATCCCATACTGAATAATATAATTAACATCCTTAATATAAAACCAAAGCAGATGAACCACCAATCTCCTCTATCTTTTCTCATGCTCCTATGATTTCTTAGTAATCTTCTGTTAGTAAGAAACCTCAATAAAACAGGTTGATTTTCCAGTTCTCTACCTCTCATACATACAATCTCTAGCATCAAGTCCATTGGTATCAGATTAATGTGTATCATTTTTCCTTTCATAGAGGCTATCATTCTCAAAACAAAATTCCATAGTATATTACTTCCTCTTAACCTCATAGATATATGTCGGCCCAAACTAGTTTTACCTTTCTGACACTGTTGCCTCCTTTCCGAAAGAGAGAACATGTTTATGCAGTATGTCAAGTAGACTTTTACTCCTCTCCAAACTACATCAGCCACTCCCCACCTGCAGCATTTCAGTATAACCCAATTGTTACTCATCACTCCTAAAATAGTTCCTGTTTTTCTCCATACCCATTGTATACGACACCACCAATTATGCATCTGACAACATTTAAATACGTTGAAGTATAAACTATAATGCCACAGACCCATGTAAAAAACAAGACCAAATATTGCATTCCAAAGATATAACTCGAGAATACACCAACCATGACATAATAATGAGACTGAAAAGCAGACACTCATATTGAAAACCAGCAAACGACAACCAACAACGAAATGCTTATAGCTTATTGACTCCATTAACTAGGACTTAAAGTAAAGAGAAGACAATGCCCTTTATGCCGAGGGGCCTTGTTCATTGCCATCGTCTGGCTTTGGAGGCTTCTGGTCCTTATTCTCCTGTTCCCCCTGTCCCTTTTTTTGCTCCGTCTCGCCCTTGTGTGTCTGTCTCTTCCTTGGAGAAGTCAGAGATTGAGTCATCTTCTGCTTGGATAGACGACCCATCATGAGCGGAACACCAGTGAAACCTTTCTTCTTACCTCCTACCACTTTCTGGGTACCACCTTTTGCTGTCTCAGCCTTCTTCTTTTCCATGGCCAAGCCATTTTCACTCTGCTTATTGTTCTGTATTCCCATACCCACACTCACATCCTCGCTACTACCTTGAAATACCTTCCCTGGTTCCTGCGCCATTGTTAGTTCCTGTCCTGATTTCACCTCCATGTTTGCTTCTTCAGGAAAATCCAAGAGATCCTCACCCAAACAGTCATCTTGATCCATATCTTCCAACAGACCATCTTCAGAATCCTTTGCCTCACCTTTCTCACTACCTTCTCTATCAGCCGTTTCCTCTGAAAACTTGAGTTCCTTTCTTACCTTCTTCTCCAGATTAGCTCCACCTAGGTCTCCAGTAACTTCTTCAGATGAGTCATGGTACGAGAACTTCTTTGCTCGAAAAGCTTCCAGCACCAATCGTTCCTGCTCTGTTAACAATTCTCCCCTTTGTTGAACCAGTTCTTTATCCTCCCTTGCTTCTCTACGCCTGTACTCCCTTGGTGGTGAGTGCTTATAGTATCTTGGCCGTGATGATGTACTCTCCCCAGCCCTCCTGTCATACCTGTTATACGTTCCTCTTGCTTCATTGCGTCCTGGTCTCCTTGAGAACTCCTTATCGTCCACCACTCTACCCTTTCCTTTGTCCAGTGTCTGATTACCATTTGACCGAGTAGATTCTACCTTTGCATCGTTAGGATCAGTCCTGTTTCCTAGGACCACCGCCCCTCGGTAACTCTTTGTTCCTGAACCATCATGTGGACCAACAGGTTCCCTATCACCTCTCCTCCGTGGCTGCTCTTCCACCGAGATCTTCTCCTCAGCATGTGGACATACCTCTTGATTGTGGCATAGGCTATAGCAGATTCTACAAAAGCCATGAAGCTTTTCATATCTCAGCTGAACTTCAGCCTCCTCTCCGGTCTTGAAGTACACTGTTGACTCGAAAACCAGGGGCTTGTACCCATCAAGTACCACCCGAACCTTTCCTTCAATGATATCCACCAAATCTGCCTTACCAAGACCATCTCCCACACTCATGAAGGTCTGATCTGCCCACCAGTGAAGAGGAATTCCTATAACCTTAACCCAAAATCTTATAGCCGAAGGGTAGGTTGAGTCACTGATTGGTTCCCATCTCACTAAGGAGATCATCCAATGATCAAAGTGATATGGTCCCATGCTGAGAACGTCGATGATGTCATCCTCGTTATCAAAGTCCAGTTGAAACCTTCCCATTCCTAAATCGGCTCCCACGATCCTCTCCTCCATCTTCCAAATCCTTGGGAGCATGTGGATCAAGGATTTGGTATCTTGTCGCCTGGGATTCATGCATCTGCCAATCATCGTCTTGGAGCATCCCTTGATCAGCTCAGTGTTGTCAAAGCCAGGAACTGAAATCTTCAGCCTCTTGGTTGCCACAGCCGTCATCTTCCCTGCTCTCTTTGCCACCAAAACATTGCTCTGAGACATATTGAGAAACTCGGGTATCCTGAAGGTAAGAAAGCTTTGTGTGTAAGTGATGAAAGTTTCCCTGTCCCTGTGCTCCAATATATACTGCCCATGGTTTAAACCCCATAAATATTCCTTGATCAAATACCATAACTCCATATAATTACTGACAGCAATCAACTCCAATATCACGCCCCTTAGTATCACTCTCCAGTCAATCAAAATACTCAAATGGTAAGTGTATCGAATCTTCATGGATCTCCACTCTAAGAAACTCATTCTACTCGAGCTGGACTTGCCAAAAACCGATGTTTCTTCGCGAACGATGCGCTCAATCCAATCCCATTTTATTAACCAGAGATCCAAAACAAATAAAGTAGCTTTAAAGATCAGAGGATTACCTGTAATCTCCCAAATCAGAACCTTAATTTGGATCCACAGATCATTATGATCATTATGATCAACCAGAGATCCTCGGTTGTAAGTGATTCCCATTCTTTCCCTTCCAAACGGAATCCACTTTCCATACCCAAATAATATCCCCATAACCTCCGCAATCCAGCCTCCTTCTCGACTCAGATTCCCTCAAGAGCCTCCATCGTATCTCCAACTGAGCGACCGCAGAATCCTCATCCAATGATTCTTCCTCATCCAATGATTCTTCGAATCTGGACATCACAATTGCTCGACCCATATCGCATCCCCATACATAAATCAAATACTCCGAAATCCATTGCCTTCGAAATCGCATCGAAAAATTCCTCCAGCTTAAAAAAAAAAAACAAAGTTTAGGATTATAAATGATTATATTTTGATTTAGGGTTGTAATTTGGGGTTTAGGGTTTGGAGATTTATGTTTAAGGTTTGAGATTGATATTTGAAATATTAATTTTATGTATATACAATTAATGGTTATATTTGGATAGTATTTTATGATCAAGAATTTAAAGTTTAAAATATGATTTATGATGTTTGGAGTATAGACTTAGGATTTTAAGTCTGAGATATAGGGTTAGGGTTGGAGTTTAGAAATTAGTGTTTATGATTAAGGATTAAAACAAGGCTTTTAGGAGTGTTGATGTGTAAAATTTAAGTTTTTAAGGTTCGAGTTTATAGCCTAGTATTTATGGTTTTGGGGTATAGGATTAGGGTTCAAACCCTAAATCGTATAGGTTATGTTATTAAAAATCGTCAAGACTTATAATATTACTAGATAATATTTTTTTATATATTTCTTATACTTAGTTAGAAAATTACAAAATAAAATAATAATATTTTGTTGTACTTTCCATTTTTTGAATCAAATTTGTGCACCATTCACAAAATTTTGTCCAGTTTCTGAATATTAATTTTAAAATATTTTTTTTTACAAAAATAAAGACATTACAATTAGGAGTTGTCTTAACCATCAGACACAATTAGGGACATGACAATTCACAGAACAACATTAGCAAATGGTAATGGCATAAACAAGACAACAAAAATAACTCTAAAGCAGCTTCTTCACACACTTCATCATTCACATACACTCGTAAGTCATAAGTAACAAGAACCAGATCATATACTAAATACCAAACTAGTGATACAAACCAACCGAATTTACACACTCACACACAGTCATCTATATGCACTGAACAAGCATTTGTCAACGCGTAATCAGACATTCACCAGCTGAAATATGTCTTGAGATATTTTAAGTCTTCGCTTCATCTATATGTTACCGTGTCTGTCATGAGCTGCAACGGCATCGATAAGCAGACTTATTGGCCACCAAATCCGGGTTCCTCTGACCCAAAGCAGGCGTCGCTGGCTGAGAAACTCTTCTTGTGCAACCCACATCTCCTTTGTTGGCTGAGAACACGAACAGATCCACAGATTCGTCCTTGTTCTAAAGCGAAAAGAGACGAACTTGTGTGAAATCGAGTGAGAAATCGAGTGAGAGAGTGCGAAATCGAGTGAGAGAGTGAGATTTCGAGCTCAAGAACATGTACGAGACGAGTTCCTAACACAACATTTCTCTGATTTTAAGAAATCGAAATGATATTTACCTCTAATTCTGCTTCGTAGTTGACAAAATAACTCAAATCCAGGAAATCCATGCAGTTGAGAGTCAGATTGTGGTGCAAAATCGAGACAAAGACTGAATCAAGGTGATGAACATGCAAGATCTAGTAAGAACACGGACAGAGATCCGAAAAATGTCTTTTGGCTTTTTTTTTCTAACACGCAGGGACAATAGCTTTTTCTTCCCGCTTAAGTGTTCCCTAGCGTTTTCGTCTTTTGGTCAACACACCCAAATAAAAATTTGGCCGCGTGTTTTGTTTTTTTTTTCCCTCTCAAAACATAGATAGCGTTTTTTGTCTTACCAAACGCTATCTTTAACTCCTGGTTCAATCAAAGATAGCATAAACATCGAAAACGCTATCTGGTAGTGCTATCAATAATCAAATTTCCTGTAGTGCTGGTCGCGAAGTCTTGGTTTGAGAGGTGATAAACCAAGTGGTCTTCATAGTTTCCTTAAATTGCTCTGGATTGGCAATTTGAATAACTTGTGATCCAACATGAACCGGGGCTGTTCTGGCTTGACCAATGACTTCAAGAAAGGTTGTTTGATACAAGTGATTGATGCTGAGTTGATTGGCATGAGTGGAATCTCCATGGCTGAGTGGTTGAGATCCTGGTTGCTTATCTCCAATGGCATTGACCGGCTGGTTGATCTCTCCTCTATGCATCTTGGTTGATGATGGCTTGATGCCCTCATCATACTCTCCCTCTTGAAAAGGTTTCGACCTCGAAACTAGATAATTTGCACCAAGAGAAAGCAAGTTAGCTTTCATTCTCATTTGGGAGTTTAGGGTCTTACCTTGATGTGCATATGGTCTGGAGGTGAGTGTAGTGTCTGGTAGTTCTCCTTTGAGCAGATATGAAAGTAATACTCCTCTTCTTTGGACTGGTATGGTGTCTCCTTTGTCTATCTTGCTCCTGCTCTCCTTATGACCTGAAATATGTTCAACACTTTGGCAAAGAGACAAGTGCATTATGGGTTCTTTATCACATAATAAACAACTTGAATCCTTCTCCTTAGAGTCAATTTCCTGTGCTAGTGATATCTCATCTTCTTGTAAGCTCAACAAGTTCTTTAACACAGCTGTTGAATCATTGGAAATGAAATGTATCAAAGACAGACTTACCTTGTTAATATATGCGGTGCCTTTGCTTGGGTCTGGTGGTTTCTCCTTGATGTTCTCCTTTTCTCTACTGCCTTGATCAGTCTGATCACTTAGTGTAAGGGCTATTTATGAGCTTCTCTTCACATTCTCTTCTCCCTTGTGCTTTATATCTGTAGAGATGCTCATTGGGAAGAACAAGTGCATTATATCTGTTCTTGGAGTACTTAAAACAGATTGTATGATACTTGTACTTACATGTTCAGCTTCAGTAGGTTGTATGAGGGTTTGGACCTTATTCTCTTGTGAGCTAGTGATCATTAAACGTTCATCTTCTTTCCTGATCACCAAAACATGTTTCTCTGGTCTTTGATCTTCTCTACTGACTTTGGCTTGCTCATGCTCTTTCCTGCTCAGTTCTTCTTTTGTAATACTTGTACCTAAAACAATGCTTAAGAGCAAGTGCATCATATCTGTGTTTGAATTTGCTATAATAGGTCTGGAAATACTTAAACTCACAGAGATGGTGCTAGCAAGTTGTAACATGGTCTGCTCTTTGTGCTCTTGAACTCCTTGGCTGAAGCTCTCTTTTAGTCTAGGTATGACTAAAGCACTTTCAGGGCAGCCACCATTGGATGTAGTGTGGTCTGGGACGTCAATGTGTAGGTAACATCACTTGATCAGGTGGTGATGCTGGTGCTTTTTGTTGGAATTGTGTCCAGTAATCTCGGTACTGTCTCTAGAAAGTAAGAGTATGTCAATGATCAGACATAAGTCATATAATACTGGGGGTCATGATGGCTTGCTAGAGTCCGCTCATGATCTATAAGTCTTGGACTTATTGCCTTTATTATATGATCCCATATGGGTCACACGCCTAAGCTAACAGGAAAATGTGTAGGAACAGCTTAGCAGAAGTACGGTAAAAGTGCCAGGCATTTGTCGTACTTAGAGAGAGATAAATGGGTCTGATTAAATCCAAGGGATTTAATCAGATTGGTATTTGGGCCCAAAAGCCCAAAAGGGAAAGAGAAGGGTTTTATAAACTAAAACCCAAATCTCTTTCTCCCTAACCCTAGCCCCCCAAGCCGCGAACTCTCTCTCTTCCTGCGCCTCCCACAGCTCGGTCTAGCAGCCTCTCTTCCTGCTTGGTGTGCGTGTGTGAACCTCTGGAGGAGTTATCACTCGGTGGCTCTCTGATCTCTAATATACCTTATCTTTCCGCTGCATAAACAGGTATAAGGTGAGATCTGATATTGTTTCTATTCAAGAGAACCTAGATCTGCATGTTTAGGATGATCTGAATCTGGAATTGAATTAGGATTAACCTAAACAATCCTTCAGTGGTATCAGAGCCATTGGTTCTTAGGATTTCTTGTTTAGATTCATGTTTAGGTTGTTTAATCTGTTTAGAAGTGTTTTTTGAATCAACTACTGATAAGATAAATCACTTAAGAAACAAGAATTGAACCCTAAACACACTAATCAAATCGCAAACAAGCTATATGACTTGTTTTGTGATCGGCCAAGGTTTGATCCGATCGACCAAACCAATCGCATGTATCGACCAAACCGATAGCATGGATCGGTCGATCAATCGACCAAGAGGCGTCCCGAACGATCGCGTGGAGAAGGGGCCGATGATCGCATGGATCGTGCGATAGCCGATCGCATGGATCGCGTCTCGTCCCGCCAGCATCGTCCCGCGATCGTCCCGCCTGACCCGAGCTCTCCCGGCTGTCGCGTCCCGTCCGAAGTTGGGCATCGTCTCGATCTCGGATCGTTGGCGCACGGCTTGCGGCTGGACGATCGTTCCTTGATCGCAAAGCTAGGGCAACGTGATCATGAACGGTTCAATCGGTTCGGTTCGGTTAATGGATCGGTTTAAAATTTTGATTAAAATTAAACGTCTCGGTTTAATAAACAGATTTAATAATTTTATTAAATTCTGGTTAAACCGGGATAAGAAATCCAAAGTCGAAAAATTGGATTTTGTGCCTAAACCAGGATTTTCTAATTTGATTTGGTTGGACCAAATAAATTGAGAAAATCCGGTTTAGTAAATAACCGGTTGACAATTGTGGTCATCGTAGTAATTAAAATTTGGTTAGACCAATTTTAATGAACCAGACCGGTTATGTCATTTAATTGGACAATTGGGTCATGTCTTGGACATGGACCAATTCTTGGGCCTCGGGCCAAGAAGTTAAAACAATTGGGCCAATTATTTGAGTCTCATTCTTCAGATTAATTTAAAATTTATTTTATAAAGTTATATAAATCGATTTTAAATTAAAGTTTCCGAAATTTTGAAATTAGAAAGTTTCTTAAAATAGAAGTTTCTAGATTTGCGGGTTTTGGATTTTGAGAAATTTCTAAAGTTAGAAAGTTTCCGTTTTTAGAAAGTTTCCAATTTTAGAAAGTTTCCAAAAATAGTAGGTTTCCAAAAATAGAAAGTTTCCCGAAATAGTAATCTTCTATTTTGGGAATGAAATTTTAATAAACCTACGAACCTCAAATAATATCAAGCGTTGGATGTCTTGTCCAGGCTATGTCAGCTGTCGAAGCCCATTCAATTGTATACATGGCCTTACAGTGTGAGGGTGTCTACTTTTGCGTGGATAAGACGGTTTGTGATTCATAAATGTCATTGGGAGTCCCAGACATTAATGATTACATGACTGTATAGTCTGGTTTTCTTGACTAGGCCATCGGGAGTCCCGGGCCTTGAGACATCAGAGTGAATTGGGCCTCGGGCCCAGATTCACAACCAAGAGTTATATCACGGATATAATTAGCCGACATAGGGCTTACCGATATAAGCTAAGGTTGGGTGACGGCCAGTGGCCCACTTTGATCTTAGTTATATGTGGATCTTGGAATCATTATATTCTATTGAGGGTAACTTAGGTTATTGAATATAATGCATGATTGATCATATTAAGTATAATATAAGATTAATCATATTGAACATATTAACTAATAACCTTTTTATTTATATATATTTCAGCTATGACTACTACAAGCACACAAAACGCATTCTCAATCCGGTCTGTTCTCGAGAAGGAGAAGCTGACTGGAACGAACTTCCTGACGTGGTCAAGGAACTTGTGGCTGGTCCTCAAGCAGGAGAAGAAGGATTATGTCCTTCGTGATCCTCTCCCCGAGAGGCCTGCTAACAATGCCGCCAGGACTCTGCATAATGCTTGGGAAAAGCATTCGTCAGATGAAAATGATGTGTATTGCCTTATGTTGGCGACAATGACTGCTGAGCTGCAAATGCAGTTCGAGAGTGTGTTGTCACCAATTGAGATAATGGCAAGCCTGAAATCGCTTTTTCAGGAGCAAGCAAGGACTGAGAGGTTTCAGACTGTTAAGAACCTCTTAGACTGTAAGTTGGCTGCAAATGCGGCAGTGAGTCCTCATGTCTTGAAGATGATGGGTTATCTCGATCATCTTCAGAAACTCGACTGCCCTATCAGCCAGGAACTTGCCTGCGACATCATTCTGCAGTCATTACCTGCAAGCTATGATCAGTTCATTCTGAACTTTAACATGCATGGCTTGAGTAAGACATTGCCTGAGCTTCACGGAATGCTCAAGACTGCAGAGCCCAACTTGAGGAAAACCGCCAAGGACCCCAATGTGCTTATGGTGCAGAAGGGCAAGGGGTTTAAGAAATCCTCTGCTAAGGATAAGGGAAAGGCCAAGGCTGTCCAAGTCGCGGACAAGGACACGCCAAAGCCCAAGCCCAAGTCCAAGGCTGGGCCAACTGACATATGCAGGTTCTGTAAAGAACCAGGGCATTGGAGGAGAGAATGTAAGAAATTCCAAGAAGGTCTAAAGGAATTGAAGAAGAAGACTCTCGAGACTTCTTCGACAGGTATTTTGGTTATAGAAGTTAATACGACTACTTCTGATAATACCTCATGGGTTATGGATACTGGTTGTGGGGCTCATATTTGTACTAATATGCAGGCACTCAGCAACAGTAGAAGGCTGAAGCAAGGACAAGTGGAGCTACGAGTTGGGAATGGAGCGAAAGTTCCAGCACTAGCTGTAGGCACATACTTGTTGTCTTTACCTTCGGGATTGATTTTAGAACTCAATAATTGTTATTTTGTACCTGCTATAAGCAGAAATATTATTTCAATTTCTTTGTTGGATTTGGAAGGTTATGATTTTTCAGTTAAGAATAAATTATGTTCCTTCAATCGCAACAATTTGTTCTATGGTTCTGCCCCTCTTACGAATGGGCTTTACATACTCGATCAATCCGCGCCAATTTATAACATTAATACCAAACGGTTCAAACCTAATGAGGAGAACCGAACGTTTCTATGGCATTGTCGTTTAGGGCACATCAGCGAGAAACGCATCAAGAGGCTCCATTCGAATGGACTTCTTGGCTCATTTGACTTTGAGTCATGTGAGAAATGCGAATCCTGCATGATGGGCAAAATGACACGGGCCCCCTTTAATAAACCTAACGAGAGGGCTAGTGACTTATTGGGCCTGATACACACTGATGTGTGTGGCCCAATGTCCACAAATGCAAGAGGAAACTATCAGTACTTCATTACCTTTACTGATGATTTCAGTAGGTATGGATATGTTTATTTGATGAAACATAAGTCTGAATCTTTTGAGAAGTTCAGAGAATTCCAAAATGAAGTACAGAACCAACTTGGCAAAAGCATTAAGGCTCTTCGGTCCGACCGAGGAGGAGAATACTTAAGCCAAGAATTCAGTGATCATCTAAGAGAGTGTGGGATCGTATCCCAACTCACTCCTCCCGGAACACCTCAATGGAATGGTGTGTCTGAAAGGAGAAATCGGACCTTATTGGATATGGTTCGATCTATGATGAGTCACACAGACCTTCCAATATCCCTTTAGGGATATGCTCTGCTAACAGCAGTGTTCACTCTAAATAGAGCGCCATCGAAAGCAGTAGGAAAGACACCATATGAATTATGGACTGGAATGGCTCCAGTACTGTCTTATCTTAGAATTTGGGGTAGTGAAGCCTATGTCAAGAGATTAATCTCAGACAAGCTTACACCAAAGTCTGATAAATGCTACTTCATTGGTTATCCGAAGGAAACCAAGGCTTATTACTTCTATCTACGTTCCGAGAACAAGATCTTTGTTGCCCGGGATTGTAACTTTCTTGAGAGAGAGTTTCTCTCTAAGAAAGACAGTGGGAGTAAGGTACTGCTTGAAGAAATTCAAGATGAACAGGATACTGCTCAACCTAATGAGGAAGAGCAGCAGGAGGACCTACAAGAAATTGTAGAGCCTGAACCTGTAGTACCTGAAGTTCGAAGATCCGGGAGGATCCGTCACGAACCCGAGAGATATCAAGGATTCCTCGTGACTGACTGTCATGATCTTCTGATCATAGATGGTGATGAACCATCGAACTTCAATCAAGCCATGATGGGCCCAGATTCCTCTAAGTGGCGCAAGGCCACTGATTCCGAAATGGACTCCATGTCGGTCAACCAAGTGTTTTCGTTGGTTGACTTACCCGCTGGTGTAAAAGCCATCGAGTGCAAATGGATCTTCAAGAAGAAGATTGACGTGGATGGAAATGTCCAGATTTATAAAGCCAGGTTGGTGGCAAAAGGTTTCAGACAAATTCACGGTGTGGACTACGATGAAACCTATTCACCAGTGGCTATGATGAAATCTATTCGGATTCTACTAGCAACTGCAGCTTTTCATGATTATGAAATTTGGCAGATGGACGTGAAAACCGCCTTCCTGAATGGTATTCTGGAAGAGGATGTGTATATGACGCAACCTGACGGTTACATAGATCCAAAGAATGCTGGGAAAGTATGCAAGCTTCATAAATCCATTTATGGATTGAAGCAAGCATCGAGGAGCTGGAATCTTCGTTTTGATGAAGCGATCAAACAATTTGACTTCATCAGAAACGAAGAAGAACAATGCGTGTATAAGAAAACTAGTGGGAGCAAGATAGTATTTCTTATTCTGTATGTCGATGACATACTGCTTCTCGGAAACGACGTTCCAATGCTAAAGTCGGTAAAGGACTGGCTTGGAAGTTGTTTTTCCATGAAAGACATGGGTGAAGCCGCATACGTTCTTGGAATCAGGATCTACCGGGATAGATCTAGAAGGCTGATAGGCTTGTGTCAAGATTCATACATTGACAAAGTTCTACAAAGATTCAGCATGAAGTATTCCAAGAAGGGCTTCACGCCAATGGTACATGGCACAACGCTAAGCAAGAAGCAGAGCCCTACGACGGCTGCTGAGCTTGAGCGCATGAAGAATATTCCTTATGCATCTGCAATAGGATCTGTCATGTATGCCATGATCTGTACTCGTCCTGATGTTGCTTATGCATTGAGCATGACGAGTAGATACCAGTCAAATCCAGGTGAAAACCATTGGATTGCCGTAAAGAATATCTTGAAGTATCTAAGACATACTAAGGATAAGTTCTTGGTGTACGGTGGAAGTGATGTGCTTAAAGTCAGTGGATTCACGGACGCAAGTTTCCAGACAGACCAAGATGATTTCCGGTCACAGTCCGGTTATATCTTTTGTCTGAATGGCGGTGCAATCAGTTGGAGAAGCTCCAAGCAAGACACCGTTGCTGATTCCACTACAGAAGCTGAATATATCGCCGCCTCAGAAGCAGCGAAGGAAGCTGTTTGGATACGAAAGTTCATAATTGAACTAGGTGTGATACCAGATGCGGCTGAGCCTCTGGCACTGTTTTGTGACAACAATGGTGCTATAGCTCAGGCAAAGGAACCAAGATCACACCAGAAATCCAAGCATGTTCTAAGAAGATTTCACTTGATACGTGACATCATTAATAGAAAGGAAGTCAAGATCAGCCGAGTTCAGACAGATGATAACGTCGCTGATCCGTTGACAAAGCCACTCCCAAGGCCTAAGCTCGAGTTCCTGACTGAAGCTGTAGGCATTAGAGACATTGAAATGTAATCTAAATTTGAGTGGGAGTTTGAGGGCTTTATTTAGTTATTTGATATGTTCTTGTAAAACATTCTTATGTTTAATGAAATTATTATTTCAAGATTATTTTAACTGTGATGAAATAATCGTTCCAAAGTGATATAAACCATTTTATAGGTCATCGAAGTAAGTGACTTGATCTTGAGTCATCAAAGTCATTTAGCTTGATCATGAGACCCTATATTTGATAGATGGATTATATCATCCTGTCCCTAGTCGAAGGTTGTTGAAATTGGAACACCAACAACCGTGTGAGACTGGATTGGTATGTGACTTATGACAAAGTCTCAGTGTGTCATAGATGCGCGGCATCGAAGTCAGTACATAGGTGTATGTGGGGTACATACGACCGGACAAGACCCGCTTATAAGAACTCTTCAGGATATTTATATCTGTGTCATAAGAGATTCTTACTACGACTATAGAGTATAGTCCTTAGACCTGAGTTCGCATGCATGTGATTGCACATGGACTGATGCACTTTGATCATTGTCTAACGCTATCGTTCTGCGATAGTTATAAGGACCTTGTTTGGGTACATTATGAAATGAGTAGTTTACAGTGATGGAACAAGACGGGATTTGTCCCTCCAATATAAATGGAGTGAATATCTCTAGGCCAATCGGAGATTTGAATACTAGAAAATGCATGGCCATGCTCAAACGGACTGTCCCGAGTCGTTTGGATTGTCAGTATCGAATCAGAGTCCGATGAACAAGATTAGGCTTTATAAGGATGACACTAATCTTGCCTTATGACTAATCGAGATATTGAGACAAAAGGATTATGAATACAGAGATTCCAGTACAAGTGGGAGATTGTTGGAATTGTGTCCAGTAATCTCGGTACTGTCACTAGAAAGTAAGAGTATGTCAATGATCAGACATAAGTCATATAATACTGGGGGTCATGATGGCTTGCTAGAGTCCGCTCATGATCTATAAGTCTTGGACTTATTGCCTTTATTATATGATCCCATATGGGTCACACGCCTAAGCTAACAGGAAAATGTGTAGGAACAGCTTAGCAGAAGTACGGTAAAAGTGCCAGGCATTTGTCGTACTTAGAGAGAGATAAATGAGTCTGATTAAATCCAAGGGATTTAATCAGATTGGTATTTGGGCCCAAAAGCCCAAAAGGGAAAGAGAAGGGTTTTATAAACTAAAACCCAAATCTCTTTCTCCCTAACCCTAGCCCCCCAAGCCGCGAACTCTCTCTCTTCCTGCGCCTCCCACAGCTCGGTCTAGCAGCCTCTCTTCCTGCTTGGTGTGCGTGTGTGAACCTCTGGAGGAGTTATCACTCGGTGGCTCTCTGATCTCTGATATACCTTATCTTTCCGCTGCATAAACAGGTATAAGGTGAGATCTGATATTGTTTCTATTCAAGAGAACCTAGATCTGCATGTTTAGGATGATCTGAATCTGGAATTGAATCAGGATTAACCTAAACAATCCTTCACTTTTGTCCGCTTGACTTTCTCATTCTCCTTGGAACAAATCAGGTTTGGTAGTTTACTTTGATCTCTATGCCCTTCCTCTGATCTTGTTTCTGATTCAAATTCATTAGGCAAAGACAACTGCATGAGTCTTGAATTGGAAATTAAATTATCAGATTGCACAAAGCTATCATTTTTTCAGTTAATTCCAATTTCAACTCTGATGTTCTATCTTTATTCAGCTTCCTAGATGGACAATTAGTAGCTAAATGCCCTCTCCTATGGCAACTATAACATGTTGTCTCTTTGGAATTTACAAAGTTAGATCACTTACCTTGTGTTGGCAGGTTTAACAGCTTGAGTGAGGCATCAAAGCTGGGTCCGGTTGCATTGGGTGAAGTTTTGTGGCTCTGCTTCTGCTCTGGTTTCTTTGGATGCAGCATCTCCATGATACTCTGCCATTCCTGATCCTGTTTTGTTTGAAGAGCTTTCTTAGCTTCTGCTTGGTAGGTGTAAGTATTTGAGATCACATCCTTAGGCTTTGGATAGCAAACAGACTTGTGCTTAGGAGCAGTCTGCGTTTTGGATGTAGGCTTCTGATATACTTGTATTTTCATGCATTTAGGCTAATGTTAGGATCATGTTTTACTTCTTTTTAGTTTCCTTTAACTTCATTTCTTTGGTCATTGGTGTGTTTAGAGTATAGGATCATCTAAAGCTAGGTTTAGGCATTCTAGGCTTGCATTTGGAGTGTTTCTTATGATTTGTAGGTTCTTGGAGTGGCTAAGGATGTTTGGAAGAGTTTGGAGGTCAAAGGAGTGATTGCAAGTGAAATGGTGATGAAGGACCAAACCGATGAGCTTGAAATATTGAGTCATATGAAGATGTTACGTTAACTTTTAGCTCTGGGATTCTAAATACAAATTATGGTAAATTGAGCTGGCTTTCTAATGGAGGTGGTGTGAAGTCATTCGGTGCTATATGAAAAGAGTTATGCCTGATTTACTGGATGCATCTCAACACAGTCTGCAAAAAAGCAGACAGACTCATATCGACCAGTGTATCGACCGAGCAGACCGATACGACCCCTCGGATTAAAAACAGACAGTTCATATCGACCAGCATATCGACCAGCCTGGCCGATACGACCCCTCGACAGAAAAATCCGAAGACTCATATCGACCAGCGTATCGACCGAGCAGACCGATACAGACCCCAGAAACTGCCTTGGATCCGGGTCAACACCCGGTTTGTTCCGGGTTGACCCGGCTCGCACCCTATTGACTATTTAAGCCAAAAACCTATTTCTTATTGTTTTTAAGCTATTTTTGATGTTCTAAAATCTTTTGTAAGAACAAGTTGGATTCCTTTAATTTATCTAGTACTTCTTTTGTGATTCCTTCAACAAATCTCTCAATCCATCACTAATCTCCCATGATCAACTCTATCTCTATGAGTTTTGTTGATCTAATGATGATTAGTGAGTAGTTCTTCATAGGCTTATGGGTTAGGTAGGATTAGGTTGATTAGGGGTGATCAAAGGATTTCTAGTGATTGATTGTTTAAAATCTCATCTATCAAAGTGTGCTTAGTGCCTAATTAATCTTGATCACATTGATTAGGATGTTTAGAATTTCTTGTTCACAACATGTTCGATGAAATTCCAGTTTCTAGCTTTGTTAGGACTTTCACATTCTAGCACATGAGAATGTATGTCTAGAGTGATTGTTTGCTGTTCGGAACCTGTTTAAATGCTCATTCGATTCTAATTCACAAATGATAATTTGTTCTTGAGTTAGGATCAAGTGAAGAATTGGTATTAAGAGATTAAACTGATTTACTTGGTGTTTTCCATGCTAGGAGATTAGCTTCTATGAAGTTTGACTTAGAATTCCTTGATCATCCCGAGTCACCTATCCGTTGACCTTAACCTTTAGGCCTTATCTCTGTCATTGATTGAATCCAATTGTTATTTGCTTTTAGATTACTTCTGTTTAAATTGTTTACTGTTAGGATTGTTAGAAACAAAACCCAACTGTTTGATTTGACTCTGAAGGTTTAGTGTTTGCTTATTGGTCTTATCCATCCCAAAAAGGTTCGATACCTCAAAGCTACATCGATAAGCTTGAGGAGTTGGTACCTCAAAGGATTGCAAAATCCTTGTTATCAGCTTCACTCTCTTGGTTGTAGCCTGAAGCTTCTCTACAAACTCCTTATGCATTCTAGACTTGAGATCTCTCCAATCTAGTACTGGCTTCTTATAGATGATTGGTCTGCTCTCCTTTAGCCACCATTCATAAGCCTTTTCTGTGAAGGGTGAGATAGCTTGTACTAGCCTCCTTTCTTCTGGAATCTTGTTAGCTTGTAACCATTCCTCCATGTCATTTTTCCATTGTAAGTATGCTTCAGGTTTACTACTTTTTCCTGAAAACATTAGAGATCCTCTTGTTCTGGTGGTTGGCTGCCTTGTGCTAGTTTGTTGGAGTGTGGCTTTCCTTGTTCCAGTGAGCTTATGTTGAGCTTGTACATTGTATGAAGTAAATCCATGGCTGCTGAATGCACTCTTGTATGAAGTAAATCCATACATGTCTGCTTCTGAATCTTCACTATCCTCACTGATTTCCATGCTAAGCTGATTCCAAGATGAGGTTGTAGTGTGGAGCTCCTTGTACTGCGGTTCTGGATGGTTGGAACATTGGACTGCGAGTTCAAGATCACAGCCTTCACCATCTGAATTATATCCATACTCAGTGGCTTCATCTCCTGGCCATGGTGGTGTTTCATAATATGCCTCCTCATCTGAGCAGATTAGGCTCTCTTCTTCCTCAGTCCAATTTTCTGATTCCTCTTCTTCCATGTTACTGATTCAATACCTGAAAATGCACAAAACCAATGTATTAATAATACGTTCTTGAACTACGTAACTCAATAATAAAACAAGATTGAGACACGGTTTGATGCTTGTAAAGCCTTATTGGAATCAAAACTACTGGCTTTCAAATTAAACTCGGTACAAAGGATTTTGAAAACTTATAAAACAGTTTAGGAAAACCGGTTCAGTCTTTCTCAAAAAATCGAAGTTGTTGGTTCTGAAAATCAAATTCGGTCCAATGCTTTGGTTTTAAATCAAGTTGCACACGATTTTTAAATCACTGAAGCGCTAGTTTTATAAATCAAACTCGGTTTTGGTTGGTTTTCAAAAAAAATATCAAGTTTCCTTAGGCTCCAAAATAGGAAAGTCGGTCCATTTGATTCTCAAAGGGATTATGCGCATTTTGTATGGACTTAGGAAGTCCTCTAGCTTCTTTTGGTTGTGGTAAATGTCTCTTGGTCGCCAAGTCTTGGTTTGAGAGGTGATAAACCAAGTGGTCTTCATAGTTTCCTTAAATGGCTCCGGATTGGCAATTTGAATAACTTGTGATCCAACATGAACCGGGGCTGTTCTGGATTGACCAATGACTTCAAGAAAGGTTGTTTGGTACAAGTCATTGATGCTGAGTTGATTGGCATGAGTGGAATCTCCATGGCTGAGTGGTTGAGATCCTGCTTGCTTATCTCCAATGGCATTGACCGGCTGGTTGATCTCTCCTCTATGCATCTTGGTTGATGATGGCTTGATGCCCTCATCATACTCTCTCTCTCTTGAAAAGGTTTCGACCTCGAAACTAGATAATCTGCACCAAGAGAAAGCAAGTTAGCTTTCATTCTCATTTGGGAGTTTAGGGTCTTACCTTGATGTGCATATGGTCTGGAGGTGAGTGGAGTGTCTGGTAGTTCTCCTTTGAGCCGATATGATAGTAATACTCCTCTTATATGGACTGGTATGGTGTCTCCTTTGTCTATCTTGCTCATGCTCTCCTTATGACCTGAAATATGTTCAACACTTTGGCAAAGAGACAAGTGCATTATGGGTTCTTTATCACATAATAAACAACTTGAATCCTTCTCCTTAGAGTCAATTTCCTGTGCTAGTGATATCTCATCTTCTTGTAAGCTCAACAAGTTCTTTAACACAGCTGTTGAATCATTTAAAATGAAATGTATCAAAGAGAGACTTACCTTGTTAATATATGCGGTGTCTTTGCTTGGGTCTGGTGGTTTCTCCTTGATGTTCTCCTTTTCTCTACTGCCTTGATCAGTCTGATCACTTAGTGTAAGGGCTATTTCTGAGCTTCTCTTCACATTCTCTTCTCCTTTGTGCTTTATATCTGTAGAGATGCTCATTGGGAAGAACAAGTGCATTATATCTGTTCTTGGAGTACTTAAAACAGATTGTATGATACTTGTACTTACATGTTCAGCTTCAGTAGGTTGTATGAGGGTTTGGACCTTCTTCTCTTGTGAGCTAGTGATCATTAAACGTTCATCTTCTTTCCTGATCACCAAAACATGTTTCTCTGGTCTTTGATCTTCTCTACTGACTTTGGCTTGCTCATGCTCTTTCCTGCTCAGTTCTTCTTTTGTAATACTTGTCCCTAAAATAATGCTTAAGAGCAAGTGCATCATATCTGTGTTTGAATTTGCTATAATAGGTCTGGAAATACTTAAACTCATAGAGATGGTGCTAGCAAGTTGTAACATGGTCTGCTCTTTGTGCTCTTGAACTCCTTAGCTGCAGCTCTCTTTTAGTCTAGGTATAACTAAAGCACTATCAGGGCAGTCACCATTGGATGTAGTGTGGTCTAGGACGTCAATGAGTGTAGGTAACATCACTTGATCAGGTGGTGATGATGGTGCTTCTCTCCGCTTGACTTTCTCATTCTCCTTGGAACAAATCAGGTTTGGTAGTTTACTTTGATCTCTCTGCCATTCCCTGATCTTGTTTTTGATTCAAATTCCTTAGGCAAAGACAAGTGCATGAGTCTTGAATTGGAAATTAAATTATCAGATTGCACAAAGCTATCATTTGTTTCAGTTACTTCCAATTTCAACTCTGATGTTCTATCTTTATTCAGCTTCCTAGATGGACAATTAGTAGCAAAATGCCCTCTCCTATGGCACCTATAACATGTTGGCTCTTTGGAATTTACAAAGTTAGAACACTTACCCTGTGTTGGCAGGTTTAACAGCTTGAGTGGGGCATCAAAGCTAGGTCCGGTTGCATTGGGTGAAGCTTTGTGGCTCTGCTTCTGCTCTGGTTTCTTTGGGTGCAACATCTCCATGATACTCTGCCATTCCTGATCCTGTTTTGTTTGAAGAGCCTTCTTAGCTTCTGCTTGGTAGGTGTAAGTATTTGAAATCACATCCTTAGGCTTTGGATAGCAAACAGACTTGTGCTTAGGAGCAGTCTGCGTTTTGGATGTAGGCTTCACTCTCTTGGTTGTAGCCTGAAGCTTCTCTACAAACTCCTTATGCATTCTGTACTTGAGATCTCTCCAATCTAGTACTGGCTTCTTATAGATGATTGGTCTGCTCTCCTTTAGCCACCATTCATAAGTCTTTTCTGTGAAGGGTGAGATAGCTTGTACTAGCCTCCTTTCTTCTGGAATCTTGTTTAGCTTGTAACTATTCCTCCATGTCATTTTTCCATTGTAAGTATGCTTCAGGTTTACTGCTTTTTCCTGAAAACATTAGGGAACCTCTTGTTCTGGTGGTTGGCTGCCTTGTGCTAGTTTGTTGGAGTGTAGCTTTCCTTGTTCCAGTGAGCTTATGTTGAGCTTGTACATTGTATGAAGTAAATCCATGGCTACTGAATGCACTCTTGTATGAAGTAAATCCATACATATCTGCTTCTGAATCTTCACTATCCTCACTGATTTCCATGCTAAGCTGATTCCAAGATGAGGTTGTAGTGTGGAGTTCCTTGTACTGCGGTTCTGGATGGTTGGAACATTGGGCTGAGAGTTCAAGATCACAGCCTTCACCATCTGAATTATATCCATACTCAGTGGCTTCATCTCCTGGCCATGGTGGTGTTTCATAATATGCCTCCTCATCTGAGCAGATTAGGCTCTCTTCTTCCTCAGTCCAATTTTCTGATTCCTCTTCTTCCATGTTACTGATTCAATACCTGAAAATGCACAAAACCAATGTATTAATAATATGTTCTTGAACTACTTAACTCAATAATAAAACAAGATTGAGACACGGTTTGATGCTTGTAAAGCCTTATTAGAATCAAAACTACTGGCTTTCAAATTAAACTCGGTTCAAAGGAGTTTTGAAAACTTATAAAACAGTTTAGGAAAACCGGTTCAGTCTTTCTCAAAAATC
Organism: Orychophragmus violaceus; assembly: GCA_030180135.1. NCBI lineage: Eukaryota > Viridiplantae > Streptophyta > Magnoliopsida > Brassicales > Brassicaceae > Orychophragmus > Orychophragmus violaceus. Next base: position 59,954,209 of record CM058237.1, on the reverse strand, counting down.
GAAGCTGTTGGTTCTGAAAATCAAATTCGGTCCAATGCTTTGGTTTTAAATCAAGTTGCACACGATTTTTAAATCACTGAAGTGCTAGTTTTATAAATCAAACTCGGTTTTGGTTGGTTTTCAAAAAAAATATCAAGTTTCCTTTTGTGGTTTGTTGCACACAATTTTGGACAGTTTTAAAAAGGAAAACTGGATTTCTATGAATCAAGAGGAGCTTTTATTCAAACTTTTGGAAATCTATGAAGGTAGAAAAGGAAAGAAACACTTTTTGAACCAAAACTCTTGATGAAAATCGGATCAAAAGGGTCAAAGCTTCTTCTCTTTCTTTTGGAGTTTCTGAAAACAAAACAAGAACACTTTGAAACAAATCGACAGAAACACAAAACTTAGCTCTTTTTCTTTGGGTTTTTAATTTTAAATCAAAATATGAATGCAAAACAATGAACTAAAGCAATAGAACACAAAAACATGGACTCTTTTTATGAAATTTTCGTTTAAGATGCAAACAACTATTCAGAATGATATGAACTAACAAAGCAGATGATTTTATGGGTTTTTCAGTTTTAAGATGCAATAACAAAACACAGAAAAATCTAAATGCAAATCAGAATGAACTAGATGCAAAGCAAAATTAATTTTTATGGGTTTTTGAATTAAGATGTACTGAAACAGAAACTGAATGAATAAATATGGATCTAATGCAATGAAAACCAAAAGGTAATGGATAGAATACACCTGATTGGAACCTTTCGGCTCTGATACCAGATGATGCAGGCACGGATAGATGGATGGATTCAAGGCTGCTGGTTGTGTAACTCTCTCATCTTTGAACAGAAGATGGATGCTGAGATGAACAACTCTCTTGCTCTGTGGGCTTATTGACTCTCTCAATCCTTGACAGAAACAGTCTCTTTGAATCACACAAAAGAAACTAATTCTGAAAACTCAAAAGAAACAATGAATCACTCAATTGAATCTAATGAACACAAAACTCAAAGAACACTCTTTGAAACAAAATACTCTGATTATTCTTAATTGATTGAAAGGTAAATGATACAATGGACTAAGATAAGCTTATATAAGCTTTGTAGAACGGTCTTATTGACCAGAGATAAAGAAACAAATCGAAAGTTAATGAAAACTAGCCGTTGGGCAGATTCAAGGGGATTCTCGGCCAAGTATGGAAACCCTTGAGTCTTGGCGGTTTAGGCATTTATGATTGATGTCTTGGAATGTCCAGGTGCATTGAATATGGCTTAGGATTGTGTAGAAAAAATCAGAATGTAGTCGTTGGTGGATGATCTCCTTAGGCTCCAAAATAGGAAAGTCGGTCCATTTGATTCGCCAAGGGATTATGCGTATTTTGTATGGACTTAGTGAAGGATTCGTTTAGTATTTCCTGGTTCAATTCATCAGATTAATTGATCCTACTAAACATGCCAGATCTAGGTTCTCTTGCTAGAATCATAAAGGATCTCACCTGTTACCTTGTTTTGCAGCAGAAAGAAGAGGTACGGGTCAGAGATCAGCAGAACCACCAAGAGATAGCTCCTCCAAAGGCTCACACACGCACACTGCAGGAAGTTGGCTGCTAGACCGAGAGGAGGGAGGCGCAGAAATCGAGAGAGAGAGGCGCATGAGGCTTGGGGAAAAAGGTGGCTAGGTTAAGTTTTAATCATAAAACTTATGCCTAGTTCCTTTTGGGCTTTTGGGCCCAATTCCCAGTCTGATTAAATCCCTTGGATTTAATCAGGCCCTTCTATCTCTCTAAGCACAGTAAATGCCTAGCACTTTTACCGTACTTCTGCTGAACCGTTCCTTCATGGTTTCTTGTTAGCTTAGGCGTGTGACCCATATGGGATCATATAATAAAGGCAATAAGTCCTAGACTTATAGATCATGAGCGGACTCTAGCAAGCCATCATGACCCCCAGTATTATATGACTTATGTCTGATCATTGACATACTCTTACTTTCTAGAGACAGTACAGAGATTACTGGACATAATTCCAACAATCTCCCACTTGAACTGGAATCTCTGTATTCATATTCCTTTTGTCTCAATATCTCGATTAGTCATAAGGCAAGATGAGTGTCATCCTTATAAAGCCTAATCATGTTCATCGGACTCTGATTTGATACTGACAATCCAAACGACTCGGGACAGTCCGTTTGAGCATGGCCATGCATTTTCCAGTATTCAAATCTCCGATTGGCCTAGAGATATTCACTCCATTTATATTGGAGGGACAAATCCCGTCTTGTTCCATCACTGTAAACTACTCATTTCATAATACACCCAAACAGGGTCCTTATAACTATCGCTGAACGACAGTGTTAGACAATGATCAAAGTGCATCAGTTCATGTGCAGTCACATGCATGCGAACTCAGGTCTAGGGACTATACTCTATAGTCGTAGTAAGAATCTCTTATGACACAGATATAAATATCCTGAAGAGATCTTATAAGCGGGTCTTGTCCGGTCGTATGTACCCCAACATACACCTATGTACTGACTTTGATGCCGTGCATCTATGACATCCTGAGACTTTGTCATAAGTCACATACCAATCTAGTCTCACGCGGTTGTTGGTGTTCCAATTTCAACAACCTTCGACTAGGGACAAGATGATATAAGCCATCTATCAAATATAGGGTCTCATGATCAAGCTAAATGACTTTGATGACTCAAGATCAAGTCACTTACTTCGATGACCTATAAAATGGTTTATATCATTTTGGAACGATTATTTCATCACAGTTAAAATAATCTTGAAATAATAATTTATTTAAACATCTTAAAATGTTTTACAAGAACATATCAATAACTAAATAAAGCCCTCAAACTCCCACTCAAATTTAGATTACATTTCAATGTCTCTAATGCCTACAGCTTCAGTCAGGAACTCGAGCTTAGGCCTTGGGAGTGGCTTTGTCAATGGATCAGCGACGTTATCATCTGTCTGAACTCGGCTGATCTTGACTTCCTTTCTATTAATGATGTCACGTATCAAGTGAAATCTTCTTAGTACATGCTTGGATTTCTGGTGTGATCTTGGTTCCTTTGCCTGAGCAATAGCACCATTGTTATCACAAAACAGTGCCAGAGGCTCAGCCGCATTAGGTATCACACCTAGTTCAATAATGAACTTTCGTATCCAAACAGCTTCTTTCGCTGCTTCTGAAGCGGCGATATATTCAGCTTCTGTAGTGGAATCAGCAACGGTGTCTTGCTTGGAGCTTCTCCAACTGATTGCACCGCCATTCAGACAAAAGATGTAACCGGACTGTGACCGGAAAATCATCTTGGTCTGTCTGGAAACTTGCGTCCGTGAATCCACTGACTTCAAGCACATCACTTCCACCGTACACCAAGAACTTATCCTTAGTATGTCTTAGATACTTCAGGATATTCTTGACGGCAATCCAATGGTTTTCACCTGGATTTGACTGGTATCTACTCGTCATGCTCAATGCATAAGCAACATCAGGACGAGTACAGATCATGGCATACATGACAGATCCTATTGCAGATGCATAAGGAATATTCTTCATGCGCTCAAGCTCAGCAGCCGTCGTAGGGCTCTGCTTCTTGCTTAGCGTTGTGCCATGTACCATTGGCGTGAAGCCCTTCTTGGAATCTGTCATGCTGAATCTATGCAGGACTTTGTCAATGTATGAATCTTGACACAAGCCTATCAGCCTTCTAGATCTATCCCGGTAGATCCTGATTCCAAGAACGTATGCGGCTTCACCCATGTCTTTCATGGAAAAACAACTTCCAAGCCAGTCCTTTACGGACCTCAGCATTGGTACGTCGTTTCCGAGAAGTAGTATGTCATCGACATACAGAATAAGAAATACTATCTTGCTCCCACTAGTTTTCTTATACACGCATTGTTCTTCTTCGTTTCTGATGAAGTCAAATTGCTTGATCGCTTCATCAAAACGAAGATTCCAGCTCCTCGATGCTTGCTTCAATCCATAAATGGATTTATGAAGCTTGCATACTTTCCCAGCATTCTTTGGATCTATGTAACCGTCAGGTTGTGTCATATACACATCCTCTTCCAGAATTCCATTCAGGAAGGCGGTTTTCACGTCCATCTGCCAAATTTCATAATCATGAAAAGCTGCAGTTGCTAGTAGAATCCGAATAGATTTCATCATAGCCACTTGGGAATAGGTTTCATCGTAATCCACACCGTGAACTTGTCTGAAACCTTTTGCCACCAACCTGGCTTTATAAATCTGGACATTTCCATCCACGTCAATCTTCTTCTTGAAGATCCATTTGCACTCGATGTCTTTTACACTAGCGGGTAAATCAACCAACGAAAACACTTGGTTGACCGACATGGAGTCCATTTCGGAATCTGTGGCCTTACGCCACTTAGAGGAATCTGGGCCCATCATGGCTTGATTGAAGTTCGATGGTTCATCACCATCAATGATCAGAAGATCATGACAGTCAGTCACGAGAAATCCTTGATATCTCTCGGGTTCGTGACGGATCCTCCCGGATCTTCGAACTTCAGGTACCACAGGTTCAGGCTCTACAATTTCTTGTAGGTCCTCCTGCTGCTCTTCCTCATTAGGTTGAGCAGTATCCTGTTCATCTTGAATTTCTTCAAGCAGTACCTTACTCCCACTGTTTTTCTTAGAGAGAAATTCCCTCTCAAGAAAATTACAATCCCGGGCAACAATTATCTTGTTCTCGGAACGTAGGTAGAAGTAATAAGCCTTGGTCTCCTTCGGATAACCAATGAAGTATCATTTATCAGACTTTGGTGTAAGCTTGTCAGAGATTAATCTCTTGACATAGGCTTCACAACCCCCAAATTCTAAGATAAGACAGCACTGGAGTTTCTCCAGTCCATAATTCATATGGTGTCTTTGCTACTGCTTTTGATGGCGCTCTATTTAGAGTGAACACTGCTGTTAGCAGAGCATATCCCCAAAGGGATATTGGAAGGTCTGTGTGACTCATCATAGATCGAACCATATCCAATAAGGTCCGATTTCTCCTCTCAGACACACCATTCCATTGTGGTGTTCCAGGAGGAGTGAGTTGGGATACGATCCCACACTCTCTCAGATGATCACTGAATTCTTGGCTTAAGTATTCTCCTCCTCGGTCGGACCGAAGAGCCTTAATGCTTTTGCCAAGTTGGTTCTGTACTTCATTTTGGAATTCTCTGAATTTCTCAAACGATTCAGACTTATGTTTCATCAAATAAACATATCCATACCTACTGAAATCATCAGTGAAGGTAATGAAGTACTGATAGTTTCCTCTTGCATTTGTGGACTTTGGGCCACACACATCAGTGTGTATCAAGCCCAATAAGTCACTGGCCCTCTCGTTAGGTTTATTAAAGGGGGGCCGTGTCATTTTGCCCATCATGCAGGATTCGCATTTCTAACATGACTCAAAGTCAAATGAGCCAAGAAGTCCATTCGAATGGAGCCTCTTGATGCGTTTCTCGCTGATGTGCCCTAAACGACAATGCCATAGAAACGTTCGGTTCTCCTCATTAGGTTTGAACCGTTTGGTATCAATGTTATAAATTGGCGCGGATTGATCAAGTATGTAAAGCCCATTCGTAAGAGGGGCACAACCATAGAACAAATTGTTGCGATTGAAGGAACATAATTTATTCTTAACTTAAAAATCATAACCTTCCAAATCCAACAAAGAAATTGAAATAATATTTCTGCTTATCGCAGGTACAAAATAACAATTATTGAGTTCTAAAACCAATCCCGAAGGTAAAGACAACAAGTATGTGCCTACAGCTAGTGCAGGAACTTTCGCTCCATTCCCAACTCGTAGCTCCACTTGTCCTTGCTTCAGCCTCCTACTGTTGCTGAGTGCCTGCATATTAGTACAAATATGAGCCCCACAACCAGTATCCATAACCCATGAGGTATTATCAGAAGTAGTTGTATTAACTTCTATAACAAAAATACCTGATGAAGAAGTCTCGAGAGTCTTCTTCTTCAATTCCTTTAGACCTTCCAGGAATTTCTTACATTCTCTCCTCCAATGCCCTGGTTCTTTACAGAACCTGCAGATGTCAGTAGGCCCAGCCTTGGATTTGGGCTTGGGCTTTGGCGTGTCCTTGTCCGAGACTTGAACAGCCTTAGCCTTTCCCTTGTCCTTGGCAGAGGATTTCTTAAAGCCCTTGCCCTTTTGCACCATAAGCACATTGGGGTCCTTGGCTTTCCTCAAGTTGGGCTCTGCAGTCTTGAGCATTCCGTGAAGCTCAGGCAATGTCTTACTCAAGCCATGCATATTGAATTTCATGATGAACTGATCATAGCTTGCAGGTAAAGACTGCAGAACGATGTCGCAGGCAAGTTCCTGGCTGATAGGGCAGTCGAGTTTCTGAAGATGATCGAGATAACCCATCATCTTCAAGACATGAGGACTCACTGCCGCATTTGCAGCCAACTTACAGTCTAAGAGGTTCTTAACTGTCTGGAACCTCTCAGTCCTTGCCTGCTCCTGAAAAAGCGATTTCAGGCTTGCCATTATCTCGATGGGCGACAACACACTCTCGAACTGCATTTGCAGCTCAGCAGTCATGGTCGCCAACATCAGGCAATAGACATCATTTTCATCTGACGAATGCTTTTCCCAAGCATTATGCAGATTCCTGGCGGCATTGTTAGGAGGCCTCTCGGGGAGGGGATCACGAAGGACATATTCCTTCTTCTCATGCTTGAGGACCAGCCTCAAGTTCCTTGACCATGTCAGGAAGTTCGTTCCAGTCAGCTTCTCCTTGTCGAGAACAGACCGGATTGAGAATGTGTTTTGTGTGCTTGTAGTAGTCATAGCTGAAATATAAGATAAAAGGATTTTAGTTAATATGTTCAATATGATTAATCTCGTATTATACTTAATATGATTAATCTCGCATTATATTCAATAACATCAGTTACCCTCAATAGAATATAATGATTCCAAGATCCACATATAACTAAGATCAAAGTGGGCCACTGGCCGTCACCCAACCTTAGCTTATATCGGTAAGCCCTATCTCGGCTAATTATATCCGTGATATAACTCTTGGTTGTGAATCTGGGCCCGAGGCCCAATCCACTCTGATGTCTCAAGGCCCGGGACTCCCGATGGCCTAGTCAAGAAAACCAGACTATACAATCATGTAATCACTAATGTCTGGGACTCCCAATGACATTTATGAATCACAAACCGTCTTACCCACGCAAAAGTAGACACCCTCACACTGTAAGGCCATGAGTACAATTGAATGGGCTTCGACAGCTGACATAGACTGGACAAGACATCCAACGCTTGATATTATTTGAGGTTTGTAGGTTTATTAAAATTTCATCCCAAAATAGAAGATTACTATTTTGGGAAACTTTCCTTTTTGGGAAACCTACTAATTTTGGAAACTTTCTAAAATTGGAAACTTCCTAAAATTGGAAACTTTCTAAACATAGAAATTTCCTAAAATCCAAAACATGCAAATCTAGAAACTTCTATTCTAAGAAACTTTCTAATTTCAGATTTTGAAAACAGATTAATTTAAAATCGATTTTAATTTTATATAAATAAATTTTAAATTAAATCTGAAGAAAAGACTCAAATAATTGGCCCAATTGTTTTAACTTCTTGCCCCGAGGCCCAAGAATTGGTCCATGTCCAAGACATAACCCAATTGCCCAATTAAATGACATAACCGGTCTGGTTCATTAAAATTGGTCTAACCAAAATTAATTACTACGATGACCACAATTGTCAACCGGTTATTTACTAAACCGGATTTTCTCAATTTATTTGGTCCAACCAAATCAAATTAGAAAACCACTGGTTTAGGCACTAAATCCAATTTTTCGACTTTGGATTTCTTATCCCGGTTTAACCAGAACTTAATAAATTTTATTAAGTCTGTTTATTAAACCGTGACGATTAAGTTTTAATAAGTTTTAAACCGAACCGAACCGATTGGTCACGAACCGATCACGGTCGTGACCTAGCTTCGCGGTCGAGACAGCCGCAGCCGCAAGCATCACGCTTCCGCGGCGGGTCGATAGTCGGGACGTGAAGCCGGACGGGACAGGACGATCGGGACAGCCGGGCCGTGCGATCGGGACGAGACGCGATCCATGCGATCGGCGATCGTGCGATCCATGCGATTGATCGGCCCATCTCTCGCGATCGGACGGGACGCGTACGGCTTCGATCCATGCGATCGTACCGATCGGATCCATGCGATCGTTATCGGCCGATCCATGCGATCTTCTTGCGCCAAGTCGCCGATCGTGTCGACGACACAACCCGATCCATGATCGGTTCGTGCGTCAACCGATCCAGACGTGTGATCCGAAACCGATCAACACTCCGACGCATACCGATTCATATAGATCGGATCATGCGATTTCTATTAGTTTAGGTTTTAATTCTTTGTTTCTTAAGTGTTTTTCTTATCAATAGATTGATTCAAACACTTCTAAACAACCTAAACATGATTCTAAACAAGAAATCCTAATAGAACCAATGGCTCTGATACCACTGAAGGATTCGTTTAGTATTTCCTGGTTCAATTCATCAGATTAATTGATCCTACTAAACATGCCAGATCTAGGTTCTCTTGCTAGAATCATAAAGGATCTCACCTGTTACCTTGTTTTGCAGCGGAAAGAAGAGGTACGGGTCAGAGATCAGCAGAACCACCAAGAGATAGCTCCTCCAAAGGCTCACACACGCACACTGCAGGAAGTTGGCTGCTAGACCGAGAGGAGGGAGGCGCAGAAATCGAGAGAGAGAGGCGCAGGAGGCTTGGGGAAAAAGGTGGCTAGGTTAAGTTTTAATCATAAAACTTATGCCTAGTTCCTTTTGGGCTTTTGGGCCCAATTCCCAGTCTGATTAAATCCCTTGGATTTAATCAGGCCCTTCTATCTCTCTAAGCACAGTAAATGCCTAGCACTTTTACCGTACTTCTGCTGAACCGTTCCTTCATGGTTTCCTGTTAGCTTAGGCGTGTGACCCATATGGGATCATATAATAAAGGCAATAAGTCCAAGACTTATAGATCATGAGCGGACTCTAGCAAGCCATCATGACCCCCAATATTATATGACTTATGTCTGATCATTGACATACTCTTACTTTCTAGAGACAGTACAGAGATTACTGGACATAATTCCAACACTTAGGACATCCTATAGCTTCTTTTGGTTGTGGTAAATGTTTCCTGGTCGCCAAATATTGGTCTGAGAGGTGATAAACCAAGTGGTCTTCATAGTTTCCTTAAATGGCTCCGGATTTGCAATTTGAATAACTTGTGATCCAACATGAACCGGGGCTGTTTGATACAAGTCATTGATGCTGAGTTGATTGGCATGAGTGGAATCTTCATGGCTGAGTGGTTGAGATCATGGTTGCTTATCTCCAATGGCATTGACCGGATGGTTGATCTCTCCTCTATGCATCTTGGTTGATGATGGCTTGATGCCCTCATCATGGGTCATTAAAAAGGATAAAGTTGCAAGATTCGGTACCCACATCATCTGCTTTTACTGGCGACACAATTTTTTTTTGCAAGGAATACAAGAAAAACAACAAGGCCCTTCAACATATTCACACGAATTATGAGACTGCTTCAGGTCAATGTATAGACATAGAAAGATCATCTATCACTTTCTCCATAAATCACCCCAGCCTATACAAGATCAGATAAAACAAACTCTAAACATTACCAAGGAAGGTAGTGTGGGTAAATATCTCGGTTTACCTGAACACTTTGAGAGAAGGAAGAAATATTTAATCACTTCAATAGTGGATATAATACAACAAAAGGCTAGGAGTTGGTCCACAAAATTTTTCAATCCAGAAGTGATATATCATGATTTTTCTAGGTTTTTAACCATGATATAAGTGTATATATTGAGTCTTTAACCTTGTATTTCGAGTCTATCGAGTCTTTTACAGGTAAGTTTGCGTTTGGAGCAAAGCTAGGAGTTTTGGGACGTTTTTGGAGCATTCTACAGAAAGCTGAAGTTGGAGCCTTGATTGAGAGTTGATGTCGACCGACACTGCTTTTAGTGTCGGTCGACACTGAGGCCCAGCAAGAGTTATGCGCGAGTCTATTGCATCTTTTGAAGATTTGCAAGAAAGTCCAGAAGTTTTCTTTATTTCTAATTTGGCCCTAAAACGTGTTTAGCCTTTTTAATAGGGTTTTGGAGAGTTGTTTTCACCTACCTTTTGTTCTTGCTTTGTTTTGGCTTTTTGCTTTGGAGATTGAGAGATTTGGCTTGGGGCTGATTCTGCTACTTGTAACCTTTGAGAGAAGGATTTCGAACCTCATTCTTTATATCTATTCAGTCTTGTTTTCTATTCAAACATGTCTTGTCTTATTGATTCCATGTCTGAGTAGTAACCTTAGTTAGATTTAGGGATTCTCATAGGGATTTCATGCCTTGTTAGATCACTAGATAATTAGGATTCTAAATATATATGTTTGTTAGAATAAGAGATTTAGATTGAGAGAATAGAGTAGAATTAGAGAGAGATGAAGTGAGAGGCTCGGAAACCCTATTAGGGTTCTTAGCCGCCGGTTAGATAGAGAGAAGGGAGAATGGTGTATAAGAGAAGTATAAATCTCTCATTAGCTTCTGAAATGAATGTACAAGAGTTTATATAAGAGCTATACATCTTAGGGCAACACAATAAACAATAATAAGTGAATAAGGCCAAGAGAATCTCGGCAGAAGAGAGAGAGGGTCCAACGGCTCCTTTGAGAGTGACATCTCTCTTCCTTGTCCAAGAATGATAGTGACACCTGAGCGTTCTGATCAGTCTTGAGAGTGACGGTTTTAGCTTGCTGGTTGACTTGATGATCACACAAATTCATGAGGCTTCTTGTTCATAAGATCACAAGCTTTAGAACCGGCTCCACTTCATTATCTAAAACTGTACAAGGTTTGCACAATGAAGTCTTGTGCATTCCATGATCTCCAATCCAATAATCCCCCTCAAGCTTGAATTCAAGAGTTGAATCAAGCTTGGAATAGCAATGGAGATCTACCTCATTAAAAACCTTCATGAAGAAAACCACTTTGGATAAAACTTCATGAAGGGAAAAAAAGTGTAGTCTCCAAGGCCTTAGAGGATTCCGGCAGCTCCATGAGTCCAAGCTTGGAATGAATGGACTCACACACCTTCAAGCTTCCTGCCTTGGTGAACACATCAGCTAGTTGTTCCTCACTCCTTGAAAAGCAAGGCAACACAACTCCTTGCTCTATCATCTGCCTCACTTTGTGACAATCCACTTCTATATGCTTGGTCCTTTCATGGAAGACTGAATTTGATGCTATGTGAATGACTGCTTGGTTATCACAATGCATAGTGATTGGTTGTGAAGTCTCAATCCCCAAATCCCCAAGAAGACCTTTGATCCACGCCAATTCAGTTGCTAGCTTCCTCATTGCTCTATATTCAGCTTCAGCACTTGAACATGATACTATCTTCTGCTTCTTGCTCTTCCAAGTAACAAGATTACCTCCAATGAAGGTGCAATACCCAGTAGTAGACCTCCTGTCCACTCTATCTCCTGCCCAATCAGCATCACAATACCCAACTATCTATGTACTTTGATTGCAACCCATCCAAATGCCTTGCCCGGGAGTACCACTTAGGTATCTGAGTATCCTCTCAACCATGTCCAATGATGCATCTTTGGTGCTTGCATATGTTGACTTATCTGGTTCACAGCAAAGCACAAATCAGGTCTGTTTATGGTTAAGTAGATTAGCTTACCAACCATCCTTCTATAGTGAGTGATGTCCTCAAATGGTCTGTCTTCAAGCTCCCCATCTCTTATGACTTTGTAGCCTTCCTCCAATGGTGTCTTAGCTGGTTTTGATCCAATCTTTCCTGCTTCAGACAACAAATCAAGTGTGTACTTCCTTTGAGATAAGAAGAGTCCTTCATCAAACCGACAAACTTCTATCCCAAGAAAGTACTTTAGAGTACCAAGATCCTTAATATCAAACACAGATTTAAGATAAGCTTTAGTTTCTTGAATACCTGACTTGTTACTCCCTGAAATGATAATGTCATCAACATAAACAAGGATGACAATGATACCTTCCTGATATTGAAGAGTAAACAGGGTATGATCTCCTTCAGACCTCTTGAATCCTCTTTGCATAAGGGTTGAGCTCAACTTATGGTACCAAGCTCTAGGTGATTGCTTGAGTCCATAGATAGCCTTCTTGAGCCTTAGCACCTTCCCTGGTTTCACAATGCTTTCAAGACCAGAAGGTGGTCTCATGTATACCTCATCTTCAAGCTCTCCTTGAAGGAATGCATTCTTGACATCCATTTGCCAAAGTTCCCAATCAAGGTTTGTTGCTAGAGACAAGATGATCCTAACTGTGTGAAGCTTAGCTACTGGTGCAAAGGTATCCAAGTAGTCCTTTCCATAGGTTTGAGTGAAGCCTCTTGCAACCAGCCTTGCTTTGTACCTTTCAATCTCTCCATTGCTTTTATACTTGATAGTGAAAACCCATTTAGAAGTCACTGCCTTCTTGCCCTTAGGAAGATCAGCTTCATACCAAGTCTCATTGTTCTCCATAGCTTTGGTCTCTTCATCAACAGCTTGCATCCATCTCTTATCTCCTTTGGCCTCTTCATAGGTTGTTGGTACATGCTCTTGATCCAACATCCCAATGAACACCTGATGTTCCAAAGGTACATGAGCTAAACTGCAAACAGCTTGAATGGGATGAGCTATTGCATTGCTGTTGAAGTACACTCTAGTCTTCTTCCATTCTGATGGATCCTTTTTCTCCCTTGTACTCCTTCTTAACACCTGAACTTGTTGCTCATTTACCTGAACCAACTGTTCCTGTTCAACCTCTTCATTATGATGATCCAACTCCTCAGGTTCTACCTCATGTTCCTCATGCTCCTCAGCCTCAGCTTGATCATGTGTAGATGAATCAGATTCTTGCGGTTCTGGAGCTGATTCATGAGTGTCCCCCTCATGATCAGGATGGGGATGATGAGGAGCTACTGAAGTTGGAGCAGAAACTGGAGGAGCAGCACTTGTCTTGGCCGGTTGTTGAGGCATACTAATACCAAGGTTTTCCATGATCATCCTCAGATTGGAAGCTCTATCAGATTGAGAAGTGGGAAGATCCTTCAAGCTATCCCAATTCTTCTCATCATAGAAACTCCTTGTCTCCATAAACTTCACATCTCTTGATATCAAAACCTTCCTTGTTTCAGGTACATAACACTTGTATCCTCTTTGTGTTGTTGAATAACCAATGAACATGGCTTTGGTGCTCTTAGCATCCAACTTATCCCTTTGTTCTCATGGTATCAACACAAAGCAAATACACCCAAACACACGTAAGTGATCAACTAATGGATTGGTTTTGTTGAGTACCTGAAATGGAGATTGATCCTTAAGAACTCTTGTGGGAGTTCTATTGATCAAGTAGCAAGCAGTCATGACTGCATCTCCCCAAAACTTCTTAGGAACATTCTTGTAGAACATCATGGACCTTGCAACCTCCATTAAGTGTCTGTTCTTTCTCTCAGCCACTCCATTTTATTGTGGAGTGTAAGGACAGCTTGTTTGATGGAGAATCCCATTTTTGGACAAGTGTTGCTTGAAAGCATTGCTTGTATACTCACCACCATTGTCTGATCTAAAAATTTTGATCTTAGCATTGAAATGGTTAGTAACATGACTTTGAAAGTTCATAAAAGCTTCTAACACTCTATCCTTAGTTTGCATCAGTGTTATCCAAGTATACTTAGACTTTTCATCAATGAAAGTGACAAAATACTTGTGATTCTCTCTAGACAAACAAGGAGCAGTCCACACATCAGAATGAACAAGATCAAATCAACTTTCATAAGTAGTTTTAGAGTTTGGAAAAACAGATTTGCAATGTTTCCCAAGGATACAAGCCTCACAATCATCATTCTTAAAAGAAACAGAGGGTAATAAAAGTCCTAAAGCCCTAGAGTGTGGATGTCCTAGTCTAGCATGCCAAATAGACTCATCCACACCAACACAAGTAGATAAAGCAGTAGATAAAGCACTAGATAAATCAGAAGTAGGGTTGGTGTCTTCAATCATGTAGAGCTCATCCTTTGTCACACCTTTCCCAATCAACTTACTTGTCTTAATATCCTGAAACACAACATCATTAGGACTAAAAACAACATTGCACTTTAGATCAGTGGCTATTCTTTTAACAGAAACTAAGTTGGATGTGAAGCTAGGCATAAAGAAAGCTTTGGATTCTTTATCAAACATTTTCAGATTTCCTATGCCTTGAATTGGAATTTTATCACCATTTGCAATCACTACACATCCTAAGGATGGTTTAACATTTTCTATCAACTTAGGGTCACTGATCATGTGATGAGAAGCTCCAGAATCAATGATCAAGGGTCTGATTTTATTTGAAGCAAAGAGTGAAGTACCAAGAGCCATACCAGAGTTTTCCTTGAGGGCTTTGATGAGTGCCTCAAGGTCTGACCTTCTTACCACATCACTCTGATCAGTCATGGCTGGGGCTTGATGAACCACCATTGCTCTCCCTTCATCACATTGCTGCATTGAGGAAGAACCTGGTCCAGCTGCACCATAGGAGTAGTTTGCCCTTTGATCCTTGAACCGGTTGTTGTGGATGTGAAGCTAGGCATAAAGAAAGCTTTGGATCCTTTCAAGTGCCCACTCTTCTTGCAAAAATCACACATCAAGACTCCTCTCTTGTCACCTCCATAGTTCTGCCTCTCATCAGCCTTAAACACCCCTTTGTTGGCAGTCACCAGCTCTCCTTTCCCTTTGAACAGCCCAAATGAACCTTTCTCTTTCTGAATTTGTCCACACACATCATCAATATCAGGTAGAGTGTATGCCCTTAGAATGTGCTTAATCAACCCATTGTAAGATGAGTTCAAAGTGAGCAGAAGAGCAAAGACTTTATCTTGCTCTCTCCTTTCTTGCAACACCAAAGGATCACTGCTTGGTGGCCTCAGCATCTCCAACTCTGACCACAGTGAGCTAAACTTCCCAAAGTGAGCTTTAAACTCCATATCTTCTTGCTGGAGATTGTTAATAGCCAGTTTAACTTCAAAGACTCTGGTTAGGTTTGATTTATTCCCATAAACCTTCTCAATAGTATCCCACAGCTGCTTGGAAGTTACACAATAAGAGTAGGCTTCCAATAGGTGCTGGTCCAGTGAGCTTTGGAGTATAGAGAGCACATGCTGGTCCCCTTGTATCCAAGCTTCTTCATCAGCTTCAGTTGCCTCTTCATGAGACTCATCACTGCCTTTAGTCTCTGCCTCAGCTCCTTTCTTGGCGTCAGCTTCAGACCTGGCTTTAAACACTTTCTGTGGAGCAGTGTCACTCAAGATATACTTCCACAGACCTCTGCCTCCAAGTGCAGACTTCACCATTCTAGCCCAAACAATGTAGTTGGTGCCTTTAACAATCACAGGGATGACAACTCTTGAGTTCTCCATTGCTAAGACTGATTTGTAGCAAGGAGGGAGTGTTCAAGATAAAAAAGACAGGTTCTCAACTCAAAGAGAACACAAACAGTAGAGAGAGATACAAAGAAGAATCGCTTAGAAGCTTAAGAACTTGTAAGAGCAGTAACAAAGTTTCAAGAACTCAAGAAGAGATTTTAGAGATGATTTGCGGAAGTAGAAAGGGTACAAGAGCTTAGAGCTCTGATACCATGTTAGAATAAGAGATTTAGATTGAGAGAATAGAGTAGAATCAGAGAGAGATGAAGTGAGAGGCTCGGAAACCCTATTAGGGTTCTTAGCCGCCGGTTAGAGAGAGAGAAGGGAGAATGGTGTATAAGAGAAGTATAAATCTCTCATTAGCTTCTGAAATGAATGTACAAGAGTTTATATAAGAGTTATACATCTTAGGGCAACACAATAAACAATAATAAGTGAATAAGGCCAAGAGAATCTCGACAGAAGAGAGAGAGGGTCCAACGGCTCCTTTGAGAGTGACATCTCTCTTCCTTGTCCAAGAATGATAGTGACACCTGAGCGTTCTGATCAGTCTTGAGAGTGACGGTTTTAGCTTGCTGGTTGACTTGATGATCACACAAATTCATGAGGCTTCTTGTTCATAAGATCACAAGCTTTAGAACCGGCTCCACTTCATTATCTAAAACTGTACAAGGTTTGCACAATGAAGTCTTGTGCATTCCATGATCTCCAATCCAATACTGTTCACTACCTAAGTTGAGATTAAAACTGAATTCTGGATTGATCACCTAGAGTTTAGATCTTAGATAATTAATTTGGCACGAGAGTGTGAATTATAATCTGACATAACTAGTGTGAGCAATTTGATTAGATGCAAAGAGATTTGATCTAGAGAATTGTGAACCAAAGAACTTGCTATTAATGCTTGTCTAGAAATCTAAGATTGGAAAGAGATTTGAATCATTAGGTTGCTAGACATAGATAATAATCGCAGCGAGAGTTGGGTTATTGACATTTGCGATTCTAGTTCCTGAACCTGTGTTTAATCTGAATCCTGATTATTGAAGTGTCTGACATTGCATGATTTCCTAAGAACTTCCTAAGTTTAGCATTTTTCTCCCATCAAAAACTCTGTTCAAATTTATTTGCATTGTTTTCACCTGATTGACTTAGATGAGTTTGAAAACATATAATATGTCGTGTGAACTTGAGTCTCTGTGGATTCGATACCCTTTGTACTACAATTGCATTTATGTGCACTTGCAGTTAGAATAGGGATAAAATTTGCTTTATCAAGAAGGCAAGATGGTTGTGCTAAAAAGTGTCATCTTCTTAATCCCATCGTATGTAATGTGGACTTTCAAACTCCCTGACTCTCTATACAAAAGAATACAATAAGTTTTATTTAGGTTTTGGTGGGATGCTTCACCTGAGAAAAGAAAAACGGCATGGGTGGCTATGAAAATCTGTCCAAATTAAATAAGAAGGGATGACTTGGGTTTAGACACATACATTGCTTTAAAGATGCACAACTAGCCAAGTTAATCTAGCGCCTCCTTCAGAACCCAGAATGCCTTTTGGCTCGTGTGATAATGGGTAAATATTGCCATGAGACACCACTCATGAAGTACACGATATTTCCAATGCTTCCCTTGGATGCAAGGGATCTTTCTCGGTCGTGACCTACTAAGCAAGCAAACAGGATGGGAAATCGAAGACTGAAAATCTTTCAAAATATGGGATGACCCATTTCTTTCTACCTTTGAACAAGTCACTCCCATATGACCAGCCCTTGAACACACCCAAGATCTCAGAATTGATGATCTTTTCATTCCAAACTCTACAAGGTGGGATATTGGAAAATCCGACTACTGCCTCCACATTATGAATCTCGTATCGTAGAGATCAAACCTAGAAAAAATATGTCACATGGCAAACAATTTTGGTTAAAACATGTTTCTAGGACCTACTCTACGAAAACAGGGTACTACGCATCCAGAGAAGACAAAAAGGAGAAGAACTTACCGGGAGTAGATGTAAACAATCTGAACTATATTGCAGATGTGTGGAAATTGTAGATGGCACCAAAAATTCAATATGTTTTTCTGGAAAGCCTCCAGCTGATCTCTCCAACTCAATGACCGATTACTGGCCATACATCTCCCACTAGACCATGTGTGTATACAATGCAGTAAAAATAAGATGGTAGCCCACATTCTATTTCAAAGCCCGTTTGCTGACCATGTGTGGCAAGCAGCTCCTCTATCAGTAACCTCCCAAACGTCCTTTAACATCTCCTTTGCAGAGGGTTGAAAGGGTTGTCGAGTGACAACTTGCTTGCCTCCAGTGGGAATCACGACAACTCCGATGGATGCATGGATAAGCTGGACCTTGTGGATAGCAGGAAACAATATCATCTTCAACAATAAAGACTAGTCAATTGCAGAGGGGGTGCTCAAATCAACCACTTCAACCAGAGAATGGATGATTGCTCAAACTCACACATCGTGTATTCTTCCAAGGAAAACACCACCAAACCTGACACACGAGATCCATAGACTGTCATTCGCCAATCAGATGCAGCATGGAAAAGATAGAATAGAATGGCACGGTTAGAGTGACTCTTTGTGAGGCAAAGTGAAGATCTAAAATTTATGAGCTTAGCGGTGGTACCTTTTGTAAAATTTTTGTTAATGGGGGAGAGTTTGGCACTTCTTCGGGCCATGGAATCGAAGCTTGAGAAAGGAATCAAACGGTTAGTGATGAAATCAGACTCAAAACAGTTGATCCAAACAATAAGGAATAGCACATCATTATCAGATCATCATGGATCCTGGCAGATATCAGTTCAGTTGCCTCAAACTTTGATTTCATATCCTTCAGTTGTATCACCAGTTGTAATGAATATTTAGCACAAATGACAAATTAATTTAAAAAATCCTGTGACGAAGAAAAAAAGTAGGAAAATGACAAACTTTTTTGACTTGAAACCTCAAGCAGAATGTAGGGAAAAAAATCGTATGGCCAACATAATATTATTTGAGAAATCAATATTTACGTGTTATGCGAACATTAATTATAACAAAGCCCAATTACATAATAAATTTAATTAATTAAAATTACTATGATTAATTATTATTATTATTTTTTTTTTTGGTGACAAATTAAATTTCTCATTGATGTTAGAAGTTAACAAGGTCTTTTACAGAAATTGAGTATAACCATAATGGAATTGAAGCAAAATCAGAGCTTGAGTAAGATATGTTTCTTGAACGTGAAGCAATGGTATGAGCGGCACAATTTCCATGTCGTCTAATGAACGTATAACTAGTGTGACTCAAGACCGAGGATTTCAGGAGAATATCATGACAAATATGTCTGATGGAGTAATCAAAGCCTTCACCCGTCAAGTGGTTAATGAGAATCTGAGAGTCACCTTCGAAGTGAACAACTGAAAAGTTTTGGAGTCTTGCATGATCTACTGCTAAAAGGAGTCCTAGTGCCTCTGCTTCGAGGGCCGAGAGAGTATGTGGTAGGTGAGCAGCTCCCCAATGAACTATTTGTCCCAGGTGATCGCGGAATAACCAGCCGGCTGTTCCAGAGTTCGTTGAATGATCATAGGAGGAATCAAAATTACATTTTAAAGAGTGTTGGGGAGGTGGAGACCAATCCACGTTCGTAGGTGTAGCAGTAGGGGGCGTTGAAATGGAGGCGGCTTGCAGAATGGAAAACCAGTCCGAGGTTTCCGTGAGACAGAAGTTAACTTCATCATGTACATTGATCGGGTGATTGGAGAAGATAAAGTTGTTGCGCGCTTTCCAAATCCTCCATAGGAGTATGAAAGGCATATTTTGCGGAGGAGAAGGCTCTGTAGGACTCACAACGGCATCCAACAATGTGGAGATATTATCATGAATATCCGGTGCCGGTTGGTGGAAGTGAGGTAAACGAGCAACCGACCAAAAATCAACTAATTGAGGGCAGAGGAAGAATAAATGGTTAATCGATTCTTCTGCCGCGTGACACCTATCGCAAGTGGCATTAGCGACGATTCCACGAGATCGTAGGCGAGATTTTGTCGGTATTGCTTTAGTGACAATGGACCAGAGGAAATGCTTGAGGTGAGGTTCTATAGGTAGCTTCCATATCTTGATTTTGCAGTCAAGGTCACCGTGTGTAAGTGGGGTAGGAGCAATGGCTTCGGATAAAGACCAAGCGACATTATACCCAGATCGAACTGTATATTGGCCCGAGCGATTGTAGACCCATAAAGGAGTATCGACAGCCGGATGTTGAGGGAGGTATAGGCTCTTGATCAGGGAATGATCATCTGGGTGGACATAGGCCTGTAAAGCACTCTCATTCCAATACTGGCGACCATTAAGCATGAAAATGAGGTCACGAACCAAAAGAGACGTTATTTGAACCTGGGGCACAGGACGGGCCGGGCGAGGGGGAAAGGAGGGAAGCCAGTTTGATGTGAATACTCGTGTTGTGGCACCATCACCCACTGTAAACCGTAAACCGGTCTTGAGGAGATTCAAACCCACCATAATAGAGGACCAACCATATGATTGGAGTCTCTTTGGAGTTGCCTCAAAGACAATGCAATCCCGGTAATACTTGGCTTTGAATAGCCTAGCAAATAAAGTATTAGGGTGTGTAAACAAACGCCACGCCTGCTTGGCAAGTAAGGCATCATTAAACTTAGGGAGATCCCTGAAGCCTAAACCACCTCTGTTTTTTGGAAGTTTAAGTTTGTTCCAAGAAATCCATGGAATGCCTTTAGAATCAGCCTTTTTCTGCCACCAAAATTTCCGTATTTCGGTGGTGATCTCATCCGTGATCTGACCAGGTAATTTGAAGCAGGACATAGCATGAACTGGCATAGAAAGAGCAACAGATTTAAGAAGAACCTCCTTACCGGCTCTCGTAAGGTACCGTGCTGACCAAGAAGAAGTTCGTTTCTTCACACTTTCCTTAATTGAGTGAAACATATCTGTTTTTTTTCTCCCGAACTGTTCTGGAAGTCCCAAGTATTTCCCTGTACCACTAATAGTCTGTATTTGCAAGATGTCCATCAAGTCCTGCTGTTTAGAAGAGTCCACCAGGTTCCCAAAAGTGACCGAAGACTTTGTGACATTAATCTGTTGTCCCGAACATCGTTCGTACAGATCAAAGCAAGCCTTAAGTGCCCGACAATTTCTGGTATTTGCTTGAATAAAAAAGAGGGAATCATCAGCGAAGAGGAGATGGCTGATCCTAGGCACTTGGTTCCCAATTTTTATACCTTGGATGATGTTCCTCTCAGCTTGTTGATGTAAAAGATGGCTGAGAACATCCGAACATAAGATAAAAAGGTATGGTGATAGAGGGTCACCTTGGCGTAGACCTCTCTGAGGTTGGATAAAACCATACGGCGAGCCATTTACTTGAACTGAATAGGTGACTGTCCTGACGGTAGCCATAACCAAGGCGATCCAAATGTCAGAGAAGCCAAGAGCACACATAGTCTTTTCCAAGAACGACCATTCGGCCCGATCATATGCTTTAGAAATGTCCGTTTTGATGGCCATATAACTGCTTGCCACACGTTTTCTTGATTGTAAAGAATGCATAAGCTCATTGGCGATGAGAATATTATCCGAGCCCATTCTTCCGGGAATAAAGGCCGCTTGTTCTTCAGAGACAATCATATTTAGAAAGCTTTTGAGGCGTGATACCAGAACTTTCGAGATGATCTTGTAAACGACGTTACAAAGTCCAATGGGACGAAAATCAGAGAAATACTTCGGATCAGTATTCTTCGGTATCAAGCATATGTTAGTGTGGTTAAGGCCTGGAGTCATTTCTGCTGTGGCAAAAAACCGTTTAACCTCGGCGCAAACATCTGGACCAATGATATCCCAGCATTCATGATAGAATCTCGCAGTGAAACCGTCCGGTCCTGGGCCTTTGTCCGCCCCAATATGACGAGCTGCTTCATACACCTCAGAGTCCGTGATTGACTGAGATAACGCGGCATTCATTTCCGGGGTCACGACTCGGTTAATACCCGCAAAGATCGATGGATCAAAACCCGAAGGGTTAGACGCATAAACTCTTTGTAAGTATACTTCTCCAACACGACCAATATTGTCCTCACCACGTACAATGGTACCATCATCATCACTAATACTTAGTAGCAGGTTACGAGAATACCTTTCCTTAGTGGCCGCATGGAAATATTTGGTGTTCCTATCCCCCATTGTTAACCGTTTCCTCCTACTTTTTTGATACCAGTAGTCCTCCTCTGCTCTATAGGCGATTAACAATTGTTTTTGTAATAAAGGAACCTGAGACCTTAAGGAGGGAGAGGTCAATGCAATGTCCAGATCTTCCGTAAGCTCCCGTATACGGCATGAGGAATTCATGCTGTTGAGACTTCGGAAGGAGGCTAAGGATTTGCGACAGTGTCGTATTTGATCTAGGATTGTTGTTGTAGTTAAAGTAGCTGTTTTCCAACCAGCGTACACATATTCTTTAGAATCCGGGAGATCTATCATACGTTTGTCAAACCGGAAAGGTTTACGTTTGGATCGTACCGATGTTTTAATTGCAAAGATGACGGGACGGTGATCAGAGCCAGCGTAAGGGAGGAAGAAGGCTTCCGAAGCAGGGAAGGTGGCCAACCATTCTGTGTTGACTGCTACCCGATCTATACACTCTTCGATTACTTGGTTTGATCTAATGCCCACCCATGAGAATCGGGAATCAGCCGATCTAAGTTCCTGGAGATCACAATCTGCATATAAGTCTTGCATATGACGAAACGAGCTTTCTTCTCGGATTGTGCCACCTCGTTTTTCTGAGTTAGACAACATATCATTGAAATCACCAATTAATAACCAAGCTGAATGCCGGTGTGTACCAATTTGTGTAAGTCTATTCCAAAGTTCATGTCTGCGGTGAGGAACCGGGTACCCATAACAACAAGATAAGTGAAACTGAAAGCCATTAAACTTGACAAGGACATCGATTAAACGAGCATCTTGGGAAATACAAGAAACTGAAACAGAGTTCTTCCAAAGCAGAGCTAATCCTCCACCACGGCCCGATGGAGGAACACAAACAGAAAAGGGAAATCCTAATGAAGCAGCAACATTTTGTACAACTGAAGGTGAATTCATCGTTTCTATAAGGAAGAGGATGTCAGGTGAATGTAAACGATTGATCTCCTTCAGACGAGGTTTAGTCAGGGACCCTAGAAGACCCTGACAATTCCAGGAAACCATCGTCATAGAACCGGTGGGGGATTAGGGCCCCCCGCGCCTCCGGCCAGATCCTGGTTAACCGAATGTGATCCATCAGAGCTTGACACAGTCGCACGCTTACTCGGACCAATGTTGAGTATGTCCTGTCCTTCTATGTTCGCCGGGCATTCATCATCCTGACGTTTACGCTTAGAACCCTCACACAGCATTATTCCCTTACCCTTAAGGATCTTTATTATTTATTATTATTATTATTTTGTTTAGTAGTCTTATTGTTCTAAATTATTTTTATTCTAAATTATTTTCTAGAAACAAAAATAGAAGATATCACAAAAAACAAAATATCTCAAGATCTTCGTAATATTATTTTAAAAATATTTTTATATCGCACTTGCATTAGCTTTTGATATAACCAGTTTCTACACAATTTTAGCTATCATTTCTAGATCATTTTAATGGTTATCTAATATGTTTTCTAATGTTTTCAAGTGATTTTCATACTCTATAGTTTTACATGATTTTTTAGGAAAAAGGGCGAAACAAATAAGAAAATCCACATTTTGACACCGACAACTTTTTGTTAGAAGTTCCACACCATATGAAAATTTTCTCATCGTTAGATCACTCTCGAATTTGAACACAAGATAGAGGGAACTACCATCAACCAATAGTAATTTGTTTCGAAGAAATCCAACACTTAAATTTCAAGAGCTTTTTGGAGAAAGAAGGCCCAACCAAATGTCGAGCATCACATGGCCGCGAACTGAGCCGCCCA
Organism: Orychophragmus violaceus; assembly: GCA_030180135.1. Classification (NCBI taxonomy): domain Eukaryota; kingdom Viridiplantae; phylum Streptophyta; class Magnoliopsida; order Brassicales; family Brassicaceae; genus Orychophragmus; species Orychophragmus violaceus. The sequence goes on along the minus strand of CM058237.1, from coordinate 59,930,665 downwards.
AATCATGGCAGAACATCCTCTGGCCGCGACCTAGCCGATAGAACAGAAAAGTCAACCGACTTAACTCCTTTTGGGCCGGTTTTTCCAACTTAGGCCCATTTCTTGGATTAGAAAAGTCCCACATCAAAATTTTAAGGAAAATAAAGGGTTTTCAGCCCCTATATAACCCTTTCGTCTCAAATCATGGCCTCTACAATCACTTCTAAAAGTTTTTAAGTAGTTTCTAGTTTTTTCTTAGTTTTTGGGATTCTCGATTTCTAGCCAAGAGTTTGTCCAGGCTAAGATCTGAAACCTTAGCTACAAGTTTATTTATTAATTATTTACTTAATACAAGTATTTAGCATGAGTTCGATTTGGAAATCTTAACGGTTATCTTTTAGGGTTTAAGGAAATTTCGATAGGGTTCTTCATAGGTAAAGTCCATATGGCCGATTTATAGAATTAGGGTTTTTTAATTAAATATTTTTTCGTTTATCTTTATTCTTAATGCATGATTAGAGACTGATCACTTTGAAGCTGATCATTGGATTAATAAAACCGCGAAAGTGTTCATTTATTAACTGGAACTAGGACAGGCGAGCATATGTGTTGCAAGGTGAGACATCACACTTGTAGGGCACTGTGAATGTTAATGCATGATCTTCCTCTCGGCCAGCTACAAGAGTTGACTGGTCGAGTTGAAGATATTACTTTTTAATGCTAAGACAGTAGGTTAGACATAATTCGGTATTCCGAGTTATAAAACCATAGTATACAAAGTCTCCGAACACTAGGTACAATTCTAAGTAGATATTGAACCCATGATCCCTTGAGAAATCTCTGACGGCCCAACGTTCGTTTTTATTGCATTTAAACCACTATATGCCTTCTGATTATAGCTTTTAATTATTTTTGTGACAAAACTCCCAAACTACATTCTTTTAATCGAGAGAAATTTAGAAACTGATAGAAGTCAATAGCTCGGCATTTATTAGTTTATTCGATCTTTCAATATACTACTTTGACTGATGTACACTTGCAGTAGGTTTCACGGGTAAAACCTGGTACACATCAAATTTTTGGTGCCATTATCGGGGAATGAATTTTTAACTTGAGTTTTGTTAATCTAATTTCTTTTTCTAGAAATTAAGTTCTTTCGAGTCTTTTATTTTGTTTCCAACAACTATTTTGTTCTTTCTTTCCATAAATTTCAAGTTCTTGAAAACAAGAAGAAAACCTTCTGAAATCGTGAATCTTGTACAAGATATAATAGACACGTGAGAGAACTTCGAAGAATTTATATACAACTTAGGATGGAAGATCAAATCGACCTTCCGGAAGACCACAACAACCATGAAGCAATTAAAAACTATGAACGAGGGGCAAATGGAGCTGAAAACCAACAGCCACAGCTCGATGTTGAAGGTAACCTTATTCTTCCATATAATGTTGAAGATATTGGTTTACCTGATTATTAGGATATACGGCAAAAAAATGTTGATGCCCGAGTATCTTCATTCGGGGGTAACCAACACCAGAAGGATGATGATGCGATTCAGCCTATCTTACCTGCTCACCCACAACCAAGAAGGCAACCCAGAACCTACACCATTGCATATTTTGATGTCCGCATACCAAACTTTGAGAATCAATTCAACCTATCTTACCTCATAATAGAAATTTTTGAAGAACTTTGCAGCACCATCATGACCAACCTAATTCATGCAGACTACTTGAAATGTAAGTTGTTCCCTTTTTCACTAACTGATTAAGCTCTTTGATGGTTAAAATATATGCATGTTGGATCTATTACTAGTTTGGAAGAATCCAAATCCGAATATCTCTATCATTTATATACTAAGTCTAGGTCGAACTTATTTAGAAATAGTATTAAAATCTTTCGTCAAGGTAACGTTGAATCTTTATATGAAGCATGGGAGCGACACAAATAAAATTATCGGGTATGTCCCCACCATGGCTTCACTGGTTCTATTTTGTTAAACACATTCTATATGGGTTTACAATTCAAATACCATATTTCCCTAGACACTGCGAGTAATGGTGATTTCACCACAAAAACTGTTTCTCAAGGAAGCTCTGTTATCGAGAATATTTTCGCTAGTAATATCAGTAAATGTCCTGATTTTTATAGAACAAATCGTTATGTTGATTCTGAGAGGAAGCAAATTGATGAGTACAAAAACATGATGGCCCAACTTCGAAGGACACAAAAACGACTGGTGAACTCGTGTGAAGTCACCATAGTTGACCACCCAGACAAATTCGATGAAGACAAAGCACTCTATTAAGAAGAAGAAGCTAACTATGTTGGAGCCCAAGGTCTGTACCCAAACCCAAACTTCAGAAATGGATTTAACAACAAATTCAAGAATATGGATAATATTTCTGATCGCAATCCTAACGTGGAAAATCCACGAGATCAATTCTTTCATCAACCAAAATATTTCCAAAATCGTTTTTAGGACGAGAATTTTGGCTGAAATGGTAATTTTGAATCGAGATCTCGTTATAACTATCATTTCGCGCCATTCAACACACAAACTTCAGCTACATAAGCACCCTTCAACGTCTCAAGAGAAGGTAAACTCGAGAGAATGATGCAACAAGTCATCACAGAGAAACATAAGATATCCAAGGAGACCAATGCAAGAATATGCGTATATATAATCACTTGAATGGGAAGTTTGAATCACTCAATGCCCACACCAAGAAGTTAGAAATGCAAGTCGCTCAAACTGCTGAGGACATGAAAAGAAAAACCGGAGTCCTACCTGTAGAGGTAGAAAAAAACCTGAAAGGGTATCGTAATCTGATATGAACCGCAACTGCTGAGGAGGAAATCAAAACCATTCCAGAAAAACAGCCTACTTTCATTCCCCTCCATGAAACATCTTTGAATAAAGATGACGAATCTATAGTTCAACCTTTCGAGGTACCCAAACGTCTACCGCTTCAAAGACTTTAAAAGGTCAAAGATCATGGCCATTTCACTTTTACTTGTTCGATAACTGTTCTCGCAATTAAAGATTGTTTGTGTGACTCTGGAGGTAATGTCAACATCGTGTCAAACGTATATGCTGAAAAGTTTGGAATTCAAACCTTAATCTCATCTACTATGAACTTTGTATATGGAGAGATTTATCTCAAAAGATATGAGAAGGAGCTATCAATGACCTCCAGCTTCTCGTTGGAAATAAGATAGTTCCAACTGATTTTAAAAATCTTGAGATGGATCATGATAAGGAAAAACCGCTAATATTAGGATGCATGTTCCTTCCACTGTTGGTGCTGTCATCGATCATGCAAAACATAATGTGGTACTCCTAAATATGAAATGAAAGAAATTATATCCAACTGTTCCAAATGATGATCCAAACCCAAATGACATTTTCCAGGTGAAATATTCATTCTCGAAGAAAAATGAGACAAAAGACAAGGATAACCTTCCGAAGACGAATACGACGTTTGCAGCCTTTACCACTGGCAAATCAGTTTCTAAGATTAAAATCATAGTTCCAGTGACACTAAGTATCGCTAGCAAGAAACAAATCAATGAAATGGTTAATGCCACTAAACGTTCTCCAGAACAAAATTATTCTTAGAGATAAGATTCTTTTTGAATGAATGAGCTAAAACAATGACAAGGATGAGAAAGTTTCAGGAACGAAAGATCCTAAAACATCCATTTCTCACGCCTAAGTCGCCCTAAACGTCGAACTAACGACGTTAAACAAAAGTGCTTGATGCGAGGCAACCCATTTGGTAGTATTTTTTCTTTTTATTTTATTTATCATATGTTTTTAGCATATTTGTTTCTCTTAGGTTTCAGTTTTATAAAAAAATATAAAAACCCAAAAAATCAGAAAATCAGAAAATACATAAAGAACGGTGAAGAGACCTCGATCAAATCCAAGTTTCAACAGCCGCGATCAACCGAATTGAATAATCGAACGTCCAAACTGTCCCGGATGATTACCGCGACCAAGCAACCTGACCGATACCTCCCTAGCACGAGCCGTGTCCAATCTCCTTCTGTAGCGACCATGCAAACCTGAGCCGTTACTGACCATCAAACCGCTGCGACCACACGCTTCAAAGCTGAGCCCAATCACCCGTACAATGAGATCGCATGTCTCCAAGATGCGGCCAATTGTCCTCCACCATTGTCCCCACTGTCCAAACCATGGCCGCACACCGCCTTTTCCCACAACCGTATTCTTGACCAGAGTCAAAATCATGATGTATGATCATGTCAAAAACATGAATCATTAATGAAACGAATTAGTTTTGCGGTTCAAAGAAAGGTACGTTCTAAAAAGTTTTTGAAAATTAAGAACATTCATTTTTTGGCATAAAAATACCTTTTCATAAATCAAAAAGTGATTTTTAAGATCAAAACTCTATTTCTTCATCTCTCCACAAAGATTGGAGATTTGAACAAAAACCTACATTTTTAAAACTTGATCTATTACAAATATTTATGGGCTCATTCTCCTTAATTTTTGAAAAGGACTTTATATCTATACCTCTCTCCTCCTCTCAACCGAGGTATGTCTCAAACTCTCTAATTTTTCCAGAGAACCCAATTTTAGGATATCTTAGATTTAAACAAATTAAACTCTAGAATGATTAGGGAATAATAGGTAGTTTCGTATTAAGTTAATAGGTTGTTTAGGAAGCAACAGCTTATTTGAGATGGAATTAAGTTTTTTAGATTTTTGTTAGTGGAGGGTTTGACACCCTTTGTTATTTACTCGGCTCATTTACGAAATGGACGTCTACGAACTGGAAGACCTGGACGTCTACGAGCTGGACGACCTGGACGTCTACGAGCTGGACGACCTGGGCGTCTACGATCTGGACGACCTGAGCGTCTACGAGCTGGACGACCTGGACGTCTACGAGCTGGACGACTTAGGAAGTCAAACAAGCTGGAAGCCCATGAGCTGGAAGCCCATGAGCTGGAAGCCCACGACCTAGGAAGTCAAACAAGCTGGAAGCCCACGACCTGAAATTCGACGAGCTGGAAGCCCAATATCTGGAAGCCCACGAGCTGTAAGTCGCCGAAAGAAGGGAAATATGCCAACGTCCCATCTCATAACTTAGTCATCACCTCTACCGACCGGAGATGCCATCGAAAGAAGAGAAAGGTCGTCAACGTCCCTTCTCACGGTCCAGCCATCATTGCTGCTGGCCTAAGCTGGCGTCGAAGGAAGGGAAAGGTCGCCACGTACACGATAACGTCCCATCTTACAGACCGGAGTCATCATCGCAGCCGACCTAAAAACATCATTACGAAACAAGCATCTATTTCTATATGTAATTCTCTATAAATACTTAGACCAGATTGAGAGAGAAGAGGACAAATTCCTTCCCGGAGGAACGGATCTCCCAACCTTAGATGGGGATTCCTCTCCCAACTTCATATCGAATCACCCCCAACTTGACCACTCGTTGAACTCATTTTATAAAACAGAGATCTCCGATCTCTCACTTCACAATCCCATTTGACAATCTCACTTCATAATCATCTCTTAAATTCTACTTCAACACTCTATAGTTGTTTGGTCTTTTACACCTCCAACAATTTTGAAAATTTAGCCTCTCTTGAAAAACGAATTTGGACTTTTGTCATTGCATTGATTAGCTATCTTTGATGCAATTAGTGATAAGTATACCATGCCTAATTAATTTAGAACAATATTTATCATTAAAAAATGAGTTTTTAGGCAGTCTCTTCTGAATCCGAAAATTAAACATGACCTATCACCAAGCTAATTCATTCACTTAGACTATTCAAATGCATTTGAATTAAGTTTCTAGAGACAAGTGGTATTTATATTAATATTTTGAAACCTCTTATATGCACCATATTCACATCTTTTCCCAAGATTTTACTTTGTTTTGTAGGCTATGAACCATCCACGCTTATGCCATATCCGCTCTAAGAAGAGCACCAATGTTGATATAGGCGAGTCTTCTCGCCAAGATGGTGATTCTTCACCACCAGTTGATGACACACTTGATATTCACTACCAACGAGCTCTAATAAACTGCTCTAGAACCTGACGTGTCCCATCACCATCAAAAGAGGATAGACTCCACCTAGACAGACTCCCGATGCACCTGTCAGACCCTCGAATCGTAGTGCACCCATGATTGCAATGTGACATTGCCCCATAGATCCGGAGAGGTGAGCATGTACTCTGTTACATCGAGAGGACATAGCAAACTGATGGACCTATATCCGACACCGATCTAGATGAACCAGATGGTTAGACATTGCCACACTGTCCAGCCCATCATCTCTACGGTTCCATCATTCTGACCCTTATTTTTTATTTTATTTCTTTTATATTTTATTTTTATTTTGATCGAGTCTGTTCCATCCTCTCACCAATATTTCATACTGAGGACAATGTGATTTATGTATGGAGGAGGATGCTTATCCTGTTTTTCATTTCTATTTTTATTAAGTCTGGTTTTGAAAACTACATATGACTAAGTTTATCTATTGATTTGGATTTTAGTAGGTATGACGACACAAAAATATGATGATTAAGACATGTGTGCTTCTACACTATTCCTAGTGACAGCTATTTCGAGATTTAGTACTAGACTAGGCGGTATCCAGAGTTATTTTTCTACGACATCAACCTCATGGATTCACTCTGTAGAGATTTCCTATGAGGACATGCCAGCTCTATTTTATATGACCTAACCTGAAATTAATTTCTCATCTTAAATTTTAGGGTCGACGACGAACCAGACATTCAAGACATCTTTCACCTTTTCACGAGTCTTTGTTCTCCCTGAGTGGCTACCTCATTATGCATTCTCTTTTGTTTATTTATGTGCATATATGTGAAAAAAAACACCAGAGAGATAGGAACGATGCAGTTCTCAATCACTGAAGACGGTGACACTTAAGACATTGGAGTAGGATAGACATAACAACAAAAGAAGGTTTGCTTTGCCTTCAACATCTCCAAAAAAATTGGTATAATTCGTTTCTCTTTGGACTTTTATCACGTTATGGCATTTCCCCTTTGCTAAAAAAACATGAATATAGGAAAAAAGAAAATAAAAGCCAATAAGAGTCATAACTGATCAAAAATAATACAAGGGCAAGCAAAGGTTCAATCACAAAGAAGTCCTGAAGCCATTTCAATAGGAGACCCCGCAAAAACGTTTAAGTCTGGGGGAAGAAACATGAAGAATTCTTGAAGGAAAAACTAGTAGTTGAGAGCTGTTGATATCAACAGTTCCGACCTATCTTGTTGTTTTGCACAATATCTAGCATCATTCAGAAAAATGATAACCCGAACACTTTTAGCCTCACCTTAAAATGACTTTGATACCTATCCTCGTTTGTAACATCTCGGTTTCTAGTATATGCAGAGAGGCTTCCTATGTAACAAGGTGCACTTATCTTTTCGGTCACACATCCTGAGAGAACTCTAGAGTTAAATGTTCGTAAGAAAGAATTGTTGAAGGATCGGTAACCTATCGGGAAGTGAATCGAGGTATCTTGCGAGTGAGGAAAAAGCACAGGGAAAGATTCTGTGGTGATTGCAGGGATAGTAAACAAGATTTTTGATCCCCCTGAACTAACAATTCAGCCGTCAGACGAGGGTGGGCCCATGGGCCGAGTGACTCCGCGTGGGTCATACGGACGGTGGTGGTCGGGGCGTTACATGTGGTACCAAAGCCGAATCCAAAAACGTGTATGGATTCATGAGGTATCATACTGTCATGGATAATGATCCTAGTGCACAACGAGGGCGTTGCGTTCTGTGAATGGGGGTGATTGTATCATCTTGGTTTGTTGTAGGCTTAAAATAATTGATTTTTATACCTTCATCACCAAAGTGCACTTATCTTTTCGGTCACATATCCTAAGAGAACTCTAGATTTAAGCGTGCTTGATCTGGTGTAGTTGAAGGATGGGTCACCTATCAGGAAGTTATTCGCAGTATCATGCGAGTTAGGACAAAGCAGGGGGAAAGATCGGGTGGTGATTGCACGGACAGTAAACAAGTCTTTCGAGCATCCTGGACTAATTCGGCCGTCGGACGAGGATGGGCCCACAAATGGTGGCGGTTGGGGCGTTACATCGTTAGTCCTAGTTAACTATTTTGATGAGAAATTCATATACCATATTAAAAAATGAAGAGAGCTAGTCGACAGAATTTAGAGTCTAGATATCTTTAATTATGTATGATGGCATTATCGATTAGTGTTGCAATACATTGGGGAGAATTTTTTTAGATTGATGCATATACATGGTTATAGTTTAGGAGGACATTCATTGAGCTTTTATGAAATAACCATGCAAAATCCCCGCTTTTCAAACTTCTTTCCTAACTTAAATATATGTTTTGTTTGAGGACAAACAAAGTCTTAAGTCTAGGAGAGTTTATATACCCGTCTTACACAATTTTAGCTATTATTTATATATATCCTTTTTATGGTGTTCTAACATATTTTCTAGTGGTTTTTAAGTGATTTCCAAATTTTGTAGTTTTATATGACTTTAAAGGAAAGGACGGCGAAATATGCTAGAAATTCCACGTTTTGAATCCGACACTTTCCATCATAAGTTCCACGTAATTTGGAGACTTTATCACTGTTAGATCACACTCAAATTTTGACATAAGATAGAGGGATCTACCTGTTAGAATTTCAGAAGCATCCATGAGGAAGCTCTGATCATCTAGTTTGGTTCATGAGACATTCATAAGAAGCTCTGAACCATAACTCATATCAAGAACAGAAACGGATTAAAGAAGAGTAATGCAACCGGTTGCGCTCAAACAAAGACAACTAGTTTGTACTTAAGAAAGCCATTAATCTAGTTGTATAAAGGAGTCCTTAGTTATATGAAAACACTTCCAAGAGCTTAACATCTCACCAAGGAGAGTCTACTCATAAACATGGAAGAGAATCAGTAATTAACTAAGAGAACATCCAAGAGAAGAAGTAAGAACTATCTATGAGTGATTCTCTCATCATACTTGGACTAACTATGGAAGAGTTATCCAAGAATGATAAGAGGCTGCCTTAAGCAGCCATAACCGTGGCTCTTTAAGGTCTACATTTCATATGAACTTGTATATACAATGAAGATAAATAGTGGAACCGGTTGTAAGAAGAAGAGAGAAAGAGATAAGAGTTTGTATCAAGAATCTTGTTGATTTCTTGTCAAGTGACTTAGCAAACATTACAATGGTCGTGTGCCTTTGTTATATAGGCATAAAATTAGGTTAAACACTCATAAACAAAGATATTAAATCCCATCCATTGATTCTTTTGGAGGGAAACCCGAATTCAAATGGATGGCTGGATCTTCTTTACTCCTTTTTGGTTCTTGTGTGTTCACACACTGAAAGTGACTTGTCCTCGCTCTTAATTGGCGTGTGCAGGTCTGGAGAGAGAGAAGGCACACTCCCAAGAGTGATAGAGACATCTTTGCGCCACTTGCATCTTCTTAAACACACATGTGACTCTTCTTGAGTCTGATTCTTAACAGACATCTGTTTGGCCCCAACTTTGCACATACTTGATTGTCTGATCACAACTTTGGCCTTGACTTTGCACATGATGATCTTGCCCCAACTTTGCACATTGATCATTTGTCAGTCTGTGTCTGTTTGGCCCCAACTTTGCACAGACTTCTCTTATGGTTTATCTTCACTTCAGTCGTCTCTATGCCTTCATCTTAGCTTTGGCTAAGTGATTGATGCATCTTGGACTCTTGTGATCAACACCATAACTTCTTCTTGGAGTGAGCCTCGGCTTTGAGATTTGACTTCAGCCTCTCCTCCTCCATTTCATCATCCTCTCTAATACTCCCCTGCAAGCTTGGTCGTTGGGACTCCAAAAAGACCAAAAGGAGAAGAGGCCCAAAGGCCAAGCTTGCAGCTGTGGAACTACCTCATTAAAAACCTCATTAAGGAAAACCTCTTTGGGATAAAACCTTAAGGAGGACAAAAAGAGTATAGCCCACATACTCAAGATGTAACTTGACCTTGGCATATGAACATCTTGAGCCACAGCTACTCCTTTCCATAACTCTTTCATTCCTTAGCATTCCTTGATTTGACTTCTCTTGATATGAACTTCTTGATCTTGTTGTGTCTTTTGAAATTTGGAATCCATAGGGCTCCGGCCTTTAACCCCAACTTCCATCATCCTTCTCTTCTTGGAAGAACTTCAAGTTGGTCTCATCTTCCTTTTAGATAGACTTCAAGGTTTATGGATTCTCCTTATGGCTCCCTCACTTCGTAATGCTCCTTAAGAATGTCCATGCCTTTCTCCTCTCCTTATAAGCCTTCAACACAAAGGTTTAAAGGAAACATTGTTAAAGTATATGCAATGGCATTTAGGAACATTAGCTTTAAGAGAAACGTTTTATAGAATGGATTGTAAAACGTTTTATATATGAAACACATGATCACAACAAGATACAAACGAAAACTCAAGTCTGAAAACGTTTTGAGAATGAGTTTTAAAACGTTTTTGACTTTGAGATGAAACATAATCATAATCAAGAGAATCACAAGAGTTTGAACTTCAATAGGTTGAAAAACGTTTTGAGAATTGTGATAGGTGTAAGTTTTAACCCTATACTAACTGCAAGTGCACAGTAATATCAATGTAGTACTTAGGGATCGAATCCACGAGGACTCTAGGCAACGATAGAATTAGAACAGAAAAGATTAAACTAGGAGAAAGCAAATGTGATTAGAAAACTAAAAGCAGAACAAGAAAGCAAATCAGTAGCAAGGTTTGTTGTAAGCAATTAACTAAAGGCGCTAAGTCTAGGGAGTTCTCAGGAAATCAGACAAGTAGACAAATCATTCAGCCAGGATCAAATTAAGTATAGTTCTAGAACTCAAAACATAGATATAGAATTAACCAACTTTCGTTGTGAGAATTCTCTAAGCCTAATTGCAGAAATCCAAATGTCTTTGTAATTCCTAACAGATTAAACTAGCTTTAACAATCAATTTCGCTATGTTCACAATTCAATTAAACCAAATTTCTTTGCGAGTAATTAAATTGCTCAACCTAAATAGTTTAGATTCTAAACCACACTTTCGTGTCAATATAGCAACCTAAGATCTAGATTCTAAGTGATCAAGTTAGATCTAGCATTAAACACAATTTAGCTTGAAGAACATCTATTGATATGAATCCTTAACTGAATTAATTGTATCTAGCAAGTCATAAAATTCTTAATGAGAATCCCTAAACCTAACTATGAATCTACTCAGACATAGATAATGAAAACATGATCAATGAATAAATAGATATCATAAAAGAGATTAAATAAGTAAAGGGGTTCGAAATCTTCTCCAAAACAAGATGTAGTACAGGATCAGATCAGCCCCAAATAGCTCTAAAAACTCTTTGCTCTAAAGTATGATAGCGTATGTAAAAACTGATGTAAAAACCTAATTAAATAGCTAAATCACGTCTTGGGGCTTCTGTATAAATATCTGGAACTTCTGGGTAATTCTGTAAATTCATCATTCTTCATTAACTCTCGCCGAGACTGGCCCAACTCGCTGTGCATCGATCGATGCTGATGTGTGTCGATTGACACATCACTCTGTTCTGGACAGTGAGCTCTATCTCTCGGGTCAAAACTCCAAAATGCACCAAAATGCTCCAATTACTCCAAATCCACTCCAAACGTGCTAATACCTAATAAAACCTGTAAAAGACTCTAAAGAAACACAAAAAGACTCTAAAACATACTTATATCATGGCATAAAACCGGTAAAAACCATGATATATCAACTCCCCCACACTTAGCCTTTGCTTGCCCTCAAGCAAAACAGAGAACTAAAACATGGTGAAGAGGTTTGAAAACTTTTAGAAACTCTTTTTGTCCTAATAGTGTTTGCTACTACTCCTGTGACCACTTCGGAGCTACTAGCTCATCCTCAGTTTATTACTCTCTTTTTTATGGAAGGGGAGAAGGGAACCATACTCGGACATGTTTATAAGCTGTGTCAGAACTAACAAAGGAGTCCGACTCAAGGTATACCAAGCCCTTAGGTGAGAAAATTAAGTCAAGTTAAGGGTGAAGCCAGTAAAAGGATCCTCTGAATACCTGAATTGATATGGGTGTCCTTAGTAGGTTGATCCGTGTTGGGTTTTCTAATAGTCATATATTGTTCATGCAACTTCATCCCAATGGTTACTTAAGTTCCTGCAAGATGTTGTTAACTTCTCAAAAATTCACTGTTTCCTACTTAAACCGTTTTGACTCAATAAAACAAAAATTTTTGAAAACTGGACTAACTCTAAGAAAACAGAAAGATAAAAGTCAGTAGCTACCTCCCCCACACTTGAAATACACTGTCCCCAGTAGTGTTAAGCTAAGGGTTGGTAAAAAAGAAAGAAAATGTTAATGGATGTGTTGAGTTCTGTCTGATTTTTACCTCTGTCGCTCATGCATCGATCGTTACATAAATGTAACGACCGTTGCAAGGCGATTTTTCGTCATGTGTCGATCGTTGCTCAGGACCGCAACGATCGCTGCAATGCGATTTTTGTGTTGTGACGATCGACACACAGGACCGTGTCGATCGTTGCATTGCGATATCCGAGAACAGTCAGCAAGTTAGCAGGTTAGTCCATGAGAAATTGTCAAATGTCAAACCTGCAAGCTGAAAATCAATGCAAATAGATAAAATCAAAGCAATTGATAGTCTTAAGGCAAACACATCATCCAAACACAAGTATCCTAAGGAAATCAAAAGAAAAGTGAAAAAGAAATACAGAACCGTAGTCTGAACATGCCACTACTCTCACTCATCATCTATGTCAGCATAGCGATCAGTACCACTCGAAGAACCAGGAGTCGGAGATCGCTGTCTACGTCGACCAGAAGGTCCTGGATGATGTATCTGCGGCTGTCTCCTGCAAGTGCAGGTACGCATGAAGTTCCAGATGCTCCGTAGAATACTATCCTCACGCTCTCTCCACTCTGTCTCAGACATCTCACTGAAAGGCACTGAAGGCTCGTGATAAGGACCAACATCATCAGCAGGAACAGCAGGTGCAGATGAAGAAGAAGCTCGTGTAGAAGGCTCTCCCAGCGGATGAGCCATAGAAGGAACTCTGCGCTGATCTCTCGTAGGGGGCTGGAATCTCAAGGCATCCAGCATATCAATCTGTGCCAGACCAGCAGCAGGAAGATCCACACCACGCTTCTCAGTGGCAGGGTCATAATAGACCCATACACGTCCCTCCTTCAGCCATGTAGCACTCTGCAGGTGGCTAAAATCAAGGAACTCCTTGTTGTCATCACACTCTGTACCCTCTAAGGGAATCCTGCAATGCCTGAAAATGGGAGTAAGCAGACTCCCTACTGTCTTAGTGCCCTTCCCATCGAATGGCTTCTTCTGCAGATCGCATAAATGATGAGCAAAGACAGCTCCCAAGTTGAGTCTTCTAGTGGGATCTCTCAGATCAGTCTCCTCAAACTGGTCCCTCAGTGCAATGAAAAGCATCTCCATCTCGTTCTTACGCATCTTGTTGGCTTCAAATTTGCACAACAGAGTACATCCCAAGATGCGCAAGACATATCTGAGAACAGGATGCCTAACCTGTATCAGCTTCGTCGTCCTCGAGTTGTACTGACCATTCCCAATACACTCCCAGAAATACTGAGCTTCCGGCACATCCCACTCAAGAGACATACCAATGCGTGTCGGCTCAGTGCTGAATCCATAAATCCTACAGATATCGAGAAGGGGAATCCGATACCTGGCTCCTAAGAACATGAAGGTAAAGAAACCTCCTGAAGCCTTCCTGCTCTCTAGGTCAGGGTAAATCACTCTATAAGTGGCCATCAGCCGTCTCACCAGATCAGGGTACAACTCATAATGCTGCATAGGCATTGTCCCCAGACCAATGCCCTTACACAATGCAAGAACCTGCTCATCGATGCTCAGACTCTTACAAGTCGAATAATCCGCAAACTTGGTCGGCTTAAGCGTCATGCCACACCAACCATTGTAGAGCAATGTGTCAAACTCATCCCAATGGTCAAGTAATGGCCTCTCCGTGAACGTGTCGGTCTTGAGCAACTCATCAATCTCCATGCCCCAGACCTTGTCTGTCGGAATCAGCTGCTTATCTGCTCTAGGCCAGGGTGGCTGTATAAGTTCCCTATCTCTCTGATAAGGCTCAGGATGTGGTGATTCCCGATGGAACCACTCAACTGGTGGAGCATGATGAGCTGTAGCTGCTGTGGTGGCTCTACGTTTGTGAGCTAGTCGAGGAGGCATCTGCAAGAAAGAATTAAACCATATAAGTCTCGGCAGAAAACTCCCTGTGAAATCGCAATGCAACGATCGTTGCACAAGTGCGTCGATCGTTGCAGGGCGATTTCACAGCCGACAAACAATCTCAAAAATTGTTTCTAAATTTGTTCCAAAGTCATACAAACAGCCTAATATCATCACCAATCATCCCTAAGCAAGTCTAATCAGTACGGAATCATCAATTTCAAGCCTAAAATTCCTTAATTTCTAAACCCTAGAACCGATTCCGAAAATGGTGAAAATGAGAGCTCTTACCTTGGAATCACTGCAAATAGGTTAGAGAAATAGATAGGGGATGTGAAAATAAGTAGAATCAAGCTTTGAATCAGAGAAAATGATGAAGAAATGAGAGATTTAGGGTTGTGCACTCGCGGTTGTACGGACGGCGAAATGGGGAAGAAGAGAAGAGAAGAGGGGTTAAGGCACTTACTGTTGGATCCCTATGGATCTAGGGTTTGATATATTGAATGAAAACCAACCTCGTTCTTACCTTTCTGGCAGCGGAATTGAGATGGTGAACGAGATCAGTGGAGCAACACAAACGCCTTGCCTCTACCAGATACACACGCACGCTTCACTGGAAACGGGATGCTAGTGCCGGATCAACGGGATCGATTATCTCTGGTGTGTCTAGTGTTTCTCTCTTGAAAACTTGACGGCTCATCCGTTTAGGTCGAACTAAAACGAGTTTATTCGACCTCAACTTGTTTAACGGGCCAGACTCAATTAAGCCATAACCCGAAAAGCCTGTTCGGAAAAACCGAACTGTGTCGACCGACACACAAGCTGTGTCGATCGACACAACACCATTATCTCGAATCTTATGTGTATTTCAATACACATAATATGATCATTGCCACAATGATCATTCCCATGTCGTAGCTTCCAGTTCGCTTAGGTGTGTGACCCTATAGGATCATATAATACTGGCAGTAAATCCACGACCTACAGATTGCAAGAGGCTTCTAGCAAAGCATTGCAAAACCCAGTATTATACGAATGTCTGATCTCGACACACAACTATCACAGGAGTGAGTACAAGTGTGATTTTAGGACACTATCCCAACAATCTCCCACTTGTACTGGAATCACCAATTCCTATAATCCTTTTGTCTCTATATCTCGATTTGGCATAAGGCAAGATTAGTGTCATCCTTATTTAGCCAACATCGTGTTTATCGAACTCCTGATCTCATACTGAACATTACAAACAACTGAACTGCAGTTCATTTGAGTGCGGCCACACATTTTCTCAGTATTCAATCTTCGATAGGCCCTGAGATATTTATCTCCCGTTATACAGGAGGGACAAATTCCATCTTGTTCCATCCCTGTTTCAACGCGTATTTCATGATACACCCGAACAGTGCCGTTATAGTCGCCAGTTACAGGTCGACGTTTGACAAGGTCAAAGTGTACCAATTCATATGCAAGAAAGCATGATGAACTCAGGTCTAAGGACTATACTCTATAGTCGTAATGAGAATCTCTTATGACACAGATATAACTATCTTGTAGACTTCTCATTAGCGGGTCATGTCCGATCATATGTTCACTAACATATATCTATGTGACTGACTGCGATAATCATATCATTGGCTCCATGAAACTTAGCCAACAGTCACCTCACAATCTAGTCTCTACCGGTTGTTAGTGTCCCAATTCTACAACCTCGACTAGGGACAAAATAATTCATTGACTTATAGGGTTTCATGATCAAGTCCTCAACTTGATGACCTATAATATGTCATAAACTTATTTGGGACCATTATTTAGATCACAATATAAATAATGCTGAAATCAAATTTCATTGAAACACTTCCAAAGAATGTTTACAAGAGCGTCTTATTATAACTTAAAATATAACCAAAAACTCCCACTAGAATCAAGATTACATCATAAGATCTCTAATGCCTACAGCAGTCGTATGACTCTCATGCTTAGGCCTTGGGAGTGACTTGGTCAGAGGATCAGCGACGTTCTCATCTGTCGGAACTCGGCTGATCTTTACATCACCTCTATTGACAATATCACGAATCAAATGATATTTCCTCTCAACGTGTTTGGACTTCTGGTGTGACCTGGGTTCTTTCGCCTGAGCAATGGCTCCATTGTTATCGCAGAATAAAGCCACTGGCTCCAAGATACTAGGAACCACACCAAGTTCAGTCATGAACTTCTTGATCCAAACAGCTTCCTTTGCCGCTTCTGAAGCAGCAACATATTCAGCTTCCGTTGTGGAATCAGCTACGGTATTCTGCTTAGAGCTCTTCCAGCTCACCGCACCGCCATTTAGACAGAAGACAAATCCAGATTGTGATCGGAAATCGTCTCTGTCTGTCTGAAAACTCGCATCAGTGAATCCATTCACCACAAGTTCATCACTTCTTCCATACACAAGGAATTTATCCTTAGTATGTCTCAAATACTTGAGAATATTCTTGACAGCTGTCCAGTGTTCCTCACCTGGATCAGATTGGTATCTGCTTGTCATGCTTAACGCGTAAGCTACATCTGGACGAGTGCAGAGCATGGCATACATGATAGATCCTATTGCAGAAGCATAAGGAATCATATTCATGCGTTCTCGCTCAGCAGATGTCGCCGGACACTGCTTCTTGCTGAGACTCATGCCATGAGACATTGGAATGAAGCCCTTCTTGGAATCTTGCATCTTGAATCTGTGCAACACCTTATCAATATAAGTGTCCTGGCACAATCCAATCAGCTTGTTAGTTCTATCTCTGTAGATTCTGATTCCAAGAATGTACGCGGCTTCTCCCATGTCTTTCATGGAAAAACAACTTCCAAGCCAAGTCTTGATAGACTGAAGCAACGGAACGTCATTACCGAGGAGGAGTATGTCATCGACATACAGTACAAGAAACGCAATTTTGCTCCCACTAGTCTTCTTGTATACACATGCTTCCTCTTCGTTCTTGATGAAACCGAATTGTTTTACTGCTTCATCAAAACGAAGATTCCAACTCCGTGATGCTTGCTTCAATCCATAAATGGATTTATGAAGTTTGCATACCTTTCCAGCGTTTTTAGGATCGACAAAACCTTCAGGCTGTGTCATGTACACATCCTCTTCCAGAATACCATTCAGGAATGCGGTTTTAACATCCATCTTCCAAATCTCATAATCATAATGAGCAGCAATCGCTAGAAGAATCCGAATGGATTTAAGCATAGCTACTGGGGAATAGGTTTCATCATAGTCAATACCATGAATTTGTTTGAAACCTTTAGCCACCAATCTCGCTTTGTAAATCTGTACATTTCCATCCACGTCAATCTTCTTCTTGAAGATCCATTTACACTCAAAGGCTTTTACACCACTAGGTAAATCGACCAAGGACCATACTTGGTTTTCTGACATGGATGTCATTTCGGATTTAGAGGCTCCAAGCCACTTTTCGGAGTCCGGGCCCATCATTGCTTCCGCAAAGGTCGCTGGTTCGTCACCTTCAACGATCATCAGATCATTTGAATTGGTTACGAGAAATCCATAGTATCTCTCGGGTTCGTGACGGATCCTTCCGGATCTGCGAACTTCAGGCTCCACAGGCGCCGGTTCCACAGAACTTTGTGGATCCAACTGCTGCTCTTCCTCAACAGGTTGAGCAGTTTCCTGTGCATCTTGAATTTCTTCAAGATGTACTTTACTCCCACTGTTTTTCTTAGAGAGAAACTCCCTCTCAAGAAAAGAACAGTCCCGAGCAACAAATACTTTGTTCTCAGATTGGTTGTAAAAGTAGTATGCCTTGGTTTCCTTAGGATAACCAACGAAGTAGCATTTATCTGATTTGGGTGCAAGCTTGTCAGAGATTAAACGTTTGACATAAGCTTCACAACCCCAAATCCTCAGGAAAGACAGATTAGGAATTTTCCCAGTCCACAATTCATGTGGTGTCTTATCCACCGATTTAGATGGCACCCTATTTAGTGTAAACGCAGACGTTTCTAGAGCGTATCCCCAAAAGGATAATGGAAGATTAGTATGACTCATCATAGACCGAACCATATCTAATAAGGTTCGATTTCTCCTCTCTAACACTCCATTCCATTGAGGTGTTCCAGGAGGAGTGAGTTGTGAAACAATTCCACACTCGCTCAGATAGTCGCTGAACTCTTGGCTTAAGTATTCTCCTCCGCGATCCGATCGCAGAATTTTGATACTTTTGCCAAGTTGGTTCTGTACTTCATTCTTGAATTCCTTGAATCTATCAAAGGATTCTGACTTGTGTCTCATCAAGTAGACATAGCCATACCTACTGAAATCATCAGTGAAGGTAATGAAGTACTTGTAATTTGCTCTGGCAACAGTACTCATCGGCCCACATACATCAGTATGAACAAGGCCCAACAAGTCACTGGCCCTTTCATTTGGTTTGTTGAAAGGGGCTCTAGCCATTTTGCCCACCAAGCAAGATTCGCATTTCTCACATGATTCAAAATCAAATGAGCCCAGAAGCCCATTTCGATGGAGCCTTTGGATGCGTTTCTCATTGATATGGCCCAAACGACAATGCCATAAGAAAGTCGGGTTTTCGTCATTTGACTTAAACCGCTTTGTATTTATGTTAAAGACAGGCATTTCTTGATTTAAAACATATAACCCATTTTCTAATGGGGCGCTACCATAAAATGTACCATCACGATTAAAAGAACAAACTTTATTCTTAACAGCAAAATCAAAACCTTCCAAATCCAAAACGGAAACTGAAATTATGTTTCTGCTTATCGCAGGTACAAAGTAGCAATTATTCAAAGCTAAAATCATGCCCGAAGGTAAAGACAATTCATAGGTGCCTACGGCCAGTGCAGCAACCTTAGCTCCATTCCCGACTCGTAGCTCCACTTGTCCTTTCTTCAGCGTTCTACTGTTTCTTAGTGCCTGCACATCAGTACAAATGTGAGCACCGCAGCCGGTATCCAATACCCACGAAGTAGAACTAGAAAGTATGATAAGTGTCGAGATCAGACATAAGTCATAAATACTGGGTGATCATGATGACTTGCTAGAGCCCGCTCTTGATTTATAAGTTTAGGACTTATTACCAGTATTGTATGATCCCAAAGGGTCACACACCATAGCTAACGGGAAAGTTAAATGGAATTAATACGGTAAGATGCAAGGCATTTACTGTATTTGTACAGAGAATTGGGCCAGACAAAATACAGTCTTTTTGTCTGATTTGGGTCTTGGGCCCAATAGCCTGATAAGCCATTAGTTTAATTACTTGGGCCCATAAAAAAAAGAGAGAGGCGCCACTTAGCCAAGGGTCTGCGATTTTTCTGGGTCTGGCCGTCCTCTCTCTCTCTGTTGTTCCAGCTTGGTCTAGCAGCCTGATCCAGTAGCTTGTAAGCGTGTGGATACCTAGGAGGAGCCGGTTATCATCAGCTCTTGCAGATCTCGATATTCCTTTGATCAATCCGCTGCAATCATAAGGTAAGTATCCTGATCTGTTTATGATTCAACTGCAAATCACCTAGATCCTAGTTGATTATGTTAGGTTGTAATCTGATAATTACACCAATGAACACACATAATCCTTCAGTGGTATCAGAGCTCTGAAACTTCTTATCCAACATCGGAATCTTCTAATCCAACATCGCTCTGATACCACTGAAGGATTATGTGTGTTCATTGGTGTAATTATCAGATTACAACCTAACATAATCAACTAGGATCTAGGTGATTTGCAGTTGAATCATAAACAGATCAGGATACTTACCTTATGATTGCAGCGGATTGATCAAAGGAATATCGAGATCTGCAAGAGCTGATGATAACCGGCTCCTCCTAGGTATCCACACGCTTACAAGCTACTGGATCAGGCTGCTAGACCAAGCTGGAACAACAGAGAGAGAGAGGACGGCCAGACCCAGAAAAATCGCAGACCCTTGGCTAAGTGGCGCCTCTCTCTTTTTTTTATGGGCCCAAGTAATTAAACTAATGGCTTATCAGGCTATTGGGCCCAAGACCCAAATCAGACAAAAAGACTGTATTTTGTCTGGCCCAATTCTCTGTACAAATACAGTAAATGCCTTGCATCTTACCGTATTAATTCCATTTAACTTTCCCGTTAGCTATGGTGTGTGACCCTTTGGGATCATACAATACTGGTAATAAGTCCTAAACTTATAGATCAAGAGCGGGCTCTAGCAAGTCATCATGATCACCCAGTATTTATGACTTATGTCTGATCTCGACACTTATCATACTTTCTAGAGATAGTACATTAGATTTCAGGACATTCCCAACAATCTCCCACTTGTACTGAAATCCTACATTCCCTAATCCTTTTGTCTCAATATCTCGATCTGGCATAAGGCAAGATGCGTGTCATCCTTATATAGCCAGACCATGTTCATCGGACCAGATTTGAAACTGACATTTCAAACGACTTGGGCAAGTCCGTTTGGGAGTGGCCACTCTCTTACCAGCTATCAAGTCTCTGATTGGCCTAGAGATATTACCTCCGTTGAACGGCAGAGACAAATCCCATCTTGTTCCATCACTATGAACTACACACTTTATAATACACCCAACCAAGGTCCTTATAGCTCCCAGTCACGAAACAGCGTTAGACAATGATCAAAGTGCATCAATCCATGTGCAGCCACATGCATGCGAACTCAGGTCTAAGGACTATACTCTATAGTCGTATATGAGAACCTCTTATGACACAGATATTAATATCTTGTAGAGTTCTCATCAGCGGGCCATGTCCGGTCATATGCTCCCCTACATATACCTATGTGTCGACTTTGATGCCGCGCATCTATGACCCCTCGAAACTTGGTCATAAGTCTCAACACACTCTAGTATCAAATGGTTGTTGGTGTTCCAATTTCAACAACCTTCGACTATGGACACTATGATTTATGTCATTTCGTTAAACATGGGGTTTCAGGATCAAGTCTACTCATGTACTTCGATGGCCCATATATAATGACATGAATCATTTTGGAACGATTATTTATATCACAGTTAAAATAATCCAGAAATCATAAATTTCATAAACATAAAATATTATGTTTACATGAACCTTTCAAAACAACTAAATAAAGCCCTTTACTAACTCCCACTGAAATTAAGACTACATCTTAATTTCACTTATCCTACAGCTACAGTCCGCGACTCGTGCTTAGGCCTAATGAGTGGCTTTGTTAATAGATTAGCAACGTTCTCATTCGTTGAAACTTGCTGATCTACTTAACACCTCTATCTTTTATCTCTTGGAATAGGTTATACCTACCCTCAAGGTGTTTGGACCTCTGATGTGCAGCTAGCCTCATCTATGCTAGGAATCACATCAAGTTCAGTGATGAACTCTTCTTTCCAAACAACCTTGTCGCCGCTATCCAAGCTGCGAAATTTTCAGCTTAAGTCATGGAGTCAGCAACAGTGCCTTGCACCGCCAGACAGACACAAGATATAACCGGACTGTGACCGGAAATCATCTTTGTCTGTTGGAAACTTTCCTTTCAGACTCTACCGACTTGTAGCACGTCACTTTCTCCGTAAATCAAGAACATATCCTAAGTATTTTCCAAATACTTATGGATATTCATTACATCTATCCAGTGATTCTTTGCTGGATTTGACTGGTCTTTTCTTGTCTTGCTTAACATTAAAGCAACATCAAAACAAGTACGTGTCATGGCATACATGATAGATCCAATTGTCGACGCATATGGAATCTCATCCATGCATTCAAGCTCAGCAGATATCGTAGGACACTGTTTCTTGCTTAACGTATTGCCATGTGACATTGGCATAAAACCCTTCTTGGAATGCTGAAAACGTGTAGGACTTTGTCAATATAAGAATCCTGACTTTGTCCTATCAGCTCTTTTGGATCTCTATCTTTAGATCCAAAATCCAAGAACATACGTGGCTTTACCCATGTCAATCATAAAAACAACTTCCAAGCCAGTCCTTTACCGACTGCAGCATTGGAACGTTATTTCCGAGAATCAGTATGTCATCGACATACACTATGAGAAATGCAACATCGCTCCCACTTATCTATTAGTAAACGCACAGTTCCACTTCGTTCCTGTTCAAGTCAAAACCTTGACTACTTCAACAGAACGAAGATTCCAACTCCGATATGCTTGCTTCTATCCATGAATGGATCGATGAAGCTAACTTACATACAGTATAATTTTTCGGAGTCCGGGCTCACTTTCGCTTCTGTGAATTTTGCAAGTTCGTCACTTTCAATGATCATCAGATCATGGCAATTAATCACGAGAAATCACTCTCGGATTAGTGACGGATTCATTCAGATCTGCGAACTTCAGGCTCTACAGGTGTAGATTATACAGAAATCTGTAAATCCATCCGCTGCTCTCCCTCAACAGGTTGAGCAGCCTCCGGTATTTCTCGAATTTCTTCGAGTTATACTTTTACTCCCACTGTTTCTTTTGGAAAGTAACTTTCCTTTTAGAAAACAGAATTCCGAACAACCTAACTTCGTTTTCGGAATGGACGTAAAAAGTAACAAGCCTTGGTTTCCCTAGGACAACCAGCGAAGTAGCACAACTACAAATACTCAGTAAAGACGAATATGGATCATTTCCAGTCCACATTTATGTGGTGTCTTTCAACTGATATTGGTGGAACTATTTCAGCGTAAACTTAGATATTTCTAGAGCGTTATTCTTAAAGAATATCATGGAAGATTCGTGTGACTCATCTTTAATCATTTCTAATAAGATCTGATTCTTTCTCACAGAAACACCTCCAGGTTTTCAGGAGAAATGAGCTGTGAAACGACTTCACACTCATTCAGATGATCACACCATCAATGACTTAAGTATTCTCACTCGTGATCTAATCCAGAGTCTCAATACTTCTGTCACTCAGATTCTATACCTCATTCTGGAACTCTTTCGACCATTTCAAAGAATTCCGACTCGTGTCTCATCAAATGAACACAGTCATACTCACTGAAGTAATCAGTAAAGATAATGAAGTACAGGAAATTTTCTCTGGCATTGCTGCTCATCGGGCCACATACATGAGTATGTTCAAGGTCCAATAAGCCTTTGGGCCTTTCTCTAGCTCGGCTAAGATGGGCCCGTTGTCTTTTGGTCCAGTAAGCAGAATTCAAGTCTCATAAGATATCCGATCAAATGAGCCCAAAAGTCCATAACTATGGGATTTCTGAATCCGACTCACTCTATGTGACCAAAACATTTACGCCAAGAAAAATCAGGTTTAATTCATCAGATTTAAACCAATTCGGTATTTATGTTACATTTAGGCACTCTTTGGTTTAAGATATAAAACCCATTCATTGAATAGGGTGCTACAATTAATATTTCATTAAGATCAAAAGAACAAAACTTGTCTTTTATCAAAATGAAAAACATTCAAATTCTTACAAGAAAATGAAAGACAACTCTGCTTAAAGCAGGTACATTGTAGCAATTACTTAATAAAACCAAGCCTCAAAGGCATCTACAAGTGAAAACCCTACGGCTGAGGCAGCATCCATAGCTCCTTCCAGACACGCAGTTCCACTTGCCCTTCCTTCAACGTTCTACTGCTGCTTAGGCTCTGCATATTATAACAAATATCAGTGCCACAACCAGTATCCAATACCTATAAGGTAGAACTTAAAGTAACAACATGAATACCTGAGGAAGTAGTCTCATACATCACCTTCAATTCCTCATAATCTTCCATGAATTTAATGCAATCTCTCTTCCAATGCCCAGCCTCTTTACAGTAGCAGCACTTACCAACGTAAGATGTATCTGACTCGGGCTCAGAAGACACAGGCTTGCCATGATTCAAAATCTGGACAACTTTGTCTTCACCCTTGTCAGCACTAGGTTTAGTAAACCTACCCTTCTCCATTATGAGATTATACAGGGTACTCTTCACGTTTGGCTCAACTGTCTTGAGCATATCATGCAGTTCAGTCAGCGTCTTCGTTAAGCCTTTCTTGACATAGTTCCTTTTGAACTTATCATAGCTTGACGGCAGTGACTGCAGAATGATCTCAGTTGCCAATTCTTGGCTAACTGGATAATCCAGTTTCCTCAGGTTATCAATGTAACCCATCATTTTACTGACATGAGGACTCACTGGATGATCATTTGGTAGCTTGCAGCTAGTGAGAGACTTAACCAACTGGTATCTCTCCACTCTTACCTGCTCCTGAAATTTCAATTTCAGGCTGCTGATCATCTCTATTGGCGACTCCATGTTCTCATATTGCTTAAGAAAATCTGAGTCCATGGTAGCCAATATCAGACCACGCACATCTACCGCATCATTTTAATGCTTATTCCAAGCATCATATACTGCATGAGAGGCATTGGACCCGATCCTCACGGGGAGAGCTCTCTCAAGGACATAGTCCTTTCTCTCCTGCCTGAGGACTAGCCTCAGGTTCCGCGACCAAGTCAAGAAATTTGATCCGTTCAGTTTGTCCATTTCAAGGACAGACCGGATCGAGAAAGTGTTTTGATTGTTTGTGCTAGTCATAACTGAAATTTAGAGATAAATAGAGTTTTAGTTATTTAGTTCATAAAAGAGTAATCTTAATAACTTATAAGAAAACTCGCATTGCATTCAAAATTTCTTTGTTTAACCTCATAAGAATGCAATGATTCCGAGACCCATGTTCAACTAAAACCAAAGTGGGCCACTGGCCGTCACCCGGAATTAGCTTTACTTGGTAAGCATGCACACAGCTAGTTATATCTATATAACTCTCGGTTGTGGATTGGGCCCAAGGTCCAATTCACCAGATGTCTCAAGGCCCGGGACTCCCGATGGCCCAGTCAAGGAAACCAATCTCTTACAGCCAAATAATCACTAAAATCTGGGACTCCCAATGAAATTAGTGACTATATACTACTTTACTTACGCAAAAACGGACACCTCACACTGTAAGCCATATCTGTAATTGAATAAGCGTTAAGTAGCTGACAAGATTGGGCAAGACATCCAAGCTTGATATTGGTTTTGAGGATTTTAGGTTTTCTTTCCAAAAATAGAAGATTACTATTTTGGGAAACTTTCCAATTCAGGTAACTTACTAAATATGGAAACTTTCTATTCAGGTAACTTACTATATTTAGAAATTTCTTAACATGCCAAAATTAGAAACTTCTAATCAAAGGATTATGTGTATATATTGAAATATACACATATACCAATCTGTGTATTAAATTAACTAAAACTAAATAACTAAATAACTAAAACTCTATTTATCTCTAAATTTCAGTTATGACTAGCACAAACAATCAAAACACTTTCTCGATCCGGTCTGTCCTTGAAATGGACAAACTGAACGGATCAAATTTCTTGACTTGGTCGCGGAACCTGAGGCTAGTCCTCAGGCAGGAGAGAAAGGACTATGTCCTTGAGAGAGCTCTCCCCGTGAGGATCGGGTCCAATGCCTCTCATGCAGTATATGATGCTTGGAATAAGCATTATAATGATGCGGTAGATGTGCGTGGTCTGATATTGGCTACCATGGACTCAGATTTGCTTAAGCAATATGAGAACATGGAGTCGCCAATAGAGATGATCAGCAGCCTGAAATTGAAATTTCAGGAGCAGGTAAGAGTGGAGAGATACCAGTTGGTTAAATCTCTCACTAGCTGCAAGCTACCAAATGATCATCCAGTGAGTCCTCATGTCAGTAAAATGATGGGTTACATTGATAACCTGAGGAAACTGGATTATCCAGTTAGCCAAGAATTGGCAACTGAGATCATTTTGCAGTCACTGCCGTCAAGCTATGATAAGTTCAAAAAGAACTATGTCAAGAAAGGCTTAACGAAGACGCTGACTGAACTGCATGATATGCTCAAGACAGTTGAGCCAAACGTGAAGAGTACCCTGTATAATCTCATAATGGAGAAGGGTAGGTTTACTAAACCTAGTGCTGACAAGGGTGAAGACAAAGTTGTCCAGATTTTGAATCATGGCAAGCCTGTGTCTTCTGAGCCCGAGTCAGATACATCTTACGTTGGTAAGTGCTGCTACTGTAAAGAGGCTGGGCATTGGAAGAGAGATTGCATTAAATTCATGGAAGATTATGAGGAATTGAAGGTGATGTATGAGACTACTTCCTCAGGTATTCATGTTGTTACTTCAAGTTCTACCTTATAGGTATTGGATACTGGTTGTGGCACTGATATTTGTTATAATATGCAGAGCCTAAGCAGCAGTAGAACGTTGAAGGAAGGGCAAGTGGAACTGCGTGTCTGGAAGGAGCTATGGATGCTGCCTCAGCCGTAGGGTTTTCACTTGTAGATGCCTTTGAGGCTTGGTTTTATTAAGTAATTGCTACAATGTACCTGCTTTAAGCAGAGTTGTCTTTCATTTTCTTGTAAGAATTTGAATGTTTTTCATTTTGATAAAAGACAAGTTTTGTTCTTTTGATCTTAATGAAATATTAATTGTAGCACCCTATTCAATGAATGGGTTTTATATCTTAAACCAAAGAGTGCCTAAATGTAACATAAATACCGAATTGGTTTAAATCTGATGAATTAAACCTGATTTTTCTTGGCGTAAATGTTTGGTCACATAGAGTGAGTCGGATTCAGAAATCCCATAGTTATGGACTTTTGGGCTCATTTGATCGGATATCTTATGAGACTTGAATTCTGCTTACTGGACCAAAAGACAACGGGCCCATCTTAGCCGAGCTAGAGAAAGGCCCAAAGGCTTATTGGACCTTGAACATACTCATGTATGTGGCCCGATGAGCAGCAATGCCAGAGAAAATTTCTTGTACTTCATTATCTTTACTGATTACTTCAGTGAGTATGACTGTGTTCATTTGATGAGACACGAGTCGGAATTCTTTGAAATGGTCGAAAGAGTTCCAGAATGAGGTATAGAATCTGAGTGACAGAAGTATTGAGACTCTGGATTAGATCACGAGTGAGAATACTTAAGTCATTGATGGTGTGATCATCTGAATGAGTGTGAAGTCGTTTCACAGCTCATTTCTCCTGAAAACCTGGAGGTGTTTCTGTGAGAAAGAATCAGATCTTATTAGAAATGATTAAAGATGAGTCACACGAATCTTCCATGATATTCTTTAAGAATAACGCTCTAGAAATATCTAAGTTTACGCTGAAATAGTTCCACCAATATCAGTTGAAAGACACCACATAAATGTGGACTGGAAATGATCCATATTCGTCTTTACTGAGTATTTGTAGTTGTGCTACTTCGCTGGTTGTCCTAGGGAAACCAAGGCTTGTTACTTTTTACGTCCATTCCGAAAACGAAGTTAGGTTGTTCGGAATTCTGTTTTCTAAAAGGAAAGTTACTTTCCAAAAGGAACAGTGGGAGTAAAAGTATAACTCGAAGAAATTCGAGAAATACAGGAGGCTGCTCAACCTGTTGAGGGAGAGCAGCGGATGGATTTACAGATTTCTGTAGAATCTACACCTGTAGAGCCTGAAGTTCGCAGATCTGAATGAATCCGTCACTAATCCGAGAGTGATTTCTCGTGATTAATTGCCATGATCTGATGATCATTGAAAGTGACGAACCTGCGAAATTCACAGAAGCGAAAGTGAGCCCGGACTCCGAAAAATTATACTGTATGTAAGTTAGCTTCATCGATCCATTCATGGATAGAAGCAAGCATATCGGAGTTGGAATCTTCGTTCTGTTGAAGTAGTCAAGGTTTTGACTTGAACATGAACGAAGTGGAACTGTGCGTTTACTAATAGATAAGTGGGAGCGATGTTGCATTTCTCATAGTGTATGTCGATGACATACTGATTCTCGGAAATAACGTTCCAATGCTGCAGTCGGTAAAGGACTGGCTTGGAAGTTGTTTTTATGATTGACATGGGTAAAGCCACGTATGTTCTTGGATTTTGGATCTAAAGATAGAGATCCAAAAGAGCTGATAGGACAAAGTCAGGATTCTTATATTGACAAAGTCCTACACGTTTTCAGCATTCCAAGAAGGGTTTTATGCCAATGTCACATGGCAATACGTTAAGCAAGAAACAGTGTCCTACGATATCTGCTGAGCTTGAATGCATGGATGAGATTCCATATGCGTCGGCAATTGGATCTATCATGTATGCCATGACACGTACTTGTTTTGATGTTGCTTTAATGTTAAGCAAGACAAGTAAAGACCAGTCAAATCCAGCAAAGAATCACTGGATAGACGTAATGAATATCCTCAAGTATTTGGAAAATACTTAGGATATGTTCTTGATTTACGGAGAAAGTGACGTGCTACAAGTCGGTAGAGTCTGAAAGGCAAGTTTCCAACAGACAAAGATGATTTCCGGTCACAGTCCGGTTATATCTTGTGTCTGTCTGGCGGTGCAAGGCACTGTTGCTGACTCCATGACTTAAGCTGAAAATTTCGCAGCTTGGATAGCGGCGACAAGGTTGTTTGGAAAGAAGAGTTCATCACTGAACTTGATGTGATTCCTAGCATAGATGAGGCTAGCTGCACATCAGAGGTCCAAACACCTTGAGGGTAGGTATAACCTATTCCAAGAGATAAATGATAGAGGTGTTAAGTAGATCAGCAAGTTTCAACGAATGAGAACGTTGCTAATCTATTAACAAAGCCACTCATTAGGCCTAAGCACGAGTCGCGGACTGTAGCTGTAGGATAAGTGAAATTAAGATGTAGTCTTAATTTCAGTGGGAGTTAGTAAAGGGCTTTATTTAGTTGTTTTGAAAGGTTCATGTAAACATAATATTTTATGTTTATGAAATTTATGATTTCTGGATTATTTTAACTGTGATATAAATAATCGTTCCAAAATGATTCATGTCATTATATATGGGCCATCGAAGTACATGAGTAGACTTGATCCTGAAACCCCATGTTTAACGAAATGACATAAATCATAGTGTCCATAGTCGAAGGTTGTTGAAATTGGAACACCAACAACCATTTGAGACTAGAGTGTGTTGAGACTTATGACCAAGTTTCGAGGGGTCATAGATGCGCGGCATCAAAGTCGACACATAGGTATATGTAGGGGAGCATATGACCGGACATGGCCCGCTGATGAGAACTCTACAAGATATTAATATCTGTGTCATAAGAGGTTCTCATATACGACTATAGAGTATAGTCCTTAGACCTGAGTTCGCATGCATGTGGCTGCACATGGATTGATGCACTTTGATCATTGTCTAACGCTGTTTCGTGACTGGGAGCTATAAGGACCTTGGTTGGGTGTATTATAAAGTGTGTAGTTCATAGTGATGGAACAAGATGGGATTTGTCCCTGCCGTTCAACGGAGGTAATATCTCTAGGCCAATCGGAGACTTGCTAGCTGGTAAGAGAGTGGCCACTCCCAAACGGACTTGCCCAAGTCGTTTGAAATGTCAGTATCAAATCTGGTCCGATGAACATGGTCTGGCTATATAAGGATGACACGCATCTTGCCTTATGCCAGATCGAGATATTGAGACAAAAGGATTAGGGAATGTAGGATTCCAGTACAAGTGGGAGATTGTTGGGAATGTCCTGAAATCTAATGTACTATCTCTAGAAAGTATGATAAGTGTCGAGATCAGACATAAGTCATAAATACTGGGTGATCATGATGACTTGCTAGAGCCCGCTCTTGATCTATAAGTTTAGGACTTATTACCAGTATTGTATGATCCCAAAGGGTCACACACCATAACTAACGGGAAAGTTAAATGGAATTAATACGGTAAGATGCAAGGCATTTACTGTATTTGTACAGAGAATTAGGCCAGACAAAATACAGTCTTTTTGTCTGATTTGGGTCTTGGGCCCAATAGCCTGATAAGCCATTAGTTTAATTACTTGGGCCCATAAAACAAAGAGAGAGGCGCCACTTAGCCAAGGGTCTGCGATTTTTATAGGTCTGGCCGTCCTCTCTCTCTCTGTTGTTCCAGCTTGGTCTAGCAGCCTGATCCAGTAGCTTGTAAGCGTGTGGATACCTAGGAGGAGCCGGTTATCATCAGCTCTTGCAGATCTCGATATTCCTTTGATCAATCCGATGCAATTATAAGGTAATGATCCTGATCTGTTTATGATTCAACTGCAAATCACCTAGATCCTAGTTGATTATGTTAGGTTGTAATCTGATAATTACACCAATGAACACACATAATCCTTCAGATTATGTGAATAAAACATTAAATTAGAAAGTTTCTTTGATTAGAAGTTTCTAATTTTGGCATGTTAAGAAATTTCTAAATATAGTAAGTTACCTGAATAGAAAGTTTCCATATTTAGTAAGTTACCTGAATTGGAAAGTTTCCCAAAATAGTAATCTTCTATTTTTGGAAAGAAAACCTAAAATCCTCAAAACCAATATCAAGCTGGGATGTCTTGCCCAATCTTGTCAGCTACTTAACGCTTATTCAATTACAGATATGGTTTACAGTGTGAGGTGTCTGTTTTTGCGTAAGTAAAGTAGTATATAGTCACTAATTTCATTGGGAGTCCCAGATTTTAGTGATTATTTGGCTGTAAGAGATTGGTTTCCTTGACTGGGCCATCGGGAGTCCTGGGCCTTGAGACATCTGGTGAATTGGACCTTGGGCCCAATCCACAACCGAGAGTTATATAGATATAACTAGCTGTGTGCATGCTTACCAAGTAAAGCTAATTCCGGGTGACGGCCAGTGGCCCACTTTGGTTTTAGTTGAACATGGGTCTCGGAATCATTGCATTCTTATGAGGTTAAACAAAGAAATTTTGAATGCAATGCGAGTTTTCTTATAAGTTATTAAGATTACTCTTTTATGAACTAAATAACTAAAACTCTATTTATCTCTAAATTTCAGTTATGACTAGCACAAACAATCAAAACACTTTCTCGATCCGGTCTGTCCTTGAAATGGACAAACTGAACGGATCAAATTTCTTGACTTGGTCGCGGAACCTGAGGCTAGTCCTCAGGCAGGAGAGAAAGGACTATGTCCTTGAGAGAGCTCTCCCCGTGAGGATCGGGTCCAATGCCTCTCATGCAGTATATGATGCTTGGAATAAGCATTATAATGATGCGGTAGATGTGCGTGGTCTGATATTGGCTACCATGGACTCAGATTTGCTTAAGCAATATGAGAACATGGAGTCGCCAATAGAGATGATCAGCAGCCTGAAATTGAAATTTCAGGAGCAGGTAAGAGTGGAGAGATACCAGTTGGTTAAGTCTCTCACTAGCTGCAAGCTACCAAATGATCATCCAGTGAGTCCTCATGTCAGTAAAATGATGGGTTACATTGATAACCTGAGGAAACTGGATTATCCAGTTAGCCAAGAATTGGCAACTGAGATCATTCTGCAGTCACTGCCGTCAAGCTATGATAAGTTCAAAAGGAACTATGTCAAGAAAGGCTTAACGAAGACGCTGACTGAACTGCATGATATGCTCAAGACAGTTGAGCCAAACGTGAAGAGTACCCTGTATAATCTCATAATGGAGAAGGGTAGGTTTACTAAACCTAGTGCTGATAAGGGTGAAGACAAAGTTGTCCAGATTTTGAATCATGGCAAGCCTGTGTCTTCTGAGCCCGAGTCAGATACATCTTACGTTGGTAAGTGCTGCTACTGTAAAGAGGCTGGGCATTGGAAGAGAGATTGCATTAAATTCATGGAAGATTATGAGGAATTGAAGGTGATGTATGAGACTACTTCCTCAGTTATTCATGTTGTTACTTCAAGTTCTACCTTATAGGTATTGGATACTGGTTGTGGCACTGATATTTGTTATAATATGCAGAGCCTAAGCAGCAGTAGAACGTTGAAGGAAGGGCAAGTGGAACTGCGTGTCTGGAAGGAGCTATGGATGCTGCCTCAGCCGTAGGGTTTTCACTTGTAGATGCCTTTGAGGCTTGGTTTTATTAAGTAATTGCTACAATGTACCTGCTTTAAGCAGAGTTGTCTTTCATTTTCTTGTAAGAATTTGAATGTTTTTCATTTTGATAAAAGACAAGTTTTGTTCTTTTGATCTTAATGAAATATTAATTGTAGCACCCTATTCAATGAATGGGTTTTATATCTTAAACCAAAGAGTGCCTAAATGTAACATAAATACCGAATTGGTTTAGATCTGATGAATTAAACCTGATTTTTCTTGGCGTAAATGTTTTGGTCACATAGAGTGAGTCGGATTCAGAAATCCCATAGTTATGGACTTTTGGGCTCATTTGATCGGATATCTTATGAGACTTGAATTCTGCTTACTGGACCAAAAGACAACGGGCTCATCTTAGCCGAGCTAGAGAAAGGCCCAAAGGCTTATTGGACCTTGAACATACTCATGTATGTGGCCCGATGAGCAGCAATGCCAGAGAAAATTTCCTGTACTTCATTATCTTTACTGATTACTTCAGTGAGTATGACTGTGTTCATTTGATGAGACACGAGTCGGAATTCTTTGAAATGGTCGAAAGAGTTCCAGAATGAGGTATAGAATCTGAGTGACAGAAGTATTGAGACTCTGGATTAGATCACGAGTGAGAATACTTAAGTCATTGATGGTGTGATCATCTGAATGAGTGTGAAGTCGTTTCACAGCTCATTTCTCCTGAAAACCTGGAGGTGTTTCTGTGAGAAAGAATCAGATCTTATTAGAAATGATTAAAGATGAGTCACACGAATCTTCCATGATATTCTTTAAGAATAACGCTCTAGAAATATCTAAGTTTACGCTGAAATAGTTCCACCAATATCAGTTGAAAGACACCACATAAATGTGGACTGGAAATGATCCATATTCGTCTTTACTGAGTATTTGTAGTTGTGCTACTTCGCTGGTTGTCCTAGGGAAACCAAGGCTTGTTACTTTTTACGTCCATTCCGAAAACGAAGTTAGGTTGTTCGGAATTCTGTTTTCTAAAAGGAAAGTTACTTTCCAAAAGGAACAGTGGGAGTAAAAGTATAACTCGAAGAAATTCGAGAAATACAGGAGGCTGCTCAACCTGTTGAGGGAGAGCAGCGGATGGATTTACAGATTTCTGTAGAATCTACACCTGTAGAGCCTGAAGTTCGCAGATCTGAATGAATCCGTCACTAATCCGAGAGTGATTTCTCGTGATTAATTGCCATGATCTGATGATCATTGAAAGTGACGAACCTGCGAAATTCACAGAAGCGAAAGTGAGCCCGGACTCCGAAAAATTATACTGTATGTAAGTTAGCTTCATCGATCCATTCATGGATAGAAGCAAGCATATCGGAGTTGGAATCTTCGTTCTGTTGAAGTAGTCAAGGTTTTGACTTGAACATGAACGAAGTGGAACTGTGCGTTTACTAATAGATAAGTGGGAGCGATGTTGCATTTCTCATAGTGTATGTCGATGACATACTGATTCTCGGAAATAACGTTCCAATGCTGCAGTCGGTAAAGGACTGGCTTGGAAGTTGTTTTTATGATTGAC
Organism: Orychophragmus violaceus; assembly: GCA_030180135.1. NCBI lineage: Eukaryota > Viridiplantae > Streptophyta > Magnoliopsida > Brassicales > Brassicaceae > Orychophragmus > Orychophragmus violaceus. The sequence continues at coordinate 59,896,902 of CM058237.1, read as the reverse complement.
ATGGGTAAAGCCACGTATGTTCTTGGATTTTGGATCTAAAGATAGAGATCCAAAAGAGCTGATAGGACAAAGTCAGGATTCTTATATTGACAAAGTCCTACACGTTTTCAGCATTCCAAGAAGGGTTTTATGCCAATGTCACATGGCAATACGTTAAGCAAGAAACAGTGTCCTACGATATCTGCTGAGCTTGAATGCATGGATGAGATTCCATATGCGTCGGCAATTGGATCTATCATGTATGCCATGACACGTACTTGTTTTGATGTTGCTTTAATGTTAAGCAAGACAAGTAAAGACCAGTCAAATCCAGCAAAGAATCACTGGATAGACGTAATGAATATCCTCAAGTATTTGGAAAATACTTAGGATATGTTCTTGATTTACGGAGAAAGTGACGTGCTACAAGTCGGTAGAGTCTGAAAGGCAAGTTTCCAACAGACAAAGATGATTTCCGGTCACAGTCCGGTTATATCTTGTGTCTGTCTGGCGGTGCAAAGCACTGTTGCTGACTCCATGACTTAAGCTGAAAATTTCGCAGCTTGGATAGCAACGACAAGGTTGTTTGGAAAGAAGAGTTCATCACTGAACTTGATGTGATTCCTAGCATAGATGAGGCTAGCTGCACATCAGAGGTCCAAACACCTTGAGGGTAGGTATAACCTATTCCAAGAGATAAATGATAGAGGTGTTAAGTAGATCAACAAGTTTCAACGAATGAGAACGTTGCTAATCTATTAACAAAGCCACTCATTAGGCCTAAGCACGAGTCGCGGACTGTAGCTGTAGGATAAGTGAAATTAAGATGTAGTCTTAATTTCAGTGGGAGTTAGTAAAGGGCTTTATTTAGTTGTTTTGAAAGGTTCATGTAAACATAATATTTTATGTTTATGAAATTTATGATTTCTGGATTATTTTAACTGTGATATAAATAATCGTTCCAAAATGATTCATGTCATTATATATGGGCCATCGAAGTACATGAGTAGACTTGATCCTGAAACCCCATGTTTAACAAAATGACATAAATCATAGTGTCCATAGTCGAAGGTTGTTGAAATTGGAACACCAACAACCATTTGAGACTAGAGTGTGTTGAGACTTATGACCAAGTTTCGAGGGGTCATAGATGCGCGGCATCAAAGTCGACACATAGGTATATGTAGGGGAGCATATGACCGGACATGGCCCGCTGATGAGAACTCTACAAGATATTAATATCTGTGTCATAAGAGGTTCTCATATACGACTATAGAGTATAGTCCTTAGACCTGAGTTCGCATGCATGTGGCTGCACATGGATTGATGCACTTGATCATTGTCTAACGCTGTTTCGTGACTGGGAGCTATAAGGACCTTGGTTGGGTGTATTATAAAGTGTGTAGTTCATAGTGATGGAACAAGATGGGATTTGTCCCTGCCGTTCAACGGAGGTAATATCTCTAGGCCAATCGGAGACTTGATAGCTGGTAAGAGAGTGGCCACTCCCAAACGGACTTGCCCAAGTCGTTTGAAATGTCAGTATCAAATCAGGTCCGATGAACATGGTCTGGCTATATAAGGATGACACGCATCTTGCCTTATGCCAGATCGAGATATTGAGACAAAAGGATTAGGGAATGTAGGATTCCAGTACAAGTGGGAGATTGTTGGGAATGTCCTGAAATCTAATGTACTATCTCTAGAAAGTATGATAAGTGTCGAGATCAGACATAAGTCATAAATACTGGGTGATCATGATGACTTGCTAGAGCCCGCTCTTGATCTATAAGTTTAGGACTTATTACCAGTATTGTATGATCCCAAAGGGTCACACACCATAGCTAACGGGAAAGTTAAATGGAATTAATACGGTAAGATGCAAGGCATTTACTGTATTTGTACAGAGAATTGGGCCAGACAAAATACAGTCTTTTTGTCTGATTTGGGTCTTGGGCCCAATAGCCTGATAAGCCATTAGTTTAATTACTTGGACCCATAAAACAAAGAGAGAGGCGCCACTTAGCCAAGGGTCTGCGATTTTTCTAGGTCTGGCCGTCCTCTCTCTCTCTGTTGTTCCAGCTTGGTCTAGCAGCCTGATCCAGTAGCTTGTAAGCGTGTGGATACCTAGGAGGAGCCGGTTATCATCAGCTCTTGCAGATCTCGATATTCCTTTGATCAATCCGCTGCAATCATAAGGTAATGATCCTGATCTGTTTATGATTCAACTGCAAATCACCTAGATCCTAGTTGATTATGTTAGGTTGTAATCTGATAATTACACCAATGAACACACATAATCCTTCAGTGGTATCAGAGCCAGGCTTCGAAGGATTATGTGTGTTCATTGGTGTAATTATCAGATTACAACCTAACATAATCAACTAGGATCTAGGTGATTTGCAGTTGAATCATAAACAGATCAGGATCATTACCTTATGATTGCAGCGGATTGATCAAAGGAATATCGAGATCTGCAAGAGCTGATGATAACCGGCTCCTCCTAGGTATCCACACGCTTACAAGCTACTGGATCAGGCTGCTAGACCAAGCTGGAACAACAGAGAGAGAGAGGACGGCCAGACCTAGAAAAATCGCAGACCCTTGGCTAAGTGGCGCCTCTCTCTTTGTTTTATGGGCCCAAGTAATTAAACTAATGGCTTATCAGGCTATTGGGCCCAAGACCCAAATCAGACAAAAAGACTGTATTTTGTCTGGCCCAATTCTCTGTACAAATACAGTAAATGCCTTGCATCTTACCGTATTAATTCCATTTAACTTTCCCGTTAGCTATGGTGTGTGACCCTTTGGGATCATACAATACTGGTAATAAGTCCTAAACTTATAGATCAAGAGCGGGCTCTAGCAAGTCATCATGATCACCCAGTATTTATGACTTATGTCTGATCTCGACACTTATCATACTTTCTAGAGATAGTACATTAGATTTCAGGACATTCCCAACAATCTCCCACTTGTACTGGAATCCTACATTCCCTAATCCTTTGGTCTCAATATCTCGATCTGGCATAAGGCAAGATGCGTGTCATCCTTATATAGCCAGACCATGTTCATATTGAATGATCAACTAGAAATCTCGTTTAGAAATTTCTTAACATGCCACTGTTGGATCCCTATGGATCTAGGGTTTGATATATTGAATGAAAACCAACCTCGTTCTTACCTTTCTGGCAGCCGAATTGAGATGGTGAACGAGATCAGTGGAGCAACACAAACGCCTTGCCTCTACCAGATACACACGCACGCTTCACTGGAAACGGGATGCTAGTGCCGGATCAACGGGATCGATTCTCTCTGGTGTGTCTAGTGTTTCTCTCTTGAAAACTTGACGGCTCATCCGTTTAGGTCGAACTAAAACGAGTTTATTCGACCTCAACTTGTTTAACGGGCCAGACTCAATTAAGCCATAACCCGAAAAGCCTGTTCGGAAAAACCGAACTGTGTCGACCGACACACAAGCTGTGTCGATCGACACAACACCATTATCTCGAATCTTATGTGTATTTCAATACACATAATATGATCATTGCCACAATGATCATTCCCATGTCGTAGCTTCCAGTTCGCTTAGGTGTGTGACCCTATAGGATCATATAATACTGGCAGTAAATCCACGACCTACAGATTGCAAGAGGCTTCTAGCAAAGCATTGCAAAACCCAGTATTATACGAATGTCTGATCTCGACACACAACTATCACAGGAGTGAGTACAAGTGTGATTTCAGGACACTATCCCAACAATCTCCCACTTGTGCTGGAATCACCAATTCCTATAATCCTTTTGTCTCTATATCTCGATTTGGCATAAGGCAAGATTAGTGTCATCCTTATTTAGCCAACATCGTGTTTATCGAACTCCTGATCTCATACTGAACATTACAAACAACTAAACTGCAGTTCGTTTGAGTGCGGCCACACATTTTCTCAGTATTCAATCTTCGATAGGCCCTGAGATATTTATCTCCCGTTATACAGGAGGGACAAATTCCATCTTGTTCCATCCCTGTTTCAACGCGTATTTCATGATACACCCGAACAGTGCCGTTATAGTCGCCAGTTACAGGTCGACGTTTGACAAGGTCAAAGTGTACCAATACATATGCAAGAAAGCATGATGAACTCAGGTCTAAGGACTATACTCTATAGTCGTAATGAGAATCTCTTATGACACAGATATAACTATCTTGTAGACTTCTCATTAGCGGGTCATGTCCGATCATATGTTCACTAACATATATCTATGTGACTGACTGCGATAATCATATCATTGGCTCCATGAAACTTAGCCAACAGTCACCTCACAATCTAGTCTCTACCGGTTGTTAGTGTCCCAATTCTACAACCTCGACTAGGGACAAAATAATTCATTGACTTATAGGGTTTCATGATCAAGTCCTCAACTTGATGACCTATAATATGTCATAAACTTATTTGGGACCATTATTTAGATCACAATATAAATAATGCTGAAATCAAATTTCATTGAAACACTTCCAAAGAATGTTTACAAGAGCGTCTTATTATAACTTAAAATATAACCAAAAACTCCCACTAGAATCAAGATTACATCATAAGATCTCTAATGCCTACAGCAGTCGTATGACTCTCATGCTTAGGCCTTGGGAGTGACTTGGTCAGAGGATCAGCGACGTTCTCATCTGTCGGAACTCGGCTGATCTTTACATCACCTCTATTGACAATATCACGAATCAAATGATATTTCCTCTCAACGTGTTTGGACTTCTGGTGTGACCTGGGTTCTTTCGCCTGAGCAATGGCTCCATTGTTATCGCAGAATAAAGCCACTGGCTCCAAGATACTAGGAACCACACCAAGTTCAGTCATGAACTTCTTGATCCAAACAGCTTCCTTTGCCGCTTCTGAAGCAGCAACATATTCAGCTTCCGTTGTGGAATCAGCTACGGTATTCTGCTTAGAGCTCTTCCAGCTCACCGCACCGCCATTTAGACAGAAGACAAATCCAGATTGTGATCGGAAATCGTCTTTGTCTGTCTGAAAACTCGCATCAATGAATCCATTCACCACAAGTTCATCACTTCTTCCATACACAAGGAATTTATCCTTAGTATGTCTCAAATACTTGAGAATATTCTTGACAGCTGTCCAGTGTTCCTCACCTGGATCAGATTGGTATTTGCTCGTCATGCTTAACGCGTAAGCTACATCTGGACGAGTGCAGAGCATGGCATACATGATAGATCCTATTGCAGAAGCATAAGGAATCCTATTCATGCGTTCTCGCTCAGCAGATGTCGCCGGACACTGCTTCTTGCTGAGACTCATGCCATGAGACATTGGAATGAAGCCCTTCTTGGAATCTTGCATCTTGAATCTGTGCAACACCTTATCAATATAAGTGTCCTGGCACAATCCAATCAGCTTGTTAGTTCTATCTCTGTAGATTCTGATTCCAAGAATGTACGCGGCTTCTCTCATGTCTTTCATGGAAAAACAACTTCCAAGCCAAGTCTTGATAGACTGAAGCAACGGAACGTCATTACCGAGGAGGAGTATGTCATCGACATACAGTACAAGAAACGCAATTTTGCTCCCACTAGTCTTCTTGTATACACATGCTTCCTCTTCGTTCTTGATGAAACCGAATTGTTTTACTGCTTCATCAAAACGAAGATTCCAACTCCGTGATGCTTGCTTCAATCCATAAATGGATTTATGAAGTTTGCATACCTTTCCAGCGTTTTTAGGATCGACAAAACCTTCAGGCTGTGTCATGTACACATCCTCTTCCAGAATACCATTCAGGAATGCGGTTTTAACATCCATCTGCCAAATCTCATAATCATAATGAGCAGCAATCGCTAGAAGAATCCGAATGGATTTAAGCATAGCTACTGGGGAATAGGTTTCATCATAGTCAATACCATGAATTTGATTGAAACCTTTAGCCCCCAATCTCGCTTTGTAAATCTGTACATTTCCATCCACGTCAATCTTCTTCTTGAAGATCTATTTACACTCAATGGCTTTTACACCACTAGGTAAATCGACCAAGGACCATACTTGGTTTTCTGACATGGATGTCATTTCGGATTTAGAGGCTCCAAGACACTTTTCGGAGTCCGGGCCCATCATTGCTTCCGCAAAGGTCGCTGGTTCGTCACCTTCAACGATCATCAGATCATTTGAATTGGTTACGAGAAATCCATAGTATCTCTCGGGTTCGTGACGGATCCTTCCGGATCTGCGAACTTCAGGCTCCACAGGCGCCGGTTCCACAGAACTTTGTGGATCCAACTGCTGCTCTTCCTCAACAGGTTGAGCAGTTTCCTGTGCATCTTGAATTTCTTCAAGATGTACTTTACTCCCACTGTTTTTCTTAGAGAGAAACTCCCTCTCAAGAAAAGAACAGTCCCGAGCAACAAATACTTTGTTCTCAGATTGGTTGTAAAAGTAGTATGCCTTGGTTTCCTTAGGATAACCAACGAAGTAGCATTTATCTGATTTGGGTGCAAGCTTGTCAGAGATTAAACGTTTGACATAAGCTTCACAACCCCAAATCCTCAGGAAAGACAGATTAGGAATTTTCCCAGTCCACAATTCATGTGGTGTCTTATCCACCGATTTAGATGGCACCCTATTTAGTGTAAACGCAGACGTTTCTAGAGCGTATCCCCAAAAGGATAATGGAAGATTAGTATGACTCATCATAGACCGAACCATATCTAATAAGGTTCGATTTCTCCTCTCTGACACTCCATTCCATTGAGGTGTTCCAGGAGGAGTGAGTTGTGAAACAATTCCACACTCGCTCAGATAGTCGCTGAACTCTTGGCTTAAGTATTCTCCTCCGCGATCCGATCGCAGAATTTTGATACTTTTGCCAAGTTGGTTCTGTACTTCATTCTTGAATTCCTTGAATCTATCAAAGGATTCTGACTTGTGTCTCATCAAGTAGACATAGCCATACCTACTGAAATCATCAGTGAAGGTAATGAAGTACTTGTAATTTCCTCTGGCAACAGTACTCATCGGCCCACATACATCAGTATGAACAAGGCCCAACAAGTCACTGGCCCTTTCATTTGGTTTGTTGAAAGGGGCTCTAGCCATTTTGCCCACCAAGCAAGATTCGCATTTCTCACATGATTCAAAATCAAATGAGCCCAGAAGCCCATTTCGATGGAGCCTTTGGATGCGTTTCTCATTGATATGGCCCAAACGACAATGCCATAAGAAAGTCGGGTTTTCGTCATTTGACTTAAACCGCTTTGTATTTATGTTAAAGACAGGCATTTCTTGATTTAAAACATATAACCCATTTTCTAATGGGGCGCTACCATAAAATGTACCATCACGATTAAAAGAACAAACTTTATTCTTAACAGCAAAATCAAAACCTTCCAAATCCAAAACGGAAACTGAAATTATGTTTCTGCTTATCGCAGGTACAAAGTAGCAATTATTCAAAGCTAAAATCATGCCCGAAGGTAAAGACAATTCATAGGTGCCTACGGCCAGTGCGGCAACCTTAGCTCCATTCCCGACTCGTAGCTCCACTTGTCCTTTCTTCAGCGTTCTACTGTTTCTTAGTGCCTGCACATCAGTACAAATGTGAGCACCGCAGCCGGTATCCAATACCCACGAAGTAGAACTAGAAGATATAACATTAAGTTCGATAACATAAATACCTGAGTCAGACGCATCACACGTCTTCTTCAGCTTCTTGTAATCTTCCTTGAACTTCTTGCAGTCTCTTTTCCAATGCCCCAACTGCTTGCAGTAGTTGCACTTATCCTCAGCAGAAGGCCCGGATTTGGGCTTGGGCTTGGGCTTGTCTTGACTTTCAGTCTCGACAACCTGGGCCTTTCCCTTATCCATCTTAGGTTTCTTAAACCTTTTACCCCCTTGTACCATCAGGACACTGGGAGTAGCCTTCTTGTGATTCGGTTCTGCTGTCTTCAGCATACCGTGCAACTCAGTCAATGTCTTAGTCATGTTTTGCATGTTGTAGTTCATAATGAACTGATCAAAACACGACGGCAATGACTGCAGAATCATGTCAGTGGCCAGCTCCTGGCTAATGGCACAGTCCAGTTTCCCCAGGTTATCAATGTAACCCATCATTTTAAGGACATGAGGACTTACTGGACTGTCCTTAGCCAGCTTGCAATCCATGAGATATTTAACCGTCTGGTATCTCTCTGTGCGAGCTTGCTCCTGAAACAAAGCTTTCAGGCTGTTAATCATCTCAATGGGTGACAACACGTTCTCATATTGCTTCTGCAGCTCAGAGTTCATGGTCACCAGCATTAGACAAGTAACATCTTTGACATCCGCTGAATGCTTATCCTAAGCATTCTTTTCTGTCTGCGGAGCATTGGAACGTGGCCTCTCGGTGAGAATTCTTTCAAGGACATATTCCTTGTTCTCTTGCCTGAGAACTATTCTCAGGTTCCGATACCATTCCAAGAAATTAGATCCATTTAACTTGTCCTTCTCAAGGACGGATCTTAGTGAGAAAGTGTTGATGTGATTTGAGACAGACATAGCTGCAATTAAAAGAGGTAAAGGTTTTAGTTATAATGCTCAAGGAATTGAGAAATCTTATCTAATAAGAAAACTCGCATTGTATTCATAACTAAGTTTCCTCATATGAATACAATGAACCAAGATCCTCAGATCACAAAAATTCGAGTGGACGACTCGCCATCACCCAAAATTTAGTCATCCAGGTAAGCAAATCATTGCTAATTGTACCCAGTACAACTCTTGGTCGCAGGTAAGACAATCCATGTCATATCCACTCCGATGTCTCTGGGCCCAGAACTTCTGATGGCCCAGTCAAGTAAACCAATCTCTTCGGTCTTGTGATCATTGACAGTCGCACTGCAAGTCTATCAATGATCACCTGCCTTACTCATGTAGCTGTGGATACCAAGGACTCCAAGACTATCCAATCAGCGACACGAGTCTTGACAGTAGACAAGATCGGGCAAGACATCAAGATCACTTGATATTTAGTTGAGGAAAAGAACCGATTTATCTTGATGCATATCCAATATACATTCAAGGATTTATTTATTTATTTAAAACATTCAGTTTATTTAGTTTAGATTCATCTACAACTTTTAGGATTAAATTGTTCTGGTATATGCAAATATGTAGTCCAACTAGCATGTCTGCGAGCATTGTATCGATCGACGCCAGCCATTGGTATCGATCGATGCAATCAAATTTAAACCGCTCTTCGATAACCGGTCTAACCGAATCGAATTTACATAACCGATTCAATCCAATTGAACCAGTTCGGTTTAATAGTCCATGTCGATCGTCACACACTGTGTGTCGATCGATATGACCAAACCAGAACCAATTTGGTTAATCAAATTAACCGAGCGATCCAACCTGTTCAATCCAATTGAACCGGTCTATCAACCTTCTTTGCCTGTGTCGACCGACACACCCAGTGTATCGATCGACGCAGCAGGAATACGGGTATTCGATCTCAGATCGAAACCCTAAAATTATTTACGGATTTTCGCTCTGTGTCGATCGACACCCTGCGATAACCCTAAAATTTTAACGCGTTCAGCCGCGGCGTGTCGACCGACACACGCTTTGTGTCGATCGACACAGTGCGTTTTCATCAATTCTTCGTCTTTTCAAACAGAACAAAACCGAGAATATAACTTGAAAACACGATTTGAACATGCAAAAATCAATTCAACAACATCAGGATTCGAATTAATTTGCATCATATTCAATAGCTAAACCCTAACACGCTCTGAATACCACTGTTGGATCCCTATGGATCTAGGGTTTGATATATTGAATGAAAACCAACCTCGTTCTTACCTTTCTGGCAGCGGAATTGAGATGGTGAACAAGATCAGTGGAGCAACACAAACGCCTTGCCTCTACCAGATACACCCTAACTAAAACCAGCTATGAACATGGGTCTCGGAATCATTGCTCTGATACCACTGTAGGATTATGTGTGTTCATTGGTGTAATTATCAGATTACAACATAACATAATCAACTAGGATCTAGGTGATTTGCAGTTGAATCATAAACAGATCAGGATCATTACCTTGTGATTGCAGCGGATTGATCAAAGGAATATCGAGATCTGTAAGAGCTGATGATAACCGGCTCCTCCTAGGTATCCACACTCTTACAAGCTACTGGATCAGGCTGCTAGACCAAGCTGGAACAACAGAGAGAGAGGACGGCCAGACCTAGAAAAATCGCAGACCCTTGGCTAAGTGGCGCCTCTCTCTTGCTTATATGGGCCCAAGTAATTAAACTAATGGCCTATTAGGCTTTTGGGCCCAAGACCCAAATCAGACAAAAGACTGTATTTTGTCTGGCCCAATTCTCTGTACAAATATAGTAAATGCCTTGCATCTTACCGTATTAATTCCATTTAACTTTCCCGTTAGCTATGGTGTGTGACCCTTTGGGATCATACAATACTGGTAATAAGTCCTAAACTTATAGATCAAGAGCGGGCTCTAGCAAGTCATCATGATCACCCAGTATTTATGACTTATGTCTGATCTCGACACTTATCATACTTTCTAGAGATAGTACAATAGATTTCAGGACATTCCCAACAATCTCCCACTTGTACTGGAATCCTACATTCCCTAATCCTTTTGTCTCAATATCTCGATTTGGCATAAGGCAAGAAGCGTGTCATCCTTATATAGCCAGACCATCCTAAGCACGAGTTGCATACTAGGGATGGTCTGGCTATATAAGGATGACACGCTTCTTGCCTTATGCCAGATCGAGATATTGAGACAAAAGGATTGGGGAATGTAGGATTCCAGTACAAGTGGGAGATTGTTGGGAATGTCCTGAAATCTACTGTACTATCTCTAGAAAGTATGATAAGTGTCGAGATCAGACATAAGTCATAAATACTGGGTGATCATGATGACTTGCTAGAGCCCGCTCTTGATCTATAAGTTTAGGACTTATTACCAGTATTGTATGATCCCAAAGGGTCACACACCATAGCTAACGGGAAAGTTAAATGCAATTAATACGGTAAGATGCAAGGCATTTACTATATTTGTACAGAGAATTGGGCCAGACAAAATACAGTCTTTTGTCTGATTTGGGTCTTGGGCCCAAAAGCCTAATAGGCCATTAGTTTAATTACTTGGCCCCATATAAGCAAGAGAGAGGCGCCACTTAGCCAAGGGTCTGCGATTTTTCTAGGTCTGGCCGTCCTCTCTCTCTGTTGTTCCAGCTTGGTCTAGCAGCCTGATCCAGTAGCTTGTAAGAGTGTGGATACCTAGGAGGAGCCGGTTATCATCAACTCTTACAGATCTCGATATTCCTTTGATCAATCCGCTGCAATCACAAGGTAATGATCCTGATCTGTTTATGATTCAACTGCAAATCACCTAGATCCTAGTTGATTATGTTAGGTTGTAATCTGATAATTACACCAATGAACACACAAAATCCTACAGTGGTATCAGAGCAATGATTCCGAGACCCATGTTCATAGCTGGTTTTAGTTAGGGTGTATCTGGTAGAGGCAAGGCGTTTGTGTTGCTCCACTGATCTCGTTCACCATCTCAATTCTGCTGCCAGAAAGGTAAGAACGAGGTTGGTTTTCATTCAATATATCAAACCCTAGATCCATAGGGATCCAACAGTGGTATCAGAGCGTGTTAGGGTTTAGCTATTGAATATGATGCAAATTAATTCGAATCCTGATGTTGTTGAATTGATTTTTGCATGTTCAAATCGTGTTTTAATGTTATATTCTCGGTTTTGTTCTGTTTGAAAAGACGAAGAATTGATGAAAACGCACTGTGTCGATCGACACAAAGCGTGTGTCGGTCGACACGCCGCGGCTGAACGCGTTAAAATTTTAGGGTTATCGCAGGGTGTCGATCGACACAAAGCGTGTGTCGGTCGACACAGAGCGAAAATCCGTAAATAATTTTAGGGTTTCGATCTGAGATCGAATACCCGTATTCCTGCTGCGTCGATCGATACACTGGGTGTGTCGGTCGACACAGGCAAAGAAGGTTGATAGACCGGTTCAATTGGATTGAACAGGTTGGATCGCTCGGTTAATTTTGATTAACCAAATTGGTTCTGGTTTGGTCATATCGATCAACACACAGTGTGTGACGATCGACATTGACTATTAAACCGAACTGGTTCAATTGGATTGAATCGGTTATGTAAATTCGATTCGGTTAGACCGGTTATCGAAGAGCGGTTTAAATTAGATTGCATCGATCGATACCAATGGCTGGCGTCGATCGATACAATGCTCGCAGACATGCTAGTTGGACTACATATTTGCATATACCAGAACAATTTAATCCTAAAAGTTGTAGATGAATCTAAACTAAATAAACTGAATGTTTTAAATAAATAAATAAATCCTTGAATGTATATTGGATATGCATCAAGATAAATCGGTTCTTTTCCTCAACTAAATATCAAGTGATCTTGATGTCTTGCCCGATCTTGTCTACTGTCAAGACTCGTGTCGCTGATTGGATAGTCTTGGAGTCCTTGGTATCCACAGCTACATGAGTAAGGCAGGTGATCATTGATAGACTTGCAGTGCGACTGTCAATGATCACAAGACATAAGAGATTGGTTTACTTGACTGGGCCATCAGAAGTTCTGGGCCCAGAGACATCGGAGTGGATATGACATGGATTGTCTTACCTGCGACCAAGAGTTGTACTGGGTACAATTAGCAATGATTTGCTTACCTGGATGACTAAATTTTGGGTGATGGCGAGTCGTCCACTCGAATTTTGGTGATCTGAGGATCTTGGTTCATTGTATTCATATGAGGAAACTTAGTTATGAATACAATGCGAGTTTTCTTATTAGATAAGATTTCTCAATTCCTTGAGCATTATAACTAAAACCTTTACCTCTTTTAATTGCAGCTATGTCTGTCTCAAATCACATCAACACTTTCTCACTAAGATCCGTCCTTGAGAAGGACAAGTTAAATGGATCTAATTTCTTGGAATGGTATCGGAACCTGAGAATAGTTCTCAGGCAAGAGAACAAGGAATATGTCCTTGAAAGAATTCTCACCGAGAGGCCACGTTCCAATGCTCCGCAGACAGAAAAGAATGCTTGGGATAAGCATTCAGCGGATGTCAAAGATGTTACTTGTCTAATGCTGGTGACCATGAACTCTGAGCTGCAGAAGCAATATGAGAACGTGTTGTCACCCATTGAGATGATTAACAGCCTGAAAGCTTTGTTTCAGGAGCAAGCTCGCACAGAGAGATACCAGACGGTTAAATCTCTCATGGATTGCAAGCTGGCTAAGGACAGTCCAGTAAGTCCTCATGTCCTTAAAATGATGGGTTACATTGATAACCTGGGGAAACTGGACTGTGCCATTAGCCAGGAGCTGGCCACTGACATGATTCTGCAGTCATTGCCGTCGTGTTTTGATCAGTTCATTATGAACTACAACATGCAAAACATGACTAAGACATTGACTGAGTTGCACGGTATGCTGAAGACAGCAAAACCGAATCTCAAGAAGGCTACTCCCAGTGTCCTGATGGTACAAGGGGGTAAAAGGTTTAAGAAACCTAAGAAGGCTAAGGGAAAGGCCCAGGTTGTCGAGACTGAAAGTCAAGACAAGCCCAAGCCCAAGCCCAAATCCGGGCCTTCTGCTGAGGATAAGTGCAACTACTGCAAGCAGTTGGGGCATTGGAAAAGAGACTGCAAGAAGTTCAAGGAAGATTACAAGAAGCTGAAGAAGACGTATGATGCGTCTGACTCAGGTATTTATGTTATCGAACTTAATGTTATATCTTCTAGTTCTACTTCGTGGGTATTGGATACCGGCTGCGGTGCTCACTTTTGTACTGATGTGCAGGCACTAAGAAACAGTAGAACGCTGAAGAAAGGACAAGTGGAGCTACGAGTCGGGAATGGAGCTAAGGTTGCTGCACTGGCCGTAGGCACCTATGAATTGTCTTTACCTTCGGGCATGATTTTAGCTTTGAATAATTGCTACTTTGTACCTGCGATAAGCAGAAACATAATTTCAGTTTCCGTTTTGGATTTGGAAGGTTTTGATTTTGCTGTTAAGAATAAAGTTTGTTCTTTTAATCGTGATGGTACATTTTATGGTAGCGCCCCATTAGAAAATGGGTTATATGTTTTAAATCAAGAAATGCCTGTCTTTAACATAAATACAAAGCGGTTTAAGTCAAATGACGAAAACCCGACTTTCTTATGGCATTGTCGTTTGGGCCATATCAATGAGAAACGCATCCAAAGGCTCCATCGAAATGGGCTTCTGGGCTCATTTGATTTTGAATCATGTGAGAAATGCGAATCTTGCTTGGTGGGCAAAATGGCTAGAGCCCCTTTCAACAAACCAAATGAAAGGGCCAGTGACTTGTTGGGCCTTGTTCATACTGATGTATGTGGGCCGATGAGTACTGTTGCCAGAGGAAATTACAAGTACTTCATTACCTTCACTGATGATTTCAGTAGGTATGGCTATGTCTACTTGATGAGACACAAGTCAGAATCCTTTGATAGATTCAAGGAATTCAAGAATGAAGTACAGAACCAACTTGGCAAAAGTATCAAAATTCTGCGATCGGATCGCGGAGGAGAATACTTAAGCCAAGAGTTCAGCGACTATCTGAGCGAGTGTGGAATTGTTTCACAACTCACTCCTCCTGGAACACCTCAATGGAATGGAGTGTCAGAGAGGAGAAATCGAACCTTATTAGATATGGTTCGGTGTCTATGATGAGTCATACTAATCTTCCATTATCCTTTTGGGGATACGCTCTAGAAACGTCTGCGTTTACACTAAATAGGGTGCCATCTAAATCGGTGGATAAGACACCACATGAATTGTGGACTGGGAAAATTCCTAATCTGTCTTTCCTGAGGATTTGGGGTTGTGAAGCTTATGTCAAACGTTTAATCTCTGACAAGCTTGCACCCAAATCAGATAAATGTTACTTCGTTGGTTATCCTAAGGAAACCAAGGCATACTACTTTTACAACCAATCTGAGAACAAAGTATTTGTTGCTCGGGACTGTTCTTTTCTTGAGAGGGAGTTTCTCTCTAAGAAAAACAGTGGGAGTAAAGTACATCTTGAAGAAATTCAAGATGCACAGGAAACTGCTCAACCTGTTGAGGAAGAGCAGCAGTTGGATCCACAAAGTTCTGTGGAACCGGCGCCTGTGGAGCCTGAAGTTCGCAGATCCGGAAGGATCCGTCACGAACCCGAGAGATACTATGGATTTCTCGTAACCAATTCAAATGATCTGATGATCGTTGAAGGTGACGAACCAGCGACCTTTGCGGAAGCAATGATGGGCCCGGACTCCGAAAAGTGGCTTGGAGCCTCTAAATCCGAAATGACATCCATGTCAGAAAACCAAGTATGGTCCTTGGTCGATTTACCTAGTGGTGTAAAAGCCATTGAGTGTAAATGGATCTTCAAGAAGAAGATTGACGTGGATGGAAATGTACAGATTTACAAAGCGAGATTGGTGGCTAAAGGTTTCAAACAAATTCATGGTATTGACTATGATGAAACCTATTCCCCAGTAGCTATGCTTAAATCCATTCGGATTCTTCTAGCGATTGCTGCTCATTATGATTATGAGATTTGGCAGATGGATGTTAAAACCGCATTCCTGAATGGTATTCTGGAAGAGGATGTGTACATGACACAGCCTGAAGGTTTTGTCGATCCTAAAAACGCTGGAAAGGTATGCAAACTTCATAAATCCATTTATGGATTGAAGCAAGCATCACGGAGTTGGAATCTTCGTTTTGATGAAGCAGTAAAACAATTCGGTTTCATCAAGAACGAAGAGGAAGCATGTGTATACAAGAAGACTAGTGGGAGCAAAATTGTGTTTCTTGTACTGTATGTCGATGACATACTCCTCCTCGGTAATGACGTTCCGTTGCTTCAGTCTATCAAGACTTGGCTTGGAAGTTGTTTTTCCATGAAAGACATGGGAGAAGCCGCGTACATTCTTGGAATCAGAATCTACAGAGATAGAACTAACAAGCTGATTGGATTGTGCCAGGACACTTATATTGATAAGGTGTTGCACAGATTCAAGATGCAAGATTCCAAGAAGGGCTTCATTCCAATGTCTCATGGCATGAGTCTCAGCAAGAAGCAGTGTCCGGCGACATCTGCTGAGCGAGAACGCATGAATAGGATTCCTTATGCTTCTGCAATAGGATCTATCATGTATGCCATGCTCTGCACTCGTCCAGATGTAGCTTACGCGTTAAGCATGACGAGCAGATACCAATCTGATCCAGGTGAGGAACACTGGACAGCTGTCAAGAATATTCTCAAGTATTTGAGACATACTAAGGATAAATTCCTTGTGTATGGAAGAAGTGATGAACTTGTGGTGAATGGATTCACTGATGCGAGTTTTCAGACAGACAGAGACGATTTCCGATCACAATCTGGATTTGTCTTCTGTCTAAATGGCGGTACGGTGAGCTGGAAGAGCTCTAAGCAGAATACCGTAGCTGATTCCACAACGGAAGCTGAATATGTTGCTGCTTCAGAAGCGGCAAAGGAAGCTGTTTGGATCAAGAAGTTCATGACTGAACTTGGTGTGGTTCCTAGTATCTTGGAGCCAGTGGCTTTATTCTGCGATAACAATGGAGCCATTGCTCAGGCGAAAGAACCCAGGTCACACCAGAAGTCCAAACACGTTGAGAGGAAATATCATTTGATTCGTGATATTGTCAATAGAGGTGATGTAAAGATCAGCCGAGTTCCGACAGATGAGAACGTCGCTGATCCTCTGACCAAGTCACTCCCAAGGCCTAAGCATGAGAGTCATACGACTGCTGTAGGCATTAGAGATCTTATGATGTAATCTTGATTCTAGTGGGAGTTTTTGGTTATATTTTAAGTTATAATAAGACGCTCTTGTAAACATTCTTTGGAAGTGTTTCAATGAAATTTGATTTCAGCATTATTTATATTGTGATCTAAATAATGGTCCCAAATAAGTTTATGACATATTATAGGTCATCAAGTTGAGGACTTGATCATGAAACCCTATAAGTCAATGAATTATTTTGTCCCTAGTCGAGGTTGTAGAATTGGGACACTAACAACCGGTAGAGACTAGATTGTGAGGTGACTGTTGGCTAAGTTTCATGGAGCCAATGATATGATTATCGCAGTCAGTCACATAGATATATGTTAGTGAACATATGATCGGACATGACCCGCTAATGAGAAGTCTACAAGATAGTTATATCTGTGTCATAAGAGATTCTCATTACGACTATAGAGTATAGTCCTTAGACCTGAGTTCATCATGCTTTCTTGCATATGAATTGGTACACTTTGACCTTGTCAAACGTCGACCTGTAACTGGCGACTATAACGGCACTGTTCGGGTGTATCATGAAATACGCGTTGAAACAGGGATGGAACAAGATGGAATTTGTCCCTCCTGTATAACGGGAGATAAATATCTCAGGGCCTATCGAAGATTGAATACTGAGAAAATGTGTGGCCGCACTCAAACGAACTGCAGTTCAGTTGTTTGTAAAGTTCAGTATGAGATCAGGAGTTCGATAAACACGATGTTGGCTAAATAAGGATGACACTAATCTTGCCTTATGCCAAATCGAGATATAGAGACAAAAGGATTATAGGAATTGGTGATTCCAGTACAAGTGGGAGATTGTTGGGATAGTGTCCTGAAATCACACTTGTACTCACTCCTGTGATAGTTGTGTGTCGAGATCAGACATTCGTATAATACTGGGTTTTGCAATGCTTTGCTAGAAGCCTCTTGCAATCTGTAGGTCGTGGATTTACTGCCAGTATTATATGATCCTATAGGGTCACACACCTAAGCGAACTGGAAGCTACGACATGGGAATGATCATTGTGGCAATGATCATATTATGTGTATTGAAATACACATAAGATTCGAGATAATGGTGTTGTGTCGATCGACACAGCTTGTGTGTCGGTCGACACAGTTCGGTTTTTCCGAACAGGCTTTTCGGGTTATGGCTTAATTGAGTCTGGCCCGTTAAACAAGTTGAGGTCGAATAAACTCGTTTTAGTTTGACCTAAACGGATGAGCCGTCAAGTTTTCAAGAGAGAAACACTAGACACACCAGAGAGAATCGATCCCGTTGATCCGGCACTAGCATCCCGTTTCCAGTGAAGCGTGCGTGTGTATCTGGTAGAGGCAAGGCGTTTGTGTTGCTCCACTGATCTCGTTCACCATCTCAATTCCGCTGCCAGAAAGGTAAGAACGAGGTTGGTTTTCATTCAATATATCAAACCCTAGATCCATAGGGATCCAACAGAAGCTGAATTATTGTTGGGATAGTGTCCTGAAATCACACTTGTACTCACTCCTGTGATAGTTGTGTGTCGAGATCAGACATTCGTATAATACTGGGTTTTGCAATGCTTTGCTAGAAGCCTCTTGCAATCTGTAGGTCGTGGATTTACTGCCAGTATTATATGATCCTATAGGGTCACACACCTAAGCGAACTGGAAGCTACAACATGGGAATGATCATTGTGGCAATGATCATATTATGTGTATTGAAATACACATAAGATTCGAGATAATGGTGTTGTGTCGATCAACACAGCTTGTGTGTCGGTCGACACAGTTCGGTTTTTCCGAACAGGCTTTTCGGGTTATGGCTTAATTGAGTCTGGCCCGTTAAACAAGTTGAGGTCGAATAAACTCGTTTTAGTTCGACCTAAACGGATAAGCCGTCAAGTTTTCAAGAGAGAAACACTAGACACACCAGAGAGAATCGATCCCGTTGATCCGGCACTAGCATCCCGTTTCCAGTGAAGCGTGCGTGTGTATCTGGTAGAGGCAAGGCGTTTGTGTTGCTCCACTGATCTCGTTCACCATCTCAATTCCGCTGCCAGAAAGGTAAGAACGAGGTTGGTTTTCATTCAATATATGAAACCCTAGATCCATAGGGATCCAACAGTGGTATCAGAGCGTGTTAGGGTTTAGCTATTGAATATGATGCAAATTAATTCGAATCCTGATGTTGTTGAATTGATTTTTGCATGTTCAAATCGTGTTTTCAAGTTATATTCTCGGTTTTGTTCTGTTTGAAAAGACGAAGAATTGATGAAAACGCACTGTGTCGATCGACACAAAGCGTGTGTCGGTCGACACGCCGCGGCTGAACGCGTTAAAATTTTAGGGTTATCGCAGGGTGTCGATCGACACAAAGCGTGTGTCGGTCGACACAGAGCAAAAATCCGTAAATAATTTTAGGGTTTCGATCTGAGATCGAATACCCGTATTCCTGCTGCGTCGATCGATACACTGGGTGTGTCGGTCGACACAGGCAAAAAAGGTTGATAGACCGGTTCAATTGGATTGAACAGGTTGGATCGCTCGGTTAATTTTGATTAACCAAATTGGTTCTGGTTTGGTCATATCGATCGACACACAGTGTGTGACGATCGACATGGACTATTAAACCGAACTGGTTCAATTGGATTGAATCGGTTATGTAAATTCGATTCGGTTAGACCGGTTATTCAAGAGCGGTTTAAATTTGATTGCATCGATCGATACCAATGGCTGGCGTCGATCGATACAATGCTCGCAGACATGCTAGTTGGACTACATATTTGCATATACCAGACCAATTTAATCCTAAAAGTTGTAGATGAATCTAAACTAAATAAACTGAATGTTTTAAATAAATAAATAAATCCTTGAATGTATATTGGATATGCATCAAGATAAATCGGTTCTTTTCCTCAACTAAATATCAAGTGATCTTGATGTCTTGCCCGATCTTGTCTACTGTCAAGACTCGTGTCGCTGATTGGATAGTCTTGGAGTCCTTGGTATCCACAGCTACATGAGTAAGGCAGGTGATCATTGATAGACTTGCAGTGCGACTGTCAATGATCACAAGACCGAAGAGATTGGTTTACTTGACTGGGCCATCAGAAGTTCTGGGCCCAGAGACATCGGAGTGGATATGACATGGATTGTCTTACCTGCGACCAAGAGTTGTACTGGGTACAATTAGCAATGATTTGCTTACCTGGATGACTAAATTTTGGGTGATGGCGAGTCGTCCACTCGAATTTTGGTGATCTGAGGATCTTGGTTCATTGTATTCATATGAGGAAACTTAGTTATGAATACAATGCGAGTTTTCTTATTAGATAAGATTTCTCAATTCCTTGAGCATTATAACTAAAACCTTTACCTCTTTTAATTGCAGCTATGTCTGTCTCAAATCACATCAACACTTTCTCACTAAGATCCGTCCTTGAGAAGGACAAGTTAAATGGATCTAATTTCTTGGAATGGTATCGGAACCTGAGAATAGTTCTCAGGCAAGAGAACAAGGAATATGTCCTTGAAAGAATTCTCACCGAGAGGCCACGTTCCAATGCTCCGCAGACAGAAAAGAATGCTTGGGATAAGCATTCAGCGGATGTCAAAGATGTTACTTGTGTAATGCTGGTGACCATGAACTCTGAGCTGCAGAAGCAATATGAGAACGTGTTGTCACCCATTGAGATGATTAACAGCCTGAAAGCTTTGTTTCAGGAGCAAGCTCGCACAGAGAGATACCAGACGGTTAAATCTCTCATGGATTGCAAGCTGGCTAAGGACAGTCCAGTAAGTCCTCATGTCCTTAAAATGATGGGTTACATTGATAACCTGGGGAAACTGGACTGTGCCATTAGCCAGGAGCTGGCCACTGACATGATTCTGCAGTCATTGCCGTCGTGTTTTGATCAGTTCATTATGAACTACAACATGCAAAACATGACTAAGACATTGACTGAGTTGCACGGTATGCTGAAGACAGCAAAACCAAATCTCAAGAAGGCTACTCCCAGTGTCCTGATGGTACAAGGGGGTAAAAGGTTTAAGAAACCTAAGAAGGATAAGGGAAAGGCCCAGGTTGTCGAGACTGAAAGTCAAGACAAGCCCAAGCCCAAATCCGGGCCTTCTGCTGAGGATAAGTGCAACTACTGCAAGCAGTTGGGGCATTGGAAAAGAGACTGCAAGAAGTTCAAGGAAGATTACAAGAAGCTGAAGAAGACGTATGATGCGTCTGACTCAGGTATTTATGTTATCGAACTTAATGTTATATCTTCTAGTTCTACTTCGTGGGTATTGGATACCGGCTGCGGTGCTCACATTTGTACTGATGTGCAGGCACTAAGAAACAGTAGAACGCTGAAGAAAGGACAAGTGGAGCTACGAGTCGGGAATGGATCTAAGGTTGCTGCACTGGCCGTAGGCACCTATGAATTGTCTTTACCTTCGGGCATGATTTTAGCTTTGAATAATTGCTACTTTGTACCTGCGATAAGCAGAAACATAATTTCAGTTTCCGTTTTGGATTTGGAAGGTTTTGATTTTGCTGTTAAGAATAAAGTTTGTTCTTTTAATCGTGATGGTACATTTTATGGTAGCGCCCCATTAGAAAATGGGTTATATGTTTTAAATCAAGAAATGCCTGTCTTTAACATAAATACAAAGCGGTTTAAGTCAAATGACGAAAACCCGACTTTCTTATGGCATTGTCGTTTGGGCCATATCAATGAGAAACGCATCCAAAGGCTCCATCGAAATGGGCTTCTGGGCTCATTTGATTTTGAATCATGTGAGAAATGCGAATCTTGCTTGGTGGGCAAAATGGCTAGAGCCCCTTTCAACAAACCAAATGAAAGGGCCAGTGACTTGTTGGGCCTTGTTCATACTGATGTATGTGGGCCGATGAGTACTGTTGCCGGAGGAAATTACAAGTACTTCATTACCTTCACTGATGATTTCAGTAGGTATGGCTATGTCTACTTGATGAGACACAAGTCAGAATCCTTTGAGCGGCTCCAACGCGTATTGAAATACACATAAGATTCGAGACTGTTGGATCCCTATGGATCTAGGGTTTGATATATTGAATGAAAACCAACCTCGTTCTTACCTTTCTGGCAGCGGAATTGAGATGGTGAACGAGATCAGTGGAGCAACACAAACGCCTTGCCTCTACCAGATACACACGCACGCTTCACTGGAAACGGGATGCTAGTGCCGGATCAACGGGATCGATTCTCTCTGGTGTGTCTAGTGTTTCTCCCTTGAAAACTTGACGGCTCAGTTGTTTAGGTCGAACTAAACACGTTTTATTCGACCTAAACGTGCTTAACGGGCCAGACTCAATTAAGCCATAACCCGAAAAGCCTGTTCGGAAAATCCGAACTGTGTCGACCGACACACAAGCTGTGTCGATCGACACAACACCTTAATATCGATACTTATGTGTATTTCAATACACATAACATGATCATTGTCACAATGATCATTCCCATGTCGTAGCTTCCAGTTCGCTTAGGTGTGTGACCCTATAGGATCATATAATACTGGCAGTAAGTCCACGACCTACAGATTGCAAGAGGCTTCTAGCAAAGCATTGCAAACGCCCAGTATTATACGAATGTCAGATCTCGACACACAACTATCACATGAGTGAGTACACGTGTGATTTCAGGACACTATCCCAACAATCTCCCACTTGCACTGGAATCATCAATTCCTATAATCCTTTTGTCTCTATATCTCGATTTGGCATAAGGCAAGATTTGTGTCATCCTTATTAAGCCAACATCGTGTTTATCGAACTCCTGATCTCATACTGAACATTACAAACAACTGAACTACAGTTCGTTTGAGTGCGGCCACACATTTTCTCAGTATTCAATCTTCGATAGGCCCTGAGATATTTATCTCCCGTTATTCAGGAGGGACAAATTCCATCTTGTTCCATCCCTGTTTCAACGCACACTTCATGATAAACTTGAACAGTGTCGTTATAGCCGCCAGTTACGGATCGACGTTTGACAAAGTCAAAATGTACCAATTCATATGCAAGAAGGCATGTTGAACTCAGGTCTTAGGACTATACTCTATAGTCGTAATGAGAACCTCTTATGACACAGATATTACTATCTTGTAGACTTCTCATTAGCGGGTCATGTCCGATCATATGTCCACTGACATATATCTATGTGACTGACTGCGATAATCATTTCATTGGCTCCATGAAACTTAGCCAACAGTCACCTCACAATCTAGTCTCTAACGGTTGTCAGTGTCCCGATTCTACAACCTTGACTAGGGACAAAATAATTTATTAACTTATAGGGTTTCATGATCAAGTTCTCAACTTGATGACCTACAATATGTCATAAACTTATTTTGGGACCATTATTTAGATCACAATAAATAATGCTGAAATCAAATTTCATTAAACACTTCTAAAAGAATGTTTACAATAGCGTCTTATTATAACTAAAACAAAATCCAAAACTCCCACTAGAATCAAGATTACATCTTAAGATCTCTAATGCCTACAGCAGTCGTATGACTCTCATGCTTAGGCCTTGGGAGTGACTTGGTTAGAGGATCAGCGACATTCTCGTTTGTCGGAACTCGGCTGATCTTCACATCACCTCTATTGACAATATCACGAATCAGATGATATTTCCTCTCAACGTGTTTGGACTTCTGGTGTGACATGGGTTCTTTCGCCTGAGCAATGGCTCCATTGTTATCGCAGAACAAAGCCACTGGCTCCAAGATACTAGGAACCACACCAAGTTCTGTCATGAACTTCTTGATCCAAACAGCTTCCTTTGCCGCTTCTGAAGCAGCAACATATTCAGCTTCCGTTGTGGAGTCAGCTACGGTATTCTGCTTAGAGCTCTTCCAGCTCACCGCACCGCCATTTAGACAGAAGACATATCCAGACTGTGATCGGAAATCGTCTCTGTCCGTCTGAAAACTCGCATCGGTGAATCCATTCACCACAAGTTCATCACTATCTCCATACACAAGGAACTTGTCCTTAGTATGTCTCAAATACTTGAGAATATTCTTGACAGCTGTCCAGTGAGCTTCACCTGGATCAGATTGGTATCTACTCGTCATGCTTAACGCGTAAGCTACATCTGGACGAGTGCAGAGCATGGCATACATAATAGATCCTATTGCAGAGGCATAAGGAATCCTATTCATGCGTTCTCGCTCAGCAGGTGTCGCCGGACACTGCTTCTTGCAGAGACTCTTGCCATGAGACATTGGTATGAAGCCCTTCTTGGAATCGTGCATCCTGAATCTGTGCAACACCTTATCTATATAAGTGTCTTGGCACAATCCAATCAGCTTGTTAGTTCTATCTCTGTAGATTCTGATTCCAAGAATGTATGCGGCTTCTCCCATGTCTTTCATGGAAAAACAACTTCCAAGCCAAGTCTTGATAGACTGAAGCAACGGAACGTCATTACCGAAGAGGAGTATGTCATCGACATACAGTACAAGAAACGCAATTTTGCTCCCACTAGTCTTCTTGTATACACATGCTTCCTCTTCGTTCTTGATGAAACCGAATTGTTTTACTGCTTCATCAAAACGAAGATTCCAACTCCGTGATGCTTGCTTCAATCGATAAATGGATTTATGAAGTTTGCATACCTTTCCAGCGTTTTTAGGATCGACAAAACCTTCAGGCTGTGTCATGTACACATCCTCTTCCAGAATACCATTCAGGAATGCGGTTTTAACATCCATCTGCCAAATCTCATAATCATAATGAGCAGCAATCGCTAGAAGAATCCGAATGGATTTAAGCATAGCTACTGGGGAATAGGTTTCATCATAGTCAATACCATGAATTTGTTTGAAACCTTTAGCCACCAATCTCGCTTTGTAAATCTGTACATTTCCATCCACGTCAATCTTCTTCTTGAAGATCCATTTACACTCAATGGCTTTTACACCACTAGGTAAATCGACCAAGGACCATACTTGGTTTTCTGACATGGATGTCATTTCAGATTTAGAGGCTCCAAGCCACTTTTCGGAGTCCGGGCCCATCATTGCTTCCGCAAAGGTCGCTGGTTCGTCACCTTCAACGATCATCAGATCATTTGAATTGGTTACGAGAAATCCATAGTATCTCTCGGGTTCGTGACGGATCCTTCCGGATCTGCGAACTTCAGGCTCCACAGGCGCCGGTTCCACAGAACTTTGTGGATCCAACTGCTGCTCTTCCTCAACAGGTTGAGCAGTTTCCTGTGCATCTTGAATTTCTTCAAGATGTACTTTACTCCCACTGTTTTTCTTAGAGAGAAACTCCCTCTCAAGAAAAGAACAGTCCCGAGCAACAAATACTTTGTTCTCAGATTGGTTGTAAAAGTAGTATGCCTTGGTTTCCTTAGGATAACCAACGAAGTAGCATTTATCTGATTTGGGTGCAAGCTTGTCAGAGATTAAACGTTTGACATAAGCTTCACAACCCCAAATCCTCATGAAAGACAGATTAGGAATTTTCCCAATCCACAATTCATGTGGTGTCTTATCCACCGATTTAGATGGCACCCTATTTAGTGTAAACGCAGACGTTTCTAGAGCGTATCCCCAAAAGGATAATGGAAGATTAGTATGACTCATCATAGACCGAACCATATCTAATAAGGTTCGATTTCTCCTCTCTGACACTCCATTCCATTGAGGTGTTCCAGGAGGAGTGAGTTGTGAAACAATTCCACACTCGCTCAGATAGTCGCTGAACTCTTGGCTTAAGTATTCTCCTCCGCGATCCGATCGCAGAATTTTGATACTTTTGCCAAGTTGGTTCTGTACTTCATTCTTGAATTCCTTGAATCTATCAAAGGATTCTGACTTGTGTCTCATCAAGTAGACATAGCCATACCTACTGAAATCATCAGTGAAGGTAATGAAGTACTTGTAATTTCCTCTGGCAACAGTACTCATCGGCCCACATACATCAGTATGAACAAGGCCCAACAAGTCACTGGCCCTTTCATTTGGTTTGTTGAAAGGGGCTCTAGCCATTTTGCCCACCAAGCAAGATTCGCATTTCTCACATGATTCAAAATCAAATGAGCCCAGAAGCCCATTTCGATGGAGCCTTTGGATGCGTTTCTCATTGATATGGCCCAAACGACAATGCCATAAGAAAGTCGGGTTTTCGTCATTTGACTTAAACCGCTTTGTATTTATGTTAAAGACAGGCATTTCTTGATTTAAAACATATAACCCATTTTCTAATGGGGCGCTACCATAAAATGTACCATCACGATTAAAAGAACAAACTTTATTCTTAACAGCAAAATCAAAACCTTCCAAATCCAAAACGGAAACTGAAATTATGTTTCTGCTTATCGCAGGTACAAAGTAGCAATTATTCAAAGCTAAAATCATGCCCGGAGGTAAAGACAATTCATAGGTGCCTACGGCCAGTGCAGCAACCTTAGCTCCATTCCCGACTCGTAGCTCCACTTGTCCTTTCTTCAGCGTTCTACTGTTTCTTAGTGCCTGCACATCAGTACAAATGTGAGCACCGCAGCCGGTATCCAATACCCACGAAGTAGAACTAGAAGATATAACATTAAGTTCGATAACATAAATACCTGAGTCAGACGCATCATACGTCTTCTTCAGCTTCTTGTAATCTTCCTTGAACTTCTTGCAGTCTCTTTTCCAATGCCCCAACTGCTTGCAGTAGTTGCACTTATCCTCAGCAGAAGGCCCGGATTTGGGCTTGGGCTTGGGCTTGTCTTGACTTTCAGTCTCGACAACCTGGGCCTTTCCCTTATCCTTCTTAGGTTTCTTAAACCTTTTACCCCCTTGTACCATCAGGACACTGGGAGTAGCCTTCTTGAGATTCGGTTCTGCTGTCTTCAGCATACCGTGCAACTCAGTCAATGTCTTAGTCATGTTTTGCATGTTGTAGTTCATAATGAACTGATCAAAACACGACGGCAATGACTGCAGAATCATGTCAGTGGCCAGCTCCTGGCTAATGGCACAGTCCAGTTTCCCCAGGTTATCAATGTAACCCATCATTTTAAGGACATGAGGACTTACTGGACTGTCCTTAGCCAGCTTGCAATCCATGAGAGATTTAACCGTCTGGTATCTCTCTGTGCGAGCTTGCTCCTGAAACAAAGCTTTCAGGCTGTTAATCATCTCAATGGGTGACAACACGTTCTCATATTGCTTCTGCAGCTCAGATACCATGTTAGAATTTCAGAAGCATCCATGAGGAAGCTCTGATCATCTAGTTTGGTTCAAGAGACATTCATAAGAAGCTCTGAACCATAACTCATATCAAGAATAGAAACGGATTAAAGAAGAGTAATGCAACCGGTTCTACTCAAACAAAGACAACTAGTTTGTGTTGGGAATGTCCTGAAATCTACTGTACTATCTCTAGAAAGTATGATAAGTGTCGAGATCAGACATAAGTCATAAATACTGGGTGGTCATGATGACTTGCTAGAGCCCGCTCATGATCTATAAGTTTAGGACTTATTACCAGTATTGTATGATCCCAATGGGTCACACACCATAGCTAACGGGAAAGTTAAATGGAATTAATACGGTAAGATGCAAGGCATTTACTGTATTTGTACAGAGAATTGGGCCAGACAAAATACAGTCATTTTGTCTGATTTGGGTCTTGGGCCCAAAAGCCTAATAAGCCATTAGTTTAATTATTTGGGCCCATATAAGGAAGAGGAGGCGCCAGTAAGCCTGCAGTTCTGCGATTTTCAGGTCTGGCCGTCCTCCTCTCTCTATGTTGTTCCAGCTTGGTCTAGCAGCCTGATCCAGTAGCTTGTAAGCGTGTGGATACCTAGGAGGAGCCGGTAATCACCAGCTCTTGCAGATCTCGATATTCCCTTGATTAATCCGCTGCAATCATAAGGTAATGATCCTGATCTGTTTATGATTCAACTGCAAATCACCTAGATCCTAGTTGATTATGTTAGGTTGTAATCTGATAATTACACCAATGAACAAACATAATCCTACAGTGGTATCAGAGCCTAGGTCGTTAGGTTTTTGCTGTTTGGATCATATTTAGGTTGTTTTACTGTTTAGAATCGAATTTGGCTTAAGAAATTTGATTAGAACTTGTAAAAACCCTAATATGAAAATCGCATGATCCGATTGAAACCCATCGGTATGCGATGTGATCGCCCGTGTCGATCGACGAGGGAGAGAGATATCGATCGATATGAATCGGATCGATTGCTTCTCGTTGTCCCGATCGCAGCGAGCTGATGCACGCGAGTATCGATCGACGCAGGAGCGTGATATCGATCGATATGTTGGCGAGGCATACGGTCCGCGAGTAGCCAATCGGTTCAGCCGAGCTTCGCGGTTCGTTCTTCCCAAACCCGTGACAATGAACCGATCAATCCGATTGTGGTTCATTGTCAGCTTTAGCTAAAACCGCAAGTTAGGTCAAAATTGGCTAAAACACAAGGTGTTTCTTCCCGGTTTTGGACCTAACCGAACCGATCCAATTTAATTGGTGGTTCAAGCGGTTAACCCAAATCGCGGTTTGCTGGAAATTATTTAATACAATTGGTATTATTTAATTTCTGGTTAAACCGGATTTAAATTCAAAAATTGAATTTTAACCTAAACCGAAGGCTGGTCTAAGTTTGATTTGGTTGGACCAAATAATTTAGAGCTGGTCTGGTTTAGTAAATAACCAGTTGGATTTAGTAGTTAATTTGGTCTTGGACAAGAATTAATGAACCGACTCGGTTATGTCAAATTATTGGGCCAATTGGAATTCTGTGGTCTTGGGCCAAGAATTGGGCCTATAATTTGTGACCCAACCGAAAACTTTAATAAAACTTTAAATTAGAAATTTCTTTTTTTTGGCATGTTTCTAAATTTAGAAAGTTTCTAAAATAAGTAAGTTTCCCAAAATAGTAATCTTCTATTTTTGGAAAGAAAACCTAAAATCCTCAAAACCAATATCAAGCTTGGATGTCTTGCCCAATCTTGTCAGCTACTTAACGCTTATTCAATTACAGATATGGCTTACAGTGTGAGGTGTCTGTTTTTGCGTAAGTAAAGTAGTATATAGTCACTAATTTCATTGGGAGTCCCAGACTTTAGTGATTATTTGGCTGTAAGAGATTGGTTTCCTTGACTGGGCCATCGGGAGTCCCGGGCCTTGAGACATCTGGTGAATTGGGCCTTGGGCCCAATCCACAACCGAGAGTTATATGGATATAACTAGCTGTGTGTATGCTTACCAAGTAAAGCTAATTCCGGGTGACGGCCAGTGGCCCACTTTGGTTTTAGTTGAACATGGGTCTCGGAATCATTGCATTCATATGAGGTTAAACAAAGAAATTTTGAATGCAATGCGAGTTTTCTTATAAGTTATTAAGATTACTCTTTTATGAACTGAATAACTAAAACTCTATTTATCTCTAAATTTCAGTTATGACTAGCACAACAAATCAAAACACTTTCTCGATCCGGTCTGTCCTTGAGATGGACAAACTGAACGGATCAAATTTCTGTACTTGGTACCGGAACTTGAGAAATATTCTCAAGCATGAGAGCAAGGACTATGTCCTTGAAATTGCTCTCCCCGAGAAATTGAGATCAAGTGCCACACATGCAGAGTGTGATGCTTGGAACAAGCATTACACTGATGCGGTTGATGTGCGAAATCTTATGTTGACTACCATGAGTTCTGAGTTGAAGCATCAATATGAGAACTTGGAGTCACCCATGGAGATTGTCGCAGGCCTCAAGGCAAAGTACAAGGGACTTACACGAGTTGAGAGATGCCAGACTTTGAGGCGTCTCGTTGAGTGTAACCTCCCTGAGGGAAGTCCAGTTAGTTTTCATGTCAGTAAAATGATTAGTTACTTGGAAAACTTGGAAAGACTAGACTGTCCCATAAGTGTTGAGCAAGCCGTTTACCTCATCTTTCAGTCTTTGCCGCCGAGCTATAAACAGTTCATTACGAACTACAATATGAGCGGGATGTCTAAGACATTGACTGAGCTGCATGAAATGCTTAAAACAGCTGAGCTGAACATGAAAAAGGGTTCCCGAAAGGCACTTAGGGTGCAGAAGGATAAGGGTTTTAAGAAACCCGCAAAGGACAAGGGTAAGATTAAGGCCATGAAGATCTCGGATCAGAATGGGCCCAAGTCTTATTGGAAGCCCAAGTCCGACCCACTTGTGACATGTAGCTACTGTAAGGAGCAAGGGCACTTGACAAATGAGTGCAACAAATTCTTGGAAGATTTTGAAAGGTTGAAGATGGATTACAAGCCTTCATCTTCAGGTATTTATGATATTTCATTCATCTCTACATTGAGGCATTCAATACCGAATTCAATGCTGACATTTGTATAAATGTGCGGGTCGTTGATGGTAGATGAAGAATGAAGAAGGAACAAGTGGAAGTTCAAGTCGTGAATGGAGCTGATGTCTCTGCATTCCGAGTGGAATTTTATTTGATTGTTGCCTTCAAATTTGGTTTTCTTTTGGGAATTACTATTTGTGTAACTGCTTTGAGCAGATCTACATCATTCATTTCAGTTATGGATTTGGATATTTATCATTTTGATTAAAACATATTTTGAGTTTTGAATCTTAATGATTGTTTATTAGTAGCATTCCATTAAAGAATTGGTTTTATGAAATTAAACTAAACGAATAAACCAATAACATAAATATCAAATCAACTTTCTTTGGCAATATTGTTTGGGCCGCATTGCTGAGAAACAAATTCGGAAACTCCATCCTAAAGGATTTTCTCAGAAGGCCTACTTTAATAGGCTTTTGAGATCAGTTGACTAAAGTCAAGTGATGAGTATGAATTTTGTTTGAATGGGCCAAATGATTGTTCTCACCTTGACGTTTTAAACATAGGGAAGGGGCTTATTGGGCCTAATTCATTTGAATTATGAAAGCCCAACGAGCATAATTGCTGCAAAGAAAAGTGGTCAGTACTTCATAATCTGGCTGATTCGAATCAGTAGATGATGGTTATGTCATGAAGACATGAACTGGAATTCTTGATGAAATTAAAGAAGTTCCAAAATGAAGTACAAGGACTAGTTGAAGTATGGCTTTTCGAATGGTCGAATAAGCAGATCACTTGAGTCAAGTAAAATGTGATTATCTTTATGAGTGCGAATGCGAAGTAAATTCGCGACTCAAATCTCCTGGAAACTCCATTGGAATGGTTTTGTGACTGGAGAGATCAAATGTGTAAGACATAGTTTGATTAAAAGATGAATCACAGTAAGATCTTCCAATAATACCCTGAAAATAAACGTTCTAATAGTCTCAGTGAAACAGTAAATTAAGTTCCACCAAAATCAGATAAAAGACATCACATTAAATGTGAACTGGCATTGAGCCAACTAGTCTTTTCTGGATGTTTGGGAATTGTGTCATGTAATTGACACTGATAAGATTTCAGCCAATTAAAACACAAGTGCTAATTCATTGGTTGTCCAAGGGAAACCAAGACTCACTACTGTTACAACCATTCTGAGGACAGTATCAGTGTCGCTTGGAATTATGTTTTCTGTAGAGAGATATACTTTCTAAGAAAATAGTGGGAGTAAAGTAGAACTCGAAGAAATTCGAGAGACACAAAAGTCTGCTCAATCTTTTGAAAGAGCAGAAGTTAGATCTACAAGAAACTGTAGAGTCTGACACTTGTGGATTCTGTTTTTCGCAAGATCCGAAAGGATTTGTCAAAAACCCTTAAGATATGGGTATATCATAAATGAAAGTCATGATCCGTTGATCAATGATTGTGACAAAGATGCGAATAAATGAACAAGCAGTGTTTTGGGCTCCAACTCTGAAAGTAGTTTTAAAGAAACTACCAGGAATGGTTTTGTGCAATCATCTGGGAGTTGGAATCTTGGTTTTGACGAAGAAATCAAGGATTTGATTTTGTCAGAAACAGTAGGAACTGTAAGTTTTAAGAGACTAGTGGGAGCGTAGTTGCAAGTCTTGTAGTGTGCATAGATGACATACAAGATCTCGGAAATAACGCTCTGTTGTTGCAGTCTATATTGACTTGAACATGGAGGTTACTTTAAGAATAAAAGATTTGGAGAAAAGACCTGATAATTCTTGGAGCAATAATCTATAGAGATTATATGTGCTGAGTGGATTGTGTGAAATTACACGAATCCAGAGAGTGCAATTCCAAGAATGGCTTTATACCAAAGTCTTATGGTATGTGTCTCATAAGATGATGTGTCATGGACACATGCTGAGTGAGAACACATGGATGAGAAAGTGAGGTGCTAAAAGTCGGTAGAGTCTGAAAGGCAAGTTTCCAACAGACAAAGATGATTTCTGGTCACAGTCCGGTTATATCTTGTGTCTGTGTGGCGGTGCAAGGCACTGTTGCTGACTCCATGGCTTAAGCTGAACATTTCGCAGCTTGGGAAGCGGCAAAAGAGGTTGTTTGGATAGAAAAATTCATCACTGAACTTGATGTGGCTAGCTGCACATCTGAGATCCAAACACATTGAGGGTAGGTATTACCTATTCCGAGAGATAAATGATAGAGGTGTTAAGTAGATTAGCAAGTTTCAACAAATGAGAACGTTGCTAATCTATTAACAAAGCCACTCCTTAGGCCTAAGCACGAGTCGCGGACTGTAGCTGTAGGATAAGTGAAATTAAGATGTAGTCTTAATTTCAGTGGGAGTTAGTAAAGGGCTTTATTTAGTTATTTTGATTGGTTCATGTAAACATTTTTTAAATGTTAATGAAATTTTTATTTCTGGATTATTTTAACTGTGATATAAAATAATCGTTCCAAAATGATTCATGTCATTATATATGGGCCATCGAAGTACATGAGTAGACTTGATCCTGAAACCCCATATTTAACGAAATGACATAAATCATAGTGTCCATAGTCGAAGGTTGTTGAAATTGGAACACCAACAACCACTTGAGACTAGATTGTGTTGAGACTTATGACCAAGTTTCGAGGGGTCATAGATGCGCGGCATCAAAGTCGACACATAGGTATATGTAGGGGAGCATATGACCGGACATGGCCCGCTGATGAGAACTCTACAAGATATTAATATCTGTGTCATGAGAGGTTCTCATATACGACTATAGAGTATAGTCCTTAGACCTGAGTTCGCATGCATGTGGCTGCACATGGATTGATGCGCTTTGATCATTGTCTAACGCTGTTTCGTAACTGGGAGCTATAAGGTGTTGGAATTGTGTCCAGTAATCTCGGTACTGTCTCTAGAAAGTAAGAGTATGTCAATGATCAGACATAAGTCATATAATACTGGGGGTCATGATGGCTTGCTAGAGTCCGCTCATGATCTATAAGTCTTGGACTTATTGCCTTTATTATATGATCCCATATGGGTCACACGCCTAAGCTAACAGGAAAATGTGTAGGAACGGTTTAGCAGAAGTACGGTAAAAGTGCTAGGCATTTACTGTACTTAGAGAGAATAAAACGGTTTAGGCACTGTGTGTCGATCGATACACAAGGGGTATCGGTCGACACAGTGCGCGAATGCCGTCTAGTTAATTGGTGTTTGGGCCAAATGGCCCAAACGGAATCAGACAAATTTTATAAGGTAAAACTCGAGTTTCTGAGCGATTAACCCTAATCCCACAGCCGAAAACTCTCTCTCTCTCTGCGCCGAGCTCCTTGTGGTCTAGCAGCCGTTTTCTGTGATCGCGTGTGTGAACCTTTGGAGGATTCATCCCTCGGTGTTTCTCTGATCTCAGACATACCATCTCTTTCCGCTGCAAACAGGTATAAGGTGAGATCATCATTTGTTTCTATTCTGAGAAGAACCTAGATCGCATGTTTAGGTTGATATGAATCTAAGAATTGAATCAGGATCAACTAAACAATCCTTCAGTGGTATCAGAGCTTTAGGTTCTGGTTTTTCTTGTTTAGATTCAAGTTTAGGATTGTTTTTCTTGTTTAAAAGTGTTTTGAATCAACTACTGATAAGAGAAATCACTTAAGTAACAAGAATTGTACCCTAAACATATGAAAAATCGCATGATCAAGCTATATGATTTGGTGTGCGATCTGATCCGAGAGAATGAGAATCGGCCAGAATCGCATGGATCGATCGATACGATCGCATGGATCGGTCGATACAGTCTATCGGCTAACCCTGTTAACGCGTGAAAGCATCGATCGATGCAGGATCGATGCAGGTTCGATGTTGGTGTATCGACCGATGCGGTTGGTGTATCGATCGACACGGTTAGGGTTTTGGCTCGGTTCAGTGCATGCGTGAGAGCATCGATCGATACAGGATCGATGCACGATCGATGCAGGATCGATGCTAAGAGCATCGACCGATGTGGTTGATGAATCGATCGACACGGTTGGTTCATCGATCGACATGGTTGGTTTAAGGCTCGGTTTAATATTTTGATTAAAATTAAACGTCACGGTTTAATAAACAGATTTAATAATTTTATTAAGTCTGGTTAAACCGGGATAAGAAATCCAAAGTCGAAAAATTGGATTTTGTGCCTAAACCAGGATTTTCTAATTTGATTTGGTTGGACCAAATAAATTGAGAAAATCCGGTTTAGTAAATAACCGGTTGACAATTGTGGTCATCGTAGTAATTAAAATTTGGTTAGACCAATTTTAATGAACCAGACCGGTTATGTCATTTAATTGGACAATTGGGTCATGTCTTGGACATGGACCAATTCTTGGGCCTCGGGCCAAGAAGTTAAAACAATTGGGCCAATTATTTGAGTCTTTCTTCAGATTAATTTAAAATTTATTTTATAAAGAATGTAAATCGATTTTAAATTAAAGTTTCCGATATTTTGAAATTAGAAAGTTTCTTATTTTATAGAAGTTTCTAGATTTGCATGATTCGGATTTTAAGAAATTTCTAAAGTTAGAAAGTTTCCGTTTTTAGAAAGTTTCCAATTTTAGAAAGTTTCCAAAATAGTAGGTTTCCAAAAATGGAAAGTTTCCCGAAATAGTAATCTTCTATTTTGGGAATGAGATTTTAAAATAAACCTACGAACCTCAAATAATATCAAGCGTTGGATGTCTTGTCCATTCTATGTCAGCTGTCGAAGCCCATTCAATTGTATTCATGGCCTTACAGTGTGAGGGTGTCTGCTTTTGCGTGGATAAGACGGTTTGTGATTCATAAATGTCATTGGGAGTCCCAGACATTAATGATTACATGACTGTATAGTCTGGTTTTCTTGACTGGGCCATCGGGAGTCCCGGGCCTTGAGACATCAGAGTGGATTGGGCCTCGGGCCCAGATTCACAACCAAGAGTTATATCACGGATATAATTAGCCGATATAGGGCTTACCGATATAAGCTAAAGTTGGGTGACGGCCAGTGGCCCACTTTAATCTTAGTTATATGTGGATCTTGGAATCATTATATTCTATTGAGGGTAACTGATGTTATTGAATATAATGCATGATTAATCATATTAAATTTAATACGAGATTAATCATATTGAACATTTTAACTAAAATCCTTTTATCTTAATTTTCAGTTATGACTAGCACAAACAATCAAAACACTTTCTCGATCCGGTCTGTCCTTAAGATGGACAAGCTGAACGGATCAAATTTCTTGACTTGGTCGCGGAACCTGAGGCTAGTCCTCAGACAGGAGAGAAAGGACTATGTCCTTGAGAGAGCTCTCCCCGTGAGGATCGGGTCCAATGCTTCTCATGCAGTATATGATGCTTGGAATAAGCATTATAATGATGCGGTAGATGTGCGTGGTCTGATATTGGCTACCATGGACTCAGACTTGCAGAAGCAATATGAGAACATGGAGTCGCCAATAGAGATGATCAGCAGCCTGAAATTGAAATTTCAGGAGCAGATAAGAGTGGAGAGATACCGGTTGGTTAAGTCTCTCACTAGCTGCAAGCTACCAAATGATAATCCAGTGAGTCCTCATGTCAGTAAAATGATGGGTTACATTGATAACCTGAGGAAACTGGATTATCCAGTTAGCCAAGAGTTGGCAACTGAGATCATTCTGCAGTCACTGCCGTCAAGCTATGATAAGTTCATAAGGAACTATATCAAGAAAGGCTTAACGAAGACGCTGACTGAACTGCATGATATGCTCAAGACAGTTGAGCCAAACGTGAAGAGTACCCTGTACAATCTCATGAATGAGAAGGGTAGGTTTACTAAACCTAATGCTGACAAGGGTGAAGACAAAGTGCTGCTACTGTAAGGAGACAGGGCATTGGAAGAGAGATTGCATTAAATTCATGGAAGATGATGAGGAGTTAAAGTCGATGTATGAGACTACTTCCTCAGGTATTCATGTTATTACTTCAAGTTCTACCTTAAAGGTATTGGATACTGGTTGTGGCACTGATATTTGTGATAATATGCAGAGCCTAAGCAACAGTAGAACGTCCTTAAAGGTATTGGATACTGGTTGTGGCACTGATATTTGTGATAATATGCAGAGCCTAAGCAACAGTAGAACGTTGAAGGAAGGGCAAGTAAAACTACATGTCTGGAAGGAGCTTGGGATGCTGCCTCAGACGTAGGGTTTTCACTTATAGATCCCTTTGAGGCTTGGTTTTGTATTAAGTAATTGCTACAATGTATTTGCTTTAAGCAGAGTTGTCTTTCATTTTCTTGTAAGAATTTGAATGTTTTTCATTTTGATAAAAGACAAGTTTTGTTCTTTTGATCTTAATGAAATATTAATTGTAGCACCCTATTCATGGAATGGGTTTTATATCTTAAACCAAAGAATGCCTAAGTGTAACATAAATACCGAATTGGTTTAAATCTGATGAATTAAACCTGATTTTTCTTGGCATAAAGTCTTGGTCACATAGAGTAAGTCGGATTCAGAAATCCCATAGTCATGGACTGTTGGGCTCATTTGATAAAATATCTTATGAGACTTGAATTCTGTTTACTAGACCAAAAGGTAAAGGGCCTATCTTAGCCGAGCTAGAGAAAAGCCCAAAGGCTTATTGGACCTGGAACATACTCATGTATGTGGCCCAATGAGCAGTAATGCCAGAGAAAATTTCCTGTACTTCATTGTCTCTACTTTTTACTTCAGTGAGTGTGACTGTGT
Organism: Orychophragmus violaceus; assembly: GCA_030180135.1. Lineage (NCBI taxonomy): Eukaryota > Viridiplantae > Streptophyta > Magnoliopsida > Brassicales > Brassicaceae > Orychophragmus > Orychophragmus violaceus. The sequence goes on along the minus strand of CM058237.1, from coordinate 59,859,888 downwards.
TCATTTGATGAGACACAAGTCGGAATTCTTTGACATGGTCGAAAGAGTTCCAGAATGAAGTATAGGATCTGAATGACAAAAGTATTAAGACTCTGGATTAAATCACGAGTGAGAATACTTAAGTCATTGATTGTGTGATCATCTTAATGAATGTGAAATCGTTTCACAGCTCATTTCTCCTGAAAACCTGAAGGTGTTTCTGTGAGAAAGAATCAGATCTTATTAGAAATGATTAAAGATGAGTCACACGAATCTTCCATGATATTATTTAAGAATAATGCTCTAAAATATCTAAGTTTACGCTAAAATAGTTCCACAAATATCAGTTGAAAGACACCACGTTAATGTGGATTGGAATCGATCCAAATTTGTCTTTACTGAGTATTTGTAGTTGTGCTACTTCGCTGGTTGTCCTAGAGAAACTAAGGCTTGTTACTTTTACGTCCAATCTGTTTTCTAAGAAGGGAAGTTATTTTCCAAGAAGAACAGTGGGAGTAAAAGCATAACTCGAAGTTTTCTTAGGGAAACCAAGGCTCGGTACTTTTACGACCATTCTGTTTTCTAAGAAGGGAAATTACTTTCCAAGAAGAACAGTGGGAGTAAAAAGTATTTTTTTTACGACCATTCTGTTTTCTAAGAAGGGAAGTTACTTTCCAAGAAGAACAGTGGGAGTAAAAGTACAACTCGAAGAAATTCGAGAAATACAGGAGGCTGCTTTACCTATTGAGGGAGAGCAGCGGAAGGATTTACAGATTTCTGTAGAATCTACACCTGTGGAGCCTGAAGTTCGCAGATATGAATGAATCAGTTACTAATCCGAGAGTGATTTCTCGTCATTAGTTGAACCTGATAATCATTGAAAGTTCGCATGATCTGATGATCATTGAAAGCGACGAATCTGCGAAATTCAAAGAAGCGAAAGTGAGCCCGGACTCCGAAAAATTACATTTTATGTAAGTTAGCTTCATTGATCCATTCATGGATGGAAGCAAACATATCGGAGTTGGAATCTTCGTTCTGTTGAAGTAGTCAAGGTTTTGACTTGAACAGGAACGAAGCGGAACTGTGTGTTTACTAATAGATTAGTGGGAGCGATATTGCATTTCTCATATTGTATGTCGATGACATACTGATTCTCGGATATAACGTCCCAACGCTGTAGTCGGTAAAGGACTAGCTTGGGAGTTGGTTTAATGATTGACATGGGTAAAGCCACGTAGTTCTTGGATTTTGGATCTAAAAATAGAGATCCAAAAGAGCTGATAGGACAAAGTCAGATTCTTAAATTGACAAAGTCCTACACGTTTTGAGCAATCCAATAAGGGTTTTATGCCAATGTCACATGGCATTAAGTTAAGCAAGATACAGTATCCTACGATAACTGCTGAGCTTAAATGCATGGATGAGATTCCATATGCGTCGGCAATTGGATCTATCATGTATGCCATGAAACATACTTGTTTGATGTTGCTTTAATGTTAAGCAAGACAAATAAAGACCAGTCAAATCCAGCAAAGAATCAAGTTTCCTAAAGTATGTCCTAAAGTATTTGAGGAATACTAAGGATAAGTTCTTGATTTACAGAGAAAGTGAGGTGCTATAAGTCGATAGAGTCTGAAAGGCAAGTTTCCAACAGACAAAGATGATTTCCGGTCACAGTCCGGTTATATCTTGTGTTTGTCTGGCGGTGCACGGCACTGTTGCTGACTCCATGACTTAAGCTGAATCTTTCGCAGCTTGGGAAGCGGCGAAAGAGGTTGTTTGGAAAGAAGAGTTCATCACTGAACTTGATGTGATTCCAGCATAGATGAAACTAGCTGCACATCAGAGGTCCAAACACCTTGAGGATAGGTATAACCTATTCCATGAGATAAATGACAGAGATGTTAAGTAGATCAGCAAGTTTCAACGAATGAGAACGTTGCTAATCTATTAACGAAGCCACTCCTTAGGCCTAAGCACGAGTCGCGGACTGTTGCTGTAGGATAAGTGAAATTAAGATGTAGTCTTAATTTCAGTGGGAGTTATTAAAGGGCTTTATTTAGTTATTGGATATGTTCTTGAAACAACATTTTAGATGTTTAATGAAATTATTATTTCAAGATTATTTTAACTGTGATGAAATAATCGTTCCAAAGTGATATAAACCATTTTATAGGTCATCGAAGTAAATGACTTGATCTTGAGTCATCGAAGTCATTTAGCTTGATCATGAGACCCTATATTTGATAAATGTTTTATATCATCCTGTCCCTAGTCGAAGGTTGTTGAAATTGGAACACCAACAACCGTGTGAGACTGGATTGGTACGTGACTTATGACAAAGTCTCAGTGTGTCATAGATGCGCGGCATCAAAGTCAGTACATAGGTGTATGTTTGGGAACATACGACCGGACAAGACCCGCTTATAAGAACTCTTCAGGATATTTATATCTGTGTCATAAGAGATTCTTACTACGACTATAGAGTATAGTCCTTAGACCTGAGTTCGCATGCATGTGACTGCACATGGACTGATGCACTTTGATCATTGTCTAACGCTATCGTTCTGCGATAGTTATAAGGACCTTGTTTGGGTACATTATGAAATGAATAGTTTACAGTGATGGAACAAGACGGAATTTGTCCCTCCAATATAAATGGAGTGAATATCTCTAGGCCAATCGGAGATTTGAATACTGGAAAATGCATGGCCATGCTCAAACGGACTTTCCCGAGTCGTTTGGATTGTCAGTATCAAATCAGAGTCCGATGAACAAGATTAGGCTTTATAAGGATGACACCAATCTTGCCTTATGACTAATCGAGATATTGTGACAAAAGGATTATGAATACAGAGATTCCAGTACAAGTGGGAGATTGTTGGAATTGTGTCCAGTAATCTCGGTACTGTCTCTAGAAAGTAAGAGTATGTCAATGATCAGACATAAGTCAGATAATACTGGGGGTCATGATGGCTTGCTAGAGTCCGCTCATGATCTATAAGTCTTGGACTTATTGCCTTTATTATATGATCCCATATGGGTCACACGCCTAAGCTAACAGGAAAATGTGTAGGAACGGTTTAGCAGAAGTACGGTAAAAGTGCTAGGCATTTACTGTACTTAGAGAGAATAAAACGGTTTAGGCACTGTGTGTCGATCGATACACAAGGGGTATCGGTCGACACAGTGCGCGAATGCCGTCTAGTTAATTGGTGTTTGGGCCAAATGGCCCAAACGGAATCAGACAAGTTTTATAAGGTAAAACTCGAGTTTCTGAGCGATTAACCCTAATCCCACAGCCGAAAACTCTCTCTCTCTCTGCGCCGAGCTCCTTGTGGTCTAGCAGCCGTTTTCTGTGATCGCGTGTGTGAACCTTTGGAGGATTCATCCCTCGGTGTTTCTCTGATCTCAGACATACCATCTCTTTCCGCTGCAAACAGGTATAAGGTGAGATCATCATTTGTTTCTATTCTGAGAAGAACCTAGATCGCATGTTTAGGTTGATATGAATCTAAGAATTGAATCAGGATCAACTAAACAATCCTTCATAAGGACCTTGGTTGGGTGTATTATAAAGTGTGTAGTTCATAGTGATGGAACAAGATGGGATTTGTCCCTGCCGTTTAACGGAGGTAATATCTCTAGGCCAATCGGAGACTTGATAGCTGGTAAGAGAGTGGCCACTCCCAAACGGACTTGCCCGAGTCGTTTGAATTGTCAGTATCAAATCTGGTCCGATGAACATGGTCTGGCTAAATAAGGATGACACGCATCTTGCCTTATGCCAGATCGAGATATTGAGACAAAAGGATTAGGGAATGTAGGATTCCAGTACAAGTGGGAGATTGTTGGGAATGTCCTGAAATCTACTGTACTATCTCTAGAAAGTATGATAAGTGTCGAGATCAGACATAAGTCATAAATACTGGGTGGTCATGATGACTTGCTAGAGCCGGCTCATGATCTATAAGTTTAGGACTTATTACCAGTATTGTATGATCCCAATGGGTCACACACCATAGCTAACGGGAAAGTTAAATGGAATTAATACGGTAAGATGCAAGGCATTTACTGTATTTGTACAGAGAATTGGGCCAGACAAAATACAGTCATTTTGTCTGATTTGGGTCTTGGGCCCAAAAGCCTAATAAGCCATTAGTTTAATTACTTGGGCCCATATAAGGAAGAGGAGGCGCCAGTAAGCCTGCAGTTCTGCGATTTTCAGGTCTGGCCGTCCTCCTCTCTCTCTGTTGTTCCAGCTTGGTCTAGCAGCCTGATCCAGTAGCTTGTAAGCGTGTGGATACCTAGGAGGAGCCGGTAATCATCAGCTCTTGCAGATCTCGATATTCCCTTGATTAATCCGCTGCAATCATAAGGTAATGATCCTGATCTGTTTATGATTCAACTGCAAATCACCTAGATCCTAGTTGATTATGTTAGGTTGTAATCTGAAAATTACACCAATGAACAAACATAATCCTACAATTTGTACTTAAGAAAGTCATTAATCTAGTTGTATAAAGGAGTCCTTAGTTATATTAAAACACTTCCAAGAGCTTAACATCTCGCCAAGGAGAGTCTACTCATAAACATGGAAGAGAATCAGTAATTAACTAAGAGAACATCCAAGAGAAGAAGTAAGAACTATCTACGGGCGATTCTCTCATCATACTTGAAATAACTATGGAAGAGTTATCCAAGCATGATAAGAGGCTGCCTTAAGCAGCCATAACCGTGGCTCTTTAAGGTCTACATTTCATATGAACTTGTATATACAATGAAGATAAAGAGTGGAACCGGTTGTAAGAAGAAGAGAGAAAGAGATAAGAGTTTGTATCAAGAATCTTGTTGATTTCTTGTCAAGTGACTTAGCAAACATTACAGTGGTCGTGTGCCTTTGTTATATAGGCATAAAATTAGGTTAAACACTCATAAACAAAGATATTAAATCACAGTCATTGATTCTTTCGGAGGGAAACCCGAATTCAAATGGATGGCTGGATCTTCTTCACTCCTTTTTAGTTTTTGTGTGTTCACACACTGAAAGTGACTTGTCCTCACTCTTAATTGGCGTGTGCAGGTCTGGAGAGAGAGAAGGCACACTCCCAAGAGTGATAGAGACATCTCTGCGCCACTTGCATCTTCTTAAACACACATGTGACTCTTCTTGAGTCTGATTCTTAACAGACATCTGTTTGGCCCCAACTTTGCACATACTTGATTGTCTGATTATATAAGTGCCCCAACTTTGCACTTCACAACTTTGGCCTTTGCACATGATGATCTTGCCCCAACTTTGCACATTGATCATTTGTCTGTCTGTGTCTGTGTCTGTTTGGCCCCAACTTTGCACAGACTTCTCTTCTGGTTTATCTTCACTTCCGTCTTCTCTATGCCTTCATCTTAGCTTTGGCTAAGTGATTGATGCATCTTGGACTCTTGTGATCAACACCATGACTTCTTCTTGGAGTGAGGCTCGGCTTTGTCTGATTGACTTCAGCCTTTCCTCCATTTCATCATCCTCTCTAGTACTACCATCAACCAATATCAACTTGTATCGAAAAAATCCATTGGTTATAACTGAAGAGCTACTTGGTGAAATAATGCGCAGCTAACTGCCGAGCATTAACTGGCCGTGACCTGAACCGCCCAAACCATGACAGAAGAGCCTTTGTCCGCGACCTGGAGAGTCACAACTGCGGCCAGCTGACCTCCGAAGACAACCAACTTAACTCTACTTTTGGGTCGTTTTTGCTAACTTAAGCCCACTTCTTAGATTTAGCAAAGTCCCACATCTAAAATTAAAGGAAAATAAATGGTTCTCAGCCCCCTACATAAGGAGATGCCCCCATCTCCTCTCAAATCATCACCTTTGAAATCAATTTTCAAAGTTTCTAAGTAGTTTTCTAGTTTTTCTTAGTTTTTAGTTAGTTTTTAGGCATTCTAGATGTCTAGTTCTAATTTTGTCCGGGCTAAGATCTAAAACCATAGCAACAAGTTTATTATGTTATTTATTAATTTAATGCAAGTATTTATCATGATTTATGTTTGGAAATCTGAGTTATCTTATTGGGTTTTACGGGGAAATTTGATAAAGTTCTTCATGGGTATGGCCCATATGGATGATTTATAGAATTAGGTTCTTTGTTTAAATATTATTTTTTTTGGGTCAAGAATGGTTTTCTGTTTATCTTATTCTTAATGCATGATTAGAGACTTATTTCCTTGAAATTAATCAATAGATTAATAAAACATGGAAATGTTGTATTAATTAACCATAACTATGGTAGGCGATGTTGGGGTCAAAATCTACCCCGTCGAGATCAATGAGTGAAAACAATCAAGTTTACAAATTGGGCCGCAACAAAGATATGGAGTTTCATGAACTTGATTATTTTCTCAATTAATCGATAAAATAAAATCAAATCGCGAAAGGATAATTCCAAACATAAAAGAAAGATATTGTTTATCATAAAAAAGAAATAAGGATAAACAAGAATCTCCGAGAATCTTACAAGATATTATCTCTGAGACAGCAAACCACAACTATATAATAAAAAGACTTGTCCATTATTAAGGAGAACTTTTGACCTAGAAAAATTATTTAGACTATTTTTCTCTCATTCTCTAGTTGTAAACGCTTTATGAAACATCGATTAAAAAACCATTTTTTGGATACTTGTTTCATGTGTCCTTTAGAAAGATTTGAATCCCTTAAATTTATTTAATAAATGTTGATTGTGCGTGTTTCGACTTTCACAATTTGGCGCGGTCTGTAAAGGATTGAAGCTTTCTTACACTTAAAGTCCACCGCGCCAGAGATCTTCGAAGACCAATGATAACATAGAACCTGTCATCTATCTCTTCATAAATGAACACGTCTCCGTTTTTCAGAACCACCATCATCTCTGAAATCTTATCAAGATAAGTGTTTTGACTCTTTCCATTTTAGACGTGACTTGAGAGTTGATAATTAAAATTCGACATACAATCTTTGATTAATTCGACTGATCGGATTTTTATTAGGTTTATTGTTTGTTTTATTTGGCCGATTAACTTCGCCGATTATAGATTTTCGTTATTCATATAATTCATTAGCTTTACATCGTATCATGCTTACGATATCCACGGTTTTCAATTATATATACATATAAATGAGAAGTGATTTTGAGCAAAATCCTAGGTGTCATCATATAAGTGAATTTGAGAAGAAAAAATGTGATGTTAAATGATGATATGGGTGAAGCAACCATGGCCTAGTGGTCAAGTGGTTAAAGCTTTATACTGGTATGTATTGAGTTCGAATCCCCGAAGGCGCAGTTTTACAAGATTAATGGAGGCAAGCTTATAAGAAAGTTTTCAGGAGTAGGTGGAGCCGTTGATCGTGACCGTTGATGGATTCTCGTAGAACGGAAGTAGTATTATCTGTAAAATTATCCTTTTAATAGTTCTCATGATCTGTATCAGCGTTAAAAAAAATATGATGATATGGAAGATCTAAAATATATAAATGGGTTTAAAGATGGAGTTATTTATGGTGACTGCCATCAATACTATTAAAAAATTAGAGTCAAAAGAAAACTAACATTTTATTCATGTGTTATTTACAGGTTATGTCATTACACATTAATGATTTAATTTAATTTTATTAAGGATAATTAAGAAATATAACATTATCTCTACAATCCATGTTTCCAAACAAGACAATTACTAAACATATAGCCAACCAACCAAAATATAATGGGTCTCATTTTCCTAATTAATTAAAATTAAAACAAATGTATATACAATCATTAAACTATTAAATCAACGGATAAATATAATTAAATAATTTATACATTAATTATTTTATATATATAAGTTAATATTCTCTACATAAAAAGTTAATATTCTCTAATTTATGATTTAATTCAAAATATATTTATATTATATTTTATTATACGTTTGTTTTTATAGATTCTGCAACAGAAGCGATAAATTCATATACTGAAATACCCATTATATCTAAATCGTTAAACAAAAAACAAAGTTATTTACAGATACCTTATGAACAAAGTAAAATATACGAGTGTGAGCTTCGGATTCATGAACAAAATCGAAATAAAGATATTAATAGCTGACAGATTTGGTGACCAGCAACTGCAGAAACAATTCCGAAATTGGTCAATCATATTAATCGATAAACTATAATCTAATCTTTCAACTAGATTTCTAGATTATGATAACGATGATACCTGATTCTTTGATATCCTGAGACAAAAGGAAAGGTGTGAATCTTGCCCTAATTTCTTATCTGTTGAGACATACATAGCTATTGTCGTAACAAAAAAAAAATTATTCTGTGTTTGTTTGTTTTATTTTTGTTGTTGGATTAATAGATAGAATTTTATAATTTGCCTTTAATTTTTAGGTTTCTTTAATCTGAATCTAACATATTTGGGTCCAAGTTATTGTTACAAATATGCCCAATTAAAATCTGTTTGGATTAATAGGATCGATATGAAAATTGTAATTCAATATTTTTTACATATCATGTAGTTGTAATTTTAAATTTTAACAATATACAACTTAAATTTATAAAACTTAAATATCTTAAAACCTTTACACTATTTATTTAAACCTAATATAAATAGGTTCATAGTTCAATATAAAACATACCCAAACATAAATATAAAAATAAAAACCCAACTCTAAAAAATAGTATGTAGCTAATTAATAGATTATAATATAAACTGTATAAAAATAAAACCAATAATATTGAAAATAAAATTATAAAAAATACGATATATGTGTTTTGATATTATAACAAAACCAAATAATTAGAATAAATAGTAAGATAAACATGATAAAAATTACAAATAATATAAACAAAAATATTATTAATAAAAATAATAATCAAAAAAATATTCTGCGTACGGTGCAGATCAAATTATATTCAACCTCAACAGTAGTTTCTATTATCACTACTCTTTTTTTGACAATTCCGAATGAACACAAAAAGATTTGGGTTTTGTGATCGCTATTGTGCATGCCTAATAACATCATTGTGTATCATAAGGTATTTTACTTTTATTGATATATCAAAAATATAAATATGGAGAAGGAAAAAAAAAAATCTTTTATTTATCAAATATACAAAATCTTATCAAAACTTTCAAAAGTTTCTAACAACGATAATTAAAATATTAGTTTTTAGTTTTTGCTTCAAGTCTTTTTTGTAAACTAAACATCCTTATTGTTCTGTTTATGTTGTTAAATTAAATTCTGAAAATTAGTTACTTAAAAACAAAAATTATAATCTATAAAATTTATTTTCAATTTTTAACATATAAATTAATAATATAATAATGACATTTTTATAATTTTACTATTTACTAATATTACAAAACAAATATAAACTGTATAATAATAACATCACATAGACAACCAAATTGTCAACAAATTTCAAACACCACATCTACTTATAAAAATATATAAAATAGAACATATTATCATATATAAAAATATTATACCCGTGCACGAATAAATGAGAACCATCATATTTTGAATATTTTTGTCATAATATGCTCAATAATATACCTTTGTATAAATCAAATATAATTTCAACCCATAAGCTGATAATTTAGAAACTAAAATTAGATAGAAAATAGAAGGTTTTATTTCCAAGTAAATTAAAACTCATTTTTACAGTAAGTATAAAACTAATAAAGATAAATTTTATAAGTTTTTATAGCAAGTCTAAAAAGACATTCTAAACATAAAATAAAAATATACATAACAAATTACTTATATTTAAATTAATATTATATATTCACCACCATATTACACACATGCTTTATATATTATACTAACTACTGCATAAAAAATAAAAATGTTCAAATCTTTAACAAACAACAATAGAATATGTGTTTTAAAATAATATAGACTACTTTTACAAATATAAATCTACATACTATAAAAAAAAAATTATCCGTCCTTAGCGTGGATCATTATTATTTACAAAGGAAATAAAAAAATAAACAAATCTATATATATATCTAAAAATAATATATGTTCAACATATCTCAAAAATCTAAATTTAATATTAATAATATGTTATAAAAGTATTATCATTTACAAATATATTATTTATACACGAAAATATCAATAAACATCAAAACACAATTATACCCGCCGATCGGCGGGTCAAAATCTAGTATACATATAAATGAGAAGTGATTTTGAGCAAAATCCTAGGTGTCATCATATAAGTGAATTTGAGAAGAAAAAGTGTGATGTTAAATGATGATATGGGTGAAGCAACCGTGGCCTAGTGGTCAAGTGGTTAAAGCTTTACACCGGCATGTACTGGGTTCGAATCCCCGAAGGAAGTTTATAGCGGGTTCTTAAAACTGTACTTTTTAGCGGGTTCTTCCATCAAATTGCAAAATATTTAAATCATTGAACGGGTTGAAAAATAAATTAGCCAATTTCGATTATACATTTTCTAAAAAAAATCTTTGCATGAGTTTAAAATATATATATATATATATTAATTTCAGTTCATATATTTTAAACTTAATAAAAATATTAAAATTATTCCATATTTATATTATTCAAATATTTGAGGCGTCAAATTATGCTTTGTATTTGAATGCAGTTTTTAACAGGTTATTAAATATAAAAACATAATAATTTTTTATAAATATCTGTTGTTTTATAAAATAATATTTTACATAAATGCAATAAAAATTAAACTTATACCACATAACTATTACAATTGTTGTTTTGATATATATTTATATTTCCAAACCATGATCTTACGATACAACACGAATTAAAACATATAATGCGAAATCGTTATTTTAATCTCTTTATTTTTACGATATATCTCCTTCCAAATAACACACAATTATTTTTTCATTAAATCTAAATTATTAACCCATTTTTTATAATGCGGCTTAAACAATTATAATCAAAATTAAATTGCATATTTAAAAATCTAAATTACTATTAATAAAATAAATAAAAATTAAAATTTGTAAAGAAAAATAAATCCGCGCTCTCTAAGTGCGGGTCAAAATCTAGTTATTCATTTAAAATTTTGTATAAGTTCTGAAAATATATCACAATACCTTAATAGTTCGATTTTTTAAAATATTCTATAGTATATTCCAATCTTCCAATAGAAGATTGTTAGTATCAAACGATATCCTATATAATCTTGTTTTGGTGGCCTAAAACCCTAATCCTTTGCATCCATTTTTTCAAGAAGTTTTCGTTATATTTTTTCCAATTCGTTGGCAATATTTGTTTTGGACGATTAAGATTTTAATCAGATGATCTGTTATCATTTCGATTACTTTCTTCTTTTGATTCATAATATATTTTTAAGTTTGCTTTTTATTTAGTTTTATTCTTAGTCGCATGAAAAAGAAGCTCGGTAATCTCTAGTTTTGTGAGTGATGTGAGGTAAACTAATAATAGTTTGTGACTTTCTCTAATATTTTTTGGTTGAATCCTCGAGTTTGAAAAGCCCGAGTAAAGTTTGTTGCCACGGCGTTGTTACTTCACCCCATCAGTCCCGATACTACGAATAATCCGATAGTCCGAATAAGGGTTGTTAATTACTATAAGATGTATTTGGTGGTCGATGGATTTTGTAAATATGGTAGACAAGCCCAAAACGAGTAAATACTCTTTATTCAATAAGTTTCTAGTTTAATCCATCAGTCCAGAAATTCCAAGTAAAAGTTGTTGCCATGACGTTCGGGTTATTCGATTACTCTCGATAGTCCTAAAAAAGTTTTTAATTACTATCAAGATTGATTTATAAACGATGAATTTGGTAAATATTTTAGAAAAACCCAAAATGAGTAAGTGGACTTTATTGGAAAGTTGCAACTAAATGGATTCGTATCTATTTAAAATATTTACCAAACCCTTTATTTCGAATAACCAAAAAAAGTCTTCACTTTCCTCTTCCTCTTCGCTTTCATTCTAGGATATTGAAAGAGCATAACCACAAAATGAATCCTTTTAAAACATGTGATTCTGAAAACTTACAATTTCACAAAATTGCTGATCTTTGTTTGAAGAATAATAGATGGAATCTTAGAGTGAAGGTTTTAAGGGCGTGGTATTTTACTCACTATGATGCTCCTTTGGAATTAATTTTAGCCGATGAATAAGTATTCTTCTTCCAATTAATTAACATAGCTGTCTTTGTTTATAACCCTTTCATTTTCTTTGTATAGATAACATCCATAAATCCAAACATTTCTTATCGGTACTTTTTGTAATATTTGTTATTCAAAACTCATATTAAATTTATATAATCGACATGGAAGTCAGATTCAAGCTACGGAATATAGAAACAACGCCCGGAATTTTCTTTTTCTTTTACCGAAAGAAGGTTTCTGGTTTAATTTTTCTGATTTTAGGGTTTTGCTAATGATGAGGTGTTACAAAGTGTATCCAAATTTTAAGGACATTCATATCAATGATGAAAAAAAAAACACTCAGAAATTTGTTCCTCCAACTTGGGATGAACTCTTGAGTATCAAACCAATCCAAGGAATAAAGAACATGACGGTTTCAGATAAATATTCAATTGGTAAGTGTTGTTTATAGTCCGTTATTATTAGATTATGAGGAAAAATCTATCATCAGATATTGCAAAATTGTGGTTTTTGCTTTTAGGTTAACTTATATTTAAATGAATTTTGATATATAGATGTTGTTGGTGCTATAACATGGGTTTGAAAGCTTGAATGGCAAGATGACTCTTCAAAGGTATGTACATATTCACGTACCATTTCTAAGGTCCAATTCACGCTAAGAGATTCCGAGTAAGTTATTCACAGAGTTGAAGTCTCAGAGTTTTCTAATCACCTAAACCTAACTAAATAATGTTTTTGAAGTTGAAGGAAAAAGGCTATAGAATGTCATGCATATGGCTCAATTGCTGAGGAATTGTCCATGCGTTTTCGTGCAGCTCATGACAAGCATTTGTGTTTTTTACTCCGATTTTTCTGGATCGTAAGATTTAATAGTATGTTGACATGTTTTCAAAAACATGTGAGCAAGACAAGAATATAGAACAAAATTATGAGTATATTTTATTTATTTGTAGGGTATACATAGCTTAAAGGTAAAGAAGTGATGTGATGGAAATAAATACATGGTGCTTGAACCTGATGGAACTAAGCTTGAAGCAGAGGAGCAGCTTGAACCAAAGGAGGCGTTTAGAGCGGAGAAAGTGTATGGCAAAGATGTTATCTTAACATGATCATCAAATGGGCATGTGTCTCATTTGTACTCTTTTTCCCTTGTCAAGTTTTTTTCCACTGGGTTTCTTGACAAGATTTTTAATGAGGCAAATGATTCACATTCAAATCACCCATTTGTTGATCCAAACCATGGCATAATATCCAGAATTCGACCCAATGGAGAAGATGTCAAGTCTAGCCTATTTTATGACCATTACAAGTCCAAGAAGAGCCCAAAACAAGCTGATAATTTGCAGCCCAAGAAGAGTTACGAAAATGGAGTATGAAGGGTCATTTTTCAGATTCAAATAAGTGTTTAATTCTGGTCTTTGTGTTATTTCCTAGGTGAATTAATTGTTGTCCATGCAACCTTGTTGCATTTTTTATTTAAAACTCTTTGTAGCCATTTCTGAAATTTTATCAAACTTCTTTTAATCTAAAACTTCTGAAAGTGTTTGATCTGAATGGTGTATAATATCCATTCATCTCTGATTCTTCTTTTGGTGTTTCATCTCCCAGAAGATCTGAGTTTGAAAGTCTTGAAGTGATTCCGCAGCTTCAGGAAGTTTCTTTCAATCCATAGTTTCTAATCTCTACAATCTGTCCATCCATTCTGATTATCATCCATCAAACAACCATACTCACAATGTGCATCAAAGGGCTATGATCTTCTCCATTAAGATCGCATCAAGAAGAGCCTTCTTCGATTGAATTTCATCGTTTAACTTTGGATTAGTTGAACAAGTTGATGGATATGTATGAATTTGTTAAAATTGTCATTTTGAGAATTTTACGATCATATAAATTATTAACAACATCTAACAAATTTCATTGTTGATTTTTTGGTAGTTACCCTCATTCTATTCCTACATAGTACTCCAACGAGCACAAGTTTGGTCTCAATAGTTAACTTTGATTTAAAAATTAGTTTATAATATTGCAATTGTAACATATTTATTAAAAGTTGGAAAATGCGATTATAAACATTAAAATTGCAAGTATAGATATTACGAATAACGTATTTATCAGAACTTGGAAATTTTTTAAATTTAAACAAGAATATATTCCAGCAATTGGGTGTTTATATAAAGTTAACAATTAAAAAGTTATGTTAAATAAATCGTCATAAAATCATCAAAGTAAACAGGAACATGTAGAAATATACAAAATAAAATATTAATAATAATTGAGATGTCCATGTATAAAATAGAATATTTTGAATAAAAAAATATTCTACGTTCCGATAAATGTCTACTGTACAACAAAATATCATAAATAAATTTAACAAAATATTTTATGTTATCTTAATAATTTATAAATGATTGTAGTTTACAATTTTAAAAAAGAATATCTCTGAAAAATCTAAATTATCGGATAATTTCCAAATTTTATTTATAACTTCAATCGTTTTAAACAAAATTAATTAAATTGACTCGTGATACTCTTAACCCTAATCCTTACCTATATATACTAGGATATTTTCCCTGAAACAAAATTACCACCATTATACAATTTTCACGTTTCCTACACCAAACAATGTCGATTTTCACCAAAAGAAAAACAAAACAGGTTACCATTAGAGAAATCATCTCGGCTTCATTGGATAAATACAAGATCAATGTGAAGATACTTTGTTCATAGAGTGATTTTTTCAAATGCCTTCAAAACGATTGAGATATTGTACCGTGCGACAAGGTATAATCCAATCCTTAAGTGTTCTTTATTAGGATATTATGTATAGACTTAATTTTGACTATTCATAGCAACGTTTCTGGAATCTAATTGTGTAGGTACAATATACTTCTTCGGGTGAAAGACAATTCTGATATATAAACAAAGTTTATGTTGTTGATCGATCCACTGAAAAACTTCTCGGTATCCTTGCAAATGACTTGGTTAAAGAATTTCTTGAGGTATATGACTTTATAAATATTTCTTACTATTTATGTATCGGTTTGGTTTTTATTTAGATAATTATTTTATTTATTATAAATTTGATTATAGTCTTAAGATTGAACAGTTCTACCACAATGCCTTACCGATTTGCTTGGTAAAAAGGTTTTTATTAAAAATCAGACTTTCTGGCGACAATAGAAAGAATAAGAACCAATCATTTAATATGACACTAGCTTGGGCTGATCAAAAGAAGGTTAATCAGCTTTTGTCGGAAACTGATCAAGTATTAACTTGACTAATTGTTTATTTATATGATAATTATTAGTTATGTTCTTATTTTATACCTGATCAATCTCAGTTCATGCTTGTGAACTCATCTAAAATTAAGGATTTCATTCCCTTATGCTAACAAATTCGGCTGAAAGTTCGGATCCTTCACTTTCTATGTTGATTACTCCGGTGTCTAAGAGAAGGGATGTTGTTATAAAAAAAGAAAATGACAAGTCTTCCAGATCAAAAAAAAAACAAAATCAAATTGTATGATGATGATGAAGAGAGTGAACGATTACATTAGTTTTGTGATTTTATGCATTCATTCTTTTGAAATTTATTTGGTTTTATGGTAGTTCTTTTCATGAAATTTTAAAATTCTTTGTTGGATTTGTTATTTTTTTATTTGTTGGGTTTTAATCTAGACCATATACTCATCACGGTATTATTTTTTAATGCCGACTTTGATTACTACTTTGGTTATATGTTTTAATGACTTTTTGTCTTTTGTTTATTCATTTAACTTGATTAATTTATTTGTATGTCCGGTTTATGATTCGATAAAATAACTAATAATTATATAAAAAGGGTACCAAATTTAAATTTACAAAGGGAAAAGAGACAATGCATTAACAAAAGTCAGAGACTTGCTTTAAAAGCGATATCACTCAAACCCATTGTCTCGCCCATTGGTCAGTATCTCACCGCACCCCTTTTTGTTGCAAACTCTGACAACATCTGGAAACCATAAAAAATTATTTAACAACTTAATATATTGTTATTAATATTATTTCCATATATTAAATGATATATCTTCAGCTTATATGTATTCATACGGTCTGTGCATACGATTTTCCAAAACTTTAGTACACATTTGACTAGGTCTCCATCGAAAATATTTCAGCCTCTGTAGAGTTTTGTTGCAATGTCTCCTAAAACAAAGTATTCTATCACGTTTCTACTAAAAATGTCTTAAATTATAAATATCTATAAACAATAATTACATATTATGGTAAAAAATAAATAAGGGGATATCTTACTTTTCATCTGTAAGACTAATATGAAATATGAGTGATCATATGTAACTCGGGTTGGGTCGACATGTGAAGATGGCCGATGATTGATATTGTTCCTATAAGATCTACATAGAGAAATATGTTGTCAACAAAATATAATATCTTGTGTTATTTTTTATAATTAATGTAGAGAAATCTTACCAACATAATACTGATCATGGGTTTTCCTTTTCAAGATAGCATCGATATCTGAAAGATCAAAAAATTAAGAATCATTTTTATAGCGTGTTTTTCTTATCTCTGTGGAGTTATTAAACTCCAAACTGTAAGTGTGCTTGGTTCTCCGGTACCGTTGTGTTTGAGCAACTAGATAAAAAGACTTAATAACAATCAAGTTGTCTTTGTGAACTTGACCTCTAAACTTATTGGTCAGTTCCCGACCCCTTATTGTTGCTTGAATTTTGGTGCTCTATGTATTTGAAGTAAAAAACAAGGTCATTGTTTGTAAAGAGTATTTTTAAGAGTTTGAATTGATAATTATGAGAGACATGTAATCTAAAATACTATATATACATATTGAATACCTGGTCGTCACAGAGTATGAGGTGGATTCGTTGACTTCTAGCTATTTTGCCTTCGGTTGATTTCTGTAGAATCTTCACGCATATTCTCCGGTCATCACGCGATGTGTTGAGGGCGCTTATATTCGTGAAAAAGACCATTTTAGGTTTTTTTAGTGAAAAATAAAATCTTTGAAGAGTTTTTCTTGCAAAACTAAAATCTGAATAAATTAAATATCTGTAAAAGAGTCAATTGATCTTCAACAATTGCCTTTTATACACGCTTTAAGTGGAGGGTTTGGTTGGAGTCATTTAACTGTTATTTTTAATACGAAATTATATTTTTAGTGGTGACTAGTGACATTTTATGCAGTTATTGAATAATGTGTTAGTTATTAATGTGATCTGTAAAAATATTTATTAGACATATTATATAACTAATCGAAATATGCTTTAATTTTATGTTTTTCATGACATATTTGTTTTATTTAATATAAATTTTCATGAATTACCTATACAAAAAAAAATCAAAAACTATTATTTATCTTGTGTTAGATAAAAAGTGTTTAAACCGTTTTTTACACTAATAAAAAATAGGATACTAATTTAGTATTTTCACTTTAAGATAAAATTCATCTATACATATAAATGAGAAGTGGTTGACATCAACCTATATTTCAATTTTTTCTAATATAGTTAATACATTAGATTGACATGTACCCACCAAATTTATTAGTATAAAACTGTTATCTTAATTGCCGAATAGCGAATTAATTTTTTAGTACAAATTAATATATTTTTATGATACGGTTTTCATATTTATTTGGTGACTAGCGCATAATAAATATGAATACACATACTGATATTCTTCACGAATATATTTGAATTTAAAATTAAATTGCAGAACAAAAATTTGAAAATTTGTTTTGTTAAAATAATGCTATAGGATAAAAAACCTAGCGTAACTTCCTAAGATCATGGTGAGTATTTATTTCAATCCCTAGGTAGACACAAAACGCTTCTGACTTTAACTTTCCTTTCGTCTTCCATTTTTCTCTTTACGAAAATTTGTTGCATAAAAACTATGACCCAAAGGAAATACCAATTCTTTTAGGAGATCAACAAGTCGACGATGAAATGGAGTTTGAGATTGAAGGTTCTTCGGTCTTGGATGTTTCACGTTTGGTGGATGAACAGGTTATCGTTATAGTATAACGATAAGTTTAAATATTTGATTTTACTAATAGTTAGATAATCTTTGTTGTATTAAGTTTTTCATCTTTCATTTTATAACAATAGGGTCAAAGGATAGAAGGAGAACTATTGGGTGATTATGTTGGAATCTTCGAGTGGATGTTGGAATCTAAGAGCCATTGGGTTCAATGGGATAAATTTTTATCCTTGAAAGGCCAATAATAGGCCGCTTGATAGATAGTTTATTCTCTTTGTGTCGAATCAGTTCGAGTATAATCTGGAGAATTTCATTTCCTAATGGCCATCACTACTTTGACTTGAAGCCTATACATGGCGTTTTAAATAGCACTCTAACTAGCAGTTATCCAACCGGTATAATTTTTGTTGTAAGAACATAATAGTTTTATGCGACTTTAATATTTAATAGATTTGGTTGGTGTTTTTTTAGATATAGATTTGATTGGTGTTGTGCTTGGAATTGATGGCTTCAGCAGAGGTCCAGTGGATCCTAAAAAGGATCGGGAAACGAATTTGGAGACTTCTTCATGTAAAATTCCAAACTAGATATTTGGAGTAAGTAAATCTTTCATTTATTTCATTTAGAATATTCTAAGAATGTCTAAAAACTTCTTTGTAGTTACTATTCACAGAAACAAGGCATTGGATTGTGTGCTCAATGGTGATCTTGTTGTTAGGCTGGTGAAGGCGTGGGCCCAAAGTAGTAATGGGATATTGTTCTGCTTATTTCAATGCTTTAATATCGTCAAAATAGTGGTGGTGTGATAAAATTGCCAACCGTTTCTAATTTTTTCCAGTTAGTGTAAAATGACAAATAATAAAGAATTCTTATCGATTAGGGTTGGTGAGATTGGAGGCTATTTAATGAGTTTCTAACATACGCTTTGATGCTTATGAAGTTGAAGAGTTCCGTGATTTTTTCTAGAGGTATTTATCTAACACCTCCTAATTTTATAGTATAGATGTTTATGTATTTGGGGGATCGTATTTGTCAATGTTTTAATATGAATTTGTTTTCTTCAGGTACCCTAAGTCTCCTCGATGTTAACATGATAGTCTCGACCAACTTAATTATATATTTTCTTTCGTTTCGGAATAGCATTAAATTTAATTACGTTATGAATTTGAACTTTGGACCTAAGGAACTTTGTTTATGTTTGTATAAACAAAGTGTTTATCTTGAGCCTCAATAATAGATGCCACCTCCGATGACATTTTACATCTGTTATTGCACAAACATAAATATAAATTATGATTTGCTAAATTTAGTAAACTCGTGTACAAATTTATTTGTAACATTGTTGGAATAACTTTTTGATAATTATTCAGAGTTGTGTACCTAGATATAAAAATATCGTATATAATCTGAATTAAACGAAAATATATTAATTAGTTCCATCTAAAATCTATTATGAATTGAACCATGTATACCCAAATCACAACAATTAGATATGATATCTATAACTAACCAAACTGTTACACATTTTATGTTAAGATCGGATTTAATAAAATTAAAATAAGTAATTAATATATTAATATGTTATCACTTACCAATTCAGGTAAATTCAATACGGTGCATTTGGCTGAAAACCCTAAGAATACATTTAATCTATATATACAAATGTAAAATACCCTAATTTGCATATCATCATCTCTAAAAAAATACCTTAAAACTATTTCGTCTTTATTTGTGAGGCATCATCTTAATGTCGAATTTCGTTCCATTAAAAGAACTATCATTTTAAAAGGTAATCCTAATATTTTCGTCTCTATTGTGCATAAATGGATTACATATTGGGCAGCGAAGCAAACCTATTTCCTGTTTTTGGTTGACGAATCCGTAAGTTATTTTCAACTTTATAGTAATATTTTAGAATAGTACTAAAGAAAATTTTGTATATAATATATTATCCTTCAATAAAATCATACAAATATAAATTATATTGTAATCATTGTTTTAACTTCAATTTGTCTTTTTCAGGGGTGTAAGATTGAAGCTAAAATTGAATATCCAACCAAACTACAGTATAAAATATTGTTCACCAAAAGTATCAAATCATTCTACTTTTCCAAGTTTTTGATTCACCCTCAAATGGATATTAATCGTACAATTAAACATCCACTAAATGTTGTTTTCAAACATGAAATTAGGGCTGGGCATTTTACCCGAAACACCCGAATCCGAACACGAACCCGACCCGGAAAACCTGATCCCAATCTGAACCGATTGTTTTAAAAATATCTGAATGGGGCTTATGTCAAGGTATTTCGGGTATCGGGTAATACCCGAACCGGATCCGAACAGGTACCCGAAGTAATCCGAGTTTTATTTAATTTCAGTTAGTTCTGATACTTTCGAGTATTTTTAAGTAGTTTGAGTATTTTTGTTTTCTATATTTTGGGTAATACATATAATTTTGAGTAATTTCGAGTACTTTTAAGTAATTTGAGTATAGTTTTTGGGGAATTCAAATGTTTTTGATTATTTTTTGAGTGATTTTTTGAGTTTTTAGAAATTTTATGGTAATTTCGGGTATCCGAACCCGACCCGAACCCGATAAGTCTCGAACCGAACCTGACCCAATATATAAAAATATCTGAATGGGTTCTATAGCCCTAAATCCAAAAACCCGAAAACCCGACCCAAATCCGAACGGGTACCCGAATGCCCATGCCTACATGAAACTCTGATGACCCCGACTGATGGTTTGGCCAAAAGGTTATTTATGAATTCACAAAATTTGAAGACATTCAATCAAAAGATAACACATACTTGATCGGTGAGTCATTCTTAACATTGTTTCAAATATATATTTGATACAATATGATACTATTAAAATTCTTCTTTAATATCACATAGATATAAATGGTTTAATCCGAGGAGCTGAGTATTTTTTAAGTCATTCATAAAGCTGGTCCAAATCCGTTAATATTAGATTTAAACTTATTGATGAAAGATATTTATCAATCACTAATCATATAAGTTATGATGTTTTCTTATTTATCTCATTATTACTCTATATTTTCATTCTTTTTGTGTAGTGGCAATATCATTCCATGTCTTCTATTTGACAACCATGCAAAGGGATTGTATAGGGCAATCAAATATGGACATGATTATATACAATGTTGCATTATGTGTTTCTGTTAAATTGACGGCATTCTAGGTTATTTACCATAATCTATATTATTAATATGTATTGTATGTTTTAGTTATTGGTAATTAAATACTTATTATATTAAAATTATCCACATTAATAATATGAAAAAAGTTTGTTACGTTTGTTGATGAGATTACTGAAGTGTTAATTGACAATGATATTCCGGACATTAAAAAGTGATACTATTATATGTAAGTTTTAATTGTATCATTTCTCAAAATATTAATCATCAGGGTATAAGATTTGGTCTAATGATTTAGTTTCGATCAACTGCATGTATAAGTGGCATCTCTAAAGAATTAAAAGAATAATAATAAGTGGATTAGTGGAGAATTGAATAATTTGTGATGGTCTTTTCATTTTTTATTTTATTTGGTTGTCATGACTATTGGATTTATTTGTAATCATTAAGTGGTTTTATAATTATCTTGCATTAATGACTAATTTACCACTATAAAAACTCTACAAACAAATATTGTTATGGCTCCACATCGACATCAAGTGCGTAGAAGAAATAAACCGTATATATTTTTGTCTTTAATATTGTTATTCTAAAAAAGGCGATCATTGTATTCCGTTATAAACTACAATATCCTTCACATGATCATATGTTATAATACATCAAAATATATGAAAAAGATAATCACTACAAAAAGTGTACATTTAGCACATTATAATAGCATGATTTATCACTATTAAAGATAAATTTGTAATTTTGATTATTATATTATAACATTTAATAAATGCTAAGACAAATTTAACTGTTATCAATGAATGTCGTCCCAGCCGCCCACAAATCATGCTATATGAAGACACAAATCATGTGTTAACAGAGACAAAAGGAAGAGTACATAAAAAGAAACGAGTTGCTGCGACTGTTGACGTCGTAAGTTTCCGGTGCCGCATTGACGCCGTAAAATTATAGCAGTAGCAATGGCTTCCCTGCGACTACTTTTTACAGTGTTTGGTGATAATCATTACATGCTTGCATCTGAAATAATTTAGTTATCTTTGTTTATTCTTTGACGCGGACGCTGACGCATGCGTTGACGAAAAGAACATGCTAAATATCAATGAATGTCGTCCCAGCCGCCCACAAATCTAGTCGTTCTCGTTTTCTTTCTGCTCTCCTCCTCCTACGTTTCTACACCATCCTCCACTACCTTCCACCTCCTTCATTCTCCATTGTCTCTCCTCCTCTATTCTAGTTGATCTCCTAAAAACATCAGATGAAACAAATCTGAGTTTGAGTTTACATTAATCTAAGGTAGATTTGCTATCTTCTTCTTCTCGATTTCTCCAGGACCTTTTAATCCTCTTTTATAATTATTTTCTTCGTTTTGTTCTTCAGGATAATTGTCCAGACTATTCGTTTTTCCTTCAATTTTGTGTTGTAAAATCTAAAAATTGTTCTCTAAATCTTCGTTCAATTGCTTTTCATGCGATTATTTGTGTGTGTGTGTGTGTGTGTGTGTGAGAGAGAGAGAGAGAGAGAGAGCATCTGCATTTTTGTGACCAGTTTTCAGATTTAGGACTATTTCTTGTGTAATGTTCCTGTAGCACCTCCGGTTCCACCTAAACCCACCGCTCTAGCTGGTACACCGATCATTCAGCCTCTCGTGAGTATTAGAATCCCTTATTTTCATTGTAAATTTGTTCTCGGACTCTTATTGCATTGTACATATGATTCTGCAATTTCCCTTTTGGTTTATATTAGAAAGGTTCTTAAAGGTTTTATATATGAAATCGAACAATATGAACTGTAAGGTTGAAGCTTTAAGAGGCTTTTATTGTTTATGCTTTCAGAACCTAAACCGACGACCACGCCGTAACCGTGCTTCTCCTACTGTGAGATATGCTTTCCAGGAAACTGACATCTCCCCTGCAAATTTCCTACAAGAAGTTGGGCTTTTTGTTGTGATTTGATTCCTTTATATGCTGGTTCTATGGAAGCAATCATGTTACAAGAAAAAGATTTTTCTTAGCAAACAGGTTGCAAAGGCTCGAGATGTTGGTGTCAACAGTATTATGATGTTCCCTAAAGTTCCCGAGGCTTTGAAGGTTTCACAATTCTCTTCTCTTTCCATACATATGTTCTTGAGTTGTATATTGAACTCTTTGTTATGGCTTCCCGTTTATAGAATCCAACGGGGGATGAGGCATACAATAACAATGGTCTGGGGCCTCGAACAATTCGTTTTCTCAAAGATGAATACCCTGATCTTGTAAGATCCTTAATTTAAATATGTTATATTTATACCTGGAGATGAAAAATGAGGTAACCTTGGTAAATGTTCTTTTCTTCCTCTAGATTATCTACACTGATGTTGCTCTGGATCCCTACTCATCTGATGGTGGCTGAGCATGGGCTAATTCATTGTGACTTCGATGATTTCAACATCATGGTGAGATACTTAATGCTCTTCTCCTAGGCGTTCTGGTTGACAAAAGCTGTTTCATCAACTGATTGTTTCATAATTGTTTCTCAGATATGGAGTACTCTTCTTGAAGCACATTACTGAAGATATTGACGAGAACTCTCCAACCTTTTCAAGTGACTGATAAGTGATCATTTCACTGTTTGTCAAAATGTGATTGTTGCTTCTCCTGTTAATCTTTTGAATATATAACTGCAATGGGTTTTGTCTATAGATGGTGTGCCCAAGGAAGGACTTAGAATCGAAGATGTTCTAGTCAGAATTGTTGTTCTGAAGCTAATACAGGAAAAGGTGAGTCTGTTGACTGTAATCCTCTAACAATATTTCAGAGTTGTTCTCTAAGAACCAACACAGTGTTGCCACATGGTTATTGGAGTTTTTGTATCTGTGTTTTACTGTTATTGTGGACATTACTTAGATGATGCAACAGAAATCTAGCAATTCCTTTTTTGTATATGCTGCTTGTAGGCTATAGTTGTTATGTACTAATTTTTGTAGTACGTTGTACAATCTTACTAAGAGTTAGTAATCCTATGTTCAAACCACCCATAGAACCAGGATTTAAGAAGTTTCGGTGCATTTCTGTGGTAAAACGTTTCGTTGTGCTATCTTCGTTGTATGTGTTTCCATTCACTTTGTACATAACTAGAGGAAGCTGCATGTTCCAGTCATTTTGTTTCATAAGCTCATATTTGTTTGAACTCTCAGTATTTTTGGTGCTTTGACCTGACAGGTGGAACTTGTAGAAGATCATCCAGCGAAACATGTTTTCCCTAATCGCATTCTTGAATTACTTAAGATACTTAGAGTTATCTTCAACATGCAATCAAGCTGCAAAGTGAGGGAGGTTTTGAGAAATGGGGCATGTGGAGAAAGGAGTACAATGAGTTTTACAAGAAGGCTTGAAGCATCTTCTAAAACTCTAGTTTATTTTTCCATGCTCACTAGTTAGTATTTTGTTTTGTGTTTTGCTAAAGGATGTTTACTTAGATTTGTTTTGATGTGTTGTAAAACATGTTTTGGGTTATTAATAAAATTATATTTTATTCTAAATTTTAAATAATTTTTTATAAATCCAATTGATAAAAAATATAATAATAATAATAATAATAATAATAATAATAAAAATAATAATTTAATACGGTTTGGCTCGGCTCGGATACAACCATAGACAGTTAAAATCAACAATATTATATTATCCTTATAACATAGCACGACAAAAATATTATAATATGTGACCACCTTAAGTTAGCTCTTCATGTCTAAATGTTTATGGAGATGTTATCTATTACCTATTATGACGTTTATTGTGTACTAGTAATGTACATATTTCTTTTAGTGAATGTATACATTTTTAGATAAAATCTATAAATACATATAAAATAGATTTTAAACTATGTTAATTATTAACCTCGCAAATAATATTCATCATATTATATGGATCTAAATATATATTCGGATATACTAATATTTATTCAAAATATTTATTTCAGAAAAATTCTCAACTTACTTTCCTATAGCAAATATTTAGTTATGCATTCATTAATAAACAAAGAAATTGATTCTTATAAATGAGGAAATATTCTATACTATATTAAGATTTTAAATTACTAATCAAGTTTTAACGCATCAGAAAAAAGAATATACATATATATATATGTATATATAAGTTTCATAAGCTGCAAATCACAACTATGATATCATGGATGCAAAAAATCATAGTGTTTTCATAACAGAAAATTAACCAATTTTACAGCGTTTTTTATACATGGCGCATTAAACTTTGAATTCTTTGAAAGTGAAACAAGTTTATTTTTTCATTAGTTCCAACGAACGATCTCATATTGGTTGATGAACGAGTTAGTGTTCAATTTTCGTCAATTGATATATATTTTGTTGTTAAAATTCAACGCACAATTTTTGTTCTAAGTCTCTTTTTTGTTATATCATTTTCCCGCAGGATTTTAAATTCATGTAATAGTTCCTCAGAGATTATGGCAATCATCTTGGATGAGTATAATTATTGAAGATAATACAATAATCATAGGGACGTTTAAGGTATGTTTATGTACGAGTTATCTTCACAAAACAGCTCATCATCTAGAAATTTTGTTCATCAAGGAAACATCGCTTTTGAGGGTTCTCGGTCGGGTTAGATACTTTTTAGTTCAATTTTGTTACATTCGATAAAATTTCCATGGACAAACACAATATTAAGACATATCTTGGTAAGGTTGTTTTCAATGTTTATAATTACAAATTAACATTCATTATGTTGTTAATATAAGAGAGATAGAAGAATTGGTGATGTTTATTCCAATGAATGAAAGCTCCTTTATATAGGAGTATAAAAACTTAATGACCAAGTAAAACCTAGAGTACAAATAATTCTAGAGGCTTCTACGAGATGGGTCTTATAATGGGCATCCATCTTATTATTCATAACACTCCCCCTTGGATGTCCATTATAATCGAATGGTTTGTAATGCGTTTAAGATGTTGCCTCATTAAAAACCTTACCAGGAAAACCCAATGGGAAAAACCATGGTTAAAGGAAAAAGAGTGCAACGCGCAATTACTCCCCCTCATGAGTACATATGTCGAGATCTTTGAGATGGCGTAATCTGATATGATGAACTAACTTCTTGAAAGTGGAAGTAGGTAGAGCCTTGGTAAATAAGTCAGCCAAATTATCGCTCGAACGGATCTGTAGAACATGTATATCGCCGTTCTTCTGGAGATCGTGTGTGAAGAAGAATTTTGGTAGAATATGCTTTGTTCTATAACTTTTAATGTATTCGTCTTTGAGTTGTGCGATGCATTCTGCATTGTCTTCATACATAATTGTTGGAGCTTCTTTTCCTACAGAAATACCACAATCTTCTTGTATATGATGAACGACAGATCTTAACCATACACACTCGCGACTAGCTTCATGGATGGCTAAAATCTCTACATGGTTTGAAGAAGTGGCGGTGAGAGTTTGCTTCATAGATCGCCAAGAAATGGCAGTACCTCAGCAAGTGAACACATATCCTATTTGCAATTTAGCAGTATGGGGATCAGATAAGTATCATGCGTCTGCAAAACCAATTAGGCCTTCTTTGGATAAGTTAGAAAAGAATAAGCCCATGTCTTTTGTTCCTTGGAGGTAACGAAGTATATGCTTAATCCCATTCCAATACCTTTGAGTTGGGCATGAGCTAAACCTTGATAACAGATTCACCGAAAATGATATATTTGGTCTTGTGTGACTAGGAAGGTACATTAATGCTGATAATGCATTTAAGTATGGTACTTCAGGGCCAAGAACTTCTTCATTGTTTTCTCAAGGGTGAAATGGATCCTTTAACACATCAAGTGATGTTACAACCATTAGACTGCTCAAAGGATGTGCATTATCCATATAACTTTTTGAGCATATTTTCTGTGTATGTCTCTTGATGTACTAGAATTTCATTCTTTACATGTTCAATTTGTAATCCTAAACAAAATTATTTTTCTCAAGATCATTCATCTCAAATTCTTTCTTCAAATACTCTACTGTGTATGAAATCTCTGCAAGAGTTCCAATAATATTTAAATCATCAACATATACTGCAATTATAACAAATCCTTTCTTAAATCTCTTTATAAAGATGCATGGTCTAACACGGTCATTTTTGTAGCCTTCTCTTAACAAGTACTCACTAAGGCGATTATACCACATACGTCCTGACTGTTGTAGTCCATAAAAAGATCGATTTAGTTTTATGCAATATTGTTCTCGGGAATTCGAGTTTACAACTTCAGGTAGTTTAAATCCTTTTGGGACTTTCATATAAATGTCATTATCCAGTGGTCCATATAAGTAGGTTGTCACTACATCCATTAAACGTAAATCAAGTCCTCCTTTTATCGTCAGACTAATAAAGAACCTGAAAGTAGTTGCATCCACCACAGGAGAGTAAGTCTCTTCATAATCAATTCCAGGTCTTTGTGAAAATCCTTGTGCGACTAAACGTACTTTATACCTCACAATTTCTCTATTTTCATTCATCTTTTGTACAAAGACCCATTTATGTCCTATTGGTTTTACACCTTTAGGTGTACGGACTACTGGTCCAAATACTTCCCTTTTAGCGAGAGATTGTAATTTTGCATCTATTGCTTCCTTCCATTTTTGCCAATCACTTCTTTGTGTACACTCTTCAATAGATGTTGGTTCATGATCCTTATCCATAACATCAACTGCTACATTGCATGCAAAAATATCATCGACGTCGATTTGCTTTCGGTTTTATTTTATTCCAGACATGACATAATCAATTGAAATCTCTTCATTATCAGGTACCTGGATTTCATTATTTGTCATGTTCGGAGTCTCTTCTAGAGATCCTTCATTCGTAATTATTTCCTCGGTTTCACCATTGCCAATTTCTGCTCCTTTTCTTTTTCGAGGTTTTTTATCTTTGGAACCAATAGGTCTACCACGTTTCAAACGTGCCTTAGACTCATTAGCAGTTTGATTTTGTCCTTCTGGAATATTTATTCTTATCGGAGCATTTACAGCTGGTATATGTGATTTGATCACACTTTTTGGCTCAGTAAACGCATCTGGCAACTGATTTGCTAAGCTTTGTAAATGAATTATCTTTTGGACTTCTAATTCACATTCTTTAGTCCGAGGATCAAGATAAGATATCGATAATTCATTCCAATTTATATCTTTTTCCAGCTGTTTATTTTCTCCCCCTAGAGTTGGAAAAACAGACTCATTAAAATGACAGTTTGCGAATCGAGCCTTGAATAAATCCCTTGTAGATGGCTCGAGATATTTAATTATTGATGGAGAATCATATTCAGAATATATTCCCAACCTCCTTTGAGGACCCATCTTTGATCGCTGTGGTGGAGCAATTGGAACATATACAGCACATCCAAAGACTTTCAAATGAGAAATATTTGGTTCCTGACCCAGAACCAGTTGTGATAGGGAGAACTTTTGATTACTTGTTGGCCTGATGCGAATCAATGCTGCTGCATGTAATATAGCATGTCCCCAAGCAGATATTGGGAGTTTTGATTTCATTAATAATGGTCTAGCAATCAATTGAAGACGCTTGATTGGCGATTCTGCTAAACCATTTTGTGTATGAGCATGGGCTACAGGATGTTCAACACTTATCCCAATGGACATGCAATAGTCATTAAATGCTTGAGACGTGAATTCACCAGCATTATCAAGGCGAATTGCCTTTAAAGGAAAATATAGAAAATGGGCTCATAGTCTAATCAATTGAGCAAGTAATCTCGAAAACGCCAAGTTTCGAGTTGATAACAAGGATACATGTGACCATCTACTAGATGGGTCAAATAAAACCATAAATACCTAAAGGTTCCACATGATGGGTCAATCGGCCCACAAATATCTTCTTGTATACGTTCCAGAAAACTTATTGATTCTTAATTGATTTTTACTGGTGAAGGTCGTAAAATCAACTTGCCTTGCAAACAAGCAGCACATGAAAAATCATTAGGAAAAATATTCTGGTTTTTTAATGAATGTCCACATGAATTAGAAATAATCTTTCGCATCATTATTGTAATGGGATGGCCTAACCGGTCATGCCAAACTCTGAATATTTTCGGTGGACTTATGGTCTACTATAGCATTTGCTGCAATTGTATTAATTGTAGTATAGTGTAGTCCAGTGGAAAATGCAGGTAGTTTTTCCACAGTGTCTTTTGAGCCTTGGTTATTACTTGTGATTTGAAGGTATTCGACGGTACCTTCACCCATGGTCTCAATATGATATCCATTTCTGCGGATATCTTTAAAACTTAATAAATTTCTTTGAGACTTAGGGGAGTATAATGCATCAGAAATTTCGAACTTTGTTCCCATAGGCAATGATATATTTTCTCTTCCAGAGCCTTCGATTATCTTTGCACTACCTGTTACATCACTTGCTTCTTTCATTGTCAAACAAGTGAAATAATTTTTATTTTTTAAAATAGTGTGGCTTGCACTGTCTGCCAAACATAAATCTCCACCATTCATTTTCTTCAAAAAGACAAATAAAATAAATTAATATTTCATATAAATAACTCAATAATAATAACTTAATAAAATAAATCAACTTTAACTAGAAACATCACTTCGTAGAATAAAAATAAAAATAAAAATCAAAATTCAAGTAACTAAAATCCAAAATATGAGAATAAAATTTAAGCAACAAGGTTCTTTAAATGATGATAACTAAATCACTTGTTCTCTTCATCAAGGAGAAAGTCGGAGAGATCCATGTGAGTAATATCACCAAGGGCAAAGTCATCTTCTCCCTCTTTGTACACCAAATTTGTTTCCACTTTCTTTCCCTTTTGCTTCACTGATTGTTGATAGAGACCAACAAGATGCTTTGGTATACGGCATGTTCGAGACCAGTGATCTTTTCCTACACGGCGGTAACATACATTCACAAATGTTGATTTCTCTTGCTTGTTACCATCTTTGTTTTCCCACTTCTGGTGAGAGTATGAGTTCTTAAACTGAACTCCATGGCCTCGTCCTCGAAATTATCCACGTCCACGTCCATGACCACGACCACGACCACGTGTGTATCTACTTCCTTGGTCACATCTCTTATCATAGGATTTCACATTCACTTCATGGAATGGAGCAGAGCCAGTTGGACGTAATCCATGATTTTTCAGCAACAACTCGTTGTTTTTCTCAGCCACAAGGAGACAAGAAATAAGTTTGGAATACTTCATGAATCCCTTTTCACGGTATTGTGTCTGCTGGACAATGTTATTAGCATGAAAAATACAGAATGTTTTCTCTGACTTATATGCATCTGTCATTTTCTCTCCACATAACCCCAATTTGGAAGTAATCTTAAACAAGGTTGAGTTATACTCACTTACAGACTTAAAGTCTTGTAATCTCAGCTGAGTCCAATCATAACGAGTTTTGGGTAAAATAAAAGTTTTCTGATGATCATACCTTTCCTTTAGATCATTCCACAGGATTTGTGGATCTTTCACACTCAATTACCCATTTTTGAAGTCCGCATGGAGGTGATGACGAAGGAATATCATAGCCTTTGATTTATCTTTGCTTTGAGTTTGATTTCCTTTTGTGATGGTCTCAAGAAGATCCTTTGAATCTAGATGAATTTCAGCATATAGTGCCCATGCCAAATAGTTGTCTCCACTTATATCAAGAGCTCCAAATTCGAAGTTCGTAAGTTTTGACATGTTTACTGAAATATTGAGAAAATATATCAAGTTTCAGAAGAAAAAAAAATCTAAAGCAATAAAAAATTTATAGAGTTTGCTTTAATCAGAAAAAAAAAAATTGTAATAATACTATAGTTCATATGTTTCTTAGATTAAAAATATATTATACTATGCATGTGGATTGAGCAAATTTGTAATACGAAAAATTTTAAACTCCAATCAAAATTTTAATGTGCAACGTGAGCAATGATTTATATACATAAATGAGCAATCATTATAATATGCATATGTGAACAAAAAGGAAAATAAAATATGTCAACATTTTAGAAATAAAAACTTACTCATTTTGTTATATAAAAAGAATTGAAAATTTTGGAAACACAATACAAACGAAATATTTTGCTTTGAGAGATGTTAAAAAAATGTTTGATTATGATTGACTAGCATATTAAAAACGTGATATGCATATTTGATATAATTATATATATAATATTAAAGTAATAAAATAATCAAACGAAAAGGGCATGAAAAATGTAAATCTAATTACTAAATACAAATACTGAGTATAATATAGATGTGAATCCATCAAGATGAACCATGAATCGATAATAAACATGGTTTAAATATAGAATTAAATCAAGACATATATCATAAATTATTATTCTATATAAGTATTGATAATCATATCTATTATGAATAAGATCGAATGAGACAAAGTCTACCATATGATCATAATCGTGAAGCCATAGCCTATTATAACGATATTCAGAGAAGACATCACTTATCATCCTAGAATAAGACATAAACTAAACATAAATTAAATCTCACCTTTTCTGTGTAAAAAAAAATAGAAAGAGAGACTATCGTGTTGATAACGTGTTGTGAATAGAAGAGAGATAGAAGAATTGATGATGTTTATTCCAATGAATGAAAGCTCATTTATATAGGAGTACAAAGACTTGATGATCAAGCAAAACCTAGAGTACAAGTAATTCCAGAGGCTTCTACGAGATGAGCCTTATAATGGGCATCCATCTTATTATTCATAACACATTATTAATTCGTACCGATTATTAAATTATTTCTATATGTCTTTTAGACGTATTCAGAAGAATTATTAATGTTGGTATCCTTCAAACATGGTACCTTGATTCAGCACAATATAGTTGGAAAATAATTCATTTTGATTTGATGGATAATAGGTTAGATATATATGTGCTCTATTTTTTTTATGTTTCTGAATATTTAACATTTTATTACTTAATTGCTCTATTATATACTAATGTTAATATTATGACTTTAATTGCAGAGGTGATATTTTATCATGCAAGCTGACTGATACGTATGCATGTGATTTTGCTACTTGTTTTTCAATCACTTGGGCTAACTGTAAGCATGATGTTCCAATAATGTGTGTCATACAATTTGGACTTCTTGATTTGCATAAAGGTAATTACTCAATTCATTGGTATAATAATTATTATTAAATTACAAATTATAATAACCTCCATAACTTGGTTTATGTATTTCGACTTTTGTGCATAGGTAAGTACACATGTGAACAAACTCATTGGACAAAAAAAAATTTCGATCCTGAAGATGTCGTTGTTCAAAGAATGAAAAAGTAATGATGAGCAAAAATATTTAATATTTTGAATTTCAATTTTGATTAGAATATTTTATGTTTCGTTTGAAGTATTTTGAAGCAAGTTAGGCAGTATTTAGATAGTGAATAGAGACAAGTGTGTGCGTTTTTCAAAGCGTTTTCGGTAAAAACCACTTAATTGGTTTCATGGTGAATATCAAGTATGATGTGATTGGTTTGAGACAGTTCTCCTATGGGCAGCTTCCAAGACTCGGTTACGGCTTCAGGTGGAGGTTTGTGAACCATCTCCAAATGGGATCGTGCCAATTGGGTTATGGGTTGATCATTACTCCTAAAACATATGGTTGGCTGATGAATCTTCAGTCCCACGTCATTTGGTCGAGTAGAACTTGATTTGGTCTCCTTAGCGTCCTCAAGTCGTCTCGAATCAATATGGTGTGAGCTTGGGTCGGTGTTTGGGTTGATGACTGCATCATACCCTCCCCCTTCAAAACGTTTGTCCTCAAAACTTGACCACCTGCATATAGATAAGTCAAATTAGTATCTTGAAATAAATGTGAGTTTAGAAGATTACCTCGCATGTGGTTTTGATTGTATCTGGTGGTTCTTCTTTGATTAAGCACGAGTTTGGGATTCTTCTAGCTTCCATTAGGGATGGTGTAATCTCCAAAGACTTTGTTTCACCCTGGTTTTTGCTTTGGTCCATAAAATCCTTATTTTTCGGTGAGTCGCCTTTTTGCTATGTGTGTTCTTTGTTGGTACCTACAAGTTCATCAATACTTTTGTCAAGAAACAAGTGTGTTATGGCAGTCATAGAATCACTATAAACTGGTAAACTTGCACCAGTTTGACCCAACTCATTGACAATGTTAGGTTTCACCTTTTCTTGCGTTTTAAGTCAAGAATTGCGTATCATATGATTCTCATCTAAACCTAAGCTTTTCTCACTAATTCGTGGGGTGTAATAAAGCATTTAACACAGCCTTAGAGTCGTCATATACAGATTGGATAAAAGGGATACTTACCTGATCAGAACTCTCGCTAAGTTATGTTTTTGTTTATGCCATGGCATATGGTTTCATCATGTGATCCGGTTGCTCCATGTTGCAACCTAGACCTTCATCGATAACCTTAGGAAAAGACAAGGGCATTAATCTTGAATTGTGAATTTCATAACCAGGTTGAACTAGACATTCTCCTAAATTGTTTGAAGTTTTTTTCTGTTCAAATGATATCGATTTCTTGGCTAGTTTATCAGGACAAGTTGCAGCAAAATGCCCTCTCTTATGGCATCTATAGCATGTTGGTTCCTTGGAATTCACAAATTTAGAATACTTACTTTGAGTCGGTGCTCCTTGTCAATTTGAAAACACCTCTTTTAGAACATATTGTGGTTTTGGCGTCGCTACCACTCTCTTTGGTGTTGAACTCGGTATGTGAGTTGAAAATTGTGGGATACGGCGATGTGATGTAACAGGGCTTCTCTTGACGAGGTAAAGGAAGGCTATACGCCTCATATGAATAATCATATGTTCTTTCATCGAATTCTTCTCCATCAAATCCATCTTCATAATATCTCGATCTCGGTTGGCTCCAAGTTGAAGTGCTCGTGTGGGCCACGTTGTCGAGTGGCTTGTTGCGGCAGTGGTCTGGTGGTTCAAGATCAAAGTCTTTGTCGTCGGTCTCATCTCCAAACCCAGAGCTCGTGTAGCCATCTCCTGGCTATGGTGGAGAATCGTAATTAGCTTCCTCATGGGAAAAGGTTAAGCTTTCCTCCTCTTCACTCCATTGGCCTCCATCGGTTTTCTATGGGCTGTCTTCTTATAGTTCTTCCATGGAAGCTACTGCTTAGGTTTAATCTCACACAAACAAAAGGAAAAGATGATTAAGAATTTCAAATTATACAGTAAAAAGAAAGAAGTTGATAGACAGAATATGGAAAAATCGGATTTGATACTTTTTGACTAATGGAAAATTCAGAATTCAAATTGCACAAACTAAATAGGTAAACTAACTTCTTTTGGGGTTTAGAATGAGAAGTTTTGAATTAAATCAAGCAATTTTGTTTCTTTTTGTTTATATATGCAATAGATGATTGAAACAGAAACACTAAGAACAATGAAACATATTGAAATAGATGCAATAGATGATATGTGGACGAACGCGGGCAAGATGGTCGAACGCGCGTGAGATGGTCGGAGATGGTCGAGCGCGGCGAGAAGTGGACGATGGGACGAGATGGTCAATGGGATAAGGATTGACTCAGTCAATCAAATGGAATGGACAGAAGGTGTTGAATCACACAACAACTCAAGTCAAAGATTCAGTAGCACCAAATAAATTACTCACTTAGAACTAAAGAACAACACAGAGTACTTAGAAATTTGTATAACGAGAAACAATTTATATTACTTTAAGATGATTAAGGGTGATCTTAGAAATGGGACAGAAGTGAGCTTATAAGTTCTCTAGTACACGGTGTAAAAGAATAAGCAAGAAAGAAATTGAAATTGATTACAAAACTAGCCGTTAGGCCTTTATAAGGAAATCAGCCAAATTATGGTATGTGAGGTCTCCTTTGTATCTGTACGGTTTGAGAGGGTATGTTAGCTTCTCTGGAACATCCTGGTCGTCATGGAATTTGTCCAAAACGCAGCAGCAAAGACAAGATAGCTATTGGAGAGTTATTCCTCCAAGTGTGAGCGCATCCGAAAAAGGTAATTTTCCAAACATGTTGATCCTCCTGACCTGGTGATGGCTGGAGCATGGTAAGATGTTTTATACTCATATAAATTTTCAATAAACTCTCCTGGTCTCCAAACTCGGTTTTGTAGAGGATTGAATTGTTCGGTCCTCCTGCTTCCCATAAATGGCTCCGGTTGATTCACTTGATGGTATGATTGGATCTGATCCAATGTGTGTTGGTTCATATTAGCCTACTGTGGGGAGCCCCTTGAATAGTCACAAAGTCTACTGGGCGCCACATATATGTTTGTAGCCTCATAAGCCTGTGAGGCTCCCAGTAAGGCAAGTCGAGCAAGGTCCGGTTTAGAAATTGAATAACTTTGAAACCAAAATTGATATTGACCTGATTCCAACTCTTCACATGCTTATCTTGGCTCAAGATTTTAGACCAAGTGATTTCATGGCTTATATTCTTCTTGTCTGATCGCAGTCCTCCGTTGAGTGCATATATGTCTGCGGGTAAATCCAAATGAGCAGCTTCTAGACAAACTTAAAAACCAGCTCGAACTAGGGTTGATTTCTCCTGATCAAACTCTTCCAAATAGTTGGCTTCCTGGTGAATATCAAGTCTGATGTGATTGGTATGAGCCAATTCTCCTATGGGCAGCTTCCAAGACTCGGTTACGTCTTCAGGTGGAGGTTTGTGAACCATCTCCAAATGAGATCGTGCCAATTGGGTTCTGGTACGATCATTACTCATGAAACATATGGTTGGCTGATGAATCTTTAGTCCCACATCATTTGGTCAAGTAGAACTTGATTTGGTCTCCTTAGCCTCCTCGGGTCGTCTCGAATCATTATGGTGTGAGCTTGGGTCGGTGTTTGGGTTGATTACCGCATCATTTAGGATGATTTTAGATGACTAGGAAAAGGCAAAAGGAGATTAGCTGAGTTGGGTAAGTTAGAGAATGAATAACTTCGAAACAAAAATTGATATTGACCTGATTCCAATTCTTCACGTGCTTATCTTGGCTCAAGATTGTAGACCAAGTGGTTTCATGGCTTAAATTCTTCTGATCTAATCACAGTCCTCTGTTGAGTGCACATATGTCCGCGGGTAAGGCCATATGAGCAGCTTCTAAACAAACTTCAAAACCAGCTCGAACCAGGGCTGATTTCTCCTTATCAAACTCTTCCAAATAGTTGGTTTCCTGGTGAATATCAAATCTGATGTGATTGGTTTGAGCCAATTCTCCTATGGGCAGCTTCCAAGACTCGGTTACGGCTTCAGGTGGAGGTTTGTGAACCATCTCCAAATGAGATCGTGCCAATTGGGTTCTGGGACGATCAGTACTCTTGAAACATATGGTTGGCTGATGAATCTTCGGTCTCACGTCATTTGGTCAAGTAGAACTTGATTTCGTCTCCTTAGACTCCTCGAGTCGTCTCGAATCAATGTGGTGCGAGCTTGGATCGGTGTTTTGGTTGATGACCTCATCACTTAGGATGATTTTAGATGACTAGGACATGGCAAAAGGAGAGTAGCTGTGTTGGGTAAGTATCTTAGAGAAGGAATAACTTCGAAACCATAATTCTTATTGGCCTGATTCCAATTCTTGACGTGCTTATCTTGGCTCAAGATTGTAGACCAAGTGGTTTCATGGCTTAAATTCTTTTGGTCTGATCACAGTCCTCTATTGAGTGCACATATGTCCGCGGGTAAAGCCAAATGAGCAGCTTCTAAACAAACTTCAAAACCAGCTCGAACCAGGGCTGATTTCTCCTGATCAAACTCTTCCAAATAGTTGGTTTCCTGGTGAATATCAAATCTCATGTGATTGGTTTGAGCCAATTCTCCTATGAGCATCTTCCAAGACTCGGTTACAGCTTCAGGTGGAGGTTTGTGAACCATCTCCAAATGAAATCGTGCCAATTGGGTTCTGGGACGATCATTACTCCTGAAACATATGGTTGGCTGATGAATCTTCGGTCTCACGTCATTTGGTCAAGTAGAACTTGATTTCTTCTCCTTAGCCTCCTCGAGTCGTCTCGAATCAATGTGGTGAGAGCTTGGGTCAGTGATTTGGTTGATGACCTCATCACCTAGGATGATTTTAGATGACTAGGACAAGGCAAAAGGAGAGTAGCTGAGTTGGGTAAGTTAGAGAATGAATAGCTTCGAAACAAAAATTGATATTGACCTGATTCCAATTCTTCACGTGCTTATCTTGGCTCAAGATTGTAGACCAAGTGGTTTCATGGCTTAAATTCTTCTTATCTAATCACAGTCCTCTGTTGAGTGCACATATGTCTGCGGGTAAGGCCAGATGAGCAGCTTCTAAACAAACTTCAAAACCAGCTCGAACCAGGGCTGATTTCTCCTTATCA
Organism: Orychophragmus violaceus; assembly: GCA_030180135.1. Classification (NCBI taxonomy): domain Eukaryota; kingdom Viridiplantae; phylum Streptophyta; class Magnoliopsida; order Brassicales; family Brassicaceae; genus Orychophragmus; species Orychophragmus violaceus. Next base: position 59,822,197 of record CM058237.1, on the reverse strand, counting down.
AACTCTTCCAAATAGTTGGTTTCCTGGTGAATATCAAATCTGATGTGATTGGTTTGAGCCAATTCTCCTATGGGCAGCTTCCAAGACTCGGTTACGGCTTCAGGTGGAGGTTTGTGAACCATCTCCAAATGAGATCGGGCCAATTGGGTTCTGGGACGATCATTACTCTTGAAACATATGGTTGGCTGATGAATCTTCTGTTGGGAATGTCCTGAAATCTACCGTACTATCTCTAGAAAGTATGATAAGTGTCGAGATCAGACATAAGTCATAAATACTGGGTGATCATGATGACTTGCTAGAGCCCGCTCATGATCTATAAGTTTAGGACTTATTACCAGTATTGTATGATCCCAAAGGGTCACACACCATAGCTAACGGGAAAGTTAAAATGGAATTAATACAGTAAGATGCAAGGCATTTACTGTATTTGTACAGAGAATTGGGCCAGACAAAAGACAGTCTTTTGTCTGATTTGGGCCTTGGGCCCAAAAGCCTAATGAGCCATTAGTTTAATTACTTGGGCCCATATAAGGAAGAGGAGAGGGGCAGGAAGCCCTAATGCTTCTTGTCTGCGATTTTCACCTGAGCCGTCCTCTCTCTCTCTGTTCATTCCAGCTTGGTCTAGCAGCCTGATCCAGCAGCTTGTAAGCGTGTGGATATTCCTTGGAGGAGCCGGTAATCATCAGCTCTTGCAGATCTCGATATTCCATTGATTAATCCGCTGCAATCATAAGGTAATGATCCTGGTCTGTTTATGATTCAACTGCAAATCACCTAGATCCTAGATGATTATGTGCTAGGATGTAACCTGACAATTACACCATGAACACACATAATCCTTCAGTGGTATCAGAGCCTAGGTCGTTAGGTTTTTGCTGCTTGGATCATATTTAGGTTGTTTTAATGTTAAGAATCGAATTTGGCTTAAGAAATTTGATTAGAACTTGTAAAACCCTAAATTGAAATCGCTTTGATTGGTTTTGGTAATGGTCAAAATCGATTTGTTTATGTTAAAAGAGCGATTTTGTTTCAATAGTTTGTCAATGATCATAAGCGATTCAAAATATCAGATCATAAGCGATTCAAAATATCGCTTTTGACTTCGTTAATCGATTGTTTGTCATGATCCTAAGTGACTTTGTTTCAATCGATTTAATTGTTTCAAAATATTAAGTGAATCGCATGTTAATCTGACTTTGTTGACTTCGTATGTGGTAAAGTCATCATCAATTATTGAATTGAGTTTGGTATGATTCGCTTAAGTGATTGGTTTGTTAATGTCATCCATTATTGAATTGAGTTAATGTCAAAGTCGTTTTGTCCTTTAGTGCTTGGTATAAATCGCATGTGGTGACAATCCGTTTTGACTTTGTTGACATATAAGAATCGATTTTAACCATTGAGCAATTGTTGATTTAATTATCATTGAAATCGTTTTGTCTTTTATTGAATGATAATTGTGGTTTGTTTTTCCCAAACCCGCGACAATGAACCGATCAAACCGATTGTGGTTCATTGTCTGCTTTAGCCAAAACCGCAAGTTAGGTCAAAATTGGCTAAAACACAAGGTGTTTCTTCCTGATTTTGGACTTAACCGAACCGATCCAATTTAATTGGTGGTTCAAGCGGTTAACCCAAATCGCGGTTTGCTGGAAATTATTTAATACAACTAGTATTATTTAATTTCTGGTTAGACCGGATTTAAATTCAAAATTGAATTTTAACCTAAACCGAAGGCTGGTCTAAGTTTGATTTGGTTGGACCAAATAATTTAGAGCTGGTCTGGTTTAGTAAATAACCAGTTGGATTTAGTAGTTAATTTGGTCTCGGACCAGAATTAATGAACCGACTCGGTTATGTCAAATTATTGGGCCAATTGGAATTCTGTGGTCTTGGGCCAAGAATTGGGCCTATAATTTGTGACCCAACCAAAAATTTTAATAAAATATTAAATTAGAAATTTCTATTTTTAGTATATTTCTAAATTTAGAAAGTTTCTAAAATAAGTAAGTTTCCCAAAATAGTAATCTTCTATTTTTGGAAGGAAAACCTAAAATCCTCAAAAACAATATCAAGCTTGGATGTCTTGCCCAATCTTGTCAGCTACTTAACGCTTATTCAATTACATATATGGCTTACAGTGTGAGGTGTCTGTTTTTGCGTAAGTAAAGTAGTATATAGTCACTAATTTCATTGGGAGTCCCAGACTTTAGTGATTATTTGGCTGTAAGAGATTGGTTTCCTTGACTGGCTGGGCCATCGGGAGTCCCGGGCCTTGAGACATCTGGTGTATTGGGCCTTGGGCCCAATTCACAACCGAGAGTTATATGGATATAACTAGCTGTGTGTATGCTTACCAAGTAAAGCTAATTCCGGGTGACGGCCAGTGGCCCACTTTGGTTTTAGTTGAACATGGGTCTCGGAATCATTGCATTCTTATGAGGTTGAACAAAGAAATTTTGAATGCAATGCGAGTTCTCTTATAAGTTATTAAGATTACTCTTTTATGAACTAAATAACTAAAACTCTATTTATCTCTAAATTTCAGTTATGACTAGCACAAACAATCAAAACACTTTCTCGATCCGGTCTGTCCTTGAGATGGACAAACTGAACGGATCAAATTTCTTGACTTGGTCGCGGAATCTGAGGCTAGTCCTCAGGCAGGAGAGAAAGGACTATGTCCTTGAGAAAGCTCTCCCCGAGAGGATCGGATCCAAGGCCTCTCATGCAGTACGTAATGCTTGGAATAAGCATTATGATGATGCGGTAGATGTGCGTGGTCTGATATTGGCTACCATGGACTCAGATTTTCTGAAGCAATATGAGAACATGGAGTCGCCAATAGAGATGATCAGCAGCCTGAAATTGAAATTTCAGGAGCAGATAAGAGTGGAGAGATACCAGTTGGTTAAGTCTCTCACTAGCTGCAAGCTACCAAATGATCATCCAGTAAGTCCTCATGTCAGTAAAATGATGGGTTACATTGATAACCTGAGGAAACTGGATTATCCAGTTAGCCAAGAATTGGCAACTGAGATCATTCTGCAGTCACTGCCGTCAAGCTATGATAAGTTCAGAAGGAACTATATCAAGAAAGGCTTGACGAAGACGCTGACTGAACTGCATGATATGCTCAAGACAGTTGAGCCAAACGTGAAGAGTACCCTGTATAATCTCATAATGGAGAAGGGTAGGTTTACTAAACCTAATGCTGACAAGGGTGAAGACAAAGTTGTCCAGATTTTGAATCATGGCAAGCGTGTGTCTTCTGAGCCCGAGTCAGATACATCTTACGTTGGTAAGTGCTGCTACTGTAAAGAGACTGGGCATTGGAAGAGAGATTGCATTAAATTCATGGAAGATTATGAGGAGTTAAAGTCGATGTATGAGATTACTTCCTCAGGTATTCATGTTATTACTTCAAGTTATACCTTATAGGTATTGAATACTGGTTGTGGCACTGATATTTGTTATAATATGCAGAGCCTGAGCAACAGTAAAACGTTGAAGGAAGGGCAAGTGGAACTGCGTGTCTGGAAGGAGCTATTGATGCTGCCTCAGCCGTAGGGTTTTCACTTGTAGATGCCTTTGAGGCTTGATTTTGTATTAAGTAATTGCTACAATGTACCTGCTTTAAGCAGAGTTGTTTTTCATTTTCTTGTGAAGAATTTGAATGTTTTTCATTTTGATAAATACAAGTTTTGTTCTTTTGATCTTAATGAAATGTTAATTGTAGCACCCTATTCAAGGAATGGGTTTTAAATCTTAAACCAAAGAGTGCCTAAATGTAACATAAATACCGAATTGGTTTAAATCTGATGAATTAAACCTGATTTTTTTTTTTTGGCATAAATGTTTTGGTCAAATAGAGTAAATCGGATTCAGAAACCCCATAGTTATGGACTTTTGGGCTCATTTGAATGGATATCTTATGAGACTTGAATTCTGCTTACTGGACCAAAAGACAAAGGGCCCATCTTAGCCGAGCTAGAGAAAGGCCCAAAGGCTTATTGGAGATTGAACATACTCATGTATGTGGTCCGATGAGCAGTAATGCCAGAGAAAATTTCCTGTACTTCATTGTCTCTACTGATTACTTCAGTGAGTGTGACTGTGTTCATTTGATGAGACACAAGTCGGAATTCTTTGACATGGTCGAAAGAGTTCCAGAATGAAGTATAGAATCTGAATGACAGAAGTATTAAGACTCTGGATTAGATCACGAGTGAGAATACTTAAGTCATTGATTGTGTGATCATCTGAATGAGTGTGAAATCGTTTCACAGCTCATTTCTCCTGAAAACCTGGAGGTGTTTCTGTGAGAAAGAATCAGATCTTATTAGAAATGATTAAAGATGAGTCACACGAATCTTCCATGATATTCTTTAAGAATAACGCTCTAGAAATATCTGAGTTTACGCTGAAATAGTTCTACCAATATCAGTTGAAAGACACCACGTAAATGTGGACTGCAAATGATCCAAATTCGTCTTTACTGAGTATTTGTAGTTGTGCTACTTCGCTGGTTGTCCTAGGGAAACCAAGGATTGTTACTTTTACGTCCATTCTGTTTTCTAAGAAGAGAAGTTACTTTCCAAGAAGAACAGTGGGAGTAAAAGTATAACTCGAAGAAATTCGAGAAATACAGGAGGATGCTCAACCTGTTGAGGGAGAGCAACGGATGGATTTACAGATTTCTGTAGAATCTACACCTGTAGAGCCTGAAGTTCGCAGATATGAATGAATCAGTCACTAATCCGAGAGTGATTTCTCGTCATTAGTTGAACCTGATGATCATTGAAAGTTCGCATGATCTGATGATCATTGAAACCGACGAATCTGCGAAATTCACAAAAGCGAAAGTGAGCCCGGACTCCGAAAAATTACACTGTGTGTAAGTTAGCTTCATCGATCCATTCATGGATGGAAGCAAACATATCGGAGTTGGAATCTTCGTTCTGTTGAAGTAGTCAAGGTTTTGACTTGAACAGGAACGAAGTGGAACTGTGCGTTTACTAATAGATAAGTGGGAGCGATGTTGCATTTCTCATAGTGTATGTCGATGACATACTGATTCTCGGAAATAACGTTCCAATGCTGCAGTCGGTAAAGGACTGGCTTGGGAGTTGGTTTTAATGATTGATATGGGTAAAGCCACGTATGTTCTTGGATTTTGGATCTAAAGATAGAGATCCAAAAGAGCTGATAGGACAAAGTCAGGATTCTTATATTGACAAAGTCCTACACGTTTTCAGCATTCCAAGAAGGGTTTTATGCCAATGTCACATGGCATTACGTTAAGCAAGAAACAGTGTCCTACGATATCTGCTGAGCTTGAATGCATGGATGAGATTCCATATGCGTCGGCAATTGGATCTATCATGTATGCCATAACACGTACTTGTTTTGATGTTGCTTTAATGTTAAGCAAGACAAGTAAAGACCAGTCAAATCCAGCAAAGAATCACTGGATAGACGTAATGAATATCCTCAAGTATTTGGAAAATACTTAGGATAAGTTCTTGAGTTACGGAGAAAGTGAGGTGCTACAAGTCGATAGAGTCTGAAAGGCAAGTTTCCAACAGACAAAGATGATTTCCGGTCACAGTTCGGTTATATCTTGTGTCTGTCTGGCGGTGCAAGGCACTGTTGCTGACTCCATGACTTAAGCTGAACATTTCGCAGCTTGGGAAGCGGCGAAAGAGGTTGTTTGGAAAGAAGCGTTCATCACTGAACTTGATGTGATTCCCAGCATAGATGAGACTAGCTGCACATCAGAGGTCCAAACACCTTGAGGGTAGGTATAACCTATTCTGTGAGATAAATGACAGAGGTGTTAAGTAGATCAGCAAGTTTCAACGAATGAGAACGTTGCTAATCTATTAACGAAGCCACTCCTTAGGCCTAAGCACGAGTCGCAGACTGTAGCTGTAGGATAAGTGAAATTAAGATGTAGTCTTAATTTCAGTGGGAGTTTGTAAAGGGCTTTATTTTGTTGTTTTGAAAGGTTCATGTAAACATAATATTTTATGTTTATGAAATCTATGATTTCTGGATTATTTTAACTGTGATATAAATAATCGTTCCAAAATGATTCATGTCATTATATATGGGCCATCGAAGTACACCCCATATTTAACGAAATGACATAAATCATAGTGTCCATAGTCGAAGGTTGTTGAAATTGGAACACCAACAACCACTTGAGACTAGATTGTGTTGAGACTTATGACCAAGTTTCGAGGGGTCATAGATGCGCGGCATCAAAGTCGACACATAGGTATATGTAGGGGAGCATATGACCGGACATGGCCCGCTGATGAGAACTCTACAAGATATTAATATCTGTGTCATAAGAGGTTCTCATATACGACTATAGAGTATAGTCCTTAGACCTGAGTTCGCATGCATGTGGCTGCACATGGATTGATACACTTTGATCATTGTCTAACGCTGTTTCGTAACTGGGAGCTATAAGGACCTTGGTTGGGTGTATTATGAAGTGTGTAGTTCATAGTGATGGAACAAGATGGGATTTGTGTTTGGATTATATGTGTGTTCATGGTTCAATTAACAGATTGCAACCTAGCACATATAACTCAGATCTAGGTTCTTGACAAATGAATCATAAACCAAACCTGATCATTACCTTTCAGTTTGCAGCGGATTGATGGATGGTAATGATGAGATCAGCTAGAACAGATCAGATGCCTGTTCCTCCTTCAGTATCCACACTCTTACAAGCCGGGATGGTTGCTAGACCAAAGCAATGGATTGATCAGAGAGAGAAGAGAGACGGCTCACGTTTTAGGTCGCTAACTGTTAGAGTCGAAATTATGAGACAACTCAAATAAATATCGACTCTGTCATAAACCTAAACCGATGTCTCGGTTTCGCAACTGTGTCGACCGACACATACACTTGTGTCGATCGACACAAGTCATTTGTCTCGATATGGGCCCAAGTGATTAAACTAACGGCCCAACTCTCTGCACAAATATAGTAAATGCCTTGCATCTTACCGTATTCATTCCATGTTAACTTTCCCGTTAGCTATGGTGTGTGACCCTTTGGGATCATACAATACTGGTAATAAGTCCTAAACTTATAGATCAAGAGCGGACTCTAGCAAGTCATCATGATCACCCAGTATTTATGACTTATGTCTGATCTCGACATTTATCATACTTTCTAGAGATAGTACGGTAGATTTCAGGACATTCCCAACAATCTCCCACTTGTACTGGAATCCTACAAAGGACATTCCCAACAATCTTCCGATTGTACTGGAATCCTACATTCCCTAGTCCTTTTGTCTTAATATCTCGATCTGGCATAAGACAAGATGCGTGTCATCCTTATATAGCCAGACCATGTTTATCGGACCAGATTTGATACTGACAATTCAAACGACTTGGGCAAGTCCGTTTGGGAATGGCCATTCTCTTACCAGCTATCAAATCTCCGATTGGCCTAGAGATATTACCTCCGTTAAACGGCAGGGACAAATCCCATCTTGTTCCATCACTATGAACTACACAATTCATAATACACCCAACCAAGGTCCGTATAGCTCCCAGTTACGAAACAGCGTTAGACAATGATCAAAGCGCATTACTCCATGTGCAGCCACATGCATGCGAACTCAGGTCTAAGGACTATACTCTATAGTCGTATATGAGAACTTCTTATGACACAGATATTAATATCTTGCAGAGTTCTCATTAGCGGGCCATGTCCGGTCATATGCTCCCCTACATATACCTATGTGTCGACTTTGATGCTTCGCATCTATGACCCCTCGAAACCTGGTCATAAGTCTCAACACAATCTAGTCTCAACAGGTTGTTGTTGTTCCAATTTCAACAACCTTCGACTATGGACACTATAATTTATGTCACTTCGTTAAATATGGGGTTTCAGGATCAAGTCTACTCATGTACTTCGATGGCCCATATATAATGACATGAATTATTTTGGAACGATTATTTTATATCACAGTTAAAAATAATCCAGAAATAAAAATTTCATTAACATTTAAGAAAATGTTTACAAGAACCAATCAAAATAACTAAAACAAACGCCCTCACAACTCCCACTCAAAAAGAGATTACATTTGAATATCTCTAATTCCTACAGCAGCAGTATGCAACTCGTGCTTAGGTCTCGGGAGTGGCTTTGTCAACGGGTCAGCCACGTTCTCATCAGTGGGAACTCTGCTGACCATTACTTCGCCTCTATTCACTATATCACGAATCAGGTGATACCTTCTCATAATGTGTTTGGATTTCTGATGATGTCTCGGTTCCTTGGCTTGAGCAATTGCACCATTGTTGTCACAATACAGTGCCAAAGGCTCAGTGGCATTAGGGAATACACCGAGTTCAATCAAGAAGTTCCTAATCCAAACTCCTTCCTTCGCAGCTTCTGAAGCAGCGATGTATTCAGCTTCAGTTGTGGAATCTGCTACGGTGCTCTGCTTGGAACTCTTCCAACTTACTGCACCGCCATTCAGACAGAAGATGTAGCCAGACTGTGACCGGAAATCATCCTTATCTGTCTGAAAACTTGCATCCGTGAATCCACTGATTTCAAGCACTTCACTTCCTCCGTAAACCAAGAACTTATCCTTAGTATTCCTCAAATACTTCAGGATATTCTTTACGGCAATCCAGTGACTCTCACCTGGATTAGACTGGTACCTACTCGTCATGCTTAGTGCATAAGCAACATCAGGACGAGTACAGATCATGGCATACATGATAGATCCTATAGCCGAAGCATAAGGAATCCTACTCATGCGCTTAAGCTCATCAGGTGTCTTAGGACACTGATCCTTGCTTAGTGAAGCACCATGTATCATTGGCGTGAACCCCTTCTTGGATTTATCCATTCCGAATCGATGCAGGACTTTATCTATATAAGCATCTTGACAAAGTCCAATCAGCTTTTTAGATCTGTCTCTAAAGATTCGGATTCCAAGAACATACGCGGCTTCACCCATGTCCTTCATGGAAAAACAACTTCCCAGCCAGTCTTTAACAGACTTCAGCATTGGAATATCATTTCCAAGAAGCAATATGTCATCGACATATAGGATAAGAAACGCCACTTTGCTCCCACTAGTTTTCTTATACACACATTGTTCCTCTTGGTTTCTGATGAAGTCAAAGTTCTTTATTGCTTCATCAAAACGAAGATTCCAACTCCTCGATGCTTGCTTCAATCCATAAATGGATTTGTGAAGCTTGCATACTTTCCCAGCATTCTTAGGATCAATGTAACCGTCAGGTTGTGTCATATACACATCCTCCTCCAAGATTCCATTCAGGAAGGCGGTTTTCACATCCATCTGCCAAATCTCATAATCATAATAAGCGGCAGTTGCTAGGAGAATCCGAATTGATTTCATCATTGCCACTGGTGAATAGGTTTCATCATAGTCTATACCATGAATTTGCTTGAAACCTTTTGCCACCAACCTGGCTTTGTAAATCTGGACATTTCCATCCACGTCTATCTTCTTCTTGAAGATCCATTTACACTCGATGGCTTTTGCACCAGCAGGTAAATCAACCAGTGAAAACACTCGGTTAGCAGACATGGAGTCCATCTCGGATTCTGTGGCTTCACGCCACTTTAAGGAGTCAGGGCCCATCATGGCTTCTGCAAAGTTCGAGGGTTCATCACCGTCAATGATCAAAAGATCATGGCAATTAGTCACAAGGAATCCCTGATATCTATCAGGTTCCTGACGGATCCTTCCGGATCTTCGAACTTCAGGTACTGCAGGTTCAGGTTCTATTACAACTTCATGTAATTCATCCTGCTGTTCTTCCTCATTAGGTTGAACAGATTCCTGTCCTTCTTGAATTTCATCAAGTTGTACCTTACTCCCACTATCTTTTCTAGAGAGAAACTCCCTTTCAAGAAAAGTACAATCCCGAGCAACAAAGATTTTGTTCTCGGATCGCAGATAGAAGTAATAAGCCTTGGTATCCCTAGGATAACCAATGAAGTAGCATTTGTCAGATTTTGGTGTAAGCTTGTCTGAGATTAATCTTTTGACATAGGCTTCACAACCCCAAATTCTGAGAAAAGACATTGCTGGAGCCTTTCCAGTCCATATCTCATATGGTGTCTTTGCTACTGCCTTTGATGGCACTCTGTTCAGTGTGAACGTTGCGGTGAGCAAAGCATATCCCCAAAGGGATATAGGAAGGTCTGTGTGACTCATCATGGATCGGACCATATCTAACAATGTCCGATTCCTTCTCTCAGACACACCATTCCACTGTGGTGTTCCAGGAGGTGTGAGTTGGGAGATAATCCCACACTCACACAGATGATCACGAAATTCCTGGCTCAAGTATTCTCCTCCTCGGTCCGACCGAAGAGCTTTAATACTTTTACCAAGCTGGTTCTGTACTTCATTCTGGAATTCTTTGAACTTTTCAAAGGTTTCCGACTTATGTTTCATCAAGTAGACATATCCATATCTACTGAAATCATCAGTGAATGTAATGAAGTACTGAAAGTTTCCTCTAGCACTTGTGGACATTGGGCCACACACGTCAGTATGTATCATGCCCAATAGTTCACTGGCCCTTTCTGTGGGTTTATTGAAAGGCGCCCTTGTCATTTTTCCCATTAGGCAAGATTCGCATTGCTCACAAGACTCAAAGTCAAATGAGCCCAAGAGTCCATTTGAATGGAGCCTCTTGACGCGTTTCTCACTAATGTGCCCCAAACGACAATGCCAGAGAAACGTTTCATTTTCTTCGTTAGATTTGAACCGTTTTGTATTTATGTTATATACTGGAGCAGATTGATCCAGCATGTACAGCCTATTTATAAGAGGGGCACAGCCATAGAACATATCATTGAGATTAAAGGAACATAATTTATTCTTAATAGAAAAATCAAATCCTTGCAAATCCAACAATGAAACTGAAATGATATTTCTGCTTATAGCAGGTAGAAAATAACAATTCTCAAGTTCTAAAATCAATCCAGAAGGTAAAGACAACAAATAAGTGCCAACGGCCAGTGCTGGAACCTTCGCTCCATTGCCAACCCGCAACTCTACTTGCCCTTGCTTCAACCTTCTACTGTTGCTGAGCGCCTGCATATTAGTACAAATATGAGCCCCACATCCAGTATCTAATACCCAAGTGGTATTATCAGAAGTAGTAGTATTTACTTCAATAACAAAAATACCTGAAGATTTAGTCTCGAAGGACTTCTTCTTCTTCAGACTTTCCTGGTATTTCTTACAGTCCCTGCGGTAATGCCCTGCCTCTTTGCAAAAGTGGCAGATGTCAGAAGGCCCAGCTTTGGACACGGGCTTGGGCTTGGCGTTTTCATTGCCAACTACTTTGCCCTTTCCCTTGTCTGCAGCGGATTTCTTGAAACCCTTGCCCTTCTGCACCATGAGTACAGACGACTCCTTGGTTTTCTTCAGATTCGGTTCTGCAGTCTTGAGCATACCATGTAGCTCAGGCAACGTCTTTATCAACCCATGCATATTATAGTTCAAAATGAACTGGTCATATGCAGGAGTAAGAGACTGCAGAACGATATCACAAGCAAGCTCTTGGCTTATAGAACAGTCGAGCCTCGTCAAATGATCGAGATAACCCATCATTTTCAGAACATGAGGACTCACTGCTGCATCCTTAGCCATTTTACAGTCCAAGAGATTCTTAACAGTTTGGAATCTCTCTGTACGAGCCTGCTCCTGAAACAACGCTTTCAGATTTGCCATCAGCTCCATGGGACAAGTCAGGCCTTCCCACTGCATCTGCAGTTCGGGAGCCATTGTCGCCAACATCAGGCAAATCACGTCATTAGCATCTGAAGAATGCGTATCCCAAGCATTCTTCACAGCTTGTGCGGCATTATTCGCAGGTCTAGGAGAGAGAGCTCTTTCAAGGACATAAGCCTTCTTCTCCTGCCTGAGCACAAGTCTCAGGTTCCTGGACCAGTTCAGGAAGTTTGATCCGTTCAGTTTGTCCTTCTCAAGGGCAGACCGGATCGAGAAAGTGTTTTGTGTTGTTGTGCTTGACATAGCTGAAAATATGAGACAATAAAGGTTTAGTTATTAAGTTCATAAAAGAGCAATCTTAACAGCTTATAAGAAAACTCGCATTGTATTCAAAATTTCTTTGTTTTAACCTCATAAGAATACAATGATTCCGAGACCCATGTTTAGCTAAATCCAAAGTGGGCCACTGGCCGTCACCCAGAATTAGCTATACTTGGTAAGCATACACACAGCTAGTTATAACCAATAACTCTCGGTTGTGAATTGGACCCGAGGCCCAAATTCACCAGATGTCTCAAGGCCCGGGACTCCCGATGGCCCAGTCAAGGAAACCAATCTCTTACAGCCAAATAATCACTAAAATCTGGGACTCCCAATGAAATTAGTGACTATATACTACTTTACTTACGCGAAAACAGACACCTCACACTGTAAGCCATGTCTGTAATCAAATAAGCGGTAAGTAGCTGACAAGATTGGAAAGACATCCAAGCTTGATATTGTTTTTGAGGATTTTTAAGTTTTATTTCCAAAAATAGAAGATTACTATTTTGGGAAACTTTCTTATTTTAGAAACTTTCTAAATTTAGTAACTTACTAAAATTAGAAATTTCTAATTTAAATATTTCAATAAATATTTTGGGTTGGGTCACAAATTATAGGCCCAATTCTTGGCCCAAGACCATAGAATTCCAGCTGGCCCAATAATTTGACATAACCGATCCGGTTTATTAATTCTGGTCCAAGACCAAATTAACTATCAAAACCATCGGTTATTTACTAAACCAGACCAGCTCTAAATTATTTGGTCCAACCAAATCAAACTTAGACCAGTCTTCGGTTTAGGTTAAAATTCAATTTTATGAATTTCAATCCGGTTTAACCAGAAATAAAATTATTTCCAGCAAACCGCGATTTGGGTTAACCGCTTGAACCACCAATTAAATTGGATCGGTTCAGTTAAGTCCAAAACCGGGAAAAAAACACCTTGTGTTTTAGCCAATTTTGACCTTACTTGCGGTTCTGGCTAAAGTAGACAATGAACCACAATCGGATTGATCGGTTCATTGTCTCGGTTTAGTGAAAGATGAACCACGAAGCTCGGCTGAACCGATTGGCTACTCGCGGATCATCTGCATCGCCTTCGTATCGATCGATATGAGTCTTTCATGTCGATCGATACTAGCGAGTATCAGCTCGGGTCAATCGGGTCATCAGGACCGCGAGATGTCAATCGGATCGATCGATATCGACCGATACCTCGCTCCCTCGTCGATCGACACGGGCGACCAGATCGCACACCAATGGCTTTCAATCGGATTGATGCGATCTAATTCTTAGGTTTTCATGTTTTCTGATCAAATTTCTTAACCAAATTCGATTTTAAACAGTAAGAACAACCTAAATCAGATTCATAAAGCAAAAACCAATAACCTGGAGCTCTGATACCACTGTATGGATTATATGTGTGTTCATGGTTCAATTAACAGATTGCAACCTAGCACATATAACTCAGATCTAGGTTCTTGACAAATGAATCATAAACCAAACCTGATCATTACCTTTCAGTTTGCAGCGGATTGATGGATGGTAATGATGAGATCAGCTAGAACAGATCAGATGCCTGTTCCTCCTTCAGTATCCACACTCTTACAAGCCGGGATGGTTGCTAGACCAAAGCAATGGATTGATCAGAGAGAGAAGAGAGACGGCTCACGTTTTAGGTCGCTAACTGTTAGAGTCGAAATTATGAGACAACTCAAATAAATATCGACTCTGTCATAAACCTAAACCGATGTCTCGGTTTCGCAACTGTGTCGACCGACACATACACTTGTGTCGATCGACACAAGTTATTTGTCTCGATATGGGCCCAAGTGATTAAACTAACGGCCCAACTCTCTGCACAAATATAGTAAATGCCTTGCATCTTACCGTATTCATTCCATGTTAACTTTCCCGTTAGCTATGGTGTGTGACCCTTTGGGATCATACAATACTGGTAATAAGTCCTAAACTTATAGATCAAGAGCGGACTCTAGCAAGTCATCATGATCACCCAGTATTTATGACTTATGTCTGATCTCGACATTTATCATACTTTCTAGAGATAGTACGGTAGATTTCAGGACATTCCCAACAATTTGTCCCTGCCGTTTAACGGAGGTAATATCTCTAGGCCAATCGGAGACTTGATAGCTGGTAAGAGAGTGGCCACTCCCAAACGGACTTGCCCAAGTCTTTTGCATTGTCAGTATCAAATCTGGTCCGATGAACATGGTCTGGCTATATAAGGATGACACGCATCTTGCCTTATGCCAGATTGAGATATTGAGACAAAAGGATTAGGGAATGTAGGATTCCAGTACAAGTGGGAGATTGTTGGGAATGTCCTGAAATCTACCGTACTATCTCTAGAAAGTATGATAAGTGTCGAGATCAGACATAAGTCATAAATACTGGGTGATCATGATGACTTGCTAGAGCCCGATCATGATCTATAAGTTTAGGACTTATTACCAGTATTGTATGATCCCAAAGGGTCACACACCATAGCTAACGGGAAAGTTAAAATGGAATTAATACAGTAAGATGCAAGGCATTTACTGTATTTGTACAGAGAATTGGGCCAGACAAAAGACAGTCTTTTGTCTGATTTGGGCCTTGGGCCCAAAAGCCTAATGAGCCATTAGTTTAATTACTTGGGCCCATATAAGGAAGAGGAGAGGCGCAGGAAGCCCTAATGCTTCTTGTCTGCGATTTTCACCTGAGCCGTCCTCTCTCTCTCTGTTCATTCCAGCTTGGTCTAGCAGCCTGATCCAGCAGCTTGTAAGCGTGTGGATATTCCTTGGAGGAGCCGGTAATCATCAGCTCTTGCAGATCTCGATATTCCATTGATTAATCCGCTGCAATCATAAGGTAATGATCCTGATCTATTTATGATTCAACTGCAAATCACCTAGATCCTAGATGATTATGTGCTAGGATGTAACCTGACAATTACACCATGAACACACATAATCCTTCATCTTCGGTCTCACGTCATTTGATCAAGTAGAACTTGATTTCGTCTCCTTAGACTCCTCGAGTCATCTCGAATCAATGTGGTGCGAGCTTGGATCGGTGTTTTGGTTGATGACCTCATCACTTAGGATGATTTTAGATGACTAGGACATGGAAAAAGGAGAGTAGCTGTGTTGGGTAAGTATCTTAGAGAAGGAATAACTTCGAAATTATAATTCATATTGGCCTGATTCCAATTCCTTACGTGCTTATCTTGGCTCAAGATTGTAGACGAAGTGGTTTCATGGCTTAAATTCTTCTGGTCTGATCACAGTTCTCTATTGAGTGCACATATGTCCGCGGGTAAAGCCAAATGAGCAGCTTCTAAACAAACTTCAAAACCAGCTCGAACCAGGGCTGATTTCTCCTGATCAAACTCTTCCAAATAGTTGGTTTCCTGGTGAATATCAAATCTGATGTGATTGGTTTGAGCCAATTCTCCTATGAGCAGCTTCCAAGACTCGGTTACGGCTTCAGGTGGAGGTTTGTGAACCATCTCCAAATGAGATCGTGCCAATTGGGTTCTGGGACGATCATTACTCCTGAAACATATGGTTGGCTGATGAATCTTCGGTCTCACGTCATTTGGTCAAGTAGAACTTGATTTCGTCTCCTTAGCCTCCTCGAGTCGTCTCGAATCAATGTGGTACGAGCTTGGGTCGGTGATGTTGGAATTATGTCCAGTAATCTCTGTACTGTCTCTAGAAAGTAAGAGTATGTCAATGATCAGACATAAGTCATATAATACTGGGGGTCATGATGGCTTGCTAGAGTCCGCTCATGATCTATAAGTCTTGGACTTATTGCCTTTATTATATGATCCCATATGGGTCACACGCCTAAGCTAACAGGAAACTATGAAGGAACGGTTCAGCAGAAGTACGGTAAAAGTGCTAGGCATTTACTGTACTTAGAGAGATTAAAGGGCCTGATTAAATCTAAGGGATTTAATCAGACTGAGACTTGGGCCCAAAAGCCCATGAGAACTAGAAGGGGTTTTAATGAATAAAACTTGACCTAGCTCTCTAATTTTCTCACAAGTCTGCGCCTCCTCTCTCTCTTCTCTGCGCCTCCCTCCCTGTGGTCTAGCAGCCAACTTCCTGAAGTGTGCGTGTGTGAACCTTTGGAGGAGCTGTCTCTTGGCGGTTCTGCTGATCTCTGACTCATACCTCTCCATTCCGCTGCATAACAAGGTATTAGGTGAGATCTTTTATGATTCAGCAAGAGAACCTAGATCCAAGCATGTTTAGTAGGATCAATCAATGAGTAATTGAATCAGGATAAACTAAACAATCCTTCAGTGGTATCAGAGCCATTGGTTCTATTAGGATTTCTTGTTTAGAATCATGTTTAGGTTGTTTAGAAGTGTTTGAATCAATCTATGATAAGAAAACACTTAAGAAACAAAAGAATTAAAACCTAAACAAACCCTAACCAAAATCGCATGAACCAATCTATAGTGAATTGGTATGCGTCGGACGTCGTCCCGATCGGCTGAGCGGTATGCGTCGTGGTATGCGTCCCGATCGGCTGAGCGGAGTGGTATGCATCGTCGTCCCGATCGCGAGAGATGGTCCGATCGGCTGAGAGGATCGCATGGATCGATCGTAAGGATCGATAGCATGGATCGTCGGCGATCGTGTCCCGCCTTCTCTCGACCCGAGCCATCCCGCCTCACGTCCCGATCGATCGCCCGAGCTTGCCCGCATCGCGTGAAGCTGGAGCTGCCGTGATCGTGATCGGTTCACGTGATCAAATCGGCCGGTTCGGTTTTGGCTTGTGATGGTTCGGTTTAAGATATTTAAAAATCTTAATCGTCACGGTTTAATAATTACAGATTTAATAAAATTTATTAGATCTGGTTAAACCGTGATAAGAAATCCAAAGTCGTAAAATTGGATTTAGTGCCTAAACCAGTGGTTTTCTAATTTGATTTGGTTGGACCAAATAAATTGAGAAAATCCGGTTTAGTAAATAACCGGTTGACAATTGTGGTCATCGTAGTAATTAATTTTGGTTAGACCAATTTTAATGAACCAGACCGGTTATGTCATTTAATTGGGCAATTGGGTTATGTCTTGGACATAGACCAATTCTTGGGCCATGGGCCAAGAAGTTAAAACAATTGGGCCAATTATTTGAGTATTTTCTTCAGATTGAATTTAAAATTTTATTTAATAATTAAAATTTAATTTTAAATTAATCAGTTCCCAAAATTCTGAAATTAGAAAGTTTCTTAGAATAGAAGTTTCTAGATTTGCATGTTTTGGATTATAGGAAATTTCTATAGTTAGAAAGTTTCCAATTTTAGGAAGTTTCCAATTTTAGAAAGTTTCCAAAATCAGTAGGTTTCCAAAAATGGAAAGTTTCCAAAAATAGTAATCTTCTATTTTGGGAATGAAATTTTAAGAAAAACTATAAACCTCAAATAATATCAAGCGTTGGATGTCTTGTCCAGATTATGTCAGCTGTTGAAGCCCATTCAATCGTACACACGGCCTTACAGTGTGAGGGTGTCTATCTTTTGCGTGGGTAAGACAGTTTGTGATTCATTGATGTCATTGGGAGTCCCAGACATTAGTGATTACATGACTGTATAGTCTGGTTTTCTTGACTAGGCCATCGGGAGTCCCGGGCCTTGAGACATCAGAATGGATTGGGCCTCGGGCCCAGATTCACAACCAAGAGTTATATCACGGATATAATTAGCCGAGATAGGGCTTACCGATATAAGCTAAGGTTGGGTGACGGCCAGTGGCCCACTTTGATCTTAGTTATATGTGGATCTTGGAATCATTATATTCTATTGAGGGTAACTGATGTTATTGAATATAATGCGAGATTAATCATATTAAATATAATGCGAGATTAATCATATTGAACATATTAACTAAAATCCTTTTATCTTATATTTCAGCTATGACTACAACAAGCACACAAAACACATTCTCAATCCGGTCTGTTCTCGACAAGGAGAAGCTGACTGGAACGAACTTCCTGACGTGGTCAAGGAACTTGAGGCTGGTCCTCAAGCAGGAGAAGAAGGAATATGTCCTTCGTGATCCCCTCCCCGAGAGGCCTCCTAACAATGCCGCTAGGAATCTGCATAATGCTTGGGAAAAGCATTCGTCAGATGAAAATGATGTCTATTGCCTGATGTTGGCGACCATGACTCCTGAGCTGCAAATGCAGTTCGAGAGTGTGCTGTCACCCATCGAGATAATGGCAAGCCTGAAATCGCTTTTTCAGGAGCAGGCAAGGACTGAGAGGTTCCAGACAGTTAAGAACCTCTTGGACTGTAAGATGGCTGCAAATGCGGCAGTGAGTCCTCATGTCTTGAAGATGATGGGTTATCTCGATCATCTTCAGAAACTCAACTGCCCTATCAGCCAGGAACTTGCCTGCGACATCGTTCTGCAGTCTTTACCTGCAAGCTATGATCAGTTCATCCTGAACTTCAATATGCATGGCTTGAGTAAGACATTGCCTGAGCTTCACGGAATGCTCAAGACTGCAGAGCCCAACTTGAGGAAAGCCAAGGACCCCAATGTGCTTATGGTGCAAAAGGGCAAGGGCTTTAAGAAATCCTCTGCCAAGGACAAGGGAAAGGCTAAGGCTGTTCAAGTCTCGGACAAGGACACGCCAAAGCCCAAGCCCAAGTCCAAGGCTGGGCCTACTGACATCTGCAGGTTCTGTAAAGAACCAGGGCATTGGAGGAGAGAATGTAAGAAATTCCTGGAAGGTCTAAAGGAATTGAAGAAGAAGACTCTGGAGACTTCTTCATCAGGTATTTTTGTTATAGAAGTTAATACAACTACTTCTGATAATACCTCATGGGTTATGGATACTGGTTGTGGGGCTCATATTTGTACTAATATGCAGGCACTCAACAACAGTAGGAGGCTGAAGCAAGGACAAGTGGAGCTACGAGTTGGGAATGGAGCGAAAGTTCCTGCACTAGCTGTAGGCACATACTTGTTGTCTTTACCTTCGGGATTGGTTTTAGAACTCAATAATTGTTATTTTGTACCTGCGATAAGCAGAAATATTATTTCAATTTCATTGTTGGATTTGGAAGGTTATGATTTTTCAGTTAAGAATAAATTATGTTCCTTCAATCGCAACAATTTGTTATATGGTTGTGCCCCTCTTACGTATGGGATTTACATACTTGATCAATCCGCGCCAATTTATAACATTAATACCAAACGGTTCAAACCTAATGAGGAGAACCGAACGTTTCTATGGCATTGTCGTTTAGGGCACATCAGTGAGAAACGCATTAAGAGGCTCCATTCGAATGGACTTCTTGGCTCATTTGACTTTGAGTCATGTGAGAAATGCGAATCCTGTCTGATGGGCAAAATGACGCGGGCCCCCTTTAATAAACCTAACGAGAGGGCCAGTGACTTATTGGGCCTGATACTGTTGGGAATGTCCTGAAATCTACCGTACTATCTCTAGAAAGTATGATAAGTGTCGAGATCAGACATAAGTCATAAATACTGGGTGATCATGATGGCTTGCTAGAGTCCGCTCTTGATCTATAAGTTTAGGACTTATTACCAGTATTGTATGATCCCAAAGGGTCACACACCATAGCTAACGGGAAAGTTAAATGGAATTAATACGGTAAGATGCAGTGGCATTTACTGTATTGGATCAGAGAATTGGGCCAGACAAAATGCGGGCTTTTGCCTGATTTGTGTCTTGGGCCCAAATGATTAATGAGCCATTAGTCAAATGACTTGGGCCCATTAATGAGAGAAAAAGATTTTCGAAAAACCCTAAGGGATTTGTCTCCCCTGCGATTTTTTCTCCCAGAGCCGTGAGCCTCTCTCTCTAACTCTCTCTCTCTGATTCATCCATCTCTTTGGTCTAGCAGCCATCCCAGCTTGTAAGAGTGTGGATACCAAAGGAGGAGCAGGTTGTTCATCTGTTCTAGCTGATCTTGTCATTACCATCAATAATCCGCTGCAAAAGGTAATGTCACAGGTTGGTTTTATGATTCGTTTTGCAAGAACCTAGATCTGTTTAAGGATTTGTGTTAGGTTGTAATTGAGAATTAAACCATGGAAAACACCCATAATCCTTCAGTGGTATCAGAGCCAGGTCATTAGTTTCTTGTAATTTGGATCATAGGGCTGTTTGATTGTTTAGAGAATCAATTATGCTAAAATTGGTTAAAACTTTTAATGCCCTAAATCGGCTAGCAATTTTGGTCTCGGATCATTTGTTTGCTAGCGATATCTTGCTAACAAGATGTTTGCCCTAATCGTTGGTTGTGGGCTCAGCTTGTTTAATTAATTATGTGATATTGTCGAGTGATCGCTTTCGATCATGTTTATCACACGTGAGGCGTGTGTTCATGTGTTAGCCATTAATTATAAAACCCTAATGGCCTCTTTTGTGCGCAATGTGCGCATGTGCTGAATTGCCGTGTGTTGTTTATGTTTGATAAACATAAAAGCCACGTATGTGTTGATTATGTTTGATAATTAGAAACGTTTTTGATGTTCGTTATGTTAATGGTCAATGTCGTTTGTCTTTTTGTGATTGCTTGATGTCAATCGCATGTGGTAATCGCTTGTCTTTGGTTATGTTAATACGATCGATATTGAATTGGAAGCCTTTTTGACTTTGCTTTAGAATAATGAAACGATTTGATAGAATCGTTATTGTCATGTTCATAAGAATAATGTTGATTGATTTAATTAATAATCGATTGTAAAGTCAAAGTTGATTTTTATAATCACAAGAATCATGATAGAATCATAACAAACGAGTTTGTGTTTGTTGAATAATTAATTATTTAATTATTTTATGGTTCAAGCGGTTAACCCAAATCGCGGTTTGCTGGAAATTATTTAATACAATTGGTATTATTTAATTTCTGGTTAAACCGGATTGAAATTCAAAAAAAATTGAATTTTAACCTAAACCGAAGGCTGGTCTAAGTTTGATTTGGTTGGACCAAATAATTTAGAGCTGGTCTGGTTTAGTAAATAACCGATGGTTTTGATAGTTAATTTGGTCTTGGACCAGAATTAATAAACCGGATCGGTTATGTCAAATTATTGGGCCAGCTGAAATTCTATGGTCTTGGGCCAAAGAATTGGGCCTATAATTTGTGACCCAACCCAAAATATTTAATGAAATATTTAAATTAGAAATTTCTATTTTTAGTAAGTTACTAAATTTAGAAAGTTTCTAAAATAAGAAAGTTTCCCAAAATAGTAATCTTCTATTTTTGGAAATAAAACTTAAAAATCCTCAAAAACAATATCAAGCTTGGATGTCTTTCCAATCTTGTCAGCTACTTAACGCTTATTTGATTACAGATATGGCTTACAGTGTGAGGTATCTGTTTTCGCGTAAGTAAAGTAGTATATAGTCACTAATTTCATTGGGAGTCCCAGATTTTAGTGATTATTTGGCTGTAAGAGATTGGTTTCCTTGACTGGGCCATCGGGAGTCCCGGGCCTTGAGACATCTGGTGAATTTGGGCCTCGGGTCCAATTCACAACCGAGAGTTATTGGTTATAACTAGCTGTGTGTATGCTTACCAAGTAAAGCTAATTCCGGGTGACGGCCAGTGGCCCACTTTGGATTTAGCTGAACATGGGTCTCGGAATCATTGCATTCTTATGAGGTTAAACAAAGAAATTTTGAATGCAATGCGAGTTTTCTTATAAGTTATTAAGATTACTCTTTTATGAACTAAATAACTAAAACTCGTTTTATCTCTAAATTTCAGCTATGACGAGCACAAACAATCAAAACACTTTCTCGATCCGGTATGTCCTTGAGATGGACAAACTGAACGGATCAAATTTCTTGACTTGGTCGCGGAACCTGAGACTAGTTCTCAGGCATGAGAGAAAGGACTATGTCCTTGAGAAAGCTCTCCCCGAGAGGATCGGATCCAAAGCCAGTCATGCAGTATATAATGCTTGGAATAAGCATTATAATGATGCGGTAGATGTGCGTGGTCTGATATTGGCTACCATGGACTCAGATTTGCGGAAGCAATATGAGAACATGGAGTCGCCAATAGAGATGATCAGCAGCCTGAAATTGAAATTTCAGGAGCAGGTAAGAGTGGAGAGATACCAGTTGGTTAAATCTCTCACTAGCTGCAAGCTACCAAATGATCATCCAGTAAGTCCTCATGTCAGTAAAATGATGGGTTACATTGATAACCTGAGGAAACTGGATTATCCAGTTAGCCAGGAATTGGCAACTGAGATCATTCTGCAGTCATTGCCGTCAAGCTATGATAAGTTCGTAAGGAACTATATCAAGAAAGGCTTAACGAAGACGTTGACTGAACTGCATGATATGCTCAAGACAGTTGAGCCAAACGTGAAGAGTACCCTGTACAGTCTCATGAATGAGAAGGGTAGGTTTACTAAACCTAATGCTGACAAGGGTGAAGACAAAGTTGTCCTGATTTTGAATCATGGCAAGCGTGTGTCTTCTGAGCCCGAGTCAGATACCTCTTACGTTGGTAAGTGCTGCTACTGTAAAGAGACTGGGCATTGGAAAAGAGATTGCATTAAATTCATGGAAGATTATGAGGAGTTGAAGTTGATGTATGAGACTACTTCCTCAGGTATTCATGTTATTACTTCAAGTTATACCTTATAGGTATTGATTACTGGTTGTGGCACTGATATTTGTTATAATATGCAGAGCCTGAGCAACAGTAGAACGTTGAAGGAAGGGCAAGTGGAACTGCGTATCTAAAAAGCTTGGGAAGCTGCCTCAGCCGTAGGGTTTTCACTTGTAGATGCCTTTGAGGCTTGGTTTTGAATTAAGTAATTGCTACAATGTACTTGCTTTAAGCAGAGTTGTTTTCATTTTCTTGTGAAGAATTTGAATGTTTTCATTTTGATAAAGACAAGTTTTGTTCTTTTGATCTTAATGAAATGTTAATTGTAGCACCCTATTCAAGGAATGGGTTGTATATCTTAAACCAAAGAGTGCCTAAATGTAACATAAATACCGAATTGGTTTAAATCTGATGAATTAAACCTGATTTTTCTTGGCATAAATGTTTTGGTCAAATAGAGTAAATTGGATTCAGAAACCCCATAGTTATGGACTTTTGGGCTCATTTGAATGGATATCTTATGAGACTTGAATTCTGCTTACTGGACCAAAAGACAAAGGGCCCATCTTAGCCGAGCTAGAGAAAGGCCCAAAGGCTTATTGGAGATTGAACATACTCATGTATATGGTCCGATGAGCAGTAATGCCAGAAAAAATTTCCTGTACTTCATTGTCTCTACTGATTACTTCAGTGAGTGTGACTGTGTTCATTTGATGAGATACAAGTCGGAATTCTTTGACATGGTCGAAAGAGTTCCAGAATGAAGTATAGAATCTGAATGACAGAAGTATTAAGACTCTGAATTAGATCACGAGTGAGAATACTTGAGTCATTAATGGTGTGATCATCTGAATGAGTGTGAAGTCGTTTCACAGCTCAATTCTCCTGAAAAACCTTAAGGAATTTCTGTGAGAAAGAATCAGATCTTATTAGAAATGATTAAAGATGAGTCACACGAATCTTCCATGATATTTTTTAAGAATAACGCTCTAGTAATATCTAAGTTTACGCTGAAATAGTTCCACTAATATCAGTTGAAAGACACCACGTTAATGTGGATTGGAATCGATCCAAATTCGTCTTTACTGAGTATTTGTAGTTGTGCTACTTCGCTGGTTGTCCTAGGGAAACCAAGGCTTGTTACTTTTTACGTCCATTCTGTTTTCTAAGAGGGGAAGTAATTTTCCAAGAAGAACAGTGGGAGTAAAAGTATAACTCGAAGAAATTCAAAAAATACAGGAGGCTGCTCAACCTGTTGAGGGAGAGCAACGGATGGATTTACAGATTTCTGTAGAATCTACACCTGTAGAGCCTGAAGTTCGCAGATATGAATGAATCAGTCACTAATTCGAGAGTGATTTCTCGTCATTAGTTGAACCTGATGATCATTGAAAGTTCGCATGATCTGATGATCATTGAAAGCGACGAATCTGCGAAATTCAAAGAAGCGAAAGTGAGCCCGGACTCCGAAAAGTTATACTGTACGTAAGTTAGCTTCATCGATCCATTCATGGATGGAAGCAAACATATCGGAGTTGGAATCTTCGTTCTGTTGAAGTAGTCAAGGTTTTGACTTGAACAGGAACGAAGCGGAACTGTGCGTTTACTAATAGATATGTGGGAGCAATATTGCATTTCTCATAGTGTATGTCGATGACATACTGATTCTCGAAAATAACGTTCCAATGCTGCAGTCGGTAAAGGACTGGCTTGGGAGTTGGTTTTGTGATTGACATGGGTAAAGCCACGTAGTTCTTGGATTTTGGATCTAAAGATAAAGATCCAAAAGAGCTGATAGGACAAAGTCAGGATTCTTAAATTGACAAAGTCCTACACGTAATCAGCAATCCAAGAAGGGCTTTATGCCAATGTCACATGGCAATTCATTAAGCAAGATACAGTGTCCTGCGATATCTGCTGAGCTTGAATGCATGGATAGGATTCCATATGCGACGGCAATTGGATCTATCATGTATGCCATGACACATACTTGTTTTGATGTTGCTTTAATGCTAAGCAAGACAAGTAAAGACCAGTCAAATCCAGCAAAGAATCACTGGATTGCCGTAAAGAATATTCTGAAGTATTTGAGGAATACTAAGGATAAGTTCTTGGTTTACGGAGAAAGTGAGGTGCTACAAGTCGATAGAGTCTGAAAGGCAAGTTTCCAATAGACAAAGATAATTCCTGGTCACAGTCCGGCTATATCTTGTGTCTATCTGGCGGTGCAAGGCACTGTAGCTGACTCCATGACTTAAGCTGAACATTTCGCAGCTTGAGAAGCGGCGAAAGAGGTTGTTTGGAAAGAAGAGTTCATCACTGAACTTGATGTGATTCCCAGCATAGATGAGACTAGCTGCACATCATAGGTCCAAACACCTTGAGGATAGGTATAACCTATTCCGTGAGATAAATGACAGAGGTGTTAAGTAGATAAGCAAGTTTCATCGAATGAGAACGTTGCTAATCTATTAACGAAGCCACTCCTTATGCCTAAGCACGAGTCGCGGACTGTAGCTGTAGGATGAGTGAAATTAAGATGTAGTCTTAATTTCAGTGGGAGTTTATAAAGGGCTTTACTTAGTTGTTTTGAAAGGTTCATGTAAACATTTTAAAATGTTAATGAAATTTTTATTTCTGGATTATTTTAACTGTGATATAAAATAATCGTTCCAAAAATGATTCATGTCACTATATATGGGCCATCGAAGTACATGAGTAGACTTGATCCTGAAACCCCATATTTAACGAAGTGACATAAATCATAGTGTCCATAGTCGAAGGTTGTTGAAATTGGAACACCAACAACCTGTTGAGACTAGATTGTGTTGAGACTTATGACCAAGTTTCGAGGGGTCATAGATGCGCGGCATCAAAGTCGACACATAGGTATATGTAGGGGAGCATATGACCGGACATGGCCCGCAAGATGAGAACTCTGCAAGATATTAATATCTGTGTCATAAGAAGTTCTCATATACGACTATAGAGTATAGTCCTTAGACCTGAGTTCGCATGCATGTGGCTGCACATGGAGTAATGCGCTTTGATCATTGTCTAACGCTGTTTCGTAACTGGGAGCTATACGGACCTTGGTTGGGTGTATTATGAATTGTGTAGTTCATAGTGATGGAACAAGATGGGATTTGTCCCTGCCGTTTAACGGAGGTAATATCTCTAGGCCAATCGGAGATTTGATAGCTGGTAAGAGAATGGCCATTCCCAAACGGACTTGCCCAAGTCGTTTGCATTGTCAGTATCAAATCTGGTCCGATAAACATGGTCTGGCTATTTAAGGATGACACGCATCTTGCCTTATGCCAGATCGAGATATTGAGACAAAAGGACTAGGGAATGTAGGATTCCAGTACAATCGGAAGATTGTTGGGAATGTCCTGTGTAGGATTCCAGTACAATTGGGAGATTGTTGGGAATGTCCTGAAATCTACCGTACTATCTCTAGAAAGTATGATAAGTGTCGAGATCAGACATAAGTCATAAATACTGGGTGATCATGATGGCTTGATAGAGTCCGCTCTTGATCTATAAGTTTAGGACTTATTACCAGTATTGTATGATCCCAAAGGGTCACACACCATAGCTAACGGGAAAGTTAAATGGAATTAATACGGTAAGATGCAGTGGCATTTACTGTATTGGATCAGAGAATTGGGCCAGACAAAATGCGGGCTTTTGCCTGATTTGTGTCTTGGGCCCAAATGATTAATGAGCCATTAGTCAAATGACTTGGGCCCATTAATGAGAGAAAAAGATTTTCGAAAAACCCTAAGGGATTTGTCTCCCCTGCGATTTTTTCTCCCAGAGCCGTGAGCCTCTCTCTCTAACTCTCTCTCTCTGATTCATCCATCTCTTTGGTCTAGCAGCCATCCCAGCTTGTAAGAGTGTGGATACCAAAGGAGGAGCAGGTTGTTCATCTGTTCTAGCTGATCTTGTCATTACCATCAATAATCCGCTGCAAAAGGTAATGTCACAGGTTGGTTTTATGATTCGTTTTGCAAGAACCTAGATCTGTTTAAGGATTTGTGTTAGGTTGTAATTGAGAATTAAACCATGGAAAACACCCATAATCCTTCAGATACACACAGATGTGTGTGGCCCAATGTCCACAAATGCAAGAGGAAACTATCAGTACTTCATTACCTTCACTGATGATTTCAGTAGGTATGGATATGTTTATTTAATGAAACACAAGTCTGAATCGTTTGAGAGATTCAGAGAATTCCAAAATGAAGTACAGAACCAACTTGGCAAAAGCATTAAAGCTCTTCGGTCCGACCGAGGAGGAGAATACTTGAGCCAAGAGTTCAGTGATCATCTAAGAGAGTGTGGGATAGTTTCCCAACTCACTCCTCCTGGAACACCTCAATGGAATGGTGTGTCTGAGAGGAGGAATCGGACCTTATTGGATATGGTTCGGTCTATGATGAGTCACACAGACCTTCCAATATCCCTTTGGGGATATGCTCTGCTAACAGCAGTGTTCACTCTAAATAGAGCGCCATCAAAAGCAGTAGCTAAGACACCATATGAATTATGGACTGGGGAAGCTCCAGTGCTGTCTTATCTTAGAATTTGGGGTTGTGAAGCCTTTGTCAAGAGATTGATCTCTGACAAGCTTACACCAAAGTCTGATAAATGCTACTTCATTGGTTATCCGAAGGATACCAAGGCTTATTACTTCTACCTACGATCCGAGAACAAGATCTTTGTTGCCCGGGATTGTAATTTTCTTGAGAGGGAGTTTCTCTCTAAGAAAAACAGTGGGAGCAAGGTACTGCTTGAAGAAATTCAAGATGAACAGGATACTGCTCAACCTAATGAGGAAGAGCAGCAGGAGGACCTACAAGAAATTGTAGAGCCTGGACCTGTAGTACCTGAAGTTCGAAGATCCGGGAGGATCCGTCACGAACCCGAGAGATATCAAGGATTTCTCGTGACTTACTGTCATGATCTTCTGATCATTGATGGTGATGAACCATCGAACTTCAATCAAGCCATGATGGGCCCAGATTCCTCTAAGTGGCGTAAGGCCACTGATTCCGAAATGGACTCCATGTCGGTCAACCAAGTGTTTTCGTTGGTTGACTTACCCGCTGGTGTAAAAGCCATCGAGTGCAAATGGATCTTCAAGAAGAAGATTGACGTGGATGGAAATGTCCAGATTTATAAAGCCAGATTGGTGGCAAAAGGTTTCAGACAAGTTCACGGTGTGGATTATGATGAAACCTATTCCCCAGTGGCTATGATGAAATCTATTCGGATTCTACTAGCAACTGCAGTTTTTCATGATTATGAAATTTGGCAGATGGACGTGAAAACCGCCTTCCTGAATGGTATTCTGGAAGAGGATGTGTATATGACACAACCTGACGGTTACATAGATCCAAAGAATGCTGGGAAAGTATGCAAGCTTCATAAATCCATTTATGGATTGAAGCAAGCATCGAGGAGCTGGAATCTTCGTTTTGATGAAGCGATCAAGCAATTTGACTTCATCAGAAACGAAGAAGAACAATGCGTGTATAAGAAAACTAGTGGGAGCAAGATAGTATTTCTTATTCTGTATGTCGATGACATACTACTTCTCGGAAACGACGTACCAATGCTGAGGTCCGTAAAGGACTGGCTTGGAAGTTGTTTTTCCATGAAAGACATGGGTGAAGCCGCATACATTCTTGGAATAAGGATCTACCGGGATAGATCTAAAAGGCTGATAGGCTTGTGTCAAGATTCATACATTGACAAAGTCCTGCATAGATTCAGCATGGCAGATTCCAAGAAGGGCTTCACGCCAATGGTACATGGCACAACGCTAAGCAAGAAGCAGAGCCCTACGACGGCTGCTGAGCTTGAGCGCATGAAGAATATTCCTTATGCATCTGCAATAGGATCTGTCATGTATGCCATGATCTGCACTCGTCCTGATGTTGCTTATGCATTGAGCATGACGAGTAGATACCAGTCAAATCCAGGTGAAAACCATTGGATTGCCGTCAAGAATATCCTGAAGTATCTAAGACATACTAAGGATAAGTTCTTGGTGTACGGTGGAAGTGATGTGCTTGAAGTCAGTGGATTCACGGACGCAAGTTTCCAGACAGACCAAGATGATTTCCGGTCACAGTCCGGTTATATCTTTTGTCTGAATGGCGGTGCAATCAGTTGGAGAAGCTCCAAGCAAGACACCGTTGCTGATTCCACTACAGAAGCTGAATATATCGCCGCTTCGGAAGCAGCGAAGGAAGCTGTTTGGATACGAAAGTTCATTATTGAACTAGGTGTGATACCAAATGCGGCTGAGCCTCTGGCACTGTTATGTAATGATCCTGATCTATTTATGATTCAACTGCAAATCACCTAGATCCTAGATGATTATGTGCTAGGATGTAACCTGACAATTACACCATGAACACACATAATCCTTCATCTTCGGTCTCACGTCATTTGATCAAGTAGAACTTGATTTCGTCTCCTTAGACTCCTCGAGTCATCTCGAATCAATGTGGTGCGAGCTTGGATCGGTGTTTTGGTTGATGACCTCATCACTTAGGATGATTTTAGATGACTAGGACATGGAAAAAGGAGAGTAGCTGTGTTGGGTAAGTATCTTAGAGAAGGAATAACTTCGAAATTATAATTCATATTGGCCTGATTCCAATTCCTTACGTGCTTATCTTGGCTCAAGATTGTAGACGAAGTGGTTTCATGGCTTAAATTCTTCTGGTCTGATCACAGTTCTCTATTGAGTGCACATATGTCCGCGGGTAAAGCCAAATGAGCAGCTTCTAAACAAACTTCAAAACCAGCTCGAACCAGGGCTGATTTCTCCTGATCAAACTCTTCCAAATAGTTGGTTTCCTGGTGAATATCAAATCTGATGTGATTGGTTTGAGCCAATTCTCCTATGAGCAGCTTCCAAGACTCGGTTACGGCTTCAGGTGGAGGTTTGTGAACCATCTCCAAATGAGATCGTGCCAATTGGGTTCTGGGACGATCATTACTCCTGAAACATATGGTTGGCTGATGAATCTTCGGTCTCACGTCATTTGGTCAAGTAGAACTTGATTTCGTCTCCTTAGCCTCCTCGAGTCGTCTCGAATCAATGTGGTGCGAGCTTGGGTCGGTGATGTTGGAATTATGTCCAGTAATCTCTGTACTGTCTCTAGAAAGTAAGAGTATGTCAATGATCAGACATAAGTCATATAATACTGGGGGTCATGATGGCTTGCTAGAGTCCGCTCATGATCTATAAGTCTTGGACTTATTGCCTTTATTATATGATCCCATATGGGTCACACGCCTAAGCTAACAGGAAACTATGAAGGAACGGTTCAGCAGAAGTACGGTAAAAGTGCTAGGCATTTACTGTACTTAGAGAGATTAAAGGGCCTGATTAAATCTAAGGGATTTAATCAGACTGAGACTTGGGCCCAAAAGCCCATGAGAACTAGAAGGGGTTTTAATGAATAAAACTTGACCTAGCTCTCTAATTTTCTCACAAGTCTGCGCCTCCTCTCTCTCTTCTCTGCGCCTCCCTCCCTGTGGTCTAGCAGCCAACTTCCTGAAGTGTGCGTGTGTGAACCTTTGGAGGAGCTGTCTCTTGGCGGTTCTGCTGATCTCTGACTCATACCTCTCCATTCCGCTGCATAACAAGGTATTAGGTGAGATCTTTTATGATTCAGCAAGAGAACCTAGATCCAAGCATGTTTAGTAGGATCAATCAATGAGTAATTGAATCAGGATAAACTAAACAATCCTTCAGGTGATTTGGTTGATGACCTCATCACTTAGGATGATTTTAGATGACTAGGACAAGGCAAAAGGAGAGTAGCTGAGTTGGGTAAGTTTGAGAATGAATAACTTCGAAACCAAAATTTTTATTGACTGATTCCAATTCTTCGCGTGCTTATATTGGCTCAATATTGCAGACTAAGTGGTTTCATGGCTTAAATTCTTCTGATCTGATCACAGTCCTCTGTTGAGTGCACATATGTCCGCGGGTAAAGCCAAATGAGCAGCTTCTAAACAAACTTCAAAACCAGCTCGAACCAGGGCTGATTTCTCCTAATCAAACTTTTCAAAATAGTTGGTTTCCTGGTGAATATCAAATCTGATGTGATTGGTTTGAGCCAATTCTCCTATGGGCAGCTTCCAAGACTCGGTTAAGGCTTCAGGTGGTGGTTTGTGAACCATCTCCAAATGAGATCGTGCCAATTGGGTTCTGGGACGATCATTATTCTTGAAACATATGGTTGGCTGATGAATCTTCGGTCTCACGTCATTTGGTCAAGTAGAACTTGATTTTGTCTCCTTAGACTCCTCGAGTCATCTCGAATCAATGTGGTGCGAGCTTGGATCGGTGTTTTGGTTGATGACCTCATCACTTAGGATGATTTTAGATGACTAGGACATGGCAAAAGGAGAGTAGCTGTGTTGGGTAAGTATCTTAGAGAAGGAATAACTTCGAAACCATAATTCATATTGGCCTGATTCCAATTCTTGACGTGCTTATCTTGGCTCAAGATTGTAGACCAAGTGGTTTCATGGCTTAAATTCTTCTGGTTTGATCACAGTTATCTATTGAGTGCACATATGTCCGCGGGTAAAGCCAAATGAGCAGCTTCTAAACAAACTTCAAAACCAGCTCGAACCAGGGCTGATTTCTCCTGATCAAATTCTTCCAAAAAGTTGGTTTCCTGGTGAATATCAAATCTGATGTGATTGGTTTGAGCCAATTCTCCTATGGGCAGCTTCCAAGACTCGGTTACGGCTTCAGGTGGAGGTTTGTGAACCATCTCCAAATGAGATCGTGCCAATTGGGTTCTGGGATGATCAGTACTCTTGAAACATATGGTTGGCTGATGAATCTTCGGTCTCACGTCATTTGGTCAAGTAGAACTTGATTTCGTCTCCTTAGACTCCTCGAGTCGTCTCGAATCAATGTGGTGCGAGCTTGGATCGGTGTTTTGGTTGATGACCTCATCACTTAGGATGATTTTAGATGACTAGGACATGGCAAAAGGAGAGTAGCTGTGTTGGGTAAGTATCTTAGAGCAGGAATAACTTCGAAACCATAATTCTTATTGGCCTGATTCCAATTCTTGACGTGCTTATCTTGGCTCAAGATTGTAGACCAAGTGGTTTCATGGCTTAAATTCTTCTGGTCTGATCATAGTCCTCTATTGAGTGCACATATGTCCGCGGGTAAAGCCAAATGAGAAGCTTCTAAACAAACTTCAAAACCAGCTCGAACCAGGGCTGATTTCTCCTGATCAAACTCTTCCAAATAGTTGGTTTCCTGGTGAATATCAAATCTGATGTGATTGGTTTGAGCCAATTCTCCTATAAGCAGCTTCCAAGACTCGGTTACAGCTTCAGGTGGAGGTTTGTGAACCATCTCCAAATGAAATCGTGCCAATTGGGTTCTGGGACGATCATTACTCCTGAAACATATGGTTGGCTGATGAATCTTCGGTCTCACGTCATTTGGTCAAGTAGAACTGAATTTCGTCTCCTTAGCCTCCTCGAGTCGTCTCGAATCAATGTGGTGCGAGCTTGGGTCGGTGATTTGGTTGATGACCTCATCACCTAGGATGATTTAGATGACTAGGACAAGGCAAAAGGAGAGTAGCTGAGTTGGTAAGTTAGAGAATGAATAACTTCGAAACCAAAATTGTTATTGACCTGATTCCAATTCTTCACGTGCTTATATTGGCTGAATATTGCAGACTAAGTGGTTTCATGGCTTAAATTCTTCAGATCTGATCACAGTCCTCTGTTGAGTGCACATATGTTCGCGGGTAAAGCCAAATGAGCAGCTTCTAAACAAACTTCAAAACCAGCTCGAACCAGGGCTGATTTCTCCTAATCAAACTTTTCAAAATAGTTGGTTTCCTGGTGAATATCAAATCTGATGTGATTGGTTTGAGCCAATTCTCCTACGGGCAGCTTCCAAGAATCGGTTACGGCTTCAGGTGGAGGTTTGTGAACTATCTCCAAATGAGATCATGCCAATTGGGTTCTGGGACGATCATTATTCTTGAAACATATGGTTGGCTGATGAATCTTCGGTCTCACGTCATTTGGTCAAGTAGAACTTGATTTCGTCTCCTTAGACTCCTCGAGTCGTCTCGAATCAATGTGGTGCGAGCTTGGATCGGTGTTTTGGTTGATGAACTCATCACTTAGGATGATTTTAGATGACTAGGACATGGCAAAAGGAGAGTAGGTGTGTTGGGTAAGTATCTTAGAGAAGGAATAACTTCGAAACCATAATTCATATTGGCCTGATTCTAATTCTTGACGTGCTTATCTTGGCTCAAGATTGTAGAACAAGTGGTTTCATGGCTTAAATTCTTCTGGTCTGATCACAGTTCTCTATTGAGTGCACATATGTCCGCGGGTAAAGCCAAATGAGCAGCTTCTAAACAAACTTCAAAACCAGCTCGAACCAGGGCTGATTTCTCCTGATCAAATTCTTCCAAATAGTTGTTTCCTGGTGAATATCAAATCTGATGTGATTGGTTTGAGCCAATTCTCCTATGGGCAGCTTCCAAGACTCGGTTACGGCTTCAAGTGGAAGTTTGTGAACCATCTCCAAATGAGATCGTGCCAATTGGGTTCTGGGACGATCATTACTCCTAAAACATATGGTTGGCTGATGAATCTTCGGTCTCACGTCATTTGGTCAAGTAGAACTTGATTTCGTCTCCTTAGCCTCTTCGAGTCGTCTCGAATCAATGTGGTACGAGCTTGGGTCGGTGTTTGGGTTGATTACCGCATCACTTAGGATGATTATAGATAACTAGGACAAGGCAAAATGAGAGTAGCTGAGTTGGGTAAGTATCTTAGAGAAGGAATAACTTCGAAACAAAAATTGATATTGACCTGTTTCCAATTCTTCACGTGCTTATCTTGGCTCAAGATTGTAGACCAAGTGGTTTCATGGCTTAAATTCTTCTGGTCTGATCGCAGTACTCTGTTAAGTGCACATATGTCCGCGGGTAAAGCCAAATGAGCAGCTTCTAAACTAACTTCAAAACCAGCTCGAACCAGAGCTGATTTCTCCTGATCAAACTCTTCCAAATAGTTGGTTTCCTGGTGAATATCAAATCTGATGTGATTGGTTTGAGCCAATTCTCCTATGGGCAGCTTCCAAGACTCGGTTACGGCTTCGAGTGGATGTTTGTGAACCATCTCCAAATGAGATCGTGCCAATTGGGTTCTGGGACGATCATTACTCCTGAAACATATGGTTGGCTGATGAATCTTCAGTCCCACGTCATTTGGTCAAGTAAAACTTGATTTGGTCTCCTTAGCCTCCTCGGGTCTTCTCGAATCAATGTGTTGCGAGCTTGGGTCGGTGTTTGGGTTGATTACCGCCACTTAGGATGCTTTTAGATGACTAGGACAAGGCAAAAGGAGAGTAGTTGAGCTGGATAAGTATCTTAGAGAAGATACGCACAGAGATATTACTTGGAAAAAATTTAGGAAACTGTAAATTTTTTTACAATGAGCAAAATAGAAATACTCCTTGGGTAGTCAGGAAAATTGTAAAAATCCTATGATGTATAAACAAGTTTGCTTGTGCTTCCGTGAAGGTGACGCTTTTGAGAGATAGGTTGCAATTAGAAAGGGTTTGAGTGTTCTTGTAATGAGAATCAAACACGGGTGCTAAGGGTGAATCTAAGTGGCTTTGAGATTAAGTGTAAATCGAAAAGCAAGAGAGACAAGGTTGTTAAGGTAAAACTTGTAAGTTTTCTTTGCAATAAAAATCTTGGAAAATAATATCATGTGTTACATCTTGTATAAAGTAGATCTCGTTTTTTTATATGACTGCCTCTCATGACAGTCTTATTTTACAGTTGATGCTTTATTTCGGTATGGTAAATTACCAATATGTGTTAATGGAGGTGGTGCTATTTACTTTACAAATTTTGTGAAAAATAATATTCTTGACTTAAGCACACATAAGACATATCTCTGTAATTTTTAATCTGTTTAAATATGCAAGTAATTGTTTCTCTTTGTATATCACATTTATCGAGTCAACTGTTGAGGGAAGATTGATGTTTGTTGACATAACTGGTTCAAAAAGTATAGACCAGGCTAGGCATACTGGATTTGAAGTAAAGATGCGAGTAATGATTACTTCTCCACCCTCTCAATTCATTTAGTACTAAAATAGTTATTTTGTTATGGAAATGAATGGACATATATATATCCTCAACATACAAATAAGACCAACAAGAGAATTTTGATATTGCAGCATGTTTTGGAATCTATAGCAAATGGAGACTTTCAAGTGCCGTTTGTATAGGAAACTGATTATGAAACTTAAAGAAGAAGAAAAAGAAAAAAGGTGAGTGTTATCTTTAAGTGGTTCAAAAAAAAAAGTTTTCCAGTTTAAAAGTGAGCGCATTTAATTTCCATTTTGTACTTAATTACGAACTACAACGAGAGATAATAGATGCCACATAGCGCGGGTACATGGCGGTTCTCATTCCAATTGATTCTGTCAATAGCCAAAATACAATTCATGTGTTATCGCATAATGAGTATGAAATTGGAAAAGCCCACTTTCCAATTTTGAGAACCGATTTATCCTTATTCTCAAAGGGTTTATCACTTTCTTCAATGTTTACTTCAAATTTTATTATTTTTTTGAAATAATGTCAAATTATATTTCAAAAAAATGTTTTACATTAAGTATTATCTATCAATTGAGAAAGAGAAACTTCTTTTTCAAGAAAAATTGAGAAACCTATCGCCATGTGGAAAACCAAAATTGCATTCCACCATATAAGAAAAACAGAAAATGTAAATTGTAATTTTATTTTTTAAAATCGGTAAATATGTTCATTAATTTTTTATTGACCATGTTTCACGTTTTTTAACAAATAGGGATCGAAGTGAAAAAATTCTTTTTTAAATCAAATGATCTCAAGGGATCATGATGACAATGTGAAGCCGAACTAAAAGCTCATGAAAGGTAGCGTTCAAAAACGGTGTATGTTTGTGGGAGAATCCAATAAAGCATTTTTCAAATGACTTATGCATTTAAAAAAAAAAAAAATATAGGTGTTCTTAGGATTAGAATGATGCATTCATACTCTCTCTCTCTTTATTTTTTTTTTTGTTTTTTAAATGCAAAGAATGATGTAGCCCCTGGACAGAAGTTTGGATGATAGATTGATGGAGAACAGATCACTGGCTTCAAAGCTCTCTTGATCTATCAATTTAGATGGAATGAAATGGAATGAGGATGGGATTGATTATGCTGGTTTAAGAACTCTCTCAGAAACAATCAGTGGATGGAAATGGATTGAATGTCGCCACAAAGACTATGGAATGATCTCTGATAAGACAAGAAGCTTTCTCTTGGTTTGAATCACACAAAACACAGAGAAAACAAAGGCTGTTGTTTCTTTGCTTAAAAAAACGTTTTTGTTTATTGATCTAGCGTAAAATACACTGCTGTGAGAGGGTACTTTATAATAGTCCAAACAGCTATGCCTTTCTTGGGGACTTGAAGCAAATAAACAGAAAAGGAAATACATACTCAATTGGGACTTCTACAACGGCTAGTTTTATTGAAAAGGAAAAACAGACTCTAGACTTGAAAATAAAGATCACACAAACAAAAGAAACTCATTAGTCATAATCTAAATGGAAATACTTACCTTGTATAGGTCTTGGATGGGTTTACTTTGTGTTTGAATGAAAGAATGACCGTTGGAGCTTACTGATCTTCTGCTAAATGAAGTGATGCGTTTTGCTCCAACTCTCCTTGCTTTGGCGTGTTGATGAATATGGTAAGTCCCTTCTGAGCTAAGTTGAGTAATGTTGGACCGTCATGCATTTCATAAGCTTGTTCTTGCA
Organism: Orychophragmus violaceus; assembly: GCA_030180135.1. Classification (NCBI taxonomy): domain Eukaryota; kingdom Viridiplantae; phylum Streptophyta; class Magnoliopsida; order Brassicales; family Brassicaceae; genus Orychophragmus; species Orychophragmus violaceus. The sequence goes on along the minus strand of CM058237.1, from coordinate 59,785,565 downwards.
CTTGTTCAGAAGCTTGATTCAGCATATATTGCACAGCTTTGTTGACTTGTTCTCTTAGGACCTTTGTAGTTGATCTTGTCAATGGACCTTTTCTTATGATGGGCATTGGATCTTCTGCTTCTGGTTCTATGTCCTCATCATTCCCTCCCCCTTGAAGAGGTTCTGACCTCAGAACTGATTGATTTGCATCATAAGGAGCTAAATCAGAAACATTGAATGTTGGAGAAATGTTTAACTCACATGGCAGCTCCAGCTTGTATGCATTGTTGTTGATCTACTCTAAGACACAGAATGGTCCATATCCTCTTGGTTCTAGCTTTGATTTCCTCTGATTGGGGAACCTTTCTTGTCTCATGTGTAACCAGACCCAGTCTCCTGGTTCAAAGGTCACCTCCTTTCTCCCTTTGTCATCTTTCTGCTTATACTTCTCAGTCTTCTTCTCCAAGTTCTCTTTAACTCTCTGGTGCAACTTCTTGACAAAGGCTGCTTTGGTTTCTCCTTCTGTGCTTGAGTATATAGCCTGGGGCAATGGAACAAGATCTAAAGGAGCCAAAGGATTAAATTCATATACACAACTTCAAAAGAAGAATGGTTAGTAGCAGAATGCTTTGCATGATTATAAGCAAACTCAATGAATGGCAAGCAAGATAACCAGTTCCTTATGTTCTTACCAACCGTGGCTCTCAGGAGTGATGAGAGAGTGCGGTTTACTATCTCAGTCTGTCCATCTGTTTGGGGATGACAAGTGGTGTAAAAGAGCATATTAGTATTGAGATGAAGACATGATGAGGTTAACAATGTGCAAAGTTAGGGCACATTGTTAAGCGTATTATCATCCGGATCACATGTGAATGTTAAGAAGGACAATGTGACCGTTGGAGGAAACAAACAAAAGGGCACAAGATCAGAGAAGTCTAAGGTTGGATCAGAGCTCAAGACAAGCTCAGTATGACCCAGGGAAAAGTCACTATCACCAAGGACCAAGGCGTGCATGCTGTCCCTTTCTAAGTAACCCGGATGGACTCTCTCTCTCCTAAAGGGATTCTTGTCTTCATTCCACTTTTGTATATTGTTTTTTTATATCTTAACCTAGTTGTACCTCAATATATAGTTGTTGTAACACTTCTGAATGAATAATCAAGAGAGTTATTCTTCTCTTTGAATCACAAACTCTAAAACCCTAATTCTTCTCTCTAACCGGCTTCTTAAGCTTCTCTCTTCAGTTCTCTCTTCACTCTAGCTATTCTCTTACTCTAATCTTGATATTCTAACATGGTATCAGAGCTATAAGCTCCTTTACCTATTCATTTCCGCATACTCTGATTCTTAAAACATGTTTCTCTTGTTCTTATTCATCTTGTTCTTGAAAGCGTTTCTGAAGGTTCTTGTTCTTGTTCTTGAAAGATCTTAAGTTCTCAAGCATTTCTCCTTGACTTGTTTATTCTTGTGTGTGGTCTCTGTGAGTTGAGAACCCTCCAGTTTAGAAGCTTACCTTGAAAACTCTCTCCTTGCATTAAACCGGTCTTAGCAATGGAGAACTCAAGGGTAATCATTCCTGTGATCCTTAAAGGTGCCAACTACATTGTTTGGGCCAGAATGGTGAAGTCTGCACTTGGAGGCAGAGGTTTATGGAAGTACATCATGAGGAGCACAACTCCAGAGAAGGTGATGAAGGCTAAAGCTAAGGTTGGAACCGAGGCTGAAGCTAAAGAAGATGTTGAGTCTCATAAAGAGACATCTGAAGCTGATGAAGAAGCGTGGATTCAAGGGGATCAGAATGTCCTCTCCATACTTCAAAGCTCACTTGACCAGCACCTATTGGAAGCTTACTCATATTGTGTGACTTCCAAGGAGCTGTGGGATACTATTAAGAAGGTTTATGGGAATAAATCAAACCTGAGCCGAGTCTTTGAGGTTAAGCTGGCCATCAACAACCTCCAGCAAGAAGATATGGAGTTTAAAGCTCATTTTGGTAAGTTTAGCTCACTGTGGGCAGAGCTGGAGATGTTGAGGCCACCAAGCAGTGATCCATTGGTGTTACAAGAAAGAAGAGAGCAGGATAAAGTCTTTGCTCTTCTGCTCACCTTGAACTCATCTTACAATGGATTGATTAAGCACATTCTAAGGGCAGACACTCTACCTGACTTGGATGATGTGTGTGGACAAATTCAGAAAGAGCAAGGCTCATTTGGACTATTCAAGGGCAAAGGTGAGCTAGTAACCGCCAACAAAGTCATGTACAAGGCTAAGGAGAGGCAGAACTATGGAGGTGATAAGAGAGGAGTCTTGATGTGTGATTTTTGCAATAAGAGTGGGAATTTGAAAGACAGATGCTGGCGCCTTCATCCTAACCTCAGACCCTCATCTCACAACAACCGGTTCAAAGATCAAAGGGCAAACTACTCTTATGGTGCAGCTGGACCAGGTTCTTTTTCAATGCAATAATGTGATGAAGGGAGAGCAATGGTGGTCCATCAAGCTCCAACCGTGACTGCTCAGAGTGATGTGGTAAGAAGGTCAGACCTTGAGGCTCTCATCAAAGCCCTCAAGGATAACTCAGGTATGGTTCTTGGCACTTCACTCTTTGCTTCAAACAAACTGAAACCTTTGATCATTGATTCAGGAGCCTCTCATCATATGATAAGTGATTCTAGGTTGATAAACAATGTTGAACCTGCTTTAGGAAGTGTAGTGATTGCAAATGGTGATAAGGTTCTAATACAAGGCATAGGAAATCTGAAATTGTTTAACAAAGAATCTAAAGCTTTCTATATGCCTAGCTTCACTTCCAACTTAGTATCTGTGAAAAGAATAGCCACTGACCTAAATTGCAATGTTGTTTTTAGTCCTAATGATGTTGTGTTTCAGGATATTAAGACAAGTAAGTTGATTGGGAAAGGTGTGAGAAAAGGATGAGTTACTGCATTGGTTGAAGACACCAACCCTTCTTCTGAATTATCTACTGCTTTATCTACTTGTGCTGGTGTGGATGATTCTATTTGGCATGCTAGACTAGGACATCCACACTCTAGGGCTTTAGGACTCTTATTACCTACTGTTTCTTTTAAGAATGATGATTGTGAGGCTTGTATTCTTGGGAAACATTGCAAATCTGTTTTTCCAACTTCTAAAACTACTTATGAAAGTTGCTTTGATCTTGTTCATTCTGATGTGTGGACTTCTCCTTGTATGTCTAGAGAGAATCATAAGTACTTTGTCACTTTCATTGATGAAATATCTAAGTATACTTGGATAACATTGATACAAACTAAGGATAGAGTGTTAGAAGCTTTTATGAACTTTCAAAGTCATGTTACTAACCATTTCAATGCTAAGATAGACATTTTTAGATCAGACAATGGTGGTGAGTATACAAGCAATGCTTTCAAACAACACTTGTCCAAACATGGGATTCTTCATCAAACAAGTTGTCCTTACACCCCACAAAAAAATGGAGTGGCTGAGAGAAAGAACAAACACTTAATGGAGGTAGCAAGGTCTATGATGTTCTATAAGAATGTTCCTAAAAAGTTTTGGGGAGATGCAGTCATGACTGCTTGCTACTTGATCAATAGAACTCCTACAAGAGTTCTTAAGGATCAATCTCCATTTCAGGTATTAAACAAGACCAATCCATTAGTTAATCACTTACGTGTGTTTGGGTGTATTTGCTTTGTGTTAATTCAGGAGAACAAAGGGATAAGTTGGATGCTAAGAGCACCAAAGCTATGTTCATTGGTTACTCCACAACACAAAGATGATACAAGTGTTATGTACCTGAAAAAAGGAAGGTTTTGATCTCAAGAGATGTGAAATTTATGGAGACAAGGAGTTTCTATGATGAGAAGAATTGGGATAGCTTGAAAGATCTTCCTACTTCTCAATCAGATAGGGCTGCTAACCTAAGGATGACCATGGAGAACCTTGGCATTAGTATGCCTCAACAACCGGCTAAGACTAGCCCCACTACTTCAGTCTCTGCTCCAACTTCAGAATCTCCTCAACATTCCCATCTTGATCATGAGGGGGACACTCATGAATCAGCACAAGAACCGCAAGTAGCTGATCCTTCTACACATGATCAAGCTGAAAATAAGGAGCATGAGGAACATGATGAAGAACCTGAGGAGCTGGATCAACAGAATGAAGAGGTTGAACAGCCGTGATGCGGTCATCAGAACCAAACCAGGCCAGGCGCTGACTGACTCAATCACTAACTCAACCACTACGTCAAGCAGCACAAAGAGACTAAGAGAAGTCAAGGCCACAATGATTTCTGATCCAAAACAAGGCATAGGACTGATTATACATCCAACAATCAATCCTAAGAAGACATATGACCCAGGAGGAATCATAACACATGGAGAAGAGATTATGGAGCCGAGAAGATCTAACAAGGCATATGAGCTTATCTTAGCTCAAGCGGAGACCAAGGTCAAGACATCTAGCTCAGCCCATCATCAGCACGCCACTAAGGAGAATCATCCCCAAAAGATGACACAAGAAGAAGATACTGAAAGGAGCTAACCATATGTAGCATAACAACTAGCTCAGCAGATAACATCACGACTAGCTCAGCAGACTTGCCATATATGGAAGCATTCACATTTGGAAGGTCAATTCTGCACCAGACCTTTACCTATCAAAACTACAGTGTTTTGAGCTCCTTTCCATCAAGTCCAGACGTCCTTAACTGCACAAGACCACACAAGATTCTCCATAACTTCAACAAGTTACACTTACCATTTTTGGAGAAGAAAGAGATCAAACATCAACGGCGTCTATCCAAGAATGAAAGCCACGAATTGTTTGTCAATCAAGCTGTCCCAAGGATCCTCAATTATCCCTTAAAGCCATCCAGATACAAAGAACCCATCAAGAGCTTGGATCCTTACCATATTCAGCCTAACGGCTAGTTTTTTATTAAGTTTCGATTTCTTTTTTTTCAAGGTCAATATGACCGTTAGTCATGAGTCCTATAAAGGCTCATTGTATTCTTCACTTGTAAATTACCTTTCAACCTTTCAATCAAAGTATTATTCAGTTTCTTCAAAGAGTGTTCTTTGTTAAGATCTTTTGTCTTAGGATTCATTTGAGTGATTCAATTGTTTCCGAGGATTATTGGATTAGGTTTGCTTGTGTGACTCAAGCAGAACTAGTTCACCACCGATTGAGAGAGTCAATCAAACCCACCGGTTGAGAGAGTCAATCATTTCATTCATCCATTCCATCCATCTCGGTCAAGTAAGAGAGCTTTTAAGCCAGTGCTTGTCCTCCATCAATCCATCGCTCAAGCTTCCGCTCCGGGGCTACATCATCTGGTATCAGAGCCGAAAGGTTCCTAATCAGGTGTATTCTATCCTTTACCTTTCGGTTATTGCATCTAGTTTCTTTTCATTTCATCTTAAATCAAAAACCCAAAAAAAAAAAAAATTGTTTGTTTAACCATATTGCTTAGTTTTTATTCTCTGATTTTGTTTGCATCCTTTAAGAAAAAGCTATAAAAATTGTTTTCATTTTCATCTATTTCATTATTGCTTTGTTTTGCATCTTAAATCAAAAAAAAAAAAGAAGTTTGTTTTGTGTTTCTTTTGACTTCTATTTAAGTGTTCTTAGTTTGTTTCAAAAGTTCAAAAAAAAAGTTTTTGTTATTTGATTTGATTTCTTAAACCAAAAGCCAAAAAAACAATTGTTGTTATTTCCATATTAGTTTTTGTGTCAATTCAAAAATTCAAAAAAAAAAAAAAGTTTACATTTAAAGTTTTTGTGCCATAAACATCTAGTTCCCATTTTTACTCTTGTCTTTCGAAATTTAAAAAAAAAAAAGTTTCCTTAAATCTTTGTGTCACAAATCTTGTTTCCATTTCTTTTGTGCAGAATTTTATTTTCATATTTGCACCAAATAGTGTGGATTCCTTTTAACTAAAGAAAGGTTAGAGAACCCATTGATACTCTTCTAGTTTGAATTGTTTCAGGAACTAACTCAAAAATGGGAAAAGGAGCAGCTACTAAACAGATCACCATGAATCAGCTTCTTGAAGTCTTGAGAGGCATGAGCGAGCATCTGACCTAGCTAGAACAGTCTCATCCTACCCAACAAAAAGAAGAGAATGGACTTGGGAATGCACCAGGAGCTACTTATGTGGAGCCTAAACCACCAGACCAACCTTGGAGAACAAGAACGACAAAGTCACATCCACCAAGGACTTCCCAACGAAAATCAGGGAGTGACTCAAGCCGTGCAACATTCCAAGCCACCTACAAGTCAAAAGTCAGGTTAATTTGGGATGATGGATATTATTATTATGGACCTGAATTTTTTGTATATCTAGGAGGTAAAGCAAGCTATATAGATTGGGAAAGCAACATGGAAGAGTACTTTAGCTACTATTGTGTTCCTGATGAAGAGCGACTCCATATAGCACTTGGACAACTCACCAAAGAGGCTCTAAGATGGTGGAACAAGGAAGAGTATGAGAGATGGTACTACAAGGAGCCAAATATCAGAACATGGGATGACTTAAAGTTGAGCATGTAGGAGAAGTATTGTTCACAGAACAAAACTACTTATCCACCGAAGAGATCATCAACTCCTAAACTTGTGCAAGATGCCAATAGCTCTCAAACAAAGTATCAAGGTAAGTTCTCTGTCTCTAAGAATACATTAGAACTAATGTGTTGTAAGTGTAAGAGCAGGGATCATGTTGCTAAGGACTGTCCAAGAAAGAGGACCACAACATCAAATGGTGAAAAGCTAGTACCACAAGAGGCCAAAGGAGGAGAAAAGCAACCAGCAGCCTCTAAACCATTTAATGAGTTTCCCACCTTCAGATTTGCACCAGCAGAACACACTTACGAAATCCTGAAGGAGAAGCAAGAGCAGAAGCAGAGCCACAAAGCTTCACCCAATGCAACCGGATCCAGCTTTGATGCCTCACTCAAGCTCCTAGACATGCCAACACAAGGTAAGTGTTCTAACCTTGTAAATTCCAAAGAGCCAACCTGTTATAGGTGCCATAAAAGAGGGCATTTTGCTGCAAATTGTCCATCTAAGAAGTTGTTCAAAGATATAACCTCAGAGTTGAAATTGGAAGTAACTAACACAAATGATAGTTTTGTGCAATCTGATATTTTAATTTCCAATTCAAGACTCATGCACTTGTCTTTGCCAAAGAGTTTTGATGCAGGAATAAGACAAGGAGAATGGCATATAAGCAAAGGTGAAGAAAATCAATTCTTACACCTTACTTGTTCAAAGGAGGCCGAGAAAGAGGAAACCAAGCAAGACAACAACAGAAGAGTGCAAGCAAACAAGGTGAATTCTGAACTTAAAGTGAATAAACTTGTTTGTCAAACCACTATTATGATGCACTTGTCTCTGGACCAAAAGGTTCATGAAAGTTTAGGTGCCAAAGAAGAAGTGGAGCAACACTAATGTCATGATACACAAGCAAGTAAAGGACAAGAGTACATTCAAGGTACCATCATGGTTGTTGTACCAAGACATGAGCGAGACAAGGTAAGTCAATATCTTACTCAAAATGTTCATACTGATTCCAAGGATATGATAATGCATTTGTCTTGTCCAAAAGAACTTGGGAAATATATAGGTCTTGAAGTCAAGATTTGTGCAAAACCATCAACACAAAGGAATCAAGATGATAAAGATCAGAGAGCTTCAACCAACGATGGACTAGAGCATGAACCCTCTAGTAGTACACGCACCAGGAGAGAGGAGACTCTGAACCAGCTTGTCAAAGCCATAATGGTAAGCTTCAACCTTGTACAACCTGTTTTAAAAGTCTCAAACTCAGATATAATACACTTGCTCTTTTCCTTAAGAGTTGACTTAGGTACAGGTCTGATAAAGATCAAGAAGCCAAGGGTAGAAGGAGTCTTGAAAGAGAGACGAAAACCGAGCCATGTTTCCACACATGAGCCACAAGCAAATCAAAGGCTTGAATTATATCATGCTTCAACCAAACATGAGGTTATCTCTGAACTTAAAGTGTCTAACACTGATTGTCAAGCCATTGGTATGATGCACTTGTTTCTTGAGTCAAGTGTTGAGACAGGGATTAGATCTAAAGATAAGGCCAAATGGGAGATCAAGGAAAATCCACCCGACCAAAGCAAGCACACTACATCCCATGGTGACTGCCTTAAGAGAGCTATGGTCATCTCTAGAGTAAAGGAGAGTCGCAGCCAAGTAGCTCAAGAGCACAAAGAACGGACCATGTTACAAATTGCTAGCACCATCTCTGTGAGTTTAAGTATTTCTAGACCTATTATAGCAAATCCAAACACAGATATGATGCACTTGCTCTTAAGCATTGTTTCAGGTACAAGTACTACAAAGGAAGAACTGAGCAGGAAAGAGCATGAGAAACTCAAAGTCAGTAGGGAAGATCAAAGACCAGAGAAGCATGTTTTGTTGATCAGGAAAGAAGATGAACATCTAATGATCACTAGCTCACAAGCTGACAATGTAAGTACAAGTATCATACAATCTGTTTTTACTACTCCAAGAATAGATATGATGCACTTGTTCTTTCCAATGAGCATCTCTACAGATATAAAGCACAAGGGAGAAGAGAGTGTGAAGAGAAGCTCAGAAACAGTCCTTACACTAAGTGTTCAGACTGATCAAGGCATGAGAGAAAAGGAGAACATCAAGGAGAAGCCTCCGTACCAGATGCTTATCAAGAACATTCAACATGTTCTTCAAGTAAACCATAACTTAACCAACTTTGTTTCACTTACTCCTAAGTGTGTGCTACTGAACTTACTGGAACTAAAAGAAGTTAAAGCTTACACAGATGTAATTCCTTGAGTAAAAACACCATTTATCAAGGAAATTGTTTCATCTTATCATAAGAAACCTATGACACACTTGTTTCTTTGCCAAAGTGCTGAGTATATTTCAGGTCTCAAAGAGAGAAGAAGCAAGATAAGCAAAGGAGGCGTCACACCAACTCAAAGAAGAGGAGTATCGCTATCCTATCTACTCAAAGAAGAACCACCGGATGCTCAACCACTACATCAGAATCAAAATGATTCCCAAGGTAATCTTCTAAACCCTCATTCACTTCACTGGACTAACTTGACTTATCTATGTGCAGGTTATCAAGTTTTGAGGTCAAAACTTCTTGAATAGGGAGAGTATGATGCGGTCATCAGAACCAAACCAGGCCAGGCGCTGACTGACTCAATTACTAACTCAACCACTACGTCAAGCAACACAAAGAGACTAAGAGAAGTCAAGGCCACAATGATTTCTGATCCAAAACAAGGCATATGACTGATTATACATCCAACAATCAATCCTAAGAAGACATATGACCCAGGAGGAATCATAACATATGGAGAAGAGATTATGGAGCCGAGAAGATCTAACAAGGCATATGAGGTTATCTTAGCTCAAGCGGAGACCAAGGTCAAGACATCTAGCTCAGCCCATCATCAGCACGCCACTAAGGAGAATCATCCCCAAAAGATGACACAAGAAGAAGATACTGAAAAGGAGATAACCATATGTAGCATAACAACTAGCTCAGCGGATAACATCACGACTAGCTCAGCAGACTTGCCATATATGGAAGCATTCACATTTGGAAGGTCAATTCTGCACCAGACCTTTACCTATCAAAACTACAGTGTTTTGAGCTCCTTTCCATCAAGTCCAGACGTCCTTAACTACACAAGACCACACAAGATTCTCCATAACTTCAACAAGTCACACTTACCATTTTTGGAGAAGAAAGAGATCAAACACCAACGGCTTCTTTCCAAGAATGAAAGCCACGAATTGTTTGTCAATCAAGCTGTCCCAAGGATCCTCACTTATCCCTTAAAGCCATCCAGATACAAAGAACCCATCAAGAGCTTGGATCCTTACCATATTCAGCCTAACGGCTAGTTTTTTATTAAGTTTCGATTTCTTTTTTGTTCAAGGTCAATATGACCGTTAGTCGTGAGTCCTATAAAGGCTCATTGTATTCTTCACTTGTAAATTACCTTTCAACCTTTCAATCAAAGTATTATTCAGTTTCTTCAAAGAGTGTTCTTTGTTAAGATCTTTTGTCTTAGGATTCATTTGAGTGATTCAATTGTTTCCGAGGATTATTGGATTAGGTTTGCTTGTGTGACTCAAGCAGAACTAGTTCACCACCGATTGAGAGAGTCAATCAAACCCACCGGTTGAGAGAGTCAATCATTTCATTCATCCATTCCATCCATCTCGGTCAATTAAGAGAGCTTTTAAGCCAGTGCTTATCCTCCATCAATCCATCGCTCAAGCTTCCGCTCCGGGGCTACATCAAGCCGGTTGTGAATGAGCAGCAACAAGTTCAAGTGTTAAGGAGTACAAGGGAGAGAAAGGATCCATCAGAATGGAAGAAGACTAGGGTTTACTTCAATAGCAATGCAGTAGCTCATCCCATTCAAGCTGTTTGCAGTTTAGCTCATGTACCTTTGGAACATCAAGTGTTCATTGGGAAGTTGGATCAAGAACATGTACCAACAACCTATGAAGAAGCTAAGGGAGATAAGAGGTGGATGCAAGCTGTGGATGAAGAGACCAAAGCAATGGAGAACAATGAGACTTGGTATGAAGCTGAACTTCCTAGAGGAAAGAAGGCAGTGACTTCTAAATGGGTTTTCACCATCAAGTATAGAAGTAATGGAGAAGTGGAGAGATACAAAGCAAGGTTGGTTGCAAGAGGCTTCACTCAAACCTATGGAAAGGACTACTTGGATACCTTTGCACCAGTAGCTAAGCTTCACACAGTTAGGATCATCTTGTCTTTAGCAACAAATCTTGATTGGGAACTTTGGCAAATGGATGTCAAGAATGCATTCCTTCAAGGGGAGCTTGAAGATGAAGTATACATGACACCACCTTCTGGTCTTGAAAGCATTGTGAAACCAGGGAAGGTGTTAAGACTCAAGAAGGCCATCTATGGAATAAAGCAATCACCTAGAGCTTGGTATCATAAACTAAGCTCAACACTTATGCAAAGAGGATTCAAGAGGTCTGAAGGAGATCATACATTGTTCACTCTTCAAGTTCAGGAAGGTATCATTGTCATCCTTGTTTATGTTGATGACATTATCATATCAGGGAGTAACAAGTCAGGTATACAAGAAACCAAAGCTTATCTCAAATTTGTGTTTGATATTAAAGACCTTGGTGCTCTAAAGTACTTCCTTGGGATAGAAGTTTGTCGGTCTAATGATGGACTCTTCTTGTCTCAAAGGAAGTACACACTTGATTTGTTATCTGAAGCAGGAAAGACAGGAGTGAAACCGGCTAAGACACCTCTTGAGGAAGGCTACACAATCATAAGAGAGGGGGAGCTTGAGGACAGACCATTTGAGGACATTACTCAATATAGAAGGATGGTTGGTAAGCTCATTTACTTAACCATAACCAGACCTGATTTTTGTTATGCAGTGAACCAAGTGAGCCAGCATATGCAAGCACCCAAGATGCATCATTGGAACATGGTTGAAAGGATACTTAGATACCTAAGTGGTGCTCCTGGTCAAGGCATTTGGATGGGTTGCAATCAAAGCACAGAGATAGTTGGGTATTGTGATGCTGATTGGGCAGGAGATAGAGTGGACAGGAGGTCTACTATTGGGTATTGCACTTTCATTGGAGGTAATCTTGTTACTTGGAAGAGCAAGAAGCAGAAGATAGTATCATGTTCAAGTGCTGAAGCTGAGTATAGAGCAATGAGGAAGCTAGCAACAGAATTGGCATGGATCAAGGGTCTTCTTGTGGATTTGGGGATTGAGACTTCAACACCAATCACTATGCATTGTGATAACCAAGCAGCTATTCACATTGCTTCAAATTCAGTCTTCCATGAAAGGACCAAGCATATAGAAGTGGATTGCCACAAAGTGAGACAGATGATAGAGCAAGGAGTTGTGTTGCCGTGCTTTACAAGGAGTGAGGATCAACTTGCTGATGTCTTCACTAAGGCAGCAAGTCAAAAGGTTTTTGAGTCCATTCACTCAAGGCTAGGGCTCATGAACACTCCTCAAACGCATTCCCCTAAGCCTTGAAACTCATACTCTTTTTCCCTAAGTATAGTTTTGTCCCAAGAGGTTTTCTATGCTTAGGTTTTTAATAAGGTGAGTCTTCATGGTTCCAAGATTGATCTCAAACCCCATGAAATTCAAGCTTGAGGGGGAGTATTGAGATGAAGACATGATGAGGTTAACAATGTGCAAAGTTAGGGCACATTGTTAAGCGTATTATCATCCGGATCACATGTGAATGTTAAGAAGGACAATGTGACCGTTGGAGGAAACAAACAAAAGGGCACAATATCAGAGAAGTCTAAGGTTGGATCAGAGCTCAAGACAAGCTCAGTATGACCCAGGGACAAGTCACTATCACCAAGGACCAAGGCGCGCAGGCTGTCCCTTTCTAAGTAACTCGGATGGATTATCTCTCTCCTAAAGGGATTCTTGTCTTCATTCCACTTTTGTATATTGTTTGTTTATATCTTAACCTAGTTGTACCTCAATATATAGTTGTTGTAACACTTCTGAATGAATAATCAAGAGAGTTATTCTTCTCTTTGAATCGCAAACTCTAAAATCCTAATTCTCTCTCTCTATCGCTTAAGAACCCTAACCGGATTCTTAAGCTTCTCTCTTCAGTTCTCTCTTCACTCTAGCTATTCTCTTACTCTAATCTTGATATTCTAACAATTAGTACCTAGCTTCCTCCAAAGTATCATCCAAAAGTGACTCAAGAACTTTGTGTCCCTATCTGAAACAATAGTTCTTGGAATCCCATGCAACTTAACTACTTCTTTAAAGAATAGATCAGCTATCTGCACAGCATCATTAGTTTTGTTGCAAGCAATAAAATGAGCCATTTTAGAAAACCTGTCAACAACTACAAAGATTGAATCCTTGTTGTTGATCTTGGGCAATCCTAAAACAAAATCCATTGAAATTTCCACCCATGGTGTGTTAGGAATTGGTAAAGGCATATATAAACCATGTGGATGTAACCTGGATTTTGCTTTTAGGCAGGTGATGCATTTGGCACAGAACCTCTTCACATCTCTCTTCACGTGTGGCCAAAAGAAATGCTCCTTCAGAACATTATATGTCTTGTCTCTGCCAAAATGCCCCATTAAACCTCCTCCATGAGCTTCTCTGGTGATTAACTCTCTCATGGATCCTTGTGGGATGCACAGCCTCTTCTCCTTTAACATGAACCCATCTTGCTGATACAACACTCCAAATGCTGCTTTAGATGTCTCCTGGTACACGTCCTTAAAGTCTGGATCATCAGCATACATGTCTTTGATATGTTCAAATCCCATGATCTTAGACTCCATTGTTGATATTAGAGCATGGCGCCTAGATAGTGCATTTGCCACAATGTTTTCTTTTCCTTTCTTGTACTTGATCACATAGGAAAATGTTTCTATGAACTCCAACCACTTTGCATGCCTCTTTTTAAGAGTGGTCTGTCCTCTTAGATTCTTTAGAGTCTCATGATCTGTATGTATCACAAACTCTTTAGAAAGCAAGTAATGTTGCTAAGTTTCCAGTGATCTTACCAGGGCATACAACTCTTTGTCATATGTTGGGTAGTTGAGTGTTGCACCACTCAGCTTCTCACTGAAGTAAGCTACTGGTCTGCCTCCTTGTATCAACACTGCACCTATTTCTGTACCAGAAGCATCACACTCAATCTCAAACATTTTATCAAAGTTAGGAAGTACCAACATTGGTGCATTGGTGAGGCTAGTTTTGAGCCGTGTGAATGCTTGTTCCTGAGCTTCTCCCCATTCAAATGCTTTGTCCTTCTTGATCATTGAGGTAAGAGGTGCTGCTATGGTGCTGAAGTCTTTGACAAATCTCTTATACAAGCTTGCTAGACCATGGAAACTCCGGACATGTCCTATTGTTGTAGGTGTTGGCCAATCTTGTATTGCCTTGATCTTCTCATCATCCACCTTAAGTCCCTGTGAACTTACAACAAATCCTAGGAAAACCAATTGATCAGTGCAAAAGATGCATTTCTTTAAGTTTGCATAAAGGCCTTCTTATCTAAGTGTTTGCATAACCTGTTCTAGATGCTTAAAATGATCATCCAAGCAGTTGCTATAAATCAGTATGTCATCAAAGTATACTACCACAAAGTTGCAAATAAAAGCTCTTAAAACCTGGTTCATTAGTCTCATGAATGTGCTGGGAGCATTGGTGAGACCAAATGGCATGACAAGCCATTCATACAGTCCTTGCTTGGTTTTGAAGGTTGTTTTCCACTCATCTCCTTCTTTCATTCTGACTTGGTGATATCCACTCTTCAAGTGTATCTTTGAGAAGATGGTTGCTCCACTAAGCTCATCAAGCATGTCATCAAGTCTTGGGATAGGATGTATGTACTTGATTGTGATGTTGTTGATGGCCCTGCAATCAACACACATTCTCCATGTACCATCTTTCTTTGGAACGAGCAGAACTGGTACTGCACATGGACTCAAGCTCTCCCTGATATATCCCTTTGACATAAGCTTTTGAACTTGCTTTTCCAGCTTCTTAGCTTCTTTTGGATTCACTCTATAAGCTGGTATGTTGGGTAATGGAGCTCCTGGTACCAAATCAATTTGGTGTTCAATGCCTTTCAAAGGTGGAAGTCCAGCTGGTTTGTCTTCTGGAAACACATCTTTGAATCTGTCCAGTAGCTCAGACATGGCTAAGGGATGCTCCTGCTCTTCTAAATCAGTTGCTTTCTACATTTCAGAACATTAGAAGGTGAAACAAAAATATTGGTCTTACTTACCTTTGAACATTTGTCCATTGCTTTCTGCATTTCATACACCTCCTGTGGTGTTAATGGAGCTAGGTTATGCTTCTTGTCCTGGTGTGTGAAGCTGTAGATGTTGGTCCTCCCATTGTGCATGGTTTCTTTATCAAATTGCCAAGGTCTCCCTAAGAGTAGATGACCTGCTTGCATTGGCACAACATCACATTTCACTTGATCATGGTATTTACCTATGCTGAATGGTACCATGACTTGCTCAGCTATCCTTATCTCAGTCTCATCATTGAGCCACCTTAATCTGTATGATCTTGGATGCTTGGTCTTTTGCAGCTTCAGCTTATCTACAAGGTAAGCACTAGCAACATTAGTACAAGATCCTCCATCTATGATCATGCTACATACCTTGGCGTCAATGGTGCATCTGGAATGAAAGATGTTCTCTCTTTGGATTGTTTCTGGCTCAAACAATGCACTGAGAGCTCTCTTGGTCACAAGTATCTCTCCCACATCTGGATAATCAGTAACCTCCTCTTCTGATTCAGACTGCTCATTCTCTGCTTCATCTTGTTATTCAATGTCTCCATTGTCTCTTAAAACCATCACTCTCTTGTTTGGACAATCTCTAGCATAATGTCCTTTCCCTTGACACTTGAAGCATGTAATGTCTCTTGTCCTTTGAGGTGGAGCTTTGCTGCTGCTTGTTTCTGGTTTGTTAACCTTAGGGTGATCAGAAACTGACTTCTTAAACTTGGAATCCCCTTCAGCTCCCTTTCCTTTGTCTGAATGATTATGTGGTTGATTCCATGTTGTTTTTCCTCTACTGGTTGCAGCATACTTCCTCTTGATGTGTTGCTCAGCTTGGACAGCTAGGTGCAACATTCCTTCAAGATCTTCATATGGTTGTCTCTCTACCTTGTGTGCAATCCTGTCTTGAAGTCCATCCAGAAACTGTGCCATCAAAGTCTCTTCTGAATCCTCTACTTCAAGTCTGTTCTTCAAGGTTTCAAACTCCTCAAATTATTCCTCCACAGACTTGCTTCCTTGAGACAGCTTTCTAAACCTCTTTTGTAGGTCTCTATGGTAGTAGGCTGGGAAATATCTCTTCCTCAATGCAAACTTCATATCATCCCAATTGCTAATCTGTCCATGTCTCAATCTCCTTCTCTCAAATGCTTCTCTGTCCCACCATGCTAAGTCATTGTCAGTGAGTTGAGCTGCAGCTAGAGACACCTTCCTCTTCTCTGAGTATAAATAATACTCAAATATTTACTCCATTCTTCTCTCCCAATCCAGATAAGCTTCTGGATTCACTCTACCAGCAAAAGTAGGTGATGTGAGCTTCAGGTCTATGCCTCCACGCCTCTGATCTTCTTCTTCATTGTCTCTGCCTCTAACTCCATGTCTAGGCTGGTGATTGCTTCTTTTTCCTCTACCTCGTCCATGATTGTTAAACCCTCTGCCTCCTTGGTCTGGGTCAGGATGTAATTCATCCTCTTCTAACTCAGGCATATCCTCATCAGTTGTCTCTTCATCAGCTCTTCTCTGGTTCTGTCCAACAGCTACACCACGGATAGGACCTCTTCTGGTTGGTGCTTGTCTTTGTTCCAAGGCAGTCATGCGTGCACTGATGCTCTGCAAAGCTTCCAGCATATGTGTCATAGTAACCTGGGCAGTATTAGCTTCTTCTCCCAAAAGACCCAAAAGGCTCCTTTCCATAAAAAAGTTTAATCATATAATCTTGTTTTCCTTTTATTTCAAAAAAGGAAAAACGTGTGATCTCTTTTTAAAAGCAAAGAAAAGTTATCATTTATCTTTTTACCTCTTTAACCATTCAAAAAGTTATTGTGATCGATTGTGTGTACTTTAAAACCCATTGATACATTTATTTTAACTTGTTGACAAGAACAGAAATATGGAAGAAGAAGACCAATATGAGGAAAGTTGGGAACAAGAGGAAGAAATCATGTCAGAAGATGAAGGTTCCTATGGAGAGCCATGGTCTGAAGATTGTTCCATTGCTGATTATTATGATGATCCAACTGATGCAGAACCTGACCCGGAACCACCAGACAATTATCTTGATGAAACAAGTCATGGAGAATGGTCTTCTGAAGAAGCAGAGGAAGACTTTGAAGAAGAGTATGATTATGGTTCAGAAACAAAAGATGGCTACAATGGAGAGATTGAACCAGAAGAACCAGAACCATGGGAACATCAAACAGATGAAGAAATTGAATCAGAAGAAGAAACCACTGAGGATTCTTGGGAGAATAACACCACCTCTGAAACTTATCAAGAAGATGAAGAATGGCAGGAGGAAGAAGAAAGTTCAGAGTATAATCATGTAAATGAAGATGAACTACAACCAGGATATGACTCCACAAGCGAGCATGAAGAAGAGGAGAAAGAGTCATACCACATATGTTTTTCAGGACATGGCCAAGGACCTGAAGCATATCTAAGGTGGGAAAGAGACTTGGAGGATTGGTTTCAGTCAAACCAGATTCCAGAAGAGGAGAAGACATCTTATGCTGAAGAAACTCTCACCAAGGATGCCTTTATGTATTGGGATCAAGATTCCAACATAAGGCTTGAGTATGATGTACCAGAATGTTCTTGGGAAGAAATGAAAGAGATATTATATCAAGAGTTTGTGGATGAAGCTGAGAAGAACCAGAAATAATATGTGAAGGTTCATTCCAATCCAGAACCAAAAAGATTGATTCTAACAAGCAGTCCAAGTTCAAGGGTTAAACCAAAGAGGATTCACTGTCCTAAGCCACAAAAGGTCATTCCCAACATCCACAAGGAAAGGACTAAGTCTCAGCCTGCAACTCAAGCAAAGAAAAGCCAAACAGAATCAGTTCATCAGTATGTGAAGCACAAGCAAAGCTCTACATCATTGTCTAAAACACAGAAGAAAACAGAGCAATGTAAGTCTTCTAAACTTTTAAAAACAGCTAGCACAATCTGTTATAGGTGTCATAAGAAAGGTCATTATGGTGTAGTTTGTCCAACTAGAACAGTAAATACTTCCCATTCACTAGAAATGAAACCAGATTCATCTAGTGATAGGCTAGTTCAATCAAGTTCTGAAATGTATATTTCTAGTATAATGTACTTGTCTTTGCCAAAGGATTTTGACACAGGACACACTAAGGAGCAGAGGGATCATGAAGCTGGAAAACACATTGAGGAGCAATATTATGAAGTAGCCACACTCCAACCATACCAAAACAAAGAGCTTGAACAAACAGCCCTCAGAAACTGTGTGATGAACAATTATCATCCAACATCAGTTGACTTAGTTCCAAAAGTTGCCAATCTCAAGTCAAAGATGTTACCAAACCCAACACTTGGTACTCTAGTAAGTGAAACATCTGAACTTGTTCAATATTGGAATGCAATCTTAACTGGTCATAGTTTCAAATACTTTGTTTTCAATGATTCAAGTTCAAGTATGATACACTTTTTCTTTCCCATAAGTGTCAAGGAAGAATCATGTACCAAAGGAGTGTACAAAGACTGGGGAGAAACCACAACTATTCAGACCTTAGTTCTGAAGCAAAAGAAGAAATCAGTTAGGCATGAAGAAGAACAACAAGTTATCACCAACAACATCTTCATTCAAAGAAAGCCACCAGAGCTACAGATAAAAACATAGGAGTGATCATATCATTCCTGCTCAAAGGAGATCCACTAGATGTGCCAATCATCATCAAACCTCAACTATACCAAGGTAGGGAGAGTATGATGAGGACATGGAGAGGACATAAATCAACAAACCAGGAACCTTGGAGAGAAGCAGTTTGAGCCCACCAGAGACATATGTGCATATCTTGGAGCATATCTACCTAACTAGGAAGACTTAAGCAACAAATCAACCTGTTCCAGAAACTTAACTCATCAAGGAATCATCACGAAGTGGAAGTGTTTCAAAATCATTCCAGATGAAGAAGATATGCAAGTTACAACTCAGAAGATTTCTAAGGAATCCGCTGGAGACCAACTGCCACTTATTGGAGAGTTCAGATCATACCAGGATGAATCAAGTTCTAAACCAACTTGTTTTGGAAACCTTACTCAACATAGGTTCAGTGAGAATTTGATTCTGTTCAAAAGGAATTATGGTTTAAAAGTTATTCAACTTCTAAACCAGGAGATGCTACACTTGCCTTATTTGGAAGCATTCACACTAGAAGGATCAAATCAACACCAATTCGTGACTTATAACAACTACTGTGTTTTAAGCTCACCCTCTGAAGATCACACAGCCTTAAGGTGCACCAAGCCTCACCAGAACCTCCAGAATTTCAACAAGTCACACTTACCTAATTTTGAGCCAAAGGAGATCAATCACCAACAGCTCTTTTCTGATCAACTTGCATACCTTTTGAAGCCATACCCAACGAATCTGAACATTCCTAAATAACACCTATACATGCCAAAGCTGTCAAGACTCAAAGAGAATCAGTAAAAGTCCCCTTTATTCAGCATTTTCCCCAACGGCTAGTTTTTGAGTAAAAGAGATTTTGTTTCTTTCTTTAGGTTTCTGAATCAATGTACATGAGCACTATATAAGCTCATCACCATCCTCATATGTAGACCACGCTTTCAGTCATTCAGTAATACAAGAGTATTGTTTTCCATTCAAAGAAATACGTCTTTGAACATGTTCTTTGTTCTTTAGGAGTTAAGTTGTGAGAAGCACTTAGTTTCTATAGGATTTCGTGGATCAAGCTTTTTTGTGTGATTCAGACAGTTTGTTCACTCAATGATTGAGAAAGCCAATCCCTTCTATCCATCCCATCCCTTAGCTTGTTCTGAGAGAATTCTAAAACCAGCAGAATCAAGCTCCATCTCATTCCACATCAATCCATCAATTGGCCCATCTCTATCCATCTCAAGTCTCTGATTTTGGGGCTACATCAAAGAAGAAAACTAGGATCTTTCAAATTAGGTATAGAGAAGTATCTCTTTGAAGTATTTGAGGAAGAAAAATAAATTCAGCTAGTGTTATCTTTCAACAACCACGGTTCTACTGCAGGCCGACTCAAAGAATCATCCCCAAAGATTACATATTGATGTGAGTGGTTAATTATGGTAGCTTTCACTCGGAAATGATCTTATTTGGTTCACTACAATGTATCGATATCATTTTGAAAGATCAAGGGAGTAAACCAGAGTCATAACATGTGGGCAAAGCCATCTTAAGTATAAGGGCCAATAGTGTACTCGCCCCAGGGTCAACACTGAAGGAGCCCATAAATTTTATTTTTTTGCTAAGAAATAATATATATATATATATATATATATTTTTTTTTTTTTTTAATTATGGAGAACTATTATAAAAATTATTTTTCAATAAACCAAATCTGGAAATACTTTTTTAAAATAATACTGGTAAATTTCTAAACATCAAAGTAAATTATGGAAACTGAATCTCGTTTGTGCTAATAAATGCAAAATTTCATCAAAATTATATTTAAATAACAAATTTAATAAGCCCATAATTAAATTGTATTTACCAGTTAGTGAGATTTTTAGGAATACATTTATCTATTAGGTTGACTTCTTCTTTCTCTTCTACACAAACTGTTCATATTCACACAAAACTCTTCTCTGTGATGCACACCATTATGATCTAATATATATGATCTTGTAAGATAGTCGATTTTTCAAAGACCCCTGCATTTGTGCATTTTTGGTCGAACTTAGAAATTGGCTTAAACGAAATCAGTTTATGTAAGTTCTAGCTTTTAATTTATGTTATTACTCTGTTTTTTTTTACACTTGATCTTAAAGAAAAATCACTGATTCTATTTATTCGTTTCTAAATCGGAGGGACAATGTTTATTTTATTGTTTCAAGTTTGCATTTCACTTTCGGCAATTCAGTTTTTCATTCCTTTATCCATTTGTCATTTTTTATTTTACTTGACATTTAGATTGCATCATAACTGGAAATTTTTTAGATATCAAAAGAACCTAAAAGAGAAAGTAATCTTGTATTTCCTTTAGATAAATATTCTAGACATTTCATATACAATTATTATTCTTGAAAGCTGAATTTGGTTTACTCAAAACATGTGGACAAAGTTTATTGCTTTGTTGAAAATTGATTAAATTTAGAGGCCGTTTAGTGTTTGTTTTTTATAATCGATACTGTTTAGTGTTTGTTTTTGATAAACCATATTGGTTAATATCCTTGTTTGTAGCAACAAAATCATATATTGCATTTTTAATGTTAAAAGAGCATGATTTTGAATTTTGCCCCAGGGCTTATACAATCTTTGAGCCGGCGCTGCATGTGGGTTTGACTAAGATGAAGCTTAAGCATTCATTTAGGAAAGCGTTCTCTTTGAGCTCTACAAACCATGATGTGTAAAAACAATGACTGTTCGGAGTAGCTAAGAGTGGTTTTAAGAAGATATATAGAGCTCCACAAACCATGATGTCCAAAAATCCACGACTGCTCTAAGTAATTTAAGAGTGGGTTCAAGAAGAATTATATATCTTTCACATAACATTATGTTAGGCGTCATAACCTACAAAACATGTATTATAATAGTATTGTCTAACTATTCGTTTTTGGCATTATCCTTTTTCCAATCATGTTTTACACAAATGAGAGATGAACATCAGGTGTTTTTTGCAGTTGTGGAGAGAGAGGATTTATATCCATGTCTTCGAGAGGAAGCTTCACTGTCCGAGGAAGATTGGTTGCAAGATCCGCTTACTCTCTTCAGCATTTGGATATAATTCATATTGTATGTTTGTGCGCAAGAAAATGAAATTGGGCAATCAGATACTCAAAATATGGATCCCTTCTATCACACATATTATTGTTCATAAGTGGTTACAGTTTCCTTTAGCTGAATATCACTTAGTATATAAACAGTGTACTTGTACAGTTACAGAGTTAATGAGAAGTTTACATATTTCATAACAAACTCATCGTCTAGCTTCGTCTCTCTCTCTCTCTAACTTTAGCTCTCGAGTATGGAAGTTTGATATGGTATCAGAGTTCATCACGATCTTTCATCATGAGTGTTTCTCTTTGTGATCTTCTTATTCAATTTCTGCAATTTCTTTTAATCTTTCTTCGTTCGATTGCTGTTGCGATTGTTCGATCTTTCTTTTCTCTGTTTGTTTGACCTTCTTGTGCTCGATCTTCTGTCTGTTAATCAAATCGACACATTCTTCTTTTCCGACGGTGATAACCTAATCCACCGATCGGTTTCTTTTCTGATTGTGCAAATTTCCGTCTCGATTTCTTGATTTCATGGTTTCGGATTCTGCTTCTGGTGGTGTTACACAACTTAGTACCGATCATTATGATAATCCGTACTTTCTTCACAACACGGATCATGCTGGTTTACAGCTCGTAGCTAATCGACTCACGACTGGAGCTGATTTCCATTCCTGGCGACGCTCGATTCGCATGGCTCTTAATGTCCGCAACAAATTAGGGTTCGTCAACGGTACGATTCGAAAACCTCTTCCTACTGATCGTGAATCCGGTTCTTGGTCCCGTTGCAATGACATGGTCGCAACTTGGATCATGAATTTCGTCTCTAAGAAAATAGGACAGAGCTTGTTGTTTGTGTCAACTGCGGAAGAAATCTGGAACAATTTAATGACTAGATTTAAGCAAGATGATGCTCTTCGTATTTACGAGATTGAAGAGCGATTAAGCACGATTCAACAGGGTTCCATGGATGTCAGTACGTACTATACATAGCTCATCACTCTTTGGGAAGAATACAAAAACTACATCGAATTACCTGTGTGTACATGTGGTCGCTGTGAATGCAATGCAGCGGCTCTTTGGGAACGATTTCAGCATCGCGGACGCGTCACGAAGTTCCTGATGGGACTGAATGGCACATACGAACAGACACGCCGTCATATCCTCATGCTGAAACCCATACCAACCATTGAAGAAGCTTATCACATTGTTGCTCAAGATGAACGTCAAAGAGCAGTGAAACCTGTGCTAAAGACTGATAATGTCATTTTCCAGACCAGTGGTGTCTTTGAACCGACTAAAACACTCTCTACAGAACAAATGGAGTATGCAGCAGCTTAATACCTTCATACCACGAGGAGGTAATCGCCCATTATGCACTTATTGTGGACAGCTTGGCCATACTGTTCATAAATGTTATAAGGTCCATGGGTATCCCCCTGGCTATAAGACATCTTATCCTTCATCTCGACCTGCAACTGATGCACCTCCAAGTTCACAAAACAATTTCAACCCTCGGGGTCAGAACTCATATCAACCGAGACCTACATTTCGACCTCAACAGGTTTTTCAGAACACACAAGTATCGTCTGGTTATAACCAAACACGTCCAATGGCTAATGTGTTTACTGATAATGCATTGCCTATTACTTCAACAATGGTGTCTCCGGTTCAGTCCAGTTCTGCTATGAATATCAGTCAGTTCACTCCGGCACATATTCAATCTCTTATTCAACAGTTTAATGCCAATGTTCAAGTTTCAGAGCCTGCAGCCCCTTGTTCTACCATCTCCGAGGCTGGTGTCATGGCTCCACAGTCTAGTTCTGATATTGTTCTTTCCTTATCCTCCAACTTGCATTTCCTTAAAAATACGTTCTTCTTTCACAACAAGTGCCTATCCATTCTAGCCTCATCCCTTCCTCAAGGTTCTTGGGTGATAGACAGTGGGGCTACTAGCCATGTCTGTTCTGATCTCACTATGTTCAAAGAAATCTTCTTGGTATCTAATATCACGGTCTCATTACCAAATGGCACTAGGTTCCCTATCACACACATTGGTACCATTCAATTGTCTGCTACTTTAACTCTGCATAATGTTTTACATGTCCCTTCTTTTCACTTCAACTTGATCAGTGTTAGTACTCTCTTTCTTGATAATGGTTGTTCTGCTCATTTTTACCCTTATTCATGTTTCATTCAGGATGCTTCTCAGACATTGATGATTGGGAAGGGTGATCTTAGACACCACCTTTATATTCTTGATGTATCTTCACTGTCTGCTTCACCTGTTATTGATGTCTTCTGTGGATCCTTGATGACTGATGGCTCTCTCTGGCACACACGCCTTGGACATCCATCACTTGTCAAGTTAAAGGTTCTCTCTGATCAACATCTTATTCCTGCAAATTTAGTTCCTACTGATCATCACTGTTTTGTCTGTCCATTGGCTAAACAAAAACGGCTTTCTTTTCCTTTTCATAATCACATTTCTAAAACTCCTTTTGATTTAGTACATTTGGATGTCTGGGGACCATTTTGTACAGAGTCTGTAGAAGGGTATCGGTATTTTCTTACCATGGTTGATGATTGCGCACGTGTAACATGTTGGGAATGTCCTGAAATCTACCGTACTATCTCTAGAAAGTATGATAAGTGTCGAGATCAGACATAAGTCATAAATACTGGGTGATCATGATGACTTGCTAGAGCCCGCTCTTGATCTATAAGTTTAGGACTTATTACCAGTATTGTATGATCCCATAGGGTCACACACCATAGCTAACGGGAAAGTTAAATGGAATTAATACGGTAAGATGCAAGGCATTTACTGTATTTGTACAGAGAATTGGGCCAGACAAAATACAGTTATTTTGTCTGATTTGGGTCTTGGGCCCAAAAGCCTAATAGGCCATTAGTTTAATCACTTGGGCCCATATAAGGAAGAGCACAGGCGCCAGTGAGAATATGCTCCTGCGATTTTTAGCCTCAGCCGTCTTCCTCTCTCTCTGTTGGTTCCAACTTTGGTCTAGCAGCCTGATCCAGTAGCTTGTAAGCGTGTGGATACCTAGGAGGAGCCGGTTATCATCAGCTCTTGCAGATCTCGATATTCCTTTGATCAATCCGCTGCAATCACAAGGTAATAATCCTGATCTGTTTATGATTCAACTGCAAATCACCTAGATCCTAGTTGATTATGTTAGGTTGTAATCTGATAATTGCACCAATGAACACACATAATCCTTCAGTGGTATCAGAGCCTAGGTCGTTAGGTTTTTGCTGTTTGGATCATATTTAGGTTGTTTTAATGTTAAGAATCAAATTTGGCTTAAGAAATTTGATTAGAACTTGTAAAACCCTAATATGAAATCGCATGATGACATTGCTTTGAATAATAATCGAAAGTTGATTTGGTCATAATTAAAACGATTCGCTTGTTGACTTTGGATTGTTGATTGTTATTGAGGATTTTGTCTTTTAGTGAGAATCACACAATCGCGTTGACTTTGCTTTATTATAATTATCAATCGATTTTGTAAGCCATCGTGAGGTAACAATCGAAAGTTAGCCATCGTGAGGTAATCGATTTTGTTAGCCATCGTGAGGTAATCAATTTATAATTATCAATCGATTTTGTTAAGGAAGAGAATCGCTTTTGTCTTTTAGTGATTGTCTTGATCGTGAGGTAAATGTCATGAAACGAATTGGATTATTGAATCAATTGTTTATCAAACGAAATGTCATGATCGATTATGGTTCAAATAATCGATTTGTAAAAGGTCAAGTTTAACGAATCGCATGTTGGCTTAAGGTTAGCCATCGATCAAGTTGTTTTTGTCTTTATGCTAAAGACAAAAACGATTCAAAGCATTGAATAATTGTGGTTCAATCGGTTAACCCAAATCGCGGTTTGCTGGAAATTATTTAATACAATTTGTATTATTTAATTTCTGGTTAAACCGGATTTAAATTCAAAAAAAAAAAAAAATTGAATTTTAACCTAAACCGAAGGCTGGTCTAAGTTTGATTTGGTTGGACCAAATAATTTAGAGCTGGTCTGGTTTAGTAAATAACCAGTTGGATTTAGTAGTTAATTTGGTCTTGGACCAGAATTAATGAACCGACTCGGTTATGTCAAATTATTGGGCCAATTGGAATTATGTGGTCTTGGGCCAAGAATTGGGCCTATAATTTGTGACCCATCCAAAAACTTTAATAAAACATTAAATTAGAAAGCTTCTAATATTAGAAGTTTCTAATTTTGGCATGTTAGGAAATTTTTGGAAATAGTAAGTTTCCAAATTTAGAAAGTTTCTAAAATAAGCATGTTTCCCGATTTAGAAAGTTTCTAAAAATAGTAGGTTTCCCTAAATAGAAAGTTTCCATATTTAGTAAGTTACCTGAAATGGAAAGTTTCCCAAAATAGTAATCTTCTATTTTTGGGAGGAAATCTATTGAAACCTAAAATCCTCAAAAACAATATCAAGCTTGGATGTCTTGCCCAATCTTGTCAGCTACTTAACGCTTATTCAATTACAGATATGGCTTACAGTGTGAGGTGTCTGTTTTTGCGTAAGTAAAGTAGTATATAGTCACTAATTTCATTGGGAGTCCCAGACTTTAGTGATTATTTGGCTGTAAGAGATTGGTTTCCTTGACTGGGCCATCGGGAGTCCCGGGCCTTGAGACATCTGGTGTATTGGGCCTTGGGCCCAATCCACAACCGAGAGTTATATGGATATAACTAGCTGTGTGTATGCTTACCAAGTAAAGCTAATTCCGGGTGACGGCCAGTGGCCCACTTTGGTTTTAGTTGAACATGGGTCTCGGAATCATTGCATTCTTATGAGGTTAAACAAAGAAATTTTGAATGCAATGCGAGTTTTCTTATAAGTTATTAAGATTACTCTTTTATGAACTAAATAACTAAAACTCTATTTATCTCTAAATTTCAGTTATGAATAGCACAAACAATCAAAACACTTTCTCGATCCGGTCTGTCCTTGAGATGGACAAACTGAACGGATCAAATTTCTTGACTTGGTCGCGGAACCTGAGGCTAGTCCTCAGGCAGGAGAGAAAGGACTATGTCCTTGAGAGAGCTCTCCCCGAGAGGATCGGGTCCAATGCCTCTCATGCAGTATATGATGCTTGGAATAAGCATTATAATGATGCGGTAGATGTGCGTGGTCTGATATTGGCTACCATGGACTCAGATTTGCTGAAGCAATATGAGAACATGGAGTCGCCAATAGAGATGATCAGCAGCCTGAAATTGAAATTTCAGGAGCAGGTAAGAGTGGAGAAATACCAGTTGGTTAAGTCTCTCACTAGCTGCAAGCTACCAAATGATCATCCAGTGAGTCCTCATGTCAGTAAAATGATGGGTTACATTGATAACCTGAGGAAACTGGATTATCCAGTTAGCCAAGAATTGGCAACTGAGATCATTCTGCAGTCACTGCCGTCAAGCTATGATAAGTTCAAAAGGAACTATATCAAGAAAGGCTTAACGAAGACACTGACTGAACTGCATGATATGCTCAAGACAGTTGAGCCAAACGTGAAGAGTACCCTGTATAATCTCATAATGGAGAAGGGTAGGTTTACTAAACCTAGTGCTGACAAGGGTGAAGACAAAGTTGTCCATATTTTGAATCATGGCAAGCCTGTGTCTTCTGAGCCCGAGTCAGATACATCTTACGTTGGTAAGTGCTGCTACTGTAAAGAGACTGGGCATTGGAAGAGAGATTGCATTAAATTCATGGAAGATTATGAGGAGTTGAAGGTGATGTATGAGACTACTTCCTCAGGTATTCATGTTATTACTTCAAGTTCTACCTTATAGGTATTGGATACTAGTTGTGGCACTGATATTTGTTATAATATGCAGAGCCTAAGCAACAGTAAAACGTTGAAGGAAGGACAAGTGGAACTGCGTGTCTGGAAGGAGCTATGGATGCTGCCTCAGCCGTAGGGTTTTCACTTGTAGATGCCTTTGAGGCTTGGTTTTGTATTAAGTAATTGCTACAATGTACCTGCTTTAAGCAGAGTTGTCTTTCATTTTCTTGTAAGAATTTGAATGTTTTTCATTTTGATAAAAGACAAGTTTTGTTCTTTTGATCTTAATGAAATATTAATTGTAGCACCCTATTCAATGAATGGGTTTTATATCTTAAACCAAAGAGTGCCTAAATGTAACATAAATACCAAATTGGTTTAAATCTGATGAATTAAACCTGATTTTTCTTGGCGTAAATATTTTGGTCACATAGAGTGAGTCGGATTCAGAAATCCCATAGTTATGGACTTTTGGGCTCATTTGATCGGATATCTTATGAGACTTGAATTCTGCTTACTGGACCAAAAGACAAAGGGCCCATCTTAGCCGAGCTAGACAAAGGCCCAAAGGCTTATTGGACCTTGAACATACTCATGTATGTGGCCCGATGAGCAGTAATGCCAGAGAAAATTCCTGTACTTCATTATCTTTACTGATTACTTCAGTGAGTATGACTGTGTTCATTTGATGAGACACGAGTCGGAATTCTTTGAAATGGTCGAAAGAGTTCCAGAATGAGGTATAGAATCTGAGTGACAGAAGTATTGAGACTCTGGATTAGATCACGAGTGAGAATACTTAAGTCATTGATGGTGTGATCATCTGAATGAGTGTGAAGTCGTGTCACAGCTCATTTCTCCTGAAAACCTGGAGGTGTTTCTGTGAGAAAGAATCAGATCTTATTAGAAATGATTAAAGATGAGTCACACGAATCTTCCATGATATTCTTTAAGAATAACGCTCTAGAAATATCTAAGTTTACGCTGAAATAGTTCCACCAATATCAGTTGAAAGACACCACATAAATGTGGACTGGAAATGATCCAAATTCGTCTTTACTGAGTATTTGTAGTTGTGCTACTTCGCTGGTTGTCCTAGGGAAACCGAGGCTTGTTACTTTTTACGTCCATTCCGAAAACGAAGTTAGGTTGTTCGGAATTCTGTTTTCTAAAAGGAAAGTTACTTTCCAAGAAGAACAGTGGGAGTAAAAGTATAACTCGAAGAAATTCGAGAAATACAGGAGGCTGCTCAACCTGTTGAGGGAGAGCAGCGGTACAGATTTCTGTAGAAACTACACCTGTAGAGCCTGAAGTTCGCAGATCTGAATGAATCCGTCACTAATCCGAGAGTGATTTCTCGTGATTAATTGCCATGATCTGATGATCATTGAAAGTGACGAACCTGCGAAATTCACAGAAGCGAAAGTGAGCCCGGACTCCGAAAAATTATACTGTATGTAAGTAAGCTTCATCGATCCATTCATGGATAGAAGCAAGCATATCGGAGTTGGAATCTTCGTTATGTTGAAGTAGTCAAGGTTTTGACTTGAACAGGAATGAAGTGGAACTGTGCGTTTACTAATAGATAAGTGGGAGCGATGTTGCATTTCTCATAGTGTATGTCGATGACATACTGATTCTCGGAAATAACGTTCCAATGCTGCAGTCGGTAAAGGACTGGCTTGGGAGTTGTTTTTATGATTGACATGGGTAAAGCAACATATGTTTTTGGATTTTGGATCTAAAGATAAAGATCCAAAAGAGCTGATAGGACAAAGTCAGGACTATTATATTGACAAAGTCCTACACGTTTTCAGCATTCCAAGAAGGGTTTTATGCCAATGTCACATGGCATTAAGTTAAGCAAGAAACAGTGTCCTACGATATCTGCTGAGCTTGAATGCATGGATGAGATTCCATATGCGTCGGCAATTGGATCTATCATGTATGCCATGACACGTACTTGTTTTGATGTTGCTTTAATGTTAAGCAAGACAAGTAAAGACCAGTCAAATCCAGCAAAGAATCACTGGATAGACGTAATGAATATCCTCAAGTATTTGGAAAATACTTAGGATAAGTTCTTGATTTACGGAGAAAGTGAGGTGCTACAAGTCGGTAGAGTCTGAAAGGCAAGTTTCCAACAGACAAAGATGATTTCCGGTCACAGTCCGGTTATATCTTGTGTCTGTCTGGCGGTGCAAGGCACTGTTGCTGACTCCATGACTTAAGCTGAACATTTCGCAGCTTGGGTAGCGGCGAAAGAGGTTGTTTGGAAAGAAGAGTTCATCACTGAACTTGATGTGATTCCTAGCATAGATGAGGCTAGCTGCACATCAGAGATCCAAACACCTTGAGGGTAGGTATAACCTATTCCGTGAGATAAATGACAGAGGTGTTAAGTAGATCAGCAAGTTTCAACGAATGAGAACGTTGCTAATCTATTAACGAAGCCACTCCTTAGGCCTAAGCACGAGTCGCGGACTGTAGCTGTAGGATAAGTGAAATGAAGATGTAGTCTTAATTTCAGTGGGAGTTTGTAAAGGGCTTTATTTAGTTGTTTTGAAAGGTTCATGTAAACATAATATTTTATGTTTATGAAATTTATGATTTCTGGATTATTTTAACTGTGATATAAATAATCGTTCCAAAATGATTCATGTCATTATATATGGGCCATCGAAGTACATGAGTAGACTTGATCCTGAAACCCCATGTTTAACGAAATGACATAAATCATAGTGTCCATAGTCGAAGGTTGTTGAAATTAGAACACCAACAACCATTTGAGACTAGAGTGTGTTGAGACTTATGACCAAGTTTCGAGGGGTCATAGATGCGCGGCATCAAAGTCGACACATAGGTATATGTAGGGGAGCATATGACCGGACATGGCCCGCTGATGAGAACTCTACAAGATATTAATATATGTGTCATAAGAGGTTCTCATTTACGACTATAGAGTATAGTCCTTAGACCTGAGTTCGCATGCATGTGGCTGCACATGGATTGATGCGCTTTGATCATTGTCTAACGTTGTTTCGTAACTGGGAGCTATAAGGACCTTGGTTGGGTGTATTATGAAGTGTGTAGTTCATAGTGATGGAACAAGATGGGATTTGTCCCTGCCGTTTAACGGAGGTAATATCTCTAGGCCAATCGGAGACTTGATAGCTGGTAAGAGAGTGGCCACTCCCAAACGGACTTGCCCAAGTCGTTTGAATTGTCAGTATCAAATCTGGTCTGATGAACATGGTCTGGGTATATAAGGATGACACGCATCTTGCCTTATGCCAGATCGAGATATTGAGACAAAATGATTAGGGAATGTAGGATTCCAGTACAAGTGGGAGATTGTTGGGAATGTCTTGAAATCTACCGTACTATCTCTAGAAAGTATGATAAGTGTCGAGATCAGACATAAGTCATAAATACTGGGTGATCATGATGACTTGCTAGAGCCCGCTCTTGATCTATAAGTTTAGGACTTATTACCAGTATTGTATGATCTCATAGGGTCACACACCATAGCTAACGGGAAAGTTAAATGGAATTAATACGGTAAGATGCAAGGCATTTACTGTATTTGTACAGAGAATTGGGCCAGACAAAATACAGTTATTTTGTCTGATTTGGGTCTTGGGCCCAAAAGCCTAATAGGCCATTAGTTTAATCACTTGGGCCCATATAAGGAAGAGCACAGGCGCCAGTGAGAATATGCTCCTGCGATTTTTAGCCTCAGCCGTCTTCCTCTCTCTCTGTTGGTTCCAACTTTGGTCTAGCAGCCTGATCCAGTAGCTTGTAAGCGTGTGGATACCTAGGAGGAGCCGGTTATCATCAGCTCTTGCAGATCTCGATATTCCTTTGATCAATCCGCTGCAATCACAAGGTAATAATCCTGATCTGTTTATGATTCAACTGCAAATCACCTAGATCCTAGTTGATTATGTTAGGTTGTAATCTGATAATTGCACCAATGAACACACATAATCCTTCATAACATGGGTTTACCTTCTTCGAAATAAAAGTGATGTTACAAATATTTTTCCCCAGTTCTTACAATTGATTCGTACTCAATATAATGCCATTGTTAAATCTATACGCAGTGATAATGCACCTGAGTTAGGCTTTCATGCTTTGGTTAGGAACTTAGGCATGGTACACTACTTCTCTTGTGCTTATACTCCCCAACAGAACTCTGTGGTGGAGAGAAAGCATCAACACCTGCTAAATGTAGCCCATGCACTTCTGTTTCAATCAAATATACCTCTTACTTACTAGACATATTGTGTGCTCACTGTTGTTTACCTGATTAATCGCACCCCATCTCCTTTACTTGATAACCTTACACCATATGAGAAGCTTTTGCACAAACCTCCTGATTTTTAATTCCTGCGTAGTTTGTGCTGTATGTGTTATGTGTCTACTGTTCCTGTTGATATACATAAGTTCTCTGAACGCGCTAGACCTTGTATCTTTCTAGGTTATCCATCCGGTTATAAAGGCTATAAGGTGTTAGACTTGGACACACATACTATTTCTATATCCCGTAATGTTGTCTTTCATGAACTTGTCTATCCATTTAAAAATGCATCATCTGTCATCCCTGATTTCTTTGCTCATACTGTTCTTCCTTTACCTGCACCTTATTTGTCTGATTCATTTGTCCCTCATTTAGATCCATCACCACATTCATCACACACTTCACCTCCATTTTTGCATGATACTTTTGTCATTCATTCCACTCCATTACCAACTCATACACATACTTCCCCTCCCCCTAGTGTTGTTCATGATACTGAGACTGTTGATGTTGAACCTGTCGTTGTTTCTTTGCCCATTGAGAGACCCAGAAGACAGACGAAAACCCCACGCTATCTCACTGATTACATTGTGCTATACTTCAGTCCACTCATACTCTTCCCTCTACTCACACAACACCTTATCATATCCACTTTGTTTTATCCTACACCAAATTTATCTTTCCCTATTCCTCCTACCTACTCTCATATTCCCATGAAACAGAACCCAAAACTTTCAAACAAGCTATGGCATCAGCTGCTTGGACGAAGGCAGTGAATGAGGAGCTTCAGGCTATGGAACAAAACCGAACATTCAGCATTACATCTCTTCCTCCAGATAAGAATCTCGTCGGCTATAAGTGGGTCTTTACCATCAAGTATAACTCTGATAGTATTGTTGAGCGTTATAAAGCTCGTTTGGTGGCTAAGGGCTATACACAACAAGAGGGGGTGGATTTTAATGAAACATTTTCACATGTTGCCAAACTTACCGGTGTTAAACTGATGCTGGCTTTAGCTGCTACTAATGGTTGGATGCTCACACAAATGGATGTGTCCAATGCGTTTTTGCATAGTGATCTTGAGGAGGAAATCTATATGAGCTTGCCGCAGGGATATACACCAGGTACACCTGACTCTCCTCCTCCTAATGCCGTTTGTCGCCTTCACAAGAGCTTGTATAGTTTAAAACAAGCAGCTAGGCAGTGGAATCTCACGTTTACTAAGGTCTTATTAGATGATGGTTTTGAACAATCAGAATCTTATACCTCTCTATTCATTAAGGCTACTTCCACTAGTTTCCTAGCGGTCCTAGTATATGTGGACGATATCGCTATTGCTAGCAATAACATGGCTGATTTGCAATCGCTAAAGGATGTCTTGGCGAAGGCTTTTAAGATCAAGGATCTTGGTCCTTTACGTTTCTTCTTAGGCTTAGAGGTTGCACGATCTTCTAAAGGCATATCTGTTTGTCAACGCAAGTATACTTTGGACTTGTTAGAAGATGCTGGACTCTTAGCTTGTAAGCCTAGTTCTGTTCTGATGGATCTGTATGTACATTTGAGCAGTGATGAAGGTGTTCCTCTTCACACACCCAGACCATACAGAGAGCTCATAGGCCGGTTGTTGTACTTAACCATAACACGTCCTGACATCACTTTTGCGGTGCACAAGCTTAGTCAGTTTCTACAGGCTCCAACGGATATTCACCTACAGGCTGCTCACCGTATTCTCAAATACTTAAAGGGCAATCCGGGTCTTGGGTTGTTCTATGCTGCTGATAATGAACTATGCTTGAATGCATTTGCTGATGCAGATTGGGCTTCTTGCAAGGATTCTCGCCTCTCCACATCTGGCTTCTGTATTTACCTTGGCCACTCGCTTATTTCGTGGAAATCACAGAAACAAAAGGTCATTAGCCGCAGCAGCACCGAAGCTGAGTATCGGAGCATGGCTGATGTTACCCGTGAGTTACTTTGGATGCAGAAGTTACTTCATGACTTCAAGGTTACTGTCACTACGACTGCCAAGTTGTTTTGTGATAATAAGTCGGCCATCTATATTGCCACCAACCCTGTTTTCCACGAACGCACCAAGCACGTGGAGATTGATTGCCACACTGTCCGGAATCAGATCAAGGCAGGAAATTTAAAATCTATTCATGTCTCTAGTGGAAATCAGCTGGCTGAAATCCTCACCAAACCACTACATCCAGGACCTTACAATGCTCTGCTTGCTCGCCTATCCCTTTCAAGCCTCTTCACTCCTCCATCGCTTCCGGATTGAAGGCTTGCGGGGGCGTATCACATATATTATTGTTCATAAGTGGTTACAGTTTCCTTTAGCTGAATATCACTTAGTATATAAACAGTGTACTTGTACAGTTACAGAGTTAATGAGAAGTTTACACATTTCATAACAAACTCATCGTCTAGCTTCGTCTCTCTCTCTCTAACTTTAGCTCTCGAGTATGAAAGTTTGATACCTTCAAGTATAAAAATTGGTCAGTAAGTATAACACACCAGTGACCAACTTTAAGTCGCAAACTACTGCTTCGGAGAATCTAACAATTAACACTTCATTGTTGTTTACCTAAGTTGAATTAAATTCTTATTAGGTTTCAATTGCTATAATTATAAAAATGCAATGAAATAAATACAAACTTAGGCGAACAGAATATTAATGAATAAAACCTAACAATCAAAAACTTCTTACCTGAATATATATATATATATATATATATATATATATATATATATATATATATATATATATATATTTAATTTCATGCATTCCTTAAAATATATAAAATTCTAAGACACTAATAAGAATTAATGTATGTATCTTCCAAATCGAAACAAACCTTGATAAAATAATTAATAGACTTAGTTAAAATATAAAATAATCAACACAATTTTAATATAAAAAAATAAGTGAAGTTAAAAGAAACAAAAAAAGATCTACAAAAATACAAAACAATAATATGAAATCATATTATTTATCATTTTTTACTACTCTTTAATTTTTTTAAATGCTAAAAAATAGTCTAATTCATTACTTCTTAACATCAAGCATAGTAAATATTGTTATAAAATCATTCAAAATTTAAACATTATAAGAGATTAGGATTACCAAAAAAAATTGAAAACATTTCTACATATAAATTTGAATACATAACCCGCATGTAGCGTGGGATAACATATAGTTAAAAATAAAAGTTGAAAATATATAACATGATGGATAGGAGCTTTAAAATCTCTGATGTTTGATATGGGTTTAGCATCCATCCTCCCAAACTGACCAGAAACTTCATCCTCGATCTCAAGATCCATGTCCTCTCCCTCGAACGAAGCGACCTCCTCAGCACGGTTGACCTCCACCTCCATGGTTTCTCCCTCAATGTTTCCTTTAGTTTCCCCAGGATGTGTTTGCTCGGCTGTTGTTTGTTCGGCCACCGCGGTCATACTCGTATTTGTCTCA
Source organism: Orychophragmus violaceus (assembly GCA_030180135.1). Classification (NCBI taxonomy): domain Eukaryota; kingdom Viridiplantae; phylum Streptophyta; class Magnoliopsida; order Brassicales; family Brassicaceae; genus Orychophragmus; species Orychophragmus violaceus. The sequence continues at coordinate 59,750,390 of CM058237.1, read as the reverse complement.
AAATCAATTACCGGAGGCTCCTTGGTAACCGCATAAAGCACATTCTCAACATAATTAGGAAACTCGATCTCCCTCAGCTCATATCCTCGTTAGACTCTTTGCACTTTTTCTGGAAGGATGGGAATATGACAATCCGCTACTCGTCGAGCCTCGCGAAGAAAGTCCTAAAATGCATACCGAAGGACATCGAAAATCCTTTCAAAATTGTTCAAAATAAAAGACGGGCAGGGAGACATGTAAAAGAAAGAAAAAACGAATCAATCTGAGAAAAATACTACCTAACCTTTTCACCGCGAATGTCAAGTCAACTCAACGCACCGTAAGAAATTAACTTCTTAAAATCACTTGAAAATTTTGGAGGAAGACGGCCCGAAAGCGAGTAAGGATCTACAAAATAAGAAAAGAAGCATAAGACAGTTAATACCAATGAACGAGCATAAGGAAAAAAAATAAAACCTACCATGATCGTGGTTCATTTTGATCTAAAAATCTTGCTTGTACCTAACACCTACGCATCATTTATTTGCTCAAAAAAATTAGCTATCTTGTTAATTGATGGTCTTATCTGGCACATCGAACACCTCCTTAAGACCATTTTTAGGCCTCCTAGTCACGTATTAATCCCATTCGTTCCTCGGTTGCTCGAAATCGAAGTCACCTCCTCAAAAATCGAACTGACATGTCGACGCTGCATTCAACCGACAAAACTAAAACTCCGACCATGTTACGAATAACACCCATTAAGCTGAAAAAACTAAAACCATCAGAAGAGAATTTATATAGAAGACAGGGGGAGGTTATCCAGAAATTGCAATCACCGCGACTCCTCGACTTCTACGAATGTATTTTCACTCCTCAAAAGACGCAATTCGCATGTGGGGGGGAAATCCAACGGTCCAACGGCGCGAAACAAGCCAGATGCGCCGATCAGATTTTCATCAGACTTAAATACTCGAAGAATTCACCGACATCAATCGGCGCCTAAGATCGAAAAACTGGGGGGGGGTAATTGATGGATATGAGTTTAGCACATATCCATAAGCCTAATCAAAATCTTCTCAGCCCATATGATCTGCTCGGCCCAAAAACTGGAGCTCATTAAGAAGTCAACGACTCATAAAGAAGTTTGACCATTAAGGAGCCATGTTCGCCCTAATTCTCTCTACTCTCTCCCTTGCGCCGCACTGTACGGACACCAAAAAAATTCTCTCGTGACCAAACCTTATCCTTGTCTCTCTTATTCCATCTGTCCCCTCTCTTGAAACACACTTCATCTCTCTCCTTCGCTGCCATTATTGTTAGCTTTCTGCTCTATATTGGCTCTTTTCTTCACTCCTCCATTTCTTTCACCTTCTTCCTTGTTTTTTCCTTCTGTCTCCTTTCCGGATCCCATGGCTAAGCTCGTTTCCAAAGGCTCTTCCTCTCGCCGTCAAGGTCCTCATCCTGATGAAAATGCTCCTGTTAGGAGACGTGACACTCAAACTCCTCTGTTGCAACAGAGTGACAACTTCCATCAGGAGGATGAAGAGGTTCCGGTGATCCTTCCCAACCTGGACAACTCGGCCTTATTGGCTAGATTTCGACTGACCCTGATTGGTCGCACTTTCCACACAAATGGCAGAAGCACTGAAGCTCTGCTTGCTTTCATGCCTAAGGAAGGCATATGGAACGTTGAGGGCAGGGTCCAAGGCAGAGATCTGGGCAACGGCCGGTTCTGTTTCGACTTTGAGAATGAAGAGGACCTGCAAAGGGTTCTGAGCAGAAGACCATGCCACTTTAACAAGTGGACTTTTGCTCTAGAAAGATGGGAACCCAACCTCAGTGAAGATTTCCCTGATTCAATCACCTTCTGGGTCAAAATCTCAGGTGTTCCTCTCCATTACTGGATGGATGAAGCTTTCAGGAGGATAGGCAACTCCTTTGGAGATGTAGTGGAGGTGGATGAGAACGGTGGTAGGGTCCTTGTTACTGTCACTGTCTCTCGACCTCTTGTGATGCGCAGGCGTGTCCAGTTCGAGAATGGAGACTCATTCTCTATTTCTCTTCACTATGAAAAGCTCTTCCGCTTCTGCTTTAACTGCCATTCGATTGCTCATGAGGAACGCGGTTGTCCCCTGCTTTCACGAAGAGAACATAACGCTGCTAACCTGAGAAGAGCAGCAACTCCTCCAAGACCCCATACTCGTAACAGGAACGAGAACCACTCGCAACAGACTCATAGGTAAGAAGAGGAAACTGCTCCTCCGGAAACCTCCCTTAACCGCGAAGACTCTTCTTTAGGAAGAAATGATGAACGCTCTAACCTTCGCAGATCCCTGTACCGTAGCTCTGAGCCTCCTCGTAGACATGTTCGTAGGAGTATCCTTCGTGATGAAGAGAGAGTTGAACCTCGCAATACCAGAGCTTCTGGTGGTGGCTCAGTCTGGCAAAGACTTGAGGGCTCTACTCGACCACCACTGCCCCGTACAAGAGCAGTCTCGGAGATATCCTCATCAGTATCTCGAAAGCGCCGTAACGAGGAGGAGTCTGGTTCATGGGCTCCAAGGAATGAGAGCCACCGTAGGGGTGAGGTACGTGAAGCTAGGGAAGGTCTACACAGACGTAGAGGTGCGGCTTTTGAGAGGCTTTCCCAGCGGTCGTCTCCTCCGAAAGACAACCCAAGCTTTGAAGTCTGGCAAAAGGAGGTCGACGGTAACAACCCTGTACCGGAGCAGAGAGATATCATTAGGACTACTCCTCTGCCGATAAAAGATAAAGGAAAGGCTGTTGCTATCTATGAAGATGGTGAGCCTGAAATCCCGACTCTCCCTTCTATGCCGGGACTGGAAATTGGTGAAGGTTCAACAAAGGCTTCAGCTCCACCAGTTGGTGAGTCAACTCTTCCGCCGTGTCAAACTTCGGACCAGATTATCTCTACTCCGCCGCGATCTCGGAGTAATGATGATGAAAATAGTCTAAAGGCAGGACTCAATCCACTTCCACCTATTGGTGAGACCTCACCCTTTCCATCTTCTCTCCCCAAGTTTGGTACTAATGTACCGTATGATGATAAGAATGAGGAGAATCTATTTGATAATAATGTAGTGCCTAATGATTGGGAAGATATTGAGGAGGGGAATGATGATGTTGAGTTAACTGCAGAAGATATCAGCCTCTTTGAACAATATGAGAAAGAGTTAATGGCTGATGACATGGAGAATGATGACCTTTTGGTGGAGGATCTTCAAGCTCTTCCAGAATCGGAAATGAGTTTAGAAAGAACAATTTCAGAGAGTGCCATTCCGATCTCGCACGGTGTGAACGTGAACCACCATGCTGTCCAATCTCCATCTCCCACCAGTAAGCGTGGTAGATCACCATCTGGTGCTAAAAACCAGTCTCCGGCTAAGCTCAGGCTCAGGAGTGCGCCTCAAGGAGCAAAGCCCTTGCTGTCCCTTAGGCCACAAACACGGATGATCAGTGACAAGAAGAAACCAGAGGCAAACACTCCAAGTGTGAACAGACCAGCTACTAATCTGGGGAAAAAGAAAGTCCCCAAGAGTCCTAAGATTAAGAAAGCCACAGTCTCGAAGAAACTCAAGATGTACCAGCCCAAGCGCTCTCCTAAGAAGAAGGGAGATCCTAGCGTAGGAGAACCTTCAAGTAAGAAATCAGTTCGGTTAAAAGTTGTCCCTCACTATGAGGTGTTTACTCTCTTGTCTTATGATTCCAATATCCCTAAAAATCTTATTATTAATGCAGGTCTGGTGGGGTCCCAGAACCCACCCAGTCCCCTCATATGAGGACCATTGCATGGAACTGTCAAGGGGCGGGATCTGAGGCCACTTCCTGTCGACTGGAGGAGATGTGTAGAATGTACTCGCCAGGTTTTATGTTTTTATCGGAGACAAAGAATGATCACCTTTATCTGCAAGATTTGCAAGTTTCTTTAGGTTTTGATAACCTCCACACTGTGAATCCGAGAGGATATAGTGGAGGTCTAGCTCTTTTTTCTTCTAAGGATTTCCCGGTTAAAATTCTATGTTTGGATGATCGTTTGATTGATATTGAGACTATTATTGATGGAAATCGTGTGTTTATGACTTTTATTTATGGTGATCCGGTTGTTAAGTACCGAGCTTATGTATAGGAAAGACTTATCCGAATAGGTATTTCCCGCACAGGTCCATGGTTTATTATAGGTGACTTTAATGAGATTATAGGAAACCATGAGAAAAGTGTAGGAAAAAAGCGGTCAGAAGCTTCTTTTCTCCCATTCAGATCTATGATAGATTGTTGCGGTTTCCTTGAATTCCCGTACCAAGGTGACCCACTGTCTTGGATTGGCCGAAGAAAGAAAGGCTTAATAAAATGTCGACTAGATAGAGCCTTAGGTAATGAGGAATGGCATAATATTTTCTCCCACACTAAAGTGGAGTACCATAAGATGTGGGATCGGATCATAGGCCCCTCCTCGCATCTATCCTTAACAAACCGGAAAAAAAGAAACGAGGGTTCCTTTTTGATAAACGATGGTTAGGTAAACCGGGCCTAAAGGAAGCCGTCATTAGTGGTTGGAGCTCTACGTCTTCTGCAAGCCAAAATTCGCTATCATGCTGCATACAGAACTGTCGTAAATCAATCTCGGTTTGGAAGAAAAGTACTCAAACTAACTCTGAGGTTCTCATCAAAGAACTTCAAGATAAGATTGAAAGGGCTCAGACCGATGAAACATTCTCTACAGATGATATCCTTCTCTTAAAAAGTCAGTTATTGACAGCTTATAAAGAGGAAGAAGCTTTCTGGGAACAAAAGAGTAGGACCACTTGGCTCCGGTTTGGAGATAATTTCACAAAGTTCTTTCAAGCCATCACAAAACAGCGAAGAGCAAGGAATAGGATTTTGGGCTTGTTAGACACTGACGGTCGGTGGGTAGATAATGAAGAGGGTATTGAGAAAGTTGCAGTGGAGTATTTTGATCATCTTTTCTCCTCTTCCCATGTTGGAGACCCGAATCCCCTATTCCAGGATATTCCTGCGATTGTTACCCCTGCTATGAATACAGAGCTGACACGGAATCCAATGGCAGAAGAAATCAAAATTGCCTTATTTTCATTAAATCCTAGTAAGACCCCGGGCCCAGACGGGATGACGGCATTATTCTTCCAGAAGTTCTGGAATGTGGTGGGACCCGAATTAATCAAGTCTATTATGGATTTCTTCGCATCTGGGTCCTTTGATCCACGATTGAATGAGACAAATATTTGTCTGATTCCAAAAGGAGAGAAACCCAGAGAAATGACAGGCTTCCGCCCGATTAGCCTCTGAAATGTAAGCTACAAGATTATATCTAAGATCTTAAGTCTAAGACTAAAAAAGATCCTTCCGGAGTTAATCTCCGAGACCCAATCTGCGTCCGTATCAGAAAGGCTAATTACTGATAACATCATGATTGCTCAAGAGAATTTTCATGCACTTCGATCCAATCCTTCTTGTAGGAAAAAATTCATGGCAATTAAAACTGATATGAGCAAGGCTTATGATAGAGTTGAATGGTCTTACCTATCCTCTATAATGTGCCATCTAGGCTTCGATGCAAAATGGATTGGTTGGATTATGCATTGTGTCACTACTGTTACATATCGTATTCTGTTAAATGGCGCCCCCACCGGCCATATCAGACCATCCCGAGGCATTCGCCAAGGAGATCCTATTTCCCCATTCTTGTTTGTTCTATGCACTGAAGGTCTTATTTCCCTCATTCGGAAAGCAGAATTGAATGGGAGAATTCAGGGACTTCGGGTAGCTAGAGCTAGTCCACCGACGTCACATCTACTCTTTGCTGATGATAGCCTCTTCTTCTGTAAAGCGGATGTTCAGGAGAGTAAGGACCTTATAGAAATCATAAGAGAATATGGAAACGCATCGGGACAGCAAATTAACTTCTCCAAATCATCCATTATATTTGGTAATGATGTTCCCCAGGATCTGAAAGGTGAAATCAAGAGAATCATAGGCATCTCCCAAGAAGGAGGTATGGGGTAATATCTCGGTCTCCCGGAGCAGATTAATGGCTCCAAAGCCCAAACCTTCGCTTTCATCAGAGATCGAGTGCAGAATAGGGCTAGTACTTGGTCATCAAAATTCTTGTCCCGAGGAGGCAAAGAAGTTCTTATTAAATCACAGGCCCAAGTTGTTCCAAATTATGTGATGTCATGTTATCTTCTACCAAAGACGGTATGTACCAAGTTGAGAAGTGTGATTTCCAACTATTGGTGGAGCTCCAACGCCAATTCTAAAGGTATTCATTGGGTGACATGGGATAAATTATGTTGCCCAACCTCAGAAGGTGGATTAGGTTTCCGGGCATTGGAAGAACAAAATATTTCTCTTCTAGCAAAACAACTTTGGAGAATTATCAGATTCCCTGATTCACTCTTGAGTCGAATCCTAAAGGGGAGATACTTTAAGTATTCAAGCCCCTTAGAGATACAAGTCTCGAATAGACCGTCTTACGGGTGGAGGAGTTTGATGGCAGCTAAACCATTATTGCTGTCAGGTCTGCGGAAAACTATAGGATCAGGGTTTGGTACTAGAGTATGGGATGAACCTTGGATTCCCGACAATCCGGCTCGTGCACCAAGAAGTATCAACAGTGAGATAGACCCACATCTTTATGTGAATACGCTTATTGACTTTGACACGAAACAATGGAAGGTAGACCGTCTTCGAGAGCTCTTCCCACCAGAAGACATTTCCCTTATTTTGGGCTTACATCCGAGCAAACTAGTCTCGAAAGATAGTTATTGTTGGACTCTGACTAAATCAGGTAATTATACAGTGAAGTCAGGTTATTGGGCCGCGAGAGCTCTCTCTCTCCCGGCTTGCGATCCCCCTGTTCAGGGCCCGAATACTACGGTACTCACGGCGCAAGTCTGGAAGTTAAAAACCACTCGGAAAATTAAACATTTCGTGTGGCAATGTTTGTCGGGTTTCCTACCCACTTGTGATGCTCTCGTTTATCGCCATATCGGCAGAGATCCTACTTGCCCTAGATGTGGAGCGGAAAGAGAAACTGTCAATCACGCTCTCTTTGAGTGCCCTCCGGCTCGTCAGGCGTGGGCACTCTCACCTATTCCATCGGCCCCGCACCTATTTCCCTCCTCATCGGTGTTCACTAATGTAGATTTCCTCTTTTGGAGAGCAAAAGAGTGGATGGATTCAGATATTTCCATTGGATTCTTTCCATGGCTTATGTGGTTTATTTGGAAGGCACGCAATAAGAAGATTTTTGATAATTTTAATGAAGACCCGAGAGTGACTCTAGAGAAAGCTCGTCTCGAGGAAGATGCTTGGAGGAAAGCAAATGAATAAGAGGATGATGTCGCCGTAACTACCTCTCTAGAGAGCGCCCCAATTGTCCCAGTACCGCAAGCTAGTCTCTCGTGCTTCATTGACGGTTCTTGGGATGGAACATACTCGATAAGTGGGCAAGGGTGGGTTGTCCAGCAAGGAAGTGAGATTGTGCAGTTGCGTCTAAAGGGTTCCAGAAGAAGCCTATCTCCCCTTCACGCCGAGCTCGACTCCCTCCTTTGGGCCATGATGTGTCTTCAAACCCTACATTTGACTAGTGCTTGCTTCTTCTCGGATTGCTTGGAACTCATTAGTATGCTCAAGGACCCCGTGGATTGGCCGTCTTTCGCTTCGGAATTAGAAGAATTTCAAGTTCTTAAGTCTTTCTTTCCTAGCTTTTGTATTAAATATGTTAGTAGAAATTTCAATACCCGTGCGGATTATCTAGCCAAGAAAGCTAGAGCACGTGGTCTTTTATTCTCCCATGTAAACTCTTCGGTTCCCGACTGGCTCTCCCTCGAGGAGATTCAATTACCGATTTCTTAATAAAATGGGGTTTTGATGCCAAACAAAAAAAAAAAAAAAAAAAAAAAAAAAGAAGTTTGACCATTTTACAATAAATAGCATGTTTGCTGTTCATAAATGCACATCTTGTAGTCTACTTACTCCGAGCTATTTATGTAATAGCGGCGAGTTTTGTAGTTTTTAGGAAACTCGTTAGTTCGAGGATCTTTGTTCTTATCATGTTAGTTCATCGGACTCGACCTAATTTTTTAATACAGAGAATCTCTGACCCCACACTTAATTCTTTTTCATTCGACTTTTTTTGCTCTCTTCGAACTATTTGACCCAAATTTAACCGATCTCAGACTTAGCTGAAATCCCACAACAGCATCTGATACCAATGATGTATGAACAAAAATCATTTGATGATCAAGAGATTTCAATCATGTCTTGCAGAAGGTGGATGTAAACAATGCAATATGTTATGTTCTACGAGTTACTGATTAGGCCGCTGCAACTAAGAACAATAAAGCCAGAGCGGGATCATAACTTGCATGTGCCACGCTATCGCACAATATTTGGATGCTGAAGCTGAACCGTTTATTAGCAACTTACTTCTTACATATCAATGAGACAGTGCATCAATGATAGTGAAAATGTCCCAGTATCTCCGCTTTTTGTGTGTTATATTCTGTGAATTGCATACATTAATGCTCTTCGTTTGATTTTCTGGAGAAAATTTGGCTTAACGGTTAAACACATTTGATTTTGACTTGTTTGGTTATTTGGTGATATTTTTAATTGTTGGAAATGAATTTCAATGTAATATGGAGCAGTTGGTTCTCGTTTTACAATCATAATAATCTGATGTAGTTTTTTTTATTTAATTTAATGTTTAATTAATTCAAAGAAAAACACAGTTTAACAACATGTGCATCATCAGTTTGAATAAGAATAAAATGCAGAAATTAGGCTAAATGTGATTTACATCAAAATACCAAACTAGGTTCAGAGACCATCTTCGTATCTCATGTCTCCCATTGCTCTAATCGGAAAAGTTGGTTTCTCACTTTCCTGTCGATGAATATGACTAGCCGAGTTTGAGGAGTCGGGTTTCACCGTGTCTTCCTGTAATCTTTCCTTCCATATGGAATCGACAACTAAAACACATATCAAAAGGAGCTCTGTATGATTCAGGTTGTTTTCTGAGATATATATGACAATAGTTTGTTAGTCGGTAGAGAAATTAGCTTGTAAGAAATTTTTGGTGAGAGTTATCAAAAGACCTGAAGAAAAGCTGCACGAGAAAAATAAAGTCTCCAGGGACATTTTCTCCAGGGACCTGTAGAAACCAGGTCCGATCAAAGAGAGGTATGAGGATATGTAAGCAGATAAAGTGAAGGGAAAGAAAGACACACACAAGTTTAACGAGTTCGGTGAGCCGGAATAGCATAACCTACGTCTCGCCGGGACCTAGCCCGGAATCCACTAGAGTTGTCACCAAGATTACAAGCTTTCTCTCAACTCTCTTAAATCCCTAATGAGTTATGTCACACATTGACATCTCCTCCTTTTATAAGAAAACCTAAACCAATTCCTAATCACTTATTAGGAAGGTTTACATATTTTAGATAACTCCTAAAATATGTGTATATTTTGATAACTCCCAAATATATCTTATTTCCTTATTTCTTCAAGCTTACTCCAACATTCTCCCCCTTAAGCTTAAAGTTCACTTTTGACACATCTTCTTCACTTTCTCCATTGCTCGGAGAATTTCTTCTTCCTCGGTTGAAACTGAGATTCACTAATCAATTTCTTACTCATCTTCACTCAGCCAGCTTTCTCTTTCTCTTCCACCAAACACTCAACTAAACGCTTAAGAAAACATCAGCATCCTCTTCAAAAGATTTCAACATCAAATTCTCAGCAACATCAGCCGGATAAATATCCGTTTCTTCAACCAACCTCTCGATTTCTCCATACAAATCATGCGACTCGATCTTTGTGGATAATTCTTATCTAAAGCCTTAAACGCTTGACCTACAATAAGACATCTCAACATATTTTTTCAATTCTTCCTCTCCTTATCACCACTCTGTTTCCCATCTCTTTAGTTTCTTGAACCGTCGTCTCTGATCTTAAGACTTGTGATCTTAAGATGTTCTCCATATTTCTTCTCCTCATCAAGTGCTTTATCAGCTTCTTCTCTCTTGAACTCAGCTTGCACAAGAGCATCGCTTTTCTCACCAAATTTACTGATAAGCTGCTTGTTAATCTTTGTTCGATCCTCAAAATCCTTTTGTAGCACAGAAACGGCTTCCGTTAGCTCATCAGTCTTTTGATTCAACTCAACAAGCTTCGCTTCCTGAGTAACAATACGCTTCTCTAGCTCAATCTTCTCCTGAGACAACTTGTTAATCAACTTCTCCTTATCAGATGACTCTGTTGGGAATGTCCTGAAATCTATTGTACTTGCTCTTAAGTGAAATTTGTATTGTCGAGATGAGACAATCATATGACACTAGGCAGTCATAATGCTTTGCTAGAAGCCACTTATGATCAATGAGTTTAGAACTCATTGCTAATGTTATATGATCCTACAGGGTCACACACCTAAGCAAACTGGATCAATGATATAATGTTTTATATATATGTTATATATATTATATAAGATATAATATATATATATATATATACACTTCACGTTTAAATAGATGTCATATATATATTGTATAAGATATAATATGTATATGTACTTTTACGTGAAAGAGATAATGATCTCTTAATTAATGGATGTTGGGCTTAGCCCATTTCATTAATTTATACTAGGTCATTAACGTGTGCATATAAGTTAATGATTATTGAATCATTAATGAGCTCGCCGTAATTTTGACGTAGAGAGAAAACGCAAAACCCTAAACGGCAGACGAATTGTTCGTTGTCAAATTTGAGATGAGATCTCAACGGAACTAGCATCCCGATCCGATCCAGTTTGTGTGCGTGTGGATACCAGTAGAGGCGCAGCACTTGAGGCGCTTTAAGATCTCGATTACTTGTTTATCTTCCGCTGCTAATCACCAGGTAATTCTGAGATCCCTAGATTAAATTACATGAACCCTAGATCCTAGGCTTGGAATTCAGACCAGGATTGCCTAATTGGATTAGGATCTGCTAGAAATTCCTACAGTGGTATCAGAGCCTTAGGGTTCCATTGAATCTGTAGCATGTTGATTAGATTAGTTGAATCTGGATCTCTGTATAGTTGATACAAACATGCTAAAATTCGTTTTCATGAAAATCTAGTTTTAGGATTTTTTGCTTGAAAAACGATTAGGGTTTATCGCCCTGTGTCGATCGACACCAATCCGGTGTCGGTCGACACAGAAGGATAACCCGAACAAAACTTAGGTTTCGCCTAGTGTCGATCGACACAAAAGTTGTGTCGGTTGACACAAACCTCGCGAGATTGATAAATAGGTTCAATTGTATTGGACCGGTCATCGAGCTTGGTTAATAATGGTTAAACGCTAAGAATGGTTTAATTGCGATTGGTTTGATTAGGTCGGTGTCGACCGATGCTAATGTAGCGTCGGTCGATGCTGACCGGTACTCAAAACCGGATCAATTGGATTGATCGGTTATCGCAGATTGGTTTTGGTTAATCTGCATCGATCGATACTAACGTAGTATCGGTCGACACCAGATTCGGTGGTTTAGGTTATGGAACCTGAAATCACAGAACCAAACCAAGATAAATCATTTAATTAGAAGAATTAAAACATAATAAAACTGAACGTTTTAAAGGTTCCGTTCCTCGACCAAATATCAAGTGATCCTTGATGTCTTTCCAATCTTGTCAACTGTCAAGGCTCATTTCATTGTGCGACAGATTTTCAGTGCAAGGTGTCCACAATTACATGAGTAAGACAGGAGGTAATCATGTTGATGGACTTGCAGTGCAAGACATCAACAATTACATGACTTAAGAGATTGTTTTACTTGACTGGGCCATCAAAATCGTTTTGGGCTCAGAGACAATAGGTGGATTGGGCATGAGATGTCGATCCACAACCAAGAGTTATATTGGATATAACTAGCAAAGAGTTGCTTACCTAGATAGCTAAAATTTGGGTGATAGCCAGTGGCTCACTCAAGTTTAGTGAAGTGTGGGTCTTGGATCATTATATTCATTTGAGGAAACATTGCTTGAATATAATACGAGTTTTCTTAATTGTTAAGACTTCTCATATCTTGAACATCATAACTAAACCTCCCTTGTTTTTCAGCTATGTCTAGCTCAAACCATCATAACAATTTCTCCCTGCGATCCGTCCTTGAGAAGGACAAGTTAAATGGATCCAACTTTCTTGAATGGTATCGGAACTTGAGAATTGTTCTCAAACATGAGAAAAAGGACTATGTCCTTGAGAAGGTTCTCCCCAAGAAGTACCGAGCCAATGCCTGGCAGTCAGATAAGGATGCTTGGGATAAGCATTCTAATGATGTGGTGGATGTGAGTTGTCTCATGTTGGCTACCATGAACTCGGAATTGCAGAAGCAATATGAGTACGTGGAGTCGCCAATAGAGATGATCACTGGCCTGAAAAGTATGTTTCAGGAGCAGGCACGAACTCAAAGATACCAGACGGTTAGATCTCTGATTGAGTGCAAGCTACCAAAGGGCGAACCAGTCAGTCCTCATGTCATTAAGATGATGGGTTATATTGATAACCTGGGGAAACTGGATTGTCCCATTAGCCAAGAGTTGGCTACTGACATCATTTTGCAGTCACTGCCGTCGAGCTATGATCAATTTGTTATGAACTATAACATGAACAACTTGACGAAGACGTTGACTGAATTGCATGGGATGCTTAAGACTGCTGAACCTAACATCAAGAAGGACACCCCAGATGTCCTTATGGTACAAAAGGGTAAAAGGTTTAAGAAACTTGGTAAGAACAAAGGTAATGGCAAGACGAGCTCGATTGTGAACCAGTCCTTCTGAAGATGTTAAGTGTCGTTATTGTAATGGTTATGGGCATTTGAAAAGAAACTGCAATAAATTCTTGGAAGATTATGAGAAGCTGAAGAAGACGTAAGAGACTTCTTCTTCAGGTATTATGTTATAGAAGTAAATGTTACTTCTTATAGTCCTACTTATTGGGTATTTGATACCAACTGTGGTACTCATATTTTGTAAAAATGTGCAGGGCCTGAGCAAAAGTAGGACTATGGAGAAAGGACAAGTGGATCTACGCGTGGGAAACGGAGCAAGAGTTGCTGCATTAGCCATAGGAGTATTTCATTTGTTTTCTTTTATGGCATGTTTTGAACTTAAAACTGCTACTATGTACCTGCTATGAGCAGAAAGATTATTTCTATTCCTTGTTTGGATATGGAAGGATATCAGTTTTCAAATTAAGAATAAATGTTATTCATTTGATTACAATGATATATTTGTAGGATTATGTGTATTCATGGTGTAATTGTCAGGTTACATCCTAGCACATAATCATCTAGGATCTAGGTGATTGCAGTTGAATCATTAACAGATCAGGATCATTACCTCTTTAGAAGTGCAGCGGATTGATTGGTAATATTGAGATCGCTTAGAGCAGATAGAAAACGGCTCCTCCTAGGTATCCACACTCTTACAAGCTACTGGATCAGGCTGCTAGACCAAGCTGGAATGAACAGAGAGAGAGGAAGACTGGGACTCAAAATCGCAGATCATGTTGTGTGTAAGCCCTAGGCGCCATTCCTCTTCCTTATATGGGCCCAAGTTATTAAACTAATGGCCTATTAGGATTTTGGGCCCAAGACACAAATCAGACAAAAGCCTGTATTTTGTCTGGCCCAATTCTCTGTACAAATACAGTAAATGCCTTGCATCTTACCGTATTAATTCCTTGTTAACTTTCCCGTTAGCTATGGTGTGTGACCCTTAGGGATCATACAATACTGGTAATAAGTCCTAAACTTATAGATCAAGAGCGGACTCTAGCAAGTCATCATGATCACCCAGTATTTATGACTTATGTCTGATCTCGACACTTATCATACTTTCTTAGAGATAGTACGGTAGATTTCAGGACATTCCCAACAATCTTCCACTTGTACTGGAATCCTACATTCCCTAATCCTTTTGTCTCAATATCTCGATCTGGCATAAGGCAAGATGCGTGTCATCCTTATATAGCCAGACCATGTTCATCGGACCAGATTTGATACTGACAATGCAAACGACTTGGGCAAGTCCGTTTGGGAGTGGCCACTCTCTTACCAGCTATCAAGTCTCCGATTGGCCTAGAGATATTACCTCCGTTAAACGGCAGGGACAAATCCCATCTTGTTCCATCACTATGAACTACACACTTTATAATACACCCAACCAAGGTCCTTATAGCTCCCAGTTACGAAACAGCGTTAGACAATGATCAAAGCGCATCACTCCATGTGCAGCCACATGCATGCGAACTCAGGTCTAAGGACTATACTCTATAGTCGTATATGAGAACCTCTTATGACACAGATATTAATATCTTGTAGAGTTCTCATCAGCGGGCCATGTCCGGTCATATGCTCCCCTACATATACCTATGTGTCGACTTTGATGCCGCGCATCTATGACCCCTCGAAACTTGGTCATAAGTCTCAACACAATCTAGTCTCAAGTGGTTGTTGGTGTTCCAATTTCAACAACCTTCGACTATGGACACTATGATTTATGTCATTTCGTTAAATATGGGGTTTCAGGATCAAGTCTACTCATGTACTTCGATGGCCCATATATAATGACATGAATCATTTTGGAACGATTATTTATATCACAGTTAAAATAATCCATAAATCATAGATTTCATAAACATAAAATATTATGTTTTCATGAACCTTTCAAAACAACTAAATAAAGCCCTTTACAAACTCCCACTGAAATTAAGACTACATCTTAATTTCACTTATCCTACAGCTACAGTCCGCGACTCATGCTTAGGCCTAAGGAGTGGCTTCGTTAATAGATTAGCAACGTTCTCATTCGTTGAAACTTGCTGATCTACTTAACACCTCTGTCATTTATCTCACGGAATAGGTTATACCTACCCTCAAGGTGTTTGGACCTCTGATGTGCAGCTAGCCTCATCTATGCTGGGAATCACATCAAGTTCAGTGATGAACTCTTCTTTCCAAACAACCTCTTTCGCCGCTACCCAAGCTGCGAAATGTTCAGCTTAAGTCATGGAGTCAGCAACAGTGCCTTGCACCGCCAGACAGACACAAGATATAACCGGACTGTGACCGGAAATCATCTTTGTCTGTTGGAAACTTGCCTTTCAGACTCTACCGACTTGTAGCACCTCACTTTCTCCGTAAATCAAGAACTTATCCTAAGTATTTTCCAAATACTTGAGGATATTCATTACGTCTATCCAGTGATTCTTTGCTGGATTTGACTGGTCTTTACTTGTCTTGCTTAACATTAAAGCAACATCAAAACAAGTACGTGTCATGGCATACATGATAGATCCAATTGCCGACGCATATGGAATCTCATCCATGCATTCAAGCTCAGCAGTTATCGTAGGACACTGTTTCTTGCTTAACGTAATGCCATGTGACATTGGCATAAAACCCTTCTTGGAATGCTGAAAACGTGTAGGACTTTGTCAATATAAGAATCCTGACTTTGTCCTATCAGCTCTTTTGGATCTCTATCTTTAGATCCAAAATCCAAGAACATACGTGGCTTTACCCATGTCCTTCATGGAAAAACAACTTCCCAGCCAGTCTTTAACAGACTTCAGCATTGGAATATCATTTCCAAGAAGCAATATGTCATCGACATATAGGATAAGAAACGCCACTTTGCTCCCACTAGTTTTCTTATACACACATTGTTCTTCCTTGTTTCTGATGAAGTCAAAGTTCTTTATTGCTTCATCAAAGCGAAGATTCCAACTCCTCGATGCTTGCTTCAATCCATAAATGGATTTGTGAAGCTTGCATACTTTCTTAGCATTCTTAGGATCAATGTAACCGTCAGGCTGTGTCATGTACACATCCTCCTCCAAGATTCCATTCAGGAAGGCGGTTTTCACATCCATCTGCCAAATCTCATAATCATAATAAGCGGCAGTTGCTAGGAGAATCCGAATTGATTTCATCATGTCCACTGGTGAATAGGTTTCATCATAGTCTATACCATGAATTTGCTTGAAACCTTTTGCCACCAACCTGGCCTTGTAAATCTGGACATTTCCATCCATGTCAATCTTCTTCTTGAAGATCCATTTACACTCGATGGCTTTAGCACCAGCGGGTAAATCAACCAGTGAAAACACTCGGTTGACAGACATGGAGTCCATCTCAGATTCAGTGGCTTCACGCCACTTTAAGGAGTCAGGGCCCATCATGGCTTCTGCAAAGTTCAAGGGTTCATCACCGTCAATGATCAAAAGATCATGGCAATTAGTCACGAGGAATCCCTGATATCTATCGGGTTCGTGACGGATCCTTCCGGATCTTCGAACTTCAGGTACTGCAGGTTCAGGTTCTATTACAACTTCATGTAATTCATCCTGCTGTTCTTCCTCATTAGGTTGAACAGGTTCCTGTCCTTCTTGAATTTCATCAAGTTGTACCTTACTCCCACTATCTTTCTTAGAGAGAAATTCTCTCTCAAGAAAAGTACAATCCCGAGCAACAAAGATCTTGTTCTCGGATTGCAGATAGAAGTAATAAGCCTTGGTATCCCTAGGATAACCAATGAAGTAGCATTTGTCAGATTTTGGTGTAAGCTTGTCTGAGATTAATCTTTTGACATAGGCTTCACCACCCCAAATTCTGAGAAAAGACATTGCTGGAGCCTTTCCAGTCCATAACTCATATGGTGTCTTTGCTACTGCTTTTGATGGCACTCTGTTCAGTGTGAACGTTGCGGTCAGCAAAGCATATCCCCAAAGGGATATAGGAAGGTCTGTGTGACTCATCATGGATCGGACCATATCTAACAATGTCCGATTCCTTCTCTCAGACACACCATTCCACTGAGGTGTTCCAGGAGGTGTGAGTTGGGAGATGATCCCACACTCACTCAGATGATCACGGAATTCCTGGCTCAAGTATTCTCCTCCTCGGTCCGACCGAAGAGCCTTAATACTTTTACCAAGCTGGTTCTGTACTTCATTCTGGAATTCTTTGAACTTCTCAAAGGTTTCCGACTTATGTTTCATCAAGTAGACATATCCATATCTACTGAAATCATCAGTGAATGTAATGAAGTACTGATAGTTTCCTCTAGCATTTGTGGACATTGGGCCACACACGTCAGTATGTATCAGGCCCAATAGTTCACTGGCCCTTTCTGTGGGTTTATTAAAAGGGGCCCGTGTCATTTTGCCCATTAGGCAAGATTCGCATTGCTCACAAGACTCAAAGTCAAATGAGCCCAAGAGTCCATTTGAATGGAGCCTCTTGACGCGTTTCTCACTAATGTGTCCCAAACGACAATGCCAGAGAAACGTTTCATTTTCTTCGTTAGATTTGAACCGTTTTGTATTAATGTTATATACTGGAGCAGATTGATCCAGCATGTACAGCCCATTAATAAGAGGGGCACAGCCATAGAACATATTATTGAGATTAAAGGAACACAATTTATTCTTAATAGAAAAATCAAATCCTTGCAAATCCAATAATGAAACTGAAATGATATTTCTGCTTATAGCAGGTACAAAATAACAATTCTCAAGTTCTAAAATCTGAAGGAATGTTTAGTTGGATCCTGATTCAATTCCAGATTCAGATCATCCTAAACATGCGGATCTAGGTTCTCTTGAATAGAAACAATTGATGATCTCACCTTATACCTGTTTATTGCAGCGGAAAGGGATGGTATGTCAGAGATCAAAGAGCCACCGAGAGATGACTCCTCCAGAGGTTCACACACGCACACCGAGCAGGAAGAGGCTGCTAGGCCAGTAGGGAATCGGCGCAGAGAGAGAGAGGAGACTCGCGGCTAGGGCTTATTTTCGACCTGAACTCGTCTTAAGTTTATATAACTCGTTCAGTTCGTTTTGGGCCATTTGGCCCAAAGGCCAATTATCTCCGAGGCGTTCGCGCACTGTGTCGATCGACACTCCTTGTGTATCGATCGACACACAGTGGCCAAACCCAATTATTCTCTCTAAGTACAGTAAATGCCTAGCACTTTTACCGTACTTCTGCTACACCGTTCCTACACGTTTTCCTGTTAGCTTAGGCGTGTGACCCATATGGGATCATATAATAAAGGCAATAAGTCCAAGACTTATAGATCATGAGCGGACTCTAGCAAGCCATCATGACCCCCAGTATTATATGACTTATGTCTGATCATTGACATACTCTTACTTTCTAGAGACAGTACCGAGATTACTGGACACAATTCCAACAATCTCCCACTTGTACTGGAATCTCTGTATTCATAATCCTTTTGTCACAATATCTCGATTAGTCATAAGGCAAGATTGGTGTCATCCTTATAAAGCCTAATCTTGTTCATCGGACTCTGATTCGATACTGACAATCCAAACGACTCGGGACAGTCCGTTTGAGCATGGCCATGCATTTTCCAGTATTCAAATCTCCGATTGGCCTAGAGATATTCACTCCATTTATATTGGAGGGACAAATTCCGTCTTGTTCCATCACTGTAAACTACTCATTTCATAATGTACCCAAACAAGGTCCTTATAACTATCGCAGAACGATAGCGTTAGACAATGATCAAAGTGCATCAGTCCATGTGCAGTCACATGCATGCGAACTCAGGTCTAAGGACTATACTCTATAGTCGTAGTAAGAATCTCTTATGACACAGATATAAATATCCTGAAGAGTTCTTATAAGCGGGTCTTGTCCGGTCGTATGTTCCCAAACATACACCTATGTACTGACTTTGATGCCGCGCATCTATGACACACTGAGACTTTGTCATAAGTCACGTACCAATCCAGTCTCACACGGTTGTTGGTGTTCCAATTTCAACAACCTTCGACTAGGGACGGGATGATATAAAACATCTATCAAATATAGGGTCTCATGATCAAGCTAAATGACTTCGATGACTCAAGACCAAGTCATTTACTTCGATGACCTATAAAATGGTTTATATCACTTTGGAACGATTATTTCATCACAGTTAAAATAATCTTGAAATAATAATTTCATTAAACATCTTAAATGTTATTTCAAGAACATATCCAATAACTAAATAAAGCCCTTTAATAACTCCCACTGAAATTGAGACTTTATCTTAATTTCACTTATCCTACAGCAACAGTCCGCGACTCGCGCTTAGGCCTAAGGAGTGGCTTCGTTAATAGATTAGCAACGTTCTCATTCGTTGAAACTTGCTGATCTACTTAACTTCTCTGTCATTTATCTCACGGAATAGGTTATACCTATCCTCAAGGTGTTTGGACATCTGATGTGCAGCTAGTCTCATCTATGCTGGAAATCACATCAAGTTCAGTGACGAACTCTTCTTTCCAAACAACCTCTTTCGCCACTTCCCAAGTAGCGAAATGTTCAGCTTAAGTCATGGAGTCAGCAACAGTGCCTTGCACCGCCAGATAGACACAAGATATAACCGGACTGTGATCGAAAATCATCTTTGTCTATTGGAAACTTGCCTTTCAGACTCTATCGACTCGTAGCACCTCACTTTCTCCGTAACTCAAGAATTTATCCTTAGTATTCCTCAAATTCTTTAGGATATTCTTTACGGCAATCCAGTGTTTCTTTGCTGGATTTGACTGGTCTTTACTTGTCTTGCTTAACATTAAAGCAACATCAAACAAGTACGTTTCATGGCATACATGATAGATCCAATTGCCGACGCATATGGAATCTTATCCATGCATTTAAGCTCAGCAGTTATCGTAGGATACTGTATCTTGCTTAACTTAATGCCATGTGACATTGGCATAAAACCCTTCTTGGATTGCTCAAAATGTGTAGGACTTTGTCAATTTAAGAATCCTGACTTTGTCCTACCAGCTCTTTTGGATCTCTATCTTTAGATCCAAAATCCAAGAACTACGTGGCTTTACCCATGTCAATCATTAAACCAACTCCCAAGCTAGTCCTTTACCGACTACAGCGTTGGGACGTTATATCCGAGAATCAGTATGTCATCGACATACACTTTGAGAAATGCAATATCGCTCCCACTAATCTATTAGTAAACACACAGTTCCGCTTCGTTCCTGTTCAAGTCAAAACCTTGACTACTTCAACAGAACGAAGATTCCAACTCCGATATTTTTGCTTCCATCCATGAATGGATCGATGAAGCCAACTTACACAAAATGCAATTCTTCGGAGTCTGGGCTCACTTTCGCTTCCTAGGATTTCGCAGATACTGTAGGAACTGTTTAGTTGATCCTGATATAATTCACAGATTCATATCAACCTAAACATACAGATCTAGGTTCTCTTGATTTAGAAACATTAGATGATCTCACCTTTTACCTGTTTGTTGCAGCGGAAGGAATAGAACAGGTCAGAGATCAAACAGATGCACCGAGGGATGAATCCTCCAAAGGTTCACACACGCGATCACAGGAATGGCTGCTAGACCACGAGGAGAGAGGCGCGCAGAGAGAGAGAGGCTCGCGGCTGGGGAGGCTAGGGTTAGGGAGAAAAGACTTGGCTTTTAGTTTATAAAAGCCTTCTCTTTCCCTTTTGGGCTTTTGGGCCCAAAATACCAATCTGATTAAATCCCATGGATTTAATCAGACCCATTAGTCTCTCTCTTAGTACGACAAATGCCTGGCACTTTTACCGTACTTCTGCTAAGCCGTTCCAACACATTTTCCTGTTAGCTTAGGCGTGTGACCCATATGGGATCATATAATAAAGGCAATAAGTCCAAGACTTATAGATCATGAGCGGACTCTAGCAAGCCATCATGATCCCCAGTATTATATGACTTATGTCTGATCTTTGACATACTCTTACTTTCTAGAGACAGTACCGAGATTACTGGACACAATTCCAACAATCTCCCACTTGTACTGGAATCTCTGTATTCATAATCCTTTTGTCACAATGTCTCGATTAGTCATAAGGCAAGATTAGTGTCATCCTTATAAAGCCTAATCTTGTTCATCGGACTCTGATTTGATACTGACAATCCAAACGACTCGGAAAAGTCCGTTTGAGCATGGCCATGCGTTTTCCAGTATTCAAATCTCCGATTGGCCTAGAGATATTCACTCCATTTATATTGGAGGGACAAATCCCATCTTGTTCCATCACTGTAAACTACTCATTTCATGATGTACCCAAACAAGGTCCTTATAGCTATCACAGAACGATAGCGTTAGACAATGATCAAAGTACATCAGTCCATGTGCAGTCACATGCATGTGAACTCAGGTCTAAGGACTATACTCTATAGTCGTAGTAAGAATCTCTTATGACACAGATATAAATATCCTGAAGAGTTCTTATAAGCGGGTCTTGTCCGGTCGTATGTTCCCAACATACACCTATGTACTGACTTTGATGCCGCGCATCTATGACACACTGAGACTTTGTCATAAGTCACGTACCAATCCAGTCTCACATGGTTGTTGGTGTTCCAGTTTCAACAACCTTCGACTAGGGACAGGATGATATAAAACATTTATCAAATATAGGGCCTCATGATCAAGCTAAATGACTTTGATGACTCAAGATCAAGTCACTTACTTCGATGACCTATAAAATGGTTCATATCATTTTGGAACGATTATTTCATCACAGTTAAAATAATCTTGAAATAATAATTTCATTAAAACATAAAATAATGTTTTATAAGAACACATCAAATAACTAAAATAAAGCTCACAAAACTCCCACTCAAATTTAGATTACATTTCAATGTTTCTAATGCCTACAGCTTCAGTCAGGAACTCGAGCTTAGGCCTTGGGAGTGGCTTTGTCAACGGATCAGCGACATTATCATATGTCGGAACTCGGCTGATCTTGACTTCCTTTCTATTAACGATGTCACGTATCAAGTGAAATCTTCTTTGAACATGCTTGGATTTCTGGTGTGATCTTGGTTCCTTTGCCTGAGCTATAGCACCATTGTTGTCACAAAACAGTGCCAGAGGCTCAGCCGCATCTGGTATCACACCTAGTTCCATAATGAACTTTCGTATCCAAACAGCTTCCTTCGCTGCTTCTGAGGCGGCGATATATTCAGCTTCTGTAGTGGAATCAGCAACGGTGTCCTGCTTGGAGCTTCTCCAACTTACTGCACCGCCATTCAGACAAAAGACATAACCGGACTGTGACCGGAAATCATCTGTGTCTGTCTGGAAACTTGCGTCCGTGAATCCACTGACTTTAAGCACATCACTTCCACCGTACACCAAGAACTTATCCTTAGTATGTCTTAGATACTTCAAGATATTCTTTACGGCAATCCAATGGTTTTCACCTGGATTTGACTGGTATCTACTCGTCATGCTCAATGCATAAGCAACATCAGGACGAGTACAGATCATGGCATACATGACAGATCCTATTGCAGATGCATAAGGAATATTCTTCATGCGCTCAAGCTCAGCAGCCGACGTAGGGCTCTGCTTCTTGCTTAGCGTTGTGCCATGCACCATTGGCGTGAAGCCCTTCTTGGAATCTTTCATGCTGAATCTTTGTAGGACTTTGTCAATGTATGAGTCTTGACACAAGCCTATCAGCCTCTTAGGTCTATCCCGATAGATCCTAATTCCAAGAACGTATGCGGCTTCACCCATGTCTTTCATGGAAAAACAACTTCCAAGCCAGTCCTTTACAGACTTCAGCATTGGAACGTCGTTTCCGAGAAGCAGTATGTCATCGACATACAGAATAAGAAATACAATCTTGCTCCCACTAGATTTCTTATACACGCATTGTTCTTCTTCGTTTCTGATGAAGTCAAATTGCTTGATCGCTTCATCAAAACGAAGATTCCAGCTCCTCGATGCTTGCTTCAATCCATAAATGGATTTATGAAGCTTGCATACCTTTCCAGCATTCTTTGGATCTATGTAACCATCAGGTTGTGTCATATACACATCCTCTTCCAGAATACCATTCAGGAAGGCGGTTTTCACGTCCATCTGCCAAATTTCATAATCATGAAAAGCTGCAGTTGCTAGTAGAATCCGAATAGATTTCATCATAGCCACTGGTGAATAGGTTTCATCGTAGTCCACACCGTGAACTTGTCTGAAACCTTTTGCCACCAACCTGGCTTTATAAATCTGGACATTTCCATCCACGTCAATCTTCTTCTTGAAGATCCATTTGCACTCGATGGCTTTTACACCAGCGGGTAAGTCAACCAACGAAAACACTTGGTTGACCGACATGGAGTCCATTTCGGAATCAGTGGCCTTGCGCCACTTAGAGGAATCTGGGCCCATCATGGCTTGATTGAAGTTCGATGGTTCATCACCATCAATGATCAAAAGATCATGACAGTCAGTCACGAGGAATCCTTGATATCTCTCGGGTTCGTGACGGATCCTCCCGGATCTTCGAACTTCAGGTACTACAGGTTCAGGCTCTACAATTTCTTGTAGGTCCTCCTGCTGCTCTTCCTCATTAGGTTGAGCAGTATCATGTTCATCTTGAATTTCTTCAAGCAGTACCTTACTCCCACTGTCTTTCTTAGAGAGAAACTCCCTCTCAAGAAAGTTACAATCCCGGGCAACAAAGATCTTGTTCTCGGAACGTAGATAGAAGTAATAAGCCTTGGTTTCCCGTGGATAACCAATGAAGTAGCATTTATCAGATTTTGGTGTAAGCTTATCTGAGATTAATCTCTTAACATAGGCTTCACAACCCCAAATTCTTAGATAAGACAGCACTGGAGCTTCTCCAGTCCATAATTCATATGGTGTCTTTGCTACTGCTTTTGATGGCGCTCTGTTTAGAGTGAACACTGCTGTTAGCAGAGCATATCCCCAAAGGGATATTGGAAGGTCTGTGTGACTCATCATAGATCGAACCATATCCAATAAGGTCCGATTTCTCCTCTCAGACACACCATTCCATTGAGGTGTTCCAGGAGGAGTGAGTTGGGATACGATCCCACACTCTCTCAGATGATCACTGAATTCCTGGCTTAAGTATTCTCCTCCTCGGTCGGACCGAAGAGCCTTAATGCTTTTGCCAAGTTGGTTCTGTACTTCATTTTGGAATTCTCTGAACTTCTCAAAAGATTCAGACTTATGTTTCATCATATAAACATATCCATACCTACTGAAATCATCAGTGAAGGTAATGAAGTACTGATAGTTTCCTCTTGCATTTGTGGACATTGGGCCACACACATCAGTGTGTATCAGGCCCAATAAGTCACTGGCCCTCTCGTTAGGTTTATTAAAGGGGGCCCGTGTCATTTTGCCCATCATGCATGATTCGCATTTCTCACATGACTCAAAGTCAAATGAGCCAAGAAGTCCATTCGAATGGAGCCTCTTGATGCGTTTCTCGCTGATGTGCCCTAAACGACAATGCCATAGAAACGTTCGGTTTTCCTCATTAGGTTTAAACCGTTTTGTATTAATGTTATAAATTGGCGCGGATTGATCGAGTATGTAAAGCCCATTCGTAAGAGGGGCAGAACCATAGAACAAATTGTTGCGATTGAAGGAACATAATTTATTCTTAACTGAAAAATCATAACCTTCCAAATCCAACAAAGAAATTGAAATAATATTTCTGCTTATAGCAGGTACAAAATAACAATTATTCAGTTCTAAAATCAATCCCGAAGGTAAAGACAACAAGTATGTGCCTACAGCTAGTGCTGAAACTTTCGCTCCATTCCCAACTCGTAGCTCCACTTGTCCTTGCTTCAGCCTTCTACTGTTGCTGAGTGCCTGCATATTAGTACAAATATGAGCCCCACAACCAGTATCCATGACCCATGAGGTATTATCAGAAGTAGTTGTATTAACTTCTATAACAAAAATACCTGATGAAGAAGTCTCGAAAGTCTTCTTCTTCAATTCCTTTAGACCTTCCTGGAATTTCTTACAATCTCTTCTCCAATGCCCCAGTTCTTTGCAGAACCTGCACATGTCAGTTGGCCCAGCCTTGGACTTGGGCTTGGGCTTTGGCGTGTCCTTGTCCGCGACTTGGACAGCCTTGGCCGCTCCCTTATCCTTAGCAGAGGATTTCTTAAACCCCTTGCCCTTCTGCACCATAAGCACATTGGGGTCCTTGGCGGTTTTCCTCAAGTTGGGCTCTGCAGTCTTGAGCATTCCGTGAAGCTCAGGTAGTGTCTTACTCAAACCATGCATGTTAAAGTTCAGAATGAACTGATCATAGCTTGCAGGTAAAGACTGCAGAATGATGTCGCAGGCAAGTTCCTGGCTGATTGGGCAGTCGAGTTTCTGAAGATGATCGAGATAACCCATCATCTTCAAGACATGAGGACTCACTGCCGCATTCGCAGCCAACTTACAGTCCAAGAGGTTCTTAACTGTCTGGAACCTCTCAGTCCTAGCCTGCTCCTGAAAAAGCGATTTCAGGCTTGCCATTATCTCGATGGGAGACAATACACTTTCGAACTGTTTTTGCAGCTCAGGAGTCATTGTCACCAACATCAGGCAATAGACATCATTTTCATCTGACGAATGCTTTTCCCAAGCATTGTGCAGAGTCCTGGCAGCATTGGCAAGAGGCCTCTCGGGGAGGGGATCTCGAAGGACATAATCCTTCTTCTCCTGCTTGAGGACCAGCCTCAAGTTCCTTGACCATGTCAGGAAGTTCGTTCCAGTCAGCTTCTCCTTCTCGAGAACAGACCGGATCGAGAATGTGTTTTGTGTGCTTGTAGTAGTCATATCTGAAATATATAAATAAAAAGGTTATTAGTTATTATGTTCAAAATGACTAATCTCGTATTAAAAATTAATATGATTAATCACGCATTATATTCAATAACATCAGTTACCCTCAATAGAATATAATGATTCCAAGATCCACATATAACTAAGATTAAAGTGGGCCACTGGCCGTCACCAAACCTTAGCTTATATCGGTAAGCCCTATATCGGCTAATTATATCCGTGATATAACTCTTGGTTGTGAATCTGGGCCCGAGGCCCAATCCACTCTGATGTCTCAAGGCCCGGGACTCCCGATGGCCTAGTCAAGAAAACCAGACTATACAGTCATGTAATCATTAATGTCTGGGACTCCCAATGACATTTATGAATCACAAACTGTCTTACTCACGCAAAAGCAGACATCCTCACACTGTAAGGCCATGAATGCAATTGAATGGGCTTCGACAGCTGACATAGCCTGGACAAGACATCCAACGCTTGATATTATTTGAGGTTCGTAGGTTTATTAAAATTCATTCCCAAAATAGAAGATTACTATTTCGGGAAACTTTCTATTTTTGGAAACCTACTATTTTTGGAAACTTTCTAAAATTGGAAACTTTCTAAAACCGGAAACTTTCTAACTTTAGAAATTTCTCAAAATCCAAAATCCGCAAATACAGAAACTTCTATTTTAAGAAACTTTCTAATTTTAAAAATTTCGGAAATTTCAATTTAAAATTGACTTTATAATTTTATAAAATAAATTTTAAATTAATCTGAAGAAAGACTCAAATAATTGGCCCAATTGTTTTAACTTCTTAGCCCGAGGCCCAAGAATTGGTCCATGTCCAAGACATGACCCAATTGTCCAATTAATTGACATAACCGGTCTGGTTCATTAAAACTGGTCTAACCAAGTTTTAATTACTACGATGACCACAATTGTCAACCGGTTATTTACTAAACCGGAATTTCTCAATTTATTTGGTCCAACCAAATCAAATTAGAAATTCCTGGTTTAGGCACTAAATCCAATATTTCTTTCGACATTGGATTTCTTATCCCGGTTTAACCAGGTTCAATAAAATTATTAAATCTGTTTATTAAACCAGGACGAATTGATTTTAATTAAGTTTTGAACCGAACCACCTAACCGAAATCGAACCGGCCCATCACACCCAAAAACCTAACCGGTCGAGACTTGTCCAAGCCGCAAGCCGCATGCTCGATCCGAGATCGAGACGCTCGGGATGATTGCCGGACGGGACGCTCGCGTGTGATCGGGACGGGACGATCGGGACGGTCGGACGAGATGCGATCGGGACGAGCGATCGGCCCATCTCTCGCGACCGGGATGTGATCCGTCCGACGATCGGGACTGGCCGCGATCGGGATACGATCCGTCTGACGATCGGGACGAGCCGCGATCATGACGCGATCGATCCGATGATCCGACCCAGCCGATCATACCTCTCGGCCGTGATAACCAACCGGCCAAGCCGGTCGATCCCTTCTCGGCCGATCGCAAAACAACCGAGTCATATAGCTCGGTTTTGCGATTCATACGTTTGTTCAGGATTCAATTCAGTTTCTTAAGTGTTTTTCTTATCAGTAATGGATTCAAAACACTTCTAAACAGATTAAACAACCTAAACATGAATCTAAAACAAGAAATCCTAAGAACCAATGGCTCTGATACCACTGTAGGAACTGTTTAGTTGATCCTGATATAATTCACAGATTCATATCAACCTAAACATACAGATCTAGGTTCTCTTGATTTAGAAACATTAGATGATCTCACCTTTTACCTGTTTGTTGCAGCGGAAGGAATAGAACAGGTCAGAGATCAAACAGATGCACCGAGGGATGAATCCTCCAAAGGTTCACACACGCGATCACAGGAATGGCTGCTAGACCACGAGGAGAGAGGCGCGCAGAGAGAGAGAGGCTCGCGGCTGGGGAGGCTAGGGTTAGGGAGAAAAGACTTGGCTTTTAGTTTATAAAAGCCTTCTCTTTCCCTTTTGGGCTTTTGGGCCCAAAATACCAATCTGATTAAATCCCATGGATTTAATCAGACCCATTAGTCTCTCTCTTAGTACGACAAATGCCTGGCACTTTTACCGTACTTCTGCTAAGCCGTTCCAACACATTTTCCTGTTAGCTTAGGCGTGTGACCCATATGGGATCATATAATAAAGGCAATAAGTCCAAGACTTATAGATCATGAGCGGACTCTAGCAAGCCATCATGATCCCCAGTATTATATGACTTATGTCTGATCTTTGACATACTCTTACTTTCTAGAGACAGTACCGAGATTACTGGACACAATTCCAACAGATACGTCGCTTTCAATGATCATCAGATCATGCGAACATTCAATGATCATCAGGCTGAACTAATGACGAGAATTCACTCTCGGATTAGTGACTGATTCTTTCATATCTGCGAACTTCAGGCTCCACAGGTGTAGATTCTACAGAAATCTGTAAATCCTTCCGCTGCTCTCCCTCAATAGGTTAAGCAGCCTCCTGTATTTCTCGAATTTCTTCGAGTTGTACTTTTACTCCCACTGTTCTTCTTGGAAAGTAACTTCCCTTCTTAGAAAACAGAATGGTCGTAAAAAATACTTTTTACTCCCACTGTTCTTCTTGGAAAGTAATTTCCCTTCTTAGAAAACAGAATGGTCGTAAAAGTACCGAGCCTTGGTTTCCCTAAGAAAACTTCGAGTTATGCTTTTACTCCCACTGTTCTTCTTGGAAAATAACTTCCCTTCTTAGAAAACAGATTGGACGTAAAAGTAACAAGCCTTAGTTTCTCTAGGACAACCAGCGAAGTAGCACAACTACAAATACTCAGTAAAGACAAATTTGGATCGATTTCAATCCACATTAACGTGGTGTCTTTCAACTGATATTTTTGGAACTATTTCAACGTAAACTTAGATATTTTAGAGCGTTATTCTTAAATAATATCATGGAAGATTCGTGTGACTCATCTTTAATCATTTCTAATAAGATCTGATTCTTTCTCACAGAAACACCTTCAGGTTTTCAGGAGAAATGAGCTGTGAAACGATTTCACACTCATTAAGATGATCACACAATCAATGACTTAAGTATTCTCACTCGTGATTTAATCCAGAGTCTTAATACTTTTGTCATTCAGATCCTATACTTCATTCTGGAACTCTTTCGACCATGTCAAAGAATTCCGACTTGTGTCTCATCAAATGAACACAGTCACACTCACTGAAGTAATCAGTAGAGACAATGAAGTACAGGAAAAAAATTTTCTGGCATTACTGCTCATTGGCCCACATACATCAGTATGTTCCAGGTCCGATAAGCCTTTGGGCCTTTCTCTAGCTCGGCTAAGATAGGCCCATTTCCTTTTGGTCCAGTAAACAGAATTCAAGTCTCATAAGATATCTTATCAAATGAGCCCAACAGTCCATAACTATGGGATTTCTGAATCCGACTTACTCTATGTGACCAAGACTTTTATGCCAAGAAAAATCAGGTTTAATTCATTAGATTTAAACCAATTCGGTATTTATGTTACATTTAGGCACTCTTTGGTTTAAGATATAAAACCCATTCCATGAATAGGGTGCTACAATTAATATTTCATTAAGATCAAAAGAACAAAACTTGTCTTTTATCAAAATGAAAAACATTCAAATTCTTACAAGAAAATGAAAGACAACTCTGCTTAAAGCAGGTACATTGTAGCAATTACTTAATACAAAACCAAGCCTCAAAGGCATCTACAAGTGAAAACTCTACGGCTGAGGCAGCATCCATAGCTCCTTCCAGACATGCAGTACCACTTGCCCTTCCTTCAACGTTCTACTGTTGCTTAGGCTCTGCATATTATCACAAATATCAGTGCCACAACCAGTATCCAATACCTTTAAGGACGTTCTACTGTTGCTTAGGCTCTGCATATTATCACAAATATCAGTGCCACAACCAGTATCCAATACCTTTAAGGTAGAACTTGAAGTAATAACATGAATACCTGAGGAAGTAGTCTCATACATCGACTTTAACTCCTCATCATCTTCCATGAATTTAATGCAATCTCTCTTCCAATGCCCTGTCTCCTTACAGTAG
Source organism: Orychophragmus violaceus (assembly GCA_030180135.1). Classification (NCBI taxonomy): domain Eukaryota; kingdom Viridiplantae; phylum Streptophyta; class Magnoliopsida; order Brassicales; family Brassicaceae; genus Orychophragmus; species Orychophragmus violaceus. The sequence goes on along the minus strand of CM058237.1, from coordinate 59,720,563 downwards.
CAGCACTTACCAACGTAAGAGGTATCTGACTCGGGCTCAGAAGACACACGCTTGCCATGATTCAAAATCTGGACAACTTTGTCTTCACCCTTGTCAGCATTAGGTTTAGTAAACCTACCCTTCTCATTCATGAGATTGTACAGGGTACTCTTTACGTTTGGCTCAACTGTCTTGAGCATATCATGCAGTTCAGTCAGCGTCTTCGTTAAGCCTTTCTTGATATAGTTATTTCTGAACTTATCATAGCTTGACGGCAGTGACTGCAGAATGATTTCAGTTGCCAACTCTTGGCTAACTGGATAATCCAGTTTCCTCAGGTTATCAATGTAACCCATCATTTTACTGACATGAGGACTCACTGGATTATCATTTGGTAGCTTGCAGCTAGTGAGAGACTTAACCAACCGGTATCTCTCCACTCTTATCTGCTCCTGAAATTTCAATTTCAGGCTGCTGATCATCTCTATTGGCGACTCCATGTTCTCATATTGCTTCCGCAAGTCTGAGTCCATGGTAGCCAATATCAGACCACGCACATCTACCGCATCATTATAATGCTTATTCCAAGCATCATATACTGCATGAGAAGCATTGGACCCGATCCTCACGGGGAGAGCTCTCTCAAGGACATAGTCCTTTCTCTCCTGTCTGAGGACTAGCCTCAGGTTCCGCGACCAAGTCAAGAAATTTGATCCGTTCAGCTTGTCCATCTTAAGGACAGACCGGATCGAGAAAGTGTTTTGATTGTTTGTGCTAGTCATAACTGAAAATTAAGATAAAAGGATTTTAGTTAATATGTTCAATATGATTAATCTCGTATTAAATTTAATATGATTAATCACGCATTATATTCAATAACATAAGTTACCCTCAATAGAATATAATGATTCCAAGATCCACATATAACTAAGATTAAAGTGGGCCACTGGCCGTCACCAAACCTTAGCTTATATCGGTAAGCCCTATATCGGCTAATTATACCCGTGATATAACTCTTGGTTGTGAATCTGGGCCCGAGGCCCAATCCACTCTGATGTCTCAAGGCCCGGGACTCCCGATGGCCTAGTCAAGAAAACCAGACTATACAGTCATGTAATCATTAATGTCTGGGACTCCCAATGACATTTATGAATCACAAACCGTCTTATCCACGCAAAAGCAGACACCCTCACACTGTAAGGCCATGAATACAATTGAATGGGCTTCGACAGCTGACATAGAATGGACAAGACATCCAACGCTTGATATTATTTGAGGTTCGTAGGTTTATTTAAAATTCATTCCCAAAATAGAAGATTACTATTTCGGGAAACTTTCCATTTTTGGAAACCTACTATTTTTGGAAACTTTCTAAAATTGGAAACTTTCTAAAAACGGAAACTTTCTAACTTTAGAAATTTCTTAAAATCCGAATCAAGCAAATCTAGAAACTTCTATAAATTAAGAAACTTTCTAATTTCAAAATATCGGAAACTTTAATTTAAAATTGATTTATATTCTTTATAAAATAAATTTTAAATTATTCTGAAGAAAGACTCAAATAATTGGCCCAATTGTTTTAACTTCTTGGCCCGAGGCCCAAGAATTGGTCCATGTCCAAGACATGACCCAATTGTCCAATTAAATGACATAACCGGTCTGGTTCATTAAAATTGGTCTAACCAAATTTTAATTACTACGATGACCACAATTGTCAACCGGTTATTTACTAAACCGGATTTTCTCAATTTATTTGGTCCAACCAAATCAAATTAGAAAATCCTGGTTTAGGCACTAAATCCAATAATTCTTTCGACATTGGATTTCTTGTCCCGGTTTAACCAGACTTAATAAAATTATTAAATCTGTTTATTAAACCAGGACGAATTAATTTTAATCAAAATTAAACCGAGCCTTAAACCAACCATGTCGATCGATGGACCAACCGTGTCGATCGATCCATCAACCGCATCGGTCGATGCTCTTAGCATCGATCCTGCATCGACCGTGCATCGATCCTGTATCGATCGATGCTCTCACGCATGCACTGAACCGAGCCAAAACCCTAACCGTGTCGATCGATGTGCACCAACTGCATCGGTCGATGCACCAATATCGAACCTGCATCGATCCTGCATCGATCGATGCTTTCACGCGTTAACTGGGTTACCCGATAGACTGTATCGACCGATCCATGCGATCGTATCTATCGATCCATGCGATCTTCGAATTGTATCGACCGATCCATGCGATCGTATCGATCGATACATGCAATCGCAGCCGATTCTCATTCTCTCGGATCAGATCGCATACCAAATCAATATAGTTTGATCATGCGATTTTTCATGTGTTTAGATTTCAATTCTTGTTACTTAAATGTTTTCTCTTATCAGTAGTTGATTCAAAACACTTTTAAACAAGAAAAACAATCCTAAACTTGAATCTAAACAAGAAAAATCAGAACCTAAAGCTCTGATACCACTGAAGGAATGTTTAGTTGGATCCTGATTCAATTCCAGATTCAGATCATCCTAAACATGCGGATCTAGGTTCTCTTGAATAGAAACAATTGATGATCTCACCTTATACATGTTTATTGCAGCGGAAAGGGATGGTATGTCAGAGATCAAAGAGCCACCGAGAGATGACTCCTCCAGAGGTTCACACACGCACACCGAGCAGGAAGAGGCTGCTAGGCCAGTAGGGAATCGGCGCAGAGAGAGAGAGGAGACTCGCGGCTAGGGCTTATTTTCGACCTGAACTCGTCTTAAGTTTATATAACTCGTTCAGTTCGTTTTGGGCCATTTGGCCCAAAGGCCAATTATCTCCGAGGCGTTCGCGCACTGTGTCGATCGACACTCCTTGTGTATCGATCGACACACAGTGGCCAAACCCAATTATTCTCTCTAAGTACAGTAAATGCCTAGCACTTTTACCGTACTTCTGCTACACCGTTCCTACACGTTTTCCTGTTAGCTTAGGCGTGTGACCCATATGGGATCATATAATAAAGGCAATAAGTCCAAGACTTATAGATCATGAGCGGACTCTAGCAAGCCATCATGACCCCCAGTATTATATGACTTATGTCTGATCATTGACATACTCTTACTTTCTAGAGACAGTACCGAGATTACTGGACACAATTCCAACAAAATCAATCCAGAAGGTAAAGACAACAAGTAAGTGCCAACGGCCAGTGCTGGAACCTTCGCTCCATTGCCAACCCGCAACTCTACTTGCCCTTGCTTCAACCTTCTACTGTTGCTGAGCGCCTGCATATTAGTACAAATATGAGCCCCACATCCAGTATCTAATACCCAAGTGGTATTATCAGAAGTAGTAGTATTTACTTCAATAACAAAAATACCTGAAGCAGTAGTCTCCAAGGACTTCTTCTTCTTCTTCAGACTTTCCTGGTATTTCTTACAGTCCCTGCGATAATGCCCTGCCTCTTTGCAAAAGTGGCAGATATCAGAAGGCCCAGCTTTAGACACGGGCTTGGGCTTGGCCTTTTCGACTGCCTTGCCCTTTCCCTTGTCTGCAGCGGATTTCTTGAAACCCTTGCCCTTCTGCACCACGAGTCTAGTCAAATGATCGAGATAACCCATCATTTTCAGAACATGTGGACTCACTGCTGCATCCTTAGCCATTTTACAGTCCAAGAGATTCTTAACAGTTTGGAATCTCTCTGTACGGGCCTGCTCCTCAAACAACGCTTTCAGGTTTGCCATCAGTTCCATGGGACAAGTCAGGCCTTCCCACTGCATCTGCAGTTCGGGAGCCATTGTCGCCAACATTAGGCAAACCACGTCATTAGCATCTGAAGAATGCGTATCCCAAGCATTCTTCACAGCTTGTGTGGCATTATTCGCAGGTCTAAGGGGAAGAACTCTTTCAAGGACATAAGCCTTCTTCTCCTGCCTGAGCACAAGTCTCAGGTTCCTGGACCAGTTCAGGAAGTTTGATCCGTTCAGTTTGTCCTTCTCAAGGGCAGACCGGATCGAGAAAGTGTTTTGTGTTGTTGTGCTTGTCATAGCTGAAATTATGAGACAATAGAGTTTTAGTTATTTAGTTCATAAAAGAGTAATCTTAATAACTTATAAGAAAACTCGCATTGCATTCAAAATTTCTTTGTTTAACCTCATAAGAATGCAATGATTCCGAGACCCATGTTCAGCTAAATCCAAAATGGGCCACTGGCCGTCACCCAGAATTAGCTTTACTTGGTAAGCATACACACAGCTAGTTATAACCAATAACTCTCGGTTGTGAATTGGGCCCAAGGCCCAATACACCAGATGTCTCAAGGCCCGGGACTCCCGATGGCCCAGTCAAGGAAACCAATCTCTTACAGCCAAATAATCACTAAAGTCTGGGACTCCCAATGAAATTAGTGACTATATACTACTTTACTTACGCAAAAACAGACACCTCACACTGTAAGCCATATCTGTAATTGAATAAGCGTTAAGTAGCTGACAAGATTGGGCAAGACATCCAAGCTTGATATTGGTTTTGAGGATTTTAGGTTTTATTTCCAAAAATAGAAGATTACTATTTTGGGAAACTTTCTTATTTTAGAAACTTTCTAAATTTAGAAATATACTAAAAATAGAAATTTCTAATTTAATATTTTATTAAAGTTTTCGGTTGGGTCACAAATTATAGGCCCAATTCTTGGTCCAAGACCACATAATTCCAATTGGCCCAATAATTTGACATAACCGAGTCGGTTCATTAATTCTGGTCTGAGACCAAATTAACTACTAAATCCAACTGGTTATTTACTAAACCAGACCAGCTCTAAATTATTTGGTCCAACCAAATCAAACTTAGACCAGTCTTCGGTTTAGGTTAAAATTCAATTTTGAATTTAAATCCGGTTTAACCAGAAATTAAATAATACCAATTGTATTAAATAATTTCCAGCAAACCGCGATTTGGGTTAACCGCTTGAACCATAATTATTCAATGATTGATTTTGACTTTTCAAATCGATAATTGCTTTACAATCATGATATTAACAAAATCGTAACAAATTGATTCTTTAGATTATCAAACAAAGTAACCAATTGATTATCACATTGTTTAATTATCAAACACGCTTTGCTTATTCAAACGATCTTCAAATTGATCATGACAATCACTAAATGACAAAAATCGATTTTTGACCTTAACCAAATCGCATGAAACTTAATTAAACAATCATCACAACTCTACGATCATGTTCTTTCACATAAAGACAAAATTGATAATCGTGATGTAACAAAACAAAACAATCTAAAACAATCGCTTTGACTTTTTTTCAATTCGTGTGATAATTATTTCACTTTACGATCATGAGCTCATCGCTTATGACAAAGACGAATCTAAAACTTATCAAAACAAACAAATTCAACATTCGATCGATTCATGCAATGTCATCATGCGATTTCATATTAGGGTTTTACAAGTTCTAATCAAATTTCTTAAGCCAAATTCGATTCTTAACATTAAAACAACCTAAATATGATCCAAACAGCAAAAACCTAACGACCTAGGCTCTGATACCACTGTAGGATTATGTGTATTCATGGTGTAATTGTCAGGTTACATCCTAGCACATAATCATCTAGGATCTAGGTGATTGCAGTTGAATCATAAACAGATCAGGATCATTACCTCTTTAGAAGTGCAGCGGATTGATTGGTAATATCGAGATCGCTTAGAGCAGATAGAAAACGGCTCCTCCTAGGTATCCACACTCTTACAAGCTACTGGATCAGGCTGCTAGACCAAGCTGGAATGAACAGAGAGAGAGGAAGACTGGGACTCAAAATCGCAGATCATGTTGTGTGTAAGCCCTAGGCGCCATTCCTCTTCCTTATATGGGCTCAAGTTATTAAACTAATGGCCTATTAGGATTTTGGGCCCAAGACACAAATCAGACAAAAGCCTGTATTTTGTCTGGCCCAATTCTCTGTACAAATACAGTAAATGCCTTGCATCTTACCGTATTAATTCCTTGTTAACTTTCCCGTTAGCTATGGTGTGTGACCCTTAGGGATCATACAATACTGGTAATAAGTCCTAAACTTATAGATCAAGAGCGGACTCTAGCAAGTCATCATGATCACCCAGTATTTATGACTTATGTCTGATCTCGACACTTATCATACTTTCTTAGAGATAGTACGGTAGATTTCAGGACATTCCCAACAATATTTTATAGTAGCAATCCATTAGAAAATGGACTTTATGTTCTAAACCAGAACATGCCTAACTATAACATTAATACCAAGAGATTCAAGTCCAATGATACGAATCAAACTTCTCTCTGGCATTGTCGTTTTGGGCCACATAAATGAAAAACAGATTCAGAAGCTCCATAGTGATGGGCTTTTGGGCTAATCTGATTTTGAATCATAATGAGTAATGTGAATCTTGTTTATTGGGTAAAATGACAAAGGCCCCTTTCAACAAAAGGTAGTGTCGATCGACACAAACGGTGCGTCGGTCGATACAGGTTGCGAACGAACAAAATGAAAGGGCCAGAGGCGTATTGGGCTTTATACATATGGATGTATATGGGCCAATGAGCACTAGTGCTAGAGGAAACTTTCAGTACTTCATTACCTTTACTGATGATTTCAGTAGGTAAGGTTATATCTTATTAATGAGACATAAGTCAGAGTTTTGAAAAGTTACAGAATCAATTTGGCAAAGGTATTAAAGCTCTACGATGAGATCATGGAGGTGAATACTTAAGTCAAGAATTTAGTGATCATCTGAGAGATTGTGAAAGTGTTTCACAATTCACTCCTCCTGAATCGGACTTTATCAGATATTGTTCGATCAATGATGAGTCACTTAGATCTTCCAATATCCTTCTAAGAATACGTTCTAGAAATGTCTGCGTTTACATTACAAAGGGTTCTATCAAAATCAGTTACAGAGATACCACATGAGATGTGGAATGAAAATGTTTCTGATTTATCCTTCATGAATATTTGGGGTTGCAAGACTTATATAAAACGTTTACTCTGATAAGCTCACACCCAAATCCGATAAGTGCTACTTCATTGGTTGTCCTAACGAAACCATGGCATGTTACTTTTACAACCGACCCGAGAACAAATTGTTCGTTGCTCGGAACCATGTTTTCTTGAGAAAGATTTTCTTTCCAAGAAGAACAGTGGGAGTAAAGTACAACTCGAAGAAATTCGAAAATCACAGGAGACTGCTCAACCTGATGAGGAAGAGCAGCAGTTGGATCTACAAGGAGTTGTAGAACCTGCACCTGTGATGCCTAAGGTTTGCAAGGATCTGGTGAATGTATATTCGATATACATTCAAAAAGGCGAGTTTCTGAAGAAGTGTTGATCGACACAAAAGTTGTATCGATCGACACAGATCGCGAACCAAAATATTGATTTTGGTTTATGACTTAATTGACTACGGTTTAAATCTTGGTTAATTAGGTCATGGTAAAAGTATACATATGAGATATGTGCGCGACTTTTACACAAAACTGAAGCTCGCAGATCCGAAAGGATCCGTCACGAACCCGAGAAATATGGATTTCCCGTAACCAATTGCCATGATCTGTTGATCATTGAAAGTGACGGGCCTGCGAATTTTGAAGAAGCAATAATGAGCCCTGACTCCGAAAATGGCTAAAAGCCACTGAATCCGAAATAGGATCCATGTCACAGAACCAAGTATGACTTGGGTTGATTTACCCGATGGTGTAGAAGCCATTGTGAGTAAATGGGTTTTCAAAAAGAAAAGTTGACATGAATGTACAAAGCTAGGTTGGTGGCAAAAGGTTTCAAGCTAATTCTGTTGGATTATGTGATTCATGGTGTAATTGTCAGGTTACATCCTAGCACATAATCATCTAGGATCTAGGTGATTTGCAGTTGAATCATAAACAGATCAGGGAGATTACCTTATGATTGCAGCGGATTAATCAAGGAAATATCGAGATCTGCAAGAGCTGATAGAAACCGGCTCCTCCTAGGTATCCACACGCTTACAAGCTACTGGATCAGGCTGCTAGACCAAAGTTGGAACAACAGAGAGAGAGAGGACGGCTGAGGCTAAAAATCGCAGGAACATTTGAACCCTAGGCGCCTTCCTCACTTATATATAAGCCCAAGTAATTAAACTAATGGCTTATTAGGCTTTTGGGCCCAAGGCCCAAATCAGACAAAAAGACTGTATTTTGTCTGGCCCAATTCTCTGTACAAATACAGTAAATGTCTTGCATCTTACTGTATTAATTCATTTTAACTTTCCCGTTAGCTATGGTGTGTGACCCTATGGGATCATACAATACTGGTAATAAGTCCTAAACTTATAGATCAAGAGCGGGCTCTAGCAAGTCATCATGATCACCCAGTATTTATGACTTATGTCTGATCTCGACACTTATCATACTTTCTAGAGATAGTACGGTAGATTTCAGGACATTCCCAACAATCTCCCACTTGTACTGGAATCCTACATTCCCTAATCCTTTTGTCTCAATATCTCAATCTGGCATAAGGCAAGATGCGTGTCATCCTTATATAGCCAGACCATGTTTATCGGACCAGATTTGATACTGACAATGCAAACGACTTGGGCAAGTCCGTTTGGGAGTGGCCACTCTCTTACCAGCTATCAAGTCTCCGATTGGCCTAGAGATATTACCTCCGTTAAACGGCAGGGACATATCCCATCTTGTTCCATCACTATGAACTACACACTTTATAATACACCCAACCAAGGTCCTTATAGCTCCCAGTTACGAAACAGCGTTAGACAATGATCAAAGCGCATCACTCCATGTGCAGCCACATGCATGCGAACTCAGGTCTAAGGACTATACTCTATAGTCGTATATGAGAACCTCTTATGACACAGATATTAATATCTTGTAGAGTTCTCATTAGCGGGCCATGTCCGGTCATATGCTCCCCTACATATACCTATGTGTCGACTTTGATGCCGCGCATCTATGACCCCTCGAAACTTGGTCATAAGTCTCAACACACTCTAGTCTCAAGTGGTTGTTGGTGTTCCAATTTCAACAACCTTCGACTATGGACACTATGATTTATGTCATTTCGTTAAATATGGGGTTTCAGGATCAAGTCTACTCATGTACTTCGATGGCCCATATATAATGACATGAATCATTTTGGAACGATTATTTATATCACAGTTAAAATAATCCAGAAATCATAGATTTCATAAACATAAAATATTATGTTTACATGAACCTTTCAAAACAACTAAATAAAGCCCTTTACAAACTCCCACTGAAATTAAGACTACATCTTAATTTCTCTTATCCTACAGCTACAGTCTGCGACTCGTGCTTAGGTCTAAGGAGTGGCTTCGTTAATAGATTAGCAACGTTCTCATTTGTTGAAACTTGCTGATCTACTTAACACCTCTGTCATTTATCTCACGGAATAGGTTATACCTACCCTCAAGGTGTTTGGACCTCTGATGTGCAGCTAGTCTCATCTATGCTGGGAATCACATCAAGTTCAGTGATGAACTCTTCTTTCCAAACAACCTCTTTCGCCGCTACCCAAGCTGCGAAATGTTCAGCTTAAGTCATGGAGTCAGCAACAGTGCCTTGCACCGCCAGACAGACACAAGATATAACCGGACTGTGACCGGAAATCATCTTTGTCTGTTGGAAACTTGCCTTTCAGACTCTACCGACTTGTAGCACCTCACTTTCTCCGTAAATCAAGAACTTATCCTAAGTATTTTCCAAATACTTGAGGATATTCATTACGTCTATCCAGTGATTCTTTGCTGGATTTGACTGGTCTTTACTTGTCTTGCTTAACATTAAAGCAATATCAAAACAAGTACGTGTCATGGCATACATGATAGATCCAATTGCCGACGCATATGGAATATCATCCATGCATTCAAGCTCAGCAGTTATCGTAGGACACTGTTTCTTGCTTAACGTAATGCCATGTGACATTGGCATAAAACCCTTCTTGGAATGCTGAAAACGTGTAGGACTTTGTCAATATAAGAATCCTGACTTTGTCCTATCAGCTCTTTTGGATCTCTATCTTTAGATCCAAAATCCAAGAACATACGTGGCTTTACCCATGTCAATCATAAAACCAACTCCCAAGCCAGTCCTTTACCGACTGCAGCATTGGGACGTTATATCCGAGAATCAGTATGTCATCGAAATACACTATGAGAAATGCAATATTGCTCCCACTTATCTTTTAGTAAACGCACAGTTCCACTTCGTTCCTGTTCAAGTCAAAACCTTGACTACTTCAACAGAACGAAGATTCCAACTCCGATATGTTTGCTTCCATCCATGAATGGATCAATGAAGCTAACTTACACATAATGTAATTTTTCGGAGTCCGGGCTCACTTTCGCTTTTGTGAATTTCGCAGGTTCGTCACTTTCAATGATCATCAGATCATGGCAACTTTCAATGATCATCAGGTTCAACTAATGACGAGAAATCACTCTCGGATTAGTGACTGATTCATTCAGATCTGCGAACTTCAGGCTCTACAGGTGTAGATTCTACAGAAATCTGTAAATCCATCCGCTGCTCTTCCTCAACAGGTTGAGCAGCCTCCTGTATTTCTCGAATTTCTTCGAGTTACACTTTTACTCCCACTGTTCTTCTTGGAAAGTAACTTCCCTTCTTAGAAAACAGAATGGACGTAAAAGTAACAAGCCATGGTTTCCCTAGGACAACCAGCGAAGTAGCACAACTACAAATACTCAGTAAAGACGAATTTGGATCATTTCCAATCCACATTTACGTGGTGTCTTTGAACTGATATTGGTGGAACTATTTCAGCGTAAACTTAGATATTTCTAGAGCGTTATTCTTAAAGAATATCATGGAAGATTCGTGTGACTCATCTTTAATCATTTCTAATAAGATCTGATTCTTTCTCACAGAAACACCTCAAGGTTTTCAGGAGAAATGAGCTGTGAAGCGACTTCACACTCATTCAGATGATCACACCATCAATGACTTAAGTATTTTCACTCGTGATCTAATCCAGAGTCTCAATACTTTTGTCACTCAGATTCTATACCTCATTCTGGATTCTTTCGATCATATCAAAGAATTCCGACTTGTGTCTCATCAAATGAACACAGTCATACTCACTGAAGTAATCAGTAGAGACAATGAAGTACATGAAATTTTCTCTGGCATAACTGCTCATCGGACCACATACATGAGTATGTTCAATCTCCAATAAGCCTTTGGGCCTTTCTCTAGCTCGGCTAAGATGGACCCTCTGTTCTTTGGTCCAGTAAACAGAATTCAAGTCTCATAAGATATCCAATCAAATGAGCCCAAAAGTCCATAACTATGGGGTTTCTGAATCCGATTTACTCTATTTGACCAAAACATTTATGCCAAGAAAAATCAGGTTTAATTCATCAGATTTAAACCAATTCGGTATTTATGTTACATTTAGGCACTCTTTGGTTTAAGATATAAAACCCATTCCTTGAATAGGGTGCTACAATTAACATTTCATTAAGATCAAAAGAACAAAACTTGTCTTTATCAAAATGAAAAACATTCAAATTCTTCACAAGAAAATGAAAAACAACTCTGCTTAAAGCAGGTACATTGTAGCAATTACTTAATACAAAATCAAGCCTCAAAGGCATCTACAAGTGAAAACCCTACGGCTGAGGCAGCATCAATAGCTCCTTCCAGACACGCAGTTCCACTTGCCCTTCCTTCAACGTTTTACTGTTGCTCAGGCTCTGCATATTATAACAAATATCAGTGCCACAACCAGTATTCAATACCTATAAGGTATAACTTGAAGTAATAACATGAATACCTGAGGAAGTAGTCTCATACATCGACTTCAACTCCTCATAATCTTCCATGAATTTAATGCAATCTCTCTTCCAATGCCCAGTCTCTTTACAGTAGCAGCACTTATCAACGTAAGAGGTATCTGACTCGGGCTCAGAAGACACGCGCTTGCCATGATTCAAAATCTGGACAACTTTGTCTTCACCCTTGATAGCATTAGGTTTAGTAAACCTACCCTTCTCATTCATGAGATTGTACAGGGTACTCTTCACGTTTGGCTCAACTGTCTTGAGCATATCATGCAGTTCAGTCAACGTCTTCGTTAAGCCTTTCTTGATATAGTTCCTTACGAACTTATCATAGCTTGACCGCAGTGACTGCAGAATGATCTCAGTTGCCAATTCTTGGCTAACTGGATAATCCAGTTTCCTCAGGTTATCAACGTAACCCATCATTTTACTGACATGAGGACTTACTGGATGATCATTTGGTAGCTTGCAGCTAGTGAGAGATTTAACCAACTGGTATCTCTCCACTCTTACCTGCTCCTGAAATTTCAATTTCAGGCTGCTGATCATCTCTATTGGCGACTCCATGTTCTCATATTGCTTAAGCAAATCTGAGTCCATGGTAGCCAATATCAGACCACGCACATCTACCGCATCATTATAATGCTTATTCCAAGCATCATATACTGCATGAGAGGCATTGGACCCGATCCTCACGGGGAGAGCTCTCTCAAGGACATAGTCCTTTCTCTCCTGCCTAAGGACTAGCCTCAGGTTCCGCGACCAAGTCAAGAAATTTGATCCGTTCAGTTTGTCCATCTCAAGGACAGACCGGATCGAGAAAGTGTTTTGATTGTTTGTGCTAGTCATAACTGAAATTTAGAGATAAATAGAGTTTTAGTTATTTAGTTCATAAAAGAGTAATCTTAATAACTTATAAGAAAACTCGCATTGCATTCAAAATTTCTTTGTTTAACCTCATAAGAATGCAATGATTCCGAGACCCATGTTCAGCTAAATCCAAAGTGGGCCACTGGCCGTCACCCAGAAGTAGCTTTATTTGGTAAGCATACACACAGCCAGTTATATCCAATAACTCTCGGTTGTGAATTGGGCCCAAGGCCCAATTCACCAGATGTCTCAAGGCCCGGGACTCCCGATGGCCCAGTCAAGGAAACCAATCTCTTACAGCCAAATAATCACTAAAGTCTGGGACTCCCAATGAAATTAGTGATTATATACTACTTTACTTACGCAAAAACAGACACCTCACACTGTAAGCCATATCTGTAATTGAATAAGCGTTAAGCAGCTGACAAGATTGGGCAAGACATCCAAGCTTGATATTGGTTTTGAGGATTTTAGATTTTCTTTCCAAAAATAGAAGATTACTATTTTGGGAAACTTACTTATTTTAGAAACTTTCTAAATTTAGAAACATACTAAAATAGAAATTTCTAATTTAATATTTTATTAAATTTTTCGGTTGGGTCACAAATTATAGGCCCAATTCTTGGCCCAAGACCACAGAATTCCAATTGGCCCAATAATTTGACATAACCGAGTCGGTTCATTAATTCTGGTCCAAGACCAAATTAACTACTTAATCCAACTGGTTATTTACTAAACCAGACCAGCTCTAAATTATTTGGTCCAACCAAATCAAACTTAGACCAGCCTTCGGTTTAGGTTAAAATTCAATTTTGAATTTAAATCCGGTTTAACCAGAAATTAAATAATACCAATTGTATTAAATAATTTCCAGCAAACCGCGATTTGGGTTAACCGCTTGAACCATTATTATTCAATAATTTCCAACAAAAACGATCATTGAACATTGACAAATCTTAACAAAACGATTCTATATAATATCTTCAAAAAAGATTTTGACTTTTCAAAAACAAAATCGTTCACATTATATATAGAATCGTTCACATTATAATATCTTCAATATATAGAACCACGATTTTGTCCTTTTCCATTTGATTATTCAACAATCACGATTCAATAATGGCAGCAAAGTCAACGTTTGATAATTAATTAAACAACCAAATCATTATAATAAAGCAAGCGATTCATACCATACACAAAAGGACAAAAAAATTCAATTCATGACACAACTTTTTCAAACTTGTGATTGATAATTAATAACCATCACACGTTTTTGTCCTTTATAATTCAAACAATCGCATGATCTTCACTTATGGACAAAACGTGAATCGATCGATTATTAATTTGGACAAGGTCAAAATCAAACACCACGACTCATGATAATCACTTAAAGTCAAAACAAAACAAAATCGATTTTGACCTTATGATTAAAACGATTCGCATACATTAATAATCAACGATTATAAGAAACGATTTGTTTGATAACGAATCAAACAATAAACGATATCGACTTTAATCATCTAAGCCTTCTTATTTCTAGGTTTTTTCAAGTTTCAATCAATTTTACTCATTAAAATCGATTCATCAAACTAATAAACAACCTAGAATGATCCAAAAAGCAAAAACCTAACGACCTTGCTCTGATACCACTGTTGGATTATGTGATTCATGGTGTAATTGTCAGGTTACATCCTAGCACATAATCATCTAGGATCTAGGTGATTTGCAGTTGAATCATAAACAGATCAGGGAGATTACCTTATGATTGCAGCGGATTAATCAAGGAAATATCGAGATCTGCAAGAGCTGATAGAAACCGGCTCCTCCTAGGTATCCACACGCTTACAAGCTACTGGATCAGGCTGCTAGACCAAAGTTGGAACAACAGAGAGAGAGAGGACGGCTGAGGCTAAAAATCGCAGGAACATTTGAACCCTAGGCGCCTTCCTCACTTATATATAAGCCCAAGTAATTAAACTAATGGCTTATTAGGCTTTTGGGCCCAAGGCCCAAATCAGACAAAAAGACTGTATTTTGTCTGGCCCAATTCTCTGTACAAATACAGTAAATGTCTTGCATCTTACTGTATTAATTCCTTTTAACTTTCCCGTTAGCTATGGTGTGTGACCCTATGGGATCATACAATACTGGTAATAAGTCCTAAACTTATAGATCAAGAGCGGGCTCTAGCAAGTCATCATGATCACCCAGTATTTATGACTTATGTCTGATCTCGACACTTATCATACTTTCTAGAGATAGTACGGTAGATTTCAGGACATTCCCAACAAATTCATGGTATTGACTATGAAGAAACCTATTCCCAGTCAACGTGCTTAAGTCCATTCGGATTCTCCTAGCAATCGCCACTCATAATGGTTATGAGATCTGGTAGATGGATGTGAAAACAGTTTTCCTTAAAGGAATTCTGGAAAGGGATGTGTACGTGACACAACCTGAAGTTTTCATTGATCCTAATGAAGCTAGGAAGATATGCAAGCTTCATCGGTCCATTTATGGACTGAAGCAAGCATCTCGGAGTTGGAATCTTTGTTTTGATGAAGCAGTCAAAAGGTTTGACTTCGTCAGGAACGAAGAGGAACCGTATGTTTACAAGATGACTAGTGGGAGCGCAGTTGCATTTCTGGTATTGTATGTTGATAACATACTACTTCTCGGAAATGAAGTTCCATTGTTTCAGTCTGTTAAGACTTGACTCGAAAGTTGTTTTTCGATAAAAAAATATGGGAGAAACCATAAACATTCTTGGAATAAGAATCTATAGAGATAGATTAGACAGGCTAATTGGATTGTGTCAAGATGCTTATATTGATAAGGTCTTGCACAGGTCCAATATGCAGGATTCCAAGAAGGGCTTCATGCCAATGACACTTGGCATTACTCTTAGCAAGACGCAGTGTCCTTCGACACACGCTGAGCAAGAGCGGATGAGGTTCAGACAACTACTACATGCATTAGATGTCTTAAGATGTGATCTTAATTTTAGTGGGAGTTGTTGTTGTTAATTTTAGTTATGATATGATGTTCGTATAAACATAATTTGATTATGTTATTGAAATCTGACATCTGTATTATTTAATAATAGTTATTAAATAATAGTCCCAAAGTAATTTATGACATTTTATAGGTCATTAAGTATGTGACTTGATCATGAAACCCTATAGATAATAAATGACATAAATTATGTTGGTCCCTGGTCGAGGTTGTTAAAGTGGGACATTAACAACCGCGTGAGACTAGTATGTGAGGTGACTGATGACTAAGTTTCATGGAGTCATTAATAAGAGTATTAAAGTCAATCACATAGATAAGTGTTGGAGAACACATGATCGGACATGACCCACTGATGAGAACTCTACGGGATAGTTATATAAGTGTCATGAGAGTTTTCATTATGACTATAGAGTATAGTCCTTAGACCTGAGTTCATCATGTTTTCTTACATATGAATTGGTCCGCTTTAACCTTGTCAAACGTCATCCGTAACTGGTGACTATAAAGGCATTGATTGGGCGTATCATGAAATGTGTGAAGAAACAGGGATGGAACAAGATGGGACTTGTCCCTCCTATATAACAGGAGATAAATATCTCAGGGCCCATCGAAGATTTGATACTGAGAAATGTGTGGCCACACTCAAACGAGGTGATTGTCAGTCGTTTGTCTTGTCAGTATAAATCGGAGTTCGATGAACATGATCTTGGCTAAATAAGGGTGACACAGATCTTGCCTTATGCCAGATCGAGATATAGTGACAAAGGGATTATGGGAATAGATGATTCCAGTACAAGTGGGAGATTGGTTGGAATGTCCTGAAATCTATTGTACTTGCTCTTAAGTGAAAGTCGTATTGTCGAGATGAGACAATCATATGACACTAGGCAGTCATAATGCTTTGCTAGAAGCCACTTATGATCAATGAGTTTAGAACTCATTGCTAATGTTATATGATCCTACAGGGTCACATACCTAAGCAAACTGGATCAATGATATAATGGATTTCATAATGTTTTATATATATGTTATATATATTATATAAGATATAATATATATATATATATATATACTTCACGTTTAAAGAGATGTCATATATATATTGTATAAGATATAATATGTATATGTACTTTTACGTGAAAGAGATAATGATCTCTTAATTAATGGATGTTGGGCTTAGCCCATTTCATTAATTATACTAGGTCATTAACGTGTGCATATAAGTTAATGATTATTGAATCATTAATGAGCTCGCCGTAATTTTGACGTAGAGAGAAAACGCAAAACCCTAAAAGGCGGACGAATTGTTCGTTGTCAAATTTGAGATGAGATCTCAACGGCACTAGCATCCCGATCCGATCCAGTTTGTGTGCGTGTGGATACCAGTAGAGGCGCAGCACTTGAGGCGCTTTAAGATCTCGATTACTTGTTTAGCTTCCGCTGCTAATCATCAGGTAATTCTGAGATCCCTAAATTCAATTACATGAACCCTAGATCCTAGGCTTGGAATTCAGACCAGGATTGCCTAATTGGATTAGGATCTGCTAGAAATTCCTACAGACTCCACATTGACCATTTCCATCTCTTTCTCAACTGAATTCTTCTCTTTCACCAATGCATTGATTTGCATTATCATTGCTCTTTCTTTCTCTATAGACTCAGCAAGATTCTTCTCTAGTTTAATAACCAGATTTCGTAAAACCTTCTCTTCCTTTGTCAAACTCTGCACAGTCTCATTCGACTTGTCTAACCTTTTCTGCAACTCCTCGATTTTGCCTCTTTGATCAATCTTCACAGTCTTCTGAACTCAGTCTTAACACTCAAAAACGCTTCGATTTTTTCCCTCAATCCATCTATCTCCTTTTTTCCTCTTCAATCGTTTTCTCCATAGCAATATTTTCCTTCTTTACACCTTCAATCAACTCTTCTCTCATCCTCCTCTCAATTCTGCAATTACCATCTCCAGATTCAATTTTTATTTCTCCAATTGAATCACACTCTCCTTCAATTGGTTCGCTTCCTCACGCTGCAATTCAAACCCCTTCTTGATTGAATTCCTCTCTTCACAAACCTTCCTCAACTATTCTTTCTCGATCTCCACCTTACACAAAACTCACTCGCTTCTCGTTTCAAATCCCTAATTTCATTCTCTTTATCGTCTTTCTCCTTCATCACCATTTTTTTTTCATTTTTTTTTTTGATTCACGATTGCTTCTTTTTCCAAGCAATCGATCTTGTCTCCTTCAAATGATGGTCTTCTCACGAACCGCTTCTTCTCCACGTGATCGGCTCTTTCTCTAGCAATTACGAACAGCACCTTCGTCTTCAACAATACGATCAGCACCCTTCAAAGACCGATCGTTGCTTCTTCTCCGACTCTATCAGCTTCCAAACTTATCCCTTTTCCTTGTGTAATTCATCTCACACACACAATCCATCTTGTATCATCACTCCTTGTTTTCACTGACGCTGCTTATAAGTATATTTCTCTGATTCCTTAGCTTCCGGATATATATCCATTCTTCTTTTCTTGCTTAACCAAACTGCTGAATTCTCACAACCAGAGAATTCTTAACACGATAAGAATCTATGCACGCATGTCTCATAAAGTCCATCGAGTTTCATATCATCAAAGCTCCATCGATTCAAAAAAAACCAAACGAGACAAATCCTCAATACACAGTTCGTTTCTGACCAAAAACCAAAAAAAAAAAATTCTTCATCTTTATCCACTCACGACTGAAACTCTCTTTCTTCATTTGGTTCTCTTTTTCTTTTTTTCAATTCCTTGACCTAGGGCTTGAAATTACTCTTGGCCCATCTGAAATTTAGAAAGCTATCCAGGCCCAAACATAGGAATCCAAACGCTTTGTTTCACTTCCTCTCTTTTTCTTCTTCTAAGGTGAGACACAAACGAATGACACCCATCATGGTTTATGGAAGTCATGGCTTCACTCGTCTTACTCAAAACCAAAATGATCCTTTTTCTCTGAGATTTCTTCTAGGTAATGAACCAATAAGATAACCAACTTGCTACTTTCACGATCCTGGTTCAGACGTGGTTCCAAAGTATCTCCAAATAAAACCCAAACACAAAACAAATCCATCCGATTAAGAAACCCTAATCTTCAAATATTCGCTTCACCGATCATCAAGTTTAACCTTTGCCAAAAACACTCAAAAATTCTCGTGACGGTACCAACAAAAGTTCACTACCGTATCAGCGCAAAACATAATATCCAACAACAACTACCACGAGACTTCCTTCCTCTTTATAGCAGACTCGACTTCTCACTTCACGAGTTCACGAAATCGACTTATCTCTTTCATATAAAAAAAACTCACTAGCCACAAAAAAAAAACAAGATCTACTATCCGAAAATAAGTATTACTTCTGACGGATTAGGCTCTGATACCATGTGTAGAAACCAGGTCCGATCAAAGAGAGGTATGAGGATATGTAAGCAGATAAAGTGAAGGGAAAGAAAGACACACACAAGTTTAACGAGTTCGGTGAGCCGGAATAGCATAACCTACGTCTCGCCGGGACCTAGCCCGGAATCCACTAGAGTTGTCACCAAGATTACAAGCTTTCTCTCAACTCTCCTAAATCCCTAATGAGTTATGTCACACATTGACATCTCCTCCTTTTATAAGAAAACCTAAACCAATTCCTAATCACTTATTAAGAAGGTTTACATATTTTAGATAACTCCTAAAATATGTGTATATTTGGATAACTCCCAAATATATCTTATTTCCTTATTTCTTCAAGCTTACTCCAACAATGTAGTTTTTTTTTTAATTTAATGTTTAATTAATTCAAAGAAAAACACAGTTTAACAACATGTGCATCATCAGTTTGAATAAGAATAAAATGCAGAAATTAGGCTAAATGTGATTTACATCAAAATACCAAACTAGGTTCAGAGACCATCTTCGTATCTCATGTCTCCCATTGCTCTAATCGGAAAAGTTGGTTTCTCACTTTCTTGTCGATGAATATGACTAGCCGAGTTTGAGGAGTCGGGTTTCACCGTGTCTTCCCGTAATCTTTCCTTCCATATGGAATCGACAACTAAAACACATATCAAAAGGAGCTCTGTATGATTCAGGTTGTTTTCTGAGATATATATGACAATAGTTTGTTAGTCGGTAGAGAAATTAGCTTGTAAGAAATTTTTGGTGAGAGCTATCAAAAGACCTGAAGAAAAGCCGCACGAGAAAAATAAAGTCTCCATTGGCTGAAGACATGCTGAGTTCGCTACCACACCAAAACTGCTCATTCGATCTCTTGTCGGTTATGAATTGCGAGCCAAGTGCAGAAAGAATATTTGGGTGTCGCATGTGTAAACCATAATTTGCTCGAAGTTGTCGGAATGTGATTCCAATTCCTTGTGTTGAAAGTGTGCTTAAATACATCCTATTTAAGCACAAAAAAAATTATATACATCATATTTTTCTCTTTAAAGGGATTTTCGACAAAAATAACACTTTACTGCATAGCATTTACAAAACTAACACTTTTGAGTTCATAATAAACTATGTGACACTTATTCACTGTTAAAAATAATGAAATCTGATAAAGCCCTTGTGTGCAGAACACTTCTTGTCCGAAGCGCGTGTTTTTGTCATTAAAATATTATTTATAAATAATTAATTGAAAAACATTAAAAAGAAGAGAAAATACATAAAATAGCACAAAAATATACCTTATCATAAATATATCACCAAACAAAATAATTGACATTTTTAGCATTATTTTGATTACAAAGACTTTTATAACATTATATAAATTAGGGTTTACAGTTTATTATTTAGGGTTTAGGGTTTATTATTTAGGGTTGGGGTTTAGTATTTAGAGTTTAGAGTTTATTATTTATGGTTTAGGGTTTAGTATTTAGGGTTTAGTGTTAGGGTTAATTTTGTCTTATCCCTTTAATAAATTCTATTTTGTGATTTTTCTTTCTTAGTGCTACTTGTGACAATGCATGTTTTTGTGTCATTTTTGCGATTTGCCCTAAAAAGAACAACAAAGTTCATTTATAAAAATATATTAAAATTGGCTTCACATATTAGAGAGAGAGAGAGTGTGACGGCGATGAAGGTTTAGATCTAGGGTTTGATTCACATGATTCATGAGAGTTCGGTCTCGTTGACTTTCAGTTGGTTTTTATTTGGTAAATCGGTGATCCTTTTCAGGTTTTCATCATCGTTTCGAAAACATTTCGTGGAAGGGAAGGTTCGCGATTTCTTGCGATCGTACCTTATAAGAGGACAGATTCGAATGGGGTTTTTGATTGGGGAAGTTCGATTTTTTGGATTCAATTTCATTTGGATGAATGTATTGGATCCGAAAAGTGTGAGAGATATGATTCTCATAGATCTGATGTTGCAGGGCTCATATCCTCAACCGTTTCATTCGGATATAAAAAACAGATGGAGGATCCGGAATGGATCGTGGAGGGTAAGGAATAATAGTGGTGGACAACGTACGAATCCAGGTTTGTCAATTTGGAACAAACCCATTACTCTAAGACAGTGTCTTGGTTTTCAATGGTTTGTATTGATTCAGTATTGAATATGGGAGGTGAAAATTTTAATTATGGGGATTGCATATCAGTTGTTCATACGGCTGTATTGCAGAGGGTAAAACTTAATACATGGTACGAGATTCTTTAATATTAAGAATTTATTAAAATATTATTTTCTTGATTGATTCGGTTAATTGCTGGGAATTGTGGAATGGATAACCTTCTTTTGGAGGGTTTGGATCTGGAGGAGCCGGTACTCGAAGATCTTCAGCCTTTACATGAAGGGTTAAAGGGTGGCTGGGAAACCACTTCAGAATTTGGGTTTTTGAAACAGAACCGGCTTCTCCAAGGTGGTTCTTCAGTCTCTTTAACTTGTTGCAAGCATTCATTGTTACTCCTTTCTGATTCTTATTCCTCTTTGATAACATCTTCAGCGTCCCCTCGGCTGTTCGCAATGAAGATCCTTTGAGAGGAACAGGCTCAAGACAGATGTTCCCAGGCAGTAACTCTACGTCTGATTCTTGCGGCCACGATGATTTACCTGTTTTTTCACACTCATACAATGCTAAATTCACTACGGCAGATGAGATGTTTGAACGTTGCAGGTATAAACTATTGTTCATCCCTTATATACATCGTTACTAGATAGCATTCTGAAACATTAAACCTCGCTAACACCTTGTCATAATAAGGGTTACTTTGGAAACCCATTTACAATATTCAGACATTCCTTGTTCTAAGTAAGTGAGATATATATTACAAGCCTGGTGAATTAATAATCTTAAATGTTTCTTGCAGCTCCATGTCGTCAGATAACATGTTCACTGACTTGGACGAATCCGTCACTTCTACAACGTTAGTTTGATAAATACAATGAACGTTCATTTAAAAGTTTATATGTTCATATCTTTGGTTTGTACGTTCACACACTTCATTTTTAAGTAGTTATTAGATTTTGACATGCGCTAACAGTTAGATGTTTTATAAATTGTAATGAATTGTTTATAGGTTTTTTATTTGAGATTTTTTATCTATTATGATATTATTTTGCAATATATTATGGTATCGAAAGTCAAAGATGAGCACAACAACAACAAAAAAAACAGGAAACATCAAAATATACTAAAGAGATTAAATGATTAGTTGAATATTAGGAAAAGAAAATATCATTTTGGAGAATGAAAATAACTGTATTAGAAAGAGGAAAAATAGAAACAAGTTTTAAAATGTTATATTAATGATGACCACCATGTTGGGAATGTCCTGAAATCTACTGTACTATCTCTAGAAAGTATGATAAATGTCGAGATCAGACATAAGTCATAAATACTGGGTGATCATGATGGCTTGCTAGAGTCCGCTCTTGATCTATAAGTTTAGGACTTATTACCAGTATTGTATGATCCCAAAGGGTCACACACCATAGCTAACGGGAAAGTTAAGATGGAATTAATACGGTAAGATGCTAAGGCATTTACTGTATTTGTACAGAGAGTTGGGCAGACAACAAATGGGCTTTTGTCTGATTTGTGTCTTGGGCCCAAAAGATTAATGGTCCATTAGTTTAATTAATTAAACTTGGGCCCATTAGTGAGATAAATTAGATTGCAACCCTAGGGTTTGCGACACCAATTGTTTTTGGCGATTTGGTGGAGGTAGCTGCGGTCTCTCTCTCTCGAGTCTCTCTCTCTTTGTTGTTCTTCCATCTCGGTCTAGCAGCCATTCCTCGCTTGTAAGAGTGTGGATACCAAAGGAGGAACAGGTACTCATCTGTTCTAATCTGATCTTGTCATTACCACCAATCATTCCGCTGCAAAGGTAAAGATCAGGTTTGTTTTATGATTCGATTACAAGAACCTAGATCTGTTTAAGATTATGTGCTAGGTTGCAATCTGAGAATTGAACCATGGAAAAACGCATAATCCAACAGTGGTATCAGAGCTAAGGTCATTAGTTTCTTGTAATTTGGATCTTTGTATGAATCGATTTTGACTTATTAAGCTTGATTGAATGAATCGATTTTTAATAAGTGGAATCTTTGAATGAATCGATTTCAATTGTTATAGTAATTAAAGAATCGATTTGAGTAAGAATCGTTTTGGTTTAATTCGTGTTGTTGACTTTATTTGATAATGTGAATCGATTGTTTAATGAATAAGGACAAAATCGTTTGAGATTAATCGATTGTTATTGAGATAAATCGTTTATGATGTTGACTTTGTCTATATAATTAAACGATCACTTTCAATTTGGAATAGTCAAATCGTTTTTTTGTCTTTAGTTTATGAATCGTGATGATAACATGGATTGTTGACTTTTGTTTGATAATCACAAAATCGTGTTTTGTCTTTATGTGAGTTCATGAATCGTTGAATTTGATGAAAGTTGAATTAATTATCAAACTGATGTCTTGCGATTCGCTTGTTATCATAATAAGCAATTGGTTAGCGATTGGTTAATGTTGACTTGATGTTAGCCATCGATCAAGATTCAAAGCCTTGATAATTGTGGTTCGTTTTTCCCAAACCCGCGACAATGAACCGATCAAACCGATTGTGGTTCATTGTCTGCTTTAGCCAAAACCGCAAGTTAGGTCAAAATTGGCTAAAACACTAGGTGTTTCTTCCCGGTTTTGGACTTAACTGAACCGATCCAATTTAATTGGTGGTTCAAGCGGTTAACCCAAATCGCGGTTTGCTGGAAATTATTTAATACAAATGGTATTATTTAATTTCTGGTTAAACCGGATTGAAATTCATAAAATTGAATTTTAACCTAAACCGAAGGCTGGTCTAAGTTTGATTTGGTTGGACCAAATAAGTTAGAGCTGGTCTGGTTTAGTAAATAACCGATGGTTTTGATAGTTAATTTGGTCTTGGACCAAAATTAATAAACCGACTCGGTTATGTCAAATTATTGGGCCAATTGGAATTCTATGGTCTTGGGCCAAGAATTGGGCCTATAATTTGTGACCCAACCCAAAATATTAATAAAATATTAAATTAGAAATTTCTACTTTTAGAATGTTTCTAAATTTAGAAAGTTTCTAAAACAAGTAAGTTTCCCAAAATAGTAACCTTCTATTTTTGGAAATAAAACTTAAAATCCTCAAAACCAATATCAAGCTTGGATGTCTTTCCAATCTTGTCAGCTACTTAACGCTTATTCGATTACAGATATGGCTTACAGTGTGAGGTATCTGTTTTCGCGTAAGTAAAGTAGTATATAGTCACTAATTTCATTGGGAGTCCCAGACTTTAGTGATTATTTGGCTGTAAGAGATTGGTTTCCTTGACTGGGCCATCGGGAGTCCCGGGCCTTGAGACATCTGGTGTTTTGGGCCTTGGGCCCAATTCACAACCGAGAGTTATTGGATATAACTAGCTGTGTGTATGCTTACCAAGTAAAGCTACTTCCGGGTGACGGCCAGTGGCCCACTTTGGATTTAGCTGAACATGGGTCTCGGAATCATTGCATTCTTATGAGGTTAAACAAAGAAATTTTGAATGCAATGCAAGTTTTCTTATAAGTTGTTAAGATTACTCTTTTATGAACTAAATATCTAAAACTCTATTTATCTCTAAATTTCAGTTATGACTAGCACAAACAATCAAAACACTTTCTCGATCCGGTCTGTCCTTGAGATGGACAAACTGAACGGATCAAATTTCTTGACTTGGTCGCGGAACCTGAGGCTAGTCCTCAGGCAGGAGAGAAAGGACTATGTCCTTGAGAGAGCTCTCCCCGAGAGGATCGGGTCCAATGCCTCTCATGCAGTATATAATGCTTGGAATAAGCATTATAATGATGCGGTAGATGTGCGTGGTCTGATATTGGCTACCATGGACTCAGATTTGCTGAAGCAATATGAGAACATGGAGTCGCCAATAGAGATGATCAGCAGCCTGAAATTGAAATTTCAGGAGCAGGTAAGAGTGGAGAGATACCAGTTGGTTAAGTCTCTCATTAGCTGCAAGCTACCAAATGATCATCCAGTAAGTCCTCATGTCAGTAAAATGATGGGTTACATTGATAACCTGAGGAAACTGGATTATCCAGTTAGCCAAGAATTGGCAACTGAGATCATTCTGCAGTCACTGCCGTCAAGCTATGATAAGTTCAAAAGGAACTATATCAAGAAAGGCTTAACGAAGACGCTGACTGAACTGCATGATATGCTCAAGACAGTTGAGCCAAACGTGAAGAGTACCCTGTATAATCTCGTAATGGAGAAGGGTAGGTTTACTAAACCTAATGCTGACAAGGGTGAAGACAAAGTTGTCCAGATTTTGAATCATGGCAAGCGTGTGTCTTCTAAGCCCGAGTCAGATACCTCTTACGTTGGTAAGTGCTGCTACTGTAAAGAGATTGGGCATTGGAAGAGAGATTGCATTAAATTCATGGAAGATTATGAGGAGTTAAAGTCGATGTATGAGACTACTTCCTCAGGTATTCATGTTATTACTTCAAGTTATACCTTATAGGTATTGGATACTGGTTGTGGCACTGATATTTGTTATAATATGCAGAGCCTGAGCAACAGTAGAACGTTGAAGGAAGGACAAGTGGAACTGCGTGTCTGGAAGGAGCTATGGATGCTGCCTCAACCGTAGGGTTTTCACTTGTAGATGCCTTTGAGGCTTGGTTTTGTATTAAGTAATTGCTACAATGTACCTGCTTTAAGCAGAGTTGTCTTTCATTTTCTTGTAAGAATTTGAATGTTTTTCATTTTGATAAAAGACAAGTTTTGTTCTTTTGATCTTAATGAAATATTAATTGTAGCACCCTATTCAAGGAATGGGTTTTATATCTTAAACCATAGAGTGCCTAAAATGTAACATAAATACCGCAATTGGTTTAAATCTGATGAATTAAACCTGATTTTTCTTGGCATAAATGTTTTGGTCACATAGAGTAAGTCAGATTCAGAAACCCCATAGTTATGGACTTTTGGGCTCATTTGAATGGATATCTTATGAGACTTGAATTCTGCTTACTAGACCAAAAGACAAAGGGCCCATCTTAGCCGAGCTAGAGAAAGGCCCAAAGGCTTATTGGAGATTGAACATACTCATGTATGTGGTCCGATGAGCAGTAATGCCAGAGAAAATTTCCTGTACTTCATTGTCTCTACTGATTACTTCAGTGAGTAAGACTGTGTTCATTTGATGAGACACAAGTCGGAATTCTTTGACATGGTCGAAAGAGTTCCAGAATGAGGTATAGAATCTGAGTGACAGAAGTATTAAGACTCTGGATTAGATCACGAGTGAGAATACTTGAGTCATTAATGGTGTGATCATCTGAATGAGTGTGAAGTCGTTTCACAGCTCAATTCTCCTGAAAACCTTGAGGTATTTCTGTGAGAAAGAATCAGATCTTATTAGAAATGATTAAAGATGAGTCACACGAATCTTCCATGATATTCTTTAATAATAACGCTCTAGAAATATTTAAGTTTACGCTGAAATAGTTCCACCAATATCAGTTGAAAGACACCACGTAAATGTGGATTGGAATCGATCCAAATTCGTCTTTACTGAGTATTTGTAGTTGTGCTACTTCACTGGTTGTCCTAGGGAAACCAAGGCTTGTTACTTTTACGTCCATTCTGTTTTCTAAGAAGGGAAGTTACTTTCCAAGAAGAACAGTGGGAGTAAAAGTATAACTCGAAGAAATTCGAGAAATACAGGAGGCTGCTCAACCTGTTGAGGGAGAGCAACGGATGGATTTACAGATTTCTGTAGAATCTACACATGTAGAGCCTGAAGTTCGCAGATATGAATGAATTAGTCACTAATCCGAGAGTGATTTCTCGTCATTAGTTGAACCTGATGATCATTGAAAGTTCGCATGATCTGATGATCATTGAAAGCGACGAATCTGCGAAATTCAAAGAAGCGAAAGTGAGCCCGGACTCCAAAAATTACATTTTGTGTAAGTTAGCTTCATCGATCCATTCATGGATGGAAGCAAACATATCGGAGTTGGAATCTTCGTTCTGTTGAAGTAGTCAAAGTTTTGACTTGAACAGGAACGAAATGGAACTG
This sequence comes from Orychophragmus violaceus, assembly GCA_030180135.1. Taxonomy (NCBI): domain Eukaryota; kingdom Viridiplantae; phylum Streptophyta; class Magnoliopsida; order Brassicales; family Brassicaceae; genus Orychophragmus; species Orychophragmus violaceus. The sequence goes on along the minus strand of CM058237.1, from coordinate 59,693,259 downwards.
TGCGTTTACTAATAGATAAGTGGGAGCGATGTGGCATTTCTCATAATGTATGTCGATGACATACTGATTCTCGGAAATAACGTCCCAATACTGCAGTCGGTAAAGGACTGACTTGGGAGTTGGTTTTGTGATTGACATGGGTAAAGCCACGTAGTTCTTGGATTCTGGATCTAAAGATAGAGATCCAGAAGAGCTGGTAGGACAAAGTCAGGATTCTTACATTGACAAAGTCCTACACGTTTTGAGCAATCCAAGAAGGGTTTTATGCCAATGTCACATGGCATTAAGTTAAGCAAGATACAGTATCCTACGATAACTGCTGAGCTTGAATGCATGGATGAGATTCCATATGCGTAGGCAATTGGATCTATCATGTATGCCATGACACGCACTTGTTTTGATGTTGCTTTAATGTTAAGCAAGACAAGTATAGACCAGTCAAATCCAGCAAAGAATCACTGGATTGCCGTAAAGAATATCCTAAAGTATTTGAGAAATACTAAGGATAAATTCTTGGTTTACGGAGAAATTGAGGTGCTACAAGTCGATAGAGTCTGAAAGGCAATTTTCCAATTGACAAAGATAATTCCTGGTCACAGTCCGGCTATATCTTGTGTCTGTCTGGCGGTGCGAGGCACTGTTGCTGACTCCATGACTTAAGCTGAACGTTTCGCAGCTTGGAAAGCCGCAAAAGAGGTTGTTTGGAAAGAAGAGTTCATCACTGAACTTGATGTGATTCCCAGCATAGATGAGACTAGCTGCACATCAGAGATCCAAACACCTTGAGGATAGGTATAACCTATTCCATGAGATAAATGACAGAGGTGTTAAGTAGATCAGCAAGTTTCATCGAATGAGAACGTTGCTAATCTATTAACAAAGCCACTCCTTAGGCCTAAGCACGAGTCGCGGACTGTAGCTGTAGGATGAGTGAAATTAAGATGTAGTCTTAATTTCAGTGGGAGTTCGTAAAGGGTTTTACTTAGTTATTTTGAAAGGTTCATGTAAACATAATATTTTATGTTTATGAAATCTATGATTTCTGGATTATTTTAACTGTGATATAAATAATCGTTCCAAAATGATTCATGTCATCATATATGGGCCATCGAAGTACATGAGTAAGACTTGATCCTGAAACCCCATATTTAACGAAATGACATAAATCAAAGTGTCCATAGTCGAAGGTTGTTGAAATTGGAACACCAACAACCACTTGAGACTAGATTGTGTTGAGACTTATGACCAAGTTTCGAGGGGTCATAGATGTGCGGCATCAAAGTCGACACATAGGTATATGTAGGGGAGCATATGACCGGACATGGCCCGCTGATGAGAACTCTACAAGATATTAATATATGTGTCATGAGAGGTTCTCATATACGACTATAGAGTATAGTCCTTAGACCTGAGTTCGCATGCATGTGGCTGCACATGAAGTGATGCGCTTTGATCATTGTCTAACGCTGTTTCGTAACTGGGAGCTATACGGACCTTGGTTGGGTGTATTATGAATTGTGTAGTTCATAGTGATGAAACAAGATGGGATTTGTCCCTGCCGTTTAACGGAGGTAATATCTCTAGGCCAATCGGAGACTTGGTAGCTGGTAAGAGAGTGGCCACTCCCAAACGGACTTGCCCAAGTCGTTTGCATTGTCAGTATCAAATCTGGTCCGATGAACATGGTCTGGCTATATAAGGATGACACGCATCTTGCCTTATGCCAGATCGAGATATTAAGACAAAAGGACTAGGGAATGTAGGATTCCAGTACAAGTGGGAGATTGTTGGGAATGTCCTGAAATCTACTGTACTATCTCTAGAAAGTATGATAAATGTCGAGATCAGACATAAGTCATAAATACTGGGTGATCATGATGGCTTGCTAGAGTCCGCTCTTGATCTATAAGTTTAGGACTTATTACCAGTATTGTATGATCCCAAAGGGTCACACACCATAGCTAACGGGAAAGTTAAGATGGAATTAATACGGTAAGATGCTAAGGCATTTACTGTATTTGTACAGAGAGTTGGGCAGACAACAAATGGGCTTTTGTCTGATTTGTGTCTTGGGCCCAAAAGATTAATGGTCCATTAGTTTAATTAATTAAACTTGGGCCCATTAGTGAGATAAATTAGATTGCAACCCTAGGGTTTGCGACACCAATTGTTTTTGGCGATTTGGTGGAGGTAGCTGCGGTCTCTCTCTCTCGAGTCTCTCTCTTTGTTGTTCTTCCATCTCGGTCTAGCAGCCATTCCTCGCTTGTAAGAGTGTGGATACCAAAGGAGGAACAGGTACTCATCTGTTCTAATCTGATCTTGTCATTACCACCAATCATTCCGCTGCAAAGGTAAAGATCAGGTTTGTTTTATGATTCGATTACAAGAACCTAGATCTGTTTAAGATTATGTGCTAGGTTGCAATCTGAGAATTGAACCATGGAAAAACGCATAATCCAACACACCACACACATACAAAACTAATAAATATAAAGCAAACTCGGGGTCTAATACATACAATCTGAAGAACCTCAAGGAAAAGAAACCAGTCAAAAATAGCAACTCAATAAGTGTTACAAAGCCTAATTGCTCAAAGATATATATATTCATATTCTCATCTTTCTTCATCTTTAGTCTTCTTTTTTAAAAAGTTTCGAAACATATCTTGGTGTTTCTTGCTTTATAATTCCACCTATATATAAATCAAATACAACACCTAGCACATTTTCGAACAAGACCAACATTGAATCTTGAGCAGAAAAAAATAACTTAGAAAAAAATAGGAAACATAAAAAATATGGCAACTGCAGATATCAGAAACATGGCAACATAAATATGTTAATGTGAATGTATATTTAAGTTCATAAATTTAAGAATTGTATGTTCATATACATACCAGTTTTTAGAATGAAGAAACATAATGGTCATGTGAACGTTTGATACATTCATAAACATATATACGTTCATAGAAGACATATTAAGTTCATATCATTATACATACGTTCATATCATCATATATACGTTCATATAAAAATATATACGTCCATATAAAACGTATATACGTTCACAGAAGACATATTACGTTCATAGAAGACATATAACATTCATATAATCATATATGTTCATAAAAAAAGAACAATTCTTGGGTTCACCCTTAGGTGTGAAACAATTTGTTCAAAAAACTTAAAAATTTAAATAATAAACCCTAATCCCTAAACCCCAAATGGCTTAAACCCTAAACTCCAAATCCTAAACCCTAAACTGCAAATGGCTTAAACCCTAATCCCTAAACCCTAAACCCTAAAGGACTTAAACCCTAAACCCTAATCCCTAACGCCAATATGTAAATCTTAAAAAAATAAAACTTAAAACCTAATCCTAAACCCTAAAACTTAAAAAATAAAAATAAAAACTAAACTCTAACCCCTATTTAGATATATTTTTGGGGATTTTCGAGTATTTTCTGATCCTTTTAAATATTTATTCGAGTTTTAAGATATTTTTGGTAATTTTAGGTATCTGAACCCGATAAGTCCCGAACCGAATTTGACACGATATATATAAATATCCAAACATGGTATATAGCCCTAAACCCAATGGTCATGTGAACGTACGATACGTTCATATCAAACGTATATATGTTCATATCAAACGTATAGACGTTCATAGAAGACATATTACGTTCATATCATCATATATACGTTCATAGAATTCAACCCCTATTTTTTAACCAATCAAATAATTATACATAATCTAGTATTAAAAATAAATAAAAATTAAAAAATAAAATAAGAATAAGAATAAAACAAAAGTAAGAAAATTATTTTTTCGTTTAGACAAAATTAAAACCCTAAACCCCATATGACTTAAACCCTATGGCCCAAACTCACTCCAAAAGGTTTCTAAACTCCAAACCCTAAAACCTAATCTCTAAACCATAAACTCCAAATGGCTTAAACCCTAAACCCCAAACCCATATTACTTAAACCATATGGCATAAACCCTAAACTCCATAGGGCTTAAACCCTAAACTCCAAACTCTAAATCCTAATCTCTAAGCCCTAAACCCAAAAAGACTTAAACCCTAATTCCTAAACCCTAAACCCTAAACCCCAGAAGACTTAAAATATATATTATTTTATATATATGAGCCTATATATTTCTTATACATTATTATAATGTTCAAAGTAGTAGATTCATGTCAATATAGTTAAAGATGTTTATCGACGTGTACATTTATGAAGTGTATGTTGATATACATACAAGATTTTAGAATGAAAAGAACATAATGTCATGTGAATGTAATATAAGTTCATATCAAACGTATATACGTTCATATCAACGTATATACGTTCATAGAAGATATAAACTCCAAACCCTAAACCCTAGTCCCCAAACCCTAAATTCTAAACCCTTTGAAAACCTAAAAAAAAACTAAACCCTAATCCCTAAACCCTAAAGCTCAAAGGGCTTAATCCCAAACTATAAACCTTAAACTCTAATCCCTAAAACTAAAACCTAAACCCTTACTCCAAACCCTAAACCCTAATCCCCAAACCCTAAATTCTAAACCCTTTGAAAACCTAAAAAAAACTAAACCCTAATCCCTAAACCCTAAAGCTCAAAGGGCTTAAACCCAAACTATAAACCTTAAACTCTAATCCCTAAAACTAAAACCTAAACCCTTATGCCATACCCTAAACCCAAACTTTAAACACTAAATCCCAAACCATGAACCCTAAACCCTAAACCCAAAAAACTAAACCCAAACCCTAAAATCTAAACCCTAAAATTAGAAATTGAACAATCGAAGAGAAAGATATTTTTCTCTGTTTGGGTTTCTTCAGCTAATCAATATGATACATAATCCAATAAAAGAAAGAGAAGTTTAACAAATGGCTGTGAAAAGGGGAAATAGAGAGAAAATAGTGAGGTTTAGGGACACAAATGTCTTTTTCTGAGTGTACAGAATGTTTGATACAATGTCAAATGAATAAAACTAATATCAGTATTATCCAGGGTCATTGTTTCATATTCATTTATTTTTATTTACATGTAAAGGTATAAGTACCTAAAAAAGAAGTGTGTGAACGTACAAACAGAAGATATGAACGTATAAACCTCTAGATGAACGTTCATTTAGAGGTTTATACGTTCATATCTTCCGTATGTATGTTCACACATGTCATTTTTAAGGTAGTTATACCCTAACCTGTAGATGAATAAAAATTATACATATATAATAATGAATAAAAGTATATAGACTCATTTATATAAAATTATCTTTATATTAAAGATATATATCTAATATTTATATATATATATATATATATTTATTTATTTATTTATATATCCCTTAACCTCCCCAACTTTTATTATTTGTGGATCGAGTTGTACTAGGATATTATAAGTTTTTATTTCAATTTTCCACACTTGGTTCCTCCAGTTAGTTCTCGGCATTGGTCCGAATTTCATCTTGTACTATGAACGTTCATTTAGAGATTTATACGTTCATACCTTTGGTATGTACATTCACACACTTCATTTTTTAGGTAGATATACCCTAACATATAGGCGAATAAAAATTATACATATATAATAATGAATAAAGGTGTATAGACTCATTTATATAAAATTATCTTTATATTAAAGATATATATCTAATGTATATATATATATATATATATTTATATATCCCCTAACCTCTCTAGTTTTTATTATTTGTGGATCGATTTGTACCACGATATTCTAAGTCTTTATTTCTATCTTCCACACTTGGTTCCTTCAGTTGGTTTTCGGCATTGGTCTGAATTTCATCTTGTACTATAAACGTTCATTTAGAGGTTATACGTTCATATCTTCGGTATGTACGTTCACACACTTCATTTCTTAAGTAGTTATACCCTAACATATAGATGAATAAAAATTATACATATATAATAATGAATGGTACACTACAAAAAAAGTCCACATTGATAGCACAATGTTATAGTACGTTTTGCTAAACTGCTATTGAAGATAAGTTTATAATTTTGGGTATTATATAATAGTATTTAATAAACGCTAAGATAAATTTTCATTAAGCGGGAAGTTAAAATTATTTTCCGCCAAACACTTAACCAAAATGTAAACTTTAGAGCCAAATTTTTGACATAGGCGCCAACATGAAATTTTTATCTTATTTATAACAAATTTTATCTCAAATTTTTTTTATTGGTTTCCACATAAATCTTTTTTTCCCCTCTCTTCCTCTCTATTCCTCGTCTTCGTCTCTCTTCTTCTTCCTCACCCACCCAAACGAGAACCAAACCCTAAATCTAGTTTCACCCTGTCTACCTCTCTATCTCTGTGAATATCACGCGGAGCATCAATTCCACACCGAATCGGGTTCACTGTCGAAGATTTCGTGTTCTCAGATCTCCCCACGCCTCCTCCTTCTCCTCCCAATCCCTATGACCCAGCTTACCCAAACCCTAGCTCCATTTTCTCCGGCGTCTCCTCGTCTCTTCAGAACCGACCAGCTTTTTTCCCTCCGCATCTCTATGTCGAGTTCCGCATCGGTGAACACCGTTAGCTTGTTCCGGCTTTAGATCTTCATCTTCTGTGATTGAGGTTCTTCTCTTTCTCCTTTTCTCAATTTGATCACCTTTAGTTAAATTCCTATATTGATTCTGGTTTCATTGGTCTAATTCTAGTCATTTGATATCTTCCTGCTGATTTCTCTTGTTAGGATAGATAACGACAGGTCTTATCAGTGATGGAGCTTGGAAAAAAAACATGTTGTGGATTGTCTCTCTCTCTTGATATCATAGACAACCTGTGAATTTGTTTTTCTGCAGAGTGATCGATCCTTTGGTGGTTTTCTACAGTCGCTTATCATTTTGAGACTGTGCAGGCATTCTTGTAAGATTCTAAACTCTTATATGTCACTTGTAGAAAGAGATTTTTAAAAACTGTTACCTGAAAATATATGACTCCTTCTGTTGGTTGTTTATACACAGATTTCGTGTGTATCAAAATTCAAGAGAGGAGGTAACTGCTAAAGATTTACTTTTCAGATGCTTAAGCTTGACAAAAAACAGTTTGTCGTTGAGGCAACATGTGCATTGTCTGAGGTATCAACTGCTTAAATGATATCCTTTCTTATTTTACAGACGGAATATTGGCATTGAGTGGACTTTGTTCGCTGCTTCTTCATATTTACTTCTCAACCACGCAGATAATCACAAAATCAACTAGGAGGATTACATTAGAGCTCAAGCGTGAGGAAGGCTTAGCCGCACAGACTCAGCCTCATCATGAAAATCTTACTATCCATGTTGAGGAGTCCCTTGCTTCTAAGATTACAACAAAGATAGTATTCAGATGTTTGGAACCAAAGGATCTTTTCTCAAAAAGTGTAAGTTTGTGGATTTATTCTCTTTGCTTTGTTACTTGAAAAAAACAGTTACATACATAAATATAATTCTTTTGTTCATCCTTAGGATCCCTTTTTGGTGGTATGGCTAAAACAAGCTCGATTACGTCTTGGCATTGACTGTTGAGAACTTTCTTGAGCGTCGTCTCCAGACTATTGTGTTCAAGTCTGGTATGGCTAAGTCTATCCATCACTCCCGTGTCCTCATCAGGCTGAGGCATATCAGGTATTGGAGTTGCTTGAGTTCGTTTCTGATGTTACTCATTGTTTGTTTGCTTGTTGTTAATCGAATCTTAATGAGCACCAACATTCTTTGAAACTTAAACCGAGATATGTTGTTGTCATCGCTTAGTTATGACACATCAAACATTGTATATTTGGTTTAAAGCAATTTCTGCACAATTGACTCGGGCTTCCATCTAACCTCATACATTTTTTCTTTTTGGATTCAAAGTTCTAATTTTTCAATACTGGCATCGACTTAGTCTAGTTACTCATCTTTATTTGGGTTTTGTTTTATTTTGATAGGGTTGGAAAGCAATTGGTGAATATCCCATCATTTTTGGTGAGACTTGATTCACAGAAACACATCGACTTTGCTCTGACCAGTCCCTTCAGTGGTGGCCTTTTTTGGGGTTAAATCTTGAACCTTTCTTTTCTCTGTGTTTTATAATCGCAAATCATCTTTTTAACAGAACTAAGAACAAAGCTTTATTGATGATGATCTCAAGTCATGGATCCTTAACAAAGCTTTATTGATGAGAACCCAGCTGAGTCTTTTGTGTTTTGACTCATGAATCTTTCTAATTTATAATCTTTGATGGAAACTTGCAGTGATCTAAGCAGCAATAACCTTGTAGACAAGCTATCTTCAAGATCGAGTCATATAGGAACTACTTAACATGCCTTTTCCATTGTTCTCAGATTATCTTATAATCTCTGAGTTAGAGTTTCTGTGTTTTGGACAGGGAGATATCGAGATACAAGAAAATGAGGAGGAGCAACAGAAATAGTTTAAGGAGTGAAGCTGGACATAATCGGAGAGGCATTTGTGGTTGAGCAGTCGTTGCTGCTTTTATTTTGACTTCTGTTTCATTTTGTTTGTTTGAAAATACTGATGACACAAGTGCAGATTTCATATATTATACTGTGTAAACATTTTTGGTTTGTTAATAAAATCTTTTTAAATATTGTTTTTTATATAAATGCAATTGGTACAAAAATATAATAATAATAATAATAATAATAATAATAATAATATTATTATTAATTTAATACGGCTTGGCTCGGCTCGGATCTAACTATAGCAAGAGAAATTATCGCTATCATAGATGTAAGATATTATAGCACGAACAAAGTACTATCACATATGACCTACTTATTATAGCTGAGGCAGACATAGCATTTTCAAAAACGTCATCATATACATATCATGGCGTTTTTCATGTGCTAAGAATAGAGATTTTTCTTGTAGTGATAACTCCATGGTTACTGGGTGAAAGAGCGGGATTATGTTTGAATCGTCTTTCGCAGTGCTCATCTCTACAGTCGTTATATAAATGACTAATGCAATTTGGTGATTATGTTTACACCACAAAACAGCATCCTTTTCTCACACGTAATGAACAATGAGTTGACCTCCAAGTCTGATTAATAATTCTTAAAAGAAAAAAAGAGAAGTAAAACTCTGAATTTGGGTTTTTAGAAAACGCAAACTGTAGCATATTAAATAGCAGAAAAAGTTGTTGACTAATATCGTTTCTTGGCCGCTCTGTTTTTGGTCCTCTGTTTGGTTTCTTCCTCTTCCTCGAGATTCGAGAATAAGTTGTTCCTGCCTTTTCAGCGCAATAGCTTCTTGATACGCAACCTCGATTTTGCTGCAGCAGTTGTCTTGATATAATTGAAGTACGATTCGTTACATATATAACAAACAATGATATATATTATGCATTGTTATTTACCTGAAGATATGGTCAAGAACAAACATCTCCACAGTTCGTCTACCCAACTCAGTTAAGCGTCTCTCGTCACGCTCATCATTACCATCCTATCCAAGAACAAATACAAATTTCTCAATTACTTTCCAGAAGATAAATGATAACAGAGAAAGCTCACCTTTTTACGGTTTTGAGGTCTTATCACTTGTTTTGGAAGCAATGACTCTAGAGCAGCTTTCTCTAGCAGATCACCATCTAATACGAACCTGTGTTCGAAAAATCGTTCCAGGCGGTCGATTCCTCGCCGGAAAGACGCTCGGCGGTGACCGGCCGCCGGGATTAGGTGGTAATCGGACCTAAAATCGGACACCTCAAAAAAGTTACTATTTGGCTCTTTTAAATCTAGGGAATCCATTATATTTGAGCAGAGATAAAGATTTTTAAAACAAATTTGAAGAAAATAGAAGAGAAAAGTGAAGAAGATGGCTAAAAAAAATAAGACGGCCGCGATTTAGGGTTGGAACGCAGAAGTTGGAGGTAGGAGATGAAACTTAAATTACTTTTATACCCCTCATTAAGTTAAAGTTAGGAAAAAGAACAAAAATAGCTATCTCAGGCTTTGAACTTGTCACCATGAAGTCTGAATAAAAAGACCTGCAACCACTACACCAACTCATTTTATCTGTACATTCTTACAATAACTATTATATGTACACATAATTAGCTATATATCTTAAAATTTCCTCCCCGCTTAATCCCCGATTCTTCTGCTAGGCGCTAGGCCTAATCCGATCGCCCGACTAGCGTCTAACGATTTTTTGAACATTGCGAACATATCGTTTTGCACACTTACTATCGGAGCCAACAGTCTTGGCTCAGCTTTCTTCTTCTTTGTTTAGTCTTCAAGAGCCTTCAATCCACTATGCACGGAATCCATCACCAAAGTTGATGTAACTTCCTTCTCCTTTAAAAAGAATTTCACAACATCTTTTAAGATTATGTCCATTTTCTCTCTAGACATCCCACGCCTAGAGTTTTGGTCCATTCCTAACCAAAAATCACCGAAGAAGCTGCAACCAAGAATGTTGGTAACATCAGAGATAGTGGAGAACCAGAGCCACTAAATGAAATTCTGAATTTGAAACTAAATATCCAGAGAGAGAGAGAAAGGGAATCTCATGTGGACAACAAAACTACGAACATGGAGGAAGTTTATCTTTGTTTGCAACACAGAGAAAAGAGATATGGTTAAAAACATCATGACATCCTTTTGGATAAGCTAAAATATACCTGACACAATGGCAACAAGAACATGAACAAGATTGATACATCCTATTATCCGACCTATAAAGTGGACAAAGATAATAAAGAATCATACAAGCAAGCCATTGAATTAGGGCTGGGCAAAAAACCTGGAACCGAAATACCGAACCGAACCCGGACCGAAAAAGAGGAATCGAATCCGAATCCGAATCGGTAAAATACCCGAACGGATCCTAAACCTATATACCTGAAGAATCAGAACCGAACCCGACCCGAACCGAGAACCGAATGGGTACCCGAAATATTCGAATTACAATTATATATTCAAAATCTTAATTATATTTAGACTTAATATAACATAATTATACAAAATTATAATTACAAACTCAAATATATTGGTTAGTTTTAGACCAAAATAGTTAAAATATCCAAAATAAATGAAATATATGAAACTTCTAGCTATATTTGTCTAAATTTAACAAATTTTTGTTCAAATTAACAAATTTTTATTTTTGTTTTATGATTTTTCGGGTACCGAATCCGAACCGAACCCGAATAGAACCGAACCGAACCCGAACCGAAATTATAAAATACCCGAATGGGTTTTATATGCCTAGACCCAAAAACCCGAAAACCCGAAAAACCCAAACCAAACCAAACCCGAACGGGTACCCGAACGTCCAGGCCTACATGGAATTATGAAATGCAGAGCCTTACCAATTTTGTACGTAATCATAACTTCCATCGAATCTTCTCTAGACCAAATTATAGTATCCTCTAGACGATGAAGAATCCTCACTCTCTCCAGAAATCATCGAGAAACCAAAAACCAACCACCGCATGAATCGAATCGTCAACCATGGGAAACCCAATTGATCGAATCTGATATTTCCACCAAATCACATCATCCGTTGACAGATCCTCCAATTTAAATAGTTTCATCACCGGATTAATACATAAATAGAGACGCTTATGGATGGATCGCATCTCATCCGTCCTCGAAAACCCTACAACCAGAATCAATACCTTAATTAGAAACCGTATCAAAACCAAATCATAGACAAAACGAGATTGAATCTGGAAAAAAAGAAACCGATCTTTCCTCTTAATCCTAGACTCTGTCACTGAATCTTCCTTTCTTTGATTCGCCTCATCACCGTCGTTCGTGGATCGCAGATCCATAAGAGATCCAATCGCAAATGAATGAAACCATCAGAAAATCATGTTAAACCGCATAGAGAGATGACCAAAGAGAACCTGATCCATAGATCAAACGAAGAAATCTTGATTATACAAATCTCCACCATTAAACGATTATCAAGGTCCAGATATGATGAAGAGAAACAGTTATGTTTCTGTGCAAATCGCAAAAATTACACAAAAAACATGTCTTGTCACAAATATAGCAATAAGGAACAAAAATCATAAAAATAGCACAAAAACATGTTTTGTCACTAAATTAGTCCTAACATAACTGTTTAATTACTAAACCCTAAACCCTAAATATTAAACCCTAAACCCTAAATAATAAACCTTAAACTTTAAATAATTAACCCTAAACCCTAAATTATATAATGGTATAAAAGTTTTTGTAATTAAAATAATACTAAAATATGAATTATTTCCCTTGATGCTATATTTATGACAATGTATATTTTTGTGCGATTTTATGCATTTTTTCTATATTTTTTCCAATTATTTATTTTTAATTGTGGTCAACAAAATTAATTAAAAAGTTAAAAATAAATCCAAAATACAATAAACATTAACTCAACCACGCGCATCAGATTTAGAGAGAAAGAGATATAGGGGTATTAAAGACCTTACATAGAGATAAATGCTATTTACTCACACCACCAAAATGTGTCAGACCTATAATAAATGGAAAATACTTAGGTTCACCCATAGAGGTGAACCCATTTGTTCTAGCTATACCATAGAGGTGAACAAAAATTTAACAAATAAATGAAATATATGAAACTTCTAGCTATATTTGTCCAAAGAGCTTAAACCCTAAATCCAAAGAGCTTAAACTCTATACCATAAACCCTAATCCCTAAACCTTAAACCTCAAAGGTTTACATTCAAAGGGTCTTTACAATATTTGAATGTCTTTAATTCCTTAATTTTAATTTTATAATTTTATTTAAAAATAATATTACATGACATATGTTTTTGGATATTTAGACAAATATAGCTAGAGCTTAAACTCTATTCCCTAAACCCTAAACCCAAAGAGCTTAAACTCTATACCACAAACCCTAATCCATAAACCTTAAACCCCAAAGGGTTTACATTCAAAGGATCCGTAATCCCTAAACCCCAAAAGTTTTAGATCCAAAGGGTCCATAATCCTTAAACCCTAAACCCAAAAAAATTTAAACAATAATCCCTAAACTCTAAACCCTAAAGGTCTTAAACCCTAAACCCTAAGCCGTAAACCCTAAACCATAATTCGTAGACCCTAAACTCTAATTTGTGAACTTTAAAAATATATAGATATTGATATATATTATTACTATTTTTTATAAAATATTTGAATGTCTTTAATTTCTTAATTTTAATTTTATAATTTTATTTAAAAATAATATTACATGGCATATTTTTATTGGTTAAAAAAGATGAGGTGAACAAATAGGATCACCTCTAGGAGTGAACCTAAGTATTTTCCTTGTTTAAAATCTCCAACCGATTTTGAGGTCTTCTTCTTGTGTCACACACATCATCTGATGTGATTTCAATGAGAGCCTTTGTCATAAACCGATTCTACTCTTTTAACTTTTGGCGTTTGAATGATAGTGTGGAGAAGCAACGGACCAGGACCAAGTAAGGGGGTAAAGAGAAACGATGTATCAAATAACAAACAGCTAGTTCAACGGGTCGAAACTATCTACATGCAACCCTATATGATCTCCAAAAAAGAGAAGTAATAATTTTTTTATTATAAAGAAAATCCATTGACCGCATGCATCATTCAACGGGGCATTATTGTAAGAACCAAGTTTTGTGTTATAGACTTCAATAAAAGTGGCTTTGACCATAATCTAAGAAAATGTTGACCATGCGTTAACAAATGATTGGAGCATCAGATGTCTTCAGCGGAAAACTAGGGTTTACTCACGATAAGTTTTAAACAACAATTCCAAATACAGAGATTCAAAGGGCCTTACAATAATAGCTATTAGCTAGAGATAGAACCCATCAGGACACGAGATGTCCACAGAGTTACAACAACACAATAACTATCAAAAACCAATTATACATCACATTATATCACATTATAGATGGGATACATACAGTATATAACAAAACTTACAAAACCTATACACTCAATACCCCAAGATCGACACTCTAATTTATCCTTTTCCTAGAAGAATATGGCTTCCCCCAGTTTTAGATCACGCACCAACACACAACACAACAAATAACCAAGGAATAAGCCAGAAGCAACCTAACAGATGTCTCTTCCACGCAGTTTAGCTCTTGCTGCCCAAGTGAACCGGACGTGTGTTGAAAAATCATATCTCCAGTCTGACTCTCCCCAATAGTTTCTACTTTCTATGGGGTCTCATCTCCCACAAATCTTCTGCTTACGCCTGATCTCATACATTAGGACATCAATGTTAGAATCTACAGCTCTTGATTCTGATATATTCTCGTAAAAGGGAAACTAAAAGCTTCACCAATGTAGGCAATCTACTACAAGGATCATGATCCCAATCCCGAGCCTAAGCATGAGGATGATAAGGGCCTTCGAACAAATGGATGGTTCAGCAGCTCAGCCGCAGTTGGCCGCTCTTCAGGGTTCACTTTAAGACATTTAATTATGAAATCTCGGGCGTCTAGTGATAATGTATTAGGTATGTCCGGAAGCCCACCCCTTCCGATCCTAAACAGGGCTTGAGCCTGTGCGTTTGCACAAATTTCCACATCAAATCATTTTACTGGGAAAACCACATAAAGAAAAACCTTCAAAATGAAGGTGTAAAACACACTATAATGAGACTGAATATTACACAAAGCTAAATGCTTTGTATATTTCAGAATAGCTAAAAAGTCGAACGAGACTGTAGCAATTTTATATAAAGAAAGTTTTGAAAATCTTGAAGACGTACGGGGTTTTCTACATCGCAGTAGGGGATCTGACCAGTAAGCATTTCCAGAACTGTGCACCCAAGGCTCCATATATCAGCTGAACTTCCATACCCTTCAGTACGCTTTGGGTTAATAACCTGATCAAATTGTTATGTTCCATTTAGAATCACCCATACAAGTATAGCCTATATGGTACACTGAAAGTGAAATGAATCGACATATCTGTTACGTTTGATTACTGCTTACATACGTACAGTTATAAATACCAACTGAAATAAACGAAATATAATCAAGTTCCAGACTAATCAAATACATATAGAACGCATAAACGGGGTTTGATGTTATCAAGCACAGATTACAGCATTTGCGGCAAAATAGTCTAATATCCAAGTGCCATGAGTTTGTCTATCATTGTATTCACATAATCAAAAGAGTAGAAAGGACAAGTGTGATAATCTCCAACAAAAATACCTCTGGAGCCATCCAGAATGGAGTTCCCTTGGAGGACTTAATATCGTTCAATTTTGACACCTAGATAACCAAATAACACAAGTACCAAGAAAGGGGTAAGCGATGTACTAAATTATTACTTTAGCGCAAAAACTATAAACATCTTTACAATAAAAGGAACCTTTGCCAATCCAAAATCTGCAAGCTTAACAGCTCCACTGGCGTCCACCAATATATTTGCACATTTGATGTCCCTTTGTCGCATCAGATGAGAAAAGTAAGGGTAATAGGAAATGCCGGAAACCACAGGCTTAGAAAATAAAGGGAGTTTGTGGAAAGTTTCTACTAGTCTTACCGGTGGATAAAATTTTCTCCGTGGAGGTATTTCAAGCCATCAAGAATTTGTCTTGTGTACGTGGACACTACAGAGTCCGGAAGCTGGTATCTATGGTACAGTCTTAGAAGGGACCCCTGGGATACAAGCTCAAGAAAGATGTACAAATTCGACTCATCCTGCAAACACCCAAAGGCGTTGTATATTACAAGTTATTGATTGAGAAAAGAAATGCAGTGTACAGCTGCAACTGTGAACAGGAAAGCCAGAACGGGGTCATACCTTGGCTGTGCCACGATATCTCACAATATTCTGATGCTGAAGCTTACTAAGTAATGCAATCTCCTATAGAGAATGAAAAATGACACAAAACAAAGAGGATTAGCAACCTACTTTTGACAGATGAATGAGACAATTCTACAATGCTAGTGAAACAGCTACGTTATCTCACCCCTTCGAGTTGTTGTATGCATTCTTGTGCCAGACTTCCCTGTTCAAGTAGTGAAACTTCTTTGACAGCAAAGAAGTCCCCATCTCTATATTTAGCATAAACACATCCATCAAAAAGGATCTTGGTGGGCATCAGCCAAGGGGCATAAAGGAAAACTCTTTGCACCGTATTCTTCCCACCTAAAATTTATTTTCTTAAACCATAGCAATCAGTACGACTTACCCTGAAATGCCTTCATACACGGAGCCAAATGATCCTCGTCCCAGTAGTTGACCCTTCTGCCAAGACGTGATGATAGACCCAGAAGAATAAATCGGCGAAGTATTGGATACTGTGCTAGAGGAGTCACCACCCTCGTTTGTAGTGAATGAGCATGCCTCATCAGCTGTATCTGCGGACTCGAGAAACCTCGCTTCCGTTTCGGAACCTCTTTCCATTTCCTCTTCCAAGGCTTCCTCTCCATTGTCGGAAGAAGAAGAGGAACTTGGTCGCCTAACTATTTCACTTACTGGAGCGAAATGCGTAAGGAAATCCCAAGATGATCCTTGATGATCAATAGGAGGTCGTTTTGCCGGAGGAGGCTTAAGCCCCGGTGGTCTTACTCCCTTTATACCACCACCAACAGCCACAACATCACTGGGGTTGGGAACAAGATAACCTCTTGACATTACCGTAATCGTCGGTGTTCGCTCAAGACCACGCTTGTTCTCTTCTTTACCACCACCATCAACTACAACCCTATCCACTAAATTCCTAAAACTCACAATCTCGCTCGACTCGGAACGAGTCAACTCAGTATTATTATTATCCCGATCCAAAGAAATAGCAGCAACAGCATCAACACTAGGACCTGCTTCACTCAAATCCTGAACTGGAAACTTGTGAAAATCGAGCTTGAAAGACTTGAACCTGTTGATAACATCTGACGACGAACGCTTCTTGCAAGCTTCCCAGGCGTCAAAAGAAATAGCCAAATCGTCAGGACCAGACACACCAAGGGACTTATAAATCCGATCCATTTCTCCATCGCCTCCACCAATTCGGAAACTGGTTCGATCTGGGAACTCCAAAGAACGCGTCATCAGAGAAGAAGTCGAAACGGAGAGATCTTCAGCTGACGAAGTAGAAGTAGACGCTGCGTCATAATTGATATGCTTCGCGGCGTCTCGACGCTCTAACCGCCGGGCCGGCGTTTTATCCCCTCTCCTACCCGCCGATTTCTTCATACGAGCTATAATTCTATCCATAACCAGCTAAATCCATACGCAAAATTTCAAGTTTTTGAGTAAGACAAAACCGCACCTATCTAACTCGATTGATTGCTTCGAATGGAGCTCGGAAATTTTCTTGCGGACTATCCCGAGAAAACCGCGGGAGTGAAGACCGAACCCTGACGGCGAAGAGAGAGAAGGCGAAGAAGAAGAAATGTAAACAAAAACGCGGTGTTCGTGGAATAATTGGTACGGAGGCCTCGTTTCTGCGTTTTGATTTTACTTTTTTCTTGGTGGGTCCTATAAGAATCTTTTGCATTTTTCAATAACGCGTTAAGGTTTAAGCGGATCAATAATACCAAATCATAATGTAACCCCATCTCCTCACATTGTTACTAATCATAATGTATTATGTATGACTCAAGGGTTGGCTGCATAATACCCCCTTATAAACCTGCTTCTACCTATTTCCACCCAAACTTAAAAACTCATGATTTCCCCCCCTAAATTATAACATTTAAAGATAATTTAACCTGCGATCAACAATCACTAATCTGCGATCAGAATTAAAAAATGCGTTTATGGATTAATCGAATTGAACGAAAACCAACTCAAACCAAACCAAAATCTAATCAAAACCCGACCCAAAGTAAATTGATTATAATCTGACCCGACAGAAATCCTATTTTTTTTCTAGCAGCCATAGTCAGAGAAAAAAATCAGTGTTGCAGAGACTGTGATTTTTGGTAGAAGAGATATACATAGCATCCACAAATTCAGAGTGTTGTTGCTCTGTATGGAATCGCTTTTGTCCTCCCCAATCTCTATGGGATCAATTTCCTCACATTAAAAAATGGTCAACATCTTCTTAAGAAAATCGAAGGTGGGTATGCCAGTAGACAATTACACATAGTGAATATGTCCTAATCTCTGTGTCCTCCAAAACCAAAAGCATGGTGTGATTCAGACATTTTTACTTGTATCGGTTTTGGTGCGCTTCTTTCTTGGCCTCTGGTCGTAACTTGGAGAGAGAAAATGCTGCGTTTGCGCATAAGGATTGAAAAAACCCAGAGAGTGCTCTGTATTTTGTGCTTGTATGTCATGTGTTCTTTTCAGAGCCTGAGTGGTGGAAATTTAGAGACGACAAATCTGATCTTGTTATTTGTTATTAATTGAAACCTCATTTGATATCTAGCTTCGATGGTCAGCCAATTATATATGTGGTTTTATTTGTTATTAATGGGAGAGAAGCCCTCGTGACCTTGGTTGTGTGTACTGAGTTTCTCCACAATTTGGCAAAAGATTTAGTCACCTGAAGAGTATATAAGTAAAAAAAAAGCTCAGGATAATGAAAACAAAAGATCGCAATTCATGTGTACAATCAGAGTTCTGAATAGCAGCAACACAACAACAGACTGCAACATGAAAATAAAATGACTGCAATGTTTAGTGTTTGAAGATTACTTCCTCCGCATACCCGCGAAGATGTGCAAATTGTCTCAGCCAATTCGTGTTGATCTCTGTTTTCATCTACACATGATTCAACCATCTCAGCCATATGACATGGTATGCAGGTTTTTCACGTGAAAGAAGTGGGAAGAAGAAGACAAATGTCCTAATAATTTAATGAGTTGACTTATTTTATTTTTCGAAATCTATAAGGTCGGGTCAGGTTTATTACTTCTGGTCGGGTTTTGGTAAGATTTTTGGTTTGGTTTTGGTTGGTTACGTTCTATTAGATTAAGCCCTAAACGCAATTTTTTAATTTTGATCGCAGATTACTGTAGTCACCTAGGTGGAATTGAGCAGTTAAAAAAAATTTGGGTTTAATTATCCTTAAATGTTATAATTTAGGGGGGTAAATCATGAATTTTCAAGTCTGGGTGGAAGGATGCAGATGCAGGTTTGTAGGGAGGGTAATATGCAGCCCACCCCAAATATCTTTAACAAACTCCAATAATCAACATATATGACTTATCATGTTCCATTAATATAACTAAATATAATGTAATACTAGATTTTGATCCGTGCTTTGTTATTTCTTTTTATTATTTATTTGACAACAATTTATATTTTATAAAAATTGTTAAGCATTGAAACTAATCTATTAAATGAATAATAGAATGTTGTTTTATTTTTAGGACAAAAATTTGTTTGAATGTTATGATGATAATAAGATATATGTGAGTTGGAGTTTTGAAATATTATATTATTTTGTTTATTTGATATTTTTTATATTGATTGTTGCTACTAAGAATAGTTATATTAACTAAATATTTTGATTGAAATAAATATATATATATATATATTTTTAATAATATAGAATATGAGGATCAAAGACGAAATGCGGATATGAATAGTTTTATTATATTTATAACTTATGCTCATTTTATTATATTTATAATATACACCTATACAAATAAAAGTATAAGTTAATTCAGATTAATACGTTTAACAATTTTGTTACAATTTATATGTTGTTCTATATTAAAAACACTCATTATTTTATCATTTCTATTTCAAAATCTATAACATTTTTTTCTTTAAAAAATAATATGTACCAATACCGTTGTAATCTTTTAAAACAAAATCTGTATCAATAGAACATTTTTACCATTAAAAATAATATATAAAATAATGTCTATATGTAATAAATGGATCCAATAATTTTCAAATCTTAAATATATATTAGGCCTAAAACTCAGTGAACCCTGGTGCTGTAACTACAAATCAATTCCTATAATTCGGCCCATAATAAGAGACCCACTGTCTCGATTTCGATATGTTTTTGTCTCAGTTTTATTTTTATTTGTTGTTCTTATCAGATAAAAAATCATAGTCTCTCCTCTTCCCTTATTTCTCGGACAAACCAATGATATTTGTCATTTTTCTGTAGAACCGATCTGAACATCTGATCGTTTCAAAACCTCCAAGAATCAATCTTTGTCTTTTTTTTTTCTATGAAATATTTCAGCATCCTTGATCTTATCAGACAAAACACCAAAGATTTGGTTCTTTTCTGTGAAATCGTTATCAAATCTTAAAAACCCTTGAACAAATCGATCTGCTAATAGCCGAAATTTCCGTAGATTTAATATTTATACACATGCATATAAGGTAGATTTATCATTCGATTTATCCTACTCACATCTTCCTTATGTATAGTTATGAACATCGATCTGCATGATTTGTTTGTAAAAAACTAACAGTTCTTTTGATTTTATCTTCTACAAATGTCGAGTGTGTCCGAGATCAATTCTGATTTCAAGCTTCATATATGTCGGTGAAGAAAAGTAAACCCTTGGATCCCCAGATTTCTCTTGAGTCTTCACCAACATATCCTATTCGTCTATCAAAATCCAGGTTCACAAACTGCCTCTGATCTATGATTGTTCAATTAGGGCTTAGATCCGAGTTTTTCGTTTTTTTTTTCAAAGTCGATTAAAAACGTAAATTTCGTTATTAAAATAAAATTTTTATTATTTTATATCTTCATTAACTTTTTTAACTATAGGTTTTATATTTTTACAATTTCTTTCGAAATAAAATTCAATTTATTTATATGAAGTTTTTAAGTTCTTAATTAACTTTTTTGGGTTTCAGATTCTGGTTGGACTTCTTTATCTTCTCTATCACAATCTGTTTCATCACTTGCATAACCATCCTCACTACTACTGTAATTATTCTGTTTAATGTAATCATCGGAATCACCTGCAAAAATCAGATTGTTAATTGATTTTTAAACATGAGAACATAACTCGTTAAGATAAATGGTCAAGAATGTTCCTGATCCCTTTACATTCAAATTCAGCCTGAGTATCTGAATGATCGTCTTCTTGAATGTCAATGCAGTTTTCAAGACTTTCACATCCCTGGATTGGTAGTTGCCGAAATGACTCTTCAGCTACTGGGACTGAATGGCTGTTTTCAAATAAATAATGTAAGTCTCTTTTGAAGGTCTGTTTGGAAATGTGTTGAAAACTTCCACCACTTATACAGCTTGAACCACGTGAACTTCCTTTAATGACTAATTGCGAATCTAGAGACAAAAAATAGTTACATGTTAATAGCCCCAAACATACAAATCCGAATTGAATCTGAATATTAAGAGAATACGGATACCTTGGTATTCTGCACTTTCTTTTCTTCTTTTAGCCGATATTTCAAATGGAGTTTGCTCCTTTTCCATGAATATAGTGCAATCTGAAAACACTATATTGTTCAATACTTGTAACATTCATAAACAAAATACACTGACATAATCCTTTCTTCTCAACATATTTATTGATCTGAACTGTACCTTTTACAGATCCCACATCTCTGCTGAATGTATCTGTACAAGACAACTGTTGATTTATTGATCTGAACTGTACCTTTTACAGATCCCACATCTCTGCTGAATGTATCTGTACAAGACAACTGTTGAGCATAATTGTTATGAGAGAGAACCTGTTGAGGTATGTTCGTGACATCTTAAAAAACTCTACGAAACACACATGACAAAGGAATCAGTTTAGGGTTTTCTGATGTAGTAGACTCATTAGATAAATCTTCAATTCCATTAGCCTCTGAAATTCTCTTCCTCTTATGGATTCCTTTATCTTTCTGATTTGTATGTGCCATGTTATCTTTATGCTTCGTCATCTTTTGCAAAACAGGAAATCGATTTTGTACTTAGTGTTGGAGAATAGGTTTTTCTGTATCCATTTTATGTCTGGTAAATTATTTCATCCCTAAGTGACATGATGTTTAAAACTTTTAAAGTGTTTAGGCGGCATATTTTATAATCGTGTTATAATTTTCATTGCGCACACATTTAGTTTTAAAATGAGTCCCACATTTTTACTGTATCTTGCTATAAATATTACGTAATCTTTATATAATTTTCTCGTTAGATTTTCTTGTTAGATCGCAGTACACTGACAAAAACATTTTAATAAGATAGTTATTGTTTAACTACTTCAATTATACATCTAATGTTTTACATAATATAGGACATATCTTATAAGATGTTCATCTGTTGGGACTTATACCTTTTTCTTGTTTTAAACAGAAACAATTCATGTGCGGTGTTCTTACGGACTTTAAGCTGCTTTATGGAGAGTTGTGCTAATGAATTCTTGAAGCCAGCTTGACATTATTAAGTAAGTATTTTCTTGGGCCTGTCGTGACAATGGTAGATTCAAGCGCAAGTATTAAGCTACTCTAGTTTAGATTAGTATATAAAGAAAAGAAGGAGTTGAATTAAAGAAACATATCCTTAAATTTAAAATAAAACAACAGGCTTAATAATATGGATTTGTATATAAAATCTTCTTTGTATTATATGTACATTATATTTCCTTACATGTTCATCGGCTAAAATGACCTCCAAAGTTTCACCGGATTGTGCAGTGTACTGCTTCACGAGAATCACTTTGACTTGAATTCTCCATCCCGCTTTGAAGGGCTTGATTTCATCGAGATTGGTAAGTTTATTATTCATTGAATTTGGTAAAAAGATTTTTCTGGTTTCGGAGTTTTCTTATGTTTGATAGGTTAATCAGAAGAACAAAAGTCGACCCTGTATATATAATGGTTGCCGAGATGCCGTCCCAGTTAATAGGTAAGATTTTCTAAATCTGGCGGTTACTAACTTAATAAGAAACATTGAGATTTTATATGGATAGAATCTAGAAATGATCACGTAATAGTTAAATTGAATATTTTCCGAGGTATGCGGTTATTTTTAGATAAAAGTCTTGTTAGAATATTCTTTCTTATCAAGGAATATGAAATTCTGCTTCTGATTTTGTTTGTTTACTAAATCTTATGTATGATAAAAGCAGTTTAGATTTGGTCTAGTTTTTGAATTTGAAGTATATTACGATTTAGTTTATTTACTATATATTCATGGTTAGTATATAGTAACATATTAATATAATAGTTAAAGTGAGTATAATTTGTATATGGTTAGATTTGGTATGATAAATGCAGTTTAGATTTGATATAGTTTTTGAATCTGAATTGTAATCCGATTTAGTTTATTTAGTATATATTCATGGTTGTTAGTATATGGTAACATATTAATGGTTTCATAGGTGGTATAGAATATTTTTAAAGAGCTTCGGTCGTGTGTATAACTCTGGAACCAGAATTAGACCAATCTAAAATTGTTTTATTGGAATTCGTTTGGTGTAACTACAATTTGATATTCTTTATGTGCAGGAGAACAAAACCAAAAGGTCATTTGTTAAAATAAACCAAAACATTGTTTGATCAATACTACATTTTGTTCTCCTTAAGGAGTCATATGCAGGAGTACAAAACCAAAATGTAGGTTGGTCTAACTATAATTTGATCGTCTTTATATGTCATATGCCTAATCCGAGCAAAACCAAAATGTAATTTGTTAAAGTGGACCAAATTGTCGTTTGGTCTAACTTAAATTTGATCGTCTTTATGTGTCATATGACATATTATCAAAATCAAAATGTCGTTTGGTATAACTACAATTTCATCTTATTTATATGTCATGTTTTTTTGTTTGTTACTTTATGGTAGTTATAGAAATTATTTGTAATATGGATTTCGACAAATAGGATAATATGAACGGGTTTTTACTTTCGTATACTATTCAAAATACTAAAGTGTGATTATTTTTTTAATACCATTAGTACCCTTAATGAATTTACATAAAAACAAATAAAACTAATGACATAAAAAGTAATATCCCACGTGAAACCAAACGCAATTTTCTAAAAGGTCACCTGTTTTAATAGTATAGATCTAATATAAAAATACGGAAAGTGCTATCAAATCTCAAAACATTCGATCCACATAAGATTATCTGAAAGGAGGAAAAAAAGAGGAGTAAACAATAAGGGAGTAGCTTAGTAAAGGTGTGAAATACTAAAACACAAGTCCCCAGACTTGGTCCTAGCACTTCAAATATAGTAGCATGGTTTAAATATAAATAAATACGGCACTGATGGAAGTTGTGTCCCACCGCAATGCCAATGAATTGCTTTATCAATATTAATAGGACACGGAACAATAAATCGGCTCAGAACTACATATGCCTCTGCACACAACGCAGACCTAGTACATAACTCCGTCTTTGTACCCACATAATACTTTACTCATACCACTACACCTCTATCATATATCTTATAACAAGCAATTAACAATTTAAACGGCAACGAAATCAATAGGATGAATCATATATGTGATTTAACAAACAACCTAAATAGGCTTAATAATCAGAGGAATCACATTTAGTATTTGATACGATCCTAGACAGGATCAACCCAAAATCGACACTTGAGAGTTGGTAAAAGGATAGGCCTTGCAAACAATCAGATTGCTTCAAGGGATGTGGAGCGAATGGTCACACAAAGGTTGCGGAAAAGCCTTTGATTCACCTCTTGATCTCTTCAGGATATTACACACCAAAAGAAATCAAGGATTTTGCTGGATATTACACACTAACAAGATGATCTAGAAATTCAGAAAGGGTTTTTGATAAAAAGTCTAGATAAATTCGAAATGGAAGAGTACAAGAGAATTAAGTAGAGTTCAGAAGATGGCTTGCATGAAGAGCAAGCATTAAATGACCTAGGAACTCAACAAAACACTTAATACAAGTTTAAATTCGAAACTTGGCTCTCATGCACACTTCATGGACGAAATTTCTCTTCATGGGCTTGAGGAAATGTATCATGGATGCCAAACTTATGTCTTCAAGCTTCCAATCCAATTAGGCCTAGTAATCTTCAAGTAATGCACCAGGTGGACCCATTTTAGAAACTGAGCTGTATCTTTCTGATCCGTTGGACTTTTCCTCTGTTCTTGGGATGTTTGGAAAGATAAGAGATCCAGGAAGACTCTCCAATTGGTTTCATGTCGAGATTGTACCTGAGCTGGGCTGTGTGACTCAATCTTTGGCTCAGTCGCGCAACAGGTGCTAAAGCAGAACCATCGGTTTTTAAAATTCATATCTTTTACGTATGGACCTGTTTTGAGATGAATCCAATTGTAGGAGCTTCTCTGATGAATCAGGATTCTAGGAAAATTTGGTTCATAGCTTGATTCTTTCTGGTTCGTTCTGGAACCTCCTTTGAACACTCGCATGTCGGAATCGCGTAAGCTTGAGTTCACCTGGATTGAAAGTTGTATAACTTCTTCACCAGAACTCTGATTGGACTGATTCAACTTCGAGGAGTTCTCAATATGAGGTGAGAATGTAATACAGGTGGTTTTTGGCCGAATGGAAATACCTTCATTTGTTGTTTTGAAGTTGGAATCAGGTGGCTCTTCCTTTGGCTTCATAACCGGTTCTGTCCATTTGCTTGAATCATGAGATGAGCTAGTTAGGATCATATCATACTCTCCCTCTTGAAAAAGTTTTGTCCTCAAAACTGTAAAAGCTTGAGTTGGGAATTGTCGAAGTGAATCTTGTGGTTTTTCCTTGATTAGCATGGAATATATGACTCCATCTTGTTGATATCTTGTAGGAACCAACTTTTTGTTGTTGCACATCTTCCTCAGCCTTAGTCTGGACACTTGGTGATCTCTTATGGATGGTTAGATCTCCCTTAGTTTGTATATCCAAATTCTTCTCTGATAATGATGATGAAGAACCAGGAACCTCTCCCTCTTCTTTTGACTTGATCTCTCCATTAAGTTGTTGTTATTGAATGGGAATAGTTGGCTTGGCTTTATTACTCAGATTAGGGACCGTCTTCTTTATTGGCTGCAACACAGCCTGAATAATCTCCTGCATCCCTGTTATTAGCTCCTTCTTCAGCTTCACAAAATGTTCCTCTAGGAGATAATTGTTGGGAACAAAATGTTTCCTCATGAGAACTTTCATCTCAGCCCATGTATCAACGAGATGTCTTCCGCTTCTAATTCTCCTTGTCTCCAACCTATCCCACCAAGTATTTGCATAACTACGAAATGCAAAGGTTGCAACTCGTATCTTCTTATGATCAGAAAAATTGTTGCCATAAAAAATGAGATCAATATTTTTCTCCCATTCTAGATATGCAACTGGATCGTCATCTCCATAGAACGTTGGAACCTTCAACCCACTCATTTTTTTTTCAGAAAGAAAGAAGGTAGAAGATGAAAAAGGTAGAAGATGAAAAGAAATAATATGAAAGAAAGAAGATGAAAGTGGAGAAAATGAAAGATTAGAAACTACCAAAGTCTCAAATGATGCTCTGATACCACTTGATACGATCCTAGACAGGATCAACCCAAAATCGACACTTGAGAGTTGGTAAAAGGATAGGCCTTGCAAACAATCAGATTGCTTCAAGGGATGTGGAGCGAATGGTCACACAAAGGTTGCGGAAAAGCCTTTGATTCACCTCTTGATCTCTTCAGGATATTACACACCAAAAGAAATCAAGGATTTTGCTGGATATTACACACCAACAAGATGATCTAGAAATTCAGAAAGGGTTTTTGATAAAAAGTCTAGATAAATTCGAAATGGAAGAGTACAAGAGAATTAAGTAGAGTTCAGAAGATGGCTTGCATGAAGAGCAAGCATTAAATGACCTAGGAACTCAACAAAACACTTAATACAAGTTTAAATTCGAAACTTGGCTCTCATGCACACTTCATGGACGAAATTTCTCTTCATGGGCTTGAGGAAATGTATCATGGATGCCAAACATATGTCTGCAAGCTTCCAATCCAATTAGGCCTAGTAATCTTCAAGTAATGCACCAGGTTGACCCATTTTGGAAACTGAGCTGTATCTTTCTGATCCGTTGGACCTTTCATCTGTTCTTGGGCTTGTTGGAAACATAAGAGATCCAGGAAGACTCTCCAATTGGTTTCATGTCGAGATTGTACCTGAGATGGGCTGTGTGACTCAATCTTTGGCTCAGTCGTGCAACAGGTGATAAAGCAGAACCATCGGTTTTTAAAATTCATATCTTTTACGTCTGGACCTGTTTTGAGATGAATCCAATTGTAGGAGCTTCTATGATGAATCAGGATTCTAGGAAAATTTGGTTCATAGCTTGATTCTTTCTGGTTCGTTCTGGAACCTCCTTTGAACACTCGCATGTCAGAATCGCGTAAGCTTGAGTTCACCTGGATTGAAAGTTGCATAACTTCTTTACCAGAACTCTGATTGGACTGATTCGACTTCGAGGAGTTCTCAATATGAGGTGAGAATGTAATACAGGTGGTGTTTGGCCGAATGGAAAGACCTTCATTTGTTGTTTTGAAGTTGCAATCAAGTGGCTCTTCCTTTGGCTTCATAACCGGTTCTGTCCATTTGCTTGAATCATGAGATGAGCTAGTTAGGATCATATCAGTATTAAACAAATATAATAGAAAGTTTACAAACTAAGTACAAAAGTTATGAAATAGCCTCACATTAGAAAAGCGGAAAGTGTTCTTTCAGAACTTTGGGTAATCAAACAGGCCCAAAATCTGAAATCACGATGAAAAATCAAGTCAACCGGCTTTTGAACGGCTAAAAATATATAATGGGTTGATAGTTAATTAACGAAAAATTAACGATTAGGGTCAACGGTCAAATTCAACCTGGTCAATCTAAACCTAACCTATAACCCAAACTCAACTAACTAAATCAAATTAAATTTATTTAAACCAATAAATCAAATTTAACCAGATAAAATTGATTAAACCAAACTAAAATGATTGAACATAAATTAACCAAATTAAATCAATCAAATTAATTTGAACCAAAGCAAATCAACTAAACCGGATTAAAAATAGCTAAACCACAAATGAGGAGATGGTTACATGGTTCTGTTGCAAACAAACCAATTGAATAAAGTAATAGAAAAACAAGAAGGTTACGAGATTTCGGAAGATAAGATCTCCACACCGTGAACGGTTTGAGCATGTGATGGAGGATTCAACAGCGGCAGTGGATCGAACACGACGGCGGCATCTTTAATATCACCGGAGGATCAGTATTACGTTGGGGGAGCATGAGCGGAGCAGTGGAATCGATCCTCGCAACGATCGACGGATGGTCGTGGAGAAGAGGTAACTTGCGGAACAAGCAAAGCTTAACCCATGACCAAGAAGCTCAGATTGGTTCTCCGGGGGCACGCATGTTGGAGTCAAGATTAACACCTTTCCCAAAAGGCCTATTCAGGTATTTAGGTCGGTCCAATAAGGAAAGTCGATCTAGGACTTGGCTCATTATCAAAGGCTCGTCTCAACTCGGCCCAAAGACTTAACGAAATTAGGGTTACAGGTGAAAGCGAAGGCAGAAAAGGAAAGCGGCGCGTGTGTTCAACACGCCTAGTAAGAACATACGCTCGGGGATATTTACATCGAGATATTAGGAAACATTCGGTATTATTCTAGGATTTCATATTCTGTTAGACCGACTTCTGTAAGCCTATATAAGGGCATCAAGTTTATTCAATAAATGATCCAATTTTCAATATAGTTTTCGAGAATTCTTAGCTATATTAAGCCGATTAAAAGTAAATTACTCTCCGACGACTTAAACACCTTTCTCAGCCGTTTTATTTCTTCCCGGAAACCTAGCAAAACCCTTGTTTCAATTCTTTCTCGCTGAGTTTAGAAACTCTTCTTTAAGAATCCCTCAAGAAACCCTAAAACTCTTTCTATCTTTGGATAGACCGAGTTACGAAATCAACAATTACCGCCGACTGTGGGGATTTCTTAAGAAATTTCTGAACACGAGATGTCTGGAAACCGCGACGACGTCGATCCCAGGATCAACCCTAGGGTCGATTGCGAGCTAAGCGATCCTGAACTAAGTGATCATGATGATGAGGAGATTGGGACACTCAACGGCAAGCCGCCGCGAGGCCCTAAATCTGGAAAAACTCAAAAATACGATGGATATATCCCGCCGGACGATAACACGGCAGAACAAGCCGAGCAAGATTATGTTCTAGCCACTCTAATAGCCAAAATCGATTCCCAGAACGATTTGCTAAAAGAGTTTTGGGAGAAAATCGACCAGTTGCAGACTGAGCAGGATAAAATTCGCTCCGACCAATAATCGAGATATCCGTCAAAATCCCGGCGCGTCATTCCCCTCAAAGAAAAGAAAGACGTCATTAGGCGACTAGTCTATGATACGCATGTAGAAGATCCGCACCGAGGACAAGATCTAGACAACGAACCTAAAAAAGACTCGCACCGGGGGCGAGACCAGGAGGATAAGCGTGAACGAGACTTGCACCAAAGATGGGATTCAGAGGACGAACCCAAGCGAGACTCACACCAAAAGCAAGACGATTCACATCAAGAACGATACTCACCCCACATAGATCTGGACGATGAGTACATTCTGCATCACGAACGAGACGAGTACGAATCTCAACATGAGCGAAGTTCACATCGCAGGCGGAGCTCACGCCGGGAGCATGACTCACGACGAGATCGTCATCGCCACGAGCGGGGCTCATCTCATGGTGATATCCAAGAAACACCTACCCGAGGAACAAATCCCAGCCATGTCGAGAAACAGTCTACCGAGCTAAGGGATACCCTCAAGGAACTCAAGCTCGAGGTTCACAGTGTCAAAGGATCGGCCCCGGAGATTGATCGAATCATCGAGGAGACTCAAAGGACGCCTTTCACCTCACGTATCACGAATACGTATGTACGTCAAAAGGAAAAACTTAAAACTGTCGACATATGATGGTACAAAAGATCCCGCTTCTCACTTAACCACCTTCAAGATCATGGCGGCAAAAGCACGATTCTCATCAACCAGTGAACGTAATATCGGCTTCTATCAGCTATTCGCTGAAACCCTAGAAAGACGCTTTGACTTGGTTCTCTCGGATTCCGCCCGAATTGATCAATAGCTTCTCCGATCATACACGAGCATTCGTGCGGCACCACTTCACATATGTGAACAAGGATACCTCTCTTAACACGCTGATGTCCATGTCACAAGAGACGAAGGAGACGCTCCGTGCCTTCATAGTGTTAGGAATGTCTTGAAATCTATTGTACTTACTCTTAGTGAAAGTTGTATTGTCGAGATGAGACAAGCATATGATACTGGGCAATCATAATGCTTTGCTAGAAGCCACTTATGATCAATGAGTTTAGAAATCGTTGCTAGTATTATATGATCCTACAGGGTCACACACCTAAGCAAACTGGATATAGAATATGGGGTTGATCATTAGTGTAATGATCTGGTGAATGTATATTTTATATGCATTCAATAGCGAGTTTCTGAGGCAGTGTCGATCGACACAACAGGTGCATCGATCGACACAGATCGCGGACCAAAATAATGATTTTGGTTCATGACTTAATTAACTACGGTTTGATCCTTGGTTAATTAGGTCGTGGTAAAAGCCCATATATATGATATATGGTCGACTTTTTCAGCTACGGTACTCAATTTACAGCCACCTCGGTGAAACAGAGAAACCTCTAAGAGATCTGATCTCTAACGGCACTAGCATCCCGTCCGTTCCAGTTTGTGTGCGTGTGGATACCAGTAGAGGCGCAGCACTTGAGGCGCTAATCAATCTCGAATCCCTGTTCACTTTCCACTGCATAATCATCCAGGTATATTCGAGATTCTCTGTAGATTCAATTATAAACATGAACCCTAGATCCTAGGCTATGGAATTTATACTAGGGTTGCCTAATGTGATTAGAACTGCTAGAAATTCCTTCAGTGGTATCAGAGCCTTAGGGTTCCAGTTGAATCTGTAGCATGATGATTAGATTAGTTGAATCTGGATTGTTATATATTTGATATATGCATGCTAAATTGAGTTTTGTTCAAGTTAATCTCGTTTTAGGTTTTTCTTGTTCAAAACGATTCTAGGGTTTATCGCATGGTGTCGATCGATACGAATCCGGTGTCGATCGACACAAAATGATAATCCGAATAAAATTTTAGGTTTTGCCATAATCGTGACTATCGACACAAGAGTTGTGTCGGTCGACACAGACCTTGCTAATATGTTTAATCGGTTCAATTGAATTGGACCGGTGATCGAGCATGGTCAAAATTGGTTAAACCGCTTAGAACGGTTTATTGCGATTGGTTCGATTTGGTTGGTGTCGACCGACACTAATGTAGTGTCGATCGACACTGACCGGTTATCGAAACCGGGTCAATTGGATTGATTGGTTATCGCAATTTGGTTATGGTAGGATTGTGTCGATCGACACTAAAGTAGTGTCGGTCGACACAGGATCCGATGGTTTCGGTTATTGAACTTGAAATCACAGAACCAAACCAAAATAAATCCAATTCTTAGAATAATTAAAACTTAATAAAATTAGTTGTTTTAAACAGTTCCGTTCCTCAACTAAATATCAAGTAATCCTTGATGTCTTTCCAATCTTGTCAACTGTCAAGACTCGTTTCATTGTGCGATAGACTTGCAGTGCAAGGTGCCCACAATTACATGAGTAAGGCAGGAGGTAATCGTGTTGATGGTTTTGCAGTGCAAGGCATCAACAATTACATGACTTAAGAGATTGGTTTACTTGTCTGGGCCATCAAAATCGTTTTGGGCCCAGAGACATCGGGTGGATTGGACATGAGATGTCAATCCACAACCAAGAGTTATATTGGATATAACTAGCAAAGTTGTTGCTTACCTAGATAGCTAAAATTTGGGCGATGAGCCAAAGCTCACTCAAGTTTTATTGAAGTATGGGTCTTGGATAATTATATTCATTTGAGGAAACATTGTTTGAATATAATGCGAGTTTTCTTAATAGTTAAGATTTCTCAATTCTTGAACATCATAACTAAACCTTTTTCCTTTCTTTCATCTCAGCTATGACTAACACCCATCACAACACTTTCTCCCTGCGATCCGTCCTTGAGAAGGACAAGTTAAATGGATCGAATTTTCTCGAATGGTATCGGAACTTGAGAATTGTTCTCAAGCAGGAGAAAAGGGACTATGTCCTAGAAAATGTTCTCCCTGAAAAACCGAGGGCCAATGCCGCACATGCAGAAAGGAGTGCTTGGGATAAGCATTCTAATGATGTGGTCGATGTGTGTTGTCTCATGTTGGCTACCATGAACTCGGACTTGCAAAAGCAATTCGAGAACGTAGATTCGCCAATGGAGATGATCACTAGCCTGAAAAGTATGTTTCAGGAGCAGGCACGAACTGAGAGATACCAAACGGTTAAGTCTCTCATTGAATGCAAGCTACCAAAGGACGGTCCGGTTAGTCCTCATGTCATAAAGATGATGGGTTATATTGATAACCTGGGGAAACTGGATTGTCCCATTAGCCAAGAGTTGGCTACTGACATCATCCTGCAATCACCGCCGTCAAGCGATGATCAATTTGTTATGAACTATAACATGAACAACTTGACGAAGACGTTGACTGAACTGCATGGCATGCTCAAAACAGCTGAGCCTAATATCAAGAAGGGCACTCCAAATGTACTTATGGTATAAGGGGGTAAGAAGTTTAAGAAACTTGGCAAGGACAAGGGAAAGGGCAAGGCCGTTCAGATTGCGAATCAGGATAAGCCTGTGTCTTCTTCCAAACCCAAGCCCGGCCCATCTGAGACTGATAAGTGCCATTACTGTAATGAGCTTGGGCATTGGAAGAGAAACTGCAACAAATTCTTGGAAGAGAAAAAGAAGAAGAAGAAGACTTTCGAGACTTCATCTTCAGGTATTTATGTTATAGAAGTAAATGTTACTACTTCTGGTTCTACTTCTTGGGTATTGGATACCGGCTGTGGTGCTCATATTTGTACAAATATGCAGGGCCTAAGCAACAATACGACTTTGGAGAAAGGACAAGTAGACCTGCGCGTGGGAAATGGAGCAAGAGTTGCTGCATTAGCCGTAGGAACATTTCATTTGTCTTTACCTTCTGGTTTGGTTTTAGAACTCAATAATTGCTACAATGTACCTGCTATAAGCAGAAATATTATTTCTATTCCTTGTTTGGATTTGGAAGGATATCAGTTTTCAATAAAGAATAAATGTTGTTCTTTTGATTACAATGATATATTTTATGGTAGCAGTCCATTAGAGAATGTACTTTATGTTCTAAACCAAAGCGTGCCAATCTATAACATTAGTACCAAGAGATTCAAGTCAAATGACACGAATCAGACTTTTCTCTGGCATTGTCGTTTGGCCCACATAAATGAGAAACGGATTCAGAAGCTCCATAGTGATGGGCTTTTGGGCTCATATGATTATGAATCATGTGAGAAATGCGAATCTTGTTTATTAGGTAAAATGACTAAGGCCCCTTTCAACAAAAAAAATGAAAGGGCCAATGACTTATTGAGCCTTATACATACTGATGTGTGCGGCCCAATGAGCATTAGTGCCAGAGAAAACTTTCGGTACTTCATTACCTTTACTGATGACTTCAGTAGGTATGGCTATGTCTATCTAATGAGACACAAGTCAGAATCTTTTGAAAAGTTCAAAGAGTTCCAAAATGAAGTACAGAATCAACTTGGCAAAAGTATTAAAGCTCTTCGATCAGATCGTGGAGGTGAATACTTAAGCCAAGAATTCAGTGATCATCTGAGAGATTGTGGAATTGTTTCACAACTCACTCCTCCTGGAACGCCCCAATGGAATGGAGTGTCCGAGAGGAGGAATCATACTTTATTGGATATGGTTCGATCAATGATGAGTCACTCATCTCTTCCATTATCCTTATGGGGATACGCTCTAGAAACATCTGCGTTTACACTAAATAGGGTTCCATCAAAATCAGTTGCAAAGACACCACATGAGATGTGGATTGGAAATGTTCCAAGCTTGTCTTTCCTAGATTTGGGGTTGTGAAGCTTATGTTAAGCGGTTAATCACTGATAAGCTCGAACCCAAATCTGATAAATGCTACTTCGTTGGTTATCCTAAGGAAACCAAGGCTTACTACTTTTACAACCAATCCGAGAACAAAGTGTTTGTTGCTCGGAACTGCGTCTTTCTTGAAAGAGAGTTTCTTTCCAAGAAGAACAGTGGGAGTAAAGTACAACTCGAAGAAGTTCGAGAACCACAGGAGACCGCTCAACCCATTGAGGAAGAGCAACAGTTGGATCTACAAAGAGTTGTAGAATCCACGCCTGTGCAGCCTGAAATTCGTAGATCCGAAAGGATCCGTCACGAGCCCGAGATATATGGATTTCTCGTAACTAATTGTCATGATCTGTTGATCATTGACAGTGACGAGCCTGCAAATTTTGAAGAAGCGATGATGAGCCCTGATTCCGAAAAGTGGCTGAAAGCCGCTGAATCCGAAATGGGATCCATGTCACAGAACCAAGTGTGGACTTTGGTTGATTTACCCGATGGTGTAAAAGCCATTGAGTGTAAATGGATTTTCAAGAAGAAAATTTATGTGGATGGTAATATTCAGATATACAAAGCTAGGTTGGTGGCAAAAGGTTTCAAGCAAATTCATGGTATTGACTATGAAGAAACCTATTCCCCAGTTGCTATGCTTAAGTCTATTCGGATTCTCCTAGCAACCGCCGCTCATTATGATTATGAGATCTGGCAGATGGATGTGAAAACAGCTTTCCTTAATGGAATTCTGGAAGAGGATGTGTACATGACACAACCTGAAGGTTTCATCGATCCTAATGCTGCTAGGAAGGTATGCAAGCTTCATCGATCCATTTATGGATTGAAGCAAGCATCTCGGAGTTGGAATCTTCGTTTTGATGAAGCGGTCAAAAAGTTTGATTTCATCAGGAACGAAGAGGAACCATGTGTTTACAAGAAGACTAGTGGGAGCGCAATTTCATTTCTCGTATTGTATGTAGATGACATACTTCTTCTCGGAAATGACATTCCGCTGCTTCAGTCTGTTAAGACTTGGCTCGGAAGTTGTTTTTCAATGAAAGACATGGGAGAAGCCGCATACATTCTTGGAATAAGAATCTATAGAGATAGATTGAACAAGTTAATTGGATTGTGTCAAGATACTTATATCGATAAGGTCTTACACAGGTTCAATATGCATGATTCCAAGAAGGGCTTCATACCAATGTCTTATGGCATTACTCTTAGCAAGAAGCAGTGTCCTTCGACACCTGCTGAGCGAGAGCGCATGGGTTGGATTCCTTATGCTTCTGCTCTAGGATCCATCATGTATGCCATGCTCTGCACTCGTCCAGATGTTACTTGTGCTTTAAGCATGACGAGTAGATACCAATCTGATCCAGGTGAAAGTCACTGGACAGCTGTCAAGAACATCCTGAAGTATTTGAGAAATACTAAGGATAAATTCTTGGTGTACGGAGGAAGTGATGAGCTTGTAGTAAGTGGTTACACAGACGCAAGTTTTCAGACGGACAAAGACGATTTCCGATCACAATCTGGTTACGTCTTTTGTCTGAATGGCGGTGCAGTTAGTTGGAAGAGTTCCAAGCAGGATACCGTAGCAGATTCCACGACCGAAGCTGAGTACCTCGCCGCTTCTGAAGCGGCAAAGGAGGATGTTTGGATTAAGAAGTTCATCTCTGAACATGGTGTGGTTCCTAGTATTTCTGAGCCAGTGGCTTTGTATTATGACAACAATGGAGCCATTGCGCAGGCAAAGGAACCTAGGTCACACCAGAAGTCCAAACATATAGAGAGGAGGTATCACCTTATCCGTGATATCATTAATAGAGGAGATGTGAAGATCAGCAGAGTCCCGACGGATGAGAATGTTGCTGATCCTTTGACTAAGCCTCTCCCAAGGCCTAAGCATGAGAGTCATACTACTGCTATAGGCATTAGATTTCTTAAGATATGATCTTGATTTCAGTGGGAGTTATTTTTGGTTTTTTAGTTATGTTATGGTGTTCATGAAAACATACTATGGTTATGTTATTTTAATGAAATTTGTTTCAATATTATTATTTAATTGTGTTATTAAATAATAGTCCCAAGGTAATTTATGACATTTTATAGGTCATCAAGTATGTGACTTGATCATGAAACCCTATAAGTAATAAATGACATAAATTATGTTGGTCCCTGGTCAAGGTTGTTAAAGTGGGACATTAACAACCGCGTGAGACTAGTATATGAGGTGACTGATGACTAAGTTTCATGGAGTCATTTAATAAGAGTATTAAAGTCAATCACATAGATATATGTTAGAGAACATAGTATCGGACATGACCCGTTAATGAGAACTCTACAAGATAGTTATATGAGTGTCATAAGAGCTTCTCATTACGATTATAGAGTATAGTCCTTAGACCTGAGTTCATCATGATTTCTTACATATGGATTGGTCCGTCTTGACTTTGTCAAACGTCAACCGTAACAGGTGACTATAAAGACACTGATTGGGCGTATCATGAAGTGTGAAAGGAACATGGATGGAACAAGATGGGATTTGTACCTCCTATATAACAGGAGATGAATATCTCAGGGCCTATCGAAGATTTGATACTGAGAAATGCGTGGCCGCGCTCAAACGAGGTGATTGTCAGTCGTTTGTTTTATCAGTATAAATCAGAGTTCGATAAACATGGTCTAGCTTAATAAGGATGACACAGTTCTTGCCTTATGCCAGATCAAGATATAGTGACAAAGGGATTATAGGAATAGATGATTCCAGTACAAGTGGGAGATTGTTGGGAATGTCCTGAAATCTATTGTACTTACTCTTAGTGAAAGTTGTATTGTCGAGATGAGACAGTCATATGATACTGGGCAATCATAATGCTTTGCTAGAAGCCACTTATGATCAATGAGTTTAGAACTCGTTGCTAGTATTATATGATCCTACAGGGTCACACACCTAAACAAACTGGATATAGAATATGGGGTTGATCATTAGTGTAATGATCTGGTGATGCATTCAATAGCGAGTTTCTGAGGCAGTGTCGATCAACACATCAGGTGCATCGATCGACACAGATCGCGGACCAAAATAACGATTTTGGTTCATGACTTAATTAACTACGGTTTGATCCTTGGTTAATTAGGTCGTGGTAAAAGCCCATATATATATGATATATGGTCGACTTTTACAGCTACGGTACTCAATTTACAGCCACCTCGGTGAAACAGAGAAACCTCTAAGAGATCTGATCTCTAACGGCACTAGCATCACGTCCGTTCCAGTTTGTGTGCGTGTGGATACCAGTAGAGGCGCAGCACTTGAGGCGCTAATCAATCTCGAATCCCTGTTCACTTTCCGCTGCATAATCATCTAGGTATATTCGAGATTCTCTGTAGATTCAATTATAAACATGAACCCTAGATCCTAGGCTATGGAATTTATACTAGGGTTGCCTAATGTGATTAGAACTGCTAGAAATTCCTTCACATAGATCGCTTCAAAACAACCATCACGCACGCCGAGGCCCCAGATAAATTCACTATCGTGGCTTAAATGAACGCCGTATGGCATGAAACCCCTTTCTTCCAAGATCTGGTTCTTAATCCACCGCTGACTATCGAAGATGCTCTTCATCGAGCGAACAAGTTCATCGAACTAGATGAGCAGAAAGTGGCCTTAGCCAAGAAGTTCAGCTCCACTAAGCAGGCTGATAAAAAGGAGGATCGAGAACCGAGACAACATTATGAAAAAGGAACGAAGGCGACCATGGTGGTCGGCAACTTTGGAAGTCAACGCCCGTCCAAACCTTGGAACAAATGGAGCAAGGAGGACAAGGATGCAACACCACAAACCGCTTCTGAGGAGGAAGAAAAGTATTGCAAGTATCACAAAACAACATCGCATAACACTTCAGTTTGTCGGACCCTCAAAGATGCGTTATACGCCCAATACAAGAGTGGCAAGATAAAGGCATCTTTAGCCGAGTTAAGGAACGAGTCACAGAAGAATCAAGTCACTCGTAGTTCATACATAGTATTTTTTTTTTGGCGCCCACCGGCGAGGATCAAGACAATCTCGATCGTACGAAGAATCAGCATGATCATGGGTGGCCTGATCTCGGTTAGCGATTCGGTTCGGTCAATCAGGGGGTACGAGTGCAAGGCACTAGCCTCCCAAAACGCACCACAGCCCATCCTCTCCGACGAGCCACCTGTTATTTTCACTGATCAAGATCTTTGGGGAACTCATTACCCTCATAACGATCCGTTGGTAGTAGAACTCCTCATCGGAAGCTGTCAGGTATCTCGGATCCTAGTTGATACCGACAGTTCTATCGATTTGATCTTCCTAGATACGTTGAAAAAGATGGAAATCAAAGTGGAAGACATAAAGCAGAAGGCTAAGCCGCTCACCGGTTTCACAAGCGAGATGACGTATACTATCTGAACAATCAAGTTGCCTGTTTACGCTGGTGGAGTCAACAAACTGGTAAAATTCCATGTTATCGATAAACCGACTATTTACAATGCCATTCTCATCACTCCATGGTTATACAGCATGAAAGCGGTATCCTCGACCTACCATCAATGTCTGAAATTCCCTTCGCCTAAAGGAATTCAAACAGTGAAAAGGTGCCAGAGAGCAAGTCGGTCATGTTTCGTGAGAGAACACAAGATGAGAGTGCCGTCATGCATGATAAACACGGAGCAAGGTAGGAAGGGCCCAGAAAGGGAACTCATTCAGAAAGTCATCATCGATGATTCCGATGCAAGCAAGTGCGTGGGAATCGGAGCAGAACTCCCTGACGATATTAAAAACGAACTGATCGTGTTCCTGCAGCAGAACGTCTCGACTTTCGCTTGGTCGGTCAAAGACATGAAAGGTATCAATCCTTCCATCACAACTCATGAGCTCAACGTCGATCAGACTTTCAAGCCGATTAAGCAGAAGAGGCGTAAACTCGGTTCCGAAAGAGCCAAGGCCGTCAATGACGAGGTTGACAAGCTCCTCGATGCCGGTTCAATCCAGGAAGTCAAATACACTGACTGGCTAGCCAACCCGTTGTTGTTAAAAAGAAAAACGGAAAATGGAGAGTTTGTGTCGACTTCACGGACCTCAACAAAGTCTGCCCAAAAGAAAGTTTTCCTCTGCCACACATCGATCGACTTGTCGAAGCTACGGCTGGAAATGAACTCCTCTCGTTCATGGATGCATTTTCGGGATATAATCAAATACTCATGAATCCAGACGAAAGAGAGAAAACAGCTTTCATAACAGAATGCGACAATAACTGCTACAAGGTTATACCTTTCGGCCTTAAAAACGCAGGTGCTACCTATCAACGATTGGTCAACCAGATGTCCGCAAGTCAGATCGGCACAACGATGGAAGTGTATATTGAAGATATGCTGGTCAAGTCGCTAATCGCATCTCAACACGTTGGTCATCTGAAGGAATGCTTTAACATCCTCAACCGGTACAGAATGAAGCTTAACCCGGCTAAATGCAACTTTGGCGTGACATCAGGAGAGTTCCTCGGCTATGTCATTACTCAAAGAGGTATAGAAGCCAACCCGAGGTAGATCTCGGCAATCATAGATTTACCATCACCCAGGAACACTCATGAAGTACAACGTCTTACCGGCCGCACATATCTCGTTCGACGGACAAATGCTGCCCTTCTATGAACTCCTCCGGGGGAAAAAAGGTTCATATGGGACGATAAGTGTCAGGAGGCTTTCATACAGCTTAAGGATTATTAATCGGACCCACCAGTACTGTCAAAACCGGAAAACGGCGAAACGCTCTTCCTGTACATCGCGGTCTCAACAACCGCGGTCAGCGGAGTCCTAGTACGCAAAGATAGAGGCGAACAAAAGCCGATCTTCTATATCAACAAGACGATGAACGGAGCCGAGACAAGATATCCCGCGATGGAAAAGTTAGCCCTTGCAGTCGTAACCTCGGCGCGAAAACTGTGCCCTTACTTCCAATCTCATACGATCGCCGTGCTGAGCATCCAACCTCTTCGGACAATCTTACACAGTCCAGGACAATCAGGTCGTTTAGCAAAATGGGTAGTGGAACTCAGCGAGTATGATATCGACTACTGGAATAGAACAACCGCGAAATCTCAGGTAATAGCCGACTTCCTGGTCGAACTATCGCCCGAGTTGAATATCGACACTCAGGAACAAGACAAAAACTGGAAATTGTTTGTCGACGGCGTATCATCAAAACGAGAAGCAGGGATAGGAGTACGTCTCATATCACCAACCGGCGAGATACTAGAGTAGTCATTCCGACGTGGATTCACAGCATCTAACAACAAATCCGAGTACGAAGCTTTGCTAGCCGGCCTCAGATTAGCCAAGGAAATTGGTGTACGAAATCTCCTAGCCCATTGTGACTCTATGTTCGTCGCTATTCCGATTAACGGAGAATACGAGACTAAAAACGAGCGAATGGAAGCTTACCGAATGGAACTCTTCGACATAATCCAGATACCGAGGAAAGAAAATGCCCCAGATGATGTGCTCGCATCGCTGGCGTCAGCACCAAACCCCGAACTCTGCCGACGTATTCCGGTAGAGGTGATTCACGAACCAAGCATCCCACCTCCAGAGTGTAATCACCAAGATCCCTCTGATGATATGGTCCTTGCAATTAGCAATCCAGGCGACCAAGTCGGTCCGGATGATAATCATGTTGAACACATCGATCGCAGCACATTCTTAATGGATCACGACACGGACTGGCGAGAAGAGATACTAGCATACTTAACCGAGGGAAAACTTCCCGAGGATAAATGGGCTGCACGCCGACTAAAAGTCAAAAGCGCGCGATACACGATACACAACAGTATCCTTTATAAATACTCGGCCAACAAAATCCTCCTCAGATGCATATACGGAGACGAAATCCACTGAGTCCTTGAGGAAAATCACTCAGGGGCTTGTTGAAATCATTCGGGAGGTTGTCTCTTGCTCTTAAAATCAAGTTAAATGGACATTATTGGCCTACCATGGCAACTGATTGCGAGACCTACTCCAATAAGTGCGAAAAGTTCCAGCGCCATGCGCCATTCATACATCGGCCGACCGAGCTACTTACTACATCCACTGCGGCTCACCCATTCATGAGGTGGGCAATGGAAATTGTTGGACCTCTCCCTTTATCAAACCAAAGGCGTTTTCTCCTGATCATGACAGACTATTTCACCAAATGGGTCGAAGCCAAAGCATATGTATCAATCCACGACGTCCAAGTTAAAAAATTCGTCTGGAAATACATCATCTGCCGATATGGGCTGCCCTACGAGATAGTCACTGATAACAGCTCACAGTTCACATCGAACCTATTTGAAGGATTTTTCAAAAAGTGGGACATACGACTCAGCAAGTCAACCCCCGCGATATCCTCAAGGAAACGGCCAGGCAGAAGCCACCAACAAAACCATCATCGACGGTATTAAAAAGCGTCTCGAAAAGAAGAAAGGAGTGTGGGCCGACGAACTGGACGGAGTCCTCTGGTCGCACAGAATAACTCCTCGTCGCGCAACAGGGGCCACCCCGTTTTCCTTAGCCTTCGGTGTGGAAGCAATGGTCCCGGCAGAGGCTAACATTTATACTCTCCGCCGAGCTCTTATGCCTCTACATAACGAGATCAAAGAGAGAATTCTGCTTCACACCCTCGACACGATCGAAGAAGAACGAGATCGGGCTTTGCTCCGCATCCAAACTACCAACAACTCGCAATTCGGTACTACAACTAGAACGTACGAGAACGTCACTTTCAACTCGACGACTATGTGCTTCGCAAAGTGTATGAAAATACCAAAGAATGGAGAGCAGGCAAATTCGGCGCGAAATGGGAAGGACCCTACAAGATCACAAAGGTCGTCAAACCCAAAGTCTACGAGCTCGAATCAATGAATGGCAAAGCTTTGCCGCATTCGTGGAATTCATCAAGTC
This sequence comes from Orychophragmus violaceus, assembly GCA_030180135.1. Classification (NCBI taxonomy): domain Eukaryota; kingdom Viridiplantae; phylum Streptophyta; class Magnoliopsida; order Brassicales; family Brassicaceae; genus Orychophragmus; species Orychophragmus violaceus. Next base: position 59,651,332 of record CM058237.1, on the reverse strand, counting down.
TGAAGGAATAATTCTAGGCGGCTATCTCACCTCTGCATGAACTGCGCCGAGTAAAAAAATAAAATAAATAATAATAATACTATGTATGAACTACGAGCGACTTGATTCTTCTTCAGAAGATACGTAGGCAGCCTTCATCGGCACAGTCACAAACTTAATAAAAATTTTATTTTCCAACTTATGCCGAGTTAGAAGCCTCGCCAGCCGAGTCAATATTATTTTACGTCGAGTTAGTTTTCTTTACTGAATCAATCCTTTTAACTTATGCCGAGTTACTACTTTTTTTAAGTTATGCCGAGTTGCTACTTTTTTAACCAATGCCGAGTTATTACTTTTTTTAACTTATGCCGAGTTATTGCTGTTATCAATTTTAACTTATGCCGAGTTATTACTTTTTTAACTTATGTCGAGTTAATGCTGTTATCAATCTTTTTAACTTATGCCAAGATAAAGCCATTCGTCCTAGACTTTCGATAAAGCTGGACTAAAAGCGAGCTCCTTAGTTCGCAAAAGTCGAGCAACACACGCCATGACTGTAAGCCGAGCATCCAATAAGACTCGCATTATTAGCATCACGCTCCCTGGCCAGGAGTGTGGTCTTCCTTGCACGCTGAGATGCATATCACGGTGAGGAAAAGCCGAGATCCGTCTCGCACTTTTAAAAAAAAACCGGGTTCTTACCTATATTTTCTCTGTGATGGGCGATAACAAATAAGCCAAGCACTAAAGCCTTGCACATTCGTCTCGTCCCTAGAACTAGTACGCCGAGACACATAAGCCTCGCAGAAAGATCATGTGGAACGTTAGCCTTGAAATAAAACTGTTCATTTACGCCGATCTATACATCTTAATCGCTGTTCGCTGAAAACCGTACAAACGGATCAAAGGATAGAACAGCCCGATTAACATAACTACGGAAAAGGGAATGCTTCCATGAAAAAGTTTAGAGGAAAAGAAATCAACTTCCGATAGATTAAAAGTACTTTCAATTAAACAAGGAAAACCTGACAGTTTCACAAAATAAGGTTACAAATGATTAAACAAAAAAAGAGTTAAAATCTACACGGTCTCAAGCTCGGTCTCCAACGCCTTCTCCGCTTCCCCGGTCTTATCGATTTCTCTGTCCTTAGCGCTTGCATCTTGAACTTCAAGAGATACATCCAGATTGTTTTGAGTCTCCGAATTCTCAATCATCGCTGGCAGGGCAGGAGGATCCTCGGGGAGGACTCGAGGGATCACCCCGCGGTTCGTCCCGAATTCGTCAACATTCCTTGGGACGATAGCTGGAGAATCACGGCGCAGAGAACCAAGTAAAGGATGCCGAGTCGGAGAGAGATCGAACTTCAGATCCTCTTTCCCCATGACGTCCATAAAGTCAGCCTCTCGCTCGACTCTTATCTCGTCTTCTACGAGCTGATCCAAAACTGATTGAGGAATCGGTACTCCTTCCTCGTTCAGCTTAAACAAGCACCGCTTCAAGCCATTCTATGTTCGTTGCTTCTTCGTCGCTTCCTCGTGATCGTTAACGTATCAGCGGAAGATGTCAAAGTAAGATTGGGCCTTTCCCCTCATCTCGGCTTCCACACGATTTCTCTCCTCCTTCAAGACTAACTCTTCGCAGAGTTTCTTGTAACGCCGACCCTCAGATTCGTACAATAAATAGTCGGATTTCGCCGTTTGGTCGGCCCTACGAACTTTCTCTTCGGCTTCATGAAGTTTATTCGTGAGTTCAAGATTCTTCGCCTCCAGCACATCTTTATCCTCCCTTACCCTCTCAAGATGAACGTCTCTTCTCTGCACCGCTTTAAGCATTTTCTTCATATCCCGCATGAATTCAAGGATAACCCAGTTCGACGTCGCGCTTGCCTGAAAAAGAAATACCGTCATAAGAAGAGCGAATAGTAACAAGAGAGAATCAAAGGGATCTCACCGTAGCCTCGCCCTGCTTTAAATTAAGAATCGCCTCGGCATGAGGGTGATACTTCAGGGACGGCCAATCGGCGTCAATTCCTCCCCTTAGGCATGAAAGCATGTCGAAGCAAGCCTGCCTGTTCTGCACAAAGGGCACCTCGCTTTCATATTTGTAAGAAAACTCATGAAGCGAGGGCCGTTCCCTGACATCCTTCCCCGAACCGCGAGGTTGCATAGTAACAACCTCCTTATGAGAAGCAAAAGGCCTATCTTTGCCAGCATTAGAAACATGCACTTTCCCGGTCTCAACCGTCAGCTTCCTCCACGGATTTTTCGACCGAGTCTTAGAAGGATTCTCCGCGACCGTCTTCTTGGTCGGCTTTTATCCTTCCGGTTTATCAGTGGCCGCTCTTTTCTTTGGAAGGGTCCTCTCTGAAGGAGCCTGTAAAGTCGACTTGACCGGAGCTGAATTAACCCCTTGAGTTGTAACAACAAGTGTCGTACTCGGCGCAGTAGACGGCTTGCCTCCACCCTCGGTGATGGGTGGAACCTTCTCGGTCATTCTCGAGGGATCCATCGCGACAGAGGGATCTGAAGTAATCCTTTCAGAGTAGTCGACTACTATTCTCTTCAACGTGCCCATGTTTTTCCTTACTAAATCGTCCGGGTTAATTTTCTCTAAAGTATCCCACTTGACTGCAAATAAAAACGGGGTTAGAACTCAGTATGAAGAATCAATCAATTCATAATAACTCTACCTTGGGCAATCTTCGAACGAGATTGATTGATGCGCGTTCGAGTTATGTGTTTCCACTTACGACGGCTAAGACGTCGGATAGTTTCAACGAAATAGAAAAAGTCGTCTGGATAAGGCTTGTAGAAGGGATGACGCACTGCAAAGAAGAAAAACAAATGAGTAAATTATCTGAGTGAGGAATAAATAACTTCGGAATATATACCAAAGTTAGTATTCCACGATGATCTAAGCTTCCTGTGCCGCTCAGGGAAAACCAAGGGTGTTATCTCGGCGTAGGAGTTGTATCTCTGCGAGACACGAACTTTGCTCGGCGCTGTTGGATCTCCTAGGATCTAGGGTTTGTTATATTGAAATTACCAACCTCGTTCTTACCTTGAACTGGCAGCGGAATGATTGGTGAACGAGATCTAGCGACTCAGATGCTTCGCCTCTACCAGATACACACGCACACAAACCTGGAAACCGGGATGCTAGTGCCGGATCTTTGGGATCTCTGAGTTTTGGTGTTTCTGCTTTCTCTGTCAAGAAAAAGTCGACGGCTTGGGTTCCAGGTCGAAACTATAAACCTTATATAGACCTGGAATGACTAAAACTGAGACTTGGTTAATACCAATTCGTTTAAGTCATAAAATCGAAACATCAGTATCGAAACCCGAACTGTGTCGATCGACACACATACTGTGTCGATCGACACACCAATATAAACTCAATATCAATGTGTATCCAATACACATCAATATAATCATTACCATAATGATCATTCCCATATTTTACGCTTCCAGTTTGCTTAGGTGTGTGACCCTATAGGATCATATAATCCTGTCAGTAAGTCTACAACTTACAGATTGCAAGAGGCTTCTAGCAAAACATTGCAACCGCCCAGTATTATATGAATGTCTGATCTCGACACACAACTATCATCAGGAGTGAGTACAAGTGTGATTTCAGGACACTATCCCAACAATCTCCCACTTGTACTGGAATCATCAATTCCTATAATCCTTTTGTCTCTATATCTCGATTTGGCATAAGGCAAGATTAGTGTCATCCTTATTTAGCCAACATCGTGTTTATCGAACTCCTGATCTTATACTGAACAATACAAACAACTGAACTACAGTTCGTTTGAGTGCGGCCACACATTTTCTCTTTATCAAATCTTCGATATGCCTTGAGATATTTATCTCCCGTTATTCAGGAGGGACAAATCCCATCTTGTTCCATCCCTGTTCCTATACACACTTCATGATACACCTGAACAATGCCGTTATAGCCGCCAGTTGCGGGTCGACGTTTGACAAGGTCAAAGTGTACCAATTCATATGCAAGAAAACATGATGAACTCAGGTCTAAGGACTATACTCTATAGTCGTAATGAGAATCTCTTATGACACAGATATAACTATCTTGTAGACTTCTCATTAGCGGGTCATGTCCGATCATATGTTCACCAACATATATCTATGTGACTGACTGTGATACGCATATCATTGACTCCATGAAACTTAGTCAACAGTTACCTCACAAGCTAGTCTCTCGCAGTTGTCAGTGTCCCATTTTGACAACCTCGACTAGGGACAAAACATAATTTATGTCATCTATAACTTATAGGGTTTCATGATCAAGTCCTCAACTTGATGACCTATAATATGACATAAACTTATTTTGGGACCATTATTTAGATCACAATAAATAATGCTGAAATCAAATTTCATTAAACATTTCCAAAAGTATGTTTACAAGAGCATCTTATTATAACTAAAATAAAACTAAAACTCCCATTAGAATCAAGATTACATCTTAAGATCTCTAATGACCACAACAGTAGTATGGAACTCATGCTTGGGCCTTGGGAGTGGCTTAGTCAGAGGATCAGCGAAATTCTCGTCCGTCGGAACTCGGCTGATCTTCACATCACCTCTATTGACGATATCACGAATCAGGTGATATCTCCTCTCTACGTGTTTGGACTTCTGGTGTGACCTGGGTTCTTTCGCCTGAGCAATGGCTCCATTGTTGTCACAAAATAAAGCCACTGGCTCCAAGATACTAGGAACCACACCAAGTTCAGTCATGAACTTCTTGATCCAAACAGCTTCCTTTGCTGCTTCTGAAGCAGCAACATATTCAGCTTCCGTCGTGGAATCAGCTACTGTATTCTGCTTAGAGCTCTTCCAGCTCACTGCACCGCCATTTAGACAGAAGACATATCCAGACTGTGATCGGAAATCGTCTCTGTCCGTCTGAAAACTCGCATCGGTGAATCCATTCAGCACAAGTTCTTCACTTCCTCCATATACCAAGAACTTATCCTTGGTATGTCTCAAATACTTGAGAATATTCTTGACAGCTGTCCAGTGATCTTCACCTGGATCAGATTGGTATCTACTCGTCATGCTTAACGCGTAAGCTACATCTGGATGAGTGCAGAGCATGGCATACATGATAGATCCTATTGCAGAAGCATAAGGAATCCTATCCATGCGTTCTCGCTCAGCACGTGTCGCCGGACACTGCTTCTTGCTGAGACTAATGCCATGAGACATCGGTATGAAACCCTTCTTGGAATCATGCATCTTGAATCTGTGCAATACCTTATCAATATAAGTGTCCTGGCACAATCCAATCAGCCTGTTCGCTCTATCTCTGTAGATTCTGATTCCAAGGATGTACGCGGCTTCTCCCATGTCTTTCATGGAAAAACAACTTCCGAGCCAAGTCTTAATAGACTGAAGCAACGGAACGTCATTACCGAGAAGAAGTATGTCATCGACATACAGTACAAGAAATGCAATTCCGCTCCCACTAGTCTTCTTGTATACACATGGTTCTTCCTCGTTCTTGATGAAACCAAATTGTTTCACTGCTTCATCAAAACGAAGATTCCAACTCCGTGATGCTTGCTTCAATCCATAAATGGATTTGTGAAGCTTGCATACCTTCCCAGCATTCTCAGGATCTACAAAACCCTCAGGCTGTGTCATATACACATCCTCTTCCAGAATTCCATTCAGGAAGGCGGTTTTGACATCCATCTGCCAAATCTCATAATCATAATAAGCGGCAGTTGCTAGAAGAATCCGAATGGATTTAAGCATAGCGACTGGGGAATAGGTTTCATCATAGTCAATACCATGAATTTGCTTGAAACCTTTAGCCACCAACCTAGCTTTGTAAATTTGCACATTACCATCCACGTCAATCTTCTTCTTGAAGATCCATTTACACTCAATGGCTTTTGCACCATTAGGTAAATCGACCAAGGACCATACTTGGTTTTCTGACATGGATCCCATTTCGGAATTAGAGGCTCCAAGCCACTTTTCGGAGTCCGGGCCCATCATTGCTTCCGCGAAGTTTGCAGGTTCGTCACTTTCAATGATCATCAGATCATTGGAATTGGTCACGAGAAATCCATAGTATCTCTCGGGTTCGTGACGGATCCTTCCGGATCTGCGAACTTCAGGCTCCACAGGCGTAGGCTCCACAAAACTTTGTGGATCCAACTGCTGCTCTTCCTCAGTAGGTTGAGCAGTCTCCTGTGCATCTTGAATTTCTTCGAGATGTACTTTACTCCCACTGTTTTTCTTAGAAAGAAATTCCCTCTCAAGAAAAGAACAGTCCCGAGCAACAAATACTTTGTTCTCAGATTGGTTGTAAAAGTAGTATGCCTTGGTTTCCCTAGGATAACCAACGAAGTAGCATTTATCTGATTTGGGTGTGAGCTTGTCAGAGATTAAACGTTTGACATAAGCCTCACATCCCCAAATCTTCAGGAAAGACAGACTAGGAATGTTCCCAGTCCATAATTCATGTGGTGTCTTTTCCACTGATTTAGATGGCACCCTTATTTAGTGTAAACGCAGACGTTTCTAGAGCGTATCCCCAAAAGGATAATGGAAGATTTGAATGACTCATCATAGACCGAACCATATCCAATAAGGTTCGATTCCTCCTTTCTGACACTCCATTCCATTGAGGTGTTCCAGGAGGAGTGAGTTGTGAAACAATTCCACACTCGCTCAGATAGTCACTGAACTCTTGGCTCAAGTATTCTCCTCCGCGATCCGACCGCAGAACTTTGATACTTTTGCCAAGTTGGTTATGTACTTCGTTCTTGAATTCCTTGAATCTATCAAAGGATTCTGACTTATGTCTCATCAAATAGACGTAGCCATACGTACTGAAGTCATCAGTAAAGGTAATGAAGTACTTGTAATTTCCTCTGGCAACAGTGCTCATTGGCCCACATACATCAGTATGAATAAGGCCCAATAAGTCACCTGCCCTTTCATTCGGTTTGTTGAAAGGGGCTTTAGCCATTTTGCCCATCAAGCAAGATTCGCATTTCTCACATGATTCAAAATCAAATGAGCCCAGAAGCCCATTTCGATGGAGCCTTTGGATGCGTTTCTCATTGATGTGGCCCAAACGACAATGCCATAAGAAAGTCGGGTTTTCGTCATTTGACTTAAACCGCTTTGTATTTATGTTAAAGACAGGCATTTCTTGGTTTAATATGTATAACCCATTATCTAATGGGGCGCTACCATAATATGTACCATCACGATTAAAAGAAAAAACTTTATTCTTAACAGCAAAATCAAAACCTTCCAAATCCAAAACGGAAACTGAAATTATGTTTCTGCTGATCGCAGGTACAAAGTAGAAATTATTCAATACTAAAACCATGCCAGAAGGTAAAGACAAATCATAAGTGCCTACGGCCAGTGCAGCAACCTTAGCTCCATTCCCGACCCGTAGCTCCACTTGTCCTTTCCTCAGCGTTCTACTGTTTCTTAGTGCCTGCACATCAGTACAAATATGAGCACCGCAGCCGGTATCCAATACCCACGAAGTAGAACTAGGAGTCATAACATTAAGTTCGATAACATAAATACCTGAATCTGACGCATCATACGTCTGCTTCAGTTTCTTGTAATCTTCCATGAACTTCTTGCAGCCTCTCTTCCAATGCCCTAGCTGCTTGCAGTAGTTGCATTTATCCTCAGGAGAAGGCCCGGATTTGGGCTTGGGCTTGGGCTTGTCTTGACTCTCAGTCTGGACATTCTTAGCCTTTCCCTTATCCTTACCAGGTTTCTCAAACCTTTTACCCCCTTGTACCATCAGGACATTGGGAGTAGCCTTCTTGAGATTCGGCTCTGCTGTCTTCAGCATACCGTGCAACTCAGTCAATGTCTTAGTCATGTTTTGCATGTTGTAGTTCATGATGAACTGATCAAAACACGACGGCAAAGACTGCAGAATCATGTCAGTTGCTAGCTCCTGGCTAATGGCACAGTCCAGTTTCCCCAGGTTATCAATGTAACCCATCATTTTAAGGACATGAGGACTCACTGGACTGTCCTTAGCCAGCTTGCAATCCATGAGAGATTTAACCGTCTGGTATCTCTCAGTGCGAGCTTGCTCCTGAAACAAGGCTTTCAGGCTGTTAATCATCTCAATGGGTGACATCACGTTCTCAAATTGCTTCTGCAATTCTGAGTTCATAGTCACCAGCATTAGACAATTAACGTCTTTGACATCAGCTGAATGTTTATCATAAGCATTCTTGTCTGCCTGCGTGGCATTGGAACGTGGCCTCTCGGGGAGAACCCTTTCAAGGACATATTCCTTGTTCTCCTGCCTGAGAACTATTCTCAGGTTCTGATAGGTGTAGTTTTAACCCTATACTAACTGCAAGTGCACAGTGATGTAGTTGTAGTACTTAGGGTATCGAATCCACAGGGACTCTGGTCAACGATAGATGAAAACAGAAGTGATTAAACTAGGAGAAAGCAATATGGGAAAGCAGTAAATCAGACAGCAGAAAGTAAATCAAGCGAGTTGTGAGCAAGGAAGCGAAGCGTTAGGTTTCAGGAGTTCTCAGGAAATCAGGAACGCAAGCAATCAATCTATCTAGATCCAATCAATAACTATTCTAGAACTCAAACACTGATATAGAATTAACCAAATTCCTTTGCGATAATTCTCTAAGTCTAAGTGCAGCAAACCAAACTTCCGTTTGCGAGAACTAACAGATTAAACTAGCATTAATTCCAAGTTTGATATGTTCACAATTAACCTGAACCAAACTTCCGTTTGCGAACAGTTTAATTGCTTATCTAAGTTCTTTCTAGTTAAATTAACCAACTTCCGCTGAATTAATCAACCTAACATCATAATTCTGATTAGCTACTTCAGATTTAGCATTAAGAACAACTTAGATAAAGAACTAGCGGATATAAATCTCTACAGATTGATTTAAACTATAATTCTCTGAAATCCCTAATGAGAATCCTTCAACCTAACAGGTAAACTACTCAGACATGTTCATCGAAACAGAAAACATCTTGAATAGAAAACCAAATAATATAAAATCAAATAAAGAACTGGGGTTCGAAATCCTCTCTCTTTCGAGAGCAAGATCAGCCCCTAAGGCTCTCTGAAAATAAAATAAGACTTAAGAAAAGCGTAGCCTAAACAATGGCTTAAAAACTCTTATATAATGGTCTAAAGTCGGCTGGGGGCCTTTTTGCAAGTCTGGGAAGTTTCTGGGCAAAAACTGTAATTTCTCCAAAATGCAGATTTTTGGGCGCAGAACTGCAACGACAGTTGCACAGACTGCAACGATCGTTGCACTGCGAAAATGCAGCCAGTGAACTCTGTGAAGTCTCTAAATAGTGCAGAATTGCTCCAAATGCTCCCAAAACGTCCAATTAGGCTCCAGATGTGTCTAAACCTGAAAACATACTAAAAAGAACACAAAAGACACTAAAAAGACATCTATATCATGGCATAAAATGGGTAAAAACCATGATATATCAACTCCCCCACACTTAGCTCTTGCTTGTCCTCAAGCAAGTAAAGAACCAAAGCATAAGAAAAGAAGTTTGAAAACTCAGAAACTCATTTCGTCCTAGGAACTTTCACAATCACATTCACTTAGTAAGCCACTGAAAACATCCCTACAGAACTCAAGACCACAATATACTTCCCCCACACTTAGCAACTGTCCCAAGTAAACTCCACAATCACATTCAAGCATTCAAATTCACCCTACTGACTTCTGCAAGTATTTAAGTGCGGTCTCACCTAAGGAGTATCGATCAAAGGGCACATGGATTCTTACCTTATCAGCTCTAGACCACCATACTATCTTTCTCTAGTCCCTTTCTTCTCTTTCCCTTCCTTAACAACTGATTTTTCCCCACTGGGTATCATTTTATTTTTTTTATCAGTGTTCTTCCCGTTATGGGGTGTACTTTGGACACATTCCATGGATCACATGAGAGAAAATAGTGTTTGCTACCATTCCCATGACCACTTCGGAGTTACTAACTCATCCTCAGTTTATTATCTTTTTTTTTTTTTTTACTTTATAGAAGGGGAGAAGGGAACTAAATAGGACAGGTTTACAGGCTGTGTCAGAACTAACAGGGAATCCGACACAAAGTATACCAAGCCCTTAGGTGAGAAATCTAAGTCAGTATTAAATTGAAGTCAGTAAAAGGATCCTCTGATACCTGAAGTGATGTGGGTGTTCCCAGTAGGTTGATCTGTGTCTGGGTTTTCTAACAGTCATAGAGGCTCTGCAAGTCTGTCCAATGGTCACTTAATTCCTGTTCAAGCGAAAAGTTTCCTCGAAAAATCATAGTTTCATACAAATTTTGACTCAATAAAACAAATTTTGAAAAACTAAGAAAACAAAAGCGTGCGTCAGTAGCTTCCTCCCCCACACTTAAACTACACTGTCCCCAGTGTAATCGAAGCATGAGCTCGGTGAAAGAATAATTAAATTGAAGAACAAACCGAAAAGTTGCAGAATACTTACCTGTAGTCGCCCTGCGTCGATCGATGCCACAAGGGTGTCGATCGATGCAAGGCGATTATCGCTCGCGGTTATGTAGATAACCGATGTCTGAACCGCAATCAATTCGTTTAACCGTGAATCGCAACCGCATCGATCGATGCACAATGTGTGTCGATCGATGCAATGCGATTTTTCCTGTTTCTCTCGGCTCTGAACACACTTAAATAGAAAATCAAAACACCAAAAATAAAAACGGAAAATGAAAACTAAAACGAACCTAACAGTGGGTTGCCTCCCACTCAACGCTTGTTTTTAGTCATTAGCTTGACTATTGGAAGAGATTTGATTCAAGGCGGTTTCAACAGAGACTTTGAGTGTCTCTGTGAATATCTCTTCATCCAAGGAGGTGTATAGGCATTCAGATCATGAGGCTTCCCAAGGAATGAGAAATCATAATCAGGGCGGGAGCGAAGCTTGGGCGGTCTACTGCGTTTTCCTGCATTCAAAACAATGTGATTAGAAGGTTTAAGCTTAGATGATTTGTTCCTTACCTTTGATGTAGATCTGATGTTTGGGGCTTTCTGCTTATGAGCAGTTGCAGGTACTGAAGATGTTAGAGCAGGTTCAAGAGGAACTGCCATCTTCTTCTTCTTTCCACTATCAGATACTGTAGTTCCACCAATCTGAACTTCTTCTTCCAGATGACCGTCAGTGGAGATCATCTTCTTTGCATGAACTCGCAAAGTTTCAACTGGTGGTGTTTTATTCACCTTCTTATCCATCACTTTTATGCAGTTAGCCACTTCTAGCTCTTGTCTGGAAGGTTTAGGAACCTTAGGATATGGCACTGGGGGCTTGTAGGCTTGTTCTGGCACTGTTGCAGGTTTCTGGACATGTGTGCGTTCTGCATCGATCGTTGCATAATGTGTATCGATCGATGCAAGGCGATTCTGTTTCTCGAAAGAACTCGAAATTGCCGTCAGAACGGCGGGTCGATCGTCACTAAGGGGGTGTCGATCGGTGCATGTATCAGGCAGACAATATTCATCCAGAAAATCCGAGATTATGCTCTCTTCTTCATCCAGCAACTTAATCTCATCCCTTAAGGTCACAACTTTGATGGATCTGTGCTGTTCAGCTTCCCTAGCTTCATTTCGCCTTTCTATTGCTGCATCCAGCTCCTCCATATGTGTGCTCAAAGATTCGAGCTTCTCATTCAGATCTTTATACAATGCATCCATCTTTGAGTGGTGTGACACACTGATCTGTTGTTGCCTCTCAAGATACTGCTCTATCATGATTTCTATTCTGCTCTCATGAGCTGTAGGTGCAGGCGGTGCTTGGTAAGAAGAAACACCACAGTTCCTCGAGAAGGCGTTGCCCTGTTGCTGGAAAGGTCCCTGAAAAGCTGATTCCTGACTGTAGAATTTATTCCCTCCAATGCAGTTGATAGCTTTTTGCCCATACTTTTCAAGTACAAGACTATGCAGAGACTCTACTTTGCTCTTTAACCAAGTTATCTGCGAGTTATCAATCCCTGGATTGAAGAAACAAGACATCTTCCTTATGATATGTGTCGATCGATGCAGGAGAAGCGTCGATCGATGCAAGCTCGAGAATGCAACGATCGACACTAAGGGGGTGTCGATCGATGCAAGGCGATTACAGGCGTACCTGAAACGCAGAAACAAAAAAGGAAAAAAAATTAGCAACAAAAAATAAAAAAAACGAAAAACCTAGTCTAAACCCTAAGTTCAAATCTATCGAGGACTCAAAAGAGTCCCCGGCAACGGCGCCAAAAACTTGATAGGTGTAGTTTTAACCCTATACTAACTGCAAGTGCACAGTGATGTAGTTGTAGTACTTAGGGTATCGAATCCACAGGGACTCTGGTCAACGATAGATGAAAACAGAAGTGATTAAACTAGGAGAAAGCAATATGGGAAAGCAGTAAATCAGACAGCAGAAAGTAAATCAAGCGAGTTGTGAGCAAGGAAGCGAAGCGTTAGGTTTCAGGAGTTCTCAGGAAATCAGGAACGCAAGCAATCAATCTATCTAGATCCAATCAATAACTATTCTAGAACTCAAACACTGATATAGAATTAACCAAATTCCTTTGCGATAATTCTCTAAGTCTAAGTGCAGCAAACCAAACTTCCGTTTGCGAGAACTAACAGATTAAACTAGCATTAATTCCAAGTTTGATATGTTCACAATTAACCTGAACCAAACTTCCGTTTGCGAACAGTTTAATTGCTTATCTAAGTTCTTTCTAGTTAAATTAACCAACTTCCGCTGAATTAATCAACCTAACATCATAATTCTGATTAGCTACTTCAGATTTAGCATTAAGAACAACTTAGATAAAGAACTAGCGGATATAAATCTCTACAGATTGATTTAAACTATAATTCTCTGAAATCCCTAATGAGAATCCTTCAACCTAACAGGTAAACTACTCAGACATGTTCATCGAAACAGAAAACATCTTGAATAGAAAACCAAATAATATAAAATCAAATAAAGAACTGGGGTTCGAAATCCTCTCTCTTTCGAGAGCAAGATCAGCCCCTAAGGCTCTCTGAAAATAAAATAAGACTTAAGAAAAGCGTAGCCTAAACAATGGCTTAAAAACTCTTATATAATGGTCTAAAGTCGGCTGGGGGCCTTTTTGCAAGTCTGGGAAGTTTCTGGGCAAAAACTGTAATTTCTCCAAAATGCAGATTTTTGGGCGCAGAACTGCAACGACAGTTGCACAGACTGCAACGATCGTTGCACTGCGAAAATGCAGCCAGTGAACTCTGTGAAGTCTCTAAATAGTGCAGAATTGCTCCAAATGCTCCCAAAACGTCCAATTAGGCTCCAGATGTGTCTAAACCTGAAAACATACTAAAAAGAACACAAAAGACACTAAAAAGACATCTATATCATGGCATAAAATGGGTAAAAACCATGATATATCAGGTTCCGATACCATTCCAAGAAATTAGATCCATTTAGATTGTCCTTTTCAAGGACGGATCTTAGCGAGAAAGTGTTGATGTGAGTTGGGACAGACATAACTGTAATTAAAAGAGGTAGAGATTTTAGTTATAATGCTCAAGGAAATGAGAATTAAACTCGCATTTTATTCAAAACTATGTTTCCTCAGATGAATACAATAAGCCAAGATCCATGCTTCACCAAAATCTGAGTGGGCGACTCGCCGACTCGCCATCACCCAAACTTTAGTTATCTAGGTAAGCAAATCATTGCTAATTTTACCCAGTACAACTCCTGGTCGCAGACAAGACTATCTATGTCTAATCTACTCTGATGTCTCTGGGCCCAGAACTTCTGATAGCCCAGTCAAGTAAAACCAATCTCTTCTGTCTTGTGATCACTGACAGTCGCACTGCAAGTCTATCAATGATCACATGCCTTACTCATGTAGTTGTGGATACCAAGGACTCCAAGGCTATCCAACAACGAAACAAGTCTTGACAGTAGACAAGATCGGGTAAGACATCAAGATCACTTGATATTTATTTGAGGAAATGAACTATTTAATCTTGATGTATATCCAATATACATCCAAGAATATATTAAGTTACTTATAATATCTAGATTTATTATTTTTTAAGTTTAATCTAGAACTTGTGAAAAATATGGTCCGGTATTTGCAAATTGAGGTCCAACCATCAAGTCTGCGAGTGGTGTGTCGATCGACACATCCTTGCATCGGTCGACACAACCTAATTTAAACCGAACTTCGATAACCGGTCAAACCGGATCGAACTTCGATAATCAATTACTCTCGTTCATGGACACTTCTCAGGCTACAATCAAATACTTATGAACCTTGACGATCATGAGAAAACAGCTTTCATCACCATCGCGGCATATACTGCTACAAGGTTATGCCCTTTGGCCTTAAGAACGCATGAGCAACATATCAACGTTTGGTAAACCGAATGTTCGCAAACCATCTCGGCACAACAATGGAAGTTTACATTGACAACATGATCGCTAAGTATTTGATTGCATCCCAGCACGTTCGACATCTCAAGGAATGCTTCAACATCCTTAACCAATATATAATGAAATTGAACCCGACTAAGTGTACTTTCGGCGTCACATCTAGAGAATTTCTTGGATATGTGGTCACACAAGGGGAATTGAATCTAATCCAAAGCGGATATCAACCATATTTGACTTGTCGTCACCAAAGAACACTCGCGAGGTACAACGCGTGTGATACCCCGTATCCAAAATACGGTCAACGGGCAACAGAAAGTCAACCAGGGGCAAAATCATCATTTTTGCCAAGTGAGGGGCAAAATGGTAATTTTGCCAAAGTCCGAGACGGAAGCTGTGACGGGCCAAATATTCTTATTTTTCAAAATAAAGAATATTTAGAAGACCAGGATTGGAAGAAACGGAGCGGAAACATGTTTTACGGCTTGTCGGGAATGGAAACTGACAAACCCGAAGAAACTTCGAAAATTCATAACCGGAGCTACGTAAGTACGAACGGAGTGATTCGAAATGCTAAATTCATCAAATAACATGAAAAATCTGATTGTGGAGGTTTGAGGATTTATGAGATCATCCGAAGAGGTTTTAAAATATTAAACGCAAAAACCGTCTACACCGAGCATTGGAAGAATTGGGGATTATATGTTGATTTAGGCTGATTAAGGGAGGGTTTTTGGGCAATAAAACACTCAGAGGGACAGCTGTCTTCACCCCAGGTCGCCACATTGCATGCTTGGAGTGCCATGCATGGAGAATTCAATGAATCTCTCATGCATGCAAGAAACCATCTTGTCCAATTCATTGTACTCACCCAAACCACTCTCTCTAATCTCTCTAACCCACTGACGATACTCCCTCATCTCTCTCTCTCTCTCTCCAGATTCATCAAGAAATCCAGAAAGTTGCAAGAAATCTCCCTTGAAACCCCAAGAACACAAAGAACATTCATCATGTTCTTAATACCTTGAAGAACAAGAAAATCCATAACTTTCTACTCCTAGACCCAAATCAACTTCTGCAAAGTGCTATAGCATCCTCTCACTCTCCTCTACAACCGACACCTCTCTCTTGCCGTCGCCGTCACCGGAGCTCGCCGGAATCTTGCCAGAAAGCTACTGTGGGTGGTGTATGGTTGGATCTCTCTCTCTCCTCGCCGGTTCTTGGACATTTGAAGCCATGAGAGGGTAGATCTCTTGTCTCTGATCAGTTTGGTGTGAAGTTTGCCATCAGAAGCCACCGGAAAAGTCACCTCCGCCGCCGGTCAACTCTCCTCCGCCGTGGTCAACACCGAACTTCTCGCCGGAGAAAGCTCCTCCGCCACCAAATCTTCAGCCGGTTCTTCTTCAGGATGTTTGGGATGGATTGCAACTGGTTCAGCCTTGGTTCAGAGAAGAAATCGGTTTAGTTAAACCGGTCAACGCTTTTGGTCAGCCCGGTCAGGGGTTGACCTAAACAGGTTTAACTAAACCGGTCAATTGGATTTGGTTCGGTTTACTCCTTTGGTTCAGTCGGTTCAGGTTGGTTCAGTGGTCAACGGTCAAGGCTTGGTCAACTCGTCTGTCAATGGTCATTGCAGCCGGTCAACGCCGCCGGTCAACGCGGTCAGCCGGTCAAAGCCATTCATGATGGCCACACAAACCGGTCACACTTTTGATCACAAAGGAAAGAAGATAACTCTTGTTCCTTTATCTCCAGCCGAAGTACACCAAGATCAACTTCAACTCAAGAAGAACCGAGAGCAAGAAAAGCAACAGGAAGCTTCCAAAGAACCGACCCGGAAATTCAACTTCTACATCAAGCCAAGTCAAGTAAGAAAAACTCTGTTTTCTCAACAATCCTTTATCTTACTTGTGTTTAAAGAAACACTAATGGCTTCTAACCCAGCACCGGAGATTCCGAGTGAACTTCAAGCTTTGATGAACAGGTTCAGTGATGTGTTCCCTGAAGAGACTCCTAGTGGTTTGCCACCCATCCGTGGGATTGAGCATCAAATCGACCTTGTGCCGAGAGCGTCTCTTCCAAACCGTCCTGCTTATCGAACCAATCCGGTTGAAACCAAGGAACTACAGAGACAAGTGAACGACATGATGGAGAAAGGATACATCCGAGAGAGTCTAAGCCCGTGTGCTGTACCGGTCTTACTTGTTCCAAAGAAAGATGGCACTTGGATAATGTGCGTGGACTGCCGAGCCATTAACAACATAACAGTTAAGTACCGCCATCCTATTCCTCGTCTTGATGATATGCTTGATGAATTGCATGGTTCCAAAGTCTTTTCTAAGATAGATCTTAAGAGTGGATACCATCAAATTCGTATGAAAGAAGGGGATGAGTGGAAAACGGCCTTTAAAACTAAACATGGATTGTATGAATTGTTAGTTATGCCGTTTGGGTTGACAAATGCACCAAGTACTTTTATGAGATTGATGAACCATGTTCTTAGAGCTTATATTGGTGAATTTGTTGTTGTGTACTTTGATGGCATTCTTGTCTATAGCAAAAGTTTAAATGAACATGTTAGACATCTCGAGAAAGTCTTGGAAATACTTAGAAAAGAAAGCTTGTATGCCAATGCTAAGAAATGCACTTTTGGAACGGATCACCTAGTTTTCTTGGGTTTTGTTGTAGGAGCAGATGGCATCCGAGTTGATGAGGAGAAGGTCAAGGCAATCCGAGAATGGCCAAGTCCCAAAACCGTTGGAGAGGTCAGAAGCTTCCACGGCTTGGATGGCTTTTATAGACGATTTGTTCGGGACTTCAGCACGATTGCAGCTCCTCTCACTGAGGTTATCAAGAAGAACGTTGGGTTCAAATGGGAGCAAGCTCAGGAGGACGCATTTCAGACTTTGAAAGGGAAGTTAACCCAAGCTCCATTACTTGTTCTTCCTGATTTTCTTAAAACCTTTGAGATTGAATGTGATGCCTCAGGTGTGGGTATTGGTGCTATTCTTATGCAGGAAGGAAAGCCCATTGCATTCTTCAGCGAGAAGTTAGGTGGTGCTACTCTCAACTATCCCACCTATGACAAGGAGCTTTATGCATTGGTGCGGGCACTTCAAACGTGGCAGCATTACCTTTGGCCTAAGGAGTTTGTCATTCACACAGATCACCAATCTCTACAACATCTCAAGGGCCAACAAAAGCTGAAAAAAGGCATGCACGTTGGGTAGAATTCATAGAAACCTTCCCATATGTCATTAAGTACAAACAAGGTAAGGAAAACAGAGTGGCCGATGCACTATCTCGAAGGTATGTACTCCTATCCACTCTTGGAACCAAACTCTTGGGATTTGAGTTCATAAAAGGCTTGTATGAAACCGATTCTGACTTTAGGGAACCATTCTTGGCTTGTCAAAAGCATGGCCACGGCAAGTACTTCATCTTAGAAGATTTCCTGTTCTTTGATAATCGGTTGTATGTACCTCACTATTCTTTGAGGGAATTGTTTACCAGGGAAGCTCACGGAGGAGGCTTGATGGGATATTTCGGACCAGCCAAAACACTGAAGGTGCTTGAGGATCATTTCTATTGGCCGGGACTAAGGAAAGATGTCGAAAGGATTTGCAGCCGGTGTATCACTTGCAAGAAAACTAAGTCCAAAAATACTTCTCAGGGTTTGTACTCTCCTCTTCCTATCCCATCTCATCCTTGGACTGATTTATCTATGGACTTTGTTCTTGGTTTGCCTAAGTCTAGGACTGGTAAGGACTCCATCTTTGTGGTTGTAGATAGGTTTTCGAAAATGGCTCACTTTATTCCTTGTTTGAAAACTAATGATGCATCTCACATTGCCGACTTGTTCTTTAAAGAGATAGTTAGACTTCATGGCATGCCTAAGACCATTGTATCTGATCGTGATGCTAAGTTCTTAAGTTATTTATGGAAAACATTGTGGACTAAGCTTGGTACAAAACTTTTGTTTTCAACTACTTGTCATCCTCAAACTGATGGACAAACGAAAGTAGTGAATATGACACTTTCAGCCTTGCTTAGATCACTTGTTAAGAAGAATCTTAGGACTTGGGAAGAGAATTTGCCACATGTTGAGTTTGCTTATAACCATTCCATGCATTCTGCTACTAAGTACTCACCGTTTGAAATTGTCTATGGCTTTAACCCTTTGTCTCCACTTGATCTAATGCCTTTGCCTGTGACTGAAAGGATAAGTTTGGATGGGAAAAAGAAAGCCAAAATTGTCAAGCAGGTTCATGACAAGGTCCGAGCCAACATCGAGGCAAAGACAAAGAAGTATGAGAAGTATGCAAACAAGGGCCGCAAACAAATGATCTTTGAGCCGGGCGATCTTGTTTGGATTCATCTAAGGAAGGAACGGTTTCCCGAGGAACGGAAGTCAAAACTTATGCCCCGGAAGGATGGTCCATTCACGATTGTCAAGAGGCTCCATGACAATGCCTATCAACTTGATCTTCAAGGTAAGTATGAAATTTCTCCTAGTTTCAACGTTGCTGATCTATCTCCTTTTCATGCAGATACTCCAGATTTGTGGTCAAATCCTTTTCAAGAGGAGGGGAATGATGGATTCCGATCTAGGACATCAGATCAAGATAGCTCAGACGATGAGGAACCGCTTGGAACGTAGCTGAAACAAGGAGAAACTGAGGTTCATCCAACCGTCCGTGACGTTCGTCCAACCGTCCGTAGTGACCGCACGGCCGTGTACCGTATCGACCCAACACGTCCGGGAATGGAGCTACATTTGGAACCACGACCTGATGATCAATTCACTCGACCGAGACGTTCTCTTTCTCGACCCAAATCCCATTCTAAGACTAATGGTCGTGACAGAAACGCGTTGGTCCGAGCTGAATCACCGGTGGGACGGAACACTATCATTTCTATCGACCCATTCGAATTTTCTACCGACCAAACTTCAAAAGAACGAGCCATTGGACTGAAGATGAAGATTAGACGTGAGCTTTCACTTATGGACCGACCAAGTCATGAGTTATCCGAGGAAGCATCCATCTCCATGATCCGGGCCGCACTATGACCGCACCAAGGAAGGAAAAGCGGCCGAAGAGTCACTCTAAAGACTTTGCTGAATCCGAAGAGTTCTTTGACTCCATTTAATTTAGTCTTTGGTCTTTGCACTTTATTACTACAATTTAGTCTCTTTACATTCTGGTTCTCTTCTATAAGTACCAAACTCTTAATCATTTCAATATACATCGATTTTTATCTTCTTCTTTGAGAGTTCATCTCTTTGTTCTTGGTTGAACATTTTCGTTTCTTTGGCAAGGGTTACTTCCAAAGCAACAAACCTTCTTAGAGTTCGTTGTTAAGGGTTACTTCTTCGATCCTCTTTGAAGTCGGGGAATACCAAAGGCCATCCGCAACCTTTGACGGTCTCCTTCCATCCACCACCGATCCGTGATCAGATTATCCTTCGATCCATCAAAGAGTCTATCCTATCCGGGAATCTATCACAACGGTCAAGGCTTGGTCAACTCGTCGGTCAACGGTCAACGCAGCCGATCAACGCCGGTCAACACCGCCGGTCAACGCCGGAGATCAAGCCGGTCAACGCTTGGTCCACGGCCGTTCCGAGATTTTTGGAGTATTCGTAGTTCAGAGTTCGATATTCGGGTGATCGGGAGTTCGGGATTTGAGTCGGGTGTCTTGGGATTCACATCTGCATCGAGCCGCCATTTCCACACATATCTCACTCTGAGTCGGCTCATAAACCTTTAGATTCATATAGACCGGGAATCGAGAAACCGTAGCACTAGGATTGCATACCCGTTAATAACTTGATTGGTAATTGTTAATTAAATGGACGTTTAATGATAAACCGGATAATCCGAATAAGCATGTTAGGGTTTTAGAATTAAGAAGGTTAATCAATTGTGTGCCGTTAGGTTGTTAGTAACGATTGTTTGATGCATTCATATAGATACCGTTTGAATAGGACCGTATATGAATATATATGTATAAGAACGATAATGAATGAATCTATATACAGGAATTAAGACGACAGTAAAATACGAGCTAAACCTAAACGAACGTATAGAATATTATAACAGGATGGGTTTAGGTTTAATAGCGGGAATGGGTAATGAATCAATTAATTGATAATGAGACGTCGGGGAGTTAGTAAGTTTACTAACTCTAAACCGACGGATCGAGGAGTTAATGAAAGAAACCTATAATGGGTTAATTAAGGGGATTAGTGTGATTTGTAAGCCGTCTACGGGTTAGCAATCCGCTAACCCAACATAGCGGATAAGAATGGATTAAAAGACTTAGAAACCCTAATAAGCCTGCTTGTGTGGTGATTGTTGTGATTGATTGTGGTTGCGTGATTATTGTGTTGTAGCTGTGAGTTTTGCGTGCAGGCTTATTAGACTGCTCGGTGTTGGGCCGAGTAGTTATTGTGGACACTTACTCCGGTCACGGGACCGGGTAAGTTAGTTGGTGCTGACTAGGTATCGTATTGGTAGTGTGGCGGCTTGCGGAATGGTTGGGGATTCTTTTATTGTGATGTTGACTGCGTGATCTGTGTTAGAGTCCCAGCGAGTCTGCGTGTTTACATTTCTGCACTAAGACTCTAGGGTGCGTTAGATTCCGCAAGCCTAGGTTTTGTTTACGTTCCGGTACATCCGACCCGATTGGATCCTCGGGTTTGACCTAATCGGATCATGGTGATTCCGGTTATGGTGTTAACCTACTGGGTGACGCCGGTAGGTGTGTGATTCGGAGAATACGAGGTCATGTCCTAGGGCCGAATCACATGGAAACTCTGATTATCTAGGGGTAGTCCAAATTACCGCGTATCGATGGACGGAGAACGGTGTCCTAATCGTGGAATCTTGTGTACACGTTTAGGAGTCGTGGGTTAGTTACCATATAGGTGACGATGTAAACCCGTGGAAGTTACCGAGATCGTAGGGCCCAATGTTGTTTTGTTATCTCTTTTATTGCGCGTTAGATAGACCGAGTCTAATCAAGGACATGTGCCGCAGTGCCTTCGATTTCCCTTAATTCTCTTTATCTTTGGCATTGATTGTGTGTTGTGGGTTTATCACGACGTGGTAGTGCGTGATCGACCATTTTTCCTGTTGATTGTTATTTTGGGGTTTTTGGGGCGGGAATTGTAGACTCTAGATAGATTAGAAGCCGTTACTGGGGAGCCGATTCACTGGGTGATCTTAGATCGCGCATTAGACTCTGTTTGTGTTTTTCAGGTTTAGCAGCGACGGACGCGGGAGGTCCTCGGTGTGGTTTCGGGTTGCTTGTGGCGGGATTTGATTCAGGATTTTTGTGTGTTTTCTCGGTTCGGCATTATCGCTATTTTTGTGTGTTTGATTTCATTGTATGCTTGCAATGACGATTGTTTGTGAAATTCTATTAAACGTTGTACTAAACGTTGATTACTCAGAAATGAAATAGTTTCCTTGATATGAAGTTTTAGTCCGAACCGACACAACTCATTGAAGTAGTGTAAGTAGTACTGCTTGTGCTATGGAAATGAGGATAGCGAGGTCAAAGACGGATTGGTGCGAGCCTTTGTCTCACACCGAACTATCTTTGGCTTCGTCCTGTGATGAACTTTTTCCGTTCGACTTGCTCGGGTTCGATCGGTCATGTTCTTGTTTGATTGTTGACCGGTCAGCTCGACGGTCAGCGGAGAATGGGAAAGGGGCGTTACAACGCGTCACTGGCCGCATTGCCGCTTTGAACAGATTTATCTCATGATCACCAGATAAATGCTTGCTATTCTACGAAATTCTTTGGGGTAATAAAAGGTTCGTCTGGGATGAGAAGTGTCAGGAATCATTTATCCAGCTTAAGGATTATCTCTCGAACCCACCAGTCTTTGCAAAACCAGAAAACGGCGAGACGCTCTTCTTATACATTACAGTTTCCACAACGACAATAAGTGGGGTTCTCGTCCGCGATGACAGAGGCGAACATAAACCAATCTTCTATATCAGCAAAACATTGAATGGTGCAGAAACGAGGTATCCTGCAACGGAGAAACTTTCCCTAGCAATCGTCACCTCGATGCGAAAGTTAAGTCCATACTTTCAGTCGCATACGATTGCCTTCTTGAGCAATCAACCACTCTGGACAATCTTGCACAATCCAAGTGAATCGGGTCGTTTAGCTAAATGGGCCGTTGAACTCAGTGAGTACGATATCGACTATGGAAATAGGACAACTTCCAAATCTCATGTAATTGCAGATTTCCTTGTCGAGCTTTCACCATAATTAAATACCAACATTCAAGAAGTTGACAATAATTGGAATTTTTTTTGATGGCGTATCCTCTAAACAAGGAGCGGGTGTTGGAGTACAACTTATATTGCCAACCGCCGATGTTATGGGGCAATCCTTCCAACTTGGATTCACGACATCCAATAACACAGCCGATTACGAGCCTTACTCGCTAGCCTCAGATTGGCCAAGGAGATGGGCTGAAGGAATTTCTAGCAGTTCTAATCAGGATTAGCAACCCTAGTCTGAATTCCGAGCCTAGGATCTAAGGTTCATGTAATTGAATCTATTGGGATCTCAGATTTACCTGATGATTAGCAGCGGAAGTATTTGCAGATAATCGAGATCACGAAGCGCCTCAAGTGCTGCGCCTCTACTGGTATCCACACGCACACAAACTGGACCGCAGGGATGCTAGTGCCTTACAGAGATCTAATGTCCAGAGAGGTTTCTATCTGTGTTCTGGTGGCTGTGTATTAGGTTAGAGACGAGTTTAGGTCGACCATATATCTTATATATGTCGGCTTAAACCGCAACGGAATTAACCAACGATTAAACCGAATTAATCTGATTAATCCGCGAGTGCATCGATCGATGCACTATCTGCAACGATCGATGCTATCCCAGAACATTGATATCGAATGCATATCACATACGCATACACTGGATCATTACATTAATGATCAACCTCTTCTTTAACGCCCAATTTGCTTAAGTGTGTGACCCTGTAGGATCATATAACACTAGCAATGAGTTCTCAACTCATTGATCATAAGTGGCTTCTAGCAAAGCGTTATGACTACCTAGTGTTATGTGATTGTCTCATCTCGACTATACGACTTTCACTTAGAGCAAGTACAGTAGATTTCAGGACATTCCCAACAATCTCCCACTTGTACTGGAATCATCTATTCCTTTAATCCCTTTGTAGCTATATCTCAATCTAGCATAAGGCAAGCACTGTGTCATCCTTATTCAACCAGATTACGTTTATCGAATCCCGATTTGTACTGATGAAAAACAAACGACTGACAATCACCTCGTTTGAGCGCGGCCACGCATTTCCAGTATCAAATCTTCGATAGGCCCAGAGATATTTAACTCCTGTTATATAGGAGGTACAAATCCCATCTTGTTCCATCCATGTCTCTTTTATATTTCATGATACGCCTAATCAGTGTCTTTATGATCACCAGTTACGGCTGACGTTTGACAAAGTCAAGACGAACCAATCCATATAAGAGAGAACATGACGAACTCAGGTCTAAGGACTACTCTCTTTAGTCGTAATGAGAAACTCTTATGACACTCATATAACATCTTGTAGAGTTCTCATTAACGGGTCAAGTCCAATCATGTGTTCTCTAACACATATCTATGTGATTGACTTTAATACACTTATTAAATGACTCCATGAAACATAGTCATCAGTCACCTCACATACTAGTCTCACGTGGTTGTTAATGTCCCACGTTAACAACCTCGACCAGGGACCATTATAATTTATGTCATTTATTGCTTATAGGGTTTCATGATCAAGTCACATACTTGATGGCCTATAAAATGTCATAAATTACTTTGGGACATTATATATATTTAATTAACACAATTAAATAATGCTGAAACAATTTCATTAACATAACTATTATGTCTTTGTGAACATCATGTCATAACTAAAACAAATACAACTCCCACTGAAATCAAGATCATATCTTAAGAAATCTAATGCCTATAGCAGTGGTATGAAACTCGTGCTTAGGCCTTGGGAGAGGCTTGGTCAGTGGATCAGCAACGTTCTCATCCGTCGGGACTCTGCTGATCTTCACATCTCCTCTATTCACAATATCACGGATAAGGTGATATCTCCTTTCTATGTGTTTGGATTTCTGGTGTGATCTAGGTTCCTTTGCTTGCGCAATGGCTCCATTGTTGTCACAATACAGAGCCACTGGCTCAGAAATGCTAGGAATCACACCAAGTTCAGTGATGAACTTCTTGATCCAAACAGCCTCCTTTGCCGCTTCAGAAGCAGCGAGGTACTCAGCTTCAGTTGTGGAATCTGCTACAGTGTCTTGCTTGGAACTCTTCCAGCTGACTGCACCGCCATTCAGGCAGAAGATGTAACCAGATTGCGATCGGAAATCATCTTTGTCTGTTTGGAAACTTGCGTCTGTGTAACCACTTACTACCAGCTCATCACTTCCTCCGTACACCAAGAATTTATCCTTAGTATTTCTCAAATACTTCAGAATATTCTTGACTGCTGTCCAGTGACTTTCACCTGGATCCGATTGGTATCTACTCGTCATGCTTAAAGCACAAGCAACATCTGGACGAGTACAGAGCATGGCATACATGATGGATCCCAACGCCGAGGCATAGGGAATCCGACTCATGCGATCTCGCTCAGCAGGTGTCTCAGGACACTGCTTCTTGCTGAGACTTATGCCATAAGACATTGGTATGAAGCCCTTCTTGGAATCTTGCATTCTGAACCTGTGTAAGACTTTATCGATATAAGTGTCTTGACACAGTCCAATCAACTTGTTTAATCTATCTCTATAGATTCTTATTCCAAGAATATACGTGGCTTCTCCCATGTCTTTCATTGAAAAACAACTTCCGAGCCAAGTCTTAACAGACTGTAACAACGGAACGTCATTTCCGAGAAGAAGTATGTCATCTACATATAACACGAGAAATGCAACTGCGCTCCCACTAGTCTTCTTGTAAACACATGGTTCTTCTTCGCTTCTGATGAAATCAAACTTTTTGACTGCTTCATCAAAACGAAGATTCCAACTCCGAGATGCTTGCTTCAATCCATAAATGGATCGATGAAGTTTGCATACTTTCCTAGCTGCATTTGGATCGATGAAACCTTCGGGTTGTGTCATGTACACATCCTCTTCCAGAATTCCATTAAGGAAAGCTGTTTTCACGTCCATCTGCCAGATCTCATAATCATAATGAGCAGCTGTTGCTAGGAGAATCCGAATGGATTTAAGCATGGCAACAGGTGAATAGGTTTCTTCATAGTCAATACCATGAATTTGTTTGAAACCTTTTGCCACTAGCCTTGCTTTATATATCTGAATATTTCCATCCACATCAATTTTCTTCTTGAAAATCCATTTACACTCAATGGGTCTTGCACCATCGGGTAAATCAACCAAAGTCCATACTTGGTTCTGTGTCATGGATCCCATTTCGGATTCAGCGGCTTTCAGCCACTTTACGGAGTCAGGGCTCATCATTGCTTCTTCGAAATTCGCTGGCTCGTCACTGTCAATGATTAACAAATCATGACAATTGGTTACGAGAAATCCATATCTCTCGGGTTCGTGACGGATCCTTTCGGATTGGCGAATTTCAGGCTCCACAGGCGCGGGTTCTACAACTCTTTGTAGATCCAACTGTTGCTCTTCCTCTACAGGTTGAGCATTTTCCTGCGGTTCTCGAATTTCTTCGAGTTGTACTTTACTCCCACTGTTTCTCTTGGAAAGAAACTCTCTCTCAAGAAAAACGCAGTTCCGAGCAACAAACACTTTGTTCTCGGATTGGTTGTAAAAGTAGTATGCCTTGGTTTCCTTAGGATAACCAACGAAGTAGCACTTGTCTGATTTGGGTTCGAGCTTATCTGTAATTAATCGCTTAACATAAGCTTCACAACCCCAAATCTTCAGGAAAGACACACTCGGAACATTTCCAGTCCACATCTCATGTGGTGTCTTTGCAACTGATTTTGACGGAACCCTATTAAGTGTAAACGTAGACGTTTCTAGAGCGTATCCCCAAAAAGATAATGGAAGAGTTGAGAGACTCATCATTGATCGAACCATATCTAATAAAGTCCGATTCCTCCTCTCGGACACGCCATTCCATTGTGGTGTTCCAGGAGGAGTGAGTTGTGAAACAATTCCACAATCTCTCAAATGATCACTGAATTCTTGGCTTAAGTATTCTCCTCCACGATCTGATCGAAGAGCCTTAATACTTTTGCCAAGTTGATTCTGTACTTCATTTTGGAATTCTTTGAACCTTTCAAAAGATTCCGACTTGTATCTCATTAAATAGACATAGCCATACCTGCTGAAATCATCAGTGAAGGTAATGAAGTATCGAAAATTTTCTCTGGCACTTGTGCTCATTGGACCACACACATCTGTATGTATAAGGCCCAATAGGTCACTGGCCCTTTCATTAGATTTGTTGAAAGGGGCCTTAGTCATTTTGCCTAGTAAACAAGATTCACATTTCTCACATGATTCATAATCAAATGAGCCCAGAAGCCCATCACTATGGAGCTTTTGGATCCGTTTCTCGTTTATGTGGCCCAAACGACAATGCCAAAGAAAAGTCTGATTCGTGTCATTTGATTTGAATCTCTTGGTGTTAATGTTATAGATTGGTGCGGTTTGGTTTAAAACATAAAGCCCATTCTCTAATGGGCTGCTACCATAAAATATATCATTGTAATCAAAAGAACAACATTTATTCTTAATTGAAAACTGATATCCTTCAACATCCAAAACAGGAATAGAAATAATGTTTCTGCTTATCGCATGTACATAGTAGCAATTATTAAGTTTTAACACCAAACCAGAAGGTAAAGACAAGCTATATGTTCCTACGGCTAATGCAGCAACTCTTGCTCCATTTCCCACGCGCAGGTCCACTTGTCCCTTTTCCAACTTCCTACTGTTGCTTAGGCCCTGCATATTTGTACAAATATGAGCACCACAGCCGGTATCCAATACCCAAGAAGTAGAACCAGAAGTAGTAACATTTACTTCTATAACATAAATACCTGAAGATGAAGTCTCGAAAGTCTTCTTCTTCTCTTCCAAGAATTTGTTGCAATTTCTCTTCCAATGCCCAAGCTCTTTACAGT
This sequence comes from Orychophragmus violaceus, assembly GCA_030180135.1. Taxonomy (NCBI): domain Eukaryota; kingdom Viridiplantae; phylum Streptophyta; class Magnoliopsida; order Brassicales; family Brassicaceae; genus Orychophragmus; species Orychophragmus violaceus. The sequence continues at coordinate 59,623,702 of CM058237.1, read as the reverse complement.
AATGGCACTTATCAGTCTCAGATGGGCCCGGCTTGGGCTTTGGGGCTGGCGCCGGCGTGTCCTGGTTCTCAACCGGGACTGCCTTGCCCTTTCCCTTGCCTTTGCCAAGTTTCTTAAACTTCTTACCCCCTTGTACCATAAGTACATTAGGAGTGCCCTTCTTGATATTTGGCTCAGCTGTCTTGAGCATGCCATGCAGCTCAGTCAATGTCTTTGTCAAGTTATTCATGTTATAGTTCATAACAAACTGATCATAACTTGACGGCAGTGACTGCAGAATGATGTCAGTAGCCAACTCTTGGCTAATGGGACAATCCAGCTTCCCCAGGTTATCAATATAACCCATCATCTTAATGACATGAGGGCTGACTGGACTGTCCTTTGGTAGCTTGCATTCAATGAGAGATTTAACCGTCTGGTATCTCTCAGTTCGTGCTTGCTCCTGAAACATACTTTTCAGGCTAGTGATCATCTCCACGGGCGACTCCACGTTCTCGTATTGCTAATCCGAGTTCATGGTAGCCAACATGAGACAATTCACATCGACCACATCATTGGAATGCTTATCCCAAGCATTCCTTTCTGCATGTGGAGCATTGGCTCTCGGTTTTTCAGGGAGAACAGTTTCCAGGACATAGTCCCTTTTCTCCTGCTTGAGAACAATTCTCAAGTTCCGATACCATTCGAGAAAATTCGATCCAGTTAACTTGTCCTTCTCAAGGACGGATCGCAGGGAGAAAGAGTTGTTATGAGTGTTAGTCATAGCTGAGAACATAGAAAAGGAAAAGTTTAGTTATGATGTTCAGGAAATGAGAAATCTTAACATTTAAGAAAACTCGCACTATATTCAGAAAATGTTTCCTCAGATGAATATAATGATCCAAGACCCATGTTTCACTAGACTTGAGTGAGCCACTGGCTATCACCCAAATTTAGCTATCTAGGTGAGCAACAACTTTGCTAGTTATATCCAATATAACTCTTGGTTGTGGATCGACATCTTATGTTCAATCCACCTGATGTCTCTGGGCCCAAAACGATTTTGATGGCCCAGTCAAGTAAACCAATCTCTTCAGTCACGTAATTGTTGATGTCTTGCACTGCAAGTCCATCAACACGATTACCTCTGCCTTACTCACGAAATTGTGGACATCTTGCACTGCAAGTCTATCACACAACTAAATGGGTCTTGACAGTTGACAAGATTGGAAAGACATCAAGTACACTTGATATTTGGTTGAGGAACGGAACCATTTAAAACGTTCAGATTTACTATGTTTTAATTCTTATAATTAATCCGCGATAACCGATCAATCCAATTGATCCGGTTTTGAATACCGGTCAGCGTCGATCGATGCTACATTAGCATCGGTCGATGCCAACCTAATCAAACCAATCGCATTTAAACCATTCACAGTGTTCGACCATTATTAACCAAGCTCGATAACCGGTCCAATCCAATTGAACCGATCCAACAATCTCGCGAGGCTGTGTCGATCGATGCAACAATTGCGTCGATCGTCACTAGGCGAAAACTAGGTTTATTCGGGTTTTCGCCCTGCATCGATCGTTGCCGGATTGGCAACGATCGACACCTTGCGAAAAACCCTAAATTTATTCGGGTTTTCGCTCTGTGTCGATCGATGCCCGATTGGCAACGATCGACACTATGCGAAAAACCTTAAAACGTTTTTGAACAAAACCCTAAACTAGGTTACTTTGATCAAAACGAGTTTTAGCATGCTTGTATCAATTATACAAAGATCTAGATTCAACTAATCTAATCATCATGCTACAGATTCAATGGAACCCTAAAGCTCTGATACCACTGAAGGAATTTCTAGCAGTTCTAATCAGGATTAGCAACCCTAGTCTGAATTCCGAGCCTAGGATCTAAGGTTCATGTAATTGAATCTATTGGGATCTCAGATTTACCTGATGATTAGCAGCGGAAGTATTTGCAGATAATCGAGATCACGAAGCGCCTCAAGTGCTGCGCCTCTACTGGTATCCACACGCACACAAACTGGACCGCAGGGATGCTAGTGCCTTACAGAGATCTAATCTCCAGATAGGTTTCTATCTGTGTTCTGGTAGCTGTGAATTAGGCTAGGGACGAGTTTAAGTCGACCATATATCTTATATATGTCGGCTTAAACCGCAACGGAATTAACCAACGATTAAACCGAATTAATCTGATTAATCCGCGAGTGCATCGATCGATGCACTATCTGCAACGATCGATGCTATCCCATAACATTGATATCGAATGCATATCACATACGCATACACTGGATCATTACATTAATGATCAACCTCTTCTTTAACGCCCAGTTTGCTTAGGTGTGTGACCCTGTAGGATCATATAACACTAGCAATGAGTTCTCAACTCATTGATCATAAGTGGCTTCTAGCAAAGCGTTATGACTACCTAGTGTTATGTGATTGTCTCATCTCGACTATACGACTTTCACTTAGAGCAAGTACAATAGATTTCAGGACATTCCCAACAATGGGCATGAAAAATCTATTAGCCCACTACGATTCTCAGCTTGTTGCGAATCAAGTTAACGGTGAATTCGAGGCTAAGAACGAACCAATGGAAGCTTACCTCAAAGCGGCACGTGAACTCACTCAACCTTTTTAATTCTTCGACATAGTCCCGATTCCAAGGAACGACAATGCATCAGCATACGCTCTAGCCTCTCAGACGCCAACTCCAAATTCCGAGTTATGCCGACAAATTCCGGTAGAAACGATCATGAACCAAATATCTCAGTACCGAGAAGTGATCACGAAAGTCCTTCTTCAGATAGAATTCTAACAATCAAAGACCCGGATGATGATCCAGCGGAACGTGACGATCTGAATACTGCCACTCAAATCCATACATCGGCCAGAACGATGAGGATTGGCGAGAAGAGATACAATCATACTTGACATAAGGAAAGCTTTCCAAAGAAAAGCTTGCCAATCAAAAGTGCATTATACACGCTGTACAATGACGTCTTCTACAAGTAAACGACCAACAAAGTCCTTGTTAAATGCATATATGGCGACGAAATCTGCCCCGTTCTCGAGGAAACTCATTATGACGCTTGCGGAAATCATTCGAGCGGCCGAGCTCTTGCTCTTAAAATTAAGCTGAATGGTCAATACAGGCCAACCATGGTGGCCTATTGCAAAACATACTCCAAATAATGCGAGAAATGTCAACGTCATGCACCATTCATCCATTGGCCGACAGAACTACTCACTTCCACATCCACATATCCCTTTATCGCACTCGGCGTCTAAAATGAGGAGACCCACCATATGACGCACCGCGGTTGCCAAAAGTTATGAGATCGCGATATTGCGCCGAGCACAGTATGAAACAAGCAAGTCGGTAAGAGGAAGCCAAAGTCGGCAGCTCGAGGTATCCGCATTAAGGAAGTAGGATTCATATAAGCAAATGTAACCATGAGGCGGAGTCCAAGGACGGTCTCTCGGACCGGGAATGATAAATTTAATCCTCGAATCGGCTCCACAACCCGCCAACGTAGAAGTCACCGATTCCTCAGTAGACCGAGTTGGGAAAACATTCGCAAACATCTCTGAAGGAGCTGACGATGGCTCCCCAACGAGGAATGCGGTCCCAACATCTATTTCCGCCAACCCGGCTCCACTATGACTCTTCTCATAATCAGACTCCTCGTTCTCTTCCAGCTCGTCAGATTCGGAATCCCTGAGATGCGGAACCATAAACTCATTACGGCCTGAGCCTTCTGAGGGATTGATCAGCCGAGATGCCTCACGGCGGCTTTCATGTTCCTTCAACGCATGATAGCCGGGGTGGTCCCTCAAGTCCGAGGAAGTGCTGCAGGAGGAAATATCGTCCGAAGTACCGCACCAATTTGGCGACTGATCTCCAGAAGACACAGAAACAATCTCCTTGTCTTTGCTCGGGTGCTCCCCGAGCAAAGGATCAAAGACATGATTTGGCGAAGAACAGAACCAAAAAACAGAATTTTATTTAGAAATCTAAAAGGATCACGATGGAGCAACAACGGAGGTTAATCGGAAAATAAAAACCGGCAGAGAGCAAAGAAGAATACCTTTATCTCTTCACTCGAGCAGAAATGAGAAAGTGAGAGTGAGACTGGAGGATTTATAGAGGAAATGGGCGTCATGTTCGAGAAGCCATAATTACTTAGGGCGACGCTTTGTTTCCCGCACCTACGAACCGGTCCAACCAGAATTCAATTTGATACTCATTGACAGTTTGATTAAATTAGCCCGGTTAAACCAGAATGATGATAATATACCGACAGACCTAAATCACTTCCTAAACCAATCGGTATTTCCCTTCTATCGGCGATCTGAATAAATTTGAATCGCCGCACTGGGGGGCTTATTGTTGGAGTCAAGATTAGCACCTTTCCCAAAAAGCCCATTCAGGAATTTAGGTCGGTCCAGTAAGGAAAGTCGATCTAGGACTTGGATCAGAATCAAGGGCTCGTCTCAACGACTTAATAAAATTAGGCTTACAGGAGAAAGCGAAGGCAGAAAAGGAAAGCGGCGCGCATATTTACACCGATATATCAGGAAATATTCGGTATTATTCTAGGTTTTCCTATTCTGTTAGACCGACTTCTGTAAGCCTATAAGGGCATCGAGTTTATTCAATAAATGATCCAATTTTCAATACAGTTTTCGAGAGTTCTTAGATATTAAGCAGATTAAAAGCAAATTACTCTCTGACGACTTAAACACCTTTCTCAGCCGTTTTATTTATTCCTGGAAACCTAGCAAAACCCTAGTTTCTATTCTTTCTCGCCGAGTTTAGAAACTCTTCTTTAAGAATCCCTCAAGAAACCCTAAAACTCTTTCTATCTTTGGATAGACCGAGTTACGAAATCAACAATGCAGTGACTCAAGGACGACGGTGCGGCTCTCTGGTGAATAGTTAATGTTGACGATGACTCGTACGGTGGGCTCCGGTTTGACGAGCTTTTCTCTACATACGGACATAGAAGAAATGAAACATTGAGAAGAATAAGAGAAGAAGAAGAAAGGAGGTGTTGGAGATGGATTTATGAAGAAGATTCGTTCGAGATGTTTATGTTAATCGGAAATATTCTAGTTTATCTTTCATGATATTTTCTATTTTTATGCTGACTTTGTAACCTATATAAAGGCGTCAAAGCTCGCCGATGTAAACACGCTTAATTCAATATACAACTTTAACAGCAAAAACAGTCTTCTGAGAACTTTCGCAAAACCTATAAACAAACAGTTCTCCGACGACTTGAAGCTCTTCGTCCACCGCTTTGTTTCTTCTTTGAAACCTAGTGAAACCCTAGTCAAATCGCCCTCCGTCGAGCTTATTACCGAAAATTTCTAGAATCCCTTGAGAAAAACCCTAAAAATCTTTTTGTCTTTAGATAGGCCAAGTAGATATCTTACAATTGGCGTTGATTGTGGGGATTTCTTAAAAAAATTATGTAAAATCACGCTCAAGTATGGCCGATAACATCAAAAACGTAGACCCCAAAGTCAATATTGTGGTCGACGTCGATGGCAGTGATCACGACCTTAGAGATCACGAAGATCATGAAGTTAGGGATCTCGAAACTGGCAGTCTCAGGACCCCAAATCCAATCAGACCTGTAAGGACGACGAGGGTCTTCCGCCGATCAACGAAATAACAAAGCAGATCGACAACGACTCTGTCTATGCTACACTTTTAGCCAAAATCGATGCTCAGAATGATTTGCTAAGAGAATTCTCAGGACAAGTCAGTGAATTGCGTGTCGAGCATGATAAACTTCGCTCAGAGTAGCATTCAAAAGGAACGTCTAAATAAAACGCGTCATCCCTCAAAATCCGAAGGATGGCGTCGCCATGCAGCTAGCCTATGGTACTCAAGAGTACAATACCACCCGGGCACCATCTACCCGAGGATCAGATCGAGATGACGACTACCGTCGCGAACTGATGGAATTAAGGGACAGCCTCAAAGAGATAAAAATTGAGGTGCACCATATCACGAGGTCTACCCCAGAAATTGATCAGATAATTGAGGAAACTCAAAGAACACCGTTCATGTCGCACATCACCAACGCGCACATCCATCATCCCGAAAAACTCAAGCTTCCGTCCTACAATGGTAGCAAAGATCCTACAACTCATCTGACCTTGTTTAAAATTGCGGCAGCCAAAGCACGGTTCTCGGCCGATGAACGAGATTTAGAATACTGCCAGATATTCGTGGAAAGCTTGGAAAGGGTCGCCCTTACTTGGTTTTCATGCCTTCCCACATAATCAATCGATAATTTCCAGGAATTATCCTGGGCATTCATCAAACATCACTTCGTATTCATGGACAAGATACGTCACTATCCACTCTGTTTTCCATGTCTCAAGGGCCTAAGGAAACCTTACGAGCCTTCATCGAACGTTTCAAAGGAATCGTCATGAGAGTGGATGTTTATGATAGCCTCGCCGTTACAGCCTTGCAAAATGCCGTCTGGCATGAAACTCCTTTCCACCAAGATCTATTCCTCAACAAGAAGCTAACCATCGATGATGCTTTTCACCGAGCAAAAAAGTTCATAGAACTAAACGAGCAGAAGATAAATCTGGCCAAGAAGTACGAAACCCTTAAGTAAACCGGCAAGAACGAAGACAGTGAGCCGAGGCAGCATTACGAGAAAGAAAAAAGTACGAAGACAACCATGGTTGTCGGCAACACCGAGACCCAACAAGCACCGTCCAAACCTTGGAATAAGTACGTTCGGGGAGTAAAATAGAAAACTCCGCCACCGCCGACCTCAGAACAAAAGGGTTCCCAACAATAATCCGACTATCACAAAACAACGTCGCACAACACCTCGCCATGCTGACATCTCAAGGAAGCATTGTTCTCGCAGTTCCAGAGCGGCAAGCTGAAAACCACCATGGATGTGCTGAGAAGTATCACACAACGCGCCGATAACGGGCAACAAGATGAGCAGGGTGAAGATCGGTCACCCAAACATGGTAAGAAACAACGTCGCACTTTGAATACCAACGCCCCAAAACTCAACTATGACAATCGCGACGAAGACGATGGAGCTCCATAGGCTGTACGACAGATCAACATGATTATGGGCGGCATGATCATTGTTAATGACTCCGTCAAATCAATCAAGGAGTATGAACGTAAGGCAATTGCCATCAAAAACACTCCCCGACCAGTCTCCGACGAACAACCTATCAAATTTACTGACAATGATCTGGCTTGAACCACCTGCCTCATAACGATCCCCTGGTAATCAAACTTTTGATCGGCAATTGCGATGTATCGCGAATTTTAGTCGATACATGCAGTTCCATCGACTTTATCTTTAGGTAAACCCTAAGAAAGATGGAAATCAGAGATGGCGACATCAAACAAAAGGCCATACAGCTCACATGCTTTACGAGTGAGACGACTTACACTATCGAAACCATCAGGTTACCCGTATACGTTGGCAGAGTAACAAAGCTTGTCAAGTTCCATATCATCGACAAACCGGCGATCTATAATGCCATCCTCGGAACTCCTTGGTTATATACCATGAAAGAGGTATCATCGACCTACCATAAATGTCTGAAATTTCCAACGCAAAACAGAATTCAGACGATCAAAGGTTGTCAAAGGATGAGCCGGTCATGTTTTCTCATGGAGCATAAGTTGCGAGCGTCATCATGCATGCTCCATGCCGAGCAGGGCGACAAGGGACCAAAAAAGGAGCTTATCCAACAAGTCATCATTGACAAATCTAACGCCATCAAGTGTGTGGGAGTTGGATCGGAACTCCCAGAAGATATCAAGATGGAGCTGATCGAGTTTCTCCAGCAAAATGTCTCGACCTTTGCCTAGTCAATCAAAGATATGAAAGGTATCAACTCTTCTATTAAAACCCACAAGATCAATGTTGATCCGGCATATAAACCGATCAAGCTAGAAAGGGTGCAAAATGGGCCATGAAAGAGCCAAAGTTGTCAATGACGAAGTCTACGAACTCTTGGATGCAGGATCAATCCAGGATGTTAAATACCCTGATTGGTTAGACAATCTAGTTGTCGCCAAAAAGAAAACAGCAAGTGGAGAGTTTGTGTCGACTTCATAGATCTCACCAAAGCTTACCCAAAAGATAGCTTTCCACTACCACACATCAATTGCCTTGTGGAAGCAACATAAGGTAATCAATTACTCTCGTTCATGGACGCCTTCTCAGGCTACCATCAAATACTTATGAACCTTGACGATCATGAGAAAACAGCTTTCATCACCATCGCGGCATATACTGCTACAAGGTTATGCCCTTTGGCCTTAAGAACGCATGAGCAACATATCAACGTTTGGTAAACCGAATGTTCGCAAACCATCTCGGCACAACAATAGAGGTTTACATTGACAACATGCTCGCTAAGTATTTGATTGCATCCCAGCACGTTCGACATCTCAAGGAATGCTTCAACATACTTAATCAATACATAATGAAATTGAACCCGACTAAGTGTACTTTCGGCGTCACATCTAGAGAATTTCTTGGATATGTGGTCACACAAGGGGAATTGAATCTAATCCAAAGCAGATATAAACCATATTTGACTTGTCGTCACCAAAGAACACTCGAGAGGTACAACGCGTGTGATACCCCGTATCCAAAATACGGTCAACGGGCAACAGAAAGTCAACCAGGGGCAAAATCGTCATTTTTGCCAAGTGAGGGGCAAAATGGTAATTTTGCCAAAGTCCGAGACGGAAGCTGTGACGGGCCAAATATTCTTATTTTTGAACATAAAGAATATTTAGAAGACCAGGATTGGAAGAAACGGAGCGGAAACATGTTTTACGGCTTGTCGGGAATGGAAACTGACAAACCCGAAGAAACTTCAAAAATTCATAACCGGAGCTATGTAAGTCCGAACGGAGTGATTTGAAATGCTAAATTTATCAAATAACATGGAAAATCTGAGGTTTGAGGATTTATGGGATCATCCGGAGAGGTTTTAAAATATTAAACGCAAAAACCGTCTACACCGAGCATTGGAAGAATTGGGGATTATATGTTGATTTAGGCTGATTAAGGGATGGTTTTGGGCAATAAAACACTCAGAGGGACAGCTGTCTTCACCCCAGGTCGCCACATTGCATGCTTGGAGTGCCATGCATGGAGAATTCAATGAATCTCTCATGCATGCAAGAAATCATCTTGTCCAATTCATTGTACTCACCCAAACCACTCTCTCTAATCTCTCTAACCCACTGGAGACACTCCCTCATCTCTCTCTCTATCTCCAGATTCATCAAGAAATCCAGAAAATTGCAAGAAATCTCCCTTGAAACCCCAAGAACACCAAGAACATTCATCATGTTCTTAATACCTTGAAGAACAAGAAAATCCATAACTTTCTACTCCTAGACCCAAATCAACTTCTGCAAAGTGCTATAGCTTTCTCTCACTCTCCTCTACAACCGACACCTCTCTCTTGCCGTCGCCGGAGCTCGCCGAAATCTGGCCAGAAAGCTACTGTGGGTGGTGTATGGTTGGATCTCTCTCTCTCCTCGCCGGTTCTTGGACATTTGAAGCCATGAGAGGGTAGATCTCTTGTCTCTGATCAGTTTGGTGTGAAGTTTTGTTGGAATTGTGTTTAGTAATCTCGGTACTGTCTCTAGAAAGTAAGAGTATGTCAATGATCAGACATAAGTCATATAATACTGGGGGTCATGATGGCTTGCTAGAGTCCGCTCATGATCTATAAGTCTTGGACTTATTGCCTTTATTATATGATCCCATATGGGTCACACGCCTAAGCTAACAGGAAAATGTGTAGGAACGGTTTAGCAGAAGTACGGTAAAAGTGCTAGGCATTTACTGTACTTAGAGAGAATAAAACGGTTTAGGCACTGTGTGTCGATCAATACATAAGGTGTGTCGATCGACACAGTGCGCGAATACCGTCGAGTTAATTGGTGTTTGGGACAAATGGCCCAAACGGAACCGGACAAGTTTTATAAATAAAACTCGAGTTCAGAACCAAAAGCCCTAGCCGAAATCTCTCCCTCTGCGCCGAGTTCCCCTAGTGGTCTAGCAGCCGTTTTCTGTGATCGCGTGTGTGAGCCTTTGGAGGATTCATCTCTCGGTGTTTCTCTGATCTCTGACCTGTTCTCCTTCCGCTGCAATTAACAGGTAAAAGGTGAGATCATCAATTGTTTCTATTCGAGAAGAACCTAGATCAGCATGTTTAGGATGATATGAATCAGAGAATTGAATCAGGATCAACTAAACATTCCTTCAGTGGTATCAGAGCCAATGGTTCTGGTTTTTCTTGTTTAGATTCAAGTTTAGGATTATTTTTCTTGTTTAAAAGTGTTTTGAATCAACTACTGATAAGAGAAATCACTTAAGTAACAAGAATTGAAACCTAAACATATGAAAAATCGCATGATCAAGCTATATGATTTGGTATGCGATCTGATCCGAGAGAATGAGTATCGGCTGCGATCGCATGGATCGATCGATACGATCGCATGGATCGGTCGATACAGTCTATCGGCAAAACCTGTTAACGCGTGAAAGCATCGATCGATGCAGGTTCGATGTTGGTGCATCGACCGATGCGGTTGGTGCATCGATCGACACGGTTAGGGTTTTAGCTCGTTTCCGTGCATGCGCGAGAGCATCGATCGATACAGGATCGATGCACGATCGATGCAGGATCGATGCTAAGAGCATCGACCGATGCGGTTGATGGATCGATCGACATGGTTGGTTCATCGATCGACATGGTTGGTTTAAGGCTCGGTTTAATGATTTTATTAAAATTATAAACGTCGCGGTTTAATAAACAGATTTAATAATTTTATTAAGTCTGGTTAAACCGGGATAAGAAATCCAAAGTCGAAAAATTGGATTTTGTGCCTAAACCAGGATTTTCTAATTTGATTTGGTTGGACCAAATAAATTGAGAAAATCCGGTTTAGTAAATAACCGGTTGACAAATGTGGTCATCGTAGTAATTAAAATTTGGTTAGACCAATTTTAATGAACCAGACCGGTTATGTCATTTAATTGGACAATTGGGTCATGTCTTGGACATGGACCAATTCTTGGGCCTCGGGCCAAGAAGTTAAAACAATTGGGCCAATTATTTGAGTCTTTCTTCAGATTTAATTTAAAATTTATTTTATAAAGAATATAAATCGATTTTAAATTAAAGTTTCCGATATTTTGAAATTAGAAAGTTTCTTAATTTATAGAAGTTTCTAGATTTGCATGATTCGGATTTTAAGAAATTTCTAAAGTTAGAAAGTTTCCGTTTTTAGAAAGTTTCCAATTTTAGAAAGTTTCCAAAAATAGTAGGTTTCCAAAAATGGAAAGTTTCCCGAAATAGTAATCTTCTATTTTGGGAATGAATTTTTAAATAAACCTACGAACCTCAAATAATATCAAGCGTTGGATGTCTTGTCCATTCTATGTCAGCTGTCGAAGCCCATTCAATTGCATTCATGGCCTTACAGTGTGAGGGTGTCTGCTTTTGCGTGGATAAGACGGTTTGTGATTCATAAATGTCATTGGGAGTCCCAGACATTAATGATTACATGACTGTATAGTCTGGTTTTCTTGACTGGGCCATCGGGAGTCCCGGGCCTTGAGACATCAGAGTGGATTGGGCCTCGGGCCCAGATTCACAACCAAGAGTTATATCACGGATATAATTAGCCGATATAGGGCTTACCGATATAAGCTAAGGTTGGGTGATGGCCAGTGGCCCACTTTGATCTTAGTTATATGTGGATCTTGGAATCATTATATTCTATTGAGGGTAACTTATGTTATTGAATATAATGCGTGATTAATCATATTAAATTTAATACGAGATTAATCATATTGAACATTTTAACTAATAACCTTTTTATCTATATATTTCAGCTATGACTACTACAAGCACACAAAACACATTCTCGATCCGGTCTGTTCTCGAAAAGGAGAAGCTGACTGGAACGAACTTCCTGACGTGGTCAAGGAACTTGAGGCTAGTCCTCAAGCAGGAGAAGAAGGATTATGTCCTTCGTGATCCTCTCCCCGAGAGGCCTCCTGCCAATGCCGCCAGGACTCTGCATAATGCTTGGGAAAAGCATTCGTCAGATGAAAATGATGCCTATTGCCTGATGTTGGTGACAATGACTCCTGAGCTGCAAAAACAGTTCGAGAGTGTATTGTCACCCATCGAGATAATGGCAAGCCTGAAATCGCTTTTTCAGGAGCAGGCTAGGACTGAGAGGTTTCAAACAGTTAAGAACCTCTTGGACTGCAAGTTGGCTGCGAATGCGGCAGTGAGTCCTCATGTCTTGAAGATGATGGGTTATCTCGATCATCTTCAGAAACTCGACTGCCCAATCAGCCAGGAACTTGCCTGCGACATCATTCTGCAGTCATTACCTGCAAGCTATGATCAGTTCATTCTGAACTTTAACATGCATGGCTTGAGTAAGACATTGCCTGAGCTTCACGGAATGCTCAAGACTGCGGAGCCCAATTTGAGGAAAACCGCCAAGGACCCCAATGTGCTTATGGTACAGAAGGGCAAGGGGTTTAAGAAATCCTCTGCTAAGGATAAGGGAAAGGCCAAGGCTGTCCAAGTCGCGGACAAGGACACGCCAAAGCCCAAGCCCAAGTCCAAGGCTGGGCCAACTGACATATGCAGGTTCTGTAAAGAACCAGGGCATTGGAGGAGAGAATGTAAGAAATTCCAGGAAGGTCTAAAGGAATTGAAGAAGAAGACTTTTGAGACTTCTTCAACAGGTATTTTTGTTATAGAAGTTAATACAACTACTTCTGATAATACCTCATGGGTTATGGATACTGGTTGTGGGGCTCATATTTGTACTAATATGCAGGCACTCAGCAACAGTAGAAGGCTGAAGCAAGGACAAGTGGAGCTACGAGTTGGGAATGGAGCGAAAGTTCCAGCACTAGCTGTAGGCACTTACTTGTTGTCTTTACCTTCGGGATTGATTTTAGAACTCAATAATTGTTATTTTGTACCTGCTATAAGCAGAAATATTATTTCAATTTCTTTGTTGGATTTGGAAGGTTATGATTTTTCAGTTAAGAATAAATTATGTTCCTTCAATCGCAACAATTTGTTCTATGGTTCTGCCCCTCTTATGAATGGGCTTTACATACTCGATCAATCCGCGCCAATTTATAACATTAATACCAAACGGTTCAAACCTAATGAGGAGAACCGAACGTTTCTATGGCATTGTCGTTTAGGGCACATCAGCGAGAAACGCATCAAGAGGCTCCATTCGAATGGACTTCTTGGCTCATTTGACTTTGAGTCATGTGAGAAATGCGAATCCTGCATGATGGGCAAAATGACACGGGCCCCCCTTTAATAAACCTAACGAGAGGGCCAGTGACGTATTGGGCCTGATACACACTGATGTGTGTGGCCCAATGTCCACAAATGCAAGAGGAAACTATCAGTACTTCATTACCTTTACTGATGATTTCAGTAGGTATGGATATGTTTATTTAATGAAACATAAGTCTGAATCTTTTGAGAAGTTCAGAGAATTCCAAAATGAAGTACAGAACCAACTTGGCAAAAGCATTAAGGCTCTTCGGTCCGACCGAGGAGGAGAATACTTAAGCCAAGAATTCAGTGATCATCTGAGAGAGTGTGGGATCGTATCCCAACTCACTCCTCCTGGAACACCTCAATGGAATGGTGTGTCTGAAAGGAGAAATCGGACCTTATTGGATATGGTTCGATCTATGATGAGTCACACAGACCTTCCAATATCCCTTTGGGGATATGCTCTGCTAACAGCAGTGTTCACTCTAAATAGAGCGCCATCGAAAGCAGTAGCAAAGACACCATATGAATTATGGACTGGAGAAGCTCCAGTGCTGTCTTATCTCAGAATTTGGGGTTGTGAAGCCTATGTCAAGAGATTGATCTCAGACAAGCTTACACCAAAATCTGACAAATGCTACTTCATTGGTTATCCACGGGAAACCAAGGCTTATTACTTCTATCTACGTTCCGAGAACAAGATCTTTGTTGCCCGGGATTGTAACTTTCTTGAGAGGGAGTTTCTCTCTAAGAAAGACAGTGGGAGTAAGGTACTGCTTGAAGAAATTCAAGATGAACAGGATACTGCTCAACCTAATGAGGAAGAGCAGCAGGAGGACCTACAAGAAATTGTAGAGCCTGAACCTGTAGTACCTGAAGTTCGAAGATCCGGGAGGATCCGTCACGAACCCGAGAGATATCAAGGATTCCTCGTGACTGACTGTCATGATCTTCTGATCATTGATGGTGATGAACCATCGAACTTCAATCAAGCCATGATGGGCCCAGATTCCTCTAAGTGGCGCAAGGCCACTGATTCCGAAATGGACTCCATGTCGGTCAACCAAGTGTTTTCGTTGGTTGACTTACCCGCTGGTGTAAAAGCCATCGAGTGCAAATGGATCTTCAAGAAGAAGATTGACGTGGATGGAAATGTCCAGATTTATAAAGCCAGGTTGGTGGCAAAAGGTTTCAGACAAGTTCACGGTGTGGATTACGATGAAACCTATTCACCAGTAGCTATGATGAAATCTATTCGGATTCTACTAGCAACTGCAGCTTTTCATGATTATGAAATTTGGCAGATGGACGTGAAAACCGCCTTCCTGAATGGTATTCTGGAAGAGGATGTGTATATGACACAACCTGACGGTTACATGGATCCAAAGAATGCTGGAAAAGTATGCAAGCTTCATAAATCCATTTATGGATTGAAGCAAGCATCGAGGAGCTGGAATCTTCGTTTTGATGAAGCGATCAAGCAATTTGACTTCATCAGAAACGAAGAAGAACAATGCGTGTATAAGAAATCTAGTGGGAGCAAGATTGTATTTCTTATTCTGTATGTCGATGACATACTGCTTCTCGGAAACGACGTTCCAATGCTGAAGTCCGTAAAGGACTGGCTTGGAAGTTGTTTTTCCATGAAAGACATGGGTGAAGCCGCATACGTTCTTGGAATCAGGATCTACCGGGATAGATCTAGAAGGCTGATAGGCTTGTGTCAAGATTCATACATTGACAAAGTCCTACAAAGATTCAGCATGAAGGATTCCAAGAAGGGCTTCACGCCAATGGTACATGGCACAACGCTAAGCAAGAAGCAGAGCCCTACGACGGCTGCTGAGCTTGAGCGCATGAAGAATATTCCTTATGCATCTGCAATAGGATCTGTCATGTATGCCATGATCTGTACTCGTCCTGATGTTGCTTATGCATTGAGCATGACGAGTAGATACCAGTCAAATCCAGGTGAAAACCATTGGATTGCCGTAAAGAATATCTTGAAGTATCTAAGACATACTAAGGATAAGTTCTTAGTGTACGGTGGAAGTGATGTGCTTAAAGTCAGTGGATTCACGGACGCAAGTTTCCAGACAGACCAAGATGATTTCCGGTCACAGTCCGGTTATATCTTTTGTCTGAATGGCGGTGCAATCAGTTGGAGAAGCTCCAAGCAAGACACCGTTGCAGATTCCACTACAGAAGCTGAATATATCGCCGCCTCAGAAGCTGCGAAGGAAGCTGTTTGGATACGAAAGTTCATTATTGAACTAGGTGTGATACCAGATGCGGCTGAGCCTCTGGCACTGTTTTGTGACAACAATGGTGCTATAGCTCAGGCAAAGGAACCAAGATCACACCAGAAATCCAAGCATGTTCTAAGAAGATTTCACTTGATACGTGACATCATTAATAGAAAGGAAGTCAAGATCAGCCGAGTTCAGACTGATGATAACGTCGCTGATCCGTTGACAAAGCCACTCCCAAGGCCTAAGCTCGAGTTTCTGACTGAAGCTGTAGGCATTAGAGACATTGAAATGTAATCTAAATTTGAGTGGGAGTTTGAGGGCTTTTATTTAGTTATTTGATATGTTCTGGTAAAACATTCTTATGTTTAATGAAATTATTATTTCAAGATTATTTTAACTGTGATGAAATAATCGTTCCAAAATGATATGAACCATTTTATAGGTCATCGAAGTAAATGATTTGATCTTGAGTCATCGAAGTCATTTAGCTTGATCATGAGACCCTATATTTGATAGATGTTTTATATCATCCCGTCCCTAGTCGAAGGTTGTTGAAATTGGAACACCAACAACCGTGTGAGACTGGATTGGTACGTGACTTATGACAAAGTCTCAGTGTGTCATAGATGCGCGGCATCAAAGTCAGTACATAGGTGTATGTTTGGGAACATACGACCGGACAAGACCCGCTTATAAGAACTCTTCAGGATATTTATATCTGTGTCATAAGAGATTCTTACTACGACTATAGAGTATAGTCCTTAGACCTGAGTTCGCATGCATGTGACTGCACATGGACTGATGCACTTTGATCATTGTCTAACGCTATCGTTCTGCGATAGTTATAAGGACCTTGTTTGGGTACATTATGAAATGAGTAGTTTACAGTGATGGAACAAGACGGAATTTGTCCCTCAAATATAAATGGAGTGAATATCTCTAGGCCAATCGGAGATTTGAATACTGGAAAATGCATGGCCATGCTCAAACGGACTGTCCCGAGTCGTTTGGATTGTCAGTATCGAATCAGAGTCCGATGAACAAGATTAGGCTTTATAAGGATGACACCAATCTTGCCTTATGACTAATCGAGATATTGTGACAAAAGGATTATGAATACAGAGATTCCAGTACAAGTGGGAGATTGTTGGAATTGTGTCCAGTAATCTCGGTACTGTCTCTAGAAAGTAAGAGTATGTCAATGATCAGACATAAGTCATATAATACTGGGGGTCATGATGGCTTGCTAGAGTCCGCTCATGATCTATAAGTCTTGGACTTATTGCCTTTATTATATGATCCCATATGGGTCACACGCCTAAGCTAACAGGAAAATGTGCAGGAACGGTTTAGCAGAAGTACGGTAAAAGTGCTAGGCATTTACTGTACTTAGAGAGAATAAAACGGTTTAGGCACTGTGTGTCGATCGATACATAAGGTGTGTCGATCGACACAGTGCGCGAATACCGTCGAGTTAATTGGTGTTTGGGCCAAATGGCCCAAACGGAACCGGACAAGTTTTATAAATAAAACTCGAGTTCAGAACCAAAAGCCCTAGCCGAAATCTCTCCCTCTGCGCCGAGTTCCCCTAGTGGTCTAGCAGCCGTTTTCTGTGATCGCGTGTGTGAGCCTTTGGAGGATTCATCTCTCGGTGTTTCTCTGATCTCTGACCTGTTCTCCTTCCGCTGCAATTAACAGGTAAAAGGTGAGATCATCAATTGTTTCTATTCGAGAAGAACCTAGATCAGCATGTTTAGGATGATATGAATCAGAGAATTGAATCAGGATCAACTAAACATTCCTTCAAGTTTGCCATCAGAAGCCACCGGAAAAGTCACCTCCGCCGCCGGTCAACTCTCCTCCGCCGTGGTCAACGCCGAACTTCTCGCCGGAGAAAGCTCCTCCGCCACCAAATCTTCAGCCGGTTCTTCTTCAGGATGTTTGGGATGGATTGCAACTGGTTCAGCCTTGGTTCAGAGAAGAAATCGGTTTAGTTAAACCGGTCAACGCTTTTGGTCCGCCCGGTCAGGGGTTGACCTAAACAGGTTTAACTAAACCGGTCAATTGAATTTGGTTCGGTTTACTCCTTTGGTTCAGTCGGTTCAGGTTGGTTCAGTGGTCAACGGTCAAGGCTTGGTCAACTCGTCGGTCAACGGTCAACGCATCCGGTCAACGCCGCCGGTCAACGCGGTCAGCCGGTAAACGCCGGAGATCAAACCGGTCAACGCTTGGTCCACAGCCGTTCCGAGATTTCTGGAGTATTTGTAGTTCAGAGTTTGATATTCGGGTGATCGGGAGTTCGGGATTTGAGTCGGGTGTCTCGGGATTCGCATCTGCATCGAGCCGCCATTTCCGCACCTATCTCACTGTGAGTCGGCTCATAAACCTTTAGATTCATATAGACCGGGAATCGACAAACCGTAGTACTAGGATTGCATACCCGTTAATAACTTGATTGGTAATTGTTAATTAAATGGACGTTTAATGATAAACCGGATAAGACCGAATAAGCATGTTAGGGTTTTAGAATTAAGAAGTTTAATCAATTGCGTGCCGTTAGGTTGTTAGTAACGATTGTTTGATGCATTCATATATATACCGTTTGAATAGGACCGTATATGCATATATATATGTATAAGAACGATAATGAATGAATCTATATACATGAATTAAGACGACATTAAAATACGAGTTAAACCTAAACGAACGTATAGAATATTATAACAGGATGGGTTTAGGTTTAATAGCGGAAATGGGTAATGAATCAATTAATTGATAATGAGACGTCGGGGAGTTAGTAAGTTTACTACCTCTAAACCGACGGAGCGAGGAGTTAATGAAAGATACCTAGAATGGGTTAATTAAGGGGATTAGTGTGATTTGTAAGCCGTCTACGGGTTAGCAATCCGCTAACCCAAGGTAGCGGATAAGAATGGATTAAAAGACATATAAACCCTAATAAGCCTGCTTGTGTGGTGATTGTTGTGATTGATTGTGGTTGAGTGATTATTGTGTTGTTGTTGTGAGTTTTGCGTGCAGGCTTATTAGACTGCTCGGTGTTGGGCCGAGCAGTTATTGTGGACACTTACTCCGGTCACGGGACCGGGTAAGTTAGTTGGTGCTGACTAGGTATCGTATTGGTAGTGTGGCGGCTTGCGGAATGGTTGGGGATTATTTTATTGTGATATTGACTGCGTGATCTGTGTTAGAGTTCCAGCGAGTCTGCGTGTTTACATTTCTGCACTAAGACTCTAGGATGCGTTAGATTCCGCAAGCCTAGGTTTTGTTTACGTTCCGGTACATCTGACCCGATTGGATCCTCGGTTTTGACCTAATCGGATCATGGTGATTCCGGTTATGGTGTTAACCTACTGGGTGACGCCGATAGGTGTGTGATTCGGAGAATAAGGGGTCATGTCCTAGGGCCGAATCTCATGGAAACTCTGACTATCTAGGGGTAGTCCGAGTTACCGCGTATCGATGGACGGAGAACGGTGTCCTAATCGTGGAATCTTGTGTACACGTTTAGGAGTCGTGGGTTAGTGACCATATAGGTGACGATGTAAACCCGTGGAAGTTACCGAGATCGTAGGGCCCAGTGTTGTTTTGTTATCTCTTTTATTGCGCGTTAGATAGACCGAGTCTAATCAAGGACATGTGCCGCAGTGCCTTCGATTTCCCTTAATTCTCTTTATCTTTGGCATTGATTGTGTGTTGTGGGTTTATCACGACGTGGTAGTGCGTGATCGACCATTTTTCCTGTTGATTGTTATTTTGAGGTTTTTGGGGCGGGAATTGTAGACTCTAGATAGATTAGAAGCCGTTAGTGGGGAGCCGATTAACTGGGTGATCTTAGATCGCTCATTAGACTCTGTTTTTATTTTTCAGGTTTAGCAGCGACGGACGCGGGAGGTCCTCGGTGTAGTTTCGGGTTGCTTGTGGCGAGATTTGATTTGGGATTTTTGTGTGTTTTCTCGGTTCGGCATTATCGCTATTTTTGTGTGTTTGATTTCATTGTATGCTTGCAATGACGATTGTTTGTGAAATTCTATTAAACATTGTGCTAAACGTTGATTACTCAGAAATGAAATAGTTTCCCTGATATGAGGTTTTAGTCCGAACCGACACAACTCATTGAAGTAGTGCAAGTAGTACTGCTTGTGCTATGGAAAAGAGGATAGCGAGGTCAAAGACGGATTGGTGCGAGCCTTTGTCTCACACCGAACTATCTTTGGCTTCGTCCTGTGATGAACTTTTCCCGTTCGACTTGCTCGGGTTCGATCGGTCATGTTCTTGTTTGATTGTTGACCGGTCAGCTCGACGGTCAGCGGAGAATGGGAAAGGGTCGTTACAACGCGTCACTGGCCGCATTGCCGCTTTGAAAAGATTTATGCTTGCTATTCTACGAAATTCTTCGGGGCAATAAAAGGTTTATCTCCGAGTTATGCTGACAAATTCCGGTAGAAACGATCATGAACCAAGTATCTCAGTACCGAGAAGTGATCACGAAAGTCCTTCTTCAGATACAATTCTAACAATCAAAGACCCGGATGATGATCCGGCGGAACCTGCCGATCTGAATACTGCCACTCAAATCCATACATCGGCCAGAACGATGAGGATTGGCGAGAAGAGATACAATCATACTTGACAGAAGGAAAGCTTTCCAAAGAAAAGCTTGCCAATCAAAAGAGCATGATACACGCTGTACAATGACGTCTTGTACAAGTAAACGACCAACAAAGTCCTTGTTAAATGCATATATGGCGACGAAATCTGCCCCGTTCTCGAGGAAACTCATTATGACGCTTGCGGAAATCATTCGAGCGGCCGAGCTCTTGCTCTTAAAATTAAGATGAATGGTCAATACAGGCCAACCATGGTGGCCTATTGCAAAACATACTCCAACAAATGCGAGAAATGTCAACGTCATGCACCATTCATCCATTGGCCGACAGAACTACTCACTTCCACATCCACATATCCCTTTATGAGATGGGCTATGGACATCGTCGGGCCGTTGCCGCTATCAAATCAAAGGCGATTCTTTTTTATCATGACCGATTACTTTACCAAATGGATCGAGGCAAAGGCTTATGTAGAAATCCACGACATACACGTCCAGAACTTTGTCTGGAAATACATCATATGCCGCTATGGAGTGCTGTACGAGATCGTCACAGACAATGGATCTCAGTTCACATCCAACCTCTTTGAAGGATTCTGCAAAAGATGTGACATACGACTCAGCAAGTCAACCCCACGCTATCCTCAAGAAAACGGTCAAGCTGAGGCTACTAATAAAATCATCATTGATGGCATCAAAAAGCGATTGGAGAAAAAGAAAGGGATCTGAGCCGAAGAAATTGACGGGGTTCTTTGGTCACACAGAATAACCCCTAGCCGCACAACCGGAGCCACTCCATTCTCTCTAGATTTCAGGGTTGAAGCAATGGTTCCAGCATAAGAGAATGTATACACCTTGCGTTGTGCTCTTATGCCTTGACACGTCGACCTCAATGAACAGATGCTCATTCATGCTCTCAATACAATCGAGAAATAACGAGACCGAGCCTTACTCTGCATTCAAAACTATCAGCAGCTTGCCGCCCACTACTACAACAAAAAGGTACACGAACGTCACTTTGAACTCGGTGATTACATCCTTCAGAAGGTGTATGAAAATACGAAGGAATGGAGAGCAAGCAAGCTCGGTGCATATTGGGAAGGACCCTATAAACTCAAGAAAGTTGTCAAACCTAGAGTATACAAGCTTGAATCGATGAAAGGCAAGGCTCTTCCGCGATTTTGGAACTCGTCCAGTCTAAAAGAAAATCACTAGACACCTTACTGAAGGAACGTTTAGTTGATCCTGATTCAATTCTTAGATTCATATCAACCTAAACATGCGATCTAGGTTCTTCTCAGAATAGAAACAAATGATGATCTCACCTTATACCTGTTTGCAGCGGAAAGAGATGGTATGTCTGAGATCAGAGAAACACCGAGGGATGAATCCTCCAAAGGTTCACACACGCGATCACAGAAAACGGCTGCTAAACCACAAGGAGCTCGGCGCAGAGAGAGAGAGAGTTTTCGGCTGTGGGATTAGGGTTAATTGCTCAGAAACTCGAGTTTTACCTTATAAAACTTGTCTGATCCCGTTTGGGCCATTTGGCCAAAACACCAATTAACTAGACGGCATTCGCGCACTGTGTCGACCGATACCCCTTGTGTATCGATCGACACACAGTGCCTAAACCGTTTTATTCTCTCTAAGTACAGTAAATGCCTAGCACTTTTACCGTACTTCTGCTAAACCGTTCCTACACATTTTCCTGTTAGCTTAGGCGTGTGACCCATATGGGATCATATAATAAAGGTAATAAGTCCAAGACTTATAGATCATGAGCGGACTCTAGCAAGCCATCATGACCCCCAGTATTATATGACTTATGTCTGATCATTGACATACTCTTACTTTCTAGAGACAGTACCGAGATTACTGGACACAATTCCAACAATCTCCCACTTGTACTGGAATCTCTGTATTCATAATCCTTTTGTCACAATATCTCGATTAGTCATAAGGCAAGATTGGTGTCATCCTTATAAAGCCTAATCTTGTTCATCGGACTCTGATTTGATACTGACAATCCAAACGACTCGGGACAGTCCGTTTGAGCATGGCCATGCATTTTCCAGTATTCAAATCTCCGATTGGCCTAGAGATATTCACTCCATTTATATTGGAGGGACAAATTCCGTCTTGTTCCATCACTGTAAACTATTCATTTCATAATGTACCCAAACAAGGTCCTTATAACTATCGCAGAACGATAGCGTTAGACAATGATCAAAGTGCATCAGTCCATGTGCAGTCACATGCATGCGAACTCAGGTCTAAGGACTATACTCTATAGTCGTAGTAAGAATCTCTTATGACACAGATATAAATATCCTGAAGAGTTCTTATAAGCGGGTCTTGTCCGGTCGTATGTTCCCAAACATACACCTATGTACTGACTTTGATGCCGCGCATCTATGACACACTGAGACTTTGTCATAAGTCACGTACCAATCCAGTCTCACACGGTTGTTGGTGTTCCAATTTCAACAACCTTCGACTAGGGACGGGATGATATAAACATCTATCAAATATAGGGTCTCATGATCAAGCTAAATGACTTCGATGACTCAAGATCAAGTCATTTACTTCGATGACCTATAAAATGGTTCATATCACTTTGGAACGATTATTTCATCACAGTTAAAATAATCTTGAAATAATAATTTCATTAAACATAAGAATGTTTTACAAGAACATATCAAATAACTAAATAAAAGCCCTCAAAACTCCCACTCAAATTTAGATTACATTTCTATGTCTCTAATGCCTACAGCTTCAGTCAGAAACTCGAGCTTAGGCCTTGGGAGTGGCTTTGTCAACGGATCAGCGACGTTATCATCTGTCTGAACTCGGCTGATCTTGACTTCCTTTCTATTAATGATGTCACGTATCAAGTGAAATCTTCTTAGAACATGCTTGGATTTCTGGTGTGATCTTGGTTCCTTTGCCTGAGCTATAGCACCATTGTTGTCACAAAACAGTGCCAGAGGCTCAGCCGCATCTGGTATCACACCTAGTTCAATAATGAACTTTCGTATCCAAACAGCTTCCTTCGCAGCTTCTGAGGCGGCGATATATTCAGCTTCTGTAGTGGAATCAGCAACGGTGTCTTGCTTGGAGCTTCTCCAACTGATTGCACCACCATTCAGACAAAAGATATAACCGGACTGTGACCGGAAATCATCTTGGTCTGTCTGGAAACTTGCGTCCGTGAATCCACTGACTTTAAGCACATCACTTCCACCGTACACTAAGAACTTATCCTTAGTATGTCTTAGATACTTCAAGATATTCTTTACGGCAATCCAATGGTTTTCACCTGGATTTGACTGGTATCTACTCGTCATGCTCAATGCATAAGCAACATCAAGACGAGTACAGATCATGGCATACATGACAGATCCTATTGCAGATGCATAAGGAATATTCTTCATGCGCTCAAGCTCAGCAGCCGTCGTAGGGCTCTGCTTCTTGCTTAGCGTTGTGCCATGTACCATTGGCGTGAAGCCCTTCTTGGAATCCTTCATGCTGAATCTTTGTAGGACTTTGTCAATGTATGAATCTTGACACAAGCCTATCAGCCTTCTAGATCTATCCCGGTAGATCCTGATTCCAAGAACGTATGCGGCTTCACCCATGTCTTTCATGGAAAAACAACTTCCAAGCCAGTCCTTTACCGACTTTAGCATTGGAACGTCGTTTCCGAGAAGCAGTATGTCATCGACATACAGAATAAGAAACACAATCTTGCTCCCACTAGATTTCTTATACACGCATTGTTCTTCTTCGTTTCTGATGAAGTCAAATTGCTTGATCGCTTCATCAAAACGAAGATTCCAGCTCCTCGATGCTTGCTTCAATCCATAAATGGATTTATGAAGCTTGCATACTTTTCCAGCATTCTTTGGATCTATGTAACCGTCAGGTTGTGTCATATACACATCCTCTTCCAGAATACCATTCAGGAAGGCGGTTTTCACGTCCATCTGCCAAATTTCATAATCATGAAAAGCTGCAGTTGCTAGTAGAATCCGAATAGATTTCATCATAGCCACTGGTGAATAGGTTTCATCGTAATCCACACCGTGAACTTGTCTGAAACCTTTTGCCACCAACCTGGCTTTATAAATCTGGACATTTCCATCCACGTCAATCTTCTTCTTGAAGATCCATTTGCACTCGATGGCTTTTACACCAGCGGGTAAGTCAACCAACGAAAACACTTGGTTGACCGACATGGAGTCCATTTCGGAATCAGTGGCCTTGCGCCACTTAGAGGAATCTGGGCCCATCATGGCTTGATTGAAGTTCGATGGTTCATCACCATCAATGATCAAAAGATCATGACAGTCAGTCACGAGGAATCCTTGATATCTCTCAGGTTCGTGACGGATCCTCCCGGATCTTCGAACTTCAGGTACTACAGGTTCAGGCTCTACAATTTCTTGTAGGTCCTCCTGCTGCTCTTCCTCATTAGGTTGAGCAGTATCCTGTTCATCTTGAATTTCTTCAAGCAGTACCTTACTCCCACTGTCTTTCTTAGAGAGAAACTCCCTCTCAAGAAAGTTACAATCCCGGGCAACAAAGATCTTGTTCTCGGAACGTAGATAGAAGTAATAAGCCTTGGTTTCCCGTGGATAACCAATGAAGTAGCATTTGTCAGATTTTGGTGTAAGCTTGTCTGAGATCAATCTCTTGACATAGGCTTCACAACCCCAAATTCTGAGATAAGACAGCACTGGAGCTTCTCCAGTCCATAATTCATATGGTGTCTTTGCTACTGCTTTCGATGGCGCTCTGTTTAGAGTGAACACTGCTGTTAGCAGAGCATATCCCCAAAGGGATATTGGAAGGTCTGTGTGACTCATCATAGATCGAACCATATCCAATAAGGTCCGATTTCTCCTTTCAGACACACCATTCCATTGAGGTGTTCCAGGAGGAGTGAGTTGGGATACGATCCCACACTCTCTCAGATGATCACTGAATTCTTGGCTTAAGTATTCTCCTCCTCGGTCGGACCGAAGAGCCTTAATACTTTTGCCAAGTTGGTTCTGTACTTCATTTTGGAATTCTCTGAACTTCTCAAAAGATTCAGACTTATGTTTCATCAAATAAACATATCCATACCTACTGAAATCATCAGTAAAGGTAATGAAGTACTGATAGTTTCCTCTTGCATTTGTGGACATTGGGCCACACACATCAGTGTGTATCAGGCCCAATACGTCACTGGCCCTCTCGTTAGGTTTATTAAAGGGGGCCCGTGTCATTTTGCCCATCATGCAGGATTCGCATTTCTCACATGACTCAAAGTCAAATGAGCCAAGAAGTCCATTCGAATGGAGTCTCTTGATGCGTTTCTCGCTGATGTGCCCTAAACGACAATGCCATAGAAACGTTCGGTTCTCCTCATTAGGTTTGAACCGTTTGGTATTAATGTTATAAATTGGCGCGGATTGATCGAGTATGTAAAGCCCATTCATAAGAGGGGCAGAACCATAGAACAAATTGTTGCGATTGAAGGAACATAATTTATTCTTAACTGAAAAATCATAACCTTCCAAATCCAACAAAGAAATTGAAATAATATTTCTGCTTATAGCAGGTACAAAATAACAATTATTCAGTTCTAAAATCAATCCCGAAGGTAAAGACAACAAGTAAGTGCCTACAGCTAGTGCTGGAACTTTCGCTCCATTCCCAACTCGTAGCTCCACTTGTCCTTGCTTCAGCCTTCTACTGTTGCTGAGTGCCTGCATATTAGTACAAATATGAGCCCCACAACCAGTATCCATAACCCATGAGGTATTATCAGAAGTAGTTGTATTAACTTCTATAACAAAAATACCTGTTGAAGAAGTCTCAAAAGTCTTCTTCTTCAATTCCTTTAGACCTTCCTGGAATTTCTTACATTCTCTCCTCCAATGCCCTGGTTCTTTACAGAACCTGCATATGTCAGTTGGCCCAGCCTTGGACTTGGGCTTGGGCTTTGGCGTGTCCTTGTCCGCGACTTGGACAGCCTTGGCCTTTCCCTTATCCTTAGCAGAGGATTTCTTAAACCCCTTGCCCTTCTGCACCATAAGCACATTTGGGTCCTTGGCGGTTTTCCTCAAATTGGGCTCCGCAGTCTTGAGCATTCCGTGAAGCTCAGGCAATGTCTTACTCAAGCCATGCATGTTAAAGTTCAGAATGAACTGATCATAGCTTGCAGGTAATGACTGCAGAATGATGTCGCAGGCAAGTTCCTGGCTGATTGGGCAGTCGAGTTTCTGAAGATGATCGAGATAACCCATCATCTTCAAGACATGAGGACTCACTGCCGCATTCGCAGCCAACTTGCAGTCCAAGAGGTTCTTAACTGTTTGAAACCTCTCAGTCCTAGCCTGCTCCTGAAAAAGCGATTTCAGGCTTGCCATTATCTTGATGGGTGACAATACACTCTCGAACTGTTTCTGCAGCTCAGGAGTCATTGTCACCAACATCAGGCAATAAGCATCATTTTCATCTGACGAATGCTTTTCCCAAGCATTATGCAGAGTCCTGGCGGCATTGGCAGGAGGCCTCTCGGGGAGAGGATCACGAAGGACATAATCCTTCTTCTCCTGCTTGAGGACTAGCCTCAAGTTCCTTGACCACGTCAGGAAGTTCGTTCCAGTCAGCTTCTCCTTTTCGAGAACAGACCGGATCGAGAATGAGTTTTGTGTGCTTGTAGTAGTCATAGCTGAAATATATAGATAAAAAGGTTATTAGTTAAAATGTTCAATATGATTAATCTCGTATTAAATTTAATATGATTAATCACGCATTATATTCAATAACATAAGTTACCCTCAATAGAATATAATGATTCCAAGATCCACATATAACTAAGATTAAAGTGGGCCACTGGCCGTCACCAAACCTTAGCTTATATCGGTAAGCCCTATATCGGCTAATTATATCCGTGATATAACTCTTGGTTGTGAATCTGGGCCCGAGGCCCAATTCACTCTGATGTCTCAAGGCCCGGGACTCCCGATGGCCCAGTCAAGAAAACCAGACTATACAGTCATGTAATCATTAATGTCTGGAACTCCCAATGACATTTATGAATCACAAACCGTCTTATCCACGCAAAAGCAGACACCCTCACACTGTAAGGCCATGAATACAATTGAATGGGCTTCGACAGCTGACATAGAATGGACAAGACATCCAACGCTTGATATTATTTGAGGTTCGTAGGTTTATTTAAAAATTCATTCCCAAAATAGAAGATTACTATTTCGGGAAACTTTCCATTTTTGGAAACCTACTATTTTTGGAAACTTTCTAAAATTGGAAACTTTCTAAAAACGGAAACTTTCTAACTTTAGAAATTTCTTAAAATCCGAATCATGCAAATCTAGAAACTTCTATAAATTAAGAAACTTTCTAATTTCAAAATATCGGAAACTTTAATTTAAAATCGATTTATATCCTTTATAAAATAAATTTTAAATTAATCTGAAGAAAGACTCAAATAATTGGCCCAATTGTTTTAACTTCTTGGCCCGAGGCCCAAGAATTGGTCCATGTCCAAGACATGACCCAATTGTCCAATTAAATGACATAACCGGTCTGGTTCATTAAAATTGGTCTAACCAAATTTTAATTACTACGATGACCACAATTGTCAACCGGTTATTTACTAAACCGGATTTTCTCAATTTATTTGGTCCAACCAAATCAAATTAGAAAATCCTGGTTTAGGCACTAAATCCAATAATTCTTTCGACATTGGATTTCTTGTCCCGGTTTAACCAGACTTAATAAAATTATTAAATCTGTTTATTAAACCGTGACGTTTAATTTTAATCAAAATATTAAACCGAGCCTTAAACCAACCATGTCGATCGATGGACCAACCGTGTCGATCGATCCATCAACCACATCGGTCGATGCTCTCAGCATCGATCCTGCATCGATCGTGCATCGATCCTGTATCGATCGATGCTCTTACGCATGCACGGATCCGAGCCAAAACCCTAACCGTGTCGATCGATGTGCACCAACCGCATCGGTCGATGCACCAATATCGAACCTGCATCGATCCTGTATCGATCGATGCTTTCACGCGTTAACAGGGTTAGCCGATAGACTGTATCGACCGATCCATGCGATCGTATCGATCGATCCATGCGATCGCAGTCGATACAGACCTCTTGAAATCGCATTCTACCAAATCATATAGCTTGGTTTCTGCAATTTTATGTGTGTTTAGATTTCAATTCTTGTTGCTTAAATGGTTTCTCTTATCAGTAGTTGATTCAAAACACTTTTAAACAAGAAAACAATCCTAAACATTGAATCTAAACAAGAAAAACCAGAACCATTGGCTCTGATACCACTGAAGGAACGTTTAGTTGATCCTGATTCAATTCTTAGATTCATATCAACCTAAACATGCGATCTAGGTTCTTCTCAGAATAGAAACAAATGATGATCTCACCTTATACCTGTTTGCAGCGGAAAGAGATGGTATGTCTGAGATCAGAGAAACACCGAGGGATGAATCCTCCAAAGGTTCACACACGCGATCACAGAAAACGGCTGCTAGACCACAAGGAGCTCGGCGCAGAGAGAGAGAGAGTTTTCGGCTGTGGGATTAGGGTTAATTGCTCAGAAACTCGAGTTTTACCTTATAAAACTTGTCTGATCCCGTTTGGGCCATTTGGCCCAAACACCAATTAACTAGACGGCATTCGCGCACTGTGTCGACCGATACCCCTTGTGTATCGATCGACACACAGTGCCTAAACCGTTTTATTCTCTCTAAGTACAGTAAATGCCTAGCACTTTTACCGTACTTCTGCTAAACCGTTCCTACACATTTTCCTGTTAGCTTAGGCGTGTGACCCATATGGGATCATATAATAAAGGTAATAAGTCCAAGACTTATAGATCATGAGCGGACTCTAGCAAGCCATCATGACCCCCAGTATTATATGACTTATGTCTGATCATTGACATACTCTTACTTTCTAGAGACAGTACCGAGATTACTGGACACAATTCCAACACTTACTTCGTCTCGATTTTACATCTTCTTCAACAACCAAAGAGAACTACGAGTGACTTGATCCCATCAAATGGGTACGTAGGCAGTCTTCATCAAAATAAATTATAAAAGAAAAAAAGAAAAAGAAAAAGAGAACTCGCTACGCCGAGTTCGTTCTCTCTCAATCATTGTAAAAGAACAACGAGTGACTTGATTCTTCTTCAAAAGATACGTAGGCAGCCTTCATCAGCACAATCACAAACTCAATAAAAATAATATTTTATACTCTATGCCGAGTTCAATTATTATTTGACTCTATGCTGAGTTCAATTATTCTTTGACTCTATGTCGAGTTCAATTATTCTTTGACTTTATGTCGAGCTCAATTGTTCTTTAACTCTATGCCGAGTTAATTTATTCTTTGACTCTATGCCGAGTTCAGTTATTCTTTGACTCTATGTCGAGTTAAATTATTCTTTGATTGTATGCCGAGTTCAATCATTCTTTTAACAACGATGACCTATCGTAAAGCCGAGATCCTTAGTTCGCAAAGGTTGAGCAACACACGCCTTTACTGAAATCTGAGCACACAGACTCACACGAAATTAGCATCATGCTCCCTGGCCAGGGGTATGATCTTCTTTACATGATGAGATGCATATCAGCCTAAAAATTGAATGCTAAACAACTCACAGTAAGGAAAATCCGAGATCCGTCTCGCACTAAGAAACCGGGCACTTACCCGTATGTTCTCTGAGATGGACGGTAATAAATAAGCCGAGCACTCAAGCCTTGCACATTCATTTCGTCCTTAGAGTGGAAAAGTCGAGCACGTAAAGCCTCACAACTAAGGTTACCCATAAATCACTCGACTGGGTATTCACTGGTCTCACAAATAATCCGGTAGAGAGCAACCAGAGTAGCCCGATTTAACAAAGCCTCGATAAGCCAAGCTTCCGAATGGGTAATGCCGCTATCGGCTACCTTCTATCGACAACACATGTTGATTTTTACGAGATCGAGTAGAGCTATGAAAAACAGCATTTTCTATCTTGAAAGATCTTCTTAACAAGGAAAAAGAAAAAGTACTTTCCATGGAATAAATATACGGAAATGAAAATTACTTCCGATTCAAAAAATGTACCTCCCCAAAACAGAGAGATGTTCAAACACATAACAAAAACATAAAATTACAAGCAAAAAGATAAGACTAAGTTAGATTGGCTTCCATCACAGCCTCCGACGCCTTCTCTTTCTCTGCTTCGACCTCAGACGCCTTCTCCTTCTCACTCGATTGATCATCAACCTTCTCAGATGGATCAGTATG
Organism: Orychophragmus violaceus; assembly: GCA_030180135.1. Lineage (NCBI taxonomy): Eukaryota > Viridiplantae > Streptophyta > Magnoliopsida > Brassicales > Brassicaceae > Orychophragmus > Orychophragmus violaceus. Next base: position 59,593,088 of record CM058237.1, on the reverse strand, counting down.
GATTTCGTTCTCAGTCCGCTCTTGGCCTTGGGTTGATGGGTCAACTTGATCTTGAATGGCCTCAACCGCTATACCACCACTACAAGAAATATCGTCATTAGTAGCACACCGAAAATGCTACCACAGGGTTTTGGTAGTGTTTTCATGAACGCTATGTCAGCCACAGCTATAATAGACCCCCCCTACCATAGCGTTTTTAATGCTATAATAAATGGACATATTGTAGCATTACATAATCGCTATCAGAAATTATTTCATCGTGCCGTATCAGTGCTATTATTCGAGTTTTCGTATCATTTTTGTAGTGTTGTAATTTATCATATTATAACACAAATATAATGATGTTAAATACTGTTCCGTGACATTTTTATATTGATGTGAATTTTTATAAATTATAATGCTATTTTATTTTTTGCATAATATATATTTATTAGATTTATATAAAACTTTTATATTTTCATAAATTATCCAAAGAATACATATAAACATATATTATCCAAAAACTACATACCAAGTCTTATACAAACTAAAACTAACTCAAACTCTATGACATCAAACCAAACCGCTAAGTCTTTATTGTCCCCAATGTCACCAGCAGTGGAAAACTTCACTCCTTTGATACAAGTCCTTTTGTTGGAACCGCTTCAAGAGTGTTGTGTTATGAAGGGTAGCATGACTAGATCTCCATCCTAAGAGTTTTTCAGTAGTTCAAGCTCCATATATAGTCTGTTCTTGAACCACTGACACCATGCATCTAGCCGCACGGAAGCTCGGTTAAGGAATGTCAAGATTTGAGCAACGTACTCCTTTGGAATCATACTGCAGCAAGAAAAAAACACTTCGAAGAATTATTTATAACAACAAGAAGCAATAATGATGACTATATTGAGGTAAGTTGAGTATATAGATGTATGTAATGGAAGACTCACCTCGGTGGCAAGGCAAAGTTGAGGGCATTTGCTTTCTCCACACCTTCCACTACAAGGCATATATCCAGCACAGCAAGTATACCTGCAAAAAAAAAAGACTCATAATATCTTAGCAAAGGAAGAAATTAAAAATCTTTTATAACCAATAATCTACATATATTAGAAACATCATACCTTGACATGTCATTGTAAAGAGCTCTTCTCCGAAGCAAGTAAGAAACACAAGGTCCACTGTCAATAAATAAACAAAGAACATATCAAATGTGCACCATTAAAAAATAAGATTTAACTCTTTATGTGGTCTCTGTCCTTTTCCAACAGAACATGTTGTCTTCCTCTGGGAAAGCCGATATGAGCATCTTCACTACAGAAAACTGGTTCAAGATTTGCTTATGTACAACAAGTGTAAAAAGAGATGATAACTTACCATCAATCCCATTAGTTCAGATTGCAGCCTGCGTTTAAGTAAAGAGAGTCTAAATTAAGAATCTAGGTACAAAAAAGCAAAGCTTTGAGCAGTATAGAGTAGAGGAAAGTACTAAGATCTGATTCAAAGATAATACGAGCATATCCTCATTGACACAAGAAAAATACGCACGATACAAGTTTGCTTAATATCTTAAAATTTCCACTTGTCTAAGAAACATTCTAATGTACTAACAAACCATACGAAACCATGAACCAAAGACAAACGAATCTGAACCATCAATTATTAAAAACGAGACAGAAGACGATACCTTTTTAATTTGCGATGAATCCATGTTTATATTGAAAGAAAGATGATACCTTTTGAGAACAGGTTGCTTTCCCCGGGAGATGATTGGATCTGAGGCCGGAGAGCGATTTGTTGGAGATATCAAGCGAAGACAGCCTTTCAGACTCGGAAGGAGTCCCGACAGTGAGTTTCCAGAGAGATCTGCGGAGGGATTTCGCCGGGGAGAGAGTTGAGGCCGAGCCGAAGCGATTTCAGGTTCTTCAGCCTTGCAATTCCTTTTGGAATCTCGCCGGAAAAAGAGTTCTCCGAGAGGTCGAGGTCGGACAGAAACCGAAGGGAGAAGAGAAAAGGAGAGAGCTTTCCTTTGAGAGACATGGAAGGTAGAGAGAGCGACTCCACTCGCCCGAAACTCTTGTTCCAGAGTGAAAGAGAGAGAATCAAATCTGTAGACGCAAGAGGGTCCATAGATCTTTTTAATCTAACAGTCTAGGATACATTAGAAGTAATCCTCACCTTTCACTAGTAACCAATAAAAAATCAGTATCTTTTATTATTAAAAAATACAATAATTTTTTTATTATATTTAGATTTTATGATTAGAGCTAAAACATTAAGATATTTAATATTATTTATAAAACTATTTGATAAAATATTTCAATTATTTTTATTTTCATGATTGTATTCTAGTTTTATAGTTTTTGTTTCGTTTTTATGTTTGTTTAAGGGTTAGAATCATAATTTTAAAGTTTGGTAATATAATGTATAAAATTTTCAACTAATTAATATATAAATAAGAGGATTTGAATTTATAATTTTTTAAAAATTACTTAACAACCAATATAAATTAATTTTATGTTTTATTGTAGAATTTAAAGATTAAGTTATAATGTATAAACAATTAAATGTTAGAGTTTAGGGTATAGGGTTTGTAGTTTATGTTTTATATTTTTGTTTATAAGTTAATGTTTGAAAATATTAGTTTTGGAAATATTTTTCTTTTATAAGTTTTGAATATTAATTTTTGATATGTTACAATAATTGAAATGTTATTAATTAGAGTTTTAGGGTTTGTTTAGGGTTTAGGGTTTAGTTCGAACTCACAATTGATTTTAAATTTCAATGTCCGTTTGAAATTTCGATTAGTCTAAACCCTATATTCCAATACCCTAAACTCTCCAATACACTAATCTCTAAATCAAATAACATAATCTCTCCAATATCCTAAACTCTCGAATACTCTAAACAATCCAATACCCTAAACTCCAATACCATAATCTCTCCAATACCTAAACCCTACAATACCCTAAACAATCTAATAACATAAACTCTAGTTACTCTACAATACCTAAACCCTACAATACCCTAAACAATCCAAATGTTTATAAGACATTTACTTTTACATTATTTGATATTTAAAAAAAAAAAATATTATATTACTAAAATACTTATAATATTACAAGTTATTAATTTTATATTTTATTCAATTTCGAGAATTACAAAATTATATATTTCACTCCCGAACCTCTAAACATACCCTAAAATAAAAAAATCAAGATTTTTTATGTTTATAACATTTTTTATTTTAAAAGTTGGTATGTTTAAGGTTATATTTAAGATTTGAGGTTTGAGATTAATGTTGAAAATATTGTTTTATGTATATACAATTTGGGGTATAGGATTAGGGTTCAAACCCTAAAACCTATTTATATTCGAAACAAATTATCATTAATGTTGAAAATATTGTTTTATGTATATACAATTTGGAGTATAGGGTTAGGGTTCAAACCCTAAATCCTATTTATAGCAAAAGGAATTATCAAACTCTCTCTCAAGATCTAGCATCTCCTCAAAATACAAAAGAAATTTATCATTATTATTTATGTTGCTTTTGCTTTATGAGCGTTTGCCACTTTTAGTTAAACTATTCAAACGACACATTTAAGATCTCTTGCCACTATTCTAATGGTAAGCCATTGTATCAGTCTGATCTGATATCGACTCCTTTGTGCTTGAAGAAGTCCTTGGCCTCTGCAATATCCTGCAAGTCCAGAAATTAGCAAAAAAAAAAAAAACTAACAAACAAGGAGCATTTCTTAAAACACTACCTGCTGCAATAGAAGTGCTTCTTGGGGACAGGTAGGAAGCTGCATTAGCCCAATACCAACCATTAATAGACCATAGCATCCGAGAGATACTACAAAGTAGATCGGTAGCTGTAATAGAAACCGGCAACGTTACAATCGTAATTTCAAAAGATTCAAGTGAAGAATTATTAGTTTACTCACCAACCATGTATGGATTCGAGGAACGATTGCAGCCTGCAAAAGACCAATCCAGAAGGCAGAGATTGCCACCAACAGGCTCAACATCTTTACTATATGCTTCATTTTTCCTTGAGATAAAAAAGATTTGTGTTTAAAGTATAGTCGCATCAAAAAATGCATATATGATTTGATGGATTCTCCTACAAGTTTTAGAGCATGGAAAAGGAATCACTCAGCGAGCCTACTTACTACATGATCAACAGATAACCCTCAAGATAACATCTAAACCATAAGAAGAAATCAAATAATAGCAATCAGTTGCTACTAACACAAAGGGATCAACTCGTCTTAATGTTTTGTCAGATCATAAACACACCTTCCAATTTAAGAGATGATCAGATCCTATCCGAACTGATCCAAAATAACTTACTTCTCTCAGTTATTCAGGCACAAAACTCAACAACTTAAACTCAAAATTGTGTAGCAAAATCTAAATCCTAGAACTGTGTTAATGCTCAAAATTCTGATTCAAAAACATCCAATAAAGAATCTATCTCAAACTTTACCAAAAATCATACGGAAGCTTCGCATTGAACTAGCTTACACACTCAATCACGCAAAATCCATGTCAAAGCAATAGAAATTCCCAAACAAATAGACAAGGAAGGAAATATTTCTCACCAAATAAAGCGATAATCGCTATCATTAGGTCCCATGTCACATAACTTCGTCACCTGACCCATAATTAGTTAACTAATCAACAAACCCAACACACCAAATAACATTTATGCATCCAAGACCTAAGACCATCAAAAAAGCCAATAAATCTTACATTTCTAAATCTCACACCAAATGTGAATGACTGATATACCTTATGAGGCGTTTTAGGAACCTTGCGAGGAGGCTTAGGAGGCGGAGACGAATCACTAGAGAAGCCATTATCGTTTCCGAGAATCGAAGGAGAAAACGGAGAACTAGGGCTTGAATTGGAACGATCCGTCTTAAATCTCAACATGTTTGTACACGGACTCATCGGAGAAGAAGCAGATCCTTGACCACCACCTGCAGGAGACAAACAAGAAGAAGCGAAACGAATCTTGTTCACGGCGGCGAAGCAGACTGGGAATGAGGCGTGTCCACCGGTGCCGACGACGATTTGGGGTTTGAATTTGCGGAGGATTTTGTAGGATTCGAAAGTTGATTGGATTAGGCGGAGAGGGAAACGGAGGAAGGAGGTGAAGTAGATGAATGGACGAGATGATGATGATCTGACGGTGGGGATTGCGGAGAAGTCGAATCCGGCGGATGGGACCGTCGTGCTCTCCATGTTGTCTGGGAATCTGATGAAGAGGATGAAGAGAGATCGATTGAAGAAGAGATATGGAGGGTGAAGGATATGGAGGGTGAAGGAATTTTTTTTTTGTCTAAAAGAGAAAATGATTAAGACAAAAAATAGTTCGCAAGAACCAAAACATTTTGGTGGCAAAGTATTTTTTTGCTAAGTGTTTTGCCTCCAAAATGATTTTTTCCGCTATAGTAGTGATATTTGGGTTCCCGCTTAATGAAATTCTTTTCTAGCGTTGATTTAATGCTACTATAGAGTTTGGATCCGATTTTAGCACTTTCGGTAGCAGTTCGTGAATTAGTGCTACAACGCCATGCTACCAATGCCCATATTTCTTGTAGTGCACCAAAATCCTCAATCCTCAAAAGCTGAACGGATGGATCGTTGAGAAGAGCGGTAGAGATCACTCCTTTATTTATCCTAAACTCATCGATATTTCGTGGAGCAAGAGCCGGAGAGTCATGGCGGCGCGAGATCAGGGGATGCTTGATCGACGAGAGAGCAAATTTTAAGTCATCTTTATCAATCACATCAAACTGATCAAGTTCAAATTCTATCTTCTTCTCGTCCTCAGTCAGATGATCTATCACTGACTAAGAAATCGCCACCCTTCCGCGATTAACTTTTCTAGACAACTTTTGGTGCCACTAATCTGACCTTGCTCAACCTGCTTGAGCTTCACCATCTCTTGTGCCTCGATGTACTGCCAGAATACGTCAAAATAGGACTGAGTCTTCGCCCTCACCTCGGCTTAGACGCGCTGCCTCTCCTTCAGTATAAGTTCTTCGAAAAGTTTTTGAAGATGTTTCTCTTATGCCTCGTACCTTTCAAAGTCGGCAATTGCCTTTTTCTTGACGTCGAGCAGTTTTTCAAGGGTTTCAGTTCAATCCTTCTTCTATTCGTCTCCAATTTTCACAAGCTCTTGGATCCTCTCTTTCAGTTTTTGAAGCAAAAACACCTCCTTTTCACCTCCATGATGGCTTTTCGAATCTTAGCGGCATACTCCAAGATCAACCGATTAGATGCTGCCGTAACCTAAAAATCAGCAATATGTGACAAGGAGCCGACCAAAATATGGAAAAGAGGAAAGGAAGAAAATTTACTGCAGCTTAGTTATGTTTGAGTTCCACAATCCGTTTTGCATCTGGAAGATCTTTCAAAGAGGGCCACTCTCTCGCTGAACCTCTGGTATTTGATAGCAGATTCAAGCATGCTCGGAGATTGTTCACAAAAGGAACCTCACTCTCGTATTTGTACGAGAAGTTGTGAATCGAGGGGATCTTCTCTTCCGCTTTACCCTCTTGCGGCGAGATCACGGATACTTCCTTAGATGATTTAGCAGCTTTCTTCTTCGTGGATCCTTTAGTCCTCTTTGAAGGATCTTCCACATCCTTCTTTTTTAGAGAGCTCTCTCCAGCAGGCCTATCGGTGGCCGACCTCTTCTTTGATGGTACCGAACCCGAAGCAGCCGGTTTGCTATCTTCAGCATTGCCTTCTTCTTTTTCTTCTTTGAAGAATCAGAAGTCATCCTCGTACTAATCGGCATATCAGTATTGCCGCCTTGAACTAAAGGAAGAGCCTCAGGATTCTCTGTCAGTGAATCCTTCGCGGTGGAAGATTTCACGCTAAACTTCTGAGAATAGTCGACTTTGATTTTCTTCACTTTTCCCATTCTGGTTCGAAAAGGTCGACGGCTTCAAAAGTATCCCACTCAACTTTAAAACCAGATGGATTAAAAACAGAAGAAGATAAATAATTGAAATTCATGATGTCCTTAACTTTACTGAACTTTGAACGAGATCGATTGATACGTGCACGGTCGATCTGTTTCCAGTTGCGATGACTTAGAGTTCGTATGACTTCGACGATGGAAAAGAAGTTGTCCGGATAGGGTTTGTAGAAAGGATGACGCACTACAAAAAAGGTAGAACGAATAAGTAAATTATCAATCAACACGGCAATGGAGTTAGGGGACAATCTCTACCGATGTTAGTATTCCAAGTGGACCTAAAATCCCTACGCGGATCGGGAACAACCGGGCAATAACCACCCCCTAATCAGGGCTCATCTTGACGGCAAAACATCCAGGGCTCGTCCTCGTCATCTGACTGATTGACGTCATTCCCTCGAATGTCCTAACGCCATTAGTGATCTCGCATTCAGCGGAAATGATCAAGAGACCCACCATGTGACGAATAGTTGTTGCCGAGAGCTGCGAGATGGCAATATCTCGCTGAGCACAATAAGAAATGAGGAGATCAGGAAGAGGAAGTTAAAGTCGGCAGATGCCGATGTTAAGGAAGAAAGACTCGTAAAAATAGATGTAGCGCGCTGGCGGTGTCCATAGCCGTACTGTCGTCTCAGGAACGATGAATTTTATTATTGGATTGGCACCATAGTCCGTTAGTGCGAACCTGACCGTACTATCTTTTGACCAAGTTGGAAAGACGTTATCGAATAACTCCTTGGGGCAGCTTGACACTCTCTCTCAACGGGAATAATCGCGGCATCATTCTTCTCGGCACTGTCTTCCTCGGCGCCATCTCCATTCTCTTCCTCGAGATAATCAGAATCGGCATCCCACAATTGAGGAATCTAAAAATCACGCCGACCTGAGCTCTCGACGGCAGCCTCGAATAAAGCTAACTCTCGACGAAGCTCGAGCTCCTTCATTGTCGTGTAACCAGGATGACCCATCAAATTGGACGACGTGTCGCTAGACCCCAAATCCTCAGGATAACTTTGCCGACTTCCAGATTCATCCTCCGATGGTGACATCACAATTAAAATCTTTTTACCTTTGTTTTCCGAGCAGCGGATCAAAGACATCGTTTCGCGAAGAACATGCAAAGAACTAAAGGAAAGGAAGAGAGCCTAGATTTAAAATTCTAATAAACCACGACTGAGCAATGGCGGAAGTATATCGGAAATAAAAAATGACAGAGGGCATAGAAGAGTGTACCTTTTTCACTTGAGCAGAAATGAGAAATGAATAAAATGAGAGGATGTTTGACATCTGCAGTTTTTTTTTCAATGGGAAACAATGTGGCTAGGGTTGAAATGAGGAAGAGATTATATGCACCTATACACCAACACACACGATCGAGGAAAATATGGGCCAATGGGAGAGAATATTAAGCGGTTTGGGCTTATGATGTTTTGGATCGTTACAGATAAATCACGAACATTACAACATATACGAAGTCGGCGGCTTGTTAACAAGATCACCCCCAAAATCAAAAGCCATAAAAAGCCGTAAGTTAGTAGATAAAAAAATTAATCCCCTAGGATTAGACAAAAACAAACAAGTGTATAAACAACTGCTAAAATTCAGAAATAAATAAATTAACAACCTACACATAAGACACCCAAGCATAAATATCTACCACGAATCGAGAGAATAAAAACTTAAGTATCTTTAACCGAATTTTATTAAAATTGATCCACCGAAAATCATTATATTGCTGCATCATAAAAGCCACGAGACAAATTAACCGTATGCATATATACTGAGAAAGCTGAGAGAACATATCTTTCACCAAACGACAACTGAGGAGTAGATGCGAAAAGAGCCAAAGAGCGGATCAATGTCTCTACTACCCTTATTTTGTAAATCTAATTCACAAATACCCTTCATTATTTTATATACCCTCTAATGAAATATGTATTTCCAATTCTAGTTTCTCTTATTAAATTAGATTTTATTTTAAAAATAATTAAAAATATCAACAAAAAATCCACAATAACCTTCTCTTATTGGCACATGCTCGCATATCCTAACTCTGGTTAATAATTTCAGCATGCTAATGGCTTTATTAATCTTATGCTCGCATTTTTCGTTTATCATTGAAATAAAGCATCCTAATTCTATAAATTGGCCTTATGAACATGTCCCATGATTACCCTATCGAAAATACCCGCAAAACCCAACAGCAAAACTAATCAGATTTTCATATAGCATGATAAATAATTGTATTAAATACATAAATAAAATAATATTTGTAAATAAGGTTTCAGAACTTAGTACAGAAAAAATCAGTGTTAGAAATATATGATGTTTCAAAATATATGATGTTTTAGTGAGAAATTGTTTCAATAAGATGTTTTCAATATTTAATGTAAAATTAATTAGATTTTTATTTTTTTACCCTTTATATTCTAATATTTTTTAATCATTGGTTATATTGTGCTTAGGTATCTAATTACTGATGTTTTATTTAGGAAAAGAATAAAAATTAAATGATTTCTTAATTTCTTTTCAAAAACCGTAAACTTTGCTACTATTTCATGACCAAATTAACGACTATGCATGATCGTTCAGTACATTGCGACTACTTTGCTACTATTTCATGACTGAATTAACGACTATTTATAGACTAATATGAAGATCAAGATGCACTTATGGTTAGTTTGGCCATCGTAATACATATTTTCAAATAGTGTATGTATTTTTGCAAACAGGCGAGATTATTAAACTGATAGGACATATACCTAAATTATTTTTCAACAATCGATGCAAGTAACTACATGTTTAGTTTTATAAATTCTGAACTGCAATAAATAATGATTCGACATTATATATCATTACCTAGCGAAATAGATTTATCATGTACATATACTTACCCAGCGAAATAAATTTTGAACTGCAAGTAACCAATGCATTATGGAGACCTTTAATAAAAAAAACATAGTAAGTTAATCAAGCATCATAACCCTTCATTTTCATGATATTTAACCATGATTAGTGTTGATTTGGTGAGGTCTTAAAAAGAAAATCCCCTTAAGTGCCACCAGTTATTGTACTATTAATGCTCTATTTATATTACAAAGACACGTGCAGCGTGTAACAGCTCCTCTCTCTCTCTATCTCTCTCTCTCTCTCTCTCTCTCTCTCTCTCTCTCTCTCTCTCTCTCTCTCTCTCTCTCTCTCTCTCTCTCTCTCTCTCTCTCTCTCTCTCTCTCTCTCTCTCTCTATCTCTCTCTCTCTCTCTCTCTCTCTCTCTCTCTGTGTGTGTGTGTGTGTGTGTGTGTTTTGATGCGGCGCTTGAGACTACTTATTAGAGTATGCATGTATGATGACATAAACATATTTATTGAGGCCTAAACATATTCAGTTTTTTTAAATAAACACACAAGAAAAAATTGTAGAATATATCGTACGCCGCGACTTTTAGTCTCTTTCCTCAAACGATTCGTTTTCTCTATTAGGTCTTTGCGAATATAAGTAATATTTTTCTTCTCTAGATTTCCAACCAAGAAAGAGATATTCTCTCAAACGACCATGGAGGTGCAGATTTTCAAGTGAGTATCTCAGATCAACAAACATCTTCTATCTCTTTGTGATTTAAGGGTGATGCTCATTCGTGTGTGGATGTGTGTTTTTCCAAATGGAGATTCCAATATCTCCATGATCTTGTGCGATGAAGAGGTAATCAATCGCGTTTCTCTTACAGAATTTTAGACGATTTTGGTTTTTGATGGTCACATGTTTTTTAAATCGGAGAATAACTATTTTGATTTAGGGTATCCGGATTGACGGAAATGTGCACGCTCATGATTTCAAACTATTGTGGTATTCACAATGGTGCGAGAGTCGTTGGTTTCGCCTTGAAGATGCTCAAGTCCTGGTTGCACCATATTTGATTTCTTTAAATCCTCACAGATTTAAGCTCATATTCGAATTAAATATATCGTTCTGACTTACTTTTGATAATCTCCCTCGAGGTAATTTCATGGTGTTTCCATCGATTCCAGATATATTGGATGGGTTAGTTAATGATCCTAATACAAGAGGTATTTTTCATTAAATATTTTAATTGTTGCTTAAGATTATAATGATATGCATGTTATTTGGACCTGGTACACTAAATGATAATATTTCCTTTATAGCTATCCTTGGTGTTGTAACACATGTTGGAAAGGTCGAGTATTGCTGGGAAGGACCTAAGTTAAAGTTTACCATTCGTGATACAAGGAGATATATTATCTCTTTTATTTTGAAGATTTTTTTTGTTATATTAGAATCTTATAATATCTTTAATGAATTTATATCATATATAGCCTTCAGAATATCCATTTTGTGTTAGTTGGGAGAGATGGGAAAGAATTGGCCAAAAGGTTTATGTACGATGCAAATAAGCATGTCTTTGTAATTCTCATATGCTTCTTTGTCAAACGACAGTCAGGTAAGATGTACAAAGTCTTATTATATATGAATGAGAATGATTGCATTTGGTAGTAATTCAGTTTGTTCGTGATTGTTTATATATTAGGCTATACTTGGATAAAAGAACAAGAAAGGCTTTCAACAATCATGTATGACCAGTATGAGAACTCTGAGTAGGTTGAATTCGTCAACAGGTTGTGTTAATTTCCATTTAACAATTCATTAATTTACTATGTTTATATATATATATTGCATATAGTTAATAAATTTTTTTTGCTTTCTTTTTAGGTTTTCCAAACCAGTACCAGAGGAATACAATCCGGAAGAAAATATGATTTTGTGGTTCTATTAACTAATTCGTCTATCCCCAGTTATTGGTTAATTATTGGAAACTTTATCTTTTGTTTATTGTGGATCAACTTATACTCTATATGAACTTGTAGCTTGGTCCTTTTATTTGATACTTTTACTTTCAGAGTTTAAGAACCTATTATATGTTTGTTTTTCTTATCTCAATGCAAACTATATTTGGTATGTTAGTGTAGATTCTATATATATATATATAAATATTCGATCAAGTAATTTTTTTTTTAATAATTATATTAATAGTGCATATATATATATAATAATTTATAAAGAAAATGTTGGTAAAGAATACTTAATTATATTAAAGATTATGAAAATTTACATTTAGTTTAAGAAAATATTAGCTTTGATATTCATCTAAGATTAGCAAATATAACCAAACTATTTTATATTATTAATAAATCAAAAACATATTATATGATATGAATCATACCTGACTACTTTGCGACCTGACTAACGGGTCGTACATTAGTCGTAACACTAGCGGCCACTTACGACTCTATTACCACTACACAACGACTTCCTAACGACCCTTCAAAATAGTCGCAGCGTGGTCGCCAAACTAGCGACTAGGCAGCGACCACTGTTTCCGGTCTCGACTATAGTCGTTAATTTATCGTAAATTGGCGACTAAATTGGCAACAACCATTTTTGGTCAGAAAGTAACGACCAATTGACGACCATATATTTGTAGTCGGAAACTAGTAGCAATATGGTCCCTAAATAGTCGCAAAATGTAACGACTACAAATATAGTCGCAAGATTCAGTCGAAAACGTTGTTTTCTTGTAGTGCATGTCCATGGTGTGGCCTTATCAACGTTCGGGCCTATGGTTAGCTCCTTCGAAGGTTCATCAGCAGGACCCTCACACTTGTCGACACCATAAAGTTGGTAAATTAATGGATTAAAAATGGGGTCACAATATCACAAACTGAGTCCCACCTTGTTAAATCTTCTAAAATGCCTGCTTTCCTTGATGATTTACATGCTAATGTTAAGCTTAGCAAAGCAATAACCACACTTAATCAACAACAGTTATGTAAGTGCTTGTTTTTCTTATCAACAAAAAGTTTTGCGTACCTTCAATTCCTTTTGTATCCACGCGTTTGTCAAACCTTTCAATTGCTTCCCTTGTCTCCATCATATCGTTGTCTGTCTCATCTATGAGCCGGATAATTCCATCAACTAGAGTGGGTATCTCAGTATCTCCCCCGTTTGGAGGCGGGTCAATGCCATCACCTCAATTTGTTAGGACTATTCCCTTCATCATATTTATACCCCCTACTTCAACAATGCCATTTTGTCTGTCGTAAAAATCTCCTCCATTACGCTATCATTCGCTGGGATGAAACTTGATATTTGACCTCCTATGAAATAAAATAAATCGTTTAATTCGTCACTAACCCTTATATAGTGATTTAGAATATTATATTTAAATCCGTCATCTTACCCCGATAATCTCCCTTACTCAGAATGTTGAAAATCTCATAGTCCAAGCTAACTCTTTTTCGTTTTCCACACTATGTCCTACTGTCAGATCAGTTGATGATTCTCCAAGATCTCATTAATTCGTTAATATACCCTTTTTCATCTCGGCCATAGTTAATATGGGGATCACAACACTGTTAATAGCTCATTAATACGTTAATATAAACATTATAATCTCTTTCGGCTCTGTTTGGTACCTTGGTAACTCTGCATACTACATAGTGTTTATACTTCGTTGTCCTGAAAAATATACTATTAGGACCTCTAACTAAAAGAATAGCTATTAATATTTTTTACTGGGATGGTTAACCAAGAAAATACCTTCTAACTCTGTTGTTTGCAGGCTTGGGTTTGCTATTGTCGTCCCTAGTGTAGCATTCTCATCTAGCCATTTCTGAACAACTGACCAAATATTTCGGGTGAATGGAGACCCCACAAATAATCCCTCTGACGATTCAGTTGATGATCGGTCCACCTCCAGAGGATCGATTTATTCGTTAAGTGTGCATTTTTGAAGTGTATCCTCAATGGTCATTATACCGTCTAGACATGAGAGGGAAAATGGTATTGTTCCTTTTGCAAGCAAGGCATCCTAGTAACTCGATGCATCCGCTCCCGTACTAGTTCCCCGACCTCTGCGCGGTCTCATTTTTATAGGAGTTTTAAGGTAACTAGGATATTGGATGCCTAACGACAAACTTGTTTCTCCAAAAATATGCGGCAACCCACACATGTCAAAAGCGGAACGACAATGGAAACAATATCAATCGCCGGTGAACCTACTGTTACACAGAGCAACATCTCTACGTGCTCCACTCGAAGTGCCATGAACAACTCAACATCTCCATCCTCGTTTATGTCAAGGGAACGTGTATGATTACCTTCAAGTTCTAACATGTACATCGAAAATTGGTATGTCAGCAGCACCATGTCCTGGATTTGGTACCTTGCCCTCACCATTTTGAGCAGAGTCTTGTACTTCTCGCTTTCTTGTACCATTGTACTAGAGCTGCATTCAGCCGCATCTACTTTGAAATCCCACTCTCCTGTAATCGATCTTTCCCATTATTCTCTTACGAGGCTGACCAAACATCTCATCATTTTCGCTACTTGTAGAGCACCTGCAAACAGAGGAACGTGTCAGTGGTAACACAACAAGCGAAAGCTATAAAGTTCTCAAGAATAACAAAAGAAGACATGCAAAACACACATTTGACAGATCTATTCTTTTTAGCAATGTTAAGAGAAAATATTACAGACAAATTTAATATGTTTATCCTCGTTCCCTTTTATGGAAAGATTATGGGTTTATGGTGAGAGATGTCTCCAAATCGGATACAAATTAAATTCTCTTAAAGTTGTCGAGTACATTTATGGATGTTTCAACTTTTCCTTACATGTATAAAGGTAAAGAGAAATGAGGACCATTTAAAGTTGAATCGCTAAAATATTTGAAAACTTACCTAAAATGGACTCCACACGAATCTCCTGATTTTTTTTTTTGTTCTCTCTCTCACACTTAATGCTTACTAGTTATTCTGAGTTTTCTTAGGGTATTATTGTTCTTTCCTCTGCAACACTGGACCCATTCTTAAATAGAAAGCTTTCCCACCGCTTTGGACATGTCGATAAATACATCCCTACCGCAAATATTTGTTCACAAATCTCTAAATATCTAGCAATTAATGCATGTTGGCGGGAAAGAAGTATGTGGCCACATATTGTCCTCTCGTCGAGTTCACACACTACAGAAATCTATGGAAAATATTTTCATATCCTATTAAATCTTAGACATCATCATTTCGTTGCAGTGCAACTTGCTGGGACTTACTGTGTTTATAGGAGTCGAGGGCACACTGGTATTTTTTCATTCGTTCATTTGGTTTTGTAAAACCAATTCCTATCTACTTAATTTTCACTATGGTTTGTATTTTCCACCCAATTGACTCTAATTGCATTTACTTTTTTTTTTAATCTTTTTCTGAACTAAAATAAAAAGCAAAAAAGAAAAAATCTTAAGTTACCATCACGATTTGAACAATGACCTAACATTTATTCAATGAAATTATACCACCACACTAAAGACACTTTTATTATGTTGTGGCCGAAAATTTATTAATAATATTGAGAGCTAGAAGCCAATGCTTTTTCAAGACCGGCATTGCATCTACAATTATAAACCAACAATAACAAATATATACTGCTGACGTAGTAGGAAATATACACTTCATACAAGGCATAGAACTCCGATAGGAAATATACACTTCATACACTTCATACAGAGCATTAGCAGTAAGTAGTTTGAGCAGTATGCTGTTGAAACTGTATGCTCTAATTAATATACATTTTTAGTGATTGGTAGAATTGTTAGTGGTTAAATATTAAATTATAAAATATTTAATTATATTTAACTATAATTATTCTAAAGTGTTATATATGTATATATTATATTTAGAACATAATTTTTTTGTTCTTTCATGTATTTAAATTATATTTATCAAATTATTATATATATATATTATATTTAAAACATAAATTTTTATTTTTTTATATTTAAATTATATTTATTAAATTATTATATGTATATATTATATTTAGAAATAAGTGTTTTATTTTTCATATATTTAAATTATATTTATTAAATTATTATATTCTGTATATTATATTTAGAAATAAGTGTTTTATTTTTCATATATTTAAATCATATGTATTTAAATTATTATATGTATATATTATATTTTCATATATATTTTTTTTAAAAATAGATGAAATAAAATATTAATAATAATAATTTTAAATATATGCATATATTTTATGTTAATTAACAAATTAATTAATTATATGATTTTTTAAAAAAATATTTAATATTTTAGAGGTTAATGCTGTGGAAATGCTCCATGTGAGAGCATAGAGAGCATAAGCATTTGAAAGCATTTGTGTAATGGCCCAATTCCCTTAGCCCAAAAAATTTTAAAAGAAAGAGAGAAAAAGCCCAGCCCACTAGCCAAGCCCATTTTTCCTTTTTGCAAAACCCTAGCTCTCCCTTATAAATAGGAGCCTTCACCTCTTCAAAACCCATTCTTTTCTCTCTGCTGCGAAGCTCTGTCGGAGTGCGAAGTTGACCAAAGCCCTAGAAGCCACTATTCACGTTTTCAAGCCTCCCTTCGATCCAGGTAACCTTCGAACCCCGTAGAACTGAGTTTTCAAAACAAAAAAAAAAACGTTTTCAATCGTTTTCTAAAAAATATCCCGAATCCCGAGACACCGAGCATACCACCGTGACCGCCTCGACGAGACGAAGCCGGAGCCGCCGACCGATCGCCGATCAGCCGCCGCACCCGCCGTCACGCGCCGCCGGAGTGCCGGGCGCGTGAGATCCACGCGCGCCGGAGGAGCCACGCGCCGGAGCCCACGCGCCGACCGCCGGAGTCGCCCGCCGCCGCCACGCGCCACCGTCGCCGCCGTCACGCGCCGCCGCCGTCACGCGCCGCCGCCGCCGCCGACCGGAGCCGCCGTCCGTCGCCGGAGATCCGCCGTTGACCGCCGCCGTTGACCGCCGGTCCGGTTTGGTTGGTCCGGTTCGGTTCAATTCCAATTTCGATTTGATTCCGGTTTAAAACAATTTCGTTCGGTTTAATCCGGTTTAGCTAAATCAATTTCGATTTCGGTTCCTATTCGGTTTAATTCAATTAGATCCGGTTTGCTTCGGTTTGCCAAAATTGATTCCAATTTCCGGTTTAACCCAAACCAATTTCAATTCGATTTTAATTCGGTTTGAGTTAGTTATGATTTGGACCTCCAACTTCTTTCATTCATATCTAGGCCGTCTTAAACCCGATTCGAGTGATTCAAAAGCCTAAGTTGTTCTATTTCTCGCCCTCTTTCCAGGTCTGTCGTCCGTTCGGTCTCATGAAGTTCCTAAATTACGAAAATGTCCTTCTTTGGCTAAGGTGAGGATCGGTTCTTGACCCTTGCTTGCCTATTCGATTCCGGACGATAGTCCTTAGTTAATAATGTCTTTCCTAGGTAGTGTAGAGTAGATATATGCGCATGATGTGATTCATTGTGGAACTTAGAATGCTAAGATATCGCTCAAACTGAAAATGTTGATTGTGCGTGATGGACTCGTATTTCTTAGAACTGTGGTAGGGCCCCCGAAAGGGTGTTTGGTGGCGGCTTGCGTATAACGAGTTTGGTACGCAACCCTTGTGTCGTCGGAAGGGGGTTTTGGTGAGCCCCCCAAGTGGAATAAATTTGGGCGCCGGAGCCAATGGCGGGCTTCGGTTTCCCTGAGAATTGTTTGCGCTTCGTGCGGAGTAGATGTCCTTCGGGACGTAGGTTGTGTGGTGAAAGCCTTCGGGTGATGATTGTT
The DNA here is from genome assembly GCA_030180135.1 of Orychophragmus violaceus. Lineage (NCBI taxonomy): Eukaryota > Viridiplantae > Streptophyta > Magnoliopsida > Brassicales > Brassicaceae > Orychophragmus > Orychophragmus violaceus. The sequence continues at coordinate 59,575,443 of CM058237.1, read as the reverse complement.
GATTGCAATATTTTATTAGCCTAGGACTTGTGATTCGTTGTTGTGTAGTGTAAGCTGGGATTGCGGGTTCCCTAAATCCGCCCCTCACTGGGTAATTGTGTTTGAAACAATTACTCAGACCTTCTTTCCCTTTTTCCCCTGCCCCCATTTTCTTGCAGGTTCGGATGCGAGATTGATTCGATCGGGTGATGACATTGGTGTATTTGAATCCGAAGAGAGCGCCGGGTCCTGGGACAAGTTGAGTGACATCCCGGTTGGACCGAAATGGGCTCCACGGGTGTCCTAATACCGCGTCTCCGGTTTAACCGTGAGGGGGGTGTTACAATTTGGTATCAGAGCCCAGGTTAAGATCTCCCAGTCCTATCCTGGGAGATCAACTTTCGTTGTTTTCCCAAAACCCTGATTTCAATCTTTTCCAAAGCGTTTGCAAAAACTTTTTTTTTAAATAGATACGTTGTGAAAACCTTTTCAAACACCAATATACATTGCTGATTATCTCCTGTGGTGACCTCTCTTAGTATCTATTTTTGCAGTATGTCTTCTGATTCGAATTCTGATTCGAGTTCTGATTCGGGGTCCGAGTGGTCACCTAGTCCCACCAGTGTCTTGCGCAACCGTGTTTCGACCAAGGCAGAACCACCAAGGCAGAGGAGACGTCTCACGATCGGGACCCCAGCCGCGACTCCGGGACCCGTCCGACCACCCACCCCGCACCCTAGAGGTAGACTTGATTTTCCGTCAGTTGGGACTTTTACGAGACCAGTGAGAGGCAGAGGACGACCACGGAAGACGCCTATCATTGTTTCGGCAGCACCTGTGGACCCAGTAGAGCCACCCATTTCAAGAAGGCCAGGGAAGGAGCATGTAGTTGAGGAGAGCTATCCGGATCCTCCAGCTCATGTGTGCTTCATGACTGTGCGACCTTCAGCCCAGTGTGACCCGGCTTTCCCGGACCTGAGACCAGGAGTGGCACCGCAGGCAGACGACACCCCGAGATCGTCGACCACGAGGCCACCGGCGCAGGCACCCCCTCGGGACGTCCCCCGACCGTTCCAGATGGTGGGTATGAGCGTGCAGGAGTACCTAGATGCATTTATCCTTAGGGCCGACTGCACCTATCCCCGATCCCCGGCCCATCTGATGACCATGTTTATGAGTGGACTGTTACCGGAGATCCGTCAAGGGATGACAGATGGGAGTGAGTACGGAGAGTACATACTGGTTGAGATAGCTGCTAGATATGCAGAGGCGGTGGAGCGGAACCAGATGGATCCAGCGTATCGACAGCGAGTGAGGGAAGAGCGTCAGAGAGATGAGGATACCCGACGACGCGTAATGGCCGAGCAGCAGGCCACTTGGAACAAGGAGCTGCGACGGAGACAGGAGATTGCAGATCATGACTGGCTGAGTGAGCAGAAGCCGCCTTAGCCCGGTCCCGAGAGACGTTTGATCGGCATCGGGCAGAGTGGGCACAGCAGCGGGCCACCTGGGAGCAGGAGCGAGAGAAGAGGAGGCAGCGAAGGCAGGAAGATCGGGACTACGCTTGGTTGGATGAGCAGATGAACATTCCGGAGCAAGGACCAGATGGGTTCGATCGGCAGCAGGCTGCACAGAGTCCAGGGCAGGCAGCGGCAACACCAGTGATCACCATCTCAGATTCAGAGCCAGAGCCAGACTCAGACCCGTCAGAGGATGAGGATGCGTCAGGACAGTTGTATCATGGCGACCAGGACCTCGAGCACCGGACCCCGGGATCGCCAAGTGGCTAGAGTCAGGAGACCTAGGAGTTGTTAGGAGTAGGGCGTTTTATTTATGATTTAGTTGGTGTTGGTTTTGAGTTTCCTTGTTTTCCGCGGTTTTCGCGTAGTCAACTTATTCTTTATTCTATTCATTATTTTATTCAATCGTGCCTTTCCGTAGTCATTTCAGCTCCTCTGATTGTTCGAACCCTTGAGTTCTGTAGCGACCGGGAAACCGAGTCCTTCAGAATTCGGGACGAATTCTTTTCAAGGGGGGGGGGGGGGGAGAATTGTAATGGCCCAATTTCCTTAGCCCAAAAATTTTTAAAAGAAAGAGAGAAAAAGCCCAGCCCACTAGCCAAGCCCATTTTTCCTTTTTGCAAAACCCTAGCTCTCCCTTATAAATAGGAGCCTTCACCTCTTCAAAACCCATTCTTTTCTCTCTGCTGCGAAGCTCTGTCGGAGTGCGAAGTTGACCAAAGCCCTAGAAGCCACTATTCACGTTTTCAAGCCTCCCTTCGATCCAGGTAACCTTCGAACCCCGTAGATCTGAGTTTTCAAAACCCAAAAAAACGTTTTCAATCGTTTTCTAAAAAATATCCCGAATCCCGAGAAACCGAGCATACCACCTTGACCGCCTCGACGAGACGAAGCTGGAGCCGCCGACCGATCGCCGATCAGCCGCCGCACGCGCCGTCACGCGCCGCCGGAGTGCCGGGCGCGTGAGATATACGCGCGCCGGAGGAGCCACGCGCCGGAGCCCACGCGCCGACCGCCGGAGTCGCCCGCCGCCGCCACGCGCCACCTTCGCCGCCGTCACGCGCCGCCGCCGCCGCCGTCACGCGCTGCCGCCGCCGCCGCCGCCGCCGACCGGAGCCGCCGTCCGTCGCCGGAGATCCGCCGTTGACCGCCGCCGTTGACCGCCGGTCCGGTTTGGTTGGTCCGGTTCGGTTCAATTCCAATTTCGATTTGATTCCGGTTTAAATCAATTTCGTTCGGTTTAATCCGGTTTAGCTAAATCAATTTCGATTTCGGTTCCCATTCGGTTTAATTCAATTAGATCCGGTTTGCTTTGGTTTGCTAAAATTGATTCCAATTTCCGGTTTAACCCAAACCAATTTCAATTCGATTTTAATTCGGTTTGAGTTAGTTATGATTTGGACCTCCAACTTCTTTCATTCATATCTAGGCCGTCTTAAACCCGATTCGAGTGATTCAAAAGCCTAAGTTGTTCTATTTCTCGCCCTCTTTCCAGGTCTGTCGTCCGTTCGATCTCATGAAGTTCCTAAATTACGAAAATGCCCTACTTTGGCTAAGGTGAGGATCGGTTCTTGACCCTTGCTTGCCTATTCGATTCCGGACGATAGTCCTTAGTTAATAATGTCTTTCCTAGGTAGTGTAGAGTAGATATATGCGCATGATGTGATTGATTGTGGAACTTAGAATGCTAGGATATCGCTCAAACTGAAAATGTTGATTGTGCGTGATGGACTCGTATTTTTTAGAACTGTGGTAGGGCCCCCGAAAGGGTGTTTGGTGGCAGCTTGCGTATAACAAGTTTGGTACGCAACCCTTGTGTCGTCGGAAGGGGGTTTTGGCGAGCCCCCCAAGTGGAATAAATTTGGGCGCCGGAGCCAATGGCGGGCTTCGGTTTCCCTGGGAATTGTTTGCGCTTCGTGCAGAGTAGATGTCCTTCGGGACGTAGGTTGTGTGGTGAAAGCCTTCGGGTGATGATTGTTGATTGCAAGATTTTATTAGCCTAGGACTTGTGATTCGTTGTTGTGTAGTGTAAGTTGGGATCGCGGGTTCCCTAAATCTGCCCCTCACTGGGTAATTGTATTTGAAACAATTACTCAGACCTCCTTTCCCTTTTCCCCTGCCCCCGTTTTCTTGCAGGTCCGGATGCGGGATTGATTCGATCGGGTGATGACATTGGTGTATTTGAATCCGAAGAGAGCGCCGGGTCCTGGGACAAGTTGAGTGACATCCCGGTTGGACCGAAATGGGCTCCACGGGTGTCCTAATGCCGCGTCTCCGGTTTAACCGGGAGGCGGGTGTTACAATTTGCATCTTCTAAATGCTTTTCTACATGCTTTTTAAATAAAACATGATTGGTTAATAAAAAGTATAATGCTCTTCCTAATGCTCTCCCAATCAAACCCTTCATACGAGGCATAGAACTCCGAAATTTACAAGCAAGGCATCAGCACATATTAGTCCGTATAAAGCTTCAAAGGTAACCCTTAAATAATAAATGACATGTAGAGAGAAGGGAATAGGGGTTTTAAAAATTCAGGAAAAAGTTTTTCGGGTTTTCTTATGGAACAAAAAAGCAGCAGTTTTCCGTCAACACTTAATCACGAAGACACGAAACACAAACATATGTTGGTGACAAGCATTAACCTAAAAAAGTGTAAAATACTCTAACTCACATCTTCATAAATTATTTAATAAAACATCAAACATAGTAAACATTTCTTATAATATATTATATTATATAAAATCTGACCGGAAATAAAACCGGTGATCGGAGCAGCTTACAATACAAGTTTTCCGGGATAAAATCTGCCAAGATAAAAGAGAACAAACAAAGCATTATATATGGAGGGAGACCTAAGACAGAAAACAAGGAGGTGGAAAGATATTTGAGAAGCAAAACAAATTTCAACTCCAACGGTCGAAACCGAGTCTCTACATTCCGCCTCGAGTTGATTTCACCAGATCCGATTGACCGTAACCAATGTAAATCCACACAACACCAATGCTTCCAGTCTTGACCCACTACCGGAGAGATCCCGCGGCCACAGCACCGACATAAAGGAACCACCGACCACCTCATCCCCTAACCCTAGACACCTCTGGTATTGTGCTCCCGCTGCCTTTCAGCTACCACACACAAATCATGGCTTCAATCCGGTTTACCGCAACTCCACCTCCGCCAGACATACACCCAGACAAACCACCATCACTGAGAGCCACCGGCGTCCGCAAAAGAGATGGCAAATACAAACAGTGACAAACCCACATGTTGGAATTGTGTCCAGTAATCTCGGTACTGTCTCTAGAAAGTAAGAGTATGTCAATGATCAGACATAAGTCATATAATACTGGGGGTCATGATGGCTTGCTAGAGTCCGCTCATGATCTATAAGTCTTGGACTTATTGCCTTTATTATATGATCCCATATGGGTCACACGCCTAAGCTAACAGGAAAATGTGTAGGAACGGCTTAGCAGAAGTACGGTAAAAGTGCCAGGCATTTGTCGTACTTAGAGAGAGATTAATGGGTCTGATTAAATCCAAGGGATTTAATCAGATTGGTATTTGGGCCCAAAAGCCCAAAAGGAACTAGACAAGTTTTATAAATAAAACTTAAGTCTGAGTCTCCTTCTAACCCTAGCCCCCTCTGCGATTTCTCTCTCTCTCCTGCGCCTCCTCTCTCTTGGTCTAGCAGCCTTCTTCCTGCTTGGTGTGCGTGTGTGAACCTCTGGAGGAGTTATCACTTGGTGGCTCTGCTGATCTCTGACCTGTTCTTCATATTCCGCTGTATTAACAAGGTAACAGGTGAGATCTATTATGTTTCTAATCAAGAGAACCTAGATCTGTATGTTTAGTACTGTTTAATCTGAAGAACTGAATCAGGATTAACCTAAACATTCCTTCAGTGATATCAGAGCCAGGTTCTGTGGTTTTTCTTGTTTAAAATCATGTTTAGGATTGTTTAGAAGTGTTTTGAATCAATCATTGCTTGAATCTGATTTGTAAAACACTTAAGAAACAAGTTTAAAACCTAAACTAAATCGCATGGACCGATCACTAATGGATCGGTATGCGACCGAGAGTTGGCCGAACGGATGGTTTTGATGCACGGATCGATCATGGATCGATCGTGTGATCATGGCCGATCGATCGCTTGCGCGCGAGGACCGTGAGATGCTCGGCTGAGACGATCGCAGGTTGCGTGACCGAGCTGATCGCATAAATCGATCGCGGATCGATGGTATGGATCGATGCTTGCGTCGCGTCCTACCCGTCCCGTTGTGACCGAGAGCCGTGCATCGTCCAGCACTGTCCCGCGTGATCGAGGCCGAGCATCGACCCGAACATCGTCCCGTCCCACGCCGTTCGTGCGATTACGGCTGCGACTGTCCTGACCGGTTAGGGTTTTGGCATGTAATGGTTCGGTTCGGTTTAAGGCTCGGTTTAAAATTTTAATTAAAACTAATCGTCACGGTTTAATAAACAGACTTAATAAATTTATTAAGTTCTGGTTAAACCGGGATAAGAAATCCAATGTCGAAATAATTATTGGATTTAGTGCCTAAACCAGTGGTTTTCTAATTTGATTTGGTTGGACCAAATAAATTGAGAAAATCCGGTTTAGTAAATAACCGGTTGACAATTGTGGTCATCGTAGTAATTAACTTTGGTTAAGACCAATTTTAATGAACCAGACCGGTTATGTCATTTAATTGGACAATTGGGTTATGTCTTGGACATGGACCAATTCTTGGGCCTCGGGCCAAGAAGTTAAAACAATTGGGCCAATTATTTGAGTCTTTTCTTCAGAATTAATTTAAAATTTATTTTTATAAAATTATATAAATCGATTTTAAATTAAAGTTTCCGAAATTTTGAAATTAGAAAGTTTCTTAAAATAGAAGTTTCTAGATTTGCATGTTTTGGATTTTAAGAAATTTCTAAAGTTAGAAAGTTTCCGGTTTTAGAAAGTTTCCAATTTTAGAAAGTTTCCAAAATTAGTAGGTTTCCCAAAATGGAAAGTTTCCCAAAATAGTAATCTTCTATTTTGGGAATGAATTTTTAATAAACCTACAAACCTCAAAAAAATATCAAGCGTTGGATGTCTTGTCCAGTCTATGTCAGCTGTCGAAGCCCATTCAATTGTATTCATGGCCTTACAGTGTGAGGGTGTCTACTTTTGCGTGGATAAGACGGTTTGTGATTCATAAATGTCATTGGGAGTCCCAGACATTAATGGTTACATGACTGTATAGTCTGGTTTTCTTGACTAGGCCATCGGGAGTCCCGGGCCTTGAGACATCAGAGTGGATTGGGCCTCGGGCCCAGATTCACAACCAAGAGTTATATCACGGATATAATTAGCCGACATAGGGCTTACCGATATAAGCTAAGGTTGGGTGATGGCCAGTGGCCCACTTTAATCTTAGTTATATGTGGATCTTGGAATCATTATATTCTATTGAGGGTAACTTATGTTATTGAATATAATGCGTGATTAATCATATTAAGTATAATATAAGATTAATCATATTGAACATATTAACTAATAACCTTTTTATCTTATATATTTCAGCTATGACTACTACAAGCACACAAAACACATTCTCAATCCGGTCTGTTCTCGAGAAGGAGAAGCTGACTGGAACGAACTTCCTGACGTGGTCTAGGAACTTGAGGCTGGTCCTCAAGCAGGAGAAGAAGGATTATGTCCTTCGTGATCCCCTCCCCGAGAGGCCTCCTAACAATGCCGCCAGGACTCTGCATAATGCTTGGGAAAAGCATTCGTCAGATGAAAATGATGTCTATTGCCTGATGTTGGCGACAATGACTGCTGAGCTGCAAATGCAGTTCGAGAGTGTGTTGTCACCCATCGAGATAATGGCAAGCCTGAAATCGCTTTTTCAGGAGCAAGCAAGGACTGAGAGGTTTCAGACAGTTAAGAACCTCTTAGACTGTAAGTTGGCTGCAAATGCGGCAGTGAGTCCTCATGTCTTGAAGATGATGGGTTATCTCGATCATCTTCAGAAACTCGACTGCCCTATCAGCCAGGAACTTGCCTGCGACATTGTTCTGCAGTCTTTACCTGCAAGCTATGATCAGTTCATTCTGAACTTTAATATGCATGGCTTGAGTAAGACATTGCCTGAGCTTCACGGAATGCTCAAGACTGCAGAGCCCAACTTGAGGAAAACTGCCAAGGACCCCAATGTGCTTATGGTACAGAAGGGCAAGGGCTTTAAGAAATCCTCTGCTAAGGATAAGGGAAAGGCTAAGGCTGTCCAAGTCTCGGACAAGGACACGCCAAAGCCCAAGCCCAAGTCTAAGGCTGGGCCTACTGACATCTGCAGGTTCTGTAAAGAACCAGGGCATTGGAGGAGAGAATGTAAGAAATTCCAAGAAGGTCTAAAGGAATTGAAGAAGAAGACTCTCGAGACTTCTTCATCAGGTATTTTTGTTATAGAAGTTAATACAACTACTTCTGATAATACCTCATGGGTTATGGATACTGGTTGTGGGGCTCATATTTGTACTAATATGCAGGCACTCAGCAACAGTAGAAGGCTGAAGCAAGGACAAGTGGAGCTACGAGTTGGGAATGGAGCGAAAGTTCCTGCACTAGCTGTAGGCACATACTTGTTGTCTTTACCTTCGGGATTGATTTTAGAACTCAATAATTGTTATTTTGTACCTGCTATAAGCAGAAATATTATTTCAATTTCTTTGTTGGATTTGGAAGGTTATGATTTTTCAGTTAAGAATAAATTATGTTCCTTCAATCGCAACAATTTGTTCTATGGTTGTGTCCCTCTTACGAATGGGCTTTACATACTTGATCAATCCGCGCCAATTTATAACATTGATACCAAACGGTTCAAACCTAATGAGGAGAACCGAACGTTTCTATGGCATTGTCGTTTAGGGCACATCAGCGAGAAACGCATCAAGAGGCTCCATTCGAATGGACTTCTTGGCTCATTTGACTTTGAGTCATGTGAGAAATGCGAATCCTGCATGATGGGCAAAATGACACGGGCCCCCTTTAATAAACCTAACGAGAGGGCCAGTGACTTATTGGGCCTGATACACACTGATGTGTGTGGCCCAATGTCCACAAATGCAAGAGGAAACTATCAGTACTTCATTACCTTCACTGATGATTTCAGTAGGTATGGATATGTTTATTTAATGAAACATAAGTCTGAATCTTTTGAGAAGTTCAGAGAATTCCAAAATGAAGTACAGAACCAACTTGGCAAAAGCATTAAGGCTCTTCGGTCCGACCGAGGAGGAGAATACTTAAGCCAAGAATTCAGTGATCATCTAAGAGAGTGTGGGATCGTGTCCCAACTCACTCCTCCTGGAACACCTCAATGGAATGGTGTGTCTGAGAGGAGAAATCGGACCTTATTGGATATGGTTCGATCTATGATGAGTCACACAGACCTTCCAATATCCCTTTGGGGATATGCTCTGCTAACAGCAGTGTTCACTCTAAATAGAGCGCCATCAAAAGCAGTAGCAAAGACACCATATGAATTATGGACTGGAGTGGCTCCAGTACTGTCTTATCTTAGAATTTGGGGTTGTGAAGCATATGTCAAGAGATTAATCTCAGACAAGCTTACACCAAAGTCTGATAAATGCTACTTCATTGGTTATCCGAAGGAAACCAAGGCTTATTACTTCTATCTACGTTCCGAGAACAAGATCTTTGTTGCCCGGGATTGTAACTTTCTTGAGAGGGAGTTTCTCTCTAAGAAAGACAGTGGGAGTAAGGTACTGCTTGAAGAAATTCAAGATGAACAGGATACTGCTCAACCTGAAGAGGAAGAGCAGCAGGAGGACCTACAAGAAATTGTAGAGCCTGAACCTGTAGTACCTGAAGTTCGAAGATCCGGGAGGATCCGTCACGAACCCGAGAGATATCAAGGATTCCTCGTGACTAACCGTCATGATCTTCTGATCATTGATGGTGATGAACCATCGAACTTCAATCAAGCCATGATGGGCCCAGATTCCTCTAAGTGGCGTAAGGCCACTGATTCCGAAATGGACTCCATGTAGGTCAACCAAGTGTTTTCGTTGGTTGACTTACCCGCTGGTGTAAAAGCCATCGAGTGCAAATGGATCTTCAAGAAGAAGATTGACGTGGATGGAAATGTCCAGATTTATAAAGCCAGGTTGGTGGCAAAAGGTTTCAGACAAGTTCACGGTGTGGATTACGATGAAACCTATTCACCAGTGGCTATGATGAAATCTATTCGGATTCTACTAGCAACTGCAGCTTTTCATGATTATGAAATTTGGCAGATGGACGTGAAAACCGCCTTCCTGAATGGAATTCTGGAAGAGGATGTGTATATGACGCAACCTGACGGTTACATAGATCCAAAGAATGCTGTGAAAGTATGCAAGCTTCATAAATCCATTTATGGATTGAAGCAAGCATCGAGGAGCTGGAATCTTCGTTTTGATGAAGCAATCAAGCAATTTGACTTCATCAGAAACGAAGAAGAACAATGCGTGTATAAGAAAACTAGTGGGAGCAAGATAGTATTTCTTATTCTGTATGTCGATGACATACTTCTTCTCGGAAACGACGTTCCAATGCTAAAGTCGGTAAAGGACTGGCTTGGAAGTTGTTTTTCCATGAAAGACATGGGTGAAGCCGCATACGTTCTTGGAATCAGGATCTACCGGGATAGATCTAGAAGGCTGATAGGCTTGTGTCAAGATTCATACATTGACAAAGTCCTACAAAGATTCAGCATGAAAGATTCCAAGAAGGGCTTCACGCCAATGGTACATGGCACAACGCTAAGCAAGAAGCAGAGCCCTACGACGGCTGCTGAGCTTGAGCGCATGAAGAATATTCCTTATGCATCTGCAATAGGATCTGTCATGTATGCCATGATCTGTACTCGTCCTGATGTTGCTTATGCATTAAGCATGACGAGTAGATACCAGTCAAATCCAGGTGAAAACCATTGGATTGCCGTCAAGAACATCCTGAAGTATCTAAGACATACTAAGGATAAGTTCTTGGTATACGGTGGAAGTGATGTGCTTAAAGTCAGTGGATTCACGGACGCAAGTTTCCAGACAGACCAAGATGATTTCCGGTCACAGTCCGGTTATATCTTTTGTCTGAATGGCGGTGCAATCAGTTGGAGAAGCTCCAAGCAAGACACCGTTGCTGATTCCACTACAGAAGCTGAATATATCGCCGCTTCAGAAGCAGCGAAGGAAGCTGTTTGGATACGAAAGTTCATTATTGAACTAGGTGTGATACCAGATGCGGCTGAGCCTCTGGCACTGTTTTGTGATAACAATGGTGCTATAGCTCAGGCAAAGGAACCAAGATCACATCAGAAATCCAAGCATGTTCTAAGAAGATTTCACTTGATACGTGACATCATTAATAGAAAGGAAGTCAAGATCAGCCGAGTTCAAACTGATGATAACGTCGCTGATCCATTGACAAAGCCACTCCCAAGACCTAAGCTCGAGTTCCTGACTGAAGCTGTAGGCATTAGAAACATTGAAATGTAATCTAAATTTGAGTGGGAGTTTGAGGGCTTTATTTAGTTATTTGATCTGTTCTTGTAAAACATTTTATGTTTAATGAAATTATTATTTCAAGATTATTTTAACTGTGATGAAATAATCGTTCCAAAGTGATATAAACCATTTTATAGGTCATCGAAGTAAGTGACTTGATCTTGAGTCATCAAAGTCATTTAGCTTGATCATGAGACTCTATATTTGATAGATAGCTTATATCATTCAGTCCCTAGTCGAAGGTTGTTGAAATTGGAACACCAACAACCGTGTGAGACTAGATTGGTATGTGACTTATGACAAAGTCTCAGTGTGTCATAGATGCGCGGCATCAAAGTCAGTACATAGGTGTATGTGGGGTACATACGACCGGACTAGACCCGCTTATAAGAACTCTTCAGGATATTTATATCTGTGTCATAAGAGATTCTTACTACGACTATAGAGTATAGTCCTTAGACCTGAGTTCGCATGCATGTGACTGCACATGAACTGATGCGCTTTGATCATTGTCTAACGCTGTCGTTATGCGATAGCTATAAGGACCTTGTTTGGGTGTATTACGAAATGAGTAGTTTACAGTGATGGAACAAGACGGGATTTGTCCCTTCAATATAAATGGAGTGAATATCTTTAGGCCAATCGGAGATTTGAATACTGGAAAATGCATGGCCATGCTCAAACGGACTGTCCCGAGTCGTTTGGATTGTCAGTATCAAATCAGAGTCCAATGAACAAGATTAGGCTTTATAAGGATGACACTAATCTTGCCTTGTGACTAATCGAGATATTGTGACAAAAGGATTATGAATACAGAGATTCCAGTACAAGTGGGAGATTGTTGGAACTGTGTCCAGTAATCTCGGTACTGTCTCTAGAAAGTAAGAGTATGTCAATGATCAGACATAAGTCATATAATACTGGGGGTCATGATGGCTTGCTAGAGTCCGCTCATGATCTATAAGTCTTGGACTTATTGCCTTTATTATATGATCCCATATGGGTCACACGCCTAAGCTAACAGGAAAATGTGTAGGAACGGCTTAGCAGAAGTACGGTAAAAGTGCCAGGCATTTGTCGTACTTAGAGAGAGATTAATGGGTCTGATTAAATCCAAGGGATTTAATCAGATTGGTATTTGGGCCCAAAAGCCCAAAAGGAACTAGACAAGTTTTATAAATAAAACTTAAGTCTGAGTCTCCTTCTAACCCTAGCCCCCTCTGCGATTTCTCTCTCTCTCCTGCGCCTCCTCTCTCTTGGTCTTGCAGCCTTCTTCCTGCTTGGTGTGCGTGTGTGAACCTCTGGAGGAGTTATCACTTGGTGGCTCTGCTGATCTCTGACCTGTTCTTCATATTCCGCTGCATTAACAAGGTAACAGGTGAGATCTATTATGTTTCTAATCAAGAGAACCTAGATCTGTATGTTTAGGACTGTTTAATCTGAAGAACTGAATCAGGATTAACCTAAACATTCCTTCACCACACCCCCCACTGTCCTCTTATGGAGACAACCACCATCGACGCCACAGAAAAGTCTCTAAAGTCCAGGAGCTTCTGCAACAGTATTCTTCCCCGGAGATAGCTACCTCGTCGCCACATAAGAGAAAGAGGTGCTTCATGTTCCACCTTCAAGCAAACTGATCTGCGACGAAAACCGAAAGCATACCTAAATTGGAGGTTTCCTCAGCACACCGGTGATAAACGCCGGAGACCGGGAAACTTTTAAAACACGCAGATCTGAAACCACGACTACTTTTGGCTAAAGAGCTTTTTTATAATGAGGGTGAACCCTCTAGTTCTCTCTCATTCGTTAACATATTAAACATTTTATATTACAGGAAATTTGTGCTGAAATCAACTCTATCAACAAGATTTTACTTTCATAAAACCATCAAGGATAAAGAACTACCCAAAATACACAAACAAAAAAAATTGAAGAAAAAAGAGAGAAAATATATGGAGACATCACAAAGACAAGAAAACAAAGAAAAGACCAACAAAAATTATACAAAATTAAATAACCAATCTACAATGCGCATGCTACATTATATTATACATTCATTTTCAAAAAGAACTTCTCTCTTTTCTCCCTCTCATATCAGTCAGAGAAAGAAAGGCAATAACTTCCGTTCTCTTAAATAAGACTTGTATTCTTCTTCAATCCTTCTCTTTGTTTCATATTCTAGTGAAACTTAGCAAGATTCAGAAGAAGTTTGAATCATAATTTTATCAACGTCAATTCACAATTGTGGAAGCAAAGAATTGGAAACGTAAAATTAAGAACACAAGAAATGTTATCCAGTTCATGAGTTAAACTGTCTCTCTACTCTGGAAGAGGTTCCCCTCAGAATCCACTAAGATCAACCATCACACTCAACAGAAACCCATAAATTTCACCGTCACTCACCCGTAACACAGTTTCTGAAATTCTCTCAATCTTAACCTAAAAGAAAATCTCTCACTTGAAATTGTCTATTGTTTTCAATACCCAAACTACAGAAAGAATTTGAGATTATATATTGCTCTCAAATTCTAACTAATCGTAACTCAAATCAAGGCGGGTGAGCTCACCTTCTAAGGGCTCCGATGAACTCTGCAAAAGCTTCGTCATCAAGCTCAATATGTTATCAAAACAACGACGTGTTGAACCTTATACCAGAACTCAATTTTGACCAAAACGGCTTAATCAGCTGGTTCATTAAATCTGTTCCTAGACCGGGACACTCTGATTCAATCTAAGGTTCCATGGCAACCATCTTAACCTAATAAACTCCACCTTTGTTGATAAACCATGAAACTCTTTGTAGATTCATCCTCGTTTTCCTTCATTCTTTAGAAAGTTGAAGCACCAAGCAAGCTTAACAACTGCTTGAAATTATGCACATGCAAAACTTTTGTGAAGAAATCCGCAGAGTTCTCACCGTATATCACCTTAGAAACCTGAACTTCATGATCTTCAGCCCTCTCTCTTATGAAGCTTAACTTCACTTCCATATGTTTGGTTCATTCATGATGAACATTGTTCTTTGCCAAAGCTAGAGCACTTTGAGAGTCGTAGAAGAAATCTACTGTTTCTTGAGGATAACCAAACTCCTCACTCAAACCCTTTAGCCATACATCCTCTTTCGCTGCCTCAATCATGGATATGTACTCAGACTCTGTTGTGGATAGAGCAACTAATTTCTAAAGGCTTAACTACCAAATTATCACACATCTACTAGATGTAAATGCATAATCCGATATTGACCTTCTCCTATCCAAATCTGCTGCATAATATGAATCAAAAAATCTACACAACCTTAAATCTCCACCTAACTTGAATGTATGACTTATGTTTTGATTACCCTTCACATATTTTAGCACCCATTTTACAACATTCCAGTTCTCCTTAATGGGATTACTCACAAACCTACTGATGAGTCCTACATGATAAGCAAGATTTTGCTTGGTTCCAATCATTCCATACATAAGGCTTCCTACAACACTGCAGTAAGGTACTGATCTCATGTAATTTCATTCCATCCTTAACTGATATTCTATTGTAGTTGCTAATTTGAAATGAATCCCCATTGGTGTATTTACAACTTTAGCTTGATCCATATTGTATTGTCTCAAAACCTTTCCCATGTAGTCTCCTTGAGTAAACTCGAGAGCGGCATGCTTTCTGTAACATTCCCGATCCACAATAGGAACATTGGGATGCACTGTGACTGAGTTGGAGGAAGAAATCATGAAGAAGAAGCTTAGAAACTCATTCATGGTCAAAACATTATTTTCTGAATTAATTTAATTAATTTAGAAAATAATAGTGATTTTTAGACATATCAGTGTCTGTTGTTGCCAAGTCAAAAATGGTATTTTGGCTATATAAGGGGATGGGTATCCTTGAGTAACCGTGCATCCTAGGAACTTGACCACGAATGGACCGTGGGCTGGTTATACTCACACAAACTCGGATAGACCGAGTCTAACAAGGGTTAAAAGGAACAAAGGAAGGATTAAGATCAGATCAAGGGAAGAATTCAGTTGGAAAGGGAATCTAGATATCCAAGTTTGTGGTGGAACCGAGGGATCGATCCATCCGGTTAAGATCAAGTGCGAGACTTAGCCAAAATCAAAGGAGAAAGGTTAAGTTGCCGAGATAATCAGCTTGAACCAGCTGAATCATCAAGCTAAACCAGCTGGATCAGCTCGATAGACAATTAGGTAGCTCAGCTTAGTATTGGGAAGTGTGCTGAGCAATATAGTCAATTGGATCGCCAGTGAAGACAATTAGTCGGACTATGTAACCGAATTAGCTGAAGGTTGGGCAGTTACACCTGAACTGGTTCGAGTGAAAAATCACGACGGTTCGGCCTGGAATATGATTGGTCCAGGGAAAGTCATTTCTATTCGCAGAAAACTGACCAACCACCATATAATGTCAGGAGACGGGCCAAATTTGGCCATCACGCACATAAAGGGAAAATTTCCAGAAAATTATCAAGTCTGAAAACACAGAGAAGGAAAGAACGAGTTACGAAAATCGTCGAAAATAGTCTAGTCGGAAGGATAGGCTTGATCGAGACGATAGTCGGATCGATGAGGAACGTCCCTAGGTTCAGCGGATGGTTATTACCAAACTGCAGGGCAACGGAGTGCGAACCGAGACTTTATGTTCGAATGCCAGTCTGGTTTGCTGGCTAGGATGGGATCGGGTTGGATGGGTGATTCCAATTATTGCGCCTATTCCTAGAGTCCGACTATTCATTATCATGCTTAACTTAGATTAAATGGCTAAGTCTAGGATCAAGGCATCACATAAGGGCGAGTGGCTTGGGGAACGGGACAATTCCGCCAACCTCGACCGGTCTGAAGACGATAGTCTTAATCCAGATTTAGCCAGAAGATCCTAAGTGTTTCATCCTATTTATGTTGCATGATCTGCATATCATTCATTCATGTATATAAGTCGCTAGAGTATGCATTCACTAAGTAATTGTCGAGTTAGTTACAACTCTTTGGATCATGCCTAAGCGATCGATTGGCGGCCCAATGAAGATGGGTGGTGTGAAGACTGGGTAGTGCTAGAATCGATTTAAACTATGTAAGCCTACAGGAAAACCTACACATGTTGTTGAATCCTAAAGTTAATTAAATAAAGACCCAATACTTTTATGTTGGATAACGACTCTAACTGTAGGATTATGAGTGTTCATGGTGTAATTGTCAGGTTACAACCTAGCACATAATCATCTAGGATCTAGGTGATTTGCAATTGAATCATAAACAGATCAGGATCATTACCTTATGATTGCAGCGGATTAATCAATGGAATATCGAGATCTGCAAGAGCTGATTATCACCGGCTCCTCCTAGGTATCCACACGCTTACAAGCTACGGATCAGGCTGCTAGACCAAGCTGGAAAATCACAGAGAGAGCGGAAGACGGCCAGGGTGAAAAATCGCAGAAGCATAGGGCTTCCTTGCGCCTTTCCTTCCTTATATGGGCCCAAGTAATTAAACTAATGGCTCATTAGGCTTTTGGGCCCAAGGCCCAAATCAGACAAAAGACTGTCTTTTGTCTGGCCCAATTCTCTGTACAAATACAGTAAATGCCTTGCATCTTACCGTATTAATTCCTTTTTAACTTTCCCGTTAGCTATGGTGTGTGACCCTTTGGGATCATACAATACTGGTAATAAGTCCTAAACTTATAGATCATGAGCGGGCTCTAGCAAGTCATCATGATCACCCAGTATTTATGACTTATGTCTGATCTCGACACTTATCATACTTTCTAGAGGTAGTACGGTAGATTTCAGGACATTCCCAACAATCTCCCACTTGTACTGGAATACTACATTCCCTAGTCCTTTTGTCTCAATATCTCGATCTGGCATAAGGCAAGATGCGTGTCATCCTTATATAGCCAGACCATGTTCATCGGACCAGATTTGATACTGACAATGCAAACGACTTGGGAAAGTCCGTTTGGGAGTGGCCACTCTCTTACCAGCTATCAAGTCTCCGATTGGCCTAGAGATATTACCTCCGTTAAACGGCAGGGACAAATCCCATCTTGTTCCATCACTATGAACTACACACTTCATAATACACCCAACCAAGGTCCTTATAGCTCCCAGTTACGAAACAACGTTAGACAATGATCAAAGTGCATCAATCCATGTGCAGCCACATGCATGCGAACTCAGGTCTAAGGACTATACTCTATAGTCGTATATGAGAACCTCTTATGACACAGATATTAATATCTTGTAGAGTTCTCATCAGCGGGCCATGTCCGGTCATATGCTCCCCTACATATACCTATGTGTCGACTTTGATGCCGCGCATCTATGACCCCTCGAAACTTGGTCATAAGTCTCAACACAATCTAGTCTCAAGTGGTTGTTGGTGTTCCAATTTCAACAACCTTCGACTATGGACACTATGATTTATGTCATTTCGTTAAATATGGGGTTTCAGGATCAAGTCTACTCATGTACTTCGATGGCCCATATATAATGACATGAATCATTTTGGAACGATTATTTATATCACAGTTAAAATAATCCAGAAATCATAGATTTCATAAACATAAAATATTATGTTAACATGAACCTTTCAAAACAACTAAATAAAGCCCTTTACAAACTCCCACTGAAATTAAGACTACATCTTAATTTCACTTATCCTACAGCTACAGTCCGCGACTCGTGCTTAGGCCTAAGGAGTGGCTTCGTTAATAGATTTAGCAACGTTCTCATTCGTTGAAACTTGCTGATCTACTTAACACCTCTATCATTTTTCTCTCGGTATAGGTTATACCTACCCTCAAGGTGTTTGGACCTCTGATGTGCAGCTAGCCTCATCTATGCTGGGAATCACATCAAGTTCAGTGATGAACTCTTCTTTCCAAACAACCTCTTTCGCCACTTCCCAAGCTGCGAAATGTTCAGCTTAAGTCATGGAGTCAGCAACAGTGCCTTGCACCGCCAGACAGACACAAGATATAACCGGACTGTGACCGGAAATCATCTTTGTCTGTTGGAAACTTTCCTTTCAGACTCTACCGACTTGTAGCACCTCACTTTCTCCGTAAATCAAGAACTTATCCTAAGTATTTTCCAAATACTTTAGGATATTCATTACGTCTATCCAGTGGTCTTTACTTGTC
The DNA here is from genome assembly GCA_030180135.1 of Orychophragmus violaceus. Classification (NCBI taxonomy): domain Eukaryota; kingdom Viridiplantae; phylum Streptophyta; class Magnoliopsida; order Brassicales; family Brassicaceae; genus Orychophragmus; species Orychophragmus violaceus. The sequence continues at coordinate 59,557,220 of CM058237.1, read as the reverse complement.
TTGCTTAACTTTAAAGCAACATCAAAACAAGTACGTGTCATGGCATACATGATAGATCCAATTGCCGACGCATATGGAATCTCATCCATGCATTTAAGCTCAGCAGTTATCGTAGGACACTGTTTCTTGCTTAACGTAATGCCATGTGACATTGGCATAAAACCCTTCTTGGAATGCTGAAAACGTGTAGGACTTTGTCAATATAAGAATCCTGACTTTGTCCTATCAGCTCTTTTGGATCTCTATCTTTAGATCCAAAATCCAAGAACATACGTGGCTTTACCCATGTCAATCATAAAACCAACTCCCAAGCCAGTCCTTTACCGACTGCAGCATTGGAACGTTATTTCCGAGAATCAGTATGTCATCGACATACACTATGAGAAATGCAACATCGCTTCCACTTATCTATTAGTAAACGCACAGTTCGACTTCGTTCCTGTTCAAGTCAAAACCTTGACTACTTCAACAGAACGAAGATTCCAACTCCGATATGCTTGCTTCTATCCATGAATGGATCGATGAAGCTAACTTACATACAGTATAATTTTCGGAGTCCGAGCTCACTTTCGCTTCTGTGAATTTCGCAGGTTCGTCACTTTCAATGATCATCAGATCATGGCAACTAATCACGAGAAATCACTCTCGGATTAGTGACGGATTCATTCAGATCTGCGAACTTCAGGCTTTACAGGTGTAGATTCTACAGAAATCTGTAAATCCATCCGCTGCTCTCCCTCAACAGGTTGAGCAGCTGATATATCATGGTTTTTACCCATTTTATGCCATGATATAGATGTCTTTTTAGTGTCTTTTGTGTTCTTTTTAGTATGTTTTCAGGTTTAGACACATCTGGAGCCTAATTGGACGTTTTGGGAGCATTTGGAGCAATTCTGCACTATTTGGAGACTTCACAGAGTTCACTGGCTGCATTTTCGCAGTGCAACGATCGTTGCAGTCTGTGCAACTGTCGTTGCAGTTCTGCGCCCAAAAATCTGCATTTTGGAGAAATTACAGTTTTTGCCCAGAAACTTCCCAGACTTGCAAAAAGGCCCCCAGCCGACTTTAGACCAATATATTAGGGTTTTTAAGCCATTGTTTAGGCTACGCTTTCATTAAGTCTTATTTTATTTTCAGAGAGCCTTAGGGGCTGATCTTGCTCTCGAAAGAGAGGATTTCGAACCCCTGTTGATTATTCTGTTTTATGATATTTGGTTTTCTATTCAAGATGTTTTCTGTTTCGATGAACATGTCTGAGTAGTTTACCTGTTAGGTTGAAGGATTCTCATTAGGGATTTCAGAGAATTATAGTTTAATTAATCTGTAGAGATTTATATCTGCTAGTTCTTTATCTAAGTTGTTCTTAATGCTTAATCTGAAGTAGCTAATCAGAGTTATGATATTAGGTTGATTAATTCAGCGGAAGTTGGTTAATTTAACTAGAAAGAACTTAGATAAGCAATTAAACTTTGCGCAAACGGAAGTTTGGTTTAGGATAATTGTGAACATATCAAACTTGGAATTAAAGCTGGTTTAATCTGTTAGTTCTCGCAAACGAAAGTTTGGTTTGCTGCACTTAGACTTAGAGAATTATCGCAAAGGAATTTGGTTAATTCTATATCAGTGTTTGAGTTCTAGAACAGTTATTGATTAGATCTAGATAGATTGATTGCTTGCGTTCCTGATTTCCTGAGAACTCCTGAAACCTAACGCTTCGCCTCCTTGCTCACAAACCACTCTTGCTACTGATTTACTTTTCTGCTTGTTTTAGTTTAATCATCTTTGCTTTCTCCTAGTTTAATCTTTACTGTTCTTAATCTATCGTTGACCGGAGTCCCTGTGGATTCGATACCCTAAGTACTACAACTACATCACTGTGCACTTGCAGTTAGAATAGGGTTAAAACTAGACCTATCAAGTTTTTGGCGCCGTTGCCGGGGACTCTTTTGAGTCCTCGATAGATTTGAACTTAGGGTTTAGACTAGGTTTTTCGTTTTTTATTTTTTGTTGCTAATTTTTTTCTTTTTTTTTGTTTCTGCGTTTCAGGTACGCCTGTAATCGCCTTGCATCGATCGACACCCCCTTAGTGTCGATCGTTGCATTCTCGAGCTTGCATCGATCGACGCTTCTCCTGCATCGATCGACACATATCATAAGGAAGATGTCTTGTTTCTTCAATCCAGGGATTGATAACTCGCAGATAACTTGGTTAAAGAGCAAAGTAGAGTCTCTGCATAGTCTTGTACTTGAAAAGTATGGGCAAAAAGCTATCAACTGCATTGGAGGGAATAAATTCTACAGTCAGGAATCAGCTTTTCAGGGACCTTTCCAGCAACAGGGCAACGCCTTCTCGAGGAACTGTGGTGTTTCTTCTTACCAAGCACCGCCTGCACCTACAGCTCATGAGAGCAGAATAGAAATCATGATAGAGCAGTATCTTGAGAGGCAACAACAGATCAGTGTGTCACACCACTCAAAGATGGATGCATTGTATAAAGATCTGAATGAGAAGCTCGAATCTTTGAGCACACATATGGAGGAGCTGGATGCAGCAATAGAAAGGCGAAATGAAGCTAGGGAAGCTGAACAGCACAGATCCATCAAAGTTGTGACCTTAAGGGATGAGATTAAGTTGCTGGATGAAGAAGATAGCATAATCTCGGATTTTCTGGATGAATATTGTCTGCCTGATACATGCACCGATCGACACCCCCTTAGTGACGATCGACCCGCCGTTCTGACGGCAATTTCGAGTTCTTTCGAGAAACAGAATCGCCTTGCATCGATCGATACACATTATGCAACGATCGATGCAGAACGCACACATGTCCAGAAACCTGCAACAGTGCCAGAACAAGCCTACAAGCCCCCAGTGCCATATCCTAAGGTTCCTAAACCTTCCAAACAAGAGCTAGAAGTGGCTAACTGCATGAAAGTGATAGATAAGAAGGTGAATAAAACACCACCAGTTGAAGCTTCGCGAGTTCACGCAAAGAAGATGATCTCCACTAATGGTCATCTGAAAGAAGAAGTTCAGATTGGTGGAACTACAGTATCTGATAGTGGAAAGAAGAAGATGGCAGTTTCTCTTGAACCTGCTCTAACATCTTCAGTACCTGCAACTGCTCATAAGCAGAAAGCCCCAAACATCAGATCTACATCAAAGGTAAGGAACAAATCATCTAAGCTTAAACCTCCTGACCATGTTGTTTTGAATGCAGGAAAACGCAGTAGACCGCTCAAGCTTCGCTCCCGCCCTGATTCTGATTTCTCTTTCCTTGGAAAGCCTCATGATCATAATGCCTATACACCTCCTTGGATGAAGAGATATTCACAGAGACACTCAAAGTCTCTGTTGAAACCGCCTTGAATCAAATCTCTTCCAATAGTCAAGCTAATGACTAAAAACAAGCGCTGAGTGGGAGGCAACCCACTGTTAGGTTCGTTTTAGTTTTCATTTTCCGTTTTTATTTTTGGTGTTTTGATTTTCTATTTAAGTGTGTTCAGAGCCGAGAGAAACAGGAAAAATCGCATTGCATCGATCGACACACATTGTGCATCGATCGATGCGGTTGCGATTCACGGTTAAACGAATTGATTGCGGTTCAGACATCGGTTATCTACATAACCGCGAGCGATAATCGCCTTGCATCGATCGACACCCTTGTGGCATCGATCGACGCAGGGCGACGACAGGTAAGTATTCTGCAACTTTTCGGTTTGTTCTTCAATTTGATTATTCTTTCACCGAGCTCATGCTTCGATTACACTGGGGACAGTGTAGTTTAAGTGTGGGGGAGGAAGCTACTGACGCACGCTTTTGTTTTCTTAATTTTTCAAAATTTGTTTTATTGAGTCAAAATTTGTATGAAACTATGATTTTTCGAGGAAACTTTTCGCTTGAACAGGAACTAAGTGACCATTGGACAGACTTACAGAGACTCTATGACTGTTAGAAAACCCAGACACAGATCAGCCTACTGAGGACACCCACATCACTTCAGGTATCAGAGGATCCTTTTACTGACTTCAACCTTAATACTGACTTAGATTTCTCACCTAAGGGCTTGGTATACTTTGTGTCGGATTCCCTTGTTAGTTCTGACACAGCCTGTAAACCTGTCCTATTTAGTTCCCTTCTCCCCTTCCATTAAAAAAAAAAAAAAAAAAAAAAAAAGATAATAAACTGAGGATGAGTTAGTAACTCCGAAGTGGTCACAGGAGTGGTAGAGACCCCTATTACCTCCTGTGCGATCCATGGAATGTGTCCAAAGTACACCCCATAACGGGAAGAACACTGATAAAAAAAATAAAATGATACCCAGTGGGGAAAAATCAGTTGTTAAAGAAGGGAAAGAGAAGAAAGGGACTAGAGAAAGATAGTATGGTGGTCTAGAGCTGATAAGGTAAGAATCCATGTGCCCTTTGATCGATACTCCTTAGGTGAGACCGCACTTAAATACTTGCAGAAGTCAGTAGGGTGAATTTGAATGCTTGAATGTGATTGTGGAGTTTACTTGGGACAGTTGCTAAGTGTGGGGGAAGTATATTGTGGTCTTGAGTTCTGTAGGGATGTTTTCAGTGGCTTACTAAGTGAATGTGATTGTGAAAGTTCCTAGGACGAAATGAGTTTCTGAGTTTTCAAACTTCTTTTCTTATGCTTTGGTTCTTTACTTGCTTGAGGACAAGCAAGAGCTAAGTGTGGGGGAGTTGATATATCATGGTTTTTACCCATTTTATGCCATGATATAGATGTCTTTTTAGTGTCTTTTGTGTTCTTTTTAGTATGTTTTCAGGTTTAGACACATCTGGAGCCTAATTGGACGTTTTGGGAGCATTTGGAGCAATTCTGCACTATTTGGAGACTTCACAGAGTTCACTGGCTGCATTTTCGCAGTGCAACGATCGTTGCAGTCTGTGCAACTGTCGTTGCAGTTCTGCGCCCAAAAATCTGCATTTTGGAGAAATTACAGTTTTTGCCCAGAAACTTCCCAGACTTGCAAAAAGGCCCCCAGCCGACTTTAGACCAATATATTAGGGTTTTTAAGCCATTGTTTAGGCTACGCTTTCATTAAGTCTTATTTTATTTTCAGAGAGCCTTAGGGGCTGATCTTGCTCTCGAAAGAGAGGATTTCGAACCCCTGTTGATTATTCTGTTTTATGATATTTGGTTTTCTATTCAAGATGTTTTCTGTTTCGATGAACATGTCTGAGTAGTTTACCTGTTAGGTTGAAGGATTCTCATTAGGGATTTCAGAGAATTATAGTTTAATTAATCTGTAGAGATTTATATCTGCTAGTTCTTTATCTAAGTTGTTCTTAATGCTTAATCTGAAGTAGCTAATCAGAGTTATGATATTAGGTTGATTAATTCAGCGGAAGTTGGTTAATTTAACTAGAAAGAACTTAGATAAGCAATTAAACTTTGCGCAAACGGAAGTTTGGTTTAGGATAATTGTGAACATATCAAACTTGGAATTAAAGCTGGTTTAATCTGTTAGTTCTCGCAAACGAAAGTTTGGTTTGCTGCACTTAGACTTAGAGAATTATCGCAAAGGAATTTGGTTAATTCTATATCAGTGTTTGAGTTCTAGAACAGTTATTGATTAGATCTAGATAGATTGATTGCTTGCGTTCCTGATTTCCTGAGAACTCCTGAAACCTAACGCTTCGCCTCCTTGCTCACAAACCACTCTTGCTACTGATTTACTTTTCTGCTTGTTTTAGTTTAATCATCTTTGCTTTCTCCTAGTTTAATCTTTACTGTTCTTAATCTATCGTTGACCGGAGTCCCTGTGGATTCGATACCCTAAGTACTACAACTACATCACTGTGCACTTGCAGTTAGAATAGGGTTAAAACTAGACCTATCAAGTTTTTGGCGCCGTTGCCGGGGACTCTTTTGAGTCCTCGATAGATTTGAACTTAGGGTTTAGACTAGGTTTTTCGTTTTTTATTTTTTGTTGCTAATTTTTTTCTTTTTTTTTGTTTCTGCGTTTCAGGTACGCCTGTAATCGCCTTGCATCGATCGACACCCCCTTAGTGTCGATCGTTGCATTCTCGAGCTTGCATCGATCGACGCTTCTCCTGCATCGATCGACACATATCATAAGGAAGATGTCTTGTTTCTTCAATCCAGGGATTGATAACTCGCAGATAACTTGGTTAAAGAGCAAAGTAGAGTCTCTGCATAGTCTTGTACTTGAAAAGTATGGGCAAAAAGCTATCAACTGCATTGGAGGGAATAAATTCTACAGTCAGGAATCAGCTTTTCAGGGACCTTTCCAGCAACAGGGCAACGCCTTCTCGAGGAACTGTGGTGTTTCTTCTTACCAAGCACCGCCTGCACCTACAGCTCATGAGAGCAGAATAGAAATCATGATAGAGCAGTATCTTGAGAGGCAACAACAGATCAGTGTGTCACACCACTCAAAGATGGATGCATTGTATAAAGATCTGAATGAGAAGCTCGAATCTTTGAGCACACATATGGAGGAGCTGGATGCAGCAATAGAAAGGCGAAATGAAGCTAGGGAAGCTGAACAGCACAGATCCATCAAAGTTGTGACCTTAAGGGATGAGATTAAGTTGCTGGATGAAGAAGATAGCATAATCTCGGATTTTCTGGATGAATATTGTCTGCCTGATACATGCACCGATCGACACCCCCTTAGTGACGATCGACCCGCCGTTCTGACGGCAATTTCGAGTTCTTTCGAGAAACAGAATCGCCTTGCATCGATCGATACACATTATGCAACGATCGATGCAGAACGCACACATGTCCAGAAACCTGCAACAGTGCCAGAACAAGCCTACAAGCCCCCAGTGCCATATCCTAAGGTTCCTAAACCTTCCAAACAAGAGCTAGAAGTGGCTAACTGCATGAAAGTGATAGATAAGAAGGTGAATAAAACACCACCAGTTGAAGCTTCGCGAGTTCACGCAAAGAAGATGATCTCCACTAATGGTCATCTGAAAGAAGAAGTTCAGATTGGTGGAACTACAGTATCTGATAGTGGAAAGAAGAAGATGGCAGTTTCTCTTGAACCTGCTCTAACATCTTCAGTACCTGCAACTGCTCATAAGCAGAAAGCCCCAAACATCAGATCTACATCAAAGGTAAGGAACAAATCATCTAAGCTTAAACCTCCTGACCATGTTGTTTTGAATGCAGGAAAACGCAGTAGACCGCTCAAGCTTCGCTCCCGCCCTGATTCTGATTTCTCTTTCCTTGGAAAGCCTCATGATCATAATGCCTATACACCTCCTTGGATGAAGAGATATTCACAGAGACACTCAAAGTCTCTGTTGAAACCGCCTTGAATCAAATCTCTTCCAATAGTCAAGCTAATGACTAAAAACAAGCGCTGAGTGGGAGGCAACCCACTGTTAGGTTCGTTTTAGTTTTCATTTTCCGTTTTTATTTTTGGTGTTTTGATTTTCTATTTAAGTGTGTTCAGAGCCGAGAGAAACAGGAAAAATCGCATTGCATCGATCGACACACATTGTGCATCGATCGATGCGGTTGCGATTCACGGTTAAACGAATTGATTGCGGTTCAGACATCGGTTATCTACATAACCGCGAGCGATAATCGCCTTGCATCGATCGACACCCTTGTGGCATCGATCGACGCAGGGCGACGACAGGTAAGTATTCTGCAACTTTTCGGTTTGTTCTTCAATTTGATTATTCTTTCACCGAGCTCATGCTTCGATTACACTGGGGACAGTGTAGTTTAAGTGTGGGGGAGGAAGCTACTGACGCACGCTTTTGTTTTCTTAATTTTTCAAAATTTGTTTTATTGAGTCAAAATTTGTATGAAACTATGATTTTTCGAGGAAACTTTTCGCTTGAACAGGAACTAAGTGACCATTGGACAGACTTACAGAGACTCTATGACTGTTAGAAAACCCAGACACAGATCAGCCTACTGAGGACACCCACATCACTTCAGGTATCAGAGGATCCTTTTACTGACTTCAACCTTAATACTGACTTAGATTTCTCACCTAAGGGCTTGGTATACTTTGTGTCGGATTCCCTTGTTAGTTCTGACACAGCCTGTAAACCTGTCCTATTTAGTTCCCTTCTCCCCTTCCATTAAAAAAAAAAAAAAAAAAAAAAAAAGATAATAAACTGAGGATGAGTTAGTAACTCCGAAGTGGTCACAGGAGTGGTAGAGACCCCTATTACCTCCTGTGCGATCCATGGAATGTGTCCAAAGTACACCCCATAACGGGAAGAACACTGATAAAAAAAATAAAATGATACCCAGTGGGGAAAAATCAGTTGTTAAAGAAGGGAAAGAGAAGAAAGGGACTAGAGAAAGATAGTATGGTGGTCTAGAGCTGATAAGGTAAGAATCCATGTGCCCTTTGATCGATACTCCTTAGGTGAGACCGCACTTAAATACTTGCAGAAGTCAGTAGGGTGAATTTGAATGCTTGAATGTGATTGTGGAGTTTACTTGGGACAGTTGCTAAGTGTGGGGGAAGTATATTGTGGTCTTGAGTTCTGTAGGGATGTTTTCAGTGGCTTACTAAGTGAATGTGATTGTGAAAGTTCCTAGGACGAAATGAGTTTCTGAGTTTTCAAACTTCTTTTCTTATGCTTTGGTTCTTTACTTGCTTGAGGACAAGCAAGAGCTAAGTGTGGGGGAGTTGATATATCATGGTTTTTACCCATTTTATGCCATGATATAGATGTCTTTTTAGTGTCTTTTGTGTTCTTTTTAGTATGTTTTCAGGTTTAGACACATCTGGAGCCTAATTGGACGTTTTGGGAGCATTTGGAGCAATTCTGCACTATTTGGAGACTTCACAGAGTTCACTGGCTGCATTTTCGCAGTGCAACGATCGTTGCAGTCTGTGCAACTGTCGTTGCAGTTCTGCGCCCAAAAATCTGCATTTTGGAGAAATTACAGTTTTTGCCCAGAAACTTCCCAGACTTGCAAAAAGGCCCCCAGCCGACTTTAGACCAATATATTAGGGTTTTTAAGCCATTGTTTAGGCTACGCTTTCATTAAGTCTTATTTTATTTTCAGAGAGCCTTAGGGGCTGATCTTGCTCTCGAAAGAGAGGATTTCGAACCCCTGTTGATTATTCTGTTTTATGATATTTGGTTTTCTATTCAAGATGTTTTCTGTTTCGATGAACATGTCTGAGTAGTTTACCTGTTAGGTTGAAGGATTCTCATTAGGGATTTCAGAGAATTATAGTTTAATTAATCTGTAGAGATTTATATCTGCTAGTTCTTTATCTAAGTTGTTCTTAATGCTTAATCTGAAGTAGCTAATCAGAGTTATGATATTAGGTTGATTAATTCAGCGGAAGTTGGTTAATTTAACTAGAAAGAACTTAGATAAGCAATTAAACTTTGCGCAAACGGAAGTTTGGTTTAGGATAATTGTGAACATATCAAACTTGGAATTAAAGCTGGTTTAATCTGTTAGTTCTCGCAAACGAAAGTTTGGTTTGCTGCACTTAGACTTAGAGAATTATCGCAAAGGAATTTGGTTAATTCTATATCAGTGTTTGAGTTCTAGAACAGTTATTGATTAGATCTAGATAGATTGATTGCTTGCGTTCCTGATTTCCTGAGAACTCCTGAAACCTAACGCTTCGCCTCCTTGCTCACAAACCACTCTTGCTACTGATTTACTTTTCTGCTTGTTTTAGTTTAATCATCTTTGCTTTCTCCTAGTTTAATCTTTACTGTTCTTAATCTATCGTTGACCGGAGTCCCTGTGGATTCGATACCCTAAGTACTACAACTACATCACTGTGCACTTGCAGTTAGAATAGGGTTAAAACTAGACCTATCAGCAGCCTCCTGTATTTCTCGAATTTCTTCGAGTTATACTTTTACTCCCACTGTTCTTCTTGGAAAGCAACTTTCAATTTAGAAAACAGAATTCCGAACAACCTAACTTCGTTTTCGGAATGGACGTAAAAAGTAACAAGCCTTGGTTTCCCTAGGACAACCAGTGAAGTAGCTCAACTACAAATACTCAGTAAAGACGAATTTGGATCATTTCCAGTCCACATTTATGTGGTGTCTTTCAACTGATATTGGTTGAACTATTTCAGCGTAAACTTAGATATTTCTAGAGCGTTATTCTTAAAGAATATCATGGAAGATTCGTGTGACTCATCTTTAATCATTTCTAATAAGATCTGATTCTTTCTCACAGAAACACCTCAAGGTTTTCAGGAGAAATGAGCTGTGAAACGACTTCACACTCATTCAGATGATCACACCATCAATGACTTAAGTATTCTCACTCGTGATCTAATCCAGAGTCACAATACTTCTGTCACTCAGATTCTATACCTCATTCTGGAACTCTTTCGACCATTTCAAAGAATTCCGACTCGTGTCTCATCAAATGAACACAGTCATACTCACTGAAGTAATCAGTAAATATAATGAAGTACAGGAAATTTTCTCTGGCATTACTGCTCATCGGGCCACATACATGAGTATGTTCAAGGTCCAATAAGCCTTTGGGCCTTTCTCTAGCTCGGCTAAGATGGGCCCTTTGTCTTTTCGTCCAGTAAGCAGAATTCAAGTCTCATAAGATATCCAATCAAATGAGCTCAAAAGTCCATAACTATGGGATTTCTGAATCCGACTCACTCTAAGTGACCAAAACATTTATGCCAAGAAAAATCAGGTTTAATTCATCAGATTTAAACCAATTTGGTATTTATGTTGCATTTAGGCACTCTTTGGTTTAAGATATAAAACCCATTCCTTGAATAGGGTGCTACAATTAATATTTCATTAAGATCAAAAGAACAAAACTTGTCTTTTATCAAAATGAAAAACATTCAAATTCTTACAAGAAAATGAAAGACAACTCTGCTTAAAGCAGGTACATTGTAGCAATTACTTAATACAAAACCAAGCCTCAAAGGCATCTACAAGTGAAAACCCTACGGCTGAGGCAGCATCCATAGCTCCTTCCAGACATGCAGTTCCACTTGTCTTTCCTTCAACGTTCTACTGTTGCTTAGGCTCTGCATATTATAACAAATATCAGTGCCACAACCAGTATCCAATACCTATAAGGTAGAACTTGAAGTAATAACATGAATACCTGAGGAAGTAGTCTCATATATCAACTTCAACTCCTCATAATCTTCCATGAATTTAATGCAATCTCTCTTCCAATGCCCAGTCTCTTTTGTTGGGAATGTCCTGAAATCTACCGTACGATCTCTAGAAAGTATGATAAATGTCGAGATCAGACATAAGTCATAAATACTGGGTGATCATGATGGCTTGCTAGAGTCCGCTCTTGATCTATAAGTTTAGGACTTATTACCAGTATTGTATGATCCCAAAGGGTCACACACCATAGCTAACGGGAAAGTTAAGATGGAATTAATACGGTAAGATGCTAAGGCATTTACTGTATTTGTACAGAGAGTTGGGCAGACAACAAATGGGCTTTTGTCTGCTTTGTGTCTTGGGCTCAAAAGTCTAATGGACCATTAGTTTAATTAATTAAACTTGGGCCCATTAGTGAGTTAATAAGATTGCAACAAGGGTTTTAGAAACCCTAAGCCATTTTGGCGATTTGTGGTTGTGGCCGCAGGGCCTCTCCCTCTCCAATCTCTCTCTCTGTTGATCATCCATCCGGTCTAGCAGCCACCCCGGCTTGTAAGAGTGTGGATACTCAAGGAGGAACATGTATCTCATCTGTTCTGTTGATCTCGACATCACCAATTCCGCTGCAAAGGTAATGTCCAGGTTTGTTGTTATTGATTCAGTTACAAGAACCTAGATCTGTTTAAGATTATGTGCTAGGTTGCAATTTGGGAATTGAACCATGGAAAATCACATAATCCTTCAGTGGTATCAGAGCCTAGGTTGTTAGGTTTTTGCTTTTTGGATCATACTAGGTTGAGTAAAATTGATTGAATCTTGGAAAACCTAGATATAAGAATCGATTTTTCTCATAATCGATTTGTATAAATCGATTTGTATGAATTGAATTTTGACTTTGTTCAATCTTAATTGAATCGATAATGTATTGATCGTTTGTCTTTTAATAATAAGCATGAATCGATTTTGTGTGATTGTTATAATAACAAGAATCGATTGTTGAATAAGAATGTGGACAAAGTCGAATTTTGTCTTATGTGAATATTGATAAGAAAGCTTGATGTTTTGTCTTATGTGAATATCATGATCGCATGTTGACTCGCTGCAATTTAAGTCAATCGCTTATCATAAGAGAATTGATTGTTAGAATTATTAAGTGATATGGCATGATTCGTTTTGTCTCTTAGTGAATGAACATGAAAAGAAACGATTTGTTTATTATGTTAATGACCATGAATCGATTATTTCAATCACAAGAGAGGACAAATTCGTTTGTTGTATAATTAATTGAATCGTTTGTTGGTTTGTGACTGTCAATGATCGGTTTGTCGTGATTCAATTATTGAATTGTGTTTGTTACGATTTCGATTTGTTAAGATCATGATTTTATCTTTTTGAATGTCATAATTCGAATTGATAAGTCAAAATCAATAATTGAATCTTTATGGTTCAAGCGGTTAACCCAAATCGCGGTTTGCTGGAAATTATTTAATACAATTGGTATTATTTAATTTCTGGTCAAACCGGATTTAAATTCAAAAATTGAATTTTAACCTAAACGGAAGGCTGGTCTAAGTTTGATTTGGTTGGACCAAATAATTTAGAGCTGGTCTGGTTTAGTAAATAACCAGTTGGATTTAGTAGTTAATTTGGGTGACGGCCAGTGGCCCACTTTGGAATTAGCTGAACATGGGTCTCGGAATCATTGCATTCTTATGAGGTTAAACAAATAAATTTTGAATGCAATGCGAGTCTTCTTATAAGTTATTAAGATTACTCTTTTATGAACTAAATAACTAAAACTCTATTTATCTCTAAATTTCAGCTATGACGAGCACAAACAATCAAAACACTTTCTCGATCCGGTATGTCCTTGAGATGGACAAACTGAACGGATCAAATTTCTTGACTTGGTCGCGGAACCTGAGGCTAGTTCTCAGGCATGAGAGAAAGGACTATGTCCTTGAGAAAGCTCTCCCCGAGAGGATCGGGTCCAATGCCTCTCATGCAGTATATGATGCTTGGAATAAGCATTATAATGATGCGGTAGATGTGCGTGGTCTGATATTGGCTACCATGGACTCAGATTTGCTGAAGCAATATGAGAACATGGAGTCGCCAATAGAGATGATCAGCAGCCTGAAATTGAAATTTCAGGAGCAGGTAAGAGTGGAGAGATACCAGTTGGTTAAATCTCTCACTAGCTGCAAGCTACCAAATGATCATCCAGTAAATCCTCATGTCAGTAAAATGATGGGTTACATTGATAACCTGAGGAAACTGGATTATCCAGTTAGCCAAGAATTGGCAACTGAGATCATTCTGCAGTCACTGCCGTCAAGCTATGATAAGTTCAAAAAGAACTATATCAAGAAAGGCTTAACGAAGACGCTGACTGAACTGCATGATATGCTCAAGACAGTTGAGCCAAACGTGAAGAGTACCCTGTACAATCTCATGAATGAGAAGGGTAGGTTTACTAAACCTAATGCTGACAAGGGTGAAGACAAAGTTGTCCAGATTTTGAATCATGGCAAGCGTATGTCTTCTGAGCCCGAGTCAGATACCTCTTACGTTGGTAAGTGCTGCTACTGTAAAGAGACTGGGCATTGGAAGAGAGATTGCATTAAATTCATGGAAGATTATGAGGAGTTGAAGTTGATGTATGAAACTACTTCCTCAGGTATTCATGTTATTACTTCAAGTTATACCTTATAGGTATTGGATACTGGTTGTGGCACTGATATTTGTTATAATATGCAGAGCCTGAGCAACAGTAAAACGTTGAAGGAAGGGCAAGTGGAACTGCGTGTCTGGAAGGAGCTATTTATGCTGCCTCAGCCGTAGGATTTTCACTTGTAGATGCCTTTGAGGCTTGATTTTGTATTAAGTAATTGCTACAATGTACCTGCTTTAAGCAGAGTTGTTTTTCATTTTCTTGTGAAGAATTTGAATGTTTTTCATTTTGATAAAGACAAGTTTTGTTCTTTTGATCTTAATGAAATGTTAATTGTAGCACCCTATTCAAGGAATGGGTTTTATATCTTAAACCAAAGAGTGCCTAAATGTAACATAAATACCGAATTGGTTTAAATCTGATGAATTAAACCTGATTTTTCTTGCCATAAATGTTTTGGTCAAATAGAGTAAATCGGATTCAGAAACCCCATAGTTATGGACTTTTGGGCTCATTTGAATGGATATCTTATGAGACTTGAATTCTGCTTACTGGACCAAAAGACAAAGGGCCCATCTTAGCCGAGCTAGAGAAAGGCCCAAAGGCTTATTGGAGATTGAACATACTCATGTATGTGGTCCGATGAGCAGTAATGCCAGAGAAAATTTCCTGTACTTCATTGTCTCTACTGATTACTTCAGTGAGTGTGACTGTGTTCATTTGATGAGACACAAGTCGGAATTCTTTGACATGGTCGAAAGAGTTCCAGAATGAAGTATAGAATCTGAATGACAGAAGTATTAAGACTCTGGATTAGATCACGAGTGAGAATACTTAAGTCATTGATTGTGTGATCATCTGAATGAGTGTGAAATCGTTTCACAGCTCATTTCTCCTGAAAACCTGGAGGTGTTTCTGTGAGAAAGAATCAGATCTTATTAGAAATGATTAAAGATGAGTCACACGAATCTTCCATGATATTCTTTAAGAATAACGCTCTAGAAATATCTAAGTTTACGCTGAAATAGTTCTACCAATATCAGTTGAAAGACACCACGTAAATGTGGACTGGAAATGATCCAAATTCGTCTTTACTGAGTATTTGTAGTTGTGCTACTTCGCTGGTTGTCCTAGGGAAACCAAGGCTTGTTACTTTTACGTCCATTCTGTTTTCTAAGAAGGGAAGTTACTTTCCAAGAAGAACAGTGGGAGTAAAAGTGTAACTCGAAGAAATTCGAGAAATACAGGAGGCTGCTCAACCTGTTGAGGAAGAGCAGCGGATGGATTTACAGATTTCTGTAGAATCTACACCTGTACAGCCTGAAGTTCGCAGATCTGAATGAATCAGTCACTAATCCGAGATTGATTACTCGTCATTAGTTGAACCTGATAATCATTGAAAGTTCGCATGATCTGATGATCATTGAAAGCGACGAACCTGCGAAATTCAAAGAAGCGAGAGTGAGCCCGGACTCCAAAAATTACACTATGTGTAAGTTAGCTTCATTGATCCATTCATGGATGGAAGCAAACATATAGGAGTTGGAATCTTCGTTCTGTTGAAGTAGTCAAGGTTTTGACTTGAACAGGAACGAAGTGGAACTGTGCGTTTACTAATAGATTAGTGGGAGCGATATTGCATTTCTCATAATGTATGTCGATGACATACTGATTCTCGGAAATAACGTCCCAATACTGCAGTCGGTAAAGGACTGGCTTGGGAGTTGGTTTTATGATTGACATGGGTAAAGCCACGTAGTTCTTGGATTTTGGATCTAAAGATAGAGATCCAAAAGAGCTGGTAGGACAAAGTCAGGATTCTTAAATTGACAAAGTCCTACACGTTTTCAGCATTCCAAGAAGGGTTTTATGCCAATGTCACATGGCATTACTTTAAGCAAGATACAGTGTCCTACGATAACTGCTGAGCTTAAATGCATGGATGAGATTCCATATGCGTCGGCAATTGGATCTATCATGTATGCCATGAAACGTACTTGTTTGATGTTGTTTTAATGTTAAGCAAGACAAGTAAAGACCAGTCAAATCCAGCAAAGAATCACTGGATTGCCGTAAAGAATATCCTAAAGTATTCAAGGAATACTAAGGATAAATTCTTGATTTACGGAGAAAGTGAGGTGCTACAAGTCGATAGAGTCTGAAAGGCAAGTTTCCAATAGACAAAGATAATTCCCGGTCACAGTCCGGCTATATCTTGTGTCTGACTGGCGGTGCAAGGCACTGTTGCTGACTCCATGACTTAAGCTGAACATTTCGCAGCTTGAGAAGCGGCGAAAGAGGTTGTTTGGAAAGAAAAGTTCATCACTGAACTTGATGTGATTCACAGCATAGATGAGACTAGCTGCACATCAGAGATCCAAACACCTTGAGGATAGGTATAACCTATTCCGTGAGATAAATGACAGAGATGTTAAGTAGATAAGCAAGTTTCATCGAATGAGAACGTTGCTAATCTATTAACGAAGCCACTCCTTAGGCCTAAGCACGAGTCGCGGACTGTAGCTGTAGGATGAGTGAAATTAAGATGTAGTCTTAATTTCAGTGGGAGTTTGTAAAGGGTTTTACTTAGTTGTTTTGAAAGGTTCATGTAAACATAATATTTTATGTTTATGAAATCTATGATTTCTGGATTATTTTAACTGTGATATAAATAATCGTTCCAAAAATGATTCATGTCATTATATATGGGCCATCGAAGTACATGAGTAGACTTGATCCTGAAACCCCATATTTGACGAAATGACATAAATCATAGTGTCCATAGTCGAAGGTTGTTGAAATTGGAACACCAACAACCACTTGAGACTAGATTGTGTTGAGACTTATGACCAAGTTTCGAGGGGTCATAGATGTGCGGCATCAAAGTCGACACATAGGTATATGTAGGGGAGCATATGACCGGACATGGCCCGCTGATGAGAACTCTACAAGATATTAATATCTGTGTCATAAGAGGTTCTCATATACGACTATAGAGTATAGCCCTTAGACCTGAGTTTGCATGCATGTGGCTGCACATGGAGTGATGCGATTTGATCATTGTCTAACGCTGTTTCGTAACTGGGAGCTATAAGGACCTTGGTTGGGTGTATTATAAAGTGTGTAGTTCATAGTGATGGAACAAGATGGGATTTGTCCCTGCCGTATAACGGAGGAAATATCTCTAGGCCAATCGGAGACTTGATAGCTGGTAAGAGAGTGGCCACTCCCAAACGGACTTGCCCAAGTCGTTTGCATTGTCAGTATCAAATCTGTTCCGATAAACATGGTCTGGCTATATAAGGATGACACGCATCTTGCCTTATGCCAGATCGAGATATTGAGACAAAAGGATTAGGGAATGTAGGATTCCAGTACAATCGGGAGATTGTTGGGAATGTCCTGTGTAGGATTCCAGTACAAGTGGGAGATTGTTGGGAATGTCCTGAAATCTACCGTACTATCTCTAGAAAGTATGATAAATGTCGAGATCAGACATAAGTCATAAATACTGGGCGATCATGATGGCTTGCAAGAGTCCGCTCTTGATCTATAAGTTTAGGACTTATTACCAGTATTGTATGATCCCAAAGGGTCACACACCATAGCTAACGGGAAAGTTAAGATGGAATTAATACGGTAAGATGCTAAGGCATTTACTGTATTTGTACAGAGAGTTGGGCAGACAACAAATGGGCTTTTGTCTGCTTTGTGTCTTGGGCTCAAAAGTCTAATGGACCATTAGTTTAATTAATTAAACTTGGGCCCATTAGTGAGTTAATAAGATTGCAACAAGGGTTTTAGAAACCCTAAGCCATTTTGGCGATTTGTGGTTGTGGCCGCAGGGCCTCTCCCTCTCCAATCTCTCTCTCTGTTGATCATCCATCCGGTCTAGCAGCCACCCCGGCTTGTAAGAGTGTGGATACTCAAGGAGGAACAGGTATCTCATCTGTTCTGTTGATCTCGACATCACCAATTCCGCTGCAAAGGTAATGTCCAGGTTTGTTGTTATTGATTCAGTTACAAGAACCTAGATCTGTTTAAGATTATGTGCTAGGTTGCAATTTGGGAATTGAACCATGGAAAATCACATAATCCTTCATCTTTACAGTAGCATCACTTACCAACGTAAGAGGTATCTGACTCGGGCTCAGAAGACACACGCTTGCCATGATTCAAAATCTGGACAACTTTGTCTTCACCCTTGTCAGCATCAGGTTTAGTAAACCTACCCTTCTCCTTTATGAGATTATACAGGGTACTCTTCACGTTTGGCTCAACTGTCTTGAGCATATCATGCAGTTCAGTCAGCGTCTTCGTTAAGCCTTTCTTGATATAGTTCCTTCCGAACTTATCATAGCTTGACGGCAGTGACTGCAGAATGATCTCAGTTGCCAATTCTTGGCTAACTGGATAATCCAGTTTCCTCAGGTTATCAATGTAACCCATCATTTTACTGACATGAGGACTCACTGGATGATCATTTGGCAGCTTGCAGCTAGTGAGAGACTTAACCAACTGGTATCTCTCCACTCTTACCTGCTCCTGAAATTTCAATTTCAGGCTGCTGATCATCTCTATTGGCGACTCCATGTTCTCATATTGCTTCAGCAAATCTGAGTCCATGGTAGCCAATATCAGACCACGCACATCTACCGCATCATTATAATGCTTATTCCAAGCATCATATACTGCATGAGAGGCATTGGACCCGATCCTCTCGGGGAGAGCTCTCTCAAGGACATAGTCCTTTCTCTCCTGCCTGAGGACTAGCCTCAGGTTCCGCGACCAAGTCAAGAAATTTGATCCGTTCAGTTTGTCCATCTCAAGGACAGACCGGATCGAGAAAGTGTTTTGATTGTTTGTGCTAGTCATAACTGAAATTTAGAGATAAATAGAGTTTTAGTTATTCAGTTCAAAAAAGAGTAATCTTAACAACTTATAAGAAAACTCGCATTGCATTCAAAATTTCTTTGTTTAACCTCATAAGAATGCAATGATTCCGAGACCCATGTTTAGCTAAAACCAAAGTGGGCCACTGGCCGTCACCCAGAATTAGCTTTACTTGGTAAGCATACACACAGCTAGTTATATCCAATAACTCTCGGTTGTGAATTGGGCCCAAGGCCCAATACACCAGATGTCTCAAGGTCCGGGACTCCCGATGGCCCAGTCAAGGAAACCAATCTCTTACAGCCAAATAATCACTAAAGTCTGGGACTCCCAATGAAATTAGTGACTATATACTACTTTACTTACGCAAAAACAGACACCTCACACTGTAAGCCATATCTGTAATTGAATAAGCGTTAAGTAGCTGACAAGATTGGGCAAGACATCCAAGCTTGATATTGTTTTTGAGGATTTTAGGTTTTCTTTCCAAAAAATAGAAGATTACTATTTTGGGAAACTTACTTATTTTAGAAACTTTCTAAATTTAGAAATATACTAAAAATAGAAATTTCTAATTTAATATTTTATTAAAGTTTTCGGATGGGTCACAAATTATAGGCCCAATTCTTGGCCCAAGACCACAGAATTCCAGTTGGCCCAATAATTTGACATAACCGAGTCGGTTCATTAATTCTGGTCCGAGACCAAATTAACTACTAAATCCAACTGGTTATTCACTAAACCAGACCAGCTCTAAATTATTTGGTCCAACCAAATCAAACTTAGACCAGCCTTCGGTTTAGGTTAAAATTCAATTTTTGAATTTAAATCCGGTTTAACCAGAAACTAAATAATACCAATTGTATTAAATAATTTCCAGCAAACCGCGATTTGGGTTAACCGCTTGAACCACCAATTAAATTGGATCGGTTCGGTTAAGTCCAAAATCAGGAAGAAACACCTTGTGTTTTAGCCAATTTTGACCTAACTTGCGGTTTTGGCTAAAGCAGACAATGAACCACAATCGGTTTGATCGGTTCATTGTCGTGGGTTTGGGAAAAACGAACCACAAACGAATCACTTATGATTATATAACAAATTCCACAAGCGATTTTGTTTGTTAACCTTATGATTGAACATCATTCACATAAAGACAAAAACTGGTTCTCAACCTTAACAAACCCAACTCAACGATTGATAATTAATTCAATAACTTTGACTTTTCATAAATCGTATCATGACATACACTTATACAAATCGATTTTGACATTCACTTATACGATCGTGACATTCACTAATGGACAAAACGAATTTGACCTTGTCCAAATTAATAATCGATTCAGAACATTAAAACAAAAGCGATCATGTGCGATTCATATAAGACAAAATTGATTTTTGAATGTTATCAAACCTTACACGATTCTTAACATCCGAACAATCAAACTTAACAAAACGATGGCTAGGGTTTTCAAAGTTTCCAACAAAAAACGATCAACATGCGATTATTAATCGATTCAAACAACAAGCAAAGTCAACATCCAAGATCGACTCATACAAAAAGACGATATCGACTCTTAATAATAAGACAAAGTCAACTTAACCATTCATTCAAATCGATTTAACAAATCGATTAACATTAATTAACAATCGCTTTTCTTATTTCTAGGTTTTCCAAGTTTCAATCAATTTTACTCATTAAAATCGATTCATCAAACTAATAAACAACCTAGTATGATCCAAAAGGCAAAAACCTAACGACCTAGGCTCTGATACCACTGTAGGATTATGAGTGTTCATGGTGTAATTGTCAGGTTACAACCTAGCACATAATCATCTAGGATCTAGGTGATTTGCAATTGAATCATAAACAGATCAGGATCATTACCTTATGATTGCAGCGGATTAA
Source organism: Orychophragmus violaceus (assembly GCA_030180135.1). NCBI lineage: Eukaryota > Viridiplantae > Streptophyta > Magnoliopsida > Brassicales > Brassicaceae > Orychophragmus > Orychophragmus violaceus. The sequence continues at coordinate 59,536,626 of CM058237.1, read as the reverse complement.
TCAATGGAATATCGAGATCTGCAAGAGCTGATTATCACCGGCTCCTCCTAGGTATCCACACGCTTACAAGCTACGGATCAGGCTGCTAGACCAAGCTGGAAAATCACAGAGAGAGCGGAAGACGGCCAGGGTGAAAAATCGCAGAAGCATAGGGCTTCCTTGCGCCTTTCCTTCCTTATATGGGCCCAAGTAATTAAACTAATGGCTCATTAGGCTTTTGGGCCCAAGGCCCAAATCAGACAAAAGACTGTCTTTTGTCTGGCCCAATTCTCTGTACAAATACAGTAAATGCCTTGCATCTTACCGTATTAATTTCTTTTTAACTTTCCCGTTAGCTATGGTGTGTGACATTTTGGGATCATACAATACTGGTAATAAGTCATAAACTTATATCATGAGCGGGCTCTAGCAAGTCATCATGATCACCCAGTATTTATGACTTATGTCTGATCTCGACACTTATCATACTTTCTAGAGGTAGTACGGTAGATTTCAGGACATTCCCAACACTAACTATTTCCGCATATTGACTCTAGAATGTTGAATCACAGAATAAGCAAGAAAATTGACGAAGTATGGAATTCAGACATAAAACTGAACTTATTTCCCGAAACACTTAGTGGATCGAGAATAGACAACCCCTCCGTACTAAGGCTCCGAGATAGGGCATTTCAAGTTGGTATCAGAGCTGAGGATTTTCTAGGAGAATTTAGATACTGGGTTGGGACAGACCACTCATCGGGTGCCAAGTCTCGCATATCAAGGTATTATCTGATGATTATTGGAATTGTTAGTTAAGAATAACATTCAATTTTGCAGATGTGTAAGAAGGATGATGTTGTTGGCACGAGCGCCAAGAAAACGGTTGATCTAAAGCCTACAAAGGTTCCAAATGAGAAAGACAATACTACAAAGTCGCCAAGTCACAGAAAGGCACTTGCGAAAGCGAGTGAAAAGTCTAATCTGAACCAAACTCCTGGAGCGACAATTGATCCAGTGACTGGGCTGCCTGTTATCCCTGTCATGATTGCATTTCTGATTCTTGATTTGAACAGAGGAACATGTAAGAATAAAAAGATTCCCCAGGAGCAAGGAAACCAAAGGGATAAGGATATGGAATCGACCACAAACAACCAAGATTCTCTTCTTCGGGAAGTGGTGAGGGATCACGAAAAGGACATTGACCAGCCTATGCCTCCTACTAACCTAGAGATTTGGTACGCGATCAAAACAATGATGGGGAAAACATCGGTATTGCCACAATCCCTTCCGAATGCTTTGGTTACTGAGAAGAACGAGAAGGAACAAGATGTCATGATTAATGATGAAGTATAAAAACTCTCAAGAAAAGGGTTGGATACTTGAGTATCCTAGAGCACATGGTTAAGTTGAAAACAGGAAGCTTTTCTGGGGGCTCTGACCCAGTAAAGGTGGATGAGTGGAAGAGAGTTTTGGTGAAAACATTTTGGTCCACTAGGTGTCCACTGGATTACCAGAAGGATATCACAGCCCACTTCATGGAAGGGGATGCGGCAAATTGGTGGAAGTTCATTGATAAGAGAATGGGTGAAAAGATTAAGACCTATGAGGACTTTGAAGTCCAGTTCAACAAGAAGTTCTTTCCACCATAGGCAGAGACAAATTGAATTGTGCCTATCTGGAGCTGAGGCAGGGTAAGCGCACCATCTGGGTATATGAAGAGGAATTCAACCGCTTGACACGCTATGTGGGGACAGTTCAGGAAGACGAACACATGCAAGCTAGTCGGTTCATCCGTGGACTCCGGGAGGATATCCGTAACTATTTCTTGGCTCATAAGTTCGAGACTGTCACTTGAATTGTTGAGCGGGCTACTCTGATTGAAGAAGAGGACCGAATGAAGGGGTCCAAGAATCTTAACTGGTCTGGACAGAGTAATTCAGACGACAGAAAGAGGAAATGGGACAATATGGATTAGTCCATTAAACCTACAGGACGGCTCCCCGAGTGTAGGTCGTGTGGAAGAAGACACGGTAGGGAATGCTGGAAGAAGATTGGTACAAATACTCGATGTGGAAGCAAGGACCATGAAGCTCAAAATTGCCCAAGGCCGGAGAAAGGGAAACCGAGGAGATCTGGAGAAAAGTCCAGAAGTTGCTATCATTGTGGGAAAGCTGGACCTTCTTTTTCACTTACTTTTTACACACAAAAATAGTTCATTTTAGATAGTTCATTGAAGCATCGTGTGATCTTTGAGGTTCTACCCCTTCGACAATCTCCCTTCTAAATTAAGAATCTCTAGTGTGTATTTTCTAATCAACAAATTCTTAGTATGGATTTCTGAATCCACATTTTGGCGCCGTCTGTGGGGACATATCATAGTATTCTCTGTCAAAGAAGTCCGATAGAAGATCTCAAAAAATGAAATGGGTCTTGAAAAAAAGGACTCGCGATCTCTCACAAAACAACTAATCTTTGAAAATCTCGAGCATCGACCCCACAGGTCGATACTCCCACTGAAATTGATTCAACAAGCTCTAGGAAATGCAACCCATCCCTTTAACATTATTGTGGATCCAGCCTATCGTGATCTAGCACTACAGATGGGGAAAGTCACCCCAGTGGGAACACCTTTGTTGCAGATTGCACAAACTTCCGGGTCTGGATAAGATCCAAAGAAAACCCAACTTTTCCTAGACAAACCCCGACCAGAACCGATCCAAGCCATGTCTCTCCATAAGTGACAAGGCCTACAAGATCCAACCATAACGATTTGGCCAAGATCCACAAGATGCTCTGCCTCTACCGCGAAATATCAACTCGAGCTCTAACAGCTCGACTAGATCAACAAGAACAAGATCTCGCAAGCAGACTCGATAAGATCTCAAAAGCTAAAATTCCTGGCAGTTCGCGGATTCTTCCTAAAGGAGATTATCTTCTAAAACCTCACATTTAGTGGTGGTTATGCCCGCTTAAAAGCATTTTGCCTGAGATAATTGCACATAAATGCATCGACCTCATTCGCTAGAAGCAAAAAATATGGATAAGATTAGCCGAAACACATGTCTCCCATCCACCCTTTACCTTGGTTAGTGCAAAATTGAGCTCCAGCTCTAGCTTTAGCTCATCTCACACTTATTGGGGGGGGGGGTGTCATTACAATCACCCTCTGCCTTGGTTAGTGCGAAATCAAGTTTCAGCTCTGTCTTCAGATCACCTCGCACTTCCCGGGTGGGAGAAGGGCTATGCCGGCCTCCAAAAGTCATCAACTTCATTTGTGGAGGTTCCAAATTTTGCCGCGAATTGGTAAACTTAATTTTAAAATTCCAATGAAAAGTCTTCAAAGACTAGGAATGAAAGTCAATTGGAAGGACCTGATAAAAATATCACGTTCTGGGAAAGTGAATTGCTAAGCCTGAAAAAAACACATGACGATGCTCTCATAAATCAGCTCGATGTAGATGGGTTCGAGCAATGTAGAATCATGGTCAATACCGGTAGCTTGGTAGATGTACTATTTTATCCCTCCTTTAGAAAAATGGGTTTTGTATACAGTGATCTAAAGGGCGAGGAAGCATCTATCATTGGCTTTGCTGGTGAAACCACATACTCACTCAGCACAATCCGACTACCTATCGAAGCCTTAATAGATAGGTTTCACTATAGTAAACATGCCAACTTCCTATAACACAATACTAGGCAGGCTATAGATTTATACCATGCAATCAGTTCCGTCTACATACCTTCACTGCATAAAATTTCCCACCACTAAGGGAACAAAACGATTTACGAAACCCAAAAGGCCTCCCGAGTACACGACTTAGATGGCTAAAGTCAGCTCAAACAGTCTGAATTATAGCAATTACAGAAAAGTAATGAGCTCGCAGTACAACATGTCAAACATAAAAATGATCCCACGATATGCAGACCTCGAAAAGAGATCATTATACAAGTCTACATTGACGATGCCAACCCCGAGCGGTGCGTCAGCATCGAAGCCAACCAAAAAACCCTAATAAAGGATGAGCTAATTGCCTTCCTCAAAGCTAACGTGAAACACTTCATGTGTTCCACCTTAGACATGAAAATGATCAGTATGGAAGTGACGTCTCACGACCTAAACGTTGACACCATTAAAAACCCATCAAACAAAAATAACATAAGCTCAGTCCTGACCGATTACTCAAAGTATGTCAGATCAAGGAAAAAATATCATGATTGGCTCACTAACTCAGTAGTCATCAAAAAGAAAAACGGGAAGTGGAGAGTATGTATCCACTTCACCAATCAACAAAGCTTGTCTTAAGGACATCTTTCCACTTCCTCACATATATCAAATGGTAGAGACTACAACCGGTCATTAGCTCTTATCCTTTATGGACGCATTTTCAGGGTATAATCAGATCATGATGACCCAAGAAGACCAAGAAAAAACAGCCTTCATCACAGACAAAGGCATTTACTACTACAGGGTAATTCCCTTTAAAATAAAAACGCAGGTACGACCTATCAGCGCCTAGAGAACAAGATGTTTGCAGATCAGCTTGGTAAAACTATGGAAATTTATATCGCTGACATTATGATCAATTACTCTCAGAAATGCAATCATGTAGCTCAGCTAAATGAATGCTTACTCATCTTGAATAAATATGGGATTAAAATAAACCTAGTAAAATGCTCTCCTCAGTTATAACATGCCCAAAAGAGGAATTGAAGCCAACCTAAAAAAATTGCAGCCTTAATTGAGATGTCATCTCCTAAGACCACTCGATAAGTGCAACAACTAACGGGGAGAATAGCAGTCCTCAGTCGCTTTATCTCCCGATCTACTGACAAATGTCTCCCATTCTGTCAGCTCTTCAAAAGGAACAAAAAGTTCATATGGGACGAAAAATGCAAGATGCATTCAAAAACAGCTCAAAGAATATATAAGCAAACCTCCTAACCTAGCTAAACCTGTAGAAGGAGAACCGCTCTCTACATCGTAGAATCATCTGATGCAGTGAGTGTGGTACTAATTCGCGATGAGCAACACAAGCAACAACCAATATATTATGTATGAAAAACGTTAATAGATGTAAAGACCCGGTACCTAGAAATGGAAAAAACTGACTCTGGCCTTGGTCATGTCAGCTCGCAAACTCCGACCATATTTTCAATCATACTCAATATTAATGATGACTTCACAAACCATTTGAACTATACTCCATAATACAAGCCAATCATGCTGACTAGCTAAATGGTCCATTCTTTATTCACGAACGAATAACCATATGCTTCGATGATTTATTGAATCCGCGAATGTTCCAGCAAAAACTTGACATTTAATGATGGCATCGGGTTGTGCATTTTATAACAACATTGGAAAGGTCCTTTGTTGTTTGGCTTGATGGATTGGTCCGAGGTTTCTGTCCTGATTTTGTTATGCGCGTCTGCGTTCTCTGTGAGCTTTCCTTCACCTCAGAACATGTTTAAGAACCTACTGCCAAGTTGTCATTACTTTCCTTTGCATTGTCTTTGTCATCCTTTCTAGCCAAGTCAATTGCTTTTGTCTACATCAGATTCCTTTGTCGTAATTTCTTCCTGCTCATCCTAGGTTGCAGCCAGTATTTCTCCTTCTTCTCCAAGTTCTTCTAATGCTGCATATCTTGATGGTGAGGCAATTTGTACTTGTCCAGACTTCAATTGTTCTGCGGTTTTTGCAAAAACGACCTCTTTCCACTCATACTCTTCATTTGCTAAACCTCTTGTAGCCACATACTCTTCTCCTCTCTTATGGACTCCTTCATACTCTTCTATAACTCTGTTTTCAATCACATTGGATTCAATTTCAATTTCTTTTAACTGCTGCTTATGCAATAATTCCTTCTCTGTATTTTTCCCATTTTTTCCTTTTCAATTTCTTCTTTCTCCTTCATGATCCCCTGCACTTCTTCTGTCTCTTGTGTTTCTTCCTGACTTTTTTTTTCTGGAAATTTGTCCTCTTTCACAACCTCAGGGGAAGGAACATTTGTGGTACTTTTCCCAGTTTCAACAATTTGTCTCACCGGGCTCAAACTTTTGTTTCCTCTAAGAATCCGAATTTCTCCATATTGATTACTTTTATCTCCTTTTCATTACCTTTCCCAACCAAACAAGACTTTTGAAGATGTTCCCATTTAAAGAAGATAGAGAAATGAGGTGGTAACCATGGGTATTTGAACTCCACCAATGCATTTAATACTTTACATGATTTAAACCGGAATGATTTTGGTAGCTCATTTGTTAGATCTGCCTCCACAAAGATCTTCGCCTCTTCAAAGCTTTTGCATATTTCTGTATCCGGATATAAACTCTTTGGGCTTCCCACATCACTCGCGAGAAATCCTAATCCTTTGCGATGGAAAAGCTTTTGTGGTACGTTTTTGATTGCCACCCATTGGAATTGATTTCATTTCTGGTTGTTCCTCTTCAGGCATAGGAGACCACGTTTTCACTATCATCGAAACATCCGCTATACTTCATGATGTAGCCCCAAAGTTGAGACTAGATGGATAGATTGATGGAGAACAAGCACTGGTCTTAAGACTCTCTTACTTGTCCGGATGAGATGGGATGAATGATTGAAGATGGGAATTGATCTGCTGGTTTTAGAACTCTCTCAAATCAACTCAGTAGATGGTGTAAATGATGGAGTGAAAGACGCCACAAGGTCTATGAAAGAAACCTTGATAAGTCTAAGAACACAAGAGAAAGGCTTCTCACACAATCTCTATGAATTCAAAAAAGTGTTTATGAACACAAAACAAACAATTTTTATTATCAAAATGAGTCTGATTTTACATTGAGATTAGAGACCTTTATATAGGCTCGTACAAAGATCAAATCATAAACAAAAAAGATAATAATCTGTAAAAGAGTTTGAAAAAGAAACGTACATAAATGTCTTGGATATTTTATAGCCATTAAAAATAATTGCTTGGTCAAACAAAATCAATGATTTGCTAATTTTGTATCTTGATAATTTAGGTAAGAATCCAGGGTCTTTATGTCGTGGCTGGAGGTTCTTTATATCAGTCAAACCATTTAAATCAGGAGGAGAGAGTTGTGGGAGTTGAAATACCTTGAGTTTGGTCCAATCAGATTTTGGAAACTTTAATCCTTTGATGATGAAATCAGCTGAAACTTTGGACTTTTCTTGGATTTTCTTGCTTCTTTTTTGGGCCAACAAAACAATGTTGTTATCCTTGTAGCTAGGCTGGCTTTTCTTGGGCCATAATTCTCTTTCCGGTATGATTTGATTTTTCTCGTAAAATCTGTCTTTGAAGAACCGATTGTTGGAACAAACTTCAACTTGCTCTTTCATGGGAAGATTTTGTTCTCCTTAATATCTTCATGATTGACCTTGGATTTGATGACCTCATCATACTCTCTCTCTTCAAAAGGATTTGTCCTCAAATCCTGATCTACTTCTTTCGTGATACATATGTTGAGAGCAAGTGCTTTTGATAAAGATTCAGCAGCTTTGTGCACCTTTATGCCTCTCTTTTCTTCCAAGCGTGTGAGCCTTTGATCAAGCATTTTGATCTCTTCATAAATCATTTTCAAAGAAGTAACATTATCTCCTTTAATGTTATTCATTACTCAATGGTATTAACAACACAAAGAGAAGAATACCAAGGATTGGAAAAAGGAATGAAGGAGAAAATATATGTTTTTTTTTAATTTTTATACATTAATTTAATAAAAGAATGAAAAACGCTTTTCTTTTCTTTTAAAAGAAAATTTTAAAAATAGAAAATAAGAATACTAGTAGCAAATTTTTTTTTGGTTTTTTTAAATATAAAAAATAACATAAACAAATAAACTTGTAAAACGTTTTTTTATAAAAAATTTTTGAATAAAATGTAAACAAAATTGAAATGAGATAGATGATAGATGGTAGGAGCTTTTAGCTCTGATACCAGATGATGTAGCCCCAAAGTTGAGACTAGATGGATAGATTGATGGAGAACAAGCACTGGTCTTAAGACTCTCTTACTTGTCCGGATGAGATGGGATGAATGATTGAAGATGGGAATTGATCTGCTGGTTTTAGAACTCTCTCAAATCAACTCAGTAGATGGTGTAAATGATGGAGTGAAAGACGCCACAAGGTCTATGAAAGAAACCTTGATAAGTCTAAGAACACAAGAGAAAGGCTTCTCACACAATCTCTATGAATTAAAAAAAGTGTAAAATGATGTAAGCTCGGAGTCACACCGATCTTATGAATCACCACGGTTGTCAAAGACAACAAGTTGTTGCGGAAGTGGGCGTGATGTCGAGGTGGAAGGTGATGGTTTGATTGACTCTCTCAATCGTTGGTGACTGACTCTCTCAGTCAATGAACGAAATAGACTGTTTGAATTACACAAACAAGTTAATTCCGCAGCTTCTATAGAGCTAAGTGAATCACACACTTAATTCTAAAGAAAAGGAACAATCTTTGCAAAGAAACGCTTTGAAAGATAAACAAGAATACTTCTTAATAATTTGATTGAAAGGTGTTTTTTTACAGTGAGGCTATGAAGAGCTTATATACTGCTCAGACTAGATAAGATCTAACTTTCTAAAAATCAAAATATAACAAGAAACAAATCAAATCTAATCAAAAACTAGCCGTTAGGCTCTAAATGAGCAAATCTACCAAAGTAAGGAAAGTAGATGAGGGGCTTGTATCTGGTCAACTTGGGAAGGTAATTTCGTGCCTTAGGCACACCCTGGAGAGAGTTAATTACGCACAAAGCACAGCAGACATGAAGGAGGATGAGCTGTTGGTGATTAAAGCCATGAGACTCCAAATAAGGCAATTGGAGCTCAAACTTGATCCACTTGATCAAGTGAGGTGTGGTGCACCTTAGGTCATATAGAGTGGATTCTATAACACTTATCCAGTGTCTCTTAAGCTCATAGAAGCCTTGCTCAAGTGGCCTTTTATGATTGGGCTTCAAGAGATCCCACTTGACATTTTCGGCTAGGATAGAGTCCATTGGATACATCTCTACTGTTGGGCCGCTTCTGAGTGATTGGCTGAGCCAAATGGAGAGATCTTGGATGTTCTGGAAACTAGACTCAAAGAGCTTTCGATCCATATGTAGATCGCTTTCTGAAGTGACGTGAGATGAAAGAAACACTTGTTTAAACAACGCCTGCAAGTCATTTGCTCGATTTACCCGCGGTGAGGTGATTTTAGGAGTTACTGTCCCAAACTCAGAAAAGAATCGTTGTCGCCAATAAACAAGATCTAAGCTTGTCGTACGCTCAGTACAATTCTCTCTTGAATTGGTAGTATCCAAAAGTCCTCCGGGTGTCCATAGCTGGTTTTGTTACATATCAAACCCATCGTTCAAAACAATCTTCATAACCATGTCTGGTTGGTTCAGTTGGTGACACGGATGGATCCTCCTGATCCAAGGCGTGCTGGTGCACTCTAGTAGTATCACAAAGTCTCCTGGATGCCAAGTAAACGTTTGGACACTTTCAAATAAGGAGAGTTCCAAATATGGTAAGTTCCGGGGCCGTCGACTTGTCCGGTGAGTCATGGCTCGGCCTGGTCTGTTCTTGGGCTGGGAACACCTCTTCGTGAGTCCTTGTTGGGCCAAGAACACGTACTGGTTTGGATCTGAGCTTAGGCCTTCGTGGTTGGGCTTGTGGTCCCCATCATACCCTCCCTCTTCAAGTGATTTCGTCCTCGAAATCTTCAAACCTACATCAAAACAAAGTAAGTTAGGCTTGTATCCCGAAAACTTGTCTAAATTCTTACTTCGGGTTTTGCTTGAGTTTTTGGTTTGGGCTGTAAGTGGTGGTGCTTCTTGGATCAGCATTGAATAAATGTAGCCTTCTTCATGCACCATGAACTTGCTGGCCTTTGGTGTTGAGCGGACACTGAGTTGCTTCTTTATTGGTTCTTGTGTATACTCTCGGATTTGATAAAAGGGCTGAACTTCCGGCGGTTCTTCTTTGATCTGAATTTTGTTTTTGACACAATCATCTCCTGGGACAGTATGGTTCAACATCGGCATTGGTTTTTCTTGGGTCGTGTTCTGGTCCGACAATGGCTCCTCCATTGTTGTGGTTGCCTTTTGATCCGTAATGATCTCCTTAGCACCTGAAATCTTCTCAACCTCCTTGGCACTAGACAAGTGTGTTAAAACAGTCATAGAAGTATTATAAACAGGTTGACTAATTTCAGATGAGACTTTTTTGTTTTCATGGGAAATAATTTCTTGTTCCTCAATCACTTGCGGTTCAAGATCATCCAACCGATTTTCTTTTGTAACTAACGAAACTAAATTTTCTTTTGGCCTTGGAAGATTCAGTGTCATAGAGTTATAATCATTAGAAGAAAATTGAAGAAATGGACTTACCTTAGCATAACTCTTGATAAGTTCCATTTCCTTGAATGCCACGAAATTCGGATTCATCGCGTACTCCGGTGGCTCTTCTTGGAGTGTGATGAAGCTGGTGGCAACTTCATCTTTTTCAGGGCCAGGCTGACACGTCTTGATCTCTTCATAGTTCTGCTCTTCATGATTTAAACCTGCATCAAAACCTTTGGCAAAGACAAGTGCATCAAATCTGAATTCGTAAATTTAAGACAATTATCTAATGAATTCAGTTTTGGCTCAGGTTTGGCAATATTAATCTCTTGTCTCTCAGGGCACACATCAGCAAAATGGCCTCTCTTATGACATCTATAACAGATGGTGTCATTTATTTTTAAAGATTTAGAAGACTTACATTTCTCTGTTTTGAGTTGCGGCTCATGCTTCGGTTTTGTGCTTTGCGTTGGAGCTGCATCAGTTTGTTTGGGGGCTGGCTTGAATTCTTTTGCTCCCAATGGCTTTTTAACCTATGTCTCCTTCTCTAAAGAATTGTGAGACACTTTCTTTGGCTCAGGACAGCAAGCTTTCTTTGACTTAGAATCAGACTGCGGTTTTGGTGTTGACATCCATCTTCTTGTAGTTGCTTGGAACAAAGACCTCTTTGGTATATAGCTGCGGTTGTGGGACTTTTGCACAAACTCTCTGTACATACGCTGCTTGAGATCACCCCATGTGATGATCAGATTATGGTAGTAGCCCATAATTAATTCTTCTCGTTCCCACAATGTTGAAGCTTCTTCACCAAGAGACTTAATGGCGTAGGTGAGTCTATCCTCCTTTGGGATGTTGTGGGACCTAAACCAATGCTCCATTTCATTCTCCCATTGTAGGTAAGCTTCTGGTCCTTGCTTATGACCTGAAAAATAGATGTGTCGTGGCTCACTATCTGCCTCATCATCCGTTGTTGCATCATATGGCTCGCCTTGATACGAATCAATTTCGCCTAAACTGATTTGAGAGTCGGTCTCTTCACACCAAGGTTTTTGGTGTGGCTCTTCGAGCTGATCATGCTCTCTTTCATGAGTGAACTCTCCATGTCCTGGTTCACTTTCGTGGTCTCCTTCTTCTAGACTGATTTGGGATTCAGTCTCATCTTGCAATGAACGATCTTCTGCGATGTCATCTTCTTGTTCGTACTCTTCTTCACTTGACCAAGTAGAGTGATCAGCGTGGCTGTCTTGCCTACAGTCTGGTGGCTCTGGTTCAATCTCGTCTCCCTCAGAATCCGAGCAACCTTCCTCATACCATCTGCTTCCTTCGTAGGCTAATTCTCCATCGCTTGTGGTTTGGCTCTCTTCGCCCCAATCGACCTCAGAGGAGGAATAGTCACTCAATTCTCCTGTGTGCTCCATAGCTTCTTCTTCATAATCCATGGCAGCTGCTCAGTGTTTTTTTTTCCTCGCAAAAACAAAGAGACAATTGATTCAGAATCTCGACTTAAGCAAGAAAAGGAAAGAGAGTAAAGACGAGATCACAAAACAGAAATTTTCTGGTTCGATTTTGCTTGATCAAAAGAATTATCAAATCGACTCCAAAAATTCTAGAAATAATTTTATATTTTTCTTTAATGAGTTAACAACCAAAAACAAAAGACGAAATATTTTTTTTTGAGTTTTTATGATTTTATGAAAATTAAAACAAGCAGACGGGTAAAGCAGATTTTTTTTTTTTTTGCACAAAATTTCTGATTGAACTTTGATTGATTCTAAAAACTAACAAATCGATTTTAAAAATATTAGGACTAATTTTTATTGCTTTTTCAATGAGTTAAGAAACTAAAATAGCAAACAATTTTTTTTTTTTTGGAGTTTTTATGAATTTTATAAAATTGAAACAACATCAACAACACAATAGATAATTTTTATGGGTTTTCGATTTAAGATGAAACAAAAACTGAATTGAAATAACAAAAAAAGAAAAGACAAAGAACAAAAGCACCTTGATAGGAATTTGGGCTCTGATACCAAAATGATGTAAGCTCGGAGTCACACCGATCTTATGAATCACCACGGTTGTCAAAGACAACAAGTTGTTGCGGAAGTGGGCGTGATGTCGAGGTGGAAGGTGATGGTTTGATTGACTCTCTCAATCGTTGGTGACTGACTCTCTCAGTCAATGAACGAAATAGACTGTTTGAATCACACAAACAAGTTAATTCCGCAGCTTCTATAGAGCTAATTGAATCACACACTTAATTCTAAAGAAAAGGAACAATCTTTGCAAAGAAACGCTTTGAAAGATAAACAAGAATACTTCTTAATAATTTGATTAAAAGGTGTTTTTTTACAATGAGGCTATGAAGAGCTTATATACTGCTCAGACTAGATAAGATCTAACATTCTAAAAATCAAAATAAAACAAGAAACAAATCAAATCAAATCAAAAACTAGCCGTTAGGCTCTAAATGAGCAAATCTACCAAAGTAAGAAAAGTAGATGAGGGGCTTGTATCTGGTCAACTTGGGAAGGTAATTTCGTGCCTTAGGCACACCCTGGAGAGAGTTAATCACACACAAAGCACAGCAGACATGAAGGAGGATGAGCTGTTGGTGATTAAAGCCATGAGACTCCAAATAAGGCAAGTGGAGCTCAAACTTGATCCACTTGATCAAGTGAGGTGTGGTGCACCTTAGGTCATGTAGAGTGGCTTCTATAACACTTATCCAGTGTCTCTTAAGCTCATAGAAGCCTTTCTCAAGTGGCCTTTTATGATTGGGCTTCAAGAGATCCCACTTGACATTTTCGGCTAGGATAGAGTCCATTGGTTATGTCTCTACTGTTGGGCCGTTTCCGAGTGATTGGCTGAGCCAAATTGAGAGATCTTGGATGTTCTGGAAACTAGACTCAAAGAGCTTTCGATCCATATGTAGATCGCTTTCTGAAGTGACGTGAGCTGAAAGAAACACTTATTTAAACATCGCCTGCAAGTCATTTGCTCGATTTACCCGCGGTGAGGTGATTTTAGGAGTTACTGTCCCAAACTCAGAAAAGAATCGCTGTCGCCAATAAACAAGATCTAAGCTTGTCGTACTCTCAGTACAATTCTCTCTTGAATTGGTAGTATCCAAAAGTCCTCCGGGTGTCCATAGATGGTTTTGTAACATATCAAACCCATCGTTCGAAACAATCTTCATAACCATGTCTGGTTGGTTCAGTTGGTGACACGGACGGATCCTCCTGATCCAAGGCGTGCTGGTGCACTCTAGTAGTATCACAAAGTATCCTGGATGCCAATTAAACGTTTGTACACTTTCAAATAAGGAGAGTTCCAAATATGGTAAGTTCCGGGGCCGTCGACTTGTCCGGTGAGTCATGGCTCGGCCTGGTCTGTTCTTGGGCTGGGAACACCTCTTCGTGAGTCCTTGTTGGGCCAAGAACACGTACTGGTTTGGATCTGAGCTTAGGCCTTCGTGGTTGGGCTTGTGGTCCCCATCACTTCACATTCTGCGACGCAGCACCCTTGCTTTCATTGATGCATCTCTGATCCGAAAATTAATTGTAACATCGTTGACCCCATATGATCTATCTTCACCATCTTATCACCGAGTGTCCAAATTTTATTCACGATCATGTGAGTTTTTGCTATATGTGGAGCAGATGACATAAGTTTCCCAATCAAAAATTCCTCCCAGAAAGGGGTTGAATCTTCAAATATCTCGTCAGGGATGACGATCGTCGGAGATCCATCTATTAGTTTGATTATTAATTCATGTTTTTGAGCCCGTTGATTTTGGACCACTGATGTCCATGATTGTCCGATGGATCCTTGCTTTGTTCTTTCATTTACTGTTTCCTTTATCAAAGCCTTCATTATCTCTTGAGTAGTTGGAGCTGGGGTCTCGTCTGACTTGGCTGCTGGAAAAGCTGAAGTAAATTGTTCTGAAGTTTTTTCCGAGAGACTTTCATCAATGTTGCAGGTTTCTTTTGCTTGTTGAGATTCCTTTCCACCAACTTCTGATTTGTAGAGGTTGATCTGAGAGGTAGCCGGTGGTTTGGCAGTCATTTCCATGGCCAAAACTGGCCGGAAAATTTGTGCCGACAAGTTGACGAAAGTTGAAAAATAAAGTTTTAGATCGCACTAAACGTCGCACTTTTTGCACAAGAGAAAAAGCATCTTTAAAAAGCAATATAAGAGGATATAAAAAAATTGTTTGTTTGTTTTCTTTGTTTGTTTTTCTATGGATAGACTGTGTATAGACTTCTTTGTTTGTTTGTCTATGAATAACGATGTTAAGATTACTTTTTGTTCTTGTTTCTTTTGTTAAGTGGTTAAATTTTAGTTATTTTTTTTTAGTGTGACAAATTTGAGACTCATGCCCCCTTAAGCAATCTAGAGGCATGATTAAGCTTTATTAGAGTCTTAGAGACATAAGTTCTGGTAGATTTTGGGGAAACAACCTTTTGCTGTTGAGGAATTCCCAATTGCTTATGATCTGTTTTGTTTCTGTGCAATTAATCTTCTCATCATTTGTTTGTTGATACAAAACAATTTGGATTCTATCTGCGGAATCTATCATTCGTCTCTTATGTCATGTTCTTTTATGTCCTTCTAGTGGTTAGGTTCAATTTAGTTAAAGCTTCTCAAACCTGTTTTGGGCTGGAGATTATCTTTTTATTGATTCCCGCTTTTGCTTCTATCTTAGTACTTATACTTGACTGTCCAATTTATAATGAACATGATTCTTGTCCTTTGGTAAAAACATTCAGCTTCTGGACTCTGAAGGAAAACGTGTGGCTGTCAAGTATTACTTGGATGATTGGACAACTAATGCTGCCAAATTATCTTTTAAAAAATATGTTTTCTCAAAGACCTCTAAGACAAATTATGACGCTTCGCTCCGGACGAACCGGAAACGGTGTCGTGGGATATCCACCAAACCAAGAAATGGTTAACTGGGACATCCACCAGCGGCCTCAAGATTCTGCGCGCTCCGTTCGATTCAAATTCACCAACGTACACCAGCCGAACGATCATCCTGCATCCGGACCTGCGAGGAGAAAAGAGCAGGAAAAGGGAAGAGGACTGAGTAATTGATTCAAACACAATTACCCAGCGAGGGCGGATTTAAAGAACTTGCGATCTCGGCTTACGCCAACGCAACTACATGAACAAGTAACGAGCTAATAAAACCTTGCACAACAACCGCCCGAAGGCTCACCACACAACCTACACATCTAGCTACTTGTCCATAGATGTGCGCTCGGGCCCCAACCAACAACACACACTCATGAACCAGCAAGTACGCCCCGCACCACCAGCACCAACCGGCACCATCTCGGGGAGGCGTGTCACCCCTCCCCCCACGACCTTCACAGGGACACAAAACTTCCTTCTCGGTACCAGGTCACGTGCCCCCCCCCCCACACAATCCCATCACAGGCATCTACCACAACAACTAACGCACACAAGCCATCAATCACAACCAATGTTTTCGGTTTAAGCGATAACCTAGCAGTTCTACGTTCTTTCAATCACATCAAGTGCTTCACTAAACCTACGCTACCTAGGAAAGACGCTCTTAATAAGGGAATCGCGCCCCGGAATTGAGATGGGATAAGTAAAGATCACGACCGGTCTTTACCTTGGACGAATAAGGTAAAAGGCGTAATTTAGGAACTTCTGACGCCCGATCAGACTTCATATATGTATTGAGGATGGAAATTGAGGGAGTTAGGCTTTTGTTTCGCTAAAATCAGCATAATGACGGGCTAGTTATGACCCCTTGAAGTTTTTGACTAAAAGTCAACGGTCCGAGTCAAAGTAAACCGGTCAACCCAGTCAACTCAGACCCAAACCCAAACCTAGATTAAACCAGGCCCATTTGCATAACCAACCCAATTACCCTAAACCAACATAAACCAAATAGACTAATTGAGATTGGATTTAAACCGAAAATCGAATAGAACCAGACTAAACCGATCGAATTGGAATTCAACCGGGAGAAATTGGAATTGGACCAAACCAAACCAAACCGGGTCAAATCGAACCGGACTGAGTTGATTCAGTTTTCCGGCGAGTCGACTCGGTGACCGGCGGATGGCTCTGGCATCGGCAGATGGCGATGCATGCTGCATTGTCTTCATACATAATTGTTGGAGCTTATTTCCCTATAAAAACACCACAATCTTCTTGTATATGAGGAACTACATATCTTAACCATACACACTCGCGACTAGCTTCATGAATGGCTAAAATCTGTGCAAGAAATGGTAGTACCTCTGCAAGTGAACACATATCTTATTTGTGATCTAGCAGTGTCGGGATTGGATAAGCATCCTGCGTCTGCAAAACCAATTAATCCTTCCTTAAATAGGTTAAAAAACACTAAGCCCATGTATTTTATTAGAGAGTAAGCAATCAAGGAGGAGGAAAGGCCGAAGTCACAATGACAAGGCCTAGAAGTTATTCCTTGGATGCACTTTGGTGTGAGACAAAGAAGACCAAAGATGGGATCAACACTTAGTAAAGCTAAGGATGAAGGCATCATGAAGTCTAAAGTCCACACTAGAAGTGAGAAGAAGCACAAACCAATGCCTTGTGCAAGTGTACAACCGAGACTTGGTAAAGAAGCAAGAAGAGGAAGAAACATTTAAGCAAAAGCTTAAATGTTTCCAAAGGAGCCAAATGAGTTAATGATGCGGTTAAGAGGAGCTGGCTATACTTGGAAGTGTTCATATCACGTCCAAGAATGTGTGAGACAAAGGAAGAGATGTGCTTCAGCTTATCAAAAGTCCAAAGAGGTGATAAGCTATCAAGAGGGCAGATAAGTGAGTTGTGGCTCTTAAGGACCGTTTAGGTCAAGTCACTATCACTCTCTCTCTCTCTCTCTCTCCTTTAGACACAAACCAGACCTGTCTCTATCTCCTGCAGCTCAAGGGAATCAAACAAAAGGAGAAGTGGTCCACAGTTCAGACCAGTCACTATCACAAGTGTGAACATGCCTTAAACCTCTCTCCTCACATGTTTTTGAATTCAGACTGCTGCAGCTCTCCTCTCCTTTGCTTATGGACGAATCTGAATGTATTTAGGCTCATTTTATTGTTTGTGTTCAGTATTGTAAAGGTCTATAAAAAGACTTCACTTGTAACACATTTCATAACAAGAAACTAAGAGAGAATAAAAGAGTTCTTCTCCATTCTTTCTCTCATGCAATTCTTCTTCACTCTCATTGTGTCTCTCACTCAAACACAATGAAAACATGATGAGTCTCGGTTCTAAGGATGCTTTAATGCTCCTGGTTATGCTCTTGATTAGCTCTTCCATAGCTAAATCAAGAGCTAACATAAAACCGGCTCTTCATGTATATTACAAGAACAAACACATCTACTTACTGATTCTCTTAATCCTCATGAGTAAACACACTCTATAAGTGATGTTAGGCTTCTGGATAAGTCTCAAATAGAGTGGTGTTCTTGATAAAAGCTAAGTAGAACCGGTTACTTCCAAGAACTTGGTTGCGGATTCACTTATGCTCTCTCTCTCTAAACTAGGGTTTAGAGTAATCTCAAGGTTTCTCAACATGATTCCATGGTCATGATTGTGAAATCCCAACATATTTTGTACCTTGGAGGTAACGAAGTATATGCTTAATCCCATTCCAATGCCTTTGAGTTGGACATGAGCTAAAACTTGCCAATAAATTCACCGAAAATGATATATTTGGTCTTGTGTGACTAGGAAGGTACATCAATACTCCTATTGCAATTAAGTATGATACTTGAGGACCTAGAACTTCTTCATCGAGAGCGGAATGGATCCTTTGACACATCAAGTGATCTTACAACATTGGACAACTCAAGGGGTGTGCTTTATCCATATAGAACTTTTTGAGCACATTTTATGTGTATGTCTCTTGATATACTAGAATTTCATTCTTTACATGTTCAATTTGTAGTCCCAAACAAAATTTTGTTTTTCCAAGATCTTTCATCTCAAATTCTTTCTTCAAATATTATTCTGTGTAGGAAATCTTTGCAGGAGTTCCAATAATATTTAAATCATCAATATATACTGCAATTATAACAAATCCTTTTTCAAATCTCTTTATAAAGATGTATAAACTAACACAATCATTCTTGTAGACTTCTCTTAACAAATACTCATTAAGGTGATTATGCCACATACTGTATCGCCCCCTTCACGTTTTTCGCTGACCGTCAAGCTGACCGGGCAATAATCAAACAAGAACATGACCGATCAAACCCAAAAAACCATACGAGAAGAGTTTGTCACAATACGAAGCCAAAGACAGTCCGTTTTGAGTCAATGGCTCGAACCAAACCGTCATTGACTCCGTTTACCTCGTTTCCACGATACAAAGCTTTTCAACTGTACCGTTTCCACGAGTTGTGTTCGGTTCGGACTAAACCGTATATCAGGGAATTATTTCGTTTTTATTACTTTAAAAATCATAAACTTCATTCATAACAATATACTGTCTAATACAAAACGTTTAACAGGGTACCCACAAAGTCTGAAACCGAAAAGTAAAGTCAAAATGTGTAAACAGGCTGATGCCTAATGTCAACCCGAACCTACTCCAAGTGCCCTACGTGTCTGCCGAACTACTCCAACCTGAAAAACACAAAAGAGTCTAATGAGCAATCTAAGATTACCCAGTGAGACGGCTCCCAACTAAAAGGTTGCTAACAATCTACTAATCCTGTCCAAACCCAAAATATCAATCAAGTATAAAATCGCTGATCACGTGCTACCAAGATGTGATGAGCTCCACAACACACAAGCATTCAAATAATAACATAATCACAAACGAAGGAAATCGAGAACACTGCGGCACATGCTCTTGATTAGACTCGATCTATCTATCGCGGCTCTACACAACTCCACACCATCTGGGGCCACTTTTGCGAACTCGGTAACTTCCACGGGAACACTTAGCTACCGCCATGGTAACTAACACCTCCCACGACTCCTAGACGAAAACACGAAGTCCTAAGGCTAGGACACCGTTCTCTGTCCATGGTGTTGGGAATGTCCTGAAATCTACTGTACTATCTCTAGAAAGTATGATAAATGTCGAGATCAGACATAAGTCATAAATACTGGGTGATCATGATGACTTGCTAGAGCCCGCTCATGATCTATAAGTTTAGGACTTATTACCAGTATTGTATGATCCCGAAGGGTCACACACCATAGCTAACGGGAAAGTTAAGATGGAATTAATACGTAAGATGCTGAGGCATTTACTGTATTTGTACAGAGAGTTGGGCAGACAACAAATGGGCTTTTGTCTGATTTGTGTCTTGGGCCCAAAAGTCTAATGGACCATTAGTTTAATTAATTAAACTTGGGCCCATTAGTGAGTTAATTAATTGCAACATTTGGGTTATGAAACCCTAATGGTTTTCTTGGCGATTTGAAAGAGCAGCCGCAGGCTCTCTCTCTCTCTCTCTCTCTCTCTGGTTGAATTCCATCCGGTCTAGCAGCCATCCGTGCTTGTAAGCGTGTGGATACCAAGGAGGAACAGGTATTCATCTGTTCTAATCTGATCTCGTCATTACAATCATTCCGCTGCAATCTAAAAGGTAATGACCAGGTTTGTGTTTATGATTCAGTTACAAGAACCTAGATCTGTTTAAGATTATGTGCTAGGTTGCAATTTGGGAATTGAACCATGGAAAAACACATAATCCTTCAGTGGCATCAGAGCATAGGTCATTAGATTCTTGTAATTTGGATCATATGAATGTTTAAAGGTTTTTTGAATCAATTGAATGAATTAAAATTGATTAAAATCTTAAAACCCTTATTGGCTACATGTTTTTTGGTCTCGGATCAAAAGTATGGGATGTGGCCGATGATCGCATGTTGATCACTTTACTTGATAATCGAATTCGTTTGTCATCGTAAGGTTAGTTAAGTGATAATCGTGATAATCGTAAGATTATCGACTTTGTTGATCACGATTGTTTTGTTGTTCAGTGAAAGTCACGATCGTGCTTGTTAATTGACTTAAGGATCATTTTGTTTTGTCCTTTTGTGATTGTTATAAATCGCTTGTTATCTTGTTCAATTATTGATTCGTGATGATAACTTCGATGTTGACTTTGCTTCATTAATAATCGATAAGAAAACGTTGCATAAGGGTTTGATAGATGACAAATCGGTTTTGTCTTCTTGTGTTTGCTTAAAACGATAAGAAAAGTCAAATTCTGAATTAATTATCAAGGGTTATGGTTAGTGATCGATGATGGTTGGAAAAAGGTCACGATTGTTAATGTTTTGATACTCGCATGATCGCTTGTGTTTTTTGGTATCATAATCGCATGATGTTTTGATAGCCGGATGCTGTAACGATCAAACCGATCCCACCCCGTGACGCATGAACCGATCGAGCCTTGGGCTGATCGCGTTTCAATGGTCACTAGCCTTATCCCGCAAGTTAGGTCAAAATCAGCTAAAATTGATTGGTTAGACCAATCTATTTCTTCCTGATTTTGGACTTAACCGAACCGAGCCAATTTAATTGGTGGTTCAAGCGGTTAACCAAATCGCGGTTTGCTGGAAATTATTTAATACAATTGGTATTATTTAATTTCTGGTTAAACCGGATTTAAATTCAAAATTGAATTTTAACCTAAACCGAAGGCTGGTCTAAGTTTGATTTGGTTGGACCAAATAATTTAGAGCTGGTCTGGTTTAGTAAATAACCCCAGTTGGATTTAGTAGTTAATTTGGTCTTGGACCAGAATTAATGAACCGACTCGGTTATGTCAAATTATTGGGCCAATTGGAATTCTGTGGTCTTGGGCCAAGAATTGGGCCTATAATTTGTGACCCAACCGAAAACTTTAATAAAATATTAAATTAGAAATTTCTATTTTAGTATGTTTCTAAATTTAGAAAGTTTCTAAAACAAGTAAGTTTCCCAAAATAGTAATCTTCTATTTTTGGAAATAAAACTTAAAATCCTCAAAACCAATATCAAGCTTGGATGTCTTTCCAATCTTGTCAGCTACTTAACGCTTATTCGATTACAGATATGGCTTACAGTGTGAGGTGTCTGTTTTCGCGTAAGTAAAGTAGTATATAGTCACTAATTTCATTGGGAGTCCCAGACTTTAGTGATTATTTGGCTGTAAGAGATTGTTTTCCTTGACTGGGCCATCGGGAGTCCCGGGCCTTGAGACATCTGGTGTATTGGGCCTTGGGCCCAATTCACAACCGAGAGTTATTGGATATAACTAGCTGTGTGTATGCTTACCAAGTAAAGCTAATTCCGGGTGACGGCCAGTGGCCCACTTTGGTTTTAGTTGAACATGGGTCTCGGAATCATTGCATTCTTATGAGGTTAAACAAAGAAATTTTGAATGCAATGCGAGTTTTCTTATAAGTTATTAAGATTACTCTTTTATGAACTAAATAACTAAAACTCTATTTATCTTTAAATTTCAGTTATGACTAGCACAAACAATCAAAACACTTTCTCGATCCGGTCTGTCCTTGAAATGGACAAACTGAACGGATCAAATTTCTTGACTTGGTCACGGAACCTGAGGCTAGTCCTCACGTAGGAGAGAAAGGACTATGTCCTTGAGAGAGCTCTCCCCGAGAGGATCGGGTCCAATGCCTCTCATGCAGTAAATGATGCTTGGAATAAGCATTATAATGATGCGGTAGATGTGCGTGGTCTGATATTGGCTACCATGGACTCATATTTGCTGAAGCAATATGAGAACATGGAATCGCCAATAGAGATGATCAGCAGCCTGAAATTGAGATTTCAGGAGCAGGTAAGAGTGGAGAGATACCAGTTGGTTAAATCTCTCACTAGCTGCAAGCTACCAAATGATCATCCAGTAAGTCCTCATGTCAGTAAAATGATGGGTTACATTGATAACCTGAGGAAACTGGATTATCAAGTTAGCCAAGAATTGGCAACTGAGATCATTCTGCAGTCACTGCCGTCAAGCTATGATAAGTTCAAAAGGAACTATATCAACAAAGGCTTAACGAAGACGTTGACTGAACTGCATGATATGCTCAAAACAGTTGAGCCAAACGTGAAGAGTACCCTGTACAATCTCATGAAGGAGAAGGGTAGGTTTACAAAACCTAGTGCTGACAAGGGTGAAGACAAAGTTGTCCAGATTTTGAATCATGGCAAGCGTGTGTCTTCTGAGCCCGAGTCAGATACCTCTTACGTTGGTAAGTGCTGCTACTGTAAAGAGACTGGGCATTGGAAGAGAAATTGCATTAAATTCATGGAAGATTATGAGGAGTTAAAGTCGATGTATGAGACTACTTCCTCAGGTATTCATGTTATTACTTCAAGTTATACCTTATAGGTATTGAATACTGGTTGTGGCACTGATATTTGTTATAATATGCAGAGCCTGAGCAACAGTAAAAACGTTGAAGGAAGGGCAAGTGGAACTGCGTGTCTGGAAGGAGCTATTGATGCTGCCTCAGCCGTAGGGTTTTCACTTGTAGATGCCTTTGAGGCTTGAATTCTGCTTACTGGACCAAAAGACAAAGGGCCCATCTTAGCCGAGCTAGAGAAAGGCCCAAAGGCTTATTGGACCTTGAACGTACTCATGTATGTGGTCCGATGAGCAGTAATGCCAGAAAAAATTTCCTGTACTTCATTGTCTCTACTGATTACTTCAGTGAGTAAGACTGTGTTCATATGATGAGACACAAGTCGGAATTCTTTGACATGGTCGAAAGAGTTCCAGAATGAGGTATAGAATCTGAGTGACAGAAGTATTAAGACTCTGGATTAGATCACGAGTGAGAATACTTGAGTCATTGATGGTGTGATCATCTGAATGAGTGTGAAGTCGTTTCACAGCTCAATTTGATTAAAGATGAGTCACACGAATCTTCCATGATATTCTTTAAGAATAACGCTCTAGAAATATCTAAGTTTACGCTGAAATAGTTCCACCAATATCAGTTGAAAGACACCACGTAAATGTGGATTGGAATCGATCCAAATTCGTCTTTACTGAGTATTTGTAGTTGTGCTACTTCACTGGTTGTCCTAGGGAAACCAAAGCTTGTTACTTTTACGTCCATTCTGTTTTCTAAGAAGGGAAGTTACTTTCCAAGAAGAACAGTGGGAGTAAAAGTATAACTCGAAGAAATTCGAGAAATACAGGAGGCTGCTCAACCTGTTGAGGGAGAGTAACAGATGGATTTATAGATTTCTGTAGAATCTACACCTGTAGAGCCTGAAGTTCGCAGATATGAATGAATCAGTCACTAATCCGAGAGTGATTTCTCGTCATTAGTTGAACCTGATGATCATTGAAAGTTCGCATGATCTGATGATCATTGAAAGCGACGAATCTGCGAAATTCAAAGAAGCGAAAGTGAGCCCGGACTCCGAAAAATTACATTTTGTGTAAGTTAGCTTCATCGATCCATTCATGGATGGAAGCAAACATATCGGAGTTGGAATCTTCGTTCTGTTGAAGTAGTCAAGGTTTTGACTTGAACAGGAACGAAATGGAACTGTGCGTTTACTAATAGATAAGTGGGAGCGATGTTGCATTTCTCATATTGTATGTCGATGACATACTGATTCTCGGAAATAACGTCCCAATGCTGCAGTCGGTAAAGGACTGGCTTGGGAGTTGGTTTTATGATTGACATGGGTAAAGCCACGTAGTTCTTGGATTTTGGATCTAAAGATAGAGATCCAAAAGAGCTGGTAGGACAAAGTCAGGATTCTTAAATTGACAAAGTCCTACACGTTTTCAGCATTCCAAGAAGGGTTTTATGCCAATGTCACATGGCAATACATTAAGCAAGATACAGTGTCCTGCGATATCTGCTGAGCTTGAATGCATGGATAGGATTCCATATGCGTCGGCAATTGGATCTATCATGTATGCCATGACACGTACTTGTTTTGATGTAGCTTTAATGTTAAGCAAGACAAGTAAAGACCAGTCAAATCCAGCAAAGAATCACTGGATTGCCGTAAAGAATATCCTAAAGTATTTGAGGAATACTAAGGATAAGTTCTTGATTTACGGAGAAAGTGAAGTGCTAAAAGTCGGTAGAGTCTGAAAGGCAAGTTTCCAATAGACAAAGATAATTCCTGGTCACAGTCCGGCTATATCTTGTGTTTGACTGGCGGTGCAAGGCACTGTTGCTGACTCCATGACTTAAGCTGAACATTTCGCAGCTTGTGAAGCGGCGAAAGAGGTTGTTTGGAAAGAAGAGTTCATCACTGAACTTGATATGATTCCCAGCATAGATGAGACTAGCTGCACATCAGAGGTCCAAACACCTTGAGGGTAGGTATAACCTATTCCGTGAGATAAATGACAGAGGTGTTAAGTAGATAAGCAAGTTTCATCGAATGAGAACGTTGCTAATCTATTAACGAAGCCACTCCTTATGCCTAAGCACGAGTCGCGGACTGTAGCTGTAGGATGAGTGAAATTAAGATGTAGTCTTAATTTCAGTGGGAGTTTGTAAAGGGCTTTACTTAGTTGTTTTGAAAGGTTCATGTAAACATAATATTTTATGTTTATGAAATCTATGATTTCTGGATTATTTTAACTGTGATATAAATAATCGTTCCAAAATGATTCATGTCATTATATATGGGCCATCGAAGTACATGAGTAGACTTGATCCTGAAACCCCATATTTAACGAAATGACATAAATCATAGTGTCCATAGTCGAAGGTTGTTGAAATTGGAACACCAACAACCACTTGAGACTAGATTGTGTTGAGACTTATGACCAAGTTTCGAGGGGTCATAGATGCGCGGCATCAAAGTCGACACATAGGTATATGTAGGGGAGCATATGACCGGACATGGCCCGCTGATGAGAACTCTACAAGATATTAATATCTGTGTCATAAGAGTTTCTCATATACGACTATAGAGTATAGTCCTTAGACCTGAGTTCGCATGCATGTGGCTGCACATGGATTGATGCACTTTGATCATTGTCTAACGCTATTTCGTAACTGGGAGCTATAAGGACCTTGGTTGGGTGTATTATGAAGCGTGTAGTTCATAGTGATGGAACAAGATGGGATTTGTCCCTGCCGTTTAACGGAGGTAATATCTCTAGGCCAATCGGAGACTTGATAGCTGGTAAGAGAGTGGCCACTCCCAAACGGACTTGCCCAAGTCGTTTGCATTGTCAGTATCAAATCTGGTCCGATGAACATGGTCTGACTATATAAGGATGACACGCATCTTGCCTTATGCCAGATCGAGATATTGAGACAAAAGGATTAGGGAATGTAGGATTCCAGTACAAGTGGGAGATTGTTGGGAATGTCCTGAAATCTACTGTACTATCTCTAGAAAGTATGATAAATATCGAGATCAGACATAAGTCATAAATACTGGGTGATCATGATGACTTGCTAGAGCCCGCTCATGATCTATAAGTTTAGGACTTATTACCAGTATTGTATGATCCCGAAGGGTCACACACCATAGCTAACGGGAAAGTTAAGATGGAATTAATACGTAAGATGCTGAGGCATTTACTGTATTTGTACAGAGAGTTGGGCAGACAACAAATGGGCTTTTGTCTGATTTGTGTCTTGGGCCCAAAAGTCTAATGGACCATTAGTTTAATTAATTAAACTTGGGCCCATTAGTGAGTTAATTAATTGCAACATTTGGGTTATGAAACCCTAATGGTTTTCTTGGGGATTTGAGAGAGCAGCCGCAGGCTCTCTCTCTCTCTCTCTCTCTCTCTCTCTGGTTGAATTCCATCCGGTCTAGCAGCCATCCGTGCTTGTAAGCGTGTGGATACCAAGGAGGAACAGGTATTCATCTGTTCTAATCTGATCTCGTCATTACAATCATTCCGCTGCAATCTAAAAGGTAATGACCAGGTTTGTGTTTATGATTCAGTTACAAGAACCTAGATCTGTTTAAGATTATGTGCTAGGTTGCAATTTGGGAATTGAACCATGGAAAAACACATAATCCTTCACATGGATACGTGGTGACTCGAGCTACCCCTAGATAACCCAAGCTTCCATGCAGTCCGGACCTAGGACATGACCCCGTATTCTCCAGACCACACACCTACCGGCTTCACTCTGTAGGTTAACACCATAACCAGAATCACCACCCGAAGGCACATGAGCCGATCAGGTAACTACCCGAGGATCCAATCGGATCGGAAGTACCGGAACACCATCTCTAGACTTGCGGGATCTAACGCGTCCTCTAGAGTCCTAATAGCAGCAATGTAAACAAGCAGAATCACTGGGACTCTATCACGCAATACCAACAAGGTCAAATTGAACTACCATCTCAATCCCCAGTCGATCCCGTCCCGCAAGTCCTATCACCAACCTCCACATCACCCGACCTTACCCAGTCTTACCCGGTTCCACACCAGAGTAAGTATCTACCAGTACAGTCTACTCGTCCCAACACCGAAGTAGATAACCAATCAGGCAATTAACAGTCTAATCGGCCCAACACCGAAGTAGATACACAATCACACAACAACAGTCTACTCGACCCAACACCGAGTAGATACACAAGCAAGCAAACAACAGTCTCCTCGGCCCAACACCGAAGTAGATACACAATCACACAACCAATTATCACAACACCACACAAACAATTATTTAGGTTTATTCATCTTTTAATATTTTCTTAACCTTCACTCATTCAATCCGCTACCTTGGGATTAATGGATTACTAATCCCGTAGATGGCTTAATTCACATTTAATTCATCTTATCCCTTAAATACTTATTCTTAAACTCTTCGATCCGTCAGCTTGAGATTAGTAAACTTACTAACCTCCTGACTTCACATTATTACTTAATTAATTCATTACTATAGACTAAATAACCCACCCCATTATTATATTCTAAGTGTGTTATATTTTTTAACAATCAACTCATAATTCCCCATATATAGATTCATTTATATACGTCCTTAAATATTTATATATGCATATACGTCTTAGCATGTCGTTCTATATGTATGCAACACCCAATCAAGCAATCAAGGAAACTATCAATCAGTTACCGATATAAGCTAACTAGCATGCATCTCTTTGACCTAACCATTTAATTAGTTAACCGAGTTATTAATCGACCTATCCGTTATAACCAATTCAATCATCGAGGTATGCAACCTAAGTCTACGGTTAATGAATTCAAGGTCTATATGTCTTAATCTATATGCAACAAACACTTTAGCCGACTCACAGTGTTATCATGATCATGGATGGATGGATTGAAGGAACCCACGAGACCCAAACTAAACCCGCTGCTACCCCGAACCCTTCCCGAACCGTTGACTCGCTTTGACCCGACCTTGACTTCGAACGTTGACCTTAGTGGTCGTATCTTCACTAGAGCCTCCGGACAAACCTCATTGTCTCTCCACGTTCTCTCTCTCTCTCTCTCTCTCTCTCTCTCTCTCTCTCTCTCTCTCTCTCTCTCTCTCCCTCTCTCTCTCCTCCGGTCCTCTTCTTCTCTCTTTCTCTCTCTCCTCCGGTTCTCTTCCTCCGATCCTCTTCCTTCTCTTTCTCTTCTTCTTTTTCTCTCGCTTCCTCTTCTATCTCTTCTTCTTCTCCACGCTTCTTCTTCTCTCTCTCTTGTTCTTCATGCTTCTTCTTCTCCTCCCTCATGCTTCTCTTCTTCTTCTCCGGTCTTCTTCTCCTCACGCTTATCTTCTTCTCCTCAAGCTTATCTTCTTCTTCTTCTTCTTCTTCTTCTTCTTCTTCTTCTTCTTCTTCTTCTTCTTCTTCTTCTTCTTCTTCTTCTTCTTCTTCTTCTTCTTCTTCTTCTTCTTCTCCTCCTCCTCCTCCTCCTCCTCCTCCTCCTCCTCCTCCTCCTCCTCCTCCTCCTCCTCCTCCTCCTCCTCCTCCTCCTCCTCCTCCTCCTCCTCCTCCTCCTCCTCCTCCTCCTCCTCCTTCTTCTTCTTCTCCTCCTTCTTTGTTGGTGTGAGCAAAATGATCAACCCAAGGCCTCCTTTTATAGCTGAAGAAACTCCATGGATTGAAGACACCTGTCCTCCCCTTCATCTCAGCCAGCCACGCCACCCCACCAAAATTCAGCCAAGTTCAATACACTCTTATTTTTAGCTTCATCTCCAAGCAACAATGACAAGTGTCCATGCTTCTAGAAGGGGTAGCTGGTGCCATCTGAGAAATGCCACATGTCACTGAGAAGTGCTTTATAACCCGATTTCTTCTTATGCTTTAGTTTAACTGGTTTTGTGTTTAATATTTTAAAAACTCCTTACCTGCTTCTATAAATCCACCAAGCCTCATCTTCAGATTCTAGATTCTCTTATATGAAATTTGCAATTTTAATGACTCTAATTGGACACCCGTAGCTCCGGATATGAATTTTACAAGTTTTTCGGTTTTATCGGTTTCCAATCCTGAGAATCCGAAAAACTCGTCTATAGTCTGTTTTCACCATTCTTTGTCTTTTAAATATTTTATTTACTTAAAAAGAATAACATTTGGCCCGTCTTAGCTTCCGGCTCACATTTTGGTAAAATTACCAAAATGCCCCTCATCTCTTGGAAATTACATAAATGCCCATGTTGACCTGATTGCCCGTTGAACAATTTTGTGAGACAGGGTATTACATTCTTCTCCACTTACAGGAATTCGGTCCCCAAATTCTCCGTTACTGACAAACTTCAAATCGGAGTCTGAATCATGTGAGTCTCCGTCTCTGAATCCAATCCAACTGCTCCGATGCTTGAATTATGAGTCGACTGAAACTGCACTCCCAATGTTCACTGACGTCTGAACCACGATCTTGCACAAACCCAAATTATCGACACCTTGAACTTCCTTCACTGAAAAATATACTCTTGATTACCCCTGATTCCTCATCTGATTGCTTCACTGACTCCAATCCTGATTCCCAAAACCGATGATTCCATCTGAACTTCTCCATTGTGCTTCCTCGACTCCTCGGCGCTACTTTTTGATCTTCCTAAACCAATAATTCTGACTTCCTCACTTCGCCTCGACTTCCCAAAGCACGCAACATCGACTCGTCCTCCATTTCTGATACTTGTTCCCCCTTTACTGCTTATCGCTCCCCATTGACATTCTGATAATATCGAGGTTCCTCCTTCCAACTAAACCGCCATACT